>OU426988.1:182003308-184670073 GCA_911387755.1 Chrysotoxum bicinctum
ATTAATATGTTAAAATCGTTTAAAATTAGCAAAATCCTTAGTAATTTACTAAAATGGCTTTAACATAATTACTAAATCGTTTAAAATTGTGGGCCATTGAGTTTTGCAAAATAAAAATTGAAAAGTTCTTGAAGATCTGAATACACAATAATATTCAAACTTTTGAATAGACTTAGCATAAGAAAAAATTATCAAAATCGGTTTTACCGTATTTGAGAAAATCAAAAACAAAAAATTGGTTCCAAGGAGGATAACATTAATTACCATTCTTCGGAAAATATTTTTCAACCATTACCTGGCTCTAACTAAATAAAATTTTTTGAGAATTTGTTTTCAGAAAATCTGTGGAACAGTTTTTAAGAACAATTTTTTTTTTTAATCTTCGAAAAAAATATATGTCAGGTATCGTTATTTTTTGTTTTAAAAAAGAAAAAAGAAAAACTGTGCGGGGAAATGATATCTACCAAAGTTTAACGAAAATCAGCCGATCTGATTATCTGTGGTCGAACAGACAGACAAACAGACAGAATTGAGAGACCCACCCATTTTCGTCTTCGCTATAATCGTAATGTCAACTTTGATCAAAATCTTGAGTGCAATTTTTTTACGACTGCATAACTTGCCTTAAAGTACCTATGAATATAAGTCACAAGTTAAAATATTTGTCATATTTGAAATTCGAGATCTCAAAAACACATCAATATTTTTTTTAAATTTTGCTTTTATTCGTACAATAATACAAATTTTAAGGCGTTCGATTTTTTTTAATTAATGTTGTATATAAAAGTTTATTTTTTTTTAATAATCGCTACATTGATGTATAAATTCATATTTGCTTGAGAAATTACATGGCATCCTGTATTGAGCTCCGATTACTAAGCGAGCTGTTTTAGTCATTTAAAAAATGAGTTTTATGCTTATTTTTTCTTGTAACATTCATTTTTAAATTTTTTTGGTTCTTTGATAAGAGCAAAATCGTGCGATCCAGTTGTGCATTATATTTTAAAAAAAAAAAAGTTAAAATGTTTGTCGGTCGCATGACGAGCGTAAGGAAAACAGGTAAGGTTTTGGAAAGAAGTGCCGATGGACATTCATTGCTGAGTATTAGGAATGCGTAGGAAAATAAGAGCTTAGAAATAGGTTTTTACATTCAATTGTAAACTAATGAGCATTCCAAAAAGCGAGAGTATTACAGTGGACTAATTCAATGGTAAGAATGCTGTTGGCCTTCAATAGTGAAATTATAGCCTTCAACTATAAGAGCAAGTTTGAGCGATCTAGTCGTGGATATTTCGTGTTTTGAGTTTCACCTTTGGGTCAACGTTACAAAGTGTGTACATATCTAGATTACGTCACTATTACTGAAATTATATTTTGTTTCCATCAAAAATGCTTACACTCCAAAAGACGATCTCCATTGATTCTGGTAAGTTGTTCCCATAAAATTTTACTGATTTTAATTTCACAAGAACATGCATAATAAAAAACATTTTCACTCTACATAGTGAAAGGTCTCGAGGTACTCGTATTTTGTGTATATTTATATTTATCCACAAATCACATCACACTCAAAATGACTATTTTTTTTTTACGATTTCCTTCCATGAATTATCTAACTGCTTATTTTCACATTAACCATTCGGAGACATAAGTGATTTTCTTTCGTCGCTTTTTTTTTCTCAACCAATTAATAGATAATGTAAATATTTATTCACTACATATGGCACTTTGAAGAATGTCCCGAAAAAGACGTATACATTATAATCCATCAGTCGGAAACGTGCCCGAGTGGGTACCCTCCTTGTTTTGTATCAATTAAGTTAATTGCTTATACACACACGCACCAGCTATTTTTGAATCATATTCAATAAAAAAAATTACCAATAATAATTTTGCAAATAGCGTCCTTAATAGTAACCGAAAAATTTGTGATCACTAATTTTCTATGTTTGATAAATTAGTTGACGAAATTCATTTCCCATCCACATCCACATAATTAAAAACAAAAATATTTGAATATCCTAAAATTTATTTCGATATGTCCTTTCGCGCCGATAACACACACGCTGCTTACAGTTCAGACATTTGACCGAGACTGCGTTGCCAGGATGTGGCAGTCAGATACTAGCTAAGCTAGACAAAGTCCTCTCTAGAAAAACAGAGAGTGTAGAAGTCATATAGCTCACGGGATAGAATTTCACTATCACTATCAATGTCCTTTAAGTTTTTGTTGTCCTTCTTTAGGTGTTTTGTTTTTTTCCTTTATTTTTACTCTCAATTCTCACTAACCAGTGATGGTCATCGCCAGCGGAAATAAAGGAGCATACATTATAGAAGCATATAAAGGAATAAAAAGGAAATAATAATTATAAGTGTGGGAGCGCAGGGGGATTGACCATAGTCCAGAATAGCACCATGTATGTTCGTCATTAGGTGTATCAGCGATCATTGTCGTGTGCTGTAGAATGTAGAATCCTGGCTGTGGGGTGTGTTGAAAGTCTCGTGGATGCGATATGAAGGTTCCTTTTATCGATTTGTGGGTGATTTTCTTTCCTTTTTTTTCTATACATATTTAATAAATATACTAGGAACACACCAAGTTCATTATCGTTATTCATATTTGTCTGAGAATAAGCAAACAAGTGAGTCGAACATATTTGCCTACATAGACATAGAAATAAATAAAGGGGTCAAGTTTATTCTTCCTGGAACGTTTAATGTCTGGCTAAAGTATGTGTACGCACGTACAAATAAGTTTGTACATCGTTTGTCAGTATTTCTTGAAGGTTAAGTTGTTTTAAATAATTTTATATAAGGTCGGCATTGTATTCTTTCGGAAATTTTATCATCAAGTGGTTGTCTTCGAAGGACTTTCTTCTACTGGAAACTGGTGGATCTCGTGTCGGTGTTTTTTATTTATTTATTTATTCATCAAGCAGATTAATATAATATTATTAATAAATAAAATATAATCTTACAGACTACAGAAATAAGGTTTATAACTTTAGAAATAAAGTGAAACATAAATAAATATATCTAATTAAGACTAAAACTTAAACCACCAGTGTCGGAGTTAATTAATAAATATAATAAATATTTTTTAAAAGATTCTCGACTTTGGTAGGAAAAGAAGTCAACATGATTACAAATGATATTAGATTCTCTAATGCATCGAGTTAGAGGCTCATTGAAACCATAGTTTACACGATGATAAGATTCATGAAATAGAATGCAAGATCGCGTTTGCCTATACGGAGCATATATATCAACTAAGGTCTAAGGACAAAAGTAAAGGGCAGTTTATATGAGAAGTAATAATATCACGTATGAAAACCACTGAAAATATAGAATATCAAGGAGGTATTGGAATGTTCCAATTTAGTCGGTGAACTACAATTCGCGAAAATTTTTTCTGAATCCTTTCAATCCTTAAACAGTGAGTTTTATAAAAAGGATTCCAAATTACTGAGCAGTATTCTAGGGAAGATCTCACATAAGCATAAAATAATGACCGAAGGGTAAATGGATCTTTAAACTCTTTTGAGTTACGAACCACAAACCCCAGCATAATATTTGCTTTTGCAACCACAAAATCAATGTGGGAGTTGAAGTTTAGTTTTGAGTCGAATATAACACCAAGGTCTTTCTTTTCATTTTTTATTTTACCTTTTGTTTTTCTTCATTTGATTCAATTAAAAACGCATTTTTTTTTTTTTTTTTTTTTATTTAGTTTTTATATGTATATATATTTCGAGGACTTATTTGCCTCATCATCAGTACCAAGATTATTTTATAGAAAATTATTAGATAACAAATAATTTTATCAAATAATTTTCTATAAAATAATCTTGGTACTGATGATGAGGCAAATAAGTCTTCGAAATATATGTATATACATTATAAAAACTAAATAAAAAAAAAAAAAAAATGCGTTTTTAATTGAATCAAATGAAGAAAAACAAAAGGCAAAATAAAATATAAAAGTTAATTCAGCAAAACAAAAAATCATAATATATGTCTTTCTTTTCTCTAAGCTGAGTAAGTTTTGTTTTATTTATTTCGTATTCAAAACTAATTGGACTTAGACTACGAGAGAAATATAAAGATTTGCATTTGGAGACATTTAAAAAAAGCTGGTTAGCAATGCACCATTCAGATAAGCGCTCAAGGTCACTTTGAAGTAACAGACAATCGTCCAACGATTTGATACAACGGAAAATTTTAATATCATCTGCAAACATAAGGCAGAGAGCATTTTGGATAAACGCTGGAATGTCATTGATTAATAGCAGGAATAGAAGGGGCCCCAAGTGACTACCTTGAGGAACACCAGAGGTTACATGAATTACTTCAGAAAATAAATCATTAACACGGACAAACTGTGTTCTACCTATAAGATACGATGCAAACCATTTTAAAATATTTGAATGGAAGCCGATAGATTCCATCTTTTTTAATAATATAAAATGGTTTACCCTATCGAAAGCTTTCGAAAAGTCCGTAAAGACTACATCAGTTTGAAAACCATTTTCGAGATTTCTAATAATTTGGTTACAAAAAATAGCAAGGTTAGTCGTAGTGGATCTTCCGGCTATAAATCCATGCTGAGATGGCACAATCGTTCCTTTAAGAATAAACGTTAGTTTTTCATAAACAATTTTCTCGAAAATCTTGGGAATCGTAGACAATTTACTTATAGGACGGTAATTAGAAACATCCTGTTTGGAGCCAGATTTATGGATAGGAATAATAAAGGAAATTTTCCAATCGTCAAGAAAAAGGCCCTTTTCAAGAGAAACATTGAACAATAAAGTTAATGGCCCTGAAAGAGCAACAGCACAGTTTTTCAATACAATTGGAGGAATGCCATCAGGTCCCGGTTGACTATCATCATAGAGATAAAATGTTTACTATTTTGTTTTAAGCAAGATTCAGTACGATATAGATAATCCTTGTACAAAAATTTGTGTAAAAAATCAAATTCTTTTTGAAGTCGTAAATAGTTACTCCGGAGTGCAACATCATTTACAGGATTACGATATAATTTATACGACTTATTCTTTTGATTATTTAAGTTTGATAAACGTTTGTTCCACCAATGTGGCTTAGAATTATTAAAAACAACGACTTTAGGTACAAATAAATTAATCGCTTCTTTCATTGTCCCCAGAAATAAATTATAAGCATCCGAGAGCTGATAATTAAGAACGATATTGTTCCAAGAAACCGAATTTAAATGATTAATTATTCCTCCGAAATTAGATTTTTTGAATATTTGACTAATCTTCCCATTACCGGCTTAAAATAGTCATAGAAACTAAGTTTAACACTTAAGGCTAGGTGGTGAATACTATTTTGAAAAATAGGATAGTTACAATCTTTGACATCAGCAACAGTTTCACTATCGATAAATATGAGATCAAGAATACGATTCAAACTATTTTTAAAATTATTTATTTGAGTGAGATTTAGTTCCGAAAAAGAATCAGATACCTCATATTCATATTCATATGTTGTGTATGGTCATAAAATTTGCGCTTCTGGGTCAGGTGGATCTTATACGGGTATAACCCTAACTTCCTTAGGAAAATTCGTCTACGAAATTCACCAACGAAGAAAGGCCAAGGTCTTGTACATGGTGAGGAATCGACTACTTCGAGTTCTGCTGTACACTTTTAATGACCACCGCGATGTTCTTAACCGATCCTGCGAGTCTTTGGCTCAAATTTGGCCACATTTACCGCAAACAGGCGCAACGTTTGCACTAACAAACATTCATTTTGATAATAATTTTTTATCATTTGGATCAATCGTGTTACTTGCCATGGTGATTTGTCATAAGTAACTCAATAACAAACAATTGATTTGACAGATGTTACCAAAACAACATGGCCGCTACAGGTCCCCCAAATCTATACGCGTGAATTAAAAAACCCTATATCTCCTTGGGTTAGTAAGGAATCTACGATTTAGAAAATGGAATGCACTTAAAGCGTGATATTGAACTTTAAAAAAAAACATAATATTTTAATTAATTAATGTAAATACCAAATTGAAAGTTTTTGCGACCTTTAGTCCAAATGCGTTTCGCCAGGCACGACAGTTGGTCTCATCAGTTAGATGCTGTCGTACGCTTCTAAGACGCAATATATTAGTGTATTATTTTTGTTTCCCTTCTTCTTAATGTAAATACCTTTAGAACCTGACATGATGAATGAAATCTGAATCTGAACTTAAATTCTAATTCAGGTCATCTGAAAATCATCATCTCAAATTATAAGTGAGCCTATATTATTATTATATTATTATTAGGCAAGAATTGTGTTAAAAGTACAAGTTTAATGTTATCGATATCACTGTGCTGTTTTACTGCACTTAAGTGTCATAATAAACATCCCCGTTATTAAGCACGATTTTAATGGTCATAATTTTTCTTGGTCTTGGAACTTTGGTGTTAAAACACATGCAGAAGAGTATGTATAGAGGTCTTTGCTGAGTCATACTATTTAAATTAGCTTTGCCATATCAAATACCTGACGTTCAAGATCCTTCCGCCAATATGCTGGATCTGTTTCTTACATCGTATTCAGATAAATATACCATTAGTAAAGCAGCACCTTTAGGCACGTCTTCGGGACACGGTATCATATCAGGAAATCCTACATCATGCTCCATTTCCCGGTTAAAAAATAATTCACAAAAAACCATTTTGCATTATGAGAAAATAATTTGGAACGGTCCTTACAATTTCTTTGGAAGCTTAAATCACTGTGATTCTTCAATAGTGACACAGGGTTCAGTGCAGATATGCAGTGAAAACAGAGTTCTTAATATGTAAGTTCCGCGAGAAATTGTTTGGATGACTATGGCTGTAAGACAATTATCAGGATGAAAAAGTTAAGCTTTTGATGCTACAAAATCAACCCCACTAAACAAAACCGAAAAAAGTACATCCACGCTAGGAATATCCACAAAGATCATATTCCAAAGAAGAAAATTTAAATACTCAAAAGTAAAAACTTTCGGTCATTTGTAAAAAAAAAAATGTTACTCGTAAAATCTCTTCTGCGCCATCGTTACAAACACAATCCTCTCTTTTGCGCACAGTCGCAAAGTCCTTAAAGATTTTGAAAACACATCATGCTGCCATTTCCTCTTTGGTTTTTAAGCCTTTTTGTAAGCTTTTTTAACCGCCCTACTCTTCGGTACTTTTTCAAAGCAGATGGAAAACGATATTTCTCCAGTAGTCAGTATAAATATACTTTTCTACGTAAAATTAAAAATTACGTGTATGACCGTTTAATTCGATTTGTTCTAGACGATTTCAAATCTGATATACAAAAAAATAAATACTGATTTACCCCAAGGTTAGTCACCGACACTCTTTTTTCTTGATATAGGAACTTTTGCCTGAAACTTCTAATCCACTTGTTTTGCTGACCAAAGAATTCTCTTTCAAATTCCTTTCCAGAATAACTTCGGTTTTGGAAATATAGTGACAGCGTATGCTTACTAGTTTATCATTCTATTACGATACAAAAACATGTTCTTTTAAACAATTAGTGTATATTTCTTGAAGATTCTATGGCATATATTAATAAGCTTAACTACTGACAACTTATTTTGTTACATTATTATTGAATTTATTCTTATATTCTCCGCAAAAATTTACCTGGCTCTTTTATACCTTCTGTATTTTCTTAATATTCATACAAACTACAAAGACAACAAAGGTAATTTTTTACTATTTACCCAGCGCCAACTGTTGCTATAGCTAAATCATAACTAAGTTCTTCAATGCTGTTTTGTACATAAACTAGAAAGGTAAGAGTATATAGGGAAACTCTATCAGGTGCACAGATAAATACTTGGAAGCCAAAAGGAATGAAGCAAGTATCTAGAGTTGGAAATGACAAACAACAATTAGCTCAAACGCAGAAGCGTAGCTATGGGAAGAAGGGCTATGAAAAGCTACTCAAGGACTGAAGTTCTGTCGATATTTGGTTTTCCTCTTAAAATAAATAAATACATTTTAGGCGCAACAGATCTTATACAACAAGAGCTTTGTGACTCACAACACTCAAAGCTTACCTAAAATACCTAGGAATGCTCATCAGTAAGCCCAATTTCAACCATACTGTCAAGTACAGAGATTCTTTTTTTAGCCACACTACACGAATGTGGAATACTTTACCCGGCTCAATGTTTCCCAGTCATTACAGTGTACAGACATTCAAAACCAATGAGCATCTTTATCTCCTTCCTAATCGTATCCTACTTTCCTAATTGCTCGCACTGTGTCTAACATTAAAAGGGTGTTCATAACCCCTTAAGTTCGCGTATAATATAAAAAAAAATGCCAGATCAATACGATTATTAATTTCAATAGACTCCCGAACTTACTTTGATTTTTGATAACACAAAATATCACGCACGAAAACTACATCATGAATAGCTCTACGGAACTTGAGCAGCGAATTTTAAAAAGAACATACCTCGAAAAACGATCTTTCTGGATTTTTGGTCAGGGTTCCAGATGACATCTGCATATTCGAAGTTATATCTTACGAACGAGGTATATAAAGAGCCAAGAGTGTAAGGATCTTAGAAATCTGTTGATCAGACCAGAGAGATAAATTATCAAGAATCATTTGAAAATATCTGGTCTGGGGCTGATCGAAACACATATTTGATCAATATCGGTAATAGGCAAAGGAATTAGATCAAATAAAATGCATGAACGAACAGCCATAAGTTGACCGCTTCAACGATCATCAGCAGAAACAAGTTCGAATTAGTATTTTCTGGCATTTCTCAATAAGGTTTTCAGAATCTGAGAGTTATGCTTGTGTTTTAAAAGATCACAGATAGTTTGAAAGATTGTTTTTTTGTTTTTAGTTTTCATTTATGTTTGGCTTAACATTAACACCGCTTTTGGTTTAAACTTCATTTCAACTAAATAATTTGGTTTTACAGTTTTGTTTAAGCCATTGAACTGAAATCATTCTGTTGTTTAAGTTAAACAACATTATTCTGACGTTTGAACACCAGGTTAGCGTTTGGTACCATCACTTGATAACACTGACATTTGACAGCTGTCATTTTATACAAAATAAAATATGGAATTCTTATAAGATGATATATTTATAACGAAGTGAAATAATAATTAGTTTCATTAAAAATATTTAAAATAAAAATGTTTCAAAAATTTTGAGAAGAAAAAACTGTTTCAATGGATAACAAATCACTTTAATTTCCATCAGCAAATATACGTCTCGATTTGAAATGTTATTATTTCTTTTATTGATTTTTTTAAAATTCATCTTCATATTTTTAATTCGTTTCGTACACAGGTCACAACGATAATTTATATAAATTCAGACTTCGCCCGATTCTTAACAAACACAAAATATTTGTTGTTGTTTCGCATGTTACTTGATTCAGAGAAAGAGAGAAAGAGAATGCAAGAACAGATTTTCAAAAAGTCGTATACCACTTACATTATACGTTACATGACGAAGCAACTAAGTACAACGTTTTCAACATTTATTCATACAATTTAGTCTACCTGCGTTTAGTTGAACTGAAGTTGAGATTACTCTGGAAACCGGACTAGTTGAACTTAAAATTTAAATTCAAGTTAAGGTTCAGCTGAACTTAAGTTTAAACTTCTACTTTGGAGCTGGGGGTGATTGAGATTTGTATAACATATGTATGTTAAGTTTTTAAAATATTTAATTTTATTGTTAAGGGTTTTACAATTGGGACTTTATAACTTTGAACTTTCGTTCTGAACGCACCCTTAAGCCAATGACAAAATGTCAATATCAAAACATTCAGTAAAAACAACATTATCATAATCTTGAAGTTTAGTAATGAATAACATTTTAAAAATAATTAAAATTTTATAAGATTATATTGCTTTCATAAATTTAATTTGTGTTGATAGTCATCGACTTACATATGTATGTATATATTGCGTCTAAGCATCTAACTAATGAGCCCAGAGCGGGTGTAACAATCGACTTACTGAAACTCAATTCGATGAACGTGTTATATCGAGAAATGGTCCGCTGGATTGGCTGTCTAGATATTGTGATATATCGCCTATTGACTTTATTAAATGGGGCTATTTCTTTTAAATGATTGGTCTATATCATCAAGCCAGCAGCAGCCAGCAACCAGGAGCTCAGAGTCAATATTGAACGAGAGATAGTGGACATTTCCGTCGAAATGTGTGGCGAATCGACCGCTGCAAACATGCCAGTAGTGAGAATATAAACGACCGACGACGGCGAGTTCTATACATAAATGTTGTGACTGTTCTTCAAATACAATTTTCATGATATATAGATATGTATATCAAAAGGTTTGTGGTTTATTTCAGAAAGAGGTTGTCAAGTTACGTTTTTTTTTGTACATACAAATTTGAAGTATATAACGGAAATGGAACTTTGAAGAGTTTTTAAAGAAAATTATTTCTTATATTTTTGTGTAAGATTATGTATTTCATAATAGTTTTTCGCACCCCACTAAAATCCAGGATACGGTTCTGAATGGAAACATCAAACTCCCTAGACACGAGGCTTGTGTAGTAAACAAGTTAAAATATTTATCCACACAAACACACAGAAGAGCGCGTGATGAAAGTAATATTTCTTTTGATAGCCGGAGTTCCTCGTAGCCATGACGGTCATCGAATGGAGTTTTCATAAAAGGAACAAAGTTAAATTCAATATCAGATTTGTAGGTCGTGGATTTGGAAGATTAAAAAACACAAAGAAAAAAGAAAAACAAAAAAACAAAAAAATGGGTGCAGCTAAACACTATGTAGATATACTCTATAATAAAAAATTGTAATGCAAGCAAAAACGACAGAAAAGGGAAGGGTTGGTTAACGCAGAAGTATCATCGTAATGTTCAAAAGTAGGGATACGAAAAGGATATAAAAATAAATAAAAAATGGCAAAGGTCAAAGTTCAGGACACAGAATAATGAACTTCTTTGCATAAATAATAAATTAAATTAATCAACCTTAATCATGCAATTAAAGAACTTGCACAGATTATTTTAGGATTGATATTGAGAGGTGGAATAAAAGAAAACTGAACAGAATACGTTTTGTATGTGTAATCAGTAAAATATAAGAGACACTCGTATATCATCATTGAATTTGTATTTTTTTAACACATGCATATCTACAATTCTTCATGGAGGTGATATTAAAAATGAAATAATTTTTTTAAAATTCGCAAGACAAATTTCAGTGAAAGTGTTATCTTTTCATTAAAAATTTTCTAAAAAAGGGATAATCATTCCCATCAACACAAAATAATGAGCTTACACAATTTAATAATTATTGTGACCTCAACTCGCCTAGAAAATAGCTTTGGATTTTCAACTTTCTCAATAACGATTATTAAGATTTTGACGAAAATGTGTATAAAGGAGCTCCCTAGTATTTGAAATAATATTGTGTTTTAATATTTTCCCAAAAATATTTTTTGGATTTAAAAAAAAATATCAATGTCTTGAAAACGAGTGAACGATCAGTTTTTGAAATTATTTCCTATCCTATGCTATTTCCTGGGCACGGTAGTGCCCAGCCAAGTTCTGGCACTACACCCTTTTTACAGGAACAAACTCAGGCGATTTTTGACCCCTCCCTATCTTCAGTACCAATGAAGTCAGAAACTTAAAACTCCGAATATTTGCTAAGCTAGTCAGGCACAGGCGTCTCACCAAATTTCAATTTTCTAGCATAAGCGGTTCCTGAGATATAAGGCCTCAAAAATCACAAAAACCGTAACTGACTGACTTACTGACTGACTGACTGACAGATCATCAAAATTATGGAGCACTTCCCGACATCGTAGAATCTTGTAATTTTGCACAACGGTAGGTCCTGTCATGCAAGCAGAGGAAAAATTCGAAAATTTTGAAATTTTTCATTCAGGGGGCGTGGTATCCGCCCACTTTCTCCGATTTTTTTAGCACTTCCCGACATCGTATTATGAAGCACTTCCGACTGCTGTAAAACGATGAAATTTGGTGGACCGGTAAGGCTTATATTGCATAATAAATAACCAAAAATAAATACCAAGGTTTTCCTTTCAGGGGGCGTGGAATCCGCCCACTTTCTCCCAATTGGTGTTGGTTGAATGGAGCACTTCCGACTGCTGTAAAACGATGAAATTTAGTAAAGTGGCAGGGCTTAAATTGCATACTAAGAAAAAATATAAAATTTGAGATTTTCCATTCAGGGGCGTGGTATCCGCCCACTTCCTAAGAACTGATGTAAAATATATATGGCAAACTTCCGATTGCAGTAGAACAATGAAATTTAGTAGAGCGGTAGGGCTCAAATTGGATATAAAGGAACAAAAATAAAAATTGAGGTTTTCCATTCAAGAGGCGTGGTATCCGCCCACTTTCAGAGAAAAAGTTGATTTATATGGAGCACTTCCGACTGCTGTAGAATGATGAAGTTTGGTGGAAGGTTAAAGCTTAATGTACATTCAAAGCGAAAAATAGAAAATCTAAGATTTTTTATTCGAAGTGTCTTTTTATTGTCATTTTGAAACTATACATGCATTTTGAAATTTCATAACTTTTCTTAGAACTAGAGTGCTCGATTTGCTACTCTTTGTTATGTTAACATGAATGAAAAAAGAAAACATTTGCATACCTGAAAAAATTATGAGTTTACATTAAAAAAAACTCTTAACTGTGATGTGAACTATAATAAAACCACTAATTAGGCTGTTAATTGGTGGTCTACCTTCATTTAAAAAAAGGAGTTAAAATTGCAACAAAAACATCATCGCATCCTCAACAATTATTGCTTTTTTATGGCTTTAAGCGGATGTAGGTACAAGTATTTAACATTAAAGTAGGTATGTTAGTCTTAGGTATCTTGCCAGGACAAGAAGAAACAATTAAAGCGCAAATCAAAACAACCAATAAAAAGAAAATATACCAAAAGAAATAGAAAGCTACAAACTAAGTTGATTTTAGTAGGTAGAGTCCACTCTTCTGTCTTTCCGTATCTTTCGAGATTTTGACATGGCAAAATATTAAAATCTTTGCAAAAAGGAGTGAGATCAGACCAAAAAACATAAATGTTAAAAAAAGAGCCAAGTTCTTCTATACAAAAACCTTTGTGTAACAAGTCAACCGTGAAAAGTACTGAGATCTAAAAGTACGCCAAGTTCTTACTTCATGAAGGTTTAATAGCGACTATTTAAAGTAGAATAATATTGAAACAGCTACAATGTAATGGAGAAATTCTATTATTTAATGACTACTGACTAAAATTTGATGGGCTTACTTGGCAAGTTTTTTTCTCATGCCCAATTCAAAAGGTTTTAAAAACTTGACCAGTGAACCCATCAAATTTTAGTCAGTAATCAAATTTCGCGTGGCGCGATGTTATGTGTGCTCGCCTGTGAACCTCATGATCACAGGTTCGATCCCTACCGTCGTCTATGTCGTTTTAATTCCATTAAAAACCTTCTAAAATTGTCATCAATGGGTTGCTGGTTTACTCATTACATGTTGTTCAGGCATAACACTAACAACATGTAATTGAGTTAAAACTAGTATGCCCAACAAGGATGAACACGAATAAAATAATGTGAATTATAAGCAACATAGAAATAAGACACGGCATTCTCCGCTTTAGTTCAGCCGCCATCCCTGGAGATAAAATATCTGAGACAACAACCTTCAGTCTCAGAACATCGTGCCACACATCTTTCCTATCCTTCTTTCTCTTCCGTAACTTCACGCCCGCGCTGTGTTCAAACATTTAAAGGGTAATCATAATCCCTTGAGCGCGTGTAGATTATAAAAAAAAAAAACAAGACCTTTGACCTGAGTAGAGTGAAACGTAAATGGTAAGCTTATAATTCAGCTACTGCTCTTGATGTTGTGGTTGATTTAAACCACGATAACATAAACTTATTTTAAGGAATAAAACAAATGTAATTTATTTCAGATTAAGAATGCGATACTTTTTACTTTTTTTTTTTTCAAATTAGAAGAAGTTAATGAAATCAAACTCCTAGGTATCTCGTTTGATCAAAGTATGAATTGTTTTAATCATACATATATATCAGATATAAAGCAATATTTACCTTCATCAATCCGCAGTCTCTACCACGTCAGAAAATTTTCTTATTACTCAACTTTAAAAACTGCTTATTTTGGAATATTTCCCAAACTTCAGTATGACATAAGCTGCTGGTGTGTGGCATATCAAACTAAAATAAACTCTCTTGTCATTTAACAGAAATGTGGTATTAGGCGCTGATCGGTTAACGTCATCAAAGGTACTCATTTGATCAAAAAACATCTTATCTGTGGGAAATTTATACTATTTTAAGACTTCTATAATATTTTCTATATAGTAGGTACAGTAAACAGTTTAGCGAAAACCAACTTGTTCTTCTTCTCCATCATTGTTATGTTCAATTTCATTAACAAATCTCAAAACCAATATTTGCCCTATATATTCAATAGACTCATATTACGAGTACTTCTATTAATATTTTAAAGAGCTTAATTGCTCACCAATTGCCCAGGCCAATGGTTACTTTTTAAATAAATTGTCTTAACGGAAACCAATTGAAATTAAACTTGACAAACAAAAAACGAATTGCAACCGTACTAAGGTTTTGGCAATAAGTTCCTCGCAGGAAAATAAATTGTTAGTTTAAATACATTTATAAATAAACACTCAGTTAATTGAACTATAAAAACAATTTATTTCAATGTCGTCTCTTAATGATGTTAGGATAAGAAAGACAAATAAAATATTTAGAGAAAAAAAAAACACGTATACGTCACAGTGCACATAAATGTTTAAGAACTAAATATTTCTAGTTTGTATGTATGAAGCACTACTTCTTCGTATTGTTTTATTTGTTAATGATAAATAAAGTGAACCTGAAGTCATGCTTCAGTTAAAAGTACATACATTATATATCACGCTCAATAGCCAAAAAAAACTAATAATTGTTAATAATGCTATTTTAACTTAAAATAATTTAAAGTACTCAAAATATGTAATACCTTAAATATGCCAGATGGCAGTATCAATATTTGAGAACAAATGTACACAGTTCTTGAAGGAGAAGTGCTCATAATTAGTATTTCGGATACGAAAAATGTCAGGAAATTGGTTTTGTTATGATGTTATCTATTTTCATTAAATAAAACCAACAAGAATAAAATAAATATCCGTAAAATTATTATTATTATTCGTTAGAAACTTATTTGGAGCATTTACTTTTTAAGTATGATATTAGAATAAAATAAAACACTAAGACCCCGTTGCTCTGCAACCTGTCAACCTTTAGGAATACGAGTAGCTAACATTGCTCGAAAACTGTTCGAACAATTTAAATACCAACATTTATTTTAAACCTGCAGTCGTTGCGCACCAAAAAGTTATACCAGTCGTCGAGCGGATTACATTATGTAATCCATTTTAAAATTAGAATAAAACCAGTGTGATTTAATTTTTTCAAACTTATTTTGCCGGAAAATGTAATTATGTACATATTATTTAAAGTTAAAAAATATAAATTATTACTTCACTATTTAACTGTAAGTATGAACTAAAAGAGACAATAAATCTCCACCAATAGTGTTTCGGTATTCTCAATTTTGCATTAGTGGATTACAATTTTAATCCGCGCGACGACTACAGGGTTAAGAACTAATTACAAGCTTTTTTTTAACTGCAATTTTAGGCAAATAAGAAAACGTTTAACAGCAGACACTTTGCAAATTTAATAAAGTGTTTTTCAATAAAAGCTATGTTTAAAAACCCTATGTATGCCATTATATATTTTATATGTCATCGTTCAAATACTCCCCAGTGGCGTAGCGTACCATCTCGGCGCCCGGGGCGGGAGACCCATTTTGCCGCCCCCATTCAATACTAAATTAAAATTAAATTTCGAGACATCATTTCGCAGGCAATGAAGTATCTTTTATTGAAAGTAAAATAGAATTAGCGGTTTCATAAACGGATTTTACGAGCCTTACGAATGAGGCTCGTGAGACAAAGCTGCATCTGCAGATTCATCTCCATGCATGGGTTTTTTCCTGCGAATTGTACTCGTTTTGAGATTGATTCCGAGTTTTTTCCAAAAAGTCTTAGAAAAGTCGATTGCGGCTTGGACGAAACGGTATCTGCTCTCCACCAGGAGAGCTTTTAAAACGCAGAGTTTCTGAGCACACTTATCCACACTCAGTCCACATTGCTGCCGGTAAATCTGTGCGTCATCTTCTTCAGGTAGCTCTGCAGCTCAAAAGCTAAGAAAAGTGAGGAAGTTGAATGACTGCATGACTGTCAGAAGAAGACTGGCTACCGATCCGTCAATTCTTCCAGTACCTCAAGAACTTCCACAAACTTATTTTTAAGCGTCTTTACAGCTTCACGAGGTTCACTTTTTCTGCAGGCTTTTGACTAGATCCTTGAGATATTTCTATTGAGTCGACTTCGTCTTCACCCTGCTCTGTGGTTGGACCAGAACGACTTCCAACTTCGACGGCAGGCACGTCTTCTTCTTCTGTCCGTAAAATAAGTTATGCATTCCCTTGAATATTGGCCGGAGGACAATTCTAGGCCACTCACGATTGTAGATGGAGGAATCTTACTTACATTGGAATCACTTCCGCTGCTGCTGGATGCCGCCGAAGACGTTAAAGTAGCTTTTGAACCAAAACTAGAACTGAAATATTTCGCGTCTTCGCGTCTGCTTCTTTCTTAGCCTTTTTCTTGCAGTATTCCGCGCCGCTTCCTTTAACTCTTTTCATTTTCAAAAACTAGTTCAAAGGTTGAGTGAAGTACTAAGTGCTTAGTTTTAGAAGATTCAACAGTATTTAAATTATAAACAACACAATCGAAATAACTTTCTGTGATTCGGGAGGGAGCAAAAACATTGAGCTGGCTGAGACTAGAATAACGTTTCCGTCGAATCCTAGTTATCTTATCATATCTCGCATATGCATATCATATGTTTCGGAACACTCCCTTTCAGTTTCGCGAGAGTTTCGGAACGTTTTGTTTTAGTTTCGCGATCAGCGCGACAATACGGAATGCAGTCTTACGGCCCTACTCACCGTCTACGAATTCACGAAAGCGTCAACGACGAACCACAGATAAGGTGGCAAATTTCAAATTTACATCATTGTTGTTTGTTGACTTGTCAAACGATCTGTCATGAAACATATGATTTCTACTCTACCCGCATCACCGGCGACATTTTGAAGCACCCTAGGCCTGCCGCCCGAACTTGCTCTTATGTAAAAGTACTTTGGAATTAAAAATACATTTTATAAATATAAAACAGCTCTCAAGAGCTTAATTTCTTGGGAGCCGTTAGATGACAGGATCATAAAAGTTATATTCCGGACTAGAGTACGCCGCGTCACCATCATTCAGTGTTACGCCCACTTGGAGCTCTCCTGTAAGATTACGAACAGCTGCAGTTCGTAGATCCCAAGGAAACACCCGAATGCCCAAGTTCAACACCGATAGACTCAAGGATCCCGCAGTCCGCCAACAACTAGGGACCATCTTTCACAAGAATTGAGAGTGCTGTGAAAAATGTTTTCATATCAGGTGCTGAAAGTATAGTCGGTCGGTCGCAAGGATGAAATAGTGCCTGGCTTTCCGAAGAAACTTGGGCTAGGATCGAAGAAAGAAAACAGCTCAAAGCTCGCATTGCAGCAACGTCAGTAGCAGGCAGAATCGAGCTAGAGTCTGCGTACCGCATGAAGATGAGAGAAGGGCTGAGTTCGTAATTGCAATGTTTGTTGCCCCTGCCCTGCCTAAAAAATGCTTCGAATACATTTATGAACACAATTACAACAGCATGTGTGCAGTCATCATACTTTGTTAAAAATGAGTTCATAATTGCCAAAATAGTTCGATATCAGCATCGGACCAGACTTTGGCCTCGTATTCAATCCTGTGGATGGATAGTTATTAATTTCTTATCAAAGATGTACAAATCAATATTTGTACGATTATAAATTAATTTCAAAAAAAAATTTACTCACATTAGATCCTCTGCCATTTTCCTGCAAATTCAGCAACATAAAAAAAACACATGCCAAATTGACCGCATGTTGACTGTAAGTTTACTTTTATGAACACAAATGTTGCCATGCTCATGCAGAGATGATGCTGTTTGTTTACAATTATTATGAACGCAATTTTTGCAGGACTGCCGCAGTTTCGCAATTACGAACTCAGCCAAGTTCACCGTAGCGTGCGACGTGACAAGCGTAACTATATCAACGCATTGGCAACAGAAGCAGAAGAGGCCGCAAGTAGGTGCGACAGTAGGGCCGTCTACAGAATTACCAAAGAGCTTACTGGTGTCCAAAGCTCTAAACAACACCTGGTAAAGGGCATAGACGGATCACTGCTAGTTTCGGATGAGGACCAGATCAAAAGGTGGAAGGAACACTTTTCTGCGGTTTTAAATCGCGTTTTCACCAGCGAAGTCAACCTAACACCCAATGAGCCGTCCGTAGTAACAAATTCCCGTATACGCACTGTAGCACTGAAGAACAACAAAGCGGTTGGACTTGACGATATTCCCGCAGAGCTCTTACGAGCAGCGCCAACAACATCGTCTGAGCTCCTGCACCCACTCATAGAAAGAGCTTGGGAAAAAGAAAGTTTTTCTGAGGAGTTGAAAAAGGGGATGATTGTCAAGCTTCCAAAGAAAGGAGACCTTACGCAGTGCGAAAACTGGAGGGGAATCTGCGTGCTGCCTGCTGTAGCGAAGGTTATAGCAAAAATCGTCCTAGGTTGAATAAAAGACCACCTAGAAGACACGCTTGACGCCGAACAAGCAGGTTTCCGCACTGGATCTTCCTGCGTGGATCACATCAACACCTTGCGGATCATCATTGAACAGTGCGTTGAATATCGATCACCACTTCACCTGCTGTTCATCGATTTCGAAAAGGCGTTTGACAGTGTCAATAGAGAATTTATTTGGCTTGCCTTGCGCAGGAGGGGCATTCCGGATAAATTGATCGCTATAATCAAGGCTACATATGAAGGATCCAAATGTCACGTTCTGCATAAAGGAAGGTTGTCAGAGGAGTTTGAAATCCAAAGTGGCGTTAGACAAGGTTGTATACTGTCACCAATACTGTTCCTGTTGGTAATAAGTGATGTGCTGCATGCAGCCTTATCGACTTTAAATGGGGGAATTCAGTGGAATCTGCTATCACACCTGAAACATCTAGACTACGCAGATGACGTGTGCTTACTCTCTCATAGAATCATGGATCTCCATCAAATGATAACAAGGGTGGAGAGAGAAGCCGAAACCGTCGGGCTTAAGATCAATACGGCAAAAACTAAAAGGATCAGCCTTGGAACTTCCTCATCTACTCAAATAGATATTTCTGGACAACCAGTAGAGATGGTAGAGAGTTTTCAATACCTTGGGAGTATTGTCTCTAGTGATGGCGGGACCGAACTAGACATAACCAGCCGAATCGGGAAAGCAAAAGCTGCGTTCAGAATGCTATCCAAAATATGGAGAAACAACTCTATAATCCTAAAGACCAAGCTACGACTGTTCCGCTCCAATGTAGAATCCGTGCTTCTTTATGGATGCAGTACATGGAAAGTAATACCCACTGTCACAAGAAAGCTGCAAACGTTCGTAAATAGATGTCTGCGAAACATCTTGCGGATTTTCTGGCCTAACCGTATCTTCAATGATGAACTTCATGCGAGGACAGGTCGGGAACCCATCGACTCTATAATACGAAAACGTAAATGGCAGTGGATTGGACATACGCTTCGAAAAGGCCACGATTGCATTGCGAGTCAAGCGATGCAATGGAACCCTCTTACGCAGCGAGACAGAGGAGTGGGCCGACCCAGAAGTACTTGGCGAAAACGGTCGAAGAGGAATCAGCACAACTGGGGAAGAGTTGGAGAGAGCTGAGGTACATCTCCAGAAACCGTACACGATGGCTCGTAGGAGTAGTGGAGGCCCTATGCCCCGCAAGGGGAACCACACGGACGTAATAGGTCCGAGGACCTAAGTAAGTAAGTAAGTATAAATATAAAACATGGATTTATTGAGATAAAAATTCAAATGGAACTGCCGTCTGATTTCCAGAAAAGTATGAATTTATGCAAACAAAGTTAAAAAATCGTTTTATTAGATATTATTTATATAACAAATTTTTCGAGAACAAAATTTGGGATGCCAATTTTAAGTATTTAGTAGTATTGATTTTAGGAAATAACCTCAAAAAATAATCGTTCACACGTTTTAAAGACATTCATTTTTCAAAAAAAAAAGTTGAAGCCGAAAAAGTCTAACATAAGCCCGAAGATGGATATCGTCGCTGTAAAATAAAATAAAATAAAATAAAATAAAATAATTATATGTTGTAATAAAAAAAGGTTAAATATAAATAATAAAATAAAATTTCAATTTTAATTAATTTAAAATTTTTTAATTTTAACTTTATTTTTGGAATTTTTTTTTCAAAAAACCCAAAAAATATTTTTACGAATCTTTTTCTATACAATATTATTTTAAACTTAAGGGGACTCTGAAAATTTTTGGTTTAAATTGTTAATAACATTTTTCCCCAAATTTTTTTTTGACAAAAATGTAGTCCATAATATCATAATATTTTTTTTTATCAAAATCGTTGAAGTTGTTTTCGAGATAAATAAGATTTTGCATTACGGGTGTATGGGGGTTACCGTTAGTTTTGAAGCTAAAAAAAATTTCAATTTCCCCTCTAGGGAATCACCGAAGACAACAACCGAGATTGAAGAAAATTGGTTCAGTGGTTTAGGCTGTGGTTTAGTTTAGGCTGGATCGAACCGAAAAAATGTATTCATTTCAAGACAGTGTTCACATTGGAATTGGACTTACTCCTCAGACTTGTTCTTACGTCTCCTAAGTAGAGTTTCAAAGTAAAGGAACAAACCTATTTATTTCAAAAGCTTAAGATTGTTACGTAACGTAAAGTTTGTTAGATCTAAACAGGGATGTTATTTGATGCAACATTAAATTCTTCCACATAGATTCAGACAGAGATGTTATCTGGTACTACAACTATTTTCTCGGAGCATTAATAGGGGCGTTTGAACAGCACGGCATGATGGATGAGAAACATCACTTCTCACTAGAATATTGACCATGGTAGGACCAACACAGAGCATAGATGAAATTTTAGATGAGGAATTTTACTTGATTTTTGTATTCCAAGTCTGCAGAAAACTTATATTTATCTAATAAATTTTACCTGAATTACCGCTATTGATTATAAGACTCATTTTGATATATTTTCTTACGATGTGCACAGCTCGAAAACTTCAGAGAAAACTTAAAAGCATGCCTTGGAGCTTAATAACACGATTATTTTCCTGTTTTTGACAGTTTGGGTGAGGGGTGTAGAAACGTAGCTTCATTTCACTACACTTCTTCATCTCACACCAAATATGCAACAAAGACGAAAGACGAAACAACTGAAAAAAAAAGAATCGTGTAATCAGGCTCTTTATGTCTTCTTTCTGCTATAACCGGTGTTCATACTGAACTGAATCCTCTGACATTTTGTTGACGTGTCTGTACTTTTTCTCACTCCTTCTGGCAGAGATTTTAAACCGATTGGCATCATACCCATCTTGTAATGGAAATTGTCAAAATAAATATAAGCTTCAGTTCATGTCAGTTCATATCATGACAGATGGATTACGAAATTTGGCACTATGTAGTTTGACAGATAAGTGTCAAATAAAATTTTGACGTATCGAGAATATTTTGTTGCAAATGTCAAACAATTTGAGGAATTGACAAATCCTCCAAGAGTATCTCTTGTCATTGAAAGTGCTGCTCATTAGCCGTTCGGAATCGGCAGAAAATTGTAGGTCCCCTCTGTTCCTGGTAACACGCACACAGGAATGGTTGAGAGTTGTAAGTCACTAGGTCCTAGTTCACTTCGAGCTGTTGCACTACCAAATTTAATTTAATTTAAATGTCAAACAATTACCCTGAAAACACATTTTCTGGAGCAGAAAATAATAAACAACATTTTTCGGATAATTTAAATGTCAACTCTGAAAATCCACATTTCGCGAGCATAAAATAAATTGCAATCGTCCATCACCAACGTGAAGGGGATTGGCTTAAGACAATGAATGAACCTGCAATGAAATTTGATACTAGTTTTTTTGCCTCTTGACATATTGGGTGGGAAGTGAAGAAATTTAGTTCTAACTATCAATGGAAAGAACTTAAATCGAGATTTCAATCCATTGACTTATTGACAACATTGGCGAATGCTAATGCTTTACCCCGTAAGTGGTATTGCACTGAACTGTTTTGTTTTTCCCCGTAGTTGTTTTGTTTTTCCGTAAGTCTACGTTCGCTCTCCACCTAAAAATTATTTATGTATTTCATTTTTAACATTTTCTAGTTAATATATCATTATGTTAATTATTCATTATCATTATATTTATATTGAGATTATATTATAGCTTTGAGATAAAAGAGCAAGTTTGAGCGATTCAGTAGTGCATTGTATTATCATTAGTAAGGATGACTGCTTGGGGTTTATTGAGGCACGAAAAAAAAGGTTGATAAAACGCTAAATTTGGTCTCTAATGAAACCGCACAATATAACACTCTGTTGCGTGTCAGGGGTACCACAGGGGCGTAACTTCATGAGTCGAAAAAGTGCAGTGGCATGCTTGCTCTAGCTCGGCTAAGCTCGACGGACTGGGGCGGTTCTTGCCCTTTTTCGATCTCATCCCACACAGCAAACAAAAAAAAATCATGTCTAGGTCAAAGGATTGAGGTATTTGGGAAAGCAAATAAAATAAAAAAAGGAATAGCACAAACCTAGTTACCTATGCTACTGCATTGGTGAAAGGGTGAGACTTCAGGCTGACTTCTCGGCAAAACAGAAAAAAAAGAGTTTAATTAAAAGTAACCTACCCCTAAACTACAACTAAGCCCTAAAATAAAAATTTATATCGGAAGGATATAATCTTAAATCTAAAACCTATCTAATCTATAACTAAAAAAAAACTGTTTCTTTGTTTTTCTGTTCACCAAAAAGTCGCCAAAATTCAACACTGTCTCACCAACACAGCAGTTCGCTGAGACCACAAAGACAATGCCTGGTGTTGATGGCAAAGGTCTGGCCTACCCTCCCTTGTATCGAAGATAAACCCATTGCTAAATTCCTGGCCAAATGTTTATTGGAAATAGCCCTCCACCTGACTAGAAATACTTTTCTCCGCTTAATTCGCCTTGATCCCGCGAGTAAAGTTCTATTTTGCATAAGCGATAACCGAATTTTGATTATATTTATTAAGAGTTTATTTCTCCGCTAATTTTTTTTTTTATTTTAAATTGCCAGAGCGAAATATACGAGTATATAAATTCTTCCAAAACCAGTCAACTATAATCAACATGATGTTAGCAAATTTTTGAAAACAAGATTGATTAACTCTAAAATGACATCCTTGTATAAACATCAACTTCCAATAGTTAATGTGGTATCAGTAAGAGGTAGCTTCTAAGCGCCTTCAAAACGAAATTTAATAATTTACTCTGCAATGAAACTGTCACCTGATGGCGATAGCCACCCTATCTAACTGAAGTCAAACTGAATGACAACATTTGTCCCATATCTGTTATTAAAATCAGCCATTCCCGATGTCCTTGAATTCAATTTCACTTAGGTATTCCAACAAAGGATACAGCAATCTACTTAATGAGTTTACAGGAAAACACGTGAAAGTTTGACAACTAATCGATAAAAAAAATCTTAAAGAATAATCCCACTTACCAAACTCGTGTTTAATATTTAAAGAAAAAGGATTCAACAGGATCTATTGCAGATTTTTTTTAATTTTTGTTCTTAGGTAACCTCTTCACCAGTTGCACATTCGTATTCGCTGCACTTAATCGTCATTTATAATAGATTTTTTTAAGTATAAAAAGCCTTCTTCTTTCTGCTTAAGTCATGACACAAACCTTAAGAACTATTTAAAAAATTACGCAAACTGTCAAGAACATTAAAAAAGAAAATAAACTATTAAGTGTTATTGGTTGAGTTCTTATTAGCAATTTTAATAATCTTTATTTTAATCGAAAACAAAACCTTTTAGTTAAACAATTTAATCACTTTTTTTTTTTAAATAACTTATTTTCGGAATTTCAAGGGCAAAAGTGTCAAAATTACATAATAATTCAGCAATTTTTATTTTCAAACCGATCTTATTACACAATTATCTCAAAAAGTTCACCCGTTATCTTATGTAGGTATTTTAATTTTTATATTCTTGTTGGAAAGAAAAATAATTGAAAAAAAATTCCACCCTCTGAAGTCAGGGGAAAACAGTTCAATTTTTCCGTTTCCGTCCGTTTTATTCAAAAGTTTAACCGACACTGCTGCTCATACTTAACAGTATTCTAATACTACACCTGTATCAAAAGAACAGAAATGCATAAACATTCAAAAAAATAATCTGCAAAAGTATTTGTGTGCATTAGGAAATTCCCAGAAGGAAATTTGTTGCATACGAAAACAAATTAAATAATTGCGAATGCGACAAACTTTCAGACATCGAAATTTTCCTTAAAAATATAAATAAATAAAAAGACAAAAAAAAAATAATATTGGCTAGAAAACCTATCAACAATTGTTTAAGTTCGTCTGTGTTTTGGGATACATTTTTGTTAATGAAATAATATAAAAAAAAATCGCAAACAGAAAGACAAGCCAGCAGCGCCATAAGCTAACAGGGTTGGTTGTACGTACTTTTCTTTTTAATTATTGTCATCATCGCCAACAATGACATTGAATTTCCGCTTTTAGAGAGAGAGTATCTGGGCGCATTTGAGTGAATTCGAAAACAAAAACAATTTATAACAATTTGGATATAAGAACCTGATTAAATATAATTGTACTAAATTATTAGGCAAAGCCAAATTTAAATGATATCATTGAGGAAATGGTTGGTGATAGGTAGGTTTGCTCGTTTATTAGAACACATGCCATTGGGGAAATTATAGTTATTAGTTATTTGAATTTTAAAGATCGTATTTTTTGTTTTGTTTAATTCTTATCTTATCGAAATTGTTAGATATTGTAATTATTATTTTAAATACATTTAAATTTACTTATCATGGTTTGATTTTGACGCTTACAGAAAACAATATATTACCAGATAATTGTCAAATTATTTTTCAAGGTCAACACATTTTCTATTTTTAATTTAAGTTGAAATTATATTATCCTACTTTGCTAGTTAGGGTTATAGATCTGGTCAAACACCATAACATTTTCATTTTAGAAACATTTTGATCGATTTTTTGATCACTTAATTATCTTCCTACTTGCCTGCGAAGAATCACAGCTTTAGACCCGGTGGCTTTCCATCCTCTGCAATATCGAGCACCCTGCTTTCAGTGATCTAGACCAACTAGTGTGGCATTCTTAAGCCAGAGGCTCAAAATTCGTTATCACTTCGTATTCGGGGGTGGGGCTGTAGTTAGAAACCCCTCTTGGTTGGAGCATATTTTTTTTTTACAATTCTAACGCGCTCAAGAGTTTTATGATGTCCCTGCTTGGGCGCCAATTTGTGATGTGGTTTTTGGTTCCGCCAGGGTCTTTCTAAAGAAACACAAACCTCAGATAGAAGGTCTTTCAAACCATATTACAAAATCTTAATGAGGAAACAACTCTTATATATATAAAACATAATATTCTTTTTAATTCAAATACTTCAATAATGGATCTTTTCTGGTTTAGGGGTATTCCTGTACTTCGTGTTTGCGAATCTAGTTTCTGATGAACTGCGTTTTGGAAACTTAGAGTGATGGTTTACTTAACTGGAATTCACTACTGGTGTTCTTATATCGGGAAAACTGGCTTCGGATAATTCTGCCAACGGTGAACAGGTATAACGCCCCTGACGGCATTTCGAACAGTAGATTTAATGGTCTGATATATCAGCAGGTGCAACGCCCCTGGTAGCACTGAAACAGCAGGCCAAATGCTTTGCTAGATCAGCAGGTACAAAGCAGATCGGCAGTTGCAACGCCCCTGGTGGGTAACAACAGGCGAAATGCTCTGGTAGCTTAGATTGAAAAAAGAAACATAATCTGAGCGCTCTGATATGTCTGAGCTAAAAAAGAAACACTGATCTTTTTTTGAAGGCTCAGTTCACTGCTCTGAGGTTAAAAAGAAAAACACCTAATGCAGTTTATGTGTTTTGACAATCTGAACTGCGTCCACATCTTGGTGCAGTTAATAAAGTTTTCGGTTTTATCTTTTTCTTCATTTGTCCCCTTCACACACAGAAAGAGCTCAGTATCAGTTGGTTGATGATTTGATGCTTGCTTTCTATCAAAACATCAGTTCTGTATTTGAAAAGATCTGTAGGTAAGCCATTTGAGCATGGTGTCTTATTTTTCTTAAGTCTTTTTGCTAAGTTTATCTCTGGGTGGAGGAAATAAATTATCTTGTTACTCACTCTAGAGCTGCTGGAAATACTGCTGCATACGCTATCTTCTTTTTCTCTTCTCTTCTCTTCTCATTCTCATTGCTTGATACTTTTCATTAGCTGATCTTGTTTTGCACAGCAGGGTGGGCCATATTCAGACTTTCAGAGACGTTGGCGCTCAGATGCTCTCTGTAAACTCTGGAAAATGTCTATGTTGGTCACGGGAAGCTCCCCGTTGTACGTAAAGGTCCGAACAACGTGTATATAAATAGAAATAAAATGCACGACTGGGTCGCACGAACTTGCTCCTATGTAAAAGACTAAGAATTTCAAAAATAAATGTTATTAGAGAAACTGTTCACAAGCATAAAATTCATTTTTTAAATGACTAAAAGAAACTTCTTTAGTAGTTAAAGGTAAGAATAGGATGCCATGTGATTCAAGCAAATATAGATTTATGCAAGAACAAAAATTATAAGTCTTTGTAGTGGTTTCTTAAAAAATAAGCTTTTATATAAGAAAATTTTAAAATATTTTTAAGATAAAATATTGGAGCGCCAATTTGAAGTTTTTATTATTGTATGAATAAAAATTAATTTACAAAAAAAAGTATTGAGCCGTTTTCGAGATATTGAATTTTCAAAAAAACAAAAAATTGATTTTTTTTTCAAAATTCAAAAAAATATTTTTCTTAAAGTTTTGAAATGCAATGTTTTTTAAACTTTTTAGAAGCTTCTTTCTACTAAATTTCATTAAAATCCGTTGTTATGATAATGAGAAATTCAAAATTTTAAAAAATCGTTCTATGGTAGGTACAGTCAGTAATATCAAGTTTTTTAAAATTTTTACTTGCGACTTATGGGTACTATAAGGCAAGTTATGTATTCGTAAAAAAAATCGAACTCGAGATTTTGATCAAAGTTGACATTACGATGATAGCGAAGACGAAAAAAGTGGGTCTGGCAATTCTGTCTGTCTGTCTGTCTGTCTGTCTGTCTGTTCGATTACAGCTAAACGGCTCGTCCGATTTTCTTCAAACTTGGTAGATATGGGTTTTGATTTTTTACCCCCGGATGTTTTTTGATTTGATTTTTTATGACCAAAAATAACGGTACCTGCCATACGATTTTTTTCCGAAATTTTATAAATATTTTTTTTTCTCAAAAACCGTCCCTGCGATTTTCTTAAAAAAAATTCAAAAAATTTAATTTTGTTAAACCTAGGTAATGGTCGAAAAAATTTTTCAAAAAAATGAGTAGTTTTGGTACCCCCCTTGGGACCATTTTTTATGTTTTTGATTTGCTCCAAAACGGTAGCACCGATTTTGATCATTTTTTTTTTGTGCTTAAGCTTCCCAGCAGTTTGAACATTATTGTGTATTCAAATTTTCCAAAACAAATTTTTGGATTTTTAAACAAAACTTTCAAATTTTTTTTTTTGAAAACTCAATATTTCGAAAACCCCGTGCTCGATTTTATCAAAACTTGATAAATAAAAGTTTGAAAAAATAATCTACAATATATAAGTAAAATAAATTCATTTTATCTAAAAATAACGGTACCCTCCATACAAATGTTAAAAAATAGTTTTCGAAAATCGTATTTTTCTCGAAAACGGTTCCGACAATTTTGCTTAAATTTTTTTTCTTTCTATTATTTTTTAATATTATTTTTAGGTAAAATGAATGTATTTTTCTCATATCTTGTAGATTATTTTTTCAAACTTTTATTTATCAAGTTTTGAAAATATCGAGCATGGGGTTTTCGAAATATTGTATTTTTAAAAAAAAATTTTAAAGTTTTTTTAAAAATCCAAAAAAATTTTTTTGGGAAATTTGAATATACAATAATACTAGCTGACCCGGCCACGCGTTGCTGTGGCTAAAGTTTTTGTTATATTACATTATAGTAAACAATCTAAGAGGAACAATAAGAGAACATCAGTCACGGAGTCCACTATGCTTTTTCACACAGATGGTATTTGTAAAAAAATATGGTGATCTCCTTATGTGACTTTCTATTACTATAACCCTTTAGTACAATGAAATTATTTACGAACAAAGACGAAAATGTTGATGTTGGTATACAAATTCACTGGATTGAGATTTGAAGGGGAAGTACGTTGAACACAATGAATTAAAATGTTCTTACACTTGATATTAAGCATAAATCAGTAGGTACAAAATAAAAATTTATCAGATTTATTATTTCCATTTAATTTTATAACAAATATAAGTATATTACAGTATAATACAGTAAATAACATGTGACGCTTAATCTCATGAATGAGGTAGGCAAGGCAGACAGTCTTAAACTTTTAAACATTAATATCTATTTTTTTGAATTATAAATACTTTCAATTTCAATTTAATTTAACACCAATCGGTGCACAATGTTTTTGGTTAACCTGTCTTTAGCTAACACAAATAGATTCGACGGTTTCCCAACACGTGAACACGCAACATATAGTTGCCCATGAGAAAAACATGGATTTTCCAAATCTAAACCACAAATGGACATTGTTTGACCTTGAGATTTATTTATAGACATGGCGAAAGCTAAACGAATTGGAAACTGTAGCCTTTTGAAGGGTATGGTAGAATCTGATGGTCGGCTATGCTAACACCAAAAATTTAAAAAGTGGAAATAATTGAATTATACGGTATTTCGTTCACTACAAAATAAATTTAATTAATTTTATAGCGTCAACAACACGTGGTAATTATGCTGTTATGCTTATATGACACGTTCGTAGATTTACCATAGCAGCGCCATCTATTGATTACTTACTCAACCCAGTCGAAAGGTATCGACATCTGTTAGAATCATTTGGAGTTAACAGATAATTGTGACTGTCAAATAATAACAGACAAATAATTAGCAATAAATTAAAATTGCGACTATAATTTGAGATTTAAACTATCCTATCTCTCAAGTTGGATCGAACTGCACATGGTGTGCGAATTTTATTATAATCGGTTAAGTGGTTTAGGAGTCCATTGAGGACAAACATTGTGACACGACATTTATATATGTATATATATATATTAAGATTAAGATTTAAAGTACTGGGAAGCTTTAGCATAAAAAAAATGATCAAAATCGGTGGTATCGTTCTTGAGAAAATCAAAAACAAAAAAAAAACGGTCCCAAGGGGGGTACCAAAACTACTCATTTTTTGGAAATTTTTTTTTCAACCATTACCTAGGGTTAACTAAATTAATTTGTTTGAATTTTTTGAGAAACAAAAATATTTATAAATTTTCAAAAAAAAATCGTATGGCAGGAACAGTTATTTTTGGTCTTAAAAAATCAAATCAAAAAACATCCGGGGGTAAAAAATTAAAACCCATATCTACCAAATTTGAAGAAAATCGGCCGAGCCGTTTAGCTGTAATCGAACAGACAGACAGACAGAATTGCCAGATCCACTTTTTTCGTCTTCGCTATCATCGTAATGTCAACTTTGATCAAAATCTCGAGTTCGATTTTTTTTACGAATGCATAACTTGCCTTTAGTACCTAAAAGTCGCAAGTAAAAATCATTTAGCAGAAAACTGTTTTGTAGTGTCGTATGGACACAAAAGAATGAAGATATTTTATTTATGTGTATTGCAGACTAGCCGACCCGTACTCGCGTTGCTTCGCAAATTGAAACTACGAATATTTTCTTAATATTAATATTAGCATATGAAAACATTTCTCAATGAGACTGAGCATATTTCTTACAATAATATTAATTTTAGTTTATATGTATAACATACCGTATCGAATTAGATTCTCTTTCACACTTGAAAAAAAGAGCTTTTTTTTTTTTTTTTTTTTTTTTTATAATCTACCCGCGCTCAAGGGATTATGATTACCCTTTAAATGTTTCAACACAGCGCGGGCGTGAAGTTACGGAAGAGAAAGAACGATAGGAAAGATGTGTGGCACGATGTTCTGAGACTGAAGGTGGTTGTCTCAGACTTTTTATCTCCAGGGATGGCGGCTGAACTAAAGCGGAGAATGCCGTGTCTTATTTCTATGTCGCTTATAATTCACATTATTTTATTCGTGTTCATCCTTGTTGGGCATACTAGTTTAACTCAATTACATGTTGTTAGTGTTATGCCTGAACAACATGTAATGAGTAAACCAGCAACCCATTGATGACAATTTTTAGAAGGTTTTTAATGGAATTAAAACGACATAAACGACGGCAGGGATCGAACCTGTGATCATGAGGTTCACAGGCGAGCACACATCCATCGCGCCACGGCCACCCCATGTTCATGTTTGTGCATATGTATTATAAATATAACAATATAGAAAATAATAAAATTTATTTCAAATAAACGGGTTGACTACTTTCTGAGATCATCCAACCCAAACTTTAAAATGGTTTCGCTTTTAAAGAATAGTTCATGTGCACGGCACTGTGGTCAATTGAATGTCCATTTTGTCACCCAAAATGCTATTGAGTGTATTCAAGTAACTTAAAAAATAAAATGCACGACTGGATCGCACAAACTTGCTCTTATGTAAAAGTACTTTGGAGTTTAAAATACATTTTATAAATATAAAACATGAATTTAATGAGATAAAAATGTTCAAATTGTGGAATTGCCGTCTGATTAATCTTTTTAATATTTAAGTAATTTTTTATATGACAAATTTCCTTAAAATTTTTCGAGAACAAAATTTGGGATGCCAAATTTTAAGTATTAAGTAGTATAGATTTTAGAAATAGTTTTTTTTTTTGAATATTTTTTATATACAATATTATTTTAAGCTTAAGGGGGCTCCTGTTGAAAATTTTTGGTTAAAATCGTTAGAGCTGTTAATGAGAAAGTCAAAAAATCAAAAAAAACGATTCTATGACAGGTATTTTGCCCCAAATTTTTTTTTGACAAAAATGTAGTCCATGTTTAATGTCCATAATATCACACCGTTTCGAGATAAATAAGATTATGCATTACGGGTGTATGGGGGGTACCGTTAGTTTTGGAGCTAAACAATATTTTAATTATTTTAATATAATAGCTTCAATTTCTCCTCTAGGGAATCACCGAAGACCCTTAAGTACCGAGTTTGAAGAAAATTTAAAATGTTGGAATGATAATGACATGAAACAAAGCAGCGACCTCGCGATTGTGATGAAATCTAATTCCTAGATAAAATAAATTCAAAAAGTTTATAATTTTATAATTTGTTTTTATTTATTTCTCAGGTTGTATGAGTAACTAAGAAGTGATTTTGGGCTTAAAATTTGCGCAACAATATTGACTTTATGAAGCAATGCTAATCTTTGTCGATTATTGTATAGGTTTTCAGATGAGTGGTTGTATAAGTCAACTAATGAAAAAAAATGGACAAAAAATGTAAAATTAATAATATTTAAGTTTGACAAATTATTAATAAAAAAAAATTATAGCCATAAACACTCTTATAACAATATAGAAAATAATAAAATTTATTTCAAATAAATCGGTTGACTACTTTCTGAGATCGTGCGTTACAAACTTTAAAATGGTATCGCTTTTATATAATAGTATAGATATAGATGAACCACCTGTTAAAACTAGGATTACCTATGCATATGTATAAAATTCTAACTCTTTTGAAGCAAACAAAATAAAATAAGTTGGACCATTCGTCCAACAAGATCTTTCTTTTCTTTTTGGTTCACTATAAATAGTGTGGATTTCCAGAGAAAGACGTGGCCACTGTTAAAATATCTAGTGGTAGACAGTGAAGGATGGAGACTATTTGTTACTGCCCTATGCCCTGAGTGGGGCTACAGGACATGATTATGATTAATAGTGCCACCATTGCCAATATTGCTTTCCAATAAATTTCGCTATTAACATCGAAGTGAATTTAAAAACTGAATAATATAAAAATGTTTCTTCGGTGTTCGTTGTTCTGCACAGAATAAACAACGAACAACGTTAAGAACGAAAGTCTTAATACTTTTACTTTAAAAACTTTGGTAATTTGGCTTTCTTTTAGTTAAAATAAATTTGTAATCTTTTATTCAGGGTTTCTTTCGGTTGCATTGATGATTTTACACACAGCAATTTTTAATAAAAGGAAACTTTGTTCAAGCGAAAAGGAGTCATCTCTCCGCTCCCTTTACTCCACTTAGTTAAGCGAAGCTAACTGAGCAAACGCCAAATGGAAAACAAAACATACTCGAACATTAAGGAAAATTACAAACAAAGGATAACGATTACTCTGCAATTTTATCAGCAGTGATCTGCCTATATTTAAACAACGATGCAATATCACCTTGCGATTTTTAGACCCTTTAGGCGAGCGAAGTCGCGTCGGTGGTGGCGGGGGTAAACGAAATTGCTCAGGTTGATAAAATTGCAGACTTATCTTTTTTTCTGATTTTCTTTAATTATTAAGTTTAATTTTCTATTTGGCGTTCGCTTAGTGAACCTCGCTTAACTGTGTGCAGTAGAGAGTGTGGAAAGATTGCTAATTTTCGCTTGAACAAAGTTAACAGTTAATAAAAATCACTGTGTGTAAAAAAAAACGTTTTAGGGTAAAAACGATCCAAGCAATTTAAAAAAGATGAGTTCGAAATAAAAAGTAACTTTCCAACACACCAACTTTGTTTTATGGCGTCAAAATGCTAATGTTTTATTTGCATTAAAGGAACAAAAAAAGTTGAGTAGAGTTAAATTTCTAGAAGAAAAGAACGCTCTTCTTTCTGAGCTAAAGCCACCATTTCGTTGTCAAACGAATTGTTCTGAACTTTGTACTTTATTTAAATTATTCTGTCATAAAATTCATATTTAAAATATTTATAAAGGGTGGGTGGAATACAAGTATCTTTTTAAAAATGCAATGAAATGAACAAAATTAAATTTTTTCCATGTAAATTATGGCTTTATTAGTAAGAGCAAGCATTCCCATTAATTATCGAACTCATTGTCATTCAAGCGGATGATCATACCACTTCAAGTGCTGAGTCAAGTGTACCTTGTAAGCGAATAATCAGAGATCTTTGTGCAGAATTCTCCTCAGGCTAGTGCATGAAATGTTCAGCTGTTGAGATCGATAGCAAGTTGATGTCCGTGATATGAGTCTCACGCTCTCGGCTACAGCATCCACATTCTCGTCTGTGTGCACCGTACGACGACGTGGACCACGAGAGTTGTCCACTAGACTAGCAGTCTCATGAACTTTTTGCACAAAATTGCGTACAGCAGACGCGGTGGGTGCTTCATTTCGGCCAAAACTTCTTTTCAAAAAACACACTGTTTGAGCTAGACAGTACTGATTTTGGAAATAAGTTTTCAATATTTACCAACGTTGTTCAAGCTTAAGCGACTTATTTCGTACCGCCGAGGTTTGATACTGACTTTCTGTCAAAAGCAGAAAACAGTCGTCAGTGTCAAAATAATCTATGATTTAAAAAGAAACCACTAGATGGCCCACCCTGTATATGTGTATATAATTCTGTATGATTAATATATAAATAGAAATAAACATCAATTAGTTTTCACTTAGTTTTCGCAAAATTTAAACACAAAAATATTAAATTTTAATAATAAAAAAAGAAAACACTTAAATCTCACCCAAGTTCATAATAATTCTTCATAATGCCTTGTCATTTCATTTCTATTTCTTCGTAACAGCCTTGCTGCGAGTCCAAGGTCTTTTCGTCTAGCATTGCACGAGCACGAGACACTTGCATCTCCTGATCTAACGTGTTATTACAATATTTATACGTGGCCCAAACTCATGATTTTCGACTCGGGCATTAAGATTCATATAAAATCCTCAAAAACACTCCCGACAAAAACAAACACTTTGCCTACCCTATAGGGCAACTTGCCAAACAGAAAACACATATTTTCTGCCGTTGTTTTCATTTTAATTGAACAACTTTTAAAAGAAATGGCAGTGCTGCATGTGCCTTATGGATTGTAATTAATTAGATTATCAGATGAGTGGCTGTTTGCGACAAAAGTGACTTAATCAGAAAGAAGGATCTCTTGATATTGCGAGCAGAGCCGGATTTGGATGGCTTTTGATGTGCCCTTTACGTTCTATACATAATGTTTGTATTTTATTTATGATTTTTTGAATTTCAAAGTTCATCATGTTCTTCGAAATTAATTTTGGGGTAGTTTTTGATTTGTTTAAAATTTTTAAGAAGATGAATATTTTAAGTGAAAATTTTTTGTGTAAAATTTTGATTGACAACGAACTGTTTAGCACAGAAAATTCATATCCAAGTGTTGTTTTTAGGCATCAACTTATAAGTCTTGAGTTAGTATACGATATGTACTAAATCACAATTGAGCTTGCAATTTTACCATTACTTACTTGTTATATGAAGAAAAATCGATGCAAATTAGTTTTAAATGTCTGAATATTACATTGGGAAGGAAAAATAGAGCTTGGAAGAGCATTCTGCATTCATGTAGTCTGGCTGAAAAAAGAATCTCAGCACGTCCGAAGTTTAATTCAAGTGTAAACTGATGATTATTCCTAAAAGCGCGAGTATTACAATTAAAATATTTAGAATGAGGAATGCAGAGGCTATTTCACTAGAACACTGGTTCTAAAAATAATAGTAATATTAAGAAAGACAAGAAACATTATTTTTTAATCACCTATCATTTTTAAGGATCTTTTTTGAATTCTATCCAAGAGACACACGTGGGTTATTAGAGCACCTGCCCAAATATGGGAATTGTACTCAAGCTTTGGACGAATATAGGTTTTATAGCTTACAACCAGATCAGAAGGGGTGAAAAATTTCTTGCATCGTCGGAAAAAACCTAAAAATTTAGCAGCATTTTTGGCGACATCAAATATGTAAACATTCCACAAATGGCCGTTTTTGATGCACGTACCAAGAACTGAAAGCTGTTGGTTTCCCTCAATGCAAGTGTCTCCAATAGATAGTGGTTTTTGAAGCATTAAATTCTACACGGTATTTCATTGTCCAACGAACAATGCTGTCAAGATCAGAACTAAATGAGCTTTCCATACGCAGCCGTTCTAAATCCGCATCCGAAGGAAAAGTACGTGTATCTGGAAAAGAAACATGAAAAGCTGAAAGTACTGAGAAATTTCAGATAAAAGATCATTGATGAATATGAAAAAGAGATTCGGAGACCAAAGGGATCCCTGTGGCACACCAGCATTTATTTTATGAATTATAGACTTGAAACCGTTCGGTCCGAAAAATAATTTCTAATCCAACAAAGAAGATTTGCATTTCTCGAGAACCGCCGCAATGTTCCTTTCTTTATACTATCGTTATTTTTGAAGGTTTTTTATAATACAAACTCTATATACTACTGAAATAAATCAGCCAAGTAGAAGACTTAGCACTATTATTGGACTTGTTGAATTATTGATTCAAATTAGCTTTTTTGGCCATTAGTCCACAAAAATTGGCGTTTCGTCCGGGTTATCTCACATGGACTCATCAGTTGACTTGTGAGGACCTTGTCAATACGCAATTTTTGTTCATCTTACATGAATTTTTTGACAAAAATCCAATGTGAACTATATTTTTGTGGACTAAAGGCCAAAAAAGCTAATTTGAATCAATAAGTCAACAAGTCCAATAATAGTGCTAAGTCTTCTACTTGGCTGATTTATTTCAGTAGTATATAGAGTTTGTATTATAAAAAACCTTCATATAAATATTCAATGCCAGGCCACGGGCAAAAAAAAAAAAAAAAAAATTCCAGCATTAATGATTACAATTCTAATCTTTGTTGGATATAGTTCACATTGGATTTTTGTCAAAAAATTCATGTAAGATGAACTGAACTTAACAAAAATTGCGTATTGACAAGGTCCTCACAAGTCAACTGATGAGTCCATGTGAGATAACCCGGACGAAACGCCAATTTTTGTGGACTAAAGGCCAAAAAAGCTAATTTGTATCGTTATTTTTATAAACATTGTTCTAGTGACATAGCCAGTCGCATTCCTCCTCTTAAAATTTAACCGTAATACTCGCACTTCAAAGAATGCCCATCAGTTAACCCTTGAGTGCAACTTCAGAGGTACTGTTAAACTCAGAAATTATTTTTTTAGCCAAACTACATGAATGTGGAATATGTCACTCCCATTATGACAGACATTCAAAACCAATGAGCATCGGTATATCCTTTCAAATCCTCTCCAACTTTTCTAAACGCTATAGCACAATGTTCAAACATATTAAAGGTGGGCGAAAAATTATAAAAAAAAAGAAAACAGAGAATTGCTGTGCACACTTTTTTTGTGTTCTCTATAAAATTAATAGCAAATTTTATTTAAGTCTTGAGAACATCAACATCGCTTTATCCGCCCTATGAAAGGAAGAAAACCTTCACATGTTTAGGTATGTAACGGGTGATTTTTTTGAGGTTAGGATTTTCATGCATTAGTATTTGACAGATCACGCGGGATTTCAGACATGGTGTCAAAGAGAAAGATGCTCAGTATGCTTTGACATTTCATCATGAATAGACTTACTAACGAGCAACGCTTGCAAATCATTGAATTTTATTACCAAAATCAGTGTTCGGTTCGAAATGTGTTTCGCGCTTTACGTCCGATTTATGGTCTACATAATCGACCAAGTGAGCAAACAATTAATGCGATTGTGACCAAGTTTCGCACTCAGTTTACTTTGTTGGACATTAAACCAACCACACGAATGCGTACAGTGCGTACAGAAGAGAATATTGCGTCTGTTTCTGAGAGTGTTGCTGAAGACCGTGAAATGTCGATTCGTCGCCGTTCGCAGCAATTGGGTTTGTGTTATTCGACCACATGGAAGATTTTACGCAAAGATCTTGGTGTAAAACCGTATAAAATACAGCTCGTGCAAGAACTGAAGCCGAACGATCTGCCACAACGTCGAATTTTCAGTGAATGGGCCCTAGAAAAGTTGGCAGAAAATCCGCTTTTTTATCGACAAATTTTGTTCAGCGATGAGGCTCATTTCTGGTTGAATGGCTACGTAAATAAGCAAAATTGCCGCATTTGGAGTGAAGAGCAACCAGAAGCCGTTCAAGAACTGCCCATGCATCCCGAAAAATGCACTGTTTGGTGTGGTTTGTACGCTGGTGGAATCATTGGACCGTATTTTTTCAAAGATGCTGTTGGACGCAACGTTACGGTGAATGGCGATCGCTATCGTTCAATGCTAACAAACTTTTTGTTGCCAAAAATGGAAGAACTGAACTTGGTTGACATGTGGTTTCAACAAGATGGCGCTACATGCCACACAGCTCGCGATTCTATGGCCATTTTGAGGGAAAACTTCGGAGAACAATTCATCTCAAGGAATGGACCGGTAAGTTGGCCACCAAGATCATGCGATTTGACGCCTTTAGACTATTTTTTGTGGGGCTACGTCAAGTCTAAAGTCTACACAAATAAGAAGGCAACTATTCCAGCTTTGGAAGACAACATTTCCGAAGAAATTCGGGCTATTCCGGCCGAAATGCTCGAAAAAGTTACCCAAAATTGGACTTTCCGAATGGACCACCTAAGACGCAGCCGCGGTCAACATTTAAATGAAATTATCTTCAAAAAGTAAATGTCATGGACCAATCTAACGTTTCAAATAAAGAATCGATGAGATTTTGCAAATTTTATGCGTTTTTTTTTTTTTTTAAAGTTCTCAAGCTCTTAAAAAATCACCCGTTATAAGGAAAAGTCGTTAGGGATGTAGGAAAATACAATATGAAAAACTTAAACTTTTAGAGGTTCTCATCGCCAGTTTTTATAAATCACTTTTAGTTGAATCTGAAATAGCTAGAAAGAGTTAGCTGATATGTTTATAGGTATTTGTATAGAAAATTGAATTGCCTACAGTATTTGACCACTTCATATATTTAAATTTCCGTTTGGAAAAGATCCAGTGCTTAAGTATAACTCAAACTACCTTGACACTTAAGAAGTGTAAATGCTAGTATATAAGCTGATGAAATACACCACCCATGACATTATCCATAAATGGCACTTGCATCAAAGAAACGGAAAAGCTTTTCATTGTCTGCATGAATATTACTCTTTGACCATCTCATGGAATGATCAAATATTCGAAGTAGCAGAAAACGCAGCGAAATGAAGTTTCCTTAAAAGATGCGACAAATTTTGTCTCCTTCTGATCTAGGCATACCATCTTTAAGAAATACATCCATCAAAAACCTGAATATAACTCTCATATTTAGACGAGTGTTCCTATTAACTATTTTAACCTGAAACAGAGCCTTTAAGCTCATAGAAGACACATTCATTAATTCTCTTGAACGATACGGTCGTAATGTCTCATGTCTTTCAATGTTTTATTGCTCTTTCTATAAAAGGTGATCATGTCAATTAGCCAGATCGATTCCTCACCCCAACAAACAATTGTGGCGGCGTATACTCGTCTAGCTACGAATGCTTATCAGCGAAATGCTTTGGTTTTCTTGAAAGATGCAAGAAATCTTTTTCTCCTTCTGATCTGGGTACCATCTATGAGGCATATATCTTGAGTTTAACTCTCATATCTGGGCTGGTGCCCCGATTACTCATTTGAACCTGTTAGATAGAATTCAGAATAGAGCCATAAAACTTATAGCAGATCAATTACAGAAACTTTTGTTTCTCTTGAACAACACCGAAATGTCTCGTCTTTCATTATTTTATCGTTTTTTTTTCTATCAACAATGTTAAAATGAAATAGCTAGTAGCATTCCTCCCCTCAAACAATTCCACCGTAATACTCGTCTAGCTATGAATGCACATCAGTTTACCCTTTAGCCCTTTGACGTATGTGAAATACTTTGCCTTTCTCGATTTTTCCCCCTCAATGCTTGTACAAGCTTTCAAACCCAATGTGCATCGACATCTCCTATTAAATCCTCACCACTTTTGATAAACGCTCGCACTGTATTCCATCATATCATTATAAGGGTAGTCATAACCCCTTGAGTGTGTGCAAATTATAAGAAAAAAAGGAATTTCTTTAAAATTTTTCTAGAAAAATTGGGATATTTAAGTATTGAAATAATTTCAAAAACTAATGACAGAAGTCGAGGAATAGACATACAGACAGACAGACGGATTTGCCAGACCCAATATTTTCGTGTTCTCTATTATCGTAACGTCAAGTCTGATCAAAATCACGAGTTCGATTTTTGTCCACATTTATTAGCATATGTTGTGATAAAGAGATACCACGGGCGTTAAGACGGAAGAAAATCTTATCGAAGGGGAGTTTATTTACCCCGTTAAGCTGTAAAGAATCCTTCTTTATTATTATAAGAAAACAACAGCTACATTATCGTGCTATTGGGTCTTGGAGGGGAAGAACATCAAGCCCTTGCTATCAAAAAAACAACATCAGTCTTACTCTAGGAAAAAAAAGTCACTATAAACATCAAGGTAGTTGATCTACCATGCCTTGGAGTACTCAATAAACAGAAATGTAAAGGCTGGTCCAACCATAATGCACGATGTTAATTGTGAGTCAAGGTTTTTGCCCAACTTAATTTGATATTTGTTTGTTTCAGTGTTTGACAAATTCAACCACGGAGAGGTACACAATTGAGCAGCGCGTTAAGATTGTTGAAACCTTTTACGAAAATGGACGTTCAAATCAAAATGCATTTCGTGCACTTCATGATTTTTTTAGTCAGCATAATCGACCAAATGTGTCCACAATCGGTAGAATTGTGCGCAAATTTCAGCAAACCGGATCTGTAGGAAATCTGAAAACACCTGTGCATGCTCGCCCAGTTCGTTCTGCGGAAAACATTGCTGTTGTTCGCGATAGTGTGGCGGAAGAGCCGTCAACCTTGACTCGTCGTCGTGCCCAAGAATTGAACATCTCACGAACATCACTGATGCGAATTTTGAATAAGGATTTGAATTTACACGCTTACAAGATTGAATTGACTCAAGAGCTGAAACCTGCTGACCATTTAAAGCGTCGTCAATACGCCGAATGGTTGGTTGAACAGACAGAAGTGAATGGTGACTTCTTCAGCGCCGAGGCACACTTTCATTTCAGTGGATCGTTAACAAGCAAAATTGCCGCATTTTGGAAAATGAGAATCCGCGTGTAATTGTTGAAAAGCCGATGCATCCACAAGGAGTGACTCTTTGGTGCGGTTTATGGGCTGGCGGCATACAGTGGTACCTCTCCATACATGGCGATGATATAAATGGCACCTTGCTAAATTAAAGCAACAGAATAATAAAGTTTGCTGTCTTAAACTTAACTGTTTATCTTATATGAGGAGTGTGATTTTAGTTATTTAAGTCTATTAGTGAATGGTAGACAGCCGATCAAAGTTGATATAAAAGGGCGCAAATCGATTATTTGAAAAGTGTTAAAAAAAACTTATTTTAGTTTCATTCATAAAATCAGGATAAAGAATAAGAAAAAGTTTAAAAAAATATCACAACCAGATGAAGGTGTGTAGATTACGTTTAAAGTTTAAAAAATTAAGAAAAACATTTTTTGTATTAAAAAAATTTAAACGAAAAGTTTGCAGTCAAAATTATTTTTATTTAAACAAAATAAGTTAATATATGGTCAGAGTAATCCCAAAATCAATCAAAAATGCTTTTATAATACATATTCCGTCGAGCATTTATTCCTACTAGCTTTGGAATTGGGTTTTCTGTTATGACATAATATTAAGGCCAGAGTGTTCTTAATTTGTACTATACTATTTCATTCACAATTTTAAGCCTTAATATCTATTCTTAGGTTCGAAATAACCCACAATTTTAGAAGCCCTTTAACTTTTGAAAAGTATATTTCTTCTTTGCAACTCGTTTTTAGAGATTTTGAAGACCAAAATTTTCAATGCTCGAAATTTATTTCTCAGCAAACAACAAAAACAATCAAAAGTTCTTAGGTACATACATCGAATGAAAAAAACTCTTTTCTTCCGAAGAAAGTTGACTTAATCAACATTTTTCGATTAAAAAATATACTTCATCGGATAAATAAAAAGCGCACTGCAGATACAGAGTTACTAAGTACTGTTCCAACATCTGTACTTGTTTTTGCAGGCCAAATGAGCTTACAAGCTCCGGTTAAGAACAAGAAGCTGATTCGGTCTAAGAAGCAACATCATCCCCGAGATTTTAAACAAATTACAAAGTTGTATTCAGTTCAAAAAAAATGTTTACCTTAGAAGTTTTATCAATGATGGTGGATGCTAAGTTGTGTCGACATCATTACATTGTCATAAGGAGTAATTCAAAAAAAAATATATCCTTCTTATAGTTTAGAAAGAGAAACAAAATTCCTACCCACAGAAAGAACAAGTGACTGAAATTGATGCCCAAGTTCCTATACAAAATTTCTTGGACCATATCGTCGTCGTTCTATGAAAACTCCCTAAGTCCATTTTAAAAAAAAATGTGATTTATTTCTTATTTAATTTATTCCGGATAAGCCATTTGCCAAAACATTTACTGCACAATGGCTACGCCAAACCCATACTACAATTGAAGCTCGAGATCGTGCAATTCTGATAATTTTTGGATTTTTTATATTAATTTCCAAGTTTAAATGCAAATATCTCAAAACACAAAAAATGGACTTAGGGAGATTTCATAGAACGACGACGATATAATGGCATTTTCGTTTAAATCAAAGTATCATTCATATTATTCCTTTTTATTAACGCCAAACGTTTCTAATATTCATAAAATATTGTTAAATTCTATTCATAATCCTACATATATGAATTGTCAATTGACAACACTACAACATCATTTATTACTCAAAAGTCAAACATAACCTTTTCCAAGGTTTCGTTGTCTGCACAACAAATTCAAATCCGTGAAATATTCTTATCTTAAAGTGCAAGAAGTCCTATTTTAATGCTTTACTTTCATATAGAAATAGTTCTTTTTTTTAATGAGCTTGGAATGGTCTTTAAACTTATATTCATTCAGAGGATATTAATTGAATTTTGAAGAGGGCTAGACAAACTACTTTTTTCATATTGTAATATTTCAAAATCGTGAAGAGATCCTTTTAGAATATCTCAAAAATATAAAGTGCTGGCATTTTTTAAGCTTCGAATTCAATTTCAGAACACTCAAATTCTTCAAAAAAGTTAATTTTTGATCATAGATAAGAAGAAATTAATTTTTTTAAACAAGTATGTCAATTTTATGTTTTTAAATAATTTTAAATAATCGATTGCAGGTTTATTTATAGATTTCTAAAATGTTATATTGTACTACAAGTTTCGAATAATTATTACTTTCGGTATTAAAACACAAACAGCCATCATAGCAACCTTTTTACGTTATAAAATAATTAGTATCATAAAATGACCAATTTTGCCCTACGGCCAAGCAGTTACCCCTTACCGTGAATGTTGTTCGCTATCGCGAGATGGACCACCCTTTACATCCTTGTTAAATAAAATGCTTTACGAGTACTACTCAAAGAATAATTAGAGTTGGTCAAAAAATTTAATAACGAATTAATCCGGCACTGCGTATGAGAATAGGCAACTTTTCTCAATGCCCCTAATGCAGGGGCGAACGCAGGTAGGGGTTTTAGGGGTTCAAACCCCCCCCCTCCCAAAACGACCACAAAAATAAGGGTTTATTTTGTTAAAAAAAAAAACAGTGTTATTTTCGTGCCATAAATTCTTCTGCTAGTGTTGTTTTTTCTTACGACTTATAGGTACTTCTTGCCTTAAGTAATGCATTCGTAAAAAAAATCGAACTCAAGATTTTTATCAAAGTTGATATTACTATGATAGCGAAGACGAAAAATGTGGGTCCCAAAATTCTGTCTGTCTGTCTGTTCGACTACGGCCTAAAAGGCTGAGCCGATTTTCGTTAAACTTGGTAGATATCGTTTTGAATTTTTGTCCCCCACACGTTTTTTTTTTCCTTTTCTTTTTAAGACCAAAAAACGGTAGATTTTTTTCGAAATCTTATAAATATTTTTTTCTCTAAAACTGTCCCACAGAATTTTGAAAAAAAAAATTCATAAAATTTCATTTTGTCATTTTAGGTAATGGTTGAAAAATTTTTTCCAAAAAATGATTATTCTTGGAAACCCCCTTGGGACCATTTTTTTGGTTTTTTGATTTTCTCGAAAACAGTACAACCGATTTTAATCATTATGAAGCCCCACCAAGGTTTAAATATTTTTGCGTATACAAATTTTAAAAGTTTTATTTTTTGATTATTCAAAAAAAATTCAAAATTTTTTTCTGGAAGCTCAATATTTCGAAAACCCCATGCTCGATTTTTTTTTAAACTTGATAAATAAAAGTTTTTTAATATAATCTACAAGATCTGAGGAAAAAAATTTGTTTTACCTAAAAATAAAGGTACCCACAATACAAATGTCAAAAAATGGTTTTCGAAAATCGTATTTTTCAAAAAAATGGCTCCGAGAATTTTGATAGTTTTTTTTTTCTTTCGATTAATCTTTACTTTTAGAGAATCTTCTAAAAAGTTTAAAAAAACATTGCATTTTAAGACTTTAAAAAAAAAATATTTTTTTTTAATTTTTGAAAGAAAAAAAATTATTTTTTTTTTGAAAATTCGATACCTCAAAAATTCGATACCTCAAAAACTGCTCAATATTTTTTTTGTAAATTAAATTTTTATTCGAAAAATAAGAAAAAAGTTTAAATATGCGAACCAAAATTTTTTCTTAAATATGTTTTAAAGATTTTGTATACAAAAGCTTATTTTTTTAAGAAAGCACTAAAACGAATTACAATTTTGTTCTCGCATAAACTAATATTTGCTCAAAACACATGTGATCCTGTGCTTAGCTCCAACTACTAAAGAAGTTTTAGGCATTTAAAAAATGAATTTTATGCTTTTTCTCTTAGCATTAATTTTTGAAATTCTTAGTCTTTTACATGAGAGCAAGTTCGTGTGACCCAGTCGTGCATTTTATTTTATGTGTCTTCGTATTTTAACGCAACTGTCTTAATTTGAATTGATGATTAAAAAATAGAGACGAATCGAACAGCAGTTGCGTTTTTGATAATTAACATTATGTATAGGGCAGAAAACGAACTAACGGAGCAAATATACCGATACAGATATCCGTGTTAATCTTAAGGGCCGATTTATGGCTAATAAATGATTTCGATTTATATAAGTTTGAGTTATTGATGGCTCCAAGGTCGGAGTTACAGCAATAGAAAAAACTCACTCATTTCGTTTGTGTGAAAGTTACAGTTACAGATGAGTAGCACATAGCACCCTCTGAGAGCGTTTTGGTTATAATTATGTAGTATATGTATAGTTAACGTAGGTACCAATTGAGTGTTGATGGTTTCCTTATGTTTTCGTATAACTCTTTGTCCTATGACCACAAAAGTACAAGTTATAACTTCACGTACTAATATATACCGGATTTAGTTTTGCAGATTTGAACCACTAGGCGGACCTAGAACTTATTATAACTCTATTGTTAGGTACACTTATGGAATCACTTACACTCGTTTTCTTCTTGTTTGCATTAATGATATTTTACGAACCAAATGATGGCCTCCATCACAGGGCCCGTAGTAAAAGTCTATGTCTAAGAATTAATTCCGGAATAAAAATGCCCGAATGGGAAACACCAAAAAACGCCCTCGTAGTGAATATTTTCCAACTTTTGGTAACATTATTCAAATTTGCCAAATAGGTATCCGTTGCAACATCTTTATGATGTTTTGTTTTTGCGATTTTTGCGAAATTGTTCCGATAGGTCCTATCCCTAAGAGCAAATATTATTTACTTATAACATATTTATGATAATTAACAAGTACCTACAGTATAGTAATAAAATAATATATTTATGAAAATCTCATATTTTTTTGAACCCCCCCCCCCCCCCCCAAATTATTTTCTGCGTTCGCCCCTGCCCTAATGCATAAAATAATTTCAAAACATTGTTAGTAAGAAAAAATATTGGACAAAAGTGTTGGCACGTTTAACAAATGGGTATGTAGGCAAGTACCAACAAACCACCCACGTGTTTTTTAGTTTATTTAAGGCCATTAACTTGTCGAACTTTTGGTGAAGAGGGAATGAATAATAATTTTCAATTTTAATTAAACTCATCTATTATGAAAACATGTTTTATGATTGTCAACATTTATTCAGTTGACGACGGGTTTACTTTGTGCATCAGTAGGGACGGGGACCATCAGTCAGCACCTCATATCGAAAGATTTAGTTTTCGTTTATTGAACCTCGAACTTGATAAATTATATTAAATTTTCCTTTACTAAGCAAATACCTCAATGATACGTTTTTACTTGTCTTTTGCAGCTGACGAAAGACGTATTTTGACAGGACGGGGTTAACTGAAACCGAAAAAAAAAAGATCAACTCTTTTGCTACTGTTTTTTTTGGTATCAGTCGAAATACCTGCCTTTCGTGTGTTTGGAAAAGACAAGTGGAAACCTAGCATAAGGCAGTGATCTTATAGACACTTCAATCATCGATTGGGGAATAGCTCAGAAACTCGTTGATTTACGAATTACAAAAAAAAAAAAAAACCAAAAGACTTTGGCAGACGGTGGCAGCGCTCTCATGGCAATCGAAATAAATATTAGTTTGATTGAAATCAGATTTACGTATCAAATTCCTTAAAGAAACAACTATTAAAACATAAATTAATTGAATAAGATACAACTTGAAATGGTGTGGGGACATTATTACAGCTAAAATAAATTGAAATTTAAACAATGAAATCCAGTTTAGATCGATATGAATATTATTTGGTGGATCTTGGAAACCAAAATGGCGATGATCATTGTTAAGCGAAGATATATTTTTGTTATTGAAATTTGATAAAAATTTATTTCATAAGCTTATCATATTTTAAACTTACATTTGCTCTGGACTTTGAGGGACATAAGATCGCCTGGGCTTTCAATCAAAAGAATTTTTTTTAATTTTGTCAAAAACATTCAATCAATCAAGAACTTTTGTCTTGTGTGTTTTTTTTTTTTTTTGTTAGTATTATACCAGTTATGTTACTATTTTCACCTCATCACACAAAAAAAATATATAAACAAAAACGAAAATTCACTTCATGCTACTAAAATACACTTTCACGGTCGAGTGCATGTTGCAAAACTTGTTTTTTTTTGTCTATAACAAAGCACGTTTTATTGAAGGGACCGACGTAATTGTTTCAAGATCAAGTGCATCAACACCGAACACCGAAGACGACGATTCCGTCGAACTTTTTATTTAAAAGAAAAAAAACAATTTTATTTTTTAGCGATCAACAAAATTTAAGGAAAATGTTGCCAACAAGAGTGGCGCGCATAGATTCATAGACGACACGCAATACAAAAAAAAGACACACTTCCTTTTGAATTGATCTTCATTTGGTAGCAAAAATATAGCACGTTTGTGTCAATTTTAAAATTTAAACAATTTTATTGATTTATTGGATTCGATTAAATTGATGGAATTTTCTGTTATGCATTTTGCACTCTTGAATTGTTTAGATTCTATGTTGTGAATATAGAGGATGGATCATTTTAGCACTAAGAACCGAGATACAGTGGACAGAAATTTGGACTGAAAATCATGTGTGGCAGCAATAACTGTATTCTTAGATGACCGTTAATTGGATTGGCAACACCAACTATTTAAGTGTACATCTTGATTCTTATGGCGGAGGAGGGTGGTGTAAGGTTAATTTCTGGCATTTTGGTGCCAACACATCAACTTTTTAATTTGATCATTTACAGTGCGATACACTTGGTTGGGCTACATTCCCAAAAATAAAATAAAATAAAATTAAATTAAATTTTTGAAATTGATTTGCTAAAAGACTTGACAAATTATTATGTGTAGTTTTTTTTTTTTAATATTTCCATTAATTTAGAATTGTTTTTTTTTTAACTGTGATGTAAATACTTAAAAAAAAAAAAAACAGATCAATATTTTTCGGTTATTTAGATTTTCGGCTTTCGAATTTTTATAATCCAAAATTCGTTTTCGTTGTATTGTCCATTCGGTTGTGCGTCTCAACTAACTTGTACTGTAAATCAAGCTACAACTTAAACAGGTGGGCCTGTTTGATTTAAATTTTTAAGGGTCATTTTGATATGAGTTTATTTGTACGTCATCTATAACGAGTAGTCTTGGATTCAGTGGCGCAAAATTTTAAACATTTAAAACCTACTCTAAATCAATTTTAGAATGGGAGTCGACTCTAAATATTGAGTATAAAACGAGAACCGACATTTTTGGTAATTTTAAAGGACATAAACTATACTTTAACGTTAAAGAGCTCGTCTTACTTTAACAGCAGCAAATAGCTAGTTTATCTTTTAAAAGTATACTTTATCCATATTGACAGTGGTCATTTCATACAAAAGCAAATCGAAGAAAAAATGTTTACTGATGTTTTATTCGATTTTTTAAAGATGTTTTTTTTTGTAAATAGACTGAATAACTGAATATTATAGGTAAATTCGAAACAATCGTACGAAAGTGTTCTACGATGAACAAATCTGTAAATACAAATGTATGTAGGTACATAAGTATACATATCTTATGTATGCACACGCGCCGCCGCCGCCGCCGCCGGCCGAGACGAGTATAGCTAAATGAATCTGTACCTTGCAACAACAAATTTAGTTTTTATGCTGTGAATTTGCGATTTATACTTTATTTCCATCTAAATAATGTAAATAACTTATAAACAATCAAAATCTGTACCGAGGTAGTATATAAAATGTACTTTTTTCGGCGAAAAATTTTGGTTTAAAGTTGTCTGTCTTTTTACTTTTTTTTGGGTTTTTGTAGTTGTGTGAGTTATGTATCTGTCAAATTAAGGGTTGTTCAACGCAAATTCGCTTAGGTTCTGTTGTAAAACCCACATCAGTTAGAAGAGTTGTCTAACGTGTTTAAAATTATGCAAAAGTTAGACCAAGTCTCCAAGTTAAACGACTGCATTAAGTAGACCCGGTTTAATTCCTTAAACGAGAACTGTTTAAAATTTTGCACCAGTGTCTCTAATGTCCTAAGTTATTTTTATAAAATTGAGTTTTTGATTTTTAGCAACAAATGCAACATAACGAAAATAGAATTTTTATCCTTATTTAGAAGACCGCCTTATTTTTGCCTTGCTTTGGTAGATTTCCCTAATGCTGGGAATTATTTTGTCCCAATTTTGCCACAAGGTATTTCTAAAAATGAATTAATATTGGTAAGGAGTTAGTTAGTATTGAAACATATTTTAAACGATCTAGAACGTTATTTTTTATCCAAGGAATAAAGGTTTCGTTGATACCAAACACACGCATTTTCGAAAAGAGAGCCTGGTGCCAAACTCTATCAAATGCCTTATAAATATCAAGCTCAATAATCGTACTTTCTCTACTACTTTGTATTACCGAAGCGGTCGTCTCAAAATTTTGCCACCAAACGTTGAAGACGCAACATTTGCACTAAATTATTATAATAGTAATAAAGTCTTATCAGTTAAACATGCTTCTCAATCGTGTCACTTGCCATGATAAGTTGGCTTGGTTTCATAACAACAGATTTGACAGATGTCACCAAAATTTACCCACGCAAATTGATTGATTAAAAAAGTTTTTTTTTTTTTTTAATTTACCATAGATTGCATGTATAGTGACGAGCAAAGTAAGAGTTTTTAATAGAATTAAAATCTTTTTTTATTTTTTTTTTATTTTGTTTATTTAACTAAATTTTATTATTAATAATAACTTTTTCAAAAAATAATATATTATACAAAACAAAAAATATTCCATTAGTTTTTAGACTTGTCCAATTATGCACGTTTAAAATCAATGTTTTTTCTTTAGTATTTAGTCCATAAACCTTTATCTTTTATTTACTTGGGAGCAACGCTGTTGCATACGTTCCACCAAATTATGAAGAAATTGCTATGGAATACAGCCCCATTCCAGCTCCATTCGTTGCCAAAGCTCCTGAGTATTTGATGGGTGATTTTTGTGCTGCCCCAACCTTCGCTTCACAACTGACCATACATTTTCAATTGGATTGAGGTCAGGGCTTTGTGCTGGCCATGTCATCGTCGTAAACTGTTGATTTCTCAGCCATTCCGAGACAATTTTTGACGTGTGTTTTGGATCTCCGTCCTGCTGAAAAGTTATTTCACAATCATTGAAGCCTGTTCATGCAGTAAAAGGTGGTAAATTTGTCTTCAAAATGTCCAAATATTTTTCTTTGTTCATGATGCCATCGATTTTCACCAAAGGACCAACAGAAGTCCACGAGAAACAGACCCAATCCATCACCGAACCTCCTCCATGTTCACGGTCTCTTGAATTTGATGTTGTTGAAGTGGTTCTCCAGGACGTGACCAATAAAAAGATCTACCATCAGGGATGGAAAATTCGGTACAATTGTACCGAATTCGATACAATTGAGTTTGTACAAGTACAAAAGTACAATTTGTCTCAATTCAGTACAATTTTAAAATTTCCAATTTAATGTATTTCACAAGAAAAAAATAAAAAGCACATAAAAAGGAAATTGAAAGTTAAATTGAATACATCATCTTGGCCTGAATGCATTCATTTTCATACCAGAACAATAACTCTCAGCTGTAAACCCTTATATGTAACTCTTAATTACAGGTTTCTTTTCACTTCTTGATGGCGTCTTGCTTTTCTGGTTCTTTATCGATCAGGTTTTTTTCAGACATCGCATCGTTTTGTTTACTAAACACTAAACTTGTGGATAAGATTGCGGTTTTTCAGCTGTGCATTTTTAAGATATTGAATTTGTGAACTTTAGTTTTATATTTAAATTTTTTTGTTTAAGCTGGTGCCGCAAAAATGGATAAGTAAAAGATTTAGTTTCGTAATTACAATACAATAGTTATGCACTTTTAAAATGAAGATAGTGGTGCAAAATTTCAAACAGCCTATTATTAAGGTAATAAAATGATACTACTTAACAATTTGCTAACTTTAAATTAGCGTACTAACTCATTCCTAATTTTAAACATTTTCTAACTAGTATCGTACTAAGGCAATTTTCTTAATAAATTGCTTCTGAACCCACCTAAAACAATGACAGCTCTTGTAAAAAAACTAAGTAAACAGACGTTTTGTGGCTTTTGCAAATAGCATGATACTAAAAAAATAAAATAGGTATTCGATGGTTTTAACTTCAATAAAAGGGTAGAGAAAGTATGACGCTATATTACCTATTAAAATTTATAAAATTGTAATTTTAACTTAATTTCATGCTAAAACAGCTTTAACATCGTAATAATTCAACTAAAATTTTGCGCCAGTATTTTTTTCTGTGGAGCTATTTATATTTATATATTTTTTATAAAAAGACAACCTGATCATTTCTGCTTTGATTTTTTTTAAATAAAATATTTTGGAAAACTTTTAAATAGTTGAATTATTAATTTTTTTTTTCAGTACAATTCTATTCCAGATTTCAGTACAATTGAAAAATTTCGTTTTCCATCACTGTCTACCATCCGTTCCTATTCTATTGACCTTTGTGTCGTCCGAGCAAATGATTTTCTTCCATTGGTCAATGGTCCAGTGTCTGTGCTTTTTAGCAAAAGCTTATACCTGACTTTAATATTTTTCGCTGAAAGCAGAGGCTTCTTGGGTTTCTCTTTAGCGTTTAACCCAATTCTTTTGAGTGCCCGGCGTGCAGTCCGTTCACTAACTGGGTTGTCTATGTTCTGGGCTGCCTACTTAGGTGCTTTGGACCCACAACTTCTCAACTCTCTTTCCATTCTTCTAGCTTAAAAATCACAAAGTAGTCGTTTCCGTCCTTTTTTCATTGGGGGGACATCGATGTTTTTTTTTTTAATACTAAGCACAGAAGTTTTTGAAATTTTCAAAATTTTGGACACTTCACGCGATGATTCATCACTTTTTAGTAAAAAAAATAGCGCGGTCGACGGTATTTTTACAATTGTTTTTTATTTTGACAATAATCAGCTTTACACGTTACAAAACGAACGATGATTTACCCACAACAAACTATCAACAATTAAAATTATCTTAACTGTTACTTGTTAAATAACAGTAAAACAAACAAAGCAGAATAGAGAGGAAAAACTCTCAATGAACAAACGATGTTAAATCTCTTAAAACTAAAACGTGCACAGTGGACAAAACCAGAAAATTATTATTATTATTTTTTTGTATAATATATTATTTTTTTTTGAAACTTTTACTATACATAATAAATGTGAGTTAAATAAACAAAATAAAAAAGATTTTAATTCTATTAAAAAATCCTTATTTAAATAAATTTTTCAAAAAAGCAAAATCATTTGACCACTTTTGCTCGTCACTGTACATATGTATGTATGTATTCATATTTGTTCTTGAATTCCGACGGCATTCAATTTTTCGAGCTCAAACTATTTTAGGAGTTTTTTTTATAAATTTCAAGAACGAATTCCATTTTGAATTCCTTATCCATAATTTCAATAAAACTCCAACGAAAATTGTGCCAAGCATTTTCCAGCAATGCATGCATTTGCCATGGCGCATACAAATTTTTTGAGGAATCAGACCGAACGATAAAATGATTTGTGTACTGCCAAACATGGCCCACGATTTTATTGTCAACGACAAACTTAATGGATGTGTATCGAATTGCAGAACGACAAATTTGGAGAAGTATTTTAAAAAAAATTTCTGGGCATTGGCAATGGCAAAATTCCAGTTGACATTTCGACTGGCTGTATTACGTTTGTTAATGCAGATATTTGCCATTTCACCGAATCAAAGACAGAACTCTTTATGAGGGTATTCCCAAACATTGCTATAAATTACAAAATTATGAAAAAAAATTCGATGAGAAAAATATTACTGTCGATGAATTTGAATTTCAAGATTCGAAATAAGATTGGTAAAGATTTTATGAAATACAAATCGGTGGCGTCTGTTACGAGCAAGATAATGTCGTCAACCGATGTTTTAAACTCGCTGTAATTGTCGATATTGTTGTTAGCATTAACCTTGAAACAAAACAAAAAATGTAATAAATCATAAAGCATTGCAATGAAGGTTAAGTAAATTCACAGCAAACCACTCTAACTAAAAGATTTCTTCACTTGATGAAATTCTGACTTATTTTGATTGGGACTTAAATTTTTAAGATGAAGTCGCATGATTCAAAATGGATTTATTTAATAACTAAACCAAATTAAGTACCAGTTTTTTTCATGCGTAAAATATATAAATTTTATAAAAATTACAACAATTTTATACTGAATAATTTTTAAAACTTAAATCTGTTAATTGAAAGCTCCCAGTAAGTGTTATGACTCCTTCTGTACTTGAGAGCGTTAGTGATTTTATGGTAGAAATCAGAAGGACTTGATATTTCAAAAGCATTTGAAAGAGTTTGCATCAAGCTCTCTTATTGAAAATGAGTGCATTTGGTATTCATGAATCTTGACTGCGTTGGATTGAAAATTACCTTTCGGACTGCCCAATACAATTTGAATTGGACTGTCTGAAATTTCTGAATTAAATTGCTGGTGCGCCACAAGGCTTCGTTTTGTCTCCGACTCTCTTTCTCATATTCAGTAATGATCTTTTGTCTAAAAATCTTAATCCATTAAATTGATTTGCTGACCACAGTGCTCTCAGCTTCTCATATTCGTTTCCAGATTCATGTTATTGCCTTTCGGATGTGGATATACGCCAGCGCATGAAAAGTTCATTAAAAATTTTAAAATGATAGATGATATAAATAAAATAAAAAATTGCATCTCTCTAGCACCGCCGCGCCGCCGCCACGCCGCCGCAATGCAACCGTAATACTCGCGCTTCAGTAAATACTCATCAATTGATCCCTGAGACTAACTTCGGACGTACTAATAACTTCAGTGGTTCAGTGATTAGTTGCACTACACGAATTTGGGATGCCTTGCCGCGGCCACGCAGTAAGCGGCTGAGCGGAAAAAAAAATATAAAACATATGAAATCACATAGAAGCGGCCACGCTATGAGCGAGCGGCGAAACAAAATTCTGAGCGGCTAAGTGGCGCCGCTCAGCAACCAAACCTGTTTTAATTTTTAGTAATGTTCTGAGCGGCAAGAAGTAAAGATGGTCAAAGTAAACATTGAGTTGTTAATTTCGTGTGTGCAATCTCGATTTAACTACTAATCGCTCAAAAGCAGTCGCTCAGTGCCTGGCCATACGTCGCTTAGAGCTGCCACTCAGCCGCTAGCCGCTCAGCCGCTTTGCCGCTCAGCCGCTTACTGCGTGGCCGCGGCCTTACTCTGGTTATTAGTTCGCTCTCATTACGCTATTTAGATATTCAACTCAATGTGCATCGGTATCTACTTTTAATTCCTATTCGATTTTCCTAAGAGTTCGAACTATGGTCAAGCATTTTAAGGGTAGTCTCAATCCTTATAAAATTATAAAAAAAATAATCAATCTTGAAAATCTAAATTTCGCAGATTTACTTCACCCTGTAATATTACCTAAACAATATTTTCAAACGATTTTTAGCTGACGGCTTGCAAATTTGGTTGTAGGTTTGTTTTACTTATTTCAATTGTCAAAATGATGTCCAAAATACTAAGGAAATTATTTCTGCTAGTTTTCTAGTGAAAGCAGAAAACACTCTAATCTGAATTTGCCAATGGAAAACCACCTTAGTGTGAAATGTCAATACTCTTCGAAGGTTGCTGAACACAATTTAACTCACCCATTAGACTCTTTTAATTAAAAAGTGGGGAGTTAATACAACAAATATAATTATTAATTTTCTTAAGTGTTTATGCCTAAATTTTTTTCAAAATTTTTCTTAATCATATTCAAATCGATAAACTTTATATTTTTATTTTTAAATAAAAAAATCTACTGCATTTTTTTTTTAATAGTTAATTTTCTGTTCAAGAAAATTACCTCACGTTATACGAGTAAGTTATCCTTAAAAATTGTGAAAACCGTTTTTTTTTTTTAAATTTCCAAAAGAATTTGTGAAAGTCGATCTTTGAAAGACAAATATGACAATTTATATTCAAAACTGACAGTTGAACCTTTTTTTCTATACATTTTTTTCTTAAACTAGAACGAATCGAAATATGTACACTTAAAACTAAGGGAGCACACACTTTTAATAAAGTTTTTCTCTTACGAAATGTCTTCTTTTTTTATTTTCCTTACCAGTTTTGAAATCTGAAACAGCTTGTTTTCCCAATTTGTAACTGTCAAAAACTGAGAAAGGTCATCTTTTATCTTGGATCTCAGAGCATTTATAAAGTAGATGTAAAACAAATGTTGAACTCTCTTCAACTGTATCACAATCCTTAAAATATTTTATTTACATAAATAAGCCTAAGACTAGTTATTGCTTAAAAACAAATAAAACTAAACTATCCCAAACTTAATTGGCACTACTTGATGTTGAAGTATTCGCTGCAGCAGCGTTGCTTAAAATGCAAAATGGAGTCGTATAGTAGTGGGGCAAGAGAGCAGGTGGTGGAGGCGTTACTGTGGCACCAGCTGCCGCTGCAAGACCGGCTGGTGTTAAATAAAGATGACTTCCGTAAATACCTTGTCTCTGCGCAATTTTTAGCCTCGATGTTAATTGTTTTTTCCATTTAGTTCGACGATTCTGGAACCAAGTTTTAATCTGAACTTCCGTCAAACTCAGATTTTTTGAAAGTTCCATTCGTTTACTCACACTCAGATATTTATCTTGCTTGAATTCATTTTCAAGACGCTCGAGTTGTTTCGCACTGTAGGCTTGTCTAGGCTTGCGGTCGACACCTGGTTTTCGAAAACGCTTGCCACTTGGTTTGGGAACTATAAAAATAGAAAAACTTAGTTCTAGTCAACTTTAACTTATTTTTGCATCAATACATTACCTTGAAGTCCTAAAATATAATTAGCCGAATGAAAGTGAGACTGTGGCATTACTTTCGAAGGTATTCCAATCCAATTGCTGTAAAGTAACGTCGATGAATGTGCTCCAGGATACTCGTGCAATACATGACTGAAAGGCCGAACTTGTGAATGAGAAAGTTTTCTTTCATAAAGTTCCTCATAATTTGAGAGATCACCCAAAAGAAGGTCTGTTTTGGTGCTAAGAACATCGATGGCATTGTTCGATGTAGCTGAAAGTAGAATTACATTTTGTAAATTGTTATTATCATATCGATCAATACATTCATGTTTAGTTTAAATTAGGGACCGCCATAAACTTTGCTTAAAACTTCGCACTTAATGGTATTAAATATTAATTCACTTAAAGGGAAATCGGAGTGTTTTAATTATTTTGATTCGGTGGTATAAAACTAACTATGTGCGTTTGACCATATGGAACTTGAAGAAAGTGACATATTTTAATTTTATGTCTTATATCATTTAACGAAATACGAGTACATGCGGCCAATTTGATTTAATGTCTTATTTTATTTAATTATTTCGCAATACTTTGTAGTTTATAATCATTTCTGTAAACTGTACAACTGTGATGATCAACCGAATTCCGCTGGGAGATTGGATAATTCAACACTATAGACGACATAGGCCAACAGTTCTGTTTACACGAGTTTGACAAGAGAAAGATGTACCTTAATTAAAATCTAAATGAAGCTGAAGATCGCTGCATCGAAATTTATGTTTTCATTTAGGATAGCAGATCTCGATAAGTATCAAAGATATTGGAATATTTTAAACGCCAAAATGTTGGGCGCAAATTTTCCTAGGGGCGATGTCCGTTACATTTTTTAAATTGTATCTCGTTATATTTTATTTTAGTGAGTTTTAAAACTTTTAAGACAAAAAAATTTTTAGGAGAGGATATAGGCCGCAATAATTTTTTTAGAAATAAAATAAATATGACCCAATGTAGAATATACGTTTCTCTAGGGGCGATGTTTCTCCTTTTTTTTATTTTTTTTTATTAAGCATATTTAACCATGATTTAACCATGAAACTAACAAAAAAAAACAAAAAGTTTGGACCCTTATAACTTTGGATAGACTAATCGTAGGTAAAAAATCGGTACATGAAAAAATTAGAATTTCCAAACTCTAGGGGCGATTTTTTTTCTTTTTTTTATTTTTTTGTCTATTTAAGTTTTTTAAACATGAAAGTTAAAAAAAAAAAAAAGTTTAGACCCTTATAACCTTGGATCACCTAATCGTAGGTATAAGAACGGTACATGAAAAAATTAGAATTTAATAGATCAACACCATCCTTTTTTGGTTTAGCTAAACTAAAAGCAATAAATATTTTTTCAATTCAAATTTGTTAAACATATCTCATAATATCTATCTAATTATTATAATAGTTATTCTATAAAGTATATTCACTCTGGAATTTTCTTTTTTTTGTCTTTGCTGAAATTTTGTTTTCGTTTGTATAACAATTAATCTTTTCTTTATATATTTCCAATTTTGTATAATTATTATCAGAATTATTAAAACTTGAATCGAAAAAATAAAAATTCATATGAAGTAAATATTATAATTTTGATCATATACAATTATTAATATAATGCAATAAAAATATAAAAATATTACAAATAACCAACATCTTAACTAACTAACACAAAACGTAGATATCTATTTTCCTTTTTGTTGTAATTTGTTGCTAGACAACAAATGACTCAAGAACATGAAATAAAACAAAAAGAAAAAACATCGCCTTTAGAGTTTGGAAATTCTAATTTTTTCATGTACCGTTCTTAAACCTACGATTAGGTGATCCAAAGTTATAAGGGTCTAAACTTTTTTTTTATAACTTTCATGTTTAAAAAAATTTAATAAACAAAAAAATAAAAAAAAAAGAAAAAACATCGCCCCTAGAGTTTGGAAATACTAATTTTTTCATGTACCGTTCTTATACCTACGATTAGTTGATCCAAAGTTATAAGGTACTAAACTTTTTTTTTTTTTTTAACTTTCATGTTTAAAAAACTTTAATAGACAAAAAAATAAAAAAAAGAAAAAACATCGCCCCTAGAGTTTGGAAATTCTAATTTTTTCATGTACCGATTTTTTACCTACGATTAGTCTATCCAAAGTTATAAGAGTCCAAACTTTTTGTTTTTTTTTGTTAGTTTCATGGTCAAATCATGGTTAAATAAGCTTAATAAGAAAAAAATATAAAAAAGGAGAAACATCGCCCCTAGAGAAACGTATATTTTACATTGGGTCATATTTATTTTATTTCTAAAAAAATTATTGCGGCCTATATCCTCTCCTAAAATTTTTTTTGTCTTAAAAGTTTTAAAACTCACTAAAATAAAATATAACGAGATACAATTTAAAAAATGTAGCGGACATCGCCCCTAGGAAAATTTGCGCCCAACATTTTGGCGTTTAAAATATTCCAATATCTTTGATACTTATCGAGATCTGCTATCCTAAATGAAAACATAAATTTCGATGCAGCGATCTTCAGCTTCATAAATCTAATAGTCTTGCCACCGCCGAACTATTCAAAGTGGCAGGCGATGACTTTCTGTAGAACCAGTTATTACATTTGCAAAATCTGGTTGCATGAAAAGCATAAATGGAACTTCAGCATTTTTTGTCCGATTAAAAAAAGAGGATCTCGGAACAGTACCGCCGCCAACTACACTGGCATAATAATTAATTTGGAAACCAAATTTCCTCAATTAAATTTTCCACAATATCAGAATTTATTCTTCCTTCTTAAGCTCCAATAATCCAGAGATTTTTTTTTTCTTCGAAAAATCTTCTTTTTTTCGACAGCGTAATTTTTATTTTAGATGTAGAAAATTAAAGAGCACACTCAAAAAAGCTTAGAAATGCCTAGAAACCTGAAGTTATCCAGAGAGTGAGTGCTGAAAAAGTAACTGTATTAAGTATCATTTTTTATTCCACTAAATAGATTATTTAAAATGAATTTTTATTTTAAACGAAAATTGATAAAAATTTTTAACTTATTTCATGTACGTTTCTCGGACTTTTATTTTATTACTTTATTATTTTAAACACTAAATTGATGTATAAGTTATGAAATAAGGTCATATAGCAAAAAGTAAGTGATACTTTACTCTCTGTCATAATTATAATTAGGCTGTCCCGTCGTTGTATGAAGAAAAAAAAATTCTTGAATTTTTTATCGAAAGGGGTATCAAAAGTTGCGTATTGACGAGTAGATTCTGAATATGTATTTACTTTTTGATTTAGACATAACTTTTAGGGCTCTACCACGGCTTAAAGATCTTAAAATAAAGTAAAAAAAAACTATATTTTTGTATTCTTTTTTTTTTAATTTATTGACTTGATTTATTAAATTAAAGTTAATATTAAGTAATAAATATTTTAGTGTCCTTGAAAAAAAATAGTTTATGAAAGGACTTAAAAAAATTAATGACTATTTTTTTGGCAAAAAAGGTTGAAAAAGTTAAAAAAACGTAAAAAAAAATTTAAAAAAATTACATTAAAAATTGACCTCTGAAATTAAAAGGGGGCATATTGCTTCGTGATTCTATTTTATTTCTTATAAGGCCTTCTCTCGGCTTTGCTCCAATAACACATGGGCTTGCTTCGGTCACAGATTTGATGCATCTTTCTTCTTTTCGAGCGACAAGTAAATTCTGATATTTTCAGTTTTTTTCTTTGCACCAGTAATGAAAGTTCATTATCAGCCAATTCATCTAGGCAAGGTGGTGGAGCGATTTGACATTCATTCCAAAAAATTATGTCTATGTAGTCCGCAGCGTTAAATTTAATGTTTGCGGCTTAAATATTTGGTTTGATATAATATGGGCTTTCCTCGCTTTTAAAATTCGTTTTAGAGCAAGCTCTCTGACATAGACCCTTTCATCGAAAAACATTGCCACTAAAACGTTTTCAGGATGTGCGAAGAAATCATTTCTTTCAATGATAGGATCAACTATTGATTTGAGGTTGTCTGGCCGCCCCATCTTGAAAAAGAGATGAGTTCAAAAACATGTTGAAAGCCATCTATCAATAAGGGTTTGTTTCTTATCAAAAACCACACTGGTGCATACACTTTCATGATATACTGCACAAGAATTTTAAGATTTGAACTAATGTAAAGTCGAAGGATTCTGTTTGCTGTTGTGAGCTATCTTAAATGTGTCATTTTTCCAGGCTGTCGATTTGCTAGTTAGGGAGAACAGTAACCTGTTTTTATAGCTCCACACATTTCGAAAAGATATTTTTGTTAAGTTTTCAATTGATCAACGATTTTTTGCTCGATTTCAAGTACATTTCGGATCACAGGTGAAAATTGAGCAATATCAGTAAGTTGGCAATCGGTAAATAACTTACCAATATAGCCAGAATATTCACGAGGGCCCGTAGTAGGTCCATCTAGCTTCGTGAAGAGATGTCGTAGTGGGAAATTATTAGCTTGAAGTAAGTATATTGCCCACTGTAATGGTGGACCTAATTTCATTTCTATATAGGGAATTATGCTCCCTTTCCAGCCAGTATTGTTTGCAGTGCCGTCACATCCACTGCAAAGAATTTTTTTCAAATAGAACCTTTTTCTTTAAAAAATTGAGCATTGAGTTACTTATTTCCTTTCAAGTACCTGGTTTAGGAGTTATATGGCCAAAGAAAATGGATTCTGGTTCTGTAATAATGGAAATAATGTTCTTGAAGAACCTCTTTCCGATAGTATCGTCCATCTTTCTCTTCGGAAGTTAGAATTTTATCTTTTCGCCCATCAAAATACGGCGAATTACGACATTATCGCACTGATTTGATAAACTTTCTCTTGATTTTGACAAGGCTCTATGTATTTTATTTTTATCAATTACTAGAGTGGTATTACTGAAGCAACTGCTACAACAGATCGTACGGAAACCCATATCGATCACAGACTCTTGCTACTAATGGTAGAGATGATCTTGACGTTGAGGGCTCAGATAAAAAGGCTGCACTTCTTCGATTGGATTGACTTGCTCTAAAGTTTCGTTTGGATCTACTGTATGAAAAAGTTGATACCGTAGCATATTCAGCTCTTTGACTATCTTATGCACTTTGCTTTTTATTTAGTCACTTTTGAATTTTTGGGTTTCAACCTTGTCAATAGCACCGATCACCATTTTTCTGTCATTTCTCTGGTGCACTAAAAATGATCTTTCACTAAAAGATCCTTTACACAATGACAGTCATTAAAGAAATCACACTTACACGACGCAAAGTCCAACAATGTTGTGTTTGAAAGTGGAATAAAATCTCGCAATCTGTTGTCATAGCTTGTAGTTTTTCCAATTTGGGTATCTTTCAAGTCTCATGTATTTATCAAAGTGTATTTTCTTCATTTGTATTATTCAACTATGACACACAATTCGAATCGACGCCGACGCATTCTTCCATATCTTTTCGATTTCTGTACTCGATGCCGAGTCGATTTCTAGTTAGGACAAACAAAAACACTTTTATGCTTGGGAAGGTAAGGAGATAAAAAAATAAGGTTTTCACGAATTTTTTAAGAAACTTAAGTGAAAAAATACCTAGTCAGTCAAGTAGGTACTTACAGAAATTGTTGATAGAATATTTATATTTTTATAAATACTTACATAATAAATAATTAACCTACATAATTAATTCTGAAAAAAAATGTTAAAAAAGAAGAAAAAATTGCGTTTTTTTAATGATTTCAGAGGTCGGTAGAGGCCTAAAATTCCCATTCGATTTCTTTTTGGTTTTGTACCCCGTTATATGCTATTCAATACGCAAATATTCCGATGTCATTAAGATAATTTACAAAAAAAAAATAAAAAAAAAAAATAAATAAATAAAAATAAGGAAAAATTGCTTATTTTCAAGATTTCAGTACCCTCCGATTTTTGTTTTGTTTTTTGTTCGGTTATATGCTATTCAATACGCAACTTTTGTGGGGTCTTTCGTTAAGATACTCCGAAAAAAATTTTGACGGGACAGTCTATATAATGTACATGCATGAGGAAATTCACAAAACAAATCGGACGACCCAGGCATTTATGCCTCCGCAATGTGACCGGACGCCTGAATTCAACAAAATAAGGTTAATAATTTGTTTAATCATATTAACGTTATTTTCATTTTCATCATCATTTTCAATCGATATTTTATTTTTTTATCTATTAATATTCATGTTGAAATATCATGTAATTAGTATTTAAAATACATATTGACTTAAGGAAAGTAAAAAAATAACTTAAACATACAAAATAGTGAACAGTTCCGAAAAAAAAATGGTCGATGAACTTATCGTAAATTTTTTACGATTAAAAAAAAAAAACTGGAGGATGGTGGACCAATTCTAACTTGAAATTCAAATTCAGCGCGTCAAAATACGTAAGGATATGTAGGTTCGGTTTTTGAAATTAACTACTTTCTTATTTTTTTGTGCACCTGTGTAGAAACTCGACATATTTTTATCAATAAATTTTTGATGCATTGATGAATTTAAGTAACGCGACTTGATTTACATTTCTGACGTTACTTTGATTATAAAAACATCAACTGTTTTGGTGTGCTAATGATTTGAATTTTTTTTTTTAAACGAAAATCTTAGGCGCGCACATTCAATTTTTAGTTTCGGAACTGTTTAGTTGCTAAAATGAAACATATGGGATTATATGGGACACCGCGCACTTAGAGTAACTCGATTCGAGCAACTTAAAAGTTTGTGTTTTGACACAAACTAAACGATTGCCTTCGCAACAGTTGAGCTGTTTTCTATAAGCGCAAGAGAGAAAAGAGTGTGAGCGTTAGTAAAGAGTTGCCAGTGCGCGGTTCTCTTTCAACTGGTGATTAAACTATTTGATTTCGATCACAGTTGCCAGTGCGCGACTAGCCTTAAGGTACGCTGGATTTCCTCATTTTTATCTTTTTTTTTTTTGTTTTTTTTTTTTTAAGTTTACTCCAAGTAATGAGCTCTGCTCTCTAACTTTATCAAAACCAAAGGGAACTTCCAACTTCCGTGCCTGGATGACTTTTATTTTTCACTTTTGCAGCGACGCCAGTGCTTTTGGCCAATGAGCGACCGTTCTTCATCTTTCAGCAACACTCGGCACACTACTTGTGTGAGTGAGTCAAACGCAATGAAACCCAGCGGCCTTCCTACTCGAACTTTAAAAACTCATAGTTTTGGGCAGTCATCGTGAAATTCGCCAACTCTTAGTTTCACATCCAGGAGTGGTGAATCCGATGAACGCATTCAGCTGTTCCACCGATTTTTTTTCTACAAACAAAAAAAAGAAAACTTTCGAAAATGAAAGAGGGTCTTCCTACGTGCCGTGCATTTTTCTTCCCTCGAATTTTGGTTTAAGGAGTTATTTGTGGAAACTTAGTGGATTATTTCAAAAACTAAAATTAGGAAGGCGAGATTGGCAGTAATATTTAATTTCGCGGATAACCTAATTCGTCTGACCTTTGCGCAGATTTGGGAACAACTGAATGGACTTTCCTTTCCGCTAGCGTTCCATCTTTTACAACCAATTACACCATTATGATGGGCATTCAGCCATTAGGCTGCGATTTACTGTCGTCTGCATTTCTTTTGGGATCAGATCTATGTTGTTGAACGTTGGTTCAAGGGCCACCAAATGTCATCCATCTTGTTTCTTTAAAGTTTTGATAGAATTTACCAATGGCTGATGGACCATGACAGTCCTACTCTCTTCCAGTAAGTATTTTGAAGGAAACACCTTTACGAAAGAATAAAAGGTGGGAGCAAGGGTTAGGAATCCAGAAAGAATAGTTTTTGTCACGGTAATTTTTACCGCGACAAGTTTATTAATTTTATTTCTTCAAAAAGAATAATACTTGCGGATTATTTAAAATTAAAAATATATAATTGCAAGCCTTATTCAAAAAGTTTCTGCAAATATTTTGCATTAATGAATTATTAGAAGTTCGAATTTCCAATCAGGTAGAGTTAATGTTGAAATAATAGAAATCAAGGCGTTTGTACTGACTAAATACATTTTTCATTTTAGAAGCTCATGTATGCCATTATGTTAAAAATTTGATATTATTCAGATGTTTGCCATGGCTTTGTAAAATAGTTAAGATCCGAGAGGTTCAACTTTTTATAACTGCCGCATAGATCCGGTTGAATTTGAACGGTGGCCTGAGTTTGTTGACTTAAAGAGCATCCTTAGGTTGCAGATTATTAGCATTAGAAAACCTCACAAAAAAAGGTCTAGCGGGATTCACGTCACACCGGAAGCGATTAGCGATAGCTCTACACTTAAACCGTTCATGCAGAACCACATGGCGTTCACTCCCATATCGCCCAATTCGGGCCAAAAGGAATTGCTTAAAAAAACGCTTAGGGTGGATGACTCAAAATCTGTACCTAACAGTAACTTTTTGTGGAAGCATTTCCAGTGCAATTTTCGTCTTATCATCATGCATTAAAAAACTGAGGTCGTTTTCCAAATGCTCCAAAGCCCATTCAACGAAGAAACGGTGAGTTCTCTATGGTTATTAACTTTCAATTTCTAGATTAGTAGGATATTGAACGGGATCAAAGGGCCGGCGTAAAAATTATCCAGGCTAATTTTGCAGATTATTTTGATAATCAGTTACGTCTCCTAGGGATTTCTCTGTTTTTTCTCCGGCAAATGTGAACTACATTAGGAATTTTTCAATTAAGTTTATCTGAGGTACTTAAAGCGTTGAATGTGATGGATGAAAACAAATTTTTTAGCTCTTATTATATAACCCCTAAAATAATTAAAAGATGTGCAGCGTCCCTTTATGATTTATTTTCAACAAGTCTCTTAAAACAGGTCAATTCTTAGATGAATAGAAACTATCTTTCTTATCAGCCAATTTTAAAACTGATACGAAGCAAAAAGTATAGATAGTAAATAACTACCGCACCATTTGTTTTTTATCCGTAATCCCCAAATTGTTCGAAAAAATTGTTAGTGATGAACCTAATTTTCTCACAAAAGAACTCATTTCTGTCTCACAATATGGATTTGTTTTAGGAAGATCCACATTTACTATAGTAATTTTTACCAGACATTGTTTTTATAAGCTCAATTGGAGTATTGATAAACCCTCATATAATGTCAGATGTCTGCTTTTTGGCATGCAAACGCTTGAGCTCAGAAGAAGATAATTTTCAATTATGATGGTATAAGATATAATTGATAGCCACGTTATTTGCCCCTACTTGCTTGAGCGAATTAATTTTTTTTTTTCTAAAGGTTGTCTATGTTAACCTAATTTTTTTATCAAAATCGTAAGGGTCGTTTTGGAGATAAGTAAGTTTTTGCATAATAGCTGTATGGCAGGTACCCATACAACAAAAAACTTTCAATTTCTCTTCTAGGGAATTACCAAAGACCCCTGAGTACCAAGTTTAAAGAAAATACCTCCAGTAGTTAAGGCTATAGGTCAAGGTACCGACATAGAGAAGGAATTGTCAGACCCACTTTTTTCGTGTTCTCTATCATCGTAATGTCAACTTTGTTCAAAATTTCGGAATCGATTTTTTTTTCAAATGCAGAACTTGCCCTATAGTACCTATATCGCAAGTAAAAAGTGTGAACAATTTCTCGAACAATTTTTCAATTACTTTTAAAATAAGCAATTAGATCAACTCACTTTCGAACATCATAAACTTCGAATAGCATTCGGGATTCAACCAACTTTTGGATCAGATTGTAAACACACAGACAATTTGTTGGCCTTTTCTCACAATATTTCTTGCACAACACACTGTTGTTGTTTTTTTGTCATGTAAATTTTTTAAAAGCCAATATATTTTCCAAGTACATGCAAATAATACGCTGTTGTATTTTCCGCTTGTTAAATACGAATCAAATAGAAATCTGTTTTAAAGACTCTAACTGCTTTAGCATGTCTAAACTTGAGAGGACAATCGTGTTTTAAGTTTGCAAATATTACCAATGGTCTCAGACTGTCATCGTTGACAATTCGAAATGTGCGAATTTATGGAAATAAGTTGGCAAACACAATTAGGCATATTATGGAACAAAATAAGCATTTAGCCACGATGCTAATTGATAGAGTAATCTTAGTGATGTCTTTAAAACTTACAAGTTCCACACGTTGATGGCAAGGCAGATGTTTGTACAGGCTGCTCGGATTCATCATTTTTCCTTTTATTCACTCCAAGAATACTGTCAATGCTGAATGAACTCTGTCTGACAGTTTTATCACTTTTTTTCACTGTATCCTCTATCACATCATCACAAATTATTTGCTCCGAATCACAACTTTCATCCGACGATAGGGATGATGACAGAAAATTATCCTCAATATCACTTAATCTCCGATTTATCTCCATTTTTGACCGCACCGGACGTCACTTTGCGAATGAGCACTTAATTGTGAATCGGAATACCAGCGAGTCCAGCATCAATAACTCCAGATTCAAGTGGAAGCTCCGCCTTAAAATTAACACCATGGTGTGAGATGTTTGCCTTGTTTGCAACCCTAAGAAAAATGCGAGAGCAGGTACCGATTCCATAGACCAAAGGTGAGAGAAAGAACACACGTTGTCATCCCATTGTGGAAATCTACACAAAAAATGGCTGTTTCGGCATCCTCAGCTTCAGCATCCTTCTATAGCGAGGAATTATTGGGGTGGAAGTAGTATCATGCGCGTAACAATTCAAGTTGGGCCATTATTGCGTTAAATACATTCATTGATGATTGTTAATTTGACAGATTAATTGTTACTCTTGGAGTTTAATAACTGGCTTAAATGAATTTTTTTATAAAGAGATGTTAATAAAAAGAGACAATAAATCGTGATCTAACGTTATTGATTGTTAGATCTGGATAACCGTAACATGTAGGTTTTGTTAGAAGACAAAATTGATTTTGTAGCTCAGTTTGTTTTTCTGGCGTTGATCTATGGGTAGAAAATTGGGCTAATTTCATTGCCACAAGTTTGAAAAATATTAATCTACCAACCTCTTTTTATAGTTTAATACGAATTTAAAGTTTTTTTAGCATTACAATCAATCAAAAGACCGACGGTTTTTATACCAGGTCATATAAGACCTGTAATCAATTATTGTATAAATGAATTTTGTAAAATAAAGTCTATTCTATTTTATTCTATATTCTATTCAAAAGACAAAACAGATTTTCCAGAGTCCAGAAATACTCGAATGAGGATCAAACTAAGTGTTAAAACAACTGTTAGCGGTGTAATTTAGTCGCCATATTTAAAAAAATGCCATTTATAACCCTTTCTTAGCTCTTAGGATAAATTACATTTGAACCCAGTCGGAAGGAATGCGTGTACTCGAAATATCAAACATTAAAGGGGGAATTTCTCGACCAATCGTTGTGAAGAGTTTAAATGACAAATAAATGGGATTCTAGACAATTCGAGTTGGGCGCCATCTTAATTTTTAAGCAAATTGTATTTTTTGCTATAAAAACTCGCCTGCTTACAACTTGAGGCCAAAAATTCATGTAATAAAAATTACTGGAAATTCTTTCGTATTATCTCTTCTATTTTGAAGCCGATTCAAAAACTACATTTTTTATGAAATTTATGAGCAATAAACAGATTATTTAATTGATCTTAGTAACTGCCCCCTATCATGCCTCTGTTTTTATTCTTTTTGCATTCAACGGTATTGAAAAACTTAAATTTTGTAACGAAATTCTGTTAAAGGTGATATTTGCAAATGAAGTTATTTGTTGGCCCCCTTCACTACAATGTCATGGAAACGAAGATCGAAAGTTTTTTTAATGATCGAGAAAGTAAAATTATTGCATTTGATATTTCAAAAGCATTATTTGATAAAGTTTCGCATCAAGCTTTCTTATCGAAAATGCGTGCATTTGGTATTAAAGAGCCTCTTCTTCGGTGGTTTAGAAAATAACCATTCGGACTGCCAAATACAAGTTTTATTGGATAGATTCAATTCAATTACATATGCATAAAATAAGTGCTGATGTGTCCCAGTGGGTTAAGTTTTGCCTCCAAATTCTCTTTCTCATATTCACCGTAATACTCGCACTTCAGGAATGCCCATACAGAGATTCTTTATTTCGCCACACTACACGAATGTCCAATGCTTTACTAGGCCCAATATTTCCCGCCCATTGTGACGTTTAGACATTCGTGCCCAATGTGTATTGGTATCTCCTTTTAAATCCTCGCCAACCTTCCTTAATGCTCGCACCGTGCTCAAATATTTTAAGGGCAGTCATAACCCCAAAATTTTAAAAACAAAATGAAGAAATAGTTTAGAAGTAAATTTAAGTCAGTAATCATTAATTAATAAAATGTCTCTATTGCATTGTAGCTGTTTCAATATTATTCTACTTTAAATATTCGGTATTAAACCTTCATGAAGTAAGAACTTGGCGTACTTTTAGATCTCACTACTTTTCACGGCTGACTTGTTAGACAAAGGTTTTCGTATAGAAGAACTTAGCTCTTTTTTTAACATTTATGTTTTTGGTCTGATCTCACTCCTTTTTGCAAAGATTTTAATATTTTGCCATGTCAAAATCTCGAAAGATACGGAAAGATAGAAGGGTGGACTCTACCTACTAAAATCAACTTAGTTTATAGCTTTCTATTTCTTTTGGTATATTTTCTTTTTATTGGTTGTTTTTATTTGCGCTTATTGTTCCTTCTTGTCCTGGCAAGATACCTAACACTAACATATGGTACCTACCTTAATTATAATTTCTAGTACCTACCTCTGCTCCAAGTCATAAAAAAGCAATAATTGTTGAGGCTGCGATGATGTTTTTGTTGCAATTTTAACTCCTTTTTTTTAATGAAGGTAATCCACCAATTAATAGCCTAATTAGTGGTTTGATTATAATTCACATCAGAGTTAAGATTTTTTTATGTAAGCTAATAATTTTTTCAGGTATGCAAATGTTTTCTTTTTTCATTCATGTTAACATAACATAGAGTACCAACGGAAAACTCTAATTCTAGAAAGTGGGTGGATACCACACCCCCTGAATGGAAAACCTCAATTTTTACTTTTGGTCCTTTATTTGCAATTTAAGCCCTGCCATTTTACCAAATTTCATAGTTTACAGCAGTCGGAAGTGCTCCATTCAACCAACACCAATTCGGATAAAGTGGCGGATACCACGCCCTCTGAACGGAAAACCTCAGTGTTAATTTTTAGTTCTTTATATGCAATTAAATCCCTACCGGTATACCAAATTTCATCGTTTTACAGCAGTCGGAAGTACTCATTTCTACCAACACTGATTCGGGGAAAGTGGGCGGATACCACGCCCCTGGATGGAAAACTTAAAATTTTCGATTTTTTCCTCTGCTTGCATGACAAGACCTACCGTTGTGCAAAATTACAAGATTCTACAATGTCGGGAAGTGCTCCATAATTTTGATGATCTGTCAGTCAGTCAGTCAGTCAGTTAGTTACTGTTTTTGTGATTTTTGAGGCCTTATATCTCAGGAACCGCTTATGATAGAAAATTGATGATGAAATTTGGTAAGGCGCCTGTGCCTGACTAGCTTAGCAAATTTTTGTAGTTTTAAGTTTCTGACTTCATTGGTACTGAAGATAGGGAGGGGTCAAAAATCGCCTGAGTTTGTTCCTGTAAAAAGTGTGTAGTGCCTGAATTTGGCTGGGCACTACCGTGCCCTTTGATGTTTTTATGCGGAAAAGAGTTTTCCTCACTTCATTTTTGATGGACTTATTGCAACAACTTTCATAAATACATCTGTATTTTTTTTTCTTTTTTTATAATTCACACGTGCTCAAATTATTAAGAGACCCTTATAATGTTAAAATTTGTCGATGAAAATTGGTTTTGAAAGTTTGCTAATTGAAATGGCAAGGGGAAAACTGATTCGCATTCCTAGCGAAGCGGGTATCACGGATGAACTGACAAAGGGGGGGGGGGGCATGCAACTGGCTAGTTCCAGTGAGCATTTCTGGTGAAAGAAGCGATACAAGAAGAAAATACATGAAACATTCCGACGACGGCGGCGTTCTAGAGATGGGAATAAATGATAACTATATTTCCTATAAGTTTTAACGCTTTGTTCCGAATACTATCCAATAGGTGGAAAGAAGTTTGTGCTGCACCTGCCCAAATATGAGAGTTTTGGATGTATAAATGCTTATAAATGGAAGCCAGATCTGAACAGGTGAAAAATTTCTTACATCGATATAGAAATCCTAAGCATTTTTGGCGGTTTCAAGAATTTGGTGATTCCAACGAAGATCGTCGTTAACACACACATACCTATTACTGAGAGCTTTTCGGTTTCTTGGATGCAAGTGTCATTCAAGGACAATGGCGTAAAGGGTACACTTTGCTTTAATGACAATAGACAGCATTGAATTTTCGAAGCATTTAATTCTACATTATGTTTTTTGATTCCCCATTGAACAATGCTGTCAATATTGGAAACAAAAATTAGCTTATCATATGCTGCGGTTAGAGGTCCACGTCCGAAGGACAGTTACTCTACAAAATTGTAGTGATCATTGGTGTATCAATCGAGGGTCTTCAGTGCTCCTATAGCGGCTATTCTGTTTATTGACAAAGCCAGTCAAGTCGGAATTAGAAAAATTTTACTTACACAAAAATGGCAAACAAATAAAATCGACCTGAAATATAAAATGCACACTGTGTGAACAAACAATATGAATTCGTTCAAAACAAAGCATGTATACCTTTACTCAAAGCTTTATAGCTTTTTTATGCTCTTGATTGATTGATTTTATGCTTTTTACAGTATTTTTGTTTCATCACTGAACAACCAAATGTTCAAATGTTTTTTTTTTTAATACCGGTTTTTAAACTAAGAATTTAAAAAATCGATGTTATTAGAGACAAATGTTAAGAAACATGAAATTTATATTGTCAATAGCTAAAAAAAATCCTTTCGTGGTGTAAAACAAGAAGTTTCTTTAGAAAATATGAACCTATACAAAAACGAAAATTCTGAGTCGTTGTAGCGGTTCTCAAAAAAATTACTTTTTATACATAAATTAAATTTTAAGGCATTTTAAAGAAGAAAATTTGTACACCAATTTTAAAATATTATTATTGTGCAAATAAAAATTAAATTCCAGAAAAAAATCTTTAACCTGTTTTTGAGATATAGAATTTAAAAAATAATATGTTTTTTTTTTCAATTTTTTGGTATGCAAGGTGTTTTAAAGTTAAGTAACGTTATGATTTATTTGATGAATAACATTTTTCATTCTGATTTTATTTAACTTTAGCGCACATTGTTAAAGCCTAGTCTTAAAGTATAAGTATGATAATACTACTTAATAATTTGCTAACTTTAAAGTAGTTTACTAAATATTTTTTTAATTTTAAACATTTCATAATTAGTATCGTGACTAGGCTATGCTTTTTAATAAATTACTTCTGAACACACCTAAAGTAATGACATTTCATATAAATAAAACTGTTTTGGCGTGTGTAAATGTCAAAGAGTCATAATGTGAAGTTAACACAATACAAATTAAATAAAATAAGTATTAGATGATTTTCTTCTTCTTCTTCCTTTGCTTCGGCGCTGTTATGATCTCGATGTCGAGGGGATCATAACTCTCCCACGTATCTGCTTCACACTAGTGATCCGCCTGTGGGGTTCGCCGGGTTGACCTCAGAAATCGGCGGCAAGCCTCCCGGTTTTGTATTGTTCCATTTCTGAGGCCAACTGAATGCTGGTGGTTTTGCATTTGCTTGTACCAGGAGTGTTTAGGCCTACCTTTCTTTTTATTCCGAATTGGAACGTTGTATGATATTGCCTTTTTGACGGGGTTCTCAGGATCTCTCCTTTGAACATGGCAATACCAACTGAGTCGGTCGTGTTCAATTTTTTAACATGAAGGCTTCCTCGGATCTTCGTACTTCTAATTCGATCAAGCTTTGTAACTCCTGCTGTCATACGAAGCATCTTCATCTCGGCTGCCGTTAGCTTACTCTCATACTTTTTGTACATTGTCCAACATTGTGAACCGTATGTGAGTGCTGGACGCACAACTGAAGTGTAGAGCTTTCCCTTCAGCTTAGGGGGCATTTTTCGGTCACAGAAGATAGCAGAATTTTCCCGCCACTTCATCCACCCTACGCTTACGCGATGATTGATATCGTCATCACAAGTAGCTTCGTTATTTATCATAGACCCCAGATGTTTAAACTTTTCACACTTGGGAAGCACTACTCCATTCAAATAAATGTCTGGAATAGGCCTGTGTTGATCAGAAGTATTCGATGATTTTAACTATAATAAAAGGGTAGTGAAAGTATATACATATATTCGATTTAAATTTGTATATATGAATATTCGATTTATATTTGTATATATATTCGATTTAAATTTGAATTTTAAAATTTTGGGCCAATATCTCTCAAATGGTGTTCATTATTTGCTTCGATTTACGTGTTCTTACCCAGAATATTTTCCATTACTTTTCTTACGATTCTAGGTCCGGGTGCTTCTTCTCCGATATTGGCCTTAAAATGTTTTCGGTTCTCGGCCTTTTGACATAATAATTAATTTTTAGGTATCCCCAAAGAAAAGGAGCTCTTAAATCAATAAATTGTTCTCTAACTCTGGCCTTAAAAAAAATTCCATTATTGCCCGGTATTGAAAGCTATTAACCGCAACTTGTTCATCGTTTTCGAAAAAAATATGGTCCAATGATCCTTTCTTATGTAATTCCACACCATAATGTGCATTTGACGTTCAACAATTTTTTTTTGCTTTTCGATTTCCATTATTGTTTGTTTGTTTGGCCCTCATCGCTCATTATGAGTTTGTGAATAAAATCTTTGTTTTCTCGGAACAACTCTTAAAAACACCGAGCATACTGAATGCGTACTTGTAAATCATTTGCTTTCAACTCGTGAATTAATTGAATATTATGTATATGGAAAAAGGTGTAACTACTGTAAAATTCTTTGTAAAGACCGCCTAGCCATTACCAACTACTCAGAACGTCCGTCGTCGCCTTGTGAAGGTTCGGGGTTTTAATCAACACTTGCTTGCACCCGAGCAATATTCACATCATTTCGAAATGCATAAGGTTTTCCACCACGGGGAAGATAACAGACATCTCCCTGATCCTGAAAGCGCTGGACCAATCGGTGAATTTTTAAAGCACTGGACGCTTTTCGAACATGAAAGAAATTGTCGTATATGATCTTTGAGTCTGAACTTTGGTTCTTTCTTCTGTGCTGAGTCTTTCCATCTATATATATTTCTCACATTTTAAAAAGTTTCTTCGTTACCCTTTAACCTTTAAGCGTTCCAGTTGAACTTACAAACAAAAATATTTAATTTTCCTATCAGCAAACGGGTCCTATTAGCTATGGGTTACATTTAAATCCGAATTATGAACAAAAGAACGTAGTACATAAAATCTTAATCATAAATGTCAAAGTATTCCTTACACCCCCGAGTAACAATTCAATATAAATCACCTCTCATTTTATTTTATTTTGTTTTTTGCCCAAAAAAGGCAATATCATCCTCGACCTATAAGTAGTAGTTTATCAAAATACCTTAATAGCGTCATTATGCATCATCACTTATCATCAATTTCGATAGCAAAGAAGCGAGGGCAAAAGCAGAATAAAATACAAAAATATATAAATGAGCTTCCAATGGAAATTGAATCGTTTTCAGAACCTTAGCACGCAATTGTTTAGTCTTCGGTCATAGTCCTGCTGTGTGCCTTGCATGTTTCTATGTCCGACCAAGTGGTAGATCTCTCAAGTAGCTATTACACCTTTTAACGAAAAGCAATGTCCTTTTCCAGAAAAAAAAAAACGAATTTATATCTTCTATCGTAGGTGGGGTGTTAGTTTTGACAATTTGTTATGGAATAAACACCTTAAGGTGGTGTTCTCATCTCGTGTCTGACAGAGGATAATATGATTACACTGAAAAAAAAATCGTACATTGTGACAATGATCGTCGATGTTTGACTACATTTTCATTACGACAATGTAAGAAATATTGCGACAATGTAAAAAACATTTCGACAATGTAAAAAAAATTATGAATTTTCCTGGTTTTCAAGGCACCGTTCTTTGAATAAATGAAACAGCATTCATTGAAAAAATCTCCATAGGAAAGTTGAAAAAGAAGTCAAGCGATCAGATTTCAATGCACTTGTTTAGAGATCAATGAACTTTTTCATTAAAATTAAAAGTAGGAAATTTGATATAGTGAAAAATATTTAATTGAGACAAGGCGTTCCACCTCAGCTCAATGAAAAAGTTTTCATTGTCGCAATATAAACTTCATTAAAATTTAAAAAATCTTTGAATGAAAAGTTCATTGAAATTATTTCATTGTCGCAATGAAATAATCATTGAAATTCTTTGATTGTCACAATGAAAAAATCATTGAAATTTAAATTTTTTGAATGAAAAGTTCATTGAATTTTTTCCATTGTCAGAATGAAAAGTTCATTGAAATTTTACATTGCCATAATGAAAAGTCCATTGAAATTTTTCATTGTCAAAGTGAAAAGTTCATTGAAATTTTAAAATGTCAGAATGAAAATTTCATTAAAATTTTTTCATTGTCGCAATGAAATAATCATTAAAATTCTTTGATTGTCACAATGAAAAAATTATTGAAATTTAAATTTTTCGAATGATAAGTTCATTGAATTTTTCCATTGTCAGAATGAAAAGTTCATTGAAATTTTACATTGCCATAATGAAAGGTCCATTGAAATTTTTCATTGTCAAAATGAAAAGTTCATTGAAATTTTAAAATGTCAGAATGAAAATTTCATTAAAATTTTTCACTGTCGCAATGAAATAAATCATTGAAATTCTTTGATTGACACAGTAAAAAAATCATTGAAATTCAAATTTTTTGAATGAAAAGTTCATTGAATTTTTTCCATTGTCAGAATGAAAAGTTCATTGAAATTTTACATTGCCATAATGAAAGGTCCATTGAAATTTGTCATTGTCAAAATGAAAAGTTCATTGAAATTTTAAAATGTCAGAATGAAAATTTCATTAAAATTTTTCACTGTCGCAATGAAATAAATCATTGAAATTCTTTGATTGACACAGTAAAAAAATCATTGAAATTCAAATTTTTCGAATGAAAAGTTCATTGATTTTTTTCCATTGTCAGAATGAAAAGTTCATTGAAATTTTACATTGCCATAATGAAAGATCCATTGAAATTTGTCATTGTCAAAATGAAAAGTTCATTGAAATTTTAAAATGTCAGAATGAAAATTTCATTAAAATTTTTCATTGTCGCAATGAAATAATCATTGTAATTCTTTGATTGTCACAATGAAAAAATCATTGAAATTCAAATTTTTCGAATGAAAAGTTCATTGAATGTTTTCCATTGTCAGAATGAAAAGTTCATTGAAATTTTAAAATGTCAGAATTAAAAATTCATTAAACTTGAGTAACTTACAAAGCCAAAGATTCTAATCAAGTATGGTAATGGCTCTTCCAAACTAATGCGGAATATTCGCTAAAGACGATGAAACAACATTTACAACATGTAGCTTCATAGAAAAAGTAAATCTACGAATCGAAAAGTTTAGAAAGACTTTTGAAACCTGGAATATAAGTACTTCACATTATTTTAGCATTATATTTGAAGTAATAAGAAACTAAATCTATAATATATTATGACAATGACGCGTGCGAATGAATGCTTTTATACATAAAAGTATTCAAAAGACTTTTACGATAAGGCAAGAATGTTGCTTTATTAGACAAAAAAAACTTGGACAAAACTTATGATTTCCTTCAATGCAATGAAATATTGGAATAGTTTTAGGGCTTACTTGAATGTAAAAAACATTTTCAATTTAAATTGTCCAAGAAATATTTCCAATGTTTTACTCAATTGAGAGAAATAATTAATTTTGTGCCGGTCATTAAAAAAAAAATTTGAGGATCGTAGTTAAGGCAGAAACAGAGTGCATTTTCAATGAATGTTACATTGACCCAATGTAAAGTTGCATTGAATACAAAACAGATGTGAATATTTTCAGAAGTATCATTTTCTTGTTGTACCGCACAAAATTGAAGCCATAAATTCCGCCATAGTAACAATTCCATGACGAAATAATTTACAATGGTTACATACATATATGACTTGGCTTCGTATCAATCCCATTCTATAAAGCTGAGAACACACTATTTGCTGAGAATAGAAATAAATAAATTGTTTAATTTTTGAGTAAATTCGGTGTTATTTCCACGCAAACACAAATATTTGGGTTGGCATCTCAGCGAGTTAAAAATTGCATATTCGTGATCTAGGAAGTGCCACCTTTCAAACCACGTATCGCATGTAACGAAAAACAAATGTTTACTTTATATGCGATTTGCGGCTAAACGGAGCTCCGTAGACCCCCCAAAGTTAACATTTTCAAACGTAATTTCTGGCTAAACTAGACATCTCAGCGAGTTAAAAATTGCATATTCGTGATCTAGCAAGTGCCACCTTTCAATCCACGTATCGCATGTAACGAAAAACAAATGTTTATCTTTATATGCGATTTGCGGCTAAACGGAGCTCCGTAGACCCCCCAAAGTTAACATTTTCAAACGTAATTTCTGGCTAAACTAGACATCTCAGCGAGTTAAAAATTGCATATTCGTGATCTAGGAAGTGCCACCTTTCAATCCACGTATCGCATGTAACGAAAAACAAATGTTTATCTTTATATGCGATTTGCGGCTAAACGGAGCTCCGTAGACCCCCCAAAGTTAACATTTTCAAACGTAATTTTTGGCTAAACTAGACATCTCAGCGAGTTAAAAATTTCATATTCGTGATCTAGGAAGTGCCACCTTTCAATCCACGTATCGCATGTAACGAAAAACAAATGTTTATATTTTATGCGATTTGCGGCTAAACGGAGCTCCGTAGACCCCCCAAAGTTAACATTTTCAAACGTAATTTCTGGCTAAACTAGACATCTTAGCGAGTTAAAAATTGCATACTCGTGATGTAGGGAGTGATGTATCACATTTTTTTTGTTATTTTGCATTTAAAAATTCTACATTTTGAAATTCTACTTCTCAAAATTTTGAATTTCAAGATTCTAATTAATAAAATTTCTAATTAACAAAAATTTGCGTTGGTTCTGTATATAGATTTTGTAACGAGTTTCAATTAGGTATAACATAGTTCTCGCTGTTCATTTAAAAATACCAACAAAAAATATATTCACATTGGACAAAAATATTTCAATACCAAAAGATTTTATATATAAAAGTAGAAGACTTTTACGATAAGGCATGAATGTCGCTTTATTAGACAAAAAAACTTTATAAAATCTTGAAAACTATTTCAGGCAATCTCAGAAGCCGTGTAAGTATAGCCTTATATGACAAAGTCTAATAATCCCAAAACATTCCTCTAAAAACTGACTCGTTTTGGCGCCAACTTCTTACTCTTACCTACAAAAATAATAATTTTTTTTTTAATACTTGGACAAAACTTATAATTTCCTTCAATGCAATGAAATATTGGAATAGTTTTAGGGCTTATTTGAATGTAAAAAACATTTTCAATTTAAATTGTCCAAGAAATATTTCCAATGTTTTACTCAATTGAGAGAAATAATTAGTTTTGTGCAGGTCATTAAAAAAAAAAAATTATTTTGAGGATCGTAGTTAAGGCAGAAACAGAGTGCATTTTCAATGAATGTTACATTGACCCAATTTAAAGTTGCATTGAATACAAAACAGATGCGAATATTTTCAGTAGTTTCATTTTCTTGTCGTACCGCAAAAAATTGAAGCCATACATTCCGCCATAGTAACAATGCCATGACGAAATAATTTACAATGGTTACATACATATATGACTTGGCTTCGTATCAATCCCATTCTATAAAGCTGAGAACACACTATTTGCCTGAGAATAGAAATAAATAAATTGTTTAATTTTTGAGTAAATTCGGTGTTATTTCCACGCAAACACAAATATTTGGGTTGGCATCTCAGCGAGTTAAAAATTGCATATTCGTGATCTAGGAAGTGCCACCTTTCAATCCACGTATCGCATGTAACGAAAAACAAAATGTTTATCTTTATATGCGATTTGCGGCTAAACGGAGCTCCGTAGACCCCCCAAACTTAACATTTTCAAACGTAATTTCTGGCTAAACTAGACATCTCAGCGAGTTAAAAATTTCATATTCGTGATCTAGGAAGTGCCACCTTTCAATCCACGTATCGCATGTAACGAAAAACAAATGTTTATCTTTATATGCGATTTGCGGCTAAACGGAGCTCCGTAGACCCCCCAAAGTTAACATTTTCAAACGTAATTTCTGGCTAAACTAGACATCTCAGCGAGTTAAAAATTGCATATTCGTGATCTAGGAAGTGCCACCTTTCAATCCACGTATCGCATGTAACGAAAAACAAATGTTTATCTTTATATGCGATTTGCGGCTAAACGGAGCTCCGTAGACCCCCCAAAGTTAACATTTTCAAACGTAATTTCTGGCTAAACTAGACATCTCAGCGAGTTAAAAATTTCATATTCGTGATCTAGGAAGTGCCACCTTTCAATCCACGTATCGCATGTAACGAAAAACAAATGTTTATCTTTTATGCGATTTGCGGCTAAACGGAGCTCCGTAGACCCCCCAAAGTTAACATTTTCAAACGTAATTTCTGGCTAAACTAGACATCTTAGCGAGTTAAAAATTGCATACTCGTGATGTAGGGAGTGATGTATCACATTTTTTTTGTTATTTTGCATTTAAAAATTCTACATTTTGAAATTCTACTTCTCAAAATTTTGAATTTCAAGATTCTAATTAATAAAATTTCTAATTAACAAAAATTTGCGTTGGTTCTGTATATAGATTTTGTAACGAGTTTCAATTAGGTATAACATAGTTCTCGCTGTTCATTTAAAAATACCAACAAAAAATATATTCACATTGGACAAAAATATTTCAATACCAAAAGATTTTATATATAAAAGTAGAAGACTTTTACGATAAGGCAAGAATGTCGCTTTATTAGACAAAAAAACTTTATAAAATCTTGAAAACTATTTCAGGTAATCTCAGAAGCCGTGTAAGTATAGCCTTATATGACAAAGTCTAATAATCCCAAAACATTCCTCTAAAAACTGACTCGTTTTGGCGCCAACTTCTTACTCTTACCTACAAAAATAATAATTTTTTTTTTAATACTTGGACAAAACTTATAATTTCCTTCAATGCAATGAAATATTGGAATAGTTTTAGGGCTTATTTGAATGTAAAAAACATTTTCAATTTAAATTGTCCAAGAAATATTTCCAATGTTTTACTCAATTGAGAGAAATAATTAGTTTTGTGCAGGTCATTAAAAAAAAAAATTATTTTGAGGATCGTAGTTAAGGCAGAAACAGAGTGCATTTTCAATGAATGTTACATTGACCCAATTTAAAGTTGCATTGAATACAAAACAGATGCGAATATTTTCAGTAGTTTCATTTTCTTGTCGTACCGCAAAAAATTGAAGCCATACATTCCGCCATAGTAACAATGCCATGACGAAATAATTTACAATGGTTACATACATATATGACTTGGCTTCGTATCAATCCCATTCTATAAAGCTGAGAACACACTATTTGCCTGAGAATAGAAATAAATAAATTGTTTAATTTTTGAGTAAATTCGGTGTTATTTCCACGCAAACACAAATATTTGGGTTGGCATCTCAGCGAGTTAAAAATTGCATATTCGTGATCTAGGAAGTGCCACCTTTCAATCCACGTATCGCATGTAACGAAAAACAAAATGTTTATCTTTATATGCGATTTGCGGCTAAACGGAGCTCCGTAGACCCCCCAAACTTAACATTTTCAAACGTAATTTCTGGCTAAACTAGACATCTCAGCGAGTTAAAAATTTCATATTCGTGATCTAGGAAGTGCCACCTTTCAATCCACGTATCGCATGTAACGAAAAACAAATGTTTATCTTTATATGCGATTTGCGGCTAAACGGAGCTCCGTAGACCCCCCAAAGTTAACATTTTCAAACGTAATTTCTGGCTAAACTAGACATCTCAGCGAGTTAAAAATTGCATATTCGTGATCTAGGAAGTGCCACCTTTCAATCCACGTATCGCATGTAACGAAAAACAAATGTTTATCTTTATATGCGATTTGCGGCTAAACGGAGCTCCGTAGACCCCCCAAAGTTAACATTTTCAAACGTAATTTCTGGCTAAACTAGACATCTCAGCGAGTTAAAAATTTCATATTCGTGATCTAGGAAGTGCCACCTTTCAATCCACGTATCGCATGTAACGAAAAACAAATGTTTATCTTTTATGCGATTTGCGGCTAAACGGAGCTCCGTAGACCCCCCAAAGTTAACATTTTCAAACGTAATTTCTGGCTAAACTAGACATCTTAGCGAGTTAAAAATTGCATACTCGTGATGTAGGGAGTGATGTATCACATTTTTTTTGTTATTTTGCATTTAAAAATTCTACATTTTGAAATTCTACTTCTCAAAATTTTGAATTTCAAGATTCTAATTAATAAAATTTCTAATTAACAAAAATTTGCGTTGGTTCTGTATATAGATTTTGTAACGAGTTTCAATTAGGTATAACATAGTTCTCGCTGTTCATTTAAAAATACCAACAAAAAATATATTCACATTGGACAAAAATATTTCAATACCAAAAGATTTTATATATAAAAGTAGAAGACTTTTACGATAAGGCAAGAATGTCGCTTTATTAGACAAAAAAACTTTATAAAATCTTGAAAACTATTTCAGGCAATCTCAGAAGCCGTGTAAGTATAGCCTTATATGACAAAGTCTAATAATCCCAAAACATTCCTCTAAAAACTGACTCGTTTTGGCGCCAACTTCTTACTCTTACCTACAAAAATAATAATTTTTTTTTTAATACTTGGACAAAACTTATAATTTCCTTCAATGCAATGAAATATTGGAATAGTTTTAGGGCTTATTTGAATGTAAAAAACATTTTCAATTTAAATTGTCCAAGAAATATTTCCAATGTTTTACTCAATTGAGAGAAATAATTAGTTTTGTGCAGGTCATTAAAAAAAAAAAATTATTTTGAGGATCGTAGTTAAGGCAGAAACAGAGTGCATTTTCAATGAATGTTACATTGACCCAATTTAAAGTTGCATTGGGCCTGCACACACGAGATGAACAATTTTTGGACTAAAACCTGTTTTAGTCTATAGTCCAAGCGCACACGAGATGATTTCAGACTGGGGGAAGAAATGTATACATGAACCTCTTTCATATGTGTTAGTATTTCTATGTGTATGTTGTTGTTGTTGTATGTTGTGTATGTGTTAGTTTCAGTCTTCGTTCATCCACGAAATTTCGGGTTGAAATTTTAGTCCGTTTCATACTGCACACTTCGGTTCCCTTGCCAACAAAACTGTTCTTAGTCCGGATGAAATAGTCTCGTGTGTGCAGGCCCATTGAATACAAAACAGATGCGAATATTTTCAGTAGTTTCATTTTCTTGTCGTACCGCAAAAAATTGAAGCCATACATTCCGCCATAGTAACAATGCCATGACGAAATAATTTACAATGGTTACATACATATATGACTTGGCTTCGTATCAATCCCATTCTATAAAGCTGAGAACACACTATTTGCCTGAGAATAGAAATAAATAAATTGTTTAATTTTTGAGAAAATTCGGTGTTATTTCCACGCAAACACAAATATTTGGGTTGGTTCTGTATATAGATTAGTTTCAATTGGATATAGTTCTCGCTGTTCATTTAAAAATATCAACAAAAAATATATATTATACAAAAAAGAATACAAAAGTAAACATTGAAATGCTTGTATAATATGCATTGAATGTGATGACAAAACGAAGGGAAAGCCTTTCTTAGGCTAGGACCGCACTTGCGATTTCAATCGCACAATTTTTCAGTCGCAAAAATGGAACACATTAATTTAAATGAGAATGAACGCACTTGCTACCAACAAATCATAACGATTTAAAAGTCGCAATTTGTTACATTTTTCTTGCGATGCGATTGTCGTAAACTTAAATGAAACACAATGTACTCAAATGGATATAACCACACTTGCGATTTAAATTACTACGACTTAAAAATCGTAGTCGCAAAGAGAAATCGGCATGCACGCACGTGCGATTTTTAATCCACGATTTCTTAGTCGCAAAAAGTAAGACACATGGTCTTAAATGTGAATGCACGCACATGCGACTTAAAAATCGTAGCGATTATAAAAATGAAACAAGTTCTATTTTTTCAAGCGATTTTTCTGTCGCTACTTATTTGTAGCAAATGCGTGCACTCACATACAAAGTAGTGTGTTTTATTTTTCTTGATTAAATAATCGCGCGGCCAAAAATCGCAAGTGCGTGCATGACAATAATTTGTAGCGACTACGACTTTTTAATCGCCTCGACGAAAAATCGCAAGTGCGGTCCTAGCCTTAGTCAGCAACACGTTGTTTTTTTTGTTACGTTGTCGTCAACATAATGTTTCGAGTTGGTTTAGGAGATTTCCTTTAGGAACTGTGTCGTTTCAACGTCAACTACTTACCTACAATAATTATTGTTTTTTTCAACTGGAGAATATTTATGATCTCTTTCAATTGAACCGAATGTTGAAATTGTTTTATTGCTCTAATCTCAAAATTATTTTAAATTTAAACAGTCCAAAGAATATTAAAAACATTTTACTCAATTGAGAGAAATTCTTAATTTTGTGCCTACCACTAACCTACAAAACGCAAAAAACGAGGTGAATTGTCAATGAATTATACATGGATGCAATGTAAAGTTGCATTGAATATGAAACTGATATGACTTTTCAATGAATAGAAATGTGAAATTACATTAATAATGCATATACAAAAATCGTAAGAATATGTGTCATCTAAAACATTCGTATATATGTACATATAATAATATTAATTTTATGAAAGTTATTTATAAAATTACAAAAAACAACAACATAAAAAATACTTTATAAGAGTATTCAACACCAGTAGAAGCATGGCTTTATATTCTACATTCTCAGAATACCAAATTGTTCCTGTTCCCTGAAGTATGTAAACTGTGCATTGGTAGCATTGGAATGCTATTCGGCGTCGTTCCGCTTATTGCATTCTCATCGTTTCATTGTTTAAACAGATTTTGTCTCGGCCGGGTCGCTGTGAATATTACTCCGCGAATTTGTGAATACATATAGTTAAAAGTTTTCATTTTGTTAATGTAACAAATTTAACATCAGTGTCAACAATTTTGAAGACAATAACAAAAGGAAGGTAAGTAATAAAATTTCTTTTAACCCTTTTTAACGCCCAAGTTCTTTATCTAAAAAAATTAATGTGCAAATTATTCGTGGTCTTCAATTTGTAAGGAGAAAAAAGTGCAAAACGGTAAAAACAAATTTAGAGTAATTTCGAACTAAAAACCACACAAATTGGTTAGTTATTTTACATTAAAAAACATTGCGTGACCTTTTATATATTATTTTTCCAAGCGTGAATATGAAAATAATAAAGGCTTAAAAAAATCCTTAGATTTCAAAAAGAAAAAAAAATTATTGGTGGTGACGCTCTATAATATATCTACCTATTTTTATTTTAATGCAGTGCCGAATGCAGACTTTCAAATTCATATTATTATAAAATAATTAAAACAAAGACAGCATTGAGCACTAGGAAAAATTACAGTTTTAAAGTACATAACGGGAAAAATTGGGGTAGTATTTTTTTTCTTGTTAATTCACCAGTTTCCGTTAGTTCCATTCACATTCATTCTTCATACATATTTACTCATTGTTTGTTGTTTCGTCAAGTAAAGCGAAGTAGTTTTTAACAATAAAAATGTTCACTTGTTGCAATTTTATTACATTTTTATAAATTGAAATTCACTATAAGAAATTATGAATTCGTACAAAATAAAAGAGGTAATTTCATTCATTTCGATTCATTTATTATAATGGCACCTTAATTGCATGAAAGCTGATAAGTGGTATTCTGCAGCCGAAGCTGTAGAAGAATTTTCTATAAAATTGTAACCTCTTGGGGACTAATTGCCATCTGTATTTGTTGTCATATTCACGTTTTGTTGGCGCCTTAAGCCCCGATTATGAATTTCACATCATATGATATTTTATGTGATATAGGTATTATAAGAGTAATCCAATGGGTCGCAAAAAAACATTTCGAAAATTTTCAAGTTCAAATAATAAAGTATTTAATCACATTTCCAATATAATGAATTCTTAAAAAATTAAATTAAAAATAACTTCGTGTGTCAACAATATTGCAGCTACCCTTCGCAAGGTTTTTAATAAGGGGATATTTTAACTGGGTTTTATATTTTTGTTCCTCATATTAATAGTCGACATTTCCATTCTTATCCAATAAAAAACAAAGGCCCTTATCGTCGGCTTGAAGTGAAAAACTGCTAATTCTAGTTTTCAACATTTTACAGAAATAGGTACTTAATGATGCCAAAACTTCAAAAAGAAGTCTTAGATTCCCAATGTAAAGAAACTGATAAACTTTGAATGTTTTTGTGCTTTTAAAATTTTTTTGAAATAATCAATAAACGTAATCGTAAAAATAAATAAGAAGTTAGCAGGTTATCATTCTAGGCTGAAAATGTGCAAAAATAAATTAATTATAGGATTAAAAGATATAAATAAGATTTTCCTTAGTGACAAATTATAAAGCCAAATTTTAACAGTTCAAATACTTTAGTTCCAAAGCACATATTAATAAACAGCCAAATTGCTATGTTTAGCTGCCATTCTGAAGTTTTTTAATGTGGTGATTTTTCAACAGAGCTTCATATCAATTGATAATAAAACCTAGCTATTGAAAGTTGAAGGCGCTAATTTTGCTTATAGCTGCAAAGCAGTAACTCAACACTTCATTTTAGTTTAGTTACACCTTCAACTTGAGTACTCAAATTTCAACACAAAAATAAAATTATAAAGCTCTCAACTATTACAGGAAACTCTTGAGCTGTTAAATACAGTACTCGTATGTATGTATGATAATAAAACATTCTTGCAGAGCTTCATTTGAACGCTTTTGAAATGGAAACAAAATTTTACCACTGGATTCACAATGATTCACGAAGTTGAATTTGTCTTTTTTGAATACTGATTTACCTATACATTATAAAACGTAAGTTTTAAAATAATATTAAATTAAATATTTATAACTTAATAGTTATTAATATTTCATTATCAACACTGGAAGGGTTTTGAAATAAACTACACTGAAAATAAAATCTAGGTATATATGACAAAAATGTAGGTAGATCTGATAAAAATTTTGTCAATATACGTCCAACAAAAAGTTTTGTCAAATTGATAAAAATTACAGAATTTTGTTGAGGTAACAAAAAATATTTTGTTGTATCCACAAAACTATTTCGTAGAATTTACAAAATTAATTTGTCATATTAAAAATTCTTTTGTTGTGTTAACAATTTTTTTTTTGTTGAAAATTTGTTTTTTAAAATTAGGTATTGGATTAACAAAATTTTTTTTTTTAAATTAACAAAATTGTTTTGTTAAACTAACAAAATTGTTTTGTTTAATTAACAAAATTGTTTTGTTAAATTAACAAAACTTTTTTGTTATATTTTGTTAAATTAACAAAATATTTTGTCAATTCAACAAAATATTTTGTCAATTCAACAAAATATTTTGTCAATTTAACAAAATATTTTGTCAATTCAACAAAATATTTTGTCAATTTTACAAATTTATTTTGTTGAATCCACAAAATTAATTTTTTCAAAAAAGTTTTTTTTTTGGGATTAAAGTCCACAAAAATTGGCGTTTCGTCCCTACGATCTCACATGAAACTATCTGTGAGGGCGTATGGACAATACGCAATTTTTGCCAAGTTCAGTTACTCTAACATCGATTTTTTGACAAAAACCAAATGTGAACTATATCATACACAAAAGAAATGTCATGATAAAAATAATTTTACCTATCTGATAACATTATTTTATCAATATTACAAAATAACAACCTCAAAACAAAATATTTGTCATTTTAACAAAAACGTTTTCATTTTTTGTTAAACTGACAAAAAGAAATTTACAAAAACTTTGTGATATTGACAAACATTTACAAAACAGATTTTTTTGTAGATACAACAAACATTTTGTTAACATCACAGAAAAGTTTGTCGATGTGACAAAAATCTGTTTTATTTTGTTATATTAACAAAACTTGGTTTGTTAAATTGACAATATTATTTGTAGTGTATATTTTGTTAAACTGACAAAAAATCATGCTTAATTATAAAAATTTTGTCAAATCAACAAAATCATTCTTTCGTATTGACAAAAATTTGATCAAAATGATAAAATTGTTTTGTTGAAAGTCAAAGTATGATGTGCTACAATGATAAGCGTATTTACAACCAACTTGCAAATGTGCCTATCATATCTTTTGATTGAGCCTTGAAGGTGTTTAATGCTTCAAGCACCTCAAAACTTCAAAAATGTTACTTCAAATATTATTACAAAAATAACAATAAAAACTTTTATTATTACAGGAAATATTGTTACTGTTTAATACAACAGATCTTACAAATAATGTATAGAAATACATAGTCTGACACATTCCTTGGAACACTTAAGAAATTTCGTCCTTATACACAGCTAGTTTCTCAAGTTGAGTGCACTGGATATAATCTGTACCTACATACATAGGAATTTAAAAGGTTAAATTCATCTTTGTTGATAGTACATGTATGTACTTTTGCATGATAAAACGTAAGTGTGAAAAATATTAAATAAATTCTATAGTAAATTAAATTAATTAACACATAATATTTTATTACCAAGCTTTGAAGGGTTTTGTATTGTATGTACTCATATTAAACAAATCGTTGGCTTATATAAATATTCATATAATTTACAATTTTATTGATTTGTGAGTTCTAGAAGTTCTTTATTCTTCATATTTACTCATTGTTTGTTGTTTCGTCAAGTAAAGCAAAGTAGTTTTTAACAATAAAAATGTTCACTTGTTGCAATTTTATTACATTTTTATAAATTGAAATTCACTATAAGAAATTATGAATTCGTACAAAATAAAAGAGGTAATTTCATTCATTTCGATTCATTTATTATAATGGCACCTTAATTGCATGAAAGCTGATATGTGGTATTCTGCAGCCGAAGCTGTAGAAGAATTTTCTATAAAATTGTAACCTCTTGGGGACTAATTGCCATCTGTATTTGTTGTCATATTCACGTTTTGTTGGCGCCTTAAGCCCCGATTATGAATTTCACATCATATATATGATATTTTATGTGATATAGGTATTATAAGAGTAATCCAATTGGTCGCAAAAAAACATTTCGAAAATTTTCAAGTTCAAATAATAAAGTATTTAATCACATTTCCAATATAATGAATTCTTAAAAAATTAAATTAAAAATAACTTCGTGTGTCAACAATATTGCAGCTACCCTTCGCAAGGTTTTTAATAAGGGGATATTTTAACTGGGTTTTATATTTTTGTTCCTCATATTAATAGTCGACATTTCCATTCTTATCCAATAAAAAACAAAGGCCCTTATCGTCGGCTTGAAGTGAAAAACTGCTAATTCTAGTTTTCAACATTTTACAGAAATAGGTACTTAATGATGCCAAAACTTCAAAAAGAAGTCTTAGATTCCCAATGTAAAGAAACTGATAAACTTTGAATGTTTTTGTGCTTTTAAAATTTTTTTGAAATAATCAATAAACGTAATCGTAAAAATAAATAAGAAGTTAGCAGGTTATCATTCTAGGCTGAAAATGTGCAAAAATAAATTAATTATAGGATTAAAAGATATAAATAAGATTTTCCTTAGTGACAAATTATAAAGCCAAATTTTAACAGTTCAAATACTTTAGTTCCAAAGCACATATTAATAAACAGCCAAATTGCTATGTTTAGCTGCCATTCTGAAGTTTTTTAATGTGGTGATTTTTCAACAGAGCTTCATATCAATTGATAATAAAACCTAGCTATTGAAAGTTGAAGGCGCTAATTTAGCTTATAGCTGCAAAGCAGTAACTCAACACTTCATTTTAGTTTAGTTACACCTTCAACTTGAGTACTCAAATTTCAACACAAAAATAAAATTATAAAGCTCTCAACTATTACAGGAAACTCTTGAGCTGTTAAATACAGTACTCGTATGTATGTATGATAAATAATAAAACATTCTTGCAGAGCTTCATTTGAACGCTTTTGAAATGGAAACAAAATTTTACCACTAGATTCACAATGATTCACGAAGTTGAATTTGTCTTTTTTGAATACTGATTTACCTATACATTATAAAACGTAAGTTTTAAAATAATATTAAATTAAATATTTATAACTTAATAGTTATTAATATTTCATTATCAACACTGGAAGGGTTTTGAAATAAACTCTCTTAAATTCCAATTTAATTTGCTGTAAAGTTATCGTAAGAAATGTGTGTTTATTTATTCTCTTAAATATCAAACAAATCAAACCCCTTCTTTTTTATTAGTTTTCATTGCCTTAAAGTATGATATGCTACAATGATAAGCGTATTTACAACCAACTTGCAAATGTGCCTATCATATCTTTTGATTGAGCCTTGAAGGTGTTTAATGCTTCAAGCACCTCAAAACTTCAAAAATGTTACTTCAAATATTATTACAAAAATAACAATAAAAACTTTTATTACTCGTATTACAGGAAATATTGTTACTGTTTAATACAACAGATCTTACAAATAATGAATAGAAATACATAGTCTGACACATTCCTTGGAACACTTCAGAAATTTCGTCCTTAAACACAGTTAGTTTCTCAAGTTGAGTGCACTGGATATAATCTGTACCTACATAGGAATTCACAAGGTTAAATTCATCTTTGTTGATTGTAAATGTATGTACTTTTGCATGATAAAGCGTAAGTTTGAAAAATATTAAATTAATTCTATATAAATTAAATTAATTAACACATAATATTTTATTACCAAGCTTCGAAGGGTTTTGTATTGTATGTACTCGTATTAAACAAATCGTTGGCTTATATAAATATTCATATAATTTACAATTTTATTGATTTGTGAGTTCTAGAAGTTCTTAGTTGGAATATTTTGGCATAAAAGATTTGTAAACCATTAAAAAACACTTGCTCATTTTTGTTAGCTTAGTTTTAAACAAAAAATAGAAACATGATCTGTTTCATATGCAAAAAAACATATAATTCTATTAATTTACTCATAATGCATTTTAAAAAGACTCATGATCTGAAAACGAACAGCATTTTAAGATGTGTCGAAAAATCTTGTTATCAAACTTTTCAAAACTTAGGAAGCTTCAAAAGGCATTTCATTCGAAAGCATACGCATGAGAATAAAATTGTTAATCAGTGTTATGAGCAGGTCGTCTCCTCTTACACCGAAAATAACAATGAAAGTAACTTTGTCAATAATATAGTAGAACCGAAAAAAATTGAAATACGTGCAACGGAGTACAGTATAAAAAGTGATCTAAACGCATTTTTTAGATCTTCTTCGGTATTAACTTTGAAATTGCATAGCAACAACAATTTCAACCGAAAAGATGTGTATGATATACAAAGAAATATACAGGAGTACATCATAGATCCACTTTTAAATATAATTAAATCATTTTCTAGAAACAAAATCAATGTAATAAATCCTTTAATACACAGCGAAATAGAAGACTTGCTCTATGAATGTAAGAACCCATTTAAACTTTCAAGCACTGACTATCGACTGTTTCAATGGCTTAAAGAAAATCAATTAATAGATAGTCCTAAGGAAATTATCATAGACGAATCCATTGAAAAGTTATTTCGCAATGGTGTCCTTGAATATAATGAGAACAAAGTTAAAGGTATAATAATGCCGTTACATTTTCAATTTAAGAAGGTCTTTGAAAGAAAAAGTATGTTAGTTAATGTTCTAGAAAACATTAAAAAACATTCCTTAAATACAAATAGCGTTAAAAATTTTATTCAAGCTGAAGTATGGAAAGAAAAATGTGATTTGTATCCTGGAAGACAACTTATTCCATACTTTTTATATAATGATGAATTTGAGGTCAATAACCCTTTAGGTTCACATAGTGGTCAGCATTCAGTAAGCAATGTGTATTACTCATTTCCATGCTTTCCCAAAAAAGAATCAAAGCTTGAAAACGTTTTTTTAGGAGCGGTTATAAAGTCTAAAGATGTGAAATCGTTCGGAAATGAAAAATGCTGGAAAACATTAGTTGATGATCTAATAGATCTTGAAGTTAACGGAATCGATATTGCAACAGAAAATGGGGTGGTTCGAGTACATTTTATTTTAGGATTAATCTTGGGAGATAATTTAGGATTGAATTCATTCCTTAATTTCAATAGATCATTTGTTAGTACTAGCTTCTGCAGATTCTGTAAAATGAATAAATTACAAACTCACAGAGCAATTTCCGAAAATGTAACCCTCATGCGAAACGAAATAAATTATGCTAAGGACGTTAGTGATAATATATCATCTGAAAGTGGAATTCGACAAGTTTCTCTTCTAAATAAAATACCATCATTTCACGTTGTTAAAAACTATAGTGTTGATGTAATGCATGATATTTTTGAAGGTGTCTGCCACTATGACCTTTGTCACGCGATAAATTATTTTATGGAATCTGCGAAATATTTTAACTTAGAAACATTAAATTCCAGAAAACGCAACTTTGACTACGGGCCAATCGAGATTGATAACATTTCGGGTGATATAAGCACAACACACTTGTCTAAAAAGCATTTAAAAATGTCTGCACGAGAAATGATGACATTTGTATATTGCTTTCCACTCATGATTGGTGATTTAGTTGCACAAGACGACGAGGTTTGGAAGTTTCTTTTAAACTTTTTTGAAATTATTGATATGATACTTTGCTATGAAGTTAATTCATCTTTTATAGATATTTTAAGGCAGAAAATAGCAACACACAATAAAGATTATGTTCTACTTTTCAATGACACACTTAAAGCTAAACATCATAATCTCATTCATTACCCAACGGTTCTTCGAAAATCAGGACCATTAAAAGGGTTTTGGTGTTTTAAATATGAATCCAAGCATAGACAGTTTAAAGTCTACTCTCATGCCACAACTTCACGTAAAAACATATGTCTGAGTTTAGCAAAAAAATATCAACTTCAATTTGCGTATTCTATAGTGGGATCTTCGATTAATGCTGTTTGTGATTTTTCCAATGAATCTGATTGTGATCGTACAAAAAATTGCTATAACAACATTATATCAAGAATTTTAAAAGTTTCAGAAGAAACAATAAGATCATTTTCAAAAATTAAATATAATGGATATATGTACAAAACCGGATTTTATGTATCAATTTATAAAAATGATATCGAGCTTTATGTTATCTTAAATATTTTTCGTTCAGAGCTTCACTCAATTTCACTTTTTTGTCAAAAATTAAACATGATTCAATATAATCCTCACTTTTTAGCCTATGATATACAACTAGAACAATTAGGAGAATTTTCAATCATAAACATGCAAGATCTGATCGGACCTCCTTTAAATAAAGTTAAAACCTCGAGGGGTAGAACAATGATCAGAGTCAAGGAATATTACTTTGCCAATATATAATATTATAATATCGTCTCCCCTATGCCAGAAATATGAGTGAAATTTAATTTTTGTTTTGTTTTGTCTTCCGTATCATATCAGTGGGTATACTTTTATGTAATTAATAATTTAAAATATTCATAAGGTTATTGCAATACACACATGTGTGAATGGAATAGTAACCTATAGTAAAATTGTCAAAAAATGATTTATTAATAATTTAAAATAATTTATTATTTTTCAAATTCATGCTTCTGGGCATGAAAAGCATAGTACTATCATGGTGGAAGTCAAATGGGGCGACATCTTAAAAGTGGTGGCAACCCTTACTCAATTTTTTTGGGGGGAGCTTGTGGAGGCTTTAATCGATATTTATTGATATTTATTGGTTATGGCAATCGAAATAATGGTCTCCTCTTGCTCCTACTCCCAATTTCCGATATGCTTAAAGACTCCCCAAATCAAATTCTAAACTTTAAATTTTGCACCGCCGCCACAAGGGTCAGGGCAACATTAAAATACTCGTCATAATAGTGGGAGCATGTCTTAATATCGAAGGATAAAAATCTCGAATGACAAAAATCTAGAATACAATTGCTTGTAATCTAGAATGCAAAAATCTCGAATGCACATAAATCTCGAATGAACAAAAATCTCGAAAGACAATATCACGAAAAAAATATAAATTCGAGATTTTTTTTTTACCTATTTTAAGAGTTTACACTTAAATGAAACACATTACATATTTAGTTTATTCAACAATTTATTCCCTTTTTTGGGAAAATAAACAACAAAAAATCAATAGTTAACAAAAAAAATTCATTAGGTATCATATTCAAATTACGAGTATAAAACATATCATTTCATCAACTTTCATTTTAATAAGTTGTTTTTATTAGCACTCACGTTGTGATAATACACGAACTAAAACAACACTAAATTGAGATACCAGATTAACAGTTGCATGGGTAGTTTACTAGTCAGTCTCAGTCGTGGTTTTGTTAAACAGATATTAATAATCTAGAATTAATATATTAATTCTAGATTTTTGCATTCGAGATTTTTTTTTCGAGATTTTTGTGTTTCGAGATTATTCATTCTAGATTTTTTTTTTCGAGATTTTTTCAATTCTAGATTTTTGTTTTCGAGATTTTTACTTTCGAAATTTTTGCTTTCTGGATTATTGTTTTCGAGATATCGTGGTAGACCCCATAATAGTACTATGCTTTTCATATATGTACAAGCAATATGGAGATAAATTACGTTTTACAAATCAACCATAATACAATTTGCCTAGCCAAAACAAAAATAAACTAAGTCAACTTAAAATTAATACACCAAAAATATGGAGTCAATTGAAAACGATAATATAGGGCCAAGTTCTCAACCTTTTTTACAAAGCCCAGTCACCAGTTCAGAGGAATTTTCAAATGATATGCTACAAGAAATTCTAAAACAAAATTCGTTAGGCGACAATAACGAAGGATTAATTCTAATTAACATCAAAAACGGGGAAAGAATTGACCCTTTAGGCGATGAAAACACTAATGTATTGCTCGACGATGAGACAAAGAAGAATAAGGAAGAACTACGGGCACTTCTTAAAAGTTGGGAGTTAACTGAGCTCTTAGAATATTTTGTTGGTAAGAATCTTATTGACTTCATATAAAGATAGGAACACGCAGTCCGAAAGCAAGTGATGAATTTAATATTAAAGTCATACTTCCTTGGTTTCCAGTATTTGGGAGCAAGTGCTTTTTCGATCTTAATTTCATTTAGATTTATTTACATTAGTACTGCCACTGGCTTCCGGGCTTTTGAAATCGTAGATAGAACTTATACTCACTTTTTACATCTCAAAAACTTATAATACATTTTTTTTATTTTAATAGAGCAAAAGATCTTCGTAAATATCTTAAAAATAATAAAAGCATGCGATGTTGAAAAGATAGTGAGAACGTTTCCTCTGGGTACTCAAATTCTGTTCAAAGACTGTTTAGAAAAATGGCGAGAATACATAGGATGTTCTTTTACGTCCTCCGAATCGATAGAGTCTTTGAAATATAGCAATATATTATCGTTAGACAACATTTCAAGATGCTCAACTCCTAGCAGTCCTACATTCAGTGACATAACTGGAATTGATGGGACAAATGAAGATGGTGTATCACTTAACAAAATTATAAACTGGTCGAGTAAAGGCCAGTTATTAATTGACTTTTACGAAATCTATGAAAAGTTTGAAGAAGAACAACGGATGAATTTAATCAATATGGTTGCAAGCTATTTTATAGATAATAAGAAGCATTTATGTCTATCAACAAGCCATGCGATTGAAAAACAAATCATAGAACGATTTCCGACAGAAAAAATGGTGAATTATTATTTCTTACAAGCCTTTTGAAATCTTTTTGAATTTAGACTTTTCGCAAAAATTTTAGAATAAAAATTTCTACTTTTTCTTTGGAAGCAAGTGTTCTATTACTAAAATATCCTTCAGATTAAACGTCACTTATTATGGCTAATTTTTCTAGTCATTAATTTTTTTTTTCTGAGGAACATGATTTAAAGTTAAGAGTTTGAGAATTAAACTTAAATCAATTTGAGCTGTCATTAAACTAATTGTAGATTTTAATACATACCTATTTTGATGACATTTTTCAAAATTTTTGAGAAACCGAATATTAAACATTAATTTTTTACATAGGAATACTACAGAAATTCGAAAAGGGGAAGAATTTATGTCAAATATTGCAATTTGCGATCTGTCCTCAATAGATCCTTTAAGAATAGTCCAACATCTTCAAAAAAATCAAAAAGTAACTCAAATTCAACCAAAGGAAGAAAATTATTTGGTAGATTGTTCTCTCTTATATAAAAATATTGTAATCAAAATCAAATTATATTTAAGTTCCAGAACAAAATGCCGAGGAATGCATTAAAATACTTAAATTTGACAATTTGACAGCTGAAGAATTCGACAGCTACTGGATGGCATGCTCAAAGCATCGACTCAATCATATTCAAAACGCAGACTCAACCACAGAAATTTTGAAGGAGTGGCCAAATTACAAGAAACCGCTTGGTCATAGATTGGTAATAATCTACATATGTGTACATATTTAGTTTTCGACATGGTCAATTTTTTGAAGTATAACTTCTTTTCCGGCGTTGGGGTTAAAAAATTTCTATGCAGCTGTCAGTGACATGTCAAAACATCACGTTATCCGTCAAAGACAGCGGCATGTTTTTAGAATACAAAATGTTTGTTCGTAGGTTATAATCTTACAGAAGCTTTGCTTGAGGGAAAAGAAGTTTCACTTCAACCGCGCGTACGTCAGCACACATAACCTTTTTTTTTTTAAATTTTCACATAGTAAAAAGACCGATTTTTTTTTTTAATTTTTTTAAATTTTCACATAGTAAAAAGACTTAGAATTTTTGAAAATTTTTGACATAGTAAAAGAACTTAGAATTTGTTTTAAGTTTCCACATAGTAAAAAGACTTCGAATTTTTTTTAAATTCTTACATAGTAAAAAGGCTTAGAATTTTGGCTGGAGCTATGTAGCCATTTATCTTAGCAGTCGGTGAAAATATTGAAGAATTAAACGAATTTTATGTTTTTTTGATGGTATTAAATTTCATTTTAAAAGCTTGATAAGGGCGGTTGATATTTGCTTTAAAATTTTTCATCTTTTTAATTTGCACTACCCAATTGACTGTGACTCATTTTAGGGATTTATAGTAAAAAGGCTTAGATTTTTTTTTTTAATTTTCGCGTAGTAAAAAGACTTAGAATATTTTTTAAATTTTTGACATAGTAAAAGGACTTAGAATTTTTTTTAAATGTTCACGTAGTAAAAAGACTTAGAATTTTTTTTAAATTTCCACATAGTAAAAAGACTTGGAATATTTTTTAAATTTTCACGTAGTAAAAAGACTTAGAATTTTTTTTTTAATTTTCACGTAGTAAAAAGACTTAGAATATTTTTTAAATTTTTGACATAGTAAAAGGACTTAGAATATTTTTAAAATTTCACGTAGTAAAAAGACTTAGAATTTTTTTTAAATTTTTGACATAGTAAAAGGACTTAGAATATTTTTAAAATTTCACGTAGTAAAAAGACTTCGAATTTTTTTTAAATTTTCACGTAGTAAAAAGACTTTGAATTTTTTTTTTAAATTTTCACGTAGTAAAAAGACTTAGAATATTTTTTAAATTTTTGACATAGTAAAAGGACTTAGAATATTTTTAAAATTTCACATAGTAAAAAGACTTAGAATTTTTTTTAAATTTTCACGTAGTAAAAAGACTTAGAATATTTTTTAAATTTTTGACATAGTAAAAGGACTTAGAATATTTTTAAAATTTCACATAGTAAAAAGACTTAGAATTTTTTTTTAAATTTTCACAGTAAACAGACAGGATATTTTTTAAATTTTTGACATAGTAAAAGGACTTAGATTTTTTTTTAAATATTCACGTAGTAAAAAGACTTAGAATTTTTTTTAAATTTCCACATAGTAAAAAGACTTAGAATATTTTTTAAATTTTCACGTAGTAAAAAGACTTAGAATATTTTTTAAATTTTTGACATAGTAAAAGGACTTAGAATATTTTTAAAATTTCACATAGTAAAAAGACTTAGAATTTTTTTTTAAATTTTCATAGTAAACAGACAGGATATTTTTCAAATTTTTGACATAGTAAAAGGACTTAGAATTTTTTTTAAAAGTTCACGTAGTAAAAAGACTTAAAATTTTTTTTTAATTTCCACATAGTAAAAAGACTTAGAATATTTTTTAAATTTTTGACATAGTAAAAGGACTTAGAATATTTTTAAAATTTCACATAGTAAAAAGACTTAGAATTTTTTTTAAATTTTCACGTAGTAAAAAGACTTAGAATATTTTTTAAATTTTTGACATAGTAAAAGAACTTAGAATATTTTTAAAATTTCACATAGTAAAAAGACTTCGAATTTTTTTTAAATTCTTACATAGTAAAAAGGCTTAGAATTTTGGCTGGAGCTATGTAGCCATTTATCTTAGCAGTCGGTGAAAATATTGAAGAATTAAACGAATTTTATGTTTTTTTGATGGTATTAAATTTCATTTTAAAAGCTTGATAAGGGCGGTTGATATTTGCTTTAAAATTTTTCATCTTTTTAATTTGCACTACCCAATTGACTGTGACTCATTTTAGGGATTTATAGTAAAAAGGCTTAGAATTTTTTTTTTTAATTTTCACGTAGTAAAAAGACTTAGAATATTTTTTAAATTTTTGACATAGTAAAAGGACTTAGAATATTTTTAAAATTTCACATAGTAAAAAGACTTAGAATTTTTTTTAAATTTTCACGTAGTAAAAAGACTTAGAATATTTTTTAAATTTTTGACATAGTAAAAGGACTTAGAATATTTTTAAAATTTCACATAGTAAAAAGACTTAGAATTTTTTTTTAAATTTTCACAGTAAACAGACAGGATATTTTTTAAATTTTTGACATAGTAAAAGGACTTAGAATTTTTTTTAAATATTCACGTAGTAAAAAGACTTAGAATATTTTTTAAATTTTTGACATAGTAAAAGGACTTAGAATATTTTTAAAATTTCACATAGTAAAAAGACTTAGAATTTTTTTTTAAATTTTCACAGTAAACAGACAGGATATTTTTTAAATTTTTGACATAGTAAAAGGACTTAGAATTTTTTTTAAATATTCACGTAGTAAAAAGACTTAGAATATTTTTTAAATTTTTGACATAGTAAAAGGACTTAGAATATTTTTAAAATTTCACATAGTAAAAAGACTTAGAATATTTTTAAAATTTCACGTAGTAAAAAGACTTAGAATATTTTTTAAATTTTTGACATAGTAAAAGGACTTAGAATATTTTTAAAATTTCACGTAGTAAAAAGACTTAGAATTTTTTTTAAATTTTTGACATAGTAAAAGGACTTAGAATATTTTTAAAATTTCACATAGTAAAAAGACTTTTTTTTTAATTTCCACATAGTAAAAAGACTTAGAATATTTTTTAAATTTTTGACATAGTAAAAGGACTTAGAATATTTTTAAAATTTCACATAGTAAAAAGACTTAGAATTTTTTTTTTTAAATTTTCAGGTAGTTAAAAGACGTAGAATTTTTTTTTTAGTTTTTGAAAATTTTTGACATTGAAAAGTGCTCAAGGACTAGAAGATCACTTCTATAACATATAAATTTGAGTTTTCCTTTAACTTTTTTAATAATTTACTACAGAAATTGTTGTCTTTTTCTGTAGATCAATATGGATTTTCAGACAATGTTTGGGACAACGTATTCTTTGCTGGACAATTTTGAACATCATTTCCCACATATCCTGGATTTTCTGTGCATGGAAAACAATGTTAAGGAGAGAGAAACCAAAAAGCTGTTAAAATCTCTAAGCTCAAAGAGTGATCTTAGCGAAGGTAAACTTTATATAAATATGAATTGTTATAACATATCAAACTAAAACAATTATATTTTAATTCAATATGGCTTGTAGCCTTTAGTCCTTTAAAAAATTCGCATTTCGTCCAGGTGGATCTCACATGGACTCATCAGTTGACTGAGTGAGGCACCATGTTTAATTATATTTTAATTTTTGAACAACAACTTAAAGGTGCTTCCACCAATTGTTTTTGGCTGCAGATATGGCTATTTCGTGCTTTGTCATTTTTGCACTCATCAGTTTCCTTTTTGTTATGGTGCTGAGCTTTTAATCCAATTTTATTTGAAAAAAACTTGCTACACACACCATAGATTCGAACCCACACATATCAGATTTGCTCAGTCTTAGAAGTCATGTGCACTGCGCACTCCACGTTGGGTCGAGATGTGTTACAACCAACAAATGAGCTTAAATTCAAAGTATTTTTGGTTAACAATCTTCTCAAAATTTGATCCTATTAACACACTGAAAATTACAACAATCTAAAAATTACTTTTGTTTTTAATTTCAGATTCCAAGAACGCTATCCTTTTAACATCAATACATGGATATTTTGTGCCAACTCAAAGATTGGTTGTGAAGGACAAAACGGGCATGAAAAGCTGTTTGAAATTTACCATCAAGGACTCACAAGAAGCGTTCCTTTACATCGGAAAATCGCCGCAGGAAATTGAGGACCATTTGCTACATCTTCAACAAAGGTCTGGAGCTATCCAGCCATTTATCATAGCAGTCGGTGAAAGTATTGAAGAATTAAACGAATTTTATGTTTTTTTTGATGGTATTAAATTTCATTTTAAAAGCTTGATAAGGGCGGTTGATATTTGCTTTAAGATTTTCCATCTTTTTAATTTGCACTACCCAATTGCCTGTGCTTCAGTTTGGGGATTCATTCAAATATGTTTCTATAAAATTCCATTAAATCCTTTATGCCCAAAAGTACAAATCCTTTTAGATTACATTTTAAGCAAACAAAAATCTGTAAATAATACCAAATAATATAAAATTGATTTTAAAGAAAGAAAAAACAAAAATAAAACATACCTAAAAAACAAATAATTAACGTTTTTTGTTCATCTTGTTAAGGATGATCTGGCTTAAACATTTTCCGCTCATATTTTTCCTCTTGGTTGAAGATGGTTGCAGCTTTTTTGTTTTAAGAATTTTAGCTTCCAGCGATGTCAAAAAGATGTGTCGATATCATAATCGTAAGTATAGAAAACTTAACCTTAGCTTTATACTAACATTTCTTCTTAAGCCAATTAACTAATATTTTTTTGGTTCCATTGATTTAATGGAAAATGTACTATTAGTCAAAGAATAAAATCCATTGAGGGAATGAATTTCATTCACAAAATCAACGAACAGAGTTCCTTGGTTAAATGAATAATATTTAATTTCTCAATGAATTAGATTTATTACAACAATGAATTAATATTATTAAATCAATAAAATTAATTCATTGTTGTAATGAATCTAATTCATTGAGAAATTGAAAATAGTTCATTGAATCAATGAATATAATTCATGGTATCAATGAAATTAATTCATTGAACCAATGAAAATATTTTATTAAACCAATGAACAAAATTCATTGATCTCAGGTATGTTATTCATTGAGTCAATGAAAATATTTCATTGGAGCTATGAATATACTTCATCAAATCAATGAAAATAATTCATTGAATCAAGTAATATAATTCCTTGAATCAATGAAAATATTTCATTCATCTAATGAAAACAATTCATTGATTGAATGAACAACATTCATTGAATCTATGAATATACTTCATCAAATCAATGAAAATAATTCACTGGATCAATGAAAATAATTCATTGAATCAATGAAAATAATTCATTGAATCAAGTATAATACTTCCTTGAATCAATGAAAATATTTCATTCATCTAATGAAAAAAAATCATTGATTGAATGAACAACATTCATTGAATCTTTGAAAATAATTCATTAAATTAATGAAACTAATTCATTGAATCAATAAAAATATTTCATTCATCTAATGAAAAAAATTCATTGATTGAATGAATAACATTCATTGAATCTTTGAAAATAATTCATTAAATTAATGAAACTAATTTATTGAATCAATACAAATTATTTATTGAACCAATGAAAATAATTCAATGAATCAACGAACTTATTTCATTGACCCTATAAAAGTGTTCATTGATTCAATGAAAAAATCTTTGAAAAATGTAAATTAAAAAAAAAAATATGAAAAAACTACATTGACTTAATGAAAATATTCATTGATTCAATGAACTTTTTCCTTGTTCCAATGAAAAAAGTTCATTGAGTGATGATAATTAAAAAAAATATTCCATGTTTTCAATGAAAAAAAATCATTGATTCAATGAACTATATTCATTGTTTTAATGTTTACTGTTCATTGAGTTCATGAAAAGTTCATTAATTCTTTCATATTATATACTTTCATTATATACTTTTTCAATGAATTTTTTTTCATTGGGACAATGTAACTTTCATTTCGTGATGAAACCGTTCATTGAAAGAATTCACTTAATGAACTGTTTTTCATTGAGACAACGAAAAACATCATCGGCTGAAAAATAATGTAAAAAACATTGGGACAATGTAAAAAAAAATTGTATTTATGTACCTTTTTGGTTCAGTGTATTTATCATAACGAGTTTGTAAAAGGATTTTTATATCCGATTCCATGATTTCTGGTGCTGCATCATGTTTTTCCTCGTTCCTGCTGTCGACACCTTTTTATATAGATAGATATTCGGGGGTGTTGTTGGTAGTTAATGTGTAAAATGATTCTTAAAAGCACTGGGAATTGTCCAGGTGTTTCTTGTCTAAATGTATGGCTACTACCTACCAGCATTTAATCGTATAAGGTTCATTTCATATTTTGATGTTTCTGGTCCTGGGTAATAAGAGGGTAAATGAAATATGATGAATGCTATTAAATAACAAATCAAGTGTGATGGTGAATGCTTTTAGATGAAAATCCACTCACCCGCATTCTAAAATGTGTCGAAGCTAATGTTGTTATTAGAATTTTTTTAGTCATGACCATTACTCAAAAAAAAAATTTGAAAATACACGAACATTCGATTTTTCCTATAATAAATTCAATATTTATAAATATAATTTTAAAATTATATACCTAACATTAGGTTTGTTGCTTGATCCCTGAAGTCACCCCGTGTCGCCCTAAATCGTTTTTTGAAAAACCTGAAATCACCCTGAAGAGCAAATTCTGTGTTTTTTTAGACCTGGGATCGCCCTGAACTCGCCCTGAAGTAGATCTAGGTATTTTGCTGTGGCGAGTACAGGTATCGACCAAACTGTCAAAAGTCACATGAGATTTCATATCTATTTATTTGTTGTCATTTGCGGATTCGGATGTTTTATGTTATTGCTTGTGTTTGCAATTAAATGTTTGTTGTACTCATCAGATGAAATATTCAGCAACAACGCAAAATTGTTTTAGTTCATTTTTAAAACTAATTTATAACAAATTTAAAGTTTAATCAGAGCAAGAATTATTTTTTCTTGCTTTTAGTTGTCAACAAAACAATTGATAGCTTTTCTGTGTTTTTTGAAAACTAAAAACACCAGTTTTTTTTGACAACTCTGAGGATTGTCAAGAAAACCTGGGTCAACCCTGGGTAAAGTTGAATAACGAACGAACCTATTAGAAGCCTTATGTTAAGATATTAACATTTTAATTTTCAACCGATTTCGTGCTTAAGCTATTGGTTTAATAAACTACTGCTGAACACGCCCAAAACCAGTGACAGTTCGTGCAAAACAAATACTAAATAAACACAACTTTTTTTGGCATTGGATGCGTTCGGATACTTAGCCAAAGCTATTAGTTTGCAGCAACAACTAAAGATATCATTTAAATATGAAAAATAATTCCAATAAGTGCACAATTTTTTGACTGAACAGAAAGAAAAATTATCAAATATTTATTATTTTATATTTAATGATTTTTCGCTTTAAGTTGGCGAAATACAAAGGTATTCTATGATTTTAATTTAATACAATATAAGAAATAACATACTTCTTAGGTCGCTTAAGCTTTAAAAAATAGTGTTTTTTTTTTTTTATTAATATCAGTTGAATAAGCGTGTTTCATATATGTACATACATGTAAATCCCTCTTTAAATATGGATTTACAGATTTTTATCCCTGAGAAAAAAAATTGATTTTTTCGGCTCAAAACCTTTACACAGAAATTTATTCCTTAGGTGTAAAGGAAATCGACATTATACTACGTCCGTTTTCGAAAACGTCAAATTAGCGTCAATTTGATCATCATATTTTGACGTAGATATTGCTATTGTCAAAATCTGTTTGCTCAAAGTCAGTCAATTTTCTTACAAAAACACTTTTAAAGTTTACGAACACGCTCTTTGGTTTGTTCAAAAAGGAGCAACTCTCAATTTCAAGATAAATCGTTTGAAGAGTGCAGTGCAGTACGTTAGGCAAGTTATTCCATAAAAAGGGATAGTGCACAATTAAAACACATTTGTGTATATAATCGGGCAACATAAAGCTTTTTAGTTGCGATGAACGAAATAAAGAAAACGAACTTTTGATCAAACAATTAGAGCAGGCCCCAGAAAGCAGCGATCACTGCCATTCAATAAATTCAATTATTTGGTCTGAACAGATGAAATTTGAATATACACTACGGCGACTGTTACGAAATATCAATTATCCTCTTTACTTTCGTATCAAATCAGTGGCACATGTCTTTACATCGGTTTGCAGAAAGATTATTGAACTTGATATTTCAGAAGCGTTTGATGCGTGCCTTCGGTTTCGATGTCTTTCTCTATTTCGATGGATTAGGAATTACCTTTCGAACTGTTCAATAAAAGTAGGAATGGAAGGATTTAAGTCTGATAGCCACAAAATAAATGCTCGTGTTCCCAAAGGCTCTGTTTTGTCTATGACCCTCTTTCTCAATTACATAAATGGTGTTCTGTCCGAAACTTCTAATCCATTGAATTGTAAAGCGAAAAAAAGATCTGTTTACTTAGTGTTTTATCATTGTTTTAGGTGTGTTTAGAAGTATTTGATTGAAAAATAGACATAAACTACGTTTTCACCAAGAGACAACCCTGGATTTAAGTGGATTTACCATAAATCTTCTTCAAATCTCGAAGATTTATTATACAAATTTATTTCGTGAATAAAGTAGATTCGAAATTAATCTTATTAAATCTTTATTGGATCAATTGTTCTTTTATTTGTAGATACTGACCTTTATCCATATCGTGCATAATTATCTCGATGAATTTTCATCGTTTGGCACAAATAAAACTTTCTTTCTCTCGCTTCCACTTTATAAGAAAAATTGAAACACTATTAGCATTTTGATAGGTACTGTCAAAGTTAATCTTCTTTTTAATATTTTAGTGCGGTCTTATTATAAATAAACTCGGATTACCTTTTGGTAAAAACGTAGTATTAGCACTACTAGCTAGAAAATGTTTAAAATTATCACTAGGCTGCTTAAAATTTTGCGCCAATATCTTTCGAAATTTACCTTTTGAGAGTTACATATACCTATACACAATTTTACGACATAAGACATTTCTGAAATAGAAATATCTTGTAAGTAATCAATTGTAAATGTAAAATTTAGTCATTTAAAAGTAAAATGTAAAAAAAAGGTAGTCCAAACATTTTTAAAACAATAAATCTGTTCATAGACTTTTTTGTAGAAGATGGTGTTATCTACAAGTTTTGTCAACACTCTTTCCGCACCTTATGAATGCGGCGTTAAGGCTTTCATACGTTCCACGCCAATGGAAAGTCGCAGAAGTTTTAATGGTTCCAAAACCGGGAAAGTATCCGAATGAAAAGAGATCTTATAGACCGATTTCCCTCTTGCCACTGATCTCCAAGGTATTTGATAAAATCTTATTAAACTGCTTCCTATTATCGAAGAAAAGCGGCTTATTCCTGACCATCAATTTGGTTTCCGGAAAAGCCATTCAACAATTGATCAGGTGTACAGAATAACTAATAAAATTGAGAAATCACTAGAGGGCAAAAAATTATGTTCAAGCTCATTTCTAGACGTCTCTCAAGCCTCCGGCAAGGTCTGACATGATGGCCTTAAGTTTAAACTGCGACAGGTCTTTCCGGATCAAATATATTACATCCTTAAGTCCTACCTCGAAAATACTCGTAGACTATTTCGATTTAAGCAAGGGAGGGAATATTTGGATTTTAAGGAAATCAATGCTGGTGTTCCCCAGGGAAGTGTTCTCGGTCCGATTCTGTTTGTACTATACACTAACGATATTCCTCAAAAAGAAGATACCATAATAGATAATTTTGCAGACGATACGTCTATAATGCAATATCCGATTCAGTTGAATCTGCAACCGAGAAGCTCCAACGAGCTCTAGATAAAATTTGGGTATGTACGGAATTGTTCTTAATGAGTACAAATCCATACTGTTGCGAACAGAGCCTTATACTCCTACAGCGCCATCTGTTGAGAATTACATATCTTCTTATGAAGGAACAAAAAAAGCTCTTTTTCATCGCATCTAAATTTCCCCTTATTCCAAACAACTAGAACATTCTATCTGCATATGAATTTCCCCTTATTCCAAACAAATAGAATGTTCTAGACAAGAACCTTCGAGAATAACTGGTTTGAGTATATAAGAGAGTGTACACGGTGAGCGGAACACAGTTTATTTTCGATTATGAAAGTGTGCAAAGCTGAACTATTGGATTGTGGAAAGTGTAATAATAGAAGTGGATTTAAGTTGGAATAAAAGTATTAGAGTTGATTATAAATTGAGATTTATTAGAAAAGTGTAAATAAAGAAGAAATTCTAAAAGGAGTAATAAGTTTTATTAAACGAACCTTGGAAAAATATTACAATACATATAAATTTTACTTACAAGAAAATTACCAATCTGCCCACCTACATTAATTCGGTGCAAATACCATATGCTAATGAAGCACCTAGGAATGACACTAGACGCTAAGCTTAAATGGAAAACTCACGTTAAAAAGAATCGAAATCAACTTGAAAATAAATTAGGTACGTGTAATAAATTGGCTTATTGGAAGATACTCCAAACTCGGCATTTACAATAAATTGCTTATCTATAAGCAAGTGATCAAACCAATATGGACGTACGGTATACAACTTTGGGGTTGTACTAAACCAAGCAATAGACAAATATTACAATCTTATCAGAACAAAGTTCTCAGAGAAATCGTTATTGGTCCGTGGTACATTGGAAACAGTGATTTACACAGAGACTTACTATTACCAACTGTTGAAGATGAAATAGGAGTTTTCGCTGGGAAACTACGAACTCACTTAAATAACCATAGCAATAGAATTATTCGACAAACAATTGATGAGACAAACCGACTTCAATGAGACCGCTCGACCTAGCGCCATAAGGAGTATCCGCTTTCAAATGCGGTATCCGCAGGTCCTCTCAGTGGGGAGCTACCTGCCAAACGGGATTATAATATTACGAAATTAAAACTACTTGATAAGGTAACTTAGTTGTAGTCGCAAGAACACTACTATGAGTACCGGGCTCATAGTGTCTATGAAGATTCTTCACCTACCCACGAAAAAAAAAAACACTCTTTCCGCTAGAATCTATCGTTTAAAAGTTATATAAGAAAACCATTTTTTTCTATACATTTTCGTTTTAATTAGTCTTTATGGGTAAAACATTTCGAAATGATGTTTTGGAACAGTATTTCTGATGCCAAAGTAAAGTTAGTGGGAATACAAAATCTTTACTTGGATTTTTTTTATTTATTTAGCTGATTGTTATAACTTATAAGAATCATACTTTTTGTTGTTGTTTTTCATAAAACTCTACACAAGTATTCTTAATTCTAAGATACATATCAACATAAGTCCTATATCATTATGTTTGATGACTAAAGAAATGTTCACACCTTTTGACCATTTAATGATTCGTTTAGCGTAAAAGTGTTAAAAACTAAATTATCCATTAGTCAAATAATGAGCTCAGTTTTTGTCTCTATGGAACGTGAGTATTTAGCTGTATGAACTCATCTATAGTCATACTAAATATCATCACTCGATCAGTGAATTTTGGATTTCGTTTGTTTATCCAATCATTTTCTTAAAAAAAACAATTCTGCTGCCAGGAGGTTAATGAGCTCTGTTTCCTTAGTTATATTCATAAAATTGTATGTTGAAGGTAAATAAGTATGTGAATATTGAAGAGTTGTTCTGTACTTCTTCCTCTTCTATAAAACTGTAATTCACGACTGGATAATCGTACGAACAGGCTCATTTGGTTTTTCTGAGGTATTACTCGTTTATTTATATACAAATTTAAGTTAACATAAATAAAGTGGACGACTGGGTCGCACGAACTTGCTCTTATGTAAAAGACTAAGCATTTCAAAATTGAATGTTATTAGAGAAAAACTGTTCAATAGCATAAAATTCATTTTTTAAATGACTAAAACAACTTCTTCAGTAGTTTGAGCTAAGCACAGGATGCCAGTGTTTCAAGCAAATATTAGTTTATGCAAGAACCAAAATAGCTAGTGCAGTAAAATTTTAAACAACATGTAAATAACCACTTAAAAATAGTACATTATAAAGTTTTAAAACGTTTGGAATAGAGTGACACTCAAATGGGACATATACTCGTATTATTTTACCTGAGATGTGCAAATACTGACTATTGGAAGATGTGTTCGGCGTTATTTGTTAATTTTTTGGCTTATTTTCACAAATGAGGTGGTTTGACATATTAATATACAATTCGACGGTCAACATAAATTCGTTTTGACTACTTACTTAAAAAATAATCAATAATCAGAATGTGTTTTCTAAATATGTTGGCGTTGTTTCTGACTACGAATCCGAAATCAAATAAAGGTGCATTTTTTAATCTTCTTTTCTTTTTCTTCTTCTGATCAGAACGGAATTCACCCTGGCTGGTAACAGCTAGTGCCCCCATGGCCTCGCCATATAAGTATGTATGAAATGATGTTGCTTATCAGCCTCAACCGTAGCGCGTCTTCTAACGAATTCGAGGCACTGCCCGACTCTATCCAAATAATTGTTTCTCATTTTCCGCACAGTGAAATCGTTGTTACAGGCGATTTCAATGTACAAAATACTTCGTGGATGTACTGTTCTTATATCTATCAACACCCAAGGGAAGGTATGTCGAGATTTTTGCTCAGTTAAATAACTTAAAGGAGCTCGTTCACGAGCAGTATAGGAGTTATTAGGGCTAGAGAACTAAGTTTCCGATGTTATAAACCCTGAGGAAAACCGAAATACCAGGAAGTTTAAACACTCTAGAAAGACCTTTAATAATCGTATTGGCCAAACCTAATTTTTACGTGACCAACAATTAAGGTAAAAACTACTACAACGTCCCAAAGGTAGTACCTAAATATTTTTGGTTAGTTGTAAAAAAGAATTACGAAACAATACTTGTCTTTCAGTTCCAACACTCGTCTTTAATAAAACTCTTTATATCAGCTCACAAGAAAACGACGATTTGCTTGCAGGGCAGTTTGTTGTTAATTCCACAAAGTCAAAAAGAGTCATGACTCATGACTCCTCCCGTACTTGAGAGCGTAAACTATTTTATGGAGAAATCTTCTTTCGCACTCGTACAGATTTAAGAGTACTGAAAGATCTTGGTAAACACAAATCAGCTGGCCTGGATAGGTACTTTCGCCTATTGTTTCGAAAAGGTGTTGTTTAACACTGACAAAATCCTTGAGTGAGCTATTCTATCCACCACCCTGTTCCTAAAAAACTATTGTCCAATTGTAATTAAGTCCCTTCTTTCCAAGGTTTATCTTATAGAAAAGTGGCACAAATCTTCACATAGTTTTTGGAAAAAGTAAGATTTTTGCACTGGATATTTCAAGCATCAAACTCTCAATGAGTGCATTTGGTACTGATCAACCTCTTCTGTGTTGGACGGTTAAAAGTCTGAAATTATTAACACTAATTTCCAAAAAAAAAAATGTTCGGACAAGACAGAACAAAAAACGTCCCCTCCGTTTCATGTAACAGAGGAATTGTTGAGAGTTATAAGTCACTAGATTCTGGTTCTCTACGAAACTGTTGCAGCACTAAATTGAATTAAATAAGTAAAGGGTGGTTAAATTTTAAGGGCCGATGTTATTTAGGAAATTATTGTCATTTCTTTTTATTATGATAATATTGTTATAGTTCAATTATGTATGGAACAAAATATCGGCCAAATGGCCGCCGCGACCTCGGCGGCACACCTCCATCCGATGGTCCAAATTTTCGATGACGCTGAGGCATAATTGAGGTTCTATGCCGTTAATGTGCCGAATTATCTCATCCTTTAGCTCTTGAATTGTTGCTGGCTTATCGACGTACACCTTTTCTTTCAAATAACCCCAAAGAAAGAAGTCCAACGGTGTCAAATCACATGATCTTGGCGGCCAATTGACATCGCCAAAAGAGCCATTGTTTCGTTAGCTCTGTGGCAAGTGGCACCGTCCTGTTGAAACCACATATCGTCCACATCCATATCTTCCAATTCGGGCCATAAAAAGTTCGTTATCATCTCACGATAGCGAACACCATTCACAGTAACTGCCTGACCGACAATCTATCTTGAATTATCATTCGCCCAAATGCTGCAATTCTGCTTATTGACGAATCAACTGAGGTGAAAATGTGCCTCATCACTGAAGATGATTTTCTTCGAAAATTGATCATCCACTGTTGCCACTTCTTGCCACCAATCTGACCATTGACGACGCTTGAAATTGTCAAGAGGCTTTAGTTCTTGAGTCAATTGCACCTTGTAAGCGTGTAAATGCGAGTCTTTATGCATAATGTTCATCAACGACGAGCGTGAGAGATGCAATTGTTGGGCACGACGACGAGTTGAGGTGGACGGCTCTATTTTCTGCAGTACGAGCTGTACGAGCATGCACTGGTATTTTCATATCTCCTACAAACCCGGTTTGCTCAAATTTTTGCACGATTTTTTCGATTGTACGCACATTTGGACGATTAAATTGACCGAAAAAATCACGAAGTGCACGATATGCATTTTGATTTGAACGCCCATTTTCATAATAAGCCTGAATTACTTTCACGTGTTGCTCGATTGTGTATTTTCCATGGTTCAAATTGAATTAGTCTGAAATTGAGAAATGTCAAATGAAATGCAGAAAAAACTTGACGTTTAGGTGTGGTTCACAATTCAACATCGGCCCTTAAAATTTACCCACTCTTTACATACATAATGTTCATGGAATTTGTATGTATTCTAAAATTTTGTTTTGAAAGGTATAGCAAAAATAGAGATCGAAGATCTGATATAGTTATTATGGATATTTTTTTATTTCAATATTTAATAATTTTGGCCAGTTATTACATGCAAGATGCAACAACTCGACTGCAAAAGATTACAGACCTATAAGTCTCTCTTCGTTTCTCCTCAAGACAATGGAGAAAATCATTGATCTGCATGTTAGGGACCTACTCAAACCAAGCAACCTGTGCAACTACCAACACGCTTACCTGAACGGTAAGTCAGTGGAGACTGCATTGCACGAGGTCGTCTCACAAATTGAGAAAAGTCTCGAGCACAAAGAATACACCATGGCAGCATTTTTGGACATCGAAGAAGCGTTTAACAACGTAAAAACGGAGTCTATTAAATCTGCTCTAGAAGAAGTTGGCGTTGAATTTGCTATTGTGGACTGGATTTATACCATGCTCAATGGTAGAATCATTAGCTCGCAACTTGGGGATAGCAAAGTAGAGAAATCGGTTACAAGAGGCACTCCACAAGGAGGAGTAATTTCACATCTTCTCTGGGTCCTGGTTGTTAACAAAATCCTCACAAGATTTAAGAATCAGGACATTAAAATAGTAGCTTATGCGGACGACATAGTAATTCTGATATCGGGTAAATATCTTACCACCATCAAGGATATTATGGAATCTACACTTAAAGAACTATCTTCTTGGACAGCAAAAAACGGTCTCGGAGTTAACCCTTCCAAAACCGAACTAGTCCTGTTTACGAAGAAAAGGAAATTGGAGAAATGGGCTCTTGGAAGCACAGCAGTTATGGTCATGGGTCTATCCTGCAAAGGTATGACAAAGTGGCAAGGCTTAATGTGACAACGGATTATTTACCACCCAGAATAGATTTCAACAGACACTTCTCCACTACTATACCCGAAAGACAGGAATGGGAATCCAACTCACTAATAAGTGAACAAGGTATTTCATTCTACACCTGGGGTGTTCTGTGAATCTCTCAATATTAAAAAATCATTCAAACTCCCAGATGAGTGTGTGTAGTGTCTTTCAGGCTTAGATCTACGCTATTGAAAAGGCGGCAGAATTGGTACGCACGAAAGAATTGAACTCGTCGGAGATCACATTTTTCGTGGACAGCCAAGTTGCTATCAAAGCTTTAGCCAGTGAGACTATAAGATCCAAAACAGTAACAAAATGCCGAGACATACTGAACAATATTTGCAACACCAACCAAGTCAATCTCTGCTGGGTTCCTGGACATAGTAATATAGAAGGGAATGAAATAGCAGATGAACTGGCAAGAAAAGGGTCAGAATCAAATAAAAACAGCAGTAGCCATTTAAATTTGGGACCAAAAATCCCAATTGGCGTGATTAAAAGGAAACTATCTCTAGAAGTTTATGGCCTAGAATTAATGAAAATCGCTCGGTAAAAAGAACATCAGAATCCTGATAGGTGTACTAACGGGTCACTGCGCCATTGGCACAATGGACACAAGATTGGGTGCATTTGCACCAGATTTCTGTAGGAGCTGTCAGGATGTCGAGGAGATTGAAACCATCAAACACCTGCTCTGTGACTGTCCGAACTTCCAAACAAATCGCCTCCGCTACTTTGGAAACAGGTTTGTTGGAGAACTAGACGATCTAACGCAGGTCTAAATGGTAAATATGAGAAAATTCATTGTATGCACAGGCTGGTTCGAAAATGAACCAGTCTACATAAGACATTAGTTAGGAGCATCCCTGCTTTTATTAATAGAGGATCACAATGGACCAATAGGCCCCCGTGTACGCAACAGCCTTGTGCATGTGCTGTGCACACCCCTCCTAACCTCCACATGCAACAAACACTTGTAAGTGCGACAGACCTTAAAGCACTTACTTTGACTAATCATTGTAAAATTAATTTGGTTTAAAACCTCGATTTTTTAATGATAAAACCAGCTAGCCCTTTACATCAAGTGGAAATGTAAATGGCTTTTTTCTTGCAAAAATGTTGTTCATACATCTTTCCAGCGTGAAGGTGCAGCAGCAAGAACTTTACAAAAGCAAATAGACCATTACAACTTAATCATCTCACCCATTGTCACCAGTCACTATGCCAAATTAATTCCTCCAGTGACTTTGTGTGCCTCACATGGGCTGCATATGCAACAGAGCATTAAAAACAAGAACTTTTCATCACCATACTTGTGATTCACTACATCAGTTCAATTTGAAATTTCTTCACGGACAGACACAATGTCTTTTAATCGTTTAAATCGCCTAAAATATTTCATTATTTCAGCAATATTCTGCAAAATCTGTTTCGTTCAAAGTTCCATAAATTCATTTCAATTCGATGTGAATGATATATTAAATGAAAAATTTATGCCAGCCCATTTGCTGGCTCAGGAACTTGAATCGTTTCTTAAGGGATCATCGAACTTAACGCGAGAGGAGTTCTATAAACTCGACAATACGAGTTGTAATTTTACAACAGCTTTTTCAACAATGGAATTCCATCGGAAGATGATGAATGAATATTTGGCGACAAATTTTTTGGCCAAACAAATTCTATCAGAATTTCCTTTGGACAATGTGCCACCGATAGAAAGACGAATTGGTGGACCGTCAACAACTAATTCAACAGAAGATTCAGTTAAATTAATCAAAAGTAACCATCGGCAAGGCAAATACATCCAAAACGAAATGTTAGAGGATCCTGGTTCTGCTAGTTATCGCAGTTGGTTGGATAAGTAAGTAACTAATACTATCGTTTTAATTGTGCATTCTTATATTTGCCTTGATTTGAAATTGTTTTCATTTTTTTTCGAATTGTGAAGATTTTATAAAATTATTGTTTTAATTTTTGTATGCAACCGGTTCATAATGTTTGTATGATTTGTATGAAGAAAATTACCCGAATCATCTTTCTAAGAAATGTATAAATTCTCAAAAATTAAATACTATCTAGTTAAAATATGTTGGAATTACCTAAAGCTATACTATGTTCTCACCGGAAATTTTGAATATTTCTCGAAATCCTTATCGAAAATTGACAATTTAAAATACATTAAGGAAATTTAAAAATTATCTCAATTTCAATGAAATTATGTTCCATTACAATTTATAATAATTTTTCCGATAAAGTACATGAACAGAGCTTAAGAAACTATTACAAAATACAAGCTGTCTGTTTGTGTCAAAATTTAAACTAATTGGTTTAAGCATTTGTAAAGGGTTTCAATAATGGCGGATAGATGTTGAAAGAGAATAAAACAAACGGTGTGCAAGGTATTCACAAAATTCTTTTTACTTGCGATATATGTACGATAGGGCAAGTTCTGCATTTGTAAAAAAAAATCGAACTCGAGATTTTGATCAAAGTTGACATTACGATGATAGCGAAGACAAAAAAAGTTGATCTACCTGTCTGTAAGTCTGCCTGTACCTCGATCTAAAGCCTAAGCTACTGGAGGTATTTTCTTCAAACTCGATACTTATGAGTCTTCTGTGATTTCCTAGAGGAGAAATTGAAATTTTTTTAGCTCCAAAAGTAACGGTACCCCCCATACACCCGTAATGCAAAGTCTTATTTATCTCAAAAACGGCTCTAACGATTTTGATAAGAAAAAATTAGATGTGCTATTATGGGCATGGACTACATTTTGGTCAAACGCTACCTGTCATAGAACCGTTTTTTTGATTTTCGACTTTCTCATTAACGGCTCTAACGATTTTAACTAAAATTTTTATGCAGAATGTCAATCGTGCCATCTGCTGAGTGATATGTAATGCCGTCCTGTTGGAATCACATGTCATCTAGGTCCATATGGTTAAATTAGGGCCATAAGTAATTGGTTATCATCGTTCTGTAGCGCTAGCCATTGACGGTGACCGCCTCGTCAACGTTGTTTTCAGAAAAGTACAGACCAATGACCCCGCACCGACCCAACACCCACCCCAAATTGTAACTTTTTGTCACAACCGATTTGACAGATATCACAACATGCAACATATCCGCCGCAGGCCACCAAAATTTACCTGTGTCAAATTTTAAATCCTTTATTTGACATAAAATATGTATGTAAGCGAAATGTCCCAATTATTTTAATTTTAAAAAAATCCATTAAACTCAGCAAAAACATTTTTTAGACGGCCAAATAAAAACAAAAAGATCTTAAGGTTTATTAGTTTTTTTAAATCATTTTAAAACATTATCTACATGTGTAACTTGTGGGCCGAAGCATTTACATACGTACTCACAAATATATTTTCATATTACCGCAAAATTTTAAAAGGCTTATTTCCAATTTCATAAACAAACACTAAAAGCACTTTTATCATGCCCGATTTCACGAAAGGCTGTTAAACATTTAACAGGCTTCTAAGCCTTAAAATGGGATGTTTTGGTTTCACCAAGAGCTTTTAAGTTAAACAAGCTTTTACACCCTTATAAACTAAATGCCCATTTTTGGCTCAATAATTTTTTTTTAATGCTAGAACAATATTGTTTTTATCTTTTGGACTTGCCTTGAAAGAAGTTAAATAAAACAACGATTTAATAACACAAAAATAATTTATTGAAAAACGAAAACTAGCAAATTTTTGTTCTGTTCGATTCAATTTTTTTTTCACTTAAGAGAGTTTTTTTCAATGAAAAATATTAAAAATTAACTGAAAATATGTTTCAGTTATCCGGGTTTTTCGCTTAAGCGAGTTTCACTTAAGCGGAGTGTTTTAAGGGAAATTGGTCGGAGAATACTTGGGTATGAAAAGTTTTTCAGGTAAGCGGGTTTTTCTCTTAAGAGGGTTTCTCTTAAGCAGGTTTTACTGTATTTAAGTTTTCAAATTTTGAAGATAAAAATACTAATATTTAAATGATCTGTTTTTTATTTAGAATAAAATATAAAATAAATCTTCATCCAACGACAAAGTGTGTAACGAAGCGTTACATGCTACTCCACTCTATACGACTTCTGCATGATACCAAGAATTGTATTTCACTCAAATTCAATTCACAAGCACCATGAGCGTATGACGTAACAGCAAAATCAACTACATGGATATTTTTCGTTCACCACTTATATAGTTCACATTCGGTTTCTACTGAAAAACCATCAAGAGGACCTACTTGGGTGAACGAAAAGTACCTCTTCACTCATACACACAGTCAGGCGGCACAGTAGATTGATTGAATAAGTCTTTTGAAAACCAGTCGTAGACGATTAGTATAGACGAGTTGGTCATTTAGTTTTCCTTGATGCTTTGTGCGGAACTTCCCCCCACCAGTGGTAAGGGGTTTCGTAGGAAGACAAGTTAGGTAGGTGAGATCGTCCAGCTATTTCTTGTTGAGGCTTCCCCCCACCAGTGGTAAGGGGTCTTGACTCGAAGTTTAATGTCCTAATTGCCACCAGGGGCTTCGGTACCTGCCGATCAACCAGAGCGTCTAAGCCTGCTGTTTAGTGCCACCAGGGGCGTATAGTACCTGCCGATCAACCAGAGCGTCTAAGCCTGCTGTTTAGTGCCACCAGGGGCGTATAGTACCTGCCGATCAACCAGAGCGTTTAAGCCTGCTGTTTTAGTGCCACCAGGGGCGTATAGTACCTGCCGATCAACCAGAGCGTTTAAGCCTGCTGTTTAGTGCCACCAGGGGCGTATAGTACCTGCCGATCAACCAGAGCGTCTAAGCCTGCTGTTTAGTGCCACCAGGGGCGTATAGTACCTGCCGATCAACCAGAGCGTCTAAGCCTGCTGTTTAGTGCCACCAGGGGCGTATAGTACCTGCCGATCAACCAGAGCGTTTAAGCCTGCTGTTTTAGTGCCACCAGGGGCGTATAGTACCTGCCGATCAACCAGAGCGTCTAAGCCTGCTGTTTAGTGCCACCAGGGGCGTATAGTACCTGCCGATCAACCAGAGCGTCTAAGCCTGCTGTTTTAGTGCCACCAGTGGCGTATAGTACCTGCCGATCAACCAGAGCGTTTAAGCCTGCTGTTTAGTGCCACCAGGGGCGTATAGTACCTGCTGATCAACCAGAGCGTTTAAGCCTGCTGTTTTAGTGCCACCAGGGGCGTATAGTACCTGCTGATCAACCAGAGCGTTTAAGCCTGCTGTTTAGTGCCACCAGGGGCGTATAGTACCTGCTGATCAACCAGAGCGTCTAAGCCTGCTGTTTTAGTGCCACCAGGGGCGTATAGTACCTGCTGATCAACCAGAGCGTTTAAGCCTGCTGTTTAGTGCCACCAGGGGCGTATAGTACCTGCTGATCAACCAGAGCGTCTAAGCCTGCTGTTTAGTGCCACCAGGGGCGTATAGTACCTGCTGATCAACCAGAGCGTCTAAGCCTGCTGTTTTAGTGCCACCAGGGGCGTATAGTACCTGCCGATCAGTACAACCAGGGGTGGAACACCGTTGAATCACATCATAAGCCGAATAAGAGGACCTGTTTGAAGCCGAAGTACCAGAAACGAAATACCGTAACCAAGTACCAGATTCGAAGCAGCCGCAACTAGTACGACCGATAAGAAGCACCAAGATCACGTGGATTATTCAACTACTCGGAATAAGTGAAATATTAGCAGTAGTATATTGTGTGTTATAGATTTAAGAGTTATTTCCAATAAAGATTTTGTAATAAGGTTTGAAGACCTTTAAACCTGGAGTTTCGTGTTTTCTTCAGAAAGACCCTGGCAAGGCCGGCGAGCAAAACCTCGGCTGGAAACCAAAAAGCACATCACAAGTGCAACACATATGTAGTTATTTGTCGAGCAAGAGTATTCCTGGGTACATAGGAATCCATTCTCCGACTATTACATACTTCAAAATGAGGTTTCGATTTCCCAAAAACATCTGTGGATCAGTTGTTGAATTTGTTTGGTCGTCATTTAGAACCGAAACAAACCCGTCAGTGCAATAAATAAAGTGGTTATCACTTAAGCATTTTATGCCACCGAATTTTTCCAAATATATTTGTTTTTGCATTTCGTGTTTTTTTCTTGTTGCATATCTTGACATTTGTTTCAACACATAATTCTTTCTCATTTTTTCACATACATTTCGCTTGTTAGAAAGAAAGAAAGAACCAATTTCTTTTTTACAGGGATGTGAAGAGAACTCAGTTTTAACAAAAAATTCCCTAAAATTTCCCTTTTATAGATTGGTGAAACTCGAAAGATTTAAGAGTCTGATAAAATTTAAGAGGATTTTTGATAAAAGTGCTTTTAGTATTTGTTTATGAAATTAGCCATTAGTTTATAAGGGTGTTTAAAAGCTTGTTTTGATTTAAAAGCTCTTGGTGTAATCAAAACATCCCATTTTAAGGTTGAGAAGCCTGTTAAATGCTTAAGTCCTTCGTGAAATCGGGCATAAATACAATAATATTACGTTTTCATTGCCCATCTAACAGAGAATTTTTTAAGATTTATCATTATTTGGAAGTAAATCTGCCAATGGAGAATTTTCAACATTCTCATATTACATGGTGATTTGCCATACACCTAGTGAGCAACTTACATATAAATTGACAGATATTACTTTGAAAACACGACCGTTAAACCAAATTTCGAGCATTTTTGTTGAAAGAAACTTTTGTAGATTATTATAAATTAATGTCGTAGATTTTTATGCAGCTAATTTTTATTAAATCGCACTAACTTTAGCGCACAAAGTGCTGAATGCATTCATTTCCAAATCGATTGATTTGGTTCTTTAGGTGCAAATGAATACTTTCTTACTATTTTCCACTTCACAATAAAAGATGAAACGCGATTTGCATTATCAAAGACACTGTCGAAACATAACAAAATTAAATTAAAAACAGCTGACAACATTCTGTCAAGTGTCAACCAAAATTCGAATTTGGAAGAAAACAAGTTTAACTAAATCAATCATTTTTATGGTTTTTTCGTCTCCAAGTTGTGGTTACTTAAATGATTTTTAAAATATTAAATAAATAAATGAAAAACTGAATTTTATTTTTATTTTATTCAATTTTAATTTAACTTAATTAATATCACAACTTTAATTAATTTATTATATTAAGCTACGCGTTTCGGAGTGTTATTGCTCCATCATCAGGCGAACTACTTTTGATTTTTGATTGTTGGTGTATTCAAACTTGAGCTTTTTGTTGTCATCTTGTGTTGTACTTGTGTTGTTGTTGTTGTTTTATTTAACTTGGTTGGAGCCTTTTTTTGTGTGGTGATATATGAGCGCTGTCTTCTTTTCATCTATTGTTTTGTTGGTGTTTAATTGCTGTTTCATATAAAGTGTTTGTTTTTACTGTCAATTTATCGTTTAATAAGTTGTCTTGTTCTATCTTGTATGCTTTATAGATTTCGTATTCTTCAATCGCGTCTAATATTTTACCTTTTCGGCTTAGGTGTAATGTTTGTAGGTTTGTTTCAAGATCTGTATAATTATGGTTGTTGTTGATTAAATGCTGGGCGTAGGTGGATTTGGAGTTTGGTTTTGGTATATGTTCTTTGAATCGATCGTTGAATGTTCTACCTGTTTGTCCTATGTAGAACATTTGACAATCGTCGCATTTCAATTTATATACTCCGGAGCATGATTTTTTATTGGTTTTAGGTTTTTGTTTTAAAATATTTTGTATGTTATTGTTAGTTTTAAATGAAATATGTATATTTAGTTTTTTAAATTCGTATAAAAGAGTTTGTGGAATTATATTTGTGTAATTTACTGATGTGTATTTTAGGGTTTCTTTTGGTGTATTTATGTTGTTTTTGTTCTTATTATAGTTTATTTTCTTTTTCTTGTTTCTGAGTAATTTATCAATTATTGTTGTGTTATAGCCATTTGTGTGTGCAATGTATTTTATAGTGTTGATTTCATTTAAATAGTCTGTTTTGTTCATTGGAACATTAATCAATCGATTTATAAATGCATTAAATGCTGACATTTTTTGGGGGTATGGGTGGTCGATAGTAATGTTAAAAAAAAAAAAACTTAATATTTTTGTCTATAATTGATATGTATTTCGAACTAAAAAGTAACATTTAAAATAATACAACTGTATTCTAAGATTCTGCTTGTTTACATTCATGGGTTTTTGCAAAGAAAAGCCGCTTTTGGCGATTTATTTTACTTATATAAGGTTTCTTTCTAATATTTAGACCATGATAACCGGATTGGTCACTCAACGAATAGTTTGAGGGTTACATGACTTACCTGTTTCTTTGGTTATTTCTGCTGATATCTTCGATGGGCTTACTTTGGGATTCCTCCTGTCATTGGGGATTCCTGATTTTCATTGACATTGATCGAGGGCCATTTTGCAAACTTCCAATGTTATTTTATTTGGTTATTATTTCGTGTATAGTCGATGGACTTTTGTTAACAATTTTACCAATCTCACACACCGATTTATTTTATATATAGTGTTTGATTGCAATTTTTTTTAAACGAGTGCTTACTTACTTTTGTGATACACTGTACCTTCGCGTATCATGTTATGTCACCAAAACAAATGTCAAAAAAATCCATTAATTTTCAATTTGTTTTAAAAATCCGGTCTCACTTCACTTTCTCGTCTCTTTTTTACCATGAAGTGCGAATGAGAAAAAACACAGAGACGTCAAAATAAGTCGGCGGAGTGAGTCCAATGTGAACACCGTCCTACTTTTTTAATTCGAAGCGCTTTGAGTACTCAATTTGTATTTCGTTTTAAGATCAGTGCTCGATCGGGGCTCGCTCGATATGAGCTCGATAGAAAAAATACCGAGTAGATAAAAATTTAAGTTCGTCTAACTTCATTAACTTATTGCCATTTTGCATTAACCAGAAATTAATTTAAAAGAATAAATTCTCGAACCAATTTCACGAGCAAAAATGACAATATGGACCTTTTTTTTTTAATTACACAAGTGCTCAATTGTGTTTTGTAAATAGATCGGAGCGTTCAAGTCATGATCGGTTTGGATCAGGCCCCACTTTGTGCTCCACTCGGGACTAAAAAATAAAAACACATCTATTGAATGACGGTCTATATCGTACCATCTTGTCCATCACCATCAGTTATGTCGTTTTCCATTGGTTTCACTCAAGGATCCATTCATTTCTGAAATCAAATAGAACGGTGCTCACTACTTCTACTCAACTTTGAAATTTTGCCTTTGTGTTAGTTAAACGTCGTGTTGGTTAAAATCTGCGATAGTTGACATTTGAGCATGTGTATAAGTGCTTCTTGAGGGAATTCTGACTCGAAATCCCTAAAAACGATATTTTTTTGTTTTTTTTTTGCGACTATCTAAGCTTGTTTTTTAAGTTTTAACGAAATATCTTATGTCAAATAAGTTATCAGGTGGTGCTTATTTGGCTATAAGCATTTCAGATTAGCCCTTATATCTATTTATGAAAAAGGATCAAAAGTTCAAATTGCAGTCTAACCATCCTTTCCAGGTGAAAATTCTTTCTAAAAAGATGTCTTGGAGTTGTCCTCGAACAAGATTCAACTTACTTTAGCAGTATTCTCCTTCTAATAATGTAGTCCTATTATTATTCTATAAGGCGTATAAACCTTACCATAAATCTATGAGTGTAATTTCCAAAACAAGTAGCAAAAATAAAAATACCAACCATTCCTAAAATAATCGCTCTGTTATTAATAATTTCACAGAACAACAACGCTAGATGACATCCAACGTCAGTTTACAGAAAATACTCATACCCCAATCGCAGATTTTAAGCCCTTGAAGCAAGGAACGAGCCCAAATAGAAAAGCAATTGACAGCGCGGACGATGACGGTATTGAAGAAGAAGACTTTGATGAAGGTGACATTACCGGATATGCATATACTGGAGGTGCAGCAATTGATTCTGTAAGATATGAAGCACACAAAAATGCTTAGTGACTAAAACAGATGTGCAGCATTTTTGCGCACATATAGATGCATAGATGTGCATACACTCTGACATTTATGATACATAGTTCTGTCTTAAAGAAAACGAGAGCAGTTATGCGAGAAACAGATTGACACAGCAACTTCAACAGCAACGAAAACTTCAACATCAAAAGTCTTGTGAAATATGTAGATTACAACGTGAACAGCGTTTTTGACAGCACATAATCAAAATAGTTTCAAATGCGAAATGATTTTGCCGTACATTATATGATAAAAATTAAGGTGAATTGCTTCAATGTATACGACTTGCCCAATTTGTCGTACTAAAATTAATTTGTTTTCAGTAATTCTTCCATTGTCAACACCAAAATAAATAGACGAAACAAAAAGATGATTGTCACATTTTCATTTGAGTGTTGATAATACTGACAAATTTCGCCTTAAAAGTTGGTAGCATTTGCACAGCGATATCGAATTTAGGCTAGCCGCGCACTGACTGTGATCAAAATCAAATAGTTTAATCACCAGTTGATTATGATAGAGTACCGCGCACTGGCAACTCTTTACTCACGCTCTTTTCTCTTTTTTCTTATAGAAAAATGCTCAACTGTTGCGAATTAATTTTAGCCAATCGTTTAGTTTGTGTCAAAACGCAAACTTTTTAGTTGCTCGAATCGAGTTGCTCTTAGTGCGCAGTTTCCCATATAAGCCCATATGTTTCATTTTAGGAACTAAACAGTTGCGAAACTAAAAATTGAATGTGCGCGCCTGGCCTTAGGGCTTAGGTCTAACCTTGGTGTCGAAGTTCCTATGTTAATGTAATCAAAACCTTTTAAAACCAGTGGCTCTGTGTTACTGTGCCAATCTGTTTCTCGCATTAATATTTAATTTTTTTTTCAAAAAAGTATACTGTCAATTTTGGTTATGACACACATATAAATTATTTTAGATTTTTGGGTTCGTAATTGTGGCTGCAATGAAGCTACGCAGTCAAATTAGAAATAGAGATATCGCCCTAAGACATTTTTCTTTTTAAGCTCAGAACAGAGCCTGAGTTGTTAAAAAAAATAAATTGTGTTTAGTTCAGAGCTTAGAAAATGTGTTTCTTTTTTCGTTCTGAGCATGTGTTCAGAGTGCACGCTGTGAGCTCAGAATAAAATAACTGAGCATCCAGAGTTAAGTACTTAACACAAGCATTTGACAGATGAAAATTAAGAATGGTCGCGTTCGGGTACGTATCCAAAGGTATCCGGATTTGTTGGTGTTGTTGTAATCCCATAGGAAAAAACAACTGATTAACGAAACAGCTGATGTCAAGCAGAAATCTAAAGCTATCCAAAAATTTTTGGTATACTTAACTATCCAAGGGGAATTTTGAAGAACAGCTGACATTTCAGCTGATTTATTTTCTTTTGTGTCGAGTACAGGGTTGGCCGAACTATAACTTTTTAACATTTGTTGCGTCTAGTACTAATTTACTAATTGAGAAAAGTAAAGTTTGTTGCATTAAAGATCTCATTCGGATGCTACTGCAAAGCTTTTATTCTTTGAACTTCAGATTGTTTCTTGATATAGGAGGTATTAAACTCAAATTCTTTTAGGATTTTCATAAAAATATGAAATGATCTTAACTCTTAAACATGACTTGTTATGGGATTATATGGACATATTATTTAGATCTGAGTTTTCAGAAAAGGATTCTTTTAAGACTTTAAGCTTATACAATCTTATTGCAAGAAGAGAAAATAGTTTTGCTATAAGATTTAAGTAGTTTTAAGCAGCAAAAGTGTTTACCTCTTAAAATAAAAATGTTATGAAACCCAGGCTGGTCAAAAAGCTACATAATTATTGGGCTGAAGGTGGATTTACTACACAATTAAAATAGAAAATGATCGTACTGGAGCTCTCTTCGACAAGTGTGCTGCGCTCCTTAAAAATAATTAGTTTCAATATGATTACCAGTTCTTGGTTTTTATTATTTTGAAAAAGTTTTTTTGGTAATATTTATATGTATGTACGTACCTCGAAACGACAGCGTCTGCTCACCAAATGGGAACAAGCACTAAAATCTCAAAAAAAGAAACCTCGTTGGCGTGAGATGATTTGTGGTTAAAAAATCTGCCCTTTTCAATTTACCTTTCTTCATTGCAGGATAAAATTATCAAAAATTTGAACTAAGAACTTAATAGAGACATTGTCAGTTGTATATAACTAAACTAAATCGTCGCAACATAACTTGTACAATAAATTCAGCATTAAAAAATATCTTTAAATCATGTGTTCATAATCCAAATCCTTTGATTATGCCAAAGAAAATTGTTTGTCTGCAAAAATAAACTTCCCATCTATCATGTATCATTCCTACAATTCCTCATCTTTATGGTAAATGAAACATTTTCAGTTTTTGTACAAACCTTCATAAGATCATAAATGTGCAAAATTGTTTGGTTTTCATTATTCTATTTTTTTTATGAATTAACTACGTATGTAGCAGACGTAACAAATTGTAGTAAATTAGGCATGTAGTTGAATCGGCCAACCCTGGACGATTCACGTCTATTTTTGACTTTGACAGTAAATGGTACCTATCCGGTTTTTGTCGTTCGACAAACGTATCGGATACTAAAGTATCTTAGATACCCTATCGGACTACGAGGTGAACGCGACCAATGGTGGCAGCTAAGACTGCTTTTAAACGAAGCAATATTACCTTGCGATTTTTAAGCCCGTAGGCGAGCGACGTATGTGGTGGCGGGGGTACAAAAAATTGCTGGGGTTGGAAAAATTGCAGAGTTATCGGTCTATCTGCTTTGTGTTTTTCGTTATTTTTCGTGTCTGTTTTATTCTGTATTCGTCGTTTGCTGTTGCTGTAAGATTGAAGTTGTGAAAATAATTGCGGTGTTTGGTTTTTGTGAATTATTGTGAATTCAAAAAATAAAAAAAAAAATGGAAAAGAAAATTTGGACGCATGAAGCCATTGAAAAATTAATTTCAGTATATGAAAGTAACGAAAATTTATACTGCATTACAAGCCAAAGTTATATAAATAGAGTCAAAAAAGAAGACTCCTATCAAAGCATTTTGACGGAAATGAAAAAAATTGTGCCGGGGATAACAATGGAAAACATCAAAGCTAAAATACACAACCTTCGCACCATGTTCACAAAAGAATACCGCCTGGTCGAATCTTCAAAAAAAAGTGGAATGGGTGCAGAAGAAGTTTACGCCCCGAAGCTCTGGTATTATGACCAAATGAAATTTCTCATCAGGCACATCCAAACAAGAAATTCTAAAAGTAATTTGGATATTGACGAGGTACTTTTATTTTTTTTTTTGTTATTTTAACTATTTTATAGTAATATTTATTTATATCTTAGCCTATTTCAGTAGATTTGGATACCAGTGCTGAAGGTAATGTGGAAAATATGGAGCCTCTTCCAAAAAAATGCAAGGTATAATACATAATAATAATACTCTTATTATAATTTATTTATTACGTTTAGAACTTATACTGTCGTTGCATATTATGATGAAGTTACCGGATAGCTTTGCGGTTATTGTTGAAGTTTCATACTTCCAAATTATTGATCAAGAAATAATACAAAATCCAAATTTTAATTTCAAACGTTTATTAATTAATTTAAAGAAATGAGAAATAGGTATATAATTTTTTTTTATAATTTTGAGTCCTGCCAGTCCACTCGTCCTTCATTATTGAAATATTTCATAAATTGTTGGCGGACGTCTTCTCCTAGTCCACTGTGAGGATTTTCTGTCCTTTGGGATGGGTGTGACGGTTGCTCTTGCATTTGGGACTGGCTTATTTGACAGTCTTCTGATAGAAAATTGTGAAGTGCACAACAAGCAAGAGTAATTATCTCAACTTTTTCCACTCGAAGATTGATTGTTGTCTGGAATATTCGAAATCTGTTGCTGAGGATCCCAAACGAGTGTTCAACAACATGCCTGGCGCGAGATAGGCGTATATTAAAAATTTTTTTTTCTTTTGATGGAGTGTGATACGGAAAGGGTTTCAGAATGTGCTTTTTTAATGGAAAAGCGTCATCAGCAACAATAACATATGGAAGACTTCGATTTTCACCAACAGTTTTATTTTTTGGAAAATGTTGCTCGGCATTATTCAAAACAATTTGCAATGCACTTTGAGCTAAAGCACCAGCATCATTTGTTCTGCCATTGCATCCAACATCGACAAAGATAAAACGACAATTAGCGTCAACAAGAGCAAGCAATATTATGCTGTGAGCACCTTTGTAGTTATAAAAATATGCACCGTCACTTCGCAATGCTCTAAAATTGATGTGTTTCCCGTCAAGAGCACCGATGCAATTTGGGAACTGCCATTTTATTGCGAATTCGTTTGCAATTTTTTCCCAATCCTCATGAGTTCTGGGAAACTAGATAGAATAAACAAATACAAAATATTTGTAGAAAACTTTAAAATAAATAACGCCTTTATATTTTTTATTTTCAGAAAGACAACAAAATTCTACAGCAGAAAATAAATAATATTCAAAAAGCCATACAAAATAAGACTGAGCACAAATACAATTGGCTCGCAAAGGAAGTTCTTTTTGAGATGGATAAAATAAAAGATGAAGAAATGCAGGAAGAAACAGCGTGGGCAATCCAAAACATACTTCGAGAAAATGTCCGCAAGTACAGAGTGCTCAGCCGTGGATCTGCTCTAGAACGATATTGCACTGAAGATCAAGATTCAATTAATTTGCAACCGTCATTCAGTGGTAACTATAGCGGTTGTATGGATGACAGTGCGTCATCATCATCGGTTCGAGTGCTGACTCTATATCCACAAACTGCTGATTCAAACTCTTCCATATCGAAAGAGCTGCGGACATATTCCTCTCCAAATATTCTTCAAACTGCTATAAATTGTATTTATACAAGCAGTGAAGAAGAAAACAATTAAAACAAAACAACAAAACAACAAAACAAAAAAACATTAAAGTACAAATAAATATTAATAATAATTTAATATGCCGTGTTTTATTCAGATAGTCAAGACAAGATTGGTATATGTATATGTATATGTACATACAAAAATATTATATAATGGTAGGTACTTCTGCTTTCGGTAGCTAAAGGAAACTTTCGCATTAAACAAAATCAACTACCTACGGAATGTAATTAACTTTTAACATGCAGATGCCCACGGTGCAATCAAAGGCAGATGTTCGTTCTGCTATGGTCAGTGTTGGCAATGTAGGCAACCCAGGTGTCGGTCCAAATCAAGGCAATGGCGGTGGCGCAGTTGCGCCTACTATGGGTGTACCATTTCAACATACTATTGGTTCATCGATGCCCATAAATCCAGATGTACGTCTAAAAAAGCTGTCGTTCTGTGATGTACTTGCCACTCTCATCAAACCTTCATCTCTGTTGCCGCGAACTACCATTCTACTTCACATTGACTCCACAACAAGCCACTGAGCAACAAACCGTGACATTTGCAATGGTTCAAAAGTGGAACATTCCATCCAAGTTCAATTAAGGTTCTGCTTGCTGGAAACTTCGTGTGAACAAGAGGATTGCTTCCCGTCGAATGTTATTGTCAAAGTTAATAATAAACTTTGTCCTTTACCTGTAAGTTAAATTTTAAATCAGTCAAAGCGGAATGATGTTTTATAAATGTTTTCGTTTTTAAGAACCTCATTCCAACAAACAGACCAAATGTGGAGCTAAAGAGACCACCTTGCCCGGTCAATGTTACGTCAAATGTTAAATTATCGCCCACTGTTACAAACACAGTTAAGTCGTTTTTATTTGGCAATCCGGAAGCCTTCTGGAATCTTTTGGAAATGTTCACTTGGGCAGTTCTGATTCTGAAAAGAAGAGAAATTTGCTTCTGGATTTGAAATCAGAATCGAAACCAGAAGCACTCACATATTCACGTAAGTACTTAAACGTCAAACTCAACAGCTGTGATTTTTTGTATACTAATTGTGCGAAGTGTATCTTTCAATAAACATAATTCTTGATTTTAAATACTGTCCACATTTGATATTTCCATATACAATCACAAAAAACTTCAGAATCAAAAAAAAGTGTTCAGTTGGGAATCGGAGAGAGATTCCGGATTGCCAAATAAAAAAGACATTACTGTCCAATGGTGTCCAGAATTTTCACGAGGCTACTGCATTGCTGCGTATTTAGTAAACAAATTAACATCCTCACCTCAAAGTTGTTACATCGTATGAAGACTAAAGGCATCAAACCTGCTGACTACACCAGAGGCCTAAGTAAGTTATTTTTGTTTTTAAATATTAAAAAAAAAAAACTATTTTAAAATCTCCAATCACCAATTATTTTTACAGTCAAAGAGAAGCTAACAGAAGATGCTGCGAAATCGTTTAAAGTTTCATTAAATTATCCTCTTGGCAAGATGAAGATGTCCATACCGTGTCGTGCATCGACTTGTTCACATTTGCAATGCTTCGATGCTAATTTGTATTTACAAATGAATGAACGTAAACCAACGTGGAATTGTCCGGTGTGTGACAAGGCGGCAATTTATGATAACTTGGTTATTGATGGTTACTTCCAAGAAGTTCTTGGGATCTGAGGATACAGAAATTCAACTACACAAAGATGGATCATGGAGCACACATAATTTAAGAAATGAAACACAACTGATTGATACGCCATCTAAGCCTGTTGAGAAAGTTGAGCTTACCTCAGATGATATTGAATTAATCACAGATGACGTCAAGCCATTAACAAAACCACCCCACCGCCGGTGATTTCCAATGAACCAACATCAACTACCAACAGCGAAACCGTGGATCTTACACTAAGCGATTCAGATGATGATATGCCGTTGGCTAAAAGAAAGACTGCAGCTAAAAGTGCAACGACTTCATCTGCCGTATCTACAAGTATGAACAGAGATCAGCAACGGTGCAATCCAGTCAAACATCCAAAGGCGTTATGGAGGGATCCTTAATGCATGTTGAGCAATTCCTCACGCCAGTGTGTGATATCTCAAATTAAAAATTCGACGATATTTAAAGATGTCATCATCATACCACGTCGATTATACCCATATTTCAACCGCAACCACCTGTCGAACAAGAAAAGGATATTAACCACCCAAAAATAACACCAAAATCAATATTTAAAATGTCATCCCGTTCGACAATGGATGCTTGTAACAACAAAGACCAATCGAAACTAATTCCAACAAACCAAAAAGGAAATTCTATTGTAGATCAATCCATTGCTGTTCATTATTATACCAAAACCACAGATACAATTGGTGTAAATAACACTAATGATAAAATTTCGAGTGAAGCCAATTCAAACCCTTGCTTAAATAAAGAAACTGTTAAGCCAATTTCTGGAGTAATATTACCGGATATCTATAAAAATAAATCAAAAAAACAGAAATCAAAGAAACGCTCGAATCCAATGCAAAGCACGAAACAACCATCCGTCGTGCCGTTTAAATGAATTCTAGAAACGACAGTTGGAACAGGCAGTGATATATCGAATATAAGTAAGCAACAACAATCGAAGTTGCGAAAAATGTGGGCGATAGAAAATCGACTGCAAGGCACTGCTAACGAAACAGTCTCCACAAGTCGAAAGTCGCAAGCAACCGTTACATCAGATTCGGTTCACTGTCCTCCACCTTCAACAAGAAGTCACACTATGGACATGCCTACTTCCACATCAACTGAAAGCCCCAAAGAGGCCTTACCTGAGCATATAAGCTCACATACTTTAGCCATAAGTCAACTTTTCTCCATCTCCAGTATCCGAATATGAGCTCAGCAAAACCTTTAGCAGAAAGTCAAACTATTGACAGAGCTTTGCCTTCGGTCGATTCTATGCGATCCTACCAAATGCTTAAAGTCTGGTTCTCGGTCAGTTGAAAGTCGCAATTCTTTTTTTAAACTGCGAAAACAACTATAAATAGAATGCCACTACTTTTATTTATTTCAATTAAATAATCGAAGTTGTTGCTCGAGGCAAACAAATTATATTTACCTTCAAATACGTTGTTTTTAACTTATTGTATAATAAGTTACAAACTACTGGCACTACTTTGCAAAGGGTTGATGGTGATATTTTGCTCTGGTAATTATTGCTAACGTATGACTCTCCAGTTGCTAAAAATCGAAGTGTTGCTGACAGAATTTCTTCAGGTGGTATTGCTTCCCTCATGATGGTGTCCTGCTTGCGTAGATCATTTTCAAGCAATAATAGAAGAAAATTATATTGCTCATGAGACATTCTTAAATAATTATTGTAACTATTAGGGTCATCCACTCGCAATTCCTTTGTCAAAAATATATGAGATCCATTTAATTTTCTTCCTTTTCTCCAGTTCTTAATCCAGATCCTTCTTTTTCTTTTTTTTGGTAACTCCAAGGCATCCTTAACACATTCTAATATGCCTATCAATATGTTTTTTTCATCGTCATCATCGACATCCAGGTATGTTGCTGCAGACGAAGCACAATTTAACAAACCTTCAATAACTTCCTCCCTTTCCATTTTTATTTATTTTTATTCCAATGCACCACAATATATATAAATGTAGGTTCAGTTCAACAAACAACCAACAACTTAAACAAACCTTTTGACTTACGAACATGAAATGAAAAGGAAAAGTAAAAATTAAAATTTGTTAAAAATCGCTGTGTTTAAAAGCATTCATGCAATCGAAAGGAAGCCAAAAGAGAAATAAAGATTAAAAATCGCTGTCGTGTAAAAGCAGTCTAAGTGTTCAGGTCAGGTGTGTTGCCAAAACAACCCAAAGCGCTCAGAGCACGTTCAGAGGATATTCAACATGCTCGACATGCTCTACATGCTCGGACTCTGTTCAGAGCTCTATTCTGAACTAAAAAAAGAAAAACGCCTCTAGAAAGAATCAACTCACATGAGAACGTTTGTAATTAAATGTCGCTGCATGCAAAATGCTGCACTCTGTTTTAGCCATAAGAGTTAAAAAGAGCGGGGCTCTACAATGTGCCATGAAACTACTAATAAGGTTACAGTGCTAGTCTTTCCAATGTTTGTAGAAGAAATTCTACATAGTCCTGTCGGACTCAAGTTCCCTAGCTAAAATTTCAATTTTCGAATTCAGTTACAATCTTAAATATAATAATTACATTATATGATTGCAATTGCAGGTCCCAAACTATGCCAATGTTCTGCCTCCGCCACGTCATCATTTGCCCTTCGATGCCAGCAGCAACAACATTCAGCACCTACAACCCGTTTTCCCGACTGCGGGAAGTAAAAATGGTTGAAATTCTACCCAAATGTTTCTTCGCACCTTTTAAATGTTGCCTTATTTCAGGCTACTACCCTCCAAGTGGCCAAGAGAATAGCTACGAATCTTATGGACAAACTCATCATGTTCAAGCACAGCCCCAGCAACAAATCAAAGAAATCGGCCTGAAGGATATCCTGGATATAGCACTGACAACTCTGGCGTTTCTTTCTTTTGGAATGTTCATTCTTCAAGTCCTGATGTGTATAACCATGGTGAGTTTTTTTTTCTCTAAAAATTCTTTATTTTTTCAACTCAAATCGGCCCCATTGAACTTTAGAATAAAGAAGACACAAGCAACATGATGATGATGCCAATGGAAGCTGCAGAATCTGCCACAATTATGCAAACAACAAATGAAGGTGTTACTGAAGAAATTCGCAGACGAAAAAGGAATCTTCCTGAAAATCAAAGAATTCAAATGGTTTGTAAAATTTTAAGTCTAATTTCTCTGAGACACCAACAAAAATGTACTTTTTATTGCAAGATGAATGAACTATCCCGTCGGGTGCTGCACTCAATCGATGCAGTTTTGGTGATGCCAAAGGACAATGGTCGGTGCCAATATCGTTCTTTGTGCGAAATTAACAAATTTGCTCGTCAGCAGAAGAACGGCCAGAAAGTGTGGATACCGATGTGGAGGTTTTGAAATTGCGCTACTTTTTCGTTAGGTGGTTATTCACAACGTTACGTTTTTTTTAATTACAGTTTGGGAATAAGCTGGTTCTCGTCTAAGTTGGTGTTAGCAAATACAACAACCGGTAATACTATATTGGAAAGTTTGAAAGCAGCTGTTGTGGGACTTGGCAATGGCGACTGCACGAATATTTACAGCAGCTGTCAAATGGAAATTATTGCAGATGAACGAAATAAAATGGAAGGTCGTATAAGAAAACGTGAATTAAGGGACCGTTTCGATTGGCATAGTTAGAAGATTGCCACAAAATAAATCTTACTTTTACAATTTAAAAGAAATCATTTAGGCCTATTCTGCCACATCTGTTATTCTGCTATAGATTTTCTGTTATGAATCATAAAAGATTTCCATCTTAAAAGATCTTTTATAATTGGTATTCAGGGGCTCGAACTTTTATAAAAGTCTGTTATGCAACTTCGAAAACGAAATCTGTTATGAAACTGAACTAAATCTGCTATCAAAATGAGCTGTGATTAAATAAAATAATTCATCTGACAAAATTAAAATGGATGACGAACAAAAAAGTAATCTCTTCTCTTACACATTATTGGTGTCCTCTACTCTACTTACATATACATATGTTTATATAATACTCGTATGTGTGTAAATATATTTTCTTTCATTTGTCTCATTTTAAAAAGATTTCGTTGACGAAATATGAAATATATCGTCGTCGTTCTATGAAACGTCCATTCTTAACAAAAATGTAATTTAATTCTTATTTAATTCATTCCAGATCAGCCATATTTGCAAAATATTGTATTGCAGAATGGACGACGATGATATATCAATTTTTCATTGATATACTCGTATCTGTGTATGTATGTATTGAAATCTTTTATGATAAAAGTCACAGAAGTTTGTCTTTTATTCTTTTATGATTTTTAACAGATTTCATAACAGATTTTGGCATGCTGAATACCAAAAATGCTATTCGTAAAAGATTTTTTCTATGTTCGAACGTTTGACAGTTCATAAAAGTTTTCTTAGCAGATTTTATAACAGATTTTAGCGTGCTGAATACCAAAATTAAAATTCATAAAAGATTTGTTGACAGCTCAAACATTTGTATGGAAATTCATAGCAGAATAACAGAATAAAAGAATAAAAGATCTCTCCGAATAGGCCTAATTGTCTTATGATTTCCATTTTTTGAAGTTGAAATTTCAATAAATCTTGATTAGTTGTGGAAATGTCCCTTTTTTAGATTTAACACGAGCCGTATTAAGCAGCATATATTAGGTCATCTTCGGACATACTTACACTTCTAACAAGAAGGAAAAGGATTTCTTTAGTTATTTTATATCAGTGTGAAAATTTTCAGAATAGGCATAGTAAAGTCGGAACCAAACTTATCAAGGGTGGAGTGGTTTATACATACAGCTCCAATGTATTTTTCATGTCTGTTTTTTGCTATCAGATAAGATTCATAAACACGCATTACAACAACAACGTGAGATCCTGCTTTGTCTACCCATTTAGCCAGAACCACTATAATCAAGCTGTTTTCCTTGTTGAAAAAAGCCTTTTTTTTATTTGCAAGTGCTATCTTCTCTTTTTATCTACACAGAAGAACATCAGAGGAACAACATTGTATGGCGAAATCGAAACAATTGAGACAAGACACATCAACACCACTTCAAAGTGCACCACAAGAGAGATGTGTGGGTTTTTGGCTTTATTTCATGTCCTTCTCGCCTTAAGCTTAGTACATAAAGTGCGGGTTAAATTGAGCTCTCGTATATATCTCCAAACATCGGATGAAATCCTGGATAAATTTTTAAGATCTACTTGGAGAATATGTCACAGAAAATCTAAGAAAAAAAACAATCTACTCCAATAATTAATTTTACAAGTGCAATTGTCAGGCTTCTTGCTTCTCTACTTGATTGTTGACTGGCTACAGAATTTCCTGCCCAGTTGACAAGCAAGTTGCTAAGGTTTGTTTGTGTATATTGCAACTAGTAGGCTAGTCGCGCACTGGCAACTGTGATCGAAATTAAATAGTTTAATACTGCGTCTCCACTGAACGATAATCTGAGATTTACTCAAATCTACTTGAAATCTTCTTGAAATCACTAGATTTACTATACAAAAATTAATCATCTCGATTCGAGATTTCAAATAAATCTACTTGAAATCTACTGTACTGAACGGATTCACTTTTCCATTTCCAATGAATCTGACAGTTTGATGGAAGAAAAAAGAAAAAAAAAAAACAGTCTGTTGACAAACTGAACAAAAAAAAACAACATTCTAATAACTGACACTGCTTGTAATTAAGATTTTAGATGTCAAAATAAATCTAACAAGTCCAGTGGAAACACAACTAGATTATTTTAAATCAAACTGGAAAATAATCTAGATTGTCGTTCAGTGGAAACGTAGTATAGTCAATAGTTAAAAAAAACGCGCACTGGCAACTCTTTACTCACGCTCACACTCTTTTCTCTCTTGTTTTTATAGAAAACAGCTCAACTGTTGCGAAGGCAGTCGTTTGGTTTGTGTCAAAACACAAACTTTTTAGTTGCTTTAAGTGCGCGGTGTCCCATATAAGCCCATATGTTTCATTTTAGCAACTAAACAGTTACGCAACTAAAAATTGAAAGCTTGAGCTAATAAACCATGTCAAACCGAGTTACACTTGAATACAACCGTGACCGTTATCCGTATATATAAAGTTTAGTTGGAAAGCAGTCTATTGTTATTGTACTAGCCAATTTAATACCTCAATGTACCTATTTTGAATTTGGGTATTGTTGATAGGTTTCTTTTCTCGTCATTTTTCATTTTCTTTCCAGATATTTGTGTTTTTTATGATCTACTTTTTTTGTTGTGCGAACCATCAAACCAAGTCTAAGGTTTAAAATTTTGTACTTCAGTTTTTTTCACATTTTATTTTAAGTTTAGTCTACAAAGTTAATAAACTATTCCGGGTTCAAGAAATAGATCTCTATTGAAATAAAGGAGAATAATTCAAATAATTTGTTATAGCTCGAGTTGCAATTCGGGTTGCCACTATACCAAACCCAAAATATAAAATAATTTGCTGGCAATGCCGAAATTGAACGTATACTTTATTTTTTTTTTTTGACGGAACTATGCACCATAAATGTCAGAGTGTATGCACATTATGTTCTGGGTGCAGCGCTATATGCAATGATGCGTGCAGGCATGCTGCACATCTGTTTTTTTATACTATACGCGCACTCAAGGGGTTATGAATATCCTTATAATGTTAAATACAGTGCGAGCAATTACGAAAGGAGATACCGATGCACATTGGTTTTGAATGCCTGCACATTGCAATTGCAATGAGTGAGAAATATTGATCCGGGTAAAAACAGAATCTCTGTACTTGACAGTTTGTACGAAATTGGGCTCAAGGGTAAACTGATAAGCATTCCTAGAAGTATGAGTATTACGATTGAATTGTTTGAAGGGATGAACGCAATTGGCTATTTTAATAGAGTACTGTTTATGAACATAGCGGTAAAATAATAGGTGCGTTTTATTATCCACAAATCTATCTGGATCCGGATCTGGATCATCAATTGAAAATAAAACGATGCGGATCTTACTGACAGCAGTGTTATAGGCCTGTCTCTTTTTATCCTTGGGTTTGGAAATTTTAAATTATGTCTTGTCTTTTTTCTTTACACTATAGCTTACACTACCTTACCATAAAAAGCCATCTACTCGCCAGTGTAATAACTAATTTTTGGATCTTTGAAATAGATCCCGATAAAAAACAGGATCCCAAATTGTTTTTGTAATACATGTTAAAAGTTAATCCAGATCCGGATCCAGATAGATTTGTGAATAATAAAACGCACCTAATGATAGAAATGAAACATTGCGGCGGCGGTGCTCGAGAGATTCAAATGTTTCAGTTAGACAACGGTCGCCTCATATTTTTAGAGCACTCTTTTGAATTCTGTCAATAAGACTCAAGTGGGTTTTTGGAGCACCTGCCCAGACATGGCAATTGTACTCGAGCTTTGGACGAATATAGGCCTTATAGATTACAGCCAGATCAGAAGGGGTAAAAAACTTATTGCTTTTTGGCTCTAGGCAAAAAATTCTATGACTACTTTAAAACGAAGCATTATTACTTAGCAATTTTTAAGCCCGTTGGAGAGAGACGTATGTGGTGGCGGGGTACACAAAATTGCTGGGGTTTGAAAAATTGCAGAGTTATCGTTTTATCTTCTTTGTGGTTTTCTTATTTCTTGGGTACGTTTCATTTCTATTTTTCGTTCACTCAGCGAACTTCGATTAACTCATTATTTTGTTCAATAGAACAAAGTTAACTTTTATTGAAAAAAAAGAGAAATAAAGATTAACAGCCCGATTCTCCCCCTTGTGAGGAGTCACAAGTCACAAGCTCTTGTGACTATTCCTTGTGAGGATTGTTGTGATTCGATAACATTTTGGTATTCTCCCCCTAATCGTCACAAGAAAACTCACAACGAAACTCACCACCGCATGGTGAGATTTTTAAGTGTCATTATTTGAACAGCTGATTAATCAAAACGAAGAAAATACAAAACGCAAGTTAACATTATTATATTTTATTATTATTATTATTAAATAAACTGACTATCGTGAGGCTTCAAGCTCTGATATCCCAGCATAAAGTTTTCCGAAAGCGACAAAACTTTATAAATGTATGTATTGTTTTGGAGAACGAATGGTTCATTTGTATCTCTCAAAGTTTTCAAAAGCCGTCGGTGCGGCAAACTTCTTGATACGATTAGTTTCTTAAAAAAAAAAAATTGTTTATTTAAAAATGTTTCTTTTCATTTTCGTGGGAAAGATCAGCAATAATATTCACTAGAGCACTTCCATTTTTGTGTACTCATAATTATTCACAAATCTAGAAAATTTTCTTACAAAATATGCTGAATGACAATCCAAGAAATATTAAACATTTATGAGTTGTGACCTGTTCTGAAGGAGGTCACAGTTTCGATTGTTTTTGTGACTCTCACAAGTTGTGACTGAGCGGCAGAATTCGAAAAAGTCACAAAATCAATTTCACCTCTTCTTGTGACTTGTGAGGCTTCACTGACTTTGGGGAGAATCGGGCTGTAAAAATCGCTTTCGTGCAAAGGCAGTCTATGCACAAGCTCAGTTTTCTCCTGAGGGAGGTTTTAATAATTAAGATGTTGTGAACATTGCTTTAAATTCATCATCACTTATTTCTCTCTGAACACATCCTCTGCGACGTGAACGAGAAATAACCCCTCGATTACACTAAACTTCTCTAAAATTCCAGCACTAATCCCCTGGCAAATGGACACATACATCAATGTCTTCTGTGCGTACACGCTACCGGCATTTGTATTCGTGAATAAATGTTATCGCCATCTTTGATTCCATAACCTGGCTTCTTCCGTGCGATTTTATTTTTTTTATATCAAAAGAAGTCTGTAATTAAAATTTAAACAGACAACTTTTAGACTTTCCCTTTAATCGAAGAGAGTTAACAGTGAAAAAAAGGAAACAATTTCATTAATCAGCAGTACACACCCATCATCAAAAGAAAGAAAAAGTAAAAATAAAAAACTTCAATCGCATTGCGGTCGCTTTATATTGAAAAAATAGAAGAAAAAACGAGCAAAAAGAAAACGCAGAAGGAAAAAGAAAAAATAAAAAATTTACGCGATTATCTTTTCTCACATTCAACGTAGTCGATCGCCCTTCTCGCCTGTTCGAACAAACGAGAAGACGAAGAAAGTAAAGAAAAAATCTCAAGAAGAAAAATTTCTCCGGTATTATTTTTTCTTCCTTCGTTCGATTTTTACTCTAGTCTATTTATCTCTTTTTCATTACTGACAGAATTGTCATCCGACCATCAAGTTGTCTCGCTCGCTGTTTCGTTAAAACGTGCAAGATTGTTCAAAAAGTCATCTTCACCACGTGTGTGAAGGGAAAAACATCTTTATCGTCTGAAACCGCAAGTATATATTCGCCTCTATCGCCCCGTCATCGTAGTCGATTATACATCTCTTTTTATCTTTTCTTTTCCACATTTCGAAAAAAGTTTTCGTTCTTCCGTGCTGCTGTGACTGTGAGGCGAAATTTTTGGAAAATATTTTTTAACTCGAAAGTCGAAAAATATTTTCGTTTTTGCAAAGGCGGGCACTACATCGGCAATTCTAACACAAAATCATCACGACTTTGGGGCTCCCGGAGCAGCAGGTGAAGGAATAACATCACAATCGCCACCATTCTCGCCACCAGAACCATCAGCCGCATTTGCAACTGGCCAACGAAAAGAATTAATGGAAGCCGATCTGATTGCGGTTTGAGGCTTCTTCAACCGACGACCAAGATAATCTGTGATTTCTTGGCAAAACCTGCAGCAGCATTATACTGGGCGAACCCATTTGACAGAGGCTACAAGAGAATTCAGCTGATTCAGCGCTTGTGTTCAACTGAGGTCGGCCACCACCACCGAATTGAATCGACGACGACTACGAGGAGGAGTCGTCCACCACCGTCGCCTTCCCCGCCACCACATTGCGAAAACTTTTCAAATCTAAGGTTAGTATTTGTGAAGCTATTGAAAATAAAAAAAAAAACTAGGAATCTTCAAGGGATGTTCTTCAAACAGAAAAGAAAAACAAGAAAAATCATCTTCGATTTTCTGATATGAAATTAAAAAAAAAAAATATTTTATTCTATTTAAATGGTGCGTGTGCCGCGTTCAGCAAAATTTCACTTTGCATCTCGTCGTCATCATTATCGGTATCGGTGGGCCTCTAGCCTCCGCATCTGTGCTTCTGCTTGTGTCATATTCAAATTGATTAGCGATGGAGTTTGACTTTGGTCAAAACGCAAAACAAATGAATTCCTCTCGGAGCAGTTCCAAGCTCTTTAACAGAACGCTTCGCTTTCACCACTTTTTTTTATTTGTTGTTGTTTTTGTTTGTGATTGTTCTTGGATAAAGAAAAGTTGAGGATACTGCTTCCTCCTTGATATGTTCTTTTATTGTATGGTAAATGATCTTGTATGTGCAAAGAATTTTGTGATTTTCCTTTCTTGACCAAACCCAATTTTCTTCTTTTTTTCCAAAAGAAAGAATTCACTTGTTCATCATTGCTCATACTGAGCAAACCAGGTGATCATTTGTGCGTATCCATAATCAAGTGTTTTTGTTAGGCTTCGTTGACCGCTGAACACTGAACGACAGTCAGCGAAGATTAAATTCATGGCGACTTTGCGGGCGTTGGTAAAAAATGCACTGGAAACGTTCGGGGCGGGACACATTAAATAAAGTTAAGATCTTTTTTAAACAGTGTTTTCCATTCGAACAAAATGATGAGTCATTGGTAAAAGTGCACGATCAGATAACATCGATTTTTTTTAAGTCTAAAACTATTTATATGTACATAATGTTTATATATCAGGGTGGTTAGATTTTCTAGTAATCGGGTAGATAACACTATTTCTTAATTTGTTGCTGGCTAACCCTATTATTTGACCCCTTAGAGTTCTGTATTTTCGAAGAAAGTATATTGCGAATGCTTTTTTGTGTGTGTCAAAGAATTGAATTTTCGCTAGAGGCCGGAGCATAAAATTTTATATTTTGCAAAAACACATCGATACCTTCCCGTAAGAATGTATTAAGCGACACTTTTTTCGAAAATGACTTTGATGTGGAACTATACTAGAAGTTAAGCGCCACATTTTGGCCTGGGTTTCACTGCCCTATCATGTATGCAAAAGAAACTAGAGAGAAAATAAAATTGTAGCAACCGCCAAGTTTTCTCTCTGGAATATTGTTGCTCCCTAAAATTTGTATTTTCCGCCAGTAAAATTATGCTAAGCGACATTTTTAAATATATTATTGTCTTAAGCAAACAAACGTCCACAAAAAAAGTTTGTTAGATATCGCATAGTTTACCCGAAATTGTCGCTTAGCACACTCATCCAAAAAGAACTTGATCCATTTTTGTCGCTTATAATACTCAAGAAATGGTTGTCTTTGCTTTTAAATATTTTTCTATCAAGTAGTACTACTTTTTTCCCATTTATTTTGTGTTTTTTGTTGTTGTCATCGTAAGCGACATTTAACATTGTATCAAGCGCCAATGCTTTGACCACGAAAATGTACTAAACGACAAAAACTTCTTATCTGATTAAAATTTCGATTTTGCAATGATGTCAAGTTTTGTATTGTAAAAATCCTTCCCCAAATCTGTTTCTAACAATAAAATGCACAATTTTAAAAATGTCGCTTAATACATTCTTACGGGAAGGTATCGACATCATCCGTCTTATTCACGAAAAGTAATCGTCTAAACAGAAATGCCAGCTTTTGATAACCAGTCTTTTCAATTTCTGTGTGGAATATTGAAGTATACTTACTTAAGGTGGCGCTACAGTCCGGGTGGAGTAGGGTGGTTAAATTTTAAGGGCCGATGTTGATTTTGAATAAAACACAAATTATTTAGGAAATTATTGTCATTTCTTTTTATTATGATAATATTGTTATTGTTCAATTATGTATGGAACAAAATATCGGCCAAATGGCCGCCGCGACCTCGGTTCTATGCCGAATTATCTCATCCTTTAGCTCTTGAATTTTTGCTGGCTTATCGACGTACACCTTTTCTTTCAAATAACCCCAAAGAAAGAAGTCCAACGGTGTCAAATCACATGATCTTGGCGGCCAATTGACATCGCACCACGTGAGATAACACGCCCATTGAATTTGTCGCGCAAAAGAGCCATTGTTTCGTTAGCTCTCTGGCAAGTGGCACCGTTCTGTTGAAACCACATATCGTCGACATCCGTATCTTCCAATTCGGGCCATAAAAAGTTCTTTATCATCTTACGAGCGAACACCATTCACAGTAACTGACTGACCGGACTCATTTTGGAAAAAATACGGCCCGATGATGCCGCCAGTCACTCTTTGTGGGTGCATTTGTTTTTCGACAAATCATCATTATCATTCGCCCAAATGCGGCAATTCTATATTGAGGTGAAAATGTGCCTCATCACTGAAGATGATTTTCTTCGAAAATTGATCATCCACTGTTGCCATTTATTGCCACCATTCTGACCCTTGACGACGCTTGAAATGGTCAAGAGGCTTTAGTTCTCGAGTCAATTGCACCTTGTAAGCGTGTAAATGCAAGTCTTTATGCATACTGTTTATCAACGACGAGCGTGAGAGGTGCAATTGTTGGGCGCGACGACGAGTTGAGGTGGACGGCTCTTCAGCCACACTATCACGAACAGCAGCAATATTTTCTGCACTGATGATTTCACTCTCCTACAGACCCGGTTTGCTCAAATTTTTGCACGATTTTTCCGATTGTACGCACATTTGGACGATTAAATTGACCGAAAAAATCACGAAGTGCACGAAATGCATTTTGATTTGAACGCCCATTTTCATAATAAGTCTGAATAACTTTAACGCGTTGCCCGATTGTGTATCTTTCCATGGTTCAAATTGAATTAGTCTGAAATTGAGAAATGTCAAATGAAATGCAGAAAAAAACTTGACGTTTAGGTGTGGTTCACATTCAACATCGGCCCTTAAAATTTAACCACCCTTTATTAACATTTTGATTATTTGAAAGGCCATTATGTATACAATGCCGGTCTCGGCTTCTTAGTGTGGCAAGGATCCGAATTCCGAATGATGCAATTTTCAATGACTTCCGCATATTATCCTGTGTTATGTTCACCTTATGGGAATGGGTGGATTGTAGTTTATTCGAATAGACCTGCGACTTCTGAAAACTCCACAAGAAAAAGTAGCGCCTGCTGAACACATATTGTCATGTTTATGTCTATCGTTCAATTTACGCCATAAGAAATTGGTTATCATCATTCTGTATCGCTTGCTATTTATGGTGACCAGCTCAGAACCCACACCATGGTTTTTGATATTATCACATGGTCGAAAGCCTCGGGTTCTGCTTAACATGTACATGTTTCGGAGACGGCGACGTTGTTCTTGGCTGATCTTGAGATAAAGCACGGAAATACATGAAACATTCCGACGGTGTTCAGGAGTTGGGAACGTATGTATGATAGCTCTGTTTCCTATCAGTTATAACACTCTGTTCTGAATTCTATCCTAACAATGAAGTGGATTAGAAGTTTCAGACAAGAGATCATGGAATCTACGAAGGGATCCTTTCCATTCGGTCTAAACTGTAACCCAAAACTGATTATTATTGGTGTGTTATGAAGCTGCAACCACGTTTTTAACCTCTACCTAATAGTTCTCAATTGAGTTAAGGTTAGGTGATCAGGGAGGCTAATCCAAAACAGAATTTTTATTGAGTTAAAACAATTCCTAGTCTTTTTGCTTGTTTGCTTCAGATCATGGTCTAGTTCTCTTTTTGTATTTTATTAGTCTTAACATTAATTGAATACTTATAACTACAGTACAAACTCGATTTACGCAACTAATAAAAATTAAGGCAGTTGCAATAACCGAGGTTGTTGCACTTACTGTTTTTTTTTTAAATAAAAAATTTTGTTGCAATTGCTTATTTCCGAACATAGAAAACATGCATAAATACAAGAAGTCGCACTAATCGATGTAACATTTTTGAAAAGGAGCACTTATAGAGTCAAGATGTGCTACAACTTAAGTGTTGCGAAAATCGAAGGTTGCATTAACCGAGTTCGTACTGTATGTACATGTATATACATACAATAGTTTCTATTTATACATGCTCAAAATATTTGCATAAGCTATTATTATAATTTGACAATAATTAATTAATTTCTTAAGTTTAATGTTTTTAATCTGCGAGTTTTTCTCAGCATTTTAGTGCTAAGGATGTAGATATATTTGTCAATCGGGACAATTCCTGATGCCTCGTACAGCTTTTCATTGCTATAATATCCTGGATAAGATATTGAACTGGAGTTTGAACAAATAAAGCCAAGTTTGCTTTCTACTCCTGCAAGAGAATATTTGGTAAAACCTGGGGGCCAAGACCAAAAATTATTATCAATTGGATGTATACGGTCATAGTCAGACCTGTTATGACATACGGAAACGTAGTCTGGTGGAATGCATTTACCAACCTTAAAATCATTACTGAGGTACAAAGAATGGCATGTATTAGAATCACTGGGGCAATGAGGTTCAACCCCTCAGAGGGTCTATATACTCAACATAAAACCCCTAGATCTATCTATACAAGAATTGGCAGCCAATAGTGCACTTCGGTTTAGCCAAACTGCTAGCTGGAGACATAGTGCCAAAAGTCATGCGCAGATTCTACACAAAAACACGGGAAAAAGGGTATGTACTGACTACATAACAACCTGCTTAAACTTTTAAAAGCCGTTCAAGACTGCCTTTTCCATAGCACTGGCAAATCAATGAGCTATCAACCTGCGAATCGATGATAGCAATATATACTGACGGTTCTAAGATGGAAACTGGTGTTGGTGCAGAGTTCTTTTCAGAAACCCTTGAACTAGCCAGGTCATTCAGACTTCCTGATTACGGCAGTGTCTTTCAAGCTGAGGTTCTGGCAGTGATAAAAGCTGCTAGACAAGTCTCAATGATCGCAATACCACAACCTGATATCACCTTTTTCGTTGATAGCCAAGCGGCAATTAAAGCGATTTCTGCCATTGAAATCAAATCGAAGCTTGTAACTTGCTCTAACAGCACAACATTAAGCTCTGTTGGGTTTCTGGTCACAGTGGTGTCTCACGTAATAAAAGCGTTGTCGAGCTGGCAAAAATAGATTCAACACTTGATCTTAATCAGGCAGACACAACAGTTCAAGTCCCACCCAGTAATCTTAAACAGGTAACACTAGTTTACAAATTTTCGGTTTGTAGCGAGTACCTCAAAAAAAAAAGTATTTTCTAGACTAATTTTGACTCTCTGAACACGAAAATGGCACTCATTTATTTTTCCAAAGAAGCGCTTTCGAGATATGAGCAAAAAACCTTTTTTTTTTTGCTCCTTTTCCATGTATGAGCCTAATTCTCAAAAACGGTCGAACTAATTAACATATACTTTATGTTTTTGAACAGATATTTTGTTTGTCTTTCCAACAGTATACGACTTGTGTAAATCGGCCCAAAAATCATCAACAAAAAGCCTACTGATTTTCCAACTGAGTAAAAAGTCTTTCTCTTCTCATGAGTATCATCACCGGTCACAACCCACTGGGTTACCACAAGAAAAAGATGAAACTCAGTATGGACGACTTATGCAGAGGATGCGGTGACGAGGAGATACATGAGGACACTCCTCACTACCTGTGTCACTTCCCTGCGCTATATCATCTGAGAAACAGACACCTAGGGAGACACTTCTTCAACGACTTGGAGAAACTCGCCGACATTCCAAGCAAAATCGTATTGAAATTAACTAAAGATACCGAATAGCTTGAAAATTCCTAAACTCTGAAAATCGCCTTTAATTACAGTCGAAAAAAACAACATAAAAATGGTGACAGACGATATTTTAGTACGAACGAAAACGATGCACGTGTTGCTTGCAGGAGTGGCAAGAAACGGAGAATGGGAAATTCGCCTATACACCAGCGATTGCCCCTCCTCCGGTGAATACGAGCGTCAGTGAGTTGATGGGGCCACCTCTCCCTAAGATTGGTAAAAACCCTCTTGAGGAAAGGAACAGCCCCTTCGACCTAGTCAGCAATACTGACCAAACAAACCTAGTCACCAAACACTGACATCGAACTCATCTACCAGACGTTCATTTCTCCAATGATTTAGAAGTACCCTCCGACATTTCAAGCTATAGCTTCCTGTAACCTATTACAACCGTGGCGCGATGGTTGTGTGCTCGCCTGTCAACCTCATGATCACAGGTTCGATCCCTGCTGTCGTCTTTGTCGTCTTAATTCCATTAAAACCTTCAAAAAAATTGTCATCAATGGGTTGCTGGTTTACTAATTACATATTGTTCAGGCATAACACTAACAACATGTGATTGAGTTAAAACTAGTATGTCCAACAAATATGAATACGAATAAAATAATGCGAATTATAAGGGACATTAAATTAAGACACGGCATTTCTCCGCATTAGTTCAGCCGCCATCCCTGGAGATAAAAATCTGAGACAACCACCTTAATGTCTCAGAACATCATGCCACACATCTTTCCTATCCTTCTTTCTCTTCCTTAACTTCACGCCCACGCTGTGTTGAAACATTTAAAGGGTAATCAATCATAATCCCTTGAGCGCGTGTAGATTATAAAAAAACGGGATTGAATAACATAGGATTATCATAGGTTTCAATACAAGGGAGTCACAGCCCCTAGGGTATCACAACGGATCTACATTGATCTAAGTGTGACGGTAACAAGATCAACTGTCAGCCCATTAACCTAACCTAACCTTTTATTCTTTCCGGGGCAAACATCATAAAAAAAGGCTTAGATCAGTTATTGATTAATGATTAATGTAATCATTTAGAAAAGTCGATACTTCATTGGGGCCTTTCAAAGCTTGTCCTTCATGATAAAAACAAAATGTTCCTTTGCATGTTTTGTTGTTATGAATGCAGAATTCATAGTCCAAAAGTTGTCTGTATTAAAAAATTTCCTCTACAGTAGATAAAGGCAAGTTTTGCATAAAGTCGAAAGAAAGACCTACATAAGATCGTTTCATTTTTAGCACATATTTCTTCAATCTCTTTAACTTTCTAATAAAATTGGCTTGCACGGTGCTTGTGTGATATTTATTCTGCAGTAGCTGTTGTTTTAGATCTATCATTTACTTCTTCACACCTACTGCAAACTTCAATGTGTGCTCTACCAAATAATAAATCAAAGTTCAAATTATAATGCCGAAAGAACTCATAGCTTATTTTGCTTATCAATTAAGGATTACGGTTCAAAAACATTTTATGTAATTCTTTAATATCTAATTACAATGACAAAAACTGTTTCTTAATATTGTTAGAATAATGAACATTTCAGAGGAATTTTGGTCAGAAATGGCATTACTTTTTGAACCATCTGCCTTGCCTCAAGATCTTGTGGTATTTGTTTTTGCTTTTTGAGTTCTATCAACGGTTCTCTTAACGGTTATTCCATGTATACTTACGAAAGCGGATTTACAAATTTCTTTTTTCCAGAAGAAATTTCCACAAAATATTTACAAGAAATCGTTTAAGGTTTTGACTCTTCTTAGTCGTTGGCCCTTTTTAAGGTGTCTTTTGTTACAAATCACTCTGTCATACTTTGAAGATAAATGTCTTGTTCGTTTTTAGTTTGAAAAGAATTGATTCGTTCAATCACGCCAATGAAATCGTCGTCAGACAAACCATCAAAACATTTAAGGCTACATCTTAAACAATATAATCAGTCATCAACAACTATAACTCACGTTTGGTAGGTGCTATCACAACAATCCATAAATATGCATGAACAGTATTTTTTAAACTACATATAGGCATATTGAATATTATAAAGTAAAATTCAACTTACTCGTATCTCAACATATAATCTACATTTCTACTTTTCGTTTAGAATGCAAATTGTAGAAAAAAATAATCTATCAATGTAACTTTTACCGGCAAGTCTCATCCGTTGGTCGTTCTGGTACTCTGCGCCCTTTGTGGCTTTAATGAGGTAGACACTTTATTTTTTATGAAAGCGTGGTTATATTTCTCATTATTTCTTACACCTTTTTTCGGAATTGACTATCGGAATCACAAGAACTGATTGTGAAAGTGAAGGCACGTGTTAACTAGCAACTGATAACGCAATGACTGTCAAAAGATGCAATAATTTGTGTTGTATTAAATAATATTAACAAAAGAGGGAGACAGAAATGTTTTGATGATTAAAGGTGTTATGTTTAATGCAATAAATTCGAAAAGGGTATGAGTCATGACCAAATATTGAATACGTAATTTTCTTGAGCTTAATTAGTTTAGGGTAGCATCTTGATTACATTGACAGGAAAAACGTTTTGTCAATTCAAATATATTTGAATTTTTTCACACTCTAAATTTGTATTTTGGCAAATGTGTTCTAACTTTAATCTTTAACTAGCAGCCCGATTCTCCCCAAAGTCAGTGATGCCTCACAAGTCACAAGAAGAGGTGAAATTGATTTTGTGACTTTTTCGAATTCTGCCGCTCAGTCACAATTTGTGAGAGTCACAAAAACAATCGAAACTGTGACCTCCTTCAGAACAGGTCACAACTCATAAATGTTTAATATTTCTTGGATTGTCATTCCGCATATTTTGTAAGAAAATTTTCTAGATTTGTGAATAATTATGAGTACACAAAAATGGAAGTGCTCTAGTGAATATTATTGCTGATCTTTCCCACGAAAATGAAAAGTAACATTTTTAAATAAACAAATTTTTTTTAAGAAACTAATCGTATCAAGAAGTTTGCAACACCGACGGATTTTGAAAACTTTGAGAGATACAAATGAACCATTCGTTCTCCAAAACAATACATAAGTACATTTATAAAGTTTTGTCGCTTTCGGAAAACTTTATGCTGGGATATCAGAGCTTGAAGCCTCACGATAGTCAGTTTATTTAATAATAATAATAATAAAATATAATAATGTTAACTTGCGTTTTGTATTTTCTTCGTTTTGAATAATCAGCTGTTCAAATAATGACACTTAAAAATCTCACCATTCGGTGGTGAGTTTCGTTGTGAGTTTTCTTGTGACGATTAGGGGGAGAATACCAAAATGTTATCGAATCACAACAATCCTCACAAGGAATAGTCACAAGAGCTTGTGACTTGTGACTCCTCACAAGGGGGAGAATCGGGCTGTAGATCTCTGTAACTTACCACTGATGATAGAATGCATACCATACTCTTAATTTTTCATATTGATCCTTATACTCCGGAGCTTGTCTGTTTATCGATTAGCAAATATTTCGAGAGCATTATGCCGACTGTTGTACCAACTACCAACCCCACAATTTAATCGGCTCAATGTGCGTACTAGTAGTCCAGCCCAACTAACATATCGGCCGTTAAAAAAATCTGTAGTGTTCGGGGATTATAAGTCTTATGTTCGCATTGACTATTTTTCAATCCAATTTCTTTTTTAAAAGAGTTTTAGTAAATTATAGCTGTATACAATTTATTATAGTTTTAGAAAATTGTCTCACAACCGTCATTTTGTTCAGTTAAACAACCTGACTCCGAGCCTTCTCGGATTCCAGACTTGTTTCTTTCATATGACCCTGATAAATATACATAAGACCATTGTGTCATATCTGTATGTCAAAGAAACCACGTTAGAGTAAAAAATCATAAGAGAACCGTTTGACATTACAAGAAAGACAACAGACGGTCTCAAGGATTTCTTTAACTGGGAAAAATCTTCAAACCGAAAGAGAATTCATTTTTTGATTCGAGCTGAAAAAAGGGTTTTTAGGGTCAGAGAAGTAAATTCACTATGTTTTAAAGCCAAACCTACTGAGGATAACCGGAATAAGTTCAAACAAGAAAGAAAGACAAATCGTATTTTGCACCTATATAGTTGCAAAAGTAGTGAAATATCTCGTTATACCCGCATCTTCTGGCTCGGATAATATCTCTCTCATTGTTCCGAAGAGGTGTTGCTTAAAACTGGGAAACTCATCGTGTAAGATTTTTTATCTGTTCTACTCCACTGACCTCTCCGCGTGGCTGAAAAACAGCATTTGTCCAGCCTGTCCCTTAAAAAGGGCGAATCTTCTTCCCCTTCTTACTATCGTCAAATTGCACTTATTTCCCTTCTTCATTTCAAATCATCGAAAAGCTAATAAATTAACAGCTCAAGAAATATCTTGAAGAACGAAAGCTTCTTAATTACGCGCAAGTTTGCCTTTCTTAGCAATAGGTCTACTGGTGATCTGATGGTTTATTTTATTTCACCAAACAGTGACACAAATTTTTACAGGTTTTAGAGAATGTCAGATTATTGCACTTGATATTTCAAAAGCTGTTCCTCGTTGGATTAGAATTTGTCTTTCGGACCGCCCAAAACAAGTTGTATTGTACGGTTTCAAGTCTGATATTCATAAAATAAATGCTGGTGTGTCCCAGAGCCCCGTTTTGACTTTGACTCTTTTTCACATTTTCATCAATGATCTTTTGTCTCATACTTCTAATCTATTCTTATCTTAATTGTTTTGCTGACGACAGTACTCTCAGCTTCTCATATTCCTTTCCACATGCATGTCCTTGTTTTTCGGATGAGGATTTGGAAAAGCAGTGTGTAGAAAGTTCATTAAATTCAGTTCTAGATAGCATTGTCAAGTGGGCAAATTGTTTTGCATTTTTTCATTATTTTAACGTTATTTTTATATCCTATGTTCTTGAAATGGCCAGTTGCATCTTCCCCCTAAACAATTCAACCGATATACTTGCGCTGCAGGCAGTGCCTATCAGTTTACCCTTGAGCCCAACCTCGGACTTGCTGTTAAATTCAGATATTCTTTTTTTAGCCACACTTCACTTCACGAATGCAGAGTGCTTTACCAGGCTCAATATTTCCCACCCATTACGATATTCAGACATTCAAAACCCATTTACGGTATCTCCTTTTAAATCCTTTACAACTTTCCTAAACGCTCGCACTGTGCTCAAATAGTTTAGGGATCAAAATGAAATAAATGGTTCGCAATTACTTTTCTTACCGTAGGCTCTGTCAATCAGTATTTCGCCTTAATTTTACCTTAGTCAGGCTTACGAGCTTTAGGGCCATTTTCTTCACTAGAAGTTGACCTCAACTTTAGGATTTTTATTCTCAACTTGAGATTTTGTTTTTCTTCACTCAAAGTTGATAGTTTCAACTTTCGATTCTCAACTCTCGAGTTGATCAACTTCTGGTTTTCTCAACTTCCGAAAATACTAGAAGTTGAGAGAGCAAACTTGAGAGTTGACATGAAACATTGTTTTTTTTTAATAAAATACATGCATTTTGCTTCAAAAGTTTGTTTGCTTGAGTTTTCACAACAAAAAAAAATATTTTCATAATTTTCCGCAGAAATTATTTTTGAGAAAATTGGACTTTAACTTCGTCGAGCAGTGAATATCGCCGCACGAGGAAATTCTTGAAGCAGTACGAGGCTTTTTCGCCATCGAAAAGACGATTTTTATATGTAAATTTGGTCACTTTATCACCATTGTAACAAACGCTGATGAGCATTTGTACAAAGAATTGCAGATAGGCACTCGCAATTGAGTTGAGCGTTCATATGGCGTTTGGAAAAGCAGATTTCCCGTGTTGGCTTCCGACATTAGGTGCAAAAAAGAGACGGCAAAACTCATCATCATCGCTTGCGATGTTATTCACAACAAAGCAATTGATGGAAAATTATAGAACCTGCTCCAGAAATTCCCAGATTTGCTGATTTAGCTGCCACAAATTTACCATGTATCTTTGTGGAAACCGCAACATCCATGACAAACATCCGTTCGCGATTGGTAACAACTTATTTTTATCCTTATGTAGATCGAAGACACACAAAAATTCAATTAGATTGACTGAATAAATTAAAATTTAATTTTGAAAGTGACAGCTTGTATATATTATTTTAACAAATATCCCAGGGATATTTTTCAAATCAGAAGTTGATCAACTTTAGATTTTCAACTCGGGAGTTGAGAAAAAAAATTGTGAAGAAAAAGAAATTTCAACTTGCGTTTCAACTCTCGAGTTGAAGCCAACTCTCAAGTTGATCAACTTGAGAGTTTGCCTAAGTTGAGCTATAGTGAAGAAAACGGCCCTTAGTTTTCTCTAGAAAATCTTGATGAGATTTCATTAAATTAACCGTGTTGTACTGCATCTGAAAGGCTATTTCAGTATTGAGTCCAGTTATGGGGAATAATAACCTTGCTTGTAGAGTTAGCAAATGACACGCCTCTGCCTTTATTTTTAATCAACATATTCATTTTAACGAACAAAATAGTTCAGAAATTATTCAGCTTGCAGTTTTTGTTTTCTAAAGAATCAAAATAAATACCAAAAATAATTAAGTTTTCTCATTCAAAGAAGAAATACTCGTAGGAGTATATGGAATGGTTTTTTTTTGTCACTAATATTTTTCCGACAAAAAAAACTGATATTATCAAGGTCGCAACTTCACCTCAGTGACTTCTTTGAAAGAAGCCAACCAATGTAATGAATGTGACTATCGTCTGCCTGAGAGATATTTAAACAGGAAGTTTTTCCCATCGCATAACCTGCGTTGTTCATTTAAGCATAATAATCCACTATGACTATTAAACGTAAAGGCAACTCGCGTGTTAGTAGAGACTGTGTTCATCCCTCTCTTGTTGCTAATTTTGTTTTGTGTCCTCTATTCACTGTCTTCTGTCTTACAATAATTCCTCGTACAAATTATAATTTTAGAATTAAGGTATTGATCAATAATATTTATCGTCGCAACACTAGGAGGAACAATGTTTACATTTTTTCCATCGTCATCGCCGTCGTCGTGGTTGGTGCTGTCTGTTGTCAACGTTAAAACAAACTAGATAAGATTTTTTCAGCTTATAACAAGTAGAAGAATAGAAATACGTTAAATATCCTCTCGTCAATACTTGAAAGTCGAAGCAGACTTAATGAAACAAAGAAAAACAATTAACATCGATTTGTTTGTTCATTGACTGGAAAAATGCACACGAAGCACTAAGAGAATGGAATTATTGCAACCTCCATACGATTGTATGAGGTCTCTCGGGTGTTCCTTTTCAAATTGATTCACAATAGCAGCGGGTATTCTTTAAATCATTGATACTGATTCTTCTTTTTTTGTTTTGTTTGTATTTTCAGTGATTTTTACAAGAGACACGATTACGGTTGGCTTGCTTACGAATCCGAAAGCAGTGGAGAAGATAGCGAATTAAGTACTACACAATATAGTAACAGAGAATTTGGCGTCGGCTCCATCACGAAATCAAGAAAAAAGCGTGTTTTGACTGCCAGTAGCACTGCGCGTCGCACCACCAACAAACCAAATACCACCACCATAAGCAACCTCCCAATAAGCAACAGAAACCGCAACCGCCGCCGAAGTACCAGTCTCGATTCTCTAGAAACGATGACACTACCGAGCGCTGCACGCGTTTACACGGATGTAAATGCACACAAACCGGACGAATACTGGGACTATGAGAACTATGTAGTGGACTGGGCTAACCAGGACGACTATCAGTTGGTCCGCAAGCTGGGACGTGGCAAATACAGTGAAGTCTTCGAAGCAATTAACATAACAAACAACGAGAAGTGCGTCGTGAAAATTCTCAAGCCTGTCAAAAAGAAGAAAATCAAGCGTGAAATCAAAATCCTCGAGAATCTACGTGGCGGCACCAACATCATTACTCTGCTAGCCGTCGTCAAGGACCCCGTCTCCCGTACGCCAGCTCTGATCTTTGAACATGTCAACAATACAGATTTCAAGCAACTGTACCAGACACTGACCGACTACGAGATACGCTACTATCTCTTCGAGCTACTCAAGGCTCTCGATTACTGTCACAGCATGGGAATCATGCATCGCGATGTTAAGCCCCACAATGTGATGATCGATCACGAGAACCGCAAGTTGCGCCTCATCGATTGGGGTCTGGCGGAATTCTATCATCCAGGACAAGAGTACAACGTCCGTGTGGCTTCACGTTACTTCAAGGGTCCCGAGCTGTTGGTGGATTATCAGATGTACGACTATTCGCTGGACATGTGGTCGTTGGGCTGTATGCTGGCATCTATGATTTTCCGCAAGGAACCATTCTTCCATGGACACGACAACTACGATCAGCTAGTGCGCATAGCCAGGGTGCTGGGCACCGAAGAACTGTATGCCTATTTAGATAAATACAATATCGAGCTGGATCCGCGATTCCACGATATATTGCAAAGGCACTCGCGCAAGCGGTGGGAGCGATTCGTGCATTCAGACAATCAGCATTTGGTGTCTCCCGAAGCTCTCGACTTTCTCGATAAGTTGCTGCGCTATGATCATGTAGAGCGACTGACAGCTCGCGAAGCTATGGCACATCCATACTTTTTGCCAATTATAAATGGACAAATGACTTTGCATAATTCATCATCGAAAGCGAGTAGCCAACAATAGGAGAGATCAGAAGATGGGGAACAACAGAGTGTCGTAGTAGTTGGTGTTGAATCAATAGAACAAAATCAGGAAGCAGTTGTATTAGAAGAAGGACAACAAGCAGCTGAGGGAGAAACTATAATGGATGATAGTTTGATTAGTGCTACCAAAAGCAGTTAGTCGACCGCGAGCAAAATAAATAATATATAGCACACATTTTTACCACCACAATCAACATCTATAAAACAGCAATAGTTGAACTCTCCCTTCCTCTCTTCCACCACAAGAATCCATTCTCAATTTTTCAAAAATAAAAATCTGCTTCAAAGGAAATTGAAAAAAAAAAACATAAATATATAAATACTATTATTTACGACAAGAAAAAAAAAATAAAACTTAAAATTTGAAAGTTTTAATAAAACAAAAATAGAAATAAATAAAAAAAAACAACAGGAATAAAAGCTAGAAACAATAAATTTGTACATTTTTCTCCTCTAGTTTTCCATTAGGATTCAATTTTTCCAATTTTTTCAATTTTGTTTTTTTTTTCTTTTTTGAGACTGTTTTCTTGTCCAAATGAAGAAAAACATAATATTAGCAGAGAAGTATATATTTTTTACTTTTTGTAAGACTTTTTTTTCTCTTTATCCGTCATACAAATTGGGAGAGAAACGTATATTTAGTTTGTGTTTTCATCGAACTCTGGCCTCGTCTCATTTTGTTTTTTGTTTGTTTTCTAGAACCCTTCCAGCTCCGAACCCATACCCTTTTTCTATCACAAAATTATTGTAATTAAGTTCTAATTATTTTTCGTTTCAATTGTTAAAACAAAATATATACAAAAAAAAAAGAAAAAAACAAAACAAGCATATTCAATTGAAAATAAGAAAAACATAAAAATATGAGACCCATCATTATTAATATTATTATTATAACAGTTATTATAATTAATAAAAACAAAAACTAAAAAAAAAAAAACGAATAAAAAATCTTTAAAAACAAACTAATGTCGATTTTTTAATTAAAACTCAATAACAACAAAACGAAAGACCCTAAAATAAAAACGATTAAAATGAAATAACTGAATTTTAATAAACAAGGACAGAGCATTGTAATAAATCAAATTGTTAAACTATATATATAAAGGATAATAATTATATACATTAAATAAATTTAAACATAAAAGAGTAAATGTGAAAGTTTTTCTTGTTTATATATATTTTATTTGTTTTTAATTTCACTTTAAAAATTGAATATACGTATATATGTATGTATATGTTTTGATTTGTATTTAATTAAGCGTGTATAGGGATTTATGACATGTCGTTTATGCACTTCCGTGGTTGTTGGTTATTTTTCTTTTTTTTTTTAAATAGAAACAAGAAAATACCAATGCGTGTCATCAACATACTCATAAGGGAATTTAATATAAGCAAATCAAATCCGGCAGGTTGGCTGAATTTAAATTTAAATTGAGGTGATTTGTATAAGCTGGCCAATCAGAGCAAAGAACTTGCCTTATCTTCCTTGAACATACCGATCTTGAGCGACAAATTAAATTTAGGAATAATAAGCGATAGGGAGACGTACAATACTTTAATGGAAGTTCATAGTTTTTAATAATTAAATGCTTTATATTTTAGGTTGTCTTCAAAGAAAGTCAACGAAAATTAAAAAAAAAATGTTTCCTGTTTTAAAAAAGAAATATAACATACATACATATATGAACAAAATAAGCATAACGAGGAGGTAAAGTAATTTCTTTATTAGAAGTAGAATTAAAAATGAAGATAATAAATTTAAGATTGAACAAAGCTTAGACATCCTTTGAGGTAATGATAAAGAATTACATAGTATGAATTTATTTTATTTTTAAAACAAAAGAGAGCAACAAGTTGGCAATTATAACTAAACGCAAGTAACATGATCGTACATAAAGCGTATAGGAAAGTAATATAATTAATAAAAACAATAAGATACCTAAGCAAACAAAATAAACCAACTAAACTTTTTTTTGGAATGTATTTAAGTACATATATATTTGAATATAAATATATACATATATGCAAATATATGATGATAATAAACAAGAAAAATAGTGTAATAAATAAAAATATTAAAATTTAAACAAAAAAATTAGATTTTGCTCTATGTATGTTTTCTTTGATAACAATTGATACTCGCTCTATAAATTCAGGAAGTCCCAACTGCAAGTGGGGCCTACATATGAGGATTAATGTAGCGGGAGCATTTGATGATAGTAATAGTACTTTTCAAGCGCTATTGAATGGGGAGAACGTGTTGCGGTTGGCGTTGAAGATACTTTGACAGATACTGCCAAAACAAATAATGATAATGCTATTCGAGTTAGGACACCTTCTAACACTCCTGCATCATCATCTACATACATATACAGTGCAGTTCACATGATTAGACGCACCATTGTTGTCTCAATAAATTGCAGTTTTCTTTTTGTTTTTCTTCATGAACTACTAAAGAATTGCATTCATTTGAAAGGTTATTAAATTTTCTGGGAAAAAACCTAAACTCAAGATTAATGAGAGGTACTTACGGTTGTTTTGATCTCTTTCTTCGCATTAGTGATAAAAAAGCTCAAATAAATCGGTTCACTTGATTAGACGCACGAATTAATTCAGTTAGTTTCTTAATGCTCGGTAATACAAATTAAATTTGGTTAATGAGTGTACGTTATTAAAGTTTTTTTTCGAGTGTTTAAAGTGAAAATGGGTAAAAAGAAAATGTTAACGGCGGCGGAAATAGCAAAAATTGAGGCCTACCACTCAGAAGGGTATTCTATGCCGAAAATTGCAAAGAAAATAGGACGAAATGATAAAGCTGTTCGAAATGTTTTATCAAATCCTGCCACCTACGGAAAAAACAAGAAGGACAAAAACACCCTTTACACCACACGAGAAGCGAAAAATTATAAGAATTGCCTCAAATTTAACTAACTCCACGATGAAAATCAAACAATTAGCCAGGGTAAGTGCAAGCAAATCAACTGTTCTTCGAGCTCTTTCAGGTATTCAACACTTGAAATTCAAAAAGCTAACAAAAAAAACAACGCTGCAAAGAACAGCGGTTGGAGTTCGCGCGTCTTCACATGACATGGTATGCGCAGGTTGGAAGTGTTTTAAATTGAAGAAATGTGGTGTTTTCTGATGAGAAAAAGTTAAACCTTAGATCGTCCTGATGGGTATAAGTTTTATTTCTAAGACATCCGAATGCTTTTTGACCCGAAATCATTCCAAGAAAGGAGAATAATGGGTGTGGGGTGCCATTTCGTACTACCGCGCCTTTGAGTTGGTTTTGTGCTCACAAAATGACAGAAATTTCTTATAAAGCTCTTTTGCAAACAGGTTTTCCAGCCATAAGAGAGCTTTTTAGACCTATCCAGTAGATCTGACAACTAGACACTGCTCCGATCCACAACGCGCACGTTGTAAAAGCATTTATCCCTAGTGAAAATGTGGAATTTTTGCAGTGGCCACCATACTCACTTGATCTAAACATCATTGAAAACCTTTCTGGATGGCTGACCCATCAAATTTATGAAAAAGGTAACCAGTATGAAAGCTGTGAGGAGATTACTGCCGCAATTAAAGAAGCCTTGTCTAAGATTTCATTAGATTATTTAGAAAATTGTATGAATCTCTTAGAAGTAGAATTTTTGATGTAATTTCAAACCGTAGAGGTTGTACAAAGTATTGAAACTGTGAAAAATAACTTCAATAACAATAAAAAAGTAAATAGAAAATGTTAAAAATTGATCAACTTCTTTTTTTAACTTTTAACAGTTGCGTCTAATCAAGTGAACCGATTTATTTGATCTTTTTTTGCACTAATGCAAAGAAAGTGATCAAAACAACCGTTAAGTGTCTCTCACTAATCTTGAATTTAGGTTTTTTTCCCAGAGAATTTAATAACCTTTCAAATGAATGCAATTCTTATGTAGTTCATGAAGAAAAACCAAAAGAAAACTGCAATTTATTGAGAGAACAATGGTGCGTCTAATCATGTGAACCGCACTGTATATGTATTTTTTATTGGGAAATTGAATTGAAATATCTTAACACTCAAGAAATATTTTCATATTTCACAAGGATTTTTCCTATGTTTGTTCCATGCTTATCTAAGAGAAATTGCTAGGCTCTCATGGTACAATGATCTGTTGGTTCACTTAAACAAAAAGTTTAATCCAAATAACAATTACAAATCAAGAAACACTTATGTAAAATGAACTTGTCAATCAACTGTCTCTAACCTTGCACTGTTTTCTTCTTATGTTGTTGCTAATGTAATAGAAAATGGATCGCAAGTACATAGATTCAATATATACTGATTTCAGAAAGGCGTTTAATTTAATTTAATAATTTTAATTGGTAGAACTCAACAAGTAACTATAGAAAAGAAATAAATTGCACATCTGGTGTGTCTCAGGATAGTCATCTAGGACCATTATTTTTCATAATTTTTATGAATGCATATTGATCCACTGCGAGGAGGCTTAAGACGAATATCTGTGTTTTGTGGGTTGTGTATGCATGTTTAAAATTTTAGGTTTCTAACTCATCTGGAACATCGATTACAAAGTTTGTACTGAAGGGAAAGACAAAAGCGAGTTGTTTTATTAACTTACTTATTAAATACAAAACGGAAAAGAACATTAAATTCTTTGCAATAATTCTTAAGTATTTTTATTGATTTCCGTATTTAAAACGAAACATAAAATTCCTTAAACTATATTTTCGAATGGAATAACATAAATATTTTTTTTTTAATGCATAAGACTTGTTAACTTTGTGCATAAAATATGTACATATACTCGTATTTAAAATAAATTGCAAAAGCCTTCGCACTGACGAGATTGTTTTAGGCAGACCAAACTTATACAATACCAATGAGTACATTTTAATTTCATACTTTATGTTCCTTTGATCCAGAGGATTCCACAGATTCTGAGGAATCAGAAGATGTCGAAGATTCCCTGAATCTCTGAGCTCCAATAATTATTATGTCTTCATTTGGCAAATTAGTTGTTTCTCCCAAATTTAAAGATTCGGATGACTCAGAAGATTTAGATTCTGATGATTCTGAGGATATTTGTTCTTCATTCACCTGTTCCTTTGACTCAGAGGTGTTTGAAGATTCAGACGATTCCGAAGAATCAGATGATTGAGAAGATTCCTTTAATTTGAGAGCAGCTTCTTTTGGTACAGTAGTTGTTTTTCTCAAATTTAAAGACTCGGATGACTCAGAAGATTTAGATTCTGATGATTCTGAAGATATTTGTTTTTTATTCATCTGTTCCTTTGACTGAGAGGTTTTTGAAGATTCTAACGATTCCGAGGAATCAGATGATTGAGAAGATTCCTTTAATTTGAGAGCAGTTTCTGTTGGCAGAGTAGTTGTTTTTCTTAAATTAAAAGACTCGGATGACTCAGAAGATTTAGATTCTGATGATTCTGAGGATATTTGTTCTTCATTCACCTGTTCCTTTGACTCAGAGGTGTTTGAAGATTCAGACGATTCCGAAGAATCAGATGATTGAGAAGATTCCTTTAATTTGAGAGCAGCTTCTTTTGGTAGAGTAGTTGTTTTTCTCAAATTTAAAGACTCGGATGACTCAGAAGATTTAGATTCTGATGATTCTGAAGATATTTGTTTTTTATTCATCTGTTCCTTTGACTCAGAGGTTTTTGAAGATTCTGACGATTCCGAGGAATCAGATGATTGAGAAGATTCCTTCAATTTGAGAGGAGCTTCTGTTGGCAGAGTAGTTTTTTTTCTTAAATATAAAGACTTGGATGACTCAGAAGATTTAGATTCTGATGATTCTGAAGATTTTTGTTTTTCATTCATCTGTTCCTTTGACTCAGAGGTTTTTGAAGATTCTGACGATTCCGAGGAATCAGATGATTGAGATGATGTATTTGATTTGAGAGCAACTTCTGTTGGCAGAGAAGTTGTTTTTCTCAATTTAATAGACTCTGATGACTCAGAAGATTTAGATTCTGATGATTCTGAGGATATTTGTTCTTCATTCATCTGTTCCTTTGACTCAGATGTGTTTGAAGATTCTGACGATTCCGAGGAATCAGATGATTGAGAAGATTCCTTCAATTTGAGAGGAGCTTCTGTTGGCAGAGTAGTTGTTTTTCTCAAATTAAAAGACTCGGATGACTCAGAAGATTTAGATTCTGATGATTCTGAAGATTTTTGTTCTTCATTCATCTGTTCCTTTGACTCAGAGGTGTTTGAAGATTCCGACGATTTTGAGGAATCAGATGATTGAGAAGATTCCTTCAATTTGAGAGCAACTTCTGTTGGCAGAGTAGTTGTTTTTCCCAAATATAAAGACTCGGATGACTCAGAAGATTTAGATTCTGATGATTCTGAAGATTTTTGTTCTTCATTCATTTGTTCCTTTGACTCAGAGGTGTTTGAAGATTCCGACGATTTTGAGGAATCAGATGATTGAGAAGATTCCTTCAATTTGAGAGCAGCTTCTGTTGGCAGAGTAGTTGTTTTTCCCAAATATAAAGACTCGGATGACTCAGAAGATTTAGATTCTGATGATTCTGAAGATATTTGTTTTTCATTCATATGTTCCTTTGACTCAGAGGTTTTTGAAGATTCTGACGATTCCGAGGAATCAGATGATTGAGAAGATTCCTTTAATTTGAGAGCAGCTTCTTTTGGTAGAGTAGTTGTTTTTCTCAAATTTAAAGACTCGGATGACTCAGAAGATTTAGATTCCGATGATTCTGAAGATATTTGTTTTTCATTCATATGTTCCTTTGACTCAGAGGTTTTTGAAGATTCTGACGATTCCGAGGAATCAGATGATTGAGAAGATTCCTTTAATTTGAGAGCAGCTTCTTTTGGTACAGTAGTTGTTTTTCCCAAATATAAAGACTCGGATGACTCAGAAGATTTAGATTCTGAGGATATTTGTTCTTCATTCATCTGTTCCTTTAACTGAGAGGTTTTTGAAGATTCTGACGATTCCGAGGAATAAGATGATTGAGAAGATTCCTTCAATTTGAGAGCAGCTTCTGTTGGTAGAGTAGTTGTTTTTCCCAAATATAAAGACTCGGATGACTCAGAAGATTTAGATTCTGATGATTCTGAGGATATTTGTTTTTCATTCATATGTTCCTTTGACTCAGAGGTTTTTGAAGATTCTGACGATTCCGAGGAATCAGATGATTGAGAAGATTCCTTTAATTTGAGAGCAGCTTCTTTTGGTAGAGTAGTTGTTTTTCCCAAATATAAAGACTCGGATGACTCAGAAGATTTAGATTCTGATGATTCTGAAGATATTTGTTTTTCATTCATATGTTCCTTTGACTCAGAGGTTTTTGAAGATTCTGACGATTCCGAGGAATCAGATGATTGAGAAGATTCCTTTAATTTGAGAGCAGCTTCTTTTGGTACAGTAGTTGTTTTTCTCAAATTTAAAGACTCGGATGACTCAGAAGATTTAGATTCTGATGATTCTGAAGATATTTGTTTTTCATTCATATGTTCCTTTGACTCAGAGGTTTTTGAAGATTCTGACGATTCCGAGGAATCAAATGATTCGGGAGATTCCTTTAATTTGAGAGGAGCTTCTGTTGGTAGAGTAGTTGTTTTTCCCAAATATAAAGACTCGGATGACTCAGAAGATTTAGATTCTGATGATTCTGAGGATATTTGTTTTTCATTCATATGTTCCTTTGACTCAGAGGTTTTTGAAGATTCTGACGATTCCGAGGAATCAGATGATTGAGAAGATTCCTTTAATTTGAGAGCAGCTTCTTTTGGTAGAGTAGTTGTTTTTCCCAAATATAAAGACTCGGATGACTCAGAAGATTTAGATTCTGATGATTCTGAAGATATTTGTTTTTCATTCATATGTTCCTTTGACTCAGAGGTTTTTGAAGATTCTGACGATTCCGAGGAATCAGATGATTGAGAAGATTCCTTTAATTTAAGAGCAGCTTCTTTTGGTACAGTAGTTGTTTTTCTCAAATTTAAAGACTCGGATGACTCAGAAGATTTAGATTCTGATGATTCTGAGGATATTTGTTTTTCATTCATATGTTCCTTTGACTCAGAGGTTTTTGAAGATTCTGACGATTCCGAGGAATCGGATGATTGAGAAGATTCCTTCAATTTGAGAGCAGCTTCTGTTGGTAGAGTAGTTGTTTTTCCCAAATATAAAGACTCGGATGACTCAGAAGATTTAGATTCTGATGATTCTGAGGATATTTGTTTTTCATTCATATGTTCCTTTGACTCAGAGGTTTTTGAAGATTCTGACGATTCCGAGGAATCAGATGATTGCAAAGATTCCTTTAATTTAAGAGCAGCTTCTGTTGGAAGAGTAGTTGTTTTTCTCAAATTTAAAGACTCTAATGACTCAGAAGATTTAGATTCTAATGATTCTGAGGATTTTTCTTTATTCATGTGTTCCTGTGACTCAGAGGTTTTTGAAGATTCTGACGATTTCGAGGAATCAAATGATTCGGAAGATTCCTTTAATTTGAGAGGAGCTTCTGTTGGTAGAGTAGTTGTTTTTCCCAAATTTGAAGACTCGGATGACTCAGATGAATTAGATTCTGATGATTCTGAAGATTTTTCTTCATTCATCAGTTCCTTTGCCTGAGAGGTTTTTGAAGATTCTGACGATTCCGAGGAATCAGATGATTGAGAAGATTCCTTTAATTTGAGAGCAGCTTCTGTTGGTAGAGTGGTTGTTTTTCCCAAATAAAAAAATTTGGATGACTCAGAAGATTTTTGTTTCACATCTTCTTCCTTTAATTCAAAAGATTTCAAAGATTCTGGGGCTTGAGCAAATGCGGATATTGATTGCCCAATGCGAGAGTCATCTGGAACCTCTTTTGGCATATCAACTGTTTTCCCAAAATCTGAGTATTCGGATGACTTGAAAAAATTTTTGATAGTTGTTTTACCATGTTGTCTTGATTCAGGTAAGTTTGACGATTGTTGATATCCAAAACCAGTAAAGTTTTGGTTGAAGGCATTTGCCATTTTCTCAGCTACGTGATATAACCAAACTTCTTGGCTTGGTAACAGTAGTATCTCTTGTTTTTCGTCATCAAAGGATTTGCTATTGTGATATTTTTCTTCTGATAATTCAGGTGAAAATGATAATAGACTAAATTTATTTTCAATTGGTAGATGTTTATCATGTGCTAAAAATTCTGACGGTTGTGATGTGATTTCAAAAGCTCTTGCAGTTGTTTGATCTTGAACAGGAATGTTTATGAAGGTTTCATTATTTAAATTTTCTATTCGCTTCGTGCCATCGATTTCACTTCTAATTGTTTCATTAATAGTTCCCTTAGATGCCACTAATGGCATTGATTCTGATTGGTCTAATAATAATTGATCATCTAAAATTCCAGCAGACATTTCTGGTCTTTCGGTAGATTCGGTAGACCCACCAAATATTTCTCGTGATTGACCTGTAGTATCAATAACACTAATTGTTTTCTCGTTTAATTCTTTGGACAAATTTGAATTCTTACTGGGAATATTTCCAGTGGCAGTTGATACATTTTTAAGTTCAAATTCAACAGTTGTTGTTGAATCAATAATTGATATAATATCCTCAGTTCCTCTCGCAAAATTAGTTTTAAAGGAAATAGTATTTTCATCAATTTCACTAACTGTTGGTTCAATATGATCAATACCACTTCTGTTGACTTCCTTGTTTGCATCATAATCATTATGTTCTTCTAAGGATAATGTTGATTTACTTGAAACAGGTGCTTCTATTTGATTTAAGGGGTCTTCATATTGTAAGACCGCCGGCGATCCCTTAATAAGTAAATAATTGGAAGTAGATTCAAATGAAACTGATTCTTTTTGGATCGCGTCCCCGCCCGCTGTTTTATTTGCTTCACCACCAATTTTATTTTTTAATTCGGTTTCCTTTAATTTAAATATAATTTAAAATAAAATCCACATATTCGTAAAAATCAAGAAAGATTCGTTACCTGTCCTGCAAAGACACTTAAATCCTCTTCTAGTTTTGCAGATTCTTCTCCGGAATGTATTGCATTGATTCCTTTTACGAGCTAAATGACATATTCTCAGCTAGGTAAAGCTTTATAAAATAATAATAGTAAAAGAACTCACCATCAATTCTGCCTCCCTTTTTGAATTTACAGCTGAATTCAAGCTTCCAATAGGCCCTGCCTCACAATGCCATAGGACCAAAATTATTATAACCAAAATTTCTATAATTTTCGTAAACCGCATTTTAAAAAAACTATTAAGGTCTTAACGTGCCTAAGGGGTTGAATATTATAAACAATTTGGAAAAGATTCCACTTCGCCTTTTATATACTCTTTTAGAATCTTAGCGAGTGTAAAAGGATATCCTGTATTTATTTAATGATTTTTTATATTGATTGTTTGCTATGCTTTAAGAGCTACGAAAAGATTCCACAATTTTTGGCTAAAGAATTCGTAATAATGTGCGTCTAATTTCTTAAAAAAAAATCTTAAATTTATTAAACAAATATTGGTATATTTATATTTTTCAAGAATTTCGTTTTTTCTAAATGGAAGATAAGTGGGCAAGCGTAAGTCTTATCTTAAATAGTAAATCATTTGTGATTTGATGAAATCATTTTAATGAATAGAATATTTTGTACAGTAGTAACAAAAAAGTGCATACATAAAACTAATTTGATATTCCATAAGGTTGTCATCGTGAGACGTATTATTAAATAGGTAAATAAATTATAGATATACAGATACTTTTATACGTTACGTTTTTTTTTTTTTTATAATCTACCCGCGCTCAGGGGATTATGATTACCCTTTAAATGTTTCAACACAGCGCGGGCGTGAAGTTAATGAAGAGAAAGAAGGATAGGAAAGATGTGTGGCACGATGTTCTGAGACTGTTGGTGGTTGTCTCAGATATTTTTATCGTGCAGTCTACGTCTAAGCAAATACACATAAATATGAGAATTTGACAGTGAGTAATTGCCTATGTGGCCTCGGGGAGAATGCATATTGGCTCCTCTGTAAATACCCTGCTCTGGCCAAATTTAGACCACAATTATTGGAAAGAGCATTTTTTGATTACTCTCGAAAATGAAGATCAAAGACTTAGGCTCGTATTCACCGAGCGCTCCTAAACGGCTCTTAACTTTACGAGGCTCTTAACTTGAAATTTCTGTGTGGTATTCACCAACCACTCGCAAGTGTTTTTCGAAGTTCGAAAATGAAAGCCACTCTCTCTTGTTCAGGCATACCCAAACTGTGAAATGTTGTGGAATGTTGGTCTTGACAGCAAATGGATACTCTTCTACTTGGCATTGCTCACATGGATTCGAGTCAAATGCGTGCGTGACACACGCACAAGCGAACAAACTTTCGAAGAGAGCGCTCGTAAGTTAGGAGTGGTCGGGACCACTCCTAACTTTTAAGAGCGCTCGTAGATCTTCACTAATATTGCTTGGTGAATAGGTTTATGAGCTTCTTAAGTTATGAGCGCTCGGTGAATACCGGCCTTAATCTCTTTTTACAATACGACAAAAGGCTCTACTACTAAGGCTCGTATTCACCGAGCGCTCCTAAACGGCTCTTAACTTTACAAGACTCTTAACTTGAAATTTCTGTGGGGTATTCACCAACCACTCGCAAGTGTTTTTCGAAGTTCGAAAATGAGAGCCACTCTCTCTTGTTCAGGCATACCCAAACTGTGAAATGTTGTGGAATGTTGGTCTTGACAGCAAATGGATACTCTTCTACTTGGCATTGCTCTCATGGATTCGAGTCAAATGCGTGCGTGGCACACGCTCAAGCGAACAAACTTTCGAAGAGAGCGCTCGTAGATCTTCACTAATATTGCTTGGTGAATAGGTTTATGAGCTTCTTAAGTTATGAGCGCTCGGTGAATACCGGCCTTAATCTCTTTTCTCAATACGACAAAAGGCTCTACTACTAAATGTGCCGTACCCATCGTTTGATACCTTAGATCCCGAGCTAGCGGAATGTGGCCTTTGGCGGAAGTTTAGGGTGCGAGGGGCTGGATGGTCATATCATATCATATCAGCACCTGTCAACAAGCTGCTTAGCTTGGTATAGTGTAGAAGGTGTCGAATGAGTATGGTGTTCCGGTTTAGTGAGTGATCCAAGTTCCAGATGAGTGTGTAAAAGCAAACAATAAGAGACATCAAAACCTACTAGGTACTTTCTTATTTTTGAACTCAATACTTCGTTAGGATGTCCACAATTTTCCACATCAATTCTATCCACAGGTTCACACGACTTATGGTATGAAAATGGCACATTTCAACGCTAATTCGGCCAGGGCTAGACTACCGTTGATCGCCATTTCTACCTAATTACATAGTTTAAGGATATCATAATCAGGCACTGTCTAATAGGTAGGCACTACTTGGCGTCTACTTAAACGATTCCTGCAGAAGCTGCATAGAAGAACACGAGAAAAAACAATTCCTCACCTTCTATGTACATGTCCTGCTCTATCCCAAAGACTTAGACTTCATGTTCATTTGGCAGACTTCTTCTACAGCTACTACGATTCGAAAGATCTCGAGAAAACTAGAATTTTCCTAGACCAACATTTCATCGTGTCGGTGTGTCGGTGTTGTGCATATCCAACTTATGTATTGGTTAGGATTCACAATACTTTTTGAAAGGGAATGTGTGGCTTCAAAGAAGCGGATATCGTAAATTCTGGCATAAGAACGGTTCATATCAGTGCGGCCTTAGACCAGGAAAGTCCACCATCGATCAAATGTTCACTTATGGCAGATCGTGGAATTCAAATCGACACTTATCACCTTATCATCGATTTTAAAGCTGCGAAAATCAATAGGGACGAACTATAAAGAGAAATGTCTAGTTTTGGCATACCAGACAATCTTGTCCGTTTGTGCAGGATGACGATGGAGAATGCACGTTGGTACATAAAGATCGGAATCGGAACAGATCTCACCGATGCATTTGACTTCAAAAAAGTTTTAATCAATGCGATGCTCTGTCGTGTGACTTCTTCAACATCGTTCTTGAAAGAATTTCGCAAAACTAGAGGTACAATCTTTCAAAACTTCGCCCTATTACTCGGATATGCCAACGACATTGATATAATTGGAAGAACAAAGCGTGATATCAGTGGTGCATTTGTGGAAGCGAAAAAGATGGGTTTAGCGGTCAATGAGGATAAGACCAAGTATATGTTGTCATTAAGAAAGGACAGACAACACTTCTAGACAGAACGTCAGCATATACAGATATAATTTTGAGGTAGTTAAGAACTTTGTAGGCGCCGCTATTAATTCAAACAATAATACCAGCGCAGAAATCAAACGGAGAATAACTATTGCCAATGACTGCTTGTGGATTAAGAAGGCAATTGAGTAGCAAAGTCCTCTCTCGAGCAGCTAAAGTGTCCGTCTATAAAACTCTCATCATCCCGGTCCTTGTGTAAGATGCAGAGACATGGTCCTTGTCGAAAGAGAATGAGAATGTTTTAGGATGTTTTGAGAGGAAAATTCTCCGTGTGATATGTGTGCATAGACGGGAGGCTGTACAGCGCAACCGATCTAGTCAAACGAGTTAAAGTCCAACGACTTAGGTGGCTAGGTCATGAAGAGCGAAGGGACCCAAATGCTCCCACCGGGAAGGTCTTCGAATCCAACCCCAAGGACTGACAATGAAGACCGCGGATCAGGTGGCGCCCACAAGTGGGTAGAGGATCTGAACCAAATTGACGTGTGAAGCTGGAGACAGCTAGCTAGGGACTGAGCTAGCTGAAGAAGCTTGTTAATTAAGGCTCTGGTCCACGACGGATTGTAGCGTCGCCTTAAGTATAAGTAAGAAAGCAAGTATAAGTAAGTAAATATTGGTACGGACTTTGGATAATCAATTTATTTTTTAAAGCTACATATATGCCTAGACTCTGGAGAACCCACTTAAAAGGGCTGTTCTGTTTAAACCTTAAAGATGTAGTGAGTACTGAGCATGATATGCATACCTACTTTATTTGTTGCAAACTAATGGACATTTTTTCAAAGTGCATTAACAAAGTGACAAGTGCGCTTGAAATTTTAAAAATAATCCGTTAAATTAGAAAATTCAAAAATAAAAATATTTTCCAGGAAGAATGTTTTTTTTTTTTAAATCCTTTATCAATTAAAAATATATGAAATACACTTTCTATTTCTTCTCCCATACAAACTATTTATGAATATTTATGTTTACAATTAAGAAAGTCTAATAAAAAAAAAACATGAAATTACTCGTATGCACCTTACCCCCAGATTTACAGTGGAAGTTTAAACCCCTTTTTTGGTTTAAATTTCAGTTCAACAATAAATTTGATTAAACGGTGTCATTTAAACCTTGAACAAAGTTCATTCCGTGGTTTAAGTTAAACGTCACTATTTTGCGGCTTAAACCTCAAATTAACAACCCTTCACACCTTTGCAAATATTATTTATTCTCAGTTTACTTAAGCTACGTTCAATGCAGTGGTGTAGCGTACCATCTCGGCGCCCGGGGCGGGAGACCCATTATGCCGCCCCCATTCAATACTAAATTAAAATTAAATTTCAAAACATCATTTCACAGGCAATGAAGTATCTTTTATTGAAAGTAAAATAGAATTAGCGGTTTCATGAACGGATTTTACGAGCCTTACGAATGAGGCTCCTGAGACAAAGCTGCATCTGCGGATTCATCTCCATGCATGCGTTTTTTCCTGCGAATTGTACTCGTTTTGAGATCGATTCCGAGTTTTTTCCAAAAAGTCTTAGAAAAGTCGATTGCGGCTTGGACGAAACGGTCTCTGCTCTCCACCAGGAGAGCTTTTAAAACGCAGAGTTTCTGAGCATACGTACCCACACTCAGTCCACATTGCTGCAGGTAAATCTGTGCGTCATCTTCTTCAGGTAGCTCTGCAGCTCAAAAGCTAAGAAAAGTGAGGAAGTTGAATGACTGCATGACTGTCAGAAGAAGACTGGCTACCGATCCGTCAATTCTTCCAGTACCTCAAGAACTTCCACAAACTTATTTTTAAGCGTCTTTATACAGCTTCACGAGGTTCACTTTTTCTGCAGGCTTGTGACTAGATCCTTGAGATACTTCTGGTGAGTCGAAATCCTCTTGACCCTGCTCTGTGGTGGGACCAGAACGACTTCCAACTTCGACGGCAGGCACGTCTTCTTCTTCTGCCCGTAAAATAAGTTATGCATTCCCATGAATATTGGCCGGAGGACAATTCTAGGCCACTCACGATTGTAGATGGAGGAATCTTACTTACATTGGAATCACTTCCGCTGCTGCTGGATGCCGCCGTAGACGTTAACGTAGCTTTTGAACCAGAACTAGAACTGAAATATTTCGCGTCTTCGCGTCTGCTTCTTTCTTAGAATTTTTCTTGCGGTATTCCGCGCCGCTTCCTTTAACTCTTTTCATTTTCAAAAACTAGTTCAAAGGTTGAGTGAAGTACTAAGTGCTTAGTTTTAGAAGATTCAACAGTATTTAAACTATAAACAACACAATCGAAATAACTTTCTGTGATTCGGGAGGGAGCAAAAACATTGAGCTGGCTGAGACTAGAATAACGTTTCCGTCGAATCCTAGTTATCTTATCATATCTCGCATATACATATCATATGTTTCGGAAAACTCCCTTTCAGTTTCGCGAGAGTTTCGGAACGTTTCGGTTTAGTTTCGCGATCAGCGCGACAATACGGAATGCACTCTTACGGCCCTACTCACCGTCTACGAATTCACGATTTCAAATTTACATCATTGTTGTTTGTTGACTTGCCAAACGATCTGTCATGAAACATATGATTTCTACTCTACCCGCATCACCGGCAACATTTTGCCGCCCTCCTAGGCCTGCCGCCCGGGGCGGACCGCTCCCCCCGCCCCCCTACGCTACGCCACTGGTTCAATGAACTGAAGTTCAGATAAGACTGTGAAAGCGGACGAGTTGAACTTCAAATTTAAACTCCAAATGGGTTCAGCTGTGAAATTGGGGGTTAGTGATTTAAAAAACTTTCCTTTTTGAACTGAAGTTGCCATTTTTCTCTGTTAATAGGAATATTAGAAACTTCGTTTATGACCTTATAATAAGATAATACACAAAAAATACTGTAAGGTTAGGAAATCTTGCAGGCCTGTGATTGAACTGGTCCGTTTCTTCATATTCCAACGATTATCATATTCTTCATCTAGTCGATTTTTAGCCTCTCGACCCTTATGGTCTGGAGCACCATCCTGTTGGAAATATGATGAAGATAGTTGAATTAGTGGAATGTCTTCCAATAGTTCACATATTGACGCTGAATTTGTGTTGAAATGATGACTGTCTTATTTTGCAGACCATTTATGAAGGTTGTGAAAATTTGTGATCCCATTTCTTGTAAATTAAGATTCGTCCGTGGAAGAATTCTACTCGTAGTACCACTTGGCATAATTGTAAGTTCGTTGGAATGTCATGCAGAGTATTTTGATTTTCAAGGACTTACTACCTCTTGCGAGGAATTGACAAATCCTGCAAGAGTATCTCTTCTCAGGAAAAGTGCTGCTCATTAACCATTCGGAATCGGCAGAAAATTGTAGGTCCCCTACATACTCGTATGTATCTCCAAACACGGACACAGAAATGGTTGGGAGTTGTAAGTTACTAGGTTTTCTATAAGTCGTCATGGCCTATAATTTTCTTAGTTTTTAATTTAAATTCTACTAATAAACTCGTTGTCATCCAAGCTCTACTCCAGCAACCAGTTACAAAACTCAAATCTGTTTTCTAAATGATTTAGTGCCATTTGCTGATACGAAACTTAAATATTTATGTTCAACTTAAGCGCTTATGTTCTACTTTTTCCTCTATGTAAACTGTCATATAAGAGTTTATGTGGAACATAAGTATTTATGTTCCGTATCAGTAAATGGGCCTTAATGAATACATGTAGGCTAAAGTTCGTTAATACTACATAATATCAACTAAAACATTTTGGTCTTCTTTTGCCACTAAAAACTTTTTACTTCTTAGTTGATCAGTGAACTCTATTTGCAAGCAGAGTATTTTGATAACGTATAATAAATTCCTTGCTTTACCAATAGTTATCGATAACACTCAACATTTACCGTTGAATGGTAAGATTTTTGGAATCATTTATATAGAATGAAGCATTTTTCTACGCCCTACTGTATAGGCAGGAATTCATTGTTATAAGTTAGGTACAATATCATTGTGACATACAAAACGCAATACGTATCTTACTATTTATATGTATAAACATATTCATATTAGTCATTTTATTTGTTCAGAAATGTTGTTTTTGTTTATCTTACTTTTAAGCGGAAATAACAATAAGAAATTTGGTGTAAGCTGCCTATGGGATGATGCTTTCAGTACAGATCTTCATTTCTTTTAAAAATTTAAATGCTACATCCGACAGCCCTGAAGGGTTGAAAAGCTAATTAATCTATTTTTTCGGCAAGTGTACAAAATATGGTTTAATATTGCATAAACAGTATATGCATATTGAAGACCTTGACATTCAATTTTGTCACTTGAATCCTACCGGACATTAATTTAAACATATATTTAGTACTGCAAGTGAATTTTGGTGGAAAATTTGTATCTGTCCTTATACAGGGTGATTTGCATAAGGTGTGACAAAAAGCTAGAGCGTGTAGGTTGGACTTAGACAAGAAAAAAATCGTATAGGAGGGGGGGGTCTATTTCCCCCCGTTTAGGCGGGAGGGGCAATTTAAGGAAAAAATCACTTAAAACAGAAAAAAAAATTATTAAAAAATAACGGTGACACCTACAGAGTAATGCTATAGCATTTTGAAAAGCCAGAAATACATTCTTTAATTTTGTTTTTAAATAAAGTTGTTCGAGTGAATAGTTTTTGAAAAATTAATTTTCAAAATCAAAATTTTGAAAAAAAAAATGAAAAATTTTTTTTTAAACAATTTTTTTTCAAAATTTTACGTAATTAAGTATTATTTTTTTATTCAATATTCAATGCTCTTATTAATTTTTGATCAAACACAAAAAACCGGATGTCAAAATGTTTTGCAGTTTTTGAGAAAAACAAAAATAACAAAAACTAAAGGGTTTTCCAATAAGAGGTGTTATTTTGAATAGCCCGCTATTTCGGTAGCTGTCACTTTTGAAGCTGTCATTTTTTGATATTTGAAAAGTAGAAACTACGCTATTAATAAAAATGGAACGATACACGCTTAAACAACGCATTGAAATTATTAAAATTCACTATAAAAATGGTGAAAATTTGGCAGAGACGGTTCGTAAAACTAAAACATTTTTGGGTCGTCGTGAAGCACCTTGTCGGACCGCAATACAGAAATTGGTGGACAAATTCGAGCTGTTGGGACAAGTTAGTGATGTGAAGAATAAAACCCGTGCACGTCGCTCAAGAACAACTGAGAATATTGCTGTTGTAGCCCAAAGTGTTGTCCATTCCTCGTCGTTCTTTGGAATTAGGCATTCCACAAACGTCATTACACCGTATTTTGCATAAAGACTTGGGTCTTAAGGCTTATAAAGTTCAGTTAACACAAGAACTCAAGCCGGCTGATCATCAACAACGTCGTGTCTTTGCTGATTGGGTCCTTGAAATGCATGAAAATGATCCGGAATTTCATCGAAAAATCATCTTGACTGATGAGGCCCATTTCCACCTCGGAGGCTACGTCAACAAGCAAAACTGTCGCATCTGGGGCTCGGAAAACCCAAGAGTTATTGTTGAAAAGCCTCTCCATCCTCAACGCGTGACTGTTTGGTGCGGTTTATGGTCCCGCGGGGTCATTGGACCTTACTTCTTCGAAAATGAGGCTGAAGCAACAGTTACGGTCAATGGATTGCGCTATCGAGAGATGATTAATGATTTTTTATGGCCTGAATTGGATGGTATTGATCTGGACAACGTTTACTTTCAACAAGACGGCGCTACGTGCCACACAAGCAATGAAACCATCGATCTTTTACGGGAAAAGTTTCCGGACCGTGTTATCTCTCGAAGAGGTGATCACAATTGGCCACCGAGATCTTGTGATTTAACACCTTGCGACTTCTTCCTTTGGGGCCACGTGAAAGATAAGGTCTACGCCAACAGCCCAGCGTCGATTCAAGACCTCAAAGATGAAATTCGTGAGGCTATCGAGGACATAGGGCAGCCACTTTGCGATTTGGTTATGGAAAATTTCATGAAAAGGATATGGTCCTGTAAGCGTGGTCTTGGCGGCCATTTGGCTGATGTTGTGTTCCATTATTAACGGCATACCTTCCTCTTTATAATGAAATAACCATCCGATCATTTATCTCCAAAAATGCCATTTTTCTTTGAATATCAAAATAACACCTCTTATTGGAAAACCCTTTACTTTTGTTCAAAGAAAAGCCTTTTATTTTAGTTTTTACGTTTTTGGATTCTTAGGTGAATTTACGATTGAAAGGATTAACTTTATTTTTACTATTTTTTTAATTATCGTCTTATAAGCATACAATAATGTGACAGAAAGAAAGAAGAAAGAAGAAAGAAAGTTAATCCTTTCAATCGTAAATTCACCTTAGAATCCAAAAACGAAAAAAACTAAAATAAAAGGCTTTTCTTAGAACAAAAGTAGTTTTTGTTATTTTTGATTTTCTCAAAAACTTCAAAACATTTTGACATCCGGTTTTTTGTGTTTGATCAAAAATTAATAAGAGCATTGAATATTGAATAAAAAATAATAGTTTTTTTGTTTGGAATTAACTTTGAAAATACTAGGCAATTTTTTTGTATTTTAACAAAAATTTTAAGAAATTAACTATCTTTTATTTTTGTCCAGTTATGTATATATCTTTTATAGAACTCATACTGTGCTCTCTTTTATAAATTTAGATAATTGAGCAAGCGAAACCATAAAATTTAAGTTATGTTTATTTTGATTTCACAAATTTTACACTGTCAAAAACTGATTAACTGCATTTTTAAGATTTTTTCTTTAGCAAATACGAGTTTTTGACTACAAAACGTTTGAAAATAAAATAAAAATACAATATGAACGTTTACTTTCAGCTTACGGCCGCGTAAATCAGGAGCGATTCAATTTTTTTGATCAGATAATCAAAATATTGATGATCATAAATTTTCATTTCAATCGCTCCCAATCTCAATCATTTCAATGAATCTCGATTTTCGATATCAATTTCAGTTAACTCGATTCCATTTGTTTCAATTCAATCAATCTTGATTATAAACGGAGTTTTTCTTTTCTGTTCCGATAAATTCGATAAAGTCAGATAGAAGTCAAAAGTTAAGCTAAACCTTAGCAAATCGGTAGGTCCCACTGATTTGAAAAAAGCTTTACCATAAGCCTTGTACTGACAATCTATGTCGGAAAAAGTAAAGCTACTTATTTGTATACACAAAATCATTTGCATGAAAACGAAATATACTTATAACGAGATATTCACAAAAAATCAAAAAAATAGTAAAATTCCAGTTTTACGAAGGTATTTGGTAAACACAATTGTCAGGTGGTGCAAACGTGATTTTAAGCTTATCGAGCTCATATCGATTTATAGAAAAAACATACAATTCTTCTGCGAGCAAGGTCAGGCTTTTTTAATGAACAACTGGATTACATATGAAATATGTGTTTGCTCGGCGAGACGATTACAAATAAAATTTCACTTCCGAAACAAAGTTAAAAATAGAAGTTGCAGGTTTAGTCGTAATGTTTGGAAAATGGTGAAAATATATCCGAATATTGCCCTTTACTCGAATTAAACCTATTTCTAATAGAGATCATACTGCAAGGAAAATATTAACAGTTCTATTAATACAAAAAAAAAAAAAAAACACTAGCCGATACTTAACAAACGTTTCATCTGGTGTTGAAGTTCTAATACTTGTGTCATAAATGCACTGATTTATGAAGTGTATACTTGGTTTAATAATCGGTTCAATCACATGTATGCGTTTGGGTGCAAGGAAGTTATTCGTTCATTAAACGCGGAATTTGGATTGTAAAAGTTATCTACTCGTTATCACATGTCACAGGGTTAATAAGAATGAAAAGATGGATAAATGCTAGCTCGCTGTTGTCACTCGTTACATATCATTGACGACAACTCGCTCGCTCTTTTTCATTTGTTTGCTTCTAAAATAAACAAATTGTTTAATTTTGGAGCAAAATATTACTCGTATTTTAAAATCGTTAGGTATAACAAATTTTTAGAAAAATTAGAAACATATAGATCTGTCATGCGGTAAATAAGTCAGCAGGAGCGGACGAAATACTAGCAAAAGATATTCAATCAAATTCAGAAATTCTCACCCTAGTATTCGCAAATCTTATCAACACCAATCTCATTAAAAAAAAAACACGACAATCTTATCTTTATTGATTTCAAAAAAGCTTCTGATACTCTTAGGTACGATTTTTTTTGGAGTTGGCAACTCTGTTCTGATAAACGTCACTAACGTCAACTCTACATGAAATTATAAAAAAATATTTATTTTATATAATTAAATAAAAAGACTTTATTACACATTCACAAAGTTTGATATCATTATCTATTAGATTTAGATTAGAACCTATGTTTGGTTTAAAGTGAGCACCTGTCTTTACTACTTTATCCCACGGAGAGCCTACCCTCATCGGAGTCAGATTTAGCCCTGAACATTAGCCCCGAGTCAGTCGAAGCCAACTCAGTAGCAAAGCTGTGACATATTGCAGCATGTGCACACCTCTTGCTATGGGGCGAGGTCTATCTAACACCTCTTGAATTCAAGCACGCTTGAAAACCATAGTATGTTTCCGCATTTGGAATAAACCACAACCACCTCGATACTCCCGCTAGGGGGCCTACCTCATAGATAGTCTGAGAAAGAGAGGTTACACTACGCAAACCATCTCTAACTCCTGGGAACTATCTCCCGTGGTGCCAGAATATTAGCTTCCGGTGGAGATTCGCAACCGAGGTCAACCAAGGTGAATCAAGGTCAACCAAGGTCACTTACAGATGAGTTACTGCAAAACTCAGGGCCTGTCAACCCCAGGATACACACAATGCAATTCAATTTTGTTTTATTGAACATACTATTTACAATTTGGCTTACAACTAATAAGATACTAGATACATATGTATGAAAATTTACATTTGTTGGCTCATAGGGGGCCTAACTATATACAGTGACTTAAGTTTAATTATCTACATATATAAATAAAAATGAATCGCAAAATGTGTTGCTAAGCGTTAAACTCGAGAACGGCTCGACCAATTGGGCTAATTTTTTTTTTATGTTTTTGTTAAGACACAAGGAATGTTCTTATGTAGAGAAAAAACGTAAAAATTACTTTCTGAGATTAGCGATTTGGAACAAACATACATTTACATTTTTATTTATATAGATTACTATTAGTCAATGTTCGAAGCCCAACATTATTCCAACATTTACGAACTGTTAATGTTGAATTATGTGGTTCTTATAGAGAAGCCTGTCAGCGTTTCAAAAGCTCAACAAATAGGAACATTGTTTTCTATAATTATATCATCATGTGCTTGATGATGTCCAACAACGTATTATCTCAATTAGGCATGGCCGCGCCTAATCGCCCAATGCACCATGCACGACGCTTTTAATCAAGGGTTGCAACGTGAAAAACTGTTCGATCTCGATACTTTAAGGGAATCGGTTCGAATATATGTTCCGCTGTTGAACCAACAACAAAAGTATGTCTTTGATACACTTATGAAAGTTGTAAATGATGGACCTGGAGGGTTTTAATTTTTGAATAATCCTGGTGGTACAGGAAAGACATTTTTAATTTCATTGATTTTAGCAAAAATTTTGTTCTTTTTTTGTTATTGCAACTACATTATTGGAAGGCGGTTGAACAGCCAATTCAGAGCTAAAATTATAATTGAATATTCAAAGCAATTAAGCAATCAATCAGCAATACAAGTTGAAAGTATGGGATGAATGCACAATGGCACATAAAAAGTCTTTGGAGGCATCAGACAGAACTCTGAAAGATCTGCGGAACAATCAAAACCCGTTAGGTGAAGCGATGATTTTGTTAGCAGGAGATTTTCGTCGAACATTACCAGTTATTCCACGTTCTACACCAGCGGATGAATTGAATGCATGTTTGAAGTCCTCCATTTTGTGGAAAAAAAACTAAGATAGGTACTAAATTTGAGCAAGAATATGCGTGTCGAATTGCAAAATGATTGATCTGGAGAAATATTTTCAAAACAACTCATTGACATTGGTAATGGTAAAATCCCCATAGATATAATGACAGGCTGCATTACATTTCCTGTACATTTTTGTCAGTTTACAGAATAAAAACCGAGCTTATAGAAAAGGTGTTGCCAAACGTCACTCAAAATTACAGAGATCATTGTTGGTTGAGTGACCAAGCTATATTAGCTGCCAAAAACACGGATGTAAATGAAATAAATTTCAAAATCCAAAATGAAATCGTCGGTGAATTAAGGACATACAAATCAATTGATTGCGCAACTAACCAAGATGATGTCGTCAATTATCCACCAGAGTTTTTGAACTCACTGGATTTACCAGGATTACCTCCCCATAATCTTCAATTAAGAGTAGGATCGGTGGTCAAAATGTTACGAAATATCAACCAACCGCGACTTTGTAACGGCACACGGCTAGCAGTGAAAAAATTACTGAACAGTGTGATCTAAAGGGAAAATATAAGGAAGAGGATGTGTTGATACTCCACATCCCAACGGTACCAACTGACGTACCGTTTGAATTTAAGCAACTGCAATTTCCAGTGCGGCTTGCTTTTGCTATGACCATAAATAAATCACAGGGTCATTCGTTGAGTGTTTGCGGCGTCAACCTAGAAAACCCATGCTTCTCTCATGGACAGTTGTATGTTGCCTACTCTCGCGTCGGAAAACCGACAGCTTTATTTATTTACGCGCCAGGTGATCAAACCAAAAATATCGTGTAACACCATTATTACTACTACTATACTAAAGTCTTGCAATTTACAAAATAGAAAACTTATATTTGTAAGTAATCGTTGTTTATTATAGAGACATAAATAAAGTGATCACTCTTAAGCGCCCAATACACGATACAATTATTGTACCGATTATCGTACAAAAGTTGAATCCCATGCGATGATTGTGTGTGCAAAACAAAGTATCCGCTGTACTGAAATCGCATGGTCGAATGCTATCGAGCGAAAACGAGAGGTTGCATACGGCTGCTTTGATGGGAATCGTACCGTTTGTAACGTATGTGACGACCGTGAAACCGATGCTTTTGTTTTGGCAGCTAGTTAGTAGGAGAAAAATGGTTTCAATAACAGAAAAAGAATTCTGGTTAGAATTCATTGATAAAATACAGGTCGTTGCCTTGTCTGTGGAATGTTAACATTTACATGAAAATGAGGAACTTTTTTGACAATTGATGAAATCGTGAGCTAGTCGTATGGTGTGTGTGCTCACTTTCGATATCGCTACCGATATCGGTACAACTCAAGTCGGTACGATAGATTGTACCGTGTATTGGGCGCTTTAAATATGTTTTATTACTGCGAAGGGCCAAGAAATTTTGACAGAAGAAAGTCTGTCGGGAAGGAACTATTAACAAAAAAAATCATTGTTGTGTTGTTTCACAGAAATAGGGCACAGCAACGTCTGCCGGGGCAGCAGTTTTTATATAAAATTTACATGTCGGTTGACTGTATTGTCCTCATAATGTTCATTCCTGGTTGTCAGTGGTGATTTTTGTGGGTTGTGGGCAGGGATGGCGTTTTAGCGGCGGTGGTAGGCTGACCCAATGTCAGCGTAGAACGAGACTACTTCCTCGTTGTCCATGATTACGTTGTCATCCAGAGTTTCCATCGCACTGAGGTACCTCAGCTCGGGATGTCGTTGTTCTGTGGTCATCCTTCTCATAAGTTTCTTCGTTGAATGAACTAGATATTTGTTCAGTATGGGATTAAATTGGCTTCTGTGTAGAGATGTTCGTTCCTGTAGTGTTTCTGTCATTGACGGTCGAAGTAGAGTCTAGTGCAGATCCTGAGTATCTTCCTTTCGAATAGTTGCAGTTCCTTCATACCTGTCTTCGAGATGGAAAACCAGACTGGGAAGGAATAGCTGATCACTGGTCGTAGGAGCTGCTTGTAGATTAATATCTTTGTTGGTTGGCTAAGACCTGATCTTCTTTTCAGCAATGGATGCAAACGGCTGAATTCCCAGCTGGCCTTTTTCAGAACATTTCTTGAGTGCAGGTTGAACCTTAGCAACTCGTTGAAGTGCACTCCCAGATACTTGACATTTGGCTTTGCTATTATGGAGGATCCGTCAGGTAGTCTTAGGACCAGATTTCTGAAAATTGTTGCGGTGCGAATGCCTCTACCAGTTGAAGGTCTCCTGAAGCAGACAAGTTCCGATTTGAAAGCGTTGATTCGGATGCCCCATTTCTGGTAGAATTGGAAGAGTCTGTTAATGTGGGTTTCTACTTTTTGGACAGCGATTAGAGGTGACATTGATGTGGCGTAGGTGAGCGAGTCATCAGCATACAGAAGGTTCTCGCATCCAATTGGTGAAAGTTGGTCTGAATTCATCAAGTTGTAGAGGAAGAATCCTAGTTATGAGCCTTGGGCGACTTCAGCTCTGATGGTCTTCATGTTTGACTTGCAGTTATCTACTTGAACGAAAAATTTCCTGAAAGATAGGAAAGAAAAGAGAATTTTTATTAATGGCGTAGTTACTTGCATAAGATGAAGTTTGTGGATTAGACCGTCTATCCACACGCTATCGTATGCTTTCTCGACATCCAGAAAGTATCCGACGGTGTTGAGGGCTGTGGTGATAGCGTGCTGGAATTTTCCAGGATGCAAGGTTGAGTGTTTTTCTCGAAAGCCGAATTGCATGTCAGGGATGATTGAATTATCACAGCAGAATTTCTTCAGTCTTCGTAAGATTAATTATTCCAGTAATTTGCTGATGTTGCTGAGAAGTGACATTGGCCTGTAGTTGGAAGCTAAGTTGGAATCACCTTTCTTCGGAATTGGCACAATCTTCGCTGTTTTCCACTTCTGGGGGAAGTAACAGTTGATGCAATTGTTTAAAATGATTGTAAGGAAAATAATTACCGCCTGTGGCAGCTTTTTCAGGATGTAGTAGGAGACACCATCCGGGATACACACACCCAGTAATCGATCGAAGTAGTATCCAGCCACTAGGAGTGTGCACCCTTTTATTAGTCTTTGTTTTAGGAAAGATATTCCTAAGCAATCTTCTTGATCCCAACGATCGTTTATTTTAACTTCATATTTCTCCAAGATTGCTAAAACCAAAACGTCGAACAAAAGAGACCATTATCTCAATCACTTTCGTTTATGCTTTGGCCGTGACAATGTGATCACTGATAACTATTGAGTTTTCTTAGTTGTCCAAATCTCCAGCTGGGTTATCCGGAGGAATAGACGTAAGCCTCCCCACCACGACAAGGTAAAACTCATCGGGGAGGAGATTTAGATTTGATTAGATACGATTTGTATTATTTAATTTTTGGTTATATTGGTTACAATGTATACAAAAAAACATTTAACTTTGTTTTTCCGTCTGTCTGCTAGATTGACAATCCAATTTGTAAATCTTTAAATTAAATTATTATTACATTTTCAATATAGCAATTAATTTGACATTTATGAATTAAAAGTGTTTTTTTTTTTTTTTAAATCGGCGTTTTTTATGCGGCTCCTCTCCTATATTTAAGCGCAATTTTTAAGAATTTATATATGTAGTTTTTCCACATCCATTTCATTTGATAATGAAATACAGCATTCCTCTGTTATAGTATCACTTCCTAATAAATTTCGTCTTATTTCTCGCAAGACTGGACAATATCTCAGGAAATGTATGAAAACATTTTGCAACGAAAAAATAAATTTTTTATTTCGAATTCGAGTTCAATTTTCTCTGCCAAATTAAAAAGATTTGTTATAAAACCGGGTCTAACTTTCAAAGATGTTGAATTGTAATTATTGAAATATTTTCAAGATGGATTAGAGTTCGCAAGAATTCTTCGTTTGGTTTTGGCAAGTTCGCGAGACAATTGTTGCTCGTCTTTCCTTCCGCACTTAAATATCCAAACTATTTGCATTCTTTCATCATTTGGAAAACGACTAAAAAATTTATTTTTTCAATATCGTTGATCTAAGGCTAAAGTTCCTGCATCAACCTTCGTCTATAGTGGTCAACATAAAAACCAGCAACCAGATGTCTGTCAGGTAGTGTCGTATAGTGTTGTAGCAAATTTAAATTTATTTATAGTATTTTTTTTTTTCTTATATGAAACTAATGTTTTGATTGATCATGAATGGTAGAATGGCTGGTGATAATGATTAAGATTTAACCTTCTTTGGTGCCTTATATATATTCATTGCCAACGAATGTAAATTTTGACACATTATGTAGTATTCGTATCTTATTAGTTGTTAGCCAAATTGTAAATAGTATGTTCAATAAAACAAAATTGAATTGAAAAAAAAAAATTGAATGGAATTTTATTTGTAAAAACAAAAAAATCAACTTTGCATATAAAAACATTGAAAATCTTAATACAATTAGGAATACTGGTGATTAGTGGAAGAAATGTTAAATGTCAAATGGCCAAAACTTGGTGGCGAAGAATTTTTTCACAATCTGAAGTTGATCTTCCATGTTGGCCATGCCAGAAAAAAAAAACAAAACGCTCCAAATTTTTTTTTAGAAGAAGTTCTTTCCCTACACAATCAAATTTTTTTCTCTGAATGCATTTCTTCTTCCTTTCAAAAATCGATTATTAGATACCATTATAAAACAAAATATTAAATAAAATAATAAATAAATTGTATTTAATATTTTATTAATAATTGATACTTATATATAAAATATACAATTACTGCACTCATTGGAGTCTGAAAATCAACCTAAATAAGTCAAAAATGTATGTAATCCGTAAATAAAATAGTAAACTAATACAAATATCTAACATTAGAATAGAAAAAAACACATTTACAAATTTTAAGACACATATATGGAGGCTGTTTGAAAAGTTCTCGGCCTAACATAGAAGACGTTGTTTTAATAAATAAATTTTAATTCCTCAAATAGCCTAATATATATAAATTGTATGTGAAGTGAAGATGACTTCGATGAGACATTGGGGGAATCTGCACCTTCGTATTCCATGGTCAAAAAGTGGGCAGTCTTATTTAAACATGGCAGACAGAGCGTCGAAGATGATCGCAGAAGCGGAAGGCCAACAACATCCACCTCTTCAGAAAACGTCGATAAAGTTCATAAAATGGTTTTAGACGACCGAAGGTTAAAAGTGCGAAAAATAAGCAACACCATGGGGATCTCTTCTAAACGGGTTTACCACATTTTGACCGAAGAATTGGGGTTGAAAAAATTGTCCGCAAGGTGGTTCCCGCGTTTTCTGAGCGAAGAACAAAAATTCAATCAAGTTGAAATCTCTAGAGAGAATCTAGCTTTATTTCGGAGGAATACCAGAGATTTCTTGAGAAGATTCATTACCACCGACGAATCATGGATTCATCACTATATTCCTGGGACAAAAGAACAATCAAAACAATGGAAGCATAGCGGTTCTCCTCCACCGAAGAAAGCCCAGTCGTGTGCTTCAGCTGGGAAAGTGATGGCGTCAGTCTTTTGGGATTACAAGGGAATTATTTTTATTGATTACCTTCCCAAGGGCCAAACTATCACTGGTTAATACTTTGCAAACCTGTTGGACAAATTGGCTGGAAAAGTTGCCGAAAAAACCAAGATTAGCCAAAAAGAAGATCCTTTTTCTTCAGGATAAAGCTCCAGCACACAAGTCGGTTGTTGTCATGGCTAAACTCCATGAACTTCGATTTGGTGTATTGAACCACCTTCCTTATTCACTTGATTTGGCACCATCAGACTATTACCTCTTTCCTAACTTAAAAAAAATTTGGCTGGACGCAAATTCTTCACCAACGAGGAGGTGATTGCTGAGATGGAGCGGTTTTTCGAAGAGTTGGAGGAATCGGCCTATAAAATGGGTATAGAAGCACTGGAACACAGATGAAATAAGTGCATTGATATAAGAGGAGAATATGTAGAAAAAGATTAAAAAAAAGTTTTAAAATTTATTGCGTTTTATTGGTCAGGCCGAGAACTTTTCAAACTGCCCTCGTACCTATATAAGAACACTTTATTAAAAATTGTAAATAATATACTTAAATAACCTTATGCAGAAAAGCTTTCTAGGCTACGCAGATTTCTCTCTGCAAACAAAATTGTGTATTTACCTATACTGAATAAGATTGAATTAAATTGAATTGGGTGCAAGAAATTTCTCTCCCCTTCTGATTTGACTATTAAAAACCGAAAAATATATTGCAGTGTATCCACATATGCGCCGCCACTGCCCATTCAACAAATGAGTTACAGAACATGTAAAGTGCAATCGAGTATGTTAGTCATAGCACAACAGCACCATTCCACTCGATTGCATTGATTATCACTCAATAGCAATAAGATCCTAGTTTAGATATTGTAGCCAATAAGAAAATAGAATAATTCTGAATATACATATAATATTAAATGTAGAAGTAAGATAGAAAATAAGTATAACAGTTTAAGACAATAGTATTTAAGGAATTTATTTTTGGCAAAATAAAACAGAGTCATAAGAATATTCATATTGATTATATCTTTTACTTTCAACCTTACGGCGAGCTGACTCGCTTTAACATTTTAGCGTGGTGCGCTTACACCAACAATGTGACAATTCATTTAACACACCACACTATACCATAAGTTAACATTTTGTAGTCTTATTGTCATAGGGTTTATGAACTCGTCTTTTATTAAGCAACAGTTAAACAAACGAAATGAAAACAATTTGCTTATACAACTTTTTCGTGTTTATTTTATTTCACCTTTAAATTGAAAATTTGCTAACGCGCATTTAAATTAGACAGTATTTATAAAACCAAAGGGAAAAATTAAAACAAAAAACGGTTTTTTGGGTGCAACCCTCCCTGATAACAAATTCAATACCACACTTCGTACACTTTGTGACATAAGTACATAGGAAACAGATCGCAACTGTTTAAACAAAAAAAAAAGCATACCTAATAATTTAAGAGATAATTGATACAATAGTCGTTAAACAAAGAAATTCGTTGCGCACTTTTTTTTTTAAAAACATTAATGTAAAAATAATCAAATAGTGAATTATGTACATATGTACATAGCCTAGTTTATTCATTCAAATTTAAATTAGCAGACACTCGTAAAATTGTTTAAAAGACATGAAAAACAGTACAAATTGCACGATATTTGTCGGGAGCATTTTAAATGAGACCGACATATCCTTGTCAGCGTAAGCTGAGAGGAAATTACAAAAAAAGAATACATTAAGTTCAAAAATTGAAAATAAAAGAACTTTTCAGAAAATTTACTATTTTCTTTCAAACTCTTAATCAATCGGCTTTTTAAAAACTCAATTCGATGGAAGTCTCATATCGAAAAAATGTCGTGTTGATTGGCTGCCTATATCGCGTGATTGAGACGAGACTTTTTTTTACTTGCGATATATTGAAACTGTATGATCTGTGAAACCTGAAACGTGTTTATTAAAAATGAAATTTTAAAAACATTTTTGTTAGTTCTAAATGCATTCCACAAGTACTTTAAACCGGGAATTCCATTGTAATCAAAACTATCGAAAACATGGCAGTTTAGAATACGGTGTGAAAAAAAGTGTATCTCTCCATTATGCGGTTTTAAAAAGTTGTAAGTGACGTGGTGTTTTTTGAAAAATTTAAATACTCGTGAATATTGGCTTCTGTTTTTATTTGTGATTACTTTTCTTTATAAATAAATTTTGCGGTAAGTTTTTTGCAAACATTTTTTGATAACAAAATTAAATAGTTTTTCCACAAGACCTTGTGCAAAATAGACATTGACTCTACTCTTCGACAAAAAAAGGGATACCAATTTTTCGTGTTAGCCATTGGATGTTGCCTTTATTCGAAACTTCTTTAATTTTTTTAGCTTTTCATAATGGTTATATATTTTTTTTTTTTTTTTATAATACACTCGCGCTCAAGGGTATGTTAAGAGACCCTTATAATGTTTTAAACACAGCACGGGCGAGGGGGAAATTAGGAGGGGAGAGAAAGGAGGTGTCGATGAACATTGATTTGGAATGTTTGCAAATTGAAATGGCAAGGGAAAACTGTGCCGGGTAAGTTATTCCATAATCGTGTTGTGCGACTAAAAAACGAATCTCTATATTTGACGGTACGACCAAAGTTAGGCTCAAGGGTGAACTGATGAAAGAAGCGATAAAACAGGGAAATACATGAAACATTCCGACGGTGTTCAAGAGATGGGAATGAATCCATTATAGCTCTGTTTCCAATCAATTTTAACGCTCTGTTTTGAATTCTATCCAATAAATGGAGAGAAGATTGAGCAGCGCCTGCCCAAAGGTGTGAGTTATACTCGAGTTTTGGACGTATATACGTCTTATAAATGGTAGCCACATCAGAAGGGGTGAAAAATTTCTTACATCGATATAGAAATCCTAAGCATTTAGCAGCAATGAAGTGGATTAGAAGTTGTGATGTGCTTTTTGCTTTCCAGCCGAGGTTTTGCTCGCCGGATTTCCAGGGTCGTTCTGAAGAAAAACACGAAACTTCAGTAGGAAGGTCTTTAGAACCTTATACAAAATCTTTATTGAAAAACAAATCTTAAATTCATATAACAACTTAAATATTCTTGAATTCAATTATTTACACCCTGCCTGGTGTATCTGGTAAACATCGGTTATTCTTCTTGTATTGGGGTCCTGCTGGTTTCCTCTAGAAAGCTTTATTCTGGCATCTGGTTCCTTCGTCAACTGGCATTCGGTATCGGGTCACTCTTTTATAAATACGGGCTACGGACTTCGCTCCTGGCGCTTACAAGATCAACAGTTTAAGGCCCTGGTAGGCACAAGATCAACAGTTTAAGGCCCTGGTAGGCACAAGATCAACAGTTTAAGGCCCTGGTAGGCACAAGATCAACAGTTTAAGGCCCTGGTAGGCACAAGATCAACAGTTTAGGGCCCTGGTAGGCACAAGATCAACAGTTTAAGGCCCTGGTAGGCACAAGATAAACAGTTTAAGGCCCTGGTAGGCACAAGATAAACAGTTTAAGGCCCTGGTAGGCACAAGATCAACAGTTTAAGGCCCTGGTAGGCACAAGATCAACAGTTTAGGGCCCTGGTAGGCACAAGATCAACAGTTTAGGGCCCTGGTAGGCACAAGATCAACAGTTTAAGGCCCTGGTAGGCGCAAGATCAACAGTTTAAGGCCCTGGTAGGCACAAGATCAACAGTTTAAGGCCCTGGTAGGCACAAGATCAACGGTTTAAGGCCCTGGTAGGCACAAGATCAACAGTTTAAGGCCCTGGTAGGCACAAGGACGTTTTATTCTTCGAACCAAACTGATGGAACGAAAATGCCGGACAATTTCAGACGACTCGTAGACTCTAATCTAGCTCGTCAGCTTCGACCGTAGCAAACAAGTGACTTTCCTTCCTAAAAGGAGGTCCTCTTGTTATATTTTTCGTAAAAACTGAGTGTGAATTATATACTGGTCGAATGTAAATCACCCAATGTGTTCGACTGGCTGTGACGTCATACCCTTATTGTGACTGCATATTATAATAAGACAAGGTATAAAATCCCTTTATCTTAGCGAGGTAACTGGTGTCGTTGGTAGCTGCGGCGTCGTATGGTGTCGTCGGTCGGTGCTGCGGCGGCGGCTGCTTAGTCATGGTGAATTAAATCACCCAGGGTGTTTGGTATTGGTAGAGGCATGGAACGCTTCGTTACAAAGTTTCAGACAAGAGATCATTTATAAAAATGAGGAAGAGAGTCGGAGACAAAACGGAGCCTTGGGGAACACCAGCATTTATTTTATGAAGATCAGACTTAAAACCATCCAATGCAACATGTATTGAACGATCTAGAAGGTAATTTCTAATCCAAAGAATAAGGGCTTCGTTGATGCCAAACGCACGCATTTTCGATAAGAGAGCCTGGTGCCAAACTCTATCAAATGCCTTAGAAATATCAAGCGCAATAATCTTACTTTCTCCAAAACAATGTAAAGATCTGTTCCACTCTTCGGTGAGATATGCCATCAGATCACCAGTGCAACGATTGCTGCGAAAGCCGTATTGCCGATCATTAACCTTCCTATACTCGCGCATTGGTCTCTCAGACCGACAAATCATTAATTCTTTGTTTTCTTGAAAAATATAATCCTTGCCCCCCTGAAGTTTTCAGTAGCTTCCTAAATATGTGTTCTCCATCGTTTAGCTGGGCGCAAGCGCATATGCCGAGTAGACGTGTTCCTTTTTTGTGAGTTTTCGGTCCCTCAGACCGACGCGAGAATAAGTCCAGATTGCTTCGATTTACGAAAATATGAAGATTGAATCTTTTTTTTTTTTTTTTTCTTAAAGAAAATATTTTTTTTTATTATTTTAGTTAAGGTCCAAAAAAAAATTGAACTTTTTGAGAGGTTAGTTTGAAAGGGTATTGCTTCCAAATAAAGTAATAATTCCTATATTTTTTTATTTGTTTTATTCAATTATATTATTTTCTTAAAAATAAATGGCAGAACTACTTAAAGAGAATAGATATTCAAGAAAATACAAACGAAATAAAGTCTCGGTCTGAGAGACCGTGCGCGAGTATACGTGTGTTGTCAAAACGCGCAAGTATAGGAAGGTTAAGAAGCTTTCGATCTTCGAGATATTTCTTGAGCTGATGATTTATCAGCGATTCCATGACCTTGGAAAGAAGGGACGTAAGTGCGATTTGTCGATAAGACGAGGGGGAGGAAGGGTCACCTTTTTTAGAAACAGGCTGGACAAATGCTGTTTTCCATCTTCTAGGGAAGATTCCAAAACAGTAGGAGCGATGAAAAAGCTTATGCAATGGTTTTGCCAGCGATGAAGAACACCTCTTCATAAGAATGGGGGGTATACCATCAGGACCAGCGGATTTGTTTATATCAAGATCTCGAAGGGCTCTTGCAACTGTACGAGTGCGGAAATATACCTGTCCCATTGAATGATTTACGTTCTCAAGCACAGGAGGGGCAATGTTGCTAACAGGCAACGTGGAGTTAGCAGCAAAATGAGCTGCAAGTACATTTGCCTTCTCTAAAGAGCTAGTTATCGGTTTTTCTTTGTAGATGAGCGTTGGAACCGAAGATAAAATTGAATTTTTTATGTTCTTGACAAATGACCAGAAATTTCTACTGCCTTTGGGACATTGCAGGATTTTTTGCCTTAATTTCTGTTCATGTAAGAATTTGGTTCTCTTTATAAGAGCGGTGCATTGGTTTCTGACTTGTTTAAACTTTTTCCGATTTTCCTCGGTTGGGTTGGCTTTGTAAGGACCTGATAGCTTCCTTACAGCTTGTATCGAACCAAGACTTTTCTTTCGACTTTATACTCTTAATTCTGTAAGGAATAAAAGTACGCATCCCAAGAAAAATCACTTCTGTGATCATATCAGCACTGGCATCAACGTCACTATCGAGGAAACATAGTGACCAGTTAAAAATTCTAAAAAAGTTATTCAGACCGTCCCAGTTGGCTTTCTCGTATTGCCAAACGGTCCTAGTTGGATGCTTCTCTTTAACTGGATGAATGGGACACGAGAAATTAGATGATATTACACAATGGTCCGAAGTGCCGAATGGGGATTTTACCGTTATGGTATACTTATCAGGGTTAGAAGTAAGAAACAAATCGAGAGTGTGAGCGTTTTGCCCAGCAACATCTGGTATACGGGTGGGCTCATCTACCAGCTGAGTAAGTTGGTGCATCTCAGCAAATATCTCAACATATCTTCCTTCGGGTGTTGTCTGTCCTGAATGGCGGAGCCAATTTGAATTGTGTACATTGAAGTCGCCCGCAATAACGACTTCAGTGTGAGGGTACAGGGAAACAATTCGGGAAATGAAATCAGACAGCGCATCAAACTCATTAAGAGTTGAATTGCTGTCCAGATTCGGACTCCTATAAATAAAACAATAATGGATGATGTGCTTGCGGACAGTAAATTTGAGCCACATGAAATTAAAATTCGTATTAGAACAATGTCCGTATTGAGGAAGACTCTGGCAAGCAACATCATGTCTAACGTAGACTAAAAGGCCGTGATGGCGAAAGAGTAAAGGCATTAGGTTATAGCCAGGCAGGCTAAATTCTGAAAGATCAGTATTTGCACCAACCTAGTGTGTTTCACTTAATGCCAAAACAGCTGGTTTGTACTTAACAGAATGGCCGTACACGTCAAAGAAATTTCTTCTTAGCCCACGAATATTGGTAAACACAACACAAAAATCACTCACCATGTCAAAAATCACAAACACCCAAAACACAACTCTGACGATCTAAATAAATGACTTTCAAATGCTAAATTTATTGAAGATCAGATTACTAGAAAACAATAATAATAACGTGAAAATCGTAAAAGAAGAAGAATTGTTATGTTGAGTTCAACTCAGTATTTGAACGATTTCCGAAAACAAGTTCTTTCAATGGTGTATTAAAGTAGAGAAAAAAAAACTTTATTTTTCCTAAAATTGACTTAACTTAGTACATATTTACATTTTGTTGGATTTTTTACTTACGTTTAGTATGTTCAATAGTTTTTACATTAATTTAATTAATTTGATTTTAATTTATAATTTTGACTTGATTTTTCGCCTGTTGTAAGGTTGCTCGCCGGCTTCTTCATCAAAAGTGAAAAGAAAAAATGGTGGGAGGAAGCTTTGAAATTCCGCGTGTTCTTCAATTACAGAGATAGTTATATATATAGATAGTTAGATTTATACATTGTACTCTTTCGTATTATTTCGATTATTATTAATCGAAAGTGGTGATGCCAAGTTCGCTTAACATGTTAGTTGAAAAAAACCTAAGCTGATCAACACAAATAGGGATTGTAATTATAAAGAAAATAAAAGAATGAGCGAAATGGGACATCAATATGATGGTAGATAGAAATCCAATAGCCAATGGAAAAGAAATGGTTTCAAAACATCGAAAATTCCTAATCAAACCCTCAACTGGAATGTAGAAAGCTTAGTGAACTGCAAAGACGTTTAATTCTTGAGTCTTGACTGATTCTGAAAAAGTCGTGGGCCGAAAAACGAGAGTATGTGAGGAAATTTATCTAAAATGCAAACTGTTTTACTGTTTCGACGGGGTGAGGCTGAAAGTTCGAAGTGGATTTTTAACATTACGAACCAATTGGAAAATTATGGTACAATATAGGGTGATTGCAAAAATATATTCAACAATACTCTTGAAATGAAAAATAACTGAGCTTTGTTGTAGATGAAAACATGAATGAAGACACTAAAAATGTTCTTCACTACAGAGTACAAGATACTCGAATCCAATTAGACAAATCTTTCAATTCGTTTTTTTTATTTAATATTTTGCGCGCTCTAAAGTGATTTTGACTACTCTTAAAATGCTGAGCACAGTGCGAGCGTTTAGGAATGTTGGAAATAATCTTAAAGGAGATACTGATGCACATTGGATTTGAATGCCTGAATATCTTAATGGGAGGGAACTATAGAGTTGGGTAAAGCATTCCACATTCGTGTAGTGCAGCTCAAGAAAGAATCTGTGAAAGTCCGAAGCTCAAGGGTAAACTAATGGGAATTCCCTGAAGTGGGAGTTTTACTGTTAAATTGATTAGAGGGAGAAATGCAGCTGGCTGTTTCACAAGAACAATGTTTAAAAAATTACGCTAAAATAATGAAAGACAAGAAACATTGCGACAGTGCTCGAGAGATTCAAATGTTTCTGATAAACTTCTATCACCTACCATTTTAAAGCTCTTGGACAAGTATAAGATGCCAGCCAAATCAGAAGAGGTCAAAAATTTCTTTCATCGTCGCGTCGAAGGAAACCTAAGCACTTACCAAACTTTTTGCCGACGTCGAATATATGGTCATTCCACATACGATTACAGCCAAATCAGAGGATATCAAAAATTTATTTCTTCGTTGAAGGAAATCTAAGCACTTACCACGTTTTTGGCGACGTCGAATATGTTGTCATTCCACACAACCGCGAATTGAAAGCTGTTCATTTTCTAAATGCCTAAAACAACTTCTTTAGCTAAAAAAATTATACCATGTGATTCAAGCAAATATTTGTTTTTTTATAATTATAAGTCGTAGTGGATTCTTAAAAAATAAGCTTTTATATGCAAAATTTTTAAAACATTTTTAAGAAAAAATGTTGGTACGCCAACTTAAAGCTTTTAATATTGTAATTATTGTAATTGTGTTAAAAAATGTTGACCCCTTTTTGAGATATAAAATTTTGCAAAAATAACTGATTTTTATTTTAATTCAGAAAATATATTTTTTTTTAAGTTTTGAAATGTAATGTTTTTCAAACTTTTTAGAAAATTTTTTTTATTAAAATCCGTTATGCCGATAATGAGAAATTCAAAATTTGTAAAAATATTTCTATGCTAGGTACAGTCAGTAATATCTTAATTTCAAAATTTTTCTTATTAAATTAAAGATGGTAAAAACTAATTGGAGGAAAAAATTTTTTATCAAAATTCTAGTAACCGCTTTCGAGAAAAATACGATTTTTGAAAACCATTTTTTAACTTTGTATGGTGGTTGCTGTTATTTTTTGGTAAAATAAACTTTTTTCTCAAAACTTGTAGATTATATTGAGAAACTTTTATAAGGAAGTTTAAACAGATTCCAGTAAGATTTGTAAAAATGGAGTTACACACTTTTCATCGTAGATATATCAAGATATAAGCATTTGGTTGGACATGACATTACGACGAAAGGGAAGACGCATAATGTGGGTCTTGCAATTCTGTCAGTCTGTTCGACTACAGCATAAATGCCTCGGACAATTTTCTTTAAACTTTTTAAATTTTTCGGCACCTACAATTTTTATAAATTGTATTCCTATTGCTCAACTTGCACTACCTATATGATTTCAAGATAATTTTTTTTTCATCTAAGAACATTAATTTCTAAAATTCGAAGTTTCTTAAGCATAGGTTCGTGCGATCCAGTCGGGAAATTTTTTATATTGGGCTACGTTAAATAATTGGTCTATGCCAACAAGCCAATTAGAGGAGAGCTTAGAACCAATATTGAACGAGAGACAGCAGCTGCTTATGCCGAGTCCTCAAAAATTGAGTTCAACGAATCTACCGCAGTTCCCGTGGTGTAAATTTGAACGACGTCGAATTCTATACATATACATACGAGTACATATGATCATTCCTATTTCAAACCAATAATAAAATTTTGTCAATAAAAACATAACGTAAACTATTTTAGTATCCTCTTAGTTTTGTCTCAAAACTTCATTTTTTGCTGAATTGTATGATCAGATCATAAACAGTCAAACAAGCCTTGGATGTAAATTATTTCTCTTTTTCTATTAATTTTTTTTTTTGTTTTTTTTTATAAAATTCCAGACATCTGGTATGTGTATACCGACTTTTGAAAATCGAGATGCCTGTGCATATATAAACAAGTGTTTGTAAGTGCGTCATTAACAGAAAATATATACGGTCGACTCCGCTTAAGCGGTATTTTCTCCTAATCAAATTATGGATTACTGAGCAGATATTATGACCATTTTCGAAAACGTTAATTGCGTCAAAAATGCAATTCAAAAGCATTATTTTTGACAAGGCTGTTTACTAAAGTCACATCATCGATAACATCAACTGCGGAGTGATTCTGCACTTAATCGAGTTGAAAAAAGTATTGGCCCCGTTCAGATTTCTATCCAAACATATCTAGATATAGCTTTGTGTTGTAATCCCGTGTAAACAAACAGCTCATGACAAAACAAGAACAGTTGGTAAAAATGAAATCTCGAGCTATCCTAAGAATTTTAGTAAATAAAGTTATCCAATGAGAAACTTCAAAAACAGCTGACTGCAAACCTGATTTGTGCATAGAGAAGTTTTTTGTTGAGAAAAAAATTAATTAAATAATAATGAAATGTTCCTTTTTTGTTGATGTATTTAATTATTGTAGGAATAAATAAAAAGACATTGATTGCTGGACCAAATTTTCCGACAGGTATCAGGTGATTTTTGACACCAAACATGTCCAATTCCAATCCGGTTTTGGTCGTTCAGAAAACTAGTGGATACAAACCTGTTTTCCATAGCCTATAATCAAAGTGAATCCTGAACATTGATAAGCCTGAGAGTGTGTAAGATCGCTTGCAAGAACATTGAGTGAATAAAATGGAGTTGACTAGATTTTGAGGAAGCAGTAAGAAAGCAAATGTCGGCATCAAAAAATGACGAACAAATTGACGTGGTTGACGTTTTCGAAAACGGCAAATAATGGCAATGGACGAAATGCTGATTTTATACAAGAAAGTGTTCTTAGATCATTCGTGATGTGTCATCATAAATCTAATGAATCTACAACTATGTATTCGAACTCCTATTTATTATAAGACAAGCATACACTGGCTTCGTTCTTTTATAATTTGCTTAAAGTTAAAAAAAAAAATCAAGTGGAATTTTCCAGGGTTGTGATCTTGTTAATTACAAGTTCCTGATTTTCGACGAACTGAAGCAGCGATGTTAGAGAGATTGAAGCCAACTTCCGAGATTACAATTATCGTTGAAATAGAAAATGACCGTCATGACATCAGAAAAAATAAAATGTACGACTAATTCCCACGTATACTTGCTTTTGTGTAAATGTAATTGGAATTTAAAAAATATTTATAAATAAATATAACACATGGATTTAATGAACAAAAAATGTATGCAAACAAAGTTTTAAAATCGATTAATTATTAAATTAATTTTTTATACAACAAACTTCCTTAAAATGTTTGAAGAAAAAAATTTGTGATGCCAAATATAAATTTTATGAAATAAATTAAAAAAATAATCGTTCACACGTTTTGAATATTTGATGTTCTTTTGAATATTTACAAAATGTTATTAACAGTTACCTGTCATAGAATGGTTATTTCGACTTTCAAAATCACAGCTACATCGATTGTGACTAAAATTTTTGTACAGGAACTCCTTTGAATTTAAATATGTACAAATTGGAAAAAATGTTTTTTGGGTTTAAAACAATTTTTTTTTTTAAAATCAATATCTTCAAAACGTGAACGCGATAACTTTTTGAAATTATTTCCTTAAATCAATATTACTAAATATGTACTTAAAATTGGCATCCCATATTTTTTTTCTTGAAAAATTTTAAAGAAATTGGTTATACATATAAGAAACTAATTTGAAAATAAAGCGATTCTTAAAATTTGTTGGCATGAATCTAGGGTAGCCAGATATGTTTAGATGAAACTAGTACTGGAGTTTCAAAAACCCGGACTTTCCCGGACAAATGAGGATTGAAAAAAGAGTACAAAACAAGGACAGAATAAACACATTTATATTGTAAGAGGAAACAAAAAATTGTATTAACATTAAAATAAAAATAAATATTTAGTTTAAAAATCACATTTTTAAGTTACAAAACATCTTTGAGGTATAAAAAAAGGAACTTCATTTGTTTTTTTTTATAATAAATAGCCTTTACAGTGCTTGTTGTATTTTTCATTACATCTAATACTGTTAAGTATATCACTGTTGCTTTTTTGTTAAATTAATTCTTTTGTTAAAATAATTCCTTTGACGGAATCAGGTAACAGTTTGTTTCTATCTTTTGTCCACGTGAATTTAATAACGTTTTCTTTACAGCCGGAATCATCAAGCTTCTTCAAAATAGATTTAATTTTAAGTGGAACAAAATCGTTATCGATTCGTTCGTAAATATTATTGACAATATTTTGTAAAATTTCAACGTTTTTGAATATTGACGTTGAATGTTGACATGCGAGAATGAACCAAAAATAAATACGCCTCGCTTAAGTCGTCTTTACAAAATGTTTGCAATATTTTAGGCGAATTCTCTTACATAAGTAAAAGACGTTCAACAGCAAGATAGAGAGAAAGCCATCTGATTTTCGAATGGTATAAGAAAGGCTTATATTCATTTTCAAGAAATTCAGAAAAATCTCGAAGTCTTTCCGTTCTGACTGTGTAGATAGAGAAATAGTTGTATATTTTTACAATTATGATATCGGCGTCAACTGGTAAAGTATCACATCCATGGTAGATCGCATTGACTAATGTGGTGGACATCCTATACCTATCATGGTTTTAACTTCGAATAGACATTGTTCGAACCTTTCCTTTGTCTTCCACCAAAATTGGTATTGCAATAATTGTCAGCGCAAAATCCACTTACTTTTGATAATAAGTTATTTTGTGTAAGAGCTTTAACAATAAGTTGGGCAGTCGTTCTATAATTTCTTTTCTCATATATTGGATCTGTTCGTTCACTTAATTTTAATGGGCCTCGGTTCATTTTTGAATAACCATTTAATTATAAGTAGCATAAAAGTAAATAGATACACAATGGGTAAAAGGAGTACAATCCCGGACAATTATCAAAAACTATCCCGGACCTCCCCCACACAGTGAAAAAAGAGTACATGTCCGGGAAAATACGGACGGATGGCAACCCTACATGAATCCATACTTTTCTGGAATTCAGACGGCAATTTTATACATTTGAACATATTTATTTCTTTTAATAAATGTTTCATAATTATTTGTAAGCAATTTGTAAGTACTGTTACATAAGAGCAAGTACGTGCGATCCGGTTGATTCATTGTTGATCTCTTTTTACATACATATGTAAAAAGAGAAACTTAAGTGTACCAAAATCAACAAAAAAAATTGTTTTAGATTTTTGAAAAACAATCTAATAGTTTGTTTGAAACTTCAATATTTCAAAACATTTATATCTCTCAAATTAAATTTAATTTTTTTTTAATTCACAGGTTAAAAGACCCTTATAATGTTGTACACAGCACGGGCGATGGGGAAATTAGATGGGGGGGAATAAACGATGCCGGGTAAGTTATTCAATAATGGTGTTGTGCGACTAAAAAACGAATCTCTATATTTGACGGTACGACCAAAATTAGGCTCGAGGGTGAACCGGTGAACTCATGAACATTCCCAGCGAAGCCGGTATCAGGGGTGAACTGATATAGGGGAGGAATGCAACTGGCTACTTCGAGTGAGCATTGCTTGTGAATGAAGCGATAAAACAAGAAAATACATGAAACATTCCGACGGTGTTAAAGAGACGGAATGAATCCATGATAGCTCTAATTCCTATCAATTTTAACGCTCTGTTCCGAATTCTAACCAATAAGTGGAGAAAAGTTTGTTATAGCTTGAACCAATTCAGTTGGCCAACGGTCGGTTGCGCAGAGAAAGGATTTAAGAGAACAAAAATGGTGCGCAAGATATTTAATGAGTAAAGATTTTTTCTTAAATCTTACAGTGCCTAACTCAACTTTGCTTTGACAAATAGTTAAGGGATTATTGTTTATTTCTATGTTTTATGATTTGTGCCTTAGCAACAGAAAGGTTCCGGGGGCGTTATGTTTATATTTATTTTATGGTGTTAGTGTTTATTTGATATTATGTATGTATTTATTATTTGTTGACCTGTGGGGTTTTGGGATTAATTGTAGATTAGTGTTAATTAGTTAGATTAGTGTTTACGAGTTTGAATAATTTTTACCTACGAGTTTTTAAAAATTTATTTTACCTTAAAATAATTATTATAAATTTGTACTTCAGAAATAAATATTAAATATAATAATAATATAAAAACAATAGAAATAAGAATAATATAATTTAAATAATAAATGTTCATTTACATATACTTAGTTTTAAGAACTAATGTCGCTTTCATAGTCGGTTGAAGAATCGTCACCTGGAGTAATTATAATTGAATCCGAAATTGTGTCCCACGTCAGGTCGTGAGAAAAGTATTGTTCCTCAGTTCTTATGGCTTTCTCACAAACTTTTCGCCAGTCTTCAGCCGTTATTTTTGAAAATTCTTCCTCTGTTAAGTTTTGAACATCCAATAAATTGAATGTTGTGTTTCGTGAACCTACTCTTGCCTTGACAGTTGCCCAAATATTTTCGATAGGATTGAGATCTGGATGATAGGGTGGTAAACGTAGAACCTCATGTCCCATGCCGTGAATGATATCGTCAATCTTATGCTTTGGGTTGTGTGTAGCTCGGTGTCGTTTTATTACCTCATACAGTTCAAGTTTCAACATCTGTATAGTATGCGGTATATTGTTTTTGGTTAGCCATTGTATCATCTCGGATTTCTTGCTAGCAGAAGTAATTTGTTTTTCTTCTAATTTATTGTAGTACGAGGCGTTGTCCATTACAATAACTGAAGGTTCGTCCAAGTTATTCAAAACTTGTTCTTGGATCCATTTGCAGAAATTTTCGAAGTTCATGTCGTCGTGATAGTCTCCCGTTTTCGTTCCAGATTTGAATAAAAGTAAGGAGTTTTTCACGAAACCTTTTTCACCACCTGCATGCGCCATTATTACACTCTTTCCCTTTGAAATTGGCGTCTTCAACCCACTGCTACTGTCATCAGTCCAAGCCCGTGGCCTTGTATGTGAGCTATGAATATAGCTTTCCTCCAAATAAATGATATCATATTCTTGTGTTCTGTATTCCCGGATTTTTCTCAGATACTTCACTCGCATGAGTTTAATATCATTTCTTTCACAGAGAAGTTTCCGGTTGTTTTGAGCTAAATCCGTTTCTTCTTAGAATCCTGTTGAGAGACGTAATACTTAAGTTAAACTCCAGATCTTCCTCTCGTTGTCTCAACATTTTTAAGGATATCATCATTTTTTCCTCCTGGTGGAAGTTGTGCATTATACGCCGAATAGCTGCGATGTCAAATTCGTCTAGTCCAGTTTTCCACTTCGTATGCTTCACTTTTTTATTTGGTGACTGCACAACTCCTGTCTCTTCGTATTCCTTAATAATCCTTCTGATTGAACGTTCAGAAATTCCAGTAGTTTCCACTGTTTGCGTCGTTGCGTAACTTACAGGATTTTCAAGAAACGAATTCTTTGCTTCTTTCAGTTTGTCATTATATATCTTAACAACTTTATTACGCGCCTGGCTTCCAATAGGTTTTCCTTTTGTAAATAGATCCATTAAAATTTCTTTTAAATGTATTTCAATTTATTATTCTTGGTTGTTTTTTTAAACTGAATTGCAAAACAAAGCAAATATCATTTAAATACGTTAATTCCCTGATGCAAAAATTCATTCTTAAAAACTCGTTGGTAAAAATTGTTCAAACTCGTAAACACTAATCTAACTAATTAACACTAATCTACAATTAATCCCAACCCCACAGGTAAAAAAAAAATATATCAAAATACACCAACGACGCCATAAAATAAATATAAACACAACGCCCCCGGAACCTATCTGTTACTAAGCCACAAATCATAAAACATAGAAATAAAAATAATCCCTAAACTTTTTGTCATTAATCCAATGTCGCAGCTTGCAGGTAGTTTTTTTGTCTAACCCAATTGCATTTTGCAATAGACTTATTTTTTTATTATAGGTGCACTGAAATTTGTCCCAATAATAAAAATAAAAATTATTAATTTTATTTTTTTCGAAGTAAAGTTTACACCTAAAAATCTTTTCTTTTTATCTCACCAGTGATGAAATAGTTTTTTAGACATCAAGCTATGAAAGAAAAATAAACCATGATCATATCTTATTCAAAGAAAGTCCATCACTGGAAATTCATTTCTATTTTACTGTGAGCGAAGCTATAAACAAAACTCACCCTCCTAAGTGCTTCAGTATGATCGAGATCGCAGCAGCGTCATTGACAAGGACAACAACGCCAGCATGTACATCTTTTTTTTTTCTTTTTTTCAGTGATTTTTCTGTCTCTTTAAGAATTAAAGAGTACAGCAAAGAAATTTAAAGAGACCTGCGCAGTAGAATTGCCAACTGAATTGGTTCAAGCTATATATCTCATGTAACCGTGCTGAAAAGACGGGAGTTTAAGATGGACCTGAATTTGAGAACGAGTATGAGAAGTAGGATTAGAAGTTTCAGACAAGAGATAATTTATAAAAATGAGGAACAGAGTCGGAGACAAAACGAACCCCTGGGGAACACCATCAGATCAGATCAGACTTGAATATCTGTTCCACTCTTGAGTGAGGTATCCCATCAGATCATCAGTGGAACGATTGTTGCGAAAGCCGTATAGCAGGTAATTAAGAAGCTTTCGATCTTTGAGATATTTCTTGAGCTTATGATTTATCAGCGTTTCCACACCTTGGAAAGAAAGGACGTAAGTGCAATTTGTCGATAGGAGGAGGGATAGGAGTGGTTGCCTTTTTGAAGAACAGGCTGGACAAATCTTGTAGGGAAGATTCCAGAACAGTAGGAGCAATGGAAAAGCTTGTTATAGGTTAATGGGCTGACAGTTTATCTTGTAACCGTCACACTTAAATCAATGTAGATCCATTGTGATACCCTAGGGCTTATGACCCTTATGTATTGAATTGAAACCTATAATTCTATTCATTCAAGGCCGTTAACGGTGTTGCAAGCTATAGCCTGAAATGTCGGATGTTACTTCTAAGTCATTGTAGAAATGCCTGTCATCACATTATCACCTGGTTGAGAAGAGGTAGACGCGTGGTCCTTTCCTTTACCCCCACTTGAGAAATCATCCCTCCACCATGCCCATAGAAGCATGTTTCTCCTTGCATCGTCTGGTAGATGAGTTTAAGAGGTCAGTGTTTGGTGTACATATATGTTCGAATTATGTACATATATGTTGGAATTTTTAGGCCATTTGGTAGGTATCGTTAATAAATTTCAATATGATTTTGCTTGGAATTTCAGAGAGCTTCTTCGAGTGTCTCCCTTGGTGGCTTTTTCTCAGATGATATGGAAAAGCTTACGCAAGGGTTTTGCCAGCGAGGAAGAACACCTCTTCAATAGAAGGGGGGATATTCCACTAGGACCATCGGATTGGCTTATATCAAGATCTCGAAGGGCTCTTGCAACTGTACGAGTGCGGAAATATACCTGTCCTATTGCTAACAGGCAACGTAGAGTTAGCAGCAAAATGAGCAAGTACATTTGCCTTATTTAAAGAGCTAGTTATCCGTTTGTCATTGTAGATGAGCGTTGGAAACGAGGATGTGCCAAACGAAAATCTGAAGACTCTCAACGAAATATTACAGTCACTCTCATCACTCTCAAAGACGAGGATTCAGCAAGTTGTTGGATGACTTTCCAAAACTTGGCGAATTTTAATGGCCAAGTTTCTCAAATTTCTCGAGAAAATTTAAAGAAACAAAACATATTTAAGAGCAAGTTCGTGCGATCTAGTCGTGCAATTTATTTTGTTAGCTATTCAAATGTTTAGTTTTAAATGTACCTATATAGAAAATTGTTTCTTCAAAATACTACATTTCAAAATTAACATGCATACATATTTTATCCTATTAAAATTTTTATTTATTAAAAATCAGAATTTTCGCTTCATTATTTCCTTTGAAAATCGCTGGGACACTTTTTACCGAAAGAATTCACTCTAAATAATATCTATTTTCTCAATGTTCGCTAGTTTGAAACAAAAAGAGCAAATAATACTTCTAATTTTTAGTAGAATAATTTCTTGTAAGGAATGTCTTACACTAGATATAATGTACAATAACACTCTAAATAATGAGTTCAGACGAATACATGCTTCACAGTTTTGATAAAAAAAATCGCAATTTCTTCCGGAACTTTCTTCCTGTTCTGATCAGTAAGACAAAGAGCAAATAAGCGCGGTTGACTGTGTGTTTTGTATATTGATTTTTTATAAGCCGATGCTGATGATGAAAATTACGCAAAAGAAAAGTTAGTATTTAAATAAATTTAATACATATTTACCTAGTTCATACAATGTGCGCAAGAGAACTTTTTAAATATTTACAAAAAAAAAAAAAAAAAACACATGTATGGAAATGTAAATAAATAGTTAAAACGTTGATTTTACACGCACGAACGCTTACGGCCTTTTCGATTGGTATCAAAACGACAATTTTAGTTCTAAAAAGAGGAGGAAATGCTTCTGGTTTTAAATCAAGAATTAAAACATGAAGCGGTCACTGTATCGGATTGTTGTTATACGAATCAACGAGTTAAGGGACTTTTCATTGAGTGAAAACAAAAATAAAACGTTCAAATAAAAATCAATTTCGCAAAATTTAAGCCAAATTAGCGGGATATTAAAACTATTATCGTAATATGATACTTACAAAGTTAAACATTTATAAAATCATACTTATTTCATCTTTTTAGTATAATTTCATATGACACTTTGACGTTTCGAAATGTCAAAAATAAAAATGTTTTGCTTATGACGTTTTTTATTGGTGTCACACTAACTATGTACATATTAGCACCTTTGAGTATATATAATATGGAGGGCTCGTTCCTATCCCTAATGCATTGTAGTACTTGAAGTTGTGATAGGGGTCGCTGTCTCACTTTCTGTAAGTTAAGGATACAGCCGTATCCTCCGATTTGTGCTTACCTTCTCCTCGCATATAGTTCTCCGTCACATGTGATATGAAGCACTCGGCAATAACTTTGTCTTACACAAATTTGAGTAGCGCCCCCTATGATAGTCACGCATTTGGAATAGAAATAGAATAGAAACGAGCCCTCCATATTATATATACTCAAAGATTAGCACATGCATTTGAAAAGTCGAGCAGTTCCTTGACAGCCTATGATTTTAAAGACAAAGGTTGAAAACTGTATGAATAAGTCAACTTATACCACGATTTATTTAATTTTAACAGAGGTAAAGGTCCAACGAAAGGATTCGTAAACATGTCAGCAACGCAACAAGAGACTACTCTTTGGAGTAATCAAGAATGCTACAATTTGAGATATATCTTATCCAGTTTAGAAGAAGATGTCTAAAAAATTTGACCGAAAATCCTCTCATAGGAAGAGCTATACAGCAGCTAACACATCCCGATCAGCAGTACCTACATTGAAGAAATTGACCTTCTGAATGATGATCTGGGGTGGAATCGGCTAAGGTGATAGTTGATTGTGATTGTCATTTTGACAATCGCTCTCTCTATATTTCTTTATTGATATGATAGAGACAGCTATAGTCAAAATGACAGTCACAATCAACTATCACCTTAGCCGATTTCACCCCTGCTAACAACCAACAACGACAAGAAAATTCCCTTCTACGCTGACCCAGGGTCAATATATTACCATGCCTTGTATTTAATGTTGTGCCATTCATTTTCATAGACATAAGTTTGTCGACAGTGTAGAAAATTCTTAAGACTTCCAAAAACCAAAAACAAAAATGTTAAAAAAGATCCAAATTATTCTATACACAAGTGTGTTACAACATGACGGTCTTGCAAAATAGTGAGACTAAGACTTCGCAAGTTCTATGTTTTTAAAGTTTAAGTATTAAATATTTTAATTAGAATGATTGTGAAAAAACTCCAAATTATGAGAGAAATTTGTTATTCACTTCGAATTTTGGTAAGTTCACTGATACTTGATCCTTTGAAATTCTTGATAATTTTGAAAATGCAAACTTATCAGGAAACATTACAATATTTTTAGTTCTTTGATTAACAAATTTCTCACATAATTTGGAGTTGTTTCGATATAAGTCTAGTTAAAATTAAATCTTTGTAAGTTCAGAAGTTTTTTGTTCTTGCACTCTATGTAAAAAGCTGAATCTTGATCACAGATTTTCACCAAATGAAGTAATAGGTCTTCAAAGACTTTGGCGCAAATATACAATGTTTGAACTGTTTTAGTATGCTAATAGGTTCAAACGACGATTTTACAAATTTAATCGAAATATGAAGCATCTTTTTCTTTCATTCACTTTTTCTTCCATTTTATCAAAGTTAAAATGATCAAATAGCAATTTTTTTGGGATCGTGTTAAATTCATACAACGCTTTGACATTTACAAACCACAAAAAAAAGTTCTGTTATGTTTTTTTCGAACGAACTGTCATTGTTTCAGGAGTGTGCGGAATTGCTTTAAGAAAAAATTAGCTTTAGTACAACACTAGTTAGAAAATTATACTAATACCTACCTTAATACTACGTTTTCACCAAAATATAATCGTTGTTTTTGTTGCTTGTCATAATGTGTTGTCAATATGAAGTTTACATGGGAGTGTTCAAATAAAAGAAAGTATGTTTAATTTGACAAATCAGTAAGTCTGTGAAGGTCTTTTCCTAAAGGAAGACAATCAGCTGCATTTCAGATCATCAGCAAATAAAAGGCGAATTCAAAAAAACATCGGGCATGTCATTGATAAAAATCAGAAAAAGGAGCGGTTCAAGGGTACTGCCTTGGGAGGCATCTGATGACACATACTCGTATATGCGAAAAATGTGGTCTGTAGGACAAAATCACATTTTTTTAATTTGCAGCAATCGAAATATCATGGCCGAAAATATATGATGGAATTCATGCAAAATAAGAACTCCCTTAAAAATACGACAAGCAACTCACTATAGCTGTTGGGAACTTACATAATATACTCGTATAATTGGATTTAAGGTAATCGGCAAATAAATTAAAAATTGGGTGAATATCAGAAAACTTTGAACGTTAATGTTTTTATTGTTTAATTTGTCGATATAATTGTTGACATTGACGACATTTTTCACTCAAAAGTCTACCTTGAAATGTATACAGCTAAAGTCGACACGTTAGAGGAACAAAATTGTTCATATTTCATCAATCAACCAACCAGGGCCGTAGAGTCCATTAGAGCAACTGGGTTCATGTTCCGTGTCCGCGCCACCAAGTCATTTGATTTCAACTCTAAGTGATGCAAGAATTCTAATCCTAATCCAACTCTCTCGTAACTGCAAGAGTTGGCCAACTTTTAACTTTTAGGTGCAGCAATATCCAACTAGAAATATCACACTATTCACGTTTGCATACGATTGAAGTGAGCTTCAAGTCCTCTTTAATTCCTCACATAATGACTTTGATGATAATTTCGCAAAAGGTTTAAATCAGCTGACCTAAAAGTGAGAAATCTCTATAGCAGCAGCATTGTGTTCACGAAAAAAATATCATGTACGAAACGTTTCGATATCTGTTCCAGCTGCAGCTCTTGTTCGAGTTGGAGCACTCCATTGTTTTCAGTCAGTAAGACTGGTATGCAAATAAGAATCTGAACCGAGCCGACTCGGGTAAAACGTCACGATGCGTAAATTTATGTAACTTCAAACTACAATGTAACCTCGCCAAATGATAACAGCTAAATCGACTTTTCTTCCACGATGCTGCGTTGCGTTATGTTCCTAAGACTGTTCTACACGAAAGGGATTTTTAATCTTTGTTTCTCTTTTGACTTCCTTTCGATTGCATGCAGGCTCTTAAATTCAGCGATTTTTAAGAAAAGTTAACTTAGTTTAAGTGAGAAGTAGAGGCATCTCTTCCTACCCTTTACCCTAGTCACTTAAGATAAGTTCACTTGCCGAAGATAAAATAGAAAACGAAACATACCCGAAAAATACGGAAATCCGCAAAGAAGAAACAACGATAACTCTTTAATTTTACCAACCTCAACAATTTCTTCAAACTCCGTCACAATCGCAAGGTGATATTGCATAGTTTTAAAGCAGTCTAATATCTAATTTGTGTGTATTCAATATTTTGACAACTACCTATTCCAGCTGCAGCTCCGTGCATTCAGCTGGCCGTAAAGCCTCTATTTTCACACGATATTGATGCTTTAAATTCACTATATTGAATTCATTTCCGACGGAGCATTGAGCTAGGTTTCCACTTGTATTTTACGAACTCTGTCTTTTCACAAAATGACACTTGACAAATGCTGTCTTTGAATTGACAAACACTGTTTGTCTATGAAAGACAATGAATTTAAAAGATGAGTGGAAATAGCTAAACTGACAAACGAAATGTCAATTTGTCCTTGCAAGACAAAGTTCAGAATGTTGGAAAATCAATTAGTTTGAATCGGCTGTTATATGGGGGAAGATTTAATAGGTTCTGCAAGCCTAGATTCCTATGAGCAAATTTCTGGAATCTTATTTAAATATTTTCAATTCTTATTTTATGGCATCTACTATAGGGGAGCACATTATACTCTATGATTAGTCTGATCAATGAGATAAATAATTGTTTGAAAACTGACGTGATTCCCTTTTAATCCAACCTATGTAGTATTGAATTGCATACTACATTAATATAATGCATGAATTCAAGTTTTCTATCAAACAAAACACCGAGGACAGAGGTAGTTCATTTACTTTTAACGGATTTACGCCAATGAAACTGTAATTGAAAGGCAAATCAGATATTTTTCGTGTTAAGTTTATATCCTTAAACTGTTCAATATTCAACAACAGATAATCTTAATTCAATCTGTATATGTATATGTACACTGAACCAAAAAGGTACGTGGATTCAAGCAAAAAATTTATTGTGACAACAAATAGTTTCTTAAAATTCAACCAATAATTTCGTTTGTTATTACAATAAACTGCCGTTTATAGACTTTATAAACGATTGTTAATTCAATAAACCGTTTTTAATTTCCGTTTATATTTTTTTTTAATAAACGCATTAATTGGGATAATAAATGCTTTATCAATTTCCAATAAACGAAAATTATTGCATTAAGCAATGAGTTTATAGCGACAGTAAACAGTTATTTGTTGATATAATAACCTTGTTCATAGATACCAACATTCATTTATTATTTTCGTTTGTAAATACAATATACCTGTTTATTAAATTAAAAAATGCGTTTGTAGCGGCAATGAACAGGAATTTATTGATTTAATTAACGTATTTATTAATACTAGCAACCGTTTATTATTTGCGTTTGTAAATACAATAAACCTGTTTATTAAATTAATAATTGCGTTTGTAGCGACAATGATTACGAATTTATTGATTTAATAAACGTGTTTATTAATACAAGTAACCGTTTATTATTTTCATTTATAAATACAATAAACCTGTTTATTAAGTTAATAAATGCGTTTGTAGTGGCAATGAACAGGCATTTATTGATTTAATTAACGTGTTTATTAATACAAGCAACCGTTTATTATTTTCGTTTGTAAATACAATAAACCTGTTTATTAAATTAATAAATGCGTTTGTAGCGGCAATGAACAGAAATTTATTGATTTAATTAACGTGTTTATTAATACAAGCAACCATTTATTATTTTCGTTTGTAAATACAATAAACCTGTTTATTAAATTAATAAATGCGTTTGTAGCGGCAATGAACAGGCATTTATTGATTTAATTAACGTGTTTATTAATACAAGCAACCGTTTATTATTTTCGTTTATAAATACAATAAACCTGTTTATTAAGTTAATAAATGCGTTTGTAAAGACAATAAACGGGTATTTATTAATTTAATAAACCAAATGATTAGTTTGGTTTGTTAAATTAATAAACCCTTTTATTAAAATAACAAACGGATTTATTGAAATAAGCCTGCCTGCTTTCTGCTGATTTACACGACTCACAAAATGTCATTATTTCTGCAGAAATAATGGCTTTTTGTCAGTCACACAAATCAAGCATAATGTTGTTCTTACACGATTGACAAAATGCCACTATTTCTGCGAATGAGCCATTCATTGTCACAAACTTAATTTATGACAGAAAGATGGAGTAATAACGACAGAAATTACGGCAATTTGTCACTCGTATAGGTTCAGCATTAGTTTCACCTGAAGCCTACAAAAGAGAATTTATTATTAGTATTGTTAAAATTAAGGGAAGCATAAAACTTCCAGTAACAAACCTGGTTAGAGTACCAAATAGTTATCTTATCTTGCATCTCATACTGAAATCATATCTCTGCTGAAAATTAAAAGTTAATGCTGAAAATTGAGAAATCCGAACTGAAAGAAAAACTTTTGTTTCTTTTTAATATTTTATTTTGTGTCAAATTATTGCGTAGGATTGTTTTTATCTTGTTATGCAAGACATTAGGTTTTTAACATTTATTTTTTATTTTTTTCTTAAACTCCAAATGAGGAACGGGCTTATGGGATTGAAAATTGAACAGATACAATATTTTTACTCTGTTATTGATCTTATCTCGTTAAGCAAGATGTGAGTTTTCGTACAAATTTCTTTTTTATTTTTTTTAAAATATGTGGATTCTATAAAACCCCAAAATGAGGAACATGCTACTGGGTATTGCAGATTAAAAAGATAAAAGATTTTAAAACAAATATCTACAGCTCTTAAAAAGCTTTTAAATACATATTTCACCCCGTCAAAATACAAAAAAATATCGTTAAACTGCATTATTGATTTACCATTTACTATAATGAAGGGTTGAACATTCTCAGACTTTCCATTAAGATATCCAATATGGTCGTCTATCTCTTGGATTGTTGTACCGATCCAAACGAACGCATTTTGCGAGTCCTTGATGCTAAATCGTGTTAAGCTTTTCTTTCCTTCCTTGCTCTTCCTTGCAACTTTTTGATATGGAATGAAATATCCATGTAATGCCCACAGTATAGCTGCATCGTCACAATCTGGTAATATAAAAAGTTTATTAAAGTTTTAAATTAAATTGATTTTTCATATAATCAAAAAAAAAGAATTGAGATGTATTAAAAATAAACAGAAATTCGGTGTTTAAGTGGTTTTCAATGTGATCTTGGACCAAATGAACAGATAAAAAACTTCAAAACAAAAAACCCCAAAATGAGGAACATGTATAATGGGTATTGAAGATTGAACAGATAAAAGATCGTAAAACAAATGTCTACAACTCTTAAAAAGGTTTTAAACTTTACTCCGTCCAAATATAGAGAAATATATATTATGATATCTTAATATCATAATCATAAGCGAATTGCAAAATTTGTATTGTTACATTGAAATAAAAATCAAAACAAAGTTAGATAAACACAACTTACTTGTTGTTGTGTTTGTATCTCTTTGATTTGATGACAACTGTTTCAAAACTTCGAGAATATTTTTATCTTTCACATGGTTGTCAGTCAATAGAAATTTTAAGATCAGCTGTTTAAGTTGATCCCATTTATCCAAAAATGATCCGGCATTTGTATATAGATAGCTAAAATCCATGTCAATCTAGTAAAGTAATGTATTTTTTTGTTTATAAATCGTTTACATGACATGCAAAAAATTCTAACTTACGTAACGATATCCAGTAGGACATTTGTACTTTGGCCATTTTAAAAAAATTTGAGAAGTGCAGGTAGAGTCCTTAATATCTAAAAGCCTCCTATTTGTACACGCCTTCCAGCACCGGTCTAATGCTTCCCCTGATAAATTGTCATAATTCAAGGATCTAATAGTTTGCTCCGAATCTTCTTCGGGAACTAAAAATTAGAATTTGTTATCAATGCAATTATCTATTAAAATTTTGTTCAATTGAACGTTAAGGAATTGAAATTTAAAGAAAGTTTTTTGCTGTAAAAATGCAGACAATTCTGAAAGTATAATGGTCATATTACAAGGCAGTCCATTTAAGTGGCATGTTCGTATGATTTGTGAAATTACCGGTTTCTTTAGAAAGTTATTGATTATTCACTATCAAGCCTTAGAAAAAACATTGTTATAAAAACTCTAGCGGTTTTTAAAACTAAAAACTAGCGGTTCTTAGAACTAAAAACACTATCGGTTTTTTAAACAATTATTCAGCCTTATTCCGATAGGCGTTTTTCTAAAACGCCAACTGTCGTTTTAGGAGTCGTGTCGTTTTTTTTTTGGTATTCCGTAACTAAAACGCTAGCGTGTCTCTCGCTCTTACATTCCGCAATACATTCCAAACATCTGACATACTCGTATCAAATTGTTTGCAAATTGAATAATTTGGTTTTGAAAATTATATTTGTGTGAATTTGTTTCAAACATAAGACAAATGTACAGTGTAGAAAGTTATTTTTCTTGGAGCAGCAGTGACGACGAAGAAGAAGAAGAAAAGAAAGATTTGATACTGCACTACTGCAGAAGATATATGTAGTACATTTCATCTAAAGCAAATCCTTTTGATTTGGCTGGCACAAAGTATGTTATTAAATAAAAAAATATACATACATATATGCAGTAGGTAATTCTACCACTGGTTTTGATTTTTTATTTTATCGCATTTGTTTACAGATTCAAACTTGCTGATACCCTTAGATTTTTTGCAAAAGCGAGCTACCAAAAGGGGTTGGGAACGACTTCAATTTGGGACTATCCCAGCCAAGCCTAAGCAACATTCTTAAGGAAATACCTGCTCGCGTTTTATCTTTGCCAAGTTGTAATTTCTACGAATTCTTTTATTTTCCATTTTAATCGGATAGATATGTACATATAAAGATAGATCGCTTGATATAAATATTTGTATATATACATGCATATGCATATCATGGAGGAGAAAGAAATACTTGACTTTTGGGTATGTGATTGTGACTGATAACAGTTCATATAAAAATACATTTTTGCAGGAGATGCTGGGTACCCCCTCGAGCCTTTTCTTGTAACTCCTTATAGATTTGTTATTTTCACCCTTAACAAAGAATTTTAAATTATAAAACTAAAATAAATTTAAAAAAACTTCTATTTTGACTCCTGTCGTCAACAAATTTCTAGACGACAGATTTCGACATTTTTACAGACGTTTTTTGTATCCAAACGACTAACGGAATACCAAAACCAATATAGAGAACACGTTCCACAAGAGAGAATCGACAAATTGACGTTTATTTGGCGTCGAACGCCTTACGTAATACCAAATTCACACTGACGTTTTTATTTTGGCGTTCAACGCCTTACGGAATAAGGCTGATTATCTTTCACCTGAATGAGTTTGCACCATTATTTTTGTGACAATCATCATATCAAAAAAGATCTAATGAAGCTTTGAAATGCACATCCTTGCTCTGACTTTCAAATCTGTACGAATTCCGATCGAAAGTCAAAACAGGGGTGGCTGTAAATAAAAATCGAACAAACCTAGAGGCAAATTGTCATCTGTTGTTTCGGTCTTGCTTGTTGAAGGCTTCGAAATTTTCTCGATCGTTTTATTTGAGAATTTCAAGTTGCAGAACTTATTGTAAATTTTTCCTCTTTTACCCGTGCGATAATATACCTTATAATTATAATATTATTATTATTATTATTATTATATTATAATATAATTATTAATATTATAATATTAAGAATAAGTAAAATTAATAGAATAAAAAATAATAAGTTTACCAGTTGCTCAGTGGGAAATCTTTCAATTATTTCTTTTTCAATGGCGTAACTTGAATGAAGATCTAAATGAATTTTGTTCTGATCAAAATATCTTGCAATTGCAGTAATCAATTGCATTCTTTGCTGATTGTTGAATTTTTTATTTTCTTCATAACTTTCAACCAACGACTTACTCTTTAAGTTACTGTTCAAAATTGTTGCTAAGGAAATTGAAGAGGCAGATTCAAGAGCACTTGTTGGCGAACTTGGACAGCTGTGTATATTTGATCTTGATGAAAGTTGGTATGGTGAGGACGGTTCCGATAAATAAGAGATATTGCGAAACGGACCACATTCTGAGTTGTAATACATGAAAAGAGGCTTTCCAATCAACTCTCGCCATTCTCTTAGCTTTGATTCAAACATAATTAAGGTTCGATATTTGAAAGGCTTAAGAATTTGAACAAGGTGGTGACACTCCAAATTTTTCAAAACTTCAATATCTATCTCATTAACTAAAATTGAATTTTTAATAATTTGCATTATCAATAAGTTTTCAATTTAAATTTCTTTTTTATAAAGCGTTTTTTTTTTATTCTAAGCAAAAAACACTAGCTAACATGAAGGTTTTAGTAAAAAATGATCATAAGAATAATTTTCGGCAAAAAAAAACTTCGAGAAAGAGACTTGGATTTTTTTTTTAATTTACTTAATACAATTTTTGTTCAAAAAAAGACCGAAAAACATGCAAAAAAAACTTTGTTTTAACCATTTTTAATTAAAGTCAACTTACTTTTAAAATGCTCAAGTAATTCTAATAGGCCCCATTTTCCCAATAAACTCGTTATCTCGTCGCATGGATCAATGTTAACAAAAGTCGTTGTCACAGTTTTGTCGTCCAAAAGTATTTGAAATTCTGCTTCTGACATCGTCCCAATGCATTCCCTATCCCCAGTTGATTCAATACCCACTTCACCGACCTGCAGTTCATCAACGAACACTTCCTCGATCTCCTCGAAACCCTTTTCATCCACCGATATATTATCAAAGGTTGTCATTTTCTTAAGGAGGTAGTTTTAAAAATTCAATTTTTGTGTACCTATTGTTAATGTATTAAAAACGTTACAAAACATTCAAAATATTAAAATAATTTACAGAAAATATAGTCATTTCTAAAAAAAACAAGTCAGGGTATCAAATTCGCAAATTGATTTTAATATAGATAAATATTCTACTTAAGATATAAATATGTGTGGTTTTTGAATTGTTGAAACAATAAATGTTAATCTTTTGAAAACAAAAATATTTTATACAATTTTATGTGTACACAGAAAAAAATCAGACTTGCGGGATTGATATCTAGATACCTACATCCTCATTATCTTATCTTATTTAAAATTAGTATCTATATTAATTAATTTTGTATAAATTATATAATTTTTTTTTAGCTTAGACTTTTTTTCGATGATAATTCAACAAAAAATTTAAATGTTTTTTTTTGCCTATTGTGAACAATAATACTCTTTAACTCGTAGTAAAGTTTTTCCTGTAGCCGTTTTTATTAAATTAGTTGGTGGACCCACAATATCATTGCTATAAATGATAGCAAAAGCACCCAATTGCTTTTCGTCAACTTCAAAAGATAATATACTTGGGTTGTACTGAATTCTATTTAGTTTTTGGCAAAACAAAAAAACTTTATTTTTTTTTAAAAGACCTATGTCTACTATAACATATAACTCGATATCAGCTCCAGACCGTGCTATATAAAAACTTTGTTGGTATTTATAACCTTCGATTTTTGCTTTAAAGAAAAATTCTATATTTGTATTAGGGACTCCTAGCATTTCAGATACTAAATTTCTAAAATCACTTTCGATTTTATGTTTGTCATATATTTCAAAGTAAGAAAGACAATTTTTATCAATATTAGTTAACAACTTGAATGCAGTTTTAAGTTGGTATTTTTTTGCTAAGGTCAAACAAATGTTCTTACGAAATGTGATAGCATGGGAATAAAGCTTAAATTCTTTGTGCTTAGCTTCAAATTTAAAACACCAAAAACTACGAACAGGCCCTGACTGTGTAATGACGCTAGGATAATGAGTTAAATTATGATGCTTTGGTTTCAAGGAGTCATTAAAAAGACGAACATAATCCTTGTTGTGGTTTTCAATTTTTAATTTTAACATTGGGATGATTTCATCGCAAATCTCAAATGCAAGCAATAAATCAATTATTTCAATTAAATTAAGAAGAAATTGCCACACTTCATCATCATGTGGCACTAAATCTTCAATCATTAAGTGAAAAAATGAAATGAAACTCATCATTTCTCGTGCTGTCATTTTTAGATGTTTACATTTTAATTGACCAATTTTTATTTCACCTGAAATATTGTCGATCTCAATTGCACCATACTGAAATGTTCGTTTTCTTAAATTAAGGGTTTCCAGGTTAAAATATTTAGCTGTGTTAATGAAATATTCAATTATGTGGCAAATGTCGTAATGACAAACTCCTTCAAACATATCGTGCATAAGATCCACGCAATAATTTTCTACGACATGAAACGATGGAATTTCATTAAGTTGAGAATAGTTATGTATGCCCGTTTCAGAAGGGTTGTTAAGAAGAAGGTCTTTTTCGTAGTTTGATCGGTTTCTTAACAAATCATCACGTTCAATTGTTAACGATTGCGTTTCCAGTTTTTTGGCTTTACAAAACCTACAATAAGAGTTGCTTGAAAACGATTTATTAAAATCCAAAATAGTATTTAAGCCCAAATTATCCCCTAACACAAGACCTAAAATAAAATATACTTTTACTTTTGACTCGTTGCTTAAGCTTATTTCAACACCATCAACTTCAAGACTCTTAAGCTCATTTATTAAAGATTGAAAACACTTATCGTTGCCGAATTCTTTGAGATCCCTTGCTTTTAGAACTCCTGCCAAAAAAACACTATCCAAATTTGATTCTTTCCATGGAAGACAAGGAAATGAATAGTAAATATTACAAATCGAATGAACGCCTGCATGAGAGCTTAAAGGGTTATTAATTTCAAAGTCATCGGTATATAAAAAGTATGGAATTAGTATTTTTCCCGGATACATTTCAGATTTTTTCTTCCAAAGCTCGCCTTGAACAAAATTTGAAATTTTTTTCTTTTCACTTAGTGTTTCCATGTAAAGTTTCGTTTTATTTAAGATGTTTTCACTCTCAAAAAATTTTTTGAATTGAAATTTTAAAGGCATCAATATCCCTTTAGTGTTTTTCTCATCATACGCAAGGCACCCATTCTTAAAAACTGTACTGATTTCATTGTTTACCGAAAATTCATTCAAACTGCCCAACAAGTCTTCTTTTTTAAGCCAATCTAATAGTTTATATTCGGTGTTGCAGTAATTAAAAGGGTTACGACACCTTGATAATACACTGACAAATTCATTATGAACTTCGACGTTTGTTTTTGACAATTTTTCGTTGGAAAATGATCTAAACAATTCAAAAATTGGATTTAAGATGCATTTGAGTATATCTTCCTGAATTTCTAAAATATTTTTTCTAGAAAAACTATTGTTATCATGCATTTTTAAGATAAAACGCGTAGCAGAAGTGTACATGTTATTAAGACTGTCTTCTATAGTTGATTCTTTGTTTTCAACGCTTTCATGAATATAAGTCTCGTATTTTTTTGAGTTTTCATTCAAACTATTCGATATTTGATTTTCTTTGCGCAAATGATTATCAGGTGTAACATTTTGTTTATCAAGATTATCTATACTATTATCTATACTATCATCATGTTTTCTGGTAATATGTCGCTTAAAACTACTTATGTTTTGAAACTCTTGTGAGCAACTAGTTTCCCTACATTTAAAATTACTATATGTACTTAGGTCATGAATTTTTGTAAGGTGTTGTATAAACAACTTTGTTGACGAAATTTTAACCTTACATATAAAGCAAATCATTTCGTCTACTTCTAACTTAAAGTTTTTAAGAAATATATACGTATGTTTAAATAATATAATATTATATAATAAAATTAATATCGATGCCTTAGGTTGTAAAAAGGTGTAAATGTCAAACAACTTCGCATTGAGATTAGATGAGAATTAAGCTAAAAATAAAGAAACAAACACAAAAAAAACGATTGAAGTGCCTTTTCTTCCTTATTTTTGAATTATTATTTTTATCATTTAAACACGTTGGCTGCAAACATCTTTGCTACTGAATAGAATATCTTACTCTTCTATCAATATCTGCATTTGAGACAGTGAGTGCAAAACTGTAAAAGTGATAAACACGATTGTTTTAAAATCCGTGGCAACAAGGAAAATCAACATATGTACATAAGACAGTTTTCACTACTTTTAAGAAGAGCGATTTGAATGTTTAGTTTGCAATTGCAAATCAGGTTCAAGACTTATCGACAAAGTTTAAACGCGAAAAGCACTAAAATTACTATAAGATGTTATTTGAAATTAAAACGAATTAATTTTACGTCAATTTACAGATTATTTTGATAAAAATATGACTTATGTCTTATGACTTTAACTTAGCTGTAAATAAGGAATAAAGAAAATGTACACAAGTCATCTTGTGTCTGCATTTTGTACGTAAAGGATTTTTGAAAAACTACATAAGTCAACTTATCTGCGAGTAAGCTAAAATTTTACTTTGGAAAAAGAAAAAAAGTAAACTTATGATCGCGAAGAAAAATATAATTGTTTTGGAAAAAGAGCATAAGTAAACGTATGTGTGTGTTGAATTGGTTTTTCGTTATTGAATAAAAGCACAAATTGTAAATAAAATTAAAGAATTCTACTTATGATGTTTTTCCATCTGCAAGCTCTGTAGATACTAACTTATGTGGTTTTTCGTTTGTCTGTAATTCCTTATTCCTTGTTGGCACAGAAAAAGTAGTGATTATTTTAGATATTAAAGATAAAACGATGAAATTAGTGAATTCTTAAAAAAGGCTATCAGTTTTGAACGTACACTCACGGCCTCGTTATATGAACAATTTATTACAAAATTGCAATATCTACTAAAGTTGAAAATGGACTTAAAGTAAATCGTATATACCAGCCCCTATCAGTCCCCTTGAGATGAATATTTTTTTAAGAAAAACAAATACCAAAGCAATATCCTCCATAAAAAAAAATTATATTTTTCACAGTTCCCAGCAATTAACGCGGCAGCGAACGTGTTCAAATTTGTTCATTCTATAATAATTGCTGACTTACATTTTCCAATATCTGAAAAATTTAGAAAAAAAAGTAGAAAAAAAAAGATTTTGCCACTAAAATAAACCTGATCTGCTCGAACTGAAAGCCAGCAAAAATATGTTATGTTCGTAATACATACAAATTAAAAAGACTTACGTTTTTTATAATGATTTTGAATTTCGAGATAAAGAAGCTTTTGTTATGAGATATGAAACTGCATCTAATCATCGTCAATTGAAAGCCAGCAAGAATTATGTTCAAATATGTTTGTAATATATAAGCATTATAATGACTTACGTTTTAAATAATGACTTTGATTACTGCTGCGAATAGGAAGCCTCAATTTTTTGTTCAATATGCTGTCAAAATGTTAAAAAGTATCTACTTTAGTTTTATGTATAAATTTGTTGTAATGAGGTTATGAAAAGCAGAATGATCTAATGATTTTTTGTATTTCTTTGAAAAACTGTAAAAAGTAATGTTAATTTTTTTTGGAAGAAGTAACTATATGATACTTCAATCAATAGATGGTATAATGATTTGAAAAAGGACAAAGATTTAATTTAATCAGCTAGATCATCTTGATTTTTATTACTTCATATGGATTAAAAGTATTTTTTTTTTTCAGGCCTATTTTACAAACATTTTAAATTTTAGTGAAGTGATTTTGTTTCAAAGGTTGCAAATTGTAAGCAATATTAGTTTCTGTATTGTTAAGCCTATTATCTTTATTTAAATTAGATTTTGTTAACAATTATTTCCATTCTTTTGTTTGATTAAGACCAATAGAGTTTCTTTTCAATAGACCAGAATAGGATTAAAAGGTATCTAAATTATTCGGAAGCAAAGCAAAGCAGAATAAGTCTGATAATTTTGTATTGTGTGCGAAAGCTTTAATTTAAAATGTATGTAGGTAAGTAAAAGAAAAATAAGTTCAGTATAGATATAACCGCAAATCACGGAAAAATATGTTAAAAACATTTACAGCTCGCTTCTATACCCCACCCATCGACATTGTTTAAGATATGTATGTATATAAATAAAATTTTGAATAATCATGCAAATTAATTTGAAAACATTTTTCTATTCAAAAAATGTTTTTATTTAGCAAAATCCTTTTTCTATGCCTTGCCTTTTAATACCGATCTTATCTCATGAACCTTAATTTCGCATACTGATCCTTGTTAAATTACATATTAAGTTGATTAGTTTATAAGTTCTAAGGTTTTAAACAACAAAATGTAAACCATTCATCTAGCCTACCAAAAAAGGTATTTTTAAAAGGTAAATTTCAAATCTTTTTTACTTAATTATTTAGAGACTTAAACTTGCTTTTTGTAGTATGATTCATATTCTAAGCGAAAATGAGTTAAAATTTATTATGTTAAAATATGTCTAAAGACTTAGAAATTTTGTTCTTGAAATTTTGGGTAAAAAGAATAAAAATAAGAAGATGACTTATACAAAAATTGACAAAAATTGAATGTTTCCAAAAAATGTTTGTCTTAGAATTTGCTTTCGAGATAAAGAAGCTTTTGTTATGAGATATGAAACTACATCTAATCATCATCAATTGAAAGCCAGAAAAATTATATTCAAAATGTTTTTATTTAGCAAAATCCTTTTTCTATGCTTTGCCTTTTAATACCGATCTTATCTCATGAACCTTAATTTCGCATACTGATCCTTGTTAAATTACATATTAAGTTGATTAGTTTATAAGTTCTAAGGTTTTAAACAACAAAATGTAAACCATTCATCTAGCCTACCAAAAAAGGTATTTTTAAAAGGTAAATTTCAAATCTTTTTTACTTATATTTAGAGACTTAAACTTGCTTTTTTAGTATGATTCATATTCTAAGCGAAAATGAGTTAAAATTGTATTTTGTTAAAATATGTCTAAAGACTTAGAAATTTTGTTCTTGAAATTTTGGGTAAAAAGAATAAAAATAAGAAGATGACTTATACAAAAATTGACAAAAATTGAATGTTTCCAAAAAATGTTTGTCTTAGAATTTGCTTTCGAGATAAAGAAGCTTTTGTTATGAGATATGAAACTACATCTAATCATCGTCAATTGAAAGCCAGCAAGAATATGTTCAAATATGTTTGTAATATATAAGCATTATAATGACTTACGTTTTAAATAATGACTTTGATTACTGCTGCGAATAGGAAGCCTCAATTTTTTGTTCAATATGCTGTAAAAATGTTAAAAAGTATCTACTTTAGTTTTATGTATAAATTTGTTGTAATGAGGTTATGAAAAGCAGAATGATCTAATGATTTTTTGTATTTCTTTGAAAAACTGTAAAACTAATGTTAAATTTTTTTGGAAGAAGTAACTATATGATACTTCAATCAATAGATGGTATAATGATTTGAAAAAGGACAAAGATTTAATTTAATCAGCTAGATCATCTTGATTTTCATTACTTCATATGGATTAATAATATTATTCTCGGACCTATTTTGTAAACACTTTTTATTTACGTGTAGTCTATTTGTTTCAAAGAAAATTTTAAACTCTATAAACAATTGCATACAAATCTTTATCCTGCGCCAGCAGGTATTTGTATATTTTAAAGATTTAATTAAGTAATTTATACTAAAAAAAAAGAAGTTATTCAAAACTTCATTTCTAAAACTTGAATCTCTGTGCCATCAAACTGGCTGCCATGTCTGGCGAAGATATGTTTTTATTGCTGACCGCAGTACCTTTTTTCAATCCACGACACTCAGCATTATTTCTTGGCAAAAAACTTAATAAAATACCTACATAAAAACACATTCATATTGAAAAGCACGCGCATACGAATTTAAAAAAAGTTTCTGATCTTTTGAACAATTTTTGTTTTGAATTCGTGTATAATATTTATTCCGATCGGAATAGTACCTATATATATAGGTACTTACATATGTTTTTTGTCGGGCCTTTTTTTAAAGACTCGTATGCATGTGCTTTTCTATACGAATGCGTTTTTAAGATTGTTTTTCATGTATATTATTAAGTTTTTTGCCAAGAAAATAATGCTGAGTGTCGTGGATTGAAAAAAGGTACTGCGGTCAGCAATAAAAACATATCTTTGCCAGACATGGCAGCCATTTTGATGGCACAGAGATTCAAGTTTTAGAAATGATGTTTCGAATAACTTCTTTTTTTTAGTATAAATTACTTAATTCAAACTTTAAAATTGATATCACAATATTTTAGCCGGAAAATATTAATAAAAATACCTACATTAAATTGGTCGCTACCGCCATCAGTATCCAACACATGGCAGAAGCGTAAGTTTTTATTTAGGTATTAATAAAGAAAAAATTACTTACCCACATATCTATTTTATTAAAGTTGAATATTGTTTCAGCACACAATTTTTTGTATGTACTATCTATACATGTCCATAATATATTATACTTCATATATTTTTTAAAACACTTAACTTTTTTCTGGTTCTGATTTTATTTAAGGGATGTGGCGGCGTCGTCTTCTTTATACTAACTGAAACTGAATCGTATTCATTGCAGTTAGAAAAAGCAAGCCGGCGACGCTTTACTTCGTTCGTTAAGTTCGTCAAAAAATTCTTCCACTTTACGAGCATTACTGAGCACTGTTCACACTACCAAGTTTTGATATTTTTTATATTTTTCTAGCGACAAATTTTATAATTTATAAAAAGTTTATTAAAATTAATAAACAAGATAATTAAATGAAGAAAATGGGGTATTAAGATAATAAACCGTTTATTAAACGTAATAATTGCAATAAAGAAGGCATATCATTGAATTAATACGTTTATTATGACAATAAACGATTAATTAATTTTAAGAAAATAGATTATTATTACAAATCAACAGTGCATTTTAGAAAGCACGCTTCGTTATATTTTTAAAACAAATGTAAAGAAGATTAATAAATTGTTTGTTATAAAAATTAACAGTTTATTGATTTAATAAACAGTTTGTTGTGTCAGTAAATGGTCTTATAAAATCAAAAAACATCCACAATTGACCATTATACCGCGTTTTCATTTGGACAGCCGAGAAAATTTAGTTGCTTCTTTGAAAATTCTGATGTTTTTTACCTTTTTTTCCATACCGAGGGTGATTTGTATACTATTTTTTTGCTTATAACTGGAATTCTTTAAGCTTCAGAACATTCAACATAACCATTTTGTTCAGAATTGGGAAAAATTAATAATTTTTTGTGTTTCTAAAAAAAATTAGAAGCTATTATAATTATAATTTATTGAAGTTACTTATATCCACTTATCTCGTTTTAAGCGACTACTATTGGACATACACATTACAACACAATTTATTTATAGATTCTAACTAGCTTTCTGGAAGATTACACCACTCATGTTTTGGTTTCTTTTATGTCGATTTATCTATGTATGTTTAAACAATATTTTTTTAAAAATTTAAAAGTAAATTTCTGAAATATGTGAGACCTCAGTTTTGTGAACTTAATTAATAAAAATTAAATAAATATTTTTTTTTTATATTTTTAGAATGCAAAGCATCGTTTACTTATAACTCACTTGTGAGATTTGATTGAGACTCGGTAATATTTGAGTTATTATTATGGCTTAGGTTAGGGTTTATTTTTAAGGTTTGGGTTTAATATTTCAGTGATTGGCTATGAAAGATTAAATTTTGGGTTCTGTTTCGTCTTTTGTATTCCTATTATTTTAACATATCGGTACATGTTTAAATTTTATTTTGCATAGAGCTGGTCAATTATGTAGATACAAAAGTGTTTCACAAAAGTTATCCATAATATTATATTTACAGCAAAAAGAAAAAGTTTGCGTTTTTGGTCGTTTCTTAATCCATCGACATCGCAACTATTCTTTGATGGAATTTGACATTTAATGACTTGACAAATAGAGCACAAATTTAGTTATGACGTACATAGAGTATTTCGTTCCAAATGTCAGCCGAAAGCCCTAAAATTGCTCTTTTCCGGAACAATAAATAAAATCTCTTTTTTTTTTTTTGCATTTTTGGAATTTTCTTAATCCATTGACATCGTAGCCATCCTTTGATGGAATTTGACATTTTATGACTTGACAAATAGAGGACTATTTTAGTTATGACTTACATAGAGTATTTCGTTAGTAGCCATCATTTTATGTCATTTGGCAATTTATGGCTGGACGAAGGAATGAATGAATTCGTTCGATAGTTCAACTCAATAGTTCAAATCATTCGATAATGCCCATCAATAGTTTGGGATCCATTTATTATGTTAAGCGTTTTTGGATTCAAATATTTTCATTCAAATTTGTGTTTTTGGGCAGAACCAAGTGCCTTTTTCATAATAATGTTGCGGTTGCGCATAGATTTTAGCTTTTTGTGATCAAAATTTTCAATTCAATTTGTTAGAGTATGCTGTTGAATTTGTGAACAGTTTTTGTATCTAAATGGTAGAATAATATTAGTATGTATTCCAACAATAAGGAAAGGCGCAACGGAGGGCAATTGTAACTGCAATACAAGCAACTGCCTTATATATCTTGATACTAGGTATTTGTCATTTAACATTCGTATATATATTATGTACTTTATTATGTAAACAACCACAACTATACATGATAATTAAATAATATTCATATAAATGTATCTGAACAACATACATATACATAGGTACCTACATACGCAGAAAGTAAATTTGTTAATAGTTTATGCAACAGATAGAACAGATAGGAAAAGTGTGAATTCTGCCTATATTGAACTACGAAACCCGATGCACTAAGTCAGCTTTTCGTCAAGTTTTTTAACAAACCATTTATTATATTAAAAAATGTGATTATTAAAGGCATGCATCAATTCAATAAATTGTTTATAAAAACACTTTCAAATCAATTATGAATGGAGGTTACCCCCGGTTTACATTACAATGATCCAATTTATAAGCATTTTTCTTTTTTATCTCCGACAGACAGAGTTAACCAAGTAAATTTCAGAGTATGGCCAAAGCTCTCCTATTAATGTATAATACACTAATGTCTACAATCGACCATTAAATTGATAGGGCGCTCAGCATTTCTCTACATTTGTGCAAATGTTTTTAAAATATTTTTTATGTTAGGAGTTGCCAATAAAATAAAAAATATTAAGTTCCACAGAAGGTTTGTCTAATCTTCAAAAAAAAAATTCAAAATTTATCTACTTTTAAGTGTTGTTCAATATGACAATAATTGTTTGATTTTTAAAGAATTAAAGTCGTTGTTTCAGTGAAATATATAATACATATCATAAACCGTTGCCCTTAATATCGTTTATTGTCACAGAAAAGGATTTATTTAGGCCTATTCGGCGAGATCTTTTATTCTTCTATTCTGTTATTCTGCTATGAATTTCCATACAAATGTTTGAGCTGTCAACAAATCTTTTATGAATTTTAATTTTGGTATTCAGCACGCTAAAATCTGTTATAAAATCTGCTAAGAAAACTTTTATGAACTGTCAAACGTTCGAACATAGAAAAAATCTTTTACGAATAGCATTTTTGGTATTCAGCATGCCACAATCTGTTATGAAATCTGTTAAAAATCATAAAAGAATAAAAGACAAACTTCTGTGACTTTTATCATAAAAGATTTCAATACATACACAGATACGAGTATATCAATGAAAAATTGATATATCATCGTCATCAATTTATTGTGCAATACAATATTTTGCAAATATGGCTGATCTGGAATGAATTAAATAAGAATTAAATTACATTTTTGTTAAGAATGGACGTTTCATAGAACGACGACGATATATTTTTTATTTCGTCAACGAAATCTTTTTAAAATGAGACAAATGAAAGAAAATATATTTACACACATACGAGTATTATATAAACATATGTATATGTAAGTAGAGTAGAGGACACCAATAATGTGTAAGAGAAGAGATTACTTTTTTGTTCGTCATCCATTTTAATTTTGTCAGATGAATTATTTTATTTAATCACAGCTGATTATGATAGCAGATTTAGTTAAGTTTCATAACAGATTTCGTTTTCGAAGTTGCATAACAGACTTTTATAAAAGTTCGAGCCCCCGAATACCAATTATAAAAGATCTTTTAAGATGGAAATCTTTTATGATTCATAACAGAAAATCTATAGCAGAATAACAGATGTGGCAGAATAGGCCTAATTAATCCTTTACTTTTATTTATTAACTTAAATTTATTGTTTTAGGTGAAAAAATTATAAAAACAATAAATCGTTTATCAATTTAAAAAATAATCTCTTAATTAAATAATTTTATTATTAGAATAAACGATTTATTAATTATAAATAACAAATGTTAATTTTTTGAGTTAAGAAAAACTATTAGAACAGTAAACCGTTTCTTAATGTTAGAATTGAGCTCTTGATAAAAGTAGTTGATTATTTGAATGAACCATTCATTCATTTTTAATAACAAAAGTTTATTGTTTTATTTAAGAAAAATCATAAAACTTATAATTCGCTTATCAATTTGAGAAAAATGCTCTTGATAAATTCCGTTTATTATCAGAATAAACGATTTGTTAATTATAAATAAATAAAGTTTATTTTTTAAATTAAGAAAGATTATAAAACAATAAATAGTTTATCAATTTGATAACTAAGCTCTAAATTTTTGTAATGATAAACGATTTGTTAACATTAAATAACTTAAGTTTATTGTTTTATTTAAGAAAAACTATAAAAACAGTAAACCCTTTCTTAACTTGAGAATATTGACCTCTTAATAAATGTAATTGATTAATTGAAGAAACCATTCATTCATTTTCAATAACTAAAATTTATTGTTTCTGTTAAAAAAAATATAAAAACAATAAATTGTTTTTTAATTTACAAATTAAGCTCTTAATAAATGTCGTTAATTATAACAATGAACGATTTATTAAATTCATTAAATAAAGTTTGTTGTGACAATCAAGAAGTTTATTAAAACAATAAACCATTGTATATTTTTAAGAATTTTCATTTGTAAAACGGCTGTTTATTGTAACAATAAACGATTTGTTATTTTTAATAACCAAAATATCTCAATAAACGGCAATTTATTGTATTTACAAACGGTGATTAAATGTTAACTTTTTTTTTAACAAATCGTTTATTGTGACAAGAAAAAGTTTATTGTAACAATAAATAACCACTCAACAAACGCGATTTATTAAAATTTTCAAAAATTTTTGGTTCAGTGTAGTTTTTCGCAGTCCAGATTATTAGAAATGGCTTTAAATAAGTTGACAGACAGCATCAGCGTATATAAGACAGCTTGGGTATTTTAAGACTGACGGAAGACCATTTATAAATAATATAAAAAGAATGGGGCCCAAATGGAACTCCTGAGGAAATCCTGAATAAACCTAGAAACTTTTTGAATGATTGTAATTAAAATTCATAGAAAAGGATCTGTTAAACAAATAAGATTTTACCCAATCACTGAATTTTATACTAAGAACAAGCTTGCACATTTATTGTAACAAAACCGTATGTGAATGGTGGCAATAAGCAGCAGGTACGACGCCCCTGGTGGCACTAAACAGCAGGCTAAGTGCTCCGGTAGATCGGCTGGTACGACGCCCCTGGTGGCACTAAACAGCAGGCTAAGCGCTCTGGTAGATCAGCAGGCAAGACGCCCCTGGTGGTACTAAACAGCAGGCTAAACGCTCTGGTAGATCATCAGGTACGACGCCCCTGGTGGCACTAAACAGCAAACTAAACGCTCTGGTAGATCAACAGGCACCGAAGCCCCTGGTGGCAATTAGGACGTTAAACTTCGAACTAAGACCCCTTACCACTGGTGGGAGGAAGCCTTAATAAGAAATAGCTGGAAAATCTCACCTACCTAACTTGTCTTTCCACGAGGGGAAGCTCCGCAAAAGCAAGGAAAGCTAAATGACCAATTCGTCTACGTCTACGACTGGATTTCAAATGATTGATACAACCAATTCGCTATGCCGCCTGACTGTGTGTATGATCGAAAGGGTCGTTGATTTTACTGTGACGTCATGTATCCATTGTGCTTGTGAATCGAAATCGGTAAATTACAATTTTACTTGTAAGACCAAAATAACATGAAGTGGAGAAGCATGGAACGCTTTGTTACAATACATTGAGGAAACCTGACAATAACATCTCGAAGAAAAAAATAACAAAAATTTTGAACGGAATCCTCAGATTACAAGATGAAGACTAAAAACAACCTGGAGGTCAACTGTAATCTCAGGATATTCGTACGTGCCCACAGCTACGTATTTCGTTGTACGTTGTTCGTTCTTCTCCCAACAACGAACAACGAAGAAGCATTTACATTAATTCGGTTATGTTTTTCAGTTCGGTTTTAACAACAAAATGGATAACAACACATTTTTGGCAGTAGCGGCCCTACTGTAGTTCGCATAAACTACTGACTACAACATTGCACTTCCTTGCGAAAGGAAGAATGTATAATGACTTAAAATTCTCAATTCGTACTTATTTGCATGTTTCTCTGATTATTATATCTAAAATAATATTATTCGCCCTAGAAAAATAAAACCCATAGACAAAATATTTTGTTCATATACCTATGTATGTAGTGTAGGTACCCCAAATTATAATAAAGCCTCCTGGTGCTCCATTCACTAATAAAAAAAACTTCGAAAATGTACCTACGAGTTGCACGGCACTGCAAAACAATTTTCACTTAAAAAGTTTTTGCATTGAAACACACGAGCTCCTTTGAATTTGCACATTCTTCATTCCTTCTTAATTCGTAGTTCGTATTTATCATTTACATTCTCGTTGTTACGCGAACGAACAACGTACGAAGGGCACAACCTCCAAAGTCTAAATGCAGCTTAAGGCACGACTTGTCAGTCACGAAGTTTTTTGAAGTTAAATTGTCAGAATCATGATCACATCTTTTTTTAAAATCTTCGATAATAGATAATGTGAGTGCAGGATGACAGGATGATAGAGACTTAGTCGATCTATCAAGTGTGACACCAGCATTTATAGTTGTGAAAACTTAGTCCAGGATTTAGAGTTAGAACGTGGTTTATTTGACGCAACCCAAGAGACAATATGTTATCAACAGTCTGATAGTCGTCCATTGAAAGAACTTTTGGGACTAATTTAAGAACCGAGAAAATTCTTCTCTACAGAAAATTTCTTTCTATTCTTCTCAGAAAACAAATTTCAGTAAAGCCTCAACTGAAAAGCAAACGAGAATAAGAATCCGCGAACCCTTCAACAACAATAGTCCAATTGCTACTTAAAGAATTTTTTTTCCCTTATGAATCGTTTTAATTTTTCCAAAAAAAGACAGTGCATATTACAAAGCTTTGAGTTTGTTTTTTTATTTCTTCTTCCTACAGTTTTAAATCTGTGCCAACAAGCACCACAAATGAAGCAAAAGCCATTTATTTCCTTTTTAACAATTCAAATTCAAAATTATTTAGGTACCTTTTAATTGTACAACAAGGCAAAATAAATTTCTTTTTCGCAATTAGCACAAATTTCATTAAAGATGACTGAAAGCTGTGTTTATTTATTGTGACAAAGACCTTAAAGAACGAAGACTCAGAAACCGCGTCACAACAACTTAATCTATCATTGATTTGAAATCCTAGATACTTGAATTTTTTGGCATATAATATATTCAATTATTTACCCATTTAAAACAATTTTTGAGAAATCAGATAAATTAAATTGGGTTTTTGAACAAACCATACTTAGCGTTTTTGATCGATTTAGTTTAAGTTTATTAGATCGGCCCATCTTTGTATGCTGAGTAAATCTTCGTTAAGGGTAGGTGTCCATTGAAAAAATAGGTTAGACTTTTGCGCTAAGCTGTATAACTTTCACAATTTTACGAATATTTCAATGAAATAAACGGTCGTCGATTAGAAAACTGTTAGTCAAAATACTTTTTCAGTTTTGAAAAAAATATAAAAATATTGTGTGCCTTAAAACTGCCACACAAGTGGAAAAATCATACATTTTAGTAAGGTCCTTATTCAAATGATAGGGAAATTCCGAAAATATTACTTTTTTATTTTTTTTATATTTTTTTTATAGAAACAACATATTCCCAAATCATGTATCGGTCTTCTTTTTTTATTCTGTTTTATTATTTATTCAAAAAAAAATATACAAAACTATGAAAAACGAAGGAAATTTGCATAGTGGTATGAATGCTCTACTGGACAAAACTTCATAAGTATAAAAGATAACGAAGTAAAAATCACTCTTATATAAAGCCAATAAGTATGTGCAATTACGTTAATATTTTTTTAAATTTTTTTTTTATTTTTACAGTAACTTTTTACTAACAAAAGTCAAAAAATATAAATTTTTTTACAAATATTTTGTTCTCTACCCTGGGAAATTGAGAGTTATATTTTTTAATTTTTGGAAATAATTTTTTAATCAAAGATTTATATTCTCTGAACAGCATATCGGTCTTTAAAATTTAATTAAACTCATCTAAAGTTCATAAAAATGCAATTCAATATGACAGTATTTGTAATGCATTTGCAAGAAAAGTATTGACAATGCAGTTCTCACATATTTTTTTTATTTTTGTTTGATATTTTATTTACTAAATTCAAAAATACAAAGTACTTTTTTCACTCAATATTTATTTAATTTTATTTTTATAAAAGAGGTCTATTTTGCATTTTTTAACAAAAAGTTCATTTGCACACGCACACAAGTAAGTTTTCAGTTCACAAGAATGCCACTGCAATATCAGCGCTTGAAAGAGAAGGTTTCGTATTCTCTGTGCAAAAGAATTTTGTCCGCCCATCCGCTCTCTTGATTCTTTTTTTTTTTTTGTCTGGGCACATTTAGTTTTTAATTCTTGTTTATGACTTGTCATCTTTCTTGCATCTCGTATTACAAGAACAGAAAAAATAAAAAAAAACGTGTGAGAAATGATTGTTTTTAGTAGGTATATAATGCAATGACCATTCCACATTGTCGGAGGTAGGGTGGAAAAATGTTCTTTGTGTATGTATAAAAAAGAATATAAGTAGGTTATCACACATTCGCTGTCATAAATTTTGTTTTTTTGTATTTTTTTATTTGCGATCTATAATCATTCTACTGGTTTTTTTTTTTGTTTCTTCTATGGAAAGCCATTTTAGGTAAACACATAGTAATAAATTGCGATGCATAGTGATCTTCATTTTTCTTTTTGCCAAAGGGTGTGTACATGATGGAAGAAAGGAAATCTGCGATGTTGTGATAAGATACATATGCATATAAGTATCTACAATAGATTTTGTGTTGTTTTTTCCGATAGGTAGGTTCATAGGTAATGTAGAGGTGCAACGCCTTGTATTGATTTGGGTATCGTAAGGATTGTTTTGATTTAATTTTGCGTAGGTAGGTAATGGATGTATCAAAAATATATTAGATTAGTACATGTTAATCCTGTGAATGAACGCAAATTGCATTTCACTGTAAGCGAATACGCAACAACCAAGGGATATGGCAAGTGGATGGCGCCAAAATATTATGTACAATATTATGCAGGTATCTATTAATCTAAATACCTATGTAGATATGTATATATTTATATAAATAAGTTAAGAAGGAAAATTCGATCACTTTTTGTTTTCGGTGGTGACGTATTCCACTGGTAGAAGAATGGTGAAAGTATGTAGAAAGAATATGGGAAGTGCGCTTCTTTTATGTATTTTTGTTGGTTTTACATAGGAAGAGGTGTCTCCTTTATTTTAATATGTCATGGTGATAGATAATACTCTCGTTACAGTTATTTTCTGTTGTGTTTTTATTGTGCAAATCTATTTTGTACATACCTATAAATATTTTTTTGCAACAACTGCCTCCAAAAACAAACAAAGGAAACAAAAAACTCAAGCAAAAAAAAATTGATAAAAAGTAAGCAAATAGAAAATACATACATATGTAATACCTACTTCATTTCATTAGGCCACATGATGTAATTTCGTTGAAAATTTCGAAATGAGATAATTTTTAACAAAGGACAATAGGCAAATCTGGCCTAGTTCTAATAAGAACGACCTTTATATAATATACATATGTATGTTCATATATTCATTATCACTTAGTTTTTAATTTGTAAAAAAAAACAAGTATTAGTTTTTCAATAATGTTGTTGGTATCAAAATTAAAAAATGATATAAAAATAAGAGCACATTTTTTTCGATGAAGATTTTGACATGTTTGAAAAACCAATATTAAATTCGTTTTTATTAAAGCTTAGCCGGTTATCTGTACATATCTGTCCATCAACATTTTTTTCTAACACGTTTTACTTACGACCACCAATTGTTACGTTGGTAGTTGACAAATTGTGAATAATTTCGAAATGACTTAATGAAATTCGTTTTTTTTTTAATAACATCAGTTTTTATATAAAATGCATTTTTAGTTTAAAATTAATAAAATAGAAGCTTAAAATTAGTATACTAGTATACAAAGTAAAATTAAAATACAATGATGTTATTGGAAATAAAATTGAAAAACTTTTTCTACAAAACTTGTTTCAGCTAATGGGAACCAGTGGCACCATTTTACTTCAATTATAGTAGATATTGTAAGGCATATTGTCCTTCATAACTTCTTATAAATACCTACTCTAAGCTTTATATACATACCTTACAATATAATATACTTTATACCTAGCTCTAAGTATACTTTTTAATACTTGTTATTATTTATTATTCTAAAAATATGATATTGTTTGATGAAGAATACAAAATATATACATATATGGAGATTTATTTAAAAACCTTTATTTCATTAAAAGAAGACCCGTTATAACTCAGAAGTGGGATCAGTCAAGATTGAAAATTGAGTGTTGAAGATGGAATTACAAAAAAAAAATCCGAAAACTACATATAAGATATACGTATGTATGTACAAGAATTTGTCACAACTAATGAATAAATTTAAACTGCTTGCATGGTGCGAAGCAAGCAATAGTGATAAGCCAAGATTGAAGATTAAAAATTGAATATTGAAAATTGAAGATTGAAAATTGAGGATTCAAGATTGAATTAAAAAAAAATCCGAAAACTATAAGATATACATAATGTACATATGTACATACATATGTATAAGAATATGTCATAATAAAAGTGAATTGCTTGCATGCTGTGAAACAAACAATGTGGAAGTTCCCGCAACTGCAACAGTAGCGCAGCTTTGAGATTTGCATATAAGAAAAAAAATCTGAAGTAGAGTAAGAAGAATCTTCTGAACATTCCGAACATTAAGAATTGAACTTATTCAAAATTATGGAAATTCCGAACATTCCGAAGATTACGAACATTTCGAACATTATGAACAATTATGAACTTTATGCACATTCCGAAGATTACGAACATTCCGAACATTATGAACAATTATGAACATTCCGAAGATTACGAACATTCCGAACATTATGAACAATTATGAACATTATGAACATTCCGAAGATTACGAACATTCCGAACATTATGAACAATTATGAACATTCCGAAGATTACGAACATTCCGAACATATTGAAAAATTATGAACATTATGAACATTCCGAAGATTACGAACATTCCGAACATTATGAACAATTATGAACATTCCGAAGATTACGAACATTCCGAACATATTGAACAATTATGAACATTCCGAAGATTACGAACATTCCGAACATTATGAACAATTATGAACATTATGAACATTCCGAAGATTACGAACATTCCGAACATTATGAACAATTATGAACATTATGAACATTATGAACATTCCGAAGATTACGAACATTCCGAACATTATGAACAATTATGAACATTATGAACATTCCGAAGATTACGAACATTCCGAACATTATGAACAATTATGAAAATTCCGAAGATTACGAACATTCCGAACATTATGAACAATTATGAACATTCCGAAGATTACGAACATTCCTAACATTCCGAACATTATGAACAGTTATGAACATTATGAACATTCCGAAGATTACGAACATTCCGAAGATTCTGAACATTCCGAAGATTCTGAACATTCCGAACACTAAGAATTGAACTTATTCAAAATTATGGAAATTCCGAAAATTCTGAACATTCCGAAGATTTTGAACATTCCGCAGATTCTGAACATTCCGAACAATCCGAAAATAATGAACATTCCGAACAATCCGATAATTCCGAGCATTCTGAAGATTCCGAACATTCCGGACATTCCGAAGATGCCAGACATTCCGAACATTCTCAAGATTCTGAACATTCCGAACATTTCAAAAATTTAGAACATTCCGAACATTCTGAACATTTCGAACAATCCAAAAATTCTGAAAATTTAGAACATTTCGAAAATCCAGAACATTTTGAACGACTTTTTTGATGAAAATAATATAATTCCGAAGAATATTATACAGAGTTGAATGATGAAGAAGCTTTCATTAAGCTATAAAGAAAAATCAATATTAAATTCTTTATAATTTATAAATCGTTATGATCGGGACGATCATTTGTCAGGTTGGCCGAGTTGTAAGGCATATTGTCCTTCATAACTTCTTATAAATACCTACTCTAAGCTTTATATACATACCTTACAATATAATATACTTTATACCTAGCTCTAAGTATACTTTTTAATACTTGTTATTATTTATTATTCTAAAAATATGATATTGTTTGATGAAGAATACAAAATATATACATATATGGAGATTTATTTAAAAACCTTTATTTCATTAAAAGAAGACCCGTTATAATATAGTTTTTTTTTTCAAAATATTTAAGATCTACTTCTTACTTCGCACCATCAGCCAAATACTGAAATCTGCCTCATTTAAAAAATCTCTGTTTCAACCTACTTCAATTTTACAAAAAAAAGTCCAAATCTACTTCTTTTTCTCTATTTCACTCTAGGTAGTATTTTTTTTATATTAAACGCACACTCAAGGTCAAGGGGTTATGAATAAAATTAAAATGTTAAACACAGTGCAAGAAATTAGGAAAGTAGGATAGGATGAGAAAGGAAATACCGATACACATTGGTTTTTAATGTCTGCACATTACAATGAGTGGGAAATATTGAGCCGGGTAAAGCATTCCAGATTCGTGTAGTGCGGCTAAAAAAAGAATCACTGTACTTGACAGTACGTCCGAAATTGGGCGAAAATGATGAGCAGTCCTAGAAGTACGGGTATTACGGTTGAATTGTTTGGTTACGTTAAACATGTTATCACTTCACAAATGACCATCTGTGATGCACATCAGTCTCCTCGATGCAAGTGCCAAACAGCATTGAGTTTTCGAAGCTTTAAATTCTATACATTTTTTGATTCCCCATTGGACAATGCTATCAAGATCTGAATTTAATGAGCTTATCATACGCTGCCGTTGGTAGTCCACATCCGAAGCACAAGGATGTGAATCCAAAAACAAATATGAAAAGTTGAGGTTACTGTCGTCAGCAAAGCAATTAAGCGGAGCAACAATTATAGACAGAAACTGTCGGAGACAAAACGGACCCCTGGGGCACACCAGCATTTTTTTATTTATTTATTCATCAAGCAAAGACACAGCTCTTAAAGACTACTTAGAACAATAGTAAATTTATATAAATAATAATAAATAAAACAAAACAAAAACAGAATGTACAATTAACATTAACCACCGAAGTTTATTATTATTAACAATTTTTTTTAAAAATAGTCCCTACTTAAATATAAATTAAAATCAATAGCATTACAAACAGAATTAGCTTGTCTTAAACAGCGAGTTAGGAGTTCATTGATTCCATAATTGACCCTATGAAAGGGTACACAAAATAAACGATTATTACGTAATTCACGACAAGGAACATGAAAGCCAATCAACGAAAGCAAGTAAGGGTAAGGGCAATTGATTTTATAATTTATTACATCTCTGACAAGCATTACACCGAAATAAATACGACGTGATTCTAGGGATTGAATGCCCAATATCAGATTTGAAACCGTCCAAAACTACTTTTAGTAAACGGTCGGAAAGGTATTTTCTAATCCAACGAAGAAGAGATTCATCGAATTACAAAAAAAAAAGAATATCAAAACAATAAAAATACACAAATAAGTAAGTTTAAAAGCATAGGAACTCAACACACTGATGTGTACACGAATCCTATGTATGAAAATTTCGCTTGCATATGTGTTTTTAATTTAAAATTAAACTATATTTAAATACAGTAATTTAAATGTTATTTTTTATAAAAGAATGTTTTATTATTTAAATTAAATTAAATTTTTGTACCCAATTTTCTTTAAAATTTAAAGAAATGTATTGACAATTTTAAGTATTTAAAAGTATACATTTTGGAAAACATTTGTCGTATACAATATTATTTCAAAATCAAAGAATCTGCGATGTAAAAATTTTGATCGAAATCGGAAGAGTCGCAAATGAAAAAGTAGAAAATAAAAAGAAGGTTCTATGACAGGTACCGATAATAACATTTATTTTTTACCAAAGTGTGGACTGCATTGCTGGCACAATTATCTATACATAATTTAAAAAAAAAGAATTAGAGCCGTTTTCAAAATAATTATAATATTTCATAATGGCTGTATGGAAGGAACCGAGCTAAAGTAAAACAAACCATTTCAATTTCTCCTCTAGGCTGCAGATTGAGGTACAGAGTTGCAGATAGACGGAATCATTACTCTTTTGTGTTGTAATGTCAACTTTTGAAAATTCCCAGTTCAAATTTGTCTAAAAGCAAGTAAAAAGTCATTTTAAAATCTACTTCGATTTTTCCCAATTTACTTCACTTTTTTCTTCAAATCTCCTTTCATTTTTTTCCGGAAAAAATGCAAAACTATGAAAATTGTTATCATTGTTTTTATTTTGATGATTAGGTACATAATATTCAGGAACAATAGATAATAAACGAACGGTTTGATCAACCAATCAATCAATTATGTATCTCCATAAATTGTTTCAAAGAATCCATTTTGTATAACGAATTTATTCATGTTTTCAAAACTGCCCAATTTACCTTTTATGTTGTCAATTTTTACATGTAAATTAGTGGTCAAAGACGGAACCACTTTTTAATCTGAGGCTATATTTTGTTGCACTTATTAATTTTATTGAATCATAAATAATCTCAAGACAATAAAGCTATTTAAAAAATAAAAATTTTAAATGTTTAACTATGGATATTTTTTAGTTTTAGAAACTCTGAAACAAGAAAAAGAAATATTTAAAGCGCTTTTGGTTTCATCCCAATACGACCACTTTTCGCAGAGTTACAGCCCTTTGAAAAAGACTCAAAAGAACATTTATAGGTATAGGTAGGTACATAGTTACCATTATTATTTTTGAAAGTGTATTAATTTACTTGGGTTAGGAAATTTAATAATTTTTTTAGTTGAGCAATTTTTGAATTGTGAACTTTTTCCTAAAATTAATTGTCTACATTAAAAATAAATTATGAATATCAGAGCAAATTCCCCGGGTTCCTAGTGTCTAAATCTGTGCTCCCTTTTCTTTATTTTTTAAAATATCCTGAAAAGTAAAAGTCATAGAACCAACAGATTAACCTTGTATAAATACGCAAAGAATAAAACGCTATCTTCCTAAATGCGAAAAGTTTCAATTCACCTGCAACCAAAAATAAAACAGAAAACAAACCGTCTATTATTGTATCTAATTGTGAGCGCTGAATGCAAAAAACTCAATTTGCCTTTCCTAAACCTCAAACAATCACGATTCACGAAAAATTATTTTTTCTACCCATAATACAAAAGGAAAAAAAAACTTTCATTTATCTTGTGCGTAATCCGAGTCAATTCAAAATCAAATGCTTGTGCGCTGCCTGTGCGGCTTGCCAGCTTGCCACTCGTGCCTTGTTCCCGTTTTCTGTTATTTTTTTTTTGATATTCTATTCCATCTTTCTCTATCTCTATCAGGGATGGAAAATGAAATTTTTCAATTGTACTGAAATCTGGAATAAAATTGTACTGAAATGACGTCAATTGTACCGAAAACGAAATTTGTATGAAAAAAAAAATCAATAACTCAACTATTTAAAAGTTTTCCAAAATATTTTATTTAAAAAAATTAAAGCAGAAATGATCAGTTTGTCTTCTTATAAAAATATAAATAAATATCAATAGCGCCACAGAAAAAAATACTATCTTCAGTTTAAAAGGATATACATAACTATTGTAACAAAATTAGTTTGGCAGGAGCTCGATATAGTATTAATCTTTTTAACAGCATAATCGATTTAAGGGATGCACTCCGCGCTCTTGTAAAGCTAAGCTTACGCGATTGGTAGATCTTACAATATTGTCAGACCTGACAATGTCTGACAATTATCTACCAATGAGCTGACAATTAAGTTGCTTGTGTACACGGTAGGTAGAAAATCTACCAATCTCTTACAATTTATTGTTAGAAGTTGGCTGACAATTTATTTTCAGATAGCTGGCTAAATACCTACCAATTAATTGTAATAGATTGGTAGATTTTTTACCAACCGTGTACACACACACGATTGTCAGTTTTTGTTGGTTATGGAAACTGCTTCATTTGAACCTTTGCTGCAATTTGTCTGACAATGAAAAAATTGTATGATGCTAAAAACCGTACACCTTACAATTTTTTCATTTTCAGAAACGTCAGACAACGATAAAAATTGGCAAGCTTGACAATAAATTGTTTGTGTATACGATTACCTTACAATTAACTGTCAGATACATTTTCTGACAATTAATTGCAAGATTACGATAGTCAGCTATCGTCGAATGATTATCAGATTTTTTGCAATTAATTGTCAGGCAATGATCTAACAATTAACTGTCACAATTTTTTTTTTATAATTAATTGTAAGACTACACGGTTGTAAGACATTCTAAGCATGTTTTTCACTGACAGATCTGACAGTATTGTAAGATCTACCAATCGTGTACAATTAGCTTAAAACTAAAAAGAATAAATTAGATGACGATAGGGGGATTTGAATTCAATGAAAAAATGATGAATGTCTTTTTTTTTTTAATTAATTTTTATTAACTTTAATCTTATAATTGTTTTAAGGGTCGACACAAAATTCATAAAAACTAGCTCACTTATCAATATCTTATAAGTAAATTACTGGCCCTAAGTAAAACTAAAAAGTTGATGTTGGTGTTGCATTACGGCTTTAGAAGCTGACGCAGTATGTCGGAAAATATTTAACATGCACATTTCTTGCAGGATATATGTAAATATAAGATATGGAGCTGGTATTTCAGTCATCGTGAAAGTATTTTTCACCACATGCATCGTAGCAAATGTAAATTGTTAAAAGTTTGAGAACCTTGTTGTTATTAAGCTTCTAAGCAAGATGCCATCTAGAAGTGAAAACTGTAATTAAGAGTTATAAGCTGAGAGTTTTTGTTCTGAATGAAAATGAATGCATTCAGGCCAGGATAATGTATTCAACTTTCAATTCCCTTTAATGTGGTTCTGTTTTTTTTTTTTGTCAAATACATAAAATATGGAATTTTGGAAATTGTACTGAATTAAAACAAATTGTACTTTTGTACTTGTACAAACTCAATTGTATCGAATTCAGTACAATTGTACCGAATTTTCCATCCCTGATCTCTATGCGTGATGCGAAAAAGAGGTATCCTGAAGAGACGAGACGAGCTAAATTTTTTTTTCTAACACATATTTGTACACCATATTTGTACACCAATACATGTACACGTTTTTACATGAGATTTGAGTTTGCTTCTGGGGTAGACCTACCCTTAATTGTAATAACGCAATCTTCCATCAGACCCAATTGACAGAAATTATATATGTAGTAGGTAAAACGTCATCTGCATACGAGTACATGTGTTAGTGACAACTGAGAACGATCTCAGGAAGATGGTTTATAAACAAAGAAAACACAGGTGGTCTAAGAACAGATTCTTGGGGAACACCGCAGTTAACCAAATATATTGCCTTGAAGTATCTTGATCATTTGAAATCTTCTGAAACCTATTTTTACGATAGCTTCGCACAAGTTTAAGAGCTACGAGTATTCTTGAAAAAATGAATTCGTTTCTTAATTTAGAAGGTCAATACCATTAAACGCTTTGGAAAAGTCCAAGAGATCCATAATACCCAACTGATTTCTTCAAATCTAATTTAAATTTTTCAACAGCAGATCCGCAATTGTTTTGGTTGCGAAATCCAGACTGCCACATCGATTGTTTGTTACTGGTTTGAATAAAGGGGAGAATTTGATCCGACATTAGTCTTTCAAAAACCTTACTGGGTCGCACGAACTTGCTCAGAGGTAATAGACTAGGAATTTCAAAAACATATGTTATTACAAAAAACTGTTCATAAGGATAAAATGAATTTTTTAAATTCTTAGTTTCTTTTAGTAGTAAGAGATTAAAAGAAAAGAAAGAACAAAAATTATAAGTCGTTGTAGTGGTTCCTTAAAAAAATACGCTTTTATGTACAAAATTTTCCAAAAATTTTTAAGAAAAAATGTTGGTGCTTTAACCTTAAGTTTTTATTATTGTACAAATAAGAGTCTAATTTCCAAAAAAAAAAATACTAAGCCGTTCTTGAGATATCGAATTTTTTCAAAAAAAAAAGACTTTTTTTTTCTAAAAATTGAAAAAATATTTTTTTTTTAAGTTTTGAAATGCAATGTTTTTTAAACTTTTTAGGAGCTTCTTTATAAAAAATTTCATCAAAAACCGTTATGCCGATAATGAGAAATTCAAAATTCTAAAAAATCGTTCTATGGTAGGTACAGTCAGTAATACATATATAAATTTCAAATTTTTTTTATTAAGTTATAGGTCGTAAAAATATATCAAAAGAAAAAAAATTTGAGCAAAATTCTCGGAACCGTTTTCGAGAAAAATACGATTTTCGAAAACCATTTTTTTAAATTTGTTTGGAAGGTACCGTTAGTTTTAGATAAAACAAAATTTTTTTTCTCAAATCTGGTAGGTTATGTTAAGAAACTTTTATTTGTCAAGTTTGAAAAAAATCGATCTTGGGATTTTCAAAATATTGAGTTTCCAAAAAAAAATTTGGAATTTTTGAATTTTTTTTTTAAATCCAAAAATTAAAAATTGAAAATTTGAATATGTAATAATGTTCAAAATTTGGAGGAGCTTTAGCATAAAAAAAAATGATTTAAATCGGCTGTACCGTTTTCGAGAAAATCAAAAACAAAAAAATAGTCCCAGTGGGTCTACCAAAAATAACAATTTTTTGTAAAATTTTTTTCAACCATTAGCTAGTTTTAACTAAATAAAATTTTTCAAATTTTTTTTAAAAAAATTCTGTGGGACAGTTTTTGAGAAAAAAAATATTTATAAAATTTCGAAAAAAATCGTATGGCAGGTACCGTTATTTTTGGTCTTACAAAAAGAAGAAAAAAAAATTCGGGGGAAAAAATTAAAAACCATATCTACCAAGTTTGAAGAAAATCGGCCGAGCCGTAGTCGAACCGACAGACAGACAGACAGACAGAATTGCGAGACCCACTTTTTTGGTCTTCGCTATCATCGTAATCTCAACTTTGATCAAAATCTCGAGTTCGATTTTTTTTTCCTTTCCGAATGCATAAAAAAACGGCAACGAAATTATTGGCCTAAGATCAAATGGTTCCAAGGGATGCTATCGGATCCAATTGCATTAGATTTAAATAACCTTAAAGCAAAAATTATATCGCTTTCCTCATCACAGTTAAATGAAAATACACCGTGATATTTAGGAAGAAATATAGGCAGGCTCGTACCGGATTGTGATGATGATGACGTGTAGAATCATTTCAATACTTGTGGCTCAAAAGGGCATTTTGATGATATTTGTATGATACTGATGTGGATTTTTTCATCAGGCTTGCAAAAAAAAAAAACAGCTAAAACGATATACAAGCAGACAGATGTACTATACATGTATTTCTCCGTTATCTCAATCTCAAAAGTTTTTATTGACATCGATCGTTTTAATTTGAGTTTGTATTGTTTTTTATCCATATTAAAAATACGTAGAGGTATTTTACATATTACATTTGTCGAAATACCTTCGGTCAATCAAACAACATTTTCAAACGTCAAACAACAAACATAATGCCCCTTTGGAATTTTTTTAAACTTAACGTTACGGCCGTTGTTTGAAGCCACCAATCAGACTCCTGCATTAAATACATATTTGTATGTTTTTGTTGGCAGGAGGAGTTAAAAGCAACAGCGAATGGTTATATACATAGGTATTTTTGATCTTATTTACAATCAATATTGGTAGCTACACCTTCAAGTCAAATGGTTTACCTAAGTATTTATCTTTTCTTAAAGCAACACAAAACTTAGTATTTGATCTAAACAGATGCCAATTCGTTGTCAACAGGATATTGAATTTATAAATTGTGTTAGACGGCTATAATTTATTGATAAATAAGCAAAACCAGGTTGCTCGTGGGTGCAAATGTCTAATAAACGCCACACTTAATATAAAGTTAAAAAGCAAACACAGATGAATTGCCAAAAAATAAATATACATTCTCAACGACCTCTAAAGTATTTGAGGGTATAAAAGGCTGTGAATTATTTGAAACCCTAAACAGTTCAATTGGGCAATCACAAAAATAAGTTTAAAGCCTATTGGAAAATAGGTTAAAGTCAAGATGAATTTTTCGAAATTCATTTTTTTGGCTGCAGCTTTTGGACTTTTATCAATTTTCAAACAAGCTGATGCAGAATATTTTGATAATAGTAATGTTAGTGGTTTAATAAATAATTTATCGTTGTCAGTGTTATAAAAAGTGGTCTATTGTTTTCTATAGGACGGAGGATATCCTGGTGGATTTTCAAACTACCAGAGGCCACAATACTGGGGAAATGTCCAAGGCCAACCCGACTTTAGTTCAAACTATGTAAGTTTCGTGTTTACTTTTTAATTTTGAGAGATTGTGATAAAACTTGCCTTTTTTATGTCTTAGGGACCCTTTGGATATGGTATAAACCAAGGATTTCCTTTTGGATCAATAAATGGATTTTCCCCAGCAATAAACTATGGTCCTCGTGTGAATGGTTATCCTGATAACTCATTTAACTATGGACAACCGTGGTCTCCACAATCTAATGGTGGAGTTATGCGTCCAGCACAACCCGCAGCAAGCGGTCAACCACAACAAGGAGGCATACAACCTGGAATAAGACCACAGCAAACTGGATTTCCAAGACCCCATATTGGAATTCCATTATTTTTTAATCCTGAACAGATGCAACCAACACAAATGAATAGTCAACCTGGTAGTGAAATACCACAGAACTTTAGAAATACGGCAATAAATTGGAATAATGGATCTCCACAACAGTCGGGTAATAGGGTACCAGAGTTTTTCAAGGGAGTTCCACAACAACCTGGAAATGGACTACCACAAAATAATGGAAATCCATCAGTGCTCTTTAATAATGGAATCCCCCAACAACCTGGATCAATAAAACCATCCACAAGTGAATCCCAGCAAAATAAGGGTAATGTGGTGCCACAATCTTACAATGGGGCTCCGTTACAACCTGGAAACGAACAACCAACAAATTCTGGAAATGCATCTCCTCAGTTCAATAATGGCAACAGTTCACCTCATTTCAGTAATGGTACCCCACAACAGGTTGGATCAGTTGACCCTTCAGAAAGCGGACCTAAACTAAATCCAAACACTAAACTAGTACCAACTGAAAATGTACGACCACAGAATGTGAGAGATACCCCTTATGAACAGCCGATCTCACAAAGTGGTTCAACAAATAATAGCCCATTGCGAGGATATAAGCCAGTACCAACATTTGGTGCTCCATTACGTTCGAAAACCATTTCAAATGGAGCAATTCAACCAGTTGGAGTGAAGTCTTGTGATGATGAAAAATTTGAAATACAATTAACTTGGGTTGGAGAACCAAATGTGAGACCAAACCCTCAACCTCAGTTAGGTCCAATTGGTCCCTTTAGCCCATTTAACCCATTTGGGCTATTTGGGCAATTCGGATATAACCTATTACCTAATGGTCCGCAATCAGGGTTCAGGCCTTCCCGACCAAATTCTGGGTGCTCTAATAACTTATTGCCTTGGTTCGCACAGCTATATCCACTCTACATTCCAGTTTATATGAATTGGCCAATACCACAAACACCTGCATACCAGGTGCCAAACGAAATACAATACATTTTTAACGAAAAATTCCCTTACGGTACACCAAAACCTCAACACACACAAAATGGACCATGGCACCAATTGACTTGGTGGTCTTCGCATAGTTTTCCAAATGGTCAATCGGTAATCCCGCCAGAAAATTCACCCCAAAATCCAAACTATCAAGGACAATTTCAAATAGACTGGTCAAACTACCCAGGTGGTAAACCAAACTGCGGACAGGAGATAACAACACCGGGACCGTCGACTTCTGAAGACAAACCACAAGGAAGTTTGTCCATAAATTGGTCAAATTTTCCTGGAGAATCCAATACGCAAAGACCAATAGAAATAGGAGTTTTGCCAACTACAACAAGGCCATCAACAAATGGAAGTAATTCACCAGATGATCAATCTGAAGGTAGTTTAGCAATAAATTGGTCACTATATCCTGACGGACAGGAAACAAACCCAACGGACACTCAACCCCAGCCGGGGACAATAACCCAAAAGCATAATGAGCCTATAGAAGGGGGTTTATCTATCGATTGGACAGCTTACCCAGAAGAAGAAAGGCCAACATCAACCACTGCAAGGCCAATAGATAACGAAAATTTGTCTGAATCAAATAAAACAACACCTTCCTCTGGGTCTTGGGGTATAACTTGGGTAGGAATTCTCGAAGATCATACTTCACTGCCAACAGATGGAGGAGTGATACACGCATCAACCACTGTTAAGCCAACAGAAAGTGGAGACTTATATGGATCAACTACAAAAACACCTTATTTAGGTTCATGGAATATTACCTGGCAAGGTATTCCCGGTGGAGAAGTACCAATGCCAACAGATGGAGGAGTGATTCCTGTATCAACCACGGCTAAGCCAACAGAAAGTGGAGTCTTATCTGGATCAACAACAACAACACCTTCTTCAGGTTCTTTGAGTATTATCTGGCACGGAATTCCCGGTGGCGATGAACCAATGCAAACAGATGGAGGACTGATTCCTGTATCAACCACTGTTAAGCCAACAGAAAGTGGAGACTTATATGGATCAACTACAAAAACACCTTATTTAGGTTCATGGAATATTACCTGGCAAGGTATTCCCGGTGGAGAAGTACCAATCCCAACAGATGGAGGAGTGATTCCTGTATCAACCACGGCTAAGCCAACAGAAAGTGGAGTTTTATCTGGGTCAACTACAAAGACACCTTCTTCTGGGTCTTTAAATATAACTTGGCAAGGAATTCCCGGTGGAGATGTTCCAATGCCAACAGATGGAGGAGTGATTCCTGTATCAACCACGGCTAAGACAACAGAAAGTGGAGTTTTATCTGGATCAACAACAACAACACCTTCTTCAGGTTCTTTGAATATTATCTGGCAAGGAATTCCCGGTGGAGATGTACCAATGCCAACAGATGGAGGAGTGATTCCCGCATCAACCACTTCTAATCCAACAGAAAGTGGAGTCTTATCTGGATCAACTACAAAGAAACCTTCTTCTGGGTCTTTAAATATAACTTGGCAAGGAGTTCCCGGCGGAAATGTACCAATGCCAACAGATGGAGGAGTGATTCCTGTATCAACCACGGCTAAGACAACAGAAAGTGGAGTTTTATCTGGATCAACAACAACAACACCTTCTTCAGGTTCTTTAAATATAACTTGGCAAGAAATTCCCGGTGGAGATGTACCAATGCCAACAGATGGAGGAGTGATTCCTGTATCAACCACTTCTAAGCCAACAGAAAGTGGAGTTTTATCTGGATCAACAACAACAACACCTTCTTCAGGTTCTTTAAATATAACTTGGCAAGAAATTCCCGGTGGAAATGTACCAATGCCAACAGATGGAGGAGTGATTCCTGTATCAACCACGGCTAAGCCAACAGAAAATGGAGTCTTATCTGGATCAACTACAAAGACACCTTCTTCCGGGTCTTTAAATATTACTTGGCAAGGAATTCCCGGTGGAAATGTACCAATGCCAACAGATGGAGGAGTGGTTCCTGTATCAACCACGGCTAAGCCAACAGAAAGTGGAGTTTTATCTGGATCAACAACAACAACACCTTCTTCAGGTTCTTTGAATATTATCTGGCAAGGAATTCCCGGTGGAGATGTACCAATGCCAACAGATGGAGGAGCGATTCCTGTATCAACCACGGCTAAGCCAACAGAAAATGGTGTCTTATCTGGATCAACTACAAAGAAACCTTCTTCTGGGTCTTTAAATATAACTTGGCAAGGAGTTCCCGGTGGAAATGTACCAATGCCAACAGATGGAGGAGTGATTCCTGTATCAACCACTGCTAAGCCAACAGAAAGTGGAGTTTTATCTGGATCAACAACAACAACACCTTCTTCAGGTTCTTTAAATATTATCTGGCAAGGAATTCCCGGTGGAGATGTACCAATGCCAACAGATGGAGGAGTGATTCCTGTATCAACTACTGTTAAGCCAACAGAAAGTGGAGCCTCATCTGGATCAACCACAACAAAACCTGCTTCTGGATCTTGGGGTATAACTTGGCAAGGAATCCCTGGAGGAAATGTACCAATGCCAACAGATGGAGCAGTGATTCCTGTATCAAACACTGCTAAGCCAACAGAAAGTGAAGTTTTATCTGGATCAACAACAACAACAACACCTTCTTCAGGTTCTTTAAATATTATCTGGCAAGGAATTCCCGGTGGAGATGTACCAATGCCAACAGATGGAGGAGTGATTCCTGTATCAACCACGGCTACGCCAACAGAAAATGGATTCTTATCTGGATCAACTACTAAGACACCTTCTTCTGGGTCTTTAAATATAACTTGGCAAGGAATTCCCGGTGGAGGTGTACCAATGCCAACAGATGGAGGAGTGCTTCCTGTATCAACCACGGCTAAGCCAACAGGAAATGGAGTCTTATCTGGATCAACTACAAAGAAACCTTCTGCTGGGTCTTTAAATATAACTTGGCAAGGAATTCCCGGTGGAGATGTACCAATGCCAACAGATGGAGGAGTGGTTCCTGTATCAACCACTGTTAAGCCAACAGAAAGTGGAGTCTTATCTGGATCAACAACAACAACACCTTCTTCAGGTTCTTTAAATATTATCTGGCAAGGAATTCCCGGTGGAGATGTACCAATGCCAACAGATGGAGGAGTGATTCCTGTATCAACCACGGCTAAGCCAACAGAAAGTGGAGTCTTATCTGGATCAACTACAAAAACACCTTCTTCTGGGTCCTTAAATATAACTTGGCCAGGAATTCCCGGTGGAGATGTACCAATGCCAACAGATGGAGGAGTGGTCCCTGTATCAACCACTGTTAAGCCAACAGAAAGTGGAGTCTTATCTGGATCAAAAACAACAACACCTTCTTCAGGTTCTTTGAATATTATCTGGCAAGGAATTCCCGGTGGAGATGTACCAATGCCAACAGATGGAGGAGTGATTCCTGTATCAACCACGGATAAGCCAACAGAAAATGGAGTCTTATCTGGATCAACTACAAAAACACCTTCTTCTGGGTCTTTAAATATAACTTGGCAAGGAGTTCCCGGTGGAAATGTACCAATGCCAACAGATGGAGGAGTGATTCCTGTATCAACCACGGCTAAGCCAACAGAAAGTGGAGTTTTATCTGGATCAACAACAACAACACCTTCTTCAGGTTCTTTGAATATTATATGGCAAGGAATTCCCGGTGGAGATGTAGCAGTGCCAACAGATGGAGGAGTGATTCCTGCATCAACCACTGCTAAGCCAACAGAAAGTGGAGTTTTATCTGGATCAACAACAACAACACCTTCTTCAGGTTCTTTGAATATTATATGGCAAGGAATTCCCGGTGGAGATGTAGCAGTGCCAACAGATGGAGGAGTGATTCCTGTATCAACCACGGCTAAGCCAACAGAAAGTGGAGTTTTATCTGGATCAACAACAACAACACCTTCTTCAGGTTCTTTGAATATTATATGGCAAGGAATTCCCGGTGGAGATGTAGCAGTGCCAACAGATGGAGGGGTGATTCCTGTATCAACCACTGCTAAGCCAACAGAAAGTGGAGTTTTATCTGGATCAACAACAACAACACCTTCTTCAGGTTCTTTGAATATTATATGGCAAGGAATTGCCGGTGGAGATGTAGCAGTGCCAACAGATGGAGGAGTGATTCCTGTATCAACCACGGCTAAGCCAACAGAAAGTGGAGTTTTATCTGGATCAACCACAACAACACCTTCTTCAGGTTCTTTAAACATAACTTGGCAAGAAATTCCTGGTGGAGATGTACCAATGCCAACAGATGAAGGAGTGGTTCCTGTATCAACCACTGTTAAGCCAACAGAAAGTGGAGTCCTATTTGGATCAACCACAACAACACCTGCTTCTGGATCTTGGGGTATAACTTGGCAAGGAGTTCTCGGTGGAGATGTACCAATGCCAACAGATGGAGGAGCGATTCCTGTATCAACCACGGCTAAGCCAACAGAAAATGGAGTCTTACCTGGATCAACTACAAAGAAACCTTCTTCTGGGTCTTTAAATATAACTTGGCAAGGAGTTCCCGGTGGAAATGTACCAATGCCAACAGATGGAGGAGTGATTCCTGTATCAACCACGGCTAAGCCAACAGAAAATGGAGTCTTATCTGGATCAACTACAAAGACACCTTCTTCCGGGTCTGTAAATATAACTTGGCAAGAAATTCCCGGTGGAGATGTACCAATGCCAACAGATGGAGGAGTGATTCCTGTATCAACCACGGCTAAGCCAACAGAAAGTGGAGTCTTATTTGGATCAACCACAACAACACCTGCTTCTGGATCTTGGGGTATAACTTGGCAAGGAGTTCCCGGTGGAGATGTAGCAATGCCAACAGATGGAGGAGTGGTTCCTGTATCAACCACGGCTAGGCCAACAGAAAGTGGAGTCTTGTCTGGATCAACAACAACAACACCTTCTTCAGGTTCTTTAAATATTATCTGGCAAGAAATTCCCGGTGTAGATGTACCAATGCCAACAGATGGAGGAGTGATTCCTGTATCAACCACGGCTAAGCCAACAGAAAGTGGAGTCTTATCTGGATCAACTACAAAGAAGCCTTCTTCTGGCTCTTTAAATATAACTTGGCAAGAAATTCCTGGTGTAGATGTACCAATGCCAACAAATGAAGGAGTGCTTTCTGTATCAACCACTGTTAAGCCAACAGAAAGTGGAGTCTTATTTGGATCAACCACAACAACACCTGCTTCTGGATCTTGGGGTATAACTTGGCAAGGAGTTCCCGGTGGAGATGTAGCAATGCCAACAGATGGAGGAGTGGTTCCTGTATCAACCACGGCTAGGCCAACAGAAAGTGGAGTCTTGTCTGGATCAACAACAACAACACCTTCATCAGGTTCTTTAAATATTATCTGGCAAGAAATTCCCGGTGTAGATGTACCAATGCCAACAGATGGAGGAGTGATTCCTGTATCAACCACGGCTAAGCCAACAGAAAGTGGAGTCTTATCTGGATCAACTACAAAAACACCTTCTTCTGGGTCTTTAAATATAACTTGGCAAGGAATTCCCGGTGGAGATGTAGCAATGCCAACAGATGGAGGAGTGGTTCCTGTATCAACCACGGCTAAGCCAACAGAAAGTGGAGTTTTATCTGGATCAACAACAACAACACCTTCTTCAGGTTCTTTGAATATTATCTGGCAAGGAATTCCCGGTGGAGATGTACCAATGCCAACAGATGGAGGAGCGATTCCTGTATCAACTACGGCTAAGCCAACAGAAAGTGGAGTCTTATCTGGATCAACTACAAAAACACCTTCTTCTGGGTCTTTAAATATAACTTGGCAAGGAGTTCCCGGTGGAAATGTACCAATACCAACGGATGAAGGAGTGATTCCTGTATCAACCACTTCTAAGCCAACTGAAGGTGGAGTTTTATCTGGATCAACAACAACAACACCTTCTTCAGGTTCTTTGAATATTATCTGGCAAGGAATTCCCGGTGGAGATGTACCAATGCCAACAGATGGAGGAGTGATTCCCGCATCAACCACTTCTAAGCCAACAGAAAGTGGAGTCTTATCTGGATCAACTACAAAGAAACCTTCTTCTGGGTCTTTAAATATAACTTGGCAAGGAGTTCCCGGCGGAAATGTACCAATGCCAACAGATGGAGGAGTGATTCCTGTATCTACCACTTCTAAGCCAACAGAAAGTGGAGTTTTATCTGGATCAACTACAAAAACACCTTCTTCTGGGTCTTTAAATATTACTTGGCAAGGAATTCCCGGTGGAGATGTACCAATGCCAACAGATGGAGGAATGGTTCCTGTATCAACCACTGTTAGGCCAACAGACAGTAGTGTCTTATCTGGATCAACCACAACAACACCTGCTTCTGGATCTTGGGATATAACTTGGCAAGAAATTCCCGGTGGAGATGTACCAATGCCAACAGATGGAGGAATGATACCTGGATCAACTACAACAACACCTTCTTCAGGTTCGTGGGATATAAGTTGGCAAGGAGAAATGTTACCTGGATCGACTACAACAACACCTTCTTCTGGGTCTTGGGATATAACTTGGCAAGAAATTCCCGGTGGAGATGTACCAATGCCAACAGATGGAGGAATGATACCTGGATCAACTACAACAACACCCTCTTCAGGGTCTTGGGATATAACTTGGCAAGGAGTTCCTGACGGAGATGTACCAATGCCCACAGATGAAGGATTGATCCCCGTATCAACCACTCCTAAGCCAACAGGATCTACTACAACAACATCTTCTTCAGGTTCTTGGGATATTACTTGGCAAGGAATTCCCGGTGGAAATGTACCAATGCCAACAGATGGAGGAGTGATTCCTGTATCAACCACTGTTAAGCCAACAGAGAGTGGAGTCTTATCTGGATCAACTACAAAAACACCTTCTTCTGGGTCTTTAAATATAACTTGGCAAGGAATTCCCGGTGGAGATGTACCAATGCCAACAGATGGAGGAGCGATTCCTGTATCAACCACGGCTAAGCCAACAGAAAATGGTGTCTTAACTGGATCAACTACAAAGAAACCTTCTTCTGGGTCTTTAAATATAACTCTGCAAGGAGTTCCCGGTGGAAATGTACCAATGCCAACAGATGGAGGAGTGATTCCTGTATCAACCACTTCTAAGCCAACAGAAAGTGGAGTTTTATCTGGATCAACAACAACAACACCTTCTTCAGGTTCTTTGAATATTATCTGGCAAGGAATTTCCGGTGGAGATGTACCAATGCCAACAGATGGAGGAGTGGTTCCTGTATCAACTACTGTTAAGCCAACAGAAAGTGGAGCCTCATCTGGATCAACCACAACAAAACCTGCTTCTGGATCTTGGGGTATAACTTGGCAAGGAGTTCTCGGTGGAGATGTACCAATGCCAACAGATGGAGGAGCGATTCCTGTATCAACCACGGCTAAGCCAACAGAAAATGGAGTCTTACCTGGATCAACTACAAAGAAACCTTCTTCTGGGTCTTTAAATATAACTTGGCAAGGAGTTCCCGGTGGAAATGTACCAATGCCAACAGATGGAGGAGTGATTCCTGTATCAACCACGGCTAAGCCAACAGAAAATGGAGTCTTATCTGGATCAACTACAAAGACACCTTCTTCCGGGTCTGTAAATATAACTTGGCAAGAAATTCCCGGTGGAGATGTACCAATGCCAACAGATGGAGGAGTGATTCCTGTATCAACCACGGCTAAGCCAACAGAAAGTGGAGTCTTATTTGGATCAACCACAACAACACCTGCTTCTGGATCTTGGGGTATAACTTGGCAAGGAGTTCCCGGTGGAGATGTAGCAATGCCAACAGATGGAGGAGTGGTTCCTGTATCAACCACGGCTAGGCCAACAGAAAGTGGAGTCTTGTCTGGATCAACAACAACAACACCTTCTTCAGGTTCTTTAAATATTATCTGGCAAGAAATTCCCGGTGTAGATGTACCAATGCCAACAGATGGAGGAGTGGTTCCTGTATCAACCACGGTTAAGCCAACAGAAAGTGGAGTCTTGTCCGGACCAACTACATCAACACCTTCTTCTGGGTCTTGGGATATAACTTGGCAAGGAATCCCTGATGGAGATGTACCAATGCCAACAGATGGAGGAATGATACCTGGATCAACTACAACAACACCTTCTTCAGGATCGTGGGATATAAGTTGGCAAGGAGAAATGTTACCTGGATCGACTACAACAACACCCTCTTCAGGGTCTTGGGATATAACTTGGCAAGGAGTTCCTGGCGGAGATGTACCAATGCCAACAGATGGAGGAGTGATCCCCGTATCAACCACTCCTAAGCCAACAGGATCAACTACAAAAACACCTTCTTCTGGGTCTTTAAATATAACTTGGCAAGGAATCCCCGGTAGAGATGTTCCAATGCCAACAGATGGAGGAATAATACCTGGATCAACTACAACAACACCATCTCCAGGTTCGTGGGATATAAGTTGGCAAGGAGAAATGTTACCTGGATCGACTACAACAACACCTGCTTCTGGGACTTGGGATATAACTTGGCAAGGAATTCCCGGTGGAAATGTACCAATGCCAACAGATGGAGGAATAATATCTGGATCAACTACAACAACACCATCTCCAGGTTCGTGGGATATAAGTTGGCAAGGAATTCCCGGTGGAGATGTTCCAATGCCACCAGAATCCGAAGAACTTATCAATAAACCTTACGGTGTTGGTTGGAATATTACATGGGTAACTAGTGGACAAAAACCAAAGCCAAAACCAACAACAACTAAGAAACCGGAAAACCCTATTGGAGGCCAAATTTCATACGATTGGACATCAAGTCTTCCGGGAGAAATTCCAAATGGACAACTTCCAGTGGAACTACCAACCAATCTTCTCCCTGAAGGAGTTTTACCCAATCAGCAAAATGGAGCTAACTGGAATATAACCTGGGTAACTAGTGTACAAAAACCAAAACCAGCAACTACTAAAAAACCGAAAAACCCTGTTGGAGGCCAAATTTCATATAGTTGGACATCAACGCATCCAGGAGAAACTCCAAATGGACAACTGCCAGTGGAACTACCAACCAATCTTCTCCCTGAAGGAGTTTTACCTAACCAGCAAAATGGAGCTAACTGGAATATAACCTGGGTAACTAGTGTACAAAAACCAAAACCAAAACCAGCAACTACTAAGAAACCGAAAAACGCTGTTGGAGGCCAAATTTCATATAGTTGGACATCAACGCATCCAGGAGAAACTCCAAACGGAAAACTGCCAGTGGAACTACCAACCAATCTTCTCCCTGAAGGAGTTTTACCCAATCAGCAAAATGGATCTAACTGGAATATTACCTGGGTAACTAGTGTACAAAAACCAAAACCAAAACCAGAAACTACTAAAAAACCGAAAAACCCTGTTGGAGGCCAAATTTCATATAGTTGGACATCAACGCATCCAGGAGAAACTCCAAACGGACAACTGCCAGTGGAACTACCAACCAATCTTCTCCCTGAAGGAGTTTTACCCAATCAGCAAAATGGAGCTAACTGGAATATTACCTGGGTAACTAGTGTACAAAAACCAAAACCAACAACTACTAAAAAACCGAAAAACCCTGTTGGAGGCCAAATTTCATATAGTTGGACATCAACGCATCCAGGACAAATTCCAAATTTACAACTGCCAGTGCAACTACCAACCAATCTTCTGCCTGAAGGAGTTTTACCCAATCAGCAAAATGGAGCTAACTGGAATATTACCTGGGTAACTGGTGCACAAAAACCAAAACCAAAACCAGCAACTACTAAAAAACCGCAAAACCCTGTTGGAGGCCAAATATCATATAGTTGGACATCAGAGCATCCTGGAGCAGTACCAGCTATTAAACAGCCTCAAAATCAACCTCAAATAGGATCCCTTATCAATAAACCTCATGCAGTTGGTTGGAATATTACAGTTATAACAAATGTTCCAAAACCTAAGCCAACAACAACTAAAAAACCACAACTTCCTAGCTTAGGCGGTGTTACGTATACCTGGACAACACAAAATGGAGCTCAACCACCACAAAATGGTCAGATGTCTGTACCCCTTCCTCAAGGAAGTATACCTGTTCCCATGAATGCAATACCAACAAACAATATGCCTATTAATGGAGTACCAAGCTCGCCAAATGGAGGTTCTTTCTCATATTCCTGGAGTGGACCTGTAAAAGGCAATGGGCCCCTACCACCAATTCCACTTAACGGAATACCAGGACTTCCAGGTATACCAGAAATTCCATCTTTACCAGGAATGACCTGGACTTCAACGGGTCCAATTAAAGGAAATGGGCAGTTACCGATTCCAATTATTAATGGAGTTAAGCCAGTTCCTCAAGGAAGTATACCTGTTCCCATGAATGCAATACCAACAAACAATATGCCTATTAATGGAGTACCAAGCTCGCCAAATGGAGGTTCTTTCTCATATTCCTGGAGTGGACCTGTAAAAGGCAATGGGCCCCTACCACCAATTCCACTTAACGGAATACCAGGACTTCCAGGTATACCAGGAATTCCATCTTTACCAGGAATGACCTGGACTTCAACGGGTCCAATTAAAGGAAATGGGCAGTTACCGATTCCAATTATTAATGGAGTTAAGCCAGTTCCTGGTCAAACTTCATTTAGTTGGTCTACTTCTACTGGAGGCAAACCAGTAAATACAGTGATTCAAAATCAATCTAATGGAGAACTGCCACCTGATATCCAAAAACTTCTTGGTGGAATTATTCCTGGTTTAAAGGATCAATCACTGCCGTTGGGCGCAACCCAAATTAGTTCTTCTGGACAGCTTCCAATTCCTTTGAATGGAGCAATGCCACTAATTCCGAACATCCAACAAATAATCAGTGGAGCCATTCCTGGCCTGAATCAACAATCACCGTCACAAAAATCTAATCCCAAAGCTGGTGGAATGCAGTTTTCTTGGACAAGTAGCCCATCCTCCGGAGGATCAAACGCAGTATCCAATACATAGTCCAGTAACGGTCAACTTGTAAATTTCGGAATGAATGGTAAGTTAATATATGATTTTTAACAAAATCCATAAAGGATAATATAATCAATCCCATCCTTTAATTTTGTTAAATTTTAGGGAGCAAGTTTGAACAATGGAAACAATTATATGTATGTAACAACAACCGAGTAGAGTATGGGGTTAAACTATTCTCTTTAACCTTCAATCTGAATGTTCACAAACAGAACTTTAAAAATAACGAATAAATAAAATATATGCTTTAATATTTTCTATAATTAATAAGTCAAAATAAATTTACAACTATACGTACGAGTATGTACCTATTGTTTGACTGTTTTTTTCTTTTGTGATATTTGTAATTTGTATCCAAGTACCGACTTTATTTTGTGGTGAAACGATGTAATTTCTTAAATTACATTAAACGAAGATAATATTCGTTTTTTTTTAAATATTATTTCAAAACTTTTTTTAGAAGTTTCATTACATCAATTTTAATGGAGATCAGAATCGTTCGCAGCAATCGTTCCACTGGCGATCTGATGGCATATCTCACCGAATAGTGGAATAGATTTTTAAATTGTTTAGGAGAAAGTAAGATTATTGCGCTTGATATTTCTAAGCCGTTTGATTGTCTTAGACCATTATCCTTCGGATTAGAAATTACCTTCTGGATAGTTCCATACATGTTGCATTGGAAGGTTTCAAGTCTGATCTTCACAAAATAAATACTGGTGTTCCCCAGGACTCCATTTCTTATGACTCTATACTCTCAGCTTTTCATAGTCGTTCTCGAGTTCAAGGAAGAGAGTCGAAGACAAAACGGAGTACTGGAATTCATTTTGTGAAGAATAGATTCGAAACCGTCAAATGCAACATGTATTAAACGATCTAGAAGGTAATTTCTAATCTTTTCTTAAGAATAAGGGTTTCGTATACTAATCGCACGCATTTTCAATAAGAGAGCCTGGTGGAGGGGCAATGTTGCTTACAGCCAACGTAGAGCTAGCAGCAAAATGCGCTGCAAGTACATTTGCCTTATTTAAACAGCTAGTTATCGGCTTGGCATTGGCAATGTAGATGGAGCGTTGGTACCGAGGATGAAGTTGAATTTTGTATGTTCTTGACAAATGACCACAAATGTATACTGCCTTTGGGACATTGCAGATTTGTTTGCCTTTATTTCTGGTTATGCAATAATTTGGTTCTTTTTATATCAGCGTTGCATTGGTTTCTGACTTAATTATACTATTTCCGATTTTCCTCAGTTGAGTTGGCTTTCTAAGAGTGGAAACTTACTTACAAGCTTTTTCACAGCTTGTGACGAACCAAGACTTTTCTTTAGGCTTTATACTCTTAATTCTGTAAAGAATAAAAGTACGCACCCCAAGCAAAATCACTTCTGTGATACATATATTATCACTGACATCAACTTCACTATCGAGGAAACATAGACAAAAGTTCAAAATTCGAAAAAAGTTAGTCAGAACTTCCCAGTTGGCTTTCTCGTATTTCTTTAACTTGATGAATGAGACACGAGAAATTGGCTGATATTACACAATGCTCTGGATTGAGAAGTATGAAACAAATCGAGAGTGTGAGCGTTTTGCCCGGCAATATCTAGTATTCGAGTGGGCTCATCTACAAGCTGAGTAAGGTGGTGTATCTCAGCAAAGATCTCAACAAATCTTCCTTCGGGTGTTGCCTGTTCTGAATAGCGGAGCCAACTTGAATTGTGTACATTGAAGTCGCCCGCAATAGTGTTTAATACTACGTTTTCACCAAGAGTAAATCCGGGATTTATAAATTTATTTCGTAAATCTAGTAGATTAGAAATAAATCTCTACTAAATCTTCATAGGATTGATCGGTCTTTCAGTGCGGTGAAAACACCACATAAATCTATTGCCTTAAATCTCAGATTATCTTTTAGTGAAAACGTAGTAGTATAAGTGTGAGGGTAAAAGCAAACAATTCGAGGAATGGAATTAGAAAGCGCATCAAACTCATTTATAGTTGAATTGAAATGTCTAGCGAAGCGGGTACTACAACACAAATGAAAAGACAAGAAATTTTCAAAGATCATTTTGAAGAGAATATTGATGTTTTTATTTAACGACCAGCGCAGCGGGCTAGTGTACGCTAGTAACATCCTAATTTTATTATACTGGGTATTTTCAGGGAGAAGACAAGATATTGTTTTATTCGAGGTAAATTTTTACATTCCGAAAAAAAAATTGTTTAATCTATGTCACTATCTAGGAAGTACTCAAATGGTAATGGTTCCCCTGAGGCTTTTCCATTTAACTGGAATTGTTTGGCACGAGAAATTTTCAGATATTATTGCATAGTTTGCAATTGCAATGGCTACGTGCGATATATAACCTTCATATAGTGCAATGCATACATCACTTTCAAAGATAAGAAAGACCGTTGGCGGATTGACCCGAACTGTCATTCGAGTTAGTTCGTCACTTTTTAAACGTTAAGGAACATTTTATTTTTTTCTGGAAAATGATCTTCCATGGTAAATTCCTTAACCGTAATGTATATCTAGTAATGGTTTAGTAAAGTCGGGTAACATGAAACACCAATCATATTTTTGATAATAAAATACAAACAGAATAAGATCCCACAGAAATTTTTGGGTGTGATTGATAACAAAAAATAATTAGCATAACTAGATAGGCCTTTAGCAGTTATTTACAAATGTGAACGTCTTACATGCTCTGGTGGGAGTAGTAGTGCATAAGAGTGCATCATATATGCAGTTCTTTCCAAAGTCTAAAATTATTTAAACATAACATATCAAAATAAATTCAGACTTCAGTCTTGTGAAAAAATAGTAATTAAATATTACTATGTACTATTTTCTACGGTCCTTACGTTTAAGCAATTCCTATAAACTGGTTTTTTGTGTAATACAGAGTGATCAGCGCTGTCTTTAAATATATGGTATTGTTTAAGAATTTTTTTTAAAGAGAAGTAAATCCTAAAAAAGAGAAGTAGATCAAATTTTTTTCTCAAAATCGTAGTAGATCTACTTCGATCGAAGTTAAGTCCAAACCCTATTGCTGATATGCTTTCAGTGTGCCAGTGTGCCTTATAAAAATTGAACAGCAACATGTTGCTTGTTTGTGGCCATATGATTTTCTGGGTGTTTCTGGAACTAGTAAGGAAACATCATCGTCAACCTGTCAAGTGGGTAAATTCTAATGGCCTTTAATCCATTGACGGCTATTTTTCCAGGACTCTAAGACATGCCTTGCCAAATAATTCACATATACCAAAATCCATCAATCGTCGGGCATTCATCTTAAAAGCCTTCTGTCCCGTGGTCCATATTAGCCGCAACATAATGTTTGGAAAAAAGCTATTTTACAACAAAATAAGACTCTTTACTATAGTTTTTTTAATAAAAACTTTAAAACACATATTCACTTCTTATATTTAAAAAATAAAAGAAAAAAATATATGTTTAATTATAGAAAAAAGGAGAAGCACATACGAAAAAAACGACCAATGCCTTGGATTTTCTTTTAATCCGGACAACTTCGAGACTCGTTACTTCTGACTGCTCAAGTTATATTGAGTTAAGTTTAAGTAGGTCGGGCAAATTCGCAAGTGATCTTCACCTCGATTGCATTTGCTTAAGTCGAGAAATGCTGGTGGTCCATATTAGACGAGTGGTTCACATTACCAGACCTTACTCTTACTCACTTAAAGAATGGTTGAACTGGTTTCGATCAAATATTTAAGGTGGTCTCGTTGACATCACCCACATAAATAAGGAATTAATGAATAAACGAATTTTATTATTATAGTTATAATATTTCCTAAAATTTAAAATGCAATATTTTGCAATTTTGCATCTACAAACATGACCTTACTACGTAACTTTTATGTTGAGTACGGTTTAATCGATAGCACTGAACGAAATCGCTTTTAGTTTGCTTCATTGAATACAACCACTCTCGTTTCGTCTATCGCTATCGTTGTCAAAAGTTTGAGGGGTACTGAAAACTATATTTACATGTCGTTTGCTATAAATTTTGTTTGTGGGATATACGTAACCGGCTGACAAATATAATGTTTCCAAAACTTCCAAAAAAGTTTATTTATATAGAAGAAAGCATTATTAAAGCTGTAATAATAGGCGTATTTTATTGGTAATGTATACATGGTGCAGCAATGGAAGTCCGAATAAAATGCATTTTTCACTGCATAATACACTTTTACTTTAAATTTTACAGTTGGTATATTGCATTTATACCCGTGTCAAAATCAGCTGATTTGGAAAAGAAGTAAAATAAATATGTAATTTCTTACAAAAATAATACAAATTAAAATGAATAAAGATCCAAAACAGAAAAGGGTTATACATAATTTCTTTTAAAAAAACATCTTAATTTAGTAGATATTTCAGACTCATTAAGTGAACAAAGTAAAAGGAAACGAAAACTAAAAATGGAATATATACCTACGAATAATAAATCCACTTTTGAATAAGCTAAGGGATGCGTTGGAAAAGTATACGTTTTGATGTGGTTAAGCTGAATTAACATCACTGATAAATTTGTTGTCAAACAAGTGGCAAAATTATTAATAAAATCAAATCTCAATGGCATGTATGTACACAAAGTCAAAAAAAGGCTCGGTGTCAGAGAAAAATCATTTTCATGTCCCTTTTAATCGTTTGGCATCGCAGCCATCCTTCGATGAATTTCATATTCTCACGTGACAGATAGTGAACATGCACACGCATTAAGAGGCAACATTTTGACCATTGACTTAACGTTTACCGTCTAATCGTAAATTAATATTTCAAACCACATAATTTTGGCTCTTGTGAAAATTTACCATAAAATGAACAAATATCACCGAACACATTTTCGAATAATCAAAACCTGCCAACCTCAAGAAAAATAAAACTTTTTCAACCAATTTGAGTGTCACTGTAATCCAGATGCTCCAAAACTTTATCAGCACTATTATGTGCACTCTTATTACTGCCTAGTTTATCGCACTATTCCTTTGTTGTTGTTTACTGTGTAAAATTTTACTGCGCTGCCTATACATTTACCAACAAAAAACGACTTATAAAATTATTATAAAGGAAATGGTTTTATAATCCAATGTTACTTACATATGTATGTACAGTACATCTTAGCTGGAAGAGATACAGTAGGATCCGGTGCATCTCTTAACTTTCTTGTATATGATTTCAAGTCTTTCAAAATTCATCTTAATTAAGAATGATTAAAACATTGTATAATCGCAATTGATTATACAATAGCTTTTGACAGCATTTGTTGTTACGTGAAGTAAATGTCAAAATGTAAATTCGATTTCGTTTAGACAATATATAATTTATGTGTTCACGTGAAGCGAAAGCGATATGGTCAGCCTTACATGACGAGGCCCTGTGTATGTTCGAATGTCTTTCTCGTAAAATGAAATTCTCAACCTTTTGAAAACCATTAGATAGTCTTAGTACCTTTTTGTTGGTCAACCCATACTCAAATTATTACTTTAGACTTGCTACTATAAGAACTATAATAATATTGTTGCGAACAGAGCTTTATACTCCTACAGCGCCATCTGTTGGAAAGTTGCATATCTACTTTATGGAAGAAACAAAAAGCTCTTTTCCAATGTCAAATGTATTTCCCCTTATTCCAACCATCTAGAACATTCCAAGACGAGAACCTTGGATAACAATAACAACTCACATGAGTATATAAGGTAGTGCTCGCGGTGAGCACAGGACAGTTGATTTTGGAGTATGAAAGTGTGCAAAAGTATTGCTTATTGGATTGTGTTATTAAACAAGTGTGATTTAAATTTGAATAAAAGTATTTGAGTTGATTATAAATTGAGATTTACTGTTTTGAATTGGAAAGTGTAAATAAAGAAGAAATAATAAAAAGAGAAATAAGTTTTATTTAACGAACCTAGTAAAAATATTACAATATTATGATATTTGAACCAGGATTCAATGAATCCATGCCCATGGTGACTTTTTGCTCAACCTTGGCTGTATCGGCTGTAGCGTGCAGAATTTAATGCCCCGAAAACTCAATTCTTTTTACTGTCGCTAAAGCATAGTCCACCCTCAATGGCACTATCCTTGGATGGCACTTGCACCGATGAGACTGAGCAGCTTTCAATTCTAGGTATGTATACATCACAGATCATCTTTTGTGAAGTGATCACATATTTGACGTCGCCAAAAACGCTGCTTAGTGTTTAGGTTTTCTCCGCCGATGCAAGAAGTTTTTTTTTTTACCCCTTCTGATCTGGCTGTAATCTATAAGGCCTATATTCGTCCAAAGCTCGAGTACAATTCCCATATCTGGACAGGTGCTCCAAAACCAAAAGAGAGCTCTAAAAATGATAGGCGAACCTTGTCTAACTGAAACATTTGAATTTCTCGAGAACCCACGCAATGTTTCATTTCTATCATTATCTTACCGCTATTTTCATAAACAGGGCTCTAGTGAAATAGCCAGTTGCATTCCTCCCCTTAAACAATTCAACCGTAATACCTGTACTTCTAGGAATGCTCATCAGTTTACCCTTGAGCTCAATTTCGGACGTACTGTCAAGTACAGAGATTCTTTTTTTTAGCCGCACTACACGAATGTGGAATACTTAATAGGCTCTATTAAGGTAACCGTCGGAGCGGAACTTTCTCCACAACGCATCCTTCGTCGGAGATTCAATTTCAGTTCGAAGTAGCTTTCATCGGAAGAAATTTTACAGAAATCCAGCGACGCATTGCGATGGATATAAATTTCAGACAGAGATGCGCTAATTAACCGATATATCGAAAATGCGATATATTTTCGATAGTTTTTTATAAAATAAATACCATAAGCGTTTTAAACCATGAAAAACTGGTGAGAGAGTTTAGTTTATTGTTTATAAAAAGTATTTTTTTCAATTATAATGCGCTAGCGTTTTTAAGAAATGTAATTAGATGCACCGATTTTTAAATCAAAACTATCGAATAAAGGCCCCTCCTTATTTCCAAACGTATGTTTTTTGTTTTAATTTGAAGTGTCAAAAAAAGAATAAATTGAAAAAAAAACTTTTGAAAAACAATATTTTATATTTATTTGACTAATAGGTACTTTAATCACAATGGAAATGAATCAATGCACAAAACAAAAGATCACGATCGAACTTTTTTTCCATTCAAACATCCATTTGCCTTGGTTCCAATTAATTCAACTGATTGGGCCAGATCTTCACAAACACAGCTACAATTTCTGGTGTCTTTTTGATGTAATCCGCTCATATTGTTGCGAAATTGTTTTTTCGTTCTGCCTAAGAACAAAAAGTCTATTATAAATAAAATAGGTAACACAAGTTAACTCAAATAAAGTTATTTTCCTTATTACTTACATTTTAATTAACAATTTCTTTAAAAAGAAAATACTTTCCGCAACAAGAACTTGTCGGAGGATTTCGGAGATAATTTTGTTTGTATGTGTCAAAAATAAGACCATTAGAAGTGCTTCATCGCACACAAATGGCATGCGTTGAATTTCGTCGGACAGAATTTCGGATCAGCTGATCGGAGAAATACCTTGAAGCAAAATGTCTCCGATTCGGAGGAAATCGGAGAGAATTCCGCTCCGACGGTTACCTCGATAAGGGCAAATATTTCCCACTCATTGCAATTTGCAGACATTCAAAACCAATGTGCATCGGTATCTCCTTTCTCATCCTATCCAACTTTCCTAAACGCACTGTGTTTAAAATTATAGGGGTATTCATAACCCCTTGAGTGCGCGTTTAATATAAAAAATAAGAGCCATTTCATCCGCAAATAAAACAATATTTCCATTTAGTGGAAAATTAAAAGCTGAATATATGTAAACTAAAAAGGAGTAAAGTAGCTAGCACTGACCTTTGAGGTGCTCCTTAAGCTTCTGAGTTAGGTTTTACCTCAATTATCATCACATTTACAAACATATTCCTTTCTATTCGAAAGACTTCACGAGAGTCAACACAGAATGCTATTTTTAAAACTAAATCTATAAAGTTTTCGTAACAAGATTTTTTGATTAACCAGGTCAAATGCTTTAGTAACATCAAGAAATATACCAGCTTACAATTGAGATTTTGTCTAATGTTTGATATGTGTTCTTAAATTGCTTTGATAATTTCTTCTGTTGATTTCTTTTTCCTAAATACAAATTGAAAATCATTTAGAAGCTTGTATTTATCAATAAATTTTACTCTTCGAAACGAAATACAATACAAAATACAAAAACTTTGAAAAACACATCAAGCAGGAAAATCGGCCGATAGTTGTTCGGATTGTTCTTGCCACCTTTTTTGTGAATAAGGTGTTATAATTGATGTTTTGAGGCACTCTGGGAAAATTTCCGAGACAAAGGTTTTATTTATTAAAAATGACAACGCACGAGATATATGCGAATCATTTTTTTTTTTTCAAAATATCGCTTTTTATCCCTGCAGGCCCAAATACCCAAGCAACACAATTGTTTCTTAAAGATATGCATCTTGAAAAGTTCTTTTCCAAGTATTTTTAAGCAATCTTAAAAAGGTCAGTAAGATTTTGGTATATAAAACGTATAGTACTATCAAAGCAAGAAACGAAAGATTGTGGCGACATCTTAAGTATAGGGACAGCACTTGCTAGATTTGTCTGTGCTAAATTTAATTAGACCAAAAAACATAAATGTTAAAAAAAGAGCCAAGTTCTTCTATACAAAAACCTTTGTGTAACAAGTCAGCCGTGAAAAGTACTGAGATCTAAAAGTACGCCAAGTTCTTATTACTTCATGAAGGTTTAACACCAAATATTTAAAGTACAGGGTGGCGCACCAATTGTGCTACAAAAATAAAACGTAATAACTTTTTTTCTGTGTGAGTAATCGGCTTATTTTTTTTTTTATTTTGTAGGTTACTATTTAGATTTATAAAAATGGATGCTTGGGATACGGAGAAAAGAATTTGGATAGTGCAACGGTACCATGTTTTGCAGTCCGTCATTTCCGTCCAAAGGGAATTTAGTCGGGAGTTTGGCGGTAATCCCCCGAGTAGATGGACCATTATGAGGTTTGTAAACATGTTTGCCGAATCTGGAAGCATCACACGAAGGCCGTACCATCGAGATGCCAATGTTCGGGTTCAGGATACAATCGCAGCAGTAGCATCTGCAATACAGGCCAATCCGAGCGTTTCGACCTATCGGGGCAAATTGGAATTAGTAGACGGTCATTACAACGGATACTTCATGACGATTTAAACTTGTTTCCGTACAAAGTCCAAATTACTAGCAAGTTAAACCCTCAGGATTTGCCTGTTCGCCTGGAATTTTGCCAAAAAATGATATCAATGGCCGAAGAAGAAAACACATTGATCAATTGTTTGGTCATGTCTGATGAGGCCCATTTTGATCTTAACGGCAATGTAAACAAGCAAAATTGCCGTATATGGAATGAGTCTAATCCAGAAATGCTCCATGAGACGGAACTGCACCCAGAACGAGTCACTGTGTGGTGCGCAGTTTCATCAAGGTGTATTGTCGGGCCGTACTTCTTTGAAGAAAACGGTGTAACCGTTACTGTCAATGGGGACCGTTATTTAAAGATGTTGAAGGAGTTTTTTTTACCCAGAACTGCGCCGAAGACGTATACCATTCAACAGCGCTTGGTTTCAGTAAGATGGAGCAACTGCACATATAGCCAGACCAGTTATGGCGGAGCTAAACAAAAAATTCGCAAACAAATTAATTTCTAGGAACTCCACTCTTCGCTGGCCCCCAAGGTCACCTGACCTGACTGCACCAGACTTCTTTTTATGGGGTTATGTCAAGCAAGAGGTGTATAAAACGAAGCCCAGGAATTTAACTGAACTAAAGCAGTCCATAACGACAATAATTGAGGCGATCCCAACTTCAACTCTTCAGGCCGCAATGAATAATTTTTTTGACCAGGTGCCGCATATGCGTGGGACAGCGTGGAGGTCATTTGCGGTCAATAATCTTTAAAAACAACTAACTATTTAAAATAAAATTTAATTTTCTAACCAATAAAAAAAAATAAATGAAATACATCGATTAAAAAAAAAGTTATTTGAATTTCTTATTGTAGCACAATTGGTGCGCCACCCTGTAGAATAATATTGAAACAGCTACAATGTAATAGAGAAATTTTATTATTTAATGACTACTGACTAAAATTTGATGGACTTACTGGTCAAGTTTTCAAAACCTTTTGAATTGGGCATAAGAAAAAACTTGCCAAGTAAGCCCATCAAATTTTAGTCAGTAGTCATTAAATAATAAAATTTCTCTATTACATTGTAGCTGCTTCAATATTATTCTACTTTAAATATTTGGTGTTAAACCTTCATGAAGTAATAAGAACTTGGCGTACTTTTAGATCTCAGTACTTTTCACGGCTGACTTGTTACACAAAGGTTTTTGTATAGAAGAACTTGGCTCTTTTTTTAAAATTTATGTTTTTTGGTCTGATCTCACTCCTTTTTGCAAAGATTTTAATATTTTGCCATGTCAAAATCTCGAAAGATACGGAAGGATAGAAGGGTGGACCCTACCTACTAAAATCAACTTAGTTTATAGCTTCCTATTTCTTTTGGTATATTTTTTTTTGTTAATGGTTGTTTTGATTTGCGCTTCAATTATTTCTTCTTATCCTGGCAAGATACCTAACACTAACAAACCTACCTTAATTACAGCAATCGGAAGTGTTCCATATAAATTAAACATTTTCTCAGTAAGTGGGCGGATACCACGCCCTTGCATGGAAAACCTCGATTTTTATTTTTGGTCCTTTATATGCGATTTGAGCCCTACCGTTCTACCAAATTTCATTGGTCTACTCCAATCGGAAGTGCGCCATATATAATTTACATCAGCTCTGAGGAACTGGGCGGATACCACGCCCCCTGAAAGGAAAACCTTGGTGTTTATTTTTGGTTCCTTATATGCAATATAAGCCCTACCGGTTCACTAAATTTCATCGTTTTACAGCAGTCGGAAGTGCCCCATTCAACCAACACCAATTCGGAGAAAGTGGGCGGATACCACGCCCCTGAATGGAATACCTCGATTTTTATTTTTGGTCCTTTATATGCGATTTGAGCCCTACCTTTCCACCAAATTTCATTGTTCTACTCCAATCGGAAAAGCGCCATATATAATTTACATCAGTTCTGAGGAAGTGGGCGGATACCACGCCCCTGAACGGAAAACCGCTAATTTTATATTTTTTTCTTTGTATTCATTTTCTTTGTATTCATATTCACGTATTCAAATCAATCCAATAGTTTCCGACAATTTATCGTTCCACTTATACTTAAATCCAAAAATTATACAAATGCATACATAGCCATTAGTTAAACTTATGATTTACGAGTACTTTTTAATTTTTAATTTCAAGACAGTGTTCACATTAGAATTGAACTTACTCCTCAGACTTATTTAGAGTTTCAAAGTAAAGGAACAAACCTATCTATTTTATAATTTAATTATTGTAAGAAAAAGAACGCATCATTGGACTCCGCTACATAACGTAAAGTTTGTTTGACTTATGTTTAAATAGGGATGTTGTTTGAGACAGCATTACAGTTTACACTTTTATTCAAACAGAGATGTTATCTGATAGAAAATAGACTGTTCTTACTGTTCTTTGACAGCTCGTTTCTGCGGAAATTAAAATATCTAGTTTCCGAGGTTTATCAGGGTTTTCCCTGATAAGCCCTCTCGCCACTCCTCCGATGTAAAAGTAAAAGATTGAAGACTCAAGCTTGATGTGTGTATATGCAACTTAAACCAGAATTTACAAAAATACTTGCACGTGCTTGTCATGCATTTGAACAATGTATAATTGGCTTAACTCCGCCACCACATATGTACGTCTCTCGCAAACATGCTTACAAATTGCAGAGTGATATCGCATCGGTTGAAAGCAACTATTTGCTCGGAGCATTAATAGCGGCTTTCACATTCTCAAATTTGTTTGACAAGCACGGCATATTGAATATTTGATGCATAAAAAAAGGAAAATATACTGCCAAACATCACTTCTCACTAGAATTTCGACCATGGTGGGCCAACATTCTTGCGTTCACATTCTTAAATATACTTGTCATGCAGCGAGAATGTCAAAACATTTTTTGTTTGTCAAGCCATTAGATGGAGCGTATCAAAATCAAGCCAATCCCTTAACTTTTTTGTTTAGGTTTCTGTACTTTATCTTACTCCCTCTGTCAGAGAATTATAAACCGATTGATATCATTCCCACCTTGTAATGGAAATAGTTAAAGTAAATATTAGTGGCAACAATAATTTTTTTAATCCATTGAAGTCGTAGTCATCATCCAGTTCATGGCTTGACAGATGGAGAACGATCTACATTTTGATATAGTGAATGCTTAAAGTATGGCTGAGTTCGTAATTGCAAAACTGCCGCAGTCCTGCAAAAATTGCGTTCATAATTGTAAACAAACAGCAACATGTCTGCATGAGCATGGCAACATTTGTGTTCATAAAAGTAAACTTACAGTCAGCATGCGGTCAATTTGGCATGTGTTTTTTTTATGTTGCTGAATTTGCAGGAAAATGGCAGAGGATCAAATGTGCGTAATTTTTTTTTTTAAATTAATTTATTATCGTACAAATATTGATTTTTACATCATTGATAAGAAATTAATAACTATCCATCAACAGGATTGAATACGAGGCCAAAATCTGGTCCGATGCTGATATCAAACTATTTTGGCAATTATGAACTTATTTTTAACAAAGTATGATGACTGCACACATGCTGTTGTAATTGTGTTCATAAATATATTCGAAGCATGTTCTAGGCAGGGCAGGGGCAACAAACATTGCAATTACGAACTCAGCCTATATTTTGATATAATAAAGAATATTTAATTCGATAATTAAATAAATGTAAATAATTATATGGTGTGATAGATAAGGCACAAATTAAATTTTGACGTATCGAGAAACTGATTGCCCTAAACAACATTTTTCGAATTTTTAAATGTCAACTCTAAAAATGCATTTTTTGGGAGCATAAAATAAAATGTAATCGTCCATCACTAACGTAAAGTTGATTTTTTTAAGACATTAAGGTTCGTATTCACCGAGCGCTCCTAAACGGCTCTTAACTTTACGAGGCTCTTAACTTAAAATTTCTGTGCGGTATTCACCAACCACTCGCAAGTGTTTTTCGAAGTTCGAAAATGAGAGCCACTCTCTCTTGTTCAGGCATACCCAAACTGTGAAATGTTGTGTAATGTTGGTCTTGACAGCAAATGGATACTCTTCTACTTGGCATTGCTCACATGGATTCGAGTCAAATGCGTGCGTGGCACACGCACAAGCGAAGAAATTTTCGAAGAGAGCGCTCGTAAGTTAGGAGTGGTCGGGACCACTCCTAACTTTTAAGAGCGCTCGTAGATCTTCACTAATATTGCTTGGTGAATACGTTTATGAGCTTCTTAAGTTATGAGCGCTAGGTGAATACCGGCCTAAATGAACCCACTATGAAAATTTATACTAGTTGTTTTGTCTTTCGTCTTTTTGGCATATTGGTCGAGAGGTGAGGAAATGTTGGCGAATTGAATTTAGTTATATCCAGCAATGGAAGGTAATAAAATCGAGATTTAAGTACTCAAAGTTTCCAATGTAAACACGATGTCGTAAGTATGCAATATTTCCAATGTAAACAGGGTGTTGAATGCAATCGTCGATAAGGTAGGTTGCTACACGAAACGTGTAACCGTAACGGGCTACACGGAACGTATAAGTCTTACCCACGTTTTCAATTCACTCTACCGCCGCGCCGCCGCCGGCAAAGATGTTTACACATTAATAGGTGCGTTTTATTATCTACGGATCTATGTGGATCCGGATCTGGATTCATTTTTAACATGTATTACAAAAACAATTTGGGATCTTGTTCTCTATCTAGCTCTATTTTAAAGATCTAGAAATTAGTTCTTTTTCTGGCGAGTAGATGGCTTTTTATGGTAAGGTAGTGTAAACTACAGTGTAAAAAAAAGACAAGACACATTTGAAAATCAACAATCATAAGCGAGAAGGAGATGAGCATACAACACAACTGTCACTATGATCCGTATCGTTTTACTCTCAAGGGATAATCTATGTGGATCTTTGGCGATAATAAATGTCATTCTTTCACGCAAATACGAATTTATTGCAATTTCAATAAAATGAATTGACTTAAAATAAACCGCCAAGACATACGAATTCTTTATTTTCATATTATGACTGGGTTTACAATACTTATTATATTATATTTTATTATTGTGTTTTTTGATATCGAGAAAAGATTTAATTAAAATAAAATGAGCAACTGATTAACACTTACGTTTTTAGAATTTTTTATGAAATACAAACTTTTCTCTTCTGTTCTATAAGATGTTACTAAGATCAGGCCCGGATTAATAGGGGGGCTAGAGGGGACTGAAGCCCCGGGCCCCGCGGAAACGAGGGCCCCATCCCATTAAGAAATTTAAACCGTAAAACCACGATATTCAAACTGTACAATCTAATAAACCCCAAAAATAAAAACCAAAATTAGCTGACCCCACAAAATCCAAAAACGTTAACCCATATAGCCCAACTCGCAATTAATCCCATAAACTTTAAACCCACATAGCTCAACTCGCTATAGTCTCCAAAAAGTCAAACCCACATAGCCCAAGTCGCTATTAACCCAAAACTGTAAACTCAAAAAACATTAAATCTATGCAGCCTAATTCAGCAAAGGGTTGCCAGATTGAAAAACAAATACTAGTGTGGTAAAATTTAGAATTGTTAATTTCCACGAGTCCGTTTTGAGATTAACAAGCGAAATATGGCGATACAAATTTTGCCGCAGAAGTATAGAATCGTATTTTTCGACACAACGTACGTAAAGTTGAATTTTCCGAAACGCTCCCGTGTGCAAAATTCAACTTTACGCATATCTATTATTTATAATTTATACTTACTCATTCAATCTAATAAATCCTAATTCCTACATAATTTGTTACTTTTAATTTTTAGAGTTTTGAATAATCAAAAAGAAAGAGTCTGACGGTTTTGATTTCATGGTTCTTGGATTAATTACGAATTGGTTTTGTGGGTTTAACGTTTTGGGTTTACGATTTTTACTTGTGACTTATAGGTACTATAAGGCAAGTTATGCATTCGTAAAAAAAATCGAACTCGAGATATTGATCAAAGTTGACATTACGATGATAGCGAAGCCCAAAAAAGTGGGTCTCGTAATTCTGTCTGTCTGTCTGTCGGTTCGACTACAGCCTAAACGGCTTGGCTTGGCCGATTTTCTTCAAACTTGGTAGATATGGGTTTTAATTTTTTCTCCCCGGACGTTTTTTTCTTTTTTTTATGACCAAAAATAACGGTACCTGCCATACAAATTTTTTTCGAAATTTTATAAATATTTTTTTTTCTCGAAAACTGTCCCACAGGTTTTCTTAAAAAAAATCAAAAAAATTCATTGAGTTAAAGCTAGGTAATGGTTGAAAAAAAATTTCCAAAAAAATGTTATTTTTGGTACCCCTCTTGGAACCATTTTTTTGGTTTTTGATTTTCTCAAAAACGGTGCGACGGATTTTGATCATTTTTTTTCTGCTAAAGGTCCCCAATAGTTTGAATATTATTGTGGATTAAAATTTTCCAAAAATATTTTTTTGGATTTTTAAAAAAAATTTCAAATTTTTTTTTTGAAATATTTCGAAAACCCCATGATCGATTTTTTTAAAACTTGGTAAATAAAAGTTTTTTAATATAATCTACAAGATATGAGAAAAAGAAATTTATTTTATTTAAAAATAACGGTACCCTCCATACAAATGTTAAAAAATGGTTTTCGAAGATCGTATTTTTCTTGAAAACGGTTCCGAGAATTTTGCTTAAATTTTTAGTCTTTCGATTAATTTTTAAGATCTACAATTTAATAAAAAAAAATTGAAAACAAGATATTACTGCCTGTACCTGTACCATAGAACGATTTTTTAAAATTTTGAATTTCTCATTATCGGCATAACAGATTTTAATGAAATTTTTTAGAGTGAAGCTTCTAAAAAGTTTAAAAAACATTGCATTTCAAAACTTTAAGAAAAATATTTTTTTTTTGAATTTTGAAAAAAAAATCTATTTTTTTTTTTTTTGGAAAATTCAATATCTCGAAAACAGCTCAATAACTTTTTTTTGTAAACTTAATTTTTATTCGAACAATAATAAAACCTTTAAATTGACGTACCAAAATTTTTTCTTAAAAATGTTTTTTTTTACATAAAAGCTTATTTTTTTAAGAAACCACTACATAGACTTATAATTTTTGTTCTTTAACAAACATATATTTGCTTGATTCACATGGCATTCTACTTTTACCTCCAATTACTAAAGAAGTTGTTTTAGTCATTTAAAAAATTAATTTTATGCTTGTGAACAGTTTTTCTCTAATAACAATTATTTTTGAAATTCTTAGACTATTACATAGGAGCAAGTTCGTGCGACCCAGTCGTGCATTTTATTTATTTGCGATTGCGAAATGAACACATTTAATTTTTCAAAAACGTTAAAAAGAGGAGCCCCTGATAAATAATTAGCCCCGGGTATCAAAAATTCTTAATCTTATCGGGGGTTGGAGCACTTGTGGGATAGCTTCTTGGATTTTCGATGCGTCAACTCTTCGACGCATATCGTCTCTAAGAGCGTGGACTCCTAGCGCCCCGGGTTATTGGGGGTTGGCTCGCTTGGGGTTTAGGACGCTCTGGGTTTTGAGGGGTTGGCTTGCCTCAAATTTGAAATAGCTCCGGGCCCCCATTTTCTTTAATCCGGGCCTGACTAAGATCGCCTTAATAGCTACTACAAAACATGAGGAAACTTATTATTTGATTGAGGAATGATTCTGATTGCATTTTTTTTCAAAATTTAAATGTTAATTGACAGGTTTAACACATCTTACTGAGAAAAAATACAAAAAGACCTACTCTATGTTAATAAGTCAAAATATATTTCATTCCTTATTTTCTATTCCACAAAATGTCAAAAGACCTCTGAATTAAAAGAAAAAAATTCAAATTCAAAAAATTTGAAAAATCAAAATCTCGATTAGAGTGACGAATAAGTTTTTGAAACTACTCCCTAAAATGTATTTTTTTTGAGAAAAATTTTAAAGAAATTTCTTACATTAAAAATAAATTAAACAACACAACGTGTTTTTGAACTTTGTTTGCATAAATTTGTACTTTTCTAGAAATCGGACGGCAGTTTTATGCATTTGAACACTTTAATATAATGAAATCCATATTTTAATCTTTATAAGCAATTTTTAAATTCCAAAGTAATAGAGCAAGTACGATCAGGCAGTCGAGCATTTTATTCTTGATAGCTATGTTAACTCTATTTTATACCAGATCAAGCTTTAAAAACCTGTACTTCAAAAAATCACTACAGATTACGCAGATCTTACATAATATGTAGCGCCAAATTAAATAATAATTTTTTTTTTTATTTTTAATTGCTGACTAAGTACTATTCTAAAATTGATTTTATTCCTAATTTTAAACATTTAAAATGTAGACCATTTATTTTAAACTATCGATGTCCTTGTTGGGGAAACTGAGAATCTATAATAATTCCATACAAAAAACCTTTGTTTAACAAGTCAGTCGTGAAAAGTACTGAGATCTAAAAGTACGCCAAGTTCTTACTTCATGAAGGTTTAAAACCGAATATTTAAAGTAGAATAATATTGAAACAGCTACAATGTAATAGAGAAACTTTATTATTTAATGATTACTGACTAAAATTTGAACCCATCAAATTTTAACTGGTCAAGTTTTCAAAACCTTTCGAATTGGGCATAAAAAAAAACTTGCCAAGTAAGCCTATCAATTTTAGTGCTTGCAAGACAAGACCTACCCTTGTGCAAAATTAGAAGGTTCTACAATGTCGGGAAGTGCTCCATAATTTTGATGATCTGTCAGTCAGTCAGTCAGTGATTCAGTCAGTTACGGTTTTTGTGATTTTTGAGGCCTTATATCTCAGGAACCGCTTATGCTAGAAAATTGAAATTTGGTGAGGCGCCTGTGCCTGACTAGCTTAGCAAATATTTTAAGTTTCTGCCTTCATTGGTACTGAAGATAAGGAGGGGTCAAAAATCGCCTAAATTGTTCCTGTAAAAAGGTTGTAGTACCAGAACTTGGCTGGGCACTACCGTGCACTACCTGAACAGATAAACTTATTTAATAGGGTTACTTTCGGAAATACCATTTTTTTTGTTTTCAATAAAACGTTGCAAATAAAATGATAAGTCGTTAAAAATCAAGTATTCACCATAAGGCGGGTACACTAGACAATTTATTTCGGTATATATTTGCTTAAAGATTGTGGTAACAGTTGTTTTCAAGAATATTATTTGCCGAATTGGCCAATTGGAGCTTAAAGAAATATTTATTTTCAAAATTCGAACATAAGCTTTTTTGAATTTCAAACACAAATGTTTGCATTGAAATAAGATATTATAGACAGAAGAAAACTTGTGTTTAGTTTTTATTTTCTCAGCTCGATATATGTACTCGTATATCTGGGTTTTTAAAAATGGCTCACAATATTCAGTCAAGAAGAAAAACCAAAAATATGGGCACGTGTTGATGTGACCTTCAAGTTCGTTTCTTTTTTTTTTAACTAGGAAACATCCACCAGAGTTCAAAAAAATATCTCGGAAATTCCAATAGTTGGATGAGTTTTTTTTTTGTTTCATTATAAACAAGTATTAATTTTCATATCATAAAAAATACGTATATAACTAAAGAAACAACTTGTTGGGTCGTTTGATTTCACTTTCACCCTATAAGATAAAGTGAGTCTTGGTCATTGAAATAACAGAGCATTTTGCATTAAGGGAAAATGGAGTTGCCTAATAATTGAAATGAATATTCACGATTCTTTCATTTTTCAACAGAAACTCCCAAAATGTCATATTTTGAATAATGATAAAATTTCACACAAATTTATATCATTCCGATGTTTGGCCTTTATTCTTTGATTCTCATTTTGACATTTTGATGCGCTGTGAATTTGTTTCCACAGAAATTTCCTGGTTAAAAATCACAGAGAGGGATAATTTGAATTTTGTCATGGGGGCTTGCCTTCCTTTGTGGAGAAATTAGAATGTTACGATACAAAAATCTTAAATTTAAAAGATCATAGTTTCGCAGAAATCTATTTGATTGACATGATAATTCACTTGAGTTTGTTTTACTTGTCAAAATGTTAAACACAAAAAGTAAATTTTTTTTTTAAATTTTAAATTTATATTTAAATTCAAATTTTGGTGGGGCTTACAAAAATCGTGCGTCTTTTGGCGTTCTAGACCGTATTAGTACCTTAATTTACAACAACATCCCTGGTATTGTATGCCCACGTTAGTTCACAAACTTTTTTCATGGCCCCGAAATAATAAAATATTCAGTGTTACCTATGTATCTGTCAAATGTCGGAAGATGCACAAGAAGCATGCTATAATTTTTTTTTTAAATCTATGAAGCTAATTTCGCAAGTGACCATTATCGTCAAAAGACAATGGAGGATGTTTTTAAAAGATTCCTAATCGCATCCGATCCATTCATATCTACTTGTCGGGAATTACCTCTAAAACCACTTAAATCTTTGTCTAAGGTCTGTATCAAGTTGTTAGCACCTCCACCTGTAAATAAATCAAACAGAAGATGAACAATAATCTTTTGACGGCCCTTTCGCTTATGAAACAGATACAGATGTAGATGATTGTGACTGTTACGAGATAGGCAATCAAAAATTTTTCATGTAAATATCGGATTAACTTATACACCTATTGTTTGCTCATACCTATTGCATTTTGTATTTCTAAATTTATGATTTATAAATTACTGTGTTCGATTTCAATAAAAATATATAAATAATTTGTTTTGTAATGTAGTATTAGGGTTTCTTTTGAAATAATAAAAAACTGTTTGTATTTTATTTCTTTTTATTTAATAAGTTAAACTTTGGGTTTTTAATACATCGGATAAATGCTTTGGAAGCGTATCCACTGTTCCACCACACCCTTGGAATATGGCCACAAGTGTTAATGAAACAGAGAAATATGCTTATAAGACGTCACAAAAAATAATCTCCGAGGAAATTGCCTTAGAGTATTTACCTGTTGCGACTATCTCCATCCGCAGCAGTAGAAAGAATGAATATAAATATAGTTCGTTTCAGCGTCTCCTTTTATATCAAATTTCACATACAAACGATGAGACTACGAGTATTTAGGTATACATGTTATGTTACTTGCATTATTTTAAGTAGGAGACTACTGAGATACCTTTTGTGAAATTATATAAACCTTAAGGGTGTAATAAAATTTTATGAAAATAAATATAGAAAATTATTTAAAAAAAAGAACAAAATAATACTAAGGGCTATATTCTCCCCCTTTGATGATGAAGTCATCTCGACGAGTTATCAATCGTTTTTTCTAGGTCGACCTCTTGTTCTCAAAGTCATCAGTGGAGTTGGATTGTTAGATCCTCGGTACAGTGTGATATTTGATGCATGATATGTGCCGAGTGGGATGGTGGGTTGATCTTCTTTAGCTATGAAATAACTGCTCGAACCTTTCTTTTGGATAATGATGTAAGGACCATCACGTTTTGGAACAAACTTTGAGGTAATCTTCTTGGTTGCATTACTTAGGATGTGAGTTGTCACCATAACTCTACTGCCTACATCAAAAGGTGGTTGCGGTCGTCTTTTTTGGTCTGCGTATTTCTTATTTTTGTCTTGTCGTTTAACTTCAGCTTCTTTGGCGTTTTTCAATGTTTCCATTAGCTTCTTCAGATAAGGTGTTATTTGAGGAACAAAGTTTTCTGATTCAATGATGGCTTTTGTATCATGCTCGACATCGTCCAGGGTACGAAGATTACGGCCAAGGGTTAAATAAGCTGCTGAGTAACCCGTGCTGTCACATAGAGCAGTGTTCATGGCGAATCTCATGGCTGCAAGGTTTTTTGACCATGAAGAATGATCATTCTCCACTAGGATTGCAAGTTGAGACGTAAGATCCCTGTTTTTCCTTTCCACAGGATTAGCTTCCGGATGATAGACGGGAGTATATGTTTGTTGAATGCCCAAACAGAAAGTAAGCTGTTGCATAACTGCAGATATGAACTGCACGCCATTGTCACTTATTAAACGCCTAGGAAGCCCATAACGCAGGAACACGTCAAAATCTTCGCACAGTTTTCCGCTGTTGCCTCCCTTAACTTGAAAAGCTCTACCCATCGACTAGATAGATCTTCAACTATAAATATCCATTCATAACCTTCGACAGTAATAGGCAACGGTCCAAACAAATCTATGGCAATGATTTCGAAGCGCTGGCCACTGGGGATAGTCTGCAGCAACCCAGCAGGTTTTAAGTTGGAGATCTTATATCGTTGACAATCGATGCAGTTCTTGATATGATTGGTTATGTCTGTACGCATTCCATGCCAAAAATATCTTCTGGAAATTCTATCTATTGTTCGTTCTATTCCATAGTGGCCTGCAGTTGGTTCGTCATGGTATGTTTTCAGAATATCTGAACGTTCTTTCTCTGGTATGACTAGCTGGGCGTTATCATTTTCGGGATCACTGTCATTGTAACAGTAAAGAACGCCATCGTTCATGAGGTATCCTCGTTTCGTCCAGCGAAAGAAATTTTCATCTGAATTTTTAAGGGAGTTGATAATTGCTTTAAGTGATGTATCTTCCATCTGACCTTCACGCAGTTCTTTGGAACCTTTTCTTGGTAAATCAATTTGAAAGGAACAAATCTCATAATTTTCGCACCACCATGTAGTCTGGATAATGCATCAGCGATGATGTTGGTACGACCGGGCTTATACTCAATTTGAATATTGAATGGTTGAAGCTCAAAGGCCCACCTTGCTAATCTTCCTGTTGGTGACTTAAGTGTCATAAGCCATTTAAGCGGTTGATGATCTGTTAATAGGGTGAGTTCTGACCCTTCAATATAGCCTCTAAACTTCAATGTTGCCCATACAATTGCTAGTGCTTCTCGTTCGGTTGTTGAGTAATTTCGCTCTGCGTCATTTAAAAGTCTACTGGCGTATTCGATAGGGTGTTCATCGAGACCCTCCCCCTGGAGTAAAATTGCTCCAACAGCATAACCACTCGCATCCGTTTTTAGAAGATAAGGCATATTTGGATCCGCTTGTTTGAGTATAGGAGCAATTGTCATCAGGTGTTTTAAATCATCAAATGCCTTTTGTTGAGGTTCTGCCCAAGACCACTGTATTTTCTTTTTGGTTAGTTGACTTAGAGGTTTGGATATGTTAACAAAGTTGGGTATAAATCGCCTATACCATGAACACGTCTGCAGGAACGATAGGACTTGTTTGCTATTTCGGGGTTCTGCTCGATTTCTTATGGCCGCAATTTTATCAGGATCAGTTTCGATACCATCTCTTCCAAGAACGTAACCTAAGTATTTCACTTCAGAACAACAGAATCGGCATTTATTTTTATTTACACGCAGCTCGAATTGTCTCAGTCTTTCAAAGACTTTGGTTAGATCGTAAAGGTGTTGCTCAAATGTTGATGAACTTATGATGATGTCATCTAAGTATGCGACTACTAGGATATCTCCTAATCCAGCACGTAATCTGTCGATAAGCCTCTTGAAGGTTGCAAGGGCGTTCCTTAGTCCAAATGGCATGCACTTAAATCTGTACATACCAAATGGAGTAACAAAAGCTGTTTTATTTTGGTCTTCTTCTTCAACTCCTATCTGCCAGTATCCAGCCTGCAAATCTAGTGTTGATTTAAATTTAGTGCTCTTGGCTTCATGGAGTAAATCATCCATTCTTGGCATTGTATATTTATCAGGTGTAGTGACTGCATTTAAACGTCGATAGTCTACGCATACTCGGATTCCTCCATTTTTCTTAGGAACCATCACTACCGGTGCTGACCATGGAGATTCACATTCTTCTATTATATTGTTACAGAGCATTTCTTGAATTTCAGCCTTAAGCTGCTCTTTTCTCATTGGAGATAGTCTATAAGGTGGAATGGCCACTGGACTGCTGTTCCCCGTAAGAATGCGGTGCTTTGCAAATGGTGTTACAGCTTTTTGCTGTGTGAAAATGTCTGCATATGCAGTCAGAAGTTCACTTAGTTTCTTTCGTTCATCGTCTTCGAGGTCAGGTCCATCAGAAGCTTTCAGAAGTTCAATGTCGATAGAATTTAATGGAATGAAGAATTTGTCATATTCTTTGTCATTTAACGGGACTGGAGGACCAAAAAGCCGTTCTTTTTGACGATCTGGTGTAATCTCATTCGGTGGTATTGCATCTTTAAAGATCTTTTGGATTGAGTGGGGGGAGTAGTCTTTCTTCTTCTTTGCACCTCGGGATTGCTTAAAGTCTGGGCCAAAGTAAGTCTCTCAACATAGATTGGTGGTGATGTTATAGCACTTATGTGCGATCTTTCCTCGAGCCAATATTTGAAGTTTGATGATTCTCTCTGTATGTCTGGTGTCTTCTCATGATGTCTCTTACTTGTAGTTAGTTGAATGCAATCGACTCTTGTTGGAGGACTTACTTGTAGACTGTTTGCTTCGATGGGCATGGGATCCATGAAGTGGAATTTGGTTTTGGGATCATCCTCGTAATACCAGAACTTCTGACCCATGTTCAGAACAATACCAGCTTGTTGCAAGAAGTCAGCTCCAATCAGTGTCCGATTTTTTGCAGCATGGGAAAATGCGATGAATCGAATTTTGTGTTCTCTGCCACCGATTTCTATGGTGCAGATAGTACAGAGAACCATTTGATCAGTTGTCTTTCCATCAGCAAGAGTGACTTCCGCTTTAACTTTTTGAAATATACAGTTGTTTGCGGTAAGATGTTTCTTAAGGTTTGCACTTGCGATGCTTGTGCGAGCAGCTTCATCCAGGTAAGCCTCACCTTTAAGTCCAAGTAGGCTGATGTGTGCAGTCGGAGCGTTTCTTCCAACCAATGTTGTTGCAATTGAATTGAAGTCAAGATATTGTGGACTTTCTTTCTTAACGTTCGAACAAGTTGTACAATTTGCACGCATTACTCCTGGAGCCCCACATCCATAGCAAGTTATTACAGGCCGACTTGGTTGTGAAGGAGCCGTCTGCTTGATGCCGTTCTTCTTGAAGCACTGCTCGGCTGTGTGACCCCTTCGGCGACAGAAGGTACAACAACAGTTTCACTTTTGGCAGAATGTGTCTTCTGATTATCTGCTATTGCGAGTTCCGCCTCTCTTCCAAGTTCGAGTAGTGTTGAGTACGAGGTTGCTTTTTCTCTTGGCACGCGGTCTCTCATCTCTTGCTTTAGTAACCCGTATAGCATGTTGATCTGCATGTCTTCGCTAATAATATCTGTAAGCTGTGCGAATAGAACCCGCTTTTTACAAATGAAGTTATCGATTGTTTCATTTAGGATTTGTTTTTGGCTGGTTATTTCTTGGTACACTCGCCAGGCCGGTTTAGGTGGTGAAAAAACCGAGCGTAGGAGTGCCAGCAGGCTGGTGAATGTTGTGACATTTGATTTTACTCCTAGCCACCAGGACGCAGCATAATCTTCGAGTAGCATTGGCATTGCTTTAATGGTGTCTTCATCGCTTATATTTTCTAACTCTTTGAATGTTGTGATGGCGGCAATAAATTCTTCCAGCTTTCTTGAGTCTTTTTCTCCTTTGAATCGTGCCGCGCAGGTGGTAAAAGATCCAACCCGAATGTTGTTGTTGGCCAGTGTTGCGATGAAAGTATTAAATTGTTCTTCGCTGAATCTTGCCATAATTGTTTTTTCTCTTGATTTCAAAGCCACGAGTTGAGCGCCAATTGTAATGTAGTATTAGGGTTTCTTTTGAAATAATAAAAAACTGTTTGTATTTTATTTCTTTTTATTTAATAAGTTAAACTTTGGGTTTTTAATACATCGGATAAATGCTTTAGAAGCGTATCCACTGTTCCACCACACCCTTGGAATATGGCCACAAGTGTTAATGAAACAGAGAAATATGCTTATAAGACGTCACAAAAAATAATCTCCGAGGAAATTGCCTTAGAGTATTTACCTGTTGCGACTATCTCCATCCGCAGCAGTAGAAAGAATGAATATAAATATAGTTCGTTTCAGCGTCTCCTTTTATATCAAATTTCACATACAAACGATGAGACTACGAGTATTTAGGTATACATGTTATGTTACTTGCATTATTTTAAGTAGGAGACTACTGAGATACCTTTTGTGAAATTATATAAACCTTAAGGGTGTAATAAAATTTTATGAAAATAAATATAGAAAATTATTAAAAAAAAAAGAACAAAAAAATACTAAGGGCTATAGTTTCCATTTTTTTTGTTATATAATATTGCCATATAGCATTCCACCATTTTGAATTTTTTTGAAGTTTTTTCGTATGACATGACGCCATATTAGGTCCGCCATTTTGAATTTGCTGATTCTGATAACAGATTCGTAATCAACGACCCCAAAAACCGCTATATACCAATTTGTGGATCATTCTCTACGTTTTTCGACTTTTGGCCGCACAAAGCGGCTTTCGGCCGCGGCCGCACTGTGGAACGGTTTTAGCTACGAGTACATATTCTATTTTTGGTCGCCGAAAAAGGAGAACCCCCCCTTAAAAGAACTTTTACTCTCCAAGATTGAAATAGAAAAGTTGATTTTGTTTTAAATATAGCGATGAACATTGAACATTGCTCTTTCCTTAAAAAAATTCATTTAAGAACGAAAACAATTCTTAAAAAGTTATTGGCGCAAAATTTTAGTTGAATTAGTACCATTTAAAGATGTTTTGTTATGAGACTTGGTTAATGCGGCGGCGATTTTGCAAATTTAATACGAATATAGCATGCTTTCTGTACTCTTTTATTAAAGTTAAAATCATTGAATACCTACATAATGTATTTATTTTTTTTAGTATCGTGCGAACTTCCCTTGACATTAAGAAAAATCAAAACAGGTCTGTTTAATTAGTTTTTTTGCATGAGCTGTCATTACTTTAGGTGTGTTTAGAAGCAATTTATTAAAAAAAATAGCCTTTAACACTAATACTACGTTTTCACCAAGAGTGAATCCGCTAGAGATTTAAAATAAATCTTGAAGTGTTTTCACCAAAGAAACTGAGATTTATTTGACGTTTTCACTCTGTCTTGTCATTCAATTGTCAATTTGGACAAGAGAAAAAAAATTGCCATTGGACAGGAAAAACACAGATATTTCTATTTTGTGTTGATTGTCAATGAAGAAAGTGGGTTTACATAGGTGCGTTCTACAAAATAAGGTTTGTTTGTTTTGCAAATCTTCTGATTGCGAGAAGATTTCAAGGAGATTTATTTTAAATCTTCATTTGAGGTGATTTATATTGGTATGGTAAATCTACGAGATTTAAAGGAGATTTATGTTAAATCCACTTAAATCCCGGATTTACCTTTGGTGAAAACCTAGTATAAGATAGAGTCAGTAATCTTCTTAAAATTTAATAAATTGTCCAAACTTAGTACTAAAATTTTGCACAATTAATTTTAAATTTTACAGCAGCAAAAATAAATAAATTTTATTCTTGTTTAGAACTCCACACGCTCAATAAGCTCATATATCTTTTTTCAAGTATTTGTATCCTCTAGATTAATATTGAGGGCCATTCAAAATTCTCTAGCCGTATTAAACCAATCTCCAAAAATCCCTGCTCATGTTTTAAATGAATCTGGTATACTTAAAGTACAAACACGTGATCTATGGTAGAGTATTCGGCTCGGAACTCCTTCAAAAGGGTATTTTTTGCAATGCACATTTTAAGTCTGCTTCTTAGAACTGCAGTAAAATATGAAAAATGTATACGATGCATTTAAAGAATTTTTTTACAGATGGGAGCTTCCTTGAATTGGTCCGGTATGACTCCGTAATCTCAAAATGTTATATGAAACAAGCAAGAGAGTGTTTAAATAGGGCTCTTATACAATTCAGAAGGTATCCTATCCGAACCGGTTGCTTTGCAGCTTTGTAAGCTTTTCTATACTTTAGCTGCTGTCACTTGTGTGAAGGCACAGTCCAAAACAACATCACGAAAACTAGGTGCAACATAATGGAATAGAACCGGATGTAATGTTGATCAATTTAGAAGTTGCTCAAAATAGTTCTGCAGTACTTATGGGCTGATAACATAAGTTCTTCCAAAAAAGTTAACCAGCTGAATTCAATAACTCAGAGCTGCTCTTACTTAGACACAATTTATACAAGCCTCATTCTCATAAAGTACTTAATTCTTAATAGTGACAAGAATTTTGAATTTTTTGCTAACTTTAAGGTATAAGTGTGTTGCTTCTATATCATTGAATTTCCGATATTGTTAAAGCTACCTGTTCCTTGTGTCCCTTGATTTTTTACAACTTCCATTGACCCAAGGTTTTGTGAAACTCCGCTGGCACTGTTGGGAACTGGGTATGTTTGCTTAATTATTGCTTCTAATTGACTAATTAACTTGCTAGAGACTTCCTGGTTAATAAGGTGTGATTCCAATGGTCTTTTATATATACCTATACAAGCTTTGGAGCTTTTCCATACAATTTCGGGTACAGTTCCAAATCCAAAACGAGAAATTGAACACCATTGATCAATTCGAAACAGTGGTCAACAATGCTTTGGACAGGCAGAAAACTTCCCGCACCAGCAGAAAAAGTGACTCAAACTTGTTCCAGCATATGCAGACGAGTCGTGCAAGAGAACATTAAAAATGTATGGGAATACTATGTCAAATGGAGACTGAAGATAAATAGCGAAAAGACTGAACCCATCTGCTTCCGAGTACCAGCGACTGTCATTTGAAGACGAGGGTTTGCAACGCGCTGTGATACAATTAAATTAAAGTTTTCAAACTTGCAAATCAACTTTTTAAACAAACTCAAATTCAAAAGACATGCAAACTTGATGTTCTAAAGAGCCAACTATTTTCTGGACTTGGTCCATCCGCTACTCAGGACGCGAAATGGACTTACTAAGAAGACCAATCTGAATCCAGAGTGGATTCTTTTTGTTTGTCTCCTCCGAAAATTGGAAGGTCCCGAATTTATAGTGAAGTATGTGCCATGTGGTCTATCTTCATTATAGCATCTACCGACTGGGCATCAATGTTGACCACTTACAATTATTGTCCTTGCACTCTGTTTCGATACCCTCCCTTTAAGCCAATTTTCCGTTTGTTGACCAGAAAAGTCGATCACAAACAGAGCGGTATAGAAACTTGATCGTAGTTTCCCTACCTTTGGATACTTCCTCGATAATGGCCTCCTCCAGTAACGACAATTCGTTGGTATTCAGAATGGCATGAGTGTATTCCTTTAACAGGACTGCAATTAGAACTCCCTTCGCTGTTATTTGTGTATGAGAGTACCATAATATGAACGCCAGATTTGGCAACTGTGATGCTTGATTCAGCTATTTTATTTTTTTTTTCCTATTCCCTTTGGGGAGGAATTATGTTATGGCATTTCCTCTTATCCTGTTCTTGGCTTGCCGGTAACTCTATGGGTAAATGTTTTCTCTCGCCTACCTTTTTCCTGGCTTCCTGAGGGGTCATCAGTTTTTCAAGGAATTGAAAGAACCACTTGTTCCCGCTTTACGAAGCCCTTTTATACACGGTTCATCCAGGCCTCCTTTTTCATCCAGCTTTGGCGGTCTGACACACTGATCTCTATAATACACTGGATAGCGGATTCCCCACATTGTATAACAGATTTTTTGACTCCAATTGAAGATGACAGATGGTGGGCAGCTTCATAATTTGACGTCTGCTTTTCACACAAACAAAATATTTTGACATGAGAAAGGGGAAAACAAATGTGACTGCACTTGTTAATGCGGGAAACAGATTGACGCAGCAATTTCAACAGCAACTTTAAGGCTAGGCGCACACATTCAATTTTTAGTTTCGTAACTGCTTAGTTCGAGCAACTATAAAGTTTGTGTCTTGACACAAATTAAACGATTGCCTAAAATGAGTTCGCTATTTTGTGTAACATCTAATTATATGCACCTGCGCGGACATTCAACCAAATAGTTCATCTCTTTTCTATAAGCAACCAAACAGTTGGTCAACTAAAGATTGAATGTGCGCGCCTAGTCTAACAGCAACGAAAACTTCATCATCAAAAGTCTTGTGAAATAGATTACAACGTGAACAGCGTTTTTGACAGCATATAATCAAAATAAATTCAAATGCGAAATGATTTTGCCGTACATTTAACGATAAAAATTAACGTAAATTGCGTCAATGTATACGACTTGCACAATTTGTCGTACTAAAATTTATTTGTTTTAAGCAATTCTTCCATTGTCAAAACCAAAATAAATAGACGAATCAAAAAGATGGTTGTTACATTTTCATTTAAATGTTGACAATACTGACGAATTTCGCCTCAAAAGTACGTAGCATTTGCACAGCGACATCGAATTTAGGGTTAAGGTCTAACGTTAATGTCGAAGTTGCTGTGTTAGGCTAGGCGCGCACATTCAACTTTTAGTTGCACAACTGTTTGGTTGCTTATAGAAAACAGATGAACTATTTGGTTGAATGTCCGCGCAGGTACATATAATTATATGTTACACAAAATAGCGAACTCATTTTAGGCAATTGTTTCGTTTGTGTCAAACCACAAACTTTTTAGTTGCTCGAACTAAGCAGTTGCGAAACTAAAAATTGAATGTGCGCGCCTAGCCTTAATGTAATCAAAGCCATTTAAAACAGTGGCCCTAAAAAGAGTGACGTGGTTGTTAAAATTGCTGTTGAAGTTACAGCAACAGAATGACACACCGTCAATCTGTTTCTCTTATTTCTCGCATTATTTGTAAATTTTAAATATTTATTATTAAAATAAAAATAATAAATTGAAAATCGGACGAAAATCATTTGTTTTGATTGACAAATTGACAATTTAATAAAATTGAAGGAATGTCGTTTCAGTTCTGTTTTTTAGGCAAAAGACTGGCAAGCACAGTATTTTTTTCATTTATTCAGCGGTTTTTTAACTTTCACAATAGTTTTTTATTCCTTATTTTATGGTCACTTAATTTTGCAATTTTAGTTTATCAAAAATTATTTATTGTTTTTTATTCACACGATAATTTCAACCAAAATAAAAAAGTAGCAAAATGGAAAAATTATTTTACGTTCTATTTTGTTTTGCATTGTGATGCCACTAAATATTGCAGTGGGAAAGTTGACAATACTGCACCAGCAAGAGCAAGTTTAGGACTTTGGCCTAACGACGCCGCTGTTGGCGTTGCTGTTGCTGTTCTTATGTGTGTTGAACAATTGAAATGTATTATTTCTAAATTAATGGCGGCCGCTGTTGCTGTTGACAGTGCTGTTGCTGGTTCAATCTGTTTGGCGCTTTATGATGCTTTTTTAGATGTTATACAGTTATACTGTTATACGGCACCGTGGGCAGCTTCATAATATAACAATGGTCGCGTTCGGGTACGTATCCAAAGGTATCCGGATTTGTTGGTGTTGTTGTAATCCCATAGGAAAAAACAACTGATTAACGAAACAGCTGATGGCAAGCAGAAATCTAAAGCTATCCAAAAATTTTTGGTATACTTAACTATCCAAGGGGAATTTTGAAGAACAGCTGATATTTCAGCTGATTTATTTTCTTTTGTGTCGAGTACAGAGTTGGCCGAACTGTAACTTTTTAACATTTGGTACGTCTAGTACTAGTTTACTAATTGAGAAAAGTAAAGTTTGTTGCATTAAAGATCTCATTCGGATCCTACTGCAAAGCTTTTATTCTTTGAACTTCAGACTGTTTCTTGATATAGGAGGTATTAAACTCAAATTCTTTTAGGGTTTTCATAGAAATATGAAATGATCTTAACTCTTAAACATGACTTGTTATGGGAATATATGGACATATTTAGAACTGAGTTTTCAGAAAAGGATTCTTTTAAGACTATAAGCTTATATAATCTTATTGCAAGAAGAGAAAATAGTTTAGCTATAAGATTTAAATAGATTTAAGTAGTTTTAAGCTGCAAAAGTGTTTACCTCTTAAAATAAAAATGTTATAAAACCCAGTTCAGTTTCATAACAAGATATTAATACTTAGGTATAACAATGGGATATAAGAGTGTTGTATGGGAGTTTTTTTTTCAGATTTCAAGAGTTTAGCTCTGGAGAGTATGTTAGTTGGGCTTATTCAAAAAGCTACATAATTATTGGGCTGAAGGTGGATTTACTCCAATTAAAATGGAAAATGATCGTACTGGAGCTCTCTTCGACAAGTGTGCTGCGCTCCTTAAAAATAAACAGTTTCAATATAATTACCAGTTCTTGGTTTTTATTATTTTTAAAAAGTTTTTTTGGTAATATTTATATGTACGACAGCGTCTGCTCACCAAATGCGAACAAGCACTAAAAGAAATCGTAGCTTAACTCTGTCGGCTAAAAGCTCACCTCTAATTAAAATCACAAAAAAAAGAAACCTCGTTGCCGTGAGATAATTTGTGGTTACAAAATCTGCCCTTTTCAATTTACCTTTCCTCATTGCAGGATTAAATTATCAAAAATTTGAACTAAAAACTTAATAGAGACATTGTCAGTTGTACATATTTATAAGGGCTATACCATATTATATTCTTAAATATTTAATTAATTATTATAATACAAAAAAATTCATAGGATTTGTAATCCAGTATACATACATACATATGTATAATATTTATTGTTTGTTTTGCGGATTAGCAAATGGTCTCTTGGTGCAACTAAATCGTCGCAACATACCTTGTACAGTAAATTCAGCATTAAAAAATATCTTTAAATCATGTGTTCATAATCCAAATCCTTTGATTATGCCAAAGAAAATTGTTTGTCTCCAAAAATAAACTTCCCATCTATCATGTATAATTCCTACAATTCCTCATCCTTATGATAAATGAAACATTTTCAGTTTTTGTACAAACCTTCATAAGATCATAAATGTGCAAAATTGTTTGGTTTCCATTATTCTATTTTTTTTATGAGTTAACTACGTATGTAGCAGACGTAACAAATTGTAGTAAATTAGGCATGTAGTTGAATCGGCCAACCCTGGACGATTCACGTCTTTTTTTTTTACTTTGACAGTAAATGGTACCTATCCGGTTTTGGTCGTTCGCCAACGTATCGGATACTAAAGTATCTTAGATACCCTATCGGTGTACGAAGTGAACGCGGCCAATGTTCAAATGGAGTCAACTTTTTTGGATGAATGCGCTATCCAGTGTATTATAGAGAACAGTGGTCTGACAGGTCTGTTGTGGGTAGTGCTGTAAAAGTAACGACAAAATGAATACCCGTATGCATACGTTACTTTAGGTATGAGTACCCGTTACAAAAATGTCGTTACTCGTTGCTATCGTTACTTTAGGTATTCCAATACAATTCGTATGTATCACGTTATAGTATTAGCCAAATATGAGTATCGTTACTGTAACGAAATACGTATATCATACTTCATACGCAATATTGGTTGGTTTTATTTGAGTCAAATAAGAAGATACGATGATTGCTTCGGAAAGGTTGATACTGGGATGTACTGGAATGCATCTTTTTTTCTCAGAGATTTTTATTATGTCAGACATTTGGAAATAAAGCTTCATGTCTATTTTGTAAAAGACGTACAAAAAATCTCAAATGTCAATTGATTGAAAAACTTCTGAAAAATCTTAATTTTTTTGGATTTTTTTTTTGTCCCGGAAAATTGCGATTTTAGGGCTTTCGGAAAGCATCTAAAAAGAAATACTCTAAGTAGGTCAAAATATAGTATATTACCAATCAACCAAGGCATAAACTGTCAAATTCCATTGGAGGATGTCTGAGATCTCGATGGATTAAAAAACATCTTAAAAATCTAATTTTTTTCAACGAAAAATCGAAATTTTTTGATTTTTTTTTGTTCAGGAAAATTGCGATTTTAGGGCTTTTGAAAAGCATCTAGAAAGAAATACTCTATATAGGTCAAAATATAGTATATTACCAATCAACCAAGGCATAAACTGTCAAATTCCATTGGAGGATGGCTGAGATCTCGATGGATTAAAAAACATCTACAAAATCTGAATTTTTTTTAACGAAAAATCGATTTTTTTTGCTCATGAAAATTGTGCAGAAAATATGAACGTCCAACGCGAGCTCATCCTGTGTGTATGCTTTACGCATATTCCGTATGTCGTACCTGTGGATACTGAATTTGTACCAAAACAAAAGTAACGACGTCGTGCGAGTAACGACATCGTACGAGTAACGACACCGATTTGTGTGTATACTTTTCGCATTCCGTATGTGGTATCTCGTATGTGGTACCTGCGTGCGTTATTAGATACTGAATGTGTGCCTTGGTATTTCATTGAATACCCGTTACTCAGTAACGAATACATACGATTCGCTACAGCTCTAGTTGTGGGTTTGCGTTTGTTTCGATGGATTAAAAGCGCCACTAGATGATGGTGTTTAGCCTGATTTGCTTTAGCTACATCTACAACATGTTCGGGAGGTATTCTCTCTTCATTAGTGGATGATGGATGGAGCAGCTACCCATGATATGGTAATGTCATATAGTTAAACTCATTGATTCGGCCTGAATTCAAACAGGCAAACAAAATCTGCATACCATTTTAAAATTGTATTCCATATACAAATTTTATACAATTTATCGAAAAAAAAACTTGCTATCATTGTTAATATTGTAATATCAATTTACGAGTATAATATCAAAATTTAGTTTGCATTTGCATAGAACGATACTTCCATTATGGTTAATATTAAATTAATTTTTTTTATTGAATAGGAATAATAAAATAATTCGAAGATCGAATTGGCTTAGTGATAAGGTATTTGTTTATTACCGAAGTACGAACTATGTAGTTCTTTTATTAGTTATCACCATATCGAGTACTTTATCAGCTCTAAATACTAATTTTAAAGTTGTTTAAAGTATGTATATGTGTTTTTCTCCAAGTTTTCTAAAAAAAAGTACATTTCCTACTGTTAATTCGTCACACTATATTTTCAAGAAGTTTTTTAGAAATTTAAATTTAAAATTATTTGCTTTGATTGGAATCGGGCAATCAGATTCCTGACTAAAAAATGTCAAAAAGTTTGGATTCTTTTAGTTCTATAAGGAAACAAGCAAACAAAGGTTTTTTCTCGGTTTAAATACAGTTTTTTTTTTGTTTTTAGAAACCCATGCACCTATGTAAATTCCTAACTACATAAATGTGTTGTTTTAGGAACGTGAGCGAAAACACATAGATACATATGTATGTATGTACATACATATTTAGTCTATCTTCTGATAGATACACGTCTCTTTATTTGCATGGCCTGAATTAATTATTCAATTAAATTGGTTATTTGGCTTATTTTCAAAAACAATAATTGTGTTTACAGAACAAAATGATTTAACATTTTGAGAGTTTAATTAGAGACATGCGCATATATACATATAAATATCATCTTTATTACAGGGTGTCTCAAAAAAGTTTCCTCATTTTGTATATAATGTTTGTGGCAAAAATTCAAATTGTATATTTATACGTAAGGAATATATTTCTATGTATTTCCCAACGTAAGCTGGTTAAACGCAATAGCAAAGGACCTGCAGCCGGAATAGCTATAAGAATACTCCATAAACACAAATTCAATGTTAAAAGTACAAAGCAACGCAATATCATTCAGAGCTGCAAGAGTTGTCCATTTTTACTTTAAGTACATATGTATGTACTTTAGGCAATCTTTGCATTGGGAAAAAAATCGAACTCGAGATTTTGATCAAAGTTGACATAACGATGTCAAAAAACACGAAAAAATTGAGTTCCTCCTCAATTCTGTCTGTCTGTCTGTATGTCTGTACCTAGACCTGCAACCTAAGCCGCTGAAGCGATTTTCTTCAAATTTGGTACTTAGGGTCTTCAGTGATTCCCTAGAGATGAATAATCTTATTTATTTCTACATTTCGGTAAAAAAAAATATAAACAAACATTTTATCAACGGTACCTGTCATAGAACTATTTTGAAGTAAAACTTCTTTTCCGGCGTCGGGGGTAAAAAATTTTCTATGGAGTTGTCAGTGACATGTCAAAACGACATCTTATTCGTCAAAGACAGTGATATGTTTTTTACAATTATTATTGGAACTTTCTTCGAGGTTATTTAAAACACTTTAAAAACACCTTTTATCGCCGAAAAATGAAATGAAAAAACCACGACAAGTAACCAACAAAACAATAAACATAATTTCATTAAAAAAAACACAGTAAAAGTTTTTTTTTAGTGAATTATATATGGCCGAGCAATTTCTCAATCGAAAACCACTTCCCTTTGTAAAAAAAAAAAAACAAAAACAAATACATCTGTCTTATGGTTGTATTTATTTAGAACATTAAACACTTTATCCTACACAATACTGAATACTTATATACTATTTAACTTGAAAACTAAGCACTAAAATTTACAAAATAATTAATGCAAAATATATATATAAAAAAAAACACTTGTACCTAATAAAGTTTCTGCTTTCTGTTGTCAAATATAAACCAGCATTGCCATATGCGAAGAATTTTAAATTCGGTGTCAAAATAAATTGGCATTACCTACAATTATAAAATTCTTTGGCTCGAACACAATAGGTGTGTTTTTTTTACAGGGGGCATAAGAAAAAACTTGGGAGCACTGTGCTGTGGAATGACATTTTAAAACAAAACAAATCTCATCTCTTTCTCTTTCTCATATCTTCTATTGAACATTTTTGACATTTCCATCCTTCGTGGCTATCTTTCACCATAGAATAAGAAATACTTCTTATTCAACGTCTTTGGGTTGTGGGTAAATTCCACCTTCATTGCGTCCCATTGTTGCACAGGGATGGAAAAAGTTGATACGCAGATACGAGTACGTATACACTCCTTCCACAGATTGTGAGATATTTTTGATCGGCACTATTGGAAACTAGATATTTGAAACTAGATATTGGAAAATAGATATTTTGGGCGCAGCTGTCAACGTCAACCGAATAAAAAAACAATTTTCTTCTTGTTTTCTGTTATGTGACGTTTGTATAAAATTCATCGCTTTGGTAGCACAGTTTTAAGCCTCGATAAAAATTATGCCACGAAAATTCTTGGGGCAACGATGATGCCCATCGTCGTCGCTTAGTTGTTGTTGCATTTAACATGTAAATTGTTTGCCCCAGGCATCGTTTTTTTTATCTTCGCCTATTGAAAATGTAAAAAAACACACCTAATGAATATGATAAGAAAAAAGAGATGTGAGCGTGATGAAACATAGTCGTTGTTGTAAAATCACTTTCAGACTATGAAAGCAGACGAGGATATACATATGTACATGCATAATAAAGCATTTCTAGTCGTCACGTTAAATGAAATTAATAAATGAAGTAAGAACAGTCGCGCGCATTAAATTTTTAGTTTGACATCTGTTTGGTTGCTGAAATGAAACATATGTACTTATGTTTCATTTTACTATATATTTACCATATGTTTCATTTTACCAACCAAACAGTTGCGAAAATAAAAATTGAATTTACGCTCCAGGCCTAAATAATTGCGGAACGATTTTATAACAACGAAAAGATGACAGTGAATCATGTCTCGCTCTCATCTCGTGTTCTCATCGCATTCGCATTATGAATCGAACATACATAATAATAAAAACTTTTGTCTGTCGTTTTCATTTGAATTTTAATGTCTACATCTCGCCGCCTGAGTACTTAAATGCATAGCTGGGCACCGTTAATCAAGAGTTAACTTCGTTAATCGTTAATCCGCTACTAAAAAAGTTAGCTTCGTTAAACGTTAAAGCGTTAAATTTCGGAAGAATTAACGCAAGTTAACCTTAATCGTTAATCCGTTAACATGTGATAAAAATTGCATTTTTTATATTTTTTTACTCTGAGCACCGGCGCTAAGTATTGCCGGTCATCCACTAGGCCAGGGGTTCCCAAACTTATTTTGTCTACTGCCCGCTTTGAGAATAAATTATTTGTTAGCGCCCCCATTTTTACACCTACTTACAAACCACTATAACTTCAAATTTAATTAATTAATTATTGTGAGCTATATTAGCGGAGATTAAACATTCATTCTAAAGGAAGCTCTTACGGGCTACACCTGCCAATGAGAATGATTATTGAAACGCAACTTTATAGAATTTTTTATTCAAAATAAAACAAACATAATCGATTCTTATAAAAACTAATGTGAAGAATGAATCTGATGCTGTTTAATAAGTTTGTTGATATCAGGTTCCAATTTACTTAAGAACAGCCGCAAGTCGCCACGTTCGGTAAAATGCAGTTGTCATTGAATGTTAGAGGAGGTCGGTCGATGTCCTAGTGCCGTGCTCTGTATCCGTTCATAATTCTGCCTCCGTCCCCGTTCCCGTCGCAGATACATTTACATTTAAATTTAAATATAAACAAAAAATACACAATACATACAAAATACATAAAACCAAACAATACAAAAAAAAAAAAAAAAAAAAAAAACAACACATTAAAATAGACAGTTTTAATTAACAAAAAAATTATAACAACACTCAATATATAAAACGAAATCCATAGAAAAACCAACAACAACAAACAAAAAAACACTCATACCTAGGGGATAACAACAAAAAATACCTATGTTTGTCAGAGCACAGTAAGTGACATTTTTCTTTCTCCTCTTCTTTTTTTTCCTGCAGTTGTGTGGCTTAGTAGGTGCATGCATTGTGCTGAGCTTAGGTATTTAAGCTCTCACAGTTCGCGTACACTAAAACCGAATCATCGGCCGATATCGGGTCGGAGCTATTCGGACGACTGTCTCGGACGTTCGTCTGCATACACTCCTTCCGATCTCGGATGGTGCCGGTCTGGGGTTTATTTTAATAATAAAAGGATTTTTAAACTTTGTTTGCATAAATTCATACTTTTCTGAAAATCAGACGGCAATTTCATGCATTTGAAGATTTTTACCTCATTAAATCCATGTTTTATATTTATAAAATGTATCTTAAATTCCAAAGTAATTTTAAATAAGAGCAAGTTCGTGCGATCCAGTCGTGCATTTTATTTTTGCATGAATTTCATCGCAAGAATCAACCGGACAACTGCCGAAAAATCCAAACATGTTGGGATATGCCGGTTGATCGCTTATTATCGGGCGTCATCGGACGATGTCGTTTTTAGTGGTGTACGCGCTCTCTTTCCTTTCTATACGTTTGGTTCGATCGGCCGATTTCGGCTGACAACGCCCGAGTATACTTCGGCCGATAACGGATTAGGTGTACGCGAGCCGTCACAGTGTTTGCATCTGCTGGGTCGTACGATAACAGATGTATAGAGAATTATGGCCAAATCACAATCTCGCGTTCGTCGGTCCGGCGTTAAATGGGCGTTTGATCGTATATACGACTTTGTGTGTCAAAAAGCGCGACCGTAGCATTTGTAAAACGAAATTTAGCTTCAAACCTCGAGCGTTGACTGACATTTTCATGTTATATTCCAATAAATTTTGTTACTGTTTATTAATTTACAAGGTATATAATATTGCGTATTTTAAATTTTGGGCATTTAAAATAGTTAATTTGTAAAGCTATTTTCTTAAACAAGAGATGGATATGGCCGATATGGATGATCTTGATGACCTCCTTGACTTTTCCTTATTCGGTGTTGTGAGCTATGCTGGGTATGAGGCATTTAAAAAAGACGAAAAAAGAATAGAAAGGCAGTGATGGGTTCGGGAGCTCAATTTAAGCAGAGACACTGATGGATTCTTTGCTCTTAATTATGATGCAATGCAAAAGCATGATCCAGAACATTTTTTTAAAATAACCCGAATGAAACCGGCCGATTGTTGGTAGTTTGGTGGTTCAAAGTTAATAGGGTTCATACAGCCGGGTTAAAGATTTCTGAAACAATATAATTATTTAAATAAAAACAGAACCACACTTTTTTTGATTTAATTATTTATAAAAAAAGAACTTCAATTACTTACTTCTTATTTCACTTCAATTTTCAACTTTGAAAACAAATACAAAATACGGCCGACAATGAACTGTCAAACGCCCGACCGAATAGAAAATAGATCTACTTTTGCTTTGGCCTGGCGTTGGTCTGACGTTTACGATATTACGATATAAAGCGGTCGCAACGCCGGAGGTAACATTTCAGATTGCCTCATAAGAGTCTATTGTTTTTATTCAAAATGTCAAAGCCCGACCGACCAAACGCGAGAATGTGGTTTGGCCATTACTGTTCTGATTGGTAGGGTTCGGATCGATTCAACGTCACTACTAAAGGCATAACACTTTTTAGTGATGTTGTGTTGAAACGACTTTTTATTAGTCTTACACAGTGATTTTCTTAGATTTCGTCTGTTTTGGTTTTTGTTATTTTTTTATATTGCAATGGCTGGTTATTTTAGAGTAGACTATTGTAATATTCGTGGGCTGAGAGCAAATTTTCTGGCTGCGTATATCCACACTGTTTCTAACAGGCCAGCTGTTTTGGCACTGAGTGAAACCCAAGTAGGTGAGGATTCCGATCCTACTGAATTTTTTTATTCATGGGTATAGCTTGGTGCCATTATTCTTTTCTTACCATGGTCTCGCCATTTACATTAGGAATGATGTTGCATATCAGTTCTTACCACAATATGGTCGCTGCACCAAATCCTTCTTCAATTTTATGTGGTTTAAATTTTCCATTAATAAGCACATCATTCACTATTGTTTTCTATATCGAAGTCCAAATCTGGATAGAGTTTCAACTTCTCACGAATTTGATACTCTGTCCGACTCCATCCAAAGAATTGTTTCCCTGTATCCTCACACTGAAATCGTTATTACGGGCGATTTCAATGTTCACAATTCTTCTTGGCTTCTCCATTCGGGCCAGTCAACACCCGAAGGAATGTGTGTTGAGATTTTTGCTGAGTTTAACCACCTTACTCAGCTTGTCAACGAGCCTACTCGAATATCGGACGTTAATGGCCGAGCAGAAAATACTCTTGACTTGTTTCTTACCTCTGACCCTGATAAATACACAATAAGTGTATTGACGCCTCTAGGCACATCTGACCATAGTGTTATATCTGCAAATTTCTCGTGTCAAACAAATGCAGTTAGAGAAAGAGCTCCTAGAAGAACCGTATGGCAGTACGAGAAAGCCAACTGGAACGGTTTGAATAACTTTTTCAGGATCTTTAACTGGTCACTATGCTTCCTCGATAGTGACGTAGACTCCAGCGCAGATATGATAACTAACATTATTCTTTTGGGAATGAAACATTTTATCCCGAATAGGGTTAAAAGTATCAGACCCAAGGATAATTCATGGTTTGATTTGAGCTGTAAAGAGGTTATCAAGGAAAAAGAGGTAAGCTTCCGGTGTTTTAGAGCCAACCCAACTGAGGAAAACCGGAAAAAGTTCAAACAAGCCAGGAAGGCCTGCAACGCCCATATTCGACGGATCAAATTTTTACATGATCAAAAATCAAGGCAAAAAATACTGCAATGTCCCAAAGGCAGTAAGAATTTTTTGGTCATTTGTAAAAAATATGAGGAATTCTTCCTCTTCCTCGGTTCCTACGCTTGTTGTCAATGACACTCCTTTCGTTAGCTCTATTGATAAAGCTAACTTGTTTGTAAGGCAGTTCGCCGCAAATTCCACCTTGCCGGATAGTGTCATGACTCCCCCAATTCTTGAGCGCGTTAGTGATTCTATGGGACAAATCTTTTTTCGCACTCGTACCGTGGCAAGAGTCCTGAAAGATCTCAACATTCATAAATCCGCTGGTCCGGATGGTATCCCCGCTATTATTCTGAAGAGGTGTTCTTCCACGCTAGCAAAACCCCTGCGTAAGCTTTTCCATCTGTCCTATTCTTCAGGGCTCGTTCCGAGTAGTTGGAAAACTGCATTTGTTCAGCCAATTCCCAAAAAAGGCGAATCTTCTTCTCCCTCTAATTATCGACCGATCGCACTAACGTGCCTTCTTTCTAAGGTCATGGAAACGCTGATTAATTATCAGCTTAAGAAATATCTTGAGGAACGAAAGCTTCTTAATGACCGGCAGTATGGCTTTCGTAGCAATAGGTCCACAGGTGATTTGATGGTTTATCTAACCGAAAAGTGGAACAAATCTTTACATTGTTTCGGAGAAAGTAAGATTATTGCACTTGATATTTCAAAGGCATTTGATAAAGTCTGGCATCTTGCTCTTTTATCGAAAATGCGTGCTTTCGGGATCGACGAATCCCTACTTCTTTGGATTAGAAATTTTCTTTCGAACCGTTCAATACAAGTTGTATTAGACGGATTCAAGTCTGAAACCCACAAGATAAATACTGGTGTGCCCCAGGGCTCCGTTTTGTCCCCAACCCTCTTCCTCATTTTTATTAATGATCTCCTGTCTGTAACTTCTAATCCAATTAATTGTTTCGCTGACGATAGTACTCTTAGCTTTTCATATTCGTTTTCAGACTCACATCCCTCCTCTTCGGATGTGGAACTGCAACAGGCGCGGATACAGGGGGAGGGCAATGGGTGCAATTGCCCCCCCCTGGACAATTCCGGCAATTCTTCGTTTCACAATTATAAAGTAAATTTTTTTCAATCCTAGCCTTAACCTATAACAACCAACACGCAAAAGCTTACGCATCACTTTTCACTTTTCATGACGTTATTTATGTAGGTACCTTTATTTTCAATGAATTTTCCTAATATCAAAAAGATGATGATTTTGCTTAAGAAAAATCTAATTTTATATGATCTAAGATAGGAAAAACGCTTTATTAAATATCTCTTGAGCCGTGCATCGTAGATATTAAAACAAAATGGTATTTATTTTTGAAAGTATTAAATGATATGCATAATAGAAAAATTCTTGTATCTATCGTTCTAGATGTAATCCAAAAAGGCCCCAATATCTCAAAATTATTGGCTCTGCCATTTTGATACTAGCTCTTTCTCTTCTACCTTTTTATCATTTTTGTTGGTTGGTACACATAATGTATCCACTCATATTAACGCAAGTTAACATTGTTTATAGGGAGATCACCGACCAGGTCCGTCAAAAAAGCGCGATTCAAATAACAGAAGCATTGACTCATTTTTTCAACCGATCAATAAGAGACCAGTTTTATCTTTTACTGAAACTTCTGATTCTAAAGTGGATAAAAGTAATAATGTTGATCCTGTTGCTCAATCTTCTCACCGTTCTCCAAAATGCACAGAGAGAAGTGAGAGCTCAATTAGTGCGAGAGTTGCACCTGTTTTTCCCTCGGTTTCTGGGTCTACGTCTTGTTATCAGTCCGATGCCCCCTATGATATTGGAAATTTTTTGAATAAACAAATTGATGACTTCACGAAACATCAGCTTCTATCAAATCCTTGGCAACCAAAAGTGGACTACAAGTTTCCATTTTCTTCGTACTTGCTCAAAGGTAACAGGTAAGGTAGTCAAAATGTATTTTAGCCAGAAATATCTCAGCAAATATTCTTGGCTTGTGTTTTCACCATCAAAATAGGGTTTGATTTTTAAATACCGCCCTTTCTTTGTCACTGGAAGTGTTGGAGGTGGTCAAAAAACCGTGCCTTTACAAAGCCTTGTGAAAAAACCCTTAATAAACTTTAAAGTCGTTTCTGGACAAAAGGGAGACTTGGAAAATCATGCTAATAACAGTTACCACAAGTGAGCTGTTGATGACGAAACTGAATTTCTTCACACTTATAATAACCCAAACCTGGAAATAGTCAACCGTGTAAACCAACAGCGTCTTAAAAAGAAAAAGGTAGAAGAAAAAGGAAACGCCTTCGTCCCATAGTAGAAACCATCATCTTCCTTGGACGGCAAAATTTAGCATTTCGTGGTCATAGAGATGATGGAGCTATATTTAGAAACGCAGTTGATTCAAACCAATCTGACGTGACCGTGACCGAAGGAAATTTTAGGGAACTTTTAAGGCTTCGAGTATATGCTGGAGACAAAAAAATTAGAACAACATTTGCAGTCAGCCTCTTCTAATGCTACATACATAAGCAAAACAACACAGAACTCACTTATTTCATGCTGTGGGAATGAGGTTTTCGATCAAATTTTGAATAACGTTCGGGCCTCACGTTACTATTCCATATTATTCGATGAGACAACGGATGTATCTCCATCTTTCCCAGCTGAGTGTAATCTTACGATACGTTCATGAAGGTCATATTCGTGAGGATTTTGTAACTTTCGTAGATGTATTTGAGGAACTGACTTGTTCCAGAACTGACGAAGAATACGAGTCAAATGAGGAAAACTGGAGAGAAACCGGAAAAATATTATCTGCCGAAGAGAAGTTGGAGGGAAGTTTTACATCAAATGACTTGTCCTTAACTGGCAAAGCTATAGGGCAAATTATCTTGTTCCAGCTAAAAAAGAAGCTCAAACTTCCTCTTGAATCATGTGTGGGAATAGGGACAGATGGGTGTGCTGTTATGCTTTCAGAAGTTCGAGGTGCTGTGACGGTGATTCAAAAGGAAGCGAAAAATGCTGTGAAGACTCCATGCTACAGTCACAAGCTTAACAACTCTATTTCTCGAAGTTCGAAAGTACCTGCCATTCGAGACGCTGTGACAATCATGAAAGAGGTAATAATGTTCTTCAAATCGCACCCTGGGGTGTGCACTCACATCACTTTGTGAGACTAGGTGGGTAGACCGGCATGAAGGTGTACTCCACTTTTCCTTAGACCTAGCCAAGATTGTGGAGACATTGGAAACGATTTCGCAGTGGCGTGACCCAAGTACAGCCAGCAAAGCTTCCTCGTATGTACCAAGCTTATGCAATACCCAGTTTATTCTCTCAGTACACTGAAAAAATTTTTGTACATTCTTTTTATGAATGGCGATCATTCAGCCAAAATCATTAATTTTTAAGAAATATTCATATGAATAATGCACGAATTCATAAAAATTAATTTTTGTTTTATGACCAAGTCATGATTTTCATGAAAAACCATTCATAAAATCCAAAGCAATAGAATTGTTGTTGGAAAATCAGATTATGATTTTTTACATTTGAAGTATGACCAGTTCATACAAATTTTATTGTAAAGTTTTATGAAAAATTTCTTAAAATGCTTGAAACTATTCTTTTATTGTAGGAACAAAGTAACTGATTATATGAAACCACATTCATCAACATGAGCAAGTGATATTTTATGAAAAATTACTTAGAATTCTTGAAACTATACATTTTTTTACATGCAAAATATCATTCAATGCATGAAACCATGTTCATAAACATTTTTTTTTTGTTGCGAATTCCAAGCAGGAAACTTTACATTTGAAATATGAATAATTCATACAAAATTTAATATGAAGCTGTATGAAAGATTACTTAAAATGTATGTAACTTTTCATTTGTTACATGCAACATATTTTTCAATGCATGAGTAACGGACATTTTAAGAAAAATTGCTTTAAATGCTTGAATCCATTCATTTGATGCATGCAAAAAGTGAATTAATGAAAAAGTGAATTTTATGCTTCTGAACAGTTTTTTTAGTAACATTAATTTTTTAAATTCTCAGTCTTTTACAATAAGAACAAGTTCGTGCGACCCCGTTGTGAATTTTATTTTAATAAGTTACATATTATATATTTTTTACGTCATCATCTTTGACTTTTATTAAGACATAATATAATTATTCAAAAAGAAAACCAATTTAATGCCGCTATGAAAGTGCCGTTATAGAAATCTGGTGTTTTAAGAACTAATTCATATAAAATAAGATTAATTTGGTGTTTTAAAAACTAATTCATACAAAATAAGATTAATTTCATATTTTGCATGACTAACACTGAAATTTTAGGAACAGTTTGATTTTGCCCACTATTGTGAAAGAATTTATTCCTGAATCGTAGGAATTTTTTCATAAACTGCAAGCTCATTACTTACAATTTATGGAATATTTCCTTAAAGTGCAAAATATTACCGTTATACACCTATGGCTGTAGTCTGGTGTTTTAAGAACTTATTCATAAAAAACGGAACATTTTCATGTTTTGAATGACTGACTCTTTAATAGTAGGAAATAAGTCATAAACTTTGCGGTTACTATGCAATATACTTGTAATATCATATCAAGAGTTCATTTCTTGTTTGATATTATCAGTGTTAAAACGTGATCTTACAAAGTTACCAAAAAGTTTTCTTTTCCAAATTTATTTTAAAAATACGAGTATGTATACATTTTTCAAAGTGTTGCGCATTGTGGACGACCTTAAATTTATTCAACTACTTGATTTATAAAATTTGTAAGTATTTAGTCTATAAGGAGCGAATATTTTTCATAAATTCGTTATATAATATTATTTAATTTTTCTAGATAAAAATGGATTTTGGTGTGTTGTTTGGAAATCGCCCAGGGATTGTCAGCAGATGGACAAATCAAGCCATCCGACTTAATCAATTTTTTCTACAAGTAAAACATTTAAGGGACAAGCAGATGAGGGTAATGCTGAAAAAATAGATGAAGCAGATGTGAAAGTGGTAATTTTATTTTTCTTAGTTCATATATATTTATTTCAAAACACATTAAACGTTAACATTAAACCTATCATTTTTGATTGCCAAAATTGCTTTTGTTTTAATGATTACTTTAAGAAAACCACGTTTAATATCCTTGACTAATTGACTTTGTATTTTAATTTTTGTTTTAGATAATACTGCAGTGAAATTAATGTGGTGTCTGGGTAGAATGTTATTCGCCCGAAATAATTGTTCACGAAATGTTTTTCGACTGTCGGACACCCTGTATATTTTATTTATATGTTGTACGCAATAATTTGATATTCAAAAATATATTCAATAAATACATTGTTCTATTTTTAAATAGTTTTCTTTTCTTTTCTTTTCTTTTCTTTAAGTTTTCAGGTATACCATTTTCTTGAAAATAATTTGCCATCGGGGCTTTTGTATTTCAGGTGGACGTGCACGTATAATTATTTTTTGTTCTTAACACGAATAGAAATCATTGGAAAAAAAAAAGAAAAAATTCATTAGTTTTATGAAAAAATAGCTTAGGTTCCATAATTTCTTACATAAAACTAATGAAAAGATTCATACTAATATAAGAAAAGTTGCATTAAATTAATGATTGCTTCATTATTAAAAAAGAAACTTTTCTTACAATTATTGCAAGCAATCATTAAAAATAAAACTATCATTCATTTAATCAATAAAAAACGTCATAAATCTTAGGAAACTTTTCCTAGAACAAGTGTCAGAGTTTTTAAACTAATGAATAAAATCATTTAAAACACAGACCGATTTCATAAAATTAATGAAAATCATCATGAATTCCATGAATTTTTACATACATTGTCTGAAATTGCTCATACTTTTTAAGAACAATAAACATTATTTTCATGATTTTTTACATTAAAACAGTGAATCTGTTCCTTCAATTTATGTCAGAAGGTCATAAAATAAATGAAAAATATAGTAAAATTGAATGACAAAATACATGAAATTAAAGCAAAAAATTATGAATTTCATGTTTGTTTACTTACATCGAATGAAATAGTTCATATGTTTTGTGAATTATCGAGAGAATTTTTTAATGACTTCCAATCATTAATTTAATGCAGGAATCATTAATTTAAAGAACCTTTTATAGTCGTAGGAACAAATTCATAAAACGTATGCTTAGGATTTCTTTCTTTTAATGAACTCGATTCTTGGCGCGTTTTTAATGAATTTTTTCTTTAAAAACATGCAGTTTTTCCTTCGAATCATGTACCTTTTTGGTTCAGTGTATTGTGTTTAAGTGATGTGTTGTCTTTAACACAGTCTTTGAGCAAATTGCTACAAACGAAATCTCTTGACGATACCAGCAGCACTATGCTGGTGAAAGACACAATTTCGGTTATTTCAAGTCACTGGTAGAACATAGATACTAATTTCAAAAATATCTGGCCGAGAGCAAAAAATTTAGGTGATCAATTGAATGTTGAGTTGAAGATTCCTCGTATCCCACGTCATGGTGGACGCCAAATCTACCGAGCCAATTTTGACACAAATTCAGCTGAAGAATTCTACAGAATATCTTTATATGCACCTGTACTCGACTTTGTCCTAACTGATTTGCGTGAAAGGTTTCAACCTGAAACATTAGATGTGTTTAAGCTCACGATTTTCATCCCGGAAAATATAATCAAATATAATACTGATGAGCTTGATACCACCGTTAGGTACCTATTGGTTATTGGATCGCTTTGGAAAATTCCGAAACTTAAATATAGATGTTGCCCTTTTTTTGCTTAAAGATGAGCTGGTGATGTGGCGCGAAAAATGGGTAAGAGAAAATAAGCAGAAGAACAAGCTTCCTGACACTGCCCTGGATTTAATTGATAAGTGCAATAAGGATGTGTTTTTTGTATTATACATAGTTTCCTTCTTATTCTTGCAACGCTTCCAGTTACAAATCCTTCGGCAGAAAGGTCTTTTTCTTCGTTGCGGCACCTTAAAACATATTTAAGATCAACAATGGCTGAAAACCGCCTCCGCGGTGTGGCACTCATGCACATCCATAGGCAAATCCCGATCGATGTTGAGAAAGTTATTACTAGGTTTTCAAAAAACCGCCCATACAAAAAGATTAGAATTAAGTATTTAAGAACTATGTATATCATGTACAACACTATCATTCCTTCATTTAAATTAATTAATTAGTTTATTTTTTTAATACGTACGAGTTCCTATTTAATACTTTAAGACATGCATACAGAGCATTATTGAAAGAGGCTAAAGTAATGTAAACGAAGATGTTTGATTTACTACTTTATAGTTATTTATACACGAACTTTATTATGTACCTGCACGTACTTTTCTTAATTCAATTAAATAATTTGTTATTTTTATATTCGATTGTGTTTAAACCTTTTAAATATTTTAAGACAGAAATGCAGATGTAGTGTGTACAGAACACATATTATAGTCAATATATATTTGCATTAATATACACATGTCACATACTACTACATTATGTTTATATACTTACATTTCATGGTGTCTGACTCTCAGTCAGCACTTCACTTGAATATAGTTGCTTTAACTAATCACATCAATTGTAAACCATTCTTAATATAAATTATTATAATAAATTAGTTTGTTAATATGTGGTTGCATTATTAATTTAATTAAACACAATAATTTGGCGACGAGGACGTTTTTTATTTTTTTTTTTCAAAGTTTTAAAATTTCGCTTCCAAATTTATTTGCTTGAAATTAAATGGCCGACCAAGAATTAATTGCACAGTTCTCTGAACTGTTAAAGAAACAACAAACTTGGATGGAAACGGTTATTAAAGATCAAAAAGAAATCGTTAATAAAGTTTTAATCAAATCATCAAATTCAGAGAGCTCTGCAAGTGCCAAAAGTGCAGTTCCAGTGTTTGCCAAATTTGATAAAGCTAAGCAAACGTGGAAGTCTTATCTTAATCAGTTAAACCAGCATTTTAGTGCATATAGCGTGACGGAAGATAATCACAAAAGAGCTTTCTTTCTTTCATGGGCAGGCTCGGATTTATATGATCTAACGCAAAACCTGTTTTCGGGAAAAAAAATTGAAGAAGAGACATATGAGACAATCGTAGGCAAATTATCGGAACATTTTGCAGAAAGAACCCATGTGCTAGCCGCTCGTTTTAATTTTTTTCAAATGCGCATGAAAGAAGGGCAAAAATATTCGGAATGGTTAGCGGATTTGCGTGGTCCCGCTAGAGACTGTAATTTTTTTTGTGAAAAAACAAATTGTAAAGAACCGTTTGTTGACAGTTTGTTACGGGATATCATAGTTCTCCATACACCACATGATGTTGTTCGTTCCGCTGCTTTACAAAAACCTAATCCAAGCTTAGCTGATGTATGTGCTATCGCTGAAACGTATGAATCTACTCAAAAATCGGTGCTTGCTATCAAAGGAGATTCTTCGTGTCAAGTTTATCAAGCTAACTTTTCTAAAAACTATAGATCACGCTCGCGTTCACGCTCATTTTCTTTTCGTAAGCCGGATAAAAATTCTAAATTTCAATCTGCACAGAAAGATCAAGACAATTCGCGCTCATGCCCCGGTTGTAACATTCGTCATTCTCGCTTTGAATGCCCCGTTCGCAATGCTACTTGTCGGTTATGTGGGCAGATAGGCCACATTTCTTCAGTATGCCGCGATAAAGTGAAAAATAACTTCGGAAAAATACAAAGTAAGAACCAGAATCGCCAATCAGCTCAAGGTAATCGGCAAGAAAACGTTTATGCGATTGAAGCTGTTCAAGGGACTTCAGATAACGACATGTGCCATCAAATAAAGCAGGAAGGCAAGGTATTTTATGTGCATTTGATAATAAACGGTATCTCTTTACAGTTCCAGCTTGACACCGGAGCAACTTGTTCCCTGATTGGTCTCAAAGCATTCAGACAGCTTGGAGAACCTGAATTGCAGCCTACAAGACAAATTTTAAAAGCATATGGAGACCAACTTGTTCCGATTAAAGGAACTACTCATGTAAGCGTAAGCTGGAAAAATAATGTCCATGATTTACCTCTGTTAGTAACCGATATGGAAGAAGGCGCTAGTATACTGGGAATGGATTGGTTCCACAAATTAAATTTTTCGATAAGCTGTTGCAACATTCTTGAAGAACCATCTCCACTACTGCCTGCTACTTCCAATGCAAATTTGGATACTATGGTAAGAGATGTGTGTTCACGATTTCCTGAAGTGTTCTCCCAAGAGTTAGGTTGCTGTAAGGATTTTAAAGCGAAACTCTTTTTGAAGCCAGGGGCACGCCCAAAGTTTTGCAAACCACGTCCCCTTCCGTTTTCCTTGATGGAACCCGTCAAAGCTGAGCTTGATCGCTTAGTAGAAGTTGGTGTTTTGGTGCCTGTACCTTTTAGTGAATGGGCAGCACCCATTGTAGTTGTGCAGAAACAGTCAGGCAGCCTACGAATATGCGGCGATTTCAAGATAGGTGTGAATCCTCAGCTGGATGTTGCTAGACATCCGATGCCACGTTTTGAAGAAATATGCCACAAGTTAAAAGGAGGCCAGCATTTCACTAAAATTGACCTTTCTGAAGCATATTTTCAGGTTGCTGTTCACGATGATTCTAAGCCCATACTGGTTATAAATACGCCTTTTGGATTATTACGTTTTGAGAGGTTGCCACCTGGTATTAGTAGTGCACCTGGTATTTTCCAAAACCTCATCGAACAAATAATAGGAGGAATGGAACATTGTGCAGCATTTGTTGATGACTTGATTGTTACGGGCCACAACCCAACTGAACATTGCCAAGTTTTGGAGGAGCTCCTACGCCGTTTTTCTGCTAATGGACTACGCTGCAACATCTCGAAATGTAAGTTTGCTCAATCTAGTATTAATTATTTAGGACACCAAATAGATGCTGGAGGAGTTAGCCCACTAGAAGATAGAGTGGAAGCAATTAAAAAGATGAAACAACCTGCTAATTTAGGAGAGCTGCAAGCTTTTTTAGGAAAAATAAATTATTATGGGAAGTTTTTAAAAGATTTTTCTTCAATGTCTGCTCCGCTTAATGAGCTTCGGAAGAAGGGAATGCCTTTTATATGGACGGATCGACAAGAGGATTCATTTCAAGGCCTAAAACGCAGTATTGTTGATGCAACAAAGCTAGTTCACTTTAGAGATGACTACCCACTTATACTCGCCTGTGATGCTTCATCTTACGGTATAGGTGCTGTTTTGCTCCATAGGTACCCTGATGGAACTGAGCGTCCCATTGCTCACGCCTCTAAAACACTAAATGATTCCCAAAAGAAGTACAGTCAGGTGGAAAAAGAAGCGCTATCAATTATCTTTGGAGTTCAAAAATTTCACCAATATGTTTATGGCAGACGATTTGAGCTTATAACTGACCATAAACCGCTTTTAACTCTTTTTCATCCCCAGAAACAACTTCCAGTGATGACGGCTCACAGGCTTCAGAGATGGGCCATCATACTTATGGGATACGATTATTCTATCAGGTATAAGCCGACGAATGCGCATGGTAACGCTGATGCGCTGTCACGTTTACCTGCTGGCTCTGACCAGATATTTGATAATTCTGAAGTGTGTCTTGAAACAAAGCTTGAATTGGATGAGGAAATCTCAAAATTTCCACTAAATGCTAAGCTCATTGCTAAAATGACGCTAAAGGATCCAGTTCTTAAAAAGATTCACGGTTTTGTCGAAACAGGTTGGCCAGAAACATCAAATAATTTGGAATCTTCGCTGAAACCATATTTTGCTCGTAGGCTTGCAATTACGATTCATAATGGAGTTCTTATTTATCAAACAAATTATAGCAGAGTTGTAATACCTTCTTGTTTGCAGGACCGAGTTTTCAAGCTGCTGCATATCGGACATTGGGGAGTTGTGAGGACCAAGCAGCTTTCACGCCTTCATTGCTGGTGGCCATCCCTAGACGAGTACATTGAAAAGAGCATTAGTCAATGTGAGCCCTGTCAACAAAACAGCAGTAGCCCGAAACAGGAATTCGTCAGCTGGCCAACACCGCAGAATGCTTGGAGTAGAGTGCACGTGGATTTTGCTGGTCCATTCTTGAATCGCATGTACTTTATTTGTGTAGATGCCCTAAGTAACTTTCCGTATGTGGTTGAAATGAGCTCCACAACTTCTGAAGCAACAACAAAAGCTCTCCAAAATATATTTGCTATTGAAGGTTTGCCAGAGACCCTAGTTTCTGATAACGGTAGACAATTTTCTTCAACCATGTTTGCAGAATTTTGTAATGAATTGGGTATCGTTCACATCAAAACTGCGCCGTTTCATCCAGCTTCAAATGGTGAAGCTGAGAGAATGGTGCGAACATTCAAAACTGCTATTAAAAAACAAATTTCTGGAGGTGTCAATGAAAGAGATGCCTTAATAACTTTTTTGACTTCTTACAGATCAACGCCGAACATAACAGGCAAGTCACCATCTGAGCTTTTACATGGTCGACCGATGCGTTCGTTACTATCCCAACTGAAGCCGATCTCAAAACATCATCAAGCCGAAATAGCTACTGCAAAGTTTCATCCCGAGCAAAGAGTATTCATTCGGAATTACGCCCGAGGTCCGAAGTGGATTTCAGGTGTTGTTCAGAGTAAGATTGGGAAGAAGATGTACCTGGTTCGAATTTCAAAAGGTGTTGCACGGCGACATCAGAACCAAATGCGTGGTGTTTTATCTTCAAAAGAATTCAATGCCGGTCGACTTCTTAATGACAACATAGGGACTAGCTCTCCCCAGTTAGAGACTGATAATCTACCTTCTACATCAGAGCCCCCTCAAAGTATTTTAAAGCCAATTGAAGTCAGGAGATCGACCAGACCATCAAAACCTACTGTCAGATTCCAATCAACGGTAACACTTAGGAACAGAAGAAGACGTTGAAACTAAGAAGGGAGGAGTGTAGTGTGTACAGAACACATATTATAGTCAATATATATTTGCATTAATATACACATGTCACATACTACTACATTATGTTTATATACTTACATTTCATGGTGTCTGACTCTCAGTCAGCACTTCACTTGAATATAGTTGCTTTAACTAATCACATCAATTGTAAACCATTCTTAATATAAATTATTATAATAAATTAGTTTGTTAATATGTGGTTGCATTATTAATTTAATTAAACACAATAGCAGAGAATCATAAAAAAATTAAAAACGCGTAAGTATTTGATGGACCATATTTTTTTTTTAAAGTTAAGCAAAATATCTGAAAAATTGCCCCCCCCTCAACGAAATCCTGGATCCGCGCCTGAACTGCAACGACAAAATATGATAAGCACATTAAATTACGACCTAAACAGCATTGTGCAATGGAGAATAAGAAACCGTGTCGAATTTAATGCTTCGAAAACCCAATGCTGTCTTATATCGTTAAAGCGAGATATACCCCTCTTGCCACTATCTATGAGTGGCACTTGCATCAATGAAACTGAACATCTCGATATTCTCGGTATGTGCATCACGAACCACCTCTTGTGGAACACTCACATACGCGATGTTGCCAAAAATGCCGCAAAATGTTTGGGTTTTCTGAGACGGTGCAAGAAATTTTTCTGTCCTTCTGATCTGGCTACAATCTATAAAACCTATATACGTCCAAAACTTGAGTATAACTCCCATCTATGGGCTGGTGCTCCAGTAACTTATTTAAGTCTCTTGGACAGTATTCAAAGAAGAGCTTTTAAAATGATTGGTGATAATAACATCATTGACTCATTTACGTCACTCCAACATCGTCGTAATGTTTCTTGCCTCACCCTTTTTTACCGTTATTTTAACGGACTATGCTCTAGTGAAATAGCCAGCTGCATTCCTCCCCTTAAACAATTTAACCGTAATACTCGCACTTCTAGGAATGCCCATCAGTTTACCCTTGAGCCCAACTTCGGCCGTACTGTGAAGTACAGAGATTCGTTCTTCAGCCGTACTACGCGAATGTGGAATTCTTTGCCACGCTCTGTCTTTCCCAGTCATTGCAATGTTCAAGAATTCAAAACCAATGTACACCGACACCTCCTTTCTAGCCCTTACCTTTTTTCTTAATGCTCACACTGTGTCTCTGGCATATTAAGGGTATACAAACCCCTTGAGTGTGCGCCGATTATAAAAAAAAAAAAAAAAACGATTTCACTTTTTAGTAAGCAGCGTTGCCACAGCACTAAATCCATGTTCACACAAATATGACGATGGGAATGCTATCAAGAATCCTTGAACGATTAACCACAATCCAGGGTAAAATTGCGGGATCGGTTTTTGTAGCCAAAATTCTTGATAGCCATTTTTGAACTTGATTTTTATTTCCTCGTTTGTTTTCAATTCTATAAGTTCTTCTTCCAGCTGAGGTGACATTGCTGTGTTGACATTTGAAAACGGATCCAACACCCAGTCTGGTATTTCCAAGTTCAAAATGTCCTGGTATCGTTCGGTGAAGTCAATGTGGAGGTTTTCCAAATGTTGGCAGTAGGCAAACAAGTCATCGTTACTGCAGGATACTGATAAATTCGGAAAATTGTGAAACTCACGTCTACCCATATTCTTTTTGTTCATAAGCAGTTTCGCTGCAAAAGCAGCAATGACATTTTTTGTTTTAATTAAATTTAGTTCATCACCTTGCAGTTGGAGATTCATGTCGTTAAACAATTTATACAGGTCTGTCATGTAAGCTATATCATTCTTTGATTTAATGAGCTTGTTGCGCAATTCTGTATCTTTAGTTTCCAAGAACTCTATTACAGAGTCAAACAGGTTGTAAAATCGAGTCAGACAATTGCCTCTTGATAGCCAACGAACTTCAGTATATGAAGCAACAAACGGTTGAAATCTTCGTCATTAGTAACACAAAGCTGATGAAATAATCTATCATTCAAAGAGCTGCTACGGATTTTATTGACTGCTTTGATGACACATTGCAGTGATTGAAATAGTCGTTCACTTAAGTTTATAGCAACCAAATGTTGTCTATGAATAACGCAATGTACAGCAAGGACATCTGAAATTTTATTTTTTAAGTACGCTATGAAGCCTTTATGGCACCCTGTCATAGCCGGAGCGCCATCCGTAGCAACTGATATAATGTTTTTTAAGGGAATCTCTTTCTCATCACAAAACTTTTCCAATGTATTGAATATGGTTTCGCCTTTTGTATCGGTCTCTAAATTTCTAGCAAACAATAGTTCTTCACATATTTTCTCATCTTTAATAAACCTCACGTAAGACAGCAACAATGCTTCATTAGTTGGTAAAGTGGACTCATCGAGCTGAGTTGAGAATTGACTAGTCCTCAGATGAGTGCACAATGATCCTTCAATGTTTTCAGCCATTTCATCAATTCGTCTTTGCACAGAATTATTACTCAAAGGAATTTTTCGGATAATATCTGCGGCCGGTTTATGAAGCACAGTAGTTATTACTTCCTTTATTGCTGGCAAAATTAACTCTTCTCCGATGTTGTGTGGTTTGCCTTTTTGAGCAATTAACAAAGAGATATTGTACGAAGCTTGAAGTCCGTCGTCATCTTGCTTAGCAGCCGCCGAAAATAGTTTTGCTACAGTTGGCTGAGTATTAGCTTCTTCTCTACGTCTTGAAAATATGCTTCATTCTTGTCTTTCTTATCTGGATGAATTTTATTCAATTTTCCTGATATTTAGCTTAACTTAAAAAAAAAATGGTCCAACGAATACTTACACTTTTTTAATGATTTTCTGCATTTCTGTCTTAAAATATTTAAAAGGTATAAACACAATCGAATATAAAAATAACAAATTATTTAATTGAATTAAGAAAAGCATGTGCAGGTACATAATAAAGTTCGTGTATAAATAACTATAAAATAGTAAATCAAACATCTTCGTTTACATTACCTTAGCCTCTTTCAATAATGCTCTGTATGCATGTCTTAAAGTATTAAATAGGAACTCGTACGTATTAAAAAAATAAATAAATTAATTAATTTAAATGAAGGAATGATAGTGTTGTACATGATATACATAGTTCTTAAATACCTAATTCTAATCTTTTTGTATGGGCGGTTTTTGAAAACCTAGTAATAACTTTATCAACATCGATCGGGATTTGCTTATGGATGTGCATGAGTGCCACACCGCGGAGGCGGTTTTCAGCCATTGTTGATCTTAAATATGTTTTAAGGCGCCGCAACGAAAAAAAAGACCTTTCTGCCTTTCTGCGTTGCAAGAATAAGAAGAAAACTATGTATAATACAAAACACATCCTTATTGCATTTATCAATTAAATCCAGGGCTCATTTTCTCTTACCCATTTTTGCGCCACATCACCAGCTCATTTTTAAGCAAAAAAAGGGCAACATCTACATATATTTAAGTTTAGGATTTTTCCAAAGCGATCCAATAGGGACCTAACGGTGGTATCAAACTCATCAGTATTATATTTGATTATATTTTCCGGGATGAAAATCGTGAGCTTAAACACATCTAATGTTTCAGGTTCAAACCTTTTACGCAAATCAGTTAGGACAAAGTCGAGAGGTGCATATAAAGATATTCTGTAGTATTCTTCAGCTGAATTTGTCTCAAAATTGGCTCGGTAGATTTGGCGTCCACCATGACGTGGGATACGAGGAATCTTCAACTCAACATTCAATTGATCACCTAAATTTTTTGCTCTCTGCCAGATATTTTTGAAATTAGTATCTATGTTCTACCGGTGACTTGAAATCACGGAAATTGTGTCTTTCACCAGCATAGCGCTGCTGGTATGGTCAAGAGATTTCGTTTGTAGCAATTTGCTCAAAGACTGTGTTAAAGACAACACATCACTTAAACACAATACTGAGAGAATAAACTGGGTATTGCATAAGCTTGTTACATACGAGGAAGCTTTGCTGGCTGTACTTGGGTCACGCCACTGCGAAATCGTTTCCAATGTCTCCACAATCTTGGCTAGGTCTAAGGAAAACTGGAGTACACCTTCATGCCGGTCTACCCAGTTTTTAGGACAGTTTTTCGCTTTGGGTGCGATTTAAAGAACATTATTACCTCTTTCATGATTGTCACAGCGTCTCGAATGGCAGGTACTTTCGAACTTCGAGAAATAGAGTTGTTAAGCTCGTGACTGTAGCATGGAGCGTTCACAGCATTTTTCGCTTCCTTTTGAATCACCGTCACAGCACCTCGAACTTCTGAAAGCATAACAGCACACCCATCTGTCCCTATTCCCACACATGATTCAAGAGGAAGTTTGAGCTTCTTTTTTAGCTGGAACAAGATAATTTGCCCTATAGCTTTGCCAGTTAAGGACAAGTCATTTGATGTAGAACTTCCCTCCAACTTCTCTTCGGCAGATAATATTTTTCCGGTTTCTCTCCAGTTTTCCTCATCTGACTCGTATTCTTCGTCAGTTCTGGAACAAGTCAGTTCCTCAAATACATGTACGAAAGTTACAAAATCCTCACGAATATGACCTTCATGAACATATCGTAAGATTACACTCAGCCTGGAAAGATGAGATACATCCGTTGTCTCATCGAAAAGTATGGAATAGTAACGTGAGGCCTGAACGTTACTCAAAATTTGATCGAAAACCTCATTCCCACAGCATGAAATAAGTGAGTTCTGTCTTGTTTTGCTTATGTATGTAGCATTAGAAGAGGCTGACTGCAAATATGTTGTTCTAATTTTCTGTCTCCAGCATATACTCGAAGCCTTAAGAGTTCCCTAAAATTTCCTTCGTTCACGGTCACGTCAGATTGATTTGAATCAACTGTGTTTCTAAGTATAGCTCCATCATCTCTATGACCACGAAATGCTAAATTTTGCCGTCCAAGGAAGATGATGGTTTCTACTGTGGGACGAAGGCGTTTCCTGTTTTCTTCTACCTTTTTTGGTTTACACGGTTGACTATTTCCAGGTTTGGGTTATTATAAGTGTAAAGAAACTCAGTTCCGTCCTCAACAGCTCACTTGTGGTAAATGTTATTAGCATGATTTTCCAAGTCTCCCTTTTGTCCAGAAATTACTTTAAAGTTTATTAAGGGTTTTTTCACAAGGCTTTTTAAAGGCACGGTTTTTTGACCACCTCCAACACTTCCAGTGACAAAGAAAGGGCGGTATTTAAAAAACAAACCCTGTTTTGATGGTGAAAACACAAGCCAAGAATATTTGCTGAGATTATTTCTGGCTAAAATACCCTTTTGACCACCTTACCTGTTACCTTTGAGCAAGTGCGAAGAAAATGGAAACTTGTAGTCCTCTTTTGGATGCCAAGGATTTGATAGAAGCTGATGTCTATTATGCATATCATTTAATACTTTCAAAAATAAATACCATTTTGTTTTAATATCTACGATGCACGGCTCAAGAGATATTTAATAAATCGTTTTTCCTATCTTAGATCATATAAAATTAGATTTTTCTTAAGCAAAATCATCATTTTTGATATAAGGAAAATTCATTGAAAATAAAGGTACCTACATAAATACGTAACATGAAAAGTGAAAAGTGATGCGTGAGCGTTTGCGTGTTGGTTGTGATAGGTTAAGGCTAGGATTGAAAAAAATTTACTTTATAATTGTGAAACGAAGAATTGCCGGAATTGTCCAGGGGGGGGGGCAATTGCACCCATTGCCCTCCCCCTGTATCCGCGCCTGAACATGCATAAACTTGTTTATCTCATTCAACGCTCAATCGTACTCAACAAGTGGAACAAGTGGAAGTATTCTATGAACCAGCCGATTGATACAGGAATATACAAATCGGGTTATTTAACAAAAACTTATTAAAAAATGATTGCCCGCGGTCTATTATCTACGAAAATTAACTATCTAGGAATACTTATAATAACTATTAAAATGCGAAAGTGTTGCCTTTTCATTTGTTTGCTTGTGTCTACTTTCATTTCGAAACGGGGCGACCGATTAACATGATTTTTCTTTTATTTATTGAATGAAACAGGACAGATATATAAACTAGGCGGAGAGAAATATCGGACCGAGTTTGAGCAATCTCTTAATTATTATTAGTTGATGTTCATAAGTTGTAGTCGAGAGTCGAGAGCTCAGTCGGTGTCTAAGAGTCATCCTAGCTAGATGGAATTACAAATCGCCCCCAAGCCTCTACACAACACCTCCATTTTTTTCTGGGTCTCTTACCGCCCCTGTTTAGACCTGCAGCGCTCACAAGGGGGCGTTATCGCCCACTTTGGGAAAGGCTGCACTAGGTGATCAACGCATAAATTTCGAAATCAACGCACTCAACTCTAATGTACCGTGCCTTCAATTCTGTTCAACCAACGGGTTGGATCTAGTTGTTGGCGGGTAGTGTACGAGCTCGTGTTGCTCCTTGAAAATGTTCGAGCAACACGTTGAGCAACATTTTCAAGATATCTAATGTGTTGCACATTATTTTTTCAACGCGTTGATCAACTTTTTAATTTTCTTTGGGATTTCTTGACGTAATATTGTGTTGCGTTGCGTTGGCTGCAGTGAAATGTGCCTACGTGGTTGAACTATTGCGTTGCCATTGTTGCCGTTGTTGCAACTTGCAAACTCAAACTGTAGTTTATTTTGATTTTTCGTCATGGAAGGTGATAAAAAATCAGAGTGGACCACGGAATTAATTTTGCAAATGATTTCAGCAATTGAGGAAAAGCCCAATATATGGGACATTAAGAGCCCCTCTTATAAAAATCGAGATGCCATCAGGGAATTGGCTTGGTCTCAAATTTCCTCGAAAATGCAATTGCCTAAACTTTGAATTCGAATTCACGGGGGCGGGCGGTGGGATCAATCGATTTTAATTTCTCATATATTTCATTGAAAAAAACAATTTTCTTCGCGACTCAAGAAAAAATCATCTACCAAAATCGTCTTGGCTGTTTTTTCTTCCTTTGTCGTTCATTTTATAATATTATTAATGCGGCAGCCACTTTTTTTTTCTTAGAAGAAGGCTGAGTTCGTAATTGCAAAACTGCCGCAGTCCTGCAAAAATTGCGTTCATAATTGTAAACAAACAGCAACATCTCTGCATGAGCATGGCAATATTTGTGTTCATAAAAGTAAACTTACCGTCAACATGCGGTCAATTCTGCATGTGTTTTTTTTATGTTGCTGAATTTTCAGGAAAATGGCAGAGGATCAAATGTGAGTAATTTTTTTTTTTTTGAAATCAATTTATAATCGTACAAATATTCATTTTTATATCTTTGATAAGAAATTTATAACTATCCATCAACAGGATTGAATACGAGGCTAAAATCTGGTCCGATGCTGACATCGAGCTATTTTGGCAATATGAACTCATTTTTAACAAAGTATGATGACTGCACACATGCTGTTGTAATTGTGTTCATAAATGTATTCGAAGCATGTTCTAGGCAGGGCAGGGACAACACACTTTGCAATTACGAACTCAGCCGAAATCATATACTCATACGGAACAAATTTAAGAATATTTTAAAGCGAAGGCGTGCGTCGACAATATCTAAATGTATGTACTGTAACGAAGCGTCACACTCCTACGACCGACCGACACCAATCAACCTCCATCTGCATACCCACCAAGTGAAATAACCAATGCCAACACGCAGCCGAAATACAAAAACAAAATATACGCGATATTGTGGTTCATCGTTATAGAGTTCACAGTTGGTTCCTGCAGGAGAATTGCCTTATGGACCCAAGAAATCCAAAGAAATTCGAAGCTTGCTCGCCGATGGTTATTAAGGTTTTTACTTTATAATACAGAAGCACAAGTTTCCCCCGATATTCCCCTTCTCTACTCTAGAGTCGATGGGCCGTTGCTCCATAGCGTGCTGTGTGGTAACAACAAAAACATTGTATTATTAAGTTATTCCCCTTCATCCTTCTGATGTCGACGGGCACTTTCCGTATTATTTAGCTATTCCCCTTCACCCTTCCGGTGTCGACGGGCACTTGCCGTAGTATTAAGTTATTCCCCTTCATCCTTCTGATGTCGACGGGCACTTGCCGTAGTATTAAGTTATTCCCCTTCATCCTTCTGATGTCGACGGGCACTTGCCGTATTATTTAGCTATTCCCCTTCACCCTTCCGGTGTCGACGGGCACTTGCCGTATTATTAAGCTATTCCCCTTCACCCTTCCGGTGTCGACGGGCACTTTCCGTATTATTAAGTTATTCCCCTTCACTCTTCCGGTGTCGACGGGCTCTTGTCGTATTATTAAGTTATTCCCCTTCACCCTTCCGGTGTCGATGGGCTCTTGATCGTATGATTAAGTTCGTATATAATAGGTAGTATTATCTATAGGTATCATATTGTTTAGTCTTAAGCCGCTTTATTGGATTAATAAAATAAAATCTGAAAGAGGAAAATCTATTTTTCATTTGGAGAGAGCAGTTTGGTCGACTATCTATACTCGAGTTTCGTGCTTTCTCGAGACCACCCTGGAGTCCGGCGAGCTTACCTCAGCCTTAGAAAAAAGAAGCATCACAAATTGGCGCCCGAGCAGGGACCTTTAGAGAATTCGTCCAAACTCCGACCGATCCGCCGTAAAGAATTCCTAGAGGTCTTCCACCCGACTACCGACCGCCGACAACTGACCGCCGATCACCGACCGCCGACCACCGACCGTCGACTACCGACCGCCGATCACCGACCGCCTATTACCGACCGCCAACTACCAACCGCCGTTCACCGACCGCCAACTACCAACCGCCGTTCACCGACCGCCGACTACCGACCGCCGTCCACCAACCGCCAACTACCGACCGCCGATCACCGACCGCCAACTACCAACCGCCGTTCACCGACCGCCGACCACCGACCGCCGATCACCGACCGTCGACTACCGACCGCCGATCACCGACCGCCAACTACCAGCCGCCGTTCACCGACCGCCGACTACCAACCGCCGACCAGCGACCGTCTATATAAAATGAGCGAAAACGAAGCCAACGCCGCCATGGACGAAATCAACCCGTTCAGGAGCCTCAGTTTCATATACATGCTCAAGAAAAACGAGCTTATAGAAATGCTCGCCGCCCGGAATATAGAAACCGAGGGTAACATGCAAGTCCTCCGCCAGCGTTTAAGCGATCATCTCAAACAGGTCCGTGCACACGCTTCTACACAAAACCTGTGTGCCCAATGGGCAGAAGTAGCCGAGAAGAGAGTAAATGCCGCCTTGGATGACGACGCTGATAAAACCCCTGAAAATACCGCCCCGGACCCCATTACCAAGCAAAAAACATCATTATATGAGGAGACTACCTTTCATGTCCTTAATTTAAATGCTGCACATAATAATAATGAACAACCGCGCATAGCAAATCCAGCACCGATGAATCAGCCACGACCAGAGCACTCCGGAGACACGTCAGCACGTTTCAACTCATTCGTGAGTCACACTCCACACCGACTTCCCCTAAGCTACGAAGCAGAAGTAACGAACATAGTGCGTAAATGGGGACTGAAATTCGACGCTTCAGGAAACCCTTTGGAATTCCTCGAGAGAGTTGCCGAGCTGACTCGATGCTATAATATACCGCCCGACGACATGCTGCGAACACTACCAGAGTTATTACGGGGTAAGGCATTGGAGTGGCTCCGCATCTACAGTGATGGATTCACTAAATGGGAAGATTTCCGCGGATCATTTGTTCAATACTTTCTGCCAGCACGATATCTCGTCAAATTAGAGGAGGAAATAATGCGCAAGCGTCAAGGCCCACGAGAGAATGCGAAGGAATATATTCTGGCCATGCAATACCTGATCCGCCAACACCCTCGTATGAAAATTAACGACCATCTCGACCGAATATTTGATAGCATGCGCCCTGAATACCGCCTTTATATCCGCCGGCGCGATTTCGAAAATCTAAACGAACTCATGACTCTGGCAGAAGAATTAGAAGCCGTAAAGAAAGAAGAAAGAAACAGTCGCCCTCCGACCGTAACCGCAAACCCTGTCTCAGCCTCTCCTCGAACCCTCCCACCGACCATGCCGTACAACCGGAAGACACACTGCTGGAACTGCAAACAGAGGGGTCACCGAAAAGAGACGTGCCATCGTCCATTCCGACTGTTTTGTTCATTTTGCGGAGAAGACGGACGTTTAACAAAAGACTGCCCGTGCCAACGCAACTCTTGCTCAGTCATAAACACACCGCCCCGTCACGATCCCCGATGTTATATTCCGATGCAAATGGGAGAACATACCTATCAAGCTTTAGTAGACACGGGATCCACAAAGACGTTAATTGGACCAGAAATAAGGACAGTCTTCAGAAATTGGGGACTACCCATGACGAGCCAACCTCAAACGATCCATCTGGCTAATGGAAAATCTGTTGGCACCTCCGAACATTTCAACGTAACCCTAATGATTGGAAACGTAGAAGTCCACGGGACCGCGACTTATCTACCTTCACTCGTCGAGGATGCCATACTTGGGATGGACTTTATGAATCAGGCCAACTTGCGAATTACGGTTGGTGTCAAATCCGTTTCAAGTTCCAATGCCCAGCCTCCGACGCAACATGGACAGTGTCACACCATAACCCACTTAAACACAAATCAGCAACAGCAACTCCAAACCTTTCTGGATCAAGAATTACCGAAGTGCGATGGAATAAACAATGTATCTACCGTTCCTCCCCACCGAATCGAACTTACAACCGACAAACCATTTAAACAACGATATTTTCCCCGCGACCCATTGCCAATTACTCCAATCGATAAACTAGCCGCCGCCGCCGATGCCAAACTTGAATGGATCCACGATATAAGGAACAGAGTTACCAACGAGCCGAGCCGATATCCTGATTATAAGTTTTTAGACAATCGGCTATACCGACGTTTTACGACCGCTGATCCACTAACTAATCCACGAGATGACGAGTGGAAACTCTGTGTCGCCGAAGCAGACCGACCAAAAATCCTGTACGAGAACCATGATGCAGTCACATCCGGACATCTGGGAGTAGCAAAAACTATGTCACGAATGGCCAGACTATACTACTGGCCAGGAATGTTCCGTGACGTACGAAAATACGTACGCAGCTGTCAGAGCTGTAACCAATACAATTATCGTCGAGAAATAAGAACACCGTCAAGTTTCCAACCAACTACTCCCTTTGGAGACAAAAATGAAAACCTGACCGTAAGAATGGAGCGTATGCAGGCGCTGCACGAAATGGTACGAGTCAACCTACAGAAAGCAAGCCAGACTCAAGCAAAAGCATACAATCTTCGACGACGTCCATGGAAGCCCAGTATCGGGGAACAAGTGTACAGAAAAATACGAGTCCTCTCATCCGCAGTCAACTATTTTACAGAAAAATTAGCCCCTCGATACGACGGCCCTTACGAAGTATTAAAATTTATTTCTCCAGTTATAGTTCTCCTTAAGAAAAAAGGAGAGAACAAACAAAAATTCCAAGCCCATGTCCGAGATTTAAAAGGGCATGGCGCTAACGCTTTAGCAGCTAAAACCGACTCACCAAATTTATCTGAAATCATTCAGCAACCGACCACCGAGCCAAACAGACCAACACCAGTTTCCAGTCAACCAGCGATCAGGATGGACCAAAGAAGTAGAATCAACCGCCGCCTAGCCCCAGCTGAAAGGGAGGTTCAGGAATTGGATCCTTGTAAAAGGATACCGACTCGACCGAGACCGATCCTGGCACCTCCCCGACAAGAGGAACCACTGACAATACGAGTAGTCAAGAAGGAAGAACACCATGTCTCAGCAGCCCAACCCATCGTGCCAAAACCTCCGGTGAGCTCTTCCATGGCCAAAGTCCGGGAGCAGCGAGATCAGGCGCTCCGAGCTTACAAGGAGAAACGTAAGATGGATTCAGCCGACCGATCAACTATTAAAGTTATCGTCACGGACCGACCAGATACGACGATTATGGACCAGCACCAGCCCAGCACCAGTCACCAAGCCATGGCATGCTGCGCCGCCATAACCGTAACGGAAGAAGTTGGCCAGATTCCAAGTGATCCTTTCGAGGGAATCCGATTAACCAGAGGGAATCACCAACGAAAGTTCACGATCCACCGCCCCTGGGGTCCAGTAACGGTGCTCATGAACCGAAAAGGGACAAGAGCTTCTCTTCACTTCGGAGGCCAGAAGAAAACAATCAGCGTCCCTAATTGACAACATAAGTTTTTTTTTATTATTATGAATTATTAATTATTATTTATGTTATAATAAGGACTGAACCTTTTTTTTGTAAAGTTATTTAGAAAAAAAAAAAAAAAATATATAAAATAAACAAAAAAAAAATAATAATATAAAAACAGAAAAAAACAGAGAAAAAAAAAAAACAAAAAAAAAAAAAAAAAACAAAAAAAAACGAAAAAAAAAAAAAATATATATATAAAGTTATATTAATAATTAATATACTTACCGTTTTTTTTATACCAGGAAACCTTCAAGACGAGAAGGTTCTCGTCTCAAAAAGGAAGGGGGATGTGTAACGAAGCGTCACACTCCTACGACCGACCGACACCAATCAACCTCCATCTGCATACCCACCAAGTGAAATAACCAATGCCAACACGCAGCCGAAATACAAAAACAAAATATACGCGATATTGTGGTTCATCGTTATAGAGTTCACAGTTGGTTCCTGCAGGAGAATTGCCTTATGGACCCAAGAAATCCAAAGAAATTCGAAGCTTGCTCGCCGATGGTTATTAAGGTTTTTACTTTATAATACAGAAGCACAAGTTTCCCCCGATATTCCCCTTCTCTACTCTAGAGTCGATGGGCCGTTGCTCCATAGCGTGCTGTGTGGTAACAACAAAAACATTGTATTATTAAGTTATTCCCCTTCATCCTTCTGATGTCGACGGGCACTTTCCGTATTATTTAGCTATTCCCCTTCACCCTTCCGGTGTCGACGGGCACTTGCCGTAGTATTAAGTTATTCCCCTTCATCCTTCTGATGTCGACGGGCACTTGCCGTAGTATTAAGTTATTCCCCTTCATCCTTCTGATGTCGACGGGCACTTGCCGTATTATTTAGCTATTCCCCTTCACCCTTCCGGTGTCGACGGGCACTTGCCGTATTATTAAGCTATTCCCCTTCACCCTTCCGGTGTCGACGGGCACTTTCCGTATTATTAAGTTATTCCCCTTCACTCTTCCGGTGTCGACGGGCTCTTGTCGTATTATTAAGTTATTCCCCTTCACCCTTCCGGTGTCGATGGGCTCTTGATCGTATGATTAAGTTCGTATATAATAGGTAGTATTATCTATAGGTATCATATTGTTTAGTCTTAAGCCGCTTTATTGGATTAATAAAATAAAATCTGAAAGAGGAAAATCTATTTTTCATTTGGAGAGAGCAGTTTGGTCGACTATCTATACTCGAGTTTCGTGCTTTCTCGAGACCACCCTGGAGTCCGGCGAGCTTACCTCAGCCTTAGAAAAAAGAAGCATCACAGTACCGAACTGAAGTCAAAATTATTTCAGGTTTGACGTTTGAGTTTTTTGTTTATCGTGGTGCCTTCAACGCATTCCCCACCGAGTGATCCTTGGTTAAGTGTACGAAGGTATCAACTCGTTCATCAACTGGTTGAGCAACAATATCGAAAACGCAGTTGATCAACTCGAAAAAAATTGTTTTCTGTCAAAATCGAACAAGTTTATCAACTAGTGTACGAGGTTATTCAACATTTGAGTAAGTTGGTCAACTAGGTGTACGGAGCTATTCAACACTGGAATAAGTTTTAAGAGTTGATCAACTAGGTGTGCGGGGTTAATCAACATATGGGAAAGTTGGTCAATTATGTGTACGGGGTTCCAAACGCATTTTGTTCAACTTTAGTTTCTCAACGTGAATTGCGTAAGTTGCTGCACTAGTGTAAGAGGTTGTAAATTCGTTTATCCAACGAAAGAGTTGAATAAAAAGTTGAACGAAGTTGGTTGAACTTATCGCGCACATAGTGGACGACCGGCATAATGAAATGATTAAACGAAACGAATCTCTTCGCAGTTTTCTCACTCGCACGCGCCGTCAAAATATAATACGTACCTAGCTGTTTTTGTTTCATCCGCGGCACGCGCCGCTCGGCACTTGCCTCATACTTGTCTGAACCTGTTTTTCGCGCCGCGCGGTAAATAGTAGGCATTGGATTAACGATTAACGGACTTAACGTGGATTAACGGATTTAAGGTGTCCGTTAACATTTTTAAAAGTTAACTTAAAAGTTAATCCGTTAATCAAAATTTTAACTTCGTTAATTAACGATTAACGGATTAACGAGTTAATGCCCAGCTATGCTTAAATGCCCCACAGACCACTTTTTTCGGAAAACTGAGTTAAAGATGCAGTTATACTAATTCGAATATTCTCTATCGTTTGGCGCTATCCCCGTTGCTCTATCTTCATTATTAACGAAGTTACATAAAGCCAGTTTGCTCCATAGACCACTAATTTGTGGGTCCTTTTAGTGCTTATTTGCCGCATATTCAAAATTTGTACTAAGAGGGGCAATCTTTGTAGAAGAGTTCTTAAAACATTCATTTAATGCATAAGTGTCCCATATCCACAGAAAATGGGATATAGACATAGCTGGGCACCGTTAATCAAACAGTTAACTTCGTTAATCGTTAATCCGCTACTAAAAAAGTTAGCTTCGTTAAACGTTAAAGCGTTAAATTTCGGAAGAATTAACGCAAGTTAACGTTAATCGTTAATCCGTTAACATGTGATTTTTTATGCATTTTTTATATTTTTTTACTCTGAGCACCGGCGCTAAGTTATGCCGATCGTCCACTAGGCGATCAACGCACAAATTTCGAATTCAACTCTAATGTACGGTGCCTTCAATTCTGTTCAACCAACGGGTTGGATCGTTGTTGGCCGTTTCTCAACGAATTGAGCAAGAGCCCCTCTTATAAAAATCGAGATGCCAGGGAATTGGCTTGGTCTCAAATTTCCTCGAAAATGCAATCGCCTAAACTTTGAATTCGAATTCACGGGCGCGGTGGGATCAATCGATTTTATTTTCTCATATATTTCATTGAAAAAAACAATTTTCTTCGCGACTCAAGAAAAAATTATCTACCCAGAATCGTCTTAGCTGTTTTTTCTTCCTTTGTCGTTCATTTTCTAATATTATTAATGCGGCAGCCACTTTTTTTTTTAGAGGAAATCATACTCATACGGAACAAATTTAAGAATATTTTAAAGCGAAGGCGTGCGTCGAAAATAAATGTTTGTACCGAACTGAAGTCAAAATTATTTCAGGTTTGACGTTTGAGTTTTTTGTTTATCGTGGTGCGTTCAACGCGTTCCCCAACGAAGTGATCATTGGTTAAGTGTACGAAGGTATCAACTCGTTTATCAACTGGTTGAGCAACAATATCGAAAGCGCAGTTGATCAACTCGAAACAAAAATGTTTTCTGTAAAAATCGAACAAGTTTATCAACTAGTGTACGAGGTTATTCGACATTTGAGTAAGTTGGTCAACTAGGTGTACGGAGCTATTCAACACTGGAATAAGTTTTAAGAGTTGGTCAACTAGGTGTGCGGGGTTAATCAACATATGGGAAAGTTTGTCAATTATGTGTACGGGGTTCCAAACGCATTTTGTTCAACTTTAGTTGCTCAACGTGAATGACGTAAGTTGCTGCACTAGTGTAAGAGGTTGTAAATTCGTTTATCCAACGAAAGAGTTGAATAAAAAGTTGAACGAAGTTGGTTAAACTTATCGCGCACATAGTGGACGACTGTCATAATGAAATGATCAAACGAAACGAATCTCTTCGCAGTTTTCTCACTCGCACGCGCCGTCAAAATATAATACATACCTAGCTATTTTTTTTTCACCCGCGGCGCGCGCCGCGTCGCACGGCACTTGTCTCATAATTGTCTGAACCTGTTTTTCGCGCCGCGAGGTAAATAGTACGCATTGGATTAACGATTAACGAACTTAACGTGGATTAACGGATTTAACGTGTCCGTTAACATTTTTAAAAGTTAACTTAAAAGTTAATCCGTTAATCAAAATGTTAACTTCGTTAATTAACGATTAACGAGTTAATGCCCAGCTATGGATATAGAGCATTTAAGCTCTCATATTTATCGCAACTAAGTTACATTTTCAGAGCCTATGTGCTCTATATCCTCTAAATCTCTATACCTATGGTCTATATTTTTTAGCATGCAAGAACAACATGTGGTCCATGTTTCTATCGGAGGTTATTTCAATAACGCAAAAGTAAGTTTTCGCTTTGACGATGGTAAAGAAAAAAGACATCATTAAAGTTGAAAAACAATTAACCATGGGGTAAATAGAGATGGGTGCATTAAATGCAGTCTTGTAGATTTTTTTTAACGATTTAATTTAAGCATTTTTTTTTGTTTTTTATACTAAAGTGGATAAAATCAAAAAAGCTAAAAAAAAATTTAATTTAAACAAACTTTTGAAAATAAATAATACTTAATACAATGAAATGTTGACGAATTTGTATAAACTATTCCGAATTAAAAAAGACGTCTTTTTCTGGAAAATTTTAAGGACCAAAGTTAGTTTTAAGTATTTTTCAGACTTTAGTATTAAAATACTTAAGCATATTCTTACTTATTTTGTTGACTTAGAAATAGTCCAATATGAGATTTAGTAAGGTATACCCACTAAATTTATAATATTTTTTGTTTTATGTTCTTATCAATAATATTATGAGAAAGGCAGTTACTCTTGCGATGGTAGAACAATAAGTGAATATTTATTTAGTACGAATGAAAAGTTTATCCAAAATATTTTAGTAACAAATAATAAATGAGTTCCTGTAAAAATATAAATATGAAACACGTACATTAAGGTATATTAAGCATTTAAAATTATTCAATTATATAAACTCTACAAAAAATAAATATATGTACATATGTAGATAAACAATTAATAGCAACAAACTAAAAACTTAACATAATTTTATAGTCTTAATATAAACCCATTGCTTTTGTGCAAAAATTATGTTTACCTACAGCGACTACTTTAGTTAAGTTATCAGCAACCATATTGTATGTAGAGATATATACAATTTCGACCGTTTTGTCTTCTATTTTTGTTCGTAGGAAGTGGTATCGTATATCAATGTGCATAGTTGCCACTATTTTTCAAATTAAAATTCCCTGACTTTCCCTGACCAATTTTCAAATTTTCCCTGACCAAATGAGAAAATAATTAACTGCATTTAAACAACATCTACATTGATAAATATATTAAATAGTTTATTTTATTTTTATTTGCTTAAAATAAATCACACGATAAAGACGTCTTTTAATTTACATAGTGGTAAGCGTTTATATTGCAGCCTTTTCAGTTTTTCTTGAAGGGATGGATATCTAAAAAAAGGAAAGAAATAATAATCGACAGATTAGCTTAATTGAAAAGTAAAATTTTAAAAAATCTTTTTTTTTTTTCAGTATATAAAAATGGTTTAATTTCAGACAAAAAAATAAAAAAAAAACATAAATTTAACCCGTAAAAAATAGTGTTTTTATTTTAAATAATTAAAATAATTTGAATAATTAATAAAATTTAAAGAAAATGGGTCAATTTAAGAAAAAATTATTTCTTTACGGAAAACGATTTACATTTAAATAAAAACCTTATACAAAAAAAAAACAAAGAAAGACATGCGCCATTTTAAGCATGCTAATATTTAGTTGAAATAACGAGCATTCATCTATATACAACCTTCAAGTGAAAATATTAAAAACACTCACATAAGAAGACATACCTTATTTTTTCAAAAGAGAGAGCTTGTAATTGATGTTTTCTTCTTCTACCTGAGCTTGAATTCTAAGTTTTTTCTTTTCTTGTTCAAGTTTTTTTATTTCTTCTTCTTTTTTTCTTTTTAAACTTACAGCAACATCCTCTTTTTGTTGAAGCTTTATTTTGTCCTCCAAATGACGTGTATAGCGACTATGTGACGATTTTACATTTAAAATTAAATTTGCAGTTATTTCAACTTTTGCTACTCCTCCAGCTTCCTTAATGCCATCTAAAACTCGCCTCTGAGAAAAAATTGATTCCTCAAGGAGGTTTTCTACTAATAGAGTTTTGTTGATTGATAATCCACTTTCAACTGAGGCATTGCCATGCGATAGAATTGAAATGATTTTAATCACTTTCCAGAAGTCTTTATAATTTTCACTCCTTTCAAACAATTGAAAATAAAACTCATCAACTCAGCACAAAGCCTTTGTATTCCTGTTCAAGTATTGTTTTCGCATCTGTACATGCATTTGTATACTGAATCTTTGCCCTTTCAGCGCTTTCATCAATTATTCGGTTGGCATCATATAAATTCTGAAGCAAATTTTGGAACCTTTTATTATAAAGATAGTTGTTGTGTAAGATATTTCTGGGATTTAAGCTTGAGGCGTTTACGATGATATCATATTTTAAAGGGCTTCGTTCGTCAATTTTTGATATTAAAGCTATAACGATGTTACGACAGTGCAGTCTAAACTTCAAAATATCTTTTTCCGATACTAATGCGTTCTGCTTTTTGTTTTTAACAATTTTATTGGCCTTGAACCCAATGTCAACATTTTTAGGTTCCAATAGATTGGACTCACAAGTGAGATCGATTGATAAAAGTTGAGATCCCTGGGAGCATTCGCTAACAACTTTTTTTTTTACAACACGGTGTAATAAATTTTTGATCATTATGAGTAGATCTTCATAAAGAAGGCCTTGAAATTTGGCCAAAAACGGTTCGAAGTAAGAAGTTATAGTGTAAAAAAATGATAGTTTGCAGTCTAATAGCTCATCCTTGAAGAATAGTTTAACATTTTGTATTGGTTTCGTTTTTGGGAGCTCTAAATTATTCATTTTGAAGAATTGTTTTAAATCACCGAAAATATTCAAGGATCTTTCAATACACTTTTTATTTTCCAGCCAACGTATGCCGCAATACTTTAAAGGGAATTGAATGCATTGAGTTTTTGCAGTAAATAAACTTCTCCTTGCGGGAGTGTCCTTGAACACAAAATAAAGATCTCTTAAAAATTTGTGGAGATCCCACGAAACTTTAGCTAAGCCGGTTTTCATTGCTCCATGAACTACATGTAGACCACAGACACCACATTCTAGTAACTGCATGCCATCTGGATGAGTTTCTTTTCGATGCTCTTTTAACTTTTTGAAGAATGCGAGATTTACGTTTGGGCCGTCCATTGAAACTTGAAGAAGTTTCTGCCTTTTAAGAAATCGGATTCCATTGTCAAAATGTTTTAAAATATCATCTGACTTCGAAAAACCCATAAATTCGCTTTCCAAGTATCTGTTGCAGACTAAACCCTTCGTATCATCGAAAAAACGCACAACTAAATCCATCTGGCCCTTCTGCGCTACTTTATTTAGTGCTTCGTCAAAACATATGACAAAGTCTTCACATTTATTAACTTTCTCCAAAAGGTTGTTGTGGAAATACGGAGAGATACCGTGGTTAATTACGTAAGAACTTTTTGTTCGCCCGAGTTTGAAATTCTCTGCAATTTTACTATCTGGAAACATTTGTCGAAATATACATATCAGCAATATCTACTGACGAGTTCAAAGACGCTCTTGTGGAAACAATATATAGACACCACCGTATCTCTGCAGCAATAGAATCAGCTTTGTTAAACGTATAATTTGTCAGAAGTTGTGAACTTGAAGTATAGGATTGTAGATATTTTGGGTCTCATCCGTTATATTTGTGTTTTGAGATCTTTCTTGAATACTGGAGGTGTCCAATGAATTTGACGCAGTGAAAAAGGTATTGATTTTTTGCGAATTCATAGCTTTAGCATAAAATCGATGATTTGCTCCGTTTTGATGCGATATCAAAGATCTTTTGCCCATGTTGCTAAGCTTAATCTCTTTTTTGCATATTCGGCAACTTGCCTTACAGTCATTACCTTAAAAAGTAAAACTAATTCTAAATCAAAGCAGTAACAAAATCGACGAGTGCATCACTACACTCTTGATGTGATGGCTAGCTTCCATACATGTATGTATGTAGTAAAATATTTGGAAACAAAATACAATATCTTCATAAAATCACAGTTAATTAAATTAATAATAAACAAAACAATAATTGATTTTTGAGAACAACATATGTACGAGTATGTGCCACAGCTAAACTTAAAAGATTTTACGAGAAGACCAAGTAAAAAACATAAATAATACCATAGAAGAATAAAGTTACCTTCGATTCGGCACAACCAACTGCTGAATTCCGGATCGCTCAACCACTGCTCCCTGAATACTGTTTTCTTTGACATTTTTTCCAATTTCTCCGACAAATTCTGAAGAAAAAATGTTTTCAATAAAAGAGAACGATAATATTAAATATTACTTAATAAAAAAACTCACCTCTTTTCTCTTGTTGTTTCTTTTTAGATTTTCCAAATAAATAAGACTTACTTGGTATATGTTATGTCTCATTTAAATAACTATATTTGTCTCTTTTGCACTTTTAATGGTCTACCATTCTCTCATTCTTTCTGTGCACAAGTCGTATGGCAGTATTCACTGAATACACATTCTTTTACATTTTTGGCGCGAAAGTGTGGGCAGAGTTCAACGAAGGATGAAATTATTTTAATATGAAAAGATGAGTGTTGAAAAAATTTTCCCTGACCGCTTTTGAAATTCCCTGAATTTCCCTGACTTTCCAGTCGAGTGGCAACTATGATGTGTTTTGATCTTGGTCGAAAGCCTTGATCCTTGATTGTCGCACATTAATTTTATTGGATTAATGGTTTTCCCATCGAGTTCGCAAGCTAACTGTTTTATCCAAATTCCTTCTTGAATAGCTGAGGACATAGCCATATACTTATAAAGATAAATCTACTGTTGGTTGTCTCTTGCTACACCAAGTAATTGCAGTGTTTGACATTTTAAAGATGTATCCTGTGCATGATCTCCTTTTATCAACATCAGATGCCCAATCAGCATCACTATATCCATATAAGTCTTCACAATCAGACTTTTTATATGTTAGCTTCAAGTCGATTGTTCCTTTAAGATATCGCATGATACGTCTCACAGCTTTCCAGTTTGGCAATCTGAAATTTGAATTAAATCGACTCACATCATTTACTGCGAATGCAATATCTGGTTTTGTACATTGAGCCAGAAACGCACTCACATAAAAAGTAGTGTGTTTTATTTTTTGCGATTAAAAATAACCGCGCGCAACGAAATCACAAGTGCGTGCATGACAATAATTTGTAGCGACTACGACTTTTCAATCGCCTCGACGAAAAATCGCAAGTGCGATCCTAGCCTAACTTAACAAAGAATGTATTTTTGCAAAAATTAACAAAAGAAAAATATTTTCAAATGACAAAAAAGTCATTTAACTAGTAATTAATAAAAGAATTTATTTATTTTGATTTACACGCATATTATGTTTTTTTATTTTGTCCCGGGCAATATGATGAGATGCCGGGATTTTTCATTATTTTAGCCATTTGTGCCGCTGAGGTGTAAGGAAAATATGGGAATCCTAATTGACTTAGCAAAGGAAGGCGCACGACACGACCATCCGTTTCGCAGTTTTAGCATTAGCAAAAATTTAATTGGACAACGATTTTGGGCGAAAAATCATCTTTTCTGACGAGGCACGTTTTCATCCCGGTGGCTATGTTAACAAACAAAATATCCGCATTCGAGGCTCGGAAAACCCACACGTTATTGTCCAGAGGCCAATGCATCCACAGAGAGTGACGGTTTGTAGCGGATTTCGGAGGCATCATTGAACCATCATTGAACCATTTTGTATCGAAAATGAGGCTGCAGACAACGTTTCGGTCAACGGTGGACGTAACGGAGCCATGTTAAACGACTTTTTTTTTACTGAAATTGAATACATGGGCTTCGACGATCTCTGGTTCATGCAGGATTGTGCGCAATGCCACACAGCCCATGCCACAATCGATCTTTTACTCACCCAATTCCCAAATCGTGTTATCAGCCGTCTTTACGATGTCAATTGGCCGCCTCGGAGCTGGGATATGACCACTTTGGACTTTTTTTTGTGGGAAACAAAAAAAAATATGCGTCTGAAATTCCATCTGTACTCGTATGATAATACAAATGAATCAAAAATAGTTACCTAATACATAAAATTTAAGCAAACTTAAGATTGTTCTCAAAGGTATAAAAGTCGACAAATTTGCCAAAAATGTATTCAGTACAATTGTGTAGTTTGGGTTGTTAAAATAGCAATTCATAGTTAAGTGAAAACAAATTTAAGGAACACAAAATGATTAGTTCGAAATTGATAATTTTGACTACAACTGTTGTACTGTTAGCGTTAGTCCAACAAAAGAATGCAAGACTCTTTAGTGGTGTTGTAAGTTTACTTTGTATTGTAAAAATGGTTTGTTGATTAAGAATGTTTTCTTCGTTTAATACTTAGCCCTCTTGGCTTGGTGGAAGTGGAGGATCAAAGAATAAAGTAGAAGTGAGCGCGAACATCAATGTCCATGGAGACAAGGGGTTGGGTTTGGGTGGCAAATTCGGTGGAGGCTTGGTAAGTTTAGTATTTTATATAAAAATCTTATAAAATGTTATAAATTCTTTTCAGACGTCACTTGGAAATGCATTGAGTAATACACTTTCGTCAGTCGGAAATGTTGCATCTAATGCTGTAGGATCGGTTGGTGTTACAATAGGTAGTGGAGTATCGGCTGTGGGAAGTGCAGTAAATAAAACTACCACAACAGCATCAAATGTAGTTGGGGGAGCAGCATCTGCAGTATCGAACACCGCCAGTAATGTAGTCAGCGGCATTCAACACACTGGACAAACAGTTATTAATGTTGCTCAAGGAGGAGTTTCTGTAGGCGCAAATATTGTCGGAAATGCTCAAAATGCAGCAGCAAATCTTGCCCAAGGAGTACAAAATGGAGCAGGAAATGTTGTACAGGCGATTGGTGGGATTGGTGGTTCAGTTCAAACTGGAGGAGCTAACCTTGGCGTAGGCCTACAAATTGGAGCAGGAAATAGTGCCCAAAATGTAGCTACTTTAGCTGGAAATGCTATCGACAAAGTTCAAACTGGAGTAGCTAATCTTGGTGTAGACTTACAAATTGGAGCATGAAATGCTGCACAAGCTGTTGGTGGTGCTGCCCAAAATGTAGCTACTTTAGCTGGAAATACTATCGATAAAGTTCAAACTGGAGCAGCTAATCTTGGTGTGGGCCTACAAATTGGAGTAGGAAATGCTGCCCAAAATGTAGCTTCTTTAGCTGGAAATGTCATCGACAAAGTTCAAACTGGAGCAGGTAATCTTGATGTAGACTTACAAATTGGAGCAGGCAATGCTTTACAAGCGATTGGTGTTGCAGCCCAAAATGTATCCGCTATAGCAGGAAATGCTATTGAAAATTCTCTAACTGGAGCAGCTAATATCGGCGTAGGCCTACAAATTGGAGCAGGAAATGCTGCCCAAAATGTAGTTACTTTAGCTGGAAATGCTATCGACAAAGTTCAAACTGGAGCAGCTAATCTTGATGTAGACTTACAAATTGGAGCAGGCAATGCTTTACAAGCGATTGGTGTTGCAGCCCAAAATGTATCCGCTATAGCAGGAAATGCTATTGAAAATTCTCTAACTGGAGCAGCTAATATCGGCGTAGGCCTACAAATTGGAGCAGGAAATGCTGCCCAAAATGTAGTTACTTTAGCTGGAAATGCTATCGACAAAGTTCAAACTGGAGCAGCTAATCTTGATGTAGACTTACAAATTGGAGCAGGCAATGCTTTACAAGCGATTGGTGTTGCAGCCCAAAATGTATCCGCTATAGCAGGAAATGCTATTGAAAATTCTCTAACTGGAGCAGCTAATATCGGCGTAGGCCTACAAATTGGAGCAGGAAATGCTGCCCAAAATGTAGTTACTTTAGCTGGAAATGCTATCGACAAAGTCCAAACTGGAGCAGCTAATCTTGATGTAGACTTACAAATTGGAGCAGGCAATGCTTTACAAGCGATTGGTGGTGCTGTCCAAAATGTATCCGCTTTAGCAGGAAATGCTTTTGAAAATTCTCTAACTGGAGCAGCTAATATCGGCGTAGGCCTACAAATTGGAGCAGGAAATGCTGCCCAAAATGTAGCTACTTTAGCTGGAAATGCTATCGACAAAGTTCAAACTGGAGCAGCTAATCTTGATGTAGACTTACAAATTGGAGCAGGCAATGCTTTACAAGCGATTGGTGTTGCAGCCCAAAATGTATCCGCTATAGCAGGAAATGCTAAGCGATTGGTGGTGCTGTCCAAAATGTATCCGCTTTAGCAGGAAATGCTTTTGAAAATTCTCTAACTGGAGCAGCTAATATCGGCGTAGGCCTACAAATTGGAGCAGGAAATGCTGCCCAAAATGTAGCTACTTTAGCTGGAAATGCTATCGACAAAGTTCAAACTGGAGCAGCTAATCTTGATGTAGACTTACAAATTGGAGCAGGCAATGCTTTACAAGCGATTGGTGTTGCAGCCCAAAATGTATCCGCTATAGCAGGAAATGCTATTGAAAATTCTCTAACTGGAGCAGCTAATATCGGCGTAGGCCTACAAATTGGAGCAGAAAATGCTGCCCAAAATGTAGCTACTTTAGCTGGAAATGCTATCGACAAAGTTCAAACTGGAGCAGCTAATCTTGATGTAGATTTACAAATTGGAGCAGGCAATGCTTTACAAGCGATTGGTGTTGCAGCCCAAAATGTATCCGCTATAGCAGGAAATGCTATTGAAAATTCTCTAACTGGAGCAGCTAATATCGGCGTAGGCCTACAAATTGGAGCAGGAAATGCTGCCCAAAATGTAGTTACTTTAGCTGGAAATGCTATCGACAAAGTCCAAACTGGAGCAGCTAATCTTGATGTAGACTTACAAATTGGAGCAGGCAATGCTTTACAAGCGATTGGTGGTGCTGTCCAAAATGTATCCGCTTTAGCAGGAAATGCTTTTGAAAATTCTCTAACTGGAGCAGCTAATATCGGCGTAGGCCTACAAATTGGAGCAGGAAATGCTGCCCAAAATGTAGTTACTTTAGCTGGAAATGCTATCGACAAAGTTCAAACTGGAGCAGCTAATCTTGGTGTAGGCTTACAAGTTGGAGCAGGAAATGCTTTACAAGCTATTGGTGTTGCAGTCCAAAATGAATCCGCTTTAGCAGGAAATGCTTTTGAAAATTCTCTAACTGGAGCAGCTAATATCGGCGTAGGCCTACAAATTGGAGCAGGAAATGCTGCCCAAAATGTAGCTTCTTTAGCTGGAAATGTCATCGACAAAGTTCAAACTGGAGCAGGTAATCTTAATATAGACTTACAAATTGGAGCAGGCAATGCTTTACAAGCTTTTGGTGTTGCAGCCCAAAATGTATCCGCTATAGCAGGAAATGCTATTGAAAATTCTCTAACTGGAGCAGCTAATATCGGCGTAGGCCTACAAATTGGAGCAGAAAATGCTGCCCAAAATGTAGCTACTTTAGCTGGAAATGCTATCGACAAAGTTCAAACTGGAGCAGCTAATCTTGATGTAGACTTACAAATTGGAGCAGGCAATGCTTTACAAGCGATTGGTGTTGCAGCCCAAAATGTATCCGCTATAGCAGGAAATGCTATTGAAAATTCTCTAACTGGAGCAGCTAATATCGGCGTAGGCCTACAAATTGGAGCAGGAAATGCTGCCCAAAATGTAGTTACTTTAGCTGGAAATGCTATCGACAAAGTTCAAACTGGAGCAGCTAATCTTGATGTAGACTTACAAATTGGAGCAGGCAATGCTTTACAAGCTTTTGGTGTTGCAGCCCAAAATGTATCCGCTATAGCAGGAAATGCTATTGAAAATTCTCTAACTGGAGCAGCTAATATCGGCGTAGGCCTACAAATTGGAGCAGGAAATGCTGCCCAAAATGTAGTTACTTTAGCTGGAAATGCTATCGACAAAGTTCAAACTGGAGCAGCTAATCTTGATGTAGACTTACAAATTGGAGCAGGCAATGCTTTACAAGCGATTGGTGTTGCAGCCCAAAATGTATCCGCTATAGCAGGAAATGCTATTGAAAATTCTCTAACTGGAGCAGCTAATATCGGCGTAGGCCTACAAATTGGAGCAGGAAATGCTGCCCAAAATGTAGCTACTTTAGCTGGAAATGCTATCGACAAAGTTCAAACTGGAGCAGCTAATCTTGATGTAGACTTACAAATTGGAGCAGGCAATGCTTTACAAGCGATTGGTGTTGCAGCCCAAAATGTATCCGCTATAGCAGGAAATGCTATTGAAAATTCTCTAACTGGAGCAGCTAATATCGGCGTAGGCCTACAAATTGGAGCAGGAAATGCTGCCCAAAATGTAGTTACTTTAGCTGGAAATGCTATCGACAAAGTTCAAACTGGAGCAGCTAATCTTGGTGTAGGCTTACAAGTTGGAGCAGGAAATGCTTTACAAGCTATTGGTGTTGCAGTCCAAAATGAATCCGCTTTAGCAGGAAATGCTTTTGAAAATTCTCTAACTGGAGCAGCTAATATCGGCGTAGGCCTACAAATTGGAGCAGGAAATGCTGCCCAAAATGTAGTTACTTTAGCTGGAAATGCTATCGACAAAGTTCAAACTGGAGCAGCTAATCTTGGTGTAGACTTACAAATTGGAGCAGGAAATGCTGCACAAGCTGTTGGTGGTGCTGCCCAAAATGTAGCTACTTTAGCTGGAAATACTATCGATAAAGTTCAAACTGGAGCAGCTAATCTTGGTGTGGGCCTACAAATTGGAGTAGGAAATGCTGCCCAAAATGTAGCCTCTTTAGCTGGAAATGTCATCGAGAAAGTTCAAACTGGAGCAGGTAATCTTAATATAGACTTACAAATTGGAGCAGGCCATGCTTTACAAGCGATTGGTGTTGCAGCCCAAAATGTATCCGCTATAGCAGGAAATGCTATTGAAAATTCTCTAACTGGAGCAGCTAATATCGGCGTAGGCCTACAAATTGGAGCAGGAAATGCTGCCCAAAATGTAGTTACTTTAGCTGGAAATGCTATCGACAAAGTTCAAACTGGAGCAGCTAATCTTGATGTAGACTTACAAATTGGAGCAGGCAATGCTTTACAAGCTTTTGGTGTTGCAGCCCAAAATGTATCCGCTATAGCAGGAAATGCTATTGAAAATTCTCTAACTGGAGCAGCTAATATCGGCGTAGGCCTACAAATTGGAGCAGGAAATGCTGCCCAAAATGTAGTTACTTTAGCTGGAAATGCTATCGACAAAGTTCAAACTGGAGCAGCTAATCTTGATGTAGACTTACAAATTGGAGCAGGCAATGCTTTACAAGCGATTGGTGTTGCAGCCCAAAATGTATCCGCTATAGCAGGAAATGCTATTAAAAATTCTCTAACTAGAGCAGCTAATATCGGCGTAGGCCTACAAATTGGAGCAGGAAATGCTGCCCAAAATGTAGTTACTTTAGCTGGAAATGCTATCGACAAAGTTCAAACTGGAGCAGCTAATCTTGATGTAGACTTACAAATTGGAGCAGGCAATGCTTTACAAGCGATTGGTGTTGCAGCCCAAAATGTATCCGCTATAGCAGGAAATGCTATTGAAAATTCTCTAACTGGAGCAGCTAATATCGGCGTAGGCCTACAAATTGGAGCAGGAAATGCTGCCCAAAATGTAGTTACTTTAGCTGGAAATGCTATCGACAAAGTTCAAACTGGAGCAGCTAATCTTGATGTAGACTTACAAATTGGAGCAGGCAATGCTTTACAAGCTATTGGTGTTGCAGCCCAAAATGTATCCGCTATAGCAGGAAATGCTATTGAAAATTCTCTAACTGGAGCAGCTAATATCGGCGTAGGCCTACAAATTGGAGCAGGAAATGTTGCCCAAAATGTAGTTACTTTAGCTGGAAATGCTATCGACAAAGTTCAAACTGAAGCAGCTAATCTTGGTGTAGGCTTACAAGTTGGAGCAGGAAATGCTTTACAAGCTATTGGTGTTGCAGTCCAAAATGTATCCGCTTTAGCAGGAAATGCTTTTGAAAATTCTCTAACTGGAGCAGCTAATATCAGCGTAGGCCTACAAATTGGAGCAGGAAATGCTGCACAAGCTGTTGGTAGTGCTGCTCAAAATGTAGCTACTTTAGCTGGAAATACTATCGATAAAGTTCAAACTGGAGCAGCTAATCTTGATGTGGGCTTACAAGTTGGAGCAGGAAATGCTTTACAAGCTATTGGTGTTGCAGTCCAAAATGTATCCGCTTTAGCAGGAAATGCTTTTGAAAATTCTCTAACTGGAGCAGCTAATATCGGCGTAGGCCTACAAATTGGAGCAGGAAATGCTGCCCAAAATGTAGCTACTTTAGCTGGAAATGCTATCGACAAAGTTCAAACTGGAGCAGCTAATCTTGATGTAGACTTACAAATTGGAGCAGGCAATGCTTTACAAGCGATTGGTGTTGCAGCCCAAAATGTATCCGCTATAGCAGGAAATGCTATTGAAAATTCTCTAACTGGAGCAGCTAATATCGGCGTAGGCCTACAAATTGGAGCAGGAAATGCTGCCCAAAATGTAGCTACTTTAGCTGGAAATGCTATCGACAAAGTTCAAACTGGAGCAGCTAATCTTGGCGTAGGCCTACAAATTGGAACACCAAATTCTTCACAACAGATTCTTAATGGAATAGGACTACAAAATGGAGTTCTTGGTAGTGTTCAAAATGGAGTAAGCTTAATTTATAACAATATTATTGGTGGAAATAATGTAAATGGAATACAAACTTCAACACTTGAAAATTCTGGGTTCACAACTAGCAGCAGTTCCAATTTCAATTTTACAATAACTGAAGAAAGTTCTTCTTCAAGTTCAGCTGGAAGCAGTGGTAATATGGAATTTGTTATTCAACAGCCTACAGTTTTGTGCCAACAAGTAAGTGAAATCTCTGGACCTATTGTCTACCAATTTGGACACTCTGAAGGGTCTCCAAGTGATGTCATTTATGGAGGAGCTCAAGCTCCAAATTAGACCAAGAAATTACCTAAATGAGAAGGAAGTAACAGTTTTATTGGTCAATGTTTTTTATAAACTAAAACTTGAACTAGAAAATATCAATAAATATGCATTGAAAACGAACGAAAAATTAAGTTGTATAATTTAAAAATTACGTTTTTATTCAGATAGGATTCAACAGGTTGAGTACCACTTAATAATTTATACTTGCGCTTTTGTGGTTTTTGGTCTGTACAGTTTGAAGTTATGGCAAAGTTGTTATCACAATTATTTAGACTTTGGAAAAAACTGCATATTTGATGCACTATTATGCACTATTGCTCCCATTAGAGCATGCAAGACGCTCACGTTTGTAAATAACTACTTAAGGGCTATCTAATTATACTGTGGGCTTTCGGTCTATATGGAGTACTTTCAGAGATTGCCTTTGATGCAAAAGGCACGACTGATATACATAGAGCCGGTGTAAATTCTTCGCCAATGTGCTTATAATGGTTGAATTTTCTGCTATTTTCTTTTTGGCAACACTGGTTTTGACAGCTCACGCACGTTTCGTGTTTTGTGTCACTGTCAAACATCTTCAATTTGGTCTATAATTTAACAATGAATCGTCTTACGAACGAACAACGCTTGCAAATTATTGAATTTTATTATCAAAATGCGTGCTCTGTTAAGAAAGTTCATCGCGTGCTTCTTCCATTTTATGGTCAGTTTAATCGACCTACTGAGGCGGCTATTCAGGCTATCGTGACTGAATTTCGCACCAAATTTACATTGATGGACATTAAACAACCAACACGCTTACGTAGAGTGCGAACTGAGGAAAATATCGCAGCTGTATCGGCCAGTGTTAGTGCTGACTGTGAATTATCGATTCGTCACCGTTCGCAATTGGGCCCCTGTTACTCCACTATGTGAAAAATTTTGCGGAAGGATTTAGATGTGAAGTCTTTAAAAATACATCTGGTGCAAGAATTTAAGCCGAAGGACCTACCACAACGCCGAATTTTTGGTGAATGGGCTCTTGAAAAATTGGCCGAAGATCCACTTTTTTATCGAAAAATTGTGTTCAGCGACGAAGCTCATTTCTGGTTGAATGGATACGTGAATAAGCAAAACTGCCGTATTTGGAGTAAATAGTAGCCTGAAGCATTGCGAGAGCTACCAATGCATTCAGAAAAAGTCACTGTTTGGTGCGGATTATGGGCTGGTGGAATCATTGGGCCGTATGTATATCTTCAAAGATGATACGAATCGCAACGTTAGTGTGAATGGTGAGCGCTACCGTGCGATGATAACAAACCTTTTTTTGCCCAAAATGGAAGAGCTTGACTTGCATGATATGTGGTTTCGACAAGATGGTGCCAGATGCCACACAGCACGCGTAATAATGGACCATTTGAGAGGCGAATTATGTGAACAGTTTATTTCACCATTGGCGCCGGTCAATTGGCCGCCTTGATCTTGCGATTTAACGCCTCTAGACTATTTTTGTGGGGCTATGTTAGGGCTCATGTTAAAAGCGACATGCCTGCTTCGATTGACGCAGTGGAAGCCAAAATTGAAGCATTTATTCGTAAAATACCGGCCGAAATGTTAGAAAGTATGCTAAAATTGGACTAAGCGAATGGAACATTTGACATTTGAGGCGCAGCCGCGGCCAACATTTGCATGAAATAATATTCAAACATTAAATTATATCGACCGCACTATCGATTAAAATAAAGATTTCATGCATTTTTCTGAATTTTATGTTTTTTTTTTTAATTTCCGATAGCTATTAGAAAATTAGTCGTTATAAAAAAAATATACAATAAGTGCTGATGGGAAATTAGCGATACCCGAACTTCGGATAACTGAAACAAGTTTGAGACAAGTGTTTCATTAGTTTGAAACATACATACATTATGTCAAAACAAAATATATTTAGCTTGAAAATCAAATACTTAAAAAAAATTTGTTTTGGAAGCCTACTATATTATAATATTGATTTATTTTCAAAATATTTCGTCAGATTACAAATATCAAATCTTAAACAAAACAACCGGCACCGAAATGGAAGATGGAATAACAAGAATGACATTTTGATTTTGATATTTCAAATTGAAAAGGTGTGTTCTATTCTTTGAGTATATATAATATGGAGGGCTCGTTCCTATACCTAATGCATTGTAGTACTTGAAGTTGTGATAGGAGTCGCTGTCTCACTTTCTGTAAGTTAAGGATACAGCCCTATCCTCCGATTTGTGCTTACCTTCTCCTCGCATATACATAGTTCTCCGTCACATGTGATATGAAGCACTCGGCAATAACTTTGTCTTACACAAATTTGAGTAGCGCCCCATATGATAGTCACGCATTTGGAATAGAAACGAGCCCTCCATATTATATATACTCAAAGGTTCGATTCAAAATTTGATGGGAGCGTTCAATGGCAGTTCCACTTATGCGGAGTTGAATAGGGTAAAATTTTTACTTGAGTTAAAAATATTTGTTTGAATTATACGGAGTTTTCACTAAAGCGGAGTTCTGTTATGTAAATTATCTAGTTTGTGTGTTTTCAGATAAGTGATATTTTCAATTAACTTGAAGATGAAAAAACACAATGGGCCGTTCCAACAATCAAATTAAAAGACGACTTTAATATTACAGCGAAATGAAGCATTATTTAATGGACTCTATATAACTGACCATATATGCTGCATTTTATTTTTTAGGTTCCGTACAATAAATGATTCACAATTTAGAGTTCACATAAATATTAAGTTCATAACATGTATGGTTAACTTTATAGAGCTCTTTAAATAATCATCCATTTCGCTCAAATATTAAAGTCGTCTCTTAATTTGATTGTTGGTAAGGCCCAATGAGAATAAATAAATGCTTGCACTAAGCAGTACTTATAGCGTTAAGAAAATCTATGAATGTTTTTTGCAAGTCGAGATAGAAATTAATGAAAAAAATAACATCGGTAATTATTAGAAACGCTATCACATCAATTAGCCCATCACCATCACTACCCTTTCATCTTCGTGGAAAGAACGCAAAAACAAACATAATAATATACCATGGCACATGAATGTAATAATTTAATAAATTGAATAAATCCGGGGCTCATCAGCTCCTAGACAACCAGGGCTTACTGACTTATATAACTCTCAAATATTCCTCTGTCCCTTTTGTTTTTATCAATTGTGTGGCCTTAGCTATGTAAGTCCATATCGTATTATTTCTTGTAAATGGTTTTCCAATAAAGGCGAATAGTTGTTGAAATGGAATAGAACCAGTAGTGTGTGAGGTTTTTTTTTATTTGAAAGACCCTTGTATGCCATTATGTACTAAATATGACATCATTCAATGCACGCATCGGGTTCTTACGGTGACACAGACCCGAGTGGTCAAGCTTTCAATGACTCTTCCGCATAAATCCGGCTAAATTTGGCCAATGGAATGTGTTATGTTTACCTTAAGGGCATTCGCACAGACCTGCGACTTCAGGAAACCTTACAAGAAAAAGTCTAGCGGAGTCAAATCGCATGATCTTGGTGGCCAATTCACGTCACCTATGCCAGAGATTACCTTACCCTCAAATCGTCCACTGTGTGGCACATAGCCCTACTCCGCCGCCCGTCCTGCTTGAACCACATGTCCACTTGGTTTAATTTGAGAAATAATAAATTGGTTATCATCGTTCTGTAGTGCTCGCCATTGAAAACCCTTTATTTCCTTGCAATAAAACTATAGCGGGAAAAGTTTATTTTTTCTTTGATAGTTCAGCCATCTTTAAAACAAAAATATTAATTCACCAACAAAATGACAAAGTACGAGTATATAATGCAAGGGCGATAACAAAATCTATGGAGGTATTAACTTAATTATTATCATATAGTGCACTAGAATTACAACCTAAAAAAAAATCCGACGCTGGGCTTAACCAATAACTACATTTAGAGACGGCTTTAACATTTGAGTAAAAGAACTATTATCTTAATAACTAAATATGCATGTTATGAACTTATAATTAAAGTGTTTAATCCAAACTAATGTAAATGTGGATTTTGCATGGTGTGCAATGCAAGGCAAAGGATATTTAAAATCTTTAAAAATTATTTTCCCACATAAAAAATCATCACTTATGTTATGTACGACTTGATTTTGCAGATTTTGTGTTTGCAATTGTCAGGATATTAATGTTTGCATGAAAGAAGACTTTGGATGATATTTTCGTTTGAATATCTCAATACAAAAAATAAGTGTTCAGTTTGGCAGTTCTGCTGTCACATATTTTCATAACAGCAACAACAAATTCCGCATTCAATAATGATATTTTGCGCAAAAGATATAGAAGTGTTTTATCGGTTATAATCACACATATGTACATACATACATTCAAAGTCGGAAAATTGTTCAATTTGATGTGATGTGATTGAATTGATTTAAGTTCATTGGTTACTTCTTTAGAAAAAAATTCCACCAGGGGATCAACTCCCAATTTGTGAAGCTGTGAAGTGAAAAAAAAAACATCATTTCAATCTTCACCGGGTTTTAAAATTGTATCAGTTCATGAACACGCCTTAGGCCATTCTCAAGCTCGTAATTATAAACAGCTGTCAAAGATATGAAGTATAAAGAATTAAACGTACTTAACGATAAATCCTGACAGATGGCTGTCATTTTTAAGTTTTTTTATTTGTCTGAGAAGTAATATACCTATGGATATATTTCAATTTCATCAGCTTTTTCTTTCTTTGTGAATAATGTCTCGAAGTTTCCTTAAATTGTCGATTTGGTTTGAGTAGTAATTATAAATTATTTTTTTTCCTAAAAATAAGCTTTCGAAGTTACAACAAACGAGTACTCTATAAATTCCCGAAACACTGAATATTATAAATGCATGAATATTATAAATGAATTAAGTCCATTCCTAAATAATATTATCTAAATGTCATGTGATATAATTCAAATAAAAGAACACTTATGCCCGATTTCACGAAGGACTTTTAAACATTTAATAAGCTTTTAAACTTTAAAAAGCACGTTTTGATTTCACCAAGAGCTTTAAATTAAACAAGCTTTTAAACACCCTTATAAACTAAATGCCCATTTTGGGCTCAATAAATTTTAAAAGTGTAATTGAAATGTCATCAGATGTAGGTAACAACAATTGGAAATAGCAGCTAAAATTATTGTTTTCTAGTATTAGTTTTCAATTTTTTAAGATACAAATACTAATATTTAAATGATCTGTTTTTTATTTAAAATTATTTTTATTTTATTTTTTTTGCATTTGATTTTTTTTGTTGCATTTCTTGACATCTGTTTCAACACATAATGCTTTCTCATTTTATCTCATACATTTTGCTTATTAGAAAGAAAAAATCAATTTCTTTTTTAAGGGATGTAAGGAGAACTCAATTTTAACAAAAAATTCACTTCAATTTCCCTTTTATAGAATGGTGAAACTCGAAAGATTTAAGTGTATGATAAAATTTAAGAGGATTTTTGATAAAAGTGCTTTTATGGCCAATTTCATAAACAAACACTAAAAGCACTTTTATCAAAAATCCTCTTATTTATCAAGTTTTAAAAAATCGAGCATGGGGTTTTCGAAATATTGAGTTTTCAAAAAAAAAAATTTTGATTTTTTTTTTAAAAATCCAAAAAAAATTTTTTCGAAAGTTTGAATACACAATAATATTGAAACTGCTAGGGAGCCGTAACATAAAAAAATGATCAAAATCGGTGGTACCGTTTTAGAGAAAATCAAAAACAAAAAAATGGTTCCAAGGAGGTACCAAAAATAACCATTTTTTGGAAAATTTTTTCAACCATTATCTACCTACCTAGGTTTAACTAAAAGAAATTTTATGATTTTTTTTTTAAATCTGTGGGACAGTTTTTCAGAAAAAAATATTTATAAAATTTCGAAAAAAATTCGTATGGCAGGTACCGTTATTTTTGGTCTTAAAAAATTAAATCAAAAACCATCCGGGGGGAAAAAATTAAAACCCATATCTACCAAGTTTGAAAAAAATCGGCCGAGTCGTTTAGCTGGAATCGAACGGACAGACAGACAGAATTGCGAAACCCACTTTTTTGGTCTTCGCTGTCATCGTAATGTAAACTTTGATCAAAATCTCGAGTTCGATTTTTTTTCCGAATGCCTAACTTGTCTTATAGAACCTATAAGTCGCAAGTAAAAATGAGAAAGCATTATGTGTTGGAAAAAATGTCAAGAAATGCAAAAAAAAAAAAGGAATTGCAAAAACAAATATATTTGGAAAGATTCTGTGGCATAAGACGCTTAAGTAATAACCACTTTATTTACTGCACTGATGGGTTTTTATCGGTTCCAAATGACGACCAACCAAATTCAGCAACTGACCCACAGATGCATTTGGAAAATCGGAACCCCATTTTGTAGTCATAGTCGGGGAATCGATTCCTGTGAACCCAGGAATACTCTTGCTCGACGAATAACTATGTGTTGCACTTTATCGTTGGATGAACATTTATTTTATATTTTATTCTAATTAAAAAACAGATAATTTAAATATTAGTATTTGTATCTTAAAAAATTGAAAACTAAAATATTACAAAACAATAATTTCAGCTGCTATATCCAATTGTTGTTATCTACATCTGATGACATTTCATTGACACTTTTAAAATTTATTGAGCCAAAAATGGGCATTTAGTTCATAAGGGTGTTTAAAAGCTTGTTTAATTTAAAAGCTCTTGATGAAACCAAAACATCACATTTTAAAGTTTAGAAGCCTGTTAAATGTTTAAAAGTCCTTCGTGAAATCGGGCATTAGTGTTTGTTTATGAAATTGGCCATTAGTCAAATAATAAATTAAAAACTCTGTTCAAAATTCTCAAAAATAAGTCATTCTAAGTTTCAAACTAAATTGAAGCATACTTTGACGTAAATAACATTTTCTGTTTCCGTTCCATCACACAAATTTCAATAGGTTGTCGCCTATAGGCATACTTTATTTTCGTATATATTTTTTTTATTCTAATAGCACACTTTTAGGTTAATAAACTTTAAGGTTGTTGTCTTTGCTATACAGCAATTGAAGCGAATTCAATTAAATCAATGAGTCAAATTTAGTTTTTATTTATTACATTTTTATTTCTCACTCCTTCATGTTCAGGTTATAACTGATCAAAAGATCTTGTTATTCAAAGACTTTTGGTTGAAAAAGATGCTAATGATGAACCATTATTGGCATCTTTTCGAGGTGTTCAATCTTCTGAAGAAGCATCATATTACTTTATTAAGAAGACTGCAAAAATCACATACGAAGCTTCTTATAACAAAAATTGTCATTAGGAGTTGATCCTAAAATGAATTAAGAGAAAGAATGACCCGCTGCCGCAAGTCCAAAATGTAATTAAAATAATGAAAAAATCAACGATTGATGCATGGAAGTCAGAAACACAGACTGTGATGAATATTGAAGTAGCACCAGCTACAGTTGATAAGGGTAGATATTTGTGATTGTCAAAAACATTGTGTTGCTGCTACTGCAACGCTGTACTCAACTAGCTTTGGGAGCTGGTGCGCTTACTGTGGAAGCTTCATTCAATCAATGAAGTTGCTCTTATTGTTTGACTAGACAACTCTGTCAAAGATAATTTTTCGACCGAAATTGGGGTCGTCTTCCAAACTCTTCGATGCCCAGTCAACGAAGAAATGACGTTTAACTTTGAGCTTCTGGGTCAACAGGATCTTGTTCGACTCTTATAGGTCCAATTCCCGACGAAAAAATTCGCCAAGTTAAAATCTGATAAAGGTCGAGTTACTCGTATTTTGCATGGTGAGGAATCGACTGCCTCGGGTTCCGCTGTACACTTTCACAGACAGCGTTGTTAATTGAATATTGAACGAGTATATTTTCGCTCCTTACTTTCAAGTACAAAACAAAAATTATTCATAAATTTAATAGGTTTTTTATAAGAAAATTAAGGCAAATGTGCTCAGGGTAAAAAGTAAGTGCGCGCAGGTTATTTAACTCATATCTATTTTTTGACTAACCATCATTGCATAAATATTTATAATAATAAAAAGAAAAAATAATTATTTAAAACACGATTAGGGTATTTTGATTTTTAAGTTAATTTTTTGTTTAATATAAAAGATATATTTTTTCGTTCTATTTTTAAGATAAACATACAAATTAATAGAAACACTAAATTAAGAACAATCATTCATTCTTAACATCAAACAAATTATATAAAATATATAAGAACAAATATTTAAATACAAGTTAATAAAACTTAAACTATTTATGATAAATCGGGCTTTTTTGGTCACTTCCTTCTATATGCAAATAAAACTTTATTTCATACTTTTTCCCTACGTTTCGTCGTAATTTCTCGACTTAATCAGGGGTAGTTTATTAAATCTGTAGAAACTTAAGGATAACAGTTTACACTTTTTTAAAAAAAATTGAATTTAAACTTACATGAAAATAATGATAATTTTAAACTTTGAAATTTTCTAAAATAAAAATGAATTATTTAGCATTATTTGAAAATAAATAAATGAAAAATTAAATAAAAACCTACAGCACAGCACTTTAGAAAAACTAAATGAAATTAAACAATTAATTTAATAAGAACTACACCGCTCTTAATACAAGAGAATAACTAGCTATTGTGTTGTCTCTATCTTCCTGTGTATTCATTGTTTTGTCTATATTTTGTTGTATACGTAGACTTTCAAGTGTATATCTATTATTCAGGGCCGGATTAACAAGTAGGCAGAATAGGCAGTTGCCTGGGGCCCCCGAAAAATGAAAAAGACTTCTAAAATTTTCTTACAAACATAAAATTCTAACAACTTTTTTACTACTTGATGCCAATTTCTAGTTAAATTTTACACGCGGTGAGTAAGTCATTGCAAAGTGAAAAAGCAGATTTGCAAACATGTGCTTTTTTGTACGGATCGTTAGAAGAGAGTTTAGTTTCATTCCGTGAAAAGTTCAATGATTTCGAGGAAAAAACAAAACAATTATTACCTGGTGTAGGTTATACTGAAATCGTAAAACGTACTCTTCGTAGAAAAAAACAACCTAATGACGGAAATGCTCCAGAAGTAGAATTTTCGCCTCGCGATGATTTAAGGACAAAAGGTTTCTTCGAAATCATCAACAATCTTCACAGTGAAATCAAACGACGTGTAAAAGTGTATATGGAAGTTTCAAAGAGATTTGCATTTCTCATCAACTTTTCTTTAAGTGATGGAGACCTTCACGAAGCTATAAATAACTTAGTTCGTTTTATTCTAGAGATTTGGAAGAATTTTTCATTGAAATGAAACAATTCCAAACTTACGTGAACTTCAGATACACTGATGCACAAAAAACTCATAGTCATTTGTATAAGATTCTAATGGAAGATCAATTAGCCGATGTATTTCCTAACACAGAAATAGCTCTTCGGATTTTTTTAACATTAATGATCACAAATTGTTCTACCGAACGATCCTTCTCGCAATTAAAAAGAATCAAAGCTGCTGAAAGAGCTACAACACTACAAGAGCGACTCGAGATGTTAGGTATACTTTGCATTTAGTCAGATTTATTGAACAAAATCGATATTGATGATATAATTGATGAATTTGCCGAAAACAAATGTAGAAAACGACATGTTTAAAATGTAGATAGTAATATTATTGATATTATTACATTGTGACAATAAAATTTGTATGAAAGATATAAGTTTGTATTTCTTAATCGAAAAAAGAAGGAAACGGACGTGAAAAAATGGCCCCTAAATTGATGGTTGCCTAGGGCCCCGTTGAGGGTTAATCCGGCCCTGCTATTATTTCTTCTCTTTTCCTTGTTGAAATGAACCTTTATTTGCCACAGAGGCGACTTTGTTGCTTTATTTTTAGGACGGTGGCATGCTTGTCTCGGCTCAGCTAAGCTCGTCGGACGGGGGAGTTCTTGTCTCAACTAAAACAACTTCGGCTCAACTTCACTATTGTTCATGCCATTGTTAATAGAAAAAATAGAAAAAGAAAGTAAACTAATAAAAAAATAAAAAAATCAGACGGACAATTGATCGGACGATGAAAAGAAAAAAAAAAGGAAATGAAAAGATGCATACTCACTCACCTTTGCCACTGCCTTGGAGAAAGGACGTATAATTCTGAATGTTACACATCCTTAAAGTTGGATAGAAACACTACTATTACAACCTAAACTATAACTAACCTATGACCTAATAAGTATAACTAACCCCCCATCTAATTCTAAATTACTTAAACCTAATTTGTTTCCTACCTAGCTTATCAAGAGCATAACATCCTCAATCCATCATCTCTCCAAGACAATGGTTCGCTCTAATCAGTAAGGTTTTACCTGATGTTGTTGGTACAGCTTGGCCATCCCTCCCATATGTCTGAGACACATCCTTCGCTAACTTCCTTGGCCTAAGTTATGGAAGATAGCCCCTAAATTGCTTTTCAGCTATGTGAACTTATCGTCTAACCATGTCCTGTTATGATAGTTACCTTTTTAGACGGCCTGACACGTCTCTTCACACATCACACGCTTTAGATTTAACACTGCATCATCATGATGTATTTCATCTTACCAACTTCTTATTAAATTAAAAAAATCAGATTTCATTCAATTTCAAAGAAATTCTTAAAATCTTTATTTAACAAATCTCATGAAGAGTTAAAAGAAAAATCTAAATTTTCTGAATAAAAAAATTGAAAATTAAAATTGAAAAGGCAAATCAAAAAAAAAAGGAACCGATATCTGTCTTTAAAAGTAAAGTATACGTTGGGGATTTGCTTTGTTCATCCCAGGACAAATTCTACATATATTTACGACTACTTACGGTTTTTTTTAACTCGTCCCTCGACGTCCTGCCGGCAGCACAAATCAGGAACTGGAGAATTAGTCGTTACTAAAATATTAGTTTCCGCAGCAATTTGAAATACACTCTTTAAAACAGATTGGTTCTTACACAACTTTTAATTAATTCAAGTAAAAATTACGTTAATTAGTAAAAGAAATTATGTAATTTATTTTTAATTTAGGTAAAAAAATTATTGAATTCGATTAGGGATTTCACTTTATTTTAATTCTTGGGCTAAAGTCTTATTTCTTTCTTCTTGTAGTTATCTTCCTGATCCTCCAATTATATATATGTGTATATATATATGTATATATTTCACCACTTAAGTCTTTTCTTCCTCCCAGATTTCAATTTTGCTTTCGTTCCCTGGTTGTAGAATACCTCCTCGATATATGTATTTAAATAGTTTCTAGTTTTTGCACTTAAGTCTCCTCTACAATGGACAGAGCACCTTGGACCTTATGGGGGCAGAAGCACTTATTAAGACCACTGTAGGTGCGGAGCGCCTCTGATATGTCTTTTCTTTTTTTGTATTGTTCGTTTGTTCTTATAATTAATATTTATATTTTTTTTTTTTTTTTGTATTTATAATCGGAATTTATTTTTTTTGTGAAATTTTAAACTTTATTTCAAAAAAATTAATTATTTTTATACTGCTTTAAAATAAAGGAAACTTTCAAACAGAATTCTTCTCGAACTTCACTCTATGAAAATCGCAAGTCATCTCCCATCCCTTTGTCTTTTTTTTTCTTTTTCTGCCAAGACCCCTTATGTATTTCATACTTCTTTGTTTTAACCAGGTAAATAAGTCTATAACTGCAAAGGTAGGTATTTTAATCAAATATCATTAACGTTTTATTAATTTTTTTTGTCTCATTTCCTCTTCTACGCTTTTTATGTAAAGTTAGCATTCACTACTATTGTCTAAGTATAGCTTTTAACAAAATTATACTACTAATCTATTTCTATCTTATATCTAATATCACAGTATTGTTTTGAATCACATTTCTACCTTTAATCATTTTTGCAACTACCCTTGGACTTATTACGTTTTTTGTTCCTTTTATAATTTTTTTGAAAGTAACCGACATTGAGTTTAATGTTTCCTGAAATTTAATATACTCCTAAAAAAATCTATTACTTGTATTATTTATTTCACCAATTCATATTATATTTCTTTTAATGAATTCGCCGCAAAAGATATCGTGTCGTCGCAAAGATGTTAACATTTTCTTACTCTTTTAAGAGTGAGATAAAACTATTATAATCTAATGTCAAAGTTGTTTGTGCAAATAAAGTGTAAAATTCATAAGAACGTGGAAGTGATTGGACAGGTTTTTGGTAAGTTTTATTATTTTAGTTGATTTATATATAAAAAGAAATTTTATAAATGCTTTCTTTTCACTTTTTTTTTTATAATTACAGACCTTGCTGATCAATTTATCTCTAAGGTGCCTAAAAAGGTAAGTATGCGGAATTTATCATCAAGTAGATGTAAACAAATATTTTCAGTCTCAGCCGCCATAGCTGAGGCTGGGGTAAAAGTTTATATTTCATATTTTTTTTTTTTTTACTTTAATTAATTGATTAATCTATTTTTTTCAGTAGCCAACGAATAGACAAGGCTACATACATGCATATTGATGCTACGGAAATGTTTCTTGGTATACTTGCAGTCGTACAAAATACGACCAAAAAATGTTCCCAGACGGTTGAGAAGGTGTGCATGATCACCTTTTTACTGACTAGGTATTATGGGTAAAAAGTTAGTTGTAGTATGCTTAGTTTTTATTATATTTATTTATTTTTACATATTATGGTAGATGCCTAGATTCGCATGTTAGTTATAAGTAGATATTTAAGCCACGTTACATTGTCCATTATTATTGTATTATCAAAGTCCGCAGAGTGTCCACAAAATATAGACAAAACAATGAATGTCTGGCAGACAGCAAAGCCATGCTAAAATGATTTTTTGTGTACATTGTAAACAATCTTAAAAAAAAAAAAAAAAAAAAAAAAAAAAATCTTATCTATCTAGTGGACCGAAGCCCACAGCAATTTTTGGGTGTGATTGATAACTAAAAAAAATTAGCATAATTAGATAGGCCTTTTATAGTTATAGTTATAGTTAGTTGCTGTGGGCTCTTAGTCTATAGATTTTTATTAAAAAAATTTACAGTAAACAAAAAATTAAGACCCATTTGTATGCATAAACTTAATTTTTCAATGGGTTAAATTTCAGGGCATTATTCGCAACAAAAATCGCGGAAGAAAATAATTCCTTTTTCATATGACGTGCATGCCACCAGATTTCGCACTTGATGCATTGGATCCATTCTTCCGCGGGTGGTTCCTCGCACTTTCCGGAACATAAAGGACAAAACAAATCTAACTAACTTTTTACATTCCTTTCTTATTAAGGTATTCAAGAGCTTATTTCCTCTTCTTTTCGTTTTGCTTCAAGATCTTGCTTAGAAGGAGTAGATGTAAGGGTCTTCCGTTTTCTTTTATTGATCTCCTGAGATTTTGGCAATGGATTTCTGGATAAGAAAAAACCAGAAGATGATGTTTTGGATTAGAAATTGTAGGCATAATTTTTGTCGGAAGCGTTTCTTCATCATAAGTCATCGCAAGGAAACTACTCAATTTGTTTGGCGAAATGCTTTCATTCATTCAACATTTATAATAGAAGCAGCTTTTTCAAAAGCTAAATTAAATATAGGGACGACTCGGAATTTTGTTATAGCTCTACCAGCGTACTTAATCACCCGGCGCGGCGTTCGCATTCTTCTGCGGATCTTGTCTGCATTTTGGGACTACTGAGGTGGCAAAAAAAGGATTGGAATCCCGTTGTCTCTGCCAAGTATGATTGCTTTTAATGAGATCTATGACTTCTTCTGAATGAACGTGCTTCTTAAAACGCTGAACAAAATGTAAGACAAGCAACAAAATTTATAAATACGGAATCCGACACCATTCCGATGCATGCACTAGGCCCACCATCAAGCAATAAATTGTTCCTTCAACCGCTTATGTGTGGAAAAATATGAAGACATATTATGTCCTGTAGCACTCATGCAGCAAATAGCCGTAACGGTTATGCCCCTTTTTTCAAAAACATTTTTTCCCACAGCTTTATTGCTACGTGTTGAAAATACCCTTGGGGTTTTTCGGGGCAGTGTTAATTCCAGTTTCATATACTTTACTCGGCTCCAAGTTGAACTTTTCGTTGAGGTCTTTCCGATTTGTATAAAATCTCTCAACTTTGACTTTTTAAAATCCTATCGCACTTAACCCTTAACTTACGTCCAGTCATTTTTTGAATGTTTATTGAACATTTGGAAATGTTATTTAGTGCGGTGTATTGGAAGACCAACCTCAACCTTCGTAAGGATGCTATTTTCATTCCATAAGACCGGATGTCGATGTGGCAGTACATACAGCAATATTTTCTTGGCTTGAGTGGTTTTATAATGCCGAAGAGAACTCACTTTTCTCAGGACAGCATCGTTGATTCCAAACTTATCTGCAGTTGCACGTTTACTAAAGCACAGATTTATAAACCGTTCAACTTCATCTACATATTTGAGCTTATGCAATTCAATGAATATTCAATCATTTAATGATGTGTTTCAATTTCCCTGACTGTGAAAAATAATAAATTATGCGCTAAAATGTTTATCAAAAAATTATCGAGCGATATTTTTTTTTTTTCCAAATTTATCTTTTTTTATATAATCGCGCACACTCAAAGGTTTTTTTTGTATACCCTTAATATGCCAGAAAAACAGTGTGAGCATTAAAAAAAGGGAAGGGTTAGAAAGGAAGTGTCGGTGTACATTGGTTTTGAATTCTTGAACATCGCAATGACAGGGAAAGACAGAGCGGGGCAAGGAGTTCCACATTCGCGTAGTACGGCTGAAGAACAAATCTCTGTACTTCACAGTACGGCCGAAGTTGGGCTCAAGGGTAAAATGATGGGCATTCCTAGAAGTGCGAGTATTACGGTAAATTGTTTAAGGGGAGGAATGCAGCTGGCTATTTCACTAGAGCATAGTCCGTTAAAATAACGGTAAAAAAGGGTGAGGCAAGAAACATTACGACGATGTTAAAGTGACGTAAATGACTATGAGTCAATGATGTTAATGTCACCAATCATTTTAAAAGCTCTTCTTTGAATACTATCCAAGAGACTTAAGTAAGTTACTGAAGCACCAGCACCAGATGGGAGTTAAACTCAGTGACGTTTATTCGAAGGTACGCAGGTGTTCACCGCACACCCTACAAAAATCGTCACATAAGTCACATTCCATATATCATGTTCTCCTTATTCAAGCGCACCACAGCAATTCATTCAAATGCAATAGATGAAGAATACATTTTCAAGTAAAATAACAAAAATAGTACTCTAGGGTGTTCTCCTCATGTAAACGCACCGACCGACCTCCGAAACCAAGGTAAAGCACATCCACATCCACACAAAAAAAATGCAAAGAAGAGACAAAATGTGTATATATAAATCCAAAATTCTGTATTCTTTGGTGTTCACCTTCATCGAGCGCACCACGATCCTTCATCCGAATGGACAGAGAATTCATTCTCACGCTACAATGTTCTCTCCATGTCAACGCACCGACGAAAGGCAAGGGCAACGCGACGTAAAGCAAATCAACATACAGAAACAACTCAAACTACAGAAAAGAAGACAAATTGGTTTGGTGTATGGTGTTCAACTTTATTGAGCGTACCATCCTCAATTCGGCATCGAGAGAGACAGTGAACTCTGATATGATTCATTTTCATTATGGAGGGCGAATTCATTGTATACCAGTTGTTGTTGTACACAAGGTTACAAGCACAAGTCACAAGTGTACAACAGAACAACACACAAGCAGGGTTCGGTCTTCATAAATCGCAGATCGCAGTAAATTGGCAAAGAAATCGCAGTAAAACCAAAATTTTCGCAATAGAAATAGGTACATATATTTTTTTGATTAGGTAACAACAAATTATAAACAAAAGAACTAAAGTTAAATCACATTTAAATCATCGTTGATTGTTAAAACAAAATAAGTGATGTTTTAATTTTTTACGGAAGAAAAAAAAACATATTAAAAAATCCTTAAAAAGTAGAAACACTCTTATAAGATTTTTGGGTTAAAAAATGACAATGACTACAAGGCCAAAAATGTAGGATTTTTTGTATCTCCTGTAAAAAAAATTAAAATTTCAGTTATGTTGTTTTAACAATCACCGATTCATTTACATAGTATTTGTGAACAAATATACTCTTACTCGATAATGAAAATGTATACTTTTAACAAAAATATAACAAGCTGGTTAATCAAAATAAATTTACCATCTACAAATTTGTACTTTTTGAAACAAGAACAAATTAAAGAGTAGTAGAACTAAAAACGTATATAGCTGACAAGACTTGCACTAAAGAGACAAGAATCTTTTTGAAATTTGACATTTTGTTATGAGCACATTTATTTCTATGACCAGTGTTGCTATTCAAACAAAATCTGAAGAATCGCAGTAGATTGTAGGAAAAGCGCAGTGGTGCAGTAGATTTAAAAAATAAGAAAAAAGTGCAGTAGATCTACTGCTTTCGCAGTAAAGTCCGAACGCTGCACACAAGGGGAAAGGTTAGAGAGTTTTTGTTTACTTTACAGTGTTTCGCTCTCATTTCACATGTCATAATATCATAATAATCAGGCATGGGAAATTCGATACAGTTGTATCGAATTCGAATAAAAACCTGTGTTGTTTAAATGTTTATTTTCTTGTTTTTTTTTTCGTTTTTAATTGAGTTATTTGTTTATTTTTTTTATTTGTTTTGTGTTATATTTTTCATAACAAACGAAAACAAATGTATTTTATTGTTTTTATTTATGAAATTGGTTTTCAATACAGCTGGTGCCAATTTAGTACAATTTCAAATAATTTTTCAGTACGATTTTTAAATGTCAATTTCCATCCCTGATAATGATTCACTGAGTGATTTGGATGTGGTGGTCCGGTCTCCGGTGCGCTATTTATAAGAGTACTTACCTTTTGTTTTGATGAAATTCAAATTTATTTTCTCATTTTAATTCTGGTCTTTCCGTAAATAATTTTTCTGAAAATGTAAAAACTTTCCCAACTGATGGCTTCGAATGCCTTAAAAGTTCCTATGGTCTGTTTTTTGATTTTGTGAAGCTTGAGAATGAACTTACTGTGTTTTTTAAACTTACAATTCAAAAATATTTTCATTTAGGACATTCCAAAAATGCTCGATAATATGGAACTAAAAGACTTTTTTTCGGAAATTTTTAAACTAAGCTCACTAATCTTGACGATTCCAGTATCAAGTAGCTCTGTCGAGCGTTCTTTTTCTACCCTTTAGCGCATAAAATCATATGCCAGAAATGTGCTATGCTAGAGAATAGATTGTCAGAACTGGCAATTATTTCAATAAAAAAAATCATTTCTTAAGGAAATTAAAGCAACAATTATTTTTTATGATTATGTTCTACAAGTTTTTTTTTTTGAAGAAATCCCCGTCGAATTGACCTTTATATACAAATAAATATCTGTTTGACTGCGTTAACTTTACTAATTACTAAACTACTTAACAACACAAAAAAAACACAAAAAAAAAAATATACAAAAAAATATAAAAAATAAAAACAAAATAACAATTAAAACTAAAAATAGATAAATGATTTGAATAAAAAGTTATAGTGAACACCCTATTGAAACCACCACGGCACGTCACTGGTTAAACTCAAGTCTTGGACGTATATAGGTTTAATAGATTGTAGCCAGATCAGAAGGAGAGACAAATTTCTTGCCTTGTCTCAGAAAACCCAAACATCTTGCAGCACGGTTTCTTTTTCCCCATTGTACAATGCTGTTTAGGTCGAAATTTAATGAGCTTATCATACTTTGTCGTTGTAGTTCCACATCCGAAGATGAAGTATGTGAGTCTGAAAATGAAAATGAAAAGCTGAGAGTACTATCGTCAGCGAAACAATTAATTGGATTAGAAGTTACAGACAGGAGATCATTAATAAAAATGAGGAAGAGGGTTGGGGACAAAACGGAGCCCTGGGGGACACCAGCATTTATATTGTGGATTTCAAACTTGAATCCGTCCAATACAACTTGTATTGAACGGTTCGAAAGAAAATTTCTAATCCTAAGAGGTAGGGATTCGTCGATGCCAAAAGCACGCACTTTCGATAAAAGTGCAAGATGCCAGACTTTATCAAATGCCTTTGAAATATCAAGTGCAATAATCTTACTTTCTCCGAAACAATGTAAAGATTTGTTCCACTTTTCGGTTAGATAAATCACTAAATCATCGGTAATATGCCGTGCACCACCGACATTCTGTTCAATTTATCTGGTATTACTAAATCCGCAATCCATTCGCACTCCATACAATTTCTATCATTTTACATTCGCGGTAATTTCGAGACGAATCTGAAGTGAATTTTTAATTAAAAAAAAAAAACAAAAATAAACAATGGAAAACACAAAAATGTAAACCAAAAACATAATGAAGGTTTAATAGAAAACGGACAACTAATCGGAAACAATTTAGAGAAATGGTGGAAATGTTGAAAACGCAACCGGACATAGCCAGAAATCCAACAAAAAATAAAATGCACGACTGGATCGTACGAACTTGCTCTTATGTAAAAGTACTTTGGAATTTAAGATACATTTTATGTACATATATAAAACATGGATTTAATAAGATAATAATGTTCAAATGCATAAAATTGCCGTCTGATTTCTAGAAAAGTATGAATTTATGCAAACAAACTTTAAAAACTCGATGTATTATTAAATAAATTTTTTATATAAGAAATTTCTTTAGAATTTTTCAAGAAAAAAATTAGGGCTGATGATTCTACCCGGGTAATCAACTACCCGGGTACCCGGTTACCCGGGTTGCTTGTACCCGGGTACCCGGGTACCCGGGTATAAAAACGAAAAACTCCTTCGTGGCTATGTAAATCGCTTTTTCAAAAACACCTACAAATCTTGGAACAAATTATATAATTATATGTATGACACAATTAGGTACAGCGACAAAATTTCAGAAAAACTAAACATTTTATTCAATAGGTAGTCAAAAAACATAAAAACAATGCTTTGAAATACAATTATATTAATAATGAGCAAAGGAATTATCAAAATTTCATAAATTGTTGATGAGGAAAATTTGATGGGTTTAAATTCTAATTTAATAGATCTTGATTTTTGTGCAAGAACACCAACAGAGAAACATTTTCTGGGGCCAAACATGATCTTTTGGCAGTAATAATATTGCCTGCAGTCGAAAAGAGCCTTTCTGAACTTGCTGATATAGCTGGAATAGCAAGATATCTTGTTGCCAAAGATGCCATAACGAGGATAGAGCGTTCTCTCGAGCACCACCATACAAGAGGGTCCAAACGGTTCGATATACGAGGTTCTGCTATGTACTGCTCAAACTAAGAGATGTTGTCAAGTAATTGCCCTTCAGTTGCAAAGAGGAAATCCAAATCTTGGTCATCACTACTTCCACTAGGTTCTTCTTCTGTTACTTTGTCAGAGCACATTTCCAGAATTTTTTCCTTAACAAAAGTACGGATTTAGTCAGCTACTTCACTGCTCCCAGTTTTAAGGTCGGAGCGATTGTGGTGCAAAATATCACACATAAAATAAATGGAATCCCATCGGGTTGGACAATTTTGAACTAAACGTTCCTTCTTCATTCCTAGCTGCAATTGTTTTCTGTTTAAGGCCGACGTAGCAACATTCGATTGGTGAAAATGTGATACCACTCTTCGACATTTTATTGCGACAATTTCGTAACATTCAACAGACTTAAATATATGCTTTACACAAAGTTGTAGGGTGTGAGCCGCACAATTCACATTGTGACCTACATTCATTAACGGTAATAATCCAAACCAATTTGTATTCTCTCTTCTTGAGTTGAATCATTTTGCGAACTTTTACAAATCTCTTTGTACTTGCAAAACATTATAAAAACAAGTTCAGGTGTTCCATTTGTAAAACATACCTAAGCCTAACCGTTGTATCTGTACTTTAATCAGTGCATTTCATTGTGTACTTGCTAAACCTCTTAATCTAAACCATCCTAGAAACGAATAGCGGTATTGATTCGGATATATTTAATTTAATAGAGTTTAACTTCAATGTCTTTTATTTTGCTGTACCCGGGTAATCGGGTAATCGAGTAATCGGGTAGTCAGGTACCCGGGTAGCCGTGTAGCCGTGTAGCCGTGTATCATCAGCCCTAAAAAAAATGTGGGATGCGAATTTTAAGTATTTAATAATATTGATTTTAGGAAATAATTTCAAAAAATAATCGTTCATAGGTTTTGAAGACATTGATTTTTCAAAAAAAACCCAACAAATAATTTTTCGAATATTTTTATTAGGTACATTATTATTTAAAACTTAAGGGAGCTCCTGGTGAAAATTTTGGGTTAAGATCCTTAGAGCCGTTAATGAGAAAGTCGAAAATCAAAAAAAAGGGTCTATGGCAGGTACCCCTAATAACATTTTGCCCCAAAATTTTTGTTGACCAAAATGTAGTCCATGTCTATAATATCACACCTAATTTTTTTTATCAAAATCGTTAGAGCCGTTTTCGAGATAAATAAGATTTTGCATTAAGGGTGTATGGGGGGTACCGTTAGTTTTGGAGCTAAAAACAAAGTTTCAATTTCCCCTCTAGGGAATCACCGAAGACCCTTAACTACCGAGTTTGAAAAAAATATCTCCAGTAGTTTAGGCTGTAGTTCGAGGTACAGACATACAGACAGACAGACGGAATTGCCGGACCCACTTTTTTCGTCTTCGCTATCATCGTAATGTCAACTTTGATCAAATTCTCGGGTTCGATTTTTTTTCCAAATGCAGAACTTGCCCTATAGTACTCGTACCTATATCGCAAGTAATAAAGAAAGCTCACGGTTGGTATTGAACGGTCCTCCATCCTAGTGCTAACGACGACGCACAATGATGCTTGATTTCTCTGATCGATGAGAAGCGATGCTATTATCAAAGCCTAGGCCGTTGACTAAATGTCTGTAACTGACAGTGTCGGCAGGGAAAATAAAATTTTCAATTGTACTGAAATCTGCAATAAAATTGTACTGAAATGATGTCAATTATACCGAAAACGAATTTGGTATGAAAAAAAAATCAATAAAAATGGGTTTTCACTTTTCACAATACCGACGCGCGTCCCGACAATTTTCGGGAAGACCCCAAGAACAATAATATACAGGGTGTCCCACAGTCACCGCCCCAAACGAAAACCATGGATTTCTGAGGTCATTTTAAGTCGAAAAACTTATGAGGTAATTTTCTCGTTTTCGTCCCGTTTTCGAGTAATAACGGTTTTTATGATTTTTGCTCTCTTTTCCCTTAATTGGCATTATCTTTGCTAAACTACGTCCGATTCGTAAGACTTTTTTTATAACCAATCAAGAATTTATTACAGTTTTAGTTTGTCTCAGAACTTTTTTTTCTGCGGGCAACCGTTTCTCCGCAATTTTGCATCAAACCCAATTTTTTTCGTTGTTTAAGTTGTTTTTTTCACTTTGATATCATTTTTTTCAAAAAAACACGTTAATGAGTATTAATTTTTTTCGTTAATTATTAAAGCCCAGTTTATTTTCTGAAAAAAAAAATATTTTTTTTCCTTAAAAAAGAATACTAAATGTAATTAACAAAAAATAAACAAACAGTGAATTTAAAAAAAAAAATAATTTTTAAATACAAAATTAACTTTTTCTGAGCTATTGTGGTTAAGAAAAGGACAAATAGATAAAGTTAATTAGTAAGACCGTTAACTAATGTAAACAGTAAAGCTTTGCATTATGATTTGAAGGTTGTAAATGTCTTTCTCTCGTGATCTAGTGTCCGCGTCGTCGTGTTCTTTCACTTGATACACCATTTTGGATTTGTTATTCAAATTGTACTTTTTTTTTCAATTATTTGCGAACAATGGATTACACTTATCAAGAATATCTGGAAATATTATTATTATTAATATACGCTGAAATGGGACGATTAACTTTATCTATTTGTCCTTTTCTTAACCACAATAGCTCAGAAAAAGTTACTTTTGTATTTAAAAATTATATTTTTTTAAATTCACTCAGTTTGTTTATTTTTTGTTAATTACATTTAGTATTCTTTTTAAGGAAACAAAATATATTTTTTTAAGGAAATGAACTGGGCTTTAATAATAAGTAAAAAAAATTAATGCTCATTAACGTGTTTTTTTGAATAAAATGATATCAAAGTGAAAAAACTACTTAAAAAACGAAAATATTTTGTTTGATGCAAAATTGCGGAGAAACGGTTGTCCGCAGAAAAAAAATCTGTGGACAAACTAAAACTGTAATAAATTCTTGATTGGTTATAAAAAAAATCTTACGAATCGGACGCAGTTTGGCAAAGATAAAGCCAGTTAAGGGAAAAATCATAAAAACCGTTATAACTCGAAAACGGGACGAAAACGAGAAAATTGCCTCTTAAGTTTTTCGACTTAAAATGACCTCAGGAATCCATGGTTTTCTTTTGGGGCGGTGACTGTGGGACACCCTGTATATATATTTCAGGATTACGAATATACAGGGTGATTGGCATAAGGTGTGACAAAAAGCTAGGGCGTGTAGGTTGGACTTAGACAAGAAAAAAATCGTATGGGAGGGGGGGTCTATTTCCCCCCGTTTAGGCGGGAGGGGCAATTTAAGAAAAAAATCACTTAAAACAGAAAAAAAATTATTAGAAAATAACGGTGATACCTACAGAGTAATGCTATGGCATTTTAAAAAGCCAGAAATACATTCTTTAATTTTGTTTTTAAATAAAGTTGTTCGAAAGAATAGTTTTTGAAAAATTAATTTTTAAAATCAAAATTTTGAAAAAAAAAATGAAATTTTTTTTTTTAAACAATTTTTTTTCAAAATTTTACGTAATTAAGTATTATTTTTTTATTCAATATTCAATGCTCTTTTTAATTTTTGATCAAACACAAAAAACCGGATGTCAAAATGTTTTGTAGTTTTTGAGAAAATCAAAAATAACAAAAACTACTTTTGTTCTAAGAAAAGCCTTTTATTTTAGTTTTTACGTTTTTGGATTCTTATGTAGGTGAATTTACGATTGAAAGGATTAACTTTCTTTTTACTATTCTTTTAATTATCGTCTTATAAGCATACAATAATGTGACAAAATACTGGATTAACCATATTTCACACATTTTTTCATTGAGAACACCTGCGTGAGAGCATTGGTTTAAAATTGACCTGCCACTTTTTTATTATGGTGGGGACGGCTTGGCTTACCCCCCTATTATGGAAGACAACTCAACTTAGTTGAGTTGTCATCAACACAACTCAACTCTTAGACAACCAAACAAATTTTTCGTATTATGCAAGTCAACTAAAATCAGTTGTAATGAAAAAATGCGTTGCCGTCTTTTAGGAGTCGATTTGCTGTCAAAACCAGCTGCTCAACATGAAATACATACAAAACCAAGAATAAGAAATTGTGTGATGGAAAGTTCTCTCGATTTGTTTTTCGGTGGCTTGGAAGATGAAAATTTCCTTAATGTAGCCAAAATAAAAAAGAATATCCGTATATTTAATAAACTCATGTACACTCTTCTATTCCTAAAGTATGCATTTTTTTGATTCTAAATAGTTTTCCTAAAACAACCAACGTTCCTCAGCGATTCCACCAATTGTTAAACTTGCTAGTGCTCTTCGTTTCATGAGCGAAGGAAGTTGCCAAAAGTGATGTGATTGAGGCCTCATTTGTGGAAAATGGCTAAATGCTCAGCTAACATAGAGCAACAAGTCGTTCAAATTGTGATGGCCATGTAGTTTTCAAACTAAAATACACTCATTTCATTCTATTTTTATTAAAATTGTTGTTTAACTTACTGTTTTGTGTCCATATTTTTTATTCGAATGCAGATTTTTTCATTAAAATGTTCTACACAACTGCTTCGAACCAGTTGTCTGATTTTGACGCTTATTACAACTGAAGCACAACTCAACTTACTTACATAATACGAAGAGACAACTGAAAAGTCGACCAATTTGTTAGTTGTCTGCTAATCGACAACTGGTTGTGCTTTGACAGTCAACTGGTTGTGATCGATAATACCAATTTTAAGAATTACAACTAAACTATAGTTGAGTTGTCTTCCATAATAGGGGGGTTAGGTGCATTTAGTAAAAAGAAAGTTAATCCTTTCAATCGTAAATTCACCTACATAAGAATCCAAAAACGTAAAAACTAAAATAAAAGGCTTTTCTTAGAACAAAAGTAGTTTTTGTTATTTTTGATTTTCTCAAAAACTACAAAACATTTTGACATCCGGTTTTTTGTGTTTGATCAAAAATTAAAAAGAGCATTGAATATTGAATAAAAAAATAATACTTAATAACGTAAAATTTTGAAAAAAAATTGAAAAATTTTGATTTTGAAAATTAATTTTTCAAAAACTATTCATTCACTATTTATTTAAAAACAAAATTAAAGGATGTATTTCTGGCTTTTCAAAATGCCATAGCATTACTCTGTAGGTATCACCGTTATTTTCTAATAATTTTTTTTCTGTTTTAAGTGATTTTTTTCTTAAATTGCCCCTCCCGCCTAAACGGGGGGAAATAGACCCCCCTCCCAAACGATTTTTTTCTTGTCTAAGTCCAACCTACACGCCCTAGCTTTTTGTCACACCTTATGCCAATCACCCTGTATATAGATATTTCTATTTAAAAGTAAACTCAAACTATGTATGTATTTATCTTTGTTAACTCTCCTTCCTTCTACCTCCTTTTTCTCCTTTTCCAATCACACCTCGAATCCCGATTCCTTTATTCACATTTCCTCGTTTTTTTGTCTCCACGGATTAAATCTTCTCTCCTTCTCGATTTTTTTTCTTTTCTAAAAATTTCTCGATCCTTTTTTTGTTTTGCAACCTTCCTTACGACTTCCTGGAAGCTTGACGCTAACCAAGAAAGCAACCGTTGTTGATTCTCTACGAAACTTCACTCTCACACACACAAACACGGTTTCAACAAGTTGTTGGATGTGTTTCCAAAACTTGCCGAAACATAATGGCGAGTTCAGACCCCTTCCCAACTAAATTTTATTTCGAGAAAAATTGAAAATGAACTAAAATCGAGAAGGAGCCTTAATTAGGCATTTTCCTACTACTTTACTACTCGCGCGGGATTCGAAGTGTGAATTGAATTAAACTATTTTTGAAACTATAGAAAGGAGTGTTACTTCAACACCCATTTTTAAAAATGCATATATACTCGTACTTAACATTAATACTTAATCTTATATGCGTTAAAAACCCATTTTGTACATTTGAAAATTTAAGTTATTAAAAATTATGGAATTACACTACGTTACGTTAAATATTTAAAAAAAAAAATAATTACGTTGCAACATTTGTTATGTTGTGTTGTTCATTGGTCGAGTTGTTTTTGAGGTAAGTAAGAGTCCACCTGACTTGTTACTTCTTCGGCTCATCCGCCGGGAGCTATTCGCGTAAGCTCGAACACCTGCGTTTGTTGTTTTTGCAAAATATAGGCTAGGAACACCAGTGGTTAATAAGACCATGGTTGCCCTCAACTTCGCCAATATTTTGCAGCTGCAACCAAAAGAAAGAAAGGGGGAAAGAACCATCGAAGGGAAGTTTTTGTTGCGGTAAAATTTACCGTAACGAACTATTTAAAAGTTTTCCAAAGTATTTGATTTAAAAAAATCAAATCAGAAATGTTCAGTTTGTATTCTTATCAAAAATATAAATATAGCTCCAAAGAAAAAAATACTATCGTCATTTTAAAAGTATATACATACATGTACATATTGTATTGCATTGTAATGAAGAAACTAAATCTTTTACTTGTCCATTTTTGCGGCACCAGCTTATACAAAAAAAAAATGAAATATAAAAATAAAATTCACAAATTAAAAATCTTAAAAATGCACAGACAAAAAACCCCCATCACAAATCACATCCACAAGTTTACAGTTTACGAAGCGATGTCTGAAAGAACAAAGAAAGCTGTTCGATAAAGAGACATAAAAGCAAGACGCCATCTAGAAGTGAAAACTGTAACTAATACTGCGTCTCCACTGAACGATAATCTGAGATTTACTCAAATCTACTTAAAATCTCCTTGAAATCACTAGATTTACCATACAAAAATTAATCATCTCGATTCGAGATTTCAAATAAATCTACTTGAAATCTACTGCACTGAACGGATTCACTTTTTCATTTCCAATGAATCTGAGAGTTTGATGGAAGAAAAAAGAAAAAAAAAAAAAACAGTCTGTTGACAAACTGAACAAAAAAAAAAAAACATTTTAAAAACTGTAAATAGCTTCAAGCTCATTTACTACGTTTATATGAGGTATTGAAGCGAGCTTGAAGAAAATCGAGCTCTCAACTCAAATGACGAAAAACCTGGGTCGAAAATCCGACCCTAATCCAACTCGATCTTTCGATACTGCATATAAACGTAGTAATTGACTTATAGGGCCCATACACTACGCAAACACGTTTGTTCAAACGTGTGTTTGAGCAAACATATTTTCGCCACACACTACACAAACATGTTTGAGAGATATTAGTTTTTATTAGAAAAAAAAACAAAAAAAAAAAAAAATTTGGTCAAGAAAAATTCGTTCGTCTTGTTTATTAATCTTAATTTCATGAAAATTGGCATCTGTTTGAGCAAAATTCAACACACACCACTCAAACATGTTTGTGCAGTCACGGAAAATTCAAAATTTTTTGAATTTCTTCAAACCGTTTGCGCAAATACTCAACATCGCTACACACTACTCAAACAGTTTGCACAAACATTTTTACAACAACAAAAGGCATTTGTTTGCTCAAACGGTTTGCGTAGTGTATGGGCCCTATTACTAGTTCAAACTACTTGATGCCGCAAAAACTTTTGGCTGGAGCATAATGGTAAATATGATTGTATTTTAGTTGAAAAAAAAGACTTTAAATATTTGTATTTTTAAGGAAAAGAAAACAAAATCAAAAAGGACGTTATGGTCGAAAAAAGAGGAAGCACTGTTGGTGGAGGCTTGGGCAGAAAAAATAAGGGATCTGCGAGGCGCTCGAAAAAATTTGCATATATACAAATAGATTGTAAAAATTCTCGGTTGCAAATTCAGTCCTCGTGAGATCCAAGTAAAAATACATAATCTGACCAACAGATACAAGTAAGGTGTTTTAGTTTTGCAATTCCTTAGTTAAACTTTATTATTTCCAGAAAAGAAAAGAAAATGATTGGCCTTTATGGAGGATCGCCATCTGAATGGCCTCTTTATGCCAGAGTGCATGAGATAATTGGTGGTACCATTATAAATAACTTGCCTGAAGTGGTAGAGGAAAGTGTTCCAATTCCAGCTGCAGGTGAATTTAAAACAATTATGAAAAAAAAAAAATTTTTTTAAATTTGTTTTTGATTTATTTAAATTTCAAAAGAAAGTCATTCGAACATCGAAAGCAGCTCAATAATGTCCGATTGGGGCGACGTTTCTGATATTGAAGAAATTTCGGCCATAGCATCCACTTCGACTTCTGGGGCATCTGCGTCGACTTCAACAGCTGCAAACAAAAAATTAAATAATTTTGAAAAGCAGTTCTTGGAGATTGACCTCAAAATCGAAAGCCATTTGGAAACAATTAATGAGAGTGATGAGAAAATGATAGCAATAGAAGAAAGGCGGAACGAAATCTTAGAAAGATTTTTAATATCATCTCAGAAATTTCAAGACACTGTGCTTACATTAATAAGAAAAGACTGATAAGTAGAATTTAATACCTTAATTTTATGTTATGTTTTGTGTTTTACTTTAATTTGATTTTGAATTCAAATGTATGTACATATATATAATTGCAAATCTTTTTTTGTTTTTTTATGTTATTTTTTTTATTTTTATGAAGTGAATTAATTTTTTGTTTTGTATGTTAAGTGAATTTTGTTAATTTATTTATGTTTTGTTTAATAAATTAAAACAGAATTAATTTTTGGGTTTATTTTTCCATTTGGATAGTTTGGATTTGGATTTTATTATAATTAGGGAAGTATATTCATATATGTAGTATATACTTACATAAAATTACATAAAAATTCGGTTATAGCATTTCGTATGTTCACTGCTGTTGGGTTCGTGTCTGTTATTGTTGATGAAAATTCCGGTTGTTCTCTCCCTGCAGATGCATGTGCATGTGACTTGTCCCATGATAAACAGAAAACAAGGTATGCTCATTAGATTTTTGACAGTTCTGCTCTGACGTCACAATCATCTCGCTGGTAAATTTGATAGAAGAAAAAAAATTCATTTCATGCGATACTTTTTATTATTTTTCTATTTTTACAGTTTGTCTCTTAAAAATAAAAATTAAAGTCTACATTTAAAAAATAATTTTTTTTACACTTATATCTAGAGACACAGCTTTTAAGTGAGTTTCCATAAACTTTCCTTGTGTATAGGTATAGAACTTCTTTATTATTTATCATAAAAATACTTTCTAGTAATTTAACTCTTTTGAGGAACATAGTGCTTGGTTTTTTAAGTCCTCCTTCAGATTTTTCGTCCACTCACGTAAAACTTGAAGAATATTTTGGTCGTTGGCCACTTTGCACTTCTTTATATGCGAGGTATTCAAGGGCATCTTCTTTTAACTCGTCGTATTTATTTAACACCTTCACTTCTTTTTCCAACTGCATGATTCGCAATTTCTTAGAGCAGTTGCATTCAACTCTATTTAAGAAATTAAAACTTAATAGTAAGTATAAGTATACCATCTCTTAACCGTGCCTTACTAACTTACTCTGTCTGAGTACTAATACCATTGGGATATACACAATTCTCCTGATTTTCCTGATCACAATCTTCTTCTGTTGATGGTTTTAAAGAACAGTTTAAAACAAAGTTAATGAATTATAAAGAATATTTTATGATTAATTCAATTTATTAACTTTTCAAAAGCATCCAAACATTCATTCACGTTTTTTTTGTTTCCTCTGAGTTCTTGTCTCTAGACGATTGTTTATGCTCAATTGGCAATTTTTTGGATGGAACTGAACCGATCTTCAAACTTCTCTTATCTTCAGTATATCCTAAAGTATATCATCATTCTCAACAAAATGCTCCGAACAAACCCGACTATTTATCAAGAAATATTCGTTTTTAATTTCACAAAACTTTATCCACATTTGGCACAATTCTTTATCCTTTGGAAAGTAGTGAAATCTAAGTTTTTTTCTCATTGTTTTTTCTTCCTGGGGAATTATAACAACCCAAAACAGCACATACAACCATTTTAAACTTCTGGTTTTTATTTTTCAAATTTTAAACTTTATTTATTTAACTGCAAGCTCACAAAATATAAAATCCAATACAAATTTCCAACTAAACAAACTCGAATGTCAAAATCGGAGATGATTCCTACGTCATCACTTTTCAAGATGGCGACATGTCAGATGCAATAAGCATACCTTGTTTTCTGTTTATCATGACTTGTCCATTGCTTATTTATTTCCTCATTGTGTTCAGTCAGTGCTATACGGATAAGGTTTCATCAACAAATCAGAAAACCTAAAAGCGGAATCGCCCAGTAGAACAACCGGAACATCCACTCCACACAAGTTCTTTGACATATCCTTTAGAATAGGATTTTGATGATGTAATTTAAGAGTAGAGCTTTCAAAGATTTGTGAATCATTGCAACGACCTGGGCTTCCAACGTTTATGTACAGGAATCGGTATCTGTAAAAAAAATATACCTATTTAAACTCAAAAAAGGTGAAAACAAAAATATTAACCTATAATCCACGACAGCAAGCAAGTCAATCGAATACCAACCCTTAAAGTTGAAATAGTCAACAGCATCTTTTGCAGCAGGTCTGACTTCTATATGGGAGCCATCTTTAAAAGAAATATGTATAAAAACAAACCAATTTGTTTTGCAAACATATGTATATACTTACCTATTGCTCCAAAACACTGAGGAAATCCTAATTTTTCAAATCCTTTTACATTTTCTTTGACGATGTCAGGGGTGAGCGGATAAGCCGACATATGTATATGTTAACACCTTCAATACTTCTTTACAAAATTCAATTACAATTTTTCCAATCGTGCATTTTCCCACTCCAAACAGATTTGCCACACTTCGATACTCTGCGGAAGATCCTAAGGCATAAAGCGCTATCGCCACTCTTTTTTCTAGAGGAATAGCTTTTCGACAGCTTGTATCCTTTTTTTTAAGGTGCTGGAGACTGCTACAAAGGATTTGAAAATGATGGGGTACATCCTAAAATTCTCTTTGAAGAAAACATCATCATTCCTTACGATGTCTTCTTCCCAAAAAGTACTTCTTCGAAGCTTTGAAAGATACAAGACTGGACAATTTATTTATGTATGTTAAAAAAAATACAATTACTGATAACTTACTTTGACCCACATGTTTCTCGTTTTCAATCTTTTATGCAGTAACATTTTTGTTTTCCTCAGAGCAATTATTTTTAAAATATACATTTGGCGTTTTTCCCTCTGGCATTCAGATTGTCTGTTTAAGGCCGCCATCAAAAACTGGATTTTTTTCTTCATTTAAATAATTTAAAACTAAAATTTTAATTTCAGTTGAGAACATTCTTATTCTATTTCTAATAGCCAACAAAACTTTCAATTGTGTTTGTGACACTGTTTGTAATTCAGATCTTATAAATATGTCAAAATAAATCTAACAAGTACAGTGGAAACACTACTAGATTATTTTAAATCAAACTGGAAAATAATCTAGATTATCGTTCAGTGGAAACGTAGTATAAGATTTATAAGGGCTTACAGCTGAAAGTTATTGTTCCGGTATGAAAATGAATGTATTCAGGCCAAGATGATGTATTCAACTTTCAATTTCCTTTTATTACTACGTTTATATGCAGTATCGAAAGATCGAGTTAGATTAGGGTCGGATTTTCGACCCAGGTTTTTCGTCATTTGAGTTGAGAGCTAGATTTGGAGTTGAGTTGAAATGGTGTTGAGCGATTCTGAAACATTTTGTTAAGTCAACTCCTCGACCCAGGTTTTTCGTCTCATATTTCGACTCGACACCGCTGAGCGAGTGAGATCGAGTCGAACGAAGCTGATTTCAACTCAATACCCGTTTACAAAGGGTCGAAGCGAGCTTCAAGCTCGCTTCAATACCTCATATATGTAAACGTAGTATATGTGTTTTTGTTTTTTTTTTTTTTTTTTTGTGAAATACATAAAATATGGAAATTTTGAAATTGTACTAAATTGAAACAAATTGTACTTTAGTACTTGTACAAACTCAATTGTATCAAATTCAGTATAATTGTTCCGAATTTTACATCTCTGATGTCGATACGAAAGTTCGTAAATGATAAGGTAATTTTAGGATTCGACAATGTACGAGTAGTTCATCCAGCGAATTTCATAATTCAGTTTTACTTTACAGCGGATGCGTAAAGTCAACGGATCGAGTTAACTCACTGGGAGTAAAATTCTGCGAATTCTGTAATCGACATGAATAAAAATTTCTTTTTTACTACTTGTTTTGTATCTTATGCTACTCTCCACTATAAAATCTTGCGCTAATTTCAACGCCACCACCAGGATAGCGTACGTACCACAAAATTACGCTCCATACTATACTACTACCTTTGAATACAGGGTGATTGGCATAAGGTGTGACAAAAAGCTAGGGCGTGTAGGTTGGACTTAGACAAGAAAAAAATCGTATGGGAGGGGGGTCTATTTCCCCCCGTTTAGGCGGGAGGGGCAATTTAAGAAAAAAATCACTTAAAACAGAAAAAAAATTATTAGAAAATAACGGTGATACCTACAGAGTAATGCTATGGCATTTTGAAAAGCCAGAAATACATTCTTTAATCTTGTTTTTAAATAAAGTTGTTCGAGTGAATAGTTTTTGAAAAATTAATTTTCAAAATCAAAATTTTGAAAAAAAAAATGAAATTTTTTTTTTAAACAATTTTTTTTCAAAATTTTACGTAATTAAGTATTTTTTTTTTATTCAATATTCAATGCTCTTTTTAATTTTTGATCAAAAACAAAAAACCGGATGTCAAAATGTTTTGCAGTTTTTGAGAAAATCAAAAATAACAAAAACTACTTTTGTTCTAAGAAAAGCCATTTATTTTAGTTTTTACGTTTTTGGATTCTTATGTAGGTGAATTTACGATTGAAAGGATTAACTTTCTTTTTACTATTCTTTTAATTATCGTCTTATAAGCATACAATAATGTGACAAAGTACTGGATTAACCATATTTCACACATTTTTTTCATTGAGAACATTGGTTTAAAATTATTGACCTGCCACTTTTTTATTATGGTGGGGTCGGCTTGGCTTAGGTGCATTTACGAAAGAAAGGATTAACTTTAAATAAACAGTAATTATGTATTTTATCTAAATATGCATGTATTTATTATTTAAATTGATTTCAAGATTCAGGAACATTTTTGTTCTTATTTCGCAATTGCATTTTTCTGTCACTAGTTAGGGCGTGTAACGCTGCATTATTTAAAAAACATTCGCAGATCAATATTAATCCAATGCTCTCACGCAGGTGTTCTCAATGAAAAAATGTGTTATTGTATGCTTATAAGACTGATAATAAAAAAATTTTACAAAAAAAGTTAATCCTTTCTTTCGTAAATGCACCTAAGCCAAGCCGGCCCCACCATAATAAAAAAGTGGCAGGTCAATTTTAAACCAATGCTCTCACGCAGGTGTTCTCAATGAAAAAAATGTGTGAAATATGGTTAATCCAGTACTTTGTCACATTATTGTATGCTTAAAAGGCGATAATTAAAAGAATAGTAAAAAGAAAGTTAATCCTTTCAATCGTAAATTCACCTACTCGTACATAAGAATCCAAAAACGTAAAAACTAAAATAAAAGGCTTTTCTTAGAACAAAAGTAGTTTTTGTTATTTTTGATTTTCTCAAAAACTACAAAACATTTTGACATCCGGTTTTTCGTGTTTGATCAAAAATAATTAAGAGCATTGAATATTGAATAAAAAAATAATACTTAATTACGTAAAATTTTGAAAAAAAATTGTTTAAAAAAAAAATTTCATTTTTTTTTTCAAAATTTTGATTTTGAAAATTAATTTTTCAAAAACTATTCACTCGAACAACTTTATTTAAAAACAAAATTAAAGAATGTATTTCTGGCTTTTCAAAATGCCATAGCATTACTCTGTAGGTATCACCGTTATTTTCTAATAATTTTTTTTCTGTTTTAAGTGATTTTTTTCTTAAATTGCCCCTCCCGCCTAAACGGGGGGAAATAGACCCCCCCTCCCATACGATTTTTTTCTTGTCTAAGTCCAACCTACACGCCCTAGCTTTTTGTCACACCTTATGCCAATCACCCTGTATAAAACTTATAGTACTCGTACTATCAAGAAGACGAAAGATTGTGGCGACATCTTAAGGCTAGGCATTGCAATTGCTAGATTTGTCTTTGCTAAATTTAACAATAAAATATTCTCTTTTTTACTACTTGTTTTGTATGTTATCCTAGTCTTCACTGTAAAAGCGTGCGCTAATTTCTGCGACACCACCAGGCTAGCGTTCGCAATACAAAATCACGATCATGGATATATACTACTATATACTATACTATAGGGTGTATATATGTATACAAAGGTAATACACTGAGAACTAAGTCGCTGCCTTCCAGACTATTGGAAGTGTGGTTTTATAAGCGTCGTCTACTGTATATTGTCAATACATAATGTAAATTTTATTTAATAATCAATTCACTTTGGTTGAATGCTTCCAACTAAATTTGATACTTAAAGTAGCTACCACAACATGATTTATCACAATTATTTTATAATTTGCTGAACTTCAATCCTATAGCTCTCTAACGCCACAGACAAACACTTTTAGCACAGTAGCACTATCTTCGAGAAGATTGTTAATTCTAAAAACTGCGGTTATCAGTCCGACTCCACACCACAATGGTGTGGCATTAGCCAGCTGGAATCTTTAATCAAGTTCAAGGAACTCAGACTCTTCTTGCAATGCTTCATGAGAATTTTATAGTAAGATTTATGCCATGTTTTAAGTAGTTAGTTGCGGTGAAGCTGTTCAAAATGAGCACTTCTTATTCTTGACTGGACCAGTTTTTTTTGGTGAGCATTAATTCTGTTGCTGTCGATGAAGGAAGTCATAACTTTCGTTGGTCTGCTAAAACAAAAACAAAGTTTCTTTATTAATTTGTACAAATAAGTTATGGAAGTTCAACGATTTGTTTATCATTTCTTTCGATGTTGACCTAATTTTTCAAGTTCTGACGTTTGACTTGTTTACGGTGAACGTTTGGGGTGCGTTATTGATGTTGTGGTGAATTTCAAATCTCTGTGATAAGATCAAAAGACAGCAGGCTCATAGTTAGGATTATGTATGGGAGGGGGGGTTGGTCATTAAAAACAAGTCTTGAGGAAACTTAAAACTATTATTCTTCGGATTGGTGAATGAAAGAACAATTTTGTGCGGTCAAAAGCAGACTAACATCGGTCATTCTTAAGCTCTTTCTGCGGACTTGCTTCTTTAAGAAACTTAAGTATTGTAGTGAAATAATGGACTTAGAGGGCTGAAAATAGCATTTTTGTGACCGAGAGTATTTTCAGAAGTTGTAGTTCACTCTCTTCTTTCTATAGACGTCCCAGATACCGATGTCTCTGATATACGAAAGTATCACATCTACCTTATTTATAGTCCAGTGTTTTCTCGTGAGGATTACATAATATGTATGTGGGATTGCTCACTAGGGCAAGAATACTGATGTGCGTTCTCAGTTTGTAGTGACCAGTGAGAAAACCCGTTCTTATTCTAAGGTTATTCTTATACTAAATCCGATACTGGATGTAAAGCGATGTTGGTTGTAGCTTCGAAGAACCATTTTGGACTTCCTTAGTTTTAGAAGTTCTGTCCATAATTTTGATCTTATGGCCTGCTCTTTTCATTCTATTTTTGATCATGTTCCCTCCTATTCCACAATAGGGATCAGGCCCCATTAGGGATGTCGTTGCACCTATTTTAGTCAAACAGCCTGGCGCTTCTTTTCCAATAAAAACTACGTGTCCCACTATCCAATGAAGTGTGACATTATTATGCTTGCGAGGTCAATTAGCGTACCCACACACTCCCATATCAGCTAAGAACTAATTTAATAGAAGTTTGAGTGCTGCTTAGCTTTCCGATAGGATGACAATGTCTTTGTTGAGGTAATTTCTTTCGAGACTTCGTAGGGCACATTACTCTAAATTGCCCCACAGACAAAGAAAGTTTTGTTTTATTGGCTATTAAAAATAGAATAAGAATGTTCTCAACTGTAATTAAAATTTTAGTTTCAAATTATTTAAATGAAGAAAAAAAAATCAAGTTTTTGATGGCGGCCTTAAACAGACAATCTGAACGAAAACAGACAATCTGAGGAAAACAAAAATGTTACTGCATAAAAGATTGAAAACGAGAAACATGTGGGTCAGAGTAAGTTATCTGTAATTGTATTTTTTTTATTAACATACATAAATAAATTGTATATTTGTTAAATCCATTCTTTTATCTTTCAAATCCTCGAAGAAGTACTTTTTGGGAAGAAGACATTTGCCGAAGCCTCCACCAACAGTGCTTCCTCTTTCTTCGACCACAACGTCCTTCTTTTTAATTTTGTTTTCTTTTCCTTAGAAATACAAATACTTAAAATCTTTTTTTCAACTTAAATACAATCGTATTTACCATTAACTCCAGCCAAAAGTTTTTGCGGCATCAATTAGTTTGAAGCTGTTTACAGTTATTAAAATGTTTTTTTTTTTTGTTCAGTTTGTCAACAGACTGTTTTATTTTTTCTTTTTCTTCCATCAAACTGTCAGATTCATTCAATGGAAAAGTGAATCCGTTCAGTACAGTAAATTTCAAGTAGATTTATTTGAAATCTCGAATCGAGATGATTAATTTTTGTACTGTAAATTTAGTGATTTCAAGTAGATTTGAGTAAATCTCAGATTATCGTTCAGTTGAGACGCAGTATAATGAAGTTTTGATATGAAAGCTTTTTCTCTAGTTCATGGCTTAATGATGGATTATAGATGGAGTATACGTAGAATATTATCTAGGTCATTTAGGCAACCCGACTTCGCTAGTCTTTTTCAAGCTCAATTACTGGCTATCAGAGAAGCATGCAAGGTACTCAAACAAGATCAAAACTAGAATCGGCAGCTGCCATTAATTTATTTAATTATTTATTCGTCTTTAAAGTTACAAAACTTTGCCTAGACTCATTTAAGGATAATAATAAATCTGTAAATACAATAATTTTAACAATCAATAATATTACAATAAATTAACTAAGGTATTCTTAATTTGAGATCTATTTAAATCAAAATTAATACCAAAATCATAATTTTCATTAAAATCTATGCTAACTCTGGTGACAGGATTTTGGCGAGCGTAGCCAGTACTGTGAAAAGGAACATTTAAAAAATGTCCACTTATTGGGCGCAAAGTCCAAGTACAAAGTAGGTAGGTGAATAAATATTAAACATCAAACCAAGAGGTTTTAGGTCAATAAGTATATATGTATCTTGCTTCATAGGATGGAACACTTGTATTTCGAAAGGTTTTTCGTAGAGCAAACTTAGTGAATCTCTTTTGAACCTTTTTTTTTCTAAACGATAAATGCTAGATTGTGTGTAGGGTTTCCATATAACGCTGCAATACTCCAGCTGCGATAGACTAGAATAAAAAGTTTTTAAGGTGTATGGATCTTCGAAGTTCTTTGAATTTCGAATTAAGAAACCCAACACGGAATTTGCTTTTGAAATACCGTGATCTATATGACAAGCAAAATTCATTTTGGAGTCGAATATAACCCCTAGATCTTTTTGGCTATAAAATCTCTGTAAAATATCGTTTTCGAGTTTGTAATCAAAACACCAGGGATTTTGATTTCGGGAAATTGCAACTACGCTACATATTGTGTTGTTGAAGTACAGCCCATTAAGCTTGCACCAATCGATAATACTGTTTAAATCAGAGTGAACCTTATTTGTATCATGAATTGAGTGTATGCTGCTGAATTTTTTATATCATCATAAATAAAAGACATTCAGAATAGTATAAATGAAGTGGTAAGTCATTTATAAAAATAATAAAAAGCAGCGGTCGAAGATGACTTCCTTGAGGAACACCTGAAAAGTTAAATATTTCTTTAGAAAACACGATACCAATTTTGACAATTTGCTTTCTACCTACTAAATAACTCCTCACCGATGGGTTTTACCTTGTCGTCTTGTAGTGGTGAAAAGGTTTAAGTCTATTTCTCCGGCAATCCAGCTGGAGATTTAGGAAACTAAGAAAACCCAAAATTTAAAGTGATCAGGAAAGTCACGGCCAAAGCGTAAAGAAAACTAATTGAGATAGTGTTCTCTTTTGCGATATTTTGGTTTCAGCAATCTAGGATAAATGATGCTAAAAATAATCGTTAAGATTAAGAAAGATTGCTTAGAACTATCGTTCCTAGTTCGTTGTAGGCCGAATAAAGACTTATAAAGGGTGCACACTCCTAGTTGTTGATTACTACTTCGATCGATTGCTGGGTGTGTGTATTCTAGGGTTGACACTTGACATGCCCTGAGCTTTGCAGTAACTGCAGGAAGTGACCTCACGGTTGCGAAGCTCCATCGGAAGCTATATTCTGACACCATGGGAGATAGTGCCCAGGAGGTAGAGGGCTGTTGCATCTTCTATGCTTGGCTTGGCTTAGACCTATGTCTACCCCTCTGCCTCTGACTATCTATGAGGCGATTAAAAAGTCGTAGTCGCTACAAATTATTGTCATTCACGCAATAGGAGAACATGCAGCGAAGCTTAGCATACCTCACAAAACTCACTGTCACTGACGAACTTCGGTTATTTATTCTGTATGGTGCCTTGATTCCTTAGATCCCGAGCTAGAGGATTGAGGGTTTTGACGAAAGTTTACGGTGCGGGGGCCGGATGATCACTCAATCGGATTGGCTACTCTTTCAGCGCCAGTCAACAAGCTGCCTCGATGGTGTCGAATGATTGTGCAAAAGCAAACACACAATACGAGACATCAAAACCTACTAGATCTTTTCTCATTTTTGACCTCAATATAAACTGGACGACTCCGTGCGAATGTCCACGATTTCCAATATCAATTCCATCCACAGGTTCATACGAGTTATGGTATCCAAATTGCACTCTTCAGCCCTAATTGGTCTATTCACACTTTGCTAAGCCCCTCGCTTGCTACGCACCTGATTATAGTGGTCAGCACCTACAGATTTTAATGTGATTTTAGAAATTTATCTCACTTAAGCTGTTTTTGTTTTTTTTTTTTTTAATTAAGTTATTGAAGAAATCCAACAAAGTTGTTCGATATATTTTCATGACACTTTTTGGAGCAGAGAAATTGTAATTTATTGTCAATCAATAAAATCGATTGTCTGATAAATTAACTTATCATCGGAACCAACGCAGATGGGACTTAACTTTTACTTAAGACTTTTGATTTCACTCTAAGAGATTTCATCTAGATATCGAAAGTGGTTCAGCTCGAACTAGTAAAAATGTTAAAGAATCAGACGAATTAGCAAAAAAAAAAACAATCTAAATGATACGAGTATTTATAAAATTCAAATGACTCTTTCCTCAAAGCGTAGGAAGATACTGTCCGTTGTTCTGGAGCCAGCTGAAGATTTGTAAATTTATTGTTTAATGTTAATCACTCCATAATGGATTGAGGGTGCCGTCGTCGTTGTCGAAAGTGAACGTGCCTCACATAAAACCGCACAAGAATCGTTCGTTTATGTTTGGGTTGGCGGTTGGGATGTGTCATCTATAGTTGGTAGTTGTTGCATGACTCGTTTTGGAGTTTGATATTTTTTAATTGTTTTTTGCAGTGCAGGAATATGCACTCAATCGATTATTATTATTCTTTGCACAATCACCATGTGGTTTGTATAGGAAACTTCGTTGTTGGTTGGTTTTATAGCATTTTGTAAAGTATTAAAAAAAACCTTGATCATGAAAATTTCTGTTCCGACTATTAAAGCGGAATACAAATTTATTAAAGTAATTTTTATTAGCTCTGTGAATTATAATGGTGAGATGTGTAATATTTAGAACAATAAAATAAGTCATTTTGACAGGTTTAGTTTCATTGGTTGTAAGAGGAGTTCTAATAACTGGCTTTGGTCAACCATTAACATTTAAATTGAAAATACTTTTAACAGGATTCGCATCAGGATCTCATTCATAATGCATGACATTCATACGAAGCTACTTAAAAAAAATCTGATACATCGCTAAACGTTTCTGATGTGTAAACATCTTGCCGGCGGCGCACAGTGGCGGAAAATCCCAAAAACTTTGCCAAAATTATTTTTTGTGTTTGCAATGTAATAAATGCTTTTATATATCAGATTAAACTATTACGAATGCAAAAGGAAGAGTTTTTTATTATATTTAGTTGTAAAAAAAAATAATAATGACAACGGGGCAAAATTTTAAACAACCTATTATAAAGGGCTCAGCATCTTACTAGCTCTTCGAAAATCTTAAACCTTTTCTTCGTTTCACTATCTAGTAAAATACTAATTCTCTTTTATTAAAAATGGTGCATCTGAACACGTTTTAATCACGACAGTTCTTGAAAATTAACAAAACAAACAAAACCAAATCTGGGGAACAGTGAACAGACCTATTAATTTGAAATGTCGGAAACTTAAAAGTCGAATTTATTTACAATTTATTTTGTTATTTGTTTATTTGTGAAAACCATTTTCGAAACGAAACCAGGAGTGTTCAAGCTATAGGCATAGCTGGGCACCGTTCATCAAACAGTTAACTTCGTTAATCGTTAATCCGCTACTAAAAAAGTTAGTTTCGTTAAACGTTAAAGCGTTAAATTTTGGAAGAATTAACGCAAGTTAACGTTAATCGTTAATCCGTTAACATGTTAACATGGCCGTTGCTCAACGAATTGCGCAACAAGTGCATGGGCCAGTGTACGAGCTCGTGTTGCTCCTTGAAAATGTTCGATCAACACGTTGAGCAACATTTTCAAGATAATGTGTTGCACATTATTTGTTCAACGCGTTGATTAACTTTTTAATTTTTTTTTTTGGGATTTCTTGACGTAATATTGTGTTTTGCGTTGCGTTGGCTGCAGTGAAATGTGTCTACGTGGTTGAACTATTGCGTTGCCATGAACTTGCAGTTGTTGCAACTTGTAAACTGTAGTTTATTTTGGTTTTTCGTCATGGAAGGTGATAAAAAATCAGAGTGGACCACGGAATTAATTTTGCAAATGATTTCGGCAATTGAGGAAAAGCCCAATATATGGTACATTAAGAGCCCCGCTTATAAAAATCGAGATACCAGGGAATTGGCTTAGTCTCAAATTTCCTCGAAAATGCAATTGCTTAAACTTTGAATTCGAATTCACGGGCACGGTGGGATCAATCGATTTTAATTTCTCATATATTTCATTGAAAAAACAATTTTCTTCGCGACTCAAAAAAAAAATCATCTACCCAGAATCGTCTTGGCTGTTTTTTCTTCCTTTGTCGTTCATTTTCGAATATTATTAATGCGGCAGCCACTTTTTTTTTCTTAGAGGAAATCATACTAATACGGAACAAATTGAAAAATATTTTAAAGCGAAGGCGTGCGTCGACAATAAATGTATGTACATATCTACCGAACTGAAGTCAAAATTATTTCAGGTTTGACGTTTGAGTTTTTTGTTTATCGTGGTGCGTTCAACGCGTTCCCCAACGAGTGATCCTTGGTTAAGTGTACGAAGGTATCAACTCGTTCATCAACTGGTTGAGCAAAAATATCGAAAGTTGATCATATATTATCGCAGTTGATCAACTCGAAATTATTTTTTTCTGTCAAAATCGAACAAGTTTATCAACTAGTGTACGAGGTTATTCAACATTTGAGTAAGTTGGTCCACTGGAATCAGTTTTAAGAGTTGATCAACTAGGTGTGCGGGGTTAATCAACATATGGGAAAGTTGGTCAATTATGTGTACGGGGTTCCAAACGCATTTTGTTCCACGTTAGTTGCTCAACGTGAATTACGTAAGTTGCTGCACTAGTGTAAGAGGTTGTAAATTCGTTTATCCAACGAAAAGTTGAATAAAAAGTTGAACGAAGTTGGTTGAACTTATCGCGCACATAGTGGGCGACCGGCATAATGAAATAATCAAACGAAACGAATCTCTTCGCAGTTTTCTCACTCGCACGCGCCGTCAAAATATAATACGTACCTAGCTGTTTTTGTTTCACCCGCGGCACGTGCCGCACGGCAATTGTCTCATACTTGTCTGAACCTGTTTTTCGCCGCGCGGTAAATAGTAGGCATTGGATTAACGATTAACGGACTTAACGTGGATTAACGGATTTAACGTGTCCGTTAATATTTTTAAAAGTTAACTTAAAAGTTAATCCGTTAATCAAAATTTTAACTTCGTTAATTAACGATTAACGGATTAACGAGTTAATGCCCAGCTATGGCTATAGGATTGTGCAAGTTACTGGATCAAGTTAAAAAATTGTAGTTTTTATTTAATAAAGATCCATTTTAATGATTTTAAAACAAAAATAATGATGTTATTAATAAATAATTTTAATTGAAACGTTTTTCGATTCCTAAATATGCACGTGTTCAAATGAAATTCAGAAATTCACATATTATGAAGAATAAAACCTTATACGGAAATACTAAGGGAATTTCCTGGGATTCCCCTTTACAAAAACCGTTTGCACCAACATCCCAGTGCAAGGTACATAAATTCAAAAATTTAGAAAATTCAATATTAAACTTTGTTCAAGTTACAGAGTTTGCATAAATTTTACTTGTTCAACTTATAGAGTACTTAGGGGAAAAATTCAAGGTATTGAGTCTTAAAAATAATCCGTTTAAGGTATAGAATGCGTAAGGGGAAAAAATATTTGTTCAAGTTATTGGAATGTTCAAGTTATCGTATGTTCAAGTTAACGAGAGTCTACTGTATATCAAAATCTTCGCCTTCCGAAAAAATTTTAAACTATTTAATTTAATTTTAGGAACAAATATCTAATGAATCATAAAAAAACACAATTCAACTCTTTCAAATAAAATTGTCAAGAGATTTTTTTGTGGAAAATGACAGATTTCATATGAATTTTCAGAAAGTTAAAGTAGCCAGTTTGTGAAAATATTTGAAAATAAGAGTAAACTTTGAAGTGGTGATTCTGCAAGTGACTCTTTTATGTTTAAATTTTCTGGCTTTCGTAATCGCTCCATAGCTAAGATATATATTGGCACCATGTTTTTTTGGCAGCATCTCTAAAAATATTGAATTGAAACTTTGTTAATTTGGCCTGAATAAATATTGAAAAAGTATCATCTTCAGTAAATGGAATTACAGTAAAAATCGGTTATAACGACAACGGTTATAACGAAATATCGGTTATTACGAACTAATCTCTAAGTCTCGACCAAAGTTCATGCTAAGTATACTAACCAAATATCAGTTTTAACGATATCGCCTTTAACAAACTATCGCTTATAACAAATAGTTTTAAATTGAAAATTTTCGTTTATAATGAATATTAAAAAAGTAAATAAGTAGGCATTGGAAATTCCGTGCATTTCAATTAATAAATTATGGGGATTTCCCTTTTTCTGTTTTTTTTTATCCGCGAATTTCGTATTCGTATTCTGTTTCTGACAGGAACTGGGATAGTCATATCTCATATTTTATAAAAGAAAGGTAAAGTGTGTTAGTTTTTTTTTCAAAATGAATTCAAAACGTAGAGATTTTACAATCTGCAATAATTTCAAGGCTCAATGCTGGTGACTTCAATAAAAGTTTGTCCACTTTTTAATAAACAACATAAAATTGAAAATCGGTTATAACGAAACACCGGATATAACGATTTTGACTGTATTTCGCAATCCAATTTTTTATAAGCTTTTTGGTATTTTCCGGTGCGTGATGGAGTTGAAAAGCATACATCTTTTATTACAATGGAAGAATCAATTTTCACTTGTTGCCAAAGTTGCATTTGGGCCGCATAGCTTGATTCTCCAGCGTTTTCCGCCTTCAATTTGTGGCCGTCCAGCTACTGTATAGATTCGGCATGGAAACGGTATTTCGAACTCCAACCAGGTTTTGAATTTATATTGGAAAGCTCGGTAATTTCTAGATGAAAATAACCATCGATCCTTATATCCATTTACAAATTTAGGCAATATTTTCTTTGTTCCATCAGATGTACCAATGTGAGTGAAATTTTCAACTTTTTCTGGCAAAAACTCAATTTTTTCTTTTGAATCATGTGATGAACAAGTTCTTTAAACCTCACTTAGCTGATTTCTTGATAAAAAAAATTAAGTTTGATTGTGAGCCTTTTCAAAAAATAAGAAAATCAAAAACTATTTTTTGAGGCGAACTTGAATTTTCAGTGTGTTCAACAGATTTCATCTACAATATCTCTTAACATCGCAAAATATCGCAACATTTTTTATTAATAACTTGTAAGGGAGATATCAACGTAAATTAAGAGCTACAATTCATCACGGGATCTCACGGGAAACATAAACTTTTCCATTACTACACATTTTTTTTTTAGTCACAAAAGGGCGTTTCTTCATCTTGTACATATTATACACCAACATATAACATGAATTTATTTAACTGTTTTCTATTGATTTGACTAAACATACCACCAGCAAAAGATTCCATATTGTTTTATGATGAACAAAATACGAGTATTTACACAGCGGAAAAAAAGATCAAGAAAACCAACCTTCTCCCACAAACAAAATCTTTAACTCGGCTTATTATGTAAAATGTTCCCACTTTAGTCGCATCGCCTGACTAAATAGATGCAAAAAAAATAAAGGGATTAATCAGATCAAATATTAATCTGTTAAATATGGCAATGTTTAATGACCATTTCAATATCGTTAATAGTAAGAATAAAGAGGAGAGGTCCTAAGCGTCTGCCTTGTGGAACTCCGGAGGTAGCTAAGAAATCATCAGAGAAGGAAGATCTGAATCGAACTTTGTTGTATCGGTTGTTCAAGTAAGAAGAAATCCATTTTAAGAAGATAGGTTCAAGCCCAAGGGTCGACTGTTTGAATAGAATAAGCTTATGTGAGATATTGTCAAAGGCCTTACTGAAATCGGTTGAGACAACGTTGACTTCCTTTCCGTTTTCTAAGGCTGAGAGGCTAAAAGATACGAATTCAACAATGTAAGTCGTTGTGGACCTGCCGTTGACAAAGCCGTGTTGTCGAGGGGAGGCAATAACTTAAAACGTATGCATGTGTATTACTGGCGCCTTAGTCGCCCATATTTCTATCGATGCGATAGTTACAGGAAATGGGCCAAAAATACATATGTGATTTAGGAAAAGCGTTATGTACAGCTATATATAGATATTTTAACACTTTTTCGGATTTAAGTATAGATGAAAGGAGAAAATTGTGGCAAAAATAGTGGCTTGATTTATTCAAAGTCAGAAACTAATAGAGAAAGTATATTTGCCATTCATTTATGATTTTGAAATTTCAATATTTAAAAAACAATGTTGTTGTTACTATTACATAGTATATATTTATTGGGTACGTCCGATAACAAAAATTCGGCACTCGGACGAACGTTGATGTTTACAAATCTTAGCCGTGAGTCGCGGCACTCACACTTTTTTTTGGTACAATTTACTTAGATTTTAAGACCTTTGAGTTTTCATTTTCACCTTGACTTTTTGGAGCACATAAATTGATTGTCATTAAGACCAACTCTATGTAAGGGTTTGAGAGTCGATAATCACAAGTATTAGAGAATGCCTAGTTTACATTTGAACGCAGGTTAGAATCGAAAGAGTCCATTTTCACAAGGGCACAACTCTTATTATCTTATCGTGTTTTATTATAATACAGATCTATATGGATGTGGGTCTGGTTTAATTTCTAACGTGTATTACAAAAACAATCTGAGATCCTGGTCATTATCTCTTACTACGTTTATATGCAGTATCGAAAGATCGAGTTGGATTAGGGTCGGATTTTCGAACCAGGGGCCGAATTACTGCTTCAGTGACGAGTGAGTGAGTCCCATCAGTGATCGAATGAAAATGTCAAATTGGAGTAATTTATTGCTCGATAACGTAAGCGGTAATGCCAAACTCACATAATTCAGTCACGTATTACTCTATAACTGATGCGGTAATTTGACCCCAGGTTTTTCGTCATTTGAGTTAAGAGCTCGATTTGGAGTTGAGTTGAAATGGTGTTGAGCGATTCTGAAACATTTTGTTAAGCCAACTCCTCGACCCAGGTTTTTCGTCTCATATTTCGACTCGACACCGCTCAGCGAGTGAGATCGAGTCGAACGAAGCTGATTTCAACTCAATACCCGTTTACAAAGGGTCGAAGCGAGCGTCAAGCTCGCTTCAATACCTCATATAAACGTAGTATCTATCTATTACAAGAACCGAAAAATTGGAACTAACTCTGGCGGACAGATGGTTTTTTATGGTAAGGTGGTGTTAACTGTTGATTAAAATCCAAAAAAAAAAAGTGTGAGTGCCAGGACTCGCGGTTAAGATGTGTAAACATCAACGTTCGTCCGAATGCCGAATATTTTTGTTATCGAACGTACCCAATAAACATACAATGCAATCGTACTAGTTTGTGACTTTAGATAAATATTCAAATGAAAGCCAGTGTTTTTCCCACAATTTATCCCTTTCACTTATACTTAAATCCAAAAATATCTCTACATAGCTGTAAATAAAGCTTTCCATCTAAACAAATGTATTTTTGGACCATGTCCTGTAAAAACGATTCAACCAACTATTTTGTTGTCTTTACTTATTTCTAGTAAAATAATTATTTCGGAACGAGTCCAAACACATTTATTATTCATTTTCAATTATTACTTGTGTTTATGATACTTTTAATGTAATGATCAAAAAATTATTAAGTGAATTTTAGATTAATGGGATTAAAACACTAGCTTACAACTTAAATCGAATAACAACATAAAAAATTGTGTCGAGGAACTATTTTGGTTCTTTTTACACGCCATGACATGACGGCCATGTCGGCATACTACTTCGATTCCCAGAGTTCGCACTGCATGCCGTGTCCACACTTATTCATTTCACACGACCCAAAAACCGTATCGACAATATGCTTCGATGAAGTAGTTCGTGGCGTGTGTTAGGAGTAATTGGACTCCGCTACGTAGCGTAAAGTTTGTTTGACTTATGTTTAAACAGGGATGTTGCTTGAGACAGCATTATATTTTTACGCTTATATAAACCTCAGCAATTGCGTTTAAAGCTAGATATACATTGTTCAAATGCATGACAAGCACGTGTAAGTGTATTAGTGAAAAAGTCACACGTATAGATCGGATGTAGGCTTGAAGAAAAATCCAAATCTTTTCAATCTAGCGTGCTGCACAGAAATTGTATATTCAAGCGTGATGATTGATCATGTATTTATTGGTTCATTTGCGTATAGTACGTTGTAGAGATGAGAACACAGCACAGCATAACCACTGATTAAACTATTAAAACAGCAAACGAAAATTGTATGATGAAATGGACCGACAAAATAAAACAAATTACTCGGATAAAATTTCAAAAATCTCAAAGAAATTCGTAAAAACACAATCTTGCACAAAAAAAAAAAAACTCACAAAGGGCAACGTCCTCTTGCCACTGAAATAATAGACTTGCACGTGCATTTGAATAATGTATATCTGGCTTAACGCCACCAACAAATGTACTTGTCATGCAGCGAAAATGTCAAAACTTTTTGTTTGACAAGTCTAGATGGAGCGTTCACCTTATCAAAATCAAACCAATCCCTTAAGTTTTTGTTTTAGGTTTCTGCACTTTATCTTACTCCCTCTGAGATTTATAAACCTATTGACATCATTCCCACGTTGTAATGGAATTATATGTGGCAAAAACTGAATTTTTTAATCCATTAAAGTCGTAGGCTAGGCGCGCATATTCAATTTTTAGTTGCGCAACTGTTTGATTGCTTATAAAAAACAGATGAACTATTTGGTTGAATGTCCGCGCAGGTGCATATAATTATATGTTATACAAAATAGCGACCTCATTTTAGGCAATGTTGTAGTTTGTGTCAAAGCACAAACTTTTTAGTTGCTCGAACCAAGCAGTTGCTAAACTAAAAATTTAATGTGCGCGCCTAGCCGTAGTCATCATCCAGTTGATGGCTTGACAGATGGAGAACGATCTATATTCTGATATAGTGAATGCTAAAAGTATATTTTGATATTATAAAGAATATTTAATTCGATTATTAAAATAATTATATGGTATGACAGATAAGAGACAAATTAAATTTTGACGTATCGAGAATATTTCGTTGCAGATGTCAACTGATTACCCTCAACAACATTTTTTGGATCTTTAAAGGTTAAATCTGAAAATGCATTTTTTGCGAGCATAAAATAAAATGTTATCGTCCATCACTAACGTGAAGTGGATATTTTTAAGACATTAAAAAAACTCGCTATGAAATTTTACACCAATTGATTTGCTTTTCGTCTTTTTGACATATTGGTCGAGAGGTGAAGAAATGTTAAGGGATTGAATTAAGTTCTAGCCAGCAATGGAAAGGAATAAAATCGAGATTTCAGTACTCAAAGTTTCCAATATAAACACGATGTCGTAAGTACGCAATATTTCCAATGTAAACATGGTGTTAAATGCAATCGTCGGTAAGGTAGGTTGCTACACGGAACGTGTAACCGTAACGTGTAAGCGTAACGTGTAAGCGTAACGTGTAACCGTAATGGGTTACACGGCACGTATAAGTTTTACTCACGTTTTCGATTCACTCTACCGCCGGTAAAGATGTTTACACATAAAAAAACGGAAAAAATGAAAAAATGAGATGTAGAACATCTAAAACTGCTGGTCACTATGATCTATATGGTTTTATTTTCAAGGCGAGGACCAATAACACAAGTCAATATACACACCTCAATACAATTATAGTTGCTCATAATTTTTTTTTATTGGGTTTTCATGTTTCGAGGTCCTCTTCAGATTCAGTGAATTACCTCATGTTTTTGAGATATTCGCGTTTAAAAGTTTGAAGAAACATTTTTGTTTGGTATTTTTAGAGTTCTGCGAAGAAAAATTATTTTTTGATGTAACTTGAACTTAAAAAACGTTTTTTTTTATTTTAGCTTTAAATCTGAATGATTTGAAAAACCATGCAAACTTATCGATTCTGATATAACATAATATCTATATTTTTGGTCACTAGCTATCTGCAGATAATTGGACCTCAAGTAAGAATTTAAAGGCCTAAAATGCTAAAAAAAAAAGTATGCTAGTGGACATTGGACAACACTCATGGTCCCCGTCGTCGTACGGTGCGCACTGACGAGAATATGACTGCTGTAGACGAGAGTATGAGACTCAATTCGCGAACATCAACTCGCCATCGATCTTAACAGCTCAACATTTCACGCACTAGACTGAGGAGGATTCTGCACAAAAATCTCGGAATATTTGCTTACAAGGTTCAAGGTGAGTTCACCAATTGAAGGTGCACCACCATCCACTTGTACGACGTTAAAAATTAAAAATAAAATAAATTTGGTGGTGCAACAGCTCGGAGTGAACCAGGACCTAGTGACTTACAACTCTCAACCATTCCTCTGTGCGTGTTACCAGGAACGGAGGGGATGTACAATTTTCTGCCGATTCCGAACGGCTAATAAGCAGCACTTTCCATGACAAGAGATACTCTTGGAGAATTTGTCAATTCCTCGCAAGAGGCAGTACACCCTTGAAAAAAAACTTTCTTGCAGCTGCTGAGAATCGAACTCGAGACCTTCGCACTAACGCACTAACCATTATGCCAAGGTGTACTACACTTGTACGACGTTATGTTTTATAATTTATAGGAATGTTTGCTCTTACTAATAAGGCCATAATACATGTAAAAAACTTCATTTTGTTCGTTTTACTTGTATTTGGCCCACCCTTTTTATAAACAAAATAAAGTGCATAGATACACAATCTTTTAAATTCTTCTCGTTAAGAAAGAAAGGTCATATAAATTTCAGCACTCAGTTTTTAAGACAAGGCTTTTAAATGAAGTTATTATATTTTATTGATTTTTTTTTTATATAAGGCGTGTTCTCGTGACAATAAAGTAAAGCAAAGTAAAAATTTAACAAAGAAAACAACAATAAAAACTTACTACTGGTTTTTCAAACTAAGATGGCGCTGAAGTGAGTTTTTTATTCATGAATGTTGGCAAAACTTTTTTTTTGTTATATTTGTCAAGTGTCAATATTTTTGAGTTGAATTCGTATAAAAAATAAAAATAAAATAGATAGCAGCCAAGTAATATAAGGAATGAAAGTTAGTTAATGATACATAATTATGTAAGTGCCAATCTCTAAATATTAAAATAAAATTGGTATGTGGGTCGTTTTCGTGAATTTTTTTACTTTGCTTTACTTGCTAGTCACAAGAAAGGGTTATGAATACCCTTATAATGATTTAAATACCACAGCGAGAGCAGTTCTAGTTCTTATGAATTTATTTTTGTAAAGTTTTAAGATAGTTATAAGTATAAATTATTATACAAAAAAATATATCAAAATGTTACGTCATTAATCTGGGGTTCGAAATTTGTGCCACATCATAACATTTTTTTTAAATCCAATTGCTATTTGGACTTGGCAGGACTTAAATTAAGTGAGTTCTTTTCGAGCTTAACAGAATTAAAAGAATTCATAAATGGAATATTTATATCAAGTTCAAAGAAATTTGAAAGCAAAGTTCAATAATATAATTGATGAATAACGTATTCTGTTTAAAAAAGAACAAAAGTATATGAATACATACAAAATAAATAAAAATAAATCATAAAGTAATTTATACAATACTAAAATGAAGTTTAAGTTGCTTTTTCATTAAGTTGTACTACTAGTTCTTCTTATTTTCTCGGCAATGAGTTCCATAAACGTGTAGAGTTAACAAAAAACTGTCGTTCAGGGGTAAGACACCTAAACCGGGGAATAACTAAGGAATTGAGGTATGTTTATTGTTTATTTGTTTATTTATTTATTTTCTATAAGTATAAACTTTCGTAGACTTGAACTTAGCATAATAACAATGAACATAAATAAAATATGTATTGATAAATAAATATTGATTAAACAGATCAGATCAATAAGGTTAAACTTCGAAAACTAAGAAAGTTTTCTATCTGGATCTATTTTAGAGATCCAGAAATTAGTTCTTTTTCTGGCGAGTAGATGGTATTTTATGGTAAGGTAGTGTAAACTACAGTGTCATAGGTGGTTTAGCTTCATCTTCTTATAAACCTTTGTTAGAAATTTTGTAATTTTTTTTGTAAAACTAGCAATTTAGTTATGTAAATAAATAAAAGTAAAGAAAAAAGACAAGACACATTTGATAATCAACAATAACAAGCAAGAGAGAGATGAACATACAACACAACTGTCACTATTGTCAGTCAGGCCGATTCTTTAAGACGTTTCTTTAATTAAATAAAAACACTTTTCTTAACTTTGAATTATTTATTGCGACTTAACACTTCGACCGCTCGTATAAGACTCTCAGTTGGATTCTAATTAATAAGGAGAGAGGAATATGGGATATGAAAAGGACAGGCATAGGTTCAATATGGGATGTGAAATGGATGTAAAATCTACGGATGAGGATGGGGAGATAATAGTGATGACAGCTCGGCCCTTCCTGACAAAACTCGTCCCGAGTTACTCGAGATCTGTGCCATCTTCATCGTCATCTTCGTATTCTTCATCGATTTCAGGGTATAATGCACACCAGGGTTTGAGTTTGTCGCTACTCGCAATTGTACTGAATCGTCGTTGCTTTAATTGTGCACCATCCATGTCTTCGATAATATATCGGTCGAATCTTAGACTTTTCGCTATAACATAAGGACCTCTGTATTTAATCTCAAGCTTCCGGGATTCACCAGTACTAGGGATAACACTCTCGATTAATACCAGGTCTCCTTCTTCGTATTTATGTGGACTTTTATGCTTTGCATCAAATCGAGTTTTCCAAATTTGGCGAGCTGCTTCGATATTTTTAATGGCTTCCTCACGTTTTTCATTAGCTGGGGGGTCGTTGAGATTTATGTTGTCGTCATGTAGTTCTTGGACAATTCGATTAACAGATTGTTGCTTGGGGAATGGGATGGCATATGGCTTTTTTTCAATTAGCTTGTCCGACGTTAGCCTTATTTCCATTTTAACCGACGCGCACTTTCCTAGCTCTTTTAAATTTTCGCCAAAGCAATCAGAGAACGAATTAAGCAGCTCAAATATCTGGTGTTTTTCGTCAGCAGACAATTGATTACCTATATCGATTTTTGTATTGTCCAACGCGACCACGTTACATTTTCCGTTCTCTATTATAACGCGCCCTTTGCACAAAATATCGGTGCCGATCAGAACATCGTAAGCCATCACATCATCGTCAACTATCATCAATTCGCTTTCATAATCACGACCGTCTATGGTAATTGGTAAGCAAAGCATTTCGCGGCACTTAAATTCACCGCCAGCGAATCCGAATAAATTTTTATCACAGGGAGCCATGTAATTAACGAAATTTTGGGCCAGGTTTCTTATAATTAGCGAACTGCAACTTCCCGAATCAATTAATGCCAAACACTTCACACCCTTTATATCGATTTCTTTTAACGTTTCTTTTTCTTGTCGAAAATTGTTTGCGATTACATTTACCGGCGCTCTATTTAGATATGGACAATTCTTAGTTTCATGTGTAGTTGTCGAACACTTTTCACATCGAGGTTTTCTTTGCGTTTGCATACAGTTTCTGGACACGTGACCACGCTCGCGACAATTGTAACACATAGGGCCAGAAGGACGTTCCATTGTTTGCGGTTGGAAAATTGGAGCAGACCGTGGTGCCCCCGCATACGGACCTTCACTCGCGCATACTCGGATAAGTGTATTCAACAAATCGGAGCACTTATTAAAAGTTGTTGCCGATAGCATCCGACGTAATCCGTCATCGAAAAGACCATTAATTACGTAGCTTATAATTGCGTTATCGTCCAGACAACCTCGACGACCAAGAGACAGCACTTTGTAATAAAATTCGATTGTGGTTTCACCTTTTGTCATTCGCGTTTGCATCATTTGCCTGTGCACGTCGGCTGTATTTATAACACATGGAAAATCAGAAAGAAATACTGTCACAAAATCTGACCAAGAGCGAAAGACGTTTTGGGCATCCACCCACAATTTGGCGGCCCCTTTCATTTTGCACTGTACCGCAAATAACACAGAAGTTTCACTCCATTGATACACATTTATTAATTGCTCAATGCGCTCAACGAATTGCATGGATGATATACTACCAAAGCACGGGTCGAACTCCGGCATTACATATAAAAGATCACGAATGTTACTATATTGCACCGATGGCAACTCGGTTTGCCTTGCAGCTGACACTTGGGTATAATTTTCGTTTCTACTTCCAAAGAACAGATCGCTCGCGCCTCTATTTACTCCGCCCGACACTGGAGAGACAGGTATATTTTCGGTAAAATGAACGTTGGGTGTATATGTTGTCGGTGTAGTTGTAGCTACATATTGAGTCGCGAAAAGAGGTAGAGACAAAGCGTTTGTCATTTTGTTATTAGAACGAGAAGGTTGTATTATCGAATTTTGCCTATCATCTTGTGCAGTCATTTGCAATTGTGTTGGTGGTGAAAAAGCGAGAAAATTGGATGAGACATCTGTTTGCGTCGTTTTGTTACCACCGACGACCGTTACGATTGCCGACTCAGTGACGGACACTGGTATAGAAACAACTGGAATTGGATGTACGATTTCCTTCGTCAGGCTAGCGTTTTCGTGTTGTAGCTGCGTCGACAGATGGATGACGGTTGCAAGTTGTTGGGTCAGCACCTCCATTGACCGTTGGAGTGCACCAACATCGTCCCTCAACTTACCTACGTCCCCGTCATCATCCTGCTCTATTTGGCTACCCGTCGAAACCGATTCTGCTGCTTTTTGCAACTCTTCAAATTCGTATTTGGACAACCGAGTTAGTAATTCACTTTTAGTTCCCGTCGTTTTTTCGTTTAATTGTCCCAGAATGTTTTTTAATTCTTTCACCGTCAATTTGTTTAATGTGGTTAAATCCATTGTTTTTATTTTATATTCTTTTGATCTTGATCCCACTTCTGATTTTGTCAGTCAGGCCGATTCTTTAAGACGTTTCTTTAATTAAATAAAAACACTTTTCTTAACTTTGAATTATTTATTGCGACTTAACACTTCGACCGCTCGTATAAGACTCTCAGTTGGATTCTAATTAATAAGGAGAGAGGAATATGGGATATGAAAAGGACAGGCATAGGTTCAATATGGGATGTGAAATGGATGTAAAATCTACGGATGAGGATGGGGAGATAATAGTGATGACACTATGATCCGTATGGTTTTATTTTTGAGGGATAATCTATATGGATCATTGGCGATAATAAAACCCGGCTATTGATCTCGTACGAGCTCACCTTCCAACAGAGGTGGAGCACCTCCAGACGATTTAATTGACATCATCGTAATCTAGCTCCTATTAATTTCCAATATGGCTTAAATCTTAGATGTTTCTTTTAGCACCTCCTTCATTACTGGTGTCGAGTTCGATTAACGTCTGTTTTTCAGCTATTTTAATGTACATACATATTGAGTAATTCTTTCTGAAATTGACGTTTATAAAAGTTAAAAATCAAATACTAAATTGTTTATTTCACTTACTTTTTATTGAACCCGCGGAAAATTCAAAACAAATCCCCAACATAGAGACGGACTGAAAAGTAAAATTATTTTTTCTCTCTTTTTTAGCTGTCATAATGACATTACAATCGTGGTGTAAACCACCAAGTTGAAGATGAGTTTCTTTACTTTAAAATAGTGCTAAGCTGACAATTGAATTGATTATTGTTATGGTTGATTGTTTAGACTCCACTTAAATATTTAAGTCATCTTTAACTTGTAGTTTGTTTAGTTTTTAATAATAGAAAATAATGAACAATATCGCAAAAAAAGCTAAAAGGAGTGAAAAATAGGGGCAAAAAGACGAAGTTTGTTTTTTAAACAGAGCACTACAAAAATTAAAGCAGTTTGGAAAATTCTATTTTATATACCTTTAGTAAACCACTTTCTTAAGTGGTTTAGCTTCATCGCTGATACTAAACGTCATTAGCAGAAATTTTGTTTTATTATTGAAATTTCACACTTAATTCAGGACTTAGAGATAACCCGCCTTTATTAATTTGGGTATTATAATTTCGTACTGCAATATAAAACAAATTGATACAAAATTATAAACCTGTTTTAAAAATAATAACAAACTAGCAAAATCAATATGTAAATATTAAAAAATATACAACTTTGCCAAGCTGTTTTTCAAGGTTTTCTCTTAGTAGGGTAAAAATAAGTCTTAGATTAAATAGACTGTTATGAAAAGAATTCATTACTTATTAAAATAATATTTTCAAATAAAAATAAATCCCACTGCCAGGTGAAGTTAATGTCTTCTAAGACGTTGAATCGACTAAAATAAGCACGGAAATATGGATGTGTCAAAGTTTAATCCACAGAAACTTATAAAACCCATTCGAAATATTTCCAGCTACTTCGTATCGGAATTCTAAAAAAAGCTTCAGGTGTAGTAAAAACTAAATATCAACTTAGGCAGTCAATTAAATTCTATTGTACCTCTAAGTTCCCTGAACCCGGGGAATCGGGCGTCCGGTGACTCTAAATCACAGAATTATGCTGTTAAATACATTGTATATCACTGATATGAGAAGTTCAGCGCCACTTAGAAATCATTAAATGTCTTACACACCGATATCGTCGGTTAATAAATACCTACACCTTATCGCACCTGCAGCCCCTCGACAAGCACCTATTTCAAATGACGTTGCCCATCTCTAAACAATGCTCTGTCAAGCGCATCTATCAAAAGTGTCGCAGCAGGAACGTGTTTGCTGTCCATCACACAAAGAACATAACACAAAATGATTTTCCCAAGTGATAACGCGAACGCACCAACCAAACCAGAATCACAATTCCATAGAAACTGCGTTTGGACTGGAGAACCAGAGCCCAGACTCAGAACAACGCTTGATATTTCGTTCTTCCTTTTCGTGGTATAAAAAGCTCTTCAACCTTTAGACACACTGTCATTTGACTAAGTTACTTCACCTGTTCAAGATGGGTAAGTGTATCTGTTTTTTAAGTTGTCTTTTGTGGTATCTTATGGATACAATTTTTCTTGTTGAATTGTTTACGAGTAGTGGTGGGGAGTGGGCTTGTGCAATGTTTTGATTTTCCCCGGTGTTTATTACCAATAAGTTCAATCAACTTAGATCGAAGGAATTCCTTGAAGAGCCTTCCCATTTAAGTCCCAGTCCGAATGTGGTTGATTAATTAGAATTCAAAGTGCGAACGTTAGTCAATCTTTTTTCATTAAAATAAACAAATAATTTCACATACTCGTACATATTCGTGGTAATATAAGCAAGGCTTTTCCGCCATAACCGGCGAGCAGTGATGTTTTATTTTTATTTCATAATAGGTACAAAGTAATAAAAAATACAATACAATTACACTGTTTTCTTTTTGTTTGATTGAAAAAGAAATAACTTTTATCATTTATTACACACAGTGATGTTTTATTAAATTAGAATTGATATATCGAGTGTTTTGTGCTTAAACGTTTTACCTTTTTAAAAAAACGAACGATGAGTTATAAAAATAAAACTAGTAGAACAACCTAAATCCTGTTTGTTGTTTAAAAGTCCATCACACGATTCAAAATATAGCTTAGACCGAGTGTCTTTCAACTCTATTTACATAAATGCATATAGTAAAATAAATCTACAGGGTGTTTTAAAGCATCCACGCGAAAGAAAAATAAGTTTGAATAATATTATATTTGTCAGCCTTTCTGGAACTTATGTTAAAGGTTCTAAACTATAACAATGATTATTCAAGGTAGAAATATGGCGGACAAGGATATAGGTACGAAAGGCCAATAAAATAGATGGCCTTAAGCAAAAAGTTTCAAAGGAAGTTCAAGTGTTGTTGAACTGTTTTTTTTTTTTAATTCTGTGATTTGAAAGACTCTTACACTATTAGATCTTGTGGTGGATTAGGTGCACTTTTAAAAAACTATGCGTGATTTGTTTTTAGACGAAACTAATATTTGCTATATACGACTAACTTAGTGTGGGTTAAAAAAAATAACAATTAAGAATTCATTTTTCAAATTTGAAATTAAGTTGGTTGGGTCCCTATAAAAGCCCTTTTTAAAATATAAACCATTAATAAAAGAAGGATTTCATTCCACTTTTTTGTCTATACCTTAAGATAATTTTAAAATTTTGCCAAACCAAGTTGTTGATTTTAAAAAGGATTTTTTTAAATAATTTTCTAAAAAATTGTATGCTCAACAAACGTGGTCTAATTGATAAAAGTAATAGTTTGAACAAAAATCTGTGTTAAATTCATACATTTTAACTAAAAAGAAATTTTATTTTAAAATTCTTTAACTAATGAAATATTTTAAATGTGTTTTTTTTGCTCCTAAGCATATATAAATTTGGAAGAAGATTATTTATATACAACATACCTGTCAAGACTTATGACTATTGCCTGAATAAGAACAATATCACGACTGGATCGTACGTGATCATGTAATTGCTCTTATGCACCGTCACACCCTGATTTTACATCTAAATCAAGCAAATATTTTCTTGAAATTTTTTCAACACAAATTTAACCAAAATCAGTTAAGAGCCGTTTTCGGGAACGTAGAAAAATAAAAATTAAAACTACGTGAAGTGACACCTACTTCATCTTATGTTTAAGAGACTTAGAATTTTACAAATATGTACATGTACAAAAACCTGGATGCTATTGCTGAAAACATTCCTTTAATAGTTAAAAAAAAAAATGAAACTAATTTATTAAACAAATATAAATTAATGCAAAAATATATTTGCAATGGCTGGAGCTGTTCTTTTTTAATATTTTCTTATATGAATATACATTAAAAAAATATAAAATTCAAAAGTATTATGAAACCGTTATAGAAATATCAATAATAAAAACTTAATTCTCATGGAATTTTCAAAACGAATTATTTAAATCCAAAAATTTTTGGAAATGTTCAGAAGCATAAAATTGATTCTTTAGTAGTTAGACCTGAAAACAAAATGCCTTGGCAAACATGAATTTATGCAAGAATAAAATTTTTAAATCGTTTATTGGCTTAAAAAAATACTTTCTTATATAAATTGTTGAAAACATTTTTAAGAAACAAAAGTTTTGTTCACCAATTTTAGGTTTTTATCACTGTGCAAATGGAAATTCAATTTCAAAAACAAATGATTGATCAGTAGTTGTGATATTGAATTTTGGAAAAAAAATGAAGCTTTGATATAAAATCTTTTTTGAAAAATTTAAACGCTTAAAAATCGTTTAGTTTTCCTCAAATTTTTAATTTTGATTGATTTTTGAAATTTGAAAAATGTATGCATCAAATTTTGTTCTTAAAAATGTTTTAACAATCTTTGTTCAAGAAACCAGACAGTATTTCTTTACTCAAAATACATATTTACGGAATTTTTTCCACAATTTTTCTTGCATTAGAAAAAGTTTCTCATTTAAGTGACAAGACATTAAAGTTTTTTCCTTTTTTTAAGACCAAAACACGCTACCTGCCATACAATTTTTTTAATATTTATAAATAGTCTTTTTTTTTTCAAAAATTGTTCCAAAAAGCACGCTATATATATGGAATTAGAAGATATGATCACATATCAGCTTTCTCCAGAGACATCACAGGATGTTTGTTGGAAAATTATTTAAGGGCTAGAAACTGCATTTTTCTCCATTCCTTAATGCAAACCAGATCACCTTTGTACCTTTACAATAATTTAATTTTTTCGCGATCGCAACGCTCTCATACTTAATCTCGTCCCGTTTATTTTTTATTCATGCTATAAGGATATGGAACACCTTACCCGTCTCTATAAAAAGACTTATTAATACTTCAAATTTTAAAATAGCAATCATGAACTACTTCTCTACGCAGCAATAATAATTTTTTTTTTCTAATTTTATGAATTCAAACTTTCAATTTATAATTTTTATTTTTATATAAACTCACTAAAATTAAAATGCTTTTTCTTTTTATTTTTCTTATTTCATATAATTATGTTAACATTTAAAATGTTTGTACTATGAAAGAACCATTTCTTGATGTACTATTCTTATTAAGCTTTAATAAACTGAAACTGAAACTGATTTAAAACAAAAAAATTAAATTTCATTTCGTTAAAGCTAGGTAATGCTTAAAAAAGTTTCCGAAAAATGGTTATTAATGTACTCCTGAAACATTTTTTTGTTTTTGATTTTTTCAAAAACGGTACAACTGATTTTGATAATTCATAAAAAAAATTCTTCAAAATTAAAATAATTCTTCAAAAAAAAAATAATTTTTTGATTTAACAAAAAAATAATTTTTTTTTTTAACTCAATATTTCGGAAACTCTGCTCAATTTTCTTAAAATTTGGCAGTTAAAAGTTTTTTGATACAATCTGCGAGATGTGAGAAAAAATTTTATTTTATCTAAAAATAACGGTAAACAAAAATGTTAGAAAATAATTTTTGGAAAATCGTATTTTTTTCGAGTTTTTATTTCGATTAATTCTAACGATCATTGATTCAATAAAAAAAATTAAATTAAGATATTACGGACAGTACCTACCATTGAACGACTTTTTTGAATTTCTCGCTATAGGCATAACGAACTTTAATGAATATTTTTATGGAAAAACTTCTAGAAACGTTCAAAACCATTTCATTTAAAAAAAAAATTTAAAATTCTTAGAATATTATATAAGAGCAAGTTCGTGCGACCCAGTCGTGAGCAGCAAAGTCTAGTTTGTTGGTATTTATTTAGGCAACAAAAGTTTGTTTCTGCTTGCTTCATTGGATTTCAGTCACAACAGGCGATATTTTTCCGTTTTATTTTTCACCCAATAGAGGAAGTTAGGGTATTGTGGTATACATGTTTGTTTTTTTTAGACTTAACAGAAAAGTTATGAAACAAATGCTCCTAAATTTGGTAGATTTTACCAAAAACATATAAGCTACCAAGTGATTTCTTTTTGTCGAATTCTAACAAAAACTAACAAATATTTTGACAAAATATTGATATAACCTCTAAATCGTCACTTTTGAAAGTTAAAGGGTAATGTGGTACACTATGCTGTCTATTGTGGTATACTTTACAACATTACCCAGTAGATTTTTTAAATGTGTGTGAAATCTCAAATTTCCTATTTTTTTCATTCCTCACAGTATGATTCCATGTCCTTTGAATCTCATTTTCTTACTTCAACCCTTTTAGGCATTTTAACGAATGAATCTTTAGAAAAAACAAAAATAGCCAAAAAAAGAAATAAACTTTTATGATGGGTAAAGTGGTATAATACCACAGTAGCCACGGCTAGTATACCACATTAGCCGAAACTGTATATTTTTACAAAAATAAATAATAAAATATAAAATAAACACCTTTGAACAAAACTAGCAGTTGTTTTTCGTAGATGATTAATTAAGTTTTGTAAAGAATTTATAAACTAGCTTGAAACACAACTTTTGAGAGCACACGAACACTTTTTGTTTGACCCAAAAAAAAACTCAACTTCACGCAATAACCCTTCTCAAATATTTGCTTGAGATATACGAAGATTTTTGACTTGATTGAACACGAGTACTTAGTTTTATTTACGAGTACATTACCGTCCGCTAAGATAAAAACCGTTGAAGAAACAAGCTTAGTTTTTGAGAAAACTGCCTGTACCATATTACCCGCCTATTCCACATTACCCCAAGTTACTCTAATTTAAAGGAAGTTATGCATTCGTTAAAAAAATCTAACTCGAGATTTTGATCAAAGTTGACATTACGATGGCAGGGAAGATGAAATAAGTGAGTCTCGTAATTCTGACTGTATGTCTGTTCGTGTATGACTACAGCCTAAATGGCTCGGCCGATTGTCTTTAAATTTGGTAGATATAATTTTAAAATTTTTCCCCCACAAGTTTTTTCCTTTTTTTAAGACCAAAACACGCTACCTGCCATACAAATTTTTTAATATTTATAGTCTTTTTTTTTTTTTTTCAAAAATTGTTCCAAAGATTTAAAACAAAAAAATTAAATTTCATTTCGTTAAAGTTAGGTAATGCTTAAAAAAGTTTCCGAAAAATGGTTATTAATGTACTCCGCCTGAAACATTTTTTTGTTTTTGATTTTTTCAAAAAACGGTACAACTGATTTTGATAATTCATAAAAAAAATTCTTCAAAATTAAAATAATCCTTCAAAAAAAATAATTTTTTGATTTAACAAAAAAATTATTTTTTTTTTAACTCAATATTTCGGAAACTCTTTGCTCAATTTTCTTAAAATTTGGCAGTTAAAAGTTTTTTGATACAATCTGCGAGATGTGAGAAAAAATTTTATTTTATCTAAAAATAACGGTAAACAAAAATGTTAGAAAATAATTTTTGGAAAATCGTATTTTTTTCGAGTTTTTTTTTTCCATTAATTCTAACGATCATTGATTCAATAAAAAATAAAATGCACGACTGGGTCGCACGAACTTGCTCCTATGTAATCGACTGGGAATTTTAAAAACGAATGTTATTAGAGAAAATTGTTCATAAGGATAAAATTAATTTTTAAATTCTTTTAGTAGTAACAGAATGCTATGCAAATATAAATTTATGCAAGAACAAAAATTATAAGTCCTTGTAGTGGTTTCTTTAAAAGAAGCTTTTATATACAAACTTTTTAAAAGCTTTTTAAGAAAAAATTTTGGTACGCTAATTTAAAGTTTTTATTATTGTTCGAATAAAAATTAAATTTACGAAAAGAAATATTGACCCGTTTCGGAGATATCGAATTTTCAAAAAAAAAGAAAAAAATAGATTTTTTTTTCAAAAATTCAAAAAATATTTATTTTAAAGTTTTGAAATGCAATGTGTTTTAGACTTTTTAGAAGCTTCTCTATACAAATTTTCATTAAGATCCGTTATGTAGATAATGAGAAATTCAAAATTCGAAAAAATGGTTCTATGGTAGGTACAAGCTGTAATATCTTAATTTCAAACATTTTTTTATTAAATTAAAGATCGTAAAAATTAATTGAAAGAAAAAAAATTTATCAAAATTCTAGGCGCCGTTTTCGAGAAAAATACGATTTTTGAAAACCATTTTTTTTAATTTTTTAGCATTTGTATGGTAGGTACCTTTATTTTTAGGTAAAATAAAAAATTTTGTTTCACATTTTGTAGATTATATTGAGAAACTTTTATTTATCAAGTTTAAAAAAAATCTAGCATGGGGTTTTCGAAATATTGAGTTTTGAAAAAAAATGTTTGAAGTTTTTTTAAAAATCCAAAAATTTTTTTTTTGAAAATTTGAGTACACAATTCTATTTATGTTTTTGGGGAGCTTTAGCAAAAAAAAAAAATGATTAAAATCGGTTGAACCGTTTTTGAGAAAATCAAAAACAAAAAAAATGGTTCCAATCCATGGGGGGTACCCTCAATAACCATTTTTCAGAAATTTTTTTTCAACCAGTACCTAGATTTAATTAAATGAAATTTTTCTGTATCTTTATTTTTAAAATCTGTTGAACAGTTTTTGAGAAAAAAAAATGTTTATAAAATTTCGAAAAAAAAATCATATGGGGGGTACCGTTATTTTTTGTCTTAAAAAAAAAAAGAAAAAAACGTGTGGGGGGAAAAAATTAAAAATGATATGTACCAAGTTTAAAGAAAATCGGCCGAGTAGTTTAGCCTGTAGTCGAACAGACAGACAGACAGACAGACAGACAGACAGACAGACAGACAGACAGACAGACAGACAGAATTGCGAGACCCACTTTTTTAGTCTTCGCTATCATCGCAATGTCAACTTTGATCAAAATCTCGAGTTCGATTTTTTTTACGAATGCATAACTTGCCTTATAGTACCTATAAGTCGCAAGTAAAAAATTAAATTAAGATATTACGGACTGTACCTACCATTGAACGACTTTTTTGAACTTCTCGCTATAGGCATAACGAACTTTCATGAATATTTTTATAGAAAAGCTTCTAGAAACGTTCAAAACCATTTCATTTCAAATTTTTTTTTAAAATTCTTAGAATATTATATAAGAGCAAGTTCGTGCGACCCAGTCGTGAGCAGCAAAGTCTAGTTTGTTGGTATTTATTTAGGCAACAAAAGTTTGTTTCTGCTTGCTTCATTGGATTTCAGTCACAACAGGCGATACTTTTCCGTTTTATTTTTCACCCAATAATATGAAGATATAAATTTGCTCTACATTTTTTTTGCAATTTCACCGTCAGAAATGCAACATTCTTTGAATGCAGTAGTTTGTACCCTTTCTTCCACACTTAAACTTTTCCACGTAGCATATTTGAATGCTATTTTAAAATGTATGCTTAAAAACAAAGAAGATGGAATTATTAATTTCGTAACTGGTTTCACAGTTTTCATCTGAATTTCCACTTAAAAATGTTTTGTTTTCTGAGATGATTTTTTAAAGAGAGAAGGTCCAAACATCTGGACTTAGTAATAAAATCAAACACATAACGATTCTTAAAAATATTTTTTTTATATAAAATTTCTTGAACATTTAAAAATAAAAATATTATTATTTCAATTTTATGTGTTGTTATTGTTAACCTTATTTTGAAATACTGAATTGAAAAAAAGAAACAATGTTTTTTTAAGATCGGAAAAATATTTTTTTGAGAATTTTACTATTGCATGTAGGTACATTATTAAAACTGCTATACAAAAAAATTATCGATATCAATTCAATTTTTAACGAGAAGGTAGAAAAAGTGATCTTTAGGGAAAAAACAAATTCAACTTAGATAGCTTTATACCTCACTTCGAATTATTTCTTAAAATTTCGATTACAACTAACCTGCAACTTGTTTTGATTAAGTTTTTGTATGCAAAAATTCTTAAAAAACTTTTATCCAAAAATAACGACGATAAAAAAATAAAACTATTTTGGAAAATCATATTAGGTGTGTTTTTTTTGCAAGTCCATATAGAATTGTAAAAAAAAACGACATCGGGATTTAGGAGTTTTTTTTTCCACATAGCTGGAACCACTGTGTACGCTATGACATTTGTCAGCTTATTGACGACTAGCATCAACCAATCCAAAAACTTCACTTTTACTTCTCTGAGCAAATTATCGATAACATATAGATAATACTATTTTGGCATCACCATTTTTATCGGGTCTTAGATTAACTCTCGAAAATTATCTGGTCTTAGCTAACTCTGTATAGATTTAAGTAGTTGTTGCATTTGCATGTAAAGCGCTTAGTCCCGATGTCGTTTTTTTTTTTACAATTCTATATGGACTTGCAAAAAAAACACACCTATTATTATCGAAAACAGCTCAAAGAATTTTGATACAAATGTTATTGCTTCTATAAAATTATTTATTTATTTATTTACTTCATATCAACTCTGTACATTTAAGCTCTAGGCTTTTGATCATATACAGGATTTACCAAAGGCTTAACAAAAACATGCTTCTTAACTCCTAATGACAATAAGTATCTTAATCTAGAGAGCAAAGGATAGAATAAAGGAGTTGGGAAGAAAAAGGGATTTTAGTTGCTGATGTTTGCGTAGTAAGTATTCAGAAAGTTGCTTTTTAAATTGACCCATTACGATTATTCTTCGCATGCAACGATGGAGCTGATTCCATAAGCGAATAGCATGAACAAAAAACTGACGACGCGACGGCTTATTAAATACCTGTGTCAGGAACTATAAGCAATAAAGACTTCTGACAATGTGTGAACCTAAGTTTTTCAAAGAGATAATTCGGTGTTTTAGGTACTTTGAATAATTTTAAATAAAGCAATAAGTATTCTATATTCCAAGAGAGCCTGTAAAGGACAGTCTGCAATTTGTCTGGAATAGTTCGAGATGTGATCAAATCTTCTTATCTTGAATATAAAGGGTGGTTAAATTTTAAGGACCGATGTTGATTTTGAATTAAACACAAATTATTTAGGAAATTATTGTCATTTCTTTTTATTGTGATAATATTGTATGGTTCAATTATGTATGGAATAAAATATCGGCCAAATGGCCGCCGCGACCTCGGCAGCACACCTCCATCCAATGGTCCAAATTTTCGATGACGCTGAGGCATAATTGAGGTTCTATGCCTTTAATGTGCCGAATTATCTCATCTTTTAGCTCTTGAATTGTTGCTGGCTTATCGACGTACACCTTTTCTTTCAAATAACCCCAAAGAAAGAAGTCCAACGGTGACAACTCACATGATCTTGGCGGCAAATTGACATCGCCACCACGTGAGATAACACGCCCATTGAATTTGTCGCGCAAAAGAGCCATTGTTTCGTTAGCTGTGTGGCAAGTGGCACCGTCCTGTTGAAATAACATATCGTCCACATCCATATCTTCCAATTCGGGCCATAAAAAGTTCGTTATCATCTCACGATAGCGAACACCATTCACAGTAACTGCCTGACCGGCCTCATTTTGGAAAAAATACGGCCCGATGATGCCGCCAGCCCATAAACCGCACCAAACAGTCACTCTTTGTGGGTGCATTTGTTTTTCGACAATCACTCTTGGATTATCATTCGCCCAAATGCGGCAATTCTGCTTATTGACGAATCCACTGAGGTGAAAATGTGCCTCATCACTGAAGATGATTTTTTTCGAAAATTGATCATCTACTGTTGGCACTTCTTGCCACCATTCTGACCATTGACGACGCTTGAAATGGTCAAGAGGCTTTAGTTCTCGAGTCAATTGCACCTTGTAAGCGTGCAAATGCAAGTCTTTATGCATAATGTTCATCAACAACGAGCGTGAGAGGCGCAATTGTTGGGCTCGACGACGAGTTGAGGTGGACGGCTCTTTAGCCACACTATCGCGAACAGCAGCAATATTTTCTGCAGTACGAGCTGTACGAGCATGCACTGGTGTTTTCACATCTCCTACAGACCCGGTTTGCTCAAATTTTTGCACGTTTTTTCCGATTGTACGCACATTTGGACGATTAAATTGACCGAAAAAATTACGAAGTGCACGATATGCATTTTGATTTGAACGCCCATTTTCATAATAAGCCTGTGGTTCACAAACATCGGCCCTTATAATTTAACCACCCTTTATATCTTGCACAGCTATTATATGCCACATTTAACTTTCTTATTGATTCTGAGTCAAGATTTGAAAAAATTTCACACCCATACATTATTAAAGGTAGAACATAGGACCGAACCAGTTTTAACTTTACATTTGTTGGTAGATATTGTCTAGTCGAAGACCTCGAAGGATACCATATTATATTTTTGGGACAATATGGTTCGCGTGATTATACCAGCTAAGGCAAACATTGAAATGTATACCCAGATTTTGAAATGTTTTTACAAATTCAACAGGAGTGTTGTTAACATATAATAAAGGTGTAGACATATCAGGTAGATTATCTTTGCATTTTAAGTGCTTTAGTTTTTAATGGGTTCAAATTTAGTTCATTTTGCTGAGACCAGGCAAAAATTTAGTTAAGGTCGTTGCTTAGGGCTGCTACACTAGATGATTCATCAATTCTCGAAGATGTATTATAAATTTGGCCATCATCCGCATATAAATGATGTTTACAATTATTAATAATATAATTAGAAATATCATTTATAAATAGTGTGAACAAAAGAGAGCCTAAAACGGATCCTTGAGGAACTCCTGACCGAACGGGCAAACTCAAAGATGCCCTATTTTTGTAATGTACGGCTTGTCTGCGGTTTGAAAGATATGAAGTCAAAAGGCTGCACACAGACTCTTCAAAACTAAATTGACTCTTTAGGCTGAAAACATACCGGATAAAGCAAAACGTGTTTTTTTTGTTTTGTGAAACAAGAGAGCATTGTTTCTTATGAGACTAAACACACCAAAGAAAACGAAACAAAACACACGTTTTTGTTTTGAAGTGTTTCGATGGTGGTTGTCGAAAATACATGCTATTGTATACGAGCAACACACACCGAATGTAACAAACCTGTTTCAAACAAGTGTCGTTGACGATAATTGCATACTTTCTTATGGCGCAAGGCGCAACGCACACCAAATTAAACAAAACATAAAAACAAAAGCAAAACAGAAAAACATGTTTCGTTGCCGATAGCTGACCTCTTGTTTTTTGCAAAACAAAATTTTGATTCCGTTCTTTTTATTTTGTTCTTTCGTTGCATTTCACAGCTTTTCTCTATTTTTTTATAAATAAACACTTAATGTCTATTTTGTAAACACAAAATTGTTATTTGTATTTATAATCTTTCAGCCGGAGTTTGTTAAGCTTTTACGATTATTCGTATTTTGTTAATTTCAACGCACACCAAACGAAACAAAAACACAAAACGTTTTGTTTTGTTTTATTCTGTTTCGCTTGGTGTGTGTTCAAATAAAAAATGTTTTTTTGACTATCGAATCAAAAACGTTTTGCTTTATCCGGTGTGTTTTCAGCCTTAGTTTATAATAATAGAATTAGGTGATTTACTGAATCAAAAGCTTTTGAGAAGTCTAGAAGTCTAGAAATACTGCTACAGTTACCAAATCATCATCGAAACCGAAGCGAATATCATCACTAACTTTAAGTACCGCTGTAGTGCAACATAGTTGCAATTGACATAGCGTTTTCCAGATAGGTTTTCATCTGAGTTGTAATAATCTTTTCAAACACTTTACTCAAAAAAGGCAGGATTGCAATTGGTCTAAATTCAGTACTTGCAGGTGACGAAGACTTTGGTAGTGGTAAAATTTTTCCAATGATCGGGAAATTTGCTAAATGTAATCATACTATTAAAAATATAGGTTGTTCGTATTTCTTTATATATTACAGGCAGAAGAATTTTAAGAAATAACGGATGGATACCATCCAATTCCGGAGCCTTTGACTCAATCGAGAGGATTGCCTCTCCTATGGATAAACTATACACATTCTGCAAAAAAATGTTCTCAGTGTACTAAAAGAAGTTTTGTTAAATGATTCAAAGAGTTGATAAATTTACTGTTTAGCTCGTTTAAGTCTACATTGAGATCATATTTAGTGTTTGTATTATTAACTCCAATTTCACGAATAGTTCTCCAAAACGCTACACTAGATCGCTCTGTGGAAAATTTATTTTTGAAATAAAGTATTTTGGATTTGCGTATTAAGGAGGTTGTAGCATTTCTAGCCCGCTTACACTCAACGAATATCTGGAGACATTTATATCTACGCCACCTAAAGAACAGAATATCCCTTTTATCAATCGATTTTTTAATTTGTGATGTTAACCAAGGAATATTGACATTTTTCACCTTTCTAGTTTTTAAAAGAAATAAGTTAGGTCTACTATCCTATATAAGACAATTTTAGTATAAAACATTATTTCTTGTGCCTAGCACTGAACGATTTGTTTGGTTTTTGACAATCTTATTATTAAAGTTCCATTTATTTCGAGCGAATTAACCAGTTGCATTCCTACCCAATTCAACCGTAATACTCCCGCTTTTAGGAATGTTAATCAGTGCTTGAGTCCAATTTCTGACGTACTGTGAAATACAGAGATTCCTTTTTCAGCCGGACTACACGAATGTAGAATGCTCTACCTAGCTCTATTTTTTCCTTCCATTGTAATATTCAGGAATTTAAAACTAATGTGTATCGGTATCTCTTTTTAAACCCTTCCTTGTTTTCCTTACGCTCGTACTGTGATAATTATTTTAAGAGTGCTGTTTTTTTATTTGTAACCTTGGTAAAATAGTTATGGTGCACTGTCATGCCAGAGGTGTTTGCCCCCAGCCGCTAACACCTCAAACTAAAGAAAAAAACGTTTTTTTAGAAGAACTGTCTCAAGAATATCTATTGTCACAAAAAAAAACGCTTCTCATTTTACCCGTCCGGACTAGGCAGTAAAGTTCAGGTCCCTCCATTCCTGCCAAACAACACGCATACAGGAATCGTGGGAAGTTGCAGATCGCTGGGTTCAGGTTGTCTCAGAGCCGTTGGTCCCTAATTTATTTATTTTTTTCCATACCTAAATGTTTGTAGTACTAGTATCCCTATAGGTATATAAGGCATTCTTACCTAAAAGTTAAGCAAAAATCATTTTTATGTTTATGTTATTTAAATCCTTGCTCTACGTATGATGGAATGCAACCAAACTATTCATATTTTCCCATTTATCTTTTTAGTTAAACCCACTTTAATTATCCCATTGCTGCTATTGGGCTTCGCAGCAGCTTTAGCAGAAGATCAACCTGCCCGTATTGTATGTTACTTTAGTAACTGGGCTGTATACCGCCCAGGAGTTGGACGTTATGGAATCGAAGATGTCCCGGTTGATCTATGCACACATTTGATTTATTCATTCATCGGAGTCGACGACAAGACCTGGCAAGTTATGGTTATCGATCCGGAATTGGATATCGACCAAAATGGATTCAGGAATTTTACAAATCTCAAAAAAACCCATCCCCATTTGAAACTTGAAGTTGCAGTCGGAGGATGGGCTGAGGGGGGAAAGAAATACTCGCAAATGTGTGCCGTTAAAGAGCGCCGAATGACTTTCATTCAAAGTGTTGTTGGATTCATGAAGAAATATGATTTCGATGGGTTCGATTTGGATTGGGAATACCCGGGTGCTTCAGATCGTGGTGGTAGTTTTAGTGATAAGAATACGTTCTTGTTCTTTGTCGAGGAACTCCGCAGAGCATTCAATCGTGAGGGTAAAGGCTGGGAAATTACAATGGCTGTTCCAGTAGCTAAGTTTAGGCTTCAAGAGGGATACCATGTTCCGGAATTATGCGAGTAAGTTTCAATATTTCGGTCTTTTCTCTTGCCATTTTTAACATAAAAATTAAAGACTTCTAGACGCTATTCATGCTATGACTTATGATTTGAGAGGTAACTGGGCCGGATTTGCTGATGTTCATAGTGCATTGTACAAACGTCCCCACGATCAATATGCCTATGAGAAACTTAATGTGGTAAGTAGATTTTAAAGTCTTGACTTTAGCAGGTCCTTAAATCGCTTGTTGTGTCCTAAAGAATGATGGTTTGGCCCTTTGGGAAGAAATGGGTTGCCCAGCCAATAAGCTCGTTGTGGGAGTCCCCTTCTATGGTCGCACATTCACCTTGAGCAATTCAAACAAAGACTACAGTCTGGGAACGTATATTAACAAAGAAGCTGGCGGTGGAGCACCAGGTCCGTTCACTAACGCAAGTGGCTTCTTGGCATATTATGAAATCTGTACGGAAATAATGGATGAGGCCAAGGGATGGACTGTTAAATGGGACGATGCCGGGAAAGTACCCTATACCTACAAGGGCAATCAGTGGGTGGGCTATGAAGACCCCAAATCTATTCAAATCAAAATGGACTACATCAAGGAGAAGGGCTATGCTGGTGCCATGACTTGGGCCATTGACATGGACGATTTCCGTGGGCTTTGTGGGGCTGAAAATGCTTTATCAAAAATTTTATACTACAACATGATCGACTATAAGGTCCCTCCACCAAATAGAGAAACAACTCCAAGAGTAATTATTAAGACATTATACCATATTGGTCAGACAACTTAATATTCTTGTTTTTTTTTCTAGCCTGATTGGGCGAAGCCACCATCGACAGAACCATCCGCAGACGAAACAAATATTGTTCTTGAGCCAACAACAAGTCGGCCAAGGCCGAAACCAAGACCAAAGCCAACAACAACTAGTACGACTACAAAACGTCCTGCCACCAGCACCACTGTCGCCGCAACCACGACCAGCTCCCCATGTTCAACACCAACAACAACTCATGTAAGTTCAAAGGAATTTATGTTTAAAAATAAAATCAATTGGGTCTCCCTTGATTGACGAAGCGTCTCAGAGTCGTTTTATTTTTTTCGGTCGAATTCTTGTTCGCATGTAAAATGCAATCGATCTCGATTGCTCTTTAAAAAGGTGAAGTTCAAGAGAAAATATTTGCCATTGCTATTGAACTTTGTGATAACAAATTGATCACAACATTTATAGTGTGAATAGAGATTTATAGATTTTTGTTTATTTCTTCGAAATTTATTTATTTAAAGAAACCGACAAATACGACAACTACTGAAAATGATGAGGTGATTGACCTACCAGCTGAGCACGATGCTGAAATCGGTGGAACTCAGCCTTCATCATCTGGCGAAGAAGTCGACGAAGAAGACGAGCTGTCAAAGATTGATTGTTCAACCAGGGATTACGTTCCACATTCGGATTGTAGCAAGGTGAGTGTTTGCATCAGCTGTGCTTAAATTTCGATTTGAGCAATTTAAAATTTCATTGTTCTTTCAAGTATTACCGCTGTGTTCATGGAAAGCCAGTTGAGTTCAACTGCAAGCCTGGCACAGCTTTCCACACTATGACTCATGTGTGTGATTGGATCGAGAATAATGACCGTTACTATTGTACGCGACTGAAGAAGAGCGACTCGGAGAATGATATAAAGAGTTAAGGTGGCTGCAGATGCGATTCTTTTTTGGAAATCTTATAGTTTTGAAATGTCAAGCGATGATAAAAAATAAATATATTATTTGTGAAATGAAAGAAACGTTCTTTTTTAATCTTTTATGTCGATCATGTTTGTTTTTGTTCATACATGTGTACCTATGTTCGTTCACTGAATTATTTCAATTATCATCCTTACATATATTCCACAGTGGGTCCTCCCCATTACAGCCCAAGACTGTTGTTCATCTCTGATGGAGATGGCCAAACAGTTTAATATTCACCTATTCTGGGTGCCGGGTCACAGGGACATGCAGGGCCGACGAACTCGCCAGAATTGGAACGGAAATGCCTATCTTGCCTGACAGGGTAAATATAGGTATGCCTATAGCTACAAGTAAACTTACGCTGAAGCGAATCGCTCTGGAACAATCAAACACAAGATGGCTTAACACTACCACTTGCTTGGCGACCAAACAAATCTGGCCCAACCTAGAAGTGAAGCGGTCAAAGTGTTTATTGTCCCTCGGTAGATCTCAGATCAGCTCCGTAATAGGTGTCATAAATGGACACTGTCTTATTGGTAGACACGCTGCACGACTCGGTGTACTATCAAACGATTTTTGCAAGAGTTGCTTGGACGAGGAGGAAGAGGAAACAATCCCACACCTTCTTTGTACATGTCCTGCCCTCTCTTACCGACGCAAACTTCATCTAGGAAAATATTTCTTTAATGAACCAAGCGATTTCATAAATTTAGACATCAAAAGTCTGCTTCGCTTTATCAGAAGCTCCAAATGGTTTTAACTAATGGAGAACCTTTTTGGTCTCTATTAGATCGTGGTATCACAATGGACCTCTACTGGTCTAAAGTGCTAAACACATGAGCTGCGAACTGCGAATGCGAATAAATCTTTTTAAGCTATTTTCACTGCTAATATCAAATTTTGTTTTGTTTTAACTTTACGATGAAGTGAATTAATGATCGAATAAACTATTTAAAAAGAAAACACTGCATAAAATAATTATTAATTGAAATATTACTTTCTAATATACACGTACTCTTTGTGGATAATTCAAAAATTCAACCAATTTCTCTTTTATGTATCGAAATTATTGTGCGATCATTTTTAAAATTTGGATTTTTAAAATTTAAATTGTTTCTGTGTTTTTTGTTTTTTTTTTTAAATCGTGCTTGAAAGGGGTTTTTACTAGGTACCCTTTAAATACATTAAATTTCATACTAAATAAAATATGATGACGCAATATTAAAGACTTTCCAATTACCAAAGCAAAAAAGAGGTTTATTTATAAATCAGCAGTTTTAATTAAATTGAGATTTTTTTCAAGCCCGAAATAAACTCAGATTTATAATAACAACTATTGAATTATTGTTAATTTATTTATGAGCACTTGCAAAAAATTGGAGCACAAGGTGTGCTATTTTCTATTTTCATTTCATGAGATGAAATGAAAATAGAAAAATGAGGTGGTATTTATTACACAAAATTGCGCATGTTACAATGCAGATTCTTCACCTTAGAAGTTATTGACCATAGACATATCTATGATTCCTTTCCACATAAACCTACTATACGCCCAGGCCCCACTGATTAAATTGAAGCACCCATCAACAAAGAGTCAAAACTTCGTGTACGATATCAGAATTGTGCTCGGATACTTCAATTGCAAAAATCGGATAATAGTTGGACTTTTTCTGGGGATTAGTTGATAAGGAGCATCTCGTCATATGCTGATAATTAGCCATATAGGTATTCAAAACTAAGTATCCCGTCGAGACGGTCAACCACCAACCAAATTCGACATCTACGACATTTCCACGTAATCAGAGCTAACGCCAATATGATGCAGCTCAGAACAAGGAGAAGAGCGTAGAAAGAAGTTGGCGTAGGTAGTCCCAACCAGAGGAAAACATGAATTGCAATTGTGATTTTAAGTAGCTAGTTCCGCTTGGAACTACTCGTAGTTCTTCCACCACCTAGTTCTTACCTGCAGTGTTCTTCAAATATGAAGATAACTTATAGAAGGATGAATGCATCAAACCAAGTATGATTGGAAGAGAGCATACTTGAAAAGTTGACTATCAGCATCAGCTTCATATGCCAAACAAGAAAATTATCCTATTTTCTACAAAATCTATCATTTAACCTTTTCCAACGCACTGGCTGATAGTCTCAAGCTCTTCTGCAACAATATAATCAACCAGTTAGTATCCGTGTGGCTTCCAGTTCCATCAAAGCAGGTCAACCATAGACGAAATATTGACATTGAAGGTTGAAGCACATCCTGGAAGTTACACACAAATTTCAAGTGAAGATTTATCATATTTTTATCGATTTCATCTTCCTCGGAGTAAAAAATAACTCCACCAGATCTAGGTGGGCATCCGGCAAAGAATTACCATAGATAGCCGATTAAACCTAAAGGAGAATCCTACTGCGGGTGGTTTTCTGACCTTTTTTGAGTATTGAATGAAAATGAATTTTTTCGGTTTTGTTATAATAAGGGTATTCATGCAACGAGATAATTTTCCGTTTTGAAGAAAGATATAACTTTACGCAACATGTTTTCATAAACACCCCCTAAAATATTTATTTATTTATTTATTCGTCTTAAACGCTACACACTCTACTTAGACTATTTGAATTATGATAATAACATGATAAAATACATAATTTAACATATAGCATTATAACAAATTTAATAATTTATGTTTCAAAACATTTCTATTAATACTAAAATCAATTGCAAAATCATATTCATTAAAATCCATACAAGCTCTTGTGATAGGATTATGCTTAGCATAACTAGTACTGTGGTAAGGAACATTTAAAAAATCGCAGTTACGCGGGCGCAAGTTTCGAGAAGGCGCATAAATAAAAAACATAGATAACAAAACCGGACAGTCAATATTACAATTCAATACATCAAAAGCAAAAAGTATTGAGTTTAATTTTCTTCTCTGAGCAAGAGGTTTTAGATCAATTAAAATACACCTCGTCTCATAAGATGGAACATTAGAATAACCAAAAATTTTTCGTAAGGCAAACTTTGTGAACCTTTTTTAAACTTTTTCTATACGACAAATGCTAGACGCGGTAAAGGGCTCCATATAAGAGTACAATATTCTAAATGTGGTCGGACAAGACTAGAATAAAGAGCTTTCAATGTATATGGGTCTTCGAAATCTTTTGAATTTCGAATAACAAACCCTAGCATAGAGTTTGCTTTTGTGATCGCATGGTCTATGTGATTTGAAAAATTCATCTTAGAATCGAAGATTACGCCTAGATCCTTATGGCAATCAAATCTTTGTAAAATGTCGTTTTTGAGTTTATAATTATAATATAATGGACTATGATTTCTAGAAAATGTCACAACGCTACATTTTTTATTGTTAAAATATAGCCCATTGATATTACACCATTTAATTAAATTATTTAAATCAATTTGAACGTTCTTTGCATCGTTCAATGAATTTATGGAGCTGAATATTTTCAAATCATCAGCAAATAGAAGATATTTAGAAAAAGTAAGATGTAATGGTAAGTCATTAATAAAAATGATAAAAGGAAGTGGTCCAAGGTGACTACCTTGAGGAACACCCGAAAAATTTATAATTTCCTTAGACAAGGCATTGCCAATTTTCACCACCTGTTTTCTACCTACTAAATAACTCTTTATCCACATTAGGAGCTGAGAGTGAAATCCAAACATTTCTAGTTTTCTTAAGAGAACACTATGTTGAACGCGGTCGAAAGCCTTTGAAAAATCAGTGTAAATAGTGTCGACTTGGGAACGCATTTCCATCAGAGATAGACAAAAATTTGAAAATATTGATAAATTTGTAGTGGTGGATCTACCTTTTATGAAACCATGTTGGTAAACTGAAATATTATTATGAATAAGATTATACAATTTGTTTTTTACAGCTTCGAAAACCTTAGGAATTAACTGCAGTTTTGCAATTGGTCTGTAATTTTCAACCGAACTTTTTGTACCTGATTTATGAAGGGAAGTTATTATAGAGTATTTCCATTCATCTAAGAACTCACCATTACTTAAAGAAAGGTTAAATATTATACAAAGTGGAGTAGCAAGTATATTAGCACAAGTTTTTAAAAGAATTGGTGGAATATTGTCTGGTGAAATAGAAAAATTATTTTCAAGAGATAAAAGTACTTGTAAAACATTGTCTACAGATAACTGCAAATTACCAAGATCAACCACAGGATCTGAATTTATTGTGTTGGCATAATCTAATTTGAGATCAATAAAATTAGATTGGAAAAACGACGCAAAGTTATTGCAAATTATATTAATATCATCGGACAGCACATTTTTATAAGTGATGCTAGATGGAATCCCAATTGAGTTTCTTTTCGTGTTCATATATGACCAAAAACTCTTAGGGTTATTCTTAATTCTTAATATTCGATTCAAGAGACGAGATGTATTGCTTATATAAAATTTTTTTCAAAAACTCATACTCCCTTCTAATTTGTTTGAACTGTTCATTTAAATGAATTGAAGCATGTGTAAATGTGGGAAATATTCAGCTGCTGGCTTTTGTGAAATGTCAACTTAACAACCCGATTCTCCCCAAAGTCAGTGATGCCTCACAAGTCACAAGAAGAGGTGAAATTGATTTTGTGACTTTTTCGAATTCTGCCGCTCAGTCACAACTTGTGAGAGTCACAAAAAAAATCGGAACTGTGATCTTCTTCAGAGCAGGTCACAACTCATAAATTTTTAAAGTTTCTTGGATTGACATTCAGTATATTTTGTAAGAAAGTTTTCTAGATTTGTTAATAATTGTGAGTACACAAAAATGGAAGTGGACTTTGTTCTAGTGAATATTATTGCTGATCTTTTCCACGAAAATGAAAGGTTACATTTTTATATAAACAAAATTTTTTTAAAAAACTAATCGTATCAAGAAGTTTGCAGCGCCGACGGCTTTTTAAAACTTTGAGAGATACAAATGATCCATTCGCTCTCCAAAACAATACATTTATAAAGTAATTTCTTCGTTTTGAATAATCAGCTGTTCAAATAATGACACTTATAAATCTCACCATGCTGTGGTGAGTTTCGTTGTGAGTTTTCTTGTGACGATTAGTGGGAGAATACCAAAATGTTATCGAATCACAACAATGCTCATGTCACAAGCTCACAAGAGCTTGTGACTTGTGACTCCTCACAAAGGGGAGAATCGGGGTGTAAGTCACAATGGGTATTTCTTTAGTTTATCAGGTTTAAATCTTCACTTTCCGCATGAAGTTCGTGAGATAATTTTATCAGATCTGCAGAAAGTTTTTCTCATACAAATTTTGACAGCTCATTTCTGACAGGGTTTTTCGCGTTAACATGTTAAGCCTTAATATGTTGGTACAATTGACATATCGATGACTGTGTTCTCTGAGTAAGTTGCTCGTTTTTCACTGATTTGTTCCATTTGTTTCCGTTCTTCTTTGCATATGACTATTTTTCATTTTCCATTCGGCAGCAAATATATACATATCTTATACATACTATACTCAATGTAAGATCTATTTAGAAAGAACGTCAAACTTATTGGCAGATTTTTTTTTTCATATTATATACATATACAGGGTGTCCCACAGTCACCGCCCCAAATGAAAACCATGGATTCCTGAGGTCATTTTAAGTCGAAAAACTTAAGAGGTCATTTTCTCGTTTTCGTCCCGTTTTCGAGTTATAACGGTTTTTATGTTTTTTCCCTTAACTGGCTTTATCTTTGCCAAACTACGTCCGATTCGTAAAATTTTTTTTATAACCAATCAAGAATTTATTGCAGTTTTAGTTTGTCATAAGATTTTTTTTTCTGCGGACAACCGTTTCTCCGCAATTTTGCATCAAACCCAATTTTTTCGTTTTTTAAGTAGTTTTTTTCACTTTGATATCATTTTATTCAAAAAAACACGTTAATGAGTATTAATTTTTTTCACTTATTATTATTTTCTTAAAAAAAATATTTTTTTTTCTTAAAAAGAATACTAAATGTAATTAACAAAAAATAAACAAACTGAGTGAATTAAAAAAAAAATAATAATTTTTAAATACAAAATTAACTTTTTCTGAGCTATTGTGGTTAAGAAAAGGACAAATAGATAAAGTTAATTAGTAACACCGTTAACTTATGTAAATAGTAAAGATTTGCATTATGATTTGAAGGTTGTAAATATCTTTCTCGCGTGATCTAGTGTCCGCGTCGTGTTCTTTCACTTGATACTCCATTTTGGATTTGTTATTCAAGTTGTAGTTTTTTTTCAATTATTTGCGAACAATGGATTACACTAATCAAGAATATCTGGAAATGTTATTAATATACGCTGAAATGGGATAAATTGATCTATTTGTCCTTTTCTTAACCACAATAGCTCAGAAAAAGCTAATTTTGTATTTAAAAATTATTATTTTTTTTTAATTCAATCAGTTTGTTTATTTTTTGTTAATTACATTTAGTATTCTTTTTAAGAAAAAAAAAATATTTTTTTTAAGAAAATAATAATAAGTGAAAAAAATTAATACTCATTAACGTGTTTTTTTGAATAAAATGATATCAAAGTGAAAAAAACTACTTAAAAAACGAAAAAATTGGGTTTGATGCAAAATTGCGGAGAAACGGTTGTCCGCAGAAAAAAAAGTCTTTGGACAAACTAAAACTGTAATAAATTCTTGATTGGTTATAAAAAAAATTTTACGAATCGGACGTGGTTTGGCAAAGATAAAGCCAGTTAAGGGAAAAACCATAAAAACCGTTATAACTCGAAAACGGGACGAAAACGAGAAAATGACCTCTTAAGTTTTTCGACTTAAAATGACCTCAGGAATCCATGGTTTTCATTTGGGGCGGTGACTGTGGGACACCCTGTATATATTATATTTAAGCCGATGGTCTGAGTTACCAGTGCTTTCAGTGTCTCTACTTCGTAGATTTATCTACGGAGTAGTGGAATATGTAATGTAATGTAATATATTATATTACATATATATTTTAAGACCAGTGTAGAATTTATATTTTTAAAATTTCTTTATTTTCATGCACGCATATTCAATGACAATGACCTAACAACCAACATACACATACCTACATAGATCTTTCCTTATTCTATCATGTTATGTCGATAGATTTGAGAATTATTGACTGTTTTTTGTCAAATTGATTTATTGGAAGCCTAAATAAAATGAACCCAGAAATTAAATCAACTTCAACAATCAATCAATAGAAAACCGCATGTGATTCAGTTAAAAATTCCTGTTTTTACTTATCCAACAAAAAATACCGCCAAATAGGCCATTTACTGCATGCGATACAAGCCACTAGGAACAAGCCCCATTTGTTTTTTTTTTTTTTAATTATTCCAACATTGATTATACTATTATGTATATAAATATTCTCTTATTGTTGTTAGCTTGGCTGTATTTATGACAGCGAAACAAATAAGAAAAACACTCAAAATAATACATAAAGCCCCTTTTAGACGATCATTTCAGTTTCATTTTCAGTTGAGCTAACAGTTAAGCTTTCAGTTAAACTGATGTCTAAATACAAAAACTGAAGCGTTTAACTGCGAATGTAACTGATGAAATTCCCATAAGTTTTCAGTTCAGTTATCCGTTAAACTGATGTGTAAATACTTTTCAGTTCAGTTGTCAGTTCAGTTGTCATTTCAATTTTAGTTTGCGGTGATTTATAAAGCGACAAAACTATAGCTATTGCAATAAAGCTTTCATCGTCCATTACGCAATGTATTTCCTCCGATTTTCGACTGCTCACAAGTAAAATGAAAGCTCAACTGAACACTGGACTGACGTCTTAATACACTGCCTTTTTTTAACTGAACTGACAACTGAACTGATAACTGAAGGAACAACTGATCGTCTAAAAGGAACTTAAGTAAATTAAAAATTTTACTTATCAGTTATGTATGTAAAAGCTCCATCTGAAAGTGAAACATTTGCTAAATAAACCAAATTAAACTGTTAAAATATAAAACACTATACAAAAAAATTGTATCAAAACAATTTGAGGAATTCCATTTTCGAGCGTTTTGACATTTCTCTAATATTCTTCTTATTAACGGTCATCTCAACGAGAACAGCACCAATGTTCATATTTGCCATCCACTTAAGGTGCGCTGACATGCGTCGCTATTTAGATTGTGACCTTTCATTACGCTATACATGATGATATTTTTGTCGATGAGATCCGTGAGGAGCTCTGTGCACTATTGAAACAGAGTCTAACGGATATACGAGTATTATTCATTCGATTTATACAGATTAAAACTTAGATCCGTATTATACAAATTCAATGTAAATACATCCGGATTTAGGTTTTAATCTGGATGTATCGAATGAATAATAAAGCGGTTACTGTCTGTTTTCATATGCATTTTATTAAAAAGCGCACACAGTTCGACAGTTATGTTTTATATCCGTAAACAGATCTACCCACCCATAATCTACCGATGTGTTAGTTTCCATAAAAATTTTCCTATTCATCAACAAAAATTATGTATTTTGTGAGAGATAGATCGATTTTAAGTGTGTGATATGGAAATAATCCTATTCATAGTACCGCAATACATATCTCTTTCGATAATCAAAACACATTTCAATAGTATCGCACTTTGATTTTCATAGATAATTGGTAATTGATAATTTAAATTAATTCATAATTAAAAAACTATTTCTGAGATAACATGGGTTCAATTTATTTGCAGGTTTAGCTCAAAGTTACCACCAGCACTAAAAACTGTGCGCAAACATTCTAAAACATGCTAATTTTTTTGTCATAATAAGGGTAAAATTTTGAGTCTTGGACTTAACTCTGGGATAACTCCGAAGTAGTTGATATTCCAAATAAATTGAATTCAAGAAAACTCAAAAACACCTTTGCAGTTTAGAATTTTCAGTCGTCAAAAGTTTGAATGTAATTAAGCCCGAAAGTTACATAAGCTATTAACACGTAAGTCAGAAAATTATTTTTTTTCGTTGCTTTTTTACGAAGCGGAAATGTGTGTGCCAGTAAAAGACTATTCACATGAGAGCGACCAACGACCAACGAATAAAAAAACAAATGGGATTTAAAACATATATAAGCCTGAATTCTTTACAAAAACTTTACAAAAGAGTAGCAATCTAGTTTAATTTAATGTTAATTTATTAAAATTTCCGTTGTAATTGCTAAAATGAGAGAAATTTGAGAAAATAAATTAGTCGTCGCGAATTGCAATATGATTGCTCAAAATCATTCTAAGTTGTCTAAGTAAACGCCATTCGCGCCGAATAAAAACAAAATATGCATGTGAATGAAATGTCAAAATGGACGAATGTTCATTCATTCGTCGGTCGTTGGTCGCCCTCATATGAATAGTCCTTAAGAGTATAGCATATTCATAAATGCGTGGCCACATTGGCTTTATATTCCTTTTAGCTCAATCTACCATTATTAATAATATTCTCTCTTACCAGCTTAAGCCTAGTACCATTGAATAATTGTAATTGTAATTATTCAATGCTAGTACTCAGTTCAAGTGAAAATGAAATTTTCATATAAAAGTGACTGCTGGTTCACTGGCATGAATTCCGCAACGAGAGGTGAGTACTAAAATGTGGATTGGAAAAACAAATATGTTCCACAACTTTTTCCACGCTATGATTTTCATTTCTCAATGTACAACCATCAGGAAAAAGTTTAAGGCAACGTGGAAAACTGTGACATTTGCCAGTTGATTTGAATATTTTGTTTCAAAACAAAAAATTGAAAATTTATAAACAGAAAGAACGAATCAGTTTAAAAATAATTGTCATTTTTTTTTCATTCAAAGTGAGTATCAAAAATTCACGTGGAAAAGTTTATTCTATTTTCATTTTTATTCTTCGCGTGTAATTTGGAACGTATTTATTTTTCATTTCACGGTAGGTGAGTACTAGGCTTTAAAACAAAAAAGTCGGTGATGAATTTTTTGCTTCATTTTAGTATTAAGTTTGAGGATTGCAGATTGAAGTCATAAAGTTTTACGAAAAAAGACCCTAGCAACGCCAGAGTCTCCGAATCACAGCCCATAGGTTCGAGGCAACAAGGAATTGTAGTAATTGTGGATGCTAGAACTCTTGATCTATCTAGACAACTGAACACAGGGTGTTGTTTAGGATGGAAAGACTTTCAAACTGATAAATTGTATATGCATAATGTCCAATTTAAGTTTATATATTATTAAGTTTAAATCCTAATTGATAACTCATCTTTAAAGATTAATACAAATAATTGCGAAAACGCTAAATTCTTCCATTTCAATTCAGCAAGGGAGTTTTTTTAGTTGCATCTTGAATGTTTTCATTTTCTGTTTGTAGAAAATTACGAGTATGTGAAGCTTAAAGTAAGGCACTTATGGCCGATTTCATAAACAAACAATAAAAGCACTTTATCAAAAATCCTCTTAAATTTTATCAGGCTCTTAAAAATTTTTAGTTTCACCAATCTATAAAAGGGACATTTTGGGGAAATTTTTGTTAAAATTGAGTTCTCTTCACATCCCTGAGAAAAATAAATTGCTTTTTTCTTTCTAACAAGCGAAATGTATGAGAAGAAATGAGAAAGCGTTATGTGTTCAAACAAATGCCAAGAAATGGAAAAAAAAGAAATGCACACAAAATATTTGGAAAGATTCTGATACTGACATTCTGTGGCATAAAATCGTTAAGTAATAACCACTTAATTTATTTTTTATTGCATTGTTGGGTTTGTTTTGGTTCCAAATGAAGACCAAACATATTCAACAAACTCATCCACAGATGCGTTGGAAAGTCGGAACCACATTTTGAAGTCATATAATGTATTTCTGTGAACCAGGAATATTCTTGCTCAGCGAATAACTTTGTGTTGCACTTTATTATTGGATGAAGACGATCAATATTTTTTTCGAAATAAAGAAACAAATCATTTAAATAATCAGTATTAATTTATTTATTTTGTATCTTCAAAAATTGAACACTAAATCCTTACAGAACGATAATTTCAGCTGCTATACTTATAACCAATTGTTGTTATCTACATCTTCTGATGACATTTCAATGACACTTTTAAAATTTAATGAGCCAAAAATGGGCATTTAGTTTATAAGGGTGTTTAAAAGCTTGTTTAATTTAAAAGCGCTTCGTGAAACCAAAACATCTCATTTTAAGGTTTAGAAGCCTGTTAAATGTTTAAAAGTCCTTCGTAAAATCGGGCATTAGTATCTTGACAGATCAACAAATTCATTTAATGTAGACATTTAGGTACATATATGTACTCGTTTATGGTACACTGTTTAAAAATATGAAATATACTAATTTTGGTAGAGAAATTAATTTATTTTTAATTTTTTTTTTTCATTAAACTAAAATAATATTAGTATTATTGCATGAATTACATCAATTCTCTACACTCGGCATTCGGAACGCGGATTATTTTGGGGCCAATCGCAAAGAGACACCTGAGAATTAAAAGCAAGTCCAGATTGGCAGCTCATCTCGATTGGTTTACCATAGACACATTGGTAAAACTAGAAATAAGAACCCGATAAGTCAAAAAAGGTCATCTTAGCTATACAGTCAATAGTTACACTCACCTTAATGCAATCCTGGTGGGAAACATAAGCACTGGATGAACAATCAACCTTTGGAACAGGAGCTGATGGCTTTTGTTGACTTACAGAACTCACAGAAGCGGGTTTTATTGGCTGTACTTGAATGGCTTCAGGAACCGCTGCAGGAAGTGGAACCTACGAAAAAAACATTATTTATTATGTGATTTAGTTTGTAAAAAATCACTTTATCGACACATACCCTTGGAGGAGGTGCGCTTGTTGTTCCTGGAACCCTGTAACTTGCCATATTCGTGTACATAACTGATACCAAGGGATTCGTGGGCCCACAAGTACCATGAAAATCATCCAAATCAATAGCCCAAATCATTCCACCCTTATAACCCTTCGCCTTGATAAAGTCCATTTTAATTTGGATAGACTTAGCATCTTCGTATCCTACCCATTGGTCACCTTTGTGTGCATACGGAACTTTTCCCACATCATCCCATTTCAGTGTCCATCCCTGGTTTTTATCACAAATTTCATAATATGCTAAGAGACCTCCTTCTCCTGTGTACTGTCCTGCATTTCCGCTGCCAACTGTGGAAATAATTGAAGAACCCAAAATCTTATTTTGGTTTTCGCCAGTAAGCCTGAAAGATCTGCCATAAAATGGAATCCCTACTACGAGTTTATTAGCTGGACAGCCCATTTGCTCCCAATTGGCCAACACATCGTGCACATTAATTGATGAGTAATCAGCTGTCTCGAATGGACGTTTGTATAAAGGGCTATGAACATCGGCAAAACCGGTCCAGCTTCCTCGCAAGTCGTAAGCCATAACGTGCACAGCATCCATGAGTCTTAAGAAAATTCATATAATGAATCAAATAAAACACATTTGATTATAGTTTTCGATTAACTTACTTGCATAAAGCTGGAACGTTGAATCCATCCTCAACCCTATACTTTGCGGCTGGCGTAGCCATAGTAATTTCCCAACCCCTTCCCTCACGATCGAAAGCATTTCTAAGTTCTTCTACGAATTTAACAAAATTCACCTTATCGGCTGGTGCACCACCACGATCTGCAGCTCCTGGATATTCCCAATCGATATCAAAACCATCGAAGTTGTACTGCTTCATGAACGCAACAATACTTTGAATGAATTTGCTTCTATATTCCTGCACTGCGCTCATTTGTGAGTATTTTGCAGAACCCTCATTCCAGCCTCCAACAGCAACTAGTGTTTTAAGCATTGGGTGAGTTTTCTTAAGTGCTACGAATTTTTCGAATCCCTTTTTGTTCACATCTTGTTCAGGATCAAGGATTTTAACTTCTTTGGTGCGATCGTCGATGCCAATGAATGAATATATCAAATGTGTACACTTATCGACTGGAATGTCTTTAAGTGCGTAGCTTCCTTTTCCCGGGCGATATATTGCCCAGTTACTAAAGTAGCACACAACAACACCTGTACTTTCTTTTTGTGCTAAAGCAGTGGAGATGCCCAAGATCACCAGGACCGGAAGAATTAGTTTGATGTAAGCTGAAATGATGAAAAAGGCCATACATAGATTAGCTAAGTTTCAGGAAATTTATAATTCGTTTAACATTACGATAGATATGGTTTGAAAACATCCCTCGGCTCGGTCGATTTTTGTTTTTCATTGATAGATACCCTTTTTAAACTTTATTCCCCGACATTTTTTTTTTCTTTTTTCGAAATTTTGGAAAATATTTTTTTTTTACAAAAACAGTTCCAGAGATTTAAGTTGGTAAATTCTGAGAAATAGTTATTAATGGTACCTCCATTTTTTCAATTTCATATTTTATCAAAAACTGATTTTAATAAATTTTGTTTAATCTTATCAGTTTGTTATTTCATTTATTTTATGTAGAATCAGCTTTGAAAAACTTGGGAAATTTATGATGAAAGGACTCAGGACAGTTACACCTTTTTCAATATAATATTTAATTGGCTCACGAGTTTAAGGCAAATGATCCACAAGTTCGCATTCAGTGCATGAGCCACAATGCCAGTTTTCACCTCATAGAAAATCTAAAAATAATTGTTGAACGTCAAATGCACCCTCCTAGATGAAGAATTTGGTGACGAATAAGCTAAGAAATGATCATCGGACCATATTTTTCGAAAACGACGAAAAAGTTACGGTTAATGTGGATGGCTTTTAATACCGGGTAATGATGAACCGTTCGACAAATCGTTTGTGCGACATTGTACATTCGCTGCAAACGACCAGCTTCAGTTGTCCCAAAACTTGACCGCGTTCACTATTGAAAGTTTGGCAAAGCCGTGTTTCTTTTTAATTAAGGTTTAAATGCAACTTAAGCACTGCATTTTCTTCCACGATCAACCAAAGTGACAGCTAATAATTATGAAACAACTGCAACTTCAACTACTTGTTTTTGTTTGCTAAGACTAGTAAGGAATGATTTACTAGTTCCGCCAGGAGCATCTAGTATAAACAATAAAGCTGAAGTTCTTCCACCAGTCTTTTCAGTTTTAAGTTAAGGCACGCAAGTTATTCCTTTAGTAAGCTCACATTATATGGATGCGATAGATCGCAGTTTAGTTCACATACATTTATTAGGTCACTGCTACGTCTCCTGTTCTCAAATCTTAATTTGAAAAATTCGACAAATTTTGAATTCTTAAACACAGTCTCACAGAGGAAGTTTAAACTTAAACTTAGCTGAACCAGGGGGTCAATTCTATCTGTGAAATTGTGAAGTGATACGAGTATGTTTTTTCACAACTTCACACACTTTTCGATTCGCAATTCATGAAAAAAATTAATAAAATGTTAAAATGTTTTCAAGTATTAAATTTGTTTTCACACTTAAACGATTTTGTGAAGAGCCGTGAAAAAATATGAAAATAACAAACAAAATTATACTCAAAAATGAGTATCGTGTATCAAAAATGAGAGAGTTTCTCATTTTAGTACTCTTTAGTTCATGTTTTGACAAACATTTATCAGAAAGAGTTCCAGAATCGCATTATGTGAGTTCATGAAATGTAGAAATGAAAAATGGCTGTGAAAACTGAACTGATAACTTTTTTATCACTTCACAGTTTCACAGAAAGAGAATTGACCCCCAGAACTGGAGTTTAAATTTAAAGTTTAACTCATCCGGTTTCACAGTCTAATCTGAACTTTAGTTTAACTAAATTGTTTTCTCTTTCTATCTGAAATAAAGAACAAAACAATCCAGGAAAATTTGTTTTGTTTCAGTTGTGACGTGTGGCAGGAAACAAAATTAAAAACTTGAAAATAAATTCTATTTTCAAAAGGGTAAAGTGGTAATTGAACTGAGGTTTAAACGGCAGAATTGAGTCGCTTAGCTGAAGGTAAGTACAGAGTTAACTCAACGTTCAAGGTTAAAATGACACTGTGAAACTGGGGATTATTAATCCCTTAAAGTTAGCAAATTGTTAAGTAGTATCGTAGCAATACGTTAACTGTTTAAGATTTTGCTTCATTAGATATATGCCGAAAAGTAAAATGCACAATGTTTAAGTTTACAAGAGAATCAACCAAAAATATAACTGAGTCTAGATATTGGTAATTTAATTAAAGAGGTTGCAAATTTGTATCATTTATAGATTAAAAAAAAAACAACACCATAAAAAAAAAACACTTTTTTAACAAAACCTTGTTGAAAATATATATCTAATAACTATTTTTGTAATTTTCCAAAAGATCACTTACCCATCTTAATCAAGTAAGTCGGCTTGGCTAAATGACTTGTTTTTCTAAAAACTGATCGGGTTTTATTGAGAAAAATTCTATGCAAAACAAGTTGTTCAAACTTTAATTATTATTATTTATCAAACAATAAAAACAAATAAAATTAGTTTAAACATGAGGTTGTCAACCTAGAATCTGGGTAATTTTGCGCAAGTATAATTTCAGCATTAAAGAAATATGAATTTTCTGAGCTTTTGAAAAAATTATACCCAGTGTTTTAATTTTTAGGATAAAGTTTGAAAACATTTTTACAACGTTACAGGTATTACAGAAATTCATATAGATAATATAAGAATAAGAAAAGCATAATGAATAAGATTCAAGGAGAATCTTTTGAAATACTCAAAAGTACTGCAATTTCAAAGAATTTTTATAAAAAAAGATACTAACACACAAGAGCAAGAGCGACAGAGTAATCCATTTATAAGATATTTTTTGAACAATACTTATAAATAAAGAAACAAACGATAATATTGTTCTTGTTAATTCAATTTTATTAAAGATTTTTGATTACAAAAGCTACATGACATATCTAATCTTGCAAAAGTCAAATAGTAACCTTTTCTGGTAAGGTTTTAATTGGTATTGTGTTTTTCTTGGTTAAGATTTTTGACTCACTGTACCTTTTTCACATGTTTTAAATGAAATATTTTTTTACTTGCGACTTATAGGTACTATAAGGCAAGTTATGCATTCGTAAAAAAATAGAACTTGAGATTTTGATCAAAGTTGACATTACGATAATAGCGAAGACAAAAAATGTGGTATCGTAATTCTGTCTGTCTGTCTGTCTTTTCAACTGCAGCCGAAGCGGCTGGACCAATTTTCCTTAAACTTGGTATTATTTTTATTTTTTTCCCACCACACATTTCTTTTTCTTAAGACCAAAAATCACGCTACCTGCCACACAAATTTTTCTCGAAATTTTATAAATATTTTTTTTTTCTCAAAAATTGTTCGACAGATAAAAAATTTATTTAGTTGAAGGTAAGATTTAAAAATGGATAATAATTGTACTCCCCTTGGAACCATTTTCTTGTTTTTGATTTTCTCAAAAACGGTACAACCGATTTTGATATTTTTTTTTATGCTAAGAGTCCCCGAAAAATTAAATATTATCGTGTATTGAAATTTAAAAAAAAAAAATTGGGTTTAAAAAAAATTCAAAAATATTTTTTCAAAACTCAACATTTCGAAAACGCTCGATTTTTTTTTAAACTTAAATAAAAGTTTTTTAATAAAATCTACAAGATGTAAGAAAAAATTTTGTATCTTACACATGTTAAAAAATGGTATTCAAAAATCACATTTTTTCTCGAAAACGGCGCGGCGGCACCTAGAATTTTGATAAAATTTTGTTTCTTTCGATTATTTCTTACGATCTATAATTTAATAAGAAAAATTCAAATTAAGATATTACTGACTGTACCTACCATAAAACCATTTTTTCAAATTTTAAATCTCTCATTATTTATATAAAGCACTTTAATGACATTTCTTATAGAGAAGCTCCTAAAAAGTTTGAAAAATACTGCATTTAAGAAAAATGTTTTTTTTTTTTAATTTTTGAAAAAAGAAATAATTTTTTTTTTTGGAAAATTCGATATCTATGCATAAACTGATATTTCCTGACATCCTGTTTTTAGCTTCAAATACTAAAGGAATTTTATTTTTAAGAACAGTTTTTTTCTAATAACATTCATTTTTGAAATTCTTAGTCTTTTACATAAGAGCAAGTTCGTGCGACCCAGTCCTGCATTTTATTCTTATAAGATTTTGAAAAAATAAATTTGTGTGCCAGAATAATAATAATAACTATTGACGGAGGTGTAAATAGGCTTAAAATAAATATTAGGCTTCTATTAGAATCTAACTTATATAATTGGATTAACATTACGTTCATACTTTTGCTATTTACCCAGCAGGCAAATTTCATACAAATAATGAATTTTATTTGGATTTGTCTGCAGTTTTGAAGTAGGTTAGGTTTTTTTTATCTCAAGTTTTCTACTTTTGAAAAAATTGATTTCAGTAAATTTAGTTTGTGTAATTTTGTATCGATTTCACTCTGTGAATGTTGCTTAAAGAATGTCGACGTAAGTTTACATCAAGTCACTGCCTTCTACACTTGATTATTTTTTTATAATCCTCAGGCGCAAATGGGTTTATTTATTAAGAGATCCTTATAATGTTAAACACATTACGGGCGATGGGCAAATTAGAATGGGGGAGGAGGTGTCGATGAACATTGGTCTTGAATGCTTGCAAATTGAAATGGCAAGAAAAAACCGTGCTTATAAATTATTCTATAATCGTCTTGTGCGACTAAAAAACGAATCTATATTATTTGACGCTATGACAAAATTAGGCTCAAAGGTTGAACTGATGAGCATTTCTTGTGAAAGAAGAGATAAAACAGAGAAATAGATGAAACATTCCGACGGTGTTCAAGAGATGGGAATGAATCCATGATAGCGAACGCAGGTGGGGGTTTTGGGGGTTCAAACCCCCTCCGAAACATGTGGAATAAAAAAATAAGGATTCATTTTCTTACAAAAAAAAAAAAAAAACAAAAAAAAAAACAAAGTGTTATTTTCGTGCCATAAATTCTTCTATATCTTTTCATAAAAAATTTCCATAATTCAAATATTATTACCGTACGGCCCAAGAATAGGAGTTCCTGGAAATAAAAATTGAGGCAATTTTCTTTGAAATTCGCAAAAATTTTAAGTTTTGGTCAATACTTGTCCTTACTTAAACATGGATATAAAATAAATTATAAAGTAGGAACAAAAATAAACAACTTTATTTATATTATATTCATACCACATTTTCTTTTATGTCTAGTAAAGTATGCAATAAGTAGTTATAAGTAATTAAATAAAAAACAGCAATATTGCCCCCATTATGCCCCCGTGTCACAAAAATAACGGTACCTACCCATACGATTTTTTCGAAATTTTATAAATATTATTTTTTCTCAAAAACTGTCCCACAGAATTAAAAAAAAATTCATAAAATTTCATTGGCGCAAAATTTTAATTCAATTAGTACGATGCTGTTTTAGCATGATACTATAGGTTAAAACAACGAATTTGCAAATTGTAATCGAATATAGCATCATACTTTCTCTACCCTTTTATTAAAGTTAAAATCATCAAATACCTACTTTATTTTTTTAGTATCGTGCTAGCTTCATATATGACTCTTTAACATTTACAAACATCAAAAAAAGGTTCGTGTACTTACTTTTTTACACGAAATGTCATTGTTTTAGGTGTGTTCAGAAGCAATTTATAAAGGAAATTCTTTTAGTACGATACTAGTGAAAAAATGTTTAAAATTGAGTAAAATGAGTTAGTAAACTACTGTAAAGTTAGCAAATTGTTAAGTAGTATCATACTAATACCTTAATAATAGGCTGTTTAAAATTTTGGGCCATTGAGTTTAATCTGGCAGTGGTTAAAAAAATAGTTATTTTTTGAAGCCCCAAAATGTTTGTACCTCAAAATAGAGGTACCCACCATACAAATGTAAAAAAATTGTTTTCGAAAATCGTATTTTTTTTTTTAACAGCTTCGAAAATTTTAATAAAGTTTTGTTTTATTTCGATTTTTACGATCTGTAGTTTAATAAAAAAAAAATAAAATTAAGATATAACTGACTGTACCTACAATGAATCGTTTTTTCGAATTTTTAATTTCTCATTATAGGCAGAACGGATTTGAATGAAACTTTTCAGGGAAAAGCTTCTAAAAAGTTTAAAAAACATTGCGTTTCAAAATTCGTTATCTCAAGGGCTCAATATTTTTTTTGGATTCGTACAACAATGAATACCACAAGTTGGCGTACCAAAATTTGTTCTTAAAAATGTTTTAAGAATTTTGATGATATTATATGAACAAAATAATGGCCTCCATCACAAGGCGCGTAGTAAAAGTCTATGTCTAAAAATTAATAAAAAAGGATATTTTCCAACTTTTGGTAACATTATTCAAATTTGCCAAATGGGTATCCGTTTCATCATCCATATGATTTTTGGCGATTAGCTATTTGAAATTGATCCAAAAGTCCAATATTGTTTAGTTATAACATATTTATGTTAATAACAATAAATATTATGTAATTAGCACGTACCTACAATAAAGAAATAAAATAATATATTTGTAAAAATTTGATATTTTTTTTCTAAAACCCCCTCCGAAAGTGATGTGAGTTTTGAACGTATAAACGTCTTATAAATGGTAGCCAGATCAGAGGGGATACAAAATTTCTTTCATCAACACAGAAATCGATCCATATTTCTTTAAGAACAACGTTGGCAGTCCATCACCGTCAACGGCTAGCGATGATAACCAATATGGACACAAACAACATGTGGTTTCAATTAGACGACGCTACGTGCCACACAGCCCGTGTGGTAACACTTTACACGAATGATTTCGGAACATGGATTTCACCTTGGAGGTGATGTGAATTGGCCACCGAATTCATGCGATTTAACCCTTTTTGAGTTTTCTTAAGTCACATGTTTATTCCAATAACCCAAAAACACCCTCGTCCCTCAAAGCAAACATAATCAATATCATTGGTTATGGAAAATTAGATCTATAGAATGCGCACTAAACAACAGCAAAGACGCGGCAAACATTTGACTAATGTTTTTTTTAATAAAAAATAACTTTAGTGATATTGTTCTCATAGATTGTTTTATTAAAATTTAAAGATAAGTAACGCTTAATGGAAAACCCTCGAAAAAGCGTTCATTTGTCCAAAACTGGTATAAAAATAGTGGGTTAAGGTCAATTAAGGACTTAATATTAATTAAAAACAACGAAATAAAAAATTATTTCAAAATTTAAGTGGACTGATTAAATTATAAATTCAATTGAAAGCTTGAGTGACCTTAACTCCAAAGTGCGTTATTATTTCACTTAAATTTTTAAATAATTTTTTATTTCATACATATCTTCGTTGATCAAAAAGTCTGACCACGCACGAGGATAGCGTTGGTACCACAAAATCACATTTCATGATAATACTATAGGTTATAATCATAGCTGGGCACCGTTAATCAAACAGTTAACTTCGTTAATCGTTAATCCGCTACTAAAAAAGTTAGCTTCGTTAAACGTTAAAGCGTTAAATTTCGGAAGCATTAACGCCAGTTAACGTTAATCGTTAATCCGTTAACATGTGATAAAAACTGCATTTTTTATATTTTTTTTCTCTGAGCGCGCGCCGGCGCTAAGTAATGCCGGTCGTCACTAGGCAATCAACGCACAAATTTCAAATTCAACTCATTCAACTCTAATGTACGGTGCCTTCAATTCTGTTCAACCAACGGGTTGGATCTAGTTGTTGGCCCTTGCTCAACGAATTGCGCAACAAGTGTACGGGTAGTGTACGAGCTCGTGTTGCTCCTTGAAAATGTTCGATCAACACGTTGAGCAGCATTTTCAAGATAATGTGTTGCACATTATTTGTTCAACGCGTTGATCAACTTTTTAATTTTGTTTGGGATTTTTTGACGTAATATTGTGTTGCGTTGCGTTGGTTGCAGTGAAATGTGTCTATTTGGTTGAACTATTGCGTTGCCATAAACTCGCAGTTGTTGCAACTTGCAAACTGTAGTTTATTTTGGTTTTTCGTCATGGAAGGTGATAAAAAAACAGAGTGGACCACGGAATTAATTTTGCAATTGATTTCAGCAATTGAGGAAAAGCCCAATATATGGGACATTAAGAGCCCCTCTAATCAAAATCAAGATGCCAGGGAATTGGCTTGGTCTTAAATTTCCTCAAAAATGCAATTGCCTAATTACCGAACTGAAGTCAAAATTATTTCAGGTTAGACGTTTGAGTTTTTTGTTAATCGTGGTGCATTCAACGCGTTCCCCAACGAGTTATCCTTGGTTAAGTGTACGAAGGTATCAACTCGTTCATCAACTGGTTGAGCAACCATATCGAAAACGCAGTTGATCAACTCGAAAAGCTTTTTTTCTGTCAAAATCGAACAAGTTTACCAACTAGTGTACGAGGCTATTCAACATTTGAGTAAGTTGGTCAACTAAGTGTACGGAGCTATTCAACACTGGAATAAGTTTTAAGAGTTGATCAACTAGGTGTGCGAGGTTAATCAACATATGCGAAAGTTGGTCAATTATGTGTGCGGGGTTCCAAACGCATTTTGTTCAACTTTAGTTGCTCAACGTGAATTACGGAAGTTGCTGCACTAGTGTAAGAGTTGAATAAAAAGTTGAACGAAGTTGGTTGAACTTATCGCGCACATAGTGGACGACCGGCATAATGAAATGAGCGAACGAAACGAATCTCTTCGCAGTTTTCTCACTCGCAAGCGCCGTCAAAATATAATACGTACCTAGCTGTTTTTGATTCACCTGCGGCACGCGCCGCACGGCACTTGTCTCATACTTGTCTGAACCTGTTTTTCGCGCCGCGCGATAAATAGTAGGCATTGGATTAACGATTAACGGACTTAACGTGGATTAACGGATTTAACGTGTCCGTTAACATTTTTAAAAGTTAACTTAAAAGTTAATCCGTTAATCAAAATTTTAACTTCATTAATTAACGATTAACGGATTAACGAGTTAATGCCCAGCTATGGTTATAATATACAAAAGTACAACACAAAACTCACAAATACTCAAACACAACTGTGACGAACTAAGTTCAACTGTGTAGTGCAACGAATGCGCGTCTAAAGTACTTGTCACATGAGCTGCGACCTGCGAATGCGAATAAATCTTTTTAAGCAACTTTCACAGCTAATATCAATTTTTGTTTTGTTTTTATTCTTCGACGAAGTGAATTAATGATCGAATCAACTATTTAAAAGGAAAACACTGCATAAAATAATTATAAATTGAAATATTTTGCATTTTAAAATTTTGTACGCGACCAACAACGTATCTTCTGCGAACTGTCAAATGTAAATTCGCAATCCAGAACTAGTGAACGCATTCCACAAACCCGCGACTAAAAAATTCGTACGAATTCAACCTCTTTCTAGTTGAGGTATCAAAGTGAAATGTTCTCCAAATCTATGACGATTCATATTTAGAAGATGCATTAAGTTTTTTCTCTTTTTTAAATATTGGTAACAAATTAAACTGCATAAAAGCCACCTTTTCTTAAAATAATTTTGCTTAGCACTCATTTTACTTTAATTTACTTACTTCTTTTTTTTTGACAATTCGCACTGTTCGGCGACCAAAAAAAATACTCATGTGAACGAAATGTCAAAATTAGCAACCATTCGCAATTCGCAGTTCGCAGTTCGTGTCTCATGTGCAAAGCACTTAACCTCAAAATCGTCATTCGCAACGAATAAAAAAATACTTTTTGAAGGAAAAGGCAAAATGAATAGTCTCTCAGAGCATTCAAGTGACATAAGGAAAAATAACTGTTTTTTCATAGTTTTTATGCGCGAAACAGATTAAACCAGCAACAGCACCAGCATCGTCAACAGCAAACAGCACGCTGATCAGCAAACATTTCTCAAACACATTGCCACCAGCATCGTCATTTCATCTGCTTGACATTTCATATGGAAAAAAAGCTTTTTATTGTGGTGCCACTGAATATTGCAGTGGGAAAGTTGACAACACTGCACCATCAACCACAAATTTAGGACTTTGGCCTAACGACGTTGTTGGCGTTGCTGTTGCTGTTCTAATGTGTGTTGAACAATTGAAATACATTGGCTCTAAATTAATGGCGGCCGCTGTTGCTGTTGACGGTGCTGTTGCTGGTTCAATCTGTTCCGCGCTTTAATTGCGATACATTAATAATATATGACAAGTTATGTATTCGTTAAAAAAAATCGAACTCGAGGTTTTTCATCTGACTTTAAAATTCCATATCGAAAACCATATTCTCGGTTTTTTTTCAAGTCTTGACAATAAACAGTTTTTTATTACGAATTTATATGAAATAAGAAAATTATTTCAATTTTTTAAGCGGAGTGATTGAATTTAATTGAATAGAAAGTTTGAGCGACCTCAACTTTGGAGTTGAGGTCGCTCAAACTTTCTATTGAGTTTTTTATTACTGTCTACAAGATGTAGGACAAAAATTTTGTTTTATGTAATCCAAAAAAAACAGTACCCACCTTACAAATGTAAAAAAATTGTTTTCGAAAATCGTATTTTACTCGAAAATGACTCCTAATATTTTGATTAAAATTTAAATTAAGACATTACTGATCTTTTTTTTTTTGAATTTTAACTTTCTAGTTTTTGTATACAGAAAGCCTCTTAAATTATTGAAAAACTTAAACAAAAAAAAACAATATTTCTATATATTTATGTTTAATTTATGTTTTATTTGTTTATAATTTTTGTTCTTGAATAATTTCATATTTGCTCAAGAAATCACATGGCATTCTGTTTTAATAATAATGTAATGTTAACATTTATCTCCAACAACATTTATTTTTCAAATTCTATTGTCGTTGGTGGGACCCAGTAGTGTATTTCTGGAAACGTAAGACTAAATGTTTTAGTGCCAGGCAAGAAGTTGAAGCATTTAATCAATTGATCATATCTTATAGGTTATACTAAAATATACTTATTATAGAAAGTAACACAGCTTTTATTTTCACCCCCAGTGTAGACTATTATTTTGCTTTTATTTTTACTTGCGACTTATAGGTACTATAAGGCAAGTTATGCATTCGTAAAAAAAATCGAACTCGAGATTTTATCAAAGTTGACATTACGATGAAAGCGAAGACCAAAAAAGTGGGTCTGGCAATTCTGTCTGTCTGTCTGTCTGTTCGATTACAGCTGAACGGCTCGGCCGATTTTCTTCAAACTTGGTAGATATGGGTTTTGATTTTTTACCCCCGGATGTTTTTTGATTTGATTTTTTATGACCAAAAATAACAGTACCTGCCATACAATTTTTTTCCGAAATTTTATAAATAAAAATGAGTAGTTTTGGTACCCCCCTTGGGACCATTTTTTTTGTTTTTGATTTTCTCAAAAACAGTACCACAGATTTTGATCATTTTTTTATGCTAAAGCTTCCCAACAGTTTGAATATTATTGTGTATTCAAATTTTCCAAAACAAATTTTTTGGATTTTTAAAAAAACTTTCAAAATTTTTTTTTTAAAACTCAATATTTCGAAAACCCCATGCTCGATTTTTTCAAAACTTGATAAATAAAAGTTTGGAAAAATAGTCTACAATATATGAGCAAAATAAATTCATTTTACCTAAAAGTAACGGTACCCTCCATACAAGTATTAAAAAATGGTTTTCGAAAATCGTATTTTTCTCGAAAACGGTTCCGAGAATTTTGCTTAAATTTTGTTTCTTTCTATTATTTTTTAATATCTGTAATTTAATAAAAAAAATTTTAAAAACAAGATATTACTGACTGTACCTACCATAGAACGATTTTTTAAAATTTTGAATTTCTCATTATTAGCACAACGGATTTTAATGAAATTTCGTAGAGGGAAGCTTCTAAAAAGTTTAAAAAACATTGCATTTCAAAACTTTAAGAAAAATATTTTTTTTGAATTTTGAAAAAAAAAAATCAATTTTTTGTTTTTCGAAAATTCAATATCTCGAAAACGGCTCAATACTTTTTTGTAAATTTAATTTTTATTCATACAATAATAAAAACTTCAAATTGGCGTACCAACATTTTTTCTTAAAAATGTTTTAAAATTTTCTTATATAAAAACTTATTTTTTAAGAAACCACTATAAAGACTAATAATTTTTGTTCTTGCATAAATCTATATTTGTTTGAATCACATGGCATCCTATTCTTACCTTTAACTACTAAAGAAGATGTTTTAGTAATTTGAAAAATTAATTTTATGCTTATGAACAGTTTCTCTAATAACATTCATTTTTGAAATTCTTAGTCTTTTACATAGGAGCAAGTTCGTGCGACCCAGTCGTGCATTTTATTTAATTAACTTATTAACTTTCCAAAATGGAAGATGATAACTTGTGCTATCGGAATAAAATAGAGATAAATGTTTCATATCATCCAATATGACTGGTCCCTAATTGGTTCAACTACTTCCTAACCTTATCTTAGTTTTAACATTGAGTCTTGTTTAAAACACTTCCGAGTTTCTCGAATGTTAGATCCGGTTTCCCAACTGAATTAGTTCATTAGTTAAAGTATCACTAAGCTTAACCTTACCTTTAAAATTTACGGTGAATATGCAATATGCACATCATACACACTTGCTTTCTTTATTTAAAACACATATTGGAAAGAAATTCAAATATTAACAAATTTGATGTTCTGCCCGAAAATGGTAATTATTTTATTAGTAAAAATGTTTCTTCTTTACTATGTCATCTTCAATTGCCTCCAATGACATCAATGCTGTGAACTCACTAAAATTTTTGAAGCGTTGGTTAAAAAACGTATTTATGAGAACATAAGACATGGTATCTCTGAAAACCAACACGGATTTGTTAGTAGTAGGTCAACTACTACAAACTTATCTCTCTTATCGCAGTTTTGTACGAAGGGAATGGAGCGTGGTGGTCAAGTTGATGCAATATATACGGATTTTTCGAAAGCTTTTGATCGAGTTCAACATGTTATTTTGTTAGAAAAATTAAAAGCTTTTGGATTTAAATCTGATATCTTTCTAGAGCAAGACATGGAAGAGCACATCTGATCAAACGTATCGACACCGCCTTTAGTTTGGTTGTAAAACATTATCATCTCAGGTTTGCCAGTTGTTGAATTTATAATGGGACCTTCATCACATGACGATAATAAGTACACCATCTTCGAGGGCTTCGGTTTGTACGACACTAGGGTTAAGTATCCATCAAAGAAAAACATAGACGTTCCCACTTGTCGAGAACGGGTGTTTTTCAACTCTTCAGGAATTTCTCGTTTATTCGACCTTACTGTGCCCACAATTGTCAATTTAAAGGGTGTAAGCAACAATGATTTTGCGACAGGGATAGACGTGAACCAATTGTCACATGTAATGTTTCGGTTTGTGCCATGAACTGGTCGCGATAGCTCCTTCAAATAGTATTCGCCTTGCGGCAAACCATTTGTATTGGTTGCTCTTCCAATGCAATGTAGGGCATAGCATTCAGCATATAACATGTTCCACTATCGCACATCATTGGGATTTTTATTCCATACTTACTCGGTTTGTTGGGTATGTACAATGTACATTCTGAATGGGCATCTACCTCGGAAGCCAAGCAATTGTTCATCGATAGTGACATTGCTTTCAGGAATGTAATTATTTTTGCATTTATTTATGAATAGATCCCAAACCTTTCGCACCGGAACAAATGGATCTTGCTGACGAAGAGCAGGGCGTAGAGTCTTGTCATCCATTTTAAGACACCTTATAATGAAATCAAATCTATCTCTACTCATAACACTTACATATCTCGTGCCGCTAAATGAACTATAAAACAGTTCAACGGTGAGTATTCCAATAAAAGCTTTGATTTCATTAGAATTTGAATCCCTAAATGTAGAAGAAGTCATACCATCAGTACGTTTTATCGATATCTCCACATTTGTCCACTGAACGAGCTCTTGAATGATATCATCCGTGATAAATAACTCAAAACATAAAAGTGGTTCCAAAATATTTTGACACATTCGAGTAGGACCTCTATTAGAGCGAAATTTATTGATCGCAGATGTTCTTCCATGACTTTGACCTTTAGAAGTAGCCCAGACGTGTCTATTCTTACCTCTGATTACTCTTTGAGCCGGAATAGTTATGCGGTGGTCATTTGTGGGGTTTTCAGATGTCGAGGTGTCATTCAAAATCTCTTCGATTAGTTCATCTATGAACTCGTCGTCAGTATCTGTCACTGCCATCATTTGAAAATTCGGTTTCTCGATTCAAAATAGAAACTTTTTCTCCGTCTTCCAACACTCTTGTAGATGCCATGATGTTTCTAAAACCCATATATGAGTAGAATATAAGTTAAATGTACTAAAACAAAAATATCACAAAAAATTTCATCAAAGTTATGCAGAAGATAAACATGCGCCTCTCGAGCGCAACGCATTACCATAACTAAAATAAAATGCACGACTGGATCGCACGAACTTGCTCTTATGTAAAAGTATTTTGGAACTTAAGATACATTTTATAAATATAAAACATGAATTTAAAATGAAATTGCCGTCTGATTTCTAGAAAAGTATGAACTTATGCAAACAAAGTTTAAAAAATCGTTTTATTATTAAATAAATAAATTTTTTATATAAGAAATTTCTTTAAAATTTTTCAAGAAAAAAATGTGGGATGCGAATTTTAAGTATTTAATAATATTGATTTGAGGAAATAATTTCAAAAAATAATCGTTCATAGGTTTTGAAGATATTGATTTTTCAAAAAAAAATTTTTTTCAAAAAAACCCAACAAATAATTTTTCGAATATTTTTATATACAATATTATTTTAAACTTAGGGGGACTCCTGCTGAAAATTTTTGGTTAAAATCGTTAGAGCCGTTAATGAGAAAGTCGAAAATCAAAAAAACGGTTCTATGACAGGTACCGTTAATAACATTTTGCCCCAAATTTTTTTTTTACCAAAACGTAGTCCATGTCCATAATATCACACCTAATTTTTTTTATCAAAATCGTTAGAGCCGTTTTCGAGATAATTAAGATTTTGCATTACGTGTGTATGGGGGGTACCGTTAGTTTTAGAGCTAAAAAAAAAATTTCAATTTCCCCTCTAGGGAATCACCGAAGATCCATAACTACCGAGTTTGGAGAAAATAGGTCTAGTGGCTTAGGCTCTAGATCGAGGTACAGACATACAGACAGACAGACAGACAGACAGACAGACAGACAGACGGAATTGCCGGACCCACTTTATTCGTCTTCGCTATCATCGTAATGTCAACTTTGATCAAAATCTCGAGTTCGATTTTTTTTCCAAATGCAGAACTTGCCCTATAGTACCTATATCGCAAGTAAAACGGTAGTACTTACCAAACGGGAACGACCCTCTCTCGCAAGTGTTAATTGACGACTGACACTGAGTTCGAGTTGGCTTAAAATAACAAGTCTGTTCGAGCGTTGGTTAAAAGAAAAAAGCAATATATGTAATTCGCGGGCGCCTCAAAGGCGCAGTTTATCTTTCTAGGGTTAAGGTGGTTTGAACAATATCTTACTAATCGAACTCAGTGTGTTAAAATAGGGAACAATTTATCAAAGGAAATTAAAAACTTTTCTGGAGTTCCACAAGGTAGCCACCTTGGACCTCTATTTTTTGATCTTTTTGTAAACGACTTTCCCTCATGGGTAAAAAATAATTTGCTCTTTGCGGAAGATTTTAAGATTTTTCGACTTATAAAATCTACTAATGACTGTGACCTTCTTCAACAAGACATTAATGAAGTATCTAAATGGTGTGAAATAAACTGCTTGCATTTAAATATCTCTAAGTGTAAATGGAAGACTTTCACAAGATCTCCTCGACCCATACAATTTTCCTATAAAATTAATAATAAGGAGCTAGAAAAAGTTGATAAAATAAAAGATCTGGGAGTTATATTTGACGAACAATTAAATTTTAAAAATCATTATGACTACATAGTTTCTAAAGGTAATGAACTATTACGCTTTTTAAAAAGAAACTCAAATGATTTTAAGGACCCACATACCTTAAAATCTTTGTATATAAGTTTAGTTAGGTCAAATCTTGAGTATCTACGCTTGTTGTATTTGGAATCCGACTTATGATGTCAGTATTAAAAGAATTGAGGCGATACAGCGTAAATTCACGAGGTATGCCTTAAGAAAGCTAAATTGGGTTGATAATGTTATGCCTCCTTATGAGCAGAGATGCCTTTTATTAGGTATGCCAATATCTTATTATGTTGGCAAGAGATGTTTTATGTTCACATATAGATTGTTCTGCTCTACTTGCCCTTTATCCAATTTTCGCTCCTTCAAGACCCTTAAGAGAAAAAAAATGTTTTTTTATGTGAAACGTTTTTATACTAGGTTAGGTTAGGTTAAAGTGGCTGTCATTAAAGCGTCTGACACACTTAGACCATTAGAGGTCCATTGTGATACCACGATCTAATAGGGAACAAAAAAGTTTCCTACTAGTTAAAACCATTTGGAGCTTCTGATGAAGCGAAGGAGACTTTTAATGTCTTTATTTATGAGATCGCTTGGTTCATTATAGAAATATTCTCCTCGATGAAGTTTGCGTCTGTAAGAGAGAGCAGGGCATGTACAAAGAAGGTGTGGGATTGTCTCCTCTTCCTCTTCGTCCAAGCAACTCGTTTGATAGCACACCGAGTCGTGCGGCGTGTCTACCTATGAGACAGTGTCCAGTTATGACACCTATGACGGAGCTGATCTGAGATCTACTGAGGGACAAAAGACATTTTGACCGTTTGGGATCCAGTTTAGGCCAGATTTGTTTGGTCGCCATACAAGTGGTAGTATTAAGCCATCTTGTGTTTGATTGTTCCAGAGCGATTCGTTTCAGCATAAGTTTACTTGTAGCTATGGGCATACCTATATTTGCCTTTTCGGGTAAGATAGGCATTTCCGTTCCAATTCTGGCGAGTTCGTCGGCTTTGCAATTCCCCGGAATGTCCCTGTGACCCGGCACCCAGAATAGGTGAATGTTAAACTGTTTGGCCATCTCCATTAGAGACGAACGACAGTCTTGGGCTGTAATGGAGTTTACAGAGACTGATGCGAGGGATTTCAAAGCAGCCTGACTGTCTGAGAAGATACGGATATCCGTATTAGATACCACGTTTTCTTTAAGCCAGGACAATACTTCCTTTATCGCCAGAATTTCCGTTTGGAATACGCTACAATGGTTTGGTAGGCGGAAGGAGAGACTAAGGTTTAGTCCATCTGAGTACACTCCACCACCCACTCCGTTTTCAGTCTTCGATCCATCTGTAAAAAAGTTTACTGATCTATTATCTGTCAAAGCCCCTTCCTCCCAAGCTGACCTTGAGGGAATGGTGACTTCAAAGTTTTTATCGAAGGCCAAAAAGGGAGTGATGTAGTCAGAGTGACTTGGTAGAGTTCCGAATAAATTCAGAATGGTGGTATGGCCAATAGAGTTATTGGTCCATTGAGAGATGGCTTTGAGACGTATGGCTGTGCTCGCGGTCATTTGTTTGCTGTAAATATCTAGGGGTGTCAGGTTGAGTAGTATGTCTAGTGCAGCGGAAGGTATCGAGCGGAGAGCTCCGCTGATGCACATGCACGCTGAACATTGAACTCTGCTTAGTTTATCGCGATTAATCGCTTTATCTAAGGCCGTCCACCATACGGTCACCCCGTAAGTAAGTATCGGTCTGATGACCGCAGTGTATAGCCAGTGAGTAATTTGTGGAGGCAAGCCCCACTTGTTCCCTACGGCTTTTTTACAAGAAAAGAGAGCTACCGTGGCTTTCCTTACTCTTTCCTGTATATTAGGTTTCCAACTTAACTTTTTGTCTAAAATAAGACCCAGGTATTTAGCTTGATCTGAGAAAGTGAGTGGAACACCTTTAATCGATGGAGGGTCTAGTTGAGGAATTTTGTATTTCCTTGTGAAGAGGACTAGTTCAGTCTTGTGGGGGTTAACACCTAAGCCACATCGATCTGTCCATTTTAGTAGCTTGTTGAGAGCGGTTTGTATAAGTTCTGTTAAAACTTGAGGGTGCTTTCCTGATACGGCAATGGCAAATATCGTCAGCGTATGCAATCACTTTGAATCCCTCTTCTTCTAGGTCTATTAGCAGATCATTAACTACCATGTTCCATAGAAGTGGGGATAGGACTCCACCTTGTGGGGTTCCTCTACTGACTGACCTTCTTGTAGTAAAGCTACCTAGTTCCGCATTTATAATTCTGCTTTTCAGCATGAATTTTATAAGGTTACCAAGTGAGCTATCCACATTGAGATTCTGCAGTGTCTTCGCTATTGCGGCGCTGTCGACATTGTTGAAGGTGCCTTCTATATGTAGGAATGCAACTAGAGTGTATTCTTTGTGATCTAGGGAGTATTCGATTGCGCGTACCAAGGTATGTAGCGCAGTTTCTACTGATTTTCCCTTGCAGTAAGCGTGTTGTGCCGTAGAAAAAAGGTTTGGTTTTATAGCACTACGCAGATGAATGTCAATCAATCGTTCCAGTGTCTTGAGAAGAAATGACGATAGACTGATAGGTCTTAGGTCCTTGGGCGTAACGTGGGAGCATTTACCAGCTTTGAGTATAAAGACTACTTTGACTTCTCTCCATATAAGGGGAATATGGACCAGGTTTAGACAACTGTTCATTATTATCTCTAATGTGGGTAAGATAATGTCCAAAGCAACTTGCAGTTCGGCTGGTATTATGCCGTCTGGTCCTGCCGATTTGTATGGATCGAAGCTGTTAATTGCCCATTTTAGTTTGTCCCTTGTTATTAACCCTTGGATCTTTATACCTTTGTTATCCAACTCTAGTGAGTCAATGTTGCAAATGTTTTGCGAGCTACCTGGGAAATGAGTGTCAAGTAGCAAATTGAGTGATTCTTCACATGAATTTGTCCAGGAGCCATTTGACATTTTCAAAGAGCTTGGCATGACTGGATTTGTTGAGAGGATTTTCCTCAATCTGGATGCTTCAGAAGTATCTTCTATTTTAATGCAGAAGTTCCTCCATGAAGATCTTTTGCTTGTCCTCAATTGTTTCTTATAAATCTTTAAGGATTCTTTATATAAGTCCCAATCTGAGGATTCTTTTGTGTATTTAGCTCGATTGAAGAGTTTTCTGCAACTTTTCCTGAGCGGTTCTAATCCCGAATTCCACCAATAAGGTTTCTTTTTTCCTCTAACTTGCAGAAGGGGACAAGAAATATTCATTGCATTGTTCAGGGTTAGTGTCAGATCCTTGACTTTGTTATCTAGATCTGAGGTGTTGTAGGGGATATCTAGAGATTCGGCTGTAAGCTATCTTTTCAGAATATCTCTATACGTTTGCCAGTTTGTTTTCCTATAATTACGAAAAACTGGTCGTGTGGTGGGTACATCATTTAAACTGAATTGGATATATCTATGGTCTGAGAATGAGTGTTCCTCTGATACTTTCCAATTCGTTATCATTTGATATATAGTGTCAGAGACAAGAGTGATGTCTAGCACTTCTTGTCGGTTTCTGGTAACAAAGGTAGGTTCATTACCGATGTTACTGACTACAAGGTTAGTACTAAGAATGTAATCAAAAAGAGACTCACCTCTATCATTTATGTCCGTACTTCCCCAAACAGTGTGATGGGCATTAGCATCACACCCAATAAGGAGGCTGATATTTTGCCTTTTTGCCTCAGCGATGATCCTCTTGAGCGTATCGCCAGGAGGGCCAGGGTTGTCGTGGCCAAGATATGCCGACACTATCCAGTACGTTCCATTTTTGGTGTGTATTCTGGCGGCGGTTATATCTCGATCGCTGAAATCAGGGAGTAAATATACATTAGAACTACTTTTAACTAATATGCAGGATCTGAGTTCACCTTTGTCCGATGCACACAGCAAGTAGTAACCAGGAGTCCTGAGTCCCTGAATTCCAGATTTGGCAATCCATGGTTCCTGGATCAGGACTATATCCTCTCGGTTCTTGTGCAGACGGAGAAGAAGTGAGGCCGAAGCCTTGATGGAATGTTGAAGGTTAATCTGAAGTAGTTGCAGCATTTTGGCTACACTCATCCAGACCAACCCCCAACATGGTTAGATTCAGGTCTTCCGATTCAGAGGACGAATCCAGTAGCTCGGCTTCAGAGTCCGAGCCAATGGGTTCGTCTTCACTCAGAAGAACCTTCCTCACGGAGTCTTCAGCTTCCTTCTCGGAGAGACTGTCGACATTTTCAGGAGCCTTTTCGGCGGTGTTTGTGGTCTTCACTTCAGTCTCAGAGCTGCTGGGAGCATCAATTTCCATTGCTGGGTCGATGTCTACCGCAGATTCTTCGACTGTGGAAGTACCTATTTGTTGTGGAGGAACGGTGTTACCCTCATCTTTTTTATATACCTTCAGAGTAATCGAAGAAAATCCGTACCCAATCACACCTTTGGTTGCCAGTAGAGGAGCCAAGGACTCTTTATTCACTACAATAATTGCAGATCTTGAAGCGCCTTTTGGTTCCTCCACTTTCGCAACTTTCCAGTTAAGAGTGGGCAGCTCTGGATTACTGCTTTGTATAATTTTAAGGATTGTGTCCGGTCGAGAAGGTTCCTCTGGAATCCAGGTGCGAGCCCTTGACCTTGTAGGGATTTGCTCTCTAGCAACAACCTCAAGCTTCGCGCCTGTCCAGATCTCTCCTAACTTGCTGACAGCAAGCTTATATAGATCGCAAGATCTCTGATCTCCACAAGAGATAAGCTTTACTTGGCCTCGGTGCCAGCCGTTATCTCTAATAACTGGGGGTGGTCCTGGATTGGCTTTCATGATGTCCAGGTAGCGTACCGAGAGCTCTCTTGTTACCACTGCCCAGCGATCTACTGAGATCTTGCCATCGATATCGCTTCTGTCGATGACTGCAACTAGTCAGACTGCTTAGAGTCACCATTAGTTTCTAGTTTGTCACCTAGTCTTTTGATGATCCTCTTAGCATTCCGCAATTCGCGAACGCTTTGCGATAGGAGATGTCTCGTAGTGGTTACAGCAGACCCTTTTTTCAAGGGCGCCTTACCACTGAAATGGGGTTTACTGGTAGTACTGCCACTGACCATAGTGGTTGCAGCAGACCCTTTTCTCAAGGGCGCCTTACCACTGAAGTGGGGCTTGCTGGACGTACTGTCACTGGCCGTAGTGGTTGCAGCAGACCCTTTTCGCAAGGGCGCCTTACCACTGAAGTGGGGTTTGGGTTTGTTGGTAGTACTACCAATGGAGCGTAGCTTATCAGTCCTGCTACGGCCCGCGGACCCTGTCTTAACAGTTGTTCCGCAAACTGTGTCAGGCTTTATAGCCGCTTCGCCTTGTAAAGCTATTATAGTCGCTGGCGACTTATCCTCGTTAGAGGCCAAGCCCGTGCCGGCAGTCGCGACTCCTGCCGACATTTGAACGTATATCCCCGTTCGAATTTTATATTTTTCGTTAGCTTTATTCATGGTTCATAATTGGGTTTTTGAATTTTGTTTGTTGTCTCTGCTACCGCAGCTGGATTGCTGGGGAAACAGGACGTAAGCCTTCCCACCGCATCAAGGTCAAATTCACGGGAAGGGGTTTTATACTAATTACGGTAAAAGTGACCCAGTTACCAGCTCCTGTATATTATTTAATTCAGTTTGTGACTTACTCGACCTACAATTAAGTAGATATTTGTCCAAAAAAGCGTTGATGCTGTTCATATTTTAAAAAGTAATATAAAATTGTATTGACGAAGAATATTTATTCTCACCCCTATTACGATTGTCAATTATCAAATTGATAGTTGATAAACCTTGAAAATTGGGTTACAAAACTTAATTTATTGAAAAACTAATCAATTTTTCTTTTAAATCTTTACTTGATGTTCCTAGCAAGTGTTATGAGTTCTCTTGTTATGAAGAGCATAAACGATTTCATGGAACAAATCTTCTTTGGTACTCGGGTAATGTTGCATGAGTCCTACAACATTTTGATAAACATAAGTAAACTCCCATTGTACTGCAGAATTTTAAATCTGAAATCAACTCTCTTTCTGATTAATTGTCTGATTACTTCAGTAAATTCTGATCTCGAGAGCCTTGTCTAATGTGGAATCCAAAATGGTGATAAATTTCCTTCTTTCAAAACTTAACGCTACCTCCTACATAGTTAAAGTGGAACCCATCCACCATGCCGCCACCCATGCATCACCGCCATCACAGATCAATTAAATAATAATCAATGACTGACTACTCGTACATATTCGACGTTTCATAAAGCTTTATCTAATGTCGATTTCCTTTTACACTAGGGATTTTAGGGATTGCGATCCCTTGTCAAATTTTGACTTTTACCACACCAAAAAAATCGATTTTTTTTTGACAGAGATCAAATCTTTCGAATCCGTATTTGGAGAGGGATTTACATGTATACGAAATACGCACACTAAAAGGACAAAATTTGACAAGGGATCGCAATCCCTAAAATCCCTAGTGTAAAAGGAAATCGACATAAGTTTTCTTCGACGATGCAAGAAATTTGTCTCATTTAAACTTTGACAGCTGATTGTGGCTATATGCTTAAATTAACATCTGTCAAGTTGGTTGTCATTTATTAAACTTTTCTTGCCAAATAAACTTGAAGAGATATAGCGTTTATCCACATGTACAAATTATTGAATTTTGTTTCATGAAAGCGGGAACATTTCGGGTGCTTCACCCCATTATACGGTCGCCATAATCGTCTTTGTGAGAGGAATTTACAACCTAGTGAATAAATTCGAATCGACCAGTTCAGTGAACAATTGACCACCGAATTCGTGCGATTAGAGTTAGAGTTAGAGTTAGAGTTCTTTTTATAGAGGTTTCTTAAGTCTCATGTCTATGCCAATATCCGACAAACACCCTCGTCCCTCAAAGCAAACATAATCAAAACCATTAGTCAAATTCTGCCTGATTTAGCGTCAGAGTTATGGAAAATTGGACATTTAGGATGCGCACTACACAGCAAAGTCGCGGCAAACATTTGCATAATGTTATCTTTCATATACATAATGGCGTAAATGGGCTTTTTTTTTATAAAAAACAACTTTAGTGATATTCTTCTCATAGATTATTTTATTCAAATTTAAAGATAAGAAACCCTTGCTGGAAAACCCTTGAAAAAAACATTCATCTATCCAAGACTTAAGTCCTTAAGTGGGTTTCAGGTCAATTAAGTACTTATTATTAATTAAAAAAAGGTCAAGAAAAAAGGAAACAATTCTTTTATAAGAATCTGGGCTGGGCATCCCATAACTGACTTGATTCTCTTTGATCCAGAATAGAACTTTCAAAAGTATAGGGGATATAACTTCATGAAACTCAAACAATCATATTCCCACAGTCTTTTATATCTCCCATTATTTTATCCCACTTGTTTACTCAAGTTCAGAAATTTCTTTGACCCCCACGAAACGAATTTAAAATACCTTACATTGGTCTTTTTTTCACCCCCATATTCATATTCGGAACTTCAAATCCAGTGTTCAAAGATATCCCCTTTAAATCGTTCATCATTTTCGTAACGCTGGCACAACGCATAATCATCTTAAGGGTTATCAAAACCCTTTAGTGCGCGCACCATAAAACCCCTACATTCTCAACCTTAACCTACCTAAGCCCAACACCAAATTCGATAAAGCTAAGAAAATTAATTGAGGCCAAAGTGTACCATTCGGCTTAAATTGTACTTCTCTCAACTAGAACATTATGACATACCAATCTGACACTTTTTTGGCCAAATAACTCATGTTAAAAAATAAAATAAATTAAATATAGATCCCTATGTACGATTTCTTCTTCGTTTATATTTTGTCTCAACAAAATAAATTCGAATGTCGTCTGCTGGCAAACATTTCTCAACAGCAGCAGCTGAGTGTGCCAGTACCTCAAAATGAACAGAAAAATAACAAAATAGTACAAGTCCCAATGATCATCCACCTAAAAACCGCTTAGACCTACGCTTTTTATACAATTCTTTCTATTATTATCCTCAAAATTAGTCCCCACAACTAATAGAAAAACATCACCGCTAGCAGCGACAACAGCAGAAAATAAAGATCATCATTATGTGAGAGAAAAGAGCGCACTATCATGACGATTTGAAAAATAAATTTAAAAAAAAAAATATTTTTCAAAACTTTTTGAGAAAAAATCGCATCTCATTGAGTACGCGTACGCCAGTCGATGTTTTAGGATATTTCGCGGTCACAAGGTAATTTTCGCTAGCTTCCCCTGTTACGAATTGAGTTTAGACCGGGCGAGTTCGAGTGTAGTATATTTTTAAAAATATACTACAAACATTTTCAAATATTTTTTTTTATCAAGATAAAGGAAATAACTGATACCAAGAAAAATCTTTCATCTTCATACAAAAAAAAAAAAAAACGAGCAAACGGACTGTTAACGATATAAAAGGACGTTTCAGAAATTAACATCCTTTCGGTAGTGAAAAATAATGTTAAATTTATTTTAAATAAAAACAATTATTTTTTAGTGTGTTTATTTTTTTGGTGTCCTACATTAATTTTTTTTTTTTTTTTTAAATTAAAATTAATATTCTAGTGAAACCGCGACGAAAAAAATCCATTCATGCAGCAATCGAGAGAGGAAATCGTGACCTTTTCCAAGTGAAGTGTTTATAATTTTCTTGGTGTTAAATTTCAAAGAAAATTCTATAAAAACAAAAATAACAGGATGGGACGGTTGTCGATTTGGGTCCTTCTAGGACTAATGCTTTTTGCCGTATCGTCTAATGGTATGTTGTTCTTTTTGGAGCATTTAACATTTTTTTTGTGCTGTTGGTGTTGTTATCTGAGATAACCCGAAACAAACCGTTGGAGAAATTCTCATTATATAACGAACGTTTTCAATTTCATCTGCACCGCGCCGCGCACTGTCATATAGGCTAAAAATTATTATGCAATTTTTTTTCTCTCTCTCTTGAACAAAATACCTAATAGATAGATAGCCTCGCGTTAGGTTCCTTTGCAACAAAAAAAAAAAAAAAACGAAGAAAATTTTAATATTTGTTCTACGCGGGCACACAACGACACCACCAAAAGTGTAGTAGTCCGAACGCAAAAGAGGTGTTTGTAATAATTTAAAATTAGAATTGTGAAATTATATGGCAAAAGAACGAAAATGAAATAAAATAAATGTGAAAATATACTTTTAAATAATCTCATTTGAGATAATTAAAATACAACAAGAAAAAACCTAAAAGCCATGGTGAAAGATATTTTTTGTTTAAGCAATTTTTTGTTGTTGCATGATATTTATTGTTCTGAAAACGTTCTATAAGAAAATTGAGATACAAAAAAAAGACAACGAAAAACAAGTCAATGGAATCTCAAATTAATACCTCAACGCTCTGTTGAAGGACATTTTTTATTTTGCAAATGGAGAACCAATTTTTCTGGATGATTTCTGTATCTTCGTGTGAATTGATGAATGTGATCAGTTGAATTGATAACAATCACAAAAACGCAGAGAAGATTAGGTAGGGGAGGTTGGTGAAAGCTAGAAATGATCGCATTTTTGGCTCGGAAAATTTCGATGTGTGAGAATGGATTTCTGTTTACAACGGGGCTATATACTTACATAGACACACTGCCGGTCACTTGAATATATCCAGTGCTTTGTAAAAGTTCAAGTTGACACAGTGTTAACACCTGTCGAAACGAACAACATTTTTAAGACGCAAAATTCAGCTTTATCCATAAAAAAAATCAGACCTCTAGTAAATACACATTCTTTATAAAATAATGCTGTCGTATACGAGTAGCTTTCACTAAAAATAAATAAAATAAATAAATTTGGTATTGCAACAGCTCGAAGTGAACCAGGACCTAGTGACTTACAACTCTCAACCATTCCTGTGTGCGTGTTACCAGAAACGGTGGGGACCTAAAATTTTCTGCCGATTCCGAATGGCTCCGAAGATACTCTTATAGGTTTTGTCAATTCTTCGCCAGAGGCAGTACACCCCTTGCAGCGGCTGAGAATCGAACCCGAGGCCTTCCGCATGACAGTCCAACGCAATAACCATTATGCCAAAGGGTAAAACACTGATTTATTTAAACTTATCAGCAGTGGCGAAGTGGCAGCCCCCCGGGCGCCAGGAGTTTGCGTGACAAAATCATCTTCGTTTTACATTGGAAGTTGTAAACCAATTGCAAAAGTTTTTGATGAGAAAACATCTTTGCCGGTAGTAGGGTAACTCCAAAAAGTGGGTAAAACTTATATGTACGTTCCTTGTATCCATGTAGCAACTTACCTTAACGAAGATTGCATTTAAGACCCTGCTTACATTGGGAATATTGCGTAATTACTATATCGTGTTTACATTGTAAACTTCGGGTACTAAAATCTCGACTTTAGTATACTTTCCATTGCTAGCTGGAACTAAATATATTCTCTCTCCTAACTTTTCTTCAGCCCTCGTCCAATATGTCAAAAAGACGAAAGACGAAACAACTGGTGTAAAATTTCATAGCGGGTTCATTCAATATTTTAAACAAATTAACTTCACGTCAGATACATTTTATTTTATGCTCATAAGAATTGCATTTCTAGAGTTGACATTTAAAAATCCGAAAACTGTAGTTCAGGGCAATCAGTTAGTTGACATCTGCAACGAAATATTCTCGATACGTCAAAATTTAATTTGTCCCTTATCTGTCATACCATATAATTGTTTTAACTATCGAATTTATTCTTTATTATATCAAAATATAGATCGTTCTCCATCTGTCAAGCCATAAACTGGATGATGACTACGACTTCAATGGATTAAAAAGATTAGTTTTTCCCACTTATATTTACCTTAACCTTTAGGTGGGAATGATGTTAATCGGTTTCGGTTTATAAATCTCTGACAGAGGGAGTAAAATTGAGTACATAAACCTAAAAAAAGATTCGGAGGATTTAGCTCATTGTGAAGGTGAACACCGTCTATATAAAGACATCAAGAGCCTGATTACACGAGTCCTTTTTTTTTCGTCTTTTTGACATATTTGGTGTGAGGTGTAAAAATGTTGCGGAAGAAAGCTACGCTTCTATACCTTTAACCTAAAATATCAACAAAAACGAAAGACGAAAAAAAAAACGTAATCAGGATCCAAAAGTCAAAATAAAGTATCATATTTTCGTGCATTATTAGGTGCGGTCACATTATCAAATACATTTGACAAGATCGTTATGATGGGCTTGATTTTGATAAAGTGAACGCTCCATCCAGCGGCTTTTCCAAATACATATGCTGGGTGGATTTCAATATGTTTTGATATTTTGGTAGCATGACAAGCAAATTTGACAATGTGAACGCATGTTCGTCAAGTCTAAAGTAAATTTTATTTTCCATGAACTTCTCGAACTGTACAAATCGTATAAAAATATATCAAAATGAATTTTTTAATTTAATAAAATTTATGTAAATTTCCTCATCTAAAATTTCATCAATGCTCTTAGTTGATCCGCTATGTTCAAAACTATAATGAAAAGTGATATTTCACAGCAATATGGACAAACTTGAACGCTCCTTTTTTTCATCCATTGAATATTCATCATACCTTGTGAAATTTAGCAAGACTTTTTACGAAGTAGCTCTTATTTCGAGCTTAGAAATTTAAATTTTTTATGTTTAAAAAATAAAACAAACGATACAATGAAATTAAAAAGAGCTAAAGAAAAGACCGTGCGCTTTAAGTATTCAGAATAGAATGTCTTTATTTTCTTGTTTTTCTTTTATTCTTATTATTTATTAAAATAAAGATGGCCGAAAGGGCGCGAAATTCAAATTTTAGAACATTTAAAATTAATTCACAATAGTTACTTTTAAGGATTTTGAATGTTTGCTGACTCGTCAAAACACCGTGCTTGTCAAACAAAGAATATGAGAATATGAGCGCCGCTTTTAATGCTACGAGCAAATATTTGTAGAATGATTGCTTTTAAACGATGCAATATTACGTTTGTATATAAATCTTATAGTACTATCAAGAAGACGAAAGATTGTGGCGACATCTTAAGACTAGGGACTGCAATTGCTAGATTTGTTTTTGCTATATTTATTAATAAAATATTCTCTTTTTTACTACTTGTTTTGTATGTTATCCTACTCCCCACTATAAAAAAAATGGTGCTCATGAAACGTTATAATAAAATTTTATTTATTAGGTTATATTTGTATGAAATCCATTATACAAGAAAAATTAAAAAATATCAAAAAAAAAACTTAAAAAAAAAAATATCTTCGATGTATAAGAAAATACTCCAGTCAAAAAAATAGCAGTATTCATAAAAATGGGGAAAATAAGAAAATTACATTGGATAGGTAAAACAAAATGTATTTGTATTTCTTACGTCAATACTTGGTGGTAGACCCCTTATTGCTTATAACAGCTTCGCATCTTCTCTTCATTAAGTCCACCAAAGTTTGATATCTCTCCAAAAGCTGGTTGTTATTGAAGGGTTTTGTATTTGAAACGAATTTCTTGACATCTGCCCAAAGGTTCTCTATTGGGTTAAAGTCGGGGGATTACGCAGGCCACTCCATAACAGAAACTTCATTGATCCGAAACCACTCTTTGGCTTTTTTGCATGTGTTTTGGGTCATTGTCTTGCTGAAAGACCCATTTTATTGGCATTTCCTCTTCTGCGTTAGGCAGCATGGTTCTTAGAAGAATATCCACATAAAGATGCTGATCCATTACACCATTTATGCGATATATGGGCTCTACACCTTGATAGGAAAAACAACCCCATACCCTTATGCTTGAGCCGCCATGTTTTACAGTCTTCCGCTATACATAGACACATATTCAGCATTAGGTGGGCGTCGCACATATTCCCGGGAACCAGAACCACCATACAGAACAATTTTGGTCACATAAGACCATAAAATATTTCGCCAATGCTGAAGGGGCTTATCGACATGGGCTTTGGCAAACTACTTTTATTCGGCGATGTTTTTTTTTTTGCCAAAAGAGGAACCTTCTTTGGGCTTCTGGCATTGAGATCATTCTCCCGCAATATTCTTCTGTACGTTTCTATACTAGCGCTTAGATTTAGCTGTTTTTTTTATTTCAGTAGCCGGCAAATGGGGAGAGGCCTTTGAGTATCTCACAATTCTCCTCTCTGATTTTGGAGAAATAACTTTTTTTCTGCCCCTGGTTTCGGGGTTTTCCGTATATTTTTTTTGCGTTAATAATCATCTTAGCAGATATTTTTAAGGTTTTTTGAATTTCCGTATAAGTTTTTCCATCAGAGAGGAGTTGGAGTATGATTTGCCGCATTTCCGGAGTGTAATACTTATTACGACCCATACTGTAAGTTTGAAGGAATATAAATGTAGGAAAACTATGGGTTTTTATACCTAACCTTTTAGTTTCAACAACAAACAAAAAAAAATATTCCTAAGATTCAAAAACAATGAAAAATATTCACAAACTATTAAACACTGCTATTATTTTGACTGCACAAAAATACACTTTAAGTGAAACCAAAAGACTTTTGGAAGAAAACCGTTATGATATGGTTTGTTTTTAATTCTGGAAACAAAAGATAAAATATTCTATTACAAAAATAGTACTAGAATATTTTAAAAAGTTGCCTATATCTTAGTTTGTACTAAAATATGTCAATGTAAGATTACACTGCTATTATTTTGACCGCAACTGCATGTGGTTGTGGGTTGCGGGAGCACAAAAAAATTGCTAGGGTTGGAAAAAAGTTATCGTTCTTTCTTCTTTATGGTTTTCTTTATTTTTCGGGTTATTTCACTTCTATTTGGCGTTCGGTGAACGACCTTCGATTAACTAAGTAGAGTAACAAGTGCGAAGAGACTTTGATTAAAAACCGCTTTTTTTAAAAGCATCCATGCAATCGAAAGGGAGTCAAAAGAGAAACAAAGATTAAAAATCACTTTCGTGTAAAAGCAGTCTAACAAACTTTACGTTAAGTACCAGAGTCCAATGGTGCGTTCTTTTTCTTAAATTATTTAAACAATAAAATAGATAGGTTTGTTCATTTACTTTGAAACTCTACTACAGAGGCGCAAAAATAAGTCCGAGGAGTAAGTCCAGTTCCAATGTAAGCACTGTCTTGAAATTTAAAATTATTAATTAAGCGTTGTGTACAGCTATATAGAGTTATTTTAAGAGGTTTGAAAATGGATGAAAGATGTTCAAGAGTGTGAAACCCTTTTTAAATTGCTCAAACAACTCCTTAAGCAATTTGGCTAAAAAAAAGAAAGCCGTTTAATTCTTGACCAAATGTGAAAAAATTTGAATGTTTTTAAGCTATATTTCTTAAAAATTTGAAACCGTTTTTTAAGTTTTTATTAATGTGCAGGTGAGAAATTATGAATTCGTTTTTACATCGAACTTTGAAAAATAAAATGTGGTATTCAATGTAGCACACGTAAACTTTTTTTCAAAATTGTACAAATCTTTTTCGGAAAAAAAAGATTATCCTTTAACTGTGTTTCTAGCTGTTTTATTGGAAATACTATTATATTTTTGGATCTAAGATCACTTAAAACTTAAAAACCAAGTTTTAAAAAATAAAAAAATAATTTTTTTTTTTAAATCTAATATAAATAGAACATGTTTTTATGAAAATTTTGGTAAGCAAAACTTAGAAATTTTAATATCTTCTGCGTGAAAAATTTAGTACAAAATATTTTTCACCGACAGCAAGCCTTAAGTTAAAGTAATTAATTTATTGAATTCTTTCTTGTCTGTAAGCAGGTTTTTTAGAAAAACTAGATTTTCTTAAATGGCGAAAAAAAACTTTGTATTGAAGGCAGCGTTAACAACAAATACCTTAACAATAAATGAAAAAAACTTCTTGAAAGAATGTCTTTTTAAAAGTAGGCAAAACATTTTAAGAAAACAACAAAAAATAAAGACATACCGATATGCAGGAAGAATTTTTAGGACCACTTTTTCATCTTTATATAAAATTTTATCAAAATCTCTAGTTCCATTTTTTTTTACAAATCCATAAGTTGAAATATAATACCTTCATTTATAAATATATTTCAAGTTAGATCTGCAACAAAACCTTCATATTTTCATTGAAACAAAAATGCATTCCAATATTTTATTCTGAAAATTGCAAACCTTAGAGCTTAGGGTGGAATTTAATAACAATACGACTAAATGTGTGGCAACGATTCGAGTTAACGAATACCTATGCATAAAGCATGTGATTTATTTCGAAAATGTTTACAAACTAAATAGTATGTCTTAAGTATTTTAAATTTTTGGCAATGAAAAGAATTTATTTACTTAAGGATTGAAATAGAACAAAGTGGATATGATAAACTAATGCAATTGAGCTTTTGATCTTTCATTCATTTGGCTAGCCAGAAACATAAAACAGGTGAAGCTTTCACATGTATTTGAATATTAAGACTATAATATTCTTAATATATATGAGACCTAATATCTTGTTTGTTTTTTATTTTATTTTTATTTTTGAATTTGTTTATAAAAAGGATGTGTTGATGGGCAAACCAATTTTTCAATTTTTCTTGTTTGAATATTGTCAAATAGATGCATCTGTTGCCGGCAATACGGCTTTCGCAGCAATCGTTTCACTGGTGATCTGACGGCATAATCTCATAAGAGTGGAGTTGTTGTGGTATAAGTAAGATTATGTCGAATGATACTTCTAAGGTATATGATAGAGTTTTTAACCAGACTCTCTTATCGAAAAAGCTTGCTTTTGGTATCAATTAAACCCTTATTCCTTGGATTACAAATCACCTTCTATATCGTTCTTTGCTTGTTGTATTAGACGGTTTCAAGTCTGATCGACATAAACACTGGTGTTCCTCAGGTCTCCCTTCTGCCTCCGAATCTTTTCCTCATTTTAATAAATGATCTCTTGTCTGAAACTCCACTTCATTGTTTTGCCAACGACTCTACACTCAGCTTTTCATTCTCAGATTTACTTCCAGCTTCTAGGGAAGTGGAATTGCAATAGTACCGTATGATATGTTTATCAAACTCCGATCTTTACAACATTGTTAAATGGGGTATACAACAGCGTGTCCTGTTTAATGCTTCGAAAACTCAATGCTGCCTATTGTCGTTTATCCAAAATGTACCTCTTATGCCATTGCTCTTGAAGGCCACTTGCATCGAAGAAGCCGGAAAACTCTCAGTACTCGTTATGTGTGTCAACGACGCGATGATCTTCATTGAGACCGCCAAAAATGCTTAGAATTTCTATATTGATACAAGAAATTTTGATCTGGCTACAATTTATAAGGCGTTTATACGTTCAAAACTCACATCACTCACAGGTGCAGCAATTCTCTCCAGAGCAGAGCGTCAAAACTGATAGGAAAGAGAGCTATCATGGATTCATTCCCATCTCTTGAACACCGGAATGTTTCATGTATTTCCTTGTTTTATAGCTTTTTTCACAAGTAATGCCCACTCGAAGTAGCCAGTTGCATACCGCCATTTAATCATTTCACCCGTGATACCCGTTTCGCTAGGAATGCTCATCAGTATACAGTTTTTTTTTTTTTTTTTGAATAATTTACCCGGCACGGTTTTCCCCTGTCATCTCAAATTGAAAACATTCAAGATCAATATTCATTGACAACTCCTTTCCTAAGCCCTTATACAGTGGACGTCCAATATAACGAATAACCGATATAGCGAATTTGCGATATAACGAACGCTTTTTAAATTTGCATTAATATCTCTAAATAGCGAACGATGATAAAAATTAGCTATCTGATATAACGAACGCGTAGATAAATTGCCTTAAAATGTTTTTTTGTTGCCATTGTGATCTGTGCTTTTTTTTTCTTATGTCAACACACAAGTTTTTTCTCGTATGTGTGTGGCCCGAAGGTTCAAAACTGTAACAAGCTTTCTGTTTTTCGTTTAATCTTCGCTTCGCCTACTAAAACATTTTTGTTTCAATTCTTATTTTTTAGTTTGTCTATCGCTATGCAGTTTTGAATTTTATGTACGCTCCTACACACACTGACTGACATGTTCACTTTGAGGCGGCTTCAAGACAAAGTCTAATAAGTGATTTTTTTTTTCTTCAAACTAATTTTCAAAATTTGTATACTCTGTATAATGGCAGGACCATTCAATTTAACATTAACAATAAAAAACATAAGAATAAATAAATTAATAAATCAACTACTTATTTAAAATTTCTTGAATGGAAAAGTCGATCGATATAACGAACGCTCTCGATATAGAGAATGACCTCGAACATTATATCATTCGTTATACTGGACGTCCACTGTACTCTACAAAATTGTGTCATTCTTCGGAAATGTACTTGATATTGTGAATGAATTCAGAGAATGTATGTACGTGAATGCTTCGCGCCTGAACGGAAAATTTAAAATGGCCCATGAGCGTGTATGCTCGCATACATCCCAAGTTTCATTATTCTAAGACAATCCATGTAATGGATATCAATTCTGAAAAAATAGGCGGCTGCCACGCCTCATAAATGGAAAAAACTCAAGTTATTAATTGTTTGCTTGACACGCACCACAGGACCTAGCGTCGTAAGCTTCCTACAGAGAGTGCGTCATAATTTTCATGATCTGCTGGGTGAGTGAGTGAGTCAGACTGAATGGCTCTGTGAGTTAATGTTTTTGCGATATTCACAGTCTAATATCTCAGAAACCACTATTGCTAAGGAGTTGAAGTTTGAAAAGAATGCGCCTGTGCTTATTAAGTCTGGCAGCCATTGCAAATTTTAAGTTGCTGACTTTATCGGTTATGAACTAAGAAGAGGGTGAAAACCGGCTAATGTTGATCGTGTTAAAAGGTTGTGATGCGAGAACTGGGCTGGGCACTACCATGCGCTCGAATAAAAGTATCTATTTTTCAAGTTTTTCTATACTTATTTTAGTTTTAGGTACATGGAAATAATAAGTGACTCACTATCATGTTCAAAGAATAAGAAATAGCCCTACATATTTTTATTTTAATATCTTAATGTTTAAACAGAATTTATTCAACAAATCATGCATTTGTACATAGATTATTATTATTAGAAGAATAAACATAACTTAATTGACGAAAATTAAATTCTTATGTAACTTTTATTTCCCTTAACAATAAACGATAAATTCTTATCATAATGTCTTAAGGTGTATGGGGAAAATGGAAAATTATGATAATAAGTTGTCTTTCCAGAGTTTTCAAGTTTTATTTAAAGATTATAAATCATATAGAATAGAAATATTCTTGGCTGATTACTTATTATTATAATATAAAAACTATGTTTCATTAATGACCTTCTAGATTGAAATTATCAAAAATTAAATAAAAAAGGCAATGTGCCAAGAAATAAATACATTTCAGTCCACCTCTAAAATAATTCTGCAAAACAAAAAGCTCTAAATAGTTCAAAATAACTATAAATAACGTGTCATCAACTACTGTCTCGTGAGCATAGGCATGTTCTATTATTATTGCCACTATGGCCATCGTTCTTATGAAACAGTCTGAACCCATTTGTTAATTTTATTCTTTAGAATGAAAACCATTTTAATAGATATCTATTTTGCTTTCTGCTATTATATGGATATCATCCAAAGGCAAATTATTGGTATTTATCTGATCTGCGAGTAGGAAATCTTAACGCGCCAAAACCACTAGGAATCAAGACAGATCTATCAAGTAGTAACAAATGTTTTTTCTTCTTGGATTTAAAATCACATTAAGCCGGTTTTTTTTTATTAGTTCATAGCAGGTCTTCAGTTGTAGAAAATAATTTTGTATTCCTTTTTTAATTCAGAGCTAAGCCCGGAAGAAATTCTATAAAGTATTGGCAAGAGAACAAATCGGATGTCAACACATTAAAATGGCAGTGTACTCTTCTTAAAGAAGTCCTCCAAACGCGTTTAAAAAAACGAAGAAATATTCACAAAAAGATTAAATGATGGATGAAGCTGATAATCTTAGAAAGCAGTTTAAAGTGCTAAAAACTGCACGTTGAAATGAATCAGAGCGAACAGACCACGTTCAGTTCAGAAACAAACAATGACAGTTCGTGCAAAAATCTAAGTAAACAGGCCTTTTTTGATGTCATTCAAAGTTTACACGATATTTAAAAAAATAACAGCTATTTGATAATTTTAACTTTAATAAAATACTAGAGAAAGTATGAGCTAAATTCGATTGAAATTTGAAAAATCGTCGTACTAACGTAGTATTATACCAAAATAGATTTAAAAATCAATAGCGCAAAATTTTAATTGAATTAGTACTATGCTAAAGCTGTTTTAGTATAATTTAGCATCATACTTTCTCTACACTTTTATTAAATTTAAAATACCTATTTTAATTTTTTCAAACGTCAAAAATGGTCTGTTTACTAGGTTTTTTGTGTGAGCTGTCATTGTTTTAGGTGTGTTCAGAAGCAATTTATGAAAAAAAAAATTGATTTAGTACGATACTAGCTAATTTTAAAGTAAATGACTTACTATTTCTTACTTTCAAACATTTTTTAATTAGTATTGTGCTAAGGCTACATGATTTTTAATAAATTGCTTCTGAACACATCTAAAGTGATAACAGTTCAAGCCCAAAACTAAGGCTGGTATTCACCGAGCGCTCTTAAACGGCTCTTAACTTTACGAGGCTCTTAACTTGAAATTTCTTTGGGGTACTCACCAAACACTCACAAGTGTTTTTCGAAGTTCGAAAATGAGAGCCACTCTCTCTTGTTCAGGCATACCCAAACCCAAACTGTGAAATGTTGTGGAATGTTGGTCTTGACAGCAAATGGATACTCTTCTACTTGGCATTGCTCACATGGATTCGAGTCAAATGCGTGCGTGGCACACGCACAAGCAAACAAACTTTCGAAGAGAGCGCTCGTAAGTTAGGAGTGGTCGGGATCGGGACCACTCCTAACTTTGAAGAGCGCCCGTAGATCTCCACTTATATTGCTTGGTGAATAGGTTTATGAGCTTCTTAAGTTATGAGCGCTCGGTGAATACCAGCCTAAGTAAACAGACCTGCCATGTCATGTCAAAAGTTATGTTCAATCAGAAAAAAGCCAGTGTAGAGTACTGTAGTGCAGTGCAGGTTCATGAAAACTGTCAGAGCAAACTCAAGCAAAAACGTCATACGTCAGATGTTAAAAAGAAGAAAACAAATTAAATTCGGCGCAGTAAAATGCCTTATGCCTGCACTGGAGTCGATGGCAAAGGGACGAAATTCATTCCCAGTGCCGGCGACGACGTTGTTGGCTTTTTATGCATAAAATCTCTTCCTCCTCTTCATAGATTTAATTCATATATTACTGTATTAATTGGAGAACACTGAATCACCAGAGATTACCCTTAACTCAAAGTTAGTTCTAATCTATGTATGCATTACTTAAAAATTTTAATCAAAAATACAAAGCGCGGAAAAAAATCAACTTTATTATATTGTTGTTGTAATATTCAAAAATTCATAAATATCAACTTTATTCGTTAACAAAATATAATCGAATAATGACATCAACTGATTTTGACAGTTTTCACCAACCTGCACTAGCTCAAAAGGGCAAAATATTCTGAACTAGAGTACACTAGTTCAGCTCAATGAACGCTAATCAGTGTAAGTCAGTGCAGAAATTTTCTCAATGAACACAAAAAAGCTAAACTTTTCTGCCCAGAGTAGTCCAGTGCAGCTGGTTGAACAGAACTAAAGAGTCATTATGACGTTAGCACGAGATTAAAAATAAATAAATATATATTTGATGTCTTTAACTTTAATAAAAGGATAGAGAGAGTATGATGCCATATTCTATTAAAATATGCAAAACCTCGTTTTATCCTAGTTTCATAATATAACAGTTTTAATATGGTACTGATTCCGCTAAAATTTTGGGCAAATCTTTACAATAACTAAAGAAAGAGAGAATTGTTTATTGAACAGAAAATCGGGAAATAAATAGTTGACAATTGTATGAATACTCGTATAAACAAAGAGTTTTTTTTCTGGAAGTTTTTTGACATTAGCTTCACTTTGCTCTTCCATTAAAGATTTGATCAAAGTGAATCCATACTGCACTCCGCTTTTCACCTAAATCTGCAAAAAATAAAATTAAAAATTAATTAAATTTAGGCATCCTGAAAACCGACTGTTTTTTTATAATTACACGCGCTCAAGGGTATGTTAAGAAACCCTAAGAGAAAGGCGGTGTCGATGAACATTGATTTTGAATGTTTGCAAATTGAAATAGCGAGGAAAAACTGTGCCGGGTAATTTATTCCATAATCGTGTTGTGCGGTTAAAAAACGAATCTCTATATTTGACGGTGCGACACTGCGACGAAAGTTAGGCTCAAGGGTGAATTGATGAGCATTCCTAGCAAAGCGGATATCACAGGTGAACTGATAAAGAGGAGGAATGCAACTGGCTACTTCGAGTGAGCATTGCTTGTGAAAGAAGCGATAGAACAAGGAAACACATTAAACATTCCAACGGTGTTCAAGAGATGGGAATGAATTCATGATAGCTCTGTTTTCCATCAGTTTTCACGTTCTGTTCTGAATTCTTTCTAAGAAGTGGAGAGAAGTTTGTGCTGCACCTGCGATCTCGAGAATGTGGTTCCTCCAACGAAGACCTTCGTTAACACACAAACCGAGTACTGAGAGGTTTTTGGTTTTTGCGATGCAAGTGCCATTTAAAGATAATGAGATTTTGCATTAAACTCCACACTATTTTGTATACCCTATTTAGCAATGCTGTAAAAATTGGAGTTAAATGAGCTAATCATAAGATAACGTTGCAATTCCACTTCCGAAAGAGATGGACGTGAATTTGAGAATGAGTATGAGAAGTATGGGTATGGGAGTAGCGTCGTCGGCAAAACAATGAAGTGGATTTATAAAAATTAGGAAGAGAGTCGGAGACAAAACGGAGCCCTGGGGAAAACCAGCATTTATTTTATGAAAATCAGACTTGAAACCGTTCAATACAACATTTATTGAACGATCTAGAAGGTAATTTCTAATCCAAAGAATAAGCGTTTGGTTGATACCAAACACACGTATTTTCGATAAGTTAGCCTGGTGCCAAGCTCTATAAAATGCTTTAGAAATATCAAGCGCAATAATCTTATTTTCTCCAAAACAATGTAAAGATCTGTTCCACTCATGGGTGAGATACGCCATCAGTTCACCAGTGGAACGATTGCTCCGAAAGCCTTATTGCCGATCATTAAGAAGAAGCTTTCGATCTTCGAGATATTTCTTGAGCTGATGATTTATCAGCGATTCCATGACCTTGGAAAAAATAGGGACGTAAGTGTAATTGGTCGATAGGGGAAGGGGGAGAAAGGGTCGAATTTTTTAGAAACAGAGAAGATTCGAGAACATTAGGCCATGTAATGAACGTAATAGTACGGATTCTTATTTTCATTCGTGTATGATCATTGAACCCTCGTCTTTTTAAAAAATTTACTTGATAAATTGGGCAGTGAGTATAGTGATTTTTTCTACTTTTCTGAAGTATGGTGGCTGAGCCGTGGTAAATTTCTAACAAGATTTGTTGGTTTGCTGACTCCATGATATAAAGTATGGCTGGCCGACTTGGTATTTCTTAATTATGTGACTACGAAACTAAAAACACATGTCAGACATGATGAGCACAATTTCAGCATTCGAGAAGAAAATCAATCTATGGAAGATGCAGTGTGGTTAGTATTCTTTTGGACACCGAATATTTTGCAGGGTACAATGCAGTTAAACATATGCAGCTGCTCCTCCAGCTGCAATCGGAATTTGAAAGGCGTTTTGAGAAAATGTTCTGTATGGATGGACTAATTGCTTCATCAATAAAACAGAAGAGGAATTATAAATAATTAGATACAATTCGAAGTTTTATTATGCTTTAAAACACAGACGGTAAAAGCGAAGACGTTTTCAAGCTCATCAACGTATCTACATGACCGTGTTTTTTGTCAATAAAACGTGATTGAAACGAAATACAGAAACATATTAACATTAAGTTTTCTTTTTGACCTTTCACATACGCACAGACGGGGTGGTTTGACCGAATAATGGATTATTTTTTTTTTTGATTTCCCCATCTTTGGTTATAACCTCGCTTATCTTAAAAGGAATCGTTTTAGTCCATAAAAAAACTAAATATTGCTCTGACTTACAACGTTTAACCATTGCTAAAATGAGAAACACTTTTTATACTTCGGTGGAAAAGCTTGGGTATCGATCACAGACCTTCAGTATCTAACGAACTTACCATTATGCCAATAGTAAAATATGACCGAAAACATTCTTCAGCTTTGGAAATGCCCATCCCAGTTGGCATTAATAGCAGTTTCGATAAAATTTGTATTTGATATAAATTTTCAATTTGGAGCGGTTGATTTTTATTTATTTATTTTAACATTAAGTCCAGATTTGCACCTATAGAGCCGATACTTATACAAGCTCTATACGTTCAAGTATTCTTCTCGATACGCTCACAAAGTGAGGATCACACAACAGTGTGAATCTGGCCTAAAACTTCCGATCGAAGTGAATTTGCATTGAAATAAAATTCATCTCACTTCGTAACCACTCTGCTCAAAAATAAACACCCATTTAGTCAGTGTGTGGAGTAAATGCGGTTATTGCAATAGGGACCCGTAAATTAAATAAAATAGGTTATATGTGAGACTTTATTGATATTTTTGATTTATTTAAAACAAATATTTTTTAAGTTTAAGTTTAAGTTTATTTCATTCAAAAAAACTAACACTGTAAGAAAAATCTTATAAGTTAGTGATAGTATATGGTTATAAATTGTTCAAGATTAAATATATAACAATGACGATAGAATCACAGTAATGAATCTTATACATTAAATAATAATTATATAATCTAAGCAAAAAGACAATATTTCAATTTAAAAAAATAATAATAAATTTTAAGAGAAAAAGTTTGGAGTAGAAGAAGAAGATAAGTCTATAAGAAAAAATAAAGATGAGTCAATAGGGAAAAGTCTATAAGATAAAGAAGAAGTTAGTTGCTTTGGTCAAGAAAAAAAAGGTTTAATCTTCTCTGAAACTGTTGCATGTTGCTAAACTCTCGAAATAAATTGGAAGTGAATTCCAAAGGCGGATTGCAGCAATAAAGAACTGTCTCTCAGAAGTGGGACAAGAGAACCGAGGAAGTATTAGGGAAGTTGATCTGGTTGATGCCGGAAATCGAAGTTTTTCGAAGTGGTATGTAGGTTGACGTGTTCTTAAGATACTAAACAGTAGTGTCAGAGTACGATACTGAATAAAGTTTTCAAAGCTCATTTTAAGGAGATTCTTAGATAGATGCGAGACATGATCATATTTTCAAAGCCCGTATATATATCGAATAGTACAGTTAAATGCTAGTTTTAATTTTGCCTTGCTATTGAAATCACAGTTGTAAAATATTTCACATCCATATATGTATAAGAGTTGGGATGACCAGAGTCTTGGCAAGAACGATTCTTAAATTTATTGGAGTAAATTGCTGCACGGTCCTCAAAGTTCTAAGAACTCCATAGGCTTTTCCCACTAATGAATTGATGTGGTTATTCCACGTCAGAGTTCTATTAAACACCATCCCCAAATTTGTTGATGTATCTGCAAATTCTAAGGGGAATCCATTCAGCATAATCGATGGGAAATAAAATATATCTAGTAATTTTTTTGATATAACTAAACATTTACATTTATTTGGGTTCAGAATCAGGCTATTACTTGTTGCCCAATTGAAGATCCGCTCAAGATCATCATTAATTGAAGAGACACAATTTTCTATTAGTTCTAGGGAACAGCTTTTATAAATCTGTATATCATCAGCATAGAAGTGTTTGGATGCTTCCATGATTATTGAGGATATTTCGTTAATATAGAGTAAAAACAAAAAAGGAGCTAAAATCGATCCCTGGGGAACACCTCGTAATATTGTAAGAAACTCAAAGAAACTATTTTGAAAGTCTACGACTTGCTTCCTGTCGCTTAGGTAAGAGGAGATCAACTTTACTGCTTCTGGAGAAACATTGAATTTATGACGCAGCTTATTTAAAAGCAATGAATGGTTAACCATATCGAATGCTTTTGAGAAATCTAGTAGAACGAGAAATGAAACGCAATCGGCATCGAGTTCAGTTCTTATATCTTCAGTCACCTTTAGAAGAGCAGTTGTGCAACTATGTTTATCATACGCTCCCGGTAGTGCAATACTAAGAGGAGACAAGAATTTCTTATTCAATTCATTTCAGTCGATATTTGTCTGTAAAAGGGTTCGTTGCTTACCAATTCCTAGCTCTCGAAGAATTTTCCACGTCCTACGACCATCAGAGAAAACATTTAACCGTTTAGAATAAAACTCTATTTTCGCAGCTCTTACTTTTTCGACGACTCTGTTTCGCAATGTTTTATAGGCTACGTGAATCTCTACCACTCGAGTACTTATCCATCGTCGATAAGCCAAATCTCTTTTCTTCAAGTTATACGCACAGCAGGTATCACTTTCTCGCACTTAGAAACTTTATGGGTATTTATTAATGGTACAAATATAAATGTTTTGCCGGACGAAACTATAATCACGTCTATTCGCTCTTGAACATACTATACATACTGTATTTGTTGAAACGAAGTGTGTCATAACCAACAGTTCCAATTTTTGATGATAGTTTAATAAAGAAACCACATACAAAATTGGGTCAGATCATTTGGTCGTGTAGAATGTTCTTTGTGGCATCGGATGTGCAGCAAGTAGTGCCCCGCCCCGTGCTTTCGTTCATTACCCTATTTTCCAAGTAGGGTCATAAGGAATTGGTTATAGTTTTATGATCGATCGGCAGCGCTCTCCGTTAATTGCGCTCGCGAATGCCATCTTAGGACTCACACAAGTACGGATTGATGATATCACCACAATTCACACCAAATACTTCATACTTTCTGCGAATACATTGCCACTTGTTGGATTGACACCGTCCGAAATCATCAAATAAATTGACCTCATCGTTGAAGATGATTTTAATTACTGGAATCGGAGTCTAATTGTAACTGTTATACTCGTACATACATATATTTATAAAGCTGAACTATAAATAAGATATTAGCCGTGTTTTTTTGGACAAGTTATCCGTAGTACAGTAGGATTTTATATGAAAAACAAATACAACATCCGCAGTAGGATCACTGCCGATACTCGAATAAACGTCAAATCTCTATCCACAGCAGGATTTCACTTCTCCTTTTATCGGCAGTGATCCTACTGCGGATGTTGTATTTGTTTTTCATATAAAATCCTACTGTACTACGGATAACTTTTCCAAAAAAACACGGCTATTTTATGTTATAAGTATATGACTAGCTATTCAATTTATTAAAGAATTTAAGAACTGCTCCAGAATTAAATCAGTGAACACACAAAACAAAACAAAATGGCCTACTTGAGCTGTCAGAACCTTCTAGTCCCTTATTTTTACTTGCGACTTATAGGTTCTGTAAGGTAAGTTATGCAATCGGTAAAAAATCGAACTCTAGATTTAAATCAAAGTTGACATTACGATGATAGCGAAGACGAAACAAGTGGGTCTCGCAATTCTGTCTGTCTGTCTGTTCGACTACAGCCTAAAAGGTTCGGCCGATTTTTGTTAAACTTGGTAGATATCCTTTTGAATTTTCCCCCACTTTCTAGAACGCTATATTAGTGTGAACAAAAACAATCGATGCGTTTCGAGAATATTTATTTATAAACAAAGTTTACTCAATCACAGCAGATCCAATGACGTTTTGCCTGCTATTGAAGCTTGTTAGTAAATTTTAATAATTAGGATACAAAATTAAATTAAAAAGGATATAAATATCAATTATTATTAAAAAAAAATAAATAATTAATAAATGTAATTAAAAGATAAAAATCAAAATTGCTTGTACTTACGTAGGCCTTTCATTTTACATTGTAATAAATTAGAAATAACATTAAAATGTCTTCAAAGTTTATTTTTGTTTGATACATACATATGGTTATGGCAATAATCTTAAATTTTCTCATCAACAACACTTGAGTTTTTGATCAATTTTAAACCCATTAATTTACTTTCATAAAGCGTATGTTTACTTTAAAAGCAACAGAACTTACAAAACTATAAAAATTCAATATACAGGGTGTCCCACAGTCACCGCCCCAAACGAAAACCATGGATTCCTGAGGTCATTTTAAGTCGAAAAACTTATGAGGTAATTTTCTCGTTTTCGTCCCGTTTTCGAGTAATAACGGTTTTTATGATTTTTGCTCTCTTTTCCCTTAACTGGCATTATCTTAGCTAAACTACGTCCGATTCTTAAGATTTTTTTTATAACCAATCAAAAATTTATTACAGTTTTAGTTTGTCTCAGAACTTTTTTTTCTGCGGGCAACCGTTTCTCCGCAATTTTGCATCAAATCCAATTTTTTCGTTTTTTAAGTTGTTTTTTTTCACTTTGATATCATTTTTTTCAAAAAAACACGTTAATGAGTATTAATTTTTTTCGTTAATTATTAAAGCCCAGTTTATTTTCTGAAAAAAAAAAATATTTTTTTTCCTTAAAAAAGAATATTAAATGTAATTAACAAAAAATAAACAAACAGTGAATTAAAAAAAAAAAAATAATTTTTAAATACAAAATTAACTTTTTCTGAGCTATTGTGGTTAAGAAAAGGACAAATAGATAAAGTTAATTAGTAAGACCGTTAACTAATGTAAACAGTAAAGATTTGCATTATGATTTGAAGGTTGTAAATGTCTTTCTCGCGTGATCTAGTGTCCGCGTCGTGTTCTTTCACTTGATACACCATTTTGGATTTGTTATTCAAATTGTATTTTTTTTTTTCAATTATTTGCGAACAATGGATTACACTTATCAAGAATATCTGGAAATATTATTAATATACGCTGAAATGGGACAACTTTATCTATTTGTCCTTTTCTTAACCACAATAGCTCAGAAAAAGTTACTTTTGTATTTAAAAATTATTTTTTTTTTAAATTCACTCAGTTTGTTTATTTTTTGTTAATTACATTTAGTATTCTTTTTAAGGAAAAAAAATATTTTTTTTTAAGAAAATGAACTGGGCTTTAATAATAAGTGAAAAAAATTAATACTCATTAACGTGTTTTTTTGAATAAAATGATATCAAAGTGAAAAAACTACTTAAAAAACGAAAAAATTGTGTTTGATGCAAAATTGAGGAGAAACGGTTGTCCGCAGAAAAAAAAGTCTCTGGACAAACTAAAACTGTAATAAATTCTTGATTGGTTATAAAAAAAATCTTACGAATCGGACGCAGTTTGGCATAGATAAAGCCAGTTAAGGGCAAAATCATAAAAACCGTTATAACTCGAAAACGGGACGAAAACGAGAAAATTGCCTCTTAAGTTTTTCGACTTAAAATGACCTCAGGAATCCATGGTTTTCTTTTGGGGCGGTGACTGTGGGACACCCTGTATTTATGTACATTTTATTTTAAATTTGTAATCATCATCAACAGCACAATTTTTATACTATAAATTTACAAAAATAATTAAATTATTTTCTTTTCTTAAGATATCTTTGCCAGCGCGGAAGCTGGTCCTAGTGAGTCCGAATGTCGTCCATACATCGAGAAGGCTATAAGCGAACTGAAGACAGGTGATCCAAATGAAAAAGGTACGCGTTTAACAAAAATAGGACTTTCTTTTCAAATCAAAATAAAATCACACCTACTTTGGCAGTGGCAACAATAAACCAAATAGTAAAATTACGAAAATGTTAAAAATATTTGTTGTAAAGTTTGTATGTAGTTTTTGTACACGTTTACCATTTCTATCATAGGATAGCATTTACTCATAAGAGGGTCCGCATTGTCACATTTGATGGTTTGATATTCGAAGCAGTCATTGAAAAATATTGAACTTACTAAGCCCTTTTAACTTTAAGATGAGTCTATCTCTTCTACAATAACTTAATTCCTATAAAAAATGTCAAAGTTTCCAAAAAATGGACGACTGAATCGCCACAACTTGATCTTCTTGTCTTGCTATAATTTAGCCAAGAAATGATGGCCAAAAGTGTAATGTTATTATTATTATCGCATTCTACGAAAAAGAGAAAACACTTAAAATTACTTAAAAATTATGGATCGTTTTTTAACATTTTCGTTATCCAAGATTATTTCTATCATTTTGAAAAATCAAAATTATAACAAAATTCAAAAGATCTTTCTTAACCGTTTTCAACTTTTGTATGGTAACTACCATTTCTTTTTCTGCTTCCAAGAACAGTTTATTCTGAATCTTAAAACAACCGTCAGAATTGAAGTTCCGAAAAATCAACGAAAGAGTTTTTTAATTCTGGGTTTTCAAACAAAATATTTTCATTATTGTTAAAGTGCAAGGACTATGTATTTTTACTTGCGATATCTATATATGCAGGTACTATATATGGCAAATTATTCATTCGTAAAGTTTCAGTGGAGCTATCAGTTAAACTGATGTCTAAATGCAAAAACTGAAGCGTTTAACTGAAACTGATGAAATTCCCATAAGTTTTCAGTTCAGTTATCAGTTAAACTGATATGTAAATACTTTTCAGATCAGTTGTCAGTTCAGTCGTCATTCGAGTTCTCGTTTTTTTTCAATATGTCGAAAGAGAATGATAATTTGGTCGATTTCATTGAAATTTATCACGCGTGTCCATGTTTGTGGTAGAAAAGTGACCCTTTTTATCACAATTCAGTTAAAAGAGAAGCAGCATACAAGCTTAACTGATAACTGAAGGTAGATATTATTTTTAAATTTTTCCTCCAAGACATTTCTTCTTTATTTTTTAAAGCAAGAAACTAACAATATTTGCCACATATTTTTTTCTCGAAATTTTAGAAAATATTTTTTTTTCTTAAAAACTCTTCCACAGATTTAAAAAATATTTCCGAAAAATGTTTATTAAGAGAATCTTTTTCTTTTTGTTTTCGATTTCCTCACAAACGGTACAACTGATTTTCAACCATTTATTATAATAAAGCTCACAAAAAAATTAAATATTTTTTTGTATATAAATTTTTAAATAAAAAATTGCTTGGAAACTCAAAATTATTTTGAAAATTGCTCTTTTTTTGAAATTTGACAATCCACAGTGTCTTACATTCTCTAAAGACGGGCATGTAGATATTAAAATGGAATAGAACAAGCTATGTGTGAGATATTAACAACATTCTTTTTTTTATACCTTAAGAGCATCTGTCGATTGTAGTTTATTCGCATTGACCTGCGACTTTGTCCCATATACGGCAATTTTGCTTGTTAGAACAGCCATTCATAGAAAAATGCGCTTCATCGCTAAATATGATTTTTCGCCAAAAATTGGGATCATCTTTCAAACGCTTCAAAGCCCAGTCAGCGAACAAACGCAATTGTACATGGTTATGGACTTTTAGTTCCTGGTTCGGTTGGATCTTATACGGTTGAAGGCCCAAGTCCGATACAAAATTCGCCAAGTTGAATTCTGTGAAATGCCGAGGAGGACTTGTGCACGGCGGGGAATCGAATGCCTCGGTTTCTGCTTTACACTTTCACAGACTACGTTGATATCCTCGGCCGATCTTGCGTTCCTTGGAGATACGAATATTGTCTGATTGATTACGGAACTGATGGTCCCCAGTTTGGCCTCCAAACGTCAACACGTCAACCGCACTAACGAACTCTCGTTTTGACTATAAAGTTTTATAATTTGGTGTTTAAACCTGCTGTTTAATCGTCCGATTTGCCGTAGTAATTTAGCATCACTAGATTAACAATTAACATTATATTTGACAGATGTCACTAAAACAACATGGCCGCCACAAGCCGTCAAGAAAAATGGTGAGGAATCGCTTATCGTATCTTCGTATCCTTTAAGTAATAATTTAACCCTTTACCCTCAATTGAGTACAGTAATTTGTTAAATTTCAACTGGATTTTTTTTTTTAAATTAGGTTTTGATTTTCATTTCTTTCGATTGGAAAGCAATTAATGACATGTGCTGTGATACTGGCAGTGAATTTGTCGAGATTGAAAACCATTTTTAAGTTTTTTCATGAACTTTTGTGTCGAGCATTTCTTGTTTGAAGCAATTTGGTGACTTTGCGAAAGTAAAATGTTATTAAAAATTTAAAATTTTGAAGAACATTTTAATAATGGATTCTATTCTTTAGATTTTGTATTTAGAAAAAACATTGCGTATACATTACAAACAAACATTTTTTTCTTCTGCATGGTAAGTCGTGAATAAAAGTGGTGTACTCAATTTAATACACTGGCCAAAACTATGCTAAATTTTTTTCTCACTGGATTTTCTGAGAAATGTCTTTTTCAACTGTAAACTGCGGTAGCTTTTATGGCATGCGCTTCCCCAACCTCTACATGGCTGTTGCAGGGTTACCCCTGGGATTTTTCAAAAAGTCGCAGAAAAAAGTCGCTTTTACAAAAAAAAGTCGCAAATTCGAATTCTTTGAAAAAGTCGCATTTTTGAACGAAAAGTCGCAATTGAAAGAAAAACTCGCATACCTAAATATTATTTTTTTTTTACTATAGGAAAAACAATTTAGATATTTTTTTGAATTTCTTTATTTAAACACTTAGATAAGTACACATTAAAAAATAATAAAAAAACAAAAAAAAAACCTAATTTAAAGACTTCATTTTACATAAATTAATATGTATGTAGGTTTTAAGTTAAAATAAATACCTAAAAAGATATGTAAATCACATTAATGTTTCGTGTTTTTAATAAAGTTTTAATAAAGTTTGAATAAAACTTGCTCAGCGCAAGCGCTGCTGTGTGACAACGTTAAAATTTTACAAACAAATTCGTAGAGGTCAAAGTATAGGTTATCACCTAAACTATTTTTTAAAGTACCAACCTTGTACCAAAACTCTTCTATATTTTTAATTTCAAAAATTTTGCCATAGTTTTTGTCAAACGCTTGAAGCTCTAGGTTTTTGTATTGATCTACCACTTTTTCTGGCTCATTTGTAAAGCTATTAAAATTTGAAACCAACCGAAAATAGTTAAAATCCTGATTTGACCTAATTATTTTTGGATCTATATGTTTTAAAATAGAAAGCTTCTCATCTTTAACATTAAAAAATTTCTTAGCAAAGCGTCAAATAATATTGAAGTACATTTTTTTTATGCAAATAATTTCAAAATTTGTGAGTTTTTTATCCTTTAAGCAATTTTCGGCTTCCATGCCGATATATATATTTCTTCAATTTTTAAAATAATTTTCGTTTCGATAATCAATCTCAGAAATAGATTTTCCAAGAACACATTCTTTCAATAAAAATTTTTGAAAAATAATAAATAGAGGATCTTCTATATAAGAGCACAAATAAGCAATTTGTGATGTTTCACTCTGAAAAACTTTGTTTAAAATATTTATTTTTGAAAGAATATATTTTAGAAACTTTAAATAAACTAAATTTTCGTTGTTCAAATTTTCGAGAATAATATCAATTTTTGAATTAGTACTTTCTTCAAATTTAGCCCTAATAAAAAAATGTTGCAAAACAACCCATTGCTCCACGATGCGGCATGTTACATGTTAGAGACAAAGCACAAAGGTAAGGAGAAATTCCAGGAAATGTCAGTGTCAGTCGTCAGTGCCAAACACGTAAGAGAACAAAAAACAATCCTACAGCGCCCCCGTGGTGGGAATGGGAAAACAAAAACTACTTTCGAAAACGAGAATGCGAACAAAAAACAAAGCAAAGACAATCATACTCACACATTTTCAGAAAAGTTTGATGGTAAATGTTTAAGCAAAGAAAAAGTCGCAATTTTAAACAATTTTAAAAAGGTCGTCGCATAGTCGCACAGCACAAAAAAGGTCGCAAAAATGCGACTAAAGTCGCATAAGGGTAACGCTGGGCTGTTGAAGATATTCCAGATGATGGAAATGAAATAGATATAGTGGTTATTCCACCAGTTGTTGATATCCAAACAGACGAGGTCATGACCAGCCATGACCTTATGGCTACTTTACTCAGAAAAGGATTTCGTGCAACAGGCACGATTCGGAACAATAGAACGAAAATATGTCCACTAAAATCCTTGAAAACGGCAATGAAAGCTAATCTTGGTTACTTTTATCACAAATTTGACAAAAACAATAATATCTATCTTGTTCGCTCGTTGGAAAGATAATGCTGTTGTAACCGTTGCAATAAACTACGACAACTTGAAACCATTAGGAATAGTCAAGAGATGGTCATCAGCAGAAAGAGAAAAAGTTGTCATTCCTCAGCCAAAGCCTCTAATTGCATACAACAAAGACATGGGTGGTGTTGACTTTCATGATCAATTTGTGAACAACTACCGCATAAAAATAAAGGGTAAAAAATGGCGGTGGCCATTATTCACACACATGCTAAACTCAATGGTGGTGAATGCTTTGGATCTCCATTGTCTGAAAAACAAAGAAAACCGGAATCTCCTTTCATTTGTTAATACCATATCCTGAACCTATTTACGCTCAGAGTCGTCAAAAAAAGCTCCAAATAAGCCAAATGTATTAGAAAGTGTTGTTCGCAGTAACGGAGAACATTTCCCTCAAAAACTAAAAAATCAACTACGGTGCCACATTTGCACAGCAGAGTTCGATCAATTTGTAAGCGGTGTCAAACCACTCTTTGCATCGAAAAAAAATGCTTTAAAATGTTTCATAATTATTAAGAGAATGTACCCATATCTGGTCAGTGTACTCAATTGAGTACACCTCTTAATTACCAAACTTGAAAATTTAAAAAAAAAATGTATTTTTGTGCAAATATAAACCTCAATAAACAGCCATTTCAGAGATTATTTATTTATCTCTATTTTTAAGGTCCTTGGCCTTTAATTGGTTAATGTAAATTCCAGCCAGTCAGTTACAAAATATTGTGATTTCAAACTTTTATTGCACATAATTTTCACAACTGTAATAAATTAAATAAACCTAAAACCAAATTTGCAAGCTGAAAGCTGAAAATTGCTTTGTTACTAATACAGGGAGGGGCAAATCCTTAAGAGAATTTAGATTAGAAAAATTAATTTTAAATCGAAAAAATATATCAATTTTGTGCCCAATGGAATATAAAATTTTCTAAAATCTTCATTTTGGTAGATCTAATGAATTGATTTTCTTACCAATGAAAAATCCCATTAAAGTAAAAACTATCTTTTCTGACACCTGGGGCCTATTGCACCAACTACAAATTACGAGTACAAATTTGTGATTCAAAAAAATTACATATGAAAAAAACACGATTTTTACAAATTTGTTAAAAAAATGCTTGTAATCACAATTTTTTAAGATGGTGCAATAGGCCCCTTACCAATCAGGGCTTTAAAAAATAAGATGTACATAGGCATCTCAATATCTTGAATATCTATAAAGATGCATTCTTTAGGTCCAATGACTCCTCCACTGAAATCAAATATTTTTTTTTAATACAAAATTTATGTTGACGAAATCCGCACATCTTAAACGCATGTTTCAATGCTTTACGTTAAAGTAAAAAATTGTATCTCTTCCAAAAATACATTTCGTATACATTTTTACTTTTGTATTTTTATATTATTTACATATGTATGTATGTATTGATATGTTTTGTATGTGTACACTGTACATACATACATATGTATATTAAGAAATGACTAAAATGAAAGCAAAACAATCAAATTTTGTCATTGGATTGATTCCAAATATAAAAAAAACCGTTCACGTCAGAAACGTTATTGGTCGGCAAATCAAGAAATAGCTTGCGCTTTCATTGGCATTTTTGACATTTGCTCTTGGCGGAGTATTTGTTTAAAAATAAATTTTTTACATAAAACGCACATATTTTAAAAAAATTTCTGCGGCATACTTAAAATTCTGTACCAAATACAAAGTTTCTAAATATGTACCTAGATGTAATTAAATTATGTTCAATGACAAAAGTAATTATGGATAGTTTTATTTTCCACTGCATAACATTCAAAAAGAAACCTTAACAATGAACTTATTTTTTTACCGAAAGTATAGATACCGACAAAGATAGTGTTGCTAGCCCGGAAGGAACTTCCGGCGAGGACACAACGAGTAAAGAACCCGAACTTGATGATAACGACGATTCAGTTGAGCAGCCACAGGCAGATGATGCAGCTGCTCCAGCTGAATCAGAACAGGATGATAACGACAATGATGGAGACGATGACAAGGAAGACTCTGCGGATGAAAAGGATGAAAGCAAAGAAGAATCCAAAGACCAATTAGAAACAGTAGAGATATCCGATGGCGATTCTGAAGAAGCTGCCAAATCTAGTGAAGATGTCACTAAAGAAGCGACTGATGACAAAGAAGATGATGATGATAAGAAATCTGAAGAAGCTGCAGATGAAGACACAAAGTCAGAAGAACAAGCTGAAGGAGTAGATGATAAGAATTCAGAAGAGGGAAAAGAAGAAGCCTCTTCGAAGGAGGGCTCTTCAGACGATGAAGTTGCAAAATCTGATGAGACAGCTTCGAAAGAAGATACTAAAGATAGCCAAGAACAACAACCTGACGATGACAAAGCTGATTCTGCAGAAGCAGCTGAAGAAAGCAAACAAGACAGTAGCAAGCCAGAGGGTAGCGTAGAAGAAACCGAAGATGTAATTTCAAGATCTAAACGCAGCGTCGAAGAAGCTTCTCCTGAAGACAGTACACCTGATGATGATGGAAAAGATTCGAGTGAAGATGCTCCAGCTGATGATGGTACGGACTCCAAGGAAGAAACTGCCGAAGATGGCAAAGACTCCAAAGAAGATACTGATGATGATGGCAAAGATAGCAAGGAAGATGACAAAGCTGATGATGGTGTAGACAGTACCGAGGACGATACTAAAACCGACGATAGCAAAGCTGAAGATGAACCTAGTAAAGAGGATACCGAAACTGAAAGCAAGGAAGAAGACAAATCTGATGCCGACAGTGAAAAAGATAGCAAAGAAGACAGTAAGGCTGAAGAAGATGATGCAGATAGCAAAGAAGCAGCAACTGCTGATGAAGCTAAGGAAAGTGAAGAAGCAGATAACAAGTCTGAAGGTAGCGCACATGAAGATGAGACTGAAGAAGCTAAGGATTCCGAAGAGGATGACACCAAACCTGAGGATGAACTACTTTGGGTAGGAAACACAAGTTTTGATATTTTTTTTCTTTTGTTTTGTTTTTGTAATTTTTTTTTATGTTAAAAGGAAGGAGAAATTCCCGAGAATCTTCGCAGCCGAAATCACATCACCGAACTACTTCAACTCGATGAAGACTTCGAGGCTAGAGGAAATGCTGTTGATCGTGTTGCTGAAATTATCCTACGTGACATCAAACGCATCTATGAAAATGCAATCAAGCCATTGGAAACTCTGTACAAGTACCGTGATCTGAGCAATCGGCATTTCGGAGATCCAGAAATCTTCTCCAAGCCAATGGTTCTCTTTATGGGACCATGGAGCGGTGGTAAATCTTCGATTATAAACTATCTCACCGGCAACGAATACACACCCAATTCATTGAGAACGGGTAAAATTTAGAACGCTGCACTTGAATTTTATTAATAACACACAATATTGCTTTAGGTGCTGAACCATCTCCAGCCTACTTTAACATTCTCACTTGGGGCAATGAGACTGAAGTCCTTGATGGAACACAACTAGCTGCAGATTATACATTCTCTGGCCTACAAAAGTTCGGTGAAGGCCTCGAAGACCGTCTACGTGGATTAAAATTACCAAGCAAACTGCTTGAAAAGGTAAGTTTCGTTGACAATGATAAATCAAATATACAAGCACACACATTGCGTCATGAGTATAATTAATTATATATTTTTGGCAAACCTTTAAATAGAACCCATAGTGGAAAATCTCACCACACAGAGTTTGTCTGTTCAATAATATTTTGTGTGTATTTCTATTCAAACTATTTGTATATGCGATTATGGGTTTTATGAGTTTCAAAAAAATAATATTTTCAAAATCCAAGGGTATTCACATTCGGAAATGATTTTTGTTTAGTGCAACATTTGGCTAGGATAATTGGCGCTAGTTGAAATTTGGTGCCTTGTTACAAAAATGGCATTCAGCTTTTATTTGCCCGCATTTTTTTTATTTTCTTTTTGAATATAAAATATGTTATGTATATAATGTACAATGTACATACATATGTCTGGGGTAAAAGATGAAAAAGTTATATTAAGTGAGGTTAATGAAATGTGTGATTAATTGAACTTTCTTAAGAACATGCCAAGATGGCTTTTATTATCTTTTTCAAGGGGCGCCGGCCTTTATAAATGGTTTGTGATTAATCGGAAATTATATTTTTATTAATCAATTATTACATTCACAATTAACCGACAGTAGATACTTGCATGGTGTATTGTTATCTTCATTATATCCGAAAGATTCAGTTTTTCAAAATTTATATTGGCAGTATACAACATAAATTGACGGTCTATCCAAAACAATAGCCCAGTCAAAATATGAAAACTGATACCGACATGTTTTTCTAATATTTCCCATGACTTTCAAAAAGTTATTCCTATCGATTGTTGGTGGAAATGTGTTTAACATGCCATTAGAACAGCTTCTCCACTGAAGAAGATAATGCAATTTCAAAAAGAATTTTAATGTTGGAAACAGAGGATTTCTGCATTTAACTTTGAAATACATTTTTGGAAAACTTCGCCACATAAAGTGAATATGATTCTTAATGGTTTTTATTTGTTTTCTATTTTCTCAAAAACGCGACAACTGATTTTGATCGATTTTTTTTTGTGCTAAGATTCCTAAGAAAATTGAACTTTTGGATCTTAGGAAAACTTAACATTGCCTTTCTGCTGGTGCTTTGTCAGTTGGTAGATATGGTGTGAATTTGTAACTTCTCGTTTATCCAAAAATATCCTTAGTGTCTTGAGATGATTCTTTGCTGAAATCAGCGACGTACACTTCAATTCTCCAATAATGCTTACAAAATCAAAACATTAAAATTAAAAACGTAGAGCTTACTTATATTTAAATATTTAGGGTTATTTCGTATTAATTAATAGCCGTGTTTTATTAGGTGCGTTTTATTATTCACAAATCTATCTGGATACGGATCTGGATTAAGTTTTAACATGTATTACAAAAACAATTTGGGATCCTGTTTTCTATCGGGATCTATTTCAAAGATCCAAAAATTAGTTATTACACTGGCAAGTAGATGGCTTTTATGATAAGGTAGTGTAAGCTATAGTGTAAAGAAAAAAGACAAGAAATAATTTAAGATTTACAAACCTAAGGATAAAAAGAGACGGGCTTATAACACTGCTGTCACTAAGATTCGTATCGTTTTATTTTCAAGGGAAGATCCAGATCCGAATCCAGATAGATTTGTGAATAATAAAACGCACCTATTATCACCAAAGATCCATATGGATCTTTCCTTCAAAATAAAACGATAGCGACAAAAGTATTGTATGCTCATCTCTCTTTTCCTTATATTTGTTGATTTTTAAATGTTTCTTGTCTCTTTTCTTTACTCTGTAGTTTACACTACCTTACCATAAAAAGCCATCTATCCGCCAGAGTAAGAATTAGTTTTTGGATCTTTGAAATAGATCCAGATAGAGAGCAAGATCCCAAATTGTTTTTGTAATACGTGTTAAAAATAAAACCAGATCCATATAGATTAACCCTCGATAATAAAACGATACGGATCACAGTGACAGTTGTGTTGTATGCACTTTACACTGTAATTTACACTACCTTACCATAAAAAGCCATCTATCTAGATCCAGATAGAGAACAGGATCCCAAATTGTTTTTGTAATACGTGTTAAAAGTAAATCCAGATACAGATCTGTTGATAATAAAACGTACCTAATGACAATTTCACATAAAGATCACAATTTTAAATTTAGTCAAGACTTTACAAAATTTAAGTATTTAAAAATGTTTGAAAATGTTAAACTAAATAAACGTATAATATTTCAAGTTTATATATAATATTCATTGTCTAGTTACTCAGGTTGATGAGACTGCATTATATTATGCAGTTGGATTAGAGGCCTAAATTTTAAGAGATTTCAAAATTCAGACCCATAATTTGCCTTGAATAACTTGAAATATGCTCAAAATATCTTAAATTTGGGAATTTATTTGTGACCTCAACTGTATATAACCAAATGTTTTTATAGTGTGCTCCAGGTCAAGAAAAGACGGTTTATATGCAATAATAGTTTTTCTAAAAAGTTGTTATGTACATCCTGTGTTAATGCTTTGTCGAAAAGTCAATTAATAATTGTTGCCTGATGAAGAGTGTATTCATGCTCGAAACGTTGCATAACCGTCTTTTATTGACCTGCAGCCAACTATAAAAACATTTGGCAAAATATCTTATATTTGAAAATGTATCTTGCAAGTTTGTTGTATATTACGTTAAGGAATAAAGAATGGGTATAAGAAGTGCTTTGATAACCAACATCTTACTTTTAGCAGGGACATACCTTTGAGATGACCATAGCAGGCGAAAACCCATATGAAGCTTACCTATCATAGTATCTGCATGATCATTTCAAGTTAAAATTTCATTGAAAATTATTCCCAGCTTCCTGGCAGAATGTACTTAGTCTATTAATGATCTACCAAGTCTAACCGGCTTAAAACTATACGTATCTAAAGGATGTTCAGCGAAAACAATAGCGGCCCAAGGATGGAACCCTGCTACACCCCATGCATGGACTGCACTGCACCCCACCCACGCATTGTTGACTATTTACTGCGTAAGAAGAAAAGCCGATATCATCCCTAATTTTTGTTTACATTATAAGCTGGTCAACCGTAGCAACGTTAAAAATGTAGCACAACTAGTGCCAATGGCCTTTCGTACAGAGTACAAGAGCTGTTTGGCAACTTCTGCCTGCACGAAATCCTGACTGGTTTGAGCTTAAAAGGCGTTTAATATAGTCAAATATGTTTGGATTTGTTTTAAAATTGACCTCTCAAAGACTTTTGACAGGAATGACAAGATAGAAATGGGTCTGTATTCAGGGTTAGCCTCGACTTTGATTGTGAAACGAATAAAATTAAAACATTGTTCGGATATTTTCGAATTGATATGCTCTGAGTCATGAGATCTATCTAAAATATATGGGTTCGGAATCGGCAGAACATTCACTTTTGCGAACACGCAGACATAAATAGTTGGCAATAATTGTAGGTCACTAGGTTAAGGCTACAAATCTCAATGAATTTTAATTTTATCTTCATTTTTATAACTTTGTCTTAAGCGGGATACCCATGAGGTTTGGAGTGGTGTATTGTGTTGTGTATTGTGTTATGTTGTGTTTTGTCATCGACTGGTGTTTGGTGTATTGCCAATGCTCCTTATTGAACAAAATTACGCGAAAAAGCGTAGTATAGTACAATAAAAATACGCCGAAGGATTTCGGCACCAAACTTTGGTAAATATTTTATCTACAACCTTGAGTCCCAGCACTCACCATTTATTTTTGTGGATAAAAGGTGTTTGTCTATAAATATTAGTTTATGTAGAAGCAACTAATAAAATTAACATGCTATGGTCGATGAGGTCTTTAATATTTTTCAAGTAACATTTTTAATATACATATTTTAAATTAAAAAAAGAAACATTCTTTTACATAAAGGTTCGTTTTTAATTTTTGAAGTATAATTTATTTCTATCTACAGGTTAACATTGTTGAAATTCCCGGAATTTTAGAAGTTCGTAAGCAAGTGTCTCGTCTCTTCCCCTTCAATGATGCCTGTCAATGGTTTATCGATCGTGCTGATATTATTTTCTTGGTCTACGACCCAGCAAAACTGGATGTTGGCCCTGAAACGGAAGCGATCCTCGATCAACTCAAAGGTCGCGAATACCAAACTCGTATTGTTTTGAACAAAGCCGATACAGTTAAGCCCGAAGAATTGTTACGTGTTCAAAGTGCTCTTATCTGGAATATTTCTCCATTGATGTCATCTGCTCAACCACCGCTTATGTACACAACGTCCCTTTGGTCACATCCTTATGAAGATGGATCACCAGCCCGACTTCTTCAAGCTCAAGAACGAGCATTTTTACGAGACATGCGTACTGCCATTGACAAGAGAATCGAACACAAAATCTCAAGTGCCCGCCGTTTTGCTGTGAGTTGAACTAAAAAATTTCAAACTATATAATTATTTAAATCTATTAAACCTTTATTAATAGGTCCGTGTTCGAAATCATGCTAAGATGGTTGACTGCTACCTTACGACCTACTTCAACCATAAAACTCTGTTTGGCAATAAGAAACGCATCGCTGATGACATCATTGATCATCCACAAAACTATCATATCTACGAAGGCCTGTCTACTCTGACGAATATCTCACGGTATGATCTTCCCGATCCAGAGGTCTATCGTGACTTCTTCCGTTTGAATCCTCTATACGAATTCAAAAAGCTATCGGAAACGTGCACATACTTCCGTGGATGTCCGATCAGTAAGCTGGACGTGGCCATTGCTTACGATTTGCCCGAACTAGCTGGTAAATACAAGAAAATGGCAGAAGCAGCTTTGACGAGCCTGGAAAATCAAAAAAGTAAAAGTTGAGCGAGTGTGCCCCGGTAACTTTCAGATCTGTCAAACTACGTAAAACCACAACATAACCTAAATATATTTCTTTTTTTCTGATGCTTCAAAAGAGTTTTCTTCTGTTGAAACTCTTTCTTAAAAACAAAACAAGATTACAAATACAAAATGGTGGAGTGGAATTTAAACCGGGAAACCACAAAAGAGAGAGAGAACAATACCTTAACCGCATCAATTAGATGATATAAAAAATTACTTTTTTTTCCAAAAATGACATTTGCCCAAAGTGTGAGCGACAATACAATAGTTTTGAATTAGTTTATCCTATATAAGCTTAAAAAATAAAAAAAATATAAAAATGTATAACATTTTATAACCGCAAAAGTTTATTTTTTTTAAAAAACAAATTCTCTGCACCTAAGAATTCTCTTTATTGCTTTCAAAATAATGTTTTACCAATAAACATTTTATAAAACGTCCATACGAAATGAGAACCAATACTCGATTACATTATATATTTCTATTTATTTTAATTATTATTATATTTATTATCATTCAACGCATTTAATTTTAATTAATTCTTACCTTGTTTCATGCAATCTTGTCTTGCACTGTGTTCTGTTAATAAAAAAAAAAAGAATATGTAAACCCCAATAGTTTGTAAGTTTATGGTGAAAAAAAAAAAAAAAAAAAACAAAACTTGTTAAAGATATTTTGTAGGTTTTATTATGTTTTCTTTTTTGTTAATTTTTATTTTAGAAAAAAAAAACTGTTTTAAATAAAATAAATTTGTATATAAAACAAAATGAGGATAGAAAAATTATTTTTAGATTCTCCAAAAGTAAGATAAAACTATGTAAATGAAACTTATTTTTATTCACAAAAATAAATAGTAAACAACCGCTTTCTACAAACAGAATACCGTTTTGAAGTGAAATGTTATATTTATTTAACCGATGTGCTCATTTTTTGAATAAAATCAGCTTTGGTGATTATCGTTGTTAAATTAAATAGAGAGGGACATAGAAAAATGAGAGATAAAACATGTTTAAATTACAGTAATAAAATACAACAGTAAAAGATAGTTTATTGCATTTTCATTTCACAGTAAACAGTTTTCTGGGCTATAACACGATAACGGTCAAAACTACTAACGACACTACTACTCACGATTTACGAGTATGTAACTATGAACTAGACTACTTGCAACAATTAGAGAAAAAATATGAAATAACAGAATCTACCTACAATTATAATTATGTATAATAATCCGTCCACTTACTTTCTTGCAACAATCTTGTAGAATTTAAGCTCTTAAGAAGGGTTTTCCAATTAGAACTTGACAACTTTGAAGTTTCACTGTGAATGCACTCTTAATCTTCATCGTGGTGAAGTTCACTAATGAAAAACCTTTATAAATAATTAAAATTTATTACAAAAATTCCGTGTCGTTAGTAGAATATTCGTTATAAGCCACGAGAAAACTTTTACATATGCTACAAAAAGTCTCCGTACAGTAGACTAGTTTTTTATATTTTTGCAGAAAAAAATAGCAATGAGTAATAGAATAGATGAAGTGGGAACACAGAACGAGAATATTTTTTCTCCCCATTTTTTTAACCAAATTCAAAGAATTTTTATTCACGAAGGGTACCGTTATGTATGATCATTAAGTTCGGGCGAGTCTGTCAAATGGAGACAAAAAATACCACTCTTTTGTGTTTACTTGGCAAATGTAAAGTGTGTGATTAGGAATTGCGTTGTGTTTTGGTAAGTTTGAGTGTTTTTAATAATATTTTAGTTAAAAACATTCTTTTGTCCCAAGAAAATAAAAATGTCAACTAAAAATAAGCAAATTCCCAAAAATTATTATCAACTTGAGGAATGAAGGAAACTCTGGGTGAAATAGCTAAAATTGTGAAAATATCGCGTTCCTCAATTCAGTACGTTTTACAACAATTTAACAAAACAAAAATAATTGCAAACAAAAAAATATGGAAAAGAGAATACTTAGGAGTTTCACAGAGGATCCGACGCAAAGTACACCTATTCTTGTGGGTAAATTAAAAACCATCGAAGGAATTGATATATGTCCCCAGACAATACGAAACCTGTTGACCAAAAATGGATTTTATGGTCGAGTGTTCCGGAAGAATCCATACATTGGAAAAGCGAATAAGAAATCCAGGCTGGATTACGCTATGGAACACGTGTGGGGCGAATTCATTCTGGGATCAGGTTATATTTACAGACGAAAGTTAATTAACATCTTTGGCCCAGATGGTCGTCGTATGGTCTGGAGAAAGCCGAGCACTGGATTCCAAAAATTTGATCACTACTATGTTTTTTATAGAAAACACCATCAACAAATGTGGTTACTTGAAAATACGTCAAGAAAATCTCTATGTAAGTGCTGAAAAACTGGATATCTCCAATAATTTTGTATTCCAACAAGACAACGACCCCAAACACACTTCGATGCTGATCAAGGAATGATTGTTATACAACAAAAACAGTCGTTAAGCATCCCGTTTAATCCCCAGACCTCAATTAAATAGAGCATCTGTGGGACCACTTAGAAAAAAATAGACCTAAAAACAATCCTACTTGAAGAGGAAATCAACCGAAAAAATTAAATGTCCGGAGACTTTCTTGTTCCCTTTTTAAGTATTTTCAATAAAGTGTTTTTTTTTACTGAAATTTTTTGAGTTGTTATCATTTTTTGTTTAATTCCTAATCGTTTTTAGTTATTTTTGTTCAAATTCAATAGTTTATCACAGAATAAACAGAAAATTTACTGCTGTACGGAGACTTTGGAGATTGGAGTATGTGTATGTGTTTAAAGAAACACCAAATAATGAGCAAGTTACTGAAAGAGCTCAACTGCAATGAGCTGAAAAGTGAACTAGGCAAGCTAGAGCAGGATCGAAAAATGAGCTTGTTCTGCGTTTGGCCGAATATTTGAAACAACAAAATAAAGACCCGAACATTTTCGTCTTTGAATCAGACGTGAGTAAAAATGTAGATGTTTCAAATATGATTAGTCTTCTGCTTCAACAACAAAAGAATGTTCTCGAACGTCTCGAAGAGCAACGAAATGAACAAAACGAACGTTTTGATGAACAGAAAAATGAACAAAAGAATATTCTCGAACGCCTGGAGAAACAAAAAGACCTTCTCGAAGACCAGAGAAACATGCTAGAAGGCAAGCTGGTTAACATCGAGAATAATCTTACCTAGCGAGGTATTTGTTCGGAGCGGAAAATTGTCCGCAACGCATACTTTGTCGGAGGTTCAAATTGCTTTCGAGGTATCCTATCGGAAAGAATAATAATACACAAACGCGTTGGCACAATTTGTTCCGCGAAGAAATTGTGTCGGACAAAATCGGAAAAACAATTGTATTAAGCTTTCAGAAATTTCACAAATAAAGCACTTGATCGCACTTCAACGCAGTTCGCCGGATGCGTTAAAATAATGGCGGAGAAAAATTCCGAACAGCTGTTCGGAAGAATACCTCGAAGCAAAAATCCTCCGAATCGTACAAAATCGGAGAATTTTCCGCTCCGAACGGATACCTCGCTAGGGCCGAATGTATCTGCACTTGATGGTCGTGTTTCAGTGCTGGAGAATCAAGTCGACAACAAAATGGAGACGTTTTCAAAAGAGTTAGACCGTGTTCGAAACATAAAAATTCGGGAAAGTTCTGGGGAAACTTTGAGAAAAAAAGAGATGCAACCTCCTACCTTTGATGGGCAAACTTCTTGGTCAATATACAAGAAGCAATTTGAGGCAGCTTCCACAACAAACGGCTGGGATGAGGCTGACAAGTATGTAGCCTTAACCCTTGCTCTTAGAGGAGCAGCTGCTGAGTTATTGCAAACCATACCAGCAGATAAGAGCGGTGACTTCAATTCCTTGGTTGAGTCTATAGACAAACGCTTTGGCAATAGCCATATGAAAGAAGTCTTCAAGGTACAACTCAACTCCAGAGTTCAGAAGAGGGGCGAAACTCTAGAACAGCTCTAAGCGGACATTGAAAGGCTTGTTCATCTTGCATATCCAGATGTTGGAAAGGAAATCTGTAACCAGTTTGCAGTTGAGGCATTTGTTCGCGCCATTTCCGACATACATCTTCAAAGGGCCGTGCGAACTGCTGGAAAACGAACGCTTTCGGAAACATTAGCGTTTGCCCTGACAATGAAAGCAGCAGAGCAAGCATCTCGCGGAGTACATCGACTTAGAGAAGCCATCGTCGAAGAATGCTCATGCCGAAGAACTGATGTCCAAAGGAACTAACGAAACCGACTTGTAAAGTGCTCGAATTGCAACAAGACTGAACATTTACAGCGTCAATATCGATTAGGATTACCATCAAGAAGAGCTTGTCAAAATTGTGGACACGGAGTTTCGAACTCAGAACAAAGGTAACAATAACACCAGTGTTACTTCCCGAATAGTTAACCAACAAGTAAGAACTAACTTCGAGGGGCAGAAGCTGATTTCTGGTATCGATGGCCCCAGAAACACCATCCAGGTCTCCCAGACTAAACGAGACAATAAAAGTCTGACCGTCGAAACAACTTTAAATGGCAACAAACGTGTGGTCACCATCGACACCGGTGCCACAGCCTGCATTGTGCGTCAAGACCTAGTGCACCTGAATTGGCTACACAACACCAATAGCTAACGTCTAATAACTGCAACAGGAGAAGCAGCTAGTCCGACTTAGAATTCGAATTGCAGATCTAGAATTCTCACATAAATTTTTGGTGGCAGATATATGTGACGAATGCATTATAGGCATGGACTTCATGAAAGAACATCGAGTAATTTTGGATATTGGCAACCAGGTACTCAAATACCAGAATAAAGAGATTCCAATGATCTATGGGCACGAAGGAACAACAACTCTAAGGACTGTCATCAAAGGAGACGTGATTATTCCTACTTCTTCTGAGGTATTCGTTTGGACAAAAGTAGAAGGTGAGTGTGGACGCCATCGATACCTAATGGTGGAACCAGGCCCAGATTGTTCTTCCCAAAACGTCATCGTTGGGAAGACACTTGTGGCTCCAAAGAACAATATGGTCCCCGTACGGATACTCAACACCAAACCGTACGATGTAAAGTTAGCAAAAGGAGAAGTTATCAGTAAGTGCGAATCTGTCGCAGCCATAACACGAATTAACACTGAAACACCGAGAACGACATTAAACCCTGAGGAGCTCAATAGCATCAAGGCAAAGATACTCAATTCATCTAACCTAGACCAACATCAGGTTAAAACGGCAGAAAGCCTTCTGAACGAGTATGCTGACATTTTCGCTTCACCAAACGGAAAATATGGAAGGACACAAATGGTGCAGCATCGAATAAATACCGGAGATGCAAGACCCATTCGTCAGCCCGCAAGACGTCTGCCACTGGCCAAACAAGGTGAAGCTGAAGAAATGATTACCACCATGAAGAAGGATGGTTTGATTGAGAACTCCAAAAGTCCTTGGGCGTCACCACTGGTCCTAGTCAAAAAGAAGGACGGAAGTACACGGTTTTGTGTTGACTACCGAAGATTGAATGACGTAACCAAAAAAGACAGCTACCCCCTGCCAAGAATTAGTGACACCTTAGATGCGATGGAAGGAGCACACTGGTTTTCAACACTGGACTTGAAAAGTGGATATTGGCAAGTTGAAATTCACCCTGAAGATCGAGAAAAGACAGCGTTCTCCACAGGTAATGGGCTGTGGCAGTTCAACGTGATGCCATTTGGTCTTTGCAACGCTCCGGCAACATTTGAGCGTTTCATGGAGTGTGTCCTTCAAGGTCTGACGTGGAAAACTTGTCTTGTCTACTTGGATGATGTTATCGTTTACGGCAACACATACGACCAACACTGTAAGAACCTAAAGGGTGTGTTCCAGAGACTTCGAGAGGCTAACCTTAAACTGAACCCAGAAAAATGTGCACTGTTCCAGACTGAAGTAAAGTATTTGGGACATATCATCTCGTCCCAAGGAGTCAAGACCGATCCTGAAAAAGTTGACACCGTCAAAAATTGGCCAACACCACAGGACAAACATCAACTACGAAGTTTTCTTGGTCTTGCTACTTATTACAGACGTTTTGTTAAGAACTTTGCCGGAATTGCGAAGAGTTTGCATCAGCTTACGGAAAAGAACAAGCAGTTTAGGTGGTCAGGTGAGTGTGAAAAAGCCTTCCAAGAACTGAAATACCATCTATGAAACGCTCCGGTGCTGATCTATCCGACTCCAGGCAAGCCTTTTATCATCGATGCTGATGCAAGCAACGTGGGAGTCTGCGCTGTTCTGTCACAAGAGCACAATGGCGAAGAAAAGGTTGTCGCCTATTTCAGCAAAGTACTATCGAAGACCGAAAGGAACTACTGTGTGACCAGAAGAGAACTCTTGGCACTCATCTTGGCAACGAAACACTTCCACAAATACATCTATGGACAGAAGTTTATTCTACGAACCGATCATCGTGCTCTTCACTGGTTGTTGAACTTCAAGAACCCAAAAAGAAAAGTCGTAAGGTGAATAAAAAGACTGCAGACTTACGAAGGGGAAAGCTGCACTCAAATGCCGACGCACTATCCCGAAGACCTTGTAAAATATATTGCAAACATTGCAGGCGACAAGAAGAAAAGAAATCCATCAACATTCTGCGAATAAGGGCTGACCCCATTTGTGGATGGAGCAATGAAGAAATAAGATCTGCTCAACAAGAAGACCCGACATTGAACCGCTTCTCGCATGGAAGGAACATGAAGAAAAACCCGCATGGAACGACATTTCCAATAGGAGTCCAATTTTAAAGGCCTATTGGGCACAATGGGACTCACTTCATGTGCAAGAAGGTGTTCTTCGGCGAAAATGGGAGTCCGCTGATGGTAAATCCTATGTGATGCAGCTTGTGTTATCTCAATCGAAAATCAAAGAGGTTCTTCGAGAGATGCATGATGGACATTCAGGAGGCCATTTGGGCGTCAACAAGACGTTAGAAAAAGTGAGACAACGATTCTACTGGTTGCATGCAAGAGACGACGTTGAAAAGTGGTGCCGAAATTGTGACGCTTGTCGGCTTGTGCTGCAACCAAAGGCCCTGGTAGAAAACTGCAAGGAAAAATGATGCAATATAATGTCGACTCACCGTTTGAAAGGATTGCTGTTGATGTAGCTGGTCCATTTCCGGAAACGAATGATAGAAACAAATAGATTCTGGTGGTAATGGATTACTTCAGCAAATGGCCTGAGGCATACGCTATCCCAAACCAAGAAGCCAAGACCTTGGCCGACCAGATTGTGTTTAACTGGGTAAGCAGGTTCGGTGTGCCTATGGAACTTCATTTCGACCAAGGAAGAAACCTCGAGTCGAACATATTCCAAGAGGTCTGCGCGTTTCTTGGCATTAAGAAAACGAGAACCACACAGGACCTTAAAAGAGCACCTCACTAAGGTCGTAGGCGACTACCAAAGAAACTGGGATAGGCACATACCACTATTTTTGATGGCCTATCGAAGTGCAGTACATAGCTCAACAGGACAAACACCATCTGAAATCCTGTTCGGAAAAAGCATACGGCTGCCTAGTGAGATAAGGTTTGGACACCTACCACAACAGTCTCAGGAAACAGGGAATTACGTGAGTGACCTAAAAGAGAGGCTAATCGACATCCACGAGAGGACCAGTACTAGAAAAAGCACTTACAGCGATCGAATGAAGACAAGGTACGACACAAGAGCAAACACGACAGGATTCCAAGTAGGAGATCGTGTATGGCTGTACAATCCACATCGTAAAAGGGATTGTCGCCGAAGCTTCAACAAAACTGGGAAGGCCCTTATACTGTCGTCACGAAAATCAATGATGTCGTTTACCGAATTCAAAGAGGGTCACGAGGAAAGTTAAAAGTTGTGCATAGCGATCGACTGCACCGATACAGTGCCGTAGCTGGAGATAGAGTTGTTCGGGATGAACAATCTTAAGAAGGGGGCAATGTTGCGATCAGAGCTTTATACTCCTACAGCGCCATCTGTTGAGAATTCCATATCTACTTTATAGAAGGAACAAAAAAGCTCTTTTCCAATGTCAAATGTATTTCCCATTATTCCCTTTGAGTATATATAATATGGAGGGCTCGTTTCTATTCCAAATGCGTGACTATCATAGGGGGCGCTACTCAAATTTGTGTAAGACAAAGTTATTGCCGAGTGCTTCATATCACATGTGACGGAGAACTATATGCGAGGAGAAGGTAAGCACAAATCGGAGGATACGGCTGTATCCTTAACTTACAGAAAGTGAGACAGCGACCCCTATCACAACTTCAAGTACTACAATGCATTAGGGATAGGAACGAGCCCTCCATATTGTATATACTCAAAGATTATTCCAAACAACTAGAACATTCTAAGACAAGAACCTCCATATGTATTTCCCCTTATTCCAAGCAACTAGAACATTCCAAGACAAGAACCTTCGAGAACAACTAATTTGAGTACATAAGGGAGTTTATTTTCGATTATGAAAGTGTGCAAAGCTGAATTATTGGATTGTGGAAAGTGTAATTAAAGAAGTGTGATTTAAGTTTGAATAAAAGTATCGGAGTTGATTATAAATTGAGATTTATTGTTTTGATTTGAAAAGTGTAAATACGAGTAAAGAAGAAATTCTAAAAGGAGTAATAAGATTTATTTAAAGAACCTAGCAAAAATATTACAATACATTTGCATCTTGGAAATTGGAATAGTAACTTTTAATGTTCAAGTGTTAGAATAATAGCTCTGAAGATATTTGATAGATCAAATATCAAATATGAATTGGTTGAGGTGATGGATTTCGATGAAGAAGACAGCATACAGCATACCCCTAACTACATTATGTTGATTCAAAACACTCTCATTCAAGAAACAATTGAATAATTTTATTGAATTTAGAATAGAGCCCTAGAGCTAAGACTTATAGGAACAACATCCATTACGGAAACTTTATTTCTTTTGAACACCGTTGTAACGTCTCCTGTCATTCATCAGTTTGCCCTGGAGGCTAACTTCAGTCCTCAGGCATACTGTCAAATATAGAAGTTCTTCCTTTAGCCGCACTAATAGAATGTGGAATAGTTTGTCCCTCTCACATAATACACAACCTTTCAAGACCAACGGGAATCGACATCTTTTAAATCCTCTCCACTTTACCTAAACGCTTGTGCACTGTGTTTCACCGTTGCATAATACGAATAGTCATAATCCCTTGAGGGTGTGCAAATTTAAAAAAAAATATACACAAAAACTTTGATTGTACTTCAAAGTAATAATAAGTTTTTCGAGATATTATGTACATACACTGCCGCTCATCTGAATAGGTTCACTGTTTTTCGTAACTTACTGTAAGACTATCTGCATATATATGGCAATGACTCGTCTGTGTTATGTATGTAATGAAAGAACATTATTATGCGCTTAGTTTGGGAAAAAAAGTTTTCTCTTAAATCTTACCGTTATTCTCACACGCTAGCTAAACTTAATTCATTAAAAAAAACTAAGTGTTTTTTTGGCTCATCTGAATAGGTTCGAAAGCAAAAAAATCATTTTTAATTGATGTGCGCGGCGGATGTGTACTGAAAGTTAAGTTTTTTGGTAAATCGAATTGTTTTAAACCGTTTAACAATAAAAATGGGTCGCGGAAAATCCTTAAAATAGGAAGAAAAAGGCAAAATAAAAGCATTTATTGAATTAGGGATAAGCCAAAGAAAAATCGCAAGAAAAAATAGAAAGAAGCCAAAATTTAGTGGGTAAATATTTGCGGAACATCGAAAACTACGGGAAAAATATGAAAGGTTACACTTATAAGGCCACATCAATGGTCGATAGACGCGCAATCATAACAGCTGCTTCTAATTCGCATGATTCCGCGTCAAAAATTAGACTCAAAACTGGTGTTAAGTGTAGTTTGGTGATGGTGAAACGCGTTATTAAGAGTACTAAGCATTCAAAAAGAAAAAAATACCGAAAAAACACCTTAGAACGAAAAACGAAAAGAAAATCGTCTCCAATTTTGCAAAAAAAATACATGTCGTTGAAATCGGAGTGGAGGCGAGTTATATTTTCAGATGAAAAAAATACAACTTAGAGGGCCCAGATGGCTACAACTATTACTTTCATGACCTTCGTAAAGCAGAACATTATATAAGCCGTCTGCATAGCTGTGAAGGCAGTGTCATGGTGTGAAGAGCAATTTCATATTATGGAACCTTTGAGCTGCAATTTCTTACATCGCGAATGAATATCAATGTGTACAAAGTTGTGTTTGAAAAGGTCTTCCCACAAATCTCTGACCTTTTCAGAACAATACCATTGTCATTCTAGCATGATAATGCCCCTATCCATACAGCGAGGTCGGTAAAACAATGGATCGAGAACCAAAATGTAGAGGTGTTGGAATGGCTTCCATACTCACCTGACCTTAACATAATTGAAAATGTTTGGGGACTTCTTTTCCGTAAGGTGTATGAGTCGGGGAGACAATATGAAGACAATTTGTCCTTAATCGAGGGAATTAAGAAAGCGTGGGCAGAGATTTCGCTGCAATATCTAGAAAAACTGTATGACTTCATTCCAATTCCAATTTTCGAAACAGTTTCAAAAGAAAGGTGGCGATACACATTATGAATATGAATTATTATGTCTCTACCTATTCAATGTGCAAAATAAATCATTTAATTACAGTTATTTTTCTTGTTTTCCTCCATTTTTTGCTTTTGAACCTATTCAGATGAGCCAAAAAAACACTTAGTTTTTTTTAATGAATTAAGTTTAGCTAGCTTGTGAGAATAACGGTAAGCTTTAAGAGAAAACTTTTTTCCCAAACTAAGCGCATAATAATGCTCTTTCATTACATACATAGCACAGACGAGTCATTGCCATATATATGCAGATAGTCTTACAGTAAGTTACGAAAAACAGTGAACCTATTCAGATGAGCGGCAGTGTACATATGTATATCAAAATGGTTTGCTTTTTATTTAAAAAAAAACTGCCAAGTTATTATTCAAAAACCGATATAAATATTATGCCGACTTGTATGTAAAGGGTGGGCCAAATAAAAGTTTATTTTAAAAAATATAATAAAATTAACAGAACGGATTTTTTTTTCATATACCTATTCTAGATTTTATATACAATCATGATCATGATTGGTTGTTGCAAAATGTAAGCAAAATTAAAGGCCCTTATTGCGAGTGTCGTTTGTTAATCGACCGACGACTTTTGTCGAAAATCGTTCATCGAAAAATTAAGATAATATCTGGAATTTTTCTTGTATAAGATACCATAAGCTGTGTTTTTATGCGTGTTTACAACAAAATTAAGTTATCTAAATAGTTTTGGATACAAATTTTAACGCATCAAACGTTTTGGCACTATCGACTTTTATCGAATCGAACGTTGACGACACTCACAATAAGGCCCAACATTTTTGTTTTTTTTTTTGTGTATTTTTTTGTTTTTATTTTAAGGGAAAATATAAAAACATAAGACAGGAGAAAGCATTCCTAATATACATGGAGGAATATCCCCATTTTGCAAAAAAAAATTTGGGTGGAGATAAATCTAAAACTGAGTCCTTATGTGTCAATTTGTCCACTATTTTAAATAGTTAAAACGTATAAGAATGCATCTTTGCTTAATATGAAACTTCCTTTAAGACTTTCAAAAAAATAAAGAATCAATAATTCATCAGAACAATACTTCATACATGGTTAGGTACTCACGCTATGTCAGTTAAATCTAATATGTTAGATTTCTCTCGCAAAATTGTTCGTCTATTTTTTTCTCTGGTGTTTCGCCTCCTTTTTTCCCCTAAAAGTGCCAATATTTTAAATCCATTTTCAGCTGCAGTCAAATTTTACTTCCTAAAACAATCAAAAATGGAAGCACCTTCAAATTTTGACAGTTCGAAATAATTGCGAAATTTTCGAAAGCGAACGAATTGTAGAACATGGAATTTCATTTCACGTGAAATTGAAGATCGATTTCAATTCGATTTCGTTCGAAATGCAAAACATGGGCGTATGTTCTGCATTCTGAGTGAATTATTATTTTTTTTTTTTTTTAATTCACTCGAAATATCAAAATCGGCTGAAAGACAATTTGCATCATTTATTCAAACATTGTTTCTTTTGCAAAATGAAAATAATGTCAGTTAGAGTAATTTAATTAGAATCAATAAGCAATCTAGAAATTTATGGTTTGATACTTGTCTCAATTTATATTTATTCTTATAAGAGTTTCCGTTCAGAACACATCATTGTAATTCATTATCCATTTTTATTAAAAACTATTTTTCCATACTATTTGTTGGATTTTATATATCTTTTCTGAAGACCTCAAATTCTCACTATTATTATTAATAAGTGGTAGAAGGGACGAAAATCAAAGAGAGAGAGTTCGTAGAAAAGTTCTGCGTGGTAAAGCCAAAATTTTAGATCTTCCAGAAGCAGTGTAAGTTCAAATGGGGAGTGAATTAACATGGACATACCTATTTGAATTGTTTGTAGTTTAAAAGGAAGCTTCATACTAAACAAAAAAGCATTTGTTTGCTTTTTAGAAATAAATCCCTTAATAAAATCGACTCATTTCATAAATTGCAACAAAGCTTTTTCTTTTCTTGAGTTCTTATTTATTCCCGTGTAAACAATTTACATAGTTTAATAAAGTGAAGGCGAAATTTCAAACCTTTATTTACATGTTTGTGAATTGTAACACAAATATAAAGTTTTACCAAACAAAACTAGTAAATTGAATTGACCGTAAAACGCTATGAATTCGAAATGTAGAACACGAATTTTCATCTCCGAAAACTCAATTCACAATGTTCATTTCGGGTGGAATTCAGAACACCAACATTTAAAATTCGGAATGAACAAATAATGTAAATTTATAATTAAAATAAAGAATTTACATAGGTCTTCTCAGATTGAAGAAATAATAAAATTACATTTATTTTTCATCAGATAAAATAAAAACAAATGATATGCTGATATAAATCTATGTTGGAGAAAATTTAAGCCCCAATATCGAGGATAGCCCCAATAATAGCAGTGAAGAAAGTGGCGAAGCATTAGACGAATCATTAGAATCAAATAAAATTTCAGAGTCCACTGCTAATTTATGAATGAAACGTTTTACTCCAAAGAAGATGTTGACGAAAATCATGAAAGTGATGTGAATTACTCACCACTTCAATACCAATTAATGAAGTTAGCGTCGCTGAACCACGACGTAGTCAACGAACACCGCAGAAGCGACTCAAAACTTTGGAAAGACGCAATGAAAGAAGAGCATGACTCATTAATTGAAAACGAGACGAGGTGCTGACCGATCTTCCCCCCGAAAAGAGACCATTTGACTGCAAGTGGATTTTCAAAACGAAGAAAGATACAACAGGTGCGCAAAGACAGGGGATCGATTACGAAGAAACTTACTTCCCTGTAGTACGATATACTTCTATTCAGTTCTTAATTGCAATAGCCGCTAAATAAAATCTCGATATTGACCAGATGGATGATTTGAGTGCATTCCTACAAGGCGACCTGAACCAAGAGATTTTCATGGTGCAGGCAGAGGGCTTCAGCGACAGAAGTTTGAAAGTCTGCAAGTTAAAAAAATCCCTGTATGGCTTAAAGCAGGCTAGCAGGATTTGGAACGATAAGTTAGATGCGGTTCTGCAGTGGTTCGGTTTATCAAGATCTAAAGTAGATCCCTGCGTCTAATATAGAATATCTGCAGGCAAAATGTTGTACGTGGCAGTTTATGTAGATGATCTACTTATCTTCACAAACGATGTACAGCAAAAAAGGGAATTGAAAAACAACTTACAAAATGAAAGATATCAGAGAAGCTCGTTTTTCAATAGATCAGGAGTTATACATCAACGAAATTTTAAATAAATTTAATATGCTCGATTGTAATCCGTCAAAAACCCCCTTTTCTCGACCAGATATCAGCTTTGCTGTAATTACAGTCAGTAGATACAACCAATACCCTGGAAAATCTCACTGGACTGCCACTGCAGTCAAACGTATTTTTTGATATCTAAAAGGAACAGCCGATATGAAGCTATTTTATTTTACACCACTGGAGAAGGTCACGTTTCCGGATTTTCCGATGCTGATTGGGCTAGTGATACTGATGAGAGACGATCTATTACTGGTTACACTTTTTTATTGCATAATGGAGCCTTCTCATGGAATTCGAAAAAAACATATGGCACTAACAGCAGCAACTCAAGAAGCATCCTGGTTGATAAGCTTACAAAAGGAGCTTATCCCTAATTCACCAGATTCGATGTGATAATAAAAGTGCTATAAGTTTGGCTCTAACCAGCACATATCATGGAAGAACGAAACACATTGATGTTAAGAATTAACGAAGGCAAAATAATTTTGAAATGGCAGCTGATGTAATGACCAAGGCTCTTCACGCCGCGAAGCACATTAGCTCTGCTCGCCGACTTATTTTTGGATAAATCTGATTCAATGAGTGTGTCAAAATAAACCTTTTGTTCTATATACTAAGAATTGGATTTACATATATCAGCATATCATTTGTTTTTATTTTTTATCTGATGAAAAATAAATGTAATTTTAAAAATATAAAACAAAAGGTTTATTTTAACAACAAATTCCAAAAGTCATTTTATGCGGAATGCAGAACATCAAACATTCACTTTTCTTCCTCGAACTCACAATAAGTGAAGTGCAGAACATGGGTGTATACCTCCTTTATTCAGAAGAATAAAGTACAGCCAAGAAAAACAAACCCATTAGTAAATGACTAAAAATATACACCTCATTTATTGTACATAAAACATATTGCAAATTGCATCTTTCCAATTTGTATTTAATCTTACAAAAATATACTAAGCCCCATGTTAATCGAAGTTCTGCTAAGTAAAATAGTCCATGGCATCCAGTAACTATGTTCCCGGATTCAAAGCTCGACTCCGATTTCAATGGGATATTGTGATCTGGTGAGCCCATTTTCATGGCTCTTTTATTCGTTGTTAATGAAAGTCTGTATTGAATCGATTAGATGTGGCAGCTTGTTAGCATCAAACAATACGACTTTTCTGTATGGGGTCAATGCATCGTCGTCCTCCAGCCAATTACCGGACAGCCCACTATCACACTCCCCAGCAACGGAGAATTCGAAACTCTGCAAAGCTTGTTTGGCAATGACCTCCTCTTCGGCGTTGACGTACACATCTTCAGCCGGCTTGTTCTTCTTCGCCTCACGGCGGTGGAACTTGATGATCATCACAAAGTACACAAACTCGAACGGCATCTTCTTCTGATTGGCTTGTTTGATTTCTTTGTGCAAATTCTCCAGTAAGGGCACAGAAATTTGCGGGGGGATGTTTATGAAACGTTCATTGATCAAGAAGCCAACGGGCCTCGCTTCGTTCGCCAACACATCTCGGAGGTGTACAAGTGTGGCATCTGTCGCATGCTTTTCGGCCTTGGAAATAATATAAGAGCGCAGCTGTTCGATGCATTGCTTGTCTTTCTTCGCGGTCATATTGATGGCTGTGGTTATACCGAAGATCATATTAGAGTCGTACATGTCTTCGTCCTCGGTGTCCTCATCTTCGCCTTCGATTTCGCTTTGGAATATAACGCTACCAACATAGTTTTGGGCTGAAAGATATGGGATTGTAGTTTGCCAGCTGAACTGGGAAGGTTTTTACAAATTCTACCTACCAATTACGATCTCGGCCATTTCATTGATGTTGATATGTGCCTTGAGGAATAACTGATGAAAGAGTTGTGTGAGTCCGTGAAAGTCTGTGTCTGTGGGACTACGGCCTTCAAAATCAACTTCAATTTCCTATCGTGATGAAATGTTAAATAGTATTGCTTTTATAAATTCATGAAATAGCTTTTACCTCGTTGCCAGTGTACGCGTCGGGATGTGGGCCTTCGTTGTCGGATTCAGTTTCAGAGTCATCGCTGGACTCCTGGTCCATTGGTTCCACATTTTTCTTTTTGTTAGCTGACATGCTTCCTCTCTTAATATATTATTTTTAAGTAAATTATCTCGAAATGCGAATTAATAAAAAAGTAAACCCTTTTCCACGCGTTATTTGTTTTTGAAAGGAAATGTCGTTTGAAGCAAACAAAAGTAGAACGAGTTGTCTCTTTGTAGACAATGCCCACATTGGATATACAGGGATGTTAAGGAATGTTGATTTATTTAAGGTATCTAACACACTTCATATGATAATTTTACGCCTAGTACGCAGATCGGGAAAAATTTTGTCTCCCATACATTTTTTTTCCTGGGACAAATTTTGTCTCGGATATTTTTCCGAGCAGTACGCAGTTCGCGCGCAAAATGTATACTATTGTGAATTGCTCTACAAAATGTCTCCACTAAATTTTGCCAGGAAAAAGAATGATACAAGCATTATTTTGCGGGACAAATTTTGACAGCCGAAAGTGATTTTTGTCAGAACTGGTTCTATGTAAAAGGTGTTGATGCTTCTCTTCAAAACATCGAGAGGAGATTCCAAAAAGGTATGAACGACTTTTGTAAGACAACCCGTTCCAGAGATACGCTACAAAACACATTAAATTATTAAATTATTTTTTAATTCTCCAACTTCAAACTTTTGCGCGAGATTTGGAAAAGTTTTGTAGAGAATAAAATTGTAGGGATAAAATTTGTCTTGTCTCGATCTGCGTACTAGGCTTTAAGCCTAATAGGTACGCAGATTGGGAAAAATTTTGTCTCCCATACAATTTTTTTCCTGGGACAAATTTTATCTTGGATTTTTTTCCGAGCAGGGGGCCGATTCTGGTTCTGTGAAAAAGTGAATCGAATAAATTGTTTTCACATTCGCTGTCATGCATTGCTTTCACTTTTTCGATTCACTTGGTGCAAATAAGCTATTCTGGTTCCGTGAATGAAAATGGTGTGGTGAATTCAATATCATTTGCCGTGGTGGATGATTTTTTGTTGTCTCTTATGAATTTATCTACTATTGTGAATGCTTTATTTCAAAACGAAATTATTATTTTTCATGGTTGTTTCAATTTTGCCAAACGTTTGTGTACTTTTGTGAATTTGTTTATAATATATTAATATATTAAATTGTTTGTATACGTTTTTATAACGCCTTCAATATATTTACATATATAAGAATTCTTATGGAAACAAATCGGAGAAATGCTCATAGGTTTGATAATTATTTGTGCTTTATATATGTAGATGTATTTTTGTATTGTATTAATATACATTTTTGTTTTGTAGGAGAAATATGAGGATTATTAGGCGAAATTTGAGAGACAACGAAAATCCTTTCAAAATGATACAATTGTATCAACTGAAACGTCAACTGAAACAAATCTATAAAAAAAAATTAAGACGCGATGAAATAAATTTTCAAAACTTGTTTTCGTACCTATCATGAGCAATCTCCAAATTTATTTCCAAAAAACTAATCAAAAATTCTTTTTGTGCCTGTGTCACACTCTTTCCTTTATTTTTTTTTTAAATCTCCATATTTTCCGCTTTCACCCATTCGCTTTGAACATTCACCATCGAATAAGAGCGTGAAAGCAAATTATTCATATGAATGTTTTTGACGTTTGGTTTCACTTTTTCACAGAACGAGAATCGCATTTATGCGTGAAAGAGTGAAAAGCTTTTCGATTCACTTTTTCACAGAACCAGAATCGGCCCCCAGTACGCAGTTCGTGCGCAAAATTCATACTTTTGTGCATTGCTGTACAAAATGTCTCCACTAAATTTTGCCAAATGATACAAGCATTATTTTGCGGGACAAATTTAATTTGACAGCCACCGTATTCCGATTTTTGATTTTTGTGATAACTGGTCTTAATGTAAAAGGTACTGATGATTTTCTTGAAAGCATCAAGAGGAGATTCCAAAAACGTATGAATGACTTTTGTAACACAACCCGAACATAAATACACTCCAAAACACATTGAATTAATTTTTATCTCCAAATTCAAACTTTTGTGCGACATTATTTAGAAAAGTTTTCTAGAGATTAAAATTGTAGAGATAAAATTTGTCTTTGCTCGATCTGCGTACTAGGCTTTAACGCCGGAACCATACAGTCTCGTGTGTTGTGAGGTGGAGCTCTCGCTGAATGTGTACACTTATATGCAGTCATGTTCAGGGCCGGACCAACCATATGTGCAATATGCGCAAATGCACAGGGCGCAACATTCTGGGGGCGCAAAATTCTGTGGGCACATTATCAGGAGCAAGAAAATGTAATTTGATCTTGCGCAAATAAATACTGCTATTTGCATTTTAACCACAAAACTTGTTCCAATAATTCCAATACAACAACGGTGCTAAGTTATTTCTTGCATACGAACTAACATCACTTTCATACGGAATCATATGGGTTAGATTGTGCAGGTTTTTTACATCGACGTACAAAAAAAATTTTCAATGGAGGCGCCTGTGGTTTTGATATTGAAAGGTGTCGCAATGTAATAAATGAAATAAGATATTTATATGATCAAAGCTCAAACTTGATTGCCTTATTTTTTTTATATACTATTTGCCCAATATTGTTATACGTCTATTGACATCTCTGAACCCCATCACACACTGTTTGTTTTTACTGACAGCTTGCTTAAGAAAAAATTAAATAAATGTTCTCCATTGACTAGTGCCGTTCAAGTGCTTGTTTAAATTCATATATAGGAAATTTATTTCTTTTTTTAGGTTATGTTTTTCTTATATTTATATATCAGTGTATATGTATGTATGTACATATGTGTGCAAACATTAAAAGGGGCGCTTTCTACAAATCTTACCCAGGGTGCAAGTTTGGCTGCGGCCGGCCCTGGTCATGTTGAAAAAAGGCGAGATAGGCATGCTTCCGGCGTAATGAAATAGGTTATCCGACGAATCCCAGTAAAATGCACGAATTCTGGTATCTTTTGATAGTTCTATTTCTTTTTAATAAATTCGAACGGTAGACAAAATGTTTTTTACTTTAATAAACAGCTGAGCAATTTTATGACAGCTTAATTTTAATTTAACACAAGGTCATAATAACTACAATGGGAAGGAAAATATTTTATAAACAAAAAGTTCTAAAGCGTATAAATAAGTCCTTATGCATTGCATACCGTTGGATTTGAAGAAATTCACCTAGTAATATAAAATTAACACTATTTTAATGTTGTTAATCTTATAAGACTTGCGGTAAACATCGACCAATATTAGCGTGAACATAAGACTGAGGACTTCTACTTCTGTAATAGAAGTAATTTTTTAATTTCCTTAACTTCTAAGACAAAATTTAGCTTAATTCAAATACATACAGCTGCGGTAAAAAAAATAGCACCATTACGAGAAAAAAATTTCGTTGCAAAATAAAATGTATGCCAATATATCGAGGGAAATTTTGAATATGCAAAAAGTTTATATTTAGTTAAAACAACACATTTCAAAAAGAATTTATTTTCTCCAACAAATCAAAGAAATAAGCGGTAAAAATAATAGCACCATTGCTTTATCGTACAACTCAAAACTAAATCATCGTAAAAATCCAAAAACTTTTTCTATGATTTTATTCCTTAGAGGTAGTCCAACAAAATTAATATTTCGTTGCATAGCCTTTGTTGGCTATTACTGCTTCACAACGACTCGTCATTGAATTAGCTAAATTTTGACACCTTTCAACCGGAATATTCTCCCAGGACGCCTTAACTGCAGCCTAGAGTGCTTCGTTGCTGGTCGGTTTAATATCTGAGACTGCTTTCTTTACGTCGGCCCACAGATTTTCGATGGGATTTAGGTCAGGCGATTGCGCTGGCCACTCCATTACATTAATTGAATGATCTCCAAACCATTTTTTTGCCTTTTTACTGGTGTGCTTGGGGTCATTACCTTGTTGGAAGACCCACAAAAGCGGCATTTCTTCATCTGCATACGGGAGCATAACATTTTCCAAAATATTCACGTAGAAGTGTTGATCCATGATGAGTTTAATCCAGTATATGGGTCCAACTCCATAGTAGGAAAAACAAGCCCACACCATTATGCTTGAACCTCCGTGCTTGGTATGTGTTTGGGTTTATATTCCGCTTTTGGAGGTCTTCTTACGTAGGAGCGAGATCCTTTACCGCCAAACAACACGATTTTGCTCTCATCCGTCCATAAAACGTTGCGCCATTTCGCTGCTGGCCTGTTCAAATGCTGTCTTGCAAACATTACACGCTTTTTTGCATGTTTTGCAGTTAAAAGAGGGACTTTTCTGGGACTACACGCTGTTAAATTATGTTCTCTCAATATGTGGCGAACGGTTTCAACGCAAGCTGTAATATTCAGGTCTTTTTTGAGCTCAATTGCAGGCTTGAAAGGATTTTTTTGGCTTTCTCGGACTAGGAGTCTGACAAGAGTTTTCGACAAAAACTGGTTTTCGCCCACGAGTTTCGGTTTTGGGTGCGTATATTATTGAATTTCGAATCATTTTGTTGGAACAGCCAACAAAACGTCGAACTTCTCCGTAAGCTTTACCTTCTGAAATCATTTTTTTAATAATTTCACGTTTTTCGTTTGTGCAATGTTTTCCACGGCCCATTGTCTTTGAAAAACTGTAATTTTTTTTTGTTTAAAATGAAGAAACCTATTCAAAATTAACAAATCTTAACATTTGGTTACTTTACCTTGAAATATGACACCAAAAAATGTTTTTTTCTAGCGAAAACTGCGATCAGTGCTATTATTTTTACCGCAATAAAAAAGGGTTTTTCCCCAATATGGCCTCGTAAAAAAATAACCGTTACCATTTAAGTGCCAGAGATACACAATACAGAGAGTTAACACTTCAAGCAATAACAAAATACAGTAGAGGCTGGAAATATGTGTCCATTTACTAATTTAAAAAAGTTTAAATGAAACTTGTACCGGTGGTGCTATTTTTTTTACCGGCACTGTATATTGAAAACATATTCCGCGTTTATTAAAAACAACATCGCGTAGAGAACCTGAACCTGAATCTAATAACTGAGAACGGACAACTCCAACAACTTCTGCCGAATCCGAACACGAAGAACACACCTTTTAAGTCAAAAATCGAAGAAAAAATTTCTTCGGGGAAAAAACTTGTATGGGAGGAAATATGTGTCACTCTCTGCATACTAGGCTTAAGGTGGCAGGGTCTGGGGAGCGAAATCAAATCTAGACCTACAAACCGGATATTACAGACATTTAAGTGATAAAACTTCTCTTTTTCATCTTCTTTAAATTTAAAAGACATTTATTTGTTCTTAATAAATCGTAAAAACAAACATAATACTTTACAACTTCCGAAAGGTTAAGATTTTTTGTAAAATATTTCCTGTACAAACTTGTATTGTTCACATTGCGTATTTATAAGCGTTGCATTGTACAAGCACCCTTTTTGATTTTCTCTATTAATCTTATGTCGATTTCCTTAACACACTATTGACACATGGAGTCACGGCACCTGGCAGTCAGCGCGTGAACCTTCAATTGGAGATAGATTTTCTTTCGATTTGACGTTCAATGTATTTCCCATAAGAAAAAAAGCAAAAAAGGGTGCGGATGTTGTATTTTTTATTCATATAAAATCCTACTGTCCTACGGATAACTTTTCCAAAAAAACAAGGCTAGTGTTTTCATGTTTTGTGAAATTTTTATTTTTTCTTGTTAACAAGTTTCTATGATAAAAAAGACAAATTGAAAAGCAGGAAAATGTAAGAAACTTTGTTATTTTTGTGACTTAATTCAAAAAATTCATGTAATCCATTTTTTTAAGTATTTGTTGTTGTTTTCTTGCAATTTCTTTACTTTTTTTTAGTACAAATTGCACAGGATTAATTATGTTTTTGATATATTTTCCACCTGTTTTAGAAATAAACACATATTATTATTCTGTTAAAATCATAATATTGATACCCGTTCATATAAAATTAATTAGTAAAATTTATGTTTTTCGAGCTCCTTTTTGCTTTTTTCTTATGGGAAATACATTGAACGACAAAACGTAAAAAATTCTATCTCCATTTGTCAGTACACACACTGACTTCCAGGTGGTGTGGAAAGCAACTTACCAGGTGCCAATAGAGATTTCGATCTGGGATTAATTTTTTTTCTTTTGGTGTGCTTATTTCGTATATATGTAAATCCCTCTTCAAATACGGATTCGAAGATTTTGAACTCTGTAAAAAAAATCGATTTTTTTGGTGTGAAGGAATTTAAAATCTGTCGAGAGATCGAAATCTTCACACAAAAATTGATTTCTCATGTGTAAAGGAAATCGACATTTATACAGACCCTTAAGAACTGTACCTAATCTAAAAATGCCCAAAATTCACTGCCTCGCGTTTTTGGCTGGGTCATTGTTCGAGCTGTCAGTTGTCAGTATCATCAGTATATATTTTTTTCTGTTACGTTTTGCTCCTGGAACCTATCTGCTCTGTTTTGCTTTTCCTAATTTCTTATTTCTTCCGCTGTGGAAAATGCACACAGATTTAGCAGCTCATTTGCACACTCCCGAATGTAATAAAATTATCAACGATTTGAAAAACTGTCACTCTGAGGTATTTTACTTCCGCCTTATTAAATATTGATTCATTTTATCTTTCCTGCAGAACAAACTCGGTCGTTTTCTGGGCTATTGCAACGATCTGGATAGTCTGTTGGTCAAGTGCTTGAAACAGGAACGCATAAACAGATCAGCTACAAATCGTGCTAAGGCCTTTGAACGGCAAAAGATCATCCGGGAGAAAATGCAACAGCCTGGAAATCCCTTCATATAAATAAATATTTTCTTTTCCTTAAAAACAACGAAATGGATCCCTTTGCTGAGTTCTATTTTCAGCAAGAGCCCGAAGAGATTTGCGGTCATGCAGTTTCTTCGATCACTGAAGAGTACATCGAGGATAATCCATCGATAATCGATCGATTCTACACTCGATTCTATTACATTAAGCCGGGTTCTAAATCCGAACCATACCTCGTGCTATTCCACTCCAATCGAGTTTGTCTCATTCTTCTGGCGCCGGAACATCCTGTATTTAAGGATGGCATCGAAGGGATTTCCTTTAATATCGGAAACATGGACCGCAGCCAGAATCAAGTGAGTGGCAAGGGAAAGAAGGGTGGTATGGCTCTTCAACAGGACTCAACTCTGGCTCTTATAACTGGGAACGATGGGCAAACTTACAAGGTCCCGAGTTGTATCAAAGGCAAACTTATTGAAGTCAATCCCAGGATTCTTAAGAAACCCGAATTGATGGCAGAGACCGGAGATGGATACCTGGCTATTGTTTTGCCTAAGCCAGAACATTGCAATGAAATCCGCTCAAGTCTACTTACGGAGGAACAGTACAGATCACATTTGAAAGAACTCAGCAGGGATATCAAGGCGGAGTGATTCGTTGTTAAAGAAATAATACAATATAGTTTAGAATTGTAGATGTAATAAAACGAGTTTTCTTAAAATTTTGTTTATCTAAATATGGAGTTGGAAACCAATGGCAATGGTTGTCATCTTTTAATTCCAAACTTTGACTTTGTTAGTATCTTTCAGCTCCGCCATATCCATGTTTGTTTCACATCCTTCGTATTATTTGAAAACGATTTATTTCGAAATAATTAGCCCTATCGAGGTATCCGTTCGGAAGAATTTCCGAAACGATAGTCCGTTCCGATCGGAACTTAGATTTCGTTCGAGTTATCCACTTCAAAACAAACAAAAATGAAGCATAAAATCGCATTCATTCTATTCCATTTTTTCTCAAAATAATCGGCAACTATTTTCTATCGGAGAATTTTCGAAGAAATTTCACGCACAACCGCCAAAAATTCTTTGCTTAATTTGCTTAATCGCAATGCGTCACATTTTATCGGAAGATTTTCCGATACGTCAATCGATAGAAAATTCTCCGATTTCGAACAAGTCGGAAAATAATTTTCTCCGATCGGATACCTCAATAGGGCTGAATATAAATGTCAACTACATACATGTACGCACGATTAATAGTATAAATTCTGCGATTGTAAGATTTCCCGAACGAATACTATGAAGGACTTGAATATTTATTTCGGAAAAGTCTAATTTTATTGGGGTTTAATCTTTATTAATTGAATCTTGGTATAATTAAATTCAACATTAAAAGTACATTTAAATCATGGCTCATATGCTGAGATTGGAACAAAATAAATATTTCAGTTTGATAAATTTGCTCTGAGTTTACATCCTGAGCAAGTCGAGCCCACAGAGGTTGAGCAGAGCAGAGGCCTGAATTAAATATGATCAAAATCAGACCGGCCAGATTGCGCGATTAATTGTAAAACTTAGATATTAAAAAAAAATCTGTTTTAAATTTGATTTTCCGATATATCTCATTTTTGTGCGAAATTAGACTTTTTTAGTTCAGAGCAGAGTCCGAGCATGTTCTGAACATCCTCTTAACCAAGCGTGATCTGAGCACTGAGTTGTTTTTAAAACGAACCTGAACACTTAGTTGTCACCATATTTCCCTGTGTTAAATATTTGTGTTAAGCAGTTATTTTATTCTGAGCACATAGAGCGCACCTTAAACATGCTTAGAACGAAAAAAGAAACATATTCGGAGCTCTGAAATTAACGCACTCATTCACTTCTTTTCTGACATTTTCCAATTCACACAAGGAACGAAGTATAAAAGCAAAATAGTTGGTTAACCTTGGTTTTCTTTCAATAGAAAACTACTGTATATCCATCATTGTTTTGCGTTCCTTTCATACAATTTCAAAAACCCTGCTTCGATATCTTCAAAACTTGCTCTAAAATTAACCGTACACACATCTTTAAGCCATTGGGGTTCTTGTGAACAATTTTTTTTTAAATTTCGATATTGATTCATTAATATCTGGCAAGCCTGATAATAGCTCTTCGATTTAAATATAAAGGACTGGACCGGACTGGCGAGTTTCATCGTGCTTAAATTATAAACTTTGAATTTGTTTAACACAGATAATGGGCCTTATCAACAACGAAATTAAGAGACGACTTTAATATTTGAGCGAAGTGAAGCATTATGAAGCCATACATGTTATGAACTTAATATAATTATGTAAACTCTTAATTATTATGAACCAATAATTGTACGGAACCTAAAAAATAAAACGCAGCATATAATGGTCAGTTATATAGTCCATTAAATAATGCTTCATTTCGCTCAAATATTAAAGTCGTCTCTTAATTTGATTGTTGGTAAGGCCCATTATTGACGCTGCTGGTGCATCACTTGTTGATCTGTTTAACTCATTATATTTTTCAATGGAAACACTCCAGGGAAAACAATGGACAACAAAATAAATTGCAGCAAAGTCCATTTAAATCGAAGAGACAAATCACCTTAAAATAGTTTTCCATTGGTAAACGAAATTCAATTGAAAAAATTTGGTAATTTTTTCGATATGGATATTAAGGACATAGCGTGGTAAAAGGGCAATTTGAAACACAAGGGATTGCATACCCAAGAAATAAAGAAAACCACAAATAAGAAAGAACGATAACTCTGGAACTTTTCCAACCCCAGGTATTTTAGTACCCTCGCCACCACAATACGCCTCTCTTCAACCGACTTAAAAATCGCAAGGTAATATTACATCGTTTAAAAGCATTCTTTGACGTTTGCTCAGCAAACTTCGATTAACTAAGTAGAGTAAAGAGTGCTGAGAGATGACTCCTTTTCATTTGGTCAAAGTTAACTTTTCTAAGAAATCATTGTACAATAGCATGCATGTACCTACTCGAAAGGAAGCCGAAAAAGATTAAAAATCGCTTTCATATAAAAGCAGTCTTTGGGACCCCTATTTTAAAAAAAAACAAGAGATCACACGCAACAAATAAGAGTATATACTTACTTTTACCACCTACTGTGGTGTTAAAGAAAAATTCATCTTCCCAGGATTCATTGCTCAAAATTCATCCTGATGCCGGTGAAGCAGCTGATTCTTGAAGTGTCATACGTCATCTCAATCTCAAGTCTCAACTTCCCAGTTTTGCTTTTTCAACATAAAAGAAAATCGCACAGTACTTTTATAACTAAAAATAACATTAAAACAAAAGATCCGTTGAAAAGGTGTAGTAAGTTTAACACCACTTAATAAAAACACAAACTGAATTTTGCATTCAATTACATTCGTATAACAAAAGCATCACACTGTGGATTCGTGACGATTGTCCCAAAGAACAATCGACTGAATCACAGAATTACGCATATACATTTTTTATCTGTGCTGGTTTGGGGTTCACGATTGGCGAAGACCGCTATTGCTCCAGTGTGAGCTTATTTAGTTATTCGATTGGTTTTGCAAGTTCAGTTTGTGTTTTGTGATCGACTAGCTAGCCAGCTGTGCTTATTGAGTCGTCAAGTGCGGTTTGTTGCAGTTTGTCTAGTGGTAAATTCAGTTGTTTCAGTTCTATAGCGGAGTTCTTGCCATCGAGATAGAAGCGAAATGGGAGGAATCGACAAGTAAGTTTGATGGAAATTGGACACAATTTTTCATAAGAAAAACCAGATATCTGGGAAGTTAGATAACTTCAATAGCAATGTGATATGTGCATATGTATTTGCTTATCACTATTATTACTCTTGGAGAATTATGAATATTGTTGATATTAAATGGTAGAATTAATAATATACCCATTTTTAAGTGAATGGTATGGTTTATATATTCAATTGAGCTAATAATGATACTTTTATTTACCGTAATCCATAGAACATTCGAAAATCTTTATAAATATGTATCAAAATCCTGTTAAGTAAGCGGTAGCGTATACAGGATTTTTGTTTTAGGTTCAAGGTTTCCATGCACCTTATTGAATTTTTTTTAATATACGCGCACTCAAGGGGTTATGAATACCTTTATAATGATTTAAATACCACAGCTCGAGCACTTAGGCAATGAGAAGGGGATTTAAAAGAAGACGCCGATGCACATTGGTTTTAAATGCTTGTATATCTCAATGAGGAGGAAAATCAAGTGGGGTAACGTATTCCACATTCGAGTAGTACAGCTAAAGAAAGATTCTCTGTAATTTACAGTACGCCCAAAATTGGGCTCAAGGGTACATTACAGCGAAATTGTTTCAAGGGAGGAATGCAGCTGGCTATATCATTAGAGCACTGTTTACAGAAGAAGCAATAAAGCAAAGTAAGACAAAAGGCATTACGACGGTGTACGAGAGAAACAAAAGTTTTCGTAATGGAACTGTCTCCAATTAAGCTCATTTTTGGATTCTATCTGAGAGTTGCAGATAGGGCTTAGGAGCACCTGCCCTGATATGGGAGTTATACTCAAGCTAGGCCGAATGTATGCCTTACAAATTATAGCCAGATCGGAAGGAGAAAAACTGTTTACATCTTCTGAAAAAACCACAGCATTTCGCCGCATTTTTCGCAACATCAAATATGTCATCATGCCATACACATTCCGAGGACGGAAAGCTTTTCGGTTTCCTCAATGGAAGTGCATTCTATGAATGATGACGGAGGTGAAATATTGCGCTTGACGGACAGAAGACAGCTTTGTGTTTTCGAAGCATTACATTCCATGCGTTTTCTAACACCCCATTTTACAATGCTGTCATGATTGGAATTTAATTAATTTAAGAAGGATGTGGACCTGGAACGAATATGAAAAGCTGAGAGTACTTTCGTCAGCAAAGCAATAATGTGGATTAGAAAATATAGACAAGAGGTCATTGATGAAGATAATGAAGGGAGTCCGAGTTAAAACTGAGCCACCAGTATTTATTTTATAAATATCAGACTTAAAACTGCTTAAAAAACACGAATTAAACGGCCTGAAAGGAAATTTATAATCCAACGAAAAAGAGATTCATCGATGGCAAATGCATAGAGACCAGTTAACGTTGCGAAAGAAATTATTGAGACTGTCCCAGTATGCTTTTTCATATTGCCAAACGGTTCTTTTTAGAGGTGCAGGCATACTTAAAGGTGGTATTGTTCAATGTGTGTTGTAAATGCGTTCCATTTGTTCATCTGTTTTTGTAAAGAATTTTAAATGATTGGAAGGGTAATTTATGTACATATGTACATATTATGTTGAAGTTCATTCAAACTAAAAAATCCTCATATTGTGTATTATTGATGGAAATATTGCTAAGTTTTATTTCTATAATCGCATTATTGGAAAAAGAAAAATTAAAAAAATTAAACAGAAAGGCTGTAACCTTAAAATTTTGTTAGATCATTCAATTTTTTTATTCAGGTCAGAATTTTAAACTACAGTGAACATTGGAAAACGTGAACCCTCCAAAACGTGAACTATCCCAAAACGTGAACACCGTAATTTTTACATTGACTGCTCTAAAACGTGAACAAATCGAAAAGCTCTAAAACGTGAACAGACATTTTTTCAACATTTCTACATAAAAATGCACTGAATTAATTTTTTAAATCTTCGGGGGCGCCATAAATTTGACATTGCGTAATATGAAATATTTAAAAAGGCTTTGCAATGGTGTTCAGATGAAGGTTTTGGCCAAAGCGACACAAACGCCTAAGAGAAATTGTAGTTATTAAAATGTTGGCAGAAAATAGAACAGACAAAAATTAAAAATTTTGTTTGTTAAATAAAACTTTTTTTTTGTAAAACGTTCTAATTTAAAAATGAAATCTAATTATTTTTTTTAATAACCCGTAGGTACCAGTATGAACTCGTAGGTACCAATATTTGTAAAATTGTAAAAAATTCATAAATCTATACTACTGCAAGCTAAAAGAAGATAAAATGTAGGTAGAAAAACTATTTTTATCATAAAATGTTACATTCCAAAACATGAACTATCTCAAAACCATGAACACCCTCGGTTTTAATTAGTTCACGTTTTCCAATGTTTACTGTATACAAAATCCGTGACATTAAACCTGTTGCTTTTAATCACATATACAGTGCTGGTAAAAAAAATAGCACCACCGGTACAAGTTTCATTTTAACTTTTTTTAAATTAGTAAATGGACACATATTTCCAGCCTTAATTGTATTTTGTTATTGCTTGAAGTGTTAACTCTCTGTATTGTGTATCTCTGGCACTTAAATGGTAACGGTTCTTTTTTTACGAGGCTATATTGGGGAAAAACCCTTTTTTATTGCTGTAAAAATAATAGCACTGATGGCAGTTTTCGCTAGAAAAAATGATTTCAGAAGGTAAAACTTACGGAGAAGTTCGACGTTTTGTTGGCTGTTCCAACAAAATGATTCGAAATTCAATAATATACGCACCCAAAACCGAAACTCGTGGGCGAAAACCAGTTTTGTCGAAAACTCCTGTCAGACGCCTAGTCCGAGAAAGCCAAAAAAATCCTTTCAAGCCTGCAACTGAGCTCAAAAAATACCTGAATATTACACCTTGCGTTGAAACCGTTCGCCACATATTGAGAGAACATAATTTAACAGCGTGTAGTCCCAGAAAAGTCTTTCTTTTAACTGCAAAACATGCAAAAAAGCGTTTAATGTTTGCAAGACAGCATTTGAACAGGCCAGCAGCGAAATGGCGCAACGTTTTATGGACGGATGAGAGCAAAATCGTGTTGTTTGGCGGTAAAGGATCTCGCTCCTACGTAAGAAGACCTCCAAAAGCGGAATATAAACCCAAATACACAAATAAAGTGGTTAAGCACGGAGGTTCAAGCATAATGGTGTGGGCTTGTTTTTCCTACTATGGAGTTGGACCCATATACTGGATTAAACTCATCGTGGATCAACACGTCTACGTGAATATTTTGGAAAATGTTATGCTCCCGTATGCACATGAAGAAATGCCGCTTTTGTGGGTCTTCCAACAAGATAATGACCCCAAGCACACCAGTAAAAAGGCAAAATGGTTTGGAGATAATTCAATTAATGTAATGGAGTGGCCAGCGCAATCGCCTGACCTAAATCCCATCGAAAATCTGTGGGCCGACGTAAAGAAAGCAGTCTCAGATATTAAACCGACCAGCAACGAAGCACTCTGGGCTGCAGTTAAGGCGTCCTGGGAGAATATTCCGGTTGAAAGGTGTCAAAATTTAGCTAATTCAATGACGAGACGTTGTGAAGCAGTAATAGCCAACAAAGGCTATGCAACGAAATATTAATTTTGTTGGACTACCTCTAAGGAATAAAATCATAGAAAAAGATTTTGGCTTTTTACGATGATTTAGTTTTAAGTTGTACGATGAAGCAATTGTGCTATTATTTTTACCGCTCATTTGTTTGATTTGTTGGAGAAAATATAAGTTTTTTTTCAAAAAGTTGATGAATAAAAATAAAAATTCTTTTTGAAATGTGTTGTTTTAACTTAATATAAAATTTTTGCATATTCAAAATTTCCTTCGATATATTGGCATACATTTTATTTTGTAACGAAATTTTTTTCTCGTAATGGTGCTATTTTTTGTACCGCAGCTGTAATTAAATGATTAAATTAATTATAATTAATAAATAAGTATCGATAACTTCCTATCTAGGTATATTTTATTGTTAAATATACATTTTTTTTATAATCTACCCGCGCTCAAGGGATTATAATTACCCTTTAAATGTTTCAACACAGCGCGGGCGTGAAGCTAATGAAGAAAAAGAAGGATAGGAAAGATGTGTGGCACGATGTTCTGAGACTGAAAGTGGTTGTCTCAGATATTTTTATCTCCAGGGATGGCGGCTAAACTAGAGCGGAGAAATGCCGTGTCTTATTTCTGTCACTTATAATTCACAATATTTTAATAATTTAAATAGATTTGAATATGTCTTCATTGTTAATTACATAACACCAAGAAGTAGTTTAGATTTATATATTGAATTGGTTTCAAACGTAAACAATTTTGTGAAAGATTTTTCATCCAATCAGTACCCATGCATTTTTGGCGATTTTAATCTTGGTGACATTGATTGGCGTTTTCAAGCTGATGAACAATTGCTTATACCATTTAATGTTACTAAAGATGTGGAGACGGAATTGGTTGACAATTTTTTCTCGCTTGGGTTAATTCAAATAAACCACGTTAAAAATAGTTTACATAGATTTCTTGATCTTGTTTTCATTTTTAATGATATAAAATATAAAGTTTTTGAAGCGAACTTTCCTATAGTTAAAAATCAAATTCATCATAAAGCTATTTTTGTTATCTTAGATTTTTATAACTTTCAAAATTTTAGTAATGATAACAATAGTTATTTTTATAATTATAAGAAGGCTGACTTCATTTCATTGAATAATTATTATAATTCTATAAATTGGAAATCGGTTACAGCCGATCAATCCTTAGATAAAACGTATTCAATTTTTAAGAGTTATTTGTTTGAGGGAGTTCACAAGTTTGTCCCTTTGGTCCGAAAGAGAGCGTCTTTTAAATATCCATGGTCTAATAAACGGCTAAAGAACTTGGAAAATGTTAAAAACAAAGCTTTTAAAAAGTATAAGTTATCAGAGAACTTTGAAGACAGAACTCATTTTATTCAGTTGAGAAGAGAATTCGATTTTTTAAGCAGGTTTCTCTATTCTCAATATTTATGTTCGATTAAAAGAAATATTAAATATAACTCAAAATCTTTTTGGGTTTTTTTGAATTCAAAACGTTCAGTTTCTGAATTTCCAATTTCTATGGAATTGGGTAATGCATGCCCGTTCGATAAAAAATCTACATGTGATCTTTTCGCAAACTATTTTATATCAAATTATAATGAAGAAATTATAGATAATTGTTCAGGTAAGTATAATGAAATTAGTTGCCAAGTTGATTTTGGTTCTTTTTCTTTAACAGATCAAGAAGTTTTAGATAGTTTACTTCATCTTGATTTAAACAAAAAAGCCGGTGTGGATTTGATTCCACCATTTTTGCTTTCCAAATGTGCTTTTTCGCTTTTCAAAATTTTGAAAATTGTTTTTAATACGTCGCTTCATACTGGCGTTTTCCTTCAAGAATGGATTAGTCCAATATTTAAAAGTGGTCTTAAGCATTTGATTAACAATTATAGGCCAGTATCTAAACTTTCAGCCGTACCGAAACTGTTTGAAAAATTAGTTTATGATAGGCTTAATTTTGCAGTTAAAGGCATTATAACAACAAAACAACATGGTTTCTGCAGTGGTCGATCCACTACTACAAATTTATGTATTTTTACGAATTTCTGCGTCCAGTCATTGGAGCATAAATTGCAAGGGGATGTTTTATACACAGATTTTATAAAAGCATTTGATAGAGTGCATCACAGGCTTCTTATAAGAAAGCTTGAGAAAATTGGGTTAAATCTTGGTTTTCTTAAATGGCTGGAATCTTATTTGTCGAATCGAAAGCAGATTGTGAAAATTGACAATGACCAATCATTTCTTATTGATGTTTTGTCAGGTCTTCCGCAAGGTAGTAATCTAGGGCCACTGCTTTTTAATCTCTTCGTTAATGATATTGCGGACCTCTTAGAATTTACCAATTGTCTAATGTTTGCAGACGATTTAACACTATATCATCAAATATCCGCAAAAGAAGATTGTGAAAACTTTCAAAAAGATAATGATAGATTATTTCAGTGGTGTAGATATAATCACCTCGATTTAAATATTTCCAAATGTAAAATCTTTAGAGCCTTTCGTTCAAGACCAAGAGTTATTTACAGTTATAGACTCGGCAACGAAGTTTTATGTACTGTTAGTGAAGTTAAGGACCTTGGAGTTATTTTTGATACAAGGTTCTTTTATATCACATATAAATTTCATTGTATCGAAGGCAAATTCACTTCTTGGTTTTCTAAAGCGAAATACCCTAGTATTTAGAGATTGTTATACGTTAAAAGCTATTTATACTTCTTTAATAATACCTATACTTGAATATTGTTGTGTTGTATGGTCTCCATTTTATGTAAACTCTTCTGATAGGATCGAAAAAATCCAAAAAAGATTCACAAGGTTTAGGTTAGGTTAGGTTAGGTTAGGAGGGGTGTGCACAGCCCAAGGGCTGTTGCGTACACGGGGGCCTATTGGTCCATTGTGATCCCCTATTAATAAAAGCAGAGATGCTCCTAACTAATTCCTTATGTAGACTGGTTCATTTTCGAACCAGCCTGAGCTTACAATGAATTTTCTCATATTTGCCATTGAGACCTGCGTTAGATCGTCTAGTTCTCCAACAAACCTGTTTCCGAAGTAGCGAAGGCGATTTGTTTGGAGGTTCGGACAGTCACAGAGCAAGTGTTTAATGGTTTCAGTCTCCTCGACATCCTGGCAGCTCCTACAGAAATCGGGTGCAAATGCACCCATTCTAGTGGCCATTGTGCCAATGGCGCAGTGACCCGTTAGTACACCTATCAGGATTCTGATGTTCTTTTTACTCAGCGATAAGATATACCGAGTTTCTTTTTCATTAATTCTAGGCCATAAACTTCTAGAGATAACACAGTCGTCCCTGGAGGACCAGGAGTTGTTGATTTGCTCTTTCGTTATTAGGTCTATTTTCCTTTTAATCACTCCAATCGGGATTTTTGGTTCTAAATTTAAATGGCTACTGCTGTTTTTATTTGATAGTGATCCTTTCCTTGCCAGTTCATCTGCTATTTCATTCCCTTCTATATTACTATGTCCGGGAACCCAGCAGAGGTTGACTTGGTTAGTGCTACAAATATTGTTCAGCATGTCTCGACATTTTGTTACTGACTTGGATCTTATAGTCTCACTAGCTAAGGCATTGATGGCAGCTTGGCTGTCCACGAAAAATGTGATCTCAGACGAGTTCAATTCTTTCGTGCGTACCAATTCTGCCGCCTTTTCAATAGCATAGATCTCAGCCTGAAAGACACTACACTCATCTGGGAGTTTGAATGATTCTTTAATATTTAGAGCTTCACAGAACACCCCAGCTCCTGTTCCCTCTTCCATTTTTGACCCATCGGTGTAGAAGGAGATACCTTGTTCACTAATTAGTGAGTTGGATTCCCATCCCTGCCTTTGGGGTATTGTAGTAGAGAATTGTTTGTTAAAATCTATTTTGGGTGGTAAGTAGTCAGTCGTCACATTAAGCCCTGCCACTGTGTCATACCTATGCAGTATTGACCCATGACCATAATTACTGTGCTTCCAAAAGTTCATTTCTTTAAGCCGAATTGCGCTTTTGGCTGCTGTGCATCTTATGTGCTCGTCCAGGACTGGAAGATTTAATATAATTTCCAGGCCTGCCTGTGGCGTAGAACCCTGTGCCCCCGTTATTCCTAAACAGGCTAGTCACAAGGTTTGCATTGAGGAAATTGGGTTGGTCAGAAGATTTACCCCCTTATAAGTCAAGATGCGCCTTAATAGATCTCAAATCGTTAAAAACCTGTAGAGACACTCTCTGTTCACTTTTTGTCAAAGATATCGCTAATGGAAGAATTAATTCACCCGAGTTATTAAATCTTCTAAACTTTTATGTTCCAGAGAGAAATCTTAGAAACAGAAACGTTCTTTTTCTTGTTCCCAATCACAGGACGAACTATGGACTTAATGAACCCTTACCTCGTTCGCTGAGAAATTTTAATTCTATTAGTTATGAAGTCGACTTTCAAATGAATAAAACTGTTTTTAAACAAATTGCTCTAAATATTTTTAATAGAAATCAATGATTGTAATATATGAATTATTGTTAAAAGTAATCAACAGATAAATATCCATTGATAAATGAATGAATAAATAAATAAATGAATAAATAAATTATTTTATTTGGTATTCATCCTTGATGGGCATACTAGTCTAACTCAATTACATGTTGTTAGTGTTTTGCCTGAACAACATGTAATGAGTAAACCATTGATGACAAATTAAGAAAGGTTTTTAATGGAATTAAAGCGACATAGACGACGGCAGGGATCGAACCTGTGAACATGAGGTTGACAAGCGAGCACACAACCATCGCGCCACGGCCACGATGTAAGAAAAAATGTGAGCCATGTTTTAGGTTAGATACTACCAATTCGAGGTGAATTGGAAAACTGATCCTATTCTTTAAAATTCAGTTTAAATTCTTTTATCTCATTAACACTTCCAGAATCAGGCAATAGGAATCGTTTAATAAAAGTATATTTATAGAGTTAAGACATTCGATATGTGTAGGTAGAAAGTAATTTTCAAAAATCGCATAAGTATTAACGGTACCTTTCTTAAATCCTTATTTTTAATTGCAGTAAAGTTACTTTAAGCAAGTTCTTTGTAAAAAATTTCGAGCTCCAGATTTTAATCAACCTCTACATTACGGTAATAGATTTTCATTTAAGTTTTCACTTAAGAGTGTGAGGTAATTCTTGTACGGGGATTTACAGTACCTGCCAAACGTTAAGAAAAAAAGTATAAATATATCTCAAAAATAAGTCTAATTACAGAAAGAGATGGGAATGATTCCATGATAGTTCTAGAGCATATCAGTTTTAAGTTCTGTTATGGATTCTATCTCATAATTGAAGAGAAGTTTCTGCTGCACCTGCCAAAAGATGTGATTTATACACTCGAGTTATGGACGTATGAACGCCTTTCAAATTGTAGCCAGATCAGAGAGCTACAACACTTCCTACATCTATATAGAAATCCTAAGCATTTAGCAGCGTTTTTGGCGATCTCGAGAATGCGGTTATTCCAACGAAGATCGTCGTTGACAAACATGTCGAGTACTCGTATTAATAGGTTTTTAGTTTCTCCGATGAAAGTGCGATTCAAGGACAATGGCATAAGGGGTACATTTTGCGTCAACGACAATAGACAGCATTGAGTTTTGTTTCTCCAAAACAATGCAAAGATCTTTTCTACGCGTTGATGAGATATGCCATCAAATCACCAGTGGAAAGATTGCTGTGAAAGCCATATTTCCGATCATTAAGACGCTTTCGATCTTCGAGATATTTCTTGAGCTGATGATTGGTCATGGAAAGAAGGGATGAAAGTACGATTGGTCATTAGGAGGAAGGGTCACCTTTTTAGGAATTGGCTGGACAAATGCTGCTTTCCATCTTCCAGAACAGTAGAAGCCATGGAAAAGCCTACGCAATGGTTTTGCCAGCGAGAAAGAACAGTTCTTCGGAAGAAGAAGAAGTATACCTACAGAACCTGTGGATTCGCTTATATCAAGATCTCAGAGACCTATTGCAACTGTACGAGTGCGGAAATATACCTGTCTCATTGAATGATTTATGTTCTCAAGAAAACGGGGTGCAATATTGCTGTTTGGTAGCGAAGAGGTAGCAGCAAAATGAGCTTAAGTTTATGTTATTCCAAAAGTTTTTGAGTTCATAATTTGTAACATCTAGTCTAGTGTTTTAACTGTTCTATTTTGCTTCTAAAGAACGGTTAAATGTTTTTTGGCAAGTTATGTCATACAAAATTTGTTAATCAGTTGAAGAGTTTGGAATTAAATGGTTTTTGTTTAGTATTGATGTCGTTTTAATTGGAAAATAAAAAGTGATGTTTAATTTAGTTAATGAGTGTTCTGATCAATTGTATGTTAATTCTAGTGTTCCGCAGTACAGCCATTTAGATCTCTTATTGCTTATTATATTTAAAATTTTAGTCGAATTAGTACGGTGTTATAACTGTTTTAGTAAGATGCTAAGTTAAAACGACGTGTTTGCAACTTTCAACCGAATTTAGCATCACGCTTTCTCTAGCATTTTATAAAATTTAAAATCATCAAGTAGGTATTTTATTTTTTTAAGTATCATGCTAACTTTGAATTACACTTGGACATAAACAAATCAAAAGTACTCAATTACTCAAAAGTAATTTATGACTGACTTATTCAACAATTTTAGGATTTGAGAAATTTTTTAAGCGATTGCAAGATTCTTTTATCCTCAAGATTCTTTTTCTACAGTTTTTTAGATAAAGTACTCAGTACACAATAATTGTCTTGACGGGTTTCTTCCTTGGTTAATAATCAAAGGCTTATATGATAAATTTGTCTGTCTTCTCCAAACATAAACTGTATTTCCATCCGTTTTACATTAAAAGGGTTCAATAACATTTTCAACAGTTCTGTCTGGATGAAGTTTCGAATAGTAATACAAGCATAAGATGACAGCTGCAGATGCAATTTATTCATTAGGTCAAAGTAAAAGTATGGTGTTGATATTCCTCTAAATCAATTGATTTCTGTTTTCAATAAATATTACTTTTTGATTTAATCGACTAGTGACAATTTTAAAATATATTACGTAAAACCCAAAATTGAAATTTGACCATTTTTAAAAATTTTGTTTAAGCTTTTATTGTTAGTATTTAACGGATCAGATAAAAAAATTAAATAAATAGTTACATATGTACATGTAGCATAGCAATACCTTCTTATCGTTTTGATGTGTAAACATCTTTCCCGGCGGTAGAGTGAATCGAAAACGTGGGTAAAACTTATACGTTCCGTGTAACCCGTTACGGTTACACGTTACACGTTACGGTTACACGTTCCTTGTAGCCATCTTCCTTACCGACGATTGCATTTAACACCCTGCTTACATTGGAAATATTACATACTTACGATATCGTGCTTACATTGGAAACTTTGAGTAGTGAAATCTCGATTTTATTACTTTCCATTGCTGGCTAGACTTAATTCAATCCCCCAACATTTCTTTTGCATTTTCAGAGTTGACATTTAAAAAACCGAAAAATGTTGTTCAGGGCAATCAGTTGAAATCTGCAATGAAATATTCTCGATATGTCAAAATTTAATTTGTCCCTTATCTGTCATACAATATACATAATTATTTTAATTATCGAATTAAATATTCTATATTAGGTGTGTTTTTTTTGCAAGTCCATATAGAATTGTAAAAAAAAACGACATCGGGACTAAGCGCTTTACATGCAAATGCAACAACTACTTAAATCTATACAGAGTTAGCTAGGACCAGATAATTATCGAGAGTTAATCTAAGACCCGATAAAAATGGTGATGCCAAAATAGTATTATCTATATGTTATCGATAATTTGCTCAGAGACGTCAAAAGTGAAGTTTTTGGATTGGTTGATGCTAGTCGTCAATAAGCTGACAAATGTCATAGCGTACACAGTGCTTCCAGCTATGTGGAAAAAAAGCTCCTAAATCCCGATGTCGTTTTTTTTTACAATTCTATATGGACTTGCAAAAAAAACACACCTATTATATCAAAATATACTTTTAGCTTTCGCTATATCAAAATATTGATCGTTCTCCATCTGTCAAGCCTGGATGATGACTACGACTTCAATAGATTAAAAAATTTAGTGGCAATTATATTTACTTTAACAATTTCCATTACATAACAAGGTGGAAATGATGTCAATCGGTTTATAAATCTCTGACAGAGGAAGTAAGATTAAGTACAGAAACCTAAAGAAAAAGTTAAGGGATTGGCTTGATTTTTATAAAAACGCTCCTTTTTGTATCCATCAAATATTCATCATGCTGTGCTTGTCAAACAAATTTGAGAATGTAAACGCAGCTATTAATGCTCCGAGAAAATAGTTGTAGTATGACTGCTTTCAAACGATGCGATATCACTCTGCAAATTGTAAGCATGTTTGCAAGAGACATATGTACACATGTGGTGACGGGGTTAAGCCAGATATACATTGTTTAAATGCATGACAAGCACGTGCAAGTCTAAATGCTGCTTAAAGTTGCATATACACACATCAAGCTTGAGTCTTCAATCTTTTATTTTTATATCGGAGGAGTGGCAAGAGGTTGCTCTTTGTGAGTTTTTTTCTGCAAAATTGTGGTTTTTCGAATTTCTTTGAAATTTTTGTAATTTTATACGAGTAATTTGTTTTATTTTTACTGTTCATTTCGTCATACAATTTTTGTTTGTTGTTTTAATATTTTAATCAGTGCTTATGCTATGCTATGTTCTCATCTTCTCATCTCTTCAACGTTCTATAGGCAAATGAACCAATAAATGCATGATCAATCATCATATACAAAATGTTTATTTTGATTTTTTTTTCAAGCCTACATCCACATTTACTTACACGTGCTTTTCATGCATTTGAACAATGTATATTTGGCTTTACACGCAATTGCTGAGGTTGGGAAAAATGCGTAGTTATCGTTCATTCTTCTTTGTGGTTTTCTTTATTTATATTTGGGGTTCGCTCAGTGAAAATCGCTTAACTGAGTAGAGTAAGGAGGGCGAAGAGATGACTCATTTTCGCAAGGAAAAAGTAACTTGTATTAAAAATCACTGTGTTTAAAAGCACTCATGCATTTGAAAGGAAGCCAAAAGAGAAACAGAGATTGAAATCGGATTCGTGTTCATAACATCTCTGTTCGAATGTAAGTGTAAAAATGCAATGCTGTCTCAACAACATCCCTGTTTAAACATAAGTCAAACAAACTTTACGTTACGTAGCAGAGTCCAATGGTGCATGTTCAAGTGAAAACATAATTTAAGGACATCTCTGTTTAATTCTATTACTTTTTATATTTCCTTTCTTTCTGAAAGATGTCGCTTTAGTTTTTTACTATACATATATTATAAAGTAAGTAAACGGAACTGACTGTAGGCATTCATTTTGTAAATCTTATTCCTGCTTCTTGAATAAACTCTCTAACTGGTAAGACGTGTCTTTCAATTCTCAAAAAAAGAACATTTTACTGTGGCAACGATTTTTCTCTAGTCTTCTATTTTTGGGCGATCGGATCTCTGATTTATAGTGAACCACTTCTCACTCCAACATTTGGTCACAACGAGCCGGATTTTTAATCAAAATTAAGAGCAAATCCCTATATATTTGCCTATAAAATTGGTCATCTAACTCAACTGACAAGATCCCTATATCTTGCTTCGCCACGATCATCCAGATCAACGAGCTTAGATTGCATCAATCAATCACAACGATTGCGTCAACCATTAGAAGACACCATTTTCCTACAAAGTGCATAAATCTCAAATTTGTGTGCATAAATGATCATTAATTCAAGATCATTAAGTGCTTGCTGAGTAAAGTAAGTTCCCTACATCTTACAAGCAATAAGCAACCAAGCATCGTTCATCACGCCTCGCCTCGCTTGTCACACGTCACGTCGTCCATAAAACACAGTATAAGTTCCCTATAACTTGTGTTACATCCATCTACACTACGTTGTGAAGTAAAAGTTCCACAAAACTTTGACGAAATTGACGATCATCATTAACTTCATCATAACTAGTATAAGTTTCCTATAACTACATATGGATGTATGTGCGTACAAAAAATACAACAATCATACGCACACACACACAGACACACAAACTTCGCTTCGCCATCAAGATCCCCAAATCTTGCCCCACTTCACCAACTGATCACCCGCATCCGTCATCATCGAATTCATCAGATCACACAAGAAAAAACGATATATTAACTTCCAATCGATCAAAAGAAACGATCGTGATACTAACACAAACTTACTTCACATCACACACAAGCTTTGCAGTGCCAGATCCTCTAATCTTGCCCCACTTCATCTACTGATCCCTCGCATACATCAACATCATTCATCAAATTCACCACATCATACAAAAAAAAAACGATTCGAATCGATCATAAAAAACGATCGCATATACTCTCCAAAAATCATCATCACCGATCATCACCAAGTGGCAGTTCACAGCGTAGCCACCGTTATCTACAAGCTGTCCAAAAAAGCCGTAACCAGAACAACCGGTTTTGCATCAATAATTCACCACGATCATCACAAAAGCCACAATCAGTTCCAATTGTGTAACAGGTGCGTGCATTACTTTTAAGATCGGTGCAATATTTTAAAATCTCTATATACGTAGTTATATTTTCTAAATTTTCTCTTTAAAATCCTTCTAAATGAACTATCGTGCTTTGAATTCATTTTTTTTAAATTAAAATTAAAATCTATAAAATTAAGAGAAAACACTAATTTATTTATTAAAATATATCTACGAGTATATATATATATGTACATACATAATATAAGAAATAGTTATCGTATGCATATATGTACATACTGAAATCAGTGCTTATAAAAAGAGAAAAGTTTATTAATTCAAGTGAGTGTTAGGATAATTCCCATCCCATTGAAAAAAAAAGTACCTGTACAAAAAGTGTCCATAAGTTCCTATACATACCTACATATATGTTCCCTAATTTGTAAAGTTTTGGAAAAGGAATATCTCAACTTTTCTAACCGTGATTTCTTACTTAATTTCGGGGTGAGTTTCATTCAATCTTTTAACTACATTTTGTTTACATTGTTTATAAAATGTCATCCCTTAATAAATTTATACTTGCTGCTGATCAGCTGGTTGCATTTTGCACTAATTTTGAAACCATTTCTTTAGTCGATCAAACTCCTTCTACATTAGAAGCTTCAAAACTTGAATTAAAGGACCTTTGGTCTGATATTAAAAAATGTTACTCGATTTGTTTACTTCTCGATCCCGATGCAGATGATGCTTTGTCGGATGCAGATAAAGAATCTGTTAAGGCAAAGTATCTTTTATCTGGCAATACATACATACATTGTCTTAGTGAAATCATTGATTCAATAAAGAAACTAAATTTAATTAAAGCTGATGATTTACAAATGAACGATCCTAATCAACATTCAACAACCGGAAATTCTCGATCTGTGCAAGATTCTTCACTGTCTGTTGCAGGTGAATGTCCTGGTTCTCTGCCGTGTATTAAAGTTCCTGCTTGTGATACCGACATATTTTACGGCGATTATTTAACTTGGCCAACATTTCGTGATATGTTTACGGCTGTATATATAAATCATCCTAAATTATGCGCGGTTCAAAAATTATTTCATCTTCATTCAAAAACAAAGGGCGATGCAAACAACATTGTTTCAAAATTCCCTCTTACAGCAGATAGTTTTGAATTAGCCTGGAAGGCCTTAACAGAACAATTTGAAAACAAAAGAATTCTTGTAAACAATCAATTAAAAAATCTTTTTAACTTATCAAACAGTTCAATAGAGTCCGGAAAGGCTGTGCGAAATTTACAACGCGAAATAAATGATAGTCTATCAATTCTTAAGGCTCATAAAATTTGTACCGATTCTTGGGATCCTATTATTGTGTATTTGTGTTCTAATAAACTTCCTGAAAAAACTTTAGCTCTTTGGGAGCAGTCATTAGAAAATCCTAGAGACATTCCATCCTGGTCTGCAATGGATAATTTCCTCACCAATCGTTACAGAGTGCTAGAAACAGTATCTGATATAAAATGCACGATAAAAGTTAAAGAACCTACAAATAGAATAAATATTTTTAAACCAAATAATGACAAATTAAAACATAAATCATTTCATACTAAAACCAACAGCTTTAGTTGCAAACTTTGCAATAACAATCACCCTCTTCGAATTTGTCCAACCTTTATTCAATTGTCTATTCCAGATAGAATTTCAAAGGTTAATTCGCTTAAATATTGTAACAATTGTTTATCATCTTCTCATTTAAAATCAAAGTGTCAAAGCATTCATACATGCATGTATTGCAAGCAAAAGCATCACACGATGCTTCATATTCCTACAGGAACCGAATCTCAACTTCAATCGGTTCCATTTAATCCTTCTTCTTCTGTGAATGAATCCAATCTTCAATCACCACTTCAAAATAATTTTATACAGTCCACTGAAAACCCAAACTCAAAGACAAACTCAATTAGTATTCAATCTTATTTTTCAAAAAATAATAAAACCGTTTTATTAGCAACAGCTTTAGTACATGTACATCATTTGGGAAGTATATTTACTTTACGAGCGTTCTTAGACACGGGATCAGAAGTTACTTTTATTTCTGAAGCTGCTCAAAAAAGATTGAATCTACCTGTCAAACCAATACAAGCTCATATTTCGGGCATGAGTTCTGTGATAACCTCAACCGCCTCGAAGATTTGTGGTATTCATTTAGGTTCAAAATGCAATCCCGATTTTAATCTTTTTGCCAATGCTTTGGTTTTAAAGAATCTAACTGGCAATTTACCTTCAGCTAATATAATTCAAAAAGAAAATTTAGCCCCTTTTGAATTTGTTTTAGCAGATCCATATTACTATAAAAGTTCGAAAATAGATCTAGTTATTGGTATGGATATATACCCCTCAATTATAAAAGATGGATTACAAACAAATGTCTTGGGTTCACTTATGGCCCAAAATACAGTTTTTGGATGGATCTTGTCAGGACCTCTTCAAGAAAATGTTCGTTCATTTTCTACTTTCGTTTCATATTTTAATGAAGTTTCCTTGGATCAACAGATTGAAAAGTTCTGGGAAGTCGAAAATATTTCTGAATCCAAACCTTTCTCCGATGAAGACATTTTTTGTGAGAATCTGTATTCAACTACAACTTCAAGAGATCCTGATGGCCGTTACACAGTTCGTCTTCCTTTCAAAGACCCAACGCCAGCATTAGGTCTTTCTCGAGACCTAGCTTTTAAACAGTTCCAACGCATGGAAAAATCTTTTGAAAAAAATCTTGATTTATATGCAAAATACAATCAGGTGTTAGAAGAATATTCTACACTTGGTCACATGGAATTCGTTCCTTCCAATGAAATCATTCATGAAAAGAAAGTGTGCTCTTTCTATCTGCCTCATCATGCGGTTATCAAACCTGATAGTATTTCGACAAAAATTCGTGTAGTTTTTAACGCGTCCAGTAAATCAAGCACTGGTGCTAGTTTAAACGACTTGTTGCACACTGGCCCTATTCTACAATCCGATTTAACAACTTTAATATTAAATTGGCGTTTTTATCGATATGTGTTCAATGCTGATATTGAAAAAATGTACCGTCAGATAAGAGTTCATTCTGATCACACTCCGTATCAACGAATTTGGTTCCGCAATCCTGCGGATGCAGATAATCAAGCAAAGACCTATGAGTTGAAAACCGTAACATTCGGCGTGAACTGTGCCCCATTCTTAGCTATTCGTAGTCTACATCAGCTTTCTGCAGATGTTCAACATACTTTTCCTCTGGCTTCTGCAATTTTAAAAGAAGACTTTTATGTTGATGATGTCTTGTCTGGTGCTCATGAGATTGATACTGCACTAAGAGCACAGCGTGAGTTGATTGAAACTCTGAACTCTGCAGGGTTTCCATTAAGAAAGTGGACATCAAACTGTCGTGAGCTTCTTGACACCATCCCAGCATCACATCTCTTTAATGAAGATGTCTTAAATCTTGAAGACCAGAGTGTATCCAAAACATTGGGCATTCAATGGAATGCAAAACTTGATGCCTTTCAATTTATCTTTAAAACTATCGCATCTGATCATGATCTAACGAAAAGATCTGTGCTATCTGTAATAGCACGGTTATTTGACCCTGCTGGATGGTTAGCTCCAGTAATCATTACTGCGAAGATAATCATGCAACAAGTCTGGCGTGACGGGACGTCTTGGGACCAACCGATTGAGCCCCTAACGTGTCGCCGCTGGCAATCTTTTCTTACTTCGCTACCATTTATCCAAAAAATCCAAGTTCCTCGCTGGATGCAATACCATCCATCGAATCCAATTCAAATTCATGGTTTTTGTGACGCTTCCGAGCATGCATATGCAGCTGCATTTTACTTACGCGTTCAAACAAGTGAGACCACTTGGTCTACTCACTTAATATGCTGCAAAAGCAAAGTATCACCAGTTAACCAAATTCCTTTGCCAAGGCTCGAACTTTGTGGTGCTGTTCTTTTGGCCAAACTTTATAGTAGAATGATATCGAAATTAAAATGCCCCAGTAAAGATTTATATTGTTGGACGGATAGCTCAATAGTTTTGGCTTGGTTAGATAAACCAGCTTGTACCTGGAAAACCTTTGTGGCCAACCGTATTTCTCGAATCCAAACAGATCTACCCTTTATAAAATGGAGACACGTTCGGTCAGCAGACAATCCTGCTGATTTAGCAACCAGAGGTATATCACCGATGGAACTGAAACCCAACAGTTTATGGTGGAATGGTCCTTCTTGGCTTAGCCAGTCCCAATCATTTTGGCCTCGGTCTCTTTTAAAAACCGCAGACGAAGATGATTTGGAGCGAAGGCCCATCAAAGCTTACAACACTTTAATTCTGTCAAATGTTGAAACAATAATAGGTAGATTTTCTAAGTGGTCTAAATTATTACGAGTGATGAGTTATGTTATTCGTTTTTTTCATCTAACACACCCTCGTTACAGAAAGTTTTTTCGTTATACGTCCACCTTCATTACTCAAAGTGAAGTGAGTCACGTGAAAAGTCTCGTTATTTCACTGACGCAAAATCTTTATTATCAACCAGATTACCTTAAACTTTTAAGAAAAGAACCCGTGTCCTCCAAAAGTCGCCTTTTGAACTTGAATCCCTTTATGGATCAAACACATATTATTCGTTCAAATGGAAGACTTTCTTGCTCCACCCTCTCTTACAATGAAAAATATCCTATCTTGCTTCCTTATGAAGCTGTAGTTTCTAGACTCTATGTTGATTTTTTGCATGATATAACAATGCACGGTGGAAACCAGCTTGTACTCCGGCTGATTCGATGTGAATTTTATATACCAGGAATTAAAAGGCTCATTAAAAAGTGCATTCATTTGTGTAAGCCTTGTAAGATATTTAAAAAACGGATGCAAAACCAAATCATGGGCGCTTTGCCCCTTGAACGAACGATCATTTCTTCTCCTTTTACTTATACAGGCCTGGATTTTGCCGGCCCATTTTTGATAAAGAGTTTTTCCGGTAGAAATTGTCGCATATCCAAAGGATATGTATGCCTTTTCGTGTGTTTTGGAACTAAAGCTATCCATTTGGAAGCCACAAGCGATTTGAGCACCGAAAACTTTTTAGGTGCCTTTAATCGATTTGTCTCTCGCCGCGGCATGCCAAAAACTTTGTTCTCTGATAATGGGACTAACTTTGTGGGCGCCAGTAGAGTTATTTCCAATGATTTCAAACAATTTTTAAAATCTGCTTCCAATGAAGTATCTGAAAGATACAAGGATCGAAACCTTGAGTGGAAATTTATTCCACCAGGAGCTCCACACATGGGTGGTATTTGGGAGGCAGGAGTGAAGAGTTTTAAGCTCCACTTTAGAAAAGTAGCCGGTAACAACAAATTCACTTTTGAAGAGTTTTCTACTCTTCTTACTAAAGTAGAAGCCTGTCTTAATTCCAGGCCCATTTCTCCGATGTCCGAAAACTCAACTGACATTCCGCCTTTAACTCCCGGACACTTCCTTCGTGGTGGGCCCTTGTTGGCACCTTTAGAACCTGCTATAGATGAAAATTCCCTCACTTGTATTAAGAGATGGGAACGAGTTAAGGTTTTGCACCATCAATTTTGTCGCAGGTGGAAAGATGAATATCTTAAAGAATTAAATAAAAGATACAAATGGAAATATCCAAAAAGAAACATAATGTTAAACGATTTAGTCGTTATAAGAGATGAGAATCTACCCCCAAATGAATGGCGTCTTGGCCGCATTATTAAATTGTATTTCGGACCAGATGAAAGGGTTCGAGTCGTAGATGTAAGGACTCAAAATGGAGTCATAACCCGACCTATTAGTAAGCTTTGTCTGTTAACTGAACCTGAGCCTGAACCTGAGGCTTAATCTGAACCCTCAACCTGAATTAAAATTCTTTTTCTATTGTACCTATGCAAAAATTATCATAAAAAAAAAAAAAAATGAATTCAACGATTTACCGAAAACAAACTCAAAATTTATTCTGTTTTTGTATTGCACCTATCTGGAATTTAAAGCTCGCATTTGATTTGTTTATATATAGCTATTTTTTTAATTATTTTAGTTTTTTTTTTTTTTATCTTAAAATTGTATTTTTAAAATTTTAAACTATTCCATACATAAAGGTGATTTATTTAATGAAGTATTTGATAACTTAATACTTATAATTATAACGTTTTTACAGCCAATGCTGCAAGGCGGCCGGCAATGTTCAAGTGAAAACATAATTTAAGGACATCTCTGTTTAATTCTATTACTTTTTATATTTCCTTTCTTTCTGAAAGATGTCGCTTTAGTTTTTTACTATACATATATTATAAAGTAAGTAAACGGAACTGACTGTAGGCATTCATTTTGTAAATCTTATTCCTGCTTCTTGAATAAACTCTCTAACTGGTAAGACGTGTCTTTCAATTCTCAAAAAAAGAACATTTTACTGTGGCAACGATTTTTCTCTAGTCTTCTATTTTTGGGCGATCGGATCTCTGATTTATAGTGAACCACTTCTCACTCCAACAGTGCATTCTTTTTGTTACAATATTTAAATTATGAAATAGATAGGTTTGTTCCTTTACTTTGAAATTCTACCACGTTAAAATAAGTCTGATGAGTAAGTTCAATTCTAATGCGAACAGTGTCTTGAAATTAAATATTAAAAAGTCAATAATAAGTTTAAATGATGGCTACGTATGCATGTGTATAACTGGCGCATTAGTCGCCCATATTTCTATCGATGCGATATTGGTAAAAAAAAAACATAAATAAGTGTTTTGGGGGAAAGCGTTATATACAGCCATATAGAGATGTTTTTGGATTTAAGTATAAGTGAAAGGATACATTGTGGGGGAAATATTGAATTGATTTGAATATATCTAAATTCACAAACTAATACGATTGCATTGTATGTTTGATAAATACGTTCGATAACAAAAAATCGAAACTCGGACGAACGTTGATGTTTACACATCTTAACCGTGAGTCCTGGCATTCACCCTTTTTTTTATATACAGTTTGTGAAAATATAATCCCGACAATATATTTTTTTTATAATTTTGATCATCCAACGTCAATTCCCCTTTATCCGAACTGTCCAGCTTGTGTTTATCATGATTTTCTTGTCTCAAGTAAATAAATATCATGGTTCCAGACATCGACAAGCTGCTGAGTTTATTGTTTTATATAACTTATCTTTTGTTATCTGGAAAGAAGTAAAAAAAAACATTTAGTGCATTTAAAAAAGATAGATATAAATACACTCTTGGTGTTATCAAAATGGGTGTGTTGTCATATGAATAATCTACATAAATACTTTTATAACAGCTGTTACTAAATGCATATATTAATATAAGAATGTTTTATTCATTTGCAATGAAAGCAAAAGCAATTTGTTTATAAAACTCAAGTGACGGGTTATCATTAGATTGAACAAAATATACATTAAAACCGATTAATTGCTTAATATTTGCAACAATGTACTCGTATGATACATATTTTGTTAGAAAACAAGTATACAATATTGATATAATTATATTAAGACCTTTATGAATACTCGAGAATAAATCATGATTTTTGAGCCATAAATTCACCATCGGTGATAAGTTATAACAAAACAAAATGATTACACCTTTTAATCAATTTGATATTTGGTTTATTGGCGCGTAGATAAAATATATCATATCACATGGATGTAATTATTTTTTATTATTCCGCTACAACTCGAGAGAATCAGGGCCTAGTAACTTATCATTATAATTATCATTCAAATCTTTATATAAGTTGGATATACAGATGCGGTCAAAATAATAGTAGTGTAAATAAAATCATTGCTAAGTCCCTGAATTTTCAAGTTTTTGTGGGAGTCTGTAGTCAGACGAGTCCCAGATTGTGTTATATGGTGGAAAGGGATCTCGTCAATATGTAAGACAAACACAGAATATAATCCACGCTTCACAGCTAAGACAATAAAACATGGAGAATCCAACATAATGGTTTGGGCATGGTTTCTATGGTTTTGGTCCCATATACCGGATTGAAGGCATTATGAATCAGCATCTTTATGTGAAGATCATGGAGGAAAATATGTTCCCATATGCTGAAGATGAAATGTCACTGAAATGACTCGTTGAACAAGACAACGACCCAAAGCATACGAAACTTGCGAAGCAGTGGTTCCAACAAAAGAGTGTTAATGTCATGGAGTAGCCTGTGCAGTCCTCAGACCTTAACCCTAGAGAAAATCTTTGGTGCGATGTCAAGAAGTATGTTGCTAGTTATAAGCCAACTACTAACACAGCTCTTTGGGAAGCTATACAGCAGTCTTGGAGGTCCATACCTGTAGAAAGATTTGAAAATCTTATTAATTCGATGCAACGTCGTTGTGCTGCTGTTATTTCTCACAATGGACATGCTACTAAATATTAATTTAACGTTCAAACACTCGACTATCACTTATGATAGAAATTGTCTATTAACTTTCCTTTTTGTAATATTTAAAGGTAGATTTTGAATGCGCTACTATTTTTTTGAACGCTGTTTTGCTATATGACTTGGATAGATTTGAAGTTGCCAGCAAAATTATTGAATTTGAAAATGATTTTTTTCTGAAATTAAAAGCCTAAAAAACATTGGCGCAAAATTTTAATTGAATTAGTACGATGCTAAAGGATTTATTATGATACTAGGTTAAAACAACGAATTTGCAAATTTGAATCGAATATAGCATCATACTTTCTCTACCCTTTTATTAAAGTTAAAATCTAAAATGAAAATTTTTAGTATCGTGCTAGCTTCATATGACTCTTTGACGTTTGCAAACATCAATAAAGGTTCGTGTACTTACTTTTTTACACGAAATGTCATTGTTTTAGGTGTGTTCAGAAGCAATTTATTAAGAAAATCCTTTTAGTACGATACTAGTTAGAAAATGTTTTAAATTAAGAATGAATTAGTAAACTACTATAAAGTTAGCAAATTGTTAAGTAGTATCATACTAATACCTTAATAATAGGCTGTTTAAAATTTTGCGCCATTAATTTGAAAATCAGATGACTATTTAATTTTTCAAAATTAATAGATTAATATATTTTCTTTTTGTTGTGTTCAAAGGTTCACTACTATTATTTTGACCGGAGCTGTATGAACATTATTTATTTTAATCTTTTGAGACTTTTTTAAATGTATTTACTCAAAACTTAATAAAACCAATTTCATATAATATACCTCCCGGTATCGCGTAACAACGGAGTAGGAAATGGGTAGTTGTGTCGTCCTGAGTTCTTTGGTTTTAAGAAGTTATAGATCTGGCCTTAAAATCTGTCATTTAAATACACAAAGTTTAAAGAGTAAATTTGATGAATTTGAGATGTTTTTGAAGGTTCTGTGGTTGATTTGGTTTGTGTATCAGAGACTTGGTTTGCTGGTGATCTAAATGATAGTATGTTTCACCTCACAGACCTTAAACTTTCGGAGTCGATCGAACTAGATGCCATCTATGTAAAGGAGAATATTCCATGTAACGTAAAATCTAGGTCTCCTAGATTAATTTTTTCTAGAGACAATTGGTAAAGATGAGGAACTTCTGGTGGGAGCTGTGTTAAGGCCCCATAAGTCAGTTAATACGGGACCTCTTATTTCCTTACTATAAGAAATCACTGTCTCTTCGTCAAAAGTTGTAGTGTGTGGTGATATAATCAGTGATTTACTTTTAGAAGGGCATTTATTGCAAAGCAAGCTGACCTTAAATCTATCCCTGTCCAATGTTTCATATCCTACACACTTCAGCGCCCACGCAGCTTCTTCATCAGTGAACCCGGTAATGTTCTGTATATGATCGCATCTACTCGTACCTAAGTTTTGATTTTAAGAGTATAATTCACCTTCCACGTTTACATACATGAAATTTAAACTTATTAGTCATGATGCTTTAGAGAGCGATGTTCCGAGCATAGAACGGGATCAGTTATATTTCAAGACTTCATGTGATGAACGCTGGGAAAAATATAAGCTTAATGAATATTGTAGAGAATATTTCTATTTACGAAACAAAACTATTGTTCTGCAAGTCTAATCTTCGCCAAACACTTAGACCCATCTTTGATTGGCAAAAAACTTTGGAACCACTACACCTACATCTGGGTAAACAGAAGACTCAATCTTTCAACAATATTGATGGAAATGCTCTCAACGAAGAATTTGAAGCTCTTCCATCTTTCTCGAAAGAAGCGCGATCTACATTTCAATAAGACATTTCTTTAGCTGATACCTCTGAATTCGACAACATGTTTGAATTTTTAAGAAATTGACCAAGCTGATGTAGTTAAAGCATACTCTCTGTTAAATCCAATGCCGTCGAAACAGGTGGTGTCCAACCTAAATTTCTTTAAATAATATTGCCTCCTGTACTGCCTGATATAACTATTGCCAACACAATATTAACAACAAGCGTGTTTCCCAAAGTATGGAAGAAACCCAAAATCGTACGCTAACAACTGAAGTGGTAAAGATTGTGGGCCTATTTCCATACTTCCATTTTTGTCGAAGGCTTTTACCAAAATTGTGTATGTACAAATTGAATTTTTTTTTAAATACTTCCAACATGCTCATCCCTGCACAATCTGGGTTTCAAGAAAAACATAGATGCACTACCACTCTTCTGATGAAATCAGACAAAATATTGACAAAGATCGAAAAACCTTTCATTAATTGCTTGATTTTTTGCAAGCATTTGATTCCGTCGCTCATTCTGTTCTCTGCCTCAAGGTTCTATCTTGATTTATTTATGCTTTCGATGGGTCTTGCTTCCAACTTCATTAAAAGATTTTAAATTTCTTAAAGCTTACTCCGCGAACATATTATTCGGGTGCTATTTTAAAATAAAATTTAACTTGCTTATTAAATAATAAAAATTCTATGTTCCATACTTAATGCCATAAGATGCTCTTTTAAATAAATACAAAAATTAATAGATATCGAAATAAATCGAGCGCGAGTCCAAATTGGCCCCTTTTCGTGAAAACACTCCTCTATTGAACATTTGTTGTTTGTCTTCTTTTATTCTTAAGTTCAGCAATGAACTTGAAATTCGCAAATTGCAAGTAAACAAAATACAAAGAAATATATCTGCCGACAACACGAGTGCTAGGATTACACACAAGTTCAAAAAAGTTTGCGTTCAACTACAATTAATAATGTCGTGTCGATTAGAATGCATTCTGATCGAATCTGGAAACGTGTGTGACCCTAGGAAGCTTATCATCTACTCAGCACATTCTCATGCAATGAATTTGACCGACAAACCGTCACCGGTGTGACATCAATTATTATATTATTGACCATAAACTAAAAAGAAAACAACATCTCTATTAAAAAATAAATTATTTTTCTCTTCCTGTTTTATAGACTTGTGCCATGCACGGTAAAATTGGCGAAATTCATTAAAAAATCTGGTTGTGATGTTCTCTGTGTTATTGACAAACAAATTCCTACAGAGTTGGTTGATCAATTCAATGAATTTCGAGCATTTGATAAGGCTTTCGACAGTGTGGTAAGTTATAATGTCTTGCTTAGTTCTTGCATTTAATAAAGTTGATTTTTCTTCTCCAGGTTTCATGCTTCAAATCCCAGAATTTAGATCTTCCTGTGGTGTATTCTCCGATCGCAGAGCTAAGCGATTATCATGACGTGCGTGCTTATCAACAGGCTGCTGCCAAATCGCTTAATCGAGCAATCAAGGTTTGATTAGAACTTTTTTTTTGTATGCATATCCATTATTTTTAATAAATTTCAAGGCTGGATTTCAATCACCACTTCTATTGGTTCCAGAAAGCAAGATTTTTTCCAATGCTGAACTCTGTACAGTTTTAGGAGCTCTAGAAGAGCTTTATGTTGTAAGAATGAGAAAAATACTCAAAACAAAACAGATTGTAAGCAATTCAATTCCAGCCAATTCAATTGCGTGAAGACGTTCCCGAAAAGAAACAACGCATCACTAATCTTTCTCTGATGATTTCAAATCCTAAAGCTGAGCAAATATATCAGGAAGCACTGCTTTTAGAATCAGGGCGATTTGTTGCTCGTGATATTGGTAAAAAAAAATATACATACATATATCCATTTCTACTGAATATTACAGAAAATTGTTTTTAATTTTTAGGAGTTGGTGATCCAGAACGAATGAATCCAACAAACGTTGAGGATTACATTAAAACAATCTTCCCATCGCTTAAAATGGACATTATTAGTGATGTTAATGTACTTGTTAAAGAATATCCATTGTTCGCGGCTGTGAATAGAGCTGCAAGTACAGTGAAACGTCACCAAGGACGTATTATATTCCTGGAATATAAACCACCGCAGCCAGCTAAGAAAACTCTGATGCTAGTTGGTAAGGGTGTATGCTACGATACTGGTGGTGCTGATATTAAAGCTGGTGGAATTATGGCTGGTATGTCTAGGGATAAGTGTGGTGCAGCCGCTGTAGCTGGATTTATGCAGGTATTTAAAAATCTTTCAATAAAATTCTAAATCAAATAAGTCAAAAACCTACAAAATACAAAACAATGACCAGATGACTTATGATACTTTTTTTGATTGTTAGTCCTCAGAAGATTCTTCTCTTTATCGAGATCAGCAAGATTGATTGAATTTCATTAGGTGACGAAATAGGTATATATAACATCTTACGTTTTGCGAACGGACTGCCAACCTTCTGATATGCTAATGAGTTCTTAAACTTCTATGTTTAACTGATGTCAATTTTCATTTAAAAAAAGTTTTAATATTTTTGCGGAAAGATTTGGTACTTTTGCGTATGCGATCCCTGTAATATGGGAGATATGATGTGCATTCACACAAACGTATTTTCGTATCTCCTGTTAAATTAAAAATAGATCTTATAATAGTTTTCTTTTCATTAACTTTAACTTAAAAAAAGTGCCAATCACTTTCGAATCTTCCAAAATTGTATTTTAATTGGTTATGTCTTAGTTATAATTAAATAGTTTGACTTTTTAAGACTTGTTTTAATGGGTCATATGTAGCGAAGAGACGTGTATTTTCTTTGATACATGAAGTATTTACATTTATGTTTTCTGCTTAACTTGATCTTATACTCACAAAACGTACTTCCTAACTGGGCTGACATCCTATATTAAAAAGAGCGTTTTTTTATTCTTTTTACAGAGAGAAAATACATGATGTCCATTAGTAGGGTTCTTAATTTAAGCTAAGATTGTCTACTTTGTTTTGAATAGTTTTGAAAATAAGTTCGGACTCGTAATAAAATTCAGGAAAATTCTGGCTGACTGGTTTTGTAAAGATGACCAGCTTTTATTTGATACCATGAAATGGTCTCCATGGTCGTATGAGCCATATGTCACTAACCTTTTGTCACAGCGATTGCACAGAATTTGGTACAAGCGAAATCCGACAGTATATGGATGGTATGTGCGCGGGTGATAAGCTATATATAATATTGAAAGTATTGCTCTAATCGTGTAGTTGTATGCTTACATAGGCGGTGAGGATTGTTTTTCCCTTTTAATCACCCAACAATCTGATAACTTCGTGCAGTGTTGATAGTTTTCAGAACATGGACAGTAATTTATCCAAAATTTACTCACCTTTATTTCAAATATTTTAGTTAGTTCGATATAAATATATGTACATAAGTATATGTAAGTCATGTTAGTTTTATGATCAAAACGGTGTACTTCAATGTCAATTCAGACCTCCATACGTTCTGTCATTGACAAACTCACACTCAACGGTATTTAGTTTTAAATAGTCTATCTTGTAGGTAGACAAAATTGCATCACCGTTTACGTTCTCTGTACTTGTTTGCTCAAGAAACCTTTTATTATACAGGGTGTCCCTTAATTCGTGCATAATATTTTAAGGCGTGATTCTTGGGCATATTCTAAGAAAAAAAATAGTTTTACAGTAAGGGCCTATCAGGCAAGACACTGGTCCATTTCTACCTATCCAACGATTACCGTACTCTTCATCTAACCAATTCTTAACCTCTCGACCATAGTTGACTGCAGCGCCATTCTGTTGGAAATATGATGAAGCTAGTTGCATAAATGGAATGTCCTTCAATATTTCTAATAATTCGTTGCGCAAAAACTCCAGATAGTTTGTAGAATTCAGGCTGGGGGTAGTTTGAAGGGGCCGATTTATTTGTTTTCAACTACGCCTGCCAACATACTTGTAAGGCTCCCGCGGTAGGTCGTGCATTGGAAACTGCTCCCGTTTCTCGAAGCATTCCATATGTATTTACAAATACTCGTAAACTAAGAAGTAGTCAATTTGGATAAAGTTCGTGCTATCTTTGCCGCGCTCTAGTTGAAGTTCCATTGTACAGCCCATACATACGAAAATAATGTCTGCGTATTCTTGGTTTGTAGATGTAGATATTTCAAACAGCGTTTCTAATCAATCGTTTCCTCAGCGTTAAAAATTAAACTGATGAATTAATTTCGTTTTCTAATCTTTTATACCATTTTTGTTAGGTAAATTTTTCAAACCTAACGCTTTTTGAGAACTTTTAAGGAAACGGAAAAGAGAGTCAGACCATCATTAGATAATTATTTCTTCGATATCTGAAAGGAGTTTTTTTTTCACAAATTAGTATTTTTATTCAAATTTTCTAATTTCTCGCATTAGTTTTGGCTCTAAAATGCTTTTAAATTAAACTTTTCTATTGTTCCCATGGCTTATTTTCGCAATAAGTTTAAATTATTATCTCCGATATTATTGTAGTCGAAACTGATGAGTTTGGTATGAACATAACCAATTTCAAATTTATGATGATTTTCATATTCGGGAAAATTTATTATATTAATTTCATTTTAGATCGTTCAAGAACAGAAACCATCTGATGTTAACGTTATTGCTGCTCTCTGCTTGGTCCGCAATTCAGTTGGCGAGGAATCCTATGTAGCAGACGAAGTAATCACCTCCAGGGCTGGCGTACGAGTTCGCGTTGGCAATACTGATGCCGAGGGACGAATGTGCATGGCCGATGCTCTTTGTCGCATGAAGGAAATTGCTACCGAACGTAACTTACCAGATCCCCATTTGTTCACAATTGCCACTTTGACAGGACACGCTTGTATTGCCGTTGGAGAAGGCTATTCCATTATAATTGACAATAGTGTAGCCCAACAGGCTGGTCATGCTTTAAAACTACAAGAAATCGGTACGTCATTCGGGGAGCCTTTTGAAATTTCTAAATTGCGACATGATGATTTCGATTTTAATTGTGGAAAAGTCATTGGAGAAGATGTTGTCCAATGCAATAATGCTGCCTCTAGTAGAACTCCTCGTGGACATCAGGTAATTATCGATCTATTCGAATTATGAAAGAATTTTCGGAAAAATTCACTACCACCTTACGTTGAAATTAAACGCTTATGAATCATTTAAGCAAAGAGATCAAAAGTTGGTTATTTATTTATAATTGTTTTATTTTATTTAAATAGGTCCCAGCTGCATTTATGATCGTCACAACAGGTTTGGATAAACACGGTCTCAAGTCGGAGAAACCCCTTAAGTACACCCATTTAGACATTGCTGCCAGTGCTGGAGAGTATCCAAAAATGCCAACTGGTATCCCAGTCATTGCCCTAGCCAAAACTCATCTTTGAGAATTTTGATTTACTAATTAAAAGTAAAAACTTATTTGAATAGGTTTTGAGGAAAAATAATAATAGTTTTGAATACCAGCTTAATGAATTTGTATAATGCTAAGTACTTATCGAAAACCACTGCAATGGAATCACATTTTTATTTTTATTTCATAAACTTACTAATAAATATGAACGTAAACTTTTTTTGCATATTAGAATGAATTTTTTTTATTTAAGTTTTCCTAATAGGGCCCATACACTACGCAAACACGTTTGTTCAAACGTGTGTTTGAGCAAACATATTTTCGCCACACACTACACAAACATGTTTGAGAGATATTAGTTTGCGTGACGTTTTTCATCTCTATTTCTATTAAAAAAAAATAGAAAAAAACAAAAAAAAAAGAATTTGGTCCAAAAAAATTCGTTCGTCTTGTTTAGTAATCTTTTCATGAAAATTGGCATCTGTTTGAGCAAAATTCAACACACACCACTCAAACATGTTTGTGCAGTCACGGAAAATTCAAAATTTTTTGAATTTCTTCAAACCGTTTGTGCAAATACTCAACATCGCTACACACTACTCAAACAGTTTGCACAAACATTTTTACAACAACAAAAGGCATTTGTTTGCTCAAACGGTTTGCGTAGTGTAACATCCCGACTCCACAGGAGATAAATTCTCTCAGGATGCTCATCATGATATGAAATCTCCAATGGAGACGCGATATTTCCTCTTATGATGGGATGTCAGCGATCTATGTCAGCGGTTTTGTCTTGATATAGATGTCTGGTATGAAATTTGACAGATGGTTTTTTTTTCGTACTTTTGTCTCATTATTTCGTGTCTTCTCATTTGGTTGGTTCTTGTCAAGTACTCCGTCGGCAAATATTTTTTTTTTTATTTTGTAAGTAAATACATTAATGTGTCATGTTATTCATTTGTTCGTGCGTTAAGTTATGTTTGGTGTTATTTATTTATACTTTAGGTAGATGCGCATTCTTTTCTTTGCAAATATATATAATTTTTGTTATGTCGTTTTTATTTGGCAATCCGGAAGCCTTCCGGACTCTTCTGAAAGTGTTCAATTGGGAAAAAATGACAGTTCTGATTCTGAAAAGAAGAGAAATTTGCTTCTGGATTTGAAATCAGAAGCAAAACCAGAAGCACTCACACATTGATATACTTAAACGTCAACCTCAACAGCTGTGATTTTTGGTATTCAAATTGTGCGAATTCAACAAACATTTTTCTTGATTTCGATTTGTACGCATTTGATGTTTCACATATACAATCAAACAAAACTTCAGAATCATCAGAAGCAAACAAAAGTGTTCTATTGGGATTCCGGATCGGAGAGAGATTCCGGATTGCCAAATAAAAACGACATTAGTTTTACGTTTTGCTAATTTCTGTTGTCCGCACAAAACACATCCCGTGCAGTAGGGATAGAAATGAAAAATCATGACATAGTTTGCCCAGCGAAGCAATAAGAAAATGTAGAGATAGAGATATCAGACATTGAGTTGGAGAGACAGATATCTTGTGGAGTCGGGGTGTAAGGCTTATAGTGCATAGGATTTGTATGTCATTTTTACATAATCCAATTGTAAAAGTAATCGAATTTTGTAATAGATTTGAACTTGATACTTTAATAAAACTTTAACATGAAGAATAAGGTTTTGCAATTCTGTCTCTGAATGTATGTACCTGAACCTCCAACAAAAAAAAATTAGAAAAGATTTTCCTTAAAATTTCGACTCGAGGTTTTGATCAAACTTCACATTACGATGATAGACAACACGAAAAAGTGGGTCACACAATTCCATCTGTATGTCTGTAACGCGAACTTCAATCTAAACTGTTGGAGCAATTTTCTTCAAATTCAGTAGTTGAGGGTCTTCGGTGAGGAGAAATTGAATCGATTGGCGTCGAATTATTTATTGGGCGAAAATTCTTTTTTTCATAGTTTATGAATTTTAAAACTTTTCTTTTGGCGAAAATTTATAATTGTAACTTTTTAAGATTTCTCATTACCGAGAAACTCGAAAATTGTAGTGTATTGATGATACACTATCCAATCCCTATAAGTTCTAATAATCATGGCAATTTTTAGATAATTTTTGTATTATGATTAAGATTTTTTTTTTATCAAAATCGCCACAACAGTTTTTGAAATACATAATCTTTTTCTTTGTTTTGGTTGTATGGGAGGTATTTTTATTTTTTGAGTAAACAAAAATAGACCTTAGGGTATCAACTTTACCAAATTTGAAGATAATTACCTTAGACGTTTAGGATATATTTAATGATAAACATCAATGGGTTAGTTCACGACATATATGATTTTCCAATAAAGAAATTAAGCAAGGTGTGTGTAAGGAATTAAAAAAATTCTTTTTAATTTGAAAGGCCCATGTATAGAATATGACATCGTTCAATGCCCGACTCGGCCTCTTGCGATGGCTGGGATCCGAGTGGTGCAATTTGCAATAAATCTTCCGCATAGAAACGTTGACCTATGTTATGTTCACCTTATCATCGGTTGATTGCGGTATATTCTAATAGCCCTGGGACTTCAGAAAACTCCACATGAAAATTTCTAACGGCGGCGTTCATCCAGAATGTCAAGCAGGGCGTCCGCTCTGTGGCACGTAGAGCTATCCTGCTAGAACCACATGTCGTCTAGGTGCATATGGTCAACTTCGGCCCTAAGAAATTGGTTACCATTGTTCTGTAGCGCTCGCAATAATTGACGGCGACTGTCTGACCAACGTCGTTTTTGAAAATGTATGGTTCAATGACGCTGCCGACTCGAAATGTCACACCAAACGGTATGAAAATGCATTGTCACGTGGTGAAACTCGTGTGGGTTGGTGTCATTCAATATAATGTACGTGAATTTAGCTTGTTAATACAGCCATTCATCCAAAGATGCGCCTCACCGCTAAAGATGATTTTGCTGCTAAAACGTTCCGAAGTCCAGTCAGTGAAGAAACGGCGTTGTCTATGGTCATGCACTTTGAGCTCTTGGATCAGTTGGATCTTGTACGGGTGTAGGCCCAAGTACCGCCGAAAAATTACTCATGAAGAATTACCTCTGTGGTACCCCAACACGCAACACAAGTTTGACTCTGCGAAAGGCCGAGTTTTTGTGCATGAGAAATTGAATGCCTCGGTGTGCTGTACACTTTTTGGAACCGCGGGGATAGTCTCTAGAGATTTTACAGATGCCACTTAAACAATATTAAAAGACATTTTACAGCCACAATTGCAAGGTCCACATTTTTGTGGTCCCTGTATCATCAAATTTGATTTAAATTTCGATTTTGTTTATGCATACAAACATTGGAGTATAGTCCCTACATCGCCCGCCGCCGCCGGTAGAAATAAAATCCAGGACTGTTCTATGCTATAATGTGAAAACTTAGGTTTCGATGAGGTATGGTTACTTGTTATTGATATGTAAAAAAAAAATTCAAAAGATATAAGAAATTGATTTATAAAATCTTTCAATATATTCAAGGTATATTGAAAAATTAAACAAAAATCGAATATTTTAAAAATCTTCAAAACAATATTTACAACCTTTTGCGAGAAAATTAAAAAAAAAACATTTAACCATTTCTGTTGTAGATTATGATATCTATACTAAAATAAAATAGATACAGTAATAAGTTTTTAGTTCTGGGGAAAATCTATTGAGATAACCCGCAAACCCCTTGCAGAATCTTTACGAAAAAAAGTTCACATACGCCCCAGTGAACACCATACATATTTTACAGCTTATTTAATTTGTTACTTAAATAATCTAGAAGTGTGCGGAAAGGGATTTCACATAATAACTTAATTGAATAACTAATAAATATACGTTTCTAGGAAACGACTTTTCTTCAACCAAACACTTAAGCGCCCTGCAATGCAATGGAGGAAAGAGCAATAAACTTTGACGAACAAAATACAACACAAAGTTCACCTCGGGTACGAGTTCCTTGCTCCACTTCTACCTTCAGTGCATATAGGTATACCAAAACAAACCCAATAAGACCATCTTGGCAAACCGCCTATTTTAAAGATGCTGCAGCCTGCAGTAAATGTGTGGGCAGAAAGAGTTTACTACCACACCGAAGCCACTTGCACGTACCTAGGTACACATACAGAAAAACTGAAACACAAAGGCAAGCCACTAATGCATTTGCTGGCCATCACCTTCAATGTGAATTCCTTAAGGCTAATTCAATTCCAACAGTCAATTCCATTCACGAGAGCATAATACTCCTCAAGGAATCATAAAAGTACAACAGAGTGGCTACTTCACCTCCTCACTAACTCCCCTCTTATTGCAACCAGTTTTATAGTCATTACTTGCAGTGCACGGTTGAGTTTCATCGGCTGCTAAGCCTCGAAGTCTTCGTCGTTGTCATCCTCGCCGCTGTCGTTGTCTTAGTTTTATTTTCAGTGGGAGGGAGCCTCAACCAGCACCTAGCCAGTTCATGTGCAATCTACGATATTTGCAAGGAGGCAGGGACCAGAGCAAGAGCACCATCATACAGCAACTGCCCAGTTTGCCATTGACTGTTTATGTTTATTCGTTCTTCTTCTTCTACCCGTGTGCACGTCCATTCCAGCTGCTGCCCTAGACCATTTGCCAAGAGGTGCTTCAACTAACATTAAGCCACTGCCGCAGTTAGCGAATCGACCGCCACGATCATTTTCCGAATATAGGCCAACAGTGGCATGTTATGTAATGATCCGTTCTACTACGGTGTCGTGAGCTAGCACATTCCTAACGGTGCATCGTGTTATTGTGTGCTATGCTTTTGTTATCCCTTTTCTTCCGCGCGCTATGAATTGACTCTTCTCTTCCAGGTTTGGACTTCGGATAGCTGTAGCTCATGCCCCTAAATGTGGAGTGGGGGAGTTTTACATATATGTTATTGTGGAGGTGGAAGAATTCAAGATGTGTGCGTGAGTGGGCACCACAAATCGATTTCTGACTTGCTTCCATGAAGGAGTGAGTAATGGGTGCTTCTTACTTCAGTGGTGTTGTGCATGTAAATGCATTTATTTCCATGTTTGAAGTTTGACCGTTGTTCATGGCCAATAATGGTTTGCATGAGAACAAAAAAAAACATTGTATTGCCTTTTAAGGTTGCAAAGAAAAAGGGTCCCGTTAAAGACCAAAAATGGAATAAAGAAATCATTACGGGAAGCATTTATGTTAGGTCTTTTGTTCCCATATCTTTAAATGGATTTCTAAGAAAAAAAAACGCAATAGTAAGTATGTACGAGTATATGAGTTGGGGAATATAATTTTAATGTACAAAAAGTCTTTGATATCAGAGTATATATGTATATGTAAGTACATTATGTAGATATATATTATTTTTGTCAATTTTGTTTTTTCTGTATTTCACGCAAAAAACATTACTTACGAGGGCAGTTTGAAAAGTTCTCGGCCTAACCAATAAAACGCAATAAATTTTAAAACTTTTTTTAATATTTTTCTACATATTCTTCTCTTATATCAATGCACTTATTCCATCTGTGTTCCAGTGCTTCTATACCCTTTTTATAGGTCGATTCCTCCAACTCTTCGAAAAACCGCTCCGTCTCAGCAATCACCTCCTCGTTGGTGAAGAATTTGCGTCCAGCCAAATGTTTTTTTAAGTTAGGAAAGAGGTAATAGTCTGATGGTGCCAAATCAGGTGAATAAGGGGGGTGGTTCAGTACACAAAATCGAAGTTCATGGAGTTTAGCCATGACAACAACCGACTTGTGTGCTGGAGCATTATCCTGATGAAAAAGGATCTTCTTTTTGGTTAATTCTGGTCTTTTTTCGGCAAACTTTTTTAGCCAATTTGTCCAACAGGTTTGCATAGTACATATTGACCAGTGATAATTTGGCCCTTGGGAAGGTAATCAATAAAAATAATTCCCTTGTAATCCCAAAAGACTGACGCCATCACTTTCCCAGCTGAAGCACACGACTGGGCTTTCTTCGGTGAAGGAGAACCGCTATGCTTCCACTCTTTTGATTGTTCTTTTGTCTCAGGAATATAGTGATGAATCCATGTTTCGTCGGTGGTAATGAATCTTCTCAATAAATCGCTGGTATTCCTCCGAAATAACGCGAGATTATCTCTAGAGATTTCAACTCGATTGAATTTTTGTTCTTCGCTCAGAAAACGCGGCAACCACCTTGCGGACAATTTTTTCAACCCCAATTCTTCGGTCAAAATGTGGTAAACTCGCTCAGAAGAGATCCCCATGGTGTTGCTGATTTTTCGCACTTTTAACCTTCGGTCGTCTAAAACCATTTTATGAACTTTATCGACGTTTTCTGAAGAGGTGTCTGAAGAGGTGGATGTTGTTGGCCTTCCGCTTCTGCGATCATCTTCGACGCTCTGTCTGCCATGTTTAAATAAGGCTGCCCACTTTTTGAACGTGGAATACGAAGGTGCAGATTCCCTCAATGTCTCATCGAAGTCATCTTTAATTTGATTTAGTGTCATATTCTTTTTGACCAAATATTTAATGACGGCTGTAATTTCATTTTTTTTTCCATTTTCGTTGTTAGCAATAGGTTCGTTCAAACAAAAAATTGCACTGATATAAGTACGCGACCAATTTTAATGAAACTTCACATACAATTATTATATATATAAGGCTGTTTGAGGAATTAAAAGTTATTTATTAAAACAGCGCCTTCTATGTTAGGCTGAGAACTTTTCAAACAACGGAGGCTGTTTGAGCTTTGTTTATGCTAGTTTAATCTTTCTTTAAGCTAAGCTTATAATTCCACCATATACATAGGTAGGTATTTATTGTGAGAGATATTTAAAAAAAAGGTTCGAGGTGAATTTTTTATGGAAATGTATTATTGCAATTTTGTCTTCCTATTCTACACAAAGAGTTCATATAACTCAATACAAAAACATAGTATTTTCAGAATTATATTAATTACTATAACCCTTTACTGTGCAATGAATTAAATTTGTAAAAAATGTCAATTATAAAATGAAAAAAACAAATATCGGCCATTTTCAAATACGTTATTTTGCATCAAAAATGCAATTGCGATAATATGTTCTTAAACGCAGTCTGCAAAAGTCAATTGTACGAAAGTCAAAAACGAAATTTGTGTGCAAAAGAATTATTTTCGATAACGCAGTCATATGTCCGATAACATCAATTTCAGCGCAACTCAGTAGTAAAAAAATCGAATTGACGACAAAAATATTGATAGGCCAGAGTGCGGGTTCGTAAATGTGAAATGCGTTTGCAATTTAAAAATTGGTTGACGTTGATCAAACAGGTTTTGTGCCGGTAGGATAATTGCATATTTGACGATAGCAGAATCTGCGTCAAGAAATTACAATCATTTCACGGCCATCTATTCATCTATAAATGTATGCATGTACGTCCATACATACATAAAAACAAATATTGTATTCACCACAAATTTTGTTCGTACGTAACAATAGCAGTGTTTTTTTTGCAAGTCCATATAAAATTGTAGAAAAAAACGACATCGGGACTTAGGAACTTTTTTGCAAAAAGTTGGAAGCACTGTGCACGCTATGGCATGGCATTTGTCCGCTTTAAGCGCGGACAAAATTGAACCAGCAACAGCACCGTCAACAGCAACAGCGGCCGCCATTAATTTAGAGCTAATGTATTTCAATTGTTCAACACACATAAGAACAGCAACGCCAACAGCGTCGTTAGGCCAAAGTCCTAAATTTGTTATTGCTGGTGCAGTGTTGTCAACTTTTATACTGCAATATTCAGTGGCACCGTGCACAATAAAAAAAATTTTTCGATATGAAATGTCAAACAGATGAAATGACGTTGCTGGTGGCAATGTGTTTCGCGCATAACATCAAACAGCATCCAAAAACGTTAGTTTTGACTTCTCTAAACAAATTATCGATAACATATAGATGATACTCGTATCATTTTGGCATCACCGTTTTTATCAAGACTTAGGTTAAGACTCGAAAATTATCTGGAATTAGCTAAGTCCGTATAGACTTAAGTAGTTGTTGTATTTACATGTAAAGCGCTTAGTCCCGATATTGTTTTTTTCTACAATTCCTTATGGACACGCCTAATATCATTGAAATTTTGGGCTTACTATACTTGCATCTACTACAGAACACTCCTAACAATTTTGAATCGAACAAGTCCTTTGAGTTTTACATTATACTAAGTATAAACCGACCACTAAATCGAGATTTAGTATGATTTGCCCTTATGGCAGATTTCACGAAGGACTTTTAAACATTTAACAGGCTTCTAAACCTTAAAATGTTTTTTTTTTTTGGTTTCACTAAAATTTTTAAAACACCCTTACAAACTAAATGACCATTTTTGGCTCTATAAATTTTAAAAGTGTCATTGAAATGTCATCAGATGCAGTTAACAAGCGGATATAGCAGCTGACAATTTTATTTTATAACATTTTAGTTTTCAATTTTTCCAGATATACAAAATGAATAGGTAAGCAAATTTGGATTTTGCATGTTAATATTAATATTTGCTTTTTGTTTAGAATAATAGATTGGTTGTCTTCATCCGACAATGAAAATCAACACTCATATAATATCACCGTGCAAGAATATTTCCGGTTCACGATATTGACTTCAAAATTAGGTTCCGACTTTCCAAAGCGTCTGTGGGTCAGTTGTTTTGATAAAAGTGCTTTTAGTGTTTGTTTATGAAATTGGCCCTTAATCTTCTTTAAATCTTGAAGATTTACTATACAAATAAGTTTCATTAATCTAATGAATTAATCTTGTTAAACCTTCATTGGTCCAACTGTACCCTATATTATTATCGAGCTGAAGTACTACAATTTTCCAGATTAAACTTTTTAAACTATCTCTTACTTCCACTTCATTATATATAATACATTTTCACGAAAAGATTTAAAACAAAAGATCTATGTGGTTTTGAACACAAATACCCCGGAAATATAAAAATACTAATGGTGTTTAATTTTTCTTATAAAGTGGAAGAAACGATGAAAAATCATCGAGATACTTTCGTACGATATGGATATAGGTCAGTTCGAATTATAAAACAATTATTCCAATAAAGATTAAGTAATACTACTTTTTGACCAAAAGATAATCCAAGATTCAAGGCAAGAGATTTATGTGGTTTTTCAACCGCACTAAACGATAAAAAAGAAGATCACCTTTGACAGCACCTATCAAAATGTTAATGGTGTTTCAATTTTTCTTATAAGGTGAAAGCGAGAGCAAGAAATTTTCATTTGTGTCAAACGATGAAATATCATCGAGATAATTTAGTAACTACTTATTTTTAAACTATACGTATGTAGATGTTTTCACTTTATATTTCAATTATGTAATAACTTTTATGAAAATTCTTCGAGGTTTGAAGAAGATTTAAGTTAAATCCACTTACATGATAATTTCTTGGTGAAAACGTAATACATATTATATTGTTATTTACCTTAACTCTTCTTTAAATCAATTTATATTTAGTTCGTGTACTTTGTATCAAATTAATCATGTTTAATCTGCATTGTCCCAATTGTTTTACAAATCAAACTGACCTACATATTATACCAATATCGATCTTTTTCATCGATTGGCACAAATGAAACTTTTTATCTCTCACTTCCACTTCATAAGAAAAAATGAAACAGCATTCGCATTTTGATATGTACTGTCCAAATTAATCTTCTTATTAATCTTTTTGTACAATGGAATCACCACATAAATTTTTTTAATCTAAATTAAGATAAACCTTCTGTAAAACTAAGATTGTCTGATCGGAACTTTTATTGTTTTTTTGTACAGCCGATACAAATTAGCAAAGTACAGGTAGTAGAGAAAAAATAGGGTAATAAAATCCCACAAAAACTTTTTTCGTGTCATGTATGTATTTTTATTAATTGAATTTTGAATATTATCCTAGTTATCTACAACCACCACATTTTAATTTTTGAAACAAAATCTCTCACTCTCTTTGTATGTAAATGCTTGAGAGTTGAGAAGCAGAAAAAGTTTCCCATTCGGAATGTTCAACCGAGAAGAGAGGAATATTTCGGAAATATTGCACAAATGTTTTTGTTTTTTTCTGAAGTGTTTCTGAAATGTCTTAAATGTTTCATAAGTTTGGACATACCTTTAGAAATATGTACATATATCAAAAATTTTTAAGTTTCCATATCGAATTAAAAGGATTTAATGTCGATTTCCTTTTACACTAGGGATTTTAGGGATTGCGATCCCTTGTCAAATTTTGACTTTTACCACAGATTTTACGTTCCTTCACACCAAAAAAATCGATTTTTTTTTGACAGAGATCAAATCCTTCGAATCCAAATTCGAAGAGGGATTTACACGTATACGAAATACCCACACTAAAAAGACAAAATTTGACAAGGGATCGCAATCCCTAAAATCCCTAGTGTAAAAGGAAATCGACATAAGACTTGATGTTATTAATTTATATCATGTTCTTGACAGCTTCAAAAATAATTCAGTTTACACTTAATTTCTTTGATCAACATCCATTTTAAAACTCTCCAGTTCTTATTTTATTTTGTTACTTTGCGACAATAATTTCACATCTGTTTTTGTTTTGCTGTTGGAGATAATCGGATAAAATCTTAAAATCATTATAGGTTTGTTCGTTGAGCCCTGAAGTCACCCTGGGGTCGCCCTAACTCGTTTTTTGAAAAACCTGAAGTCACCCTGGTGAGCAAATTCTGTGTTTTATGAGACCTGGGGTCGCCCTGAACTCGCCATGAAGTAGATCTAGGTATTTTGCTGGGGCGAGTTCAGGTAACGATTAAACTGTCAAAAGTCATATGAGATTTCATATGTTGTCGTTTGGCGATTCGCATGTTGCATGTTATTGCTTGTATTTGCAATTAAATGTTTGTTTTACTCATCGGATGAAACATTCAGCAATAACGCGAAATTGTTTTCGTTCATTTTTAGAGCTAATTTATAACAAATTTAAAGTTTTATCAGATCACAAAATAATTTTGTCTTGCTTTTAGTTGTCAACAAAGCAGTTGAAAGCCCTTGGGTGTTTTTTGAAAACCGAAAACCCCAGTTTTTGTTGACAACTCTGAGGGTTGTCAAGAAAACCTGGGTCAACCCTGGGTAAAGTTCAACGAACGAACCTTATGTATCGCATTAATTTGAGAGGCGTTGCTATAAGTTTGACGTCTAATCGTCAGGCATCGTATAAATTCGCGACTCGTATTTGATTTGATATTTCCAATACAAATTTAAAATCTCTTCATAGTAGGCGTGTTTTTTTTGCAAGTCCATATGAAATTGTAGAAAAAATGACATCGGGACTAAGCGCTTTACATGCAAATACAACAACTACTTAAGTCTATACAGAGTTAGCTAAGACTAGATAATTTTCGAGATCTAATCTAAGACCCGATTAAAACCACGATGCCAAAATAATATTATCTATATGTTATCGATAATTTATTCAGAGAAGTCAAAAGTGACGTTTTTGGATGCTGGTTTATGCTAGTCGTCAATACAGCTGACAAATGCCATAGCGTACATACATAGTGCTTCCAGCTATTTGGAAAAAAAGCTCCTAAGTCCCGATGTCGTTTTTTTCTACAATTCTATATGGACTTGTGAAAAAAAACACAGCTATAGTATGTCTGATTTATCAATTGCACCCGTTGTCATATTACACAAATTTGACAGGGTTGTTTGAATGTTTGAATACAAAAAATTTATTCTAAAATTAAAGCTGTTTAAAAAACATGGAGCAGATCCAAAAATAAATCTTAAAATTTGTTCTTAGCATGTATTTGAATATGAAGCGAGAGGTCTCGTTCGTACAGAAATGCTTGACGAATTTTTATATTGTTCATTTATTGATAAAATAAAACAAAAATTCCACTACATCCACTAGACTGATAAACAGCATTTGATTGATTTTGACATTTAACGTTTATGACAACTGGAACACAATAGCTTTCAAAATAAAATAAACGAAGTAGAACATATTGTAAGCATATTTAAAAATATGCCAGTTGTATTTTGAGAAACACCTTCTCCGAATATGGACACTATTTGTACTTTTAAGTAACCCAGTAACCCCAGAAGTTTTCTTTTATCAAATCACATAAAATCTTCCAGATCGAGTTTCTTGCAAACGCTGATTGTGAATGAGTTCAGTCAAAATGGCATCAGTGATCATTTAAATTTCACGGTTGAACTTGATTTAACTCCGGGTGAATTTGTTAATTTAATTCTAGATTGATTAAATGAATAAATATTTTTGACACAATGTTGAAATAGAAATTTATATTTAATAATTAATTTGCATGCAGAATTATTCAGCTCCATGGTTTAATTCATAGTTACCCCAGAACTGAACAACGATGCCTTAGAAGTAAAATTTCGAAAATTTAATTCGCTTTTATAACCCTCAAAGGGGTATGGCTTGAATCTCTACATAGCCCTTTTTATATTAGTCCAAAAGGTTGCATTAATGTATTTGGAATGTATCCCTACCAAAAATAAAAATCTATTAAAATACGACAGGAAGACCCTTGAAGCCTATAGAATACTCCTGAATTTCGATAATACTTGTATATTTTTTTGAACTTAAAACGTTTTTTCTTGCTATTTTCAAAACGAAATTTCGAAGTAGTAATTTAATTCAAAACGTTTTATCTTTTTCACTATGGAGATATCGAGCCTTAACCGCCATTTTATCGTAAGCGACATTTTTTACAAAATCAAGTTAATTATGCGATTTGACAGCGAATGCTATTACGCATCTTTCCATATCATTTATTTTTCAATACAACTTTTTAACAAAAAGTTACACAGAAAACAAAATTTATCGTAAGCGACACTGATATTTTCTATTTACAGCTAAATATCGCAAATGACATAGTAGGTAGAGTGTTGTTGATATTTAATCAGCTTTGCTGAATTATCCAATTGAGGCTGCTTTTGTATCAGTGTACCCATCGGCCACTGTAAGGAATAGTACATTTATAGGAGAGTGAGTAGCTACCATGTTTGGATGCCGGGAGAGTTCATGTACAATCGTCAGTTGCGTACGCAGAGAAGGTTAAGGGGCTCAAGCCCCCCCAAACAGAAGATTATTTTTTCGTTTAAATTTTATATTTGTTCAATTTTAGCTTTAACAATATTTTTCAATTTTAATTTAAAGAAAAAATATAGGAAGGTAGGTATGTATAATGTTATAAAATCATTAGTTAATACTAACTGTAATATAGATTTTGTTTGACATTTCAAACGAATCTCAGTATTCACAGATTCTTAAAAAAAGTTCTATGCAATCGGGCATACCACATACGTTCAAACAACTGAATATACCACACTTATAAACATAATACTAAGTAAAGCACTCTCTCAGCATCGTCTCTTTTTCTGTTAAATTTTACAGTGACCAACTAATTTAAAATAAAACACAAGTAAAAATCCTATTAGCAGCATTTAGCTAAACATCCCTCAGTTTTTTTTTTTGGGCAAACTAAACTAAGATCAACTAATATTTTTTATATTTCAGATTGAAAACCTATTTAAAAATGCGTAGCAGGGCATAGTTCATAAAAACAAAAAGTCAGTCATCATGTACCATCATAAATGCTTAGACAATATTGGTGAAAGGGGTTATATAATACGCAAAGTTTTTAAAAGTAGTTTTATTTCAATATTTTTTTAGATATGGAAACAAATGTGGAAGGATGAAACCGAAAGTGCAATACCAGAAACTGTTCTAGCGTCGCTTCCATTTTGCAATCGGAATTTGTATCCTCACTTAAGAAAACATTTGAAGTTCTTTGTGTGCTACCAGTGGCGTCTGCTAAGCCAGAACGTTCATTTTCAACTTTGAGACGGTTAAAAACGTGGCTGAGTGCCACAACAACTGATACCAGGCTCAACGGATTAGCTTTGTTGAACATACATAAGGAAATCGAAGTTAAACCTAAAGATTTGGTGAATGCATTCGCAAATAAAAAAAAAAGAAGAATGGATCTAATTTTTTCACCAAATTATCATACTTAAATCAGTTTTTTCAGATGAAAAATATAAAAAACAAGTTTACAATTCATTTCATACTCGTAACTTATTCATACATATATGTGGTATTTGGTAGAAACATGATAATTCCATAAAATGATTTGCATCCTTACATTCACTTCATATCGAGCTCGAAACCGATTTTCTTAAAATTTGGAACATAATTTTTCAAAGAATATTTTCAAAAGTTTTCCAAATTTGAAGAAAATCAGTCAACCCGTTTCAGCCCTAGCTCCATGTAAGGTGGACGTAAAAACGCAAATTATTTTATGGACTTATCATGTTTGTACCAAACACCACAGTATATAAGGTGGTTGATAGTAAGAATGTCTTTCATTGTTTGATAGTTTTAGTGATACCTTGAGGTCAAACCGTATTTCTGCAGTAGCTAGTAATCAACATCTTGAATTATATTATAAGCCCAAGTTGAAAATTTCCCAAGCAAAGTACCTTGATTAGAAAGGGCTTTATGAAAAAAAACTATTCCTAAACGGTATCATGACGAGAATTTATCTTTGAGATTTAAACCTACGATCAAGGATGTCTTAAGTTAAACCGACCAAGAAAATAACAAAGACAACTAAATACTTAAATACCCTTGAGTTTTTTTTATTTTTCTTTCTTTTTAATTAAGAATATTTTTTGTCGTTATTTTTTATTAATTTAAAAATAAAATAATAAATTCCACTAAAACAAATAATGTGAATTTTTCATTAAAATAGGATTTTTTTTGTATTTTTTTAATTTTATCGTAAACGCCAAAATTTGATTATGAGTTAATAGTTAGTGAACACAAAAAGTATCGTAAACGCCAAAAACGTTAAAAATAACGTAAATTTGGCAACATCAGTGTTCAGTTTATAGTCACTTAATTGCATTTGCAAAAATATAACTGAATACTGAAAATAAGCTCGTTCGGATTTGTAACTCAGGAAGAAAACAAAAAAATGTATTTTCTGTAAAATTTATATTTTGTCGCTTACGATAATTTGGCGGTTAGGGCTCGATATGTTCAGAAACACCCCTTTAAAGCTTTCACCATCATTTCCATATAGTATACATATGTAAGTTGGATGTTTCTGTTTTTAATCTAAGATCCGAAAATCAAAGCAATTTTCAGGCTTTTAGTCAACAGCAAAGGTAATATCCCCAACAGCGATGAATCTATAATGAAACCCAACATAAATATACTTAGGTAGGTATTCAATCCTCATAATATCTAAGCTTACATAGCAAGTCTCTAAATTGATTTGTTATCCCATAGTTGGCTATTAATTGCACTCTAGCTTCTTGCCTTTCAAGCAGTATAGTTTCCCATGAGCACCTTAGACAAACCATCACGCCATTAATAGCTTGGATGCCTCTATTTCCGCATTCGTCAAATGTGATTTTGTCTGCTTCTTCGTTCAGTATTCACTCCACAGATGGAAGACTCTTAAGGAAGTGAGAAAAGGAGTTTCTTGTCGAATACTCATAGCGAAGAGAATAAATTCCATTTGGACAAATTATATCAGATCTGGGAAATGCATCCAATATCTACAAGATGTTGAGTATTATCTTCTATAGCGGCTCAAGCAGATATAGTGTCTTTGGTAGCACCAATGCCTGTTGTGCTGTTGGTGACGTGCGTCGTCGGCGGTGATGATTGTTCCGTATATTATACACAACCTAAAGGTAGTAATGCCTATGTCCAAGTGACATGGGTTGTACGCTCTTTCGGTCACCGTCTAGATGGAACAAGATATAGTTCCTACGCATAAATGGGATAAGAACTGGCTTCCTTGAAATCAACTTCTATTTGAGCTCTAGGAAGAAAGAATGGTGAAGCCATAAAAATGATTTCAAAATAGGATCTTTCTAGACATCGATTCCAAATATACAATAAAGAAAATACTGCCGTTACTTCTGTTTTTTTTTTTTGATAAAGAAGGTGTAGGAAATAGTCTGTCTGATGATTTAAATCCATTTTAAAGTCGAAGGCTATCTTAGTAAACGAATCTGCGAAAAGGGAAGAACAGCATTATAATTTATAACTAATAACAGGAGTACTCAATTAAATTCATGACACTTCGAAGCTTGCTTTCAATCATAAAAGTCCCATAGCAGTCAATGCTGTTATAATGTAACATACTTTGTTTTCCATCTGGAATTTACTAAATCTGTGATTTTAGTTTTTAGGTTTTGTATAGGGTGACCAAATAAGGTCTATAGGAACAGAAATTTAAATAAAACAACAACGTATGTATAACACAAATTAGAGTCTGGTTTTAAAGCTACATTCATGCCATTGTATGAATTAGCGCATCCATCAAATGACCGCCTCAGATACGCTGGCAATGCTTCAGGTGGTCGGTCCAATTGTATGACTCGAGACGTTATTCCGAACTAATCGAGTGATATAAAGTCTCGTGATCACAGCCGCCAATTGATGAAATCTCGCCGTAATATCACCCAGTCATACAATTTTTCCTTCACTACTTAGAGCTTTGGGTCGTTTGTATGGCATGTAGCGCCGCCTTGTTGGAACCATAGCTCGGATGTATCGATTTTGTCAAGGTCTGTCTGAAGGCGGAATTTAACAGTTTATATATTTAAAATGATTTGAGAAACGAGATATTTTTAGATCGATCCTTGTCATAAAATATTATAGTTTGTTAACCGTTCAAAATTTTAAAATTAATTTTTTAGGTAACGACAACGAGCGAGTTTCTAGTACAATATTATTAAGGTACAAAGCTCTTGTGTTAGTTTTCTGGCAAGTTATTCATTCGTAAAAAAACAAACTCGAGATTATAATCAGTTTTAACATTACGATAGTAGCAAAGACAAAATAAGTGGGACTAGCAATTCTGTTTGAGTTTTCGACTACAGTATAACACAGCTCATCCGATTTAATTTAAACCTTATTTTTTTTTAAAGAGAAACAAAAAATAATGGCACCTGCGAAGTTTTAGAAAACAGTTTTTTTCTCAAAAACTGTTTTTTTCTAAAAAACTGTTCCAGAGATTAAAAAGAAGTTCAAATAACTTAATTTAGTAAAAGCTAGCTAATATACTTAAAAGATAAATTTACGAAAAATGGTTATAAATGGTACCTCGCAAGGAACCTTTTTTTTTTTGATTCCGATTTTCTCGGAAACGGTACAACTGATTTCGATCAATTCTCTTAGGTTAAGGCTCATGAAAAGTTTGATTTTTTTTAAATTTAATGATTAACAGCTTTTAACACTACAACAAGATGTAACAAACAAATTTTTATTTTATCCAAAAATATTGGTATACCCAAAATATAAATGTTAAAAAAACTAGAACTTTGATACATTCTTCTTCTTTCACTTAGATTTTACGGTCTTTAATTTAATACCGAAATTTTAAATTAAGAAATTACTGACTGTTCTGTAGTAGAGCTACGTTTATTCCAGAAGAATTTAATAATTGGAGAGAAATTTATGTGTGAACAGTCTTAGCAAATTTATTGTAATGAAGAAAATATTCTATTAATTTTGATAGATATTTCATAAGGATACTTAAATTAAATTATTTCAATATAGTATTATTAATACAGTATTTCAACATGTTCCTATAGTCCAGTCAAATTAAATTAATTAATTCGAAATATCTACAAAAAATACTGCGTCGATTTTTTTTTGTTTCTTAAAGAGTACCTATTGGAGAGTGTTAATCCAAAAAGTTCGAACAAAAAACGCCCGTGCGTTGTCCGCCATTTTGAAAAAGGCTTTGGAAAGCTTGAACTCGATTTTCTCGGCTCCTATCATATATAGAGCTGTATTTTTTTTTAGGTTTGTACGTTAAAATATCTTCTTAGACTTTTGTTGAGAACAAAATTTGAAACCTCTTTCCAAAAAAAAGTTATCCACGAAAAACTGTCGAGATTTTGAAGTAAAAAATGGTTTTTAACGTTTATCTCGCCTCATGCTCATCTGATCAAAAAAAATACTTAAGTTGTTTTTTATAGATCACTTTATTTCCTACATTTTGGTATATTTAAATTTTATGTGCGACAAAAACTGTAGGAAATATAACCTATCAAAATGGCCAATAGCCTGCGAAAATTAAAAAAAAAAATTACTCACGTTTGAAAATTTTCAAATTTGATTATGTTCATTATGAAATTTAAAGAAACAGTTCAAACTCTTTTCCACACCACCACCGAGGTAGAGTTACGGCGCGTTTTTTTTAATGTGGTGTCCCCAGGAGGTATAATCCACGATTAAATCGTTTTCGTTTCTATATCAGCCTATCGATAGCTCAATGTGGCATAGTTTTTCATGTCGTTCTTGTCTCCTTTTTTTTGGGGCTAGGCGTGCGGACATCAATGATCATATTAACTTTGTTTGTGCTGGGATCGTCAATGGGAGTTTATTCAATGTTTTCAGGTGAGGAAAAGTCTTCACATGCGTCTTCATCTTCCAGTAAATTTTGCAAGGTAGGAACATTCTCGCATGTTTTTCCACTGCAGTAGAAACATAATAAGGAACAATTCAGACCAGTTTTCCGATAGCCACAAGCTTGGCCACACTGGCCCTTGCATTTGCAGGGTATAGTTTGCAATATGCTTTGTGGAGCTGGATCCTGAGTGGTTGTAACTGGCTCTTATCCTCTCGGAGTTCTTTTCCAACCCCATTTTAGTGGGTCATGGTGAACATCGATCCAAGTCTGTACTTGATGGTAGGTACGGAATGTGTGTTGCCGAGCAGCTGTTGCACTAGGATCTAGGAGGTAATGAAGATAGATTAAACTTAGTTTTTTTGACGTTTTAACAAAGTCGCTATATCGCAAAGAATCCAGTGACCCATTTTCCTTCCCATTGAACAAACGCAATAAAAACTTTTTCTCCGGCGGCTCCCAAAACGTTGCTATCAACATCGTTGGATCTGGATTATACCTCCTGGAGACCGCATGCCCATATTAAAAAAAATGCGCCGTAACTCTACCTCGGTGGTGTTGCGGAAAAGAGTTTGAACTGTTTCTTTAAATTTCATAATGAACATAATCAAATTTGAAAATTTTCAAACGTGAGTGAATTTTTTTTTTTTAATTTTCGCAGGCTATTGGCCATTTTGACAGGTTATATTTTCTACAGTTTTTGTCGCACATAAAATTTAAGTATACCAAAATGTAGGAAATAAAGTGATCTATAAAAAACAACTTAAATATTTTTTTGATCAGATGAACATGAGGCGAGATAAACGTTAAAAACCATTTTTTACTTCAAAATCTCGACAGTTTTTCGTGGATAACTTTTTTTTGGAAAGAGGTTTCAAATTTTTTTCTCAACAAAAGTCAAAGAATATATTTTAACGTACAAACCTAAAAAAAAATCAGCTCTATATATGATAGGAGCCGAGAAAATCGAGTTCAAGCTTTCCAAAGCCTTTTTCAAAATGGCGGACAACGCACGGGCGTTTTTTGTTCGAACTTTTTGGATTAACACTCTCCAATAGGTACTCTTTAAGAAACAAAAAAAAAATTCGACGCAGTATTTTTTGTAGATATAAAATACTAATTTGATTGGACTACTACCATAAAACCATTTTTAAGAATTTTGACTTAACATTATCGGCATAAGGGATTTTAATGAAATTTTGTATACAGAATCTCCTAGCAAGTCAAAAATACATTATAATTTCAGTTTAGAGTTCTTAACCACCTTGAAGGTGACATAAGCTCTGTTTACAAGAAACTCATGTTCATATGATAGAAAAACAGTTTTACAATAATATGACACCGTATCGAAAGTAATAATTCTTTCAAAGTGTAAGGGTTTTAGGGAGCATGCTAATTTAAAAAAGACCTATAGTTGTAGTAATCATATTCAGAGAATTACTATCAGTTTATCCTTGAGATTCAGAGATTCTTTATTTAGCTGCACTACACGAATGTATCATTACACGATTCAATATTAACTCCCAATATAGTATTCAGACATTCAATGTGCATCTTTATCTTGTTCTTAATCTTCTCCAACTTTTCTTAAACGGTTGCATTGTGCTTAAAACTTTCAACGGTAGTCATAATTTAGTGTGCGCAAAATTATAAAAAAGTAAAAACAGGTAATAGAAAATGGATCTATCCCAAATCTTCGGAAAGTTTAATATTGGCATTTTCTGACTTAATATAGGGAAAATCGCCAAGACCGGATATTTTAATTAATATAGAACCTTGAGATCAATTTGTACCCCAACCTGTGCTCGATGAAATACGAGTAGCTCATACTTCTAATTTTCCTGCAAATTTGCTAAATTGAGAAACTTAAGTATTTGGAGTACTTTCATTTCAGCAATCTAAGAATACTGAGTTGTTTTCTCAATTACCAGTGACCAGTACAGATGCCAAGAAGCATTTTTCTGTTTTGAAATACTAGTTTAAAGTCATACTACGAGTATCTTCTATTCCGCAATAGGTATGACTCGGTCTCAGGCCGCTATCTTTTCTCTGATAATTTGGGAATCTTATTGGGTTTTATTTGTGTTTTTCCGTCATAACTTATTTTTTTAATTTTAATTGCCAATATAAATTATACTGATCTTAAATTTTAATTTATAAACGCAAGAAATACAAATCTACAAGTAGAAAACAACAACTTACCTATGACATATCTGTCACAAATATCCCAGGGATATTCTGAAAAACTTAAGTTGGCCAACTTTCAAATTTCAACTTCCGAGTTGAATGAAGAAAAGCAATTTTCAACTTGCCGCTCAACTCTCGATTTTGGGTCTTGTGAATAAAAAAAAAGTTAAAGCTTTTTTTGGAGGAAGCTAAAGCCAACTAGTCATAGCTCTTACTAACAGCTAAAGCTAGACAGTACTAGCTTAAGCTTTGTTTTATGTGAATAAAAAAATGATAACGCTAAATAGCTTATGCTGGAAAATTCTAGCTTAAGCTTCGTAATTTAAGTTGTTCGTTTTTTTATTCACATGTTTCGGCTAGTTAGCTTTAGCTAAAACTGGTACATGTATGACCGAAAGGAAAGTTTTTTTGCCTCAATTTGTTATCTGTTCTACAGGGCAAGTATTTTTCGGCTAAAAAATGTTTTTAACATTTCGTATGTCAGTTTCTGGGTCTATACGTCCACAGTCCTATTTTTTGAGATATTCCCTTATGTTTAATTAACAACTCGCACAAGTTAATACTGAAAATAAGACCTAGTCAAAGCTTTCTAGACAGGTCGAAAAAATCTTGAAATTGTTGTAGCTTTAACTATAATATTCTTGTTTAAGCTATTTTTATTCACACAAATTGAAGCTTAAGCTAGGAAAACAAGCTAAAACTAAATGAATTTAGCTTTGGATATTTTTAAATAGCTATTACTAGAAAACATCTTTAACTAGCTAGCTTAAGCTTATTTTTATTCACTAAAAATCAAGCTTTTACTTAAAAATCCAAGTTTCAGCTTTAGCTTTTTTTTTATTCACAAGGCCCTTTGTATCAACTCTAGAGTTGGCCAACTTTAGAGATTCCGGCAAGTTGAATAGTAGTGAAGAAAACCGACCTAAATATATCAGCTCTGCTTCTACTTCTACTCAGTAGTCGGGTCAACTCGACATGAAAATTGACTGAGAAACCTGTTTCAGGAATTAACTGAGGTTCAAAGCATATGTAGATCAGGATGATATATCTAACCACTCGGTTCTCCCCCATGTGAGAAGTCACAAGTCACAAGCAGTTATGACTATTGATAACATTTTTTGACTTCCCCTAAAATCCTCACAAACGTGACTATAAGAAGATTTGTTGGATTTGTGGATTAATATCTTCATTTTTAGGGCCACAAGCATACATTGTAGCATCGTTGGAAACCCCAGCGAATTATCGAATACCCTGACAGTAGTCGTTATTAACCAGTTTGTTTAGTAAAATGTTTGGGATGTTATATAACACGCTATATCTTATCGCTTTATCACCAGCGCCAAATCCTCAAAACCATCATTTACTTCGTCAGTTTTACAGCTACGGAATTCTCAAAATGGTAACTAGCAAGATTGAGTATTTCTGCCCCATCATCTATAAAATAGTGATTATTGACAATGGGACACGCTAAGATATTGATCCCTGCCTGATTAGGGAGTGTCTGTGAAGAAGTGCAATTCTCAGTTGCGGTATATTCTGACAACGGTACAGGTTTTATAAAATTGTTTTGTCTTTCGAAACATATTGTTATATAATCTGAATCGATAACACCTTCTTCACGGTGCCTCCAGTAATCTTTGACACCATTCCAAGACTGTTGGTTTATCTGAGAATAGGCACTTTTCTTTCAACATGGAGATGTAAACTGAATTATTTTCTCGGAAAACTTTTTCCGGAATTGCCAGTGGATCTTCACTAGGCCACTTTCTTTATTTAATTCTTTTCCAGGTACAAGTGAAGATTTTGCCATTTTATCAAAGCGGTAGTATTACCACTGCAATGCATTACTCGTATTACATCAATAAAAAACCCAACAGTTGATTCATCCAATAACATATTATTTTCCAGTTTCGAAGAGAATAAAAACGGTTTTCCTGAATGGCAATCGAAGAAAAACAAACTTTAATATGGTGCAGCAAATAAAAATAAAATAAAAATAATTATAGAAAAAAAACTTTAATTATAACCAAACCGAGAGATACATAAACACTGAGAAATCTTTAAGGAAACACACAATTTCACCACACCGTCATCGCTAGCCAGTGAGAGAAGAAGTTGCGACAACAACCCCACTATGATATATGCCGTATCCGTGGAAAACCACTACGGCGGCGGTAAACAATTTTCTACATAGTCGGAGGAAAACCCCATAGTAAAGAACTGCTGCATGCAGCCAGCACGAAACAGCAACAACAACAACGAATACTCTTAAAATGAATGCGGAAGTTTTTCTTACATTACGTAACTAGCTCCCCGAGTTAGTATTAGAAGATCTAACAAGTATCTAAGTATCTAACCGAGATGATGAAGGTGCTCTCCACCACCGTTTGCGGAGGTTAGCAGCATTTTGTGATGCTGATGCTGCAGTAACTGCTGCTGTGTCTCTGCAACTATACTATACCGTCCGCGTCCAGCAGCGGCATATAGTAGCGCGGTTTGGCACGGAGTTTGAGGTTTGTGCTTCTTTTGAAATTAAATCTAACTGGCATGTGTACATAGAGGAGTAGATTTATGTTTACTTACATATACAAAACTTATCTAACAGGAATGCTAAACATAACACACACAAACATACACTCGCTCAAATACTTCGATGAAATTCGATTTTTTCTGATTCGCATGCTACGGTAAGCAGGGAGTTTTTTTTTGTTGCCTCTCCATTTTCAATAGCATAAATCAATTGACACGCAAAATAGTGTGGTTGCGGTAATAATTGCGTTCATTACCTGCCACGATTGGTTGGAATACAATGTTTATCATTTGACAGAAAAGCTTTTGAAGAATTGTTGGATTCCGTCATCTTTGAATTTAGCGGGGCCAAATTGGATTTTTAAGATATCTTTTAATTCGGTGCTTGACAATGTTCAATGTTTGACAATAGAATGAGCCAAGCCACCTAAAAAACGATTTATCAGAAATAGACAATAAGCTTGAAGCTTGGGGTGAATCCAATAGAGATTTTCTAACTTTGACAGATATTGCGGCCATATTGTTGTCAAACTGCGCACAAGAACTTGGCCTATCGCAGACCACAACGAATCCACATATTTTGCGTTATGACTTATGCTCACAACCATACAAACTTCAACAGACCCAGGAGCTAAGAGCCGATGACCATAGACAGTTGGAAGTTGACCACAACTTCGGTCGAAAATCATATTCACCTACGAACTCCATTTCTAGATAAATGGGTCGAATTTAGGATGATCACACAGCGGCAGTGGATAACTAGGGCATGCACAAGCTACATGTTATCGTCAGAAGAAACCACCCGATTAATGGGACCCCAGCATTATTTGTTAATTTTTCCACAAATGAATCCCTCTGAACTACGGGAACTACAGTGGAATAAGTCTCCTTAACATTGGCTATAACATCTATTCTGTTGTATGGTGTGTACACTTGAAGTCATTCATCAACCACCTTTGCATTGATTTCAAGTTCGAAAATAATATCATCAAGACTAGCAATATTTTGTAATGACATCTATGCCAAAATCGTCAGTTTTTTTAGGATGACGCTGCTGTAACCAATTTTAGCAAAGTTCTCATCGATACATTTGATATAAAAAAAAGATGCGGTGTCATTTGACTTCCTTACTCATGCATCAACACTGGATTCACAATCTTTTAAAGTCCATCCAATTTCTCGGATACATTGACGATAATCAATAGGTCCCTGAAAATTAAAACAAATGGTGTCGCCACCTCAAAACTTTCAGGCTTCAGCAGGGCCGGACAAGCTATACGTGCAAACTGTGCAAATGCGCAGGGCGCTGAACCCAAGGAGAGCCTTGCGCAAGCGTTAAAAAAGCCACTACTTCATAAACACTACCTACCTTATTTTTTAAGTCTCATTTCTTTTTATAGCTCACACCAATATTGATATTCATTATATAACAAACAGCTTATTCTGAATTTAAAGACATATATATATATACATATCTACTCTTACACACTCCAACAGTAAAAAATACATCACAAAATCTTTAAAAAGTGCCCGATTTTGTTCGCTTACCTACCTATTCTATTTGCTATTTTTCTCTTTATCAATCTACTGTTACGTTATTCATCACGCTTACCAGCGCATGTATGAGTGAAGGCATTTATTTTATTTTGATAACCCTCCCCTATGCAGTGTAACATAAAACAAACAGCAAACACAGACAATTAACAGCTTGCATGTTGATAACATGCGCCCGATGTCAGTTCTTCTATATGAAATCGAAGTCAGCAATGTTACTTAAACAGAAATTCTCAGGTACAAACTATACTCATTGACATAACAGCGCGCAAAATTAAAAGTTGCGTTTATGAATTTAAACTCTTCCGGTTGATGTTTTTGTGTACTATGTTTTAATTTAACACTGGCCTCTCTTTATCAGTGAAATTTTATCACTGTTGAAATATGGAAATAATGAGTGATGATGATGCGATGACTAATGTTGAGGTTTGACGTTAATGAGTGAATCTGTTTTATTCAATTTCTCCTTTTTTCTATTTTTTGTTCTTGCCAGTTATTGTTTACATTTAAAAAAAAGCGATTTTTGACTAATATAATTACTTTATTTGTCTATTGTTGTTAACAAAAAAAACTCAAAACAAAAGAAAGGATAGGGAATCTATATTGAGAATAAAACTTGCTATGCTCCTATTCCAGTATAGTGTATATGTATAAGGTTATGATAATGGTTCAAGCTTGAAAAGAAAAGAGGCTGGTGTTCAAAACAAAATTAAGTGCCTTGAACCAAGAGCTTATTTTGTTCAGGCTGCTTCCATTCCTTTGGATGTTGTTGGTTGTTAATAATTTCAGCTGATGTAAATTTTTTTGACATTGCTCAATGCCTATTAGGAAGTAAAATTTTAGTTTCAAGTTTATATGTTGCAAATTAATGTAGTTGGCAACTCTGGCACAACTTAAAGTTAAATAATTGTGTACCTCTTGTTAAAATTGTTTTTAAATTAAATAAACGAACTTTAAATACTAATTTTGCATAAACTGTGTTGCTTAGGAGATACAGATCAAGTGAGGTTTGAAAATCGTTGAATTATATTCATTGTAGACTTATAAAATCAAAATACATATCTTGATACGAAAATTGTTCACATATACATTCTATATATATAAGTTTAATATAAAATCATCTATCTAAAATCACTTGATGAACGAAAATAAGAGAAAAGTTCAAGACATATCCCCTGAAATTCCTCAATCACTTTCAAAAAAAGACAAAACTATGTCCTCTTTAGTTGGTTCTATGACCATAGACGAATCAAATAACTTGTTCGCTAACAATCTAAAAAATGTTGCCACAAAGGATGACATCGCAAATTTGCGCGAAGAGTTAAATGAGGTTAAGAAAGATAATTGTCAACTGAAGGATACTGTGGATATATTGAGCAAAAGATGTAACATACTCCAAAACGAAATCGATCACTTAAAAATATCCGCAAAGGAATCCAACTTGATCATACGAATGAAGAACGGATCTGGAAATACACTCGCCGAAACTGAAAACATATGCAAAAACATTTCAGATACACCGGACATTATCACCTCACAGGGACTGAGACAAATTTCAGCTAATGACGATGTTGTTACGATTTTGGCCGAGTTTAAAAGCAAACAAAATGCATTCCAAGTTCTCAAGAACGTTAAAAAGTTAAAAGTAACCGGCGTCTCAATAAGCCGCGATTACCCTCCGAAGACACGCCAAAAGCGTAGCAGACTTCTGCAATTACGTAAGCAAATCCAAGCAAAACAGCTCCGTGTAAAAATGTTACTGCGCGATGACAAATTGAAAATAGACAATATATCCGTCGAATGGAATGAAGATCAGCAAAGGTTTGTAGCCGACCCGCAAAATGGCCTGAAAACAATCATCCAAAAACATAATCTTGATGAAAACTTTTTCGAAAACTTAAATTGTTTACAAAAAACTTCAATAAAACAAGCAAATAATGTCAATTTCACAAACCAACGTCAAACGTCAGGCGAAGTTGGCTGCGGTTCGTCAACATCAAGGGCTGCTACTACTGGAAGTACATCTGAGAGTATTTCGTATCTAGGGTTAAATACCCAAGCACATTTCAATGTAAAATTTTGTAATTAGAATAAAGCCGTCTGTCAGAATTATGAATTATTAAAAATAAATATTTTAAGTTATAATGTTGGAGGTTTAAGTAATAAGATAGAAATTTTAGATTTTACAAACTTTATAAATCAATATGAAATATTTGTGTTAATTGAAACACATGTAACCGAGGAAAATTTTAAGAAATTTGAATTAAGTTTCAGTGATTATAAATTAATGTGGTTAAAAGCAATTAAAGTAAATAGAAAAGGTCGGGCAAGTGGAGGAATACTCATGGGCTTCAAAAACAACCTTAAAAACATCAACTGTCTGTATAAGCTTGCAGGAGACATTTGTATAATGGAAATCAAAGTGGATCATAAGGTACTAAATTTAATCCCGGTGTACTTAAATTGTAATAACTGGGAAAGTTATTTTACAAAGCTCGAAGACAACCTGTTTAGCAGTGACTTAACGAACATCATGCTCATTGGTGATTTTAATGCGCGAACAGGAGATTTATAAACCGAAAGTAAGCTTAGAGATATGAGCCGTTGTTCTAGAGATGGAGTAATTAATACAGAAGGAAGAAGAGTTATTGATTTATGTAATTCATTTGGGCTTAGCATATGTAATGGCACCACAGATGGAGATGCATCAGGCGATTTCACTTTTATAGGACCACAGGGAAACTCTGTGATTGACTATGCAATGGTGTCGGGAGACTGGAATAATTTAATAGATGAATTTGAAGTCATAACTGCAATACATTCCGATCATTTACCGATTCAATTAACAGTAAACCTAAAACAGAGTCAGTCCGAAGAGTCAGCTACACGAGTAAAATATAAATGGAAAAATGCTTTTGCTAGCGGATATGCAGTAGCTTTAAATAATGCTCTCCTTTTGCGAGAAAGAAATCCTTCACTCCATGTTCCTAAATTGTCTAATCTTGATGAAATTGTTGAAAGTGCGATACCAGTACAATGTAAACCAAGCAATAACAACTCTTTCCACTACAAAGAAAAATGGTTTGATAAAGACTGTATGGATGCTCGAAGAAGATCGTTTGCCTGGCTGAGATTGTTCCGAAGATTTCCCGACAACATCTTTTACAAAGTACAATACCTTAGCGTAAATAAAAGCTACAAAGAATTACTAAAGACTAAGAGACAAAACTACTCAAGGAAAATTGGTCAAGACCTTGCGGGCTGTAGAAATACAGGCGAGTTCTGGAAGATTGTTCGCGAAATAAATAAAACGTCAAACAAACAAGTCGCTCGGTTGATATTGAAAACTTAGCAGAACATTTTCGAATGCTAACAGAAGATAGTTTTTCCTCGTCCTTTCAGTATGCAGTACCTTATCAACAGAACGATGAACTCGACTTACCATTTTCTTGTTTAGAAGTTCAAACGGTGTTGAATGAGCTAAAAAACAACAAATCACCAGGATCAAACGGAATCCCTCAAGAGTTCTACAAATTCAGCACAATTCTCTTCGTAGAAAACTTAGCAAGAGCCTTGAACCAAGCATATGAGAACGCTAGTATACCAAGCTATTTTAAAGAGGCTATCATCTGTCCAATTTTCAAAAAAGGTGACAATAGAGTCTCTGCTAATTATAGGGGTATATCGCTGCTGAATTCATCGATGAAAGTTCTAGGAAAACTACTGTACAAGCGTCTCTATAATTGGGTAGAAGAAAATAACTTATTGAGTGAATCACAAGCTGGTTTTCGCGCAAACTACTCTACAATAGATCAAATCTACTCACTTACCAATATAGTTGAGATATTTATGGGATCAAAAAAGAAGCTTTACGCTTTTTTTTATTGACTTTAAGGCGGCATTCGACACTATAGACAGAAAAGCACTAATGCTGAAGCTCTACAATAAAGGAATTTCCACCAAGTTTGGAAACATTTTGGAACGGTTATACGATTCAACAACTTCTGCAGTGATCCTTGGAAGCAAGGTATCTGAACAGTTTCCAGTAGAGATAGGGTTGAGGCAAGGCTGCTGTTTAAGTCCCCTACTTTTTGCCTTGTTTATCGACGACATCGAAGAAATTCTACAAGGAGGAGCTCGAGTTTCACCAGACCTTCTAATAAAAGTGCTTATGTTCGCAGATGATATCGTTGTGCTTGCCGAGTCAACCGGAAGTCTCCAATTAATGATCAATCGATTGTTCGAGTACTGCAATAAATGGAGGCTTCAGGTGAACCTCGACAAGTCCAAAATTATGAATTTTCGTAACGGAGGAGGGCGAAACTGTCGCAGCGAAAGATGGAATTTTGGAGAGCACAATATTGAAATCGTGAATGAGTACAACTATCTCGGAATGCGGATTTCTAGAAATCTTAACCTGAAGAACCACATGAAAGATAAACTAGCGAAGGCAAAAAATGCGTTAAATGCAACGTGGAGAAGTGTGATGCACAGCAGAGATGTCGAATATGAAGCTAAATATCAAATTTTCAGAACAACGGCCAAAGCAATAATGTTCTACGCTGCTCAAGTTTGGGGACATAAAGAATTTGAAGAAGTGGAGCAGGTTCTCAGATACTTTTTGAAGCGCACTTTAAAGCTACCCAACAGTACGGCTAACCATATCCTTATGCTGGAAACAGGTCTTTCTCCCTTGTATATTTCAACCCTTAAGATGCAGGTAGACTATATTCTAAAAACAATTAAAATGGATGATAGACGATTGCCTAAGCAAATAACAATGCTGGTGATAAGAAAGAAAATTTCATGGTTTGAGTCTTGGAGTAATTTAGCCCAGTACTGTGGACTTTCACTCTCTCTTCAAGATGAATCGATCGACACGTGGAAAAGCGAACTTTACAACCTAATCAGCCTAGTAGATGAAAAAAAACGTGAAGATTTTGTTTGGAAAGCCAGGAGCTCGTTTCACAGGAACATTTATGCGCAGCTTGACTACAACTTGGCAGTTAATAATTATTTCAGGGCGGAGTTTTCAACCGACCTCATGTCACTTGTTTTAAAAACACGAGGAGAGTTACTCCCCCTGAATCATGTACCTCACAGAAGCGACCTACAGGAAACCTGCGACTTGTGCAACCTAAGAGAGAGAGAAAACGTATTTCATTTTGTGGGAAGATGTCCTATGCTTGTGGAAACTAGGAGAAGTATTTTTGGAAAGAACTATCTGAATGAAGTTGAAATTGTCGACATCCTGAATGGAGGAACTGACTGGGAAAATTTGTATAGATACGTCAAAATAGCATTGAGTTACAGAACACGAATATGCAACGAACTTTTCTAAGACCAAATATAATTATAAACCTGAATAAAAAAATTAAATTACATTTATTTAAGTATATTATTTGCCAACTGACAGACGGCGTAGGCCATGTCATCTAATGAAAGATAAACAAAATTTTGTAAATTTTATGAAATAAAAATCATTTAAAATCTAAAAAATCTAATCTACAAAGTCCGTCTGTTAATTTATCTAACAGCGTTCTAGTTCTGGAAGCTACTAAAAACTCTTTAGTGGAAATGCGATCAGAAGAACAATTCACTAACAACTAACATACAATTAGCTGCAGCCATAGCTCTAAATCTAGAAATACCATCACAGTTCCCTCAAATAACGTAGTTTTTCTAAACTAAAATTAATAAAAAACTACTTCAGGACCCCAATGACTCAAGAAAGATAAGTTGACTTGTTTATCATGGCTATAGAGAAAGAACTTGTCAAGTCAGTAGATTATGATGATCTGGTAACTGAGTTTGCTAAAACAGAAGCCAGAAAGAGTCTTGAACAAAGAGCTTATTTTGTTCAGGCTGCACTGCAAATGAGAGGCGCCACTGATGAAGCTTGTGTAGGGCTCTATTTTAGCTCGGACCGGTCCTGGTCTTCAGTGAAGCTAGTGGTGTGGAATTATAAATACGAAAAAGACGGCATATCAAGATAATTATTTAAAGTAATATTTTGTACGTATTTTCTAAGTTCAAATAATGAACAATCCAATTGACATTGGGGACAACCAGGACCGAAGTTGCACATGGATTTAAGAAAAATTCCTTTTCAAAATCTGTACATCAGACAAACCAGAGCCAGGATACGCAGAACACGTTTGCCCATGACTCGCTAACGCACGCTAAATCCATGTCACCGATATTTGCTGTGGAGAATGGAAGGCCACATCGGAGGACTCTACGAGTACTGGGGCTTCAAAATTAACTCGGCCAAATTCGAACCGATTTATTTCAGACGAGCAGATGACTCGAGAAGTAGAGGAGCCGAAAAATGCCGGATCAATCCCCATACAGTGAAGATGCTCAATAAGGAAAGCGAACTTCGCTTTCCACCGTATTCATTCACTGATGCGAAAACAAAATGGACCAAAAAAATAGGTTTATTCTAAACAAGCAGTTCATCAGGACGGTCATCACTGTTTTCTTGTCTGCTAAACGACAGCTAAAAGTCACATGCACAAGATGGCAATCTTCGAGGGGAAGATTTTGCACTACGACAGGGTACGTAAGAAACACGTCAGCTACAAGAAATTGTATCAAGAAGCCGAAATTCTACAACTCCGCAGATACCTCATCCCGACCAGAAGAAGATGCCTGCAGAATCAGACAAATCACCCAAATCCTTTAATTTGAGGAATGCTAAATCAACCAAGATATCCTGACCTGCGGAACCTTGAAGCAATGGAACTGGAAGATGAGGATCTATACTGTTCTACGCAAAAAAAATCATCTTTAGCGACGAGGCGTATTTTTGGATGAATAGCTGTGTTAACAAACAAAGTTGCAGTATATGGGATGACACAAGCCCACACGAGGTTCGCCAGGTGACAATCCATCCTCAAAAAGTTACCGTTTGGTGTGGATTTTGAGCATGCGGCACCATTAGTCTGTACTTTTTCGAAGTAGACGTTAGTGAGGGGGTCATTGTCAATGGCGAACGCTACAGAAAGCTGATAACTAATTTCTTATGGCCCAGATTGAACCATATGGACCTTTATTACATATGGTTCTATCAGAACAGCGCTACACAGCAGACGTCACTATTGACACTCTGCATGTCGCAGATGTGAAGTGGATTGGCCACCAAGTTCATAAGATTTGACCCCAAGAGTTTTTCTTGTGAGGTTTGCTGAAGTCGCAGATCTATGCGATTAAACCACATAACATAACAGACCATCGCTCAAATTCAGCCGGATCTAGGATGAGTTATTTAAAACTGGACCACTCGGATTCGGGCAACAATATGAAGCTGAAGTGGCCATTTAAAAGATGTCTTATTCCATACATAATGGCATGCATGGGCCTTTTAAATAAAAAAGAATTTTGTTAATACCTCACACACACACCTTGTTGTACTTCATTTTAACTTCTAATTGCCCTTATTGAAAACACTCAACAGTCTTTTTTAAACCTCTTTGAAAGTTTTTGTATATAAAATTTCAGTAAAATCCGTTATGTCGCTATTGAAAATTCGAAAAAATTGTTCTATAATAAATAAATTTAAAAATGCTATTTACCAAATTTAAATAAAATCGGCTAAGTCGTTTAGGCTGTAGTCGAACACACATACAAATAGACAATATGCTTGATCAAAATCTCGAGTTCGATTTTTTTACGAATGCATAACTTGCCGTATAGTACCTACATTATGGGCCTTGTAAATATAAAAAAAGCTAAAACTTGGATTAAGTAAAAGCTAGATTTTTAGTGAATAAAAATAAGCTTAAGCTTGCTAGTTTAAGATGTTTTCTAGCAATAGCTATTTTAACACTAAATTCATTTAGTTTTAGCTTGTTTTCCCAGTCTAAGCTTCAATTTGTGTGAATAAAAATAGCTTAAACTAGAATATTATAGTTAAGGCTACAAAAATTTCAAGATTTTTTCGACCTGTCTAGAAAGCTTTGACTAGGTCTTATTTTTAGTATTTTCTTTAAGAAAACCAAAATTTTACAAGAAACGGTTGGAAGTTAGTGATGAGATTTTCATAGTTTACTTAGATTTTCAAAAGAAAATGTGAAGTGGCTTTCTGATTACTTTTTAGAAGACTCAACAAAGCGTAGAGGAGGTGCACTGACTTCTGAGCAGAGAACGCAGATTTTTTTGCGATATGTAAGTGAACCTGGATTTCAGTACGGTGTAGGACAAGATTTTGGAGTTGAACGCTCTACTCTATACAAGATTGTTAAGCACGGGGCCAACAATTTAAAGGAATAGGTTGATGAGCCCATACTGTCGTACCTGGGCGAAACGCATTTGGACTAGAGGTCACAAAAAAATTTTCTATTGAAAAAACTCACTTGCATATATTAGATTTCCGTCAAGTCAAAAAAGCTATGACTAGTTGGCTTTAGCTTCCTTAAAAAAAAGCTTTATTTTTTTTTTTCATAAGACCCTACATGTCGCAATTAATAAGCAATATAATGGACATTTCATATAAAACAATGAAAACGCTTACTAAAAATTGATGTCGTCGGTTTTTTTTTTTTTTTAAAGATACATAGATACTATTTATATGAAAGTCTTCTGAAAGTGTAATTTAATACGCGGATTTTAAATCTACATGATTAATTCAGAATTTTCTTAAAAATCTCCTAAAAGACCATTGCCCTTAGGAACTTGAAACGTAATCAAATCATGACGAAAATATTGCTATGAATATTACGGGAAGCAAATAAAACAAACAAACAAAAAGAATTCCAATGGCAGCGGTGGGATTCGAACCCACGCCTCCGAGGAGACTGGTGCCTTAAACCAGCGCCTTAGACCGCTCGGCCACGCTACCTTGTGGTAGAGCATTATTATTTCAAAAAATCACATTTTTAATTGGTTTTTATTTATTTTTCTTTCTTTTTTGATAAAAATAGATTTGCCAATTTAAAAAGATTTAACTTTTTAGTTCTTTTTATAGGTCGAAGTTATAATGGCAATTTCAAGGCATTAATACAAAATGAAACAAATTGAATTAAAAATAAAATGAACTAACTATGTAACTTTTATCTCTTATAGTCAAAGTTTATTATGTTTAGTTGGAATCTATAGGCATATTTCTGCCACATATAGGGTTCAGGTATTCTTTAATGCTGATGTAATTATATAAACAAATACGAATATGAATATAGAAAAATGTTCATTATTATGAAATCTACTATTTAAATAGATAAAACAAATTCTTTAAATAAAGGGTGGTTAAATTTTAAGGGCCGATGTTGAATGTGAACCACACCTAACATTAAGCATAAAGACTTGCATTTACACGCTTACAAGGTACAATTGACTTTGACTCAAGAACTAAAGCCTCTTTACCATTTCAAGCGTCGTCAATGGTCAGAATGGTGGCAAGAAATGGCAACAGTGGATGATCAATTTTCGAAGAAAATCATATGACGATGAGGCACATTTTCTCAGTGAATTCAATAAGCAGAATTGCCGCATTTGGGCGAATGATAATCCAAGAGTGATTGCAGAAAAACAAATGCACCCACAAAGAGTGACTGTTTGGTGTGGTTTATGGGCTGGCGGCAGCAACGGGCCGTATTTTTCCAAAATGAGGACGGTCAGGCAGTTACTGTGAATGCCTGAATGGTGTTCGCTATCGTGAGATGATAACGAACTTTTTATGGCCCGAATTGAAAGATATGGTTGTGGTCAATATGTGGTTTCAACATGTCGGTGCCACTTGCCACACAGCTAACGAAACAATGGCTCTTTTGCGCGACAAATTCAATGGCCGTTTTATCTCACGTGGTAGCGATGTCAATTTGCCGCCAAGATCATGTGATTTGACACCGTTGTACTTTTTTCTTTGGGGTTATTTGAAAAAAAAGGTGTACGTCGATAAGTCAGTAACAATTGAAGAGCTGAAGGATGAGATAATTCGGCACATTAACGGCATAGAACCTCAATTATGCCTCAGCGTCATCGAAAATTTGGACCATGGGATGGAGGTGTGCCGCTGAGGTCGCGGCGGCCATTTGGCCGATATTTTGTTCCATACATAATTGAACCATACAAATATTATCATAATAAAAAGAAATGATAATAATTTGTGTTTTATTCAAAATCAACATCGGCCCTTAAAATTTAACCACCCTTTAGTTTGAGCTTATAACCTAGAATGCCATTTGATTACTTAAGCAAATACGTTATTATTTATTTATTTCATCTACCAACAAAGCCTTACCGATTACAATATTGTTGCGAACAGAGCTTTATACTCCTACAGCGCCATCTGTTGAGAATTGCATATCTCCTTTATGGAAGGAACAAAAAAAGCTCTTTTCCAATGTCATATGTATTTCCCCTTATTCCAAGCAACTAGAAAATTCTAAGGCAAGAACCTCCATTTATGTATTTCCCCTTATTCCAAGCAACTAGAACCTTCCAAGGCAAGAATCTTCGAGAACAACTAATTTGAGTATATAAGGGAGTGTTCACGGTGGCTGCGCTATTCTGCTCACACAACACCCGAAAGAATGTATTTAGGTTTCCTCCGCCGATACAAGAAGTTTGTTTACCCCTTCTGATCTGGTTGTAATCTGCAAGGCTTATTTTCGTCCAAAGCTCGAGTTCAATTTCCATATTTTAGCAGGTGCTCCAATAACCCATTTGAGTCTCCATAATACACGTTCTTTTAGGAATGCTCATCAGTTTACGCTTGAGCCCAATTTTGCACGTACTGGCATGTACAGAGATTCTTTTTTAGCCGCACTACACGAATATGGACTTACAACAGTCAAGAAACTGCTTCAAAACATTTTAGTTAATTCGTTCTTATCAACATGTAAATAGTATATTAAGTAAATTATAATTTTATTATATTGTTATATTTTTACTAGGTTCGCTAAATAAAACTTATTACTCTTTCTAGTATTTCTCTTTATTTTTACTTTCCAAATCATAACAATAAATCTCAATTTATAATCAACTCAAATACTTTATTCAAATTAAAATCACACTTGTTTTACACTTTCCACAATCCAATAAGCAGATTTTTGCACACTTCCGTAGTCAAAAATCAACTGTGTTCCGCTCACCGTGAACACTCCTTTATATACTCAAATTAGTTGTTCTCGAAGCTTCTTGTCTTGGAATGTTCTAGTTGTTTGAAATAAGGGGAAATACATTTGGAGGTTCTTGTCTTAGAATGTTCTAGTTGTTTGGAATAAGGGGAAATACATACGACATTGGAAAAGAGCTTTTTATATGCAATTTTTTAACAGATGGCGCTGCTCTGTTCGCAACAATATAAATAATTTATGAAAAAAAAATAACGAAATAAGTAAATAAGTAAATAATTATAAAAACAGTAACATTTACTTTGAAAGTAATCGCCACAATTTTTCAATTTTAATATAATCGGAATTTGTAATGATTAGATTATGTTGTCAAATGATCTAGTTCATGAACATATCCTTTTTTTAAATAATTTTTTTTGACCAACAGACCAAGCAGGTTGTGCAACATTAAGAATCAAAATGTCTTAATGTAACTGGAAGGCTAGATCGTTTTCTTGGACAGTTCTTAATGTGAACATTAGAGGGCTCAACAAAACACACCTAATACAAAGTATGCGGACACTCAGGTAAGAAAACAGATTTTCAAAATAATGTGCTGAATTTGTGACCGTTCACTGGGATGGAGAATTGCTACCTGGGTTTAACGTAAGAAGTTCAAAAGAAGAACGACTTCCTATCGTTATAAGATTTTGCAGTAAAGAACAGCTTCTTGCTATTCCAAAAATTGAAAATTCTTCGGAAACAGAGCAGTCTCCGGCTGTCTTAACAACGCCTAATGATTGGAATGTTGACGATAAAGTTAAGATTATGTGCTGGGATACAACAACATCGAATACAGGTCGTTTTAATGGTGCTTGTGTCCTCTTACACTTGGTTTTAAAGAGCGCGTTTGAAACGAAAGTTTTCCAATTAACTGTAAGCCCAAGCCCAGATATTCCACTTTTCAAGAAGTTTCGAGAAAATTGTAAAATTCTTGATTCTTCCAAATTTCAAAATGGAAACGAAGCAGTAAGAAGCACTTCCAAGACGTAACAATAAGAAATTTACTCGACTTTTATTCTGCTGAACTGAAAAAATCAACCACAACTACAGTGAGAGACAACTAGCGAGAACTTATTGAATTCTTCATCATATATTTGGGAGGTAATACTGGAGATCAGACCCCAGGTGCAATGCATCAAGCAAGATGGATGGCAAGGGCTATTTATTTCCTCAAAATATATTTATTACAATCACAGATAATATTAAACAAAAAAGAAAGACAAGCCCTTGAAGATGTTTGTGTATTCATTGTCACATTTTATCTTAAACCATGGCTTGAATGTAATCTGGCGGTGAAGGCACCCTATCAAGATATCAATTTTATAAAAACATTAAAAGCCTACGAACGAATAGATTCATCAATTTTAAAGGCAGCTCTAAACAAGTTTTGTCAGCACTTACATATACTATTTAACTGAAGAAACTGTAATTTTATTTCTTTTTGATGATGGTGTTTGATGTCCAAACAAAAGCGAAAATGGCAAACAACCTAACAAAGGAATTTCATGCCGACGAAACAAAACGATATGTTCCTTCACAGGATGAGATGCGGTTCTCATTATATGGTAATTGTTTAAAATGTTTATATTTCATGTAGCAATAATTTTGAATATTATTTCAAAGAAAACGCTTGATGATTTTGTAACTGCAAGGAGTAAAAATGTGTTTTCCCCTCTGCAACTTAATGATAAGTTCCTCGAATTAAGTTCCTCTAGTTGGGAAAAGGATAATCTTTACATAAATGCAAAACAAAAAGCCCTTCAATTAATACCTGTCAACGATACAGCAGAAACAGCTGTAAAGCTCGTTCAAGATTTTAACGGACTTAAATTGCATCCTGTCTGCAAAAAAGAAAAGAAACACCCTCAGTAAATATAAAATTTAAAAAATTATTTCCTTATTTATTAAAAAAGTAAACAGATTTAAACCAAATACTTTAAAATTTGCATAGGCATTTTTTTTAAATCTTCAAAATTAAGTCGCGTCGGGTTCCCATCAACCTAGAGAGATGAAATTTCGTACATGATTTGCTTTAAACAACACAAAAAATATTAGGGAGTATGCGTTCCTGAAAACCAAAAATTAAAAAAAAAAAATAGCCCATACATATAAGGGACACCCTAACAGCCAATCTCTTATAAAAATGGTACTGTGTATATATAGCATCAACCTATGTAGTAACCCTTTTCAACATCTTTTATGATATAAATTTGAATAAGCGATGTATGCTTAATTTAAAGCCATAGAGCGCCCAGCCCATGGATTTACATAAATATGCTTTCAAAAAGTTTTGGTATTGAAGAAAGTTTGCAAATTCCTTTCGTAGTTTTCAATATAATTTTTTGAACCTGTTTTAAAAATTTGAATTAGAAAAGATTTTTTCATTGCTCAATAAAAGTTCCACCAAGCAGCGAACTATTGGAAATGAGATACAGAGTGTAGGTCATCGCCCGAAACCATTGCTTAAAAATTATTGCAGGAATACCATTTACTCCTGGTATTAAATTTGGCTTTAAATTAAAAAGTGCTGTTTCAACTTCACATAATTCCAATTGTAATCTAATTGGTATTAAGCTAGATTTAAAAAACGAGGGTTGGAGCTAGAATCTGAATAAACAGACTGAAAAAAGTTAGTGCATAATTCTAGAGTTTGGTTAACATTGTTGGATTCCGAGTTTTTATATATATCATAGTTTTAGGTAAACGCAATTATGCTAACAAACTACAAAAAAAAATGTTTTAACCAGTTTTATTTAAAACTAGGGACTAGGAAATCAACAGTCGGATAATTAACGGCATCTTCTTTGTCTATTAATGTTTTTGTATTTGAATGTTTCGGCAAGCAGTTTCAATAATTTGCTCATTGAGCTTGTTGACATCATATCATATCATTATTTATTGGTGTCAAAATTGCAAATTCGCACAGCTAATCCGGATTTTTATAGTCGTTTGTTAGACTGAGGAATACTTTATTGACAACGACTTGAATGTTCAGTTATGTATTTGAAAGAAGTTCGGTCCTAAAGTCCTAAAGTTGTTTTGAGAATATTTGGACAGAATGGTCTAGCAGCAAATGCACACGCGTGTTGTTCAATGACCTAATTTCTCGTCTCGGTTCCAAAGATATGATGGTTTAAAGCAAGCGTTCAGTGAATCTACGAGCATGGATCGCGGAACAGCCTAAAGTTTGGTGGAAATCACCAGCAAGAAGAATAATATCGCCTCCTATCGGTTGTTTGTATTCTAGAAAATCAAGCAAAATTAAGTCAAGAGATTCGAGCAATTCTTTATGGGCCATTGTACTTACCAAAAGTTATAATTCTATGCTTTTAAGGATTGTGGGCATTATTCTTTATCTGAAGTTGAAAGTTAGTGTTTCTGCATGGTTCAGATTAGACGGAAGCCGGAGAATGAAAAAAAAGCTGTTTTAAATCATTAAAATAAGTGTGTATTAAATTTTTGAGATAAAACGTCGGCAACCCAATTTTAAGTTTAAGTTTTTACTATCGCGCAAATAAAAATTAAATTTTAAAAAATGATTTACGACCCGTCATTTAAAATATCGTAGTTAAAAAAAAAATTATTTTTTTTTTCAAAAATTTAAAAAATGATAAAAAAACAAGCTTCTATGGTAAGATATTATTGACAGTACCAATAATATCCTATATGAAGGTTTTTATAATACAAACTCTATATACTTCTGAAATAAATCAGCCAAGTAGAAGACTTAGCACTATTGTACCAATAATTTTTTAATTTTAATTTTTGTTTAATTGTATTTTAATTCAAACATAGTAAAAATTAAGCGAAAAAGAAATTTTGTTAACAAAATTCTAAGAGAGAAAAAAACAATTTTTTAACATTCGTCCAGAGGGTACTGTTTTTCTTAAATACACTCAAAATGTTTTTCCTACCATTAGAAGATATAGTGTTAAAAAATGTTTAGTATTGAGTTTCAACAAAAGTTACCCATGTGGTCTTTCAATTTTTTTGAAAAATCCAAATAAAAAAATGTTCGAAAAAATACTTTTCAAACTTTTTAGGAGTTTAACAATTAAAAATTATCAAAACACATTTAACAGTTTTTGATAAAATCGAAAACCAACACAATGATTCTATTTTTAACCATTTTTAGCTTGTTTTTTTTTTTTAATCTGTGCAACGGCTTTTGAGAAAAAGAATATTTTCTTTAATTTCGAATAAGAATTGTACTGTACCGTTATTTTTCGTCCTTCAAAAAAACAAAACTCGTTTAGGGAGAAAAATTTCAAAATTATATTTACAAAGTTTGAAGAATTGAAGAAGATCGGCCGAGCCGTTTAGGCTGTAATTGAATATGCAGACAGAATTGCGAAACCCACTAGTCTTCACTATGTTTTTTATTAATATTCGTCTTATAACTATCTTAAAGCTAGACGAAAATTCATAAGAACTAGCCTACTTATCCAATAACTTACTTATTGGCCCTAGCTGGCGCTCTAAGCTAAGCTCTATCTTAATTCTAATCCCTTTTGGCCTAAAAACTATTTTTATATCAAACTACATTTAATTTTTCACGAGAAAATGTGAGAAAAATCTCGGATTCTTAACTTTTTTGATTTTTTTATACAATACACAAACTAAAGTAAATCTATCTGAAGCTACTTAAAGCTACTTAAAATAAACTAGAACAGCCACATCAGCAGGTTTTTTTTTCTTGGTGCCACCCTGACTGTCCCTACCTAAAATATACTTAGAGCTATGTAAGTCGGCCAAGACATATTCAAGTCTTCGTCAACTTTTCTTATCATCAAGCAACCACCAGAACTGGTTTCCCTGGCTCACCCTGTCCTGCGGTGCCAGTCGGACACGGTCCTACTGAACCGTAGACGCTCTGATCCGTCTTGTGCGAGGACGTCTCGACAATAAAGGAGCCACCTATCCACAGCCCGTCGGCCGACGTGGTAGATCAGCGGTATCGCCATTCTATCCAGGACCAGCCCTCGACTGTCTAAGTAGAGAAATACATCGGGCGGATAAAGCCGCTTAGACGTACATAGTAAGCGTCCTTTGGGAAGCAAGCCCCAAAAATTTGGCTGTTGGTCGAGGACATCGCACTGGTTATGTGATCTCGAACCAGTTTTATCAAAAAATTATCATTTCTGATTATGTTGGCTCCGTTATATAGAACCTGGTTCGAGTAATGTGTAATCCAAGGCTACGTCTAAGGCATTGCCTCTTGTATATTTCGGATAAGCATATAGGATTTTTGTCCTATAATCGATTTAGGATTTGAAATGGACTTAACAAAATGTGCATATTGACAAATTCGTCCCAAATCAACTGATTAGTCGAACTGACGTCACCGGGACAAAACTTCAACTGAACTTAATTTAATTAAAAGCTTTGTTGAATCAATATTGTTGCACCTAAGGTTTGTTCTCTGTATAGCATCTTGCTTTAGCATAAGTTTACACGTAGTGATGGGAATACCTACGTTTGCCTTATCTGGCAATAAAGGTATCATCGTACCACTTTTGATGAGTCAGCTTTACAAATTCCTGAAATGTCCCTGTGGCTCGGCAACCATCAGAGGTTAATGTTAAACTGCTGCGCCATTTTCATTAGAGACGATCGGTATAGTTAAGAGCTGTTATTGAGTTTGTAGAGACAGAATCAAAAGATAAAATGGTTGCTTTGCTGTCCGAGAAGATGCGGAAATCTTTATTAGATATCAAGCTTTCCTTAAGACAAGAGCTGGCTTTTGCTTTATTTTATAATTTTATATTTTGACAAGATTTGTGTTGTGAGGGTTACAACCTAGTCCACACCGATCGGCCCTCTTTTGTGAGCTTGTTTAAATCATATTGCAAGAGATCTTTTAGTGTATTAGAATGTTTTCCTAATACTGAAATAGCAATGTCATCCGCATAGACAATCACTCTGTAACTCTCCACTTCCAGATATCTCAACAGCTCATTCGCTACCAAGTTCCAAATATGGGGAGATAGGACACCGCCTTGCAGCGTCCCTCTTCTGACAGATCTTCTTGTAGAAAACCCGCCCAGGTTTGAATTAATACTCGTAATTCTGCTAGTTAGCATTTGTGATAGATCAATTCTCCAAAGCAAACCTTCTACATTCAGAGATGATAGTGCAGACGCGATTGCATTATAATTGTTATAAGCGCCCTGTTTATCAAGAAAGACAACCAAGTACAATCTTTATGATGACGATATTATTCGATGGCTCTTACCAGTGAATGAAGAGCTGTGTCCACCGATTTCCCTTAGAAGTAAATGTGGTGAGCCGTAGACAAAAGTTTAGTGTCAATTCTTGTTCATAAATGGATAGGGATTAGTTGCTCAAAAGTCTTTAGAATGAATGATGATAGACTAATAGCTCCGATATATGTTGGTTCTACATGAGATCGTTCACCCGCTAAGGGTATAAATACAACTCTAACTTCTCAACATAGCACAGGAATATGGATCAGATTTAGACAGCTATTAAAGAGCACCTCTAGGATTGACAGAATAATCTCGCTAGTCTTTTGGAGTTGGGCTGGTCTTATACCGTCTGGTCCTGCTATTGATTGCCCAATGCAGTTCTTCCTTTGTAGAGGAATTGTTATAAACACTATTGCTACTGTCATTAACAATTTGGGTGTTTCCTGGGACATCTAGAAGCAAGTTGAACGATTCTTCGCAAGAGTTGATTTATGAGCCATCAGCATTTTGCAGCTAAGCAGCACTGAATTAGTTGCGAGGATTTTTGTTAATCTAGATGCTTCGGAGGTTTCCTCCTTGTTATCATAGAATATAGAGGATTTTTATATTTCCTCAAATTCCTTTTTACACTATCACAGTCTGTTGTATTTCTAGTTCTTTTTGCGCGATTAAACAGCTTTTTGCAGCTTTTTGTAATCGGTTTGAGCCCTGAGTTCGACTAGTGTGTATTTTTTTCCTTACATGTGTAAGTCGACAGGAAATTGCCAAGAGCATTAGTGAGATCCTTTACTTTACTGTCAAGTTCGTTTATGTTAGACGGAGATGTTAAAAATTTAGGTTTGATCAGGCTTTCCGATAATTGCCAAAAACTATACGGCGGCGTTTGTTATCTATAAGCAACCTGCACATTAAAAGTCTTATAGGCATAAAAGCCACATGACTTGGCGTACAACGATTTATACAGAAGCTCACCTTCTATGTTAATATCTTGCTTTTATCCAAAGACCGTTCGGGAGACTTCTATACTACAATGATCCGAGTGATTTTGCAAATATTGAAATAAGAAGTCTTCCACGCTACAAAAGGAGACAAACAACGTGTCGGGAAAAGCTTTTGTAGATACATATAGTATCACAATTACAACGTGCCAAAATTTTGTCTAAGTGTGAAATTTCTCTACCAACTCCCACTTCTACCTAACCTTACCTAACTTAGAACAGCCTACTCATATATGCAAATAAAAAGTTGATCCATCGAAATCACCACCACTGTAATCACCCTATTTGCGGAATTTTTCTTGATCAAACTCGCTGCGACGAAAACCATAGTCAAGAGTTCTAATTTACTAGGACCTAGTTCTCCACAAGCTGTCAGACGATCAAATTTACTACTATTTTATCGTTTTCTTTGAAATCGTTCCCTCATAATTGCAACTCATAACTTGAATTTATGTATCCTAAACGAAATATGTAATACTTAGGTCTTATCAATTCTATCTAATAACTCAAAACTAAAGAGAAGCTATAAGTTGCAAGTCGTAACTCAAGTTCAATTGAAGCATGATTGTTAAGTTCATAGAACTTTGACTGAATAAAACATCAATTGTGTTTCTAATCCAGAAACTAGCTAATCCGAAAATAGAAGATAATTCAGTTGAATTTCTGCACAAGAAAACCATCAAACCAAGCCGAATGTTCCACGCGAATGTGATTTCTATCAGCTTAAGCACGACACATCTGCGATGTCGGTCGATTAAATGACATCTTTATGTCAAGTCGTCAAGCTATCAACGCTCTTCCTACCCACACTCCTTCCCAGTTTCTAACATATCTATCTATCTATACCTACTCGTATATGCAAGAGTCTTAGACTCCATCATACGACATCCCGGAAGCGAATATCTTTTACTCCAAATAAGTATCTCCAAGATGCAGTCAACTGTGTGTACCGTGTGTCTGACAGTTGCTGGCTATGCCTTCGCTTCGTCTATGCCTGACTGGCTTCATGGGCTCTTTTGGACCCTTCTTCTGTGTGTACCCACGCTCATGTTTATGTCCAACATATGTGCGCTGCTACCATTATTGCTGCGTCGCATCGCCACCACCGCTCAGTGAGGAGCGAGGTTGTTGATACGGATTAGTTATGTTACCATGTGTGACTCTTTCGATATAGACAACAACGAAAGATTCAATTTCAGAATGGACACGGATGGACAACAGCAACGAAAAAAAGCTCCACAAAGTCACACTGTCTGTGTCTGTCCAGCATCTCAGTGACTGTGACATACTGGTACTGTGGGAACACATCACGCTTCCGCAATGATACCTGATACTGATTACAATTTTCTCCAAGCAAAAGGATGACGCATAAGGGTAACTGGAGAAGGTCCTTCCAATACGCAGATGGATCAGATTCTGTCGAATTTCTTCGGCATCCTCGAGATGCTCAGCTCATGGGTGGGATGTGGGAATATATGCTTATTTGAAACTATGGGAAATAATTAGGAAGTGTGGTTCCAAGGACATCACACAGCGTTCAAAATATTATGACATTGGTATGCACGACAGTGTTCGTCCCGTTGCCATTCATAAATGTCAATAAATTATCCGTTTTATCAGGGGCTTCGGTGTATCTTCTTCACAAGATCTACTTCAATGAAACTTTCTTTTCTTCTTCGCAGGCGTCATCTTGATGTCATAAATTTCCGTTAAATTTGTGACATTGCTGATTTTTTTTTCTTGTTGCTTTGTTTCACATTTCTTTTAGAGTGTGACGTCGTCGTCGTCTGTCCGTTGTTGCTTTGTAGGTAGAATATGAGGCCTCACACCTTTATAATTTCACGCCGTGCAAAAGGCAATGTATAGTTATACCTGCTTGCTTTTATCCACAATCCTGTGGGCACTGTTTATGTCTTTCAAATATTTTCTCACTTTCGGTGGTCTTTGACGAAATTTTGTAAAAAAAAAATAATAATAATGTCTTAATGCTTAGGTCGATTTCGCATGAAACCATTTTTTATTGTAGTTTTGACAGTTTTATGAGTCTGGCGCTAGGGATGAGGGTATGGTAATAAAATATCTTTTGAATAATATCGACTGCACTTGGGATGTTTTTAAATTGGAAATAATATTTTTGTTTGTATTTTCTTATGAAATGATTTTGTAATTTTTACATAAACGAGTGTCTAATATTTCCCAAACTTATTTAATATTGTAAAAAAAATATTTTTGATCAATGAAACTATTGGCCGAAAACATAAACCTGTGCTTCTATATAAAGACGGAAATCTCTACATTATATGTTGGTCCAACGAACTGTCCATCTTTAGGACACACCTTAGGAAGCTTTTCAATATATTTAAAAATAGTAATTAACCTGCTGACTGGGATATTTTTTAACCCTCCAACATTTACAAAAAGAACCTTCCTAAAATTTTGCAAGGACAAAAACATATTGACACGACATTTCATGAGTGGTCGAGGGAAGATTGAAAAATTAATTCACTTTTAAGAATTTAATCTGGTATCACTCCTTCAGATAAAAGAGGCCTCGAACGATTTTGACCACATTTGTGCATATTGACAAGTCATGGACTCTATTGGTATCGACTCCAGGCTTCAAATTAGACTTGTAAATACAGAAATGGACAAGCTTAATTGTTATATACTAACCAAATTGACAACTTGATTAGATCGTGTTAAACACACCGTAGGACTAGCTGTTGTTCTTGTCAATTTTATAGTCAAATAGGTTTGAAAAACTAAACCAATGATATTTACTACCAAAACTAAAATACAGCCCTTCGCTCTACCCCGTAGTAAGACCTTTGGTATAAGGTGGGGTCTTCAATCTAGGATGATTTTGTGGACATATAACATCGATAAACTAAAGAAAATACAAAGAACTGCTAGCGTTGGCACCATAGGGGCTCTAAGATCTTCTTGCCCAATTCATGCCTTAAGTGTTTTTCTGGACCTTTCACCACTTGATTTACACATTAGGTATCTAGTTTCTTGCAGTGTATTAAGACTAAAGGAATCGAACTCTTGGACTGCCAAACCTTATGGCCACAGCAATATTACGGAGTTGATTCAATTAGAGATCTTTTCGACTCCCACTGAATACTGCAGGCATCAGTAAAGATTTTAAAGTTATGTTCCCATCAAGAAAGGACTGCGATAATGACGTCGCGATGACGACGACGCATCGCGACGAAAGATTTCCACACAACTATCTTTACTGATGGCTCAAAGATGGAGTGTGGCGTTGTTTCAGAAATATTTTCTGAGATTTTGAATACATTTAGGTAGTTTAAGCTACCCAACTTTGTTAGTATTTTCCAAGCTGTACTCAAACAAGATCCAAACCAGAACCGGAATACGTGTATTATCATAGACAGTCAGGCAGCTATTAAATCCATTAATTCTAGTACATCATACTCCGAATTGGTCCAGCAATGTCGGGATGAACTTGTTAGCCTCAATATTAACCACAACATCACTCTTATCTGGGAACGGGCTGACGAGCTGGCTAGGCAAAGATTAGCCCTTCATAACTCAGTTGCGGAAAGAGTCAATATTTCGATCGGAACTATGAAGTGCAAAATTCTCTCAATTTGTCTTAGCGAATCAAACCGTAGATTGAGTTGAACTTAATACTAACTTATATCTACATAGAAGGATTTGGCCCACCCAGGCAAGACATAGCCAGGATCGTAGCTACCTTTAGCGGTCACTGACCAATATGAGAGGATATAGTAAAGCTAGACATTCCTCACTGTCATAGCTGTGGGTACCAGTGGAAAAAAGAAACAGTCCTCCATTTCCTCTGGAAATGCTCTGCTCTACCCAAATTTACAGCTGAATCAATAGGAAGTTCATTTTTTGACGAAATTAAAGAACTTTCGGAAATAAAGATCAAAGACTTGATTTCTTTTCTCAACGCAACAAAATGGCGCTAGGACGAACTTCGGTTACTTCTGTGCCGTACGCTGCGTTTGACTTCTTCGATCCAGAGCTAGCGGATTGAGGGCTTTGACGGAGGTGTACGGTGCGGATGGCCGGATAAGCACTCAATTGGTTTGGCAAATTCTTCAGTACCAGTCAAAAAGCTGCCTAAGTTGTTACAGTGTCGGACGAGTGTGATGGTCCGACATTTAAAAATGTCAAAAAAGGTATGTTTATTTTGTTTGCATGAACTGAGATTGTTATTAAAAACATAACCTTATTTATTTATTTATTAATCATTATTATCTTTTACAAAATTTTACAAAAATTAAATAATTTTACTAACAAAAATACAATAATTACAATGGATAGAGAACAGTTAGAGACATTTTATATTCTGCTCATAAAAAAAGCGATAATAGTGTTTAATGCTACTTCAAACAAAAATTATAATAAATGGAAAACAAAGTCAATGTGTGGTGACTGTATTTAATTTTTTTTATCTTCAAAATTAACATGATAGAAAAGTGAAGTAGATATACCTAGACAATTTTAAATTATAGATTTTTTTTTAATTTTTTTTTATTTTTTTTTATTTTTTATGCAATGTAAGTGAGCAAAACTTCAATCTCATCGTGGTCAAAATCAAAAAGCCATAATTTTACTTTTTTTTCAAACATGTTTTGGGATCTTAATATCCTTATCTCAAAAAGCAGACGATTAAAAAGCTTACAAGATACAACTGGGTATAAGTTTCTGTAGTGAGTAGTACGAAAAACTGGAACGTCAACAACATGGAGTGGAGCTGCGTAGATTACGATTATCAAATATTGGGCTTTGAGAATATCCACCTCTTATAAAAAAATTTTTGACACTCTAAAATAAAATAAATGTTTAACTGGTAGTATTTTCACAGATCTAAATAATACCATCGAGTGAGCAAGGCGATGCGCCTTACTGATTCTTCTAATAGCACACTTTTGCAGGATGGAAAGTGGTTTCAAGTTGGTGGAGTATGCACTCCCCCAACAAACTTATTCCGTACTGCAATTTAGAGTGTAAAATTTCATGATACACTGTTGTAAGTGTTTGGTTAGAAGAAATTTTTCTTAATCGATAAAAACAACTAGTTAAATTTCTTAGGTAAGTTTTCAATTCCGAAACATGCTGTGTCCATTTCATATTTTGGTCAAGAGTTATACCAAGATATTTAAAGCTTTTAAAAACTTCAAGTCTAAAACATTTCGAATCGCATATTATTTTTTCATTATATGTTGCACCAGACTCTGAGGTGCAGTTACAGTTAACTATGTTAAATTTTTGGGAATCACAAGAATGAAAATAAATATCAGAATATGGTATCTGAGCCGATCCCAGACAGAAAAACATTAATTTGGTTTTGTTGCTTACAGTTAACTTGTGAGTAGCAAATCATAATCTTAGTAGATAAACGTCATGGTTTAGTTCGGTTATAAGATTCAGAGGACTCGTTGACCCACAAGCCTGCGAGAGGGAGAGAAAACAACGAATTAATGAAGACAAGAAAAAGAATGGGACCTAACACAGACCCTTGGGGTACACCAGACCTTAGAAACTTGTGGTTACTTAAACAATTTCTTACTTTAACTCTTTGTTTTCGTTCCTTTAGATATGATGCAAACCAGTTGTGAATCAAGCCACGAAACCCTGCATCATAAAGCTTACTCAAGATAATGTCATGAGAAACCGTGTCAAAAGCTTTTGAAATATCAACAAATAGACCAGCGCAGAACTTCCTTTGATCCAAAGATTTGTCAATAAAGGAGCAAAAACTTAGAAGAGCATCCTCAGTCGAACACCCTTCTCTAAATCCGAATTGTAATGGGCTAAAAAAGTTTATTCTTGTTAGATGTGTGCACATTCGTTTTTTAATTGATTTTTCAAATACCTTGGAAATCGATGCAAGTAAAGAAATAGGCCTTTAATTATTTGTATCTTTTCGGTTTCCTTTTTTAAAAAGAGGTAATACGTCTGCAGATTTTAAATTATCAGGGAACACGCCATTAAATATACTGAAATTAAATAAATACGCAAAGATATCAACCAAGTTAGGCGCAATTTTCTTGAGGGTAACATTAGAGATTCCATTGTTTCCCTGAGATTTAGAGTTATTTAATGAGTATATCGTTTTTAAGAACTCTAATCCCGTAATTTCTTCAAAAAAGAAGTTATTTGCCGAAGGCGTACTTTCAACCATTTGAGACCTTACACAACTGTTGCAAACCAAACTACCGTTATTTTCTGCAGGCGCATTTCCAACCGAGGCAAGAAATTCATTAAATAAATTGGCTACTACTACAGGCTCTTCAATTTCTGTATCTTGATCGATCAAAACAACTTATTTTAACTGATGAGAACGGTTTCTATTGACAACACTATTGATAAGGTTCCATTCTTTTTTTGGGTTACCTAGCGCATCCTGAAATTTAAATGAAAAGTAGTTATCACGGCAAGAAGAAATTTCCTTTTTAATACCCTTGCTCATTTTTTTAAACCGATTTTTTAAGTTGGAGTTAAGTGGATACGTATAACATAATTTTTGGATTTTATTTTTGTATTTAACTTTTTTTAAAATACGAGAGTTTATCCACGGTTTTAATTTCACTTGAGATTTTTCTTTTATAGCAGAGAAACTAGAAATTCTCATATACTCGTAGTTTTGGAGAATGTTCAAAAACAAGTCGTATGCCTTTGAAGCATTATCCTCGGCATCCTTATCCTATACTTACCAGGATACTAGTTACAAATCATTTAAAATTAAGAAAGAGTGAGTAGGCTACTTTAAAGTGCGCTATTTATTTTTAAAATTCTGAGTCTCTTAAACATAAAAGCAAGTTCGTGTGATGCGGTGTGAAAATAAAACTCAGTAACACTTACGTCAAGTAGTTCCTACTACAGAAAATAAAATGCAAGATTGCGTCGCCGTCGTGAGTCTAAGAGTTTTCGATATTTTGAGCTTAAAAATGCTATTTGATATCTTAAGGTAATAGTACGGTCTAGAATGCCAAAAAAACGCACGATTTTTGGGAATTTTTTTCTCGGAAACCTTATTAGGTAATAACATATTTTTTTTTTAAATAATGAATACATGCGTCAAGAGTACAAAAAAAAATTTTTTTTTTTTAATTTTCGAATTTTGGCCGAATTATAGAGGGCGCAGTTAATCTCCGGATCTACTGGACCGATTTTTAAAAAACTTGTTGCAACTTGATTTTTTTATGATTTCTAAGACAATTTACCACAATTTGACCAAAATATTATGAACAAAAAAAATGGCGACCCAAAAATAGCAAAAAAAAAAAAAAATTTTTTCAACGCTCGATATTTTTTTTTGTTTTGACTTTTTAAACAAATTGTGGTAAATTGTCTCGTAAGAGGACTTCCTTTAAATAACCCACTTTGTTTTTTTTTTGTTTCTGTCGAGCGAATTCGAAAATTAAATACTCTTGACGCATGCACCTACTCATTATTTAAAAAAAAAATTATGTTATTAACTACTCGTAATAAGGTTTCCGAGAAAAAAATTCCAAAAATCGTGCGTTTTTTTTGGCATTCTAGACCGTATACTAGTACCTTAAGCAAATATGAATTTATAAAAGAATACAAATTTGAAATCATAGTAGCGGTAAATTTTAACTAATAAGCAACTTAAATGCGTCAATTCAAAGAATCTATAAACTTGACCTCTTAATAAATTTTACCATTAATGAACATCTCATACATAGTTGTCTATTGCAAAGGAAGATAACTTATAGGTGAATAAATTATAGTTACAAAAAAAACGTTGTTGAAAATCCATCGCCTGAAAACAATTTTTAGAAATTTGCCCCAAAGTCAAAACATTGGCTTCCAAATTTATCATCGCACATTTCCTACCTGCACACAAAAATGTCTCAAGTTAATTAATTAATTAACAAATTAAAATACAATCGAAAGCAAGACCAAAGTATATAATACATGGCTTCCCCAATGGTTATGATATATGTACATATGTAGACCCAAAAGATCAACGTCTTTTGCTTCATCATCATCGACGACTTCCACGACACACAACGACATCAAAGACAACCACGACGTTTGCCTACCTCCACTCCACATCAGTGGTAACAACATCAATGGAAATCATCAAGTCGAATCGAATTGAATCAGCTTATAAGAAGAGAAGTTGGTATGGTACGTCACAGGGTGAACGTACTCGCGGATGTTAGTGGGTCACTATTTTTACGGTCGTTGAACTCTTGGCCTCTCGTGAGAACGATTGCTCTTGCAGCCAAGTCAATTTAATCCATTTTCAGAGCTCTCAGCTTGTACCACAGATAAAAGATAAAAGCTTGAAATAAGGTACAAATACAATAATTATAGAGAACGGAAGATACTTTTTTTATTAGCTCTTTGGTTGATATTTTTCTCTTATTATTGATGTTGTCAATTTTGATCACAACAAAGAGGGGCGGATCGCGTAAACTGAAACTTGAGAGATTATTTTGCTTTCCACATTCAAAGAGTCGTATACTACACTTATAGAACAGATTCTCTTTTTGTACTCGTATCTTTAAGAATTGAAACTTATGTTCATGACAGATACATACTCGTAGGAATTAATTTTCATAATTTTGAAAATGGATTACGTGATGTTTTGTGATGTCGTCTCTGGAAAATAATGAATACAAAGTAGCGTAAGGCATTGAGAAAAATCAATTTCACAAACTAGGTGTTCTGTCTAAGTACTTAGTCACACACACAGCTGTTCAAAATAATAGGGAAAGCAAAAAACCAACAATTTGTAAACATTTTAGACAATTATACGACCGAATTGCGACTACTTTTCATTATTAATTTAATTAAAACGTGCAATTTTCGATTTGTATTTGCAATTTTGCATATTTCTCCAAAATAATTATTTTTTTCTATCAAATTAGTTTTTTTTTGTCCTTTTTGAGTGTTCAAAATATATAATAGGGAATGTTAAACTAAGTATGTATATGAATTAATAAAATTTATTTAAGTAGCAGTTAGTTTTGAAATACAAAAATGTTGTGTGGTTTTTTCAATCACCAGAATGGCCTACTTTATTTTTTTTGACCGCCTCTATACCTGCGACTCAGCATAGACCTTAAAAGTTTTGACATTTACTTATCGGAATGGCGTTCCATCGCTTCTGTGTTCCAAGCCATAGTGGGTTTTAATTGTTGAAAACCTTTGTGGCTAAAGATTTTTTCAGATCCGCCCACAAATTCTCAATCGGATAGAGATCGGGGGACTGAGATGGCCAGGGTACCGCATAGATGCGATGATCGCGAAGCCAAGTACTCACCAATTTTGAAGAGTGATTGGGATCGTTATCTTGCTGAAAATGTCATCTAAGTGGCATATTGTGGTCAGCAAACGGAACATTCAAAATATCACAGTATGTTTCCTTGGTCATGATATCATGAATTCGGAGATGGGTCCAATACTAAACTAAGAAAAGCAACCATTATGCTACCGCATCCGTGTTTCACGTTACAGCATCAACTAAGCAAATGATTTACTAATCTAAAGCTCATCATTTAAAGATAATATAGCAGTTCCTAGTAACGGTTCTAATTTGACTCGCACAGTAGAACAAATAGTAAAAAAATCGTTTGCCTTGTCAAAGTAATTTCCTATTATTTTGAACACCTGTGTATATTTATTTAATTACATTCGTTCTTAATATTCTTAAAACCAAATAAAATAAATCAAGCAAATATAAATCATCGTAGCGGTTTTTCAAAAAAAAAATGTTTTTATATAAAGGTGGGTAGATGTTGAAATGTGAGGTATTAACAAAATTCTTATTTTATTTGAAAATCGCATGTATGCCATTATGTATGGAATATAACACGGTTCGATTGCCCACCACGGTTTTTAATCGTGACATGGATCCGAGTGATCCAAGTTTAAATTACTCTTCCGCGAAGATCCGGGTGAATTTGAGCGATGGCGTATGTTTTGTTCACCTTCAGTGCATTGCATAGACCTGCAACTTCAGGTAACCCCAAAAGAAAAAGTCTAGTGAGGTCAAATCACACACGTCTCTCTCTTACGGGCTTAAAAATCGCAACGTAATATTGCTTTGTTCAAAAGCAGCGATTGTTTTTTAAATATCAAAGGGCACGGTCGGTAGTGCCCAGCCAAGTTCTGCCACTACACTCGTTTTACAGGAACAAACTCAGACGATTTTTGAACCCCCCCCCCTATCTTCAGAACCAATGAAGTCAGAAACTTAAAATTCCGACTATATGCTAAGCTAGTCAGGCACAGGCGCCTCACCAAATTTCAATTTTCTAGCACAAGCGGTTCCTGAGATATAAGGCCTCAAAAATCACAAAAACCGTAACTGACTGACTGACAGATCATCAAAATTATGGAGCACTTCCCGACATCGTAGAATCTTGTAATTTTGCACAACGGTAGATCTTGTCATGCAAGCAGAAGAAAAAATTTGAAGTTTTCCATTCAGGGGGTGTGGTATCCGCCCACTTTCTCCGAATCGGTGTTGGTTGAATGGAGCACTTCCGACTGCTGTAAAACGATGAAATTTGGTGAACCGATTGGGCTTATATTGCATATAAGGGAACAACAAAAAGCACTGAGGTTTTCCATTCAGGGGGCGTGATATCCGCTCACTTTCTCCGAAATGGTGTTGGTTGAATGGAGCACTTCCGACTGCTGTAAAACGATGAAATTTAGTAAAGTGGCAGGGCTTAAATTGCATACTAAGAAAAAAATATAAAATTTGAAGTTTTCCATTCAGGGGCGTGGTATCCGCCCATTTCCTCAGAATTGATGTATATTATATATGGCACACTTCCGATTGCAGTAAAACAATGAAATTTGGTAGAACGGTATTACTCAAATTGCATATAAAGGACCAACAATAAAAATTAAGGTTTTCCATTCAGGGGGCGTGGTATCCGCCAATTTCTGAGAAAATGTTTAATTTATTTGGAGCATTTCCGATTGCTATAGAATGATGAAATTTGGTAGAGCGGTAAAGTTTAATGTACATTCAAAGCGAAAAATAGAAAATCTAAGATTTTTCATTCGAATTGTCTTTTTATTGTCATTTTCAAACTATACATGCATTTTGAAAATTCTTGACATTTCTTAGAACTAGAGTGGTCGATTTGATACTAAATGTTATTTTAACATGAATGAAAAAAGAAAACATTTGCATACCTGAAAAAATTATGAGCTTACATACAAAAAATCTTAACTGTGATGTGAACTATAGTCATACCACTAATTAGGCTATTAATTGGTGTGCTACCTTAATTTAAAAAAGGAGTTAAAATTGCAACAAAAACATCATCGCATCCTCAACAATTATTGCTTTTTTATGACTTTGAGCAGAGGTAGGTACTAGTATTTATAATTAAGGTAGGTATGTTAGTGTTAGGTTACTTGCCAGGACAAGAAGAAACAATTAAAGCGCAAATCAAAACAACCAATAAAAAGAAAATATACCAAAAGAAATAGGAAGCTATAAACTATATTGATTTTAGTAGATAGAGTCCACCCTTCTATCTTTTCGTATCTTTCGGGATTTTGACATGGCAAAATATTAAAATCTTTGCAAAAAGGAGTGAGATCAGACCAAAAATATAAATGTTAAAAAAAGAGCCAAGTTCTTCTATACAAAAACCTTTGTGTAACAAGTCAGCCGTGAAAAGTACTGAGATCTAAAAGTACGCCAAGTTATTACTTCATGAAGGTTTAATACCGAATATTAAAAGTAGAATAATATTGAAACAGCTACAATCTAATAGAGAAATTTTATTATTTAATGATTACTGACTAAATTTTGATGGGCTTATGTACTTGGCAAGTTTTTTTTTATGCCCAATTCGAAAGGTTTGAAAAACCATCAAATTTTAGTCAGTAATCATTAAATAATAAAATTTCTTTATTACATTGTAGCTGTTTCAATATTATTCTACATTAAATATTCGCTTTTATACCTTCATGAAGTAAGAACTTGGTGTACTTTTAGATCTCACTACTTTTCACGGCTGACTTGTTACACAAAGGTTTTTGTATAGAAGAATTTGGCTCTTTTTTTAACACTTATGTTTTTGGTCTGATTGAATTTCACTGAAATTTATTTATTATTTATAATGGCAACTGTATTTTCTCTATTAGTAAATGACTTTGTATATATTCAAATCAAGCCACTATTTTTCCCACACTTATAATTCTAAAAATGCCTTAAAATATCTCTATATAGCTGTACATAATGCTTTCCCCCAAAACACATACATATTATGTTTTTATGGACCATATCCTGTAACTATCGTATCGATAGAAATATGGGCGAATAAAGCGCCAGTTATACACATGCATACGAAGCCATCATTTAAACTTATCATTGACTTTTTATCGTTAATTTCAAGAAAGTGTCACTTTGGACTAACTCCTCCGACTTTTTTTACGTCTCTGTTCAAAGTAAAGGAACGAACCTATCTACTTCATAATTTAAATGTTGCAAGAAAAAGAATGCACCATTGGACTCCGCTACCTAACGTAAAGTTTGTTAAGTCAGATACATTGTTCAAATGCATGATAAGAACTTGCAAGTGTATTGGTAAATTCGGATTGAAGTTGCATATACACATATCAAGCATGAGTCTTCAATCTTTTATTTTTACATCGACGACGGTATGGTGAGAGGACGTTGCGCTTTGTCAGTTTTTTTTCGGCAAAATTGTGATTTTACGAATTTCTTTAAGTTTTTTTTTTAATTTTCACCGAGTAATTTGCTATTTATTTTGTCTGTCCATTTCATCATACAATTTTTGTTTACTGTTTTAATATTTAAATCAGTGCTTATGTTATGCTGTGTTCTCATCTCTTCAAGGTACTATACGCAAATAAACCAATAAATGCATGATCAATCATCAATCAATATACACTACTTCAATGCAGGACGCTAGATTGAAAGAAAATCAAAAGATTTTGATTTTGCTTCAAGCCTACATTCAATCTATACGTGTGATTTTTTCCCTAATACACTTACGCGTGCTTCTCATGCATTTGAACAGTGTATATCTGGCTTTAGACTTATGTTTAAAAAGGGATGTTGCTTTATACAACATTAAATGTTGTGTTGAGATGTTAGCCGTGTTTTATTGGTTAGTGAATACACTACATCGCAAAATTTCACATGGAAAACAACAACAAACGATTAGTGAATAAAAATAAGCTAGTAATTGAAATGGATAATTTAGTGAAGATGAAGTTTCGGATGTTGAAGTGTAGGAGGTGTTTAGGTGGTGTCCGAAAAAATATATGTGGCATACTTGAGGGTGTGTTCGTTGGTATTTATTTTGTTATACTTTGCCTTTGATAATCCAAAGTGTGATCGCTCCGAAATTTATAGAACAAATATTTTTTCAAATGCAAAACTTTAATTCATACCATAATTCCGGCTTTACACTATGGCACTAATTTTGTCATAAAATATTGAATATTGAAATATTGAATTCGATTGATATGTTTTATCAGTTTACTGGCATTTGTTCAAAAATGCCGTATAACTGCGGCATTATACTGAATTTATATAACAACTGAAAAGAATTAAGCTAAACTCTCAGAACACCTATTTTATTTTTTTAGTATCGTTATAACTTTATATGACTCTTTAACATTAAAAAACGTCAAAATAGGTCTGTTTACTTAGTTCTTTGCACGAACTACTATTGTTTTAAGGTTGCTCAGAATCAATTTATTAAAAGAAATTGCCTTAGGCTAGGCTGTTTTGCAACTGTTTGGTTTAAGAAACTAAAAAGTGTGTGTTTGACACAAACTAAACGATTGCCTAAAATGAGTTCGCTATTTTGTGTAACAAATAATTATATGCACCTGCGCGGACATTCAACCAAATAGTTCATCTGTTTTCTATAAGTATAAAAACAGTGTTGTTTGTGCAACTAAAAATTGAATGTGCGCTCTACTACTTTAAAGTTAGGAAATACGAGTATATAAGAAGTATAATACTACTACGTTAATAAGAGGCTGTTTAAAATTTTGCGCCAATGTCATTTTATTGAGTACTATGTTTTTTTTCTCCAATACTCAGTATATATATGCGATATATTTTCGCACTTTTGTAAGTTTTAAATCAAATTTAACAGTGAGAAGAACTCTAAATCAACTCGATATGCATTTTCATGAATATTTCAACTCAATCTGCATTTTCATGAATATTTTAACTCCAGCTTAAAAACGAGATACAGATCTTTCGAACACATCCGAGTCCGAGTAAGTTAATTCTTAATTCCACAAGTAGGAAGGAACAAGGAAGAGTGAGTTAAAGAGTGAATAAAGCGTTTTTTTGGTACTTGTATTACTGCGCTAGATATAGATTACCAATAAAACGCGCCTATTATCTGATACGAAATAGACTGTTTTTACACGAAACCGATTTTTAATCCCTGTTTCCCTTTTGGCTTCTATTCGATTGCATGGGTGCTTTTAAACGCAGCGATTTTCACTATCAGTTAACATTGTTCAAGCGAAAAGGAGTTATCTCTTCGAACTCCTTACTCTACTCAGCTAAGCGAATTTCACTGAGCAAACGCCATATAGAAAATAAAACATACTCGAAAAATAAAGGAAACCAGAAAGATGAAAGAACGATAACTCTGCACTTTTCTCAACCTCAGCAAATGCGTTTATTCCCGCAATCATTTACGTCTCTTGCCAACATGCTTAAAAATTGCAAAAAAATGTCGCATCGCTTCAAAGCAGTCATACTAAAACTATTTACTTGATGCATGAAAAACAAGAGCGTTTACATTCGTCAAACATGCTGTCAAACATGCTGTCAAACATCACTTCTTATTAGAATTTTGACCATAGCGGACCAACAAAGAGCATATATGAAATTTTAGATGAGGAAATTTACTTGAATTTTATAATCAAAGTGTGCAAAAAACTTATACTACCTGATTGGTAGTATATACTCGTAGTATAGTTCATTACAGCTCTAAATAGAACTATGTAGCTCTAAATGAACTATGTAGTTCATTACAGCTCTAAATAGAGGTCAATTTTGCGGAAATTTTGGCGTTAGTTTTGGATTTTTTTAAAATGACTTGATTCGGTACATCTGTGAGCCCTCCATATATTTTTTTATAATTTGCACAGCTCGAGAAGTTCATGAAATTAATGAAATTTGTTTTAGGCTTGACGAACATGCGTTCACATTCTCAAATATGGTAGTCATGCAGCCAAAATATCAAAACATTTTCAAATCCATCCAGTATGTTTGACAAGCCACTAGATGGAGCGTTCACATTATCAAAATCAAGCCATAGTCATGCCGTTCTTGTCAAACATATTTGAGATGGTGACTGGTGCACGAAAATATGATAATTCAGTTTGACTTTTGGATCCTGATTACGAGGTTTTTTTAGGTGAGAGGTATTAAAGGGTAGTTTCATTCCGCAACATTTCTTTACCTCAAATCGCGAAAACAAGACTCGTGTAATCGGCCCTTAATGTCTTTTTTCTGCTATAGACGGTGTTCACACTGAGCTAAGGCCTCCGACTTTTTTTTTTAAGTTTCTGTACCTTATCTTACTCCCTCTGTGGGTGATTTATAAACCGATTGACATCATTCCCAGCTTGTGATGGGAATTGTTAAAGTAACTATATGTGGGAAAAACTAATTTTCTTAATCCACTGGAGGCGTAGTCATAATCTAGTTCACGGCTTGATAGATGGAGAACGATCTATATTTTGATATAATATAGAATATTAACTCCAAATTTGGCATTATGTATATGGTATGACATTTTTGACGTATCGATAATATTTCGTTGCAGATGTCAACTGATTGCCATAAACAACATTTTTCGGATTTTTAAATGTCAACTCTGAAAATGCAATTTTTGGGAGCACAAAATAAAATGTAATCGTCCATCACTGACGTGAAGTGGATTTGTTAAAAACATTGTATGAACCCACTACCAGTTGTTTTGTTTTTCGTCTTTTTGACATATTGATCGAGAGGTGAAGAAATGTTTGGGTGAATATATTTAGTTCAAGCTACCAATGGAAAGTATTAAAATCGATTCCATAAGATGGAGTTATACATAGGAAAATGGCTTATGTGCTTTTAGAATAGAAGGATTTAAAATCGTTTTGGGGATAATGTCCTTAATTTAAGCGGTCAGAGAAAGTCAGTCTTATTTAGATTAATGTTAACTTACTAGCAAGCCATTCTGTTACTTGACACCCCGATAAAAACACAATTAGTTTTGCTCTCCAAATATTATTTTACAGAATTCGACTGAAAGCTCTTATGTTCGAATTAATAACCGCTTTCAAAAAAGGGAAATAAAATACTTGGGCATTTAAGAGTGTTGTATTGATTTGAAAAATGTTTCTTTTGAAACTATTAAGAGAATTATTAAAATCAACATCAAAAATATATACTTATCTACATACAAGCTTGTTGCTATTGGAATGTATCAAACTTTTCGAAAAAGTTCTAGTTATTATGACTGCAACCGTAAAAAACCATAAAGATACCCTTAGGGGTTTAAGTTGTCAAACAGATGTTCCGCAAAGTTGAGTTTTGAGTTCATTAATATTTGTGTTATTGATTTAATATACCGAACATCATATGCCAGGCGGGATTGGTTTTGAAGACCTGATAATTCAGGTACTAATCTGTGCCAACGATATTAAATTAAGGAAAACAATTCTGACCAAAGCAGCTATAAACATGATAGACGAAATGGAGATAGTAAAAGATACTTCTTTGTAAATTAGCATTCTTAGTTATACCATTCCGACTTACCACCAATATTTCTTACAAATTTAAGAGCAAACGCAAACGCTTTTAGTATCAAGGCTCTAAAACAGTCGAACTGGAATCTAATGGGTGTTTTTTTTGCTATTTTCTTTTTGGCAACACTGGTCTTGACAGCTCACGCAGGTTCCGTGTTTTATGTCACTGTCAAACATCTTCAGTGACCACCAACACGCTTACGTAGAGTGCGAACTGAGGAAATTATCGCAGCTGTATCGGCCAGTGTTAGTGATGACTGATGATCGTTCGGCGCCGTTCGCAGCAATTGGGCCTGTTACTCAACAACGTGGAAAATTTTGCGGAAGGATGCCTCATGCCACACAGCATGCGTAACAATGGACCAATTGAGAGGCGAGCTCGGTGAACAGTTTATTTCACATTTGGGGCTGGTCAATTGGTCACCTGGATTGTGCGATTTAACGCCTCCAGACTATTTTGTGTGGGGCTTTGTTAAGACTCATATCTATAGCGACAAGCCCGCTTCGATTGACGTACTGGAAGCCAATATTGAAGCATTTATTCGTGAGATACCGCCTGAAATGTTAGATAGAGTATGCCAAAATTGGATTAAGCGGATGGACCATTTGAGGCGCAGCCGCGGCCAACATTTACATGAAATAATCTTCAAATATTAAATTATATCGACCGTACTATCGATTCAAATAAATACTTCGTGCATTTTTCTGAATTTTATGTTTTTTTTTTTTTTTTTTTTTTTTTAATTTCCGATAGCTCTTAAAAATTCACTCGTTATAAAAATTTATTCTTTTGCTTCATTTGAACATAGATACGAGTAAAGTCCAATTGTCTTAAAGTGGACCTATAATTTTTTGTAAAGTCCGAACGCCTAAGAAGAGAAGCACTTCTTATCTCCATACTCTTATAAGATCTGCCACTTCTAAGCAATAGAGGTAGTATCTCTGAAATCATAATGCTATTATTAGTGGAGAACGTTCGAAATAAATATTATCTCTAATCGATGACAAAATGTATTACATATGCCATAAACTTGCCGGGGGATCTAGACAATCAGGCATTCGGGGTAAATCTATGCCTGTTAGACAACGTCTATTTTATAGATTTTATTGATTTCATCTTAAACCATGTCCACAATTTAACAATAGAGAGCAAATTATTTCTGTTAACATTGACAAATAGTTAAGGCAGTGATTTTTGAAAGAACTGGTGTTTTCGGAAAAGCGTAACCGTAAGATGTTACTGTTCGACAAAAGGGCCAAGAATGATGCGTCCATAATTCAGCTAAACTGTCCAATAGATACACTTATTCAACAAATGAGATAGAGATATCAAATTTTTAGTGCCGTAACTTACGCTTTTGGTTTCTTTGCAGGAATTTCGTTACACTAAACCTGAGCTGATCTCGACGAGTTTTGCTAAGAGATTAAAAGCTGCAAGCATCAAATAAGACCAATATTGCCCGATTTAGAAAATGCAGATTATATTGTACTTTTCAATTGCCATGAATAGTATGAATTATTAACCAGCTTTTCCAGTACAGAAATTTCACTTCGCCAAGTAATAAGAAACTATTTAATATCGCAGACTAAGAAATCAATTGAGTATGCCAGTGTAGAATGTATTGATGTAGAGATCATATTATTGAAAAATTGGCCCTAAAAACCTGGATAAGTAAACAATTAAGAGAAATATAAAATTTTGTGTTTTTCCCACAATCTTGACACATGAAATGTATTGGTGCGAGCTTTTACTGAACAAATTTTACATGAACAGAGCTAAAACCGACTGCTTCGAATCGAGATGGATGAATGGATTTTGTTGCTGCCTTATGATCCAAATTGAGTTGAAGTGCTATGCAAGCATAAATAAGCTAAAAGTCAATTTAATGCAACGTAAATAATGATAGTTCTTTCGAAAAACAATCCTTTTTTGACGTTTAGAAATGTCAAAGTGACATATTTTTTTTTTGTTTTTTTTTTTTTTTTTTTTGTTTTATAGACAAACCAATATCTATATCTATCTTAATTTATATTAATATTAATAAGAATAGCCAGGCTAGCAAATTTTAAGATGCAACAAAACTAAAAGTGAATACAATCAGAGTAAACTTAAAACGAATTTAAACTGTTCAAATGTTGAGTGTTTAGATGGCGCTTTATTCGATTCTTTATACATAAGGCGCTGAATCAGACATTAAATTTAATTGAATTTATCATTATAAACAACACTGAAACTTAACGGAAAAGAATGAATATAAAGTGAGCATAAACGTTTAATTCACTATAAATTGCTGCGCTGGCTATAAGTTTCATCAAAACATGTCTGGTATGTGTATTAAAATTGATAAAGAACTTAATATTAATATCTAATATTTATAATAATATTTTTCATAGTCCTTTCAAATAAATCTAAAACTTTTCTTATATTATGTATTTGGCACACAATTTGGTTTATTCAATTTTAACATTGTACCTGTTCCTGGTGGAAAACCCTCAATTATAAGGATTTTAGGAACCCCTGTAAAATCTAATGGCATCTACATTACATCCAAACTACATAAAAATAATGGAAACTTAGTACATAAAACTACCTACGTATTTTGTTATAATCTTTGATCATCCATAAATCGATCAATACTACTACAATGACAATTTCCATTGAACTCCAATTATTTCCAAGTAAAAAGAGATTTATTAACTTAAGAAAAGAGAGCCGATATGTATTAAAAGATTTCACTTTTGAGTTTACACCCATATAAACCCGCTTCACCACCCAAGTCTTTCGCCTAACTAAGCCTACCAACGCGAAACTTTTTTTTTCGATTTATGTGTCTTCCATTAGCTCATCATGATGATCCAAGCCCACAAAACTTACCACAAACACATTGACAAAATAACACACAGAAAGATCCAAAAGAAGAAGAACTCAAATATTTCGAGGCCATTAACCTCCCGAAAAAAATATATACTTGGTTTGTCCAGAGACTTTCTCATATCTCATGTGCTGCCATGGATTGTCCATTTTCCACCCGATCTTCCCATTTCCCCCGCCCCGCCAATCTCACCACCCCCTTTGACATAAAACAAATGCCAACTACCAACAATTACAATTAAAATAGAGTACCAACCTCTCCCTCAATGTGGTGGACATATGTACATGCGATGAATATGTCAGAAAAGGGGGAGAGAAAGAAACCCACAAAAATACCCGAAAATAAAAGAATAAATTGAATACGTGAATATGTAATGACTAAAAAAAAGAACAACCAACAGAAGAAGAAGGTAGAAATATTGTAACCAAGTTGACTTATATGTACATATAATATATTTAGGTAGGTACGTAGGCAAATCCCGGAAGAAATTGGACATCCCTGTTGGTGTCCATACAAAGTGATCAAAGTTAAAAATTGAAGAAAAAAAAAACGGAAAAGTAAATATAAAAACGGCTTTAACACAACACCCAAATTTGGCAACAAAAGCCAAAATACGCACTTTTTTCGGTTTGAACGGGCACTTTACTCACGATATCTGGGGGGAGGTGGTGCATTTAATTTGCCTTGTAATCCGAGTAAAAAAAAGAAGAACTCCTGCAAAATAAAACACAATGAACCCCAAAATGTGCATCTGTTGCAGCAAAATATTGCATTCATGGGAATCTTTGTGCATTGCAGTTCACTTCCTTGTTTTCGTTTTTTATTTATTTTATTTTCTTCAAGCTTTATCTTTAAGAGAGAAATTTGAATTTTTTCAAAAGAGAATCTTTCATAATTCCAGCTGATCTTGTGAGAAATTGACGTGATATTAATTTTATTCTCCGCAAAGAGTAGTTGCAGCGTGTCTCTTTTAATTTTTTTTCCAAATCTTTTATTGTATTTGTGGAGCAGCCAGAACAGCTGATTAAGTCTTAAACGGTTCAGCTCTTAAGTGTTTTTTCCTAGAAAAAAATCTCTTTCCGAAAATAGCGCATGCACCGAGACTTATGCGGAAGTAGTTGTCTGTATCGTCTGTGTCTGCTCATATACTTTTCACCCATTATACACCTGCAAAGAAAAAAAAAGAGAAAAATATACAAGCAAATAAAATAAAAAAAGAGATTAAACAAATGTGGATACACGACCTGTTCATGATCTTCACTCTTGTTATTTGCAAGAGCAATATAAATAATTCATTATATCGACTTCTCTCTGTTTCGTATGCGCTCTTTCACAATAAAACTCTTCAGATCTTTCGTATTGCGTGCAATTAAGTGCATTATCATTTGTTGATGTTTTATTTTTATTTTTATTACTTCGTGCAACTTGTGTTGTAGTGCATCAATGTGTCGTTTTTGAGGCTTGCATGTTGGGAATTGTAAGTTTGCAAGTTAACATGCGCGCACCCCATCGCGATAATAATTGATTCGACAACGATGATGTTGATCTGTAGAAACAACGAACAGCAACAGCAGCAGCACAACTCTGTGGAGTGGAGAAAGCGATCGCGCGTACGGCTTTAACGACATTTTAATGGACACCAAGCCTCTTTGGTGCATGTGGTTTTGGTGGAATGGTAGTAATAATATGGTACCTAATAAAAATTGTAATAAATACCAAGAATGGTTAATATTTTTTAAAAGGATTATTGAAAACGGTTGTTGTTGTTTTTGTAACGAGATATAAAGATGTCTTGGCATATCTACTTACATAAATGTGACAGACGTGATGCTTATGATGAATGAGATGCTATTGTGAGGCAAGGTAAATCATTGTTCAGGGTGATAAAGATAATAAAGCAATCATGGGCTTTTGAAGATTGAGGAAATGTTTTGATGCCTTAAGGAAATAATATAAAGTTGAAAATGGCATTTCATATGGACCTTGCCTCCAGACTATGATAATGAAGCGGGATTTCCCATACAAAGTGCGATCAGTGTATCAGTTAATGACGTCTGTGGCGTCTGAATTTGTGTCAAGCCATCCTTAAACTCAACAACGAAGGGGAAGATTTTGTATCGAACATCATCATGAGCGACTAGGTGCATTTCCACTTAAGCGGTTATGTCAATAAGCAAATATGCGTGTGATGCACGAAGTGCCATTACATCCACTCAAAGCCATTGTGGTGCGGCGTTCACGCGGGAGGAGTGATTAGACCTAATTTTTGTTGGGATATCATCGGCAATATAGTCGCTGTTACTGGCGAATGCTACAGGGCCATGATAAATAACGACTTCTTTGTGCCGGAATTGGATGAACAAGGCTTTGTAAACATGTGGTTTCAATAAGACGGTGCAACCACATACACAGCACGATCCGTCTCTCCCATTTTGGCGATTTGGCATGCGCAGCAAGATCGGCCAATTAAACTATCCCAGGCTTCTTTCTCTGGGCTTACTTGAAGTCACGAGCTTATGCCAACAAACCTCAGATAGTCGTAGATTTTAAAGAGAATATTCGCCAGGAATGCGAACAGTTATCACCGAAAATCTTGCGGAAAGTCGCGGATGAAAACCTTCAATCAGAATCTCAATATTAGATCAGTCTGATCGCCTAGCCGGAATGCCTTGTGGCTATAAACGTGATGGGACAGACCTTATTCTCCTGGGAGAGAAGATGATTTTGAAGATACAGAAAACTCAGAATTTCGTAGCCAGATTATTCAAGTTTTAAGGATAAGACACCAAATGAACTTTTTGAGGAGTTTTTCGATGACAAAATATGGGAGTGTTTACGAGAAGAAACTGAGACATACATGTGTCAAAAAAATGTAACTGATGTTACCTTAATCGCAGTAAAATAACTCAAATGTTTTGTTGGGATTCTTGTCCTAAGCGGGTATAATGTTCTACTTTCCTCTCGTCAGAGGTCTGATATGTACAATGAAATGGTCAGCAATGCTTTGTGTAGAAATAGATTTTTGTTTATTCTTAAATTCATACACTAATGTGCTGACAACGATGTTGATTTTGGCACTGCCAAAAAGATTAGGAAACTGCAAAAACTGATCAACATTATGAATAAGATGTGCATCGAATGTTTCGTGCAAAACACCGATATTGACAACGACGAAATCATGACAAAATATTTTGGCAGGTATTCCATGAAGCTATTCATTAAAGATACCCTCGATGGGTATCTGATAAATTTTGATATACATATACGAAGGAAAACTGAAGTAGAAGTACCTCTTACTAAGATGCTAATAGAACTACTTAACAATGTTCGAGACCTTTCATAAAATATTTTCCTAGACAAATTTTTTTTTGTAGACCAAGTCTTTTCTGTTTTTTTTTGTGGGAAAATAATTATTCTGCAACGGGAACTTTCCTCGAAAATAGAATTTACAAAGCGACATATAAATCATGATCTGAAAAAAGCCCTTTGAAGAAAAAAAAACCAAGCTTATCAGTTCAAAGCTTACTTACTTAAGAAAAAAACAAAGATGACCCCCATAAAATATTAATTCGAAAAAACAGCCAAGAGGAGAGCAAAATGACGGGATTTTGTATTTCTATTGGTGTCGTGAGTTCGTGATTGCCGGATCTACACAATTTTGAGTGAAGCCAACTGTGCCAGTGAAACTCTACTCCCTCTATAGCAAAAATCAAAAAAATGTTACAGTTCAAGTGCCTTCAATGATCCGTCGTTAAAAAAGAGGATCAGGATCAGCAATAGGTAACAAAAAATGGTGATGTGGGATTTTTTCTTGGATGATCGATGCAGTGATCCAAACCTCATTGATACTTTCGAAGAAAACAAAGAAAATGAGGCAACTAAATTTCATTCGTGCGATCATAGGGACATACCTTACTAAATATGAAGTTTCAAAGGAAAATCCCGGGCCTTCTGGAAGGTATATTTCTTCGGCCAGAGTCCTGGACGATATCAGATTTGATCGAAATGATCATTGGTTTATTTTTACATTAGACAAAAAGAGGAAGATATGTGTGGCATCAAACTGCAAGTCTCAAACAAGAACAATGTGGCATAAATGCAAAATCGGCTTATGTGTCGATTTTTTTTTGGTTTTCACTCAAAAATGTTAAATGTTTTTCATAAATGATTTTTAAAAAAAAAACTTTATTTTGATTGAAAGTTCAACAGCATTATCTGTACAATTCCTCTATTTTATTTGTTGGTTAAAATCTATATAGGGTATTTATGTAAATACTATGCCATATGGTAGTTCATAAAGGTTATAAGGCAGAACCTTAACAAATACCGTAAACAAATTTAAACGAAATTTAAACGCCGCGCCGTTGATATTTCATAGTGAAGGCGGGGTGAATTCTCTGCCATCAAACAAAAGGCATATACCGAAAACTACTAGATATTGGTATATTTATACCATTGACGAATTAGCATATATTTTTTCATTTGTTACCACTCTTTTGTTTTCAAAACAATAAAAAGTCATTAAAATACTTAAATCTGGCAGAAATAATGGCATATTGACAGTCATTAAAATAAATCCAGCATTAATGAAAACAATTTAAAAATCAAACCGAGGATCTGACTGGGTTATGTGAAAGGTGATGAATACCAATGATTAATTTCGGAAAATCTTCAACTTTACCCTGAAAAGAATGTTTCGAGATACACTGTTTTTTTTGGAATTATTAGCGTTCTTTGGGAAATCCTTATATGTAAATCAGCAGGATCTGGCGGCATAGTATCAGGCAATCTCCAAACGATTATAGATATTCTGTCTATCCTAAAGATGCTCTTTAATAGTTGTTTAGATAGATCTAGTAATATTATATCTCAGACCTATTAGAATATTATAATTCCTTCTTAAAACTTCTAAGCATATTGATATCCATTTGCCATCTAATGCTCAACTTGCGTACACTTACGTTTGGGAAAATTAGTGGAAACGGTTCCATCATAAAGAGTATACTTTGGTCGCACTTTCAAAAATGTCGACACATGTGCAATCAAATCTGCATTGTCATGTCATTTTTGAAGGTAGATTTTTATATTGGAGAGTTAATCAATCAAATGCTGACTAGCAGTATAATTAAATCAAAGCTGGGCTGATATTCTACAAGAAGATCTGTTGGTAGAGGCAAACGATAAGGCCAAATCCTTACTCGCCTTCTTTTTGATTTGGTGGCAAATGAGCTGTTGAGATCGCTGGAAGCAAAGAATTACAAATTGGTTATAAACCTCGGTGATCAGACCGATTCTAATGGGCATGGGCGGAATACTTCGCATGACTTCCTCCGCTGGACTGGACATTCATCTCACAGCTTTTTCGAACTTATTCCGATCTCTTTCAAGTTACATCAACTATTCCATCCCACAGTTACAGTTTCATAAAAGCATATATGAAACATTCATTCTTTATACTGATGGATACAAAATTGATGACTGGATGGCTGGAGGACAGACACAACCTATGTCTCTCCTTTCGTCTTCTCCATTTCTGTAGCGTGTTTGGTATCTTTTTTTTTAAACACACACGCTCAGGTGTTTATTGAGACCCTTGGCACAAATGATGGTGAAAATTAGGGATGGGGAGAAAAGAGGTGCCGATCAACATTTGTTTTGAAAGTGTATAAGTTGAAATGGCAAGGGAAAACAGTGCCAGGTAAATTATTCCATAACCTTGTTGTGCGACTGAAAACGAATCTCTGTATTTAATGGCACTTCCAAAATAAGGCTTGATGGTGAAGGGTGAACTAATTGAGGGGAAGAATGCTGCTGGTTACTTTAATGGAGTGTTGATTGTAAAAATACGATAAAACAACAATAGACGTGAAAGATTCTCACAGTTTTTAAAAGATGGGAATGATTCCGTGATATTTCCATTACCAATCAGTTTTAAGGCTCTGTTCCGAATTCTATCCAATAAATGAAGAGACACATATACCGAAGATAGCAAAAGAAATTCGGTTTCTTCGATGAAATTGGCACAAAGTAAAGGGACAATGGTATAGGGAGCACATTTTGGTTCAACAGCATTAAAACACTACACGATAAACACCATCTAAAGATCGGAGTTTAATGAGCTTATTAAAGGGAACCTTTGCAATTCCACTTCCCAAGGAGATGAACGTGAATTTGAAAATGAGCATGAGAAGCTGAGGGTCGACTTGTCATCAAAACAATGAAGTGGATTAGAAGTTTCATGCATTATAAAAATGAGGAAGAGATTCGGAGACAAAACGCAGCCTTGAGGAACACCAGCATTTTTTGTTTTTGAAAAGATCAGACTTTAAACCGTCCAATACAACATGTAGTGGACGGTCTAGAAGGTAATTTCCAATACAAAGAATAAGGGTTTCATTGATACCAAAAGCACGCATTTTGTATAAGAAAACCTGGTGCCAAAACTTTATCAAATGCCTTAGAAATATAATATAAATATATGCAATAATCATATGCTTCTTACAAAACAATTCAAGGATCTGATCCACTATTCGGTTCGATATGCCTAGTGGAACTATTGCTGCGAAAGCAAGTATTAAGTAGCTTTCGGCCTTCCAGATATTTCTCGAGCTAATGATTGATCAGCGATTACATGACCTTGGAAAGAAGGAACGTTAGCGCAATTGGAGGAGAAGGAGGAAGAGTTGCCTTTCTTAGTAACAGGCTAGACAAATGCTGTTTTCAACCTTCCAATGAAGATTCCAAAACTGTAGGAGCGATGGATAGTTTCGACAGCGAGGAAGAATACCTCTTCAGAAAAATGGGGTTATACCATCAGAATAAAGAGTTTAAAGTAGTTTAAATCATTAGAACACGAGAAGCAGGCCACTCAATAAAATACTGTTGTCCAAGAAAAATGTTGGAAATATTCTCTTAAAACGTAAAACTCATTTTAAAAATCTTTCACACTGGTTATTCTACATTACATATTACACTACTCCGTAGATATCTCTACGAAGTAGGGACACTGAAAGCACTGGCAACTGAGGCCATCACTTAACGAAAATTCAAAAAACAAAGGCGCAAAATTTTAATTAAATTAGTACGATGCTAAAGCTGTTTTAGTATAATACTATGTTAAAACAACGAATTTGCAAATTTTAATCATACTTTCTCAACCCTTTTATTAAAGTTAAAATCATCGAATACCTACTTTATTTTTTTAGTACAGTAAAACTCGCTTAAGAGAAACGGCAAAATATCACAGTCTTTCTTTCACTTAAGCGAGTTTTTCACTTAAACGAACCCCGCTTAAGTGAAAAATAATTTCATTTAAGCGGAGTTCGGATAAGTGAAAAAAAATTCACTTAAGCGGATTTAAAAATTCCATTAAGCGGAGATTTAATGCTAGAAACAATATTGTTTTTATCTTTTGGACTTACTTTGAAAGAAGTTAAATAAAACAACGATTAAATATCACAAAAATAATTTATTGAAAAACGAAAACTAGCAAATTTTTGTTCTGTTCGACTCAATTTTTTTTTTCACTTAAGAGAGTTTTTTTCAATGAAAAATATTAAAAAATAACTGAAAATATGTTTCAGTTATCCGGGTTTTTCGCTTAAGCGAGTTTCACTTAAGCGAAACAAGTGTTTCAGGTAAGCGGGTTTTTCTCTTAAGCGGGTTTCTCTTAAGCGGGTTTTACTGTATCGTGCTAGCTTCATATGACTCTTTGACATTTGCAAACATAAAAAAAGGTTCGTGTACTTACTTTTTTACACGAAATGTCATTGTTTTAGGTGTGTTCAGAAGCAATTTATTAAGAAAATTCTTTTAGTACGGTACTAGTTAGAAAATGTTTAGAATTAAGAAGGAGTTAGTAAACTACTATAAAGTTAGCAAATTGTTAAGTATAGTATCATACTAATACCTTTATGATAGGTTGTTTAAAATTTTGCGCCAAAATCTTTTAAGAATTTTGTAAAAGTAGACCTATTAAAGTTACGAAAAAGAAGTCTCAAGCTGAATTTTTAAATTAGATATTTCAAATCATCTCGTTTCCCATAAAAAATCACAATTTGAAAAGGAGATAATTTCAACTACATAAATTCGGTTCAATGTTTGCGAACAACCAAATTCCAAAATTTTCAGATATCTTGCCTTGAGTTGTTGCATCAGCTGACTTTTTTTTAAGGAACTTCAAAAACACAAAGCTATCCACATTTGAATGCGGCTATCTAAATTTGATTTCATTGAAAATGTCTAAATTCGATGTACAAACTACAGACAGAAATATAAGATGAAAAAAACTATTAAATCTACTAACACCCTGATCAAGTTCAAAATTTTATTTTGGCTCCGATAAAGAGACACTCCACTTTTTTTTTTTACTGAAAAGTGTACTGAATTTCCTATCTCGGTGGCAATTAACTCCACTTTGACAAGCGATTCCAATGTACAGCAGATTTTCGTGGAATAATTTTCTTGCACCGAAATTTTCTATGGAGCTTGTAAATATGTTCTGATCATTCTTTGAACTAAATCAGATTCCAAGCTTCTCTGCTCTAAGCTAAGAAAAAAAACGCCTACTGGGTTGTTTCTCAAGGGTTTGTTCGTAGATAGAGTTGTTTGGGTGCATTTAGAAAATAAATAACAAATTATTGGACAGTTTTGTATATAAATTAAAATAAAGAAAAAAGCTGTGGTTTTGCCGTATTAGCAGTACTACACTACAAACTTAAATAAAAAAAAAAAAAAAAAAGTAAAAATATTTCAATTGCAGTACTTTGACAGCCCTGGTGAACATCCGATTCAGAATTTCGATAGTAATCATGTTTAAACGTTGCTTGTTCATGAAATTCACCATGACAAAAGTGTAATGCGAGAAACAGATTAACACAGCAACTTCAACAGCAACTTTAACAGCAACGAAAACTTCAACATCAAAAGTCTTGTGAAATAGATTACAACGTGAACAGCGTTTTTGACAGCATATATAATCAAAATAGTTTCAAATGCGAAATGAATTTGCCGTACATTATTTGATAAAAATTAACGTAAATTACATCAATGTAAACGACTTGCAATTTGTCGTACTAAAATTAATTTGTTTTTAGTAATTCTTCCATTGTCAAAACCAAAATAAATAGACAAAACAAAAAGATGGTTCTCACATTTTCATTTGAGTGTTGTACGACCCAAACGCAAAATAGTTGGCCTACTCATCAATTAACAAATTAACATTTTTTATGTGCCTATATTTTCTGGTCCCCAAGCAGTTGTTTTTTAATTTTTTTTTGTCGATGTAATAAATTACATTTAATAAGTAAATTAGACCAAACAGAACTAAATTCGAGAAAGCACATATGGCTCCAGTTTGCATTCTCTCAAACAAAGATAGTGCATAATAGTTGGACTACTCTCTCTGGGATGCAAAATAGTTGGCCTATGAAGATTTAAATAGATTTTCAGTTAACCGTTATTAAAAAAATGACATGCACTTGTTTTGTTGTTTATTGATCTCCTGTTTTATGCAAGCCAGCAATAGTTTAATGTCAACCATGGTGCGTGGCGTTGCATTATCAAAAGACCTTAGGGAATCCATAAATAAAGCCTTCGAAACGGGATTAATGAGCTATAAAATCGCAAAACAATTGAATTTACCGCGCTCATCAATTCGAAACATTATCTCAAAGTTCAAAAATAGTGGAAATGTGGAGATCGGTTAAAAAACGGGACGCCCACCAATTGGAAAACCTCGAGATTGCCGAGTTTTAAAAAAAATAATAAAAGAAAATCGACGTCAAACGGCCGCTGCAATAACTGTTCAATGGAGGGAAAGAATAAAAAAAAGTGTTTCGGTCGACACTTGCAAACGGACTATGAATAAAATTGGATACAAATTTTATAAGGTTTGTTTTAGATTTATTTAAATTAGAGCAATTTTAATTCGTTAAAAACATAGGCCAAAGAAAAACCACTTTAAACACCTAAACAAAAGAAAAAGCGGCTAGAGTGGGCAAAACAACGTAAAAACTGGACTTTAAGTCAATGGCGGTCCGTTATTTGGAGTGATGAGTCCAGGTTTGAAGTTAGCGTCGGCGACGAACGAAAACGAGTCATTAGAAATTCAACAGGTTTTTCACAAAGATTGCCTTAAAAAAACGGTCAAGTTTCCAGCATCTCTAATGATATGGGGATGCATGTCGGGGCGGGGTTTGGGTAATTTACATTTTGTAAATGGAATTTTCAATGCTGCCAAGTACAGGATATTCTGGAAAATGAGCTTCTCCCATCAATACCACGACTTCAAACCAGTGATGGAGACTATATTTTCCAACAGGATAGAGCTTATTGTCATACTGCAAGGTCTACAATGGCGTGGTTATCTACTGAAGCTATTCCTTTACTGGAATGGCCTTCCAGCAGCCCTGATCTTTCACCAATTGAAACTGGCTGGCATAAAATCAATCAAAAACTGCGAAAAGAACCATGCCGGACTCTTCAAGACCTTAAAGCTAAAATCATAAATATTTGGGAGTCTTTTGGTACGAAGAATGTCAAAAATTAGTTGACACAATGCCACGACGCATAGAAGCAGTTATCAAGGCCAAAGGCGACGTAACACCATGGTAAAATAAAAATTAAGACCCATAGGCCAACTATTTTGCACTTAAAAAAATGCTTAAATCGTTATTTTATTTTGTAAGATTGCTCTATACCGTTATTTAATTGAAGTAATTTTGTTTTTGTTACTTATTCCTATCCAAAATAAATATATCTTAAGAAAATTACTAAAATATTGATTTTATTTCCGATGGAATTTAAGAATCAGCATATTTTTGTTTTTTATCATAGGTAGTCCAACTATTTTGCGTTTGGGCTCGTAATACTGACAAATTTCACCTTAAAAGTTTAGGTCTAACGTTGATGTTGATGTCGATGTCGAAGTTGCTGTGTTAATGTAATCAAAGCCATTTAAAACCACTGGCTCTAAAAAGAGTGACGTGGTTGTCAAAGTTGCTGTTGAAGTTGCTGTGCCAATCTGTTTCTCGCATAAACCTTGTTTGACGTTTAACACTGACAGATCATAAAAACAGTTTAAGGGTGCGTTTGTATTGAAACAAAACCTCGTCGTCTGCCTCTAAAAGAAACTCTTTTTATCCTACTTACTCGAGTATGAAATAATATGAAGTCCAATGTTCTCCATTTTAATTAATTCTACAAACAAGCAATCTCACATCTAAAACTAGGTTCGTACTATATACGTACATGCCTATTTATTGTTTAAGCTACTGTCCTGTCCATAGTTAATTAATATAATTATGTACCTATTATTCATTGTTGATTGTTGTGGTTGCTATGTGTCAAGTCTGTTCTCAGTATTCGTGTAACCTGTCGGAAATTAATATTTTCACTTGCATGTTTAAATCATGTTTTATTTTTATATCATTTGTAATAATAAAAAAATACTGCATACAAATAATCTTAATAAATAATTGTTGGTAAAATGATTTGTTAGGTAGAAAATTTGTAAAGCATTCATTCGACATTTTTATTGCATGCGGACGTGCATGTTGCGTTTGATGGTTGCTGGCAAATTATGAGATTTTAAGGTTTCCGGGTTGACTGTGAATTATGAAGGCGCAGACAAAAGTCACATCATAAGTCTTTTATTTTAGTCGTTTTCTATTGGACTTGTGTATATTATTTTTAAATTAGCGAATATGAACAAGTCAGGAAGACATAAGAAGATGCCCTAAAGGTCTCGCATAACAAAAAATATGATGTCCGAGAGATGCATATGGCATAAGTACGCTCATTCAAATATTGTGTTGGGCGTTCATCATCGCTGTAGTATTTTGTTGGTAATCTTTTAAAAAGTCTCATACAATATAACAAGCTATAGTTGTATAAAAAAAGCTACAAATTAGAAATATCTAGGCCAGTTGGGAGAGATTTTTTTGTCCTGCAAAACAATGTCAATGATTTTATATGATTCCAACAAGTATGTATAGTTTGTTCATGAATTTTTTTTAACAAACCCCGGTGTACTATATGTAAGTAGTTACTTTCAGCAACCATTTTGAAAACTGGGTAATATCTTGTACTATCATCGGTCAACAAAATTTCAAGAATTTTTTTTATGGGAATTTTAGTATATTAATATACGGCAGTCATCTTTAATTCTTATTAAAATCGTATAAGTCATTTTGAAGCAATATCAAAGGGCACGGTAGTGCCTAGCCAAGTTCTGGCACTTACACCCATTTTACAGGAACACTCTCAGGATATTTTTGACCCCTCCCTATGAAGTTAGAAAATTAAAATTCCGAACATTTACTAAGCTAGTCAGGCACAGGCGGCGCCTGACCAAATTTCAATTTTCTAGCATAAGCGGTTCCTGAGATATAAGGCCTCAAAAATCACAAAAACCGTAGCTGACTGGAGCACTTCCCGATATCGTAGAATTTTGTAATTTTGCAAAATTTGAGGCTTTCCATTCAGGGGACGTGGTATCCGCCTACTTCCTCAGAACTGATGAAAATTATATATGGCACACTTCCGATTGCAGTAGAACAATGAAATTTGGTAGAACGGTAGGGCTTAAAGGACCAAAAATAAAAATTAAAGTTTTCCATTCAGGAGGCGTGACTAAAATTTGATGCACTTACTTGGAAAGTTTTTTTTTTTATGCCTAGTTCGAAAGGTTTTAAAAACTTGACCAGTGAATCCATAAAATTTTAGTCAGTAATCATTAAATAAAAAAATTTATCTATTACATTGTAGCTGTGTAGATATTATTCTACTTTAAATATTCGGTATTGAACCTTCATGAAGTAAGAACTTGGCGTACTTTTAGATCTCAGTACTTTTCAAGGCTGACTTATTACACAAAGGTTTTTGTATAGAAGAACTTGGCCACGCTAAGGCGACATGGTTCTTACAATTATTAGAGATAAGCTTAGTCGTGATTTTTGAATCACAACTTAACCTGTGATTGTGATTTGCAATTCACTGTGAGTTTAACCTGTGATTGTGATTCATTCAAAATATTACACTGGTAAAAAAAATAATTTTTTTTCTTATAAAAAAACCAAAGTATACTTTTATAAAGATTTTTTATAAAAAAATATTATATCGTTGTTTTTTAGATATTTCCCTTCAAATTTCAAACTAAAAAAAAAAAAAAACTTTTTTTTTGCTGTTCCCAAATAAATTACCTCACATATGTATTATTTATTATGATTTTTGAAGTAAAACTTCTTTTCCGGCGTTGAGGGTAAAAAATTTTCTATGCAGCTGTCAGTGACATGTCAAAAGGACACGTTATCAGCGACAGGCTTTTAGAATACAAAATGTTTGTACGCCAATGATGACATTTTGGGAAGAACAATCTGGGCCTGGTTCCACCATTAGGTATCGATGGCGTCCACACTCTCCTTCTAATTTTGTCCAAACAAATACCTCTGAAGAAGCAGGAATAATCACGTCTTCTTTGATGACAGTCCTTAGAGTTGTTGTTCCTTCATGCCCATAGATCATTGGAATCTCTGTATTCTGGTATTTGAGTACCTGGTTGCCGATATCCAAAACTACACGATGTTCTTTCATGAAGTCCATTCCGATGATGCACTCGTCACATATATCTGCCACCAAAAATTTGTGTGAGAATTCTAGATCTGCAATTCGAATTCCAAGTCGGACTTCACCATAAACCCTAGCTTCTTCTCCTGTGGCAGTTCTCAGACGATAGCTATTGGTGTTGTGTAGCCAATTCAGGTGCACTAGGTCTTGACGCACAATGGAGGCTGTTTCACCAGTGTCGATGGTGACCACACGTTTTTTGCCATTTACAGTTGCCTCGATAGTCAGACTTCTATTGTCGCGTTTAGTTTGGGAGACCTGGATGGTGTTTCTGGGGCCATCGATACCAGAAACCAGCTTCTGCCCCTCGAAGTTGGTTCTTACTCGTTTCCCTGTTGGGAAACTGTTCGGGAAGTAACACTGGTGTTAGTGTTACCTTGTTCTGAGTTCGAAACTCCGTGTCCACAATGTTGACAAGCTCTTCTTGGTGGTAATCGACATTGATGCTGTAAATGTCCAGTCTTGTTGCAATTTCAGCACTTGGCAAGTCCGTTTCGTTGGTTTCTTTGGACATCGGTTCTTCGGCATGAGCATTCTTCGACGATGGCTTCTCTAAGTCGATGTACTCCGTGAGATGCTTGCTCTGCTGCTTCCATTGTCAGGGCAAACGCTAATGTTTCCGAAAGCGTTCGTTTTCCAGCAGTTCGCACGGCCCTTTGAAGATGTATGTCGGAAATGGCGCGAACAAACACCTCAACTGCAAACTGGTTACAGATTTCCTCTCCAACATCTGTATATGCAAGATGAACAAGCCTTTCAATGTCCGCTTGGAGCTGTTGTAGAGTTTCGCCCCTCTTCTGAACTCTGGAATTGAGTTGTACCTTGAAGACTTCTTTCATATGGCTATTGCCAAAGCGTTTGTCTATAGCCTCAACCAAGGAATTGAAGTCGCCGCTCTTATCTGCTGGTATGGTTTGCAACAACTCAGCAGCTGCTCCTTTAAGAGCAAGAGTTAAAGCTATATACTTGTCAGCCTTATCCCAGCCATTTGCTGTGGAGGCTGCCTCGAATTGCTTCTTGTATATAGACCAAGAAGTTTGTCCATCAAAGGTTGGAGGTTGCATCTCTTTTTTTCTCAAAGCTTCCCCAGAACTTTCCTGAATCTTTATGTTTCGAACACGGTCTAACTCTTTTGAAAACGTCTCCATTTTGTTGTCGACTAGCAATGAAACACGTTCATCTAACACTTTTGAAAACGTCTCCATTTTGTTTTCGACTTGATTCCCTAGCAATGAAACACGTTCATCTAACTCTTTTGAAAACGTCTCCATTTTGTTGTCGACTTTATCCTCCAGCAATGAAACCCGTTCATCAAGTGCAGATACATTATTCTCGATGTTAACAAGCTTGCCTTCTAGCATGTTTCTCTGCTCTTCGAGAAGGTCTTTTTGTTCGCTATGCTGTTTCTCAAGGCGTTCGAGAATATTCTTTTGTTCATTTTTCTGCTCATTAAAACGTTCGGTTTGTTCATTTCGTTGCTCTTCGAGACGTTCGAGAACATTCTTTTGTTGCTCGTCGAAACGTTCAAGAACATTCTTCTGTTCTTTCTTTTGTTCATTTCGTTGCTCTTCGAAACGTTGAAGCAGAAGACTAATCATATTTGAAACATCTGCATTTTTACTTACGTCAGCGTCAGCTTCAAAGACGAAAATGTCCGGGTCTTCATTTCGTTGTTTCAAATATTCGGCCAAACGCAGAACAAGCTCATTTTTCGATCCTACTCTAGAAAGTTCTCGCTTGCCCAATTCACTTTTCAGCTCGTTGCAGTTGAGCTCTTTCAGCAACTTGCTCACTATTCTTTTTTTTTCCGCACACTTCTTCACTGCACAATAAGTTTTATTCCACTTTTCTGACACCAATGTAATATTTTTACTAGGTTCGTTAAATAAAACTTATTACTTTCTAGTATTTCTTCTTTATTTTTACTTTCCAAATCACAACAAAAAATCTCAATTTATAATCAACTCAAATACTTTATTCAAATTAAAATCACACTTGTTTTACACTTTCCACAATCCAATAAGCAGAGTTTTGCACAGTTCCGTAATCAAAAATCAACTGTGTCGTGCTCACCGCGAGCACTCCCTTATATGTATACTCATGGTAGTTGTTCTCGAAAATTCGCGAAGCTTCTCGTCTTGGAATGTTCCAGATGATTGGAATAAGGGGAAATAAATTTGACATTGGAAAAGAGCTTTTTGTTTCTTCCATAAATTAGATATGCAATTTTCCAGCAGATGGCGCTGTAGTAGTATAAAGCTCTGTTCACAACAATATCATCAGTCATTGAATGCTGCTACAGCAAGCATACATTCCCACTAGTTGTCGTCTTCCAGCAATCCGAGGTGCAAGACATACATCTTTATACGTTGTATACTGTTGCTCATTCACAGTTTTTACGTATGTATATTTAGAATTGACAATGGGCCAGTAACATTAATCAACAACAGTCGAAGTTAAAGCACTCAGTTTACCTTGGATTGACCGTAGATACTGTGAATGTTAGGGGTGGACAAAGGTTATCACTTAGGGGTATGAAAAATAGATAGTAGCTGATTCACAGATCAACTGAATATGCATATAAAATTTCATAAAAATCGGTGAAGCCGTTTCGAAGAAGTATGGTAACTAACATTGTGACACGAGAATTTTATATATAAGAAGAGTTTTTCTTGCATATTTAGTCATAATTTTTTTAAATCAAATTTGAATGTAATTTCAGACACACGACAGTTTTTCTGTCATGCTTTTAATTTTTAAGAATATAAATTGTTAAATTTTATGATGAAAGAATCTTTCTATCAAGGTATCTATTGAGTGTTCAAAAAAAATCTTAAGAACTCCAAAAAAAATTAAATTAATGAAAAATTTTAATTCTAAATACAGTCCACTCCCTCTAAGTCGAACTTTCACGGGATATCAAAACTAGTTCGAGTTAGAGGGAGTTTTAGAAAAATTCGAGTTAGAGAGAGTTTTTTTTTTTTAATGATTTATTGAATTTGATAACAAGTAAAATAAATAAATAAACCTAAGCTTCTGCTTTTATCGCCCAATAATCTATAATTATGTATTATAAAAAAATATTTTTCAACTTAATTATTTAAAAAAAATTGTAATTTTAGACATCACAGTCGCCGTGTCATCAGTGATCGCCTTTTTTAAAAAAGATTCTATTTTAAATAAGCAATTTTGAATTTCTTCTTTCATCTCAATTGCAGATTGCAATGTACCAATTGCATTTTCAATTTAATTTTTCTCTGGTATTTTAAAGTCTATTAATTCAGCTCCATCTTCTTCTTCAGCTCCATTTTCACCGTCATTAGTATCATCAGCATCTGCTTCCAAAATTGACTCGTTATCAGGTATTTCAGTGGCTACGATGCCGTCATCGACTTCAACATAGTCCTTCCAATATACTCCTTCAACATTATAATGAGCTTCTGTTAGCCTTTCCCAGATTATCTCGATTTCTTGGGTGTCTTCCTTGTTACATCTAAGTAAGCTAAGCGGAATATCATCTTCGTCATCCCACGTCTCAGACTTAAATTCGGCCTTTTGAAACAATTTTCAATTGTCAATGGAGTAACGTTCCCATGCCTTTAGGATTTCGCGCACACAATCGAGAAGTGATATTTTATATTGCTCTTTTTTTAGTTTCTCAAACCCTTAAGATCTTGGTGAGAAGACGGCGATTATAGTGTACTTTCAAATTTTGTATTATACCCATGTCCATTGGCTGAATTATTGAGGTCATATTGGGGGGGAAATACTCAAGCTTTATAAACTTAACTTGGTTTGGGTAAGTTGAGCAGTTATCGATAATGAATAGGTATAACTTTTTGCTTTGATCTTCCAAATTTAGAATCAAGTTTCAAAAGCCAACTTGTGAAAAGGTCTGATGTCATCCAAGAACGATGGTTTGCTACATAGTCTACCGGCAAAGTTTTAATTTTATTGTAACAACGAGGATTTTTGCTTTTCCCTATAACCAGAAGCTTTAGCTTTTCCGACGACCTATGAGATCTGTTGTTTTACTGCTTTCAAATAAAGCACAAAATGTTTTGAAGTTGGAATGGAATGGATCCAACCAACAAATGCTTTTTTTATTGCCTTGCCATTTGACGGTGACGGCGCAGGAAAAGAAAAAAATTCGACTTAGAGGGAAAGAAAATAGGTCAATAATCAAGAGAATGTGTTCGAGTTAGAGGGAACTTCGACTTAGAGGGAGTTCGACTTAGAGGATATTTTTTGTATGGAAAATTGAGGGGAATGCAAAAATACGGCTAAAAAGTTCGAGTTAGAGGGAAATTCGACTTAGAGGGAGTTCGACTTAGGGGGAGTCGACTGTATTTATATTAATCAAATTATTGAAAAAGGACATAATTTGCACCGTTTTTTGAGAAAATCTAAAATCAAAAAATATTTACAATAGGATACCATAAAAAACTATTTTTTTGATTTTTTTTTCAACAATTAGCTAATTTTTACTAAATGAAATTTTCAAAATAAAAACATGTTAGATTTCATTTGGTTTCCATTTTTGTGTGAATAACATTTGACAGTTTTAGAGAGTGGTCGATAAATATTTATTATGGAGCATCTTACGCAGCAACAACAGGTCAAAATTATTTTTTAAAACATACTTTTGGTCTTAAAAATTTTAAAGAAAATCGGCAAAGGCGTTAAACAGAGTGACAGACAGACCTAATTGCGAGACCCTCATTTTGGCAACTAAAAATGAACCGTAAGCATACGGATTTTTTGCCATTTTATTAAACTAGAAATAAACTTAAAATTAAAAATAAAATAATTTTTTAAAGACAGACAAACAAGAAGCCATCACTAAATCAATGTATTTTATATTTTCATCTCAACATATTATAAAAACGATCCCTTCGTATGCCCAAATTAATTTCCATTTGAACTTTGATGTTTTCGTCAATTTTTTTTCCTCTTCGAAATAGTTCAATGTCGTTTTCATCTTCATAAATAAATGCCTTATCAGCTAGCCATCCATACATTTGATTTTCTGTAGCCGGTTTATCATATATTTGTTTAGGCCCTGATAATTGACGTCTTCCGATTTCATCCATGTAAACTTGCACATTCGGTTTTTCAGCATCACTATTTTTAAACGAATCGTGCTTGGCGTAGAACTTTTCTGATACAATCGTAGTTCCAAACTTTGGTCTGAAGGTGTCTTGGATTCTTATGAAGCGATCATTCCATTTTATTAATTGCTTTTCGAACTCATGACTTGATCTTAAGTCAGACATTGAAGAGACGTTTTAAATTTACTAAGTCCAAATAAAATAAGTTTAAATTGAAAAAAAAAATATTTATTTGAAAAGTACTTTAATATTTAAATTTTGTTCTGGTGATTTCATGTGGAAAGAAACTGTGATTTTGAAATTCCGCCCGTTAGACTTGGTTCACTTTGATAGATCGTCCACCCACTCCACTGGCATTGTTAAGGTGCATATTTGTAGTTCAATTTATTTCATATCGCGGTAATTCTACCTTCATCTTTTTCCCATCCTAGATAGTAAGTTCCCATTACAGATTGCGTTAAAAGGGAAAAGGGTTTTCACTTTTCAATGTTCGAGCTCACAGAATTCACCACAAGGATAAAAACCAGGTCATCAGAAATAGAGTTGGTTCCTTTTCTTTCTGCGAATGAATTTGTCTGGTGTCCTTTAGTTCATGGATGCACAGTACATACGAGAATTGAGCAATATTTGAGATTTGTTTTTGGGTGGGTGAGGCATGACTGTTACTTAAATACCTTTGAAAAGTAACGAAATACTATTCAATTTACGAACCAAAAAAAAAAAAAACAGTAAATAAAAACTTAAAGGCAAAACGAAGTCTCATTTTTATGGCTATGCCCTGCTCCTCTTACTTGTAACTTAAATAAAAGGTTAACTTTGAAAGTAAGAACATTGTAATGAAGGCCTGGGATGACATAAGAATTAAGGACGTTTCTCTTTAGCGGGAACTTACTTTATTTAATTTGTTTTTGTAGGGATTTACTAACCGAAAGAGAAATTTCGAAAGGGAAAAGTTAACAAGCAGCCCACTTAGACTTGGGAGAATTTACTATAAAAGTTGGGTTTTCAGTTTTTGTGGTAGGTTCAAGGTATTTTTTTTGCAAATGGAGTGAAATTTGAACTAAACTTTGAGAGTGTGCCCTTACGAAAATAGAAACAAGGTTAGAGTTTGTTATGTATGTACAAAATTATTTATGCGTAACAGCTAGTAGCTGCAGATTCTGTTGCGTTGGTAGCAAGCGAATTATTATCAACTTGTAGTATGGCTTTTTTTTATCAGGTATCTCTCATACGGAATTTTTTGTTTCTTAGAAGGATTGATTTTTTATCAATGCTTTACTAAGCCCAGTTAATTTTTATAAGCATAAGCTCCGTTGGCTTTACAAAAAAATCGAAGAACTAAAACCTGAAACTTGTCAATAAAGCATTAAAAATCCAAGAACTTAATTCATTAAAGGCATCTTGTACAAAGGGTTTGATTTGCGGTTTCATATTTTAACCCACCGACTTCAGGAAATTAACTCCCACAGTTCAAGTATGTGATTTGCTTTTCTCACATATTTGAAGCATTAACCCTGGTTGAAGCTCAGTTGATCCGCTGATCAAAATATACAACTGGTACTAAGGTCCCATTTTTTGAGTGCAAGATCATATGAATTTTGAAGTCAGACTTCAGTTAACCACTAAAATTTGGTAAGTTATCCTGAAAAGGCGATACCGATGCACATTGGTTTTGAATGTTTGAACATTATGTACAATGGGAGGGAAACATAGAGTCGGGTAAAGCATTCCACATTCGTGTGGTGCGGCTAAGGAAAGAATCTCTGTATTTAACTGTACGTCCGAAATTGGGCTCAAGGGTAAACTGATGGGCATTCCTTGAAGCGCGTGTATTACGGTTAAATAGTTTAAGGGGAGGAATGCAGCTGGCTATTTCACTAGAACAGTGTTTATAAAAATAAGTGTAAAATAGTGAAAGACAAGAAACATTGCGACCGACGCACAGTGGGACGACCTATATGGCAGAGTCGGAATTAATTCAAAAAATGAAATGAAAGTTATGAGTTTTATCTGTTGCTATTCCGTTATAAAATATTCCAATGCATTTAAACCGCGCTCATTTTATACTGTTACATGATTTCCCATTCCAAAGCGAGCACTTGAAGTAACCACTTTAGTTTTCTTCAAAATGTGATTTGCAAGGTTCACAAAAAGTGTTGGCTTCCTTTAAAAATAAAGGTAAAATTAAGTTTGAACATGGAATCGACAGCGTAGGTGTGTTATTTAATATTTTAATAAGAAATTAAAAATTGTGGAAAAATTTTGTTCTATTTTGTATCGGAAGTCAAGTGTGTATTAATAATAAGAGTTTTTTAGTTCTTTTTTAAAAGCTTAAGCTTAAAGTTAACTTCCACACTCTTCCACATCCAGATTTAAGTATTTTCATGTAGTTTAACCTATTGTCTGTAAAGTTCTAAAAAGAACAGGTGCTCATATGTGCTCCATTTTTTTAATTTTTTTTTTATTTTTTAATTACCACCTTGGGCAATTTCAAAAGGTTTAGTTTTTGACGTAGGTTCATATTCGAATGACTTGTTTTTAACACGAATCGAGCTATTTCGAATCATGAAAGAGTCTGGAAAGGCATTGTTGGAGGAAAAATTGTCTTACTTAAAATTACAACTTCAGGAACGCACCCACTGTCCCGCAAAAAAGAAAAATGAGCTAGACCATGCAATCTCACAATTTTCTTCGAGGTTCAAAGAAAAATGGGCACAATCTGGCCGCAATGAAATTCGATTTAAGAATTCAAATAAAATATGGCTGCAGACATCTGTTGGTTTTAAGCAGCACTACAATGACTCACATAGACGTGGCACAGTGGGGCCAATGCGGAAACCAAAAGTGCTGATTTCGGTTAGCTAATTCATGTTTCTCACAGTAAATTAGCCAGAGAATATGGGTACACTAATGATTTGGGCCAAAACTGAATTCTTTACACTTACATAAATAGACAGTCAAAGTCAAAATATTTGAAGTAGTGTGGGAATTTGATTTAAGTATTTTCATGTGTGTTACGACTATTTGGGATGAACTAAAAATGGGATTGTTTTTTGTTTGCTTATTAAGGATGCCCAATAATACAATACAGTGGTTAAACTCAACAAAAACATTTTTAGTGAATTACGGTAGCACAATATAAGACTCAGTCCATATTAATGGAAAGTTGTAGTCATTTAAAGAAAAGATCCACTTTCCTCTGGTCTCAGATAGCTATTTTCTCGATGTAGTTATGTCCAAGTTTACATTCAAACAAAATTTAGCTGCAAATACCTGTAAATCCGCACAGTGATTAGTGATTTTTGTATTGAAAAAAAAAAAAAACATTGTTAAATGTTACATCAGTAAGAATTAGGTGTGAAATGGGTGAACTAATATACATTTTTTAATGACTTAGAATTAATATTAATATAAATTTAACTTTAATATGAAAACCTGAATTTTCATAATTTTTATCTGAAAATAAGAATAACATCGCTTCTTTCCATTATCTTTCTCTAAAAAAATTAACGTCTAAGCCGACACATACACAATAATTCCATGATTCAATCATTTTATTTGATTTTTTTTTGCGAAAATATATTTTTCAAATTATTCAAAATTTAACGTTCTAACTAGGAATTTAGATAAAATTTTGTGTGGGCGTGTCATTGTATGGAAACATTTTCTTTTCATTTCTTAAACTAACCTTTATAAAATTTGAAAACTTTATTTAAATCAGTTGGGTGGTTCCGATTTTACGGCACTAAAAAAGACCGACTTCATACAAAACAAGTACATACTACAAAAAAGTAAAAAAAGAACAGTAAAAAACGCCAAAAAGAAGGTGTGGAAAATTTAAATGGCCAACTTACTTCAAAAAAAGCACCATCTTACTTGGAACAAAACATGGATTTTTAACAATTTTGAGTTTTTTTTTGTTAGTGGGCGTGGCAGTGGGTGGAAAGTTTTTGTGAAGCTTTCTTTCCAAACCTTCTTTCATTTCTGAAAATTTCATCCAAATTGGTTAAGTGGTTCAGTTTTTATGGACTTTTTTCCGCTCTCCCATAGAAATGCCCCCACTGTGCGACGGTGCTCGAGAGTTTCAAATGTTTCTGTTATATTTTTATCACCTATCATTTTTAAAGCTATTTCTTGAATTCTATCCAAGAGACTCAAGTGAGTTATTGAAGCACCTGCCCAAATATGGGAATTATACTCGAGCTTTGGACGAATACAGGCCTTATAGATGACAGCCAGATCAGAAGGGGTAAAAAATTTTTGCAACGTCGAAGGAAACCTAAGCACTTAGCAGCGTTTTTGGCGACGTCGAATATACGGTCATTCCACACAAGGTGGTCTCTGATACACATACCGAGAACTGAGAGCTGTTTGGATAGCGGCAGAGCAGTGGGTTCTGCTTTAACGACAGGAGACAGCATTGAGTTTTTGAAGCATTAAATTCTACACGGTTTTTCATTCCCCATTTGACAATGCTATCAAGATCAGAATTTAATGAGCTTATCATACGCCACCGTTCTAGATTCACATCCGAAAAACAAGGACATGTATTTGGAAACGAATATGAGAAGCTGAGGGTACTGCCATCAGCAAAACAATTTAATGGATTAGAGGTTTCAGACAAAAGATCGTTGATGAATATCAGAAAGAGAGTCGGAGACAAAACGGAGCCTTGTGGCACACCAGCATTTATTTTATGGACTTCAGATTTAAAACCGTCCAATACAACTTGTATTAAGCGGTTTGAAAGGCAGTGTCTAATCCATCTAAGAAGAGATTCATCAATACCAAATGCACGCATTTTTGATAAAAGAGGTTGATGCCAAACTCTATCAAATGGTTTTGAAATATCCAGTGCAATACTCTTACTTTCTCCAAAACGATGTAAAGATTTGTCCCACTGTTCGGTGAGATATACCATCAAATCACCAGTGGACCTATTGCTACAAAAGCGATACTGACGGTCATTAAGAAGCTTTCGTTCTTCAAGGTATTTCTTGAGCTGATAGTTTATCAGCGTTTCCATGACCTTAGAAAGAAGTGATGTTAGTGCAATTGGACGATAGTTTGAGGGGGAAGAAGATTAGCCCTTTTTAGGGACAGGCTGGACAAATGCTGTTTTCCATCCACTCGGAAAGAGACCAGTAAAGTAGGACAGATAGAAAAGCTTACGTAATGGTTTTGCCAGCGTTGAAGAACACCTCTTCAGAACAATTAGGGCGATACTATCAGGGCCAGCGGATTTATGTATATCGAGATCTTTCAGTACTCTTGCAACTGTACAAGTGCGAAAGAAGATTTCTACCATAGAATCATTAACGCTCTCAATTACAGGAGGAATCATGGCACTCTCTGGTAGCGTCAAATTGACAGCAAATTGTGCTGCAAGGAAATTGGCTTTTTCTTGAGAGCTAACATAAGGAGTGTCATTGAAAACGTGCGTAGGAACCGAAGACCAAGTAGTATAAAGTTGGAATTACGATGATAAAGCACACCGAAAAAGTGAGTCCCGCAATTCCGTCTATCTATCACCATATCTATATGTCTGTACCTCGATCTACAGCCTAAACCGCTAAAGCGATTTTACTCAAACTTTGTATTTGAGGTTGTTTGGTGATTCTCTATAGAAGAAATTGTATTTTCTTGTCTACGAAACTAACGGTACCTGCCATACAAGATACAGGAATTATATAAAATTCAAAATCTGGAAAAGGGGTACCTAAGTGATTAGTTTTTTATATAATGTCAATAAATGCTTTTAGTTGCAAGATGATTGAATAGTGTTTCTCTTTTAAATACCTTTCTACCGGAGCAAGTTTCGCTGACCTATCTTTTCGGTTCTTAACGAGTAAAACATGGTTAACAAGGTGCATCATCAGGACCATCCGATCGATTAATAAACATATATGCAGCAATTGGTTACGCCAGTCCCCAAAAGCCGAGAAGATTGGAAATAGATTTTTCGTACTTTTCTCAATTACTGGAACTTTCTTAAATGCGTTGGAGCTATCGATGAGAAGCAAGTTCGCATTTAAAAAAAAAAATTGTTGACTGTGCTAAGGGCTCTAATAAATGCAGAATACAAATTTATGAGCATTTGGTGGCTTTTTCACCCCATTCCCAGGTACTAACTTGAACACCCAGCAGAGAATATATGACTAAAGTATAAAATTATATTTTTTGTTTATAATTTACACGCCCTCAAGAGTTTATTGAGAGACCCTTATAATGTTAAGCACAGCACCGTCGATGGGGAGTGGGGAGATAAAGGAAGTGTCGATGAACGTTGGTCTTGAATGCAAACTGAAATGGCAAGAGAAAACCGTTCCGGGTAAATAATTCTATAATCGTATTGTATTTGACGGTACGACTAAAATTAGGCTCGAGGGTGAAATTATAATCATTCCTAGCGAAGCGGGTGTCACGGGTGAGCTGATTAAGGGGGAAGAGTCCAACTGGCTTTAGCAGCATTAGAGTGAGCATTGCATTGCATTGAGGAAATCGAACAGCTCTCGATTCTCTTGTGTGAAATGACCACATACTTGACGACGTCGCTCAAAACGCTGCTAAGCGCTTAGGTTTCCTTCGACATTGCAAGAAATGCTTACCATATTTGTATAACTTTAAGGAATATATTTGCTCGAGTACAATTCCCATATTTGAGCAGGTACTACAATAACCCACTCGAGTCTCCTGGATAGAATCCAAAAAATTTAAAGAATTTAAAAATGATAGGTGATAGTAGTATAACAGAAACAATAGTTTAAAATAACTCAAACAATTTAATCGTAATACTCGCGCATCAGGGAGTGTCCATCAGCTTACCCTTCAGACTAACTGCGGACGTACTGTTAGATTCAGAGATTCTTTCCTTACCTGCACTCCACGAATGTGAAATGCTTTACCTGACTCTGTATTTTACTCCCATTATAATATTCATACATGAAAAAACAAATTTGCATCGGTATCTTTTTTTAAATCCTCTCCAACTTCCCTAAAACGCTCGCACTGTGGCCTGTGCTCAAACATTTTAAGGGTAGTCATAATGCCTTTAGTGCGTGTAAAATTATTTAAAAAAAAAACAAGAGAAAACATGAAAAATTCAGACAGTGTTCAAGAGATTGGAATGTTTCCAGGACCCATGTTCTGTAACTCAGGCGATAACTTATCACATCGTTACAAAATGAAACGATTTGTTCCCCACTTATCACCCCTGGAAAAATTTTGGTTTCTGTAACTTGTTGCGATAAATTCAATTTGAGATATAGGTATTATGACTGGAATTTCAATTGGAAGGCGATAAGACGAACTGTCATGTTGACATTTAAAAACAAAAACATTTCTCAATTCTGTGTTTTCAAGTTCAAGATTATTTGTGTGTTAAGAGTCAATTTTAAAATTACTTAAATCAATTTATAAAACAAAAACAATGTTCGCTTTGTTACTATTGGGGGAATCCAATGACTGCCGCAACAAAATGCGGATTCAACGAAGGCACCTGCGAGACACCACGAATTCTTTTGATATGCCTGCCCGAAGAGCGATTCCGCGAGCTATATAGGTTAAGTCGTGAAGTGGCGCATCTTTTGTGTGAGGAACTAAGACCACACATGATGCAAGGACAAAGAAGAACATTCATCCCGATTAATCTTCGCATTTGCACCGCTCTTATTTCTCTACAACCGGGTCACATCAAACTGATATCGGGGAGGATTTTTCTGTTGCTATGAGCAGATCAATTATCTCGCAGTGCATATGTGAAGTAGCTGCAGTTTTTTTCAATTGGCCCTTGGGAGTTGACCTGGAAACATAGACTCCCAAGTTTTTGTATTCGATTGCCGGCTGTCGGCATCTGTGAACTGGCCGCGGGCAAACGGCTTGTTCTCAGCCATAAAATTCCCCAGTGTTTTCTTCTGGCACTTTGATAACCTTGCGCATCTCTAAAAATATAATATTTATTAATTAAGTTTTTAAATCAACTAAATATTTATTATTTATGTATTACCTTTTTTGCCGCCGACATTTTTCTTTGCCTTCGCGCTTCGCCTGCTTTTTATGTAGTGATAAATTTTGACATTTGAACTTGAAGAGAAAAACTTATCGACTTTCAAAGATACAGAAACTCATTTTATCGAATTTTTCCAGGATTCCTATTCCGTTTGTTCCAGTCGATAGAATTAACGACTGTCAAAGTTATAGAAACACGACGATGCGATAATATGAATTTCGTCCCAATTCTCACCGTTTCTCGACGAGTTTCATTGTTTCAAAAGTTACAGAACATGGGTCCAGGATAGCTCTATTTTCTTTCAGTTTTAATACTCTGTTCTGAATTCAATCCATTAAATGGAGAGAAGTTTGTACTGCAGCTCCCCAAAGATGTGAGTTATACTCGAGTTTTGGACGTATAAACGCCTTATTAATTGCAATTCCACGTCCCAAGGAGATGGACATGAATTCGAGAACGAGTACGAGAAGCTGAGGGCAGAGTCGTCGGTAAAACAATGAAGTGGATTAGAAGTTTATAAAAATTAGGAAGAGAGTCGGAGACAAAACGGAGCCATGGGGAACACCAGCATTCATTTTGTGAACCATCCAAATCAATTATGTATTGAACGATCCAGAAGGTAATTTCTAATTCAAAGAATAAGGATTTCATTGATACCAAATGCACGCATTTGCAATATTTTCTCGAAATTATGTCAAGACCTGTTCCACTATTCGGTGAGATCTGTCAACAGTAACAAGCGGAACGATTGCTGCGGAAGCCGCTTTGCCGGTCATTCAGAAGCTTTCGATCTTCCAGATATTTCTTGAGCTGATGATTTATCAGCGATTCCATGAACTTGGAAAGTGTAATTGGTTTTCCATCTTCTAGGAAAGATTCCAGAACAGTAGGCAGTGCCGGATTAAGCCATCGCGGGGCCTGTAGCAAATTCTATCAAGGGGCCCTTAGACTGTTTTAGGTTAGGCACTTATCAAGTTTATGGTATTAAATAAAACAAAACTGTTACAAACAAACTTTTCTTGATTTAATTTGGGAAAATTTATAAATAATGCTGTTGATATCGAATTCTCGGAGTAAATCATGTTCAATATTCATTAAAGTGAGGAGATTAAGACGTTGTTGGCTCATCGTGTTCCTCAATTCATTTTTAACACGTTTTAATGTTGAGAAAGAGACAAATAAATGCGCAAAGCAATTTCAACGTTCGGGAAACAAGATTGTAAAGAATTATTTATCAACAGCTTGTAAACCTGCATTTCCAGAGCCTCATGATTCCTGCTGTCAATAATACCAGCCACATCAGAATTGAGCATTGAAGCGAATTGCACTAATTCGTTGCCTAGACTGTCCTCCAAATCATCTGCGTAAGCACTTACTATGGTTGCAGATTTTTAATTTCTTCTGGTGGAAGAGATTTCATATGAAGGTTTTTATAATACAAATTCTATATACTACTGAAATAAATCAGCCAAGTAGAAGACTTAGCACTATTAATGGACTTGTTGAAATATTGATTCAAAATAGCTTTTATGGCTTTTAGTCCACAAAAATTGGCGTTTCGTCCGGGTGATCGCACATGGACTCATCAGTTGGCTGTGAGGACCTAGTCAATACGCAATTTTTATTGAATTCAGTTCATCTTACATTGATTTTTTGACAAAAATCCAATGTGAACTATATCCAACCAAGATTAAAATTGTAATCATTAACGTTGAAATATTTTATTATTTTCAACAAATTCAACAAATCCATTAATAGTGCTAAGTCTTCTACTAGGCTGATTTATTTCAGTAGTAAATAGAATTTGTATTATAAAAACCTTCATATAGAATCAATGCTCGGCCACGGGCAAAATATTTCAACGTTAATGATTACAATTTTAATCTTGGTTGGATATAGTTCACATTGGATTTTTGTCAAAAAATCAATGTAAGATGAACTGAATTCAATAAAAATTGCGTATGGACTAGGTCCTCACAGCCAACTGATGAGTCCATGTGCGATCACCCGGACGAAACGCCAGTTTTTGTGGACTAAAGGTCAAAAAAGCTATTTTGAATCAGGAAGAGATTTTCGCTCTCGGAATATTCCGAAAATGCCAGCAATTTTATGATAACTGTTCATATACGTTTACCTAAAGCAGTGAGTACGTTATCAATGGTGACAATAAATACCTGAATTTCATACCGTTGTCCAATTTGCGTTTGGTGCGGTGCGAAACATGATTTTTGGTAAGACCAGCAGATAGAAAAATAAAATTTTAGTTGATCATTTTGATGCAAATATTTTCTTCTTAGTAATTGTGTAATATGTAAATAATACTTTTTTATGGTCAGAAAAGGTTGGTGCGCGGGGCCCCCAAATGCGCGGGGCCCGTAGCATTTGCTACTCTTGCTTCGTGGCGAATCCGGCACTGACAGTAGGAGCGATGGAAAAGCTTACGCTAGCGACGAAGAACACCTCTTCAGAAGAATGAGGGGCATACTATCAGTACCAGCGGATTTGTTTACATATATCAAGATCTAGAAGGGCTCCTGCAACTGTACCAGTGCAGAGATATATCTATCCCATTGATTTACTTTCAAGTACAGGCAACGTAGGGCTAGAAGCAAAATGAGCTGCGAGTACATTTGCCATATTTTTACTTGCGACTCATAGGTATTATAAGGCAAGTTATACATTCTTAAAAAAAATCGAACTCGAGATTATGTTCAAAGTTGACATTGAATGAATAATTGAGTTTATATTGGGGGTTGCGATCTGGAGATCTATTGTGCCCCCACACTTAAAAAAATGAATGAACATACTCATATTGCAGTGCCTCCCCCAAACCTATTTCTCTTAGGAATTTTAGTATTTGGGTTAGCTTCAGAGAGGATAAGTTGCTCTCTTCTACCTGGTATTGTCCCAGATGGTTTTTCTTTTGGTACATGGAGTGGACAACACAACTTCCTAGTTGTGGTCCGTTGACATTACGATGATGGCAAAGACGCAAAAAGTGGGTCTTGCAATTCTGTCTGTCTGCATGTCTGACTGTTCAACTACAACCTAAGCGGTGTGAGCTAAACTTTATGAATCTTATAATCTTTTCAGTATTAATTTTTGCAGAATGATTGAGTTTTTATGGAGACAAAAATACAACCGCAATACGCAGCTGGACTGGAGCACACTATGCCCATCATATTAGTACACACCTTGCCACGGAGCACACACATATGCTCCTATTTCCTGTAAGCAATCAATTTAAACAAACCACATTTATATATAAATCCAACGAAGGCTTGTCCAAAAGACATGTGCCTGTCCAGGATGATCACCTCAATTGACCCATCAATCAACACCAAAAAAAAAAAAAAAAATGCCCATCAGCGCCAGATTTTCTACTTCATTTCGTCATTGAAAGCATCGAAATTTTAATCCGCTTTTTTGTTCATAAAAATAATGCCTTTCTAAAGGTGTATCAGACCATTCGACAAAAATGTACAAGGTACACAATAGCTTAGGAAGTGTCCTTCCTATTGTGTACACCTCTTCACCTTCGACCAAACACAGTAGCCACAAATGGCTATAATTCCATCATTGTACTCCTCTTTTACGCATTGGAATGCAAATCGCATTATTAACGCAGCGTTTATCACCTTTCAATGTGTCCTTGAATTGCCGAGTCTAATATTTACCACACGTCTCCTGAATCAATCGACCGAGCAGATACAAGGACATCCAACAAAGAAACAAATTATGACATCCCTTAGTCCGAGCCGAATGTCCATCTTTCTGCCACACAAACCTCAATAGATGGAAAATGCACCTAATCGATATCCCACAGGTAGAATAGAATGTGATAACAAAAGCAATGTGCTGTCCCTGTCAGCAAACCTTCTTCGATGATGAAAGCGTTTTGGAATGCGCCATAGGCACAATTTTCTATTAATATTCGCAAATTGCAACTCCAAGTGGTGGTGGACTGGAATCTTTAGATAAAACCTATTGTATTCCCTGCATTTCGAGTTCGAACAGATATATCACGTACCGAAATGAACGGATAGATGTCCCAATTCGCTGTCACCTTAGCTGACGGTGACCAGAATCCATGATGAAGGGAATGCAGAACTATTGTTGTGGATAGATCGCATTAGGTGGGTGTGTTAGTAGTGTGTTCTGGAATTGAAGTATACAAGGCCAAGGCTTATTAAAATATTCTCAGCGCACTCTAGAGTCCAAAGGGGAGAGTTCTTAGCTAATGTTGTGGTCTGGAAAAAGTTCCAGGAACTATTATGTTGGCCTGGTGTAGGCATGGAATATCGATAAGGGGTTTCAAACTTAAGCCACAAAGAATAAATTTGCATTTTAAGGCAATGCCAATTAAAAAATTACATTGTTATTTTTGAAATTAATAGGTGCGTGTCGTTTTGATACAGCAGTCATTTAGGAAATTTTGAAATTGTGTAATTAAATTTCGTTCCCCTATTTTTCCTTCGCTCTTCTGTTTAGGCTATAGGGATCTTTCCTTATTGGTTTCAAGTTAAACATTTAAAAATTTCGACGAGGATTTCATGGTGTGGCGACATCTTAAATTTCGCAATGAAATTATATATGTGTTTGCCATGAATGTACATTAGATAGTTTTCCAGATTTTTAATTTCATTTTGTTTCCTTTTGTATAAAGAGTATAAATAGAATTGGTTTAACAAAAAATCCTTCTTCTGGTTCTTCTCCGATTATCGACGACACGTGCGACAATCAAAATTTAAGTTATAAGTAGTTGTTAAGTTGTTTTTTTTAATAAATTGAATTTCATATTAAATAAAAGCGAGCATCTTTTTATTTGATTATCCGAATCCATAATTGGTGACCCAGAGTTCACGCAAGTAAAAAATGCCGAACGAAAACAACAATAAACTCGAAGATTCCAGCACAAGTATCAACCAACAAGAAGCGCCAGAGACGATTACTCGAGTTGCAATCCGCATCCGCATCCCTCCATTCTGGCACGAGAAGCCGCAAATATGGTTTGCACAAATCGAGGCCCAATTCCAAACAGCCAAAATTGTCAGAGACTCGTCTAAATTCAACACAATCATTGGTGCCATAGAATCTTAAGTATTAACGCAGGTCTCAGATGCATTATTAAATCCACCTAGTGAAAACAAGTACGAAAATCTAAAGACTGTTATCATAGAACGCTTTGGTGATTCAGAGCAACGTAAAATCAAAAAATTACTCTCTGAAGTTGATTTTGGCGATAAGAGACCATCACAACTTCTTAACGAACTCAAAGAGCTAGGAGGTAATCATATCGCCGACGAATTTCTTAAATCATTGTGGTTGCAACGCTTACCAACTCAAGTACGCGCCATTCTACAAGCATCAGGCGAAGAACTTACTGCTTTGTCAAAATTAGCAGACAAAATTATGGAAGTCGGTGATTTTCCCCAGGTTTCAGAAATAAACGCAGTTCAACGAAAGCCAACGCATGCATCACAATCCCAAGATTCCTCAAACGAACTGTCTCTACAGCAGCTACAACAAGAAATACATACAATTGGCAACCAGTTAAATCAATTAATCAGAAAAACACGTGACATAAGTAACCATCGGAGCCGAAGCTCAAGTTCCCGCCGCCGCCGTCCTCTTTTTAATCGCAATTCACGCTCACGACAAAGGAAAAACGAAGACAACTGTTGCGGTTTTATAACATATTCGGCAGCGAAGCAAAAAAGTGTCGTGAACCTTGCACCTTCAGAAGTGAATCAAAAAACTAGAACCGATCTCGTTGACCAAGGCCTCGACAAGTAAGCAACTCGTTGGTCAACAGATATTAAGACTAGTTGTTTACGATTCATCTTCGAAAACAAAATTTCTTATTGATAGCGGTGCAGACATTTCGGTTCTACCCCCTTCATATAGCGATCGATTTTCATCATCAAAGACAACATTGTTCGCCGCAAACGGCAGCGCGATTAAGACTTACGGAGAAAAAAGACTTCACTAGACCTTGGACTGAGACGAGCTTAGGTTAGGTTAGGTTGGAGTGGCTGTCTAGCTGTTGTTGACTCACTTAGACCTCAAGGGTCCGTTGTGATACCACTAAAGAGGTTACTCATGGGAGAGTAATGAATTTAAACAAACCATTTCGTGCTTTTAATAAAGTTAGAGAGACATTTTGTGTCGATTGTTGCCAGTTCACTGGTATTATCGAAGAAGGGATTACCGAGATAATTATTCCTTCTATTGGAGAGTGCTGGACATGTACATAGAAGGTGTTGGACTGTTTCCTCTTCCTCCTCGTCCATGCAGCTTCTACAGAAGTCATTTGTGTAGACTCCTAGCCTCAAAGCATGTCTACCTATGAGGCAGTGTCCTGTTATAACTCCTATTGTAGAGCTTATATTTTGTCTGCTCAGGGAGATCAAACCTTTTGACCGTTTTAGGTCTATGCTTGGCCATATTTGTTTAGTTGCCAGGCAGGTGGTACCCTGTGACCATCTAGCATTTGTTGATTCTAGAGCATATTGTTTGAGAAGATGTTTGCATGTAGCAAGTGGTGTTCCTATGTTATGTTTTTGTCTAACAGTAGGCAGAAGTGTTCCGTTTTTGGCGAGCTCATCGGTCTTGCAATTTCCCGGAATGTCTCTGTGGCCCGGCACCCAAATAAGGTGAATATTAAACTGTTCTGTCATCTCATTCAGAGATGATCGACAATCGTGGACCAATTGAGAGTTAGTGGAGACAGACGCGAGAGATTTGAGGGCGGCTTGGCTGTCCGAGAAGATCCGTATATCCTTGCAAGATATAACGTTTTCTTTGAGCCAGGATAGTGCCTCTTTAATCGCCATTACTTCTGCCTGGAATACACTACATTGATTGGGAAGTCTGTATGAAAGACTGAGATTTAGTTGTTTTGAATAGATGCCACTTCCAACACCGTAATCGGTCTTAGAACCGTCTGTATAGAAGTGTACAGCATTGTCTTCCAGGGGTCTCTCTTCTTCCCAAGACGATCTTGAAGGGATGGAAACCAGGAAGTTGTTATCGAATACCATTTTTGGGGTGGTATAGTCTAAGCGATCTGGGATAGATCTGAAGTTGTCTAAGATGGTTGTATGACCAGTATTGTTACTGATCCATTGAGAGGTGGCTCTAAGTCTCACGCATGAGTTGGCTGCCACCATTTTGGAGAAGATGTCAAGAGGTGTTAGGTTTAAAAGCACTTCCAGGGCTGCAGTTGGTGTCGAGCGAAGTGCTCCTGTGATGCACATACCTGCTGATCGCTGGACTTTGATGAGTTTATTTAGATTTACCATCTTGTCCAGTGCGGTCCACCATATGACAACTCCATAAATGAGTATCGGTCTAATAACCGAGGTGTATAGCCAATGGGTTATTTTTGGGGAGAAGCCCCATTTCGATCCTATTGCCTTTTTACAAGTGAAAAGCGCTACGGTAGCCTTTTTTACTCTTTCATCAATATTTGCCTTCCAATTTAGTTTTTTGTCTAAAATGAGGCCTAAATATTTGGCTTGGTCGGAAAAGCTTAATGGTATTCCTTTAATCTTGGGTGGGTTAATCTGAGGAATTTTGTACCTTCTCGTAAAGAGTACTAATTCTGTTTTATGTGGATTGACGTCCAAGCCACACTGCTTAGCCCACTTTGTTAGCCTGTTTAAGGCATTTTGTAGGAGTTCTGAGAGAACTTGGGGATGTTTCCCAGATACAGATATTGCAACATCGTCAGCATAGGCAATCACCTTGAAACCCTCTGCTTCCATTGATGTTAGCAGTTCGTTTACTACCATGTTCCATAAGAGAGGCGAAAGGACCCCACCTTGGGGGGTACCTCGATTCACCGATCTGGTGGTAGTAAAACTTCTCATGCTGGAAGTTATTGTCCTGCTTTTGAGCATGAGACTTATAAGATCAATGAGTGGTTTCTCTAATTCCAGCTTGTTCATTGCTGTTGTGATCGCCTGGTAGCTGACGTTGTTGAAAGCTCCTTCGATATCTAGGAAAGCTACTAGATTATATTCTTTGTATTTGAGGGAATATTCAATACCACGTACCAGCGAATGAAGTGCTGTTTCTACTGATTTTCCCTTAGAGTACGCATGTTGAGCTGTGGAAATGAGACATGGTTTTAAATTATGTCTGATGTGAATTTCAATCAATCTTTCCAAGGTTTTAAGAAGGAAGGATGATAGGCTGATTGGTCGTAGATCTTTAGGGCTAACGTGAGAGGGTTTCCCTGCTTTAGGAATGAAGACTACTTTTGCCATTCTCCAGGCTTTAGGAATATATCTCAACCTTACGCAGCTCGTCAGAATGATTTCCAATGGTGGAATGATCATGTCAGAGCATTTTTGTAGTTCGGCCGGAATGATTCCGTCTGGTCCTGGAGATTTATATGGATCAAAGCTGTCTACAGCCCATTGCAGTTTTTCCCGCGTTATTAGATCAACTGTGTCGCTTGTAGCGGTTTGAGACTCTGATGTTGAGTTGTAAAGTATATTAGAGCTACCTGGAAAGTGGGTGTCTAATAACAGATTAAGAGATTCTTCATCTGTGGTAGTCCATGTGCCTGCATCTGTCGTTAAAGCACTAGGTATAGTTGGACTTTTTGAGAGAATTTTCCTGAGTCTTGAGGCTTCTGAAGTATTTTCTATTTTTCCACAGAAGTTTCTCCAAGAAGACCTCTTGCTCTTCCTTAATTCTTTTTTATATTGCCTTAGAGCTTGTTTATATAAGTCCCAATCAGAGGGGGATCTAGTGTATTTAGATCTATTGAAGAGTTTGCGACAGCTCTTCCTGAATGGTTCTAGATCTTTGTGCCACCAATGAGGTTTCTTTTTACCCTTTATAATGGTAATAGGGCATGAAGTCCTCATTGATTCGTTAAGGGCTTCGGTGAGATGATTTACCGAGAGGTCTAGTTCATCTTTGGTGGAGGGGCTTTTAAGAAGGTTGTGGTCAAGCAGTTGTGCGAGTACCTCCCTATATCGTTCCCAGTTAGTGTTACGGTGATTGCGAAATCCCGTAGATATATTTGCCACATCACTGAGATCAAACTGAATATATCTGTGATCAGAGTAGGAATTCTCTTTTGAGACATACCAGTTTGAAATCAGGTTATGGATCGAGTCAGAGGTAAGTGTAATATCAAGTACCTCTTTCCTGTTCTTGGTTACAAATGTAGGTTCATTACCAATATTATTAATGAGTAGATTAGTGCTTAGTATGTAATCAAATAAGGACTCACCTCTCTCATTTATGTCAGAGCTACCCCATACCGTGTGATGGGCGTTAGCGTCCATACCGATTAGGAGACCCACTTTCTTCGATTGCGCGTCCGCAATTGCCTTCCTTAAGGTGTTTCCTGGAACTGGGCTGTCGTGGCCAAGGTAGGAGGACATGAGCCAGTAGGTGGCTTTATCCGTTGTTAGGACAGCGGTGGTAGTGTCCTTGTCGCTGTAATTGGGGAGTAAAAATACATTTAAGTCTTTTTTTACTAATATGCATGACCTTGGTTCACCTTTCTCCGATGCATATAATAGAGTATAACCAGGAGTCCTGAGGCCCCTGATGATGGAGTTAGAGACCCACGGCTCCTGTATCAAGACGATGTCCTCTTTGTTGCTATGCAGTCGGAGTACCAGGTTATTCGTGGCCATGATGGCGTGATGGAGATTAATCTGAACTAATCGCAGCATTGCTACTTTTAGCCAGATCAACCTCCACCACTGTTTTGTCGGCGTTTTCATCGTCTGAGGAGGAATGAAGTAGGATTTCCTCACTCAGAGTGTTGCCTAAGGTCGAGTCTTCAGTATCCATGTCGGAGACGAGCTTACACGTGGACATTCATTGTAGCTGATGTCACGACACAGATCATTGGAGCAGATTTTATCAGGCATTTTGGAATTATCATTGACCTTAAACGAAACCGGCTGATCGACAGCACCACAAACATCGAATCAATAACGAAATGCTTCGTTGTTAATGAGGTAATTATTAAAGCCTTCGATAGTAATCAACCTTTAGCTTATATTCTAGCTGACTTTGAAGAACTGTCAACGAGTATATCAACAACAACCCACCACATTGAAACAAAGGGTCCTCCAGTTTTTTCCCGCCCACGTCGCCTTCACGGTGCCAAGTTGAAAGCTGCTCAGAAAGAGTTTCAGTATTTAATGGAGCAAGGCATCTGTCGCCCATCTAAGAGCAACTGGGCTAGTTCATTACACATGCAGCTGAAACAAAACGGAGAGTGGCGTCCATGTAGTGACTATCGTGCCCTGAACAACATCACCATAGCAGACAAGTAGCCCATTCCATTTAAGCAAGATTTTCGAAACATTCTGGAAGACAAGAAGGTATTCTCTACGATTGACCTAAAGAGAGCTTTTCATCAGATCCCTGTCGAGCCAAACGATGTGCCTAAAACCGCAATAACGAAACCCTTTGGATCGTTTGAATTTGTGTATGATGTTTGGCTTAAGAAATGCGGCTCAGACATTTCAGAGGCACATGCACGAGGTCTTAAGAGGTTATGAAGACTTTGCATTTTCTTATATTGATGACATCGGCGTTGCGTCCAGAGCCATGAAAGAACACGAACAACATTTAAAGCTGATTTTCCAGCGCCTTAAAGACTATGGACTCAAAATCAATCCCTCTAAATGCGTTCTTGGACAGTCGCAAATAAAATTTCTTGGTCACCAAATAAACTCCGATGGTATTAAGCCCCTCGACACGAAAGTTAAGGTAATTTTGGAGTTCAAAAAACCTCTTATTGCCATGGAACTCAAAAGGTTCCTGGCTATGATTAATTTTTACAGGTCTTTCATTCCACATGCTGTCAACAACTAAATAATCCTACAAAAACTCATCAACGGCAATATTAAAAACGATAAAACACAAATTAAGTGGACAACCCAATCAGAAGCAGTATTTGACAGATGTAAAAAAGACCTAGCAGAAGCCACACTCCTTGATCATCCCACTATAGGTGCTCCAATATCGCTCAGTACCGATGTTCAGACGTGGCCATTGGTGCTGTTCTTCACCAAGTTGTCAAGGGCACCTTACAACCTCTTGGGTTGTTCTCTAAGAAGCTAACAGACAGCCAGCAGACAGTGCCGGACTAGCCATGAAGCAAGAGTAGCAAATGCTACGGGCCCCGCGCATTTGGGGGCCCCGCGCACCAACCTTTTCTGACCATAAAAAAGTATTATTTACATATAAGATTTAGTCACAATTACTAAGAAGAAAATATTTGCATCAAAATGATCAACTAAAATTTTATTTTTCTATCTGCTGGTCTTACCAAAAATCATGTTTCGCACCGCACCAAATGCAAATTGGACAACGGTATGAAATTCAGGTATTTATTGTCACCATTGATAACGTACTCACTGCTTTAGGTAAACGTATATGAACAGTTATCATAAAATTCCTGGCATTTTCGGAATATTCCGAGAGCTAAAATCTCTTCCTGATTCAAAATAGCTTTTTTGGCCTTTAATCCACAAAAACTGCAGTGGCGATTCCTCTCAGTTAGCAGGTTTATCGCCGCTAAACCAAGAATTTAAATAAATAAATACTACTATAATGTACATTTTATATTGAAAACGTAACTTTCAAATCATACTTTCCTAAACACAACACAAAACTACCATACTAAAAGTATACCTTAGCGTTAAAATTTGCGATACCAAATTTCCTACAATATAACACCATTGACATAAATAAACAAAACTACTTAACCTACCCTCATTCCTATTCTAAAATCATATTTACTAACAAACGCAACACATAACTCTCATGCAAAAATATATCCCTTGAAGCATTTATAGCGCGAAAAATTGCGCTAACAAATTCAATACAATTTATACAATACAACATCGTTTGGCTACAACATGTCCTAAGCAAAGCCCAGCTAAATAATATGAAAGCGTTAGCGGAAAAAAGTGCGATCAAACAAGAGAGACATCAGGTTGAATAAAGAGGAGTAGGTATCAGGGATGTAAAATTAAATTTTTCAATTGTACTTAAATCTGGAATAAAATTGTACTGAAATGATATCAATTGTACCAAAAACGAATTTCGTATGAAAAAAAAATCAATAATTCAACTATTTAAAAGTTTTCCAAAGTATTTTATTAAAAAAATAAACTGGCGTTTCGTCCGGGTGATCGCACATGGACTCATCAGTTGGCTGTGAGGACCTTGTCAATACGCAATTTTTATTGAATTCAGTTCATCTTACATCGATTTTTTGACAAAAATCCAATGTGAACTATATCCAACCAAGATTAAAATTATAATCATTAACGTTGGAATATTTTGCCCGTGGCCGAGCATTGATTCTACGAGTATATGAAGGTTTTTATAATACAAATTCTATATACTACTGAAATAAATCAGCCTAGTAGAAGACTTAGCACTATTAATGGATTTGTTGAATTTGTTGAAAATAGCAAAATATTTCAACGTTAATGATTTCAATTTAAATCTTGGTTGGATATACCAGTATGTAGTTCACATTGAATTTTTGTCAAAAAATCAATGTAAGATGAACTGAATTCAATAAAAATTGCGTATTGACTAGGTCCTCACAGCCAACTGATGAGTCCATGTGCGATCACCCGGACGAAACGCCAATTTTTGTGAACTAAAAGCCATAAAACTATTTTGAATCAATAATTCAACAAGTCCATTCTTCTTCCTTTGCTTCGGCGCTGTTATGATCTCGATGTCGAGGGGATCATAACTCTCCCACGTATCTGCTTCACACTAGTGATCCGCCTGTGGGGTTCGCCGGGTTGACCTCAGAAATCGGCGGCAAGCCTCCCGGTTTTGTATTGTTCCATTTCTGAGGCCAACTGAATGCTGGTGTTTTTGCATTTGTTTGAACCAGGAGTGTTTAGGCCTACCTTTCTTTTTATTCCGAATTGGAACGTTGTATGATACTGCCTTTTTGACGGGGTTCTCAGAATCTCTCCTTTGAACATGGCAATACCAACTGAGTCGGTCGTGTTCAATTTTTTGGGAAATGGTATTCTTAACATGAAGGCTTCCTCGGATCTTCGTACTTCTAATTCGATCAAGCTTTGTAACTCCTGCTGTCATACGAAGCATCTTCATCTCAGCTGCCGTTAGCTTACTCTCATACTTTTTGTACATTGTCCAACATTGTGAACCGTATGTGTGCGCTGGACGCACAACTGAAGTGTAGAGCTTTCCCTTCAGCTTAGGGGGCATTTTTCGGTCACAGAAGATAGCAGAATTTTCCCGCCACTTCATCCACCCTACGCTTACGCGATGATTGATATCGTCATCATAAGTAGCTTCGTTATTTATCATAGACCCCAGATATTTAAACTTTTCACACTTGGGAAGCACTACTCCATTCAAATAAATGTCTGGAATAGGCCTGTGTGGATCAGAAAATGGGCAGCATAGGTATTCTGTCTTTTTCGCGCTTATGCGGTACCCACTTCCTTCTAGAACATCCACCCATACGTCAAGGGCTCGTTGTAGGGATATCGGGTCTTCACTTATGATGGCTCCATCGTCAGCAAAGAATAACTGATGTACTTTTGGATCCGTCACTTTGCCTTCAAGCAGGTAATCAAGAACTGTAATAAAGAGCAGGGGACTCAAGACACTTCCCTGGTGTACACCTACTGTGATTTCGAATTCTTCGGTGACTCCAGCTGCGCATCTTACTTTAGTAACTGCTCCATCATACATGTCCATAATTATCCGCACATAGGTTTCTGGAACTCCTCGTTGCCTGAGGGCCACCCATATTAGATCTCGTGGTTGCCGATCGAATGCTTTTTCAAAATCAACCAATACGACATGCAAATCCTCCAAAGAATCCCGATGTTTTTCCATAATTATTCTTATACTCTGGATTGCATCCGTAGTTGACTTACCCCCGACAAACCCGCACTGGTCAACAAGTCCATTAATAGTGCTAAGTCTTCTATTTGGCAGATTTATTTCAGTAGTATATAGAATTTGTATTATAAAAACTTTCATATAAAATCTCTTCCACCAGAAGAAATTAAAAATCTGCAACCATAGTAAATGCTTACGAAGATGATTTGGAGGACAGTCTGGGCAACGAATTAGTGCAATTCGCTTCAATGCTCAATTCTGATGTGGCTGGTATTATTGACAGCAAGAATCATGAGGCTCTGGAAATGCAGGTTTACAAGCTGTTGATAAATAATTCTTTACAATCTTGTTTCCCGAACGTTGAAATTGCTTTGCGCATTTATTTGTCTCTCATGATCACCAACTGCAGTGGTGAATGATCTTTCTCAACATTAAAACGTGTTAAAAATGAATTGAGGAACACGATGAGCCAACGTCTTAATCTCCTCACTTTAATGAATATTGAACATTATTTACTCCGAGAAGTCGATATCAACAGCATTATTTATAAATTTTCCCAAATTAAATCAAGAAAAGTTTGTTTGTAACACTTTTGTTTTATTTAATACCATAAACTTGATAAGTGCCTAACCTAAAACAGTCTAAGGGCCCCTTGATAGAATTTGCTACAGAACCCGCGCTGGCTTAATCCGGCACTACCAGCAGAAGTTCAGCGTGTACGACCGTGAGCTGCTAGCTATCTACGAGGGAGTGAACCACTTCAGACATCTACTTGAGGGGAGAGACTTCTGCATATGGACGGACCACAATCCACTTACTTTTGCTTTCGGCAAACGATCGGAAAATGCTTCACCCAGACGACTCAGACAGCTCGATTTTATTTCGCAGTTCAGCACGGACTTGAGGCACATCGATGGAGGAAAAAACACGGTTGCTGATGCATTTTTCGAGGATAACAGGAATTTGTTTGAAGCCCGCAGTGATTGATGTACAAACTATAGCTGAAGAACAATCAAAGGACCAAGATTTCTCTTATCTTATTAGTAAGGATAAATATTGCTTAACATCACTTACAGCGAAACCTTTTGTTATTTCAGGTAGCGATAAACCAATCTATTGCGATATAAGTTCAGCGAGAATTCGACCAATTATACCAAAAGCACTCCGAAGCCGCATTATAACACAGCTGCACGGACTTTCTCACCCAGGCTACACTAAAAATCGTCCAGGAGCGATACGTTTGGCCAGGAATGAGAAAACAGATTACAGCGGCTGTTAAAAGCTGCATCCCATGCCAAAAAAGTAAAGTTCAGCGACACAACCAGCAGGAATACGGATCTTACTCAACATCAGAAGCTCGTTTCGACCACATAAATATTGACCTGGTCCTGTTTCTCAGATCATACACATCATACATTTCATACAACATACAACATTTTCATACTTCATACACATCATACAATTTTCTGTTTCTCAGATTTCATTGGAAGTGTTGTATGAAATTTGTTTTGTTGTATGATGTGTATGATTCTGACATTTCATTATTACTTGAGTTTTAGGTCAATATAAATCTCAAGTTTGTTTCCTTGCAAAATAAAAACGTTATGTTATATACCAAAAAAAATAAAGTTTTACTTATTTGAAAGTAATATGGGTGATAATTTATAAAGAAAATTATGGAATTACTATACAATAGTACATATTAACCATTTTCTTTGATTAATAATTGTAATTGATTATAATAGTTGATTACAAAAGTAAAATTTTAAATATATAGCTAAATTAATCATTCTTGGATTTTTAATGGAATATCGACGCTCCATAAGACATTTGATCAAAAACTTATTGGTTCGTTTTGGAAGAATCAGAAAAATGGTTCTAAGGCTCAATTTAATTTTATTATTATTAATAAGAGCACATATGTACAAATTAATCTTAAGAACTAACAGCAATAGCTTCATGGCTTAAGGCTGGACATTCTATTTATTTTGAGTCTTCTATGTGAATTTCACTTCAAACATAAGATTCTCTTGAAAAACTACTGGATTTGTGGTGTCAAGCCAGTAAACTTTCCACAAATAAAATTTCTCGTTTTCATAGAACTTACTGCAGCACTATAATTTTCCGTTCTTTGGACGACTGCAGAAAAGAAAAAAATGAAAATTAATCCAAAATTGTTATAATTTTATTAACTCAAAAAATACTTACTTTTCTATATTTTCTTTTCATGTTGTTTCATGTGCAGCAGCCAATTACAACAAAATTTTGTGCTGTATTAAATGTATGAAAAATTGTAGGTTAATTTGCTGTATGATGTAAATGTTACATTTCTGAGAAACAGAATCATACAACATTCCAATATTTCCAGTGTAATATTTGGTCATACATTGTTGTATGACAGCAGATCATACAACAAATTTGAGAAACAGAAATCATACAGCAGAACTGTCAATATCATACAATGTATGATGTGTATGATCTGAGAAACAGGCCCCTGGTTGGACCGCTGCCTACTTCCCAAGGGTGCCGCTACATCCTCACATGTATAGACCGGTTTTCAAGATGGACCGGAGCATTCCCCTTAACCGACATCACTGCTGAAACTGTAGCCAGATCATTAATGTATGGATGGATTTCGCGTTATGGTATTCCTCTTCGAATCACTACAGATCTTGGCCGACAATTCGAAAGCAACATCTTTAAAGAGCTCACACGTTTTCTCGGTATCAAACATTACAAGACAACTCCCTACCATCCCCAATCGAATAGTATTATTGAGAGATGGCACCGCACGTTAAAAACAGCTATTCGGTGCTACGAGACAGATGATTGGTGTAGTGTATTTCCTTCCATATTGCTAGGGTTACGCTCTACTTTTAAAGATGATATCAAAGCCACCCCCGCAGAGATGATGTTTGGAACTACACTTCGCCTACCAGGTGACTTTTTTGGCAGTCAACAAAAATCGAAAGATCAGACAGAGTTCGTTAATGATTTGCGTCGTGCGATGTCCAAAATTAAACCATGTTCTGCATCTAGCCACGACAAAGCCAAGGTATTTATTCAACCCAGCATTGAAACTGCTACTCACGTTTTTCTTCACAATGATACCGTACGAACACCGCTACAGCAACCATTCGAAGGTCCGTACGAAGTTCTTAAACGGAACGATCAATATTTCAAACTGAGGATTCGCAATCGATCGGTACCTAAATGTTTCAATTGATCGACTTAAAACAGCTTTTATACCAAATTTCGCAATGAAATTATATATGTGTTTGCCATGAATGTACATTAGATAGTTTTCGAGATTTTTAATTTCATTTTGTTTCCTTTTGTATAAAGAGTATAAATAGAATTGGTTTAACAAAAATCCTTCTTCTGGTTCTTCTCCGATTATCGACGACACGTGCGACAATGAAAATTTAAGTTATAAGTAGTTGTTAAGTTGTTTGTTTTTTTAATAAATTGAATTTCATATTAAATAAAAGCGAGCATCTTTTTATTTGATTATCCGAATCCATAATGGTTTCAATTTTTCATATATTTAAAGTTATGCATGAAGGAAGCACAGCAGCTTTTCATCTTCTGCTTCGAGTCATTAAGGCTAAGCGCTTGATAGCTTGGTCTATAAACCGGTTGTGATACAGTTTTGCTTGTCCTTTGTTGTCTTTTCCTTCGGTTTGGCCCAGTCAATGTTTCAACGCGTTTTTCTTTATGAAAGAAGCCAGTATTAGCCTTCCCAGTAGCCTAAACACTGGCGATTGCTACTTCTGCCGTGAGCACGAGCGTTAGTATGTTGATGGGGCTATTTCTCCCTACGATTGATAGAATCCTTTGGAGGAAAGAAACAGCCCCTTCGACTTTTTCAGCAAACCTGACCAAACAAACGGACACCAACCAATGACCTATTAAACTCAACTACCAGACGTTGCAAGAAGCCACATGCTCCTACAGGTCTGGCACTGGCAGAGAGATGATTTCTCAATAGGGGGTAAAATAAGGGATAATATCCTTAAAAGGCGTCTTCCTCCCATAAGCCAGGTGATTATGTGAAGGCAGACATTATTTCATTGACTCAGAAGTACCCTCCGACATTTCAGGCCATAGCTTGCTGAAACTCATTAACACTCTTAACCGGCTTGAATGACATACGATTTTTATAGGTTTTAATACATATGGGAGTCACAATCACTAGGGTATCACAACGGATCTACATTGACCTAAGTGTGAGGGTAACAAGGCCAACTCTCAGCCCATTAACCTAATCTAACATTATGTAACCTAATCTTTGAATTTTGTGGATTCTTTAACTTCATTTGCATTCATTTGCAGTCTTTGTATTGTTGCTAAGTTTAAAATACCAATAATTATAATTATTTGAGTTTCGTATCAGCAAACGGGGCTTAATGTTTAACTGAAATATTGATTCCTTAAATTATACCTACATAAAACCAGAATCAGGTTGGAATACAAATTTAAATAAGACTCCGATATTCCTTGAATTAATGTTTATTGTTGTTTTAATTTAAAATTTAATGTTATCAAAAAAAAAATTTTTGCGACTGTTTTGAAATCTTCTAATGCTCAAAAACAAAAAAAAAATATACATATTTTCATTGACTTGGTCATGATCCTGGCAATCACATTTCAAATACTTTGAAAAGCTTTGAATCCCATTTCCCCAGCTTCAGAGTAGTCCTGGTAAAGTGCCAATCCAGCAGCATCACACATTTGAATGGCAGAAGAAATTCCTTGTGCTGTAGCTGATTTACCACCTCGAATTCCAACAATAGCGGTTCTTTGAGCAAGTGCCAAATCCTCATACGACGTTACTCTCCCATATTCAATGTCAATAACGGAAGGAACAAGTTTTTCAGCTGCTACCTTGCCAGCTATTTGTCCAGCAGCTCCCAGTCCTAAGTATCCACCAGCCGATCCTCTCAATAGTACATCTTGGGAGGCCTTGATTCCCTTCCGTACAACATCGACTGCAGCCTCGGGGTCTTGGCTTGCTAGTTTTCCAGCCTCCTCAAATGCCTTCTTTGCAACAGATATGGCATCTGCAGTTTCCACAATTGTCGACTTAAGTCCTTCATACATAACTTTGGCAGCATCAATTGCTGGTTTTTTTGTCAAAACACTTAAAGCCGATTTCAAACCTTTATTAAGGTTGGCAATGGCGGCTAATGCGGCGTAATCGTTCGTAACAATTTTTGTCTTCAAACTATCTATGACCCCTGTTACAACATCGACTTGGTTGCTTCCCTGTGAAACAGCATTTTGCAGTCCCTCTAAAACATGTGTTGCGGCATCCTTAGCATGTTTGTATATTGCCTGTGAACCAGTTGATATAGCGTTTCGGGCAGATTTGAATGCTTCTTCGGCTGCACCTCCACCGATCTTTATTCCTTTTGTCGCTACTTCATCAGCAATCTCGAGGGCTTCAAATGCTGCAGTTCCTGCTCTTTGGATAGAAACAATTGTATTCTTTAATCCCGGTAGTGCTAAGCCGCCAACAAGGCTCAAGGCAAATCCTTGTGCATCATGAATTGGTACTCCGGCAATGAAGACCAATTCTCTGTCAGCCTTGAGTTCTTTTTTTATAGCATCAGTCGCACCATCAATATCTTTATCTTTAACCAGATTCGAAGCAGTATCAATTGCTTTGTTGGCTTGAGTCACAACCGCATATAAAATCCTTACTGTATCGATAATTCCATTGATAGCTGTGTTTACTGCTAACGGGGAAACCGAATAAACCGGGAATTTTCGGACTTCCTTTCGAATAGCTTCAATACAAGCTCTGGCATTTAAACTATCTCTATCCATACCTGCCAATATGATTGCTTCTTCTGTCTGCTGGAACGTCGAATTGGCCACAAGGTTTTCGATTTCAGCCAAATCATTTAAAGACTCCGATGTATTTCCATGCGCCTGTTCAGCGAAAACCAATAGAACAGCCATTACCCCCAAACAAATATACTGTGAAATTTTCATTTTTAAAAATGTATCTCTTCGGAAATTAGAAAAATGTAAAAACAGAACCAAAATCTACACCGTCTCCACAAAACTACGTGGTTTGATTAAAATGTGAACCCCTTTTATATGCAAGTTCAAAAAGTCTCACAAAGAAATTATTCAAAACTGATTCCAGACTCTACCAATATTGACATGCATGTTGGCTATAAAACAAACAAATTGTTCAAATATTTGAAAATATTTGAATTTTTTTGTACGCACATACATTTTTGTATAATTAACACGCACTCAAAGTTTGTGTTGTGTTGTGTGGACCATTTACGTACGTACATTAATGTTGAACCTAATCATTTCACTAGCGATTAGAAATTAGGGGACGAGAGAAAGGAATGCCGATATAGAAATCCTAAGCAGGCTAATGGGGACTGAAGCCCCGGGCCCCGTGGAAACGGGGGCCCCATCCCATTAAGAAATTTAAACCGTAAAACCACGAAATTCAAACTGTACAATCTAATAAACCCCAAAAATAAAAACCAAAATTATCTGACCCCACAAAATCCAAACTCGAAAGCTATATACCCCAAAAACTTTATATTATTTATACTTACTCATTCAATCTAATAAATCCTAATTCCTACATAATTTGTTACTTTTAATTTTTAGAGTTTTGAATAATCAAAAATAATCCACAGAACCGTCAGACTCACGGTTTTGATTTCATGGTTTTTTACATGATAAACCACAACATACTTGCATCGATGGAATAACTAGAGTTAATCTTGAACTTTTGATTTTAAAAGAAGGCATTCCTATTGATTTATTAACCCTGAAAAAAATCTTCATTCAATATCATGAATGTTTTGATATTTCACCCCTTCAAGTAATTAATGACCTCTCAGCTTACGGCGCTTATTTGAGCTCCAAACTAAGACCACACGTTTCCCAAAATCAGTTTTTTCGTAACTAAAAATATCCCTTACAAACAAACCTCCCATGTATCAAATAGTCATGAATGTCTGTCTATTTATTATCAGAATGTACGAGGTCTTCGCACCAAAACCACCGAAGTTTATCTTAACTCACAAAAACTTCCATATAATTTGTTTGCCCTTACTGAAACAAATCTTTCCCAAGACATTGAGAGTAATGAGCTTTTCACCTCGGAATTTACTGTTTTTCGGAAGGATATCTTAGTTCCTGATAGTTGCAATTTAGGTGCTAATAACCCTGTAGGTCGTGGTGTACTTTTAGCACTCCATTCCGATTTGGATGCATCGTTAATTGTTATTCCCAATATTTTAAATTTGGAACTTATATGTGTCAAGATAAACCTGAACAATCGTTGCATTTACATCTTGTGTTGCTACATTCCTCCGTCTCAGCCCACAAGTGCATATGAGCTTTTTTCTGATGCAGTTGATTTTATTGTTGATCTAACTAATCCTGAAGACGACATCATTATTGTTGGGGACTTTAATCTTCCACGATTGATATGGACTAATTCTGAAGACGAGATCCATTTGATCTCGAATAATGCAATCTCCGAAAAAGAAATTCTTTTCACTGACCGTCTTCAAGCCTCCGGCCTTGCTCAGATGAGCAATGTTAAAAATAACTTAGGAAGACAGCTTGATTTAATTTTTTCCTCAGACGCCGATAACACTGTAGCCTCGAATAGCAGTCATCTTCTTACCAAACTTGATTGTTATCATCCTCCAATCTCAATTATCTTCGCATACGTTAGCAACAATATTAATCCTGACGTATTAACACAGCGTAAATTCAACTTTCGTAAAGCTAATTTTGAAAAACTAAACGATCTTATTGGTAGGGTAAATTTCGATTTTATATCTGATTATAATACACATATCGACATAACTATCGCTACTTTTTATGCACATATTTTTGACTGTTGTTCCCAATCCATCCCAATACGTTCTCAAAAAAACATAACTTCTTCTCCTCCATGGTATAACAAAGAACTTCGCTCTCTTCGCAATAAACGTAACAAACTTTGGCAAACATTTCTAACTACACTTTAGCTTATAATAACTTCTCCGTTTTGTGTGAATACTTATACACAAGATATCTTTCTCAAATGCAGTCTGACCTTATCTCTAAACCAAAGTTGTTTTATCAGTTTATTAATAGTAAAAAAAAATTTGATGGTTACCCCTCTATATTAAAATTATACGATTCTTCGTCAATGGATCCAAAAACTATATCCAATCTTTTTGCAGAATTTTTCGGGGCGGCGTTTTCGTGTGACAATTCTGAGGCTAACGTTAGCTATTTTAGTTATATGAACGGCTGCACCCAGACTTCCCTTACTTCCATTAATATTGACATATCATCGGTGATAAATAAAATGAATCTGCTCAAAGATGATTTCTCTTTTGGTCCTGACGGTCTCCCTTCTGTTTTGTTGAAAAAATGTACTGCCAACTTAGCCCAGCCACTTACTGCACTCTTCCAAAAGTCCATTTCAACAGGAATTTTTCCCCAGCTTTGGAAAGATGCTTTTATTATACCTGTGCATAAGAAAGGACCTAAAAATGATATAGTTAACTATAGACCAATTGCAAAACTTTCTTGCATACCGAAACTCTTTGAGAGTATTATATATGACAATATGTTCTTTTTTTGTAAGCCGATTTTTTCAACCAAACAACATGGTTTCCTAAAGGGCAGGTCCACTACCACTAATCTGGTAGATTTTGTATCTACTACGCTGTGTGCTTTAGAAGTAGGAAAAGAAGTCGATGCGATAGCTACTGATTTCAGCAAAGCTTTCGACAAAATATCCCATAATATAATATTATTTAAGCTAAAACAACTCGGCTTTCCGGCTTTAATTATTTCATGGATTCAATCATATTTATCGAAACGACAAAACAACGTTATATTCAGGTCGTGTATATCTACCTCCATCCGTGCAACGTCTGGAGTTCCGCAAGGTAGCCACCTAGGACCACTTATTTTCGTTCTAACCACTAATGACGTTGAAAAAATATTCTCGAACTCTGATCTATTAATCTACGCAGATGACATGAGAATATGCCGAAAGATCTCTTGTGCCGATGATTCCAAATCTCTGCAAATCGACTTGGACAAATTCTACATATGGTGCCAAAAAAACCTCCTGGAACTCAACGTTAATAAATGTCAAGCCATAACATATACCCGTAAGCGTCCTCCATTAGCTCAAAGACAATATTTTATAAATTACGAACCCATTCCCATTGTTACTTCTATCCGTGATTTAGGTTTATTATGCGACTCCCAACTGAACTTTCGCTCTCACATTGATAACATTATAAACAAAGCTAACTCTTCACTTGGATTTATTAAACGCTGGTCCAAAGAATTCTCCGATCCCTATGTTACAAAGTCCCTCTACATGACTTTTGTCCGACCACTTTTGGAATATGCATCTCAGGTCTGGTCGCCTTATTATCAAGTTCACATTAATCGCATTGAAGCCGTCCAACGAAGATTTTTACGTTTTGCCTTGCGTGGACTTGGCTGGGACGATCCTTTTAACCTTCCTCCATATGAAGAACGTCTAAAGCTTCTAAGTTTACAATCTTTATATGCGCGCCGTAACACTTCTGATATTATCTTCGTTCATCAGTTATTAACATGTAACATTGACTGTCCCTGTTTACTACAACAGATCGGTTTTAATACTAACCAACATCGTTTTCGATCTACGACTCTTTTTCGACTCCAATACCATAGTACTGACTACGGACTAAACGAACCCCTGACAAGAATGTTGAGTAGGGTAAATAATTCTAACATATTTGACTTAAACCTTAGTAAATCCTCACTTAAACATGCCCTATTACGCTACCCCTCCTGATACTTATCCAAATTATCCTATTATTAATCAATTTATTAATTTTTAGACTTAAGTACTTAATGTTAGACTTAAGATATTTTTATTGTGATATAGTATAAGTGGCTTGTATTAAGCTTAATTAAAATTAAAATTAAAAAAATTGGATTAATTACGAATTGGTTATGTGGGTTTAACGCTTTTGGGCTTACGATTTTTACTTGCGACTTAAAGGTACTATAAGGCAAGGTATGCATTCGTAAAAAAATCGAACTCGAGATATTGATCAAAGTTGACATTACGATGATAGCGAAGCCCAAAAAAGTGGGTCTCGCAATTCTGTCTGTCTGTCGGTTCGACTACAGCCTAAACGGCTTGGCCGATTTTCTTCAAACTTGGCAGATATGGGTTTTAATTTTTTCCCTTCGGACGTTTTTTCCTTTTTTTTTATGACCAAAAATAACGGTAACTGCCATACAAATTTTTGTCGAAATTTTATAAATATTTTTTTTCTCAAAAACTGTCCCACAGGTTTTCTTAAAAAAATTCAAAAAATTTCATTGAGTTAAAGCTAGGTAATGGTTGAAAAAAAATTTCCAAAAAATTGTTATTTTTGGTACCCCCTTTGGAACCATTTTTTTGGTTTTTGATTTTCTCAAAAACGGTGAGACGGATTTTGATCATTTTTTTTTCTGCTAAAGGTCCTCAATAGTTTGAATATTATTGTGAATTAAAATTTTCCAAAAATATTTTTTTTGGATTTTTAAAAAAAATTTCAAATTTTTTTTTTGAAAACTCAATATTTCGAAAACCCCATGATCGATTTTTTTAAAACTTGATAAATAAAAGTTTTTTAATATAATCTACAAGATATGAGAAAAAGAAATTTATTTTATTTATTATTTTTGTACCCTTCGGGTAGGGGGAAAGAATATACCCGAGGTAGGAATGCCTGTCGTAAGAGGCGACTAAAATCCAAACTCCGTATACTGAGAAAGACGTATACAAAATATGGAATGAGTAAAACAAATAGATATAGTACCCCAGGTGGCAATTCAGATTTCCTGAAAAATCCACCCTCTTCGGAGGTCGGCTCTACGGATTCTGGGGAGAGCCAATTATTCCAAAACTTGATAAATCCTTTTTCAAGAAAACCAATGGTAGCTCGATCACCACCATCAACATCGAGTGCTTCCGGGAAAAAGAGTCCGCCCAAAGCGCCAGAGCGTGAAAAAGAAGACTCGGAGAAAATAGAATGTCTTGAAAAAGACAATAACGAACTTCGTCAAAGACTCGACGAAACTTTGAAACTCTATCAAGAGCTGAAAGAAGAAATACATTTTCTACGAAATAACAGCGATGCCGTAAAGAAAGCACAGAAAGAAATTGAGCTTCTTCGGAAAGAAAATGAAGAGTTGAAAAAAACTCAAAGACAAAACGATTCGAAAACAACTCTACAGCAGCTGGGTGTTTGCGAATATAAAACAGACGAAGAAGAGCTAGAAAGAGAAACGTCTTCAAAAAGACCTAGCAAAAAACGTAAAGCATTCTCCTCGCCAGAGGGAACCTCGTCTTCCGAAATAATAAAAGTAAATGTACCAAAAGATACGAATAAGAAAGAAAAAACTACTAAAATAAGACCACCGCCACCGATTAATGTCATCGGGATTGCGGAATACAATAAGCTTAAAATAATCCTTGAGGCGTTAACCCCAGCGAATTTTAAAGTTATCTCGCTTAATAACAACAAGTGGAAAGTTTGTGTAAAAGACTCCGATAGCTATCGTCTGCTTTCGCGAAGACTTAACGAAGCAAATGTAGAATGGTATACCTACGAAAACAAATCAGAAAGACCTTTACGAGTCGTTGCAAGAGGCTTACATTCCTCATGTCAAAAAAACGATGTAATCCGTGATCTTAAAGAAAAAAATTACAAGATCTTAAATGCTGAGAACATCGTAAAAAAAGAAAAACAACAAAAAGATAGAGAAACTGTCGTGGTAAAGCGTGGTCTCCCACTATTTATACTCACGTTCGATAAGACAGAAAAACTAGAGGAAATCTACAGAATTAAAACAATACTGAACCTCGTTGTTAAGATCGAACCTCTGAAAAGCCGTACAAAGCAAGTGCCTCAGTGTAAACGCTGTCAAGGTTTCAACCACACGCAAAGCTATTGTAAAAAAGAACCTAGGTGTGTAAAATGCGCGGGAAAACATTTAACTGCTGACTGCACTGGAAATAGCAAAAGTCCAGCGAAGTGCATAAACTGCAATGGAAGTCACCCGGCAAGCTATAGAGGCTGTGAAGTAGTTAAAGAGCTACAAAAACGCCGAGAAAAAATTCATATGGAAAGAAAACCAAAGAAACAAATAAAAAGCCCAATATCTAAGACTCCTAAAAGAATAAATACACTAAGAGTCGGCATCGGCAAAGAAAATCAAACCCCATCAACGTCAAAGACATCTCCAAAGAAACGTACTGTTAAGTCATACGCCGAAATGGCAGCTGCACAGACATCTCCAAAGAAACGTAGTGTAAACACAAATGCCAGAATGGCGGCTGCACCCGTAATAAATCAACCTGACTCTGACGCACTATCTCAATGCTTGGCTTTAATTTTGTCAAAATTTGAAGATCAGGTCAAAATCAATAGAACTATTTCTGATAGGTTAGCAAAAATCGAAGATTTTATTCGACCCAAACGTTTTAAAAAAAAATCATGATGGAAAACCTTAAAATTATTACGTGGAATGCCAACGGATTAAGGCAAAGACTTGAAGAACTAGAAATGGTCATACGGGAACAAGATATCGACATTTGTCTAATATCAGAAACCCACGTTAAAAAAGAATCAAATTTCAATATAAACGGTTATCTAGATTACCATGCAATTCATCCGTCGAACAAAGCAAGAGGCGGAGCATCATTATACATAAAAGAATGTATCAAACACTCGATAGGCCTTAAGCTTGAACTTGAACCGATGCAGCTTATAAGTGTGCAGGTTAAAACTAAACATGATACATTGAATTTCACATCTATATACTGCCCTCCACGGTACAGAATTGATAAAAATGATTTTTCAAACTTGCTAAAATCACTTAGACCATCTTTAATAATCGGTGGCGATTTTAATGCAAAACACACGTTTTGGGGTTCTAGATGCATTTCTCAAAAGGGCCGAGCATTATATGAAGCCGGTATGGAGAATAATTGTGATTTTCATTCTAGTGGGAAACCAACTTATTGGCCGACAGATACCTCGAAAATACCTGACCTGATTGATTTCTTTATAGTCAGGGGAATACCGTCAAATCGAATAAAAATAACGGAATGCTTTGATCTTTTCTCTGACCACTCTCCCGTTATTCTCACTATGAGCGAAAGTATTGTTAAAATTGAAACACCACCTAGGTTAACAAACGGTAAAACTAACTGGGAAGGTTTTAAGAAAGATATTGAAGATAATGTTGAATTAAGGGTATCACTACAAACACCTCTTGAGCTTGAAGAAGCGGTAGATAATTTTGTGCATATTGTTCAAAAAGCCGCATGGAACAATACTCCTTACCAAAGACAAATGTCAGGCTATAGAGAAGCTAAATATCCACAAGAGATAAAAGAGGTACTTAAAGACAAGCGAAAAGCGCGCAAAAAATGGCAACAAACTCGTGCTCCCCAACACAAAGCTAATTTAAATCACCTCAGTAATTTGCTTAAAAAGATGATATCAGATTTTAAAAACCGCGAAGCTGGAAATTACCTTGAAAACTTGACGGCAGGTAAAGAATCTAATTATTCTCTATGGAAAGCGATAAAAGCTACGAAAAAACCAAAGCTTCCAGCACCCCCGATTATGAAAGACCAAAATGAATGGGCAAGAAGCGATAAAGAGAAAGCAAACGTTTTCGCTGATTACCTAGAGGAAACATTTAAGCCGTTCAATGGGCAAGCATTGAATGATGATATAAGTGTGAATATAAATTCAAATGAAAGCTCCATCACAAGAAATGTTACGCTTGCCGAATTAAGCAAAGAAATTAAGAAACTGAAGTCAAAAAAAGCACCAGGATACGACTTAATTACTGCGGAAATTCTTAAAATGCTCCCACGGAAAGGTTTAGTAAACCTCCTTTACATAATGAACGCCACTCTAAGGTTAGAATATGTTCCAAATCAATGGAAAGTCGCAGAAGTAATAATGGTCTTAAAACCTGGCAAACCATCACATGAAAAGAAATCGTACAGGCCCATTTCACTTCTTCCTGTAGTGTCGAAGGTCTTTGAGAGAATATTTCTTCAGCGTCTTCAGCCCATAATAGAAGAAAAGGGTCTTATACCTGAACACCAGTTCGGTTTTAGAAGTAAGCACTCGACGATTGATCAAGTGCATAGAATCACCGATGTCATCGAGAAAGCCTTTGAAGAAAATAAAATTTGTTCAGCGGTCTTTTTAGATGTGTCTCAAGCTTTTGACAAAGTGTGGCACGAAGGCCTCAAATACAAATTGAGACAAGTCCTATCTGAAGGACTATACAACATTCTTAGAGAATATCTAGAGAAAAGAATTTTCCGCGTTAGGCACGGAAATGATTATTCAGATTTTAAAGAAATAGTGGCTGGGGTACCACAAGGTAGTGTTCTAGGTCCCATTTTATACCTTTTATTTACACGCGACATACCCCAAACAGACAATACAATTGTAGCTACTTTTGCAGACGATACCGCAATACTTGCAGTAGGCAAAACGGCTAACGAATCGACATGTAAATTGCAAAATGCTCTTAACAATGTCAATGAATGGACAAACAAATGGCGAATAGCGCTTAACGAATTTAAGTCAGTCCACGTGGACTTTACTTATAAGAAAATTAATAGATTACCAGTCTTTATTAATACAACTCAAGTTCCATTTGCAAATGAGGCAAAATATCTCGGGATGACTCTTGACGCGAAATTAAAATGGAAGTCACATGTTAAAAATAAATGTGATCAATTAAATATTAAACTAAGGGAAATGTACTGGTTACTCGGACGACATTCTAAACTTAGTATCGAAAACAAATTATTAGTTTACAAACAGGTACTTAAGCCTGTCTGGACATATGGTATTCAACTCTGGGGTTGTACCCACGATACAAATCTAAATAGTCTACAAACTTTTGAAAACAAATTATTAAGGTCCTTTGTAAATGCGCCGTGGTATATTAGAAACGAAGATCTTCACAGGGATCTTGGAATCCCCACGGTTCGCGAAGAAATAAAAACTTTTTCGCAAAGGCATAGAAAGCGTTTAGTTGAACATACCAATAGAACAATCTTAGAAATTCTTGACGAAACAAATTTAGTACGACGTTTGAGAAGGACCAAACCTTCCGATCTAGTACGGTGAAATTATTGTACTGTATTATGTATATTTAAATCATCGCTTAAAATAGAAAGAAGCTATTCAACTAGCTTATAATTAAACCAGTAGGAACTTTCACCGGAAAGTTGCCTACAACACGTTACTTAACTTCGAGAAAGATAAATTGCTAGATAAGTTCCATATGAACTTAGTTGCAATCGGGAGGAGGAGGTGGTTTTAGTGCGGTCGGCCTGATTAACGGTCTGCTTGCATAGAGTCTTACCTTCCGTAAGGCTTTATGGGGGCAGAGTTGTTGGTCGGGAGAGTCCCACATATCTATGAGCGCGCGTTTTTCGGTCCTCATAGAATCTTTTGAAGATTTCAACACCTACCCACGGAAAAAAAAAAAAAAAAAAAAAAAAAAATTTTATTTAAAAATAACGGTACCCTCCATACAAAAGTTAAAAAATGGTTTTCGAAGATCGTATTTTTCTCGAAAACGGTTCCGAGAATTTTGCTTAAATTTTTAGTCTTTCGATTAATTTTTAAGATCTAAAATTTAATAAAAAAAAATTGAAAACAAGATATTACTGACTGTACCTACCATAGAACGATTTTTTAAATTTTGAATTTCTCATTATCAGCATAACAGATTTTAATGATATTTTTTAGAGAGATGCTTCTAAAAAGTTTAAAAAACATAGCATTTCAAAACTTTAAGAAAAATATTTTTTTTTGAATTTTGAAAAAAAATCTATTTTTTTTGGAAAATTCAATATCTCGAAAACAGCTCAATATCTTTTCTTTGTAAACTTAATTTTTATTCGAACAATAATAAAACCTTTAAAATGGCGTACCAAAATTTTTTCTTAAAAATGTTTTTTTTACATAAAAGCTTATTTTTTTAAGAAACCACTACAAAGACTTATAATTTTTGTTATTAACAAACATATATTTGCTTGAATCACATGGCATTCTACTTTTACCTCCAATTACTAAAGAAGTTGTTTTAGTGATTTAAAAAATTAATTTTATGCTTATGAACAGTTTTTCTCTAATAACAATTATTTTTGAAATTCTTAGACTATTACATAGGAGCAAGTTCGTGCGACCCAGTCGTGCATTTTATTTATTTGCGATTGCGAAATGAACACATTTAATTTTTCAAAAACGTTAAAAAGAGGAGCCCCTGATAAATAATTAGCCCCGGGTATCAAAAATTCTTGATCTTATTGGGGGTTGGAGCACTTGGGGGATAGCTTCTTGGATTTTCGATGCGTCAACTCCTCGACGCATCGTCTCTGAGAGCGTGGACTCCTAGCGCCCCGGGTTATTGGGGGTTGGCTCGCTTGGGGTTTAGGACGCTCTGGATTATGAGGGGTTGGCTTACTTGGGTTTTATATCTTTTTAGGGGGCCTCAAATTTGAAATAGCCCCGGGCCCCCATTTTCTTTAATCCGGGCCTGATCCTAAGCATATATACCAGCGTTTTAGGCAGTCTCGAGAATTGGGCATTCTAACGAAGATCATCGTTAACGCACATACCGAGTTCTGACACCTTTTCCGCTTCTTCGATGCAAGATTCATTCAAGGACAATTTCATAAAAAATTCAACTCGACAGTTTAGAAACTCCAAATATCGTGGATAAAGAGTATTCTAGAGTATTTATTTGTTTCTGATACTAGATATTGTAGGCCTGGGAAAAATCTCCGTGTCAAACCCTTCTTTTTTGTGCCGGGAAGTAATGGCCACCGCCGCTTATCTTCTGAGTTTTTAGGATGACGATCAGCTAAGGTCAGGTTAAATTGTTGGGGTGTCCCTTTCTTTCTAAATAGTTCAACCGTCGGCAATGCGATTTGATCACAGATAAGGGACCACTAATTTTTAGTGGTAGTGTAAGCGGTTTTCACAGTCCAAGAAATGGATACCTAGGGGTAAACCAGACAACCAGTCAATAATGAGCTCTTTGGGATGCCTTGGCATTGTTGTGTGTAACACCCAAAAACCAAAAATAAATGTAAACAATAAAAACAGAACCAAAACAATTAATAAAAAAATGTAAACAATAAAAATCAAAACAATAATAATGTAAACATTCATGAACTCGACGCATGTCGACCTACATGTAATTGTGTTAATCATCAGCCGTCACCAAGCGATACCATCGTGCATTGAACTGATCGTATTACACACTAAGCATGTTCGGTCACTATGCGCCAAGTGCATAAATCGATTTTTGCTTATGACTGCAATCATATGCGACACATTGACTGAGCATTCAGAATGCCTATGAGGAAATACAACCGAAGGTGTATTTTGTCAAGTGGACATTTAATTCTTACGTCATGTGGGACAGTGTAGTGTAGGTCATAGGCAAAATAAATAATTAAAGAAGTAGAACAAGAATATGTATGAAAATGATATTATGTAAAACTAGTTGTAAGTATAAATAGAAGAAAATTTGGAAAATAAAATTAGTCTAGTTAAAACCTTAACCACGACTCAATTCATTATTAATCGTGCATTTTGATGCTCGGAGACACAAGCGGCCTTTTGGGCTAAGAAATTTTGTTCGTAAGAACTGAAGACCACCTCGTCAACCATTACATGGCGATCCTGCAAGTCTGAACCTAAACATTTGCGTTAATAAAGGCAATAACATGTACCGCAACAATATGGGAGGCGGAAATTAAATTAACTTCAAAAAACATTTTCCCGTTCTAACTGGTGGTGGTCAAAATATGAACAACCACAATAGGCCACGCCAAAATAAGATGTCGAATCGTCGCTATTAATATAATAAACAATAAACAAAAATTTTATAAACTATTTACTTTTCTGAATCTGTGCAGTTCTCAAGCTAGTGAGAAACCCGTTAAAGCAACTATCTGATTGACTTTAAAACAAAATATATATAATTTCAATAGTAGTAGATATCGCAGAAAATTAAGACAAGATGGGTGGAAAAGGCAGCAAAGAGGAAATCATAAATGATAACGTAGCAGCAGCGACATCAGCAGCAGCGAACAAAACAGATACACTTATTTCATCGGAAAAAATTGTATATTTAAATTTCATTTTTTTGATTATAATATTATTGTTCAAAGTAAATTCTTACTATAAAAAATATTTAAGAAAACATGCCCTCAAAACATTAAATGTATAAAATTTTTAAATTAAATTTTATGTTAGAATAAAAATAAAAACATTTTAAATACGAGTATATGGAGTTTGTAAAATTAAGAGAAATACTAGAGAAATTAAAAAAGGCACCTAATAGAACGTATACTAGAGAATATGTACAAAAGGTTGACAAGCAAATTGAACAAACATGGTTAGTAATACAGAACACAGCTGACCTAAAAGACATTACACAATTAAAACAAAAATTTGACTTAATAGTTATACAAATTCGGCAATATTTAAAAATTAAAGGTGATAACGAAAATTTAGGAACTGTAGAAGTAGACGAAAATACAGACACGGACACAAAAATAGAATTAGAAAGTACAATGGCAAACTTTGATTTAGTAATAGCCACCAAGGTGATACCTGAATTTCAGGGTAGTCAGAAAGAACTGAATAATTTTCTAGGTTTGATAGAATTCTATCACAATACTTTAAAAGACATAAACCAAAAAGAAACACTTATTAAATTTATTCTGGCTACTAAGCTATCGGAAAAAGTAAAAAATAAGATCCAAACAGAAAATACACCGACAACCTTTGATGAGTTTCGACAAATTTTAAAATCATCATATAAATCAAACAAAAATGCTTTTAGATTACATAGTGAGATTTCACAAAGTTACCAAGGAAATCAAAATGTTTCAGTCTTTTCTTCACGAATAGAACATCTAATAGCATCTTTGAACGATTTACAAATTTCGGAACAGGGTGAGACTCACAGAGAGACAATAGTCAAGCTGAATGACCAAATAGGACTAGCAGCGTTCAAAAATGGTTTATCAGAACCTTATAAATCATAAGTAATGGCTGCAAGACCATCCAAGCTTGCAGAAGCAGTGCAAATTGCTTTAGAAGTTAGTCCTCAGCACTCTGGCCAGATAATGTATTTTAATAGGATACAGAGAGGTAGAGGTAACCCCAGAGGAAATTTTAACCGAAATTATCAGAACAATAATACTTATTCTAACCGATTCAGGGGACAAAATATAAACAACAGAGGACATTACAGAACGCAAAATAATAAGTTTCAGGGAAACGGGTATGTCCCCGGCCGACAAAACCCGGGGCACACATTAAGAGGAAGATAATTTTCATAAAAAATTCCAACAAAGATACAAATTTTATAAAATTAAAAATAAAAGGCAGAAATCAACCAATAAATTTACTAATAGATACAGGAGCCGATATTTCAATAATTAAGAATAGCATAGTCAGTAGTAATTACAACATAGAATATGATAACAATTGTCAGATAGATGGAATAGCAAAAGAATCCATAATAACTTTAGGAGTCACAAAATTAAATTTATGGTTCGAAAATAATGAAGTTGAACATAAATTTAGTATAATTGATAATAAAATAAATTTAACCACTGATGGAATACTAGGAAGAGACTTTTTAATAAAGTATAATTGTATAATTGATTATGAGACGTGCACATTAACGATTTCCCTAGATGGAGAAGATATAGTATTGCCAATGAATATGAATACAAGAGATATTTATGATAATATAAAATTACCGCCAAGAACAGAGGTAATTCAACTAATAAATATAGATTTAAAAGAAGATAGTTTGATTTATGGAAAAGAAATTAAGAAAGGGATATTCCTAGCAAACGTAATTATTCCAAAAGAAGGAAATAAGCATATAAAAATACTTAATACAACAGAAAATGAGGTCAATTTGAAACATATTTCGTTAGGAATAGAACCAATCTCAAGCTATCAAATACTACATTTTAAAAACAGCTTAGAAGATGAAGATAGGTTTAAAAAAATAAAAAGTGAGATAAAAGTAGATAATTTAGATAATAATGCAAAAGATGAAGTTTTCAGAATATGTAAACAATTTCAAAATATATTTCATTTAGAAGGAGAAGAATTAAGTAAGAATAACTTTTATGAGCAGAAAATAGCATTAACAGACAAAACACCCGTTTATATAAAAAATTACAGGTTACCACATGCAAATTTGCATGAAATAGAGGAACAGGTTGACAAATTACTGGATGAGGACATCATTGAACCATCAACAAGTCCATATAACTCACCATTGCTGATTGTACCAAAGAAAAGCACAGGAGAATCAAAGAAGTGGAGATTAGTTGTAGACTTTAGGTCTCTGAATAAAAAAGTAGTTGATGACAAATTTCCATTAACCAGACTAGAAGATGTACTTGATAAGTTAGGAAAGGCTAAATATTTTTCAACTTTAGATATGACAAGTTCATTTCATCAGATACCACTAAATCCCAGATCAAGACCATTACCAGCTTTTTCAACCGATTCGGGACACTTCCAATTCAAAAGATTACCTTTTGGATTAAAAATATCAACGAATAGCTTTCAAAGGATGTTATCAATTGCATTAAGTGGTCTACAAACATCTGCATTTCTATATGTAGATGATATAATTGTATTCGGTTCAAATTTAAAAGAACATAATAATAACCTTATAGAAGTATTTAAAAGATTACGAAAATACAATCTGAAATTAAATCCAAATAAATGTAACTTTTTGCGACCAGAAGTAGTTTATCTTGGACATCTTATAACTTCACAAGGAGTAACAACAGACCCAAGTAAATATAATGTTATAAAAGAATACCCAAAACCAGAAAATGCAGATGAAGTTCGAAGATTTGTAGCTTTCTGTAACTATTACCGACGTTTTATACAGAACTTCGCTGAAATTGCAAAACCTTTGAATCAATTATTAAAAAAAGATCAAATCTTTAGCTGGACACAAAGTTGTCAAAATGCTTTTGAAAACCTTAAAACGAAATTAATGACACCTCCAATACTAAACTATCCAGATTTTTCGAAACCGTTCATATTAACAACAGATGCATCAAATTATGCATTAGGAGCTATTTTATCTCAAGGAGAAGTAGGTAATGATAAACCCATTGCCTATGCAAGTAAATCTTTAAACAAACATGAGCTTAATAAAGCAGTAATAGAGAAAGAATTGCTAGCTATACACTGGGGAATAAACCACTTTAGACCATACTTATACGGTAGAAGATTTTTTGTTTATACAGATCACAGGCCATTAGTTAGTCTTTTTACTCATAAAAATCCTTCATCTAAATTAACTAGAATTAGAGTAGATTTAATGGATTATGATTTTGATATAATTTTTAAGCAAGGAAAGATGAATACAAATGCTGATGCATTGTCTAGAATAAAGTTAAGTTCAGAAGAATTAAAAGAAATGATACCAGTAAACAATATAAATGTCCTAACAAGAGCAATGAAGTTGAAAGATAAGGAATATATTAGTGAAAGAGAAGAAAATCCGGAAATTATGCCTCCAGTGGAGACTGTACACCTCCACATATGGGAATGCATATCTATCTCAGACACAAGAAACGTTAAGAAATTGCAATTTGAAAATATAAAGAATTTAATGGGGCCACCAAAAGAAACAATATATGCAGTTAAAGATACAATACATGTTGGATACAATGATAATTCTCTGTCAGAGTTAAAATTGATTTTGAAGAAATTGCTATCCTATACAAAGCATGTGAAAATAGAAAAGCTAGCGCTAGCAATGAATAATAAAATTTTTGAAAAGATATCAGTGCAAAAATTCAAAAAGATATTTACAGAACTGCAAGAAAATAAGAAAGAAAATTGTCTAGACATTATATTATATAATTCACCAAGAAGAATAGAGCATGCGAGTGAGATGAACAAATTAATAAAAGAGTATCATGATGACAAGTTAGGAGGACATATAGGTATTAGAAGATGCATTGCGAAACTTAAGCAGAAATATGTATGGAAGAATATGAATAAGATGGTAAGAAAATATATAAATAGTTGTAGAGTTTGTAATGAAGTTAAAATTAATAAATATACTAAAGAACAATTCATAAGAACAGAAACACCTTGCACATCATTTGAAGTAATAACAGTAGATACAGTAGGACCACTCAGACCATCGAATGGATATAGGTATATTCTCACCATTCAATGTGAACTAACCAAGTTTATAGAAGCATTTCCACTAGTCACTAAAGACGCTGTTTCAGTAGCAAAAACCATTGTAGAAAAATTCATTTTGAAATATGGTTGTTTTAGGAAGCTAAAAACAGACAAAGGCACAGAATTTACTAATGAACTATTAGTTAATATCTGTAAATTACTAAAAATAGAAAAAAATACGTCTACACCATATCATCATGAAACTTTAGGGACAGTAGAGAGAAATCATAGAGTTCTAAATGATTATTTAATGACTACAGACGGAAAAGACGATTGGGAAGAATTATTACCTTACTACACTTACACATATAACACCACACCACACAGTACTACAAATTATTCACCATTTGAATTAGTATACGGAAAATTATGTGCTTTACCTTGTGAAATTATTAAAAATAAAGAAAAAACATACAATATTGATAATTATGTTAATGAACTAAAATTAAAATTGAAATACGCTCATGAAAAAGCTAAAGAAAATTTAGAACAAAGTAAAAATAAAACATGTACAAATCAATCTAATGTAAATAATTCAAATTTTAAAGTTGGAGACTATGTCTATTTAAAAGTTGGAAATAAAAAAAAGTTAGATAAACCATTCAGAGGTCCTTATAAAATAATAGAACAAAATGGACCAAATAGTATTGTAAGAATTGTCAATGAAAATAAAGAAGTTCACAATAATAATTTAATAAAAGCAAGAAATAAATAAAAATATATACACATATATATATATATATAATGTAAATTTGTAAATATACCCATCATTTTTCAATCGCTATGTGTAACAAGATATAATTTCAAAAAATAATTTTTTTCATTTAAAGATAACAAAATTATTTTTTTTTAAAGGGTGAGGGTGTTGTGTGTAACACCCAAAAACCAAAAATAAATGTAAACAATAAAAACAGAACCAAAACAATTAATAAAAAAATGTAAACAATAAAAATCAAAACAATAATAATGTAAACATTCATGAACTCGACGCATGTCGACCTACATGTAATTGTGTTAATCATCAGCCGTCACCAAGCGATACCATCGTGCATTGAACTGATCGTATTACACACTAAGCATGTTCGGTCACTATGCGCCAAGTGCATAAATCGATTTTTGCTTATGACTGCAATCATATGCGACACATTGACTGAGCATTCAGAATGCCTATGAGGAAATACAACCGAAGGTGTATTTTGTCAAGTGGACATTTAATTCTTACGTCATGTGGGACAGTGTAGTGTAGGTCATAGGCAAAATAAATAATTAAAGAAGTAGAACAAGAATATGTATGAAAATGATATTATGTAAAACTAGTTGTAAGTATAAATAGAAGAAAATTTGGAAAATAAAATTAGTCTAGTTAAAACCTTAACCACGACTCAATTCATTATTAATCGTGCATTTTGATGCTCGGAGACACAAGCGGCCTTTTGGGCTAAGAAATTTTGTTCGTAAGAACTGAAGACCACCTCGTCAACCATTACAGCATCGTCATATTCTTCGTCTTAATCCGGTATATCGGCTTTACCGAGGCTGGCGTTTTTTTTTTCGACCTACTCGTGGGAACTGTATTTTGACTTGCGATATATGTAGGTACTATAGGGCAAGTTTTGCATTTGAAAAAAAACCGACCTCGATATTTTGATCAAATTTGACAACTCGGTATTTAAGGGCCTTTTTTTAACTCCAAAACTATCGGTACCCGCGATACAGCCGTTATGCAAAATCATATTTATCTCGAAAACGGCTCTTACGATTTTGATAAATAAAACTAAGTGTGCTTTTTTGGACATGGACTATATTTTGATTCTAAGAAGTTTTAAGAAAAAAATATTTTACTAGTTTTTTTTTTGATTTTCGACTTTCTAATTGACGGCTCTAATGTTTTCGACTAAAATTTTTGTTCAGGGGCTCCTTTAATTTTAAAATAATATTTTATATGCATACATACAAATATTCAAAAAAATATTTTTCGGGTTTTTGAAAAATCAATATCTTGAAAACGTGTGAACAGTTAGTTTTTGAAATTATTTCCACGATGTGGAAATGCACGATGTGCATTTTCTGAAAATTTTTTAGTTGAACACATTCATTAGGTTCTTTCTCTGATGATGTCGTGGTACTAGGACCACTGCCACCATTGTCAAATCTCACTAGAGAATTCCTCCGCTAACCCTCTTTTCAAGAGCCTCTTAGTGGGAGCAGTCTTTCGTTCGTCATGTCCCCCATGGGAGGCCCTTTTGCAGAAACGTGTTCGGCGATCGTATAGCTCGAGTTTCGTAGCAGTAGTGACTATAAACCCTACCCTCCTTCAAATCTTACTTTATGAACGGAAAAAACTATGAAAACTATGATATATTTCCTAAATTCGATGAACGGAAAAAACTATGATAATATTTCCTAAATTCGAAATGAAAAACTTTATTCTTAATTTTATTTCTCTGAAATGGGTGATTTTTCACAATAACAACTAGTCTTTACAATCCTTTTAATTTAATATCTATTGCATTTCTACTCTCATTTGTGTGATCGGTTATTCCAAAATTTAGTAATTTCCACGCAATCTTAACATAAACTTAGAACAGTTGCCGATTTCTCGCGATCGGTTCGAGCAACAAAATCGGTATTCCAGCAACTAATTAGCAACAAAAAAGCCACAAATTGTGTTGTTTTTTTTTGCATTTTCGTTGATTTTCCACCGCTAAGTTTTTAGACCTTATTATTTTCTGCTTTCTTGTTTGTGTGTATGAATTATTGCTTTCGTTTTAGATTAGTTTAATTACACAAGTCTGCAACAAAAATGCTGTCTGGATGTTTTGAACTAAATTTCTATGCATTTAGGTGTTCTGAAAACTAAAAATATACTCAAAAAATTCCAGAACGTCAGGTTATTTTGCAAAACGCAAAATTTTATTATAAAAAAGGTGTTTTTTGGGCTAATTTAAAGTCATAAATAATAAGTACAATTTTATTTTGATTACTGTTTTTAAATGTATACAGGCCATAACTATCATTTCTTTCTAAATAAAGAACGTCCTGTGTAAGCTACATAAATTAACAAACATAAACATGCGCGCTCTGATAGTGTAGAAAGTGGCGCAGTACAATTACGTATTAACTCGTCATTAGATGCGTTTTATTATTCACAAATCTATCTGGATCCGGATCTGGATTTAGTTTTAACTTGTATTACAAAAACAATTTGGGATCCTGTTTTCTATCGGGATCTATTTCAAAGATCCAAAAATTAGTTATTACACTGGCGAGTAGATGGCTTTTTATTGTAAGGTAGTGTAAGCTATAGTGTAAAGAAAAAAGACAAGAAATAATTGAAAATTTACAAACCCAAGGCTAAAAAGAGACGGACTTATAACATTGCTGTCACTAAGATCCGTATCGTTTTATTTTCAAGGGAAGATCCAGATCCGGATCCAGATAGATTTGTGAATAATAAAACGCACCTATTGTTTTATAGATCTTGGTTCAATATAGTGCAATGTCGTCTGTGCGGAAGTGTGTGAATTCATCTGACAGTTTCTGTTATATTTGTGGCGAATATATATATGGTGTTAAAGCAACAACAACAACAAAAGTATACTTCGCGTATTTTGGCTTTAAACTTTGAGATCACGTTAAAGTTTGGGCGCCTTATAAAGTTAGCAAACGATGTGTTGAAGACCTTCGAAATTGGTTTAAGGGCAAGAAAAAAGCCTTCCCATATGCGATTCCTATGGTATGGCGTGAGCAAAAGAACCATAGTAATGATTGTTACTTTTGTTCGTGTAATGTGAGAGGATATTATTCAAAGTGGAAGCAGTCAATTTCATACCCCAATGTGCAATCAGCTATTCGTCCTATCCCTCATGGGATCGAAATACTAGTGTCCAAGGTCCCTGCTAGCTTGGAAGAGATTACAAGTTCTGACGAAGATGGTGCTGTACCTGAACCCGATGACAAGCAAAGTTTTGAATTTGAAGATGACAGCAGTCCGAAATAGTTTTCCCAGGGCGAGCTAAATGATTTGGTAAGAGACTTAAATCTTCCCAAAAACGCTGCTGAGCTGCTTGGATCAAGGCTCAAAAACGGGAATTACTTTTGCCTTCTGGTTTAAAATTTAAATATCGTGAAAAGCAGTTCTCTTCCTACTTTGCGCAAGAGGTTGAGTTGGTTTATTGTACCAATATTGAAGGTTTGATGGATACATTTAAGATCTCATGCGACCCAGCACAGAGGCGTATTTTCATAGATTCTTCAAAAAGAAGCCTTAAAGCAGTTCTGCTTCGAAATGTCTGTTTCTATGCTTCCATTTCTGTCGGTCATTCCGTACACATCAAGGAAACCTACAAGATCTTGGAATTGATTCTTTGCAAATTAAAATGTAAAAACCACGGTTGGCAAGTTTGCGGTGATTTCAAAATCTTAGGCATGTAGCTTGGGCAACAATCTGGGCTTATCAAATTCCCTTGCTTTTTGTGTCTATGGGATAGTAGAGACCGAGCAAATCACTGGACAGAAAAGTGTTGGCCTCCGAGGGAGCTTAAAGTTGGCGAAAAGAACGTCCTGCATGAAACTTTGGTGCCTCCTCATAAAGTTCTTCTACCACCGCTTCACATAAAGCTGGGATTGATGAAGCAATTTGTAAGGTCAAATACTTAATATTAAAGCTCCCATGCCTCTCGGAGGCAAAGTTAAAGGAAGGTGTTTTTGTTGGACCAGATATTAGACGACTTATGGCTGATATCAATTCATCACAACGATGGCGGAACCTTTAAAGAGAAGGGTGGATTGCCTTTAAAGAGCTCATAGAGGAATTTTTAGGCAATAACAAAGAACCTAACTACAAGCAAATCGTTAAAAAAATATTAAAAGCATTTCAAGCTTTAGGTCGCCTAATTGTTGAATACACGAAGGGACCTTAAGATCGCTGAGCGATGAACACGGCCAATTGATTTGAAATTACTATTGTCAACGTACTTCTACTTCACTCTGAAAAACCAAGCCGCCGATCATCCTCCACTTTTGCTTGCATCAGAACTTTTATATACTTACACTTAATTTGTTGTGAACAGATTTTTATACTACTACAGCGCCATCTGTTGGAAAATTGCATATCTAATTTATGGAAGAAACAAAAAGCTCTTTTCCAATGTCAAATATATTTCCCCTTACTGCAACCATCTAGAACATTCCAAGATGAGAACCTTCGAGAACAACTAACTTGAGTATATAAGGGAGTGCTCGCGGTGAGCACAGATACAGTTGATTTTGGATTATGAAAGTGTGCAAAAGTATTTCTTATTGGATTGTGTTATTAAACAAGTGTGATTAAATTTGAATAAAAGCATTTGAGTTGTTTATAAATTGAGATTTACTGTTTTGAATAATAGAATAATTGAATAAGTGAATAAAGAAGAAATACTAAAAAGAGTAATAAGTTTTATTTAAAGAACCTAGCACAAATATTACAATATTAATAAATATAAATTTCACTTATTGCTAACACTTTGCCAACAGGTTATGAGCCCAGACAACTGGTTTAATTAAGTGTTAAGAGTATTGCTTGTTGTTTCCGATTTAATTGATAATTAAAAGTGAAGAAGTTTTTTTGATTGAAACTGCCAAAATGGTGGACGACAGTCTGTATTCCAAAATTGAATAACACGAATTGGCAAATCTGGAAAATTCGTGTAGAAAGTTTTCTTGCCCGATACGATTTGTTGAGGTTCGTGGAAGAGAATGTTCCTGATGATAAGGATGTGAAAACCATTTGGAAGACTGGTGATCGGAAGACCAAAGATATTATAATTCTCTTTCTGGGAGACAACCAGCTTTCCCTGGTGAAAAACTGCGTAATCATCATGAAAAAATTTCTCGATCTACCCGTGTAGCTCTCCTTAAGAAGTTGTTTTGCATAAGACTTCAGGAGAATGGAAATGTGGAAAAACATCTGTTCGAGATTGAAGAGATTTTCGACCGCTTAGCTGCAGCTGAACAGGTGTTGGACAAAGACACACAAATATGTATGATATTGCAAAGCCTTCCAGATTCGTTCGAGACATTGGTTTTAGCTTTAGATAGTCTCTCGGACAAGGATGTAACAATCGAGTTCATAAAACAAAAACTGATCGATGAATACCACCGTCGAATTAATAGAGTTGATTTATCGAAGCACGAAAAGGCCATGAAGACAGACTTCAAACGGGCAGAAAACAACAAATTTTGTTTTATAGCAAAAAGACGGGGCACATTCGATCGAGCTGCCGTAAATACTTAAAACAAAGGCCACTTTAAGTCTGCTGAAGAAACTAATATAGCTTTTGTAGCTGGGAGCGACAAATCTGTTTCTTGGTTGATCGATAGCGGTGCCAGTTCACATATGACGTGTGATAGAAGTTTTTTTAGTTCCTTCACAGAGTTGAATGACTCGCACATTACTTTGGCTGATGGAAAACAAACAGCACAATTGCTGTTTGTGGTGAAGGTGTTCTGTGGGGCATAGATGGAAGTCGAAATCGAGTCAAGACTCAAGATTACACTTCATGATGTGCTGCTTGTACCAGAATTAGATGGGAGTCTTATATCCGTCAGCAGGTGAAATTCGACCAGGCTGGATGTTGAATTTTGAATTCGGATGGAAATGCCGTAGCGCTGGGTATCCGAAGCGGAAATCTTTATAAATTAAAAATGGTGTAGGCATGGAATATCGATAAGGGGTTTCAAACTTGAGCCACAAAGAATAAATTTGCATTTTAAGGTAATGCCAATTAAAAAATTACATTGTTATTTTTGAAATTAATAGGTGCGTGTCATTTTGATACAGCAGTCATTTAGGAAATTTTGGAATTATGTAATTAAATTTTGTTCCCCTATTTTTCCTTCGCTCTTCTGTTTAGCCCATAGGGAACTTTCCTTATTGCTTTCGAGCTAAACATTTAAAAATTTCGACGAGGATTTCATGGTTTCAATTTTTCGTATATTTAAAGTTATGCATGAAGGAAGCACAGCAGCTTTTCATCTTCTGCTTCGAGTCATTAAGGCTAAGCGCTTGATAGCTTGGTCTATAAGCCGGCGGTGGTACAGTTTTGCTTGTCCTCTCTAACTCGGAGGCATTGTTGTCTTTTCGTTCGGTTTGGCCCAGTCAATGTTTCAACGCGTTTTTCTTTATGAAAGAGGCCAGTATTAGCCTTCCCAGTAGCCTAAACACTGGCGATTGCTATTTCTGCCGTGAGCACGAGCGTTAGTGTGTTGATGGGGCTATTTCTCCCTACGATTGATAGAATCCTTTGGAGGAAAGAAACAGGCCCTTCGACTTTTTCAGCAAACCTGACCAAACAAACGGACACCAACCAATGACCTATTAAACTCAACTACCAGACGTTGCAAGAAGCCACATGATCCTATACAGGTCTGGCACTGGCAGAGAGATGATTTCTCAATGGGGGGTAAACAGTGCCGCCGCTGGGTGTTCGTGCGCCCTTGTGCAAGAACCTTAAATTGCCGCCCCATGTCTCGGGTACACGCGGGTATTTACGTTGTATAAGTGAAAGTTTTATTTATTATCCATTTCGCAGTTGAAAAATTTAAGCAAACGTGCATTGTTGTTGTCGCGTTCCGAGCTACTCCAAATTCTTATACAATGAACGTAGTCATTATAGCATATACATGTGTACAGTTTTTGCATTCTTTTAAGATTATTTACTCTTTTTACTTGAAACTAATAGGTACTATAGGGCAAGTTATGCATTCGTAAAAAAATCGAACTCGAGATTTTGATCACCGTTGACATTACGATGATAACGAAGACGAAAAAAGTGGGTCTCGAAATTTTGTCCCCACACTTTTATTTTTCTTCTTTTTTTTAAGACCAAAAATAACTGTACCTCAAGTAGGTAAGATTTTTTTCGAAATTAAAAAAAAAAATTAAAACAATGTCCAACAGATTTAAACAAAAATCAAAAAATTTAAAGAATCGGTACAACCGTTTTTGATAATTTGTTTTATGCTAAAGCGCCCCAAAATTTAAAATATTCCTGTGAATTAAAATTTTCAAAACTTTTTTTTTTGGATTTCAATTTTTTTTTTGAAACTCAATATTTCGAGAACCCCATGCTTGAATTTTTTTTTAAACTTGATAGATAAAATTTTTCGAAAATCGTGTTTTTCTTGAAAACATCTCCGAGAATTTTGATAAATTTTTACGTTTTATAAATTAAACAAAAAAATTGAAATCAATATATTACTGACTGTACCGAACATAGAACCATTTTGACGATTTTTGAATTTCTCATTACCGGCTGAACGGATTTTAATTAAATTTTTTTTTTTGGAAAATTCAATATCTCAATAAATTATTTTTTATTTGTAAATTAATAAATTTTTTTTTTTAAATTTGTATATAAAAGATTATTTGATTATTTTATAACTTTGTTATAAATTTTGTTCTTGCATAAACTAATATTTGCTTGCATCATATGGCATCCTGTTCTTAGCTCCAGATACCACTAAAAGTGTTGTTTTAGTCGGTAAATAAATGAACTTTATGTTTATGAACAGTTTTTCTCTAATAGCATTCATTTTTGAAATTATTAGTCTTTTACATAAGAGCAAGTTCGTGCGACCTAGTCGTGCATTTTATTTTAAGAGGAAACAAAAAATATGGCAATTGCGAATAATTTTCTTCAACAAAACCATTTTCATTAAAAATGCAAATATTCGAGTTCCTAGCACAGTTTTTAATTTATGTATGTCAATTGGTAAAAACCAATAGTTTATAGCTTGACAGAAAGAAGACAAAGTAGTTTTTGATATTTTTAAAAGTTTTTGTTTTCACTTTCTTTTTGAAACACTTAATCATTTACTTCCGGATCTGGAAGTATTATATGTATATAATTCCTTGACATCTTAGGTAGGCTTTGATGAAATTTGACATTATGTTTTTGTTCTTGTTACCAACTTAGATTTAAGATATTTAGCTATGTATATCATTTCAATCAGAATATTGATACCCATTCATAGAAAAATATGAGTAATTAGTAAAATTAATGTTTTCGAGACACTGTTTTCGTTTTATTTTATGGGAAATACATGGGCTGTATAAGTCTTAGATGAAGGTTGCGTTATTTGGTGTGAGAGGCGACAGCCACAAACAAAATATGAATAAAGATTTGTATAGTAGATTGTGTGCGGGAACTACGTAGTGAACGGTCAAATGTAAGCAAGTTCCAAAAGCTTAAGGAAAACTTTTGGAGTATGCTGTATAGGTTGAGTTAGAACTATCTCTTAATTTTCCGCCCCTAGACGTTGGCGCCCTTGTGCGCCGCACATTTCGGACATATGGTAGCGGCGGCCCTGGGGGTAAAAGAAAGGATAATATCCTTAAAAGGCGTCTTCCTCCCATAAGCCAGGTGATTATGTGAAGGCAGACATTATTTCATTGACTCAGAAGTACCCTCCGACATTTCAGGCTATAGCTTCCTGAAACTCATCAACACTCTTAACCGGCTTGAATGACATACGATTTTTATAGGTTTTAATACATATGGGAGTCACAATCACTAGGGTATCACAACGGATCTACATTGATCTAAGTGTGAGGGTAACAAGGCCAACTCTCAGCCCATTAACCTAATCTAACATTATGTAACCTAATCTTTGAATTTTGTGGATTCTTTAACTTCATTTGCTTTCATTTGCAGTCTTTGTATTGTTGCTAAGTTTAAAATACCAATAATTATAATTATTTGAGTTTCGTATCAGCAAACGGGGCTTAATGTTTAACTGAAATATTGATTCCTTAAATTATACCTACATAATACCAGAATCAGGTTGGAATACAAATTTAAATAAGACTCCGATGTTCCTTGAATTAATGTTTATTGTTGTTTTAATTTAAAATTTGATGTTATCAAAAAAAAATTTTCCGACTGTTTTGAAATCTTCTAATGCTCAAAAACAAAAAAAAAGTATACATATTTTCATTGGCTTGGTCATGATCCTGGCAATCACATTTCAAATACTTTGAAAAGCTTTGAATCCCATTTCCCCAGCTTCAGAGTATTCCTGGTAAAGTGCCAATCCAGCAGCATCACACATTTGCATGGCAGAAGAAATTCCTTGTGCTGTAGCTGATTTACCACCTCGAATTCCAACAATAGCGGTTCTTTCAGCAAGTGCCAAATCCTCATACGACGTTACTCTCCCATATTCAATGTCAATAACGGAAGGAACAAGTTTTTCAGCTGCTACCTTGCCAGCTATTTGTCCAGCAGCTCCCAGTCCTAAGTATCCACCAGCCGATCCTCTCAATAGTACATCTTGGGAGGCCTTGATTCCCTTCCGTACAACATCGACTGCAGCCTCGGGGTCTTGGCTTGCTAGTTTTCCAGCCTCCTCAAATGCCATCTTTGCAACAGACATGGCATCTGCAGTTTCCACAATTGTCGATTTAAGTCCTTCATACATAACTTTGGCAGCATCAATTGCTGGTTTTTTTGTCAAAATGCTTAAGGCCGATTTCAAGCCTTTATTAAGGTTGGCAATGGCGGCTAATGCGGCGTAATCGTTTGTAACAATTTTTGTCTTCAAACTATCTATGACCCCTGTTACAACATCGACTTGGTTGCTTCCCTGTGAAACAGCATTTTGCAGTCCCTCTAAGACATGTGTTGCGGCATCCTTAGCATGGTTGTATATTGTCTGTACACCAGTTGATATAGCGTTTCGGGCAGATTTGAATGCTTCTTCGGCAGCACCTCCACCGATCTTTATTCCTTTTGTCGCTACTTCATCAGCAATCTCGAGGACTTCAAATACTACAGTTCCTGCCCTTTGGATAGAAACAATTGTATTCTTTAATCCCGGTAGTGCTAAGCCGCCAACAAGGCTCAAGGCAAATCCTTGTGCATCATGAATTGGTACTCCGGCAATGAAGACCAATTCTCTGTCAGCCTTGAGTCCTTTTTTTATAGCATCAGTGGCGCCATCAATATCTTTATCTTTAACCAGATTCGAAGCAGTATCAATTGCTTTGTTGGCTTGAGTCACAACCGCATATAAAATCCTTACTGCATCGATAATTCCGTTGATAGCTGTGTTTACTGCTAACGGGGAAACCGAATAAACCGGAAATTTTCGGACTTCCTTTCGAATAGCTTCAATACAAGCTCTGGCATTTAAACTATCTCTATCCATACCTGCCATTATGATTGCTTCTTCTGTCTGCTGCAACGTCGAATTGGCCACAAGGTTTTCGATTTCAGCCAAATCATTTAAAGACTCCGATGTATTTCCATGCGCCTGTTCAGCGAAAACCAATAGAACAGCCATTACCCCCAAACAAATATACTGTGAAATTTTCATTTTTAAAAATGTATCTCTTCGGAAATTAGAAAAATGTAAAAACAGAACCAAAATCTACACTGTCTCCACAAAACTACGTGGTTTGATTAAAATGTGAACCCCTTTTATATGCAAGTTCAAAAAGTCTCAGAAATAAATTATTCAAAACTGATTCCAGACTCTACCAATATTGACATGCTATAAAACAAACAAATTGTTCAAATATTTGAAAATATTTGAATTTTCTTGTACGCACATATTGAACTCGACAGTTTAGAAACTCCAAATATCGTGGATAAAGAGTATTCTAGAGTATTTATTTGTTTCTGATACTAGATATTGTAGGCCTGGGAAAAATCTCCGTGTCAAACCCTTCTTTTTTGTGCCGTGTAGTAATGGCCACCGCCGCTTATCTTGTGAGTTTTTAGGATGACGATCAGCTAAGGTCAGGTTAAATTGTTGGGGTGTCCCTTTCTTTCTAAATAGTTCAACCGTCGGCAATGCGATTTGATCACAGATAAGGGACCCCTAATTTTCAGTGGTAGTGTAAGCGGTTTTCACAATCCAAGAAATGGATACCTAGGGATAAACCAGACAACCAGTCAATAACGAGCTCTTTGTCATGCCTTGGCATCGTCCTATTCTTCGTCTTAATCCAGTATATCGGCTTTACCGAGGCTGGCGTTTTTTTTTTCGACCTACTCGTGGGAACTGTATTTTAACTTGCGATATATGTAGGTACTATAGGGCAAGTTTTGCATTTGAAAAAAAAATCGGCCTCGAGATTTTGATCGGTATTTAAGGGCCTTTTTTTTAGCTCCAAAACTATCGGTACCCGCCATACCCGTTATGCAAAATCATATTTATCTCGAAAACGGCTCTAACGATTTCGATAAATAAAACTAAATGTGCTTTCTTGGACATGGACTATATTTTGATTTAAAAAAAATTTAGGAAAAAAATATTTTACTAGTTTTTTTGTTTTTCGACTTTCTAATTAACGGCTCTAATGTTTTCGACTAAAATTTTTGTTCGGGGGCTCCTTTAATTTTAAAATAATATTTTTTTTTATACTTATCTACAAATATTCAATAAAATATTTTTCGGGTTTTTGAAAAATCAATATCTTGAAAACGTGTGAACAATTAGTTTTTGAAATTATTTCCTAAATCTATATTATGAAATACTTAAAGTGGTATCCCAATTTTTTTCTACAAAAATTCTTCTCTTAGGAGCAGTTAAAGAAGGCTGCCCTTACTCTTGGTAAGTTTGCCAAGGACGCCGCTGATAAAATAAAATTCCAGAAGATCGTTGAAGAGTACAACAATCTTCTGCAAATTCAATAAAAAGCTGTTAAAGGAAGGTCTCAAGATGAGACTAATAGACCCTAGAAAAAGATGAGGCTTGACGGTCCTAAAAAGGAAGTACGGATATTATCCTCCTGGAGTTACGCAAACGCGTATGCGTATTCAGAGACGATATCAAAGTATCGGTTGTGGATGAGCCCTCCACAAAGAACAAAGGTTTTGTTGGTTGTGTGGAATTCCATCGTATTGTTCGATTCTACGGTGGCCGCACTTACCAAAACATATAACATCGATAAACTGGGTTGCAAAAGCTTAAGTCACTTTTTAACTTAAGCTTGGCTTTAATTCACAAGCTTAGTGGGTGACTTATGAATTAAGAAAAATGTAATTCAGCAGCTTGTTACTGACTTTTGAATTACAAAAATTTAATTCATAAGTAAGTTGGTGACTTGTGAATCAAAAAAATTTAAATAATAAGCTTCTTAGTGACTTATGAATTTAAAAAAAATTAATTCAGAACCTACTAAGTGACTTATGAAAAAAAAATAAAATGCACGACTGGGTCGCACGAACTTGCTCCTATGTAATAGACTAGGAATTTTAAAAACGAATGTTACTCGTATTAGAAAAACATGTTCATAAGGATAAAATGAATTTTTTTAATTCTTTTAGTAGTAAGAGATAAAACCAGAATGCTATGCAAACATGAATTTATGCAGGAACAAAAATTATAAGTCGTTGTAATGGTTTCTTAAAAAAATAAGCTTTTATGTACAAAATTTTTAAAACATTTTTAAGAAAAAATTTTGGTACGCCAACCTTAAGTTTTTATTATTGTACGAATAAAAGTCTAATTTCCAAAAAAAAAACTAAGCCGTTCTTGAGATATCGAATTTAAAAAAAAAAAGACTTTTTTTTCTAAAAATTGAAAAAAATATTTTTTCTTAAGTTCTTAAATGCAATGTTTTTTAAACTTTTTAGGAGCTTCTTTATAAAATATTTCATTAAAATCCGTTATGTCGATAATGAGAAATTCAAAATTCGAAAAAATCGTTCTATGGTAGGTACAGTCAGTAATATCTAGATTTAAATTTTTTTTTATTAAATTACAGACCGTAAAGATTAATAAAAAGAAAAAAAATTTTAGCAAAATTCTCGGAACCGTTTTCGAGAAAAATACGATTTTCGAAAACCATTTTTTTAAATTTGTATGGAAGGTACCGTTAGTTTTAGATAAAATAAAATTTTGTTCTCAAATCTTGTAGATTATGTAAAGAAACTTTTATTTGTCAAGTTTGAAAAAAATCGAGCATGGGGTTTTCGAAATATTGAGTTTCCAAAAAAAAAATGTTGAATTTTTTTTTAAAAATCCAAAAAATTAAAAATTGAAAATTTAAATATGTAATAATATTTAAACTTTGGAGGATCTTTGGCATAAAAAAAATTATTTAAATCGGCTGTACCGTTTTCGAGAAAATCAAAAACAAAATAAATGGACCCAGGTGGGCTACCAAAAATAACAATTTTTTGTTAATTTTTTTTCAACCATTAGCTAGTTTTAGCCAAATGAAATTTTTGAAATTTTTTTTAAAAATTCTGTGGGACAGTTTTTGAGAAAAAAAAATATTTATAAAATTTCGAAAAAAAATCGTATGGCAGGTACCGTTATTTTTGGTCTTAAAAAAAAAAACAGAAAAAAACGTCCGGGGGGAAAAAATTAAAACCCATATCTACCAGGTTTGAAGAAAATCGGCCGAGCTGTTTAGGCTGTTCGACAGACAGACAGACAGACAGACAGACAGGCAGACAGACAGACAGACAGACAGACAGACAAACAGACAGACAGACAGAATTGCGAGACCCACTTTTTTGGTCTTCGCTATCATCGTAATGTCAACTTTGATCAAAATCTCGAGTTCGATTTTTTTTACGAATGCATAACTTGCCTTATAGTACCTATAAGTCACAAGTAAAAAATAAGTCATGAGCCAGTAAGTGACTTATGAATTAAAAAAAATAATTCACAACCTACCAAGTGACTTATGAATTAAAAAAATTTAAGTCATGAGCAAGTTAGTGACTTAAGAATTGAAAAAAATTAATTCAAAAGTTACCTAGTGCCTTATGAATTAAAAAAAATTTAATTCATAAGCTAATAGATTAAAAAATTATTATTTGGAAAATTTATAAGCTAGCATGATAATTTTATGACACACAAAAGCTTTAAATCTACCTTCGTTAATAATTAAATAATTATGTAGTCAAAACAAGCTTAAATATTTACAATTTACCAACTAGCTTATGAATTAAATTTTTTTTAAATTCATAAGTCACTTAGTAGCTTGTGAATTAATTTTTTTTAATTCTTAAGTCACTTACTTGCTCATGACTAAATTTTTTTTAATTCATAAGTCACTTATAGGTAGTGAATTAATTTTTTTTTTCAATTCATAAGTCACTCATTAGGTAGTGAATTATTTTTTTTTTATTCATAAGTCAGTTATAGGTAGTGAATTATTTTTTTTAATTCATAAGTCACTTAGTAGCTTATGAATTAATTTTTTTTTTTAAATCATAAGTCACTAACTAACTTATGACTTAAATTTTTTTAATTCACAAATCATCTATATAGACTTATGACTTATGATTTTTTTAATTCAAAAATTCGCAACCCTGGAAGGTACAAAGAACTGCTAGCGTGGGCACCACAGGAGCTCTAAAGGACTATTCACATAAGAGCGACCAACGACCAACGAATAAAAACACAAATGGGATTTAAAACATATATGGACTTATCCCTGTAAATTTTAACTTCTTGAGTTTGAAAAAAAAAAAACAAAACAAAAATTAGGGCACGCATGTAAATTTGAGTTTTTCTTCAATTATAGACCACGAATAAATAAAACACTTCGAAATAACTCGTATGTATTGCTTGTTAAAAAGTATAATCATGAAAAATGAATTTAAGGTACTATAGTACGGTCTAGAACGCTTAAAAAACGCACGATTTTTGGAAATTTTTTTCTCGGAAACGTTATTAGGTAGATAATAACATAATTGTTTTTTAAATAATGAATTCATATGTCAAGAGCACAAAAAAAAATCTTTTATCTAAATTTTCGAATTTTGGCCGAATTATAGAGGGCGGCAACGTCGACTCATCAAAAAACACATTGTCCCATTGCGGACAGTTAATCTCCAGATCTACTGAACCGATTTTCAAAAAACTTGTTGCATATTGATTGTTTTTATGTTTTCTAAGACAATTTATCACAATTTGACAAACAATTTATGAACAAAAAAATGGCGACCCAAAAATGGCGAACAAAATTGCCAAAAAAAATTGTTTTTCAAAGCTTGACATTTTTTATTGTTTTTGACTTTTTAAACAAATTGTGGAAAATTGTCTTGTAAAAAACCTTCCTTTAAATAACACACTTTGTTTTTTTTTTGTTTCAGTCTAGCCAATCCTGAGATTAACTGTCCGCAATGGGACAATGTGTTTTTTGATGAGTCGACGTTGCTGCCCTCTATAATTCGGCCAAAATTCGAAAATTAAGAGAAAAGAATTTTTTTTTGTACTCTTGACATATGTATTCATTATTTAAAAAAAATTATGTTATTACCTAATAAGGTTTCCGAGAAAAAAATTCCCAAAAATTGTTTTCGTTCTCGCAAGTATTTGTAATAATTTGATAAATCTCATGATGAAAAAACGTAGTTACCAACATATCGTCGCTGTAGATCGAATACTTCGTAACCCAGAAAGAACCGATTTTTAGATAATGATGCAATTATATTGTGAAAAAAATTCTGGATCTAATGAAAAATATCTTGTGAACCTAAAAACTATAATTGCAGAGCCATAATTAAGCGCATAATTAACAACACGTCTCTCATTGCCTCTCATTGATTTGATAATAAGTTTTTTGTCTCTCCTGAAAAATCGATTTTTCTGGGTTACGAGGTATTCGATCTACAGCGACGATATGTATGTATTGACGATTGAATAAAATTTGCATTCTGTTGTAATATTCAGAAAAATTATATTTTAATGAACTTAATTTACTTCCTATAAAATGCTATGACTTGTTGGCCTGTTAACGTTTTTTAATGTTTTTTTTTTATATCATGCGTTCGTCAAGGTGCCGTGAAATAAGGCCAACTTTCAAAAATTGGCCTTATTGCACTTTTATAAAGTGAAATTACGCCAATTTTCAGCAGTTGGCCTTATTGCACTTTTACAAAGTGAAGTGAACATACCCTAAGCGGAGCAACGGAGTTGCGTGAGCGGGTGTGAGCCCCGAAAAGGGAGTTAAAATCCTGGAAACCCGCGAAGCGGGCTACCCAAAGTACTGTTGCTCAAGAAAATATAGAACGACGGCCCCCAATAAACAATTATGTTTTATACGAATCTAACGGCAAAAACTACTTTTTTATTTTTAACAAAACATTTTATGTTTGGCCTTAAGTCACAAACAAATTTGGCCATATGTCGCTTTTGTAAAGTGACATAAGACCAAATTTTTTAATTTGCCCTTATGTCACTTGACCTTATGTCACGGCACATTCAGTTGCTCTTATTACGCTTTCAAAAAGTGAAATAAGACCAATTTGGTCTTATTTCTCAAAATAATTTGGCCTTATTTCACTTTGTCAAAGTGAAATAAGACCAGCTACTGAAAATTGGCCTTATTTCACTTTATCAAAGTGCAATAAGGCCAATTTTTGAAAGTTGGCCTTATTTCACTTGGCCTTATTTCACGGCACCGTTCGTCAACAAAAATTATAGAAAAATGTGAAAATATCGCAAATTTGTAAAATGCGGAAGAAGATCCTAGAATAAAGATGAACATGTTTGTCTTTACTATAATCTTGACTTCTGCATTTCTCGAATTTCCTATAAAGCAGAAATGAAGTTCTTCTGCATTTTGCTCTTTTTCTCTCTATTTAACATGAGTCTAATTATGAATTCTGTATTTTGCATCCCTTTTTTTGCAGAAATCAATTTGCAGATTATGTAAATCCACCATCTGCATTTTGCTCTTTTTCTCTCTATTTAACATGAGTCCCTTTTTTTGCAGAAATCAATTGCAGATTATGTAAATCCACCATAAGAGACATAAACATGATAAAATTGGAAAAGCACTTCAACTTAAATTATTTAAAATAAAATGCACGACTGGCGTGTCGCACGAACTTGCTCCTATGTAATAGACTAGGAATTTTAAAAACAAATGTTATTAGAGAAAACTGTTCATAAGGAAAAAATTAATTTCTTAAATTCTTTTAGTAGTAAGAGACAAAAACAGAATGCTATGCAAATATGAATTTATGGAAGAACAAAAATTATAAGTTGTTGTAGTGGTTTCTTAAAAAAATAAAATTTTATGTACAAAATTTTTAAAAGAACTTTAAGTTTTTATTAATGTACGAATGAAAACTAAATTTTCAAAAAAAAAATATTGAGCCATTTTTGAAATATTGAATCTTCTAAAAAAAAAATGATTTTCTTTTTTCAAAAATTCAAAAAATATGTTTTTTTTTGAAAATTTGAATACACAATTCTATTCAAGTTCTAGGGGAGCTTTAGCAAAAAAAAAAATTGATCAAAATGGCTTGTACCGTTTTTGAGTAAATCAAAAACAAAAAAAATGGTTCCATGGGGGGTACCCTTAATATCCATTTTTCGTAAATTTTTTTTCGAGCATTACCAAACTTTAACTTAATGAAATTTTGTATTTTTATTTTTTAAATCTGTCGAACATTTTTTGAGAAAAAAAAATATTTATAAAATTTCGAAAAAAAATCGTATGGCAAGTACCGTTATTTTTGGTCTTAAAAGAAAAAGAAAAAAACGTGTGGGGGGGGGAAATTAAAAATGATATCTACCAAGTTTAAAGAAAATCGGCCCAGCCGGTTAGGCTGTAGTCGAACCGACAGACAGACAGAATTGCGAGACCCACTTTTTTAGTCTTCGCTATCATCGTAGTGTCAACCTTGATCAAAATCTCGAGTTCGATTTTTTTTACGAATGCATAACTTGCATTATAATACTTATAAATCGCAAGTAAAAACGAGTTAATTGATTTGGTTTTTTTTTTTTAATCTTCAAAGGCTCTTTTTTCACACTTATTTGTTTAACACTTTTACCATTTTTTTTAGAGTTTCTACAGTTTAAATCACGCTCATTGTAAAAGTATAATCAAAGGGGTGGCCGTGGCGCGATGGATGTGTGCTCGCCTGTGAACCTCATGATCACAGGTTCGATCCCTGCCGTCGTCTATGTCGTTTTAATTCCATTAAAAAAAAACCTTCTAAAATTGTCATCAATGGGTTGCTGGTTTCCTCATTACATGTTGTTCAGGCATAACACTAACAACATGTAATTGAGTTAAACTTGTATGCCCAACAAGGATGAACCCGAATAAAATAATGTGAATTATAAGCGACATAGAAATAAGACACGGCATTCTCCGCTTTAGTTCAGCCGCCATCCCTGGAGATAAAATATCTGAGACAACAACCTTCAGTCTCAGAACATCATGCCACACATCTTTCCTATCCTTCTTTCTCTTCTTAACTTCACGTTCACGCCCTTTGGAGTGCTAGTAAAAAATGTGCCTTTTTTGAAACAGTTACGCTTTTTACGTTCATTTTATTAACTTCATAAAATTTGTACATAATGAAGCACGCATTGAAATCAAAGTTTTATTTACTCTAGATAGCTTAAATAATGATGCAAACTATAAAAAAATGCCCCATAGTGAATGTTAAAAAAAATAGACACGAAAATTTGTGACAATTAAAGATTTACGAAAAATCACGCGTGGCAGTTTTTTCTAAAATTTATATCATATAGGATTATTTATAAGGAAGGCACGCACTTAAAACGAATGATTTCAATTAAGTTTGACCTTCATTTATCTGAAAAAAAAAAACAAAAATTGTACTAAGTAATCTTATGTTAAACATTCATGTCGATTACAGAATTCGCAGAATTTTACTCCCGGTGAGTTGACTTGATTCGCATCCGCTGTAAAACTCAATTATGAAATTCGTCGGATGAACTACATTGTCGATTTCTAAAATTACCTTATCATTTATGAACTTTCGTATCGACACTGTCAGCAACAAACATTTATTCAACTGGCCTAGGCTGTGATAATAGTATCGTTTTCGATCAACGAAATCAAGCATCGTTGAGAGTGGTTAGTACGAAGATGGGGGACGGTTCAAAACCAACCGTGTGCTCTTTTTTTTTTTTTAGATTTCTTGCTCTCTGGTTGCGTTGCTATTTGTGCGTTTTTTTATTAAAATTTGTTAAACAAACACTTTAGCATTCAGTATGATAAGCTTTTGCCTTAAATTATTGTACTCTCCATTGTTTATTTTCGTTTAATCAAAAATTCACTTCAGATTCGTCTCGAAATTGGTGCGAATGTAAAATGATAGAAATTGTATGGAGTGCGAATGGATTGCGAAATCTGTAATACCATATAAGTTGAACAAAATGTCAGTGGTGCAGCGATTGTTACCGACATTCGTTCAACTTTCATTCGTCGGATTCAGTAATAGCAAAAGTTTGGAAATGAATTGAAATTGTCACTTTAGCTCATTCGCCGAATTCTGTAATAGGGGTGATTATTTTTGCAATAATACAAAACGTTAATTATCCACGCACGCAGCCAAAAGTCTCAATATTCGATGATTTTTTCGATTTCAAACACTTTCGCACTATCTTGATGGTTCATTTTATAATTTGAATAGTTAAAACTCAATGATATACATATATATAATATTATAAGTTCCAAAACCTGAATATTTAATAATAATTGGTATATATTTCGACGCATGGCAAAACTTAAAATTTGCACGGATAAGCCCATATAAACATAAATTCTTCACAAAAATTCTACAAAAGGGTAGCAATCTAGTATAATTTAATGTTAATTTATAAAAATTTGCATTGTAAGTAATTGCTAAAAGAGAGACAACAATCAAATTAAGAGACGACTTTAATATTTGAGCGAAATGAAGCATTATTTAATGGACTCTATATATCTGACCGTATATGCTGCATTTTATTTTTTAGGTTCCGTACAATAAATGGTTCATAATTTAGAGTTCACATAAATATTAAGTTCATAACATGTATGGTTAACTTTATAGAGCTCTTTAAATAATGGTACATTTCGCTCAAATATTAAAGTCGTCTCTTAATTTGATTGTTAGTACGGCCCAAAATAAATTGGTCGTAGCAATCATATTGCAATTTGCGACGACCAATTTATTTTCTCAATTTTCTCTCATTTTACCAATTGCAACGCAAATTTTATAAATTAACATTAAATTATACTACGAGTAGATTGCTACCCTTTTATAAAGTTTTTGTGAAGAATCTATGTTTATATATGTTTTAAATCCCATTTGTTTTTTTATTCGTTGGTCGCTCTCATGTGAATAGTCCCTAAGACCTTGCCCAACTGATGCTTTAAGCGTTTTTCTAAACCTTAAATGAAATCGAACTCATGAATATTGCCAAACCTTATGGCCACAGGAATATTACGCAGTTGATTCCAATAGAGATTTTTTCGGCTCCCACTGACAGCCGTAACCCTAAAATGGGCATCCGAAAAAGATTTTAAGGTTATGTTTCCATCAAGAAAGGGTTGGGATGATTACTTCGCGGTAATGACGACGCGACGAAAGACTGGTACAGGAATCTTTGGGACTAAAACCAAACTTTCCATACCGATTGGGCAGTTCAGCAGAATTTTTTCAAGCGGATGTACACGCCATTGCGAAATGCGGGGATCGAAATCTCAAAGGAAAGTATCGTAAAAATAACATTGCCATTATTTCATACAGCCAGAACTCGAGTTACCATCATTTCTAAATTAGTGCATAAGCAGGCTAAACGAACTTGTCAAACAGAACAGGGTCAGACTTAATTGAGTACCTGGTCACGTGGTCGTTCATGGAAACGAGGCGGCATATACTTCTTAGTTGAGCCCTATTGCGGAATTGGAGAAAACGTAATCAAAAACAAAATCAAACGAAAAGTGGAGGCAAGATGATCCAAAAGCAGGAAAGAATTCCGGATGCTAGAGCAGGCGAAACTACAATTGGGTAATTACAATCAAGAACGGTTCACCAACTATCTACACCAGCTTAATAAGGAACAACCCAAGAATAAGACCCAGTATTCTTACTGAACACTGCAAACATAGAAGACAACTAGATTTAATTGATGTAGTGAGCAGTGCCTCATGTAGATCCTGCAATATACATGGAGAAACACCATACTTCATACAAGGAAAATGCTATCCACTCATGCATCAAAGGAAGAGAGCGACCAATCCTTTCTGAAGGTGCCCCAAATACTAAAATTTCTGAGAGAAATAGATTTAAAGGAAGAATGACAGCAAGCTATTCCAGATTCAGGTGAGGACACAATAGATCTTTAGATCGCATATAAGAAAAATTTTCTTAGTAAAGACAGCCTTCCGCATCGATTGAAGATCACGTGATAGACGTGACACAAAACCATCTGCTTGTTTGTAATGGTTCGGAAGAATGAGTTGCACTTTAAAAACCGTATTTTTTTATGTTAAGCAACACATCTGCATTAGTTTTATCGAGATGCTGAGCTCGCATCTAGAAGTTTCTTTTTAAATCATAGGTTATTTTGACACTGACAGCTGTTTTCCCCTCGAAACCTTGACAGAAAGTCATTATCATACCTTCCCGGTCTCTTTACGCTTGAACAACGCTGGAAAATATTGAACATTTATTTCCAAAGTGAATGCTGTGTAGCCCAAAGGGTGCGTTTTTTGAAAAGAAGTTTTTGCCGAAATGAAGCACTCACCGAGGCTACTGTACACAAGTTTGTGCAAGAAGTTCGTGAGACTGGTATGCTAGTGGACAACACTCATGGTCTCCGTCGTCGTACGGTGCACACAGGCGAAAATGTGTCTGCTATAGCCGAGAGTGTGAGACTCAATTCACGAACATCAACTCGCCATCAATCTCAACAGTTCAACATTTCACGCAATAGACTGAAATTTTAACTTTTGTGTTTACATATTTCCAACTTCTCAGGAACAACGAGGATGATTTTGCCGCCCCTAACTGATGGCGCCTGGGGCGACCGCCCCCTACATGCCACTGCATTTATGCCCTTATGTATGGAATATGTCATCGTTCAAATGCCCGACGTGTTCTCGTACGGTGGTACGGGTCCAAGTGGCTCAATTTTCAAAGACTCTTCCACTTATAGGTCCGACTGAATGAATTTAGCGATGACCTGTGTTATGTTTACTTTCCGAGCAAAAGTTGATTTTGGTTTAAAAACATAGACTTGCGACTTCAGGAAATACTACAAGAAAAATTCTATCGGCAGATTCAAGTCACATGGCCTTGGATGACGTTTCACGTCACCTCCGCAAGAGATAACCTTACCATCAAATCGTTCATGCAGAATGTCAATAATGGCGTCCGCTCTGTGACTTTCCTTTGGAACCACATATCGTCTAAGTTCATATAGTTCATTTTGCACCATAAGAAATTGGTTATCATCGTTCTGCAGCGCTCGTTTAGTGTCTCACCAACCTCGTTTTTGAATATGTACGGACCAATGATACAGCCGGCCCAATATCCACAACAAGCGGTAACTATTTTAAAATGCATTGTCACCGCGTGAACATCGTGTGGGTTGGTGTCATATGCGGCAATTTTAATTTTTAACACAGCCATTCATCCGAAAATCAGCCTAGGCCAAAATTGGGCTCCCCTTCCAAACGCTCTAAAGTCCAGTCAGCAAGCAAACGATGTTATCTACAGTCATACATTTTGAGCTCCTGAGTCAGATCTAACATTGGCGAAGGCCGAGTACCGACGCAAAATTCGCGAATAATGCGAATAAAGACTAATAAAGGGTGCACACTCCAAGTTGTTGGTTACTACTTCGATCGATTGTTGGGTGTGTGTTGGGGTTGACAGGCCCTGAGTTTTACAGTAACTCATCTGGAAGTGACCTCACGGTTGCAAAGCTCCACCGGAAGCTATTCTCTGGCACCATGGGAGATAGTGCCCAATAAAAAGTATTGACAAGCGTCATAAGAACGCGTCTTTACTTAAGCTATCTATGAGGTAGGTCCCCTAGTGGGAGTATCATGGTGGCTGTGGTTTATTCCGAATGCAGACATATGGTTTTCAAGCGTGCTTGAATTCAAGAGGTATTAGAAAGACCTCGCCCCATAGCAAGAGGTGTGCACATGCTGCAACATGTAACAGCATTGCTACTGATATGGCTTCGGCTATATCAGAGCTCATGGTCACCGCTCAATCTGACTCCTATGTAGGTAGGCCCACCGTGGAATTAAGTCTTAATTGACAGGTGTCCCGTTAAACACAATATGGATTCAATATGGATTCTTAGCCACCAAACGTTGAAGGGCTGTGAAGAGCCACCACGTCTACCATAAAATGGGCGTAAAGTTGGCAACAACGAACACTCAATTTCTTATCATTTGAACGAGCTGTTACTTGTCACGATAATTTGACATCATTAACTGAATAATAAACAATAGATTTGACAGATGTGATCAAAACAACATGGCCACCAAAGGCCGCCAATTTCTCCAGGCGCCAATTGACAACCGTTTATTTAATTGTTTTTATTCTATTTTCTTAACTTGGCTTAGATTATTATTTTCTGCTTTCTTGTTTGTGTGTATGAAATGTTTCTTTCGTTTTAGATTAGTTTAATCACACAAGTCTGCAACAAAAATGCTGTCTGGATGTTTTCAACTAAATTTCTATGTATTTAGGTGTTCTGAAAACTAAAAATATACTCAAAAAATTCCAGAACGTCAGGTTATTTTGCAAAACGCAAAATTTTATTAAAAAAAGGTGTTTTTTGGGCTAATTTAAAGTCATAAATAATAGGTACAATTTTTTTTTGTTATCAGGAAGAGTCAGGGAAAGGTTTTTGCATTTTGTTGCTAGGCTATTACGCGAGGGTCGTCTAAAACAGATTAGTTCTGTTTTAGAGTAATTGACTTTAATTACCCATTGGAGATAATAATCCCATAGTCTAAGGATGTGTGCCTTAACTCTTCGGAGGGCTACGTCAGGGTTAATGGATGAGCTATATTTTATGGAGTCATCAGCGAATAGCAGAGTTTTTGTCATTGGCAGGTTTGCAGGTTGGTCGGTCGGAGGTATAGAGGTTAAATAGATCGGGTCCAAGGCGGGATCCTTGAGCGACTCCAGCTAAGATGATCTTAAGGATTGAGTTAGTACTTCCCACGCGTACGTTAAACTTACGGTTGAGGTTGAGGTTGAGGACAAGATGTGTAGGCAAGTGAAGAGACTTCAACTTGAAATCCCAACCATCTATCCAGACAGAGTCAAATGCTTTTTGAATATCAAGCAGACATGTTACAGTGGTCTCTTTTTTGTTAAGAGCCAAAGTTGTGGATGACGCAGAAAATTACCCCAATCAAAACGAGGATGATCTTAGCCAAGTCAATTCTCATTCCTTTATTGTTATATGGTTGTGAAATATTTAGCAATTGCGACTTCCTGGATAAAAGGAAACTCAACACTGTATATAACAGTGTAGCAAGGTATATTTATGGAAAACGTAGATATGAACATATTTCTGCATATTCCAAATCAATACATGGCGTTACTATTGACAACTTATTTGCTTTTAGGACCCTAATAATGCTTAGTAACATTTTGCAAACAAAAAACCACCTTACCTCTATAATAAAATTCAGTTTCCGCGCTCTACTAGAACTTGCGATCTGACTCCAATACGTTACTCTTACCTTATTTCGAGTCGACAATTTTTTGTACACGCGATTCGGTTGTGGAATTCCCTCCCTTTGGTTATAAGGATGATGGGATGTAGCCCTCGGTTCAAGACTAGGCTCAGGCAGTATTTTGAGGATCAATGATGAATTTCTATATTTTCTATTATCTATCTTAAATGCATTAATATATGAATACATAACATTAATTTATGAATACATAATTATAGTTGCTTTTTTATCTTCTTTTTTGTTTATGCATTTAATCTTGTAATCTTTACTTAATCTTTTGAATTGTTAATTTTAACTGAATCAGTTTTTTCTTACTTTGTTTCATTTCAATTAATTAACTTTAAGTATCTTAATACTGAAACTTGCGCTAACTTAAAAGATATGTATCTTATTGTGTAAGTTATTCAATAAATAAATAAATGAATAAATAAATAAAATAAAAAAAGTTGTATCAGCGTGGAGCTTCAACAACGGGTCGAAAGTGGAGTTGGATGCTTTGAACCCATATTGTTAATGCTGCACTATTCCCATTGAAGAGCATAATGAGCGCAGTTTGAAAAGAATCAGCATTTCAAGAAGTTTGCTGAGGTTAGGGAGGAGGGAGATTGGTCGGTATCGGTAGTTGCTTATATAATTTGCCCCTGACTTTTTTACTTGCGATATAGGTACTATAGGGCAAGTTCTGCATTTGGAAAAAAAATCGAACTCGAGATTTTGATCAAAGTTGACATTACGATGATAGCGAAGACGAAAAAAGTGGGTCTGACAATTCCGTCTGTCCGTCTGTCTGTCTGTATCTCTGTATGTCTGTATGTCTGTACCTCAAACTACAGCCTAAACTACCAGACGTATTTTCTTCAAACTCGGTAGTTAAGGGTCTTCGGTGATTCCCTAGAGGAAAAATTGAAATTTTTTTTTTATCTCCAAAACTAAGGGTACCCCCCATACACCCGTAATGCAAAATCTTATTTATCTCGAAAACGGCTCTAACGATTTTGATAAAAAAAATTAAGTGTGATATTATGGACATGGACTATATTTTGGTGAAAAAAAAATTTGGGGGGAAATGTTATTAGGGGTACCTGTCATAGAACGGTTTTTTTGATTTTCGAATTTCTCACCAACGGCTCTAACGATTTTAACCAAAATTTTTATGCAGGAGCTGCTTTGCATTTGAAAAAATATAAACTAAACATTTTTTCGACAAAATAGTTTTTGGATTTTTAAAAAAATAATACAATTTTTTTTCTGAAAATTCAATATCTTGAAAACCGATACACGATTAAATTTTTAAATTACGTTTTAAATGTATTTTATTAAATACTAACAATTTGCATATCAATTTTTTTTATAAAAAATTTACCTAAGGAAAATTTAGTACACAAAAAACATGTTTCAGTGTGTCTGTATGTCTGTACCTCTCACTACAGCCTAAACCCTTGGACCTATTTCTTTCAATCTCGGTAGTTAAGGGTCTTCGGTGATTCCCTAGAGGAAAAATTGAAATTTTTTTTTTAGCTCCAAAACTAAGGGTACCCCCCATACACCAGTAATGCAAAATCTTATTTATCTCGAAAACGGCTCTAACGATTTTGATAAAAAAAATTAGGTGTGATATTATGGACATGGACTATATTTTGGTAAAAAAAAAAATTTGGGGGGAAATGTTATTAGGGGTACCTGTCATAGAACGGTTTTTTTGATTTTCGAATTTCTCACCAACGGCTCTAACGATTTTAACCAAAATTTTTATGCAGGAGCTGCTTTGCATTTTAAAAATATAAACTAAAATTTTTTTCGAAAAAATAGTTTTTGGATTTTTAAAAAAATAATACAATTTTTTTTTTGAAAATTCAATATCTTGAAAACCGATACACGATTAAATTTTTAAATTACGTTTTAAAATGTATTTTATTAAATACTAACAATTTGCATATCAATTTTTTTTATAAAAATTTTAAGGAAAATTTAGTACACAAAAAACATGTTTCAGTGTGTCTGTATGTCTGTACCTCTCACTACAGCCTATACCCTTGGACCTATTTCTTTCAATCTCGGTAGTTAAGGGTCTTCGGTGATTCCCTAGAGGAGAAATTGAAATTTTTTTTTTAGCTCCAAAACTAAGGGTACCCCCCATACACCCGTAATGCAAAATCTTATTTATCTCGAAAACGGCTCTAACGATTTTGATAAAAAAAATTAAGTGTGATATTATGGACATGGACTACATTTTGGTCAAAAAAAATTTTGGGGAAAAATGTTATTAGGGGTACCTGCCATAGACCCGTTTTTTTGATTTTCGACTTTCTCATTAACGGCTCTAAGGATTTTAACCCAAAATTTTCAGCAGGAGTCCCCTTAAGTTTAAAATAATATTATATATAAAAATATTCGAAAAAATATTTATTGGGTTTTTTAAAAAAAAAATTTTTTTTTTAAATCAATATCTTCAAAACCTATGAACGATTATTTTTTGAAATTATTTCCTAAAACCAATATTATTAAATACTTAAAATTCGCATCCCACATTTTTTTCTTGAAAAATTTTAGAGAAATTTCTTATATAAAAAATTTATTTAATAATAAAACAATTTTTTAAGGTTTATTTGCATAAATTCATACTTTTCCGGAAACCAGACGGCAATTTTATGCATTTGAACATTATTATCTCATTAAATCCATGTTTTATATTTATAAAATGTATCTTAAATTTCAAAGTACTTTTACATAAGAGCAAGTTCGTGCGATCCAGTCGTGCATTTTATTGGTATTGGAAATATCTCGGCTATTTTCCATTTATTTGGAAAATAGCTGTTGTTGATACAATTGTTCAAAAAAAATTGTGAGAATAACAATTGCGGTTGAAGGGAGTTTTTTGATAATGAAATTAGAAATCTTGTCTGGTCCCGAAGATTTTTTTGAATTACCATAGTGGATTGAGTCGTGAAGGTCTAATGGATTAGTAAAAATATCATTGGCTGTTGTATAGACTGATGAATTTGCTTCAGAAAATCTTGTAATAGGGTCTGAGTTTTGAGATATCAATCCAAATATTTCGCTATTGACGTTGCGTTGCCGTTGGTGAGAAAATCGGGTAAATGAGCAGGAGGATTAGGTTTGAAGTTTCCTTCGAAGAAGTCTGCAAAAGCATTCGTTTTTTCTTGGTCAGATACAAGAACGACGTCATTGTGTTGGAGTTCACCAAATATAAGAGATTTCTTTCCCACAATTTGGTTAATTTGTTTGAAGGTGTCTGGTCCAGGCTTTATGACGTTAAGTCTTTTCCTGAATTGGGAATCTATGAATGCTTTGGTGTTTTGTTTGATGAGAGTATTGAGGCACTTGAGTTGGGAATGAACACTCTGGTATTTATCTCCGTGTGTACTTAAAGTACGATGAAAAATTCTTTGCAGAATTTTCCGAAGCTTTTGCCTATTTTGCCTATTTTGTATATGATGGGGAAGGTCTATGTATTTTGATTTGAAATTTCGCGGTTGTTCCTGTTCAGCGATAGTATCACTGGTTGAGCTTTCAATAATATCGATTGTGGAATCGATTTCTCGGTTGCTAAGGTTTGCGGATGTGTTGGGCGTGTTATTCCAAAGCTTATCCGTTAAGGAACTTTGGAATACTTCCCAATTAATTTTTTTATAGTTTATGAATTCCTTCTGAGGAGTAGCAAGAGTATTAAGATTTGTCAGGAGACGAATAACTAGTTTTACCGCTAAATGGTCAGAATCTGATACAATGGCAGTGCAGGTGAAGTTAATAAATGAAGGACTTCTACAAATAAGATGTGGAGAGCACATGAAGAAGTCAAGTGTCGAAGGAGTTCGGTTGAATGTAGGGATTGATTGAGATACAATCTCGAAGTTGTGGTTGTGCGAATTAGCACAGAGCCAGTCAGAGATAGCTACTCCTTGAGGAGAGCTTAAGGTATCGTGCCATAGTTGATGGCGCACGTTGAAATCGCCCCCAATTATAAATTGAGTGTAATTTTGGCAGAATGCGTTAAGCAAATCGAGATCGTGTTTGATGTTAGTTTGGGATGCGGAGCACTTATTATACAAAAATACTATAAGGATATTTTCGTTATTTTCGAGTGCAATGACTACACAAGTGACTTCAAATGTAGTCAAACTGGCAAGATCTTTGTCTGTGCGGAAAAGAGTGTACTTATTGAAGTAAAGCCGATGCCTTGAGAGAGACTAGTTTAGTTTCAGAAAGCAAAACGGCGTAAAGAACGTCCTGTGTGAGCTACATAAATTAACAAACATAAACATGCAACCTAAACGTGCGCGCTCTGATAGTGTAGACAGTGGCGCAGTACAATTACGTATTAACTTGTCATAAGGTGCGTTTTATTATTCACAAATCTATCTGGATCCGGATCTGGATTAAGTTTTAACATGTATTACAAAAACAATCTGGGATCCTGTTTTCTAACGGGATCTATTTCAAAGATCCAAAAATCAGTTATTACACTGGCGAGTAGATGGCTTTTTATGGTAAGGTAGTGTAAGCTATAGTATAAAGAAAAAAGACAAGAAATAATTGAAAATTTACAAACCCAAGGATATAAAGAGACGGACTTATAACACTGCTGTCACTAAGATCCGTATCGTTTTATTTTCAAGGGAAGATCCAGATCCGGATCCAGATAGATTTGTGAATAATAAAACGCACCTATTGTTTTATAGATCTTGGTTCAATATAGTGCAATGTCGTCTGTGCGGAAGTGTGTGAATTCATCTGACAGTTTCTGTTATATTTGTGGCGAATATATATATGGTGTTAAAGCAACAACAACAACAAAAGTATACTTCGCGTATTTTGGCTTTAAACTTTGAGATCACGTTAAAGTTTGGGCGCCTTATAAAGTTAGCAAACGATGTGTTGAAGACCTTCGAAATTGGTTTAAGGGCAAGAAAAAAGCCTTCCCATATGCGATTCCTATGGTATGGCGTGAGCAAAAGAACCATAGTAATGATTGTTACTTTTGTTCGTGTAATGTGAGAGGATATTATTCAAAGTGGAAGCAGTCAATTTCATACCCCAATGTGCAATCAGCTATTCGTCCTATCCCTCATGGGACCGAAATACTAGTGTCCAAGGTCCCTGCTAGCTTTGACGAAGATGGTGCTGTACCTGAACCCGATGACAAGCAAAGTTTTGAATTTGAAGATGACAGCAGTCCGAAATAGTTTTCCCAGGGCGAGCTAAATGATTTGGTAAGAGACTTAAATCTTCCCAAAAACGCTGCTGAGCTGCTTGGATCAAGGCTCAAAAACGGGAATTACTTTTGCCTTCTGGTTTAAAATTTAAATATCGTGAAAAGCAGTTCTCTTCCTACTTTGCGCAAGAGGTTGAGTTGGTTTATTGTACCAATATTGAAGGTTTGATGGATACATTTAAGATCTCATGCGACCCAGCACAGAGGCGTATTTTCATAGATTCTTCAAAAAGAAGCCTTAAAGCAGTTCTGCTTCGAAATGTCTGTTTCTATGCTTCCATTTCTGTCGGTCATTCCATACATTCTACAAGATCTTGGAATTGATTCTTTGCAAATTAAAATGTAAAAACCACGGTTGGCAAGTTTGCGGTGATTTCAAAATCTTAGGCATGTTGCTTGGGCAACAATCTGGGCTTATCAAATTCCCTTGCTTTTTGTGTCTATGGGATAGTAGAGACCGAGCAAATCACTGGACAAAAAAGTGTTGGCCCCCGAGGGAGCTTAAAGTTGGCGAAAAGAACGTCCTGCATGAAACTTTGGTGCCTCCTCATAAAGTTCTTTTACCACCGCTTCACATAAAGCTGGGATTGATGAAGCAATTTGTAAGGTCACTTCCGAGAGATGGAAATTGCTTCAAATACTTAATATCAAAGTTCCCAGGCCTCTCGGAGGCAAAGTTGAAGGAAGGTGTTTTCGTTGGACCAGATATTAGACGACTTATGGCTGATCTCAATTCATCACAACGATGGTGGAACCTTTAAAGAGAAGGGTAGATTGCCTTTAAAGAGGTCATAGAGAAATTTTTAGGCAATAACAAAGAACCTAACTACAAGCAAATCGTTAAAAAAATATTAAAAGTATTTCAAGCTTTAGGTCGCCTAATTGTTGAATACACGAACGGACCTAAAGATCGCTGAGCGATGAACACGGCCAATTGATTTGAAATTACTATTGTCAACGTACTTCTACTTCACTCTGAAAAACCAAGCCGCCGATCATCCTCCACTTTTGCTTGCATCAGAACTTTTATATACTTACACTTAATTTGTTAAACTACTTTTATTATATTGTTGTGAACAGATCTTTATACTACTACAGCGCCATCTGTTTGAAAATTGCATATCTAATTTATGGAAGAAACAAAAAGCTCTTTTCCAATGTCAATTACTCCAACCATCTAGAACATTCCAAGATGAGAACCTTCGAGAACAACTAACTTGAGTTTATAAGGGAGTGCTCGCGGTGAGCACAGATACAGTTGATTTTGGATTATGAAAGTGTGCAAAAGTATTTCTTATTGGATTGTGTTATTAAACAAGTATGATTAAATTTGAATAAAAGCATTTGAGTTGTTTATAAATTGAGATTTACTGTTTTGGATAATAGAATAATTGAATAAGTGAATAAAGAAGAAATACTAAAAAGAGTAATAAGTTTTATTTAAAGAACCTAGCAAAAATATTACAATATTAATAAATATAAATTTCACTTATTGCTAACACTTTGCCAACAGGTTATGAGCCCAGACAAATGGTTTAATTAAGTGTTAAGAGTATTGCTTGTTGTTTCCGATTTAATTGATAATTAAAAGTGAAGAAGTTTTTTTGATTGAAACTGCCAAAATGGTGGACGACAGTCTGTATTCCAAAATTGAATAACACGAATTGGCAAATCTGGAAAATTCGTGTAGAAAGTTTTCTTGCCCGATACGATTTGTTGAGGTTTGTGGAAGAGAATGTTCCTGATGATAAGGATGTGAAAACCATTTGGAAGACTGGTGATCGGAAGACCAAAGATATTATAATTCTCTTTCTGGGAGACAACCAGCTTTCCCTGGTGAAAAACTGCGTACATGCAAAAGATGTGTGGGATACCCTTCGTAATCATCATGAAAAAATTTCTCGATCTACCCGTGTAGCTCTCCTTAAGAAGTTGTGCTGCATAAGACTTCAGGAGAATGGAAATGTGGAAAAACATCTGTTCGAGGTTGCAGAGATTTTCGACCGCTTAGCTGCAGCTGAACAGGTGTTGGACAAAGACACACAAATATGTATGATATTGCAAAGCCTTCCAGATTCGTTCGAGACATTGGTTTTAGCTTTAGATAGTCTCTCGGACAAGGATGTAACAATCGAGTTCATAAAACAAAAACTGATCGATGAATACCACCGTCGAATTAATAGAGTTGATTTATCGAAGCACGAAAAGGCCATGAAGACAGACTTCAAACGGGCAGAAAACAACAAATTTTGTTTTATAGCAAAAAGACGGGACACATTCGATCGAGCTGCCGTAAATACTTATCATCGTAAAACAAAGGTCACTTTAAGTCTGCTGAAGAAACTAATATAGCTTTTGTAGCTGGGAGCGACAAATCTGTTTCTTGGTTGATCGACAGCGGTGCCAGTTCACATATGACGTGTGATAGAAGTTTTTTTAGTTCCTTCACAGAGTTGAATGACTCGCACATTACTTTGGCTGATGGAAAACAAACAGCACAATTGCTGTTTGTGGTGAAGGTGTTCTGTGGGGCATAGATGGAAGTCGAAATCGAGTCAAGACTCAAGATTACACTTCAACCGTCAGCAGGTTGATAGACAAGGGTCTGAACGTGAAATTCGACCAGCCTGGATGTTGAATTTTGAATTCGGATGGAAATGCCGCAGCGCTGGGTATCCGAAGCGGAAATCTTTATAAATTAAAAATGGTGTAGGCATGGAATATCGATAAGGGGTTTCAAACTTGAGCCACAAAGAATAAATTTGCATTTTAAGGTAATGCCAATTAAAAAATTACATTGTTATTTTTGAAATAAATAGGTGCGTGTCATTTTGATACAGCAGTCATTTAGGAAATTTTGGAATTATGTAATTAAATTTTGTTCCCCTATTTTTCCTTCGCTCTTCTGTTTAGCCCATAGGGAACTTTCCTTATTGCTTTCGAGCTAAACATTTAAAAATTTCGACGAGGATTTCATGGTTTCAATTTTTCGTATATTTAAAGTTATGCATGAAGGAAGCACAGCAGCTTTTCATCTTCTGCTTCGAGTCATTAAGGCTAAGCGCTTGATAGCTTGGTCTATAAACCGGCGGTGGTACAGTTTTGCTTGTCCTCTCTAACTCGGAGGCATTGTTGTCTTTTCGTTCGGTTTGGCCCAGTCAATGTTTCAACGCGTTTTTCTTTATGAAAGAGGCCAGTATTAGCCTTCCCAGTAGCCTAAACACTGGCGATTGCTACTTCTGCCGTGAGCACGAGCGTTAGTGTGTTGATGGGGCTATTTCTCCCTACGATTAATAGAATCCTTTGGAGGAAAGAAACAGCCCCTTCGACTTTTTCAGCAAACCTGACCAAACAAACGGACACCAACCAATGACCTATTAAACTCAACTACCAGACGTTGCAAGAAGCCACATGCTCCTACAGGTCTGGCACTGGCAGAGAGATGATTTATCAATAGGGGGTAAAAGAAAGGATAATATCCTTAAAAGGCGTCTTCCTCCCATAAGCCAGGTGATTATGTGAAGGCAGACTCAGACTCATTGACTCAGAAGTACCCTCCGACATTTCAGGCCATAGCTTGCTGAAACTCCTCATTAACACTCTTAACCGGCTTGAATGACATACGATTTTCATAGGTTTTAATACATGGGAGTCACAATCACTAGGGTATCACAACGGATCTACATTGATCTAAGTGTGAGGGTAACAAGGCCAACTCTCAGCCCATTAACCTAATCTAACATTATGTAACCTAATCTTTGAATTTAGTGGATTCTTTAACTTCATTTGCATTCATTTGCAGTCTTTGTATTGTTGCTAAGTTTAAAATACCAATAATTATAATTATTTGAGTTTCGTATCAGCAAACGGGGCTTAATGTTTAACTGAAATATTGATTCCTTAAATTATACCTATATAATACCAGAATCAGGTTGGAATACAAATTTAAATAAGACTCCGATGTTCCTTGAATTAATGTTTATTGTTGTTTTAATTTAAAATTTAATGTTATCAAAAAAAAAAAAATTGCGACTGTTTTGAAATCTTCTAATGCTCAAAAACAAAAAAAAAATATACATATTTTCATTGGCTTGGTCATGATCCTTGCAATCACATTTCAAATACTTTGAAAAGCTTTGAATCCCATTTCCCCAGCTTCAGAGTAGTCCTGGTAAAGTGCCGATCCAGCAGCATCACACATTTGCATGGCAGAAGAAATTCCTTGTGCTGTAGCTGATTTACCACCTCGAATTCCAATAATAGCGGTTCTTTCAGCAAGTGCCAAATCCTCATACGACGTTACTCTCCCATATTCAATGTCAATAACGGAAGGAACAAGTTTTTCAGCTGCTACCTTTCCAGCTATTTGTCCAGCAGCTCCCAGTCCTAAGTATCCACCAGCCGATCCTCTCAATAATACATCTTGGGAGGCTTTGATTCCCTTCCGTACAACATCGACTGCAGCCTCGGGGTCTTGGCTTGCTAGTTTTCCAGCCTCCTCAAATGCCTTCTTTGCAACAGACATGGCATCTGCAGTTTCAACAATTGTCGACTTAAGTCCTTCATACATAACTTTGGCAGCATCAATTGCTGATTTTTTTGTCAAAACACTTAAAGCCGATTTCAAACCTTTATTAAGGTTGGCAATGGCGGCTAATGCGGCGTAATCGTTCGTAACAATTTTTGTCTTCAAACTATCTATAACTCCTGCTACAACATCAACTTGGTTGCTTCCCTGTGAAACAGCATTTTGCAGTCCCTCTAAGACATGTGTTGCGGCATCCCTAAGATGTTTGTATATTGCCTGTGCACCAGTTGATATAACGTTTCGGGCAGATTTGAGTGCTTCTTCGGCAGCACCTCCACCGATCTTTATTCCTTTTGTCGCTACTTCATCAGCAATCTCGAGGACTGCAAATGCTGCACTTCCTGTTCTTTGGATAGAAACAATTGTATTCTTTAATCCCGGTAGTGCTAAGCCGCCAACAAGGCTCAAGGCAAATCCTTGTGCGTCATGAATTGGTACTCCGGCAATGAAGACCAATTCTCTGCCAGCCTTGAGTCCTTTTTTTATAGCATCAGTCGCGCCATCAATATCTTTATCTTTAACCAGATTCGAAGCAGTATCAATTGCTTTGTTGGCTTGAGTCACAACCGCATATAAAATCCTTACTGCATCGATAATTCCGTTGATAGCTGTGTTTACTGCTAACGGGGAAACCGAATAAACCGGAAATTTTCGGACTTCCTTTCGAATAGCTTCAATACAAGCTCTGGCATTTAAACTATCTCTATCCATACCTGCCATTATGATTGCTTCTTCTGTCTGCTGGAACGTCGAATTGGCCACAAGGTTTTCGATTTCAGCCAAATCATTTAAAGACTCCGATGTATTTCCATGCGCCTGTTCAGCGAAAACCAATAGAACAGCCATTACCCCCAAACAAATATACTGTGAAATTTTCATTTTTAAAAATGTATCTCTTTGGAAATTAGAAAAATGTAAAAACAGAACCAAAATCTACACCGTCTCCACAAAACTACGTGGTTTGATTAAAATGTGAACCCCTTTTATATGCAAGTTCAAAAAGTCTCACAAAGAAATTATTCAAAACTGATTCCAGACTCTACCAATATTGACATGCTATAAAACAAACAAATTGTTCAAATATTTGAAAATATTTGAATTTACTTGTACGCACATACATTTTTGTATAATTAACACGCACTCCAAGTTTGTGTTGTGTTGTGTGGACCATTTACGTACATTATAATTGTTGCGGCAATTTTGGCCACAACCGAAAACTTTTTTGTTAACCAGCAAATAAGAACAATTTGGTTATTTTGCTAAGGTGGTTACAAATCCTTTATTGGGAATAAAGTTTTATAAATTATAAGTATTAAGATATGTACATTTTAAATCAACTTACTTAGTTTTCTTACGTTACTTGTATTTATTTTAAGTTAAATTGCCAAGAGCAAGCAAGAGCAACCTCGTGTATGGCGAAAACGGAAATCAAAACGGATTAACCATAAAGTAAGTAGGAAAGAAAAAATTAGGATAAAAGAACATTTAGTTTATGGGTGGCTCCACCATACAACCAGTCTGAGAAGCTACTTTTATGGTGCGCGCGAGTTAAATTATTTGTTCCAACTTGAGCTTTTTTTAAAAAAGAAAACACTACCACTTTCTTCTAGTTAAATTATTATGTCTTTATTATTCTCATGTTCTTTTCCTACTGACACCTTCGTGTCTTACATTATATTTATTCTTAATACTACAATGCTAACATTGCATTTTACTTAATTCTAAGAAAATACAATATTGCATTTGGCTTAATTCTAGGAAAATTGCCAATCGCAGTTGGCTTACTTAAATACAATTTATTATTGCATAAATAACAGACACTAGGTCAGCAATTTATGCGATACTTTCAATATTTTTGTTAATTTCTCGGATAAGTTCATCGTACTTATCCGGCTGAGATTTATATGTAACTCGCGCACCTTCTTCAACAATAATGTTGAACCTAATCATTTCACTAGCAACTAGAAATTAGGGGACGAGAGAAACGAATGCCGATATAGAAATCCTTAGCATATATACCAGCGTTTTAGGCGGTCTCGAGAATTGGGCATTCTAACGAAGATCATCGTTAACGCACATACCGAGTTCTGACACCTTTTCCGTTTCTTCGATGCAAGATTCATTCAAGGAAAATTTCATAAAAAATTGAACTCGACAGCTTAGAAACTCCAAATATCGTGGATAAAGAGTATTCTAGAGTATTTATTTGTTTCTGATACTAGATATTGTAGGCCTGGGAAAAATATCTGTGTCAAACCCTTCTTTTTGTGCCGGGAAGTAATAGCCACCGCCGCTTATCTTCTGAGTTTTTAGGATGACGATCAGCTAAGGTCAGGTTAAATTGTTGGGATGTCCCTTTCTTTCTAAATAGTTCCACCGTCGGCAATGCGATTTGATCACAGATAAGGGACCCCTAATTTTCAGTGGTAGTGTAAGCGGTTTTCACAATCCAAGAAATGGATACCTAGGGGTAAACCAGACAACCAGTCAATAACGAGCTCTTTGGGATGCCTTGGCATCGTCCTATTCTTCGTCTTACTCCGGTATATCGGCTTTACCGAGGCTGGCGTTTCTTTTTCGACCTACTCGTGGGAACTGTATTTTGACTTGCGATGTATGTAGGTACTATAGGACAAGTTTTACATTTGAAAAAAAAAATCGACCTCGAGATTTTGATCAAAGTGGACAACTCGGTATTTAAGGGCCTTTTTTAGCTCCAAAACTATCGGTACCCGCCATACCCGTTATGCAAAATCATATTTATCTCGAAAACGGCTCTAACGATTTCGATAAATAAAACTAAATGTGCTTTCTTGGACACGGACTATATTTTGGTTTTAAGAAGTTTTAAGAAAAAAATATTTTACTAGTTTTTTTGATTTTCGACTTTCTAATTGACGGCTCTAATGTTTTCGACTAAAATTTTTGTTCGGGGGCTCCTTTAATTTTAAAATAATATTTTATATGCATACATACAAATATTCAAAAAAATATTTTTCGAGTTTTTGAAAAATCAATATCTTGAAAACGTGTGAACAGTTAGTTTTTGAAATTATTTCCACGATGTGGAAATGCACGATGTGCATTTTCTGAAAATTTTTTAGTTGAACACATTCATTAGGTTCTTTCTCTGATGATGTCGTGGTACTAGGACCACTGCCACCATTGTCAAATCTCACTAGAGAATTCCTCCGCTAACCCTCTTTTCAAGAGCCTCTTAGTGGGAGCAGTCTTTCGTTCGTCATGTCCCCCATGGGAGGCCCTTTTGCAGAAACGTGTTCGGCGATCGTAAAGCTCGAGTTTCGTAGCAGTAGTGACTATAAACCCTACCCTCCTTCAAATCTTACTTTATGAACGGAAAAAACTATGATATATTTCCTAAATTCGATGAACGGAAATAACTATGATAATATTTCCTAAATTCGAAATGAAAAACTTTATTCTTAGTTTTATTTCTCTGAAATGGGTGATTTTTCTCAATAACAACTAGTCTTTACAATCCTTTTAATTTAATATCTATTGCATATCTACTCTCATTTGTGTGATCGGTTATTCCAAAATTTAGTAATTTCCACGCAATCTTAACATAAACCTAGAACTGTTGCCGATTTCTCGCGATCGGTTCGAGCAACAAAATCGGTATTCCAGCAACTAATTAGCAACAAAAAAGCCACAAATTGTGGTGTTTTTTTTTTTTCATTTTCGCTTATTTTCCACCGCTAAGTTGTTAGACCTTATTATTTTCTGCTTTCTTGTTTGTGTGTATGAATTATTGCTTTCGTTTTAGATTAGTTTAATTACACAAGTCTGCAACAAAAATGCTGTCTGGACGTTTTCAACTAAATTTCTATGTATTTAGGTGTTCTGAAAACTAAAAATATACTCAAAAAATTCCAGAACGTCAGGTTATTTTGCAAAACGCAAAATTTTATTATAAAAAAGGTGTTTTTTGGGCTAATTTAAAGTCATAAATAATAGGTACAATTTTATTTTGATTACTGTTTTTAAATGTATACAGGCCATAACTATCATTTCTGTTGAAGCAGAAGCAGTTCATCAATCTATTATTTGCAATATAATTTCTTTTTATTTAAAATCGTAATTTAAATTTAAAAACTTAATGTATACAATTGAATTAAAAACTTAAAATCTAAATTTGAATTAAAATCCTAAAATCTCATCTAAAAATCATTACGTTTATACCTTAAAATCTAAACTAGTACTAAAATTATGAACTTTTTTAAATTTGCCGCCACCAAAAATCAGCGGCCATATTTATTGTAAATTTTTGTACTAAAACAAAATACAAGAAAGGTGATTAAAGAAGGAGCTGGCATTCAAGCACAGACTACCAAAACTAAAACATCGTTAAAAATTCGTCTTTTTTTTTTGCCTTTCGCTCCACCGTCGTCGCTTAACGTTTATCTTTTTTCTGGTCGATTTTTAAAGACTTTCAGTGAATAAGAAAAAGTAAGTAAAACCAACAAACATTAACATGTTAACATTTTTCTGCAAAGACTCGTTAATTAGAAATTTTTTATTTCGCGATTAAAGTCTAAGCAGAGCGAGTGAAAAAAGCTTTGCTCGTACATTATGGCGACCGTGACAGGACGATCCTGTAATATTTAATTAAATAAAAGTGTTCGGAGCTTTTACCTGTAAAACCTACAAATTGCTGTACGAATATATTCGGTATAAAAAACATAAGTGTGCGGTGCTTTAAAAGAAAAAGAACATAAACGGTATCGGTAAACGGGAGTGTGCGGTAAATGTTCATATAAAAAGAACGGTGGTTCTAACGGTTGTGTCTCGTGAGCGGACAGGCAAAACAGGAACAAAAGAAAAAAAAAATACTGTTCCATACAACGGGGCCTTTTGGAAACGATAAGTGAAGGTGGTAGCAGTACATTCAGCAAGAAGAAGAATCATCATTTTTAGTTTGCAGTCATAAAAACATATTTGGTAAATGAAGAATGGAATGAGGTATGTATGAATTGTTATTTTCTGACAAATTCTTCGATGCATTGCAAAAAATTATTTTCTCGGTGACAATAAGCTATATATTTGCCGCCATATAATCGAAAATATCTCGACTGAAAAGGTAAAGTATCTTAAGTCAATTTTGATGATTTTTCAGGAGAGCAAAAAAACACTTCAAAGCTGTATCCCAAAAAATCTTTCAAATATAGACTTTATTCAACAAAGCATTTATATGTAAAATTTTATGATCTTTTTTTTGAAATTATTTTCAAAAAGATATTTTTAATATTTTGGTCGTTATGAGGAAAAATATGACTTAAGATAGTTTGGCTTTTCTATAAATTGAATTTTATATTAATTTCCAATATCTTAAGTTGAGATAAGATATTTTGCCTTGCGTTTTCGAAGGACGTTTTCAATTCTTATGTCCATTTAAGATGAGTTGCGTGTGCAAAAGTGGAAAAAAAAGAGATTTAAGATGATATTTGGTGGTTTTTATTTAAGTCGTATATGAAAAAGTCACATTTGTTCTATAGAGCTTTAGATAATAATAAAAAAAAAAATAATAACTAATAAAGACTTGAATTTCTTTAAAAAAAGGCTATAAAATCACATTTGGTTCACAGAATAGAAACGGTTTAGTTTTATTCAAATAATTTATTTAAAAAATATTAAAGTAAAATATAAAATAAATTATTAAATTATTTAAAAAAGTCATTGATCATTGTAAAAAATGTTACATGAAAACATATTTTTAAAAGTCAAATTAATAATAACAAAAAACTATTGGAACAAATTTACTTAAGGGACCCAATGGGAGATAGGAGAAATTGAAAATTGTTTTTACCTCCGAAACTAACGGTATCTCATCCGTAGTGTAAGGTCTTATTTATCTCGAAAACGGCTCACATGATTTTGATAAAATAAAATTTTTGAATAACATGTTATTAACGGTACCTGTCATAGAACCGTTTTTTTAAGTAAAACTTCTTTTCCAACGTTGGGGGTAAAAAAATGTCTATGCAGCGTCAGTGACGTGTCAAAACGACACGCTATCAGTCAAAGACAGGGACATGTAAGGAAGTTTTACTTCTACCGCGCGTACGTCAGTACACACAACCTTTTTCTTTTTATTTTCGACTTTCCCATTAACGGGCAGGAGCCCCCGAAGCTTAAAATAATATTTTATATAAGAACATTCGCAAAAATATTTATTGGATCTAAAAATCTAATTTTGTTTTTTGGAAAATCAATATCTTCAAAACAAGTGAAACGATTATTTTTTTAAATTATTTCCTAAAATCAATGGCACCAAATTTTAATTGAATTAGTACGACCGACGTTAAAGCTGATTTAATATGAAACTAAGTTAAATCAACGATTTAGCAAATTTTATTCGAATATAGGATCATACTACCTATATCTATATCTACCCTTTTATTAAAGTTAAAATCATCGTAAGAATATCGTGCTTTTAGAAACGCCACAAAAGGTTTGTTTACCTACTTAGTTTTTTGCACGAACTGTCAATGTTTTCGGTGTGTTCAGAAGCAATTTATTAAGAATTGAATTCCTTTAGTACGATACTAGTTGGAAAATGTTTTAAACTAAGAATGAGTTAGTAAACTACTTTAAAGTTAGCAATTTGTTAAGTACGAGTAGTATCATACAAAGAAATTAAAAATAATAGGTTGTTTGACATTTTGCGCCAGTCTTTTTAGAACTATTCGCCAATACTACTACGTAATTACCTAAAATTTGTATCCCAAATTGTATTCTTGAAAAACTTTGAAGAACTTTTTAGCATAAAAATTCTTTTAATAATAAAACTATTTTTGAGCTTAGTGTGAATAAATTCTTAGTTTTCTGGAAATCAGACGGCAATTTCATACATTTGAACATTTTTATCTCATTAAATCCACGTTTTATTTTTATAAAATGTATTTTTAATTCCAAATTCGTGCAATTCTGCAATTTTGTTGTATACGTATGTGTTTCATTTGTAATAAATTTTCAATCGCGTATGAAACAAAACTGTCTGAAACACTAAATGAAAAAATAAGAAAAATGGTCACACAAAAGCAATCTAGAAAGAAAATACGCTTAAAAATATCTTATGTCCTTGTTATTACGGAAATTGTTTTAGGTTTGCAAACGGTAAAATATCCTATGACTACTTAGGGAGCGAAAAATTTTAGTTTTAAATTTAAAAATTCATCTTATGTTCACATAAGATGATTTGCGTTTTCACACTTTTTTGGAATTTTTTTAAGGATTTTATCTTATGTCGACTTAAGGATGACTTTTGTTCCTGTTTGCACGCGCGAAAATATCTTAAGTCAACTTAATATGATTTACGATTTCACAATAATAAAAAAGTCTTAAGCCAATATAATCTTAAGTCTATTTAAGGTTTTAAAATTAAGCAGAACACACAATCTTATGTGGACTTAAGATATTTTACCGCGTGTAGAGATGTGTCTTTTGAACATAAGATAAAGTTGTTTTTGTCTATAAAAAAGCACAGGAGTGAGATAGAAGGAAGCCGATAACACAGAACTGTAGCCTTTTAGAATGGCACTAAGGATCAACAAAAAAACGCGAAATATCTTAAGTCAACTTAAGATACTTTACCTTTTCAGTCGAGATATATACATATGTACATACCATCCACAACCAAATGTCATCGAACGATTACATTCCACATAAGTAAGCCAGTACATGGACCAATAACAAGATTTAGTCTAGAAATGTTGGATTATAACGTCCGTCTGTATATTTGTTGCTGCTGTCACACTTCGTTTAACAAAAACTGCAGTATCACATTCTTGTAATTGCTGCATGAATATAAAGACTAACTCTTGCTGCAATTAATCAAATAATTTCGACTATTGCCATTGTATTGGCTACGATCGATTGCTACAGTCGAATTGATAATAATTATACCTACTATCTTTCGCTATCTGTGTGGGAATTCAGAAAATACATTTTTTAACTGCCGTTTATACTGCTCATTTCCAAAACCAGCAAAATCAAATTATTAATTGCTGCTGCTACTGGGTAACTTCATTGTTCGTCGGTTGCTGAACTTCATCGGTGGTTACCTAATCAGCTGCTATTTTAGGAAGATATTTTTTCAAAAATAAACTTCTTCGCTTGTTCAAACTACTTTTTATATGAAAGGGTACTGCTGCGGTTATTGGTACTACAACTAATCAAACATTATTAAGGCTTTTTACATCGCATATTCGCTAACTTTTTAGTCAGACCCTCACTAATCTCGCTCGTCGGTTGCTGTTGTTCGTTGGTTGCTGTTGTTCATCACATCTGCTGCTCTTACCATCGCAAGTCGGTTCCTCGAATATCCATATTTTTCGCTGTTGCTGTTGTTTACTCAATTCATTTGTGCTGAAATTCAGTTTTCCTACATACAATAAATCTTCGGTTGTGGTCATTTCAATACTACAATTTACTTCACTGCGCTGCATCAAATACTTTGTCATCGTTGTTATAGAGCTACTATAGCAAATAAGCTGCTGCTCTATTCGCATTTGACAATTTGCTTACACGTTCATCTCGCGAATCATAATCATCCGGTTTATCTTCTGTCGAATCGTAGACACCCACAATGTCACAGAGCTTAGATGAATTAAAGACCTCTCGTGCTTCCACGAACGGGAGCATAACTCGGATCAAAAATTTGGTAGATTCTAGAACACTATCCACAACGGAGCTCGAATGCCGTTTGGGAATTTTGGAATCGTATTTTAAGCAGGGATTAGCTTACCAAACCGCAATCGAAACTTACACACCTACCGATACTACTGGTCGCAGCGAACTGGAAGATTTGTATGTGTCTATAAAGTCAAAAATCCTATCGCTGATGGGAAGTGAAAGGAGAAATAGTGCCTTCGAAACGACTATGTCAATCCCTCAAATTGTTGGTAGTCATTTACCAAAACTTAAACTACCTCGCTTCGACGGAAAATATTCCGATTATAAAAATTTCATAAATTCATATACAAAGCTTGTCGATAGTAATTTAACTCTTTCAAAAACAGAAAAATTTAATCATTTGCTAAGTTGCTTATCAGGTGCAGCGCTCAGCACAGTAAAGGCATTCCAAGTTACAGATGAAAACTATGACAAAGCTCTCGAACGATTAAAAGATCGTTTTGACAATGATTGTCTCATCTTCCTAGAGAATGTATCTCAACTTTTTGATTTACCTAAGGTTCAAAAATCATCTGCTCCACAGTTAAGAAACTTAGTAAACGACGTTTCGGCTCTGTTCAGCTCATTACAATCATTAGGTACGGAGTCAGAAATTTGTAACGGAATTATAATTCATCTTGCCATGTCTAAGGTAGATGCTGAGACTCAATCCAAGTGGGATGAACAATTCGACTATAAGACTCTTCCAACATGGAAAAAATGTGCTGAACTAATTAATAAGCGTTGTCAGTATTTGGAAGCGCGCGAAAGTAAGGCACTACGTCAAGAAACTAAACCCATTAAAAATGAAAATAAAAAATCATCTTTTCGATCGAAACCTTGGACCGCAGATTCTATTCGTCAAACATCGTTGGCCGCAATGCAACGTCCTTGTGGCTTTTGCGAGGAAACTTCTCATTCTATAAATAATTGCGCTTCCTTTCTCCAAATGTCTACTCTTGACCGGTTTACCAAGGCCAAAACTTTGGGCATTTGCATCAATTGTTTGACTAAAGGACATAATGTTACAAAATGTTCTTTAGCTAATAGGTGCAAAACTTGCAAAAAGAAACATAATTCGCTACTTCATCGCCAATGTAGTGAAACAAATGTTGGTATTGGAAATGACATTTCCCAGGCTGGGTCATCATCCGCGACAACAAACTCTGCAATGAAAAAAGAGATGATCAATTCCACAGCACAAGTAATTTTGGCTACTGCTATCGTTCTTATTCAGGATGCATCAGGGGGTTTTCAACTTGGTAGAGTTTTGTTGGATTCCGGGTCACAGGTAAACTTCATTAAGGAAGAGTTCGCCCGTGCTCTCAATCTTCAAAAGCAAAAGAAGAACGTAGAGATTATGGGTATTGGGACAATTGAAACCAAGATAAGTTCACTGACTCAAACTACCATTCGATCCCGTTACTCTGCATTCGAGCTTTCATTGGAATTTCTTGTTGCACCTTCGATCACTGGCTACCAACCCGACATAGCTTTGGATGTTACAACTTGGAGGATACCTAAAAATGTGGAGCTTGCAGACGAACAGTTCAACAAGCCTGCCCCCATTGACATTCTTCTGGGAGCAGAAGCCTTTTTCGGTTTGTTACTTGTGGGTCAGATAAAATTGGGACCCGAATTGCCACTACTACAAAACACCCACCTGGGATGGATTGTATCCGGAAGGTACAAACATCTTTCAGGAAGTCAAAGAAATAATTGTTGTTTCAGCGTTAGCGATGACAACTTAAACGAATTCGTCGAACGGTTCTGGGAATTAGAGGCTGTTTCGGGACAAAAATCAAAATGGACGGAAGAACAAATGAAGTGTGAAGAACTATTCAACCAATCTATTGAGGAATTACCGAATGGTCGACTCATGTTAAAACTTCCATTCAAAAAAGATCCTGAAACACTAGGGGATTCCTACGGAACAGCTTTGCGACGTTTTATGTCCTTAGAGCGTAGATTGCAGAAAGATTTATCTCTTAAATCAGCTTATGCTGGTTTTCTACGGGAGTACCAGGAACTAGGGCACATGTCTTTCGTGAAAAATCCAGTCCTAAACGAATCCCACTATTTCTTGCCACACCAGTGTGTGTTACGGCCAAACAGCTCTTCAACCAAATTAAGAGTGGTTTTCGATGCCTCTTGTCGGACAGCTTCTCAAGTTTCTCTAAATAGTATATTAATGGTAGGTCCCACAATTCAGGATGATCTTTTTATGATACTACTTCGGTTCAGAATACACAGATATGTGATGACTGCTGACATAGTCAAGATGTACAGACAGATTCTTATTCATCCTTCACAACGGAAGTACCTGTATATTTTGTGGAGGGATAATGAAGAGTCACCTATACAAATTTACGAACTAAACACGGTGACTTATGGTACCACTTCTGCGCCATTCATGGCAATAAGGTGTCTCAAGTACTTAGGAGATAAATTTGAGTCCCGATATAAGATTGGTGCTGACGTTTTACGGTCAGATTTTTACGTGGATGACATGATCACTGGCTCAGATAATCTTGACACTCTCAAACAGATTCAAAGAGAAATTGTCACTATTTTGGCATCAGCTGGGTTTGAACTATCCAAATGGCATAGCAACCATCCGTCAATCTGTTCAAATCAGGAGACCAAAGATCTCAACTTATCAGAATCAAATGTTACAAGCACTCTGGGAATAACATGGGAAGTACACGAAGACAATTTTTGTTTTTCATACAATGGTACCAAATCTTATGCCTCATATACAAAAAGGAAAATTCTATCTATCGCGTCATCACTATTTGACCCATTAGGTTTACTTTGCCCCATTATCGTTAGGGCAAAGGCAATACTCCAACAGCTGTGGATAGACAAAATCAATTGGGATTCGGCTATCCCACAGGCTATTGATACCGAATGGAGACAATTCATGATTGATTTAAACGCTGTACAGAACATCAAAATTCCGCGATACGTTTTAGCGGAAACCAGAAAACATATGCAAATTCATGGCTTCTCTGACGCGTCCATCAAGGCTTACGGATGCTGTCTTTATGTCCGAACAGTAGATGAGTCCGGATTTGCCACTGTGAAACTTTTGGTTGGAAAATCAAGAGTTGCTCCATCGAAGAAAAAACAAATTCCTCGTTTGGAACTTTGCGCTGCTCATCTTCTCTCCAAAGTGTGGTGGAAAATTAGGTCAGTTTTTAATGACTCGGAGGCATATTTCTGGACTGACTCATCAGTTGTGTTACACTGGATCTCTACTCACTCATCTAAGCTCAACACATTTGTCGGAAACCGCGTAGCTGAAATTCAAGAAAAATCAGAAGGTATAAACTGGAGGCATATTCCAACTGAATTCAACCCAGCGGACATCGTTTCAAGAGGAAGCTCTGTTGAGGAGCTGAATAACTCTATTTGGTTTACGGGGCCTCCATTTTTGCTCAAATCTTCAAAATTTTGGCCTACAAATCCACAGAATCTTCTTTCTCCTGAAGAATTGGAAATGGAAAAACGAAAAACTACATTGGTATGCAGCCAAACAACTGAAAACCATTTTCTCACCACTATAGATAATTGCAGTAGCTACACCAAGATCATAAATATCTTTACCTATATTCTAAGATACATAAAGCAACTAAAAAGATGGAAATCGAAGAATATACTGCCGTTAGTCAGAAAACAAATGCTCCTTGAGCAACTGAAAAAACGGAAGTTAAAAAACTCATCTTTATCGCCACCCTTGAACATTGTGGAGCTGGATAACGCGTTTAATAACATAGTCTGGATGCTACAAGCCCAAATGTTTCCAGAAGCTATCAGTCAGATTAAAAAAGGAAAGGAAATAAAGAACTCTTTAAAATATTTGAATCCATTTTTAGATAATTCTCTAGGATACCCTATTCTTAAAGTAGGAGGGCGACTTACCAACGCTGGAATCCCAGAAGAAGAAAAACACCCCATTCTTTTGACTAAAGAATCGAACTTCAGTTTGTGTTATGCTGACTATCTTCACCATACCAATTATCATGCTGGGCCAAAAGTATTGGTCACCTTACTTCGACAGAAAATGTGGATCATCAATGCTCGAGATCTAGCACGGAAAGTAGTACGACAATGCATACATTGCGTTCGCTACAAACCAAAGCTGCTGCAGCAGGTCATGGGAAATCTTCCTGCCGAAAGATTAACGGCTTGTCGACCCTTTTTACGTTGTGGAGTAGATTTTGCAGGGCCTATCTATATTTACCACCGGGTCAGAGGGAAAGTACCATACAAGTCCTATATTGCGGTTTTCGTTTGTTTTACCTCTAAAGCTGTTCATCTAGAACCTGTCTCTGATTTATCATCTGACGCTTTTATCGCCTCACTTAAGCGCATGATTAGTCGCAGAGGGCTCCCATCCGATGTGTTCTGTGACAATGCAACCAACTTCGTAGGGGCTGAATCCAAACTTTCTGAATTTCGTAGCATGTGGCTTAATAAATCCACAAATGATTCTATAATTAAGTTTTGTAACAAAGAACACATTAAATTTCATTTTATTCCTCCTAGGGCTCCGCATTTTGGTGGGATCTGGGAGGCTGCTGTAAAGGTGGCAAAAGGCCATCTCTATCGATCTCTTCAAAACACGAAGCTGTCCTTCGAAGAACTCGCTACAGCACTATGCGAAATCGAAGCCGTGATGAACTCTCGGCCCATCACTCCACTTACTAACGATCCCAACGACTTGGAAGCTTTGACACCAGGGCACTTGCTAATTGGTTCGTCGATGAGAGCGATTCCAGAACCTTCAGATGAGTCTACAAACCCTGACATTCTTCCTTATTGGCGTCGCATCAATAATGTCAAGTCGCACTTTTGGCAACGTTGGCAAAAAGAGTATCTACAAGAACTTCAACAACGATCAAAGTGGTCGTCAAATTCACCAAATATTGCTATCGGCTCTATGGTTGTTGTACACGAAGATAATTTGCCACCTATGAAATGGTCACTAGGAAGAATCCTGAAAACTTTCCCTGGTCGAGACGGGTACGTTAGAGTTGCTGAAATTCGTACAGCGAAAGGCATAGTAAAACGTCCCATCCACAAACTTGCCCTACTGCCTTGTTGAAAGAGGGTACTTTCAAAGGGGGCGGAATGTTGAAGCAGAAGCAGTTCATCAATCTATTATTTGCAATATAATTTCTTTTTATTTAAAATCGTAATTTAAATTTAAAAACTTAATGTATACAATTGAATTAAAAACTTAAAATCTAAATTTGAATTAAAATCCTAAAATCTCATCTAAAAATCATTACGTTTATACCTTAAAATCTAAACTAGTACTAAAATTATGAACTTTTTTAAATTTGCCGCCACCAAAAATCAGCGGCCATATTTATTGTAAATTTTTGTACTAAAACAAAATACAAGAAAGGTGATTAAAGAAGGAGCTAGCATTCAAGCACAGACTACCAAAACTAAAACATCGTTAAAAATTCGTCTTTTTTTTTTGCCTTTCGCTCCACCGTCGTCGCTTAACGTTTATCTTTTTTCTGGTCGATTTTTAAAGACTTTCAGTGAATAAGAAAAAGTAAGTAAAACCAACAAACATTAACATGTTAACATTTTTCTGCAAAGACTCGTTAATTAGAAATTTTTTATTTCGCGATTAAAGTCTAAGCAGAGCGAGTGAAAAAAGCTTTGCTCGTACAATTTCTTTCTAAATAAAGAACGTCCTGTGTAAGCTACATAAATTAACAAACATAAACATGCGCGCTCTGATAGTGTAGAAAGTGGCGCAGTACAATTACGTATTAACTCGTCATTAGATGCGTTTTATTATTCACAAATCTATCTGGATCCGGATCTGGATTTAGTTTTAACTTGTATTACAAAAACAATTTGGGATCCTGTTTTCTATCGGAATCCATTTCAAAGATCCAAAAATTAGTTATTACACTGGCGAGTATGTGGCTTTTTATGGTAAGGTAGTGTAAGCTATAGTATTGTTGTGAACAGAGCTTTATACTACTACAGCGCCATCTGTTGGAAAATTGCATAAGTAATTTATGGAAGAAACAAAAAAAGCTTTCTTCCAATGTCAAATGTATTTCCCCTTATTCCAACCATCTAGAACATTCCAAGACAAGAACTTTCGAGAACAACTAATTTGAGTATATAAGGGAGTGTTCATGGTGAGCGAGACACAGTTGACTTTTGATTACGGAAGTGTGCAAAACTCTGCTTATTGGATTGTGTTATTAAACAAGTGTGATTTAAATTGAATAAAAGTATTTGAGCTGATTATAAATTGAGATTTAGTGTTTTGAATTGGAAAGTGTAAATAAAGAAGAAATACTAAAAAGAGTGATAGGTTTTATTTAACGAACCCAGAAAAAATATTACATTGGTGTCAGAAGTGGGATAAAACTTATTGTGCAGTGAAGTGTGCGAAAAAAAAATGAGCAAGTTATTGAAAGAGCTCAACTGTAATGAGCTGAAAAGTGAATTAGGCAAGCGAGAACTTTCTAGAGCAGGATCGAAAAATGAGCTTGTTCTGCGTTTGAAGACCCGGACATTTTCGTCTTTGAAGCTGACGCTGAGGAAGCTGACGTGAGTAAAAATGTAGATGTTTCAAATATGTTTAGTCTTCTGCTTGAACGTCTCGAAGAACAACGAAATGAACAAAAGAATGTTCTCGAACGTCTCGAAGATCAACGAAATGAACAAAAGAACGAACAAAAGAATGTTCTTGAACGTCTCGAAGAGCAAGGAAAAGAGCAGAAAAAACAGCATAGCGAACAAAAAGACCTTCTCGAAGAGCAGAGAAAAATGCTAGAAGGCAAGCTTGTTAACATCGAGAATAATGTATCTGCACTTGATGGACGTGTTTCATTGCTGGAGAATCAAGTCGACAACAAAATGGAGACGTTTTCAAAAGTGTTAGATGAACGTGTTTCATTGCTAGTCGACAACAAAATAGAGACGTTTTCAAAAGAGTTAGACCGTGTTCGAAACATAAAGATTCGGGACAGTTCTGGGGAAACTTTGAGAAAAAAAGAGATGAAACCTCCAACCTTTGATGGACAAACTTCTTGGTCTATATACAAGAAGCAATTTGAGGCAGCTTCTACAACAAATGGCTGGGATGAGGCTGACAAGTATATAGCCTTAACTCTTGCTCTTAGAGGAGCAGCTGCTGAGTTGTTGCAAACCGTACCAGCAGATAAGAGCGGCGACTTCAATTCCTTGGTTTTGGCTATAGACAAACGCTTTGGTAACAGCCACATGAAAGAAGTCTTCAAAGTGCAACTCAATTCCAGAGTTCAGAAGAGGGGCGAAACTCTACAACAACTGCAAGCGGACATTGAAAGGCTTGTTCATCTTGCATTTCCAGATGTTGGAGAGGAAATATGTAACCAGTTCGCAGTTGAGGCATTTTTTGTTCGCGCCATTTCTGACATACATCTTCAAAGGGCCGTGCGAACTGCTATAAAACGAACTCTTTCGGAAACATTAGCGTTTGCCTTGACAATGGAAGCAGCTGAGCAAGCTTCTCACGGAGTACATCGACTTAGAGAAGCCATCGTCAAAGAATGCTCATGCCAAAGAACTGATGTCCAAAGGAACCAACGAAACGGACTTGCAAAGTGCTGGAATTGCAACAAGACCGGACATTTGCAGCGTCAATGTCGATTACCACCAAGAAGAGCTTGTCAACATTGTGGACACGGAGTTTCAATCCCAGAACAAGGTAACAATAACATCAGTGTTACTTCCCGAACAGTTTCCCAACAGGGAAACGAGTAAGAACCAACTTCGAGGGGCAGAAGCTGGTTTCTGGTATCGATGGCCCCAGGTCTCTCAAACTAAGCGAGACAATAGAAGTCTGACTGTCGAGGCAACTTTAAATGGCAACAAACGTGTGGTCACCATCGACACCGGTGCCACAGCCTCCATTGTGCGTCAAGACCTAGTTCACCTGAATTGGCTACACAACACCAATAGTTACCGTCTAATAACTGCCACAGGAGAAGCAGCTAGGGTTTATGGTGAAGTCCGACTTAGAATTCGAATTGCAGATCTAGAATTCTCACACAAATTTTTGGTGGCAGATATATGTGACGAATGCATCATAGGCATGGACTTCATGAAAGAACATCGAGTAATTTTGGATATTGGCAACCAGGTACTCAAATACCAGAATACAGAGATTCCAATGATCTATGGGCACGAAGGAATAACAACTCTAAGGATTGTCATCAAAGAAGACGTGATTATTCCTACTTCTTCTGAGGTATTCGTTTGGACAAAATTAGAAGGTGAGTGTGGACGCCATCGATACCTAATGGTGGAACCAGGCCCAGATTGTTCTTCCCAAAACGTCATCATTGGGAAGACACTTGTGGCTCCCAAGAACAATATGGTCCCCGTACGGATACTCAACACCAAACCGTACGATGTAAAGTTAGCGAAAGGAGAAGTTATCGGTAAGTGCGAATCTGTCGCAGCCATAACACGAATTGACGCTGAAACACCGAGAAAGATATTAGATCCTGAGGAGCTCAATACCATCAAGGCAAAGATACTCAATTCATCTAACCTAGACCAACATCAGGTTAAAACGGCAGAAATCCTTCTGAATGAGTATGTCGACATTTTCGCTTCATCAAACGGGAAATATGGAAGGACACAAATGGTGCAGCACCGAATAAATACGGGAGATGCAAGACCCATTCGTCAGCCTGCAAGACGTCTGCCACTGGCCAAACAAGGCGAAGCTGAGGAAATGATTACCACCATGAAAAAGGATGGTTTTATTGAGAACTCCAAGAGTCCTTGGGCGTCACCAGTGGTCCTAGTCAAAAAGAAGGACGGAAGTACACGGTTTTGTGTTGACTACCGAAAGCTGAATGATGTGACCAATAAAGACAGCTATCCCCTGCCAAGAATCAGTGACACCTTAGATGCGATGGAAGGAGCACATTGGTTTTCCACACTGGACTTGAAAAGTAGATATTGGCAAGTTGAAATTCACCCCGAAGATCGAGAAAAGACAGCGTTCTCCACAGGTAATAGGCTCTGGCAGTTCAAGGTAATGCCATTTGGTCTTTGCAACGCTCCGGCAACATTTGAGCGTTTGATGGAGTACGTCCTTCAAGGCCTGACGTGGAAAACTTGTCTTGTCTACTTGGATGATGTTATCGTTTATGGAAAAACATACGACCAACACTGCAAGAACCTAAGGGGTGTGTTCCAGAGACTTCGAGAGGCTAACCTTAAACTGAACCCAGAAAAATGTGCACTGTTCCAGACTGAAGTAAAGTATTTGGGACATATCATCTCGTCCCAAGGAGTCAAGACCGATCCTGAAAAAGTTGACACCGTCAAAAATTGGCCAACACCACAGGACAATCATCAACTACGAAGTTTTCTTGGTCTTGCTACTTATTACAGACGTTTTGTTAAGAACTTTGCCGGAATTGCGAAGAGTTTGCATCAGCTTACGGAAAAGAACAAGCAGTTTAGATGGTCAGGTGAGTGTGAAAAAGCCTTCCAAGAACTGAAATACCGTCTATGCAATGCTCCGGTGCTGATCTATCCGACCTCAGGCAAGCCTTTTATCATCGATGCTGATGCAAGCAACGTGGGAGTCGGCGCTGTTCTGTCACAAGTGCACAATGGCGAAGAAAAGGTTGTCGCCTATTTCAGCAAAGTACTGTCGAAGACCGAAAGGAACTACTGTGTGACCAGAAGAGAACTCTTGGCACTCATCTTGGCAACGAAACACTTCCACAAATACATCTATGGACAGAAGTTTCTTCTACGAACCGATCATGGTGCTCTTAACTGGTTGTTGAACTTCAAGAACCCAGAAGGACAAGTCGCAAGGTGGATAGAAAGACTGCAGACTTACGATTACGAAATTCAACACCGAAGGGGAAAGCTGCACTCAAATGCCGACGCATTATCCCGAAGACCTTGTAAAATAGATTGCAAGCACTGCAGGCGACAAGAAGAAAAGGAATCCATCAACATTCTGCGAATAAGGGCTGACCCCATTTGTGGATGGAGCAATGAAGAAATAAGATCTGCTCAACAAGAAGACCCCGACATTGAACCTCTTCTCGCATGGAAGGAACATGAAGAAAAACCCGCATGGAATGACATTTTCGATAGGAGTCCAATTTTAAAAGCCTATTGGGCACAATGGGACTCACTTCATGTGCGAGAAGATGTTCTTCGGCTAAAATGGGAGTCCGCTGATGGTAAATCCTATGTGATGCAGCTTGTGTTAACTCAATCGAAAATCAAAGAGGTTCTTCGAGAGATGCATGATGGACCTTCAGGAGGCCATTTGGGAGTCAATAAGACTTTAGAAAAGGTGAGGCAACGATTCTATTGGTTGCATGCAAGAGACGACGTTGAAAAGTGGTGCCGAAATTGTGACGCTTGTGCTGCAACCAAAGGACCTGGTAGAAAACTGCAAGGAAAAATGATGCAATATAATGTCGGCTCACCGTTTGAAAGGATTGCTGTTGATGTAGCTGGCCCATTTCCGGAAACGAATGATGGAAACAAATACATTCTGGTGGTAATGGATTACTTCAGCAAATGGCCTGAGGCATACGCTATCCCGAACCAAGAAGCCAAGACTGTGGCCGACCAGATTGTGTCTAACTGGGTAAGCAGGTTCGGTGTGCCTATGGAGCTCCATTCTGACCAAGGAAGAAACTTTGAGTCGAACATGTTCCAAGAGGTTGTTGCAGGTTGATTGTTCTAATAATTAATATATTTATATTGTTTGGTCTATGCCTGCGGGCTGGCATGCTAGTAGAGGCACGGCCGTTAGCTCGTCGGAAGTGGTGTAGGATCTTGCCCACAAACATAAAATGCAACCTGTTACTAATAAACATATATCATGCCAAAAATAATAATTTAACAAAAAAAAAAGGTAATAAATCGGACGGACATTACCACTAGAGGGTGCCGTGGTGTTTTTCGGCTTGGCCTGTCCCACCCTACCTTGGAAGTCATCGGCCGTTTTTTTTGACTCCCCCTTGATTGTGTGCTTACCCTTTATTCAGCTCAATTCATATCCACCGGTCCTTTGGAGTCGCCATCCGCATCCCCTGAAATTATAATCTTAAGAAGCCATCAAGCTATTTGCTAAAAGGAAAGGCAAAATTTCAACCATTTTGGCGCAATTTACAATCATTTTTATTTATTTAAATAAAAGTTCCATGAAAATATCATTAAATGTATGAAACATTCAAACAAAAAGATAGAATTTATGACAAAAAAAAACAACGATATATATTATGATGATATAACAAGATGATAATTAGAGTAATTCTTGCAATAAAAAAACATTAAAACAAAAAAAAATGTTCTTTAATGGGAAATAACTATATAATTTCGAGAATAGGAATTTAAGATTTTAAACTGTAGGCACTAACCTGGTTCCCACCTTTCTCACTTGCGATGAGTTTAAAAAAAAACAATATCTTAAACCAACTCCTGAAAATAACCTATATTGAGCTCAATCTGGGCTTTTCCTAGGGTTCCACAACTTTTTAACTTTTCTTTACTTTCAGCCAAATGCACAAGTATCAACAAAAATGGGAACACTATACCGCAGGAGACCTTATTTATTCCTATTGTCGTTACAATAACCAAAATTTACTTTCTTGAAATTATTTATTCTCACAAAAATTTACACTAAAAAAAAAGGAATCTACAAAGCAAAATTGAACAATATTGCGCCTTTACCAAAACAAAAATAACTTTTTATTATTTTATAAATTTAAACATTCACTGAACTTTGTTTATTTATTAATTAGGAAACTTTTGAATAACCAATTTCACACACAAAGAAAAACTATCTCTTCTCTAAGGCTTGAATTTCTTGAGTCTTGAAGCTTTCTTGGGTCTTGAAACAGTCTCGGTGTTTGAATTATTCTTGAATCTTGAAGCTTTGTTGAATCTTGAAGCTTTCTTGAATCTTGAAATCTGTTCTTGTGACACTTAGATGTAACTCACAAACGACAATAAAAAAAACGAGGGGGCGATCACGACCATATCGGGGTAAGTATTGTCGATGACCGCCTAAATTCAAACCCCTTCGGTTGAAATACAAGATCTTTATTAACCCAATTCTTCCAAGACCAAAAAAAAATCACACCTGATAGTTGAAGCCAAAATCGCATGTGAATCTAGGGATTCTGGTGACGGTATCGATCCTATCCTGAGCCAGGTATTCAAACGATGAGCCTTTCGTTTTTTTTTGAAGGCCGCGAGCATTCGCAAATATCCTGAATAATGAAAGTTTAATTCACTTTAGGTAATTCAGCAAACTGAAGATGCAGAGTAGACTACACCGGAAACATGTATAACTAATTGCATATTTATATATATATATACACATTAATCCATGCTCCCGTTTATCTGTCTTTTCATGTTGGGAACTTTTTCATATACATATGTATATATATACACAGGTATCCAAAAAGATAACTCACCCTTTTCACAATTAATTTGGACGATTTTATGTCTTGCTTCTATTATATTAACTATAGTTTTTCTCGGTTTTTTTTTGTTTCTTGTTAATTTTTTTTCTTGTAAATTTTCCTTTTGATGTCTTCTTGAGTCAATGGCCTGGAATCTTCTGCTTGACCCTAATCCTTTTTTGTTCCAATCTCTAACCAGAAGAGTGAAACATACGATTTCTAACAGCCAATCAAGATCGCCCACGTCACCGATCAAATTTGAAGACATTTGTTCCATTTCGGCCGACCCAATCAGGATGTTCACACTAACAAACCAACCATGTCGGCGAACAAGGTTGAAACTTCGTATTACTTTGCTCGGAGACCAAGGCTAGACGCGCACATCCAATCTTCAGCCGCGCAACTGCCTGGTTCAAGCAGTTAAAAAGTTTGTGTTTTGACACAAACTAAACGACTGCCTAAAATGAGTTCGCTATTTAGTGTAACATATCATTATTTGCACCTGCGCGGACATTCAACCAAATAGTTCATCTGCTTTCTCTAACCAACCAAACACTTGTGCAATCAAGGAGCGAATGTGCATGCCCAGCCTAAATAGTCTGAAGTTTTTCTATGTAGCCACTAACTAAAAAAAAAGAACTCATATTTAAACCTATTACGAGATTCACTTTCTCGTATCTCAATTTTTCGAATTAAACAAATGCACTGTGTTAACAACGACAAAGTATTCAATGATCCATTTTATGTGATGAGGTACCTATCAAGAACGATTGTCAACCACGATAGATGTCCATGTAGTTACTACAAACTTCATCATATCCGGTTGCTTATTTGATTCGAGTGACAACTTACATGTGGAAATTACACTCCTACAACTTTTTGAATTTAGACTCTCATCATGCAAATTGTCCTGACTCTCGCGACCCCTGTATAAAAAAAAAGACAAAGATCCTTTCCTATCACATCTCTGTATTTAGACGAAATGGAATTGAAGATTCTGACAATCAACAATTCAAACGATAATATGTCATCGCGGTGTTTTCAAAATAAATCAGAACCGATGATAATGGACAATAACCACCAACAAATAGGTAAGTAAATTTGATCTTGTTACAAAAATTATTTAATAATATAATCTTTTATGTATATATTTATCTAGCAACTTCCATCCGACAGTGATCAGACTCAACATACCCTTCACTTCAACAACAATAATACGAAAATGTAAGTGTCCAATTTTACATATAATTATACGCTTTTCTTTTATTTTTTTATTTGTCTTTATTTCAGCATCATCAAGGAAGATATTCATCCATATTCCGAAACTCGCACTCACGACTATTTCTACGACTATAGTCGTATGTTGTTATTACAGGAGTCGAACATCCGACTTCACTTGTACTAATATTGGGGAAACGAAAAACATCGCATACCTACGACTATTTCTACGACTATAGTCGAACACGAGTCACAAATACGAGTTCCAGAATATGTGTGATTACCAAACAGTAAGTTGACTCACACATATCTAAGGTACCAAAGTGTCTTATTGCTATATTTTTTCCTGTTTTCAGCAGAAGGTGTCCATAACAAGGTCTGCGCGTTCCTTGGCATTAAGAAAACGAGAACCACACCACTTCACCCGCAATCTGATGGAATGGTCGAGAGATTCAACAGGACCTTAAAAGAACACCTCACTAAGGTCGTAGGTGACTAGAAAAAAACTGGGATAGGCACATACGACTATTTTTGATGGCCTATCGAAGTGCAGTACATAGCTCAACAGGACAAACACCATCTGAAATCCTGTTCGGAAAAAGCATTCGGCTGCCTAGTGAGATAAGGTTTGGACACCCACCACAATAGTCTCAGGAAACAGGGGATTACGTGAGTGACCTAAAAGAGAGGCTAATCGACATCCACGAAAGGACCAGGACTAGAATGAGCACTTACAGCGATCGAATGAAGACAAGGTACGACACAAGAGCAAACACGAAAGGATTCCAAGTAGGAGATCGTGTATGGCTGTATAATCCACATCGTCAAAAGGGATTGTCGCCGAAGCTTCAACAAAACTGGGAAGGCCCTTATACTGTCGTCACGAAAATCAATGATGTCGTTTACCGAATTCAAAGAGGGTTAAGAGGAAAGTTAAAAGTTGTGCATAGCGATCGACTGCACCGATACAGTGGCGAAGCTGGAGATAGAATTGTTCGGGACGAACAATCTTAAGAAGGGGGCAATGTTGTGAACAGAGCTTTATACTACTATAGCGCCATCTGTTGGAAAATTGCATAAATAATTTATGGAAGAAACAAAAAAAGCTTTCTTCCAATGTCAAATGTATTTCCCCTTATTCCAACCATCTAGAACATTCCAAGACAAGAACTTTCGAGAACAACTAATTTGAGTATATAAGGGAGTGTTCATGGTGAGCGAGACACAGTTGACTTTTGATTACGGAAGTGTGCAAAACTCTGCTTATTGGATTGTGTTATTAAACAAGTGTGATTTAAATTGAATAAAAGTATTTGAGCTGATTATAAATTGAGATTTAGTGTTTTGAATTGGAAAGTGTAAATAAAGAAGAAATACTAAAAAGAGTGATAAGTTTTATTTAACGAACCCAGAAAAAATATTACAGTATAAAGAAAAAAGACAAGAAATAATTGAAAATTTACAAACCCAAGGATAAAAGAAGACGGACTTATAACACTGCTGTCACTAAGATCCGTATCGTTTTATTTTCAAGGGAAGATCCAGATCCGGATCCAGATAGATTTGTGAATAATAAAACGCACCTATTGTTTTATAGATCTTGGTTCAATATAGTGCAATGTCGTCTGTGCGGAAGTGTGTGAATTCATCTGACAGTTTCTGTTATATTTGTGGCGAATATATATATGGTGTTAAAGCAACAACAACAACAAAAGTATACTTCGCGTATTTTGGCTTTAAACTTTGAGATCACGTTAAAGTTTGGGCGCCTTATAAAGTTAGCAAACGATGTGTTGAAGACCTTCGAAATTGGTTTAAGGGCAAGAAAAAAGCCTTCCCATATGCGATTCCTATGGTATGGCGTGAGCAAAAGAACCATAGTAATGATTGTTACTTTTGTTCGTGTAATGTGAGAGGATATTATTCAAAGTGGAAGCAGTCAATTTCATACCCCAATGTGCAATCAGCTATTCGTCCTATCCCTCATGGGATCGAAATACTAGTGTCCAAGGTCCCTGCTAGCTTGGAAGAGATTACAAGTTCTGACGAAGATGGTGCTGTACCTGAACCCGATGACAAGCAAAGTTTTGAATTTGAAGATGACAGCAGTCCGAAATAGTTTTCCCAGGGCGAGCTAAATGATTTGGTAAGAGACTTAAATCTTCCCAAAAACGCTGCTGAGCTGCTTGGATCAAGGCTCAAAAACGGGAATTACTTTTGCCTTCTGGTTTAAAATTTAAATATCGTGAAAAGCAGTTCTCTTCCTACTTTGCGCAAGAGGTTGAGTTGGTTTATTGTACCAATATTGAAGGTTTGATGGATACATTTAAGATCTCATGCGACCCAGCACAGAGGCGTATTTTCATAGATTCTTCAAAAAGAAGCCTTAAAGCAGTTCTGCTTCGAAATGTCTGTTTCTATGCTTCCATTTCTGTCGGTCATTCCGTACACATCAAGGAAACCTACAAGATCTTGGAATTGATTCTTTGCAAATTAAAATGTAAAAACCACGGTTGGCAAGTTTGCGGTGATTTCAAAATCTTAGGCATGTAGCTTGGGCAACAATCTGGGCTTATCAAATTCCCTTGCTTTTTGTGTCTATGGGATAGTAGAGACCGAGCAAATCACTGGACAGAAAAGTGTTGGCCTCCGAGGGAGCTTAAAGTTGGCGAAAAGAACGTCCTGCATGAAACTTTGGTGCCTCCTCATAAAGTTCTTTTACCACCGCTTTACATAAAGCTGGGATTGATGAAGCAATTTGTAAGGTCACTTCCGAGAGATGGAAATTGCTTCAAATACTTAATATCAAAGTTCCCAGGCCTCTCGGAGGCAAAGTTGAAGGAAGGTGTTTTCGTTGGACCAGATATTAGACGACTTATGGCTGATCTCAATTCATCACAACGATGGTGGAACGTTTAAAGAGAAGGGTAGATTGCCTTTAAAGAGGTCATAGAGAAATTTTTAGGCAATAACAAAGAACCTAACTACAAGCAAATCGTTAAAAAAATATTAAAAGTATTTCAAGCTTTAGGTCGCCTAATTGTTGAATACACGAACGGACCTAAAGATCGCTGAGCGATGAACACGGCCAATTGATTTGAAATTACTATTGTCAACGTACTTCTACTTCACTCTGAAAAACCAAGCCGCCGATCATCCTCCACTTTTGCTTGCATCAGAACTTTTATATACTTACACTTAATTTGTTAAACTACTTTTATTATATTGTTGTGAACAGATCTTTATACTACTACAGCGCCATCTGTTGGAAAATTGCATATCTAATTTATGGAAGAAACAAAAAGCTCTTTTCCAATGTCAAATATATTTCCCCTTACTGCAACCATCTAGAACATTCCAAGATGAGAACCTTCGAGAACAACTAACTTGAGTTTATAAGGGAGTGCTCGCGGTGAGCACAGATACAGTTGATTTTGGATTATGAAAATGTGCAAAAGTATTTCTTATTGGGTTGTGTTATTAAACAAGTGTGATTAAATTTGAATAAAAGCATTTGAGTTGTTTATAAATTGAGATTTACTGTTTTGGATAATAGAATAATTGAATAAGTGAATAAAGAAGAAATACTAAAAAGAGTAATAAGTTTTATTTAAAGAACCTAGCAAAAATATTACAATATTAATAAATATAAATTTCACTTATTGCTAACACTTTGCCAACAGGTTATGAGCCCAGACAAATGGTTTAATTAAGTGTTAAGAGTATTGCTTGTTGTTTCCGATTTAATTGATAATTAAAAGTGAAGAAGTTTTTTTGATTGAAACTGCCAAAATGGTGGACGACAGTCTGTATTCCAAAATTGAATAACACGAATTGGCAAATCTGGAAAATTCGTGTAGAAAGTTTTCTTGCCCGATACGATTTGTTGAGGTTTGTGGAAGAGAATGTTCCTGATGATAAGGATGTGAAAACCATTTGGAAGACTGGTGATCGGAAGACCAAAGATATTATAATTCTCTTTCTGGGAGACAACCAGCTTTCCCTGGTGAAAAACTGCGTACATGCAAAAGATGTGTGGGATACCCTTCGTAATCATCATGAAAAAATTTCTCGATCTACCCGTGTAGCTCTCCTTAAGAAGTTGTGCTGCATAAGACTTCAGGAGAATGGAAATGTGGAAAAACATCTGTTCGAGGTTGCAGAGATTTTCGACCGCTTAGCTGCAGCTGAACAGGTGTTGGACAAAGACACACAAATATGTATGATATTGCAAAGCCTTCCAGATTCGTTCGAGACATTGGTTTTAGCTTTAGATAGTCTCTCGGACAAGGATGTAACAATCGAGTTCATAAAACAAAAACTGATCGATGAATACCACCGTCGAATTAATAGAGTTGATTTATCGAAGCACGAAAAGGCCATGAAGACAGACTTCAAACGGGCAGAAAACAACAAATTTTGTTTTATAGCAAAAAGACGGGACACATTCGATCGAGCTGCCGTAAATACTTATCATCGTAAAACAAAGGTCACTTTAAGTCTGCTGAAGAAACTAATATAGCTTTTGTAGCTGGGAGCGACAAATCTGTTTCTTGGTTGATCGACAGCGGTGCCAGTTCACATATGACGTGTGATAGAAGTTTTTTTAGTTCCTTCACAGAGTTGAATGACTCGCACATTACTTTGGCTGATGGAAAACAAACAGCACAATTGCTGTTTGTGGTGAAGGTGTTCTGTGGGGCATAGATGGAAGTCGAAATCGAGTCAAGACTCAAGATTACACTTCATGATGTGCTGCTTGTACCAGAATTAGATGGGAGTCTTATATCCGTCAGCAGGTGAAATTCGACCAGGCTGGATGTTGAATTTTGAATTCGGATGGAAATGCCGTAGCGCTGGGTATCCGAAGCGGAAATCTTTATAAATTAAAAATCCAAGAAAAATGTTCGATAGCATCTGAGGCACATCGAGAAACCTGTGAACATCAATGGCATAGACTATTTGGGCATCGAGATCCAGACGTATTGAAGCGCATGCTGAATGAAAATTTGGTCAAAAGCCTCAAAATTCAAAAATGTAATGCGAATAACATTTGCGAGTGCTGCCTAGAAGGAAAACTCATTCGGAAACCATTTCCTGAAGTCTTAGAAAGAAAAGCTAAGAAAGTTCTCGATATTGTTCACACATATTTGTATGGTCCTATTAATACACCGACTCCATCTGGTAATAAATATATAATGACAATGGTAGATGATTTCAGTAGGTATGCTGTAATTTATCTTTTGAAACACAAGTCGGAGGTAGCGGAACGCATCGAAGAATATGTTCGCCAGGTAGAAAATAGCTTTGGGAGAAAGCCTAAAGTCATCCGATCTGCATCTGATGGAGGAGGAGAATATGATAACAAAAGGTTACGTAATTTTTATCGCAAAGAAGGCATCAAGGCGCATGTATGCTTCTGGATGCTGGCTTGCCGAAGCGCTATTGGGGTGAAGCTGTACTAACAGCTGCTTATGTACAGAATCGAATGCCATCAAGATTCATTTCAAAGACGCCTTTCGAGATATGGAATAAGACCAAACCATCGTTGCAACATCTAAGAATCTTTGGATGTGAAGCATATGTGTACGTTCCTAGTGTCAATCGTCAAAAGTTGGATAGCAAATCCAAGAAGCTAATTTTTGTCGGATACTCTGATCCACATAAAGGGTATCGGTTCGTAGATTGTAAAACCGACAAGATAACAATAAGTCTTGACGCTCGTTTCCTGGAATTAAGGTAGAAAGTTGCTGCCAAGGTCCCAAGTCCAGATGCTGTTAAGCTATTTGATGAAGTTCAAATGAGCATTACTCCTAGGTATATTACTCCTGATGCTGAAGATGTGCAACCAGCGGAAGCTCAAGCAGACGATAGTTCTAGTGAAGATGAATTTTTTGGATTTGACGAGCCAATTTCTGCAAATCAGGAGGAGCAGATTCTAACCAGACGTTCTGCACGACGTACACAAGGTAAGCTACCCGTACATCTTAATGATTATGTTGTCGATATTGCATCAATTGCTTTGGATGAGCCAAAAGACTACAAAGAAGCTGTAAAAATTCCAGAATGAAAAAAATCTATGGACGAGGAGATGGCAGCCCACCGACACAATGAAACTTGGACGCTAACGACTTTGCCCTCAGGACGGAGAGCAATTGGTTCAAAATGGGTGTTCAAAACCAAATTGAACGAAAAGAATGAGGTATCAAGATATAAAGCCCGTATCGTAGCGCAAGGATATACACAGAGATACGGTGTAGATTATGATGAGGTGTTCGTTCCAGTCACGAGAATCACGACGTTGAGGACGTTTTTGGCAGTAGCTGCAAAACGACAAATGTATGTGAAACATTTTGACGTCAAGACGGCGTATTTAAATGGAATTGTCGAAGAAGAAATCTTCATGAAGCAACCACCGGGTTATGAAGTTGCTCGATAAGAAAATTTGGTTTGTCATCTAAAGAAGAGTATATATGGCTTAAAACAGTATGCACGTTACTGGAACCAGACATTGGATGAGTTTTTACGAAAATTTGATTTTGAGGTATCAAATGCAGATCCATGTTTGTACATGAAGAAGTTCGAGAACAAGATTTTATATCTTCTGGTTTATGTTGATGACATTCTGGCTGGATGTGGGGATGAAAGTAAAATAGATCAGTTTTACTCAGATATAAAAACACAATTTCAGATAACATGTTTGGGAAATGTTCATCATTTTCTTGGGATGGAATTGAAAATTAAGATAATTCATTTTATGTTTCTCTGAAAAACTATAGCAAGAAAATAATATCAAAATTTGGGATGAGTTGTGCTAAGCCTGCAAAGACACCAATGGACCCCGGTTACTTAAAGATAGATGACACTAGCAAACCATTTCACGATGCAACGTTGTACCAAAACCTTGTTGGAGCATTATTATATTTGGCAGTAAATGCCAGGCCAGACATTGCTATTTTGGGAAGAAAATTTAAAAATCCTTCGGAAGCTGGTTGGACAGCCGCAAAAAGAGTCCTACGCAGTGCTGCCGTTTTAAAAATTTCCAGAGGAGTATTTTTTTGTATTTTTTGGGGAGTATTTACGATAGTTGAGGAGTATCGCCAAAATATCAAGAAAATTATTAGTTCAATGAAAAAAACATTGAAATGTTTTCTATAAATTAAATTTTTTTAATTCATTTATAATAAAAATAGGAACTTCAATATTTGTGTTTTTTAATAAACAGAGAGTTAATAATAAATTAACTCTAACTTAAACTATCTATATATATTCTGTACATTGATTTTCAAGCAATTTATTGCTTATTAATATTAATATTAATTTTTGTATTTTGTTTATTTAAACAAGAATATGACAAAAGAAAAACAAAAGTCAAAATTGAAACTTAAATATGTTTTTTGTATTTTTCGATTAAGTCTTTTGATGGCTCCCACTTTTCTGCAAATTCGGCAAAGTCTAAATCCTTTGAAACTAATGACTGGTTTCTTAAAATACGCCATTCATTATCAAGCTTCTCAACTTCGGACTCATCCACTAAATTTGGGAAAAGATCAACCAAAGGAACTAGTATAACTATAGGCCTATATCTCTCCTGCTTTCGATTAGTAAGATTTTTGAAAAAGCTGTAAAAAATAGAATGGTGAGTTTTTTAACGAGAATGAAATTTTTCAGTGATGTTTAGTTTGGTTTTCAAAGTAATAAATCAACCGAAGATGCCTTGTTACATTTCTGTTCTCAAATATTTGTAAGCCTTGATAAGAAAGAGAATACAGCCGCGTTATTTGTTGACATATCAAAAGCCTTTGACATGGTTAATAACGCAATTTTGATAAGCAAACTTGAAAGTGCTGGGTTTCGAAGTTTCATAAGTGATTGGTTAAGATCGCATTTAAATGTAAGAACCCAAAGAGTGAAATTTGATGGTATTAGGAGTGATACAAAGGCATTCGATTTGAGGGTGCCACAAAGTTCGGTTTTGAGACCAATACTTTTTTTTGGTATATATCAATTCTTTATTCAGATTGCCATTTAGGAGTTCTTTGACAGCTTGATGATGATGTGGGCTTTTTTTTGGGAAATTGGGATTTCAGCTGGTTAAGAATCTGGTTTGCAGAGCACAAACTGATAATTAGTTCTAAAACTAAGGTAATGTTTTTGAGTTTGGCCAAAAGATTGTTGATGCTGATCTCTTTTTCCATGCTACTGAGTGTCAAAAATTTAAACTTTTTAATTGTATCTGTAGTCCTATGGATACTTCTACAAACTTTACTGATTCCACGAGCTGTAGTGATAAATGTTTTAAATTAGAAATAGTAAATAAATTCAAGTACTTGGTATTGATTTTTGATTCTAGAATGAGTTTTTATTACCACACAGAAAATCTTAGACAGTATTTTTGGTGCACTCTCAGGAATTTCTTCTTTTTGCGTAAAGTTTGCTCTTCTAAACTGCTCCTTAAAATTTACTATGGCATTTTTCATTCCAAACTAGAATATGGAATTTCTTGTTGAGGAGGTTCCTATTACAACAAAATACAGCCTCTTTTAGTTTTACAAAAAAGTGTTCTGAAGAAAATATGTGGTGAGCCTCGTTTGTACCCTAGTTTTCCACTATTTAGGGATTTGACAATTCTTCCAGTACGACATATGTATTGCTATAAAGTTCTAAAAATTTTCTTTAAAAGATCAGGTAATCTTAATTTTAGATTAATTGATAGTTATAGTTTACGTAGTAATTTTTTGAACCAAGTTCTATACTGGTGTTTCGAACAACCGCATTTCGAAATTTTTATAATATTTCCTCATGTCGAATATTTAATAGACTCCCTAATTCTATCAGGATGCAAACTTCTCATTTTGTATTTATGAAACAAGTTAAAAACTGACTCCTTAGTCTTGATAATGAGAGTATCGAATTTTTTTTAAATGGTTTTACCTGATGTTTTCATGAAATAAGTATTTAACTTAATTCAATTTAATTTTTGTATGCATTATTAATTTAATGATATTTTAACTTTCTTTTTTAATATTTCTTTTTTAAGGGTAACCCCACCCATTTAAAATAATACATGTTTAATCATTCTACTAAGAGTGACAATAACTCTATTTTTATAAAAATACTTTTGTCACTTATTTCTTTCTTTCTTTTTATAAATAATGTACTTATTTGGATTTTAAGAAATAAAATGTTTAATCAATTAATCAATCAATTCTCTTAGAGTAAGTTGATATTTCTTTTTTTAACAAAATGTTCGTCTGAAAAACTGAGAAATAACTTTCATCTGTACTTTTTTGCTTTGTAACGATCAATTTGTATTTTTTAGGAAACGGTAAATTGGATTGAACGACGTCCGATTTAACTATCTCGCTCGCACTTGATAAATTAAAAAGAGGAAACAATATTTATTATCTCTGTCTTTTTATCTTGTTATCCAGGGATGTTTGCAAGTTCAACGATATGCGATCTCGTATGGAAAAAAGAACAGAGATGTGCAATTTGTCGAGAAAACAATATGTTTGCTTTAAGTGGGTTTGTTGCAATTTTGTTTTATTTTTAATTTTTATTTATCTTTTTGGGGAGTATTTTTGTAACATGGGGAGTATAGGAGCATCGACTCCACGAAAGGAGTAAAATACTACTATGGGAGTAAGTTTGGCAGCGCTGGTCCTACGTTATATTTCAGGTACTATTGAGTACAAACTATGCCTTGGTGAGGCCTGTGAGTGGAAACTTTTCGGCTACTCAGATGCGGACTGGGCAGGAGACCCAGAAAGTCGAAAGTCAACATCTGGCAATGTCTTCTTGTTCGGAGGACCTATTTCTTGGACGAGCCGTCGACAGGATTGTGTTTCTCTTTCATCGATGGAGTACTCAGCGAAGCCTGTATATACATAAAAGCTTTTTTTTTTAAGAAATCACTACAACGGCTTATAATTTTTGTTCTTGCATAAATTCATATTTGCCTAGCATTCTGTTTTTGTCTCTTACTACTAAAAGAATTTAACAATTAATTTTATCCTTATCAACAGTTTTCTCTAATAACATTCGTATTTAAAATTCCTAGTCTATTACATAGGAACAAGTTCGTGCGACCCAGTCGTGCATTTTATTTTTGTTGCAGACTTGTGTTATCTATGAAACAAAAACTTGAAACTATAAAACAAGTTATCATCTTGTTCTGAGAAATTTCTTGATCTCGAGCTCACCCCGACCGACGTTGCAAAGTTCCTTCTAAATAATAATTCAAATGTGCATTAAACTTGATTTTATTTAATTGAGTTTTTAGTTTTTCTATTCAACTTGAATCCATTTAATTTAGTTTATTTTATTTTAGTTAAATTTAATTCAATTTTATTTGACTTATTTTAACTTTATTGTATGTAATTTAATTTAATTTAAATATTGTTACTGACATTTTTATTGGATCCAAATTTCTGAAAGATTTAAAATGTTAACATTCACAGTCTAACGATAATATCTACACATGTTGCAATTGAAAATTCAATAGTAAAGGGGTACAAAATGCGACTCCTTTATGCTACAACCATCACTCTGTGCAACAAAGAGTACACTTTGTATTACATATGTTAGGTTTAGTCAGTATTCGTTTTGCTACCAAAAAATATAACAAAAAAAAAAAGGTAGATACCTTGCATCCATTTAAGGCATATTACATGTTTTTCCGTACATAACCACAAAAATATGTCTGCCTAAGGTGTAAAAGATAAAAAGAGTACTGATAGGTCTGTAAAACTTACCAGGATATCATCAATGCTCAACATCCGGATCCTGCATCCACACAAGTATTTATTTCCTGTCCTTAGGGTTCTCATTCTCTAACTACTCTTGCCTTAATTACAATAAAGAACACATTCACGCCTTATCCTTCGTAAGAACAAAAAAAAAAAAAAAAAAAACACCATAGAAACCCACTTGCACTTTCTAGATAAAGTTTTCTATTCCAGAACATTCCAAAGCCAGTCTTTAATTGCTGCTTGCCTAGCTAGTATTTCTACGGGAGTTCTTTTTGAATTCCAGCCGCGGTGGTGTTATAAAATTGTAATGTTCGAATGAACTCTCCAAAACGACAAACCGAGTAGCACATGCCAAAAAGTAAAAATGCCAGACAAAATAGGTTTAACAGAACATGGAAAGAACGGATTATGAAATGGCTGACATCCTGCCATGATGCCCCGAGGTAGGGAAGCCATAATACAAAAACAAAAGTTTAATGGGCATACCCTAACAATGAATGACATTGGGATATAATTCTAATCCGGCTTAGGGAGATAGGAATTCCGCGAAATTCTTATCAAAACCCTAATTCGAACAGGAAACCAAAATATTTAGCAGAGATGTCTTCGTCCATCTCTCTTGTCGACTCCAAAAGCTTGAGAAAATGTAAAAATACTAACTTTACGTCACGATTCTGCGCGATAAAATTGATTTTGCTGCTACATATTTATGTATGTAGGTACATCCCTTAGAAGGATATTTGTAGATGAATTCTGCAAGCCTGGTAAAAAGTCGCGTCAGTGAGATGACTGTTTTCACATAAAAATAGAAAATTAATGGATTTGTGTATGACATCATCGTAACACTAGCAACCCACACATAAATCTCCTGTCTAAGGATACGCTTTGGAATTTCCCAAAGGTGTGAGAGGTCCGTCGTGTTTAGAAAAAGAATTTCGTTTTTTCCTAATATTTCTATTCGAATATCTAGCTGCCAGGCGATAAGGACAACCCAGCAAGTACAAGGTGCAGCATTCTTTTGGTATATTTTTTTTAAATACCCAGACAAGTTTAGGGTAGCAAAGGACGTTAGCTTCTTAAAGGTTGGTGACGAAATCCTTGTAATAAATTTGAACTTTCACTACCCCAAGGCAAGGTTGTAACGAGGAAACCACCTTCCGTTCTGTGCTGATTTCCTGCTGAAATGTGACGAGAATGGAAATTTATTCCTGAATCGTTTTAGAGAAAAAGAGAGCGTTGCAAAAAAGAGAAAGATAATTTAGCATATTTAATGTAGGTACATATATTTACGTCATACCTAAACGACGACGCTGACTTTCAATTTAAGGATTTGCTATGGTGAATTTCATTATGGTTCCACTGTGATTTTTTACTGCATCGTTAAAATGAGAATTGAATTAGTGCTAAGAAATATGAAAACCAACGATTTATCAGTCGAAAAGTTCAAAAATTTGCCGAAAATCAAATTGAACGAAGTTGAAGTTAATTAGAAAATTATTTCTGTTAAATTGGAGTGATTGAATCTAATTCATTTTTTTTTATTCATTTTTATTTTCATCAATCTTACAGTCTTAAAACTATCTTAAAGCTAGACAAAAATTCATAAGAACTAGCCTAATTAATAATATATATAATAACTTAAAAAGAACTTACTGGCCCTATGCGGGCGCTCTAAGCTAAACTATAACTTAAATCTAGTGCCTTTCGGACTAAAAAACTATTTGTTATTCAAAAACTATACATATATTTTTTTTTTGTTTTCTCGAGAAAATTTAAAAAACTCGGATTCTTTAACTTTTTATATTTTTTATATAAAACTTACAAACTAAAGTAAAACTAATTAAAAACTACCTAAACCAACTTAAACTACTTATAAAATACATAAACTAAAACTAAACTAAAACTACTTTAAAACTAGAACAGCCAAAGCAGCCACCCTGACTGTCCCTACCTAAGAATACCCTTAAAACTTACATAGGTCTTTCAGTCTTTCAGGTCCCGATCGAACACAGTCCTACTGAACCGAAGTCGCTCAGCTCCGTCTTGTGCGAGGACGTCTCGACTATAAAGGAGCCGCCTATCCACAGTACTACGGCCGACGTGGTAGATTAGCGGAACCGCCTCTCTATCCTGGATCAACCTTATACTATCTAAATAGAGGAATGCATTAGGTGCAATATGGCCACTTAAACGCACACTCTCGAAGTATTCTGTGTTGGCGTAGTAAGCCCCAAAGATTAAGCTATTTGCTGAGGTCATCGCTCTCGCAATGTGATCCCGAATCAGCTTTATCAAAAAATTATCTATTCTGTTAATGTTGGCTCCGTTGTAGAGAGTCCTGTTGGAATAGTAATGTTTGTACTCCGATTCTGGTGTTCTGTGTAATCCAAGGCAACGTCTAAAACACTGCCTCTCCAACACCCGAACCTTTTCCATTTGAGATGGGGCAACGTTGAACCACACCGGGCTACCATAGGCAATCATCGGCTGGATGAGGGCCATGTAGCAAATCACCTTCACCCTGGTGTCAAGCCGGTTCAGAGCAGCATTTATATGTTTGTCGAAATACAAATACTGATCCAACCAGACGCCAAGGTACTTTACCACACTTTTACTCACTAGTGGTTGCCGGTGCGGCCCCACGATCATCAGCTTACGCCAGTTTTTTCTAGTATCCCTAGGGGCTCTAGCCAACGGAGTCCAGAACAGAATCGTTTCACATTTCTGAAAGTTGATTTTCAACTTCCAGTCATCACAGTATCGCTTAATCTTGTCGAAGTCACGCTGTAAGAGAATTCTGATAACCTCAACTTTTAGAGCTGTTCTGTACGCTATTAGATCATCGGCATACGCAATTGCCTGAGTTAGACTACTTATCAGATCGCTGGTGTAAATGCTGAATAGAATCGGTGAGTTCACCGCTCCCTGCTGAAGACCATTCTTAATATCGAAGATTGCGCTAGAAGTTACATTGCCACTTTTGACAACAAACTTTCTACCATTGAGCATGTCATAAAGTATATATAATAGTGGTTTACTTATGCCGAGTCTAGTCAATTTTAAATAGAGACCCTCTAACCATACGGTGTCGAAAGCCTTCTCCAAATCAACCAGACAAGCACCTGTACACTGATTTTTAGTTTTGTTCCATTGGATATCAGAAACGAGCTTAGACGCAGCATGAATGGTGTCATGTCCCGCCTTAAACCCGAACTGATTATCCGGTATGATATTATTGTCCTCCGCCCACTTGGACAGAGCTCTATTTATGACTTTCTCGAATACCTTGCTGATACTCGGTAGAAGACTTATCGACCGGAGATTCGCCGGATTGGAGTTGTCCTTTCTCTTTTTCGGGAGAGGATGAACCACAGCTATCTTCCACCATCGACTCCAGTTAACTTTTTCTTCTTTAATGAATCAAAGATGAGCTGGAGCTCCATCCTCGTAAGAATCTACTTCATTTGAAAAGTTAAGTGAACTCAATTGCAAAGTGCATTTCACCCACGTACCACTGTACCTTAACACATAAACAACAGTAAGTTTGTAATTTTCTCTGTTTTCATTAATTTAAAAGTCTGACCAAGAACTAGGTGTCTAGTGTTTGAATTTGATCAAGTTTCTTGTTCCTGATTTTTCCTTTCGTCCGTCAAAGAAAAATAAATAAATAAATTAGAGGCCAACGCTTCCTTCCAATTTTCTGATTAGTCAAAACAAAACAGTACACCCCTAAAGAAAATGTTAGGAATAACATTCCAATGAGTGCACTTAAAATTATGTCCCAGGGGTACTATCGTCCGTTATAGAGCTCCTTGCAAACTGGATCCTAGACTTCGGTTTATATTAGGCATACCTTTCTTAGTCCTTCAGAAATACCCTTCAAACGCTTAGGAAAGTAAATGAGGATTTAAAAAGAGATACATACCGATGCAAGGTTATGTTAGGCTACGTAGGGTTAGGAGGGGCATGCACAGCACAGAGGCTGTTGCATGCACGGGAGCTTATTGGTCCATTGTGATCCCCCAATAAATAAAGGCAGAGATGCTCCTAAACTAATGTCTTATGTAGACTGGTTCATTTGCGAATCAGCCTGTGTATACTATAAATTTTGTCATATTTTCCATTGAGACCTGCGTTAGATCGTCCAGTTCTTCAACAAACCTGTTTCCAAACTAACGGGGGCGATTTGTTTGGAGGTTCGGACAGTCGCAGAGCAGATGTTTAATGGTTTCGCAATGAGAATGACCCGTTAGTACACCTATCAGGATTCTAATGTTCTTTTTACTCAGCGATCAAATATATTGAGTTTTATTTTCATTAATTCTAGGCCATAAACTTCTAGAGATAACGCAGTCGTCCCTGGAGGACCATGAGTTATTGATTTGTCCTTTAGATGTTCTTAGGTCTATTTTCCTTTTAATCACGCCAATCGGGATTTTTGGTCCCATATTTAAATGGCTACTGCTGTTTTTATTTGATGCTTACCCTTTCCTTGCCAGTTCATCTGCTATTTCATTCCCTTCTATATTACTATGTCCAGGAACAACCCAACAGTGATTGACTTGGTTAGTGTAACAAATATTGTTCAGCATGTCTCTGCATTTTGTTACTGTCTTGGATCTTATAGTCTCACTGATGGCTAAAGCTTTAATGGCAGCTTGGCTGTCAACGATGAATGTGATCTCCGACAAGTTCAGGTTTTTCATGCGTACAAATTCTGCCGCCTGTTCAATAGCGTAGATCTCAGCATGAAAGACACTACACTCATCTGGGAGTTTGAACGAATCCTTAATATTGAGAGCTTCACAGAACACCCCAGCTCCTGTTCCTTCTTCCGTTTTTGACCCATCGGTGTAGAAGGAGATACCTTGTTCACTAAATAGTGAGTTGGGTTGCCATCCATGCCTTTCGGGTATTGTAATAGATAAGTGTTTGCTGAAGCCCGGACACTGTGTCATACCTTTGCAGGATAGACCCATGACCATAAGAGCTGTGCTTCCAAGAGCTCATTTCTTTAAGCCGAATCGCGCTTTTGGCTGCTGTGCATCTTACGTGCTCGTCCAGGACTGGAAGATTTAAAATAATTTTCAGCCCTGCCTGTGGCGTAGAACCCTGTGCCCCCGTTAGTCCTAAACAGGCGAGTCTCTGTACTTTATTCAGGTTTTTGAGATAGCTACTTTTTTCTACAGCCTTCCACCACACGATCGACCCATAGGTAAGTATGGGACGAACTATCGCCGTGTACATTCACTGGATGATCTGCGGTCACATGCCCCACCGTATACCGAAGGTTTTTTGCATGTGTAGAGAGCGCATAGTGCTCTTTTCATTCTTTCTTCTGTGTAACATTTCCATGTTAGCTTGGAATCAAGCATTACTCCAAGATATTTAGCCTCGTTGGGAAGTTTCAGAGGAATTTCGTTAAGCTTAGGAGCGGTAAAATCCTCCAATTTCCTTTTCTTCGTAAACAGGACTAGTTCAGTTTTGGAAGGGTTAACCCCGAGACCGTTTTGTGCTGCCCAAGAAGATAGTTCTTTAAGTGATGATTCAATACTATCTTTGAAGGTGGTAAGATATTTACCCGATATCAAAATTCCTATGTTGTCCGCATATGCTACTATCTTAATACCCTGATTCCTAAATCTTGTAAGAATTTTGTTAACAACAAGAACCCAGAGGAGAGGTGAGATTACTCCTCCTTGTGGAGTGCCTCTTGTAACTGCTTTCTCTACAATATTATCCCCAAGTTGAGAGTTAATGATTCTGCCATTGAGCATGTTATAAATCCAGCCCACAATGGTAGGTTCAACTCCAACTTATGGTGAATATTGCTTAAGGATACAGGATACCGATGCAATGTCTGAATATTGTAAGTAAGCATTCCACATTCATGTAGAAAGAATCTCTGAATTTTACATTACGTCCGAAGTTGGACCCAAGGGTAAGCTGATGGGTATTCCCCGACGCACGAGTATTACGATTAAATTGTTTAAGGAGAGGAATGTAACTGTCACAAAAATAACGGCAAAATAATGATAGACGAGACAATTTTGTTTGGATTTATCCAAGGGACTCGAGTGGGTTATTTGAGCACCTGCCCAAACATACGAATTGTAATCGGGCATATGACGAATAACTGACAGATCAGAAGGGATCAAAAGTTTCCTACAACGTCGAAGGAAACCGAAGCATTTAGCAGCGTTTTTGCTGATGCGTATGACGAGAACTGAATTCTGATCCGTTTCTTAAATGCAAGTGCCGCTCATGGATAGTGGAATAGAAGTTGGATTTCGCTTCAACGACAGGAGACAACATTGAGTTTTTGAAACATTTACATCTACGCAGTTCTAGGTTTCCCATTTGATAACGCTCATGCTTCCGTTCTAGATCCACATCCGAAAAAGAACGACTTCAATTTGGATGCGAATATGTTGAGCTGGGAGTATTGTCGTCAGAAAAACAATTTAATGCAATAGAAGTTTTAGGCAAAAGATCATTAATGAATATGAGAAAGAGTGTTGGAGACAAAACGGAGCCGTGCGGCACACCAACATTTATTATTTGAATATCAGAATTGAAACCGTCCAATATATAGTTTGTATTGAGCGGTCCAGAAGGTAACTTCTCCAAAATGATGTAAAAAATTCAGATTACCAGTGGACCTATCGCTACGAAAGCAATACTAACCGAAATTAAGAGGCTTTCAAGACGTTGGGCACCTATATTGCCACTAAAAAGAACAGCTTGATTATTTTGCAATTTAATACCCAATTCGATTATTATATTTCTAAGATAAACCGCCCCTTTTCTGCCTTGAGACAAAGCCAGGTTTTTAGCCTCTATACTACGGGACACAACTGACGTTTGCTCTTTTGCCTCCCATGAAATTCCACCACCCACTGGTAAAAAAAAATCCGATATAGGAGTTCCTATTGTCGATATTTTCCGCCCAATCTGCATCAATGTAGCCTTTAATATCTTGTAATTTTTGTGAATATGTAAGCTTCGATCGAAAGTGGTATTTAGATAACAAGGCATGTGGGTTAGTATCAAACTAAGAAAGTTTACTTATTGTGTGTATAGTGTCTAGACGTGTACATACTGCCAAATACAAAACAGCCCCAACAAGCAATTGATAAGAATTGGAGTCTTACCTCTTACAAGTCGAATTTGTACACTTTTGCATCCTGCACCCAGTAGTGTGAGCTGAGGTTTACGATACCCATTCGCTGGCGTTGAAGCTATCTGCCTTCTATCACTTGACTTTTCTCTGAACAAGAAAACAACTCCCAAGTATGATTCTTCGTAAGTGCATCGATCTCGACATTCATCGCGGTTTTCCATTTGTTGAAGCCGAAAATCATCATCATAAAGACTTTTAATTCAATAATTTTTAATAGTTTTTAAATAATTTGTAAATATCTTGATTCTAGTTCACATTTTTGTAACTATAAAATTTCAATTTTTAAATTTAAATCTGGCGCTTAAATTATACCAATCGCCATAATGTTTATATATTTGAATTCGCTTTAAATTTTAAATGTTAAATATAACGTAATCTCTCTTTTTAAATTTACTGAAAAATTGTATAAATACCGCTCTACAAAATAAACTCGTACTGATTGTTACACAAACCTTAGTGGAAAATCTTTGCTTTTTTATTCAAAACTTTTCGTCGTTGTTTTCGCTCGCTTTTATGGTCTTTGTTCGTAAGCCATTAAAAGTCCTTCGCAAATTTATTAATTATTTAAAAGATATAAAGTAATCGGAAATAAATCAGTAAGGTTTAAACCAAAAAATATTAAATTCGCTTTTTTGCTACCGTGGAAAATTGTCTACGCACCAACCAAGATCTGTCTATCCTTTCGATAAAAGGAATAAATAGAGATCTCCGGTTGACGGTCAAGTATTTGATCGTTCACCATTTCGTAGCAACCGTCATGTGAAACCGATCGAACTTCGAGAGCATTCACGGCCACCACAAGGTTAAATTGTTTTGCAGGTCCATTGGGTTTGTCTGTTTGGATTATTTTTGGAAGACCCTCCTCCTCTAGCAGGGTCTGTTTCATAAGCCTCGTCGGATTGTTCTGCCTTTGGCTGAATCTGTAAGTTCATAAATTGAGGCTTATATTCAACTTTGGTTCTTATAAAATCGTTTGTACTGCCATTAGAATTTCTAAAAATAAGCCTTCGATTCTTCATAGTAGCTGACCATATATTATTCCTTTCCCTTGGGTTCTTTTCTAATAGCACCGCCTAAGATCTAAAAAGTCTAAGATAAGAAATTATGGGCTTACGATCTGACCAAAGTCCATAAGGTGTTAACATTCGAGGAATATTTGTGGGTGATTTATATCTCAAATAGGCTCCGTATTTATGGCTGACAAATACTCAGCGAGCTAAGAACCTTTCATTTTGCATCTAGCCATCTCTAGGTGTGAATAGCCTTTTACACAACCCCTTTCTGCGGAGGAATATACTCCACTGAGAGTTATCTCAGTTAAAAAATCATTAAATGCCTTGTTCAAATATTACCCGCCGTTATCGCTTCGAAGTGATTTAATTTGGCATCCAGTCTGTAGTTCAGCCATCACTTGGAACTGTTTAAAAACACCGAAAACCTCGTCTTTGTTCACCCAACCTGTCTTGTCAAAACTGGTAAAAATTTGTTCAATTGCGAAAAAGTCTAGTATAAGATGACCTTAAGGCTAGGAACGCACTTGCGATTTCAATCGCACGATTTTTTAGTCGCAAAAATAGAACACATGAATTTAAATGAGAATGAACGCACTTGCTACCAACAAATCATGACGATTTAAAAGTCGCAATTTGTTTAATTTTTCTTGCGATGCGATTGTCGTAAACTTAAATGAAACACATGTACTCAAATGGATATGCCCACACTTGCGATTTAAATTACTACGACTTAAAAATCGTAGTCACAAAGAGAAATGGGCATGCACGCACTTGCGATTTTTAATCCACGATTTCTTAGCCGCAATGAATAAGACACATGGCGTTAAATGTGAATGCACGCACATGCGACTTAAAAATCGTAGCGATTATAAAAATGAAACAAGTTCTATTTTTTCAAGCGATTTTTCTGTCGCTACTTATTTGTAGCAAATGCGTGCACTCACATAAGAAGTAGTGTGTTTTATTTTTCGCGATTAAATAATCGCGCGGCAAGAAATCGCAAGTGCGTGCATGACAATAATTTGTAGCGACTACGACTTTTTAATCGCCTCGACGAAAAATCGCAAGTGCGGTCCTAGCCTAAGCCTAAATATTTGGCTGCCGGGCAAGCTCCCCCGGTTTTCTGACTCAAACAACCTGAAAAGCTGGTCCGATAATCGGCTTTGTAAATGTAACGACTAATGTACATTTTCATAGCATGTCCGATGAAATAGGTAATCTTTCAATTATAAATTTTAACAGTTAAACAACATCGATTCATTGAGAAATTCCCCCATTATTTTGGGGTCAAAATCCTATGCGAGTGAAACTCTGCCATTGCCTTCTGCTAGCCTGGCAGAAAAAGCGAAAAGATTGATGACTTGACATGTCAATGACATAACGTAATTGCTTCATTTACATATGCCCTAAGATGTCAATAGGCAGGATTATCACTTGATTAGAAAAAATACCCGGAAAATTCTGCAATATATTCTTTTTGTCTTATGTCTTATGTGAACCTGGTACTGCTAGTTCTTTAATTTTTTTTTTAACATGCAAGAAATGTGCTAGTAAAGGCTTTATTTTGAGTGTTTAGTCAATCCATTCTTAATTTGGCTCAAATTTCATTCAATACTATTGGAGTGCTGGGTGCCTGGTGAATTAAAGCCCTTCAATGGCTCTTTAAAAACAAACTCTAAAATTGAAAAATAAAAACAAAACTTTAAAGCCTTCAAGGCGTGCTATTGTATTATGTCTGAAAGGATGGAGGCAGGTACATCATCGCAGACATATTGGCCTCTTACTCAGTGGCTTTTATCCCTGATTTGCTCAACTCCTTTTTTTGCGTGCAGAGCCAATCAACGTCAATTGTTCAGTGGGTTGTATGCCAAAATTTCTGCGATCCGGATTAAAGATAGTCAATTTCTAGGGGGAGCCGTGGAGCTTGTGGAGCATTGGAGCCCTTGATTTTATTGTAGCCAACCAGCAAAAAAGGAACTTAAGTGGGAGGAACCTAGAGCACTGACAAATGTTGAGTACATTTCAACCCATCAAGTCCCTTATTCTTTGAAGGTCGAATACCAATTTGGGCTTGGGGATTTCGGAAAATACGACAAAACAAAAATCAACTATTGGCGAAATTTAAAAGGAGCCGATGAACCACAAGGAGGAGTTGTTTAGATGCTCAAAATCGAATGTTTCTTGTTCTCGACTAGAAAATTCCATTGGTTTTTGTTGGGAAGAGAAGAATTCTATGAAGTACAAGAGCACAGGAAGCATCGATGGGATTCTTTAGTCGATTTCAAGGAATAAAAGAACATTGGAATGTGCGAAGAGAAAGTTTGGATTTTTTTTTTATAGAATTTCGTCGGGGCCATTGCGCGATTCGATTCGGATATCAGAATTTGCCAATAAGGATAATTTTCGAAAGTTATTTCTGAATTCTGATAAAGTTTGAAATTGGCAGGATTCTATTGGCAGAAATGTGCTATCGTCCTTAGAATAAAGTCACGAAAGTGGTGCGTGCAAATGTAGTCCTTGATGTTTTTTTGCCTTATCAGAGTTCGGGTTATGAATAGAAACAGGAACTCAGAATGAAAATAGGGAATTCATTTAAAATTATGAAATAGCGGGTGATGATAGATATTAGGTTTTGTTGGTTGGAATTCGCCTTATCAACTTTTGGTTTTCCAAAATTGTTCTTTCTTTCTAGTTTAAAAGCGAGAGATGTGAGCAATTTTGGTATGTCTTTGTGTGATGAGCGTAAATTTGAGCAAAAATGCTCAAATCTTTATCCAGAATTCAGAAGCCTTAAGAGGTACTCAGTATTTACAGTTATCAGGGATGGGGGACAAACTTTTTACTTGTAATGCATTCGGAGGGAACATCCTAGATAAGAAGACATATTTTTAGAAATCAATCAATCCAAGCAATTAATTTTCTCTAAAAATTTTATCAAAAATTGTGTTCCAATATTATATTAAGGTTATTTAAGAGCTTTTGTATTAAGCAATTGATCAGAATAGGTTTTATGGAAGGTAGCTTATGTTTTTGGTTCTAAAACAAATAATTTCAAAACTTCACTGGTTAGGTTACGTTTGGTTGAAGTGGCTGCGAGAGTCGTAACTGACACACCAGAGTTATTCCACTAAGATACTACATGAATCTTGAGATCTTATCCCTACTCGTTGAAGCATTTGTAAACTGCATTATGCATATATCTATATTAATTAGATCACTTCGAAGGAAAACTCTTCAAGATGGAGCCTACGTCTATTGAATTAAGCAGGGCATGTACACAGGAATGAGGAATTAATTCTACCTCTTCCTCATCCATACAGCTTTGTGGCACGCCCCTTCATACAAATATTTTTTACTTGTGACTTATAGGTACGAGTACTATAAGGCAAGTTACGCATTCGTAAACAAAATCGAACTCGAGATTTTGATCAGAGTTGACATAGCGAAGACTAAAAAAGTAGGTCTCGTAATTCTGTCTGTCTGCCTGTCTGTCTGTCTGTCATAATATTTACATAAATCCGCTGGTCCGGATTGTATCTCATCTTAAGTTCTCAAGATGTGTTCATCTACGCTGCCAAGAACATTGCGTAAGCTTTTCTATGTCATATTCTTTGGGTATCTTTTCCAGTAGATGGAAAACAGCATATGTCCAGCTGATACCTAAAAAAGACGAATCTTCCGTCCCTTCAAATTACCGCCCAATTGCACTAACGTCCCTTTTTTCCAAGATCATGGAAACACTGATCAACAATCTGCTTAAGAAATTTCTAGAAGAACGAAAGCTCTTGTATGACCAGCAGTACGGCTTTCGTAGCAATACGTCAGCTGGTGGATCATTTTGACGAAACAAAGGTAATTATTGCACTTGATATTTCTAAGGAATTTGATATGGTTTGGCACAAAGCTTTTTTATCGGAAATGCGTGAATTTGAGGTTTAACAGTGTCTTCTTCGTTGGATTGGAAATGACCTTTCGGACTTCTCAATACAAGTTGTATTGGACGGTTTCAAGTCTAATATTCATGAAATAAATGCTGGTGTTCCCCAAGGCTCCGTTTTGTCTCCAACACTCTTTCTTATCTTCATTAATAATCTTTTATCTGAAACTTCTAATCCACTTCATTGTTTCGACGACAGCATCATTAGATTTTTAAATTAGTTTCTAGACTCACAACCCTGTACTTCGGCTGTGTGACTGGAACGGCAGAGTATACTAACTCATTCGAATCCAATCTTGACAGCCTTTTACAATGAACCGGGTGGAATTTTATGCTACGAAAACGGAAAGCTGTCGGTATGTGTGTTAATGACTATCTCTTATTAATTGATCATATATTCGACAGAGCTAAATTATTTTGTTTTCCTAAAAGATGCAAGAAATTCTTTTCCCCTTCTGGATCTGGCAACGACCTATAAGAAACATATCCGCCTAAAGCTTGAGTATAACTCTTATATTTGGGCTGGTGCCCCCATTACCCATTCGAACCTGTTATAATTTGGAATAGAGCCCTTACACTAATAGGATACACGTTCTTCTCAAAACAATCATCAGTTTACCTTTGGACCTAACTTCGGACGTACTGTGAAATACATATACGGGATACGAGTTCTTTCTTTTTTAGCCGAATATTAAACTGCTGCGTCATCTCCATAAGAGGTGAACGGCAGTTAATGGCTGTTACTTTTATATATTAATCTGAAGTCAGTGACTATTTTAAGTACCAGATAGATTAATGAAAAATGGATGTCCGTTACTGACCAATAGGTGCTCTCATATCCTCGTTCAAAGTTACTGATATCGGATTATCTAAACTTGTCATATCAAAACGAACATCATAAAATGTCATCAAGAACTGACTAACGGCTCGCGCAGACCAAATCCGTTATAGGGCGTCTTTCGTCTTCCGAATATGTGATCATTCCACACAAGGTAGTCTGTGATGTGTAAGCAAAGCATACCTAAGAATTCCTCTTATCCTTTTTCCCCAAGATCTCCAATGAAGACCGCGAAATGACAACTATCAGGAAATCTATATGTATGTTGAATTTCATTCTTAAAAACCACCACCCCTTCTTTCTTTATTTCCATAATAACAATTAGGGCTAATATTGAGAATGCATAGAGAAAGACTTTTAATGCTGGGCTGCCTCCGTCTTTACCATATTCTCAGTCAGAGATAACCATGTTCAGAAATCGCTCGCAAAATTCGCCAAGTTGTTATTTTTATAAAGGACCTAGGAACTGACCATGTCAGATTCTCATGTTGAACGATGTATCTATCAATGTTGATTTGGTAAAACAGACTAAATAAAGAGTCAATTTGACAGACGCAGCCGAAATCACCTGTCAAAGATCAACCATTGCTCTTTTTGCCGGTGAAAACCGTTGATAGTCAGCGAAAGCTGTGATAGCGGACAAATCGTTGTTAACCTGCTCCCTGAAACCAAAGTTCAGGAAACCAGTCACACATTGCTGTCCAGGTAATACATGTACACTACGTTACAGGATTCGGCGATAACATAACAAGGACCAAAGGTCCCAAAGGTGGTCACATTTTTGGTCATTTGTACAAAATATACGAAATACTACTTTACCTTCGGCTCGAACGCTCGTCTTCAATGACGCTCCTTACGTCAGCTCACGAGAAGATTCGAAATTGCTTGCAGCATAGTTTGCTGTTAATTCGAAGATGCTAGAAACAGAAATGTTCAAATGGTGGACACGTGCACCGAAGAGGACACAACCGGCCACAGGTTTTTGTCAAAACCCACCTCTGTCCACCAACTCCTACTCTCACCTCCCCGTGGTGAACATCGGGTACCTAGTACCTCAACTGGAGATTGGGTCTCAACCCCAGTAGAAAGTTGTTGGGGGTAGCAAACGACAGAGGGGGGAGAGGTGTTCCCACTAAGGCACCTCTCCTTTTACACAGACGGCAGCGGAAGAATTCCCCAGATGGAATCAACGGTGGCGTCTACAGTTCCAGTTAGGATGAACTACTTGGTGAACACCTTATAGGTTCTACTAGGACATATTCGTAGCTCAGGCCTATAAGGAGCGGATTCATCCGGCTTCCTACCCTTGGAGTTATACTAAGGTCCTGGGCCTTCAGGTCGGGGGTTGTGTGTCGGGGTAACTTCCCTACCACGTAAAAATTTAATGGTTCCAGCAAGCCTCGGATATGGATGATTTTAATGTTGACGACCCCAGCAAACGAAACAAGGACAATGATTTTCGGTTCTGCACGTGGAATGTCCGGACCTTAAATAGGCCACGTGCTGCCGAACAAATAGTGGAGAGCCTGGATAGGATAGGCTAAAGGCTGACATTACAGCCATCCAGGAAGTGCGATGGGATGGAGAGGGCATACAAAGGATGAAAACGTGTGACATCTACTTCGGCGAGTGCTACAAGGAGCAGGGTCAGCGGCTTTTTGGATGTAGATTTGTGGTAAGGGGAAGACTTAGGCAAGCAGTCTTGGGCTTCAGAAATGTAAACGAGCGCCTGGTCACAATCCGCATCAAAGCGAAATTCAAAAAACTTGACGCTGATCTGTGTGCATGCCCCAACGGAAGAAAAAGATGACTCAACCAAAGAAGCATTCTACGACCTTCTCGAGGAAACGTATGATAAGTGCCCCAAGTACGACGTCAAGATTATTCTTGGCGACTTCAACGCCAAGATCGCATGACAACATTTCCGGTAACGGATTCGGGCTGATTGGCTTTGCGGCGCGACGGGGCGAAATGTCATCATAGCTAGCACTCGATTCACACACCTCAGTATACACAAAGGGACCTGGCGGTCTCCGGATCAACTAATCGTCAACCAGATTGATCATGTTGCGATAGACGCGAGACATGCTTCTACTATCCTGGATGTCTGAACATTCCTATTGAAGATGTTCGAAAGTTTTACCAAAGGGTGAGGCAATTCACCCAGGGCTACAAAGCTAGAACGGAAGCCGGTCGGGATGAGAGTGGGAGTATGGTAGTGGACACACAGTCGATGCTGAGGATCTGAAAACAACACTTTTCCAGACTGCTGAACGGCGAGGAAGGCCAAAATTCCGCAACTAGACAGAACATTTCATTCAACCTGGACGATGATAGTCAAAATTTCCGTCCACCCGAACTAAATGAAGTGTGGTCAGCGATAGCCAAGCTGAAAGCGTACAAAGCTGCTGGCGCGGATGGCTTGCAAGCTGAGCTATTCAAAGCAGGTGGGGATGAATTGGTAGGGAGCATGCACCCGCTCATCTCAAAAATGTGTTCGGATGAAAGTATGCCCAATGAATGGAACCTCGGCATAGTGTGCCCCATCCACAAGAAAGTAGATGCTCTGAAGTGTGCCAATCACAGAGGTATGTCTCTGAAACCGTTTGTCAACGAGCTGATCGGCCCCTATCAGTGTGGTTTTAGGCGCGGAAAATCTACCCTGGATCAGATGTTCACACTTCGACAGATTGTGGAAAAAACCCAGGAGTTCCAAATCGATACACACCACCTTTTTATCGATTTCAATGTCGCGTATGATAGCGTGGACAGAGAACAACTATATAGAGCCATGTCTCATCTCAGTATCCCTGCCAAGCTCGTCCACTTGTGCAGGATGACGATGGAAAAATCTCGCTGCTCCGTCAAGGTCGGTAAGAACACCACCGAACCCTTTGATGTCGCGAAAGGTCTGAGGCAAGGCGACGCGCTATCATGCAACCTATTTAACATCGCTCTTGAAGCAATTGTACGAAATTCAAACGTCAACAATAGAGGTACAATTTTTCAAAAGTCAGTTCAACTGCTTGCTTATGCGGATGATATTGATATCATTGGGAGGACGAAGCGAGCTGTTACCGGTGCGTTTGCAAGTATTAAACTGGAGGCGGCGAAAATGGGTTTAGCTGTTAATGAGGACAAGACGAAGTATATGCTATCATCGAGAAAGGAATCTCAACATCTTCGACTCGGGCAAAACGTCACGATGGATAGGTATAACTTCGAAGTCGTCAAAGACTTTGTCTACCTGGGCTCCACTATAACATCGCAAAACGACATCAGTGCAGAGATCAAGCGAAGAATTACTCTTGACAACCGCTCTTCGGGCTAAGAAGGCATTTGAGTAATAAAGCCCTATCTCAAAGAACCAAGGAGACATTGTATAAGACCCTCATCAACCCGGTCCTGCTGTATGGGGCAGAAGCATGGACACTGTCTAAAACGGATGAAAATCTGCTTGGGTGCTTTGAAAGAAAAGTTCTTCGTTTGATCTTCGGTCCAGTCTGTATCAATGGAGTATGGAGGAGAGGGTTAAACAATGAGCTGTAATGGCTTTACAGTGACGTTGACCTAGTCAAGAAGCTGAAAATACAACGGTTGAGATGGCTGGGACACGTGAAGCATATGGACAACGACGCACCAGCCCGTCGAATCTTCGAATCCATCCCTGATGGTCTGCGCAGCAGAGGAAGACCCCACCTCAGGTGGCGCCATCTAAAGTAAAGTAAGTAAGTAAGAAACAGAAAGTGAAATGACTACCCTGTACTTGAGAGCCTAAATGATTTTATGTAACAAATATTCTTTCGTAAAGTTGCAATAGTACTGAAAGATCTCGATAAACACAAATCCACTGGTCCGGATTGTATTCTTCCTATTGCTCTGAAGAGGTATTTTTCAACGCTGACGAATCCATTGCGGAAGCTTTTCCACCTGTTCGACTCTGCTGGTCTCTTTCTGAGTTGATGGAAAACAGCATTTGTCCAGCTTGTTCCTTTAAAAGGCTAATTTTCTTCGCCCTCTAACTATCATGGAAACAGCTCAAGAAGTATCTTAAGAAACGAAGTTTCTTAATAACCGGCAGTAGCAATATGTGCACTACTGATCTGATGGTATAACTCACCGAAAAATCCTTAAATCGTTTTGAAAAAAGGTCTAGTATTGCATCAAGCTCTCTTATCAAAAAATGCGATCATTAGCTTCTTCTTTGTATCATAATTTATAAACTACCTTTCCAACCGTTCAATATAATTTGTATTTCACGATTTTAAGTCTGGTTTGTCTCCGACTCTCTTTCTCATATTCCTCAATGTCAATGGTCTTTTGGGTGAAACTTTTAATACTATCAGCTTCTCATATTCGTATCCAGATTCACGTCCTTGTCCTTCGGACGGGGATTTAGAACGACAGCGCAACAAAAAGCTCACAATGCAATGGTCTGAACTCGATAGCATTGTCAAGTGGGAATTCAATGCTTCAAAAACTCAATACTGTCTTCTGTCAGCAAAGCTTAGCAAACCCCCCATTCCACTATCCACGAGCCGCACTTGCATCGAGGAAACCAAACAGCATCACACCTTCTGTGGAATGACCACATATTCAACGTCACCAAGAACGCTGCTGAGTTTTTAGGTTTCCTTCGACGTTGCAAGACATTTTTCACCCCTTTCGATCTGGCGGTATAGTTTATTTAAAAGCAGTGCGCTTCTTGTTGGGACATCGCTAACGGAAAACTCACATTTATACCGCGAACAATTTTTAAATCGAAAAATAGTGAGCATTGAAAATATTTTCCTGCAACATGCCTCACATATTAATAGAAAAACTAAAACCTATACTTCTGCTCTCCTGATAAAAAGAGAAAGTATTTATTAGTTATACAACTAAATAAACCAAACACACAACACGAAAAATAGTTGAACCGCATATGTAGCAAGGTATATACCCGTCCATTCACATTCATGTGTGTTCCTTTTATATAACACTCTTGTGTCTAGGGGCACCCACAACAGTTTCAAAGTATTCAACGGCCCTGTGGTTCCATTGTGGCTGTAGCAGTATAGCACAGTTAACTTTCTATCATAAAATATGTTTAACATTAAAACAAAACTCAACCGGTTTTTAGTTTTCCCACTATCGCCATTACCATACAGAACATCCCGGCTACCATAAAACCTAGCAAACCTGAAAACTATATCTACTTCAAGAACTTTCTCCACTATTTTCCAAAAAGTTTCTAGGCCCGGTAGAAAAAATGATAGAGGACTAATAGATAGAGAAAGTCATCCCTCTCTGCCCCACACCCGCCTAACTGCGCATGTGGCAAACCAGCGGGAAAATCAACTTCAAACCCCCGTCAAGCTTTCTCCAGTTTCTGAACACCAATTGTAAGATTTTTTTGAAGGTGATTACTGCCATGGACGCCATGTTGTCTGGCATTAAAAATAAAAATGCCAATACCCATGTCTCCGTCTCCGTCTACATGATATAAAAGCATTACATCATTTTACATTGACGATAATTCTATTTTACCTGTTCGGTAGATTTACACGTTACAACGCCATCAATCAAAGCTTCATATCGTTTAGACGCGATAAAAAGATTGCATAATTTACCTGTACCCACCAGGAATTCAGGAAGTCCATGTTGTATAACGAAATGTGATGTGTTTCGAAATATTTTTTTTTCTCTTAGAAGAATTTTCAGTTCAGGCTTATCATTTCCACAGCTTCCTCTTATACTGCACGCGAAAAAGAGAAGCACTCGATTTTCTAACACTGAAGGATATTTCATAACCGGGACACATAACACTCATTGGGGGACTCCCTGGCCCGACTTTGAATCTAATGTTTAGAAAAGCATATTAGAAAAAAGAAATCAATACCGATGACGAGCGACGGCGGACGACGACGCACGTGAAAAGAATTTTGATATTAGAAAGTATCAGGCAACCATAGCAAAGTGAAGGGAACTTCTACCAGCTTGGTTGGGTAAAAGACAAAAATGGAGGGTTAGAACAAACCATAAGTACCAGCAGCACCCACCCATGCCGGGCAACCCCATTAGTTGAAGGTTGCTCTTTCTTACGCATGTCTCGACTTTTCCCATAGACTTTTATCATGTTCTATGTTGTGTGTTTGTCAGGAATATTTTGCTTTTGAAATCTGTTGGAATCAGTCTTCCAGTAACTGTTCGCCTGGTTGTGTAACATTTCATGAGCTTTGAAGATAGCAAAACGTTTAAAAAACGTTTGAAGTTAGTTAATTTGGAGAAAATGATTTCCCCGGCTATTCATTATATCCAAATAAAGTCTCATAAAAAGGATCAAAGCTAGGAGTTTGCAATTTCTGGTTGAGGCAATTTCTTTATCAAAAGAGAATAGCATATTTATCTACCTTCAACCAGAAGTTCAAAGAGAATGAGCAAACTTTGATGTTGATAAAGAGGATTTGGAAATTCCTTTGTGGGCTGCTCTATCAAAAGAGTAATTTAATGATAGCTAGAGAGGATTTACGACGTTTGAAAAAAGTCATTATTTTAGTTTTGCGGAAAAAGTTGAGTCACCTTTTGAACAGGCGACCATACAGAACCAGCGGATATTTGAGTTAAACTTAAGGATTTTCAAAGAATATTTTCAGGCGGCCAACACACTCAGTGGAAACAATATAGCCTTATTCTTATTCGATTTGGAATGCAGGTTAGATAAAGCTGGTTGCTCTGGTTGTGAAACACCAAGGGAAAGGAAAATATGTTGATGACGTTAATAAAAAAACCCTTTGAAGTTTGAACAAAGGCATACATAGGTATATCGGTATATTTGACGTTCTAAGCCATTTTGAAGTCAGTTTTTACTTTTCGGAAAAAATTGAGTCGCCTTTTGAATAGGCCATCAGTTTCAATAAGAAGTATTTGAGTTTAAGGTTTTTGTGAAGAATGTGTTTGGGCTGTAAACACACTCAATGAAATTCGAATGCCAGGACATAGAAACACACGAAAGTGGTTGGTTCTCTTGTATACCAAAGCAATTACATATTGGGATTGTTTTAGGAATGTGACATACATACGTAAACAAGGAAATATTGGGGTTTCAGAAAACTTAAGAAGCATGTTCTAATTTTTGTGAATCACATGTCCTAGGAATTTCCGAGTTTTGGTGGGAATCAATATACCTATGTTCCGTATACACTATACATGGGTGTGTTGCGTTTGGTTATGGTTTTTAGGTTTTATTAATAAACTTTCTACTGGATGGCATGAAAAGGTTTTTTTTTTTAGATTTGAAGGTTAGGTAAAGTTGGAAGTTGTCGATAATACGTCAAGCCGTACCATCTCACTCGGATCTGTTGTGCTCCCCAGGATGTAGATAAGGTGGGTGTGGGGAAGAGGAGAGAATGCTTGATGCCTCCCTGAATAATCTCGAATAATTCTGAATGAATCTTAGGATGTTCTTTATTGGCAGGTTAGGTTAGGTACAGATGTTACTCAGTTAATAGAAAAAATATTCTCCGAGGTCTGCCTTTCTGGTTCTGGCTAAGCTGGGACATTCATCTTGTTACTCTCTAAAAAAGTACGACGAGCTAATCTCCATTCTGCTCATGTGGGTGCCCATTGTATTGTACCCCGTTAGGACTCCAATTAGGATGCATAGTTTAGGCTTACTTACCTTGAGTAAATATTCTTTTTTTTTCCAAAATATTCGACGTTAGGTTCTTGAAAACCCAACATGTGTGATTGTCGTGATTGTGACCATCTGAGGTCCAAGGCCTCAAGGAAATTCTAGGTTATAACTACCAACGTATCGGTTTGGTTTTGACGAATAAATGACCTAGTTTTTGCCAGTTCATCTGCCATTTGGTGCATAATGTTTCGTGAACTATCATGTGGGAGAAACTACATAAATGTTTGCTGCAGTGAGAAAAATCAGCTTATTATGGCAACGATCTATTGATTTGACTTAAAAGTGATTGAGTAAATAGCTTTAATTACAGAATCGAGGTCCGAAAAACCGATTTTTAATGGTTTGGCCAATTATTTTTGGACATTTGACCTAAATATTTTTGGACTTTTGGCAAAAGTATTTTTGGACAGTTTGTGAAAAACATTTTTTTAACAAACTTTTTTTCAACAATTTTTTTTCTCAACAAATTTTTTTTTCAACAATTTTTTTTTGAAGAAATTTTGATTTTTTGACAAAAATTTGCCACGCAAGGTCCTTTATTCAAAAAAACTGTTTACATTGGCGTCTGCCAGGTGACTAAACATACGCTAAGAGGAGCGACGGAGTCGCGTGAGCGGGTGTGTCCCCGAAAAAGGGAGTTAAAATGCTAAAGTTCCGCGGGGCGGGCCACCCAAAGTACTGTTTGTTTATTGAACATAGACTGCAAGCACACCAATTTTGACATCATACATTATAAGAAAAACAAATTTTTATGTCTCTAAAGTCGATTTTCTGGCAAACTTAGTGCCGTAGACCTATCACAGTTGACACCTTTTATTTAATGTGATTTGTTGCTAAGCCAAGCATCTTAGAGAATTAAGAAATACATATTCGTGCTTTAGGGAGTGCCACCTTTCTATCAACGTATCGCATGAAACGAAAAACAATTTTTTATCTTTAAACGCGATTAGCGGCTAAACGCAGCTTCATAGACCCTCCGAAGTTGACATTTTCAAACGTGATTTCTGGATAAACTAGGCATCTTAGCGAGTTAAAAATTGCATATTCGTGATGTAGGGAGTGGTGTATCACATGATTTTTTTTTAAACTTTTTTGGACATTTTTTTGTGAATCGGGATTTTGTGATGCGGGATTTCGTACCCAACCCGGAAATTAAAGGGGGGGGGGGGGGTGAGAAAAACTGTGTCGATGATCATTGGTCTTGAATATTTGCAAGTTGAAATGACAAGGGAAAACCGTGCTGGATAAATTATTCCATATTCGTGTTGTGCGACTAAAAAGCGAATCTCAGTATTTGACGGAAGGAGCAAAATTAGACTCGAGGGTGAACTGATGAGCATTTCTAGCGAAACGGGTCTTCTTCTTCCTTTTCTTCGGCGCTGTTATGATCTCGATGTCGAGGGGATCATAACTCTCCCACGTATCTGCTTCACACTAGTGATCCGCCTGTGGGGTTCGCCGGGTTGACCTCAGAAATCGGCGGCAAGCCTCCCGGTTTTGTATTGTTCCATTTCTGAGGCCAACTGAATGCTGGTGTTTTTGCATTTGTTTGTACCAGGAGTGTTTAGGCCTACCTTTCTTTTTATTCCGAATTGGAACGTTGTATGATATTGCCTTTTTGACGGGGTTCTCAGGATCTCTCCTTTGAACATGGCAATACCAACTGAGTCGGTCGTGTTCAATTTTTTGGGAAATGGTATTCTTAACATGAAGGCTTCCTCGGATCTTCGTACTTCTAATTCGATCAAGCTTTGTAACTCCTGCTGTCATACGAAGCATCTTCATCTCAGCTGCCGTTAGCTTACTCTCATACTTTTTGTACATTGTCCAACATTGTGAACCGTATGTGAGTGCTGGACGCACAACTGAAGTGTAGAGCTTTCCTTTCAGCTTAGGGGGCATTTTTCGGTCACAGAAGATAGCAGAATTTTCCCGCCACTTCATCCACCCTACGCTTACGCGATGATTGATATCGTCATCACAAGTAGCTTCGTTATTTATCATAGACCCCAGATATTTAAACTTTTCACACTTGGGAAGCACTACTCCATTCAAATAAATGTCTGGAATAGGCCTGTGTGGATCAGAAAATGGGCAGCATAGGTATTCTGTCTTTTTCGCGCTTATGCGGTACCCACTTCCTTCTAGAACATCCACCCATACGTCAAGTGCTCGTTGTAGGGATATCGGGTCTTCACTTATGATGGCTCCATCGTCAGCAAAGAATAACTGATGTACTTTTGGATCCGTCACTTTGCCTTCAAGCAGGTAATCGAGAACTGTAATAAAGAGCAGAGGACTCAAGACACTTCCCTGGTGTACACCTACTGTGATTTCGAATTCTTCGGTGACTCCAGCTGCGCATCTTACTTTAGTAACTGCTCCATCATACATGTCCATAATTATCCGCACATAGGTTTCTGGAACTCCTCGTTGCCTGAGGGCCACCCATATTAGATCTCGTGGTTGCCGATCGAATGCTTTTTCAAAATCAACCAATACGACATGCAAATCCTCCAAAGAATCCCGATGTTTTTCCATAATTATTCTTATACTCTGGATTGCATCCGTGGTTGACTTACCCCCGACAAACCCGCACTGGTCATCAGATAGCCTAATTATTTTTCGCAGTCGGCTACCCAAGACTCGCTCAACGATCTTCATGGTGTGTGACATCAGCTTAATCGAACGGTAATTATCACAGCTTCGAGTATCACCCTTTCCTTTATAAATTGGAAGAAGGTAACTTTCCCTCCATTGATTAGGCATGCGATCACCTCGTATAAGTTTGGAGACAAGAATCATGAGCCATCTAAACCCGATATCTCCCATCTTTTTCCAAAACTCTGAGGGTATTTCGTCTGGGCCAACAGCTTTTCCCTTTTTGGAGTATTTTACCGCCTCACTAACTTCTTCGACTGTGACGTCGGATACTTCGCTTAAGTTAGGTGAAGCTATTGGAAAGTATAGCCTTGGAAATTGTTCGTTTAGAAGTCCGTCACAATACTGTCGCCACCTGTGAAGAATTTCGTTGTCTTCCACAAGTAGTTGGCCTTGAGCATTGTTAATGAACTTTGGCGAACAAATCTCCTGGGCATTTCTTCTTCTTTGAGCGGCTATTTTTTATTTATTATTATTTTACGGGTATCACGGGTAAACTGACTGAGTGGAGGAATGCAACTGGCTACTTCCAGTGAACAGTGTTTGTAACAGAAGTGATAAAACAAGGAAAGACATGTTTCATTCCGACGGTGTTCACGAAATGGGAATGAATCCATGATAGTTCCATTTCCTATCAGTCTAAACCAGTGGTACCGCTTTACTTCAATTGAAGTAGATCTACTTATTTTTTTTCAAAATATTTTAAAATCCACTTTCTACTTCGCACCATCAGCAAAATACTAAAATCTACTTCATTTTAAAAATCTCTGTTTCAATCTACTTCAATTTTACAAAAAAAAAAGGCCAAATGTACTTCTTTTTTTCTATTTCACTCTAGATAGTACATATGTAGGAAGAGAATTACAAAAAAATTATAATCGCACGCTGAGCACAACAATGGCGTTAAACAAAAAATCTTGTTTTTAAATACAGCCGTTTAAAGTTTTGAACTTACTTCAATGGTCGATAACTCTTTGAAAAAAGATTGAAATCTTATGTTACTTTGCCAAAATATAGTTTCACTTTCTTTTAATAAATTGGCATTTTAGGATTACAAAAATAATGGGTATTTAAGAAATAAAAGGTTTTTTGAAAGAGTTCGGTATAGTGCCAGTTTTGTTTTTATTACTTTTACATATTTTATAATAAAGCCGTTAAATTGATTTTCAAAGAAGAAACCAAGAGAAAACTAAACACAAAATGACATTTATGAATTTACTTTTATCAATAATAACAACTCTTAGCTTAAAATTTAATTGACATTATGCAAAAAGTGCCACTTAATCACTTACCTCGATATGGATTCCCTCTGAAGCATTGATCTGAACTGAAAAGTGTCATTTTATCTAAAGGGTGGTTAAAGTTTAAGGGCCGATGTTGAATGTGAACCACACCTAAACGTCAAGTTTTTTTCTGCATTTCATTTGACATTTCTCAATTTCAGACTAACTCAATTGAACCATGGAAATTTACACAATCGAGCAACGCGTTAAAGTTATTCAGGCTTATTATGAAAATGGGCGTTCAAATCAAAATGAATATCGTGCACTTCGTGATTTTTTCGGTCAATTTAATCGTCCAAATGTGCTTACAATCTGAAAAATCGTGCAAAAATTTGAGCAAACCGGATCTGTAGGAGATGTGAAAACACCACCCAAGAAACAATTTTAGCTGTATTAATGCTTGAAAAGCGCTTTCGGAGCTAGTCTTAGAGCTAGTTAATTCAAAAACACGCTCTAGATGCGCCTTTAGAGCAAGCATGGAGCCCACTTGCAGCTAATTCATTGAGTTTGAGAGCACTTTTTAGCTCCTTAATAGTGCTTGTAAGTAGGTTTTGACAGCTAAAAGCTTTAATATACACTTTAAAACTGCCATAGAGCCGCGTGCTTTCACGTTTTTTATTAGTATTAGTAAATTAATACAAATCATACTATTGAACACGAAAAGAAATTATTATTTGTGTTGGTAAATCATCTTAGCATCATAATTTATTTTCATAGAACAATGAGTAAAAGTAATAATTAAAAGCCATAATACGTTCAACATGGGAGAGATTTCTAAGTGCGATTTCATTTTTATGAAATGTTGATTATTGTACTTCGAAATATTACAACGCCCTTCTTAAATAATTTGTTTTAAGTGTATGGTAAATTTTTTTTATTTCAATTTTTAACTTGAGAAAAAAATATTTATTTTGCTCGTGCACTTTTTTGGATACGGCTTCTGTGTTTATCATGATTCTTTTAAAAATGGAGTCATCACAGCACTGTTAATAGTTTTCTTTTCCTGTTTTATAAAAATTCTTAAATATTCGCCATTTTGTTAAACACACATGAAGATATAGCTTGTAGCTCTTAAGTAAATCTTTAAAAAATTCTTTTGCTCTTAAAGAGCTATTTTAAAGGGTGCAGTATCAAAATGCTAACATGCTTCCCAACAGCTGATAAAAACATTACTATGGAGCAAATTTATCGAGCAGAAAGCTCTTAAATGTAACATATCTAAAGATTGTTAAGAAACTCCATTATAGAGCTAGATATTTAAATTCGTTTACCAAGAGCTGCAATATGTTTTGAAATAGAGCTAGGGCCGTGCATTTAACTCTCTCAGAGCTATTTAAGAACATATAAATAACATTTAGCTCCAACGATGTTACTTGGGCAGCGCATGCTCGTACAGCTCGTACTGCAGAAAATATTGCTGCTGTTCGCGATAGTGGGGCTGAAGAGCCGTCCACCTCAACTCGTCGTCGTGCCCAACAATCGCACCTCTCACACTCGTCGTTGATGAACATTATGCATAAAGACTTGCATCTACAGGCTTACAAGGTGCAATTGACTCAAGAACTAAAGCCTCTTGACCATTTCAAGCGTCGTCAGTGGTGAGAATGGTGGCAAGAAATGGCAACAGTGGATGCTCAATTTTCGAAGATCTTCAAAAAAAAAGAATTCGTCAATAAGCAGAATTGCCGCATTTGGGCGAATGATAATTCAAAAGTATTTTTCCCAAAATGAGGCCGGTCTGGCAGTTACTGTAAATGGTGTTCGCTATCGTGAGATGATAACGAACTTTTTATGGCCCGAATTGGAAGATATGGATGTGGACGATATGTGATTTCAACAGGACGGTGCCACTTGCCACACAGCTAACGAAAAAATGGCTCTTTTACGGGACAAATTCAATGGCCGTGTTATCTCACGTGGTGGCGATCATGTGATTTGACACCGTTGGACTTCTTTCTTTCGGGTTATTTGAAAGAAAAGGATGAGATAATTCGGCACATTAACGCCATAGAACCTCAATTATGCCTCAGCGTCATCGAAAATTTGGATAATGGGATGGAGGTGTGCCGCCGAGGTCGCGGCGGCTATTTGGCCGATATTTTGTTCCATACATAATTGAACCATACCAAATTATCATAATAAAAAGAAATAACAATACTGTATAACTGTGTTGCATCTAATGTAGATCTCTACATTTTTTACTTGCGATATAGGTAGTATAGGCAGGCGCGGGACTGTCCCGCAAAACGACTTTTGTCCCGCATTTTCCGCAACTTGATATAATGTCCCGCAAAATATTCAAAATGCTATCAAGATCAAATTTATGTTATCAAATATATTTTATCATTATAATGGCCAGTTTCATAAACAAACACTAAAAGCACTTTTATAAAAAATCCTCTTAAATTTTATCAGACTTTTAAACCTTTTTAGTTTCACCAATGTATAAAAGGGATATTTTAGGGAAATTTTTGTTAAAATTGAGTTTCCTTCACATCCCTGGAAAAATGAATTGTTTTTTTTTTTTTTTTCTTTCTAATATACAAAATGAATGAGGAAAATGAGAAAGCATTATGTTAAGCAAATCCCAAGAAATGCAAAACAAAAAAAAAAGAGTTGTAAACAAAAGATTTGGTAAAGTCCTGTGGCATAGAATCGTAAAGTAATAAAAACTTGATTAAATGCACTGACGGCCAAACAAATTGAACAACCGTTCCACAGATGCTTTGTAAAGTCGGAACCCCATTTTAAATTCAATATCATCATAGAATATCGACAGAGAATGGATTCCTGTGAATCCGAAATACTCTTGCACGGCTGATTACTATAAATTGCTCTTCATCGTCGTCTTTGCTTACCTATTGGTTTTGTATCTTCAAAAATTGAAAATTAAAATATTACAAAACATAATTGTCAGCTGCTATATCTAGTTGTAAGCTGCATCTGATGACATTTCAATAATACTTTTAAAATTTAATGAACCAAAAATGGGCATTTATTTTATTAGGGTGTTTAAAAGCTTATTTAATTTAAAAGCGCTTGGTGAAACCAAAAAATCTTATTTTAAGCTTAAGAAGTCTGTTTAATCTTTAAAAGTCCTAAATCGGCCATAACACGCCACCGTCTCACCACTAGCGAAAAATCCATCGCAATCGCAGTAGCCAAAGCAGAAAGCAGAGAGCAGAAGAACTGTCAATTTTTTTGGCTGGGCATTTCATCGCATACTTTTTTAGTATAGTTAATAATTTTAATGGATCAAATAACAAAGGCTTTCAAATTAGGAATTAATATAAATGAGTTCTATGGACAATTTTAAATCAGACATTTTTTAAACTTGGAAGAAAAACGTAAATCTCAAGCAAAAGCTTTCTTCGCACGCAAAACTCAAACTCACTCCAATTAAATTTGAGTACGCCAGAACAATATGACAGTTCTCCTTGGTGTGTAATGAGAGCATACTTTCTATCGCAAGCTATGGAAATATAGCTGCGATGGCGGTCTCTACTTGCTATAATGAACGCATGCTTTAAAGCATGCTCTGGATTCATCGCTAGTGGAGACCGCATGTAAGTGTTACATTTGCTTAACTTTTTACTTGCGATTAGGTACTATAGGGCAAGTTCTGCATTTGGAAAAAAAATCGAACTCGAGATTTTGATCAAAGCTGACATTACGATAATAGCGAAGACGAAAAAAGTGGGTCCGACAATTCCGTCTGTATGTCTGTATGTCTGTATGTATGTATGTCTGTACCTCGAACTACAGCCTAAACTACCGGAGGTATTTTCTTCAAACTCGGTAGTTAAGGGTCTTCGGTGATTCCCTAGCGGAAAAATTGAAATTTTTTTTGTAGCTCCAAAACTAAGGGTACCCCCCATACACCCGTAATGCAAAATCTTATTTATCTCGAAAACGGCTCTAACGATTTTGATAAAAAAAAATTAAGTGTGATATTATGGACATGGACTATATTTTGGTGAAAAAAAAATTTGGGGGCAAATGTTATTAGGGGTACCTGTCATAGAACGGTTTTTTTGATTTTCGAATTTCTCACCAACGGCTCTAACGATTTTAACCAAAATTTTTATGCAAGAGCTGCTCTCCATTTGAAAAAATATAAACTAAAAATTTTTTCGAAAAAATAGTTTTTGGATTTTAAAAAAAAAAAATACAACTTTTTTTTTTGAAAATTCAATATCTTGAAAACCCATACACGATTAAATTTTTAAATTACGTTTTAAAATGTATTTTATTAAATACTAATAATTTGCATATCAATTTTTTTTTATAAAAATTTTAAGTAAAATTTAGTATCTACACAAAAAACATGTTTCGGTGTGTCTGTATGTCTGTACCTCTCACTACAGCCTAAACCACTGGACCTATTTCTTTCAATCTCGGTAGTTAAGAGTCTTCGGTGATTCCCTAGAGGAGAAATTGAAATTTTTTTTTTAGCTCCAAAACTAAGGGTACCCCCCATACACCCGCAATGCAAAATCTTATTTATCTCAAAAACGGCTCTAACGATTTTGATAAAAAAATTAGGTGTGATATTATTGACATGGACTATATTTTGGTCAAAAAAAAATTGGGGGGGAAATGTTATTAGGGGTACCTGTCATAGAACGGTTTTTTTGATTTTCGAATTTCTCACCAACGGCTCTAACGATTTTAACCAAAATTTTTATGCAAGAGCTGCTCTCCATTTGAAAAAATATAAACTAAAAATTTTTTCGAAAAAATAGTTTTTGGATTTAAAAAAAAAAAAAATACAACTTTTTTTTTTGAAAATTCAATATCTTGAAAACCCATACACGATTAAATTTTTAAATTACGTTTTAAAATGTATTTTATTAAATACTAATAATTTGCATATCAATTTTTTTTATAAAAATTTTAAGTAAAATTTAGTACACAAAAAACATGTTTCGGTGTGTCTGTATGTCTGTACCTCTCACTACAGCCTAAACCACTGGACCTATTTCTTTCAATCTCGGTAGTTAAGAGTCTTCGGTGATTCCCTAGAGGAAAAATTAAAATTTTTTTTTAGCTCTAAAACTAACGGTACCCCCCATACACCCGTAATGCAAAATCTTATTTATCTCGAAAACGGCTCTAACGATTTTGATAAAAAAAATTAGGTGTGATATTATGGACATGGACTACATTTTCGTCAAAAAAAATTTTGGGGCAAAATGTTATTAGGGGTACCTGCCATAGACCCGTTTTTTTAATTTTCGACTTTCTCATTAACGGCTCTAAGGATTTTATCCCAAAATTTTTAGCAGGAGTCCCCTTAAGTTTAAAATAATATTGTATACAAAAATATTCGAAAAAATATTTATTGGGTTTTAAAAAAAAAAATAAATTTAAATCAATATCTTCAAAACCTATGAACGATTATTTTTTGAAATTATTTCCTAAAACCAATATTGTTAAATACTTAAAATTCGCATCCCACTTTTTTTTTCTTGAAAAATTTTAGAGGAATTTCTTATATAAAAAATTTATTTAATAATAAAACGATTTTTTAAGGTTTATTTGCATAAATTCATACTTTTCCATAAACCAGACGGCAATTTTATGCATTTGAACATTATTATCTCATTAAATCCATGTTTTATATTTATAAAATGTATCTTAAATTCCAAAGTACTTTTACATAAGAGCAAGTTCATGCGATCCAGTCGTGCATTTTATTTTTATTGGAGTGCACTTTTTCCCATTGATACTCCCTGACCACAACAATTGGACAGCTGAATAAGGCTTTCATTGAAATGCAATCATTGGAACAAAAAACAAATCAGTGGAATGCTGACTTTATTCTTTTGACAAGCCAGTTATAGCAATCATTAAAAATTGGTTTGAGTAAAAAATCCTGTCAGTGGCTGATTATATACAACCAATTCTATGCATTTGAGGTTAGAGTTGATCATTGAAAGGAAAACTGACATTTGAGAATAGAAAGAGAATCGAACGCATTCAGTGAAACGATTGTGTTCCATATTAAAGAAACGAAAATCAGCTGTTCATAGAAATTAACTAAAAAACTAATTAATTAAAGTTTAACTGAGAATTTTGTATTTTATAGAGTAAAAAAATTCTACTACTCATTACCTTCAATTTGGTACCAATTAAAGCCATTGCAGTTTGTTTATTCGTCTTAAAAATGGGAATGAAAATTTTCAATGTTGCATTTCACATGCCCCTTATCAAGTGGCTCATCTCCTGATGTATAAGATTTAAAAAGTATGTTTTGAATGACTGATTATATACATTTTAAGTACGCGTTTCTTATGATTCTACCTATTTGTCACACTCGTTACGTTTGTTACTCCGTTTCACAAATAGGCTTAGAGGGTTGAATTTATGAAGGATTGGCATCTTTATTACTAGAGTCAGATTTTCAACCCAGGTTTTTCATTTTTCGATTTGGTGTTGCGTTGAAATGGTGTTGAGAGAATGACGTCTCATTTGTCAATTTGTCAAACTAACTCCTCGACCCAGGTTTTCGTCTCACATTTCGATTCTACACTGCTGAGCGAGCGGGATCGTGTCGAAGGAAGCTCAATTCAACTCAATACAGGTATACAAAGGATCGAAGCGATCTTCAAGCTCGCTTCAACACCTCATACAAACGTAGTACTTATATATGGAGTGGCTGTGGTCTGAGAGAGAGAGAGAGAGAGAGAGTCTGATCCCTGATTTATCAATGTATTTTTTTGTTGATTCCTGTTCTGACTGATTTGTTTTTGATTTCTTTTGAGCAGGCGGACTGAAAAGGTAATTCAGATATTTGTAAACTACACAACACAACACACTGTTTAATATCTTTTCTGATTCCGAATATGATCTGATTTTCGGAGATTCCAATTTTTCAGGCGATTCAGATTCTGATGTAGTAGCTGCAACTATAGCTGCTCGGTTACAAATAAAAAACAAGCCCTCCCAATAAAAACTCGAAAAGCAAAGTATTCTACAGAAGTCAATGGGAAAAGAAATACAACTGGACATGCTCAAATAAGAACTCCACAGAATTTGCGGAATGCAAAGTTGTCATCTGCAAATTCACCATATTATCCCATGGAGGAAAAAATGATGTACTCGTAAGAAGGCACCAGAAATCAAAACTTCGTTGGGAAGTTCAATTTTGATGGTTGGAAAAAATTCAGGCCCTAACTTTGAAAAATTATGTGATTTTGTTTTTTCTTTGCCAATTTCGAATGCCAACCCTGCAAAACTCTTTAGGTTAGGTTAGGTTAAAGTGGCTGCTGACCGGAAAAGGACAGCACACTTAGACCAATATTTGGTCCGTTGTGATACCACAAGGATTTCAAAAATCCCCCTTACTCGTTAAACCATTTTGAGCTAATAATGAAGCGTTTGAGACAGTGAATGTCGGAATTATTTAGATCACTAGGATCGTTATAGTAGTAGTCTCCCAAGTGGAGTCTACGTCTTTGCGCTAGGGCAGGACAAGAGCATAGAAGGTGGGGAATTGACTCCTCTTCTTCTTCATCCATGCAGCTTCTGCAAAAGTCATTTGCAGGAACTCCAAGACGAGAAGCATGCCTTCCTATTAGGCAGTGCCCAGTAAGGACACCTATAATGGAGCTAATATGCAATCTACCAATAGAAATTAGTTGTTTTGAGCGTTTAGCATCAAACAATGGCCAAATCAGTTTAGTAGACCGGCAAGTTGGGGTGCTGGTCCACCTGTGGTTGGCTTTCTTTATGGTATCTTGCTTTAGCATAAGTTTACAAGTAGCTAGGGGTATACCGATGTTAGATTTGCTATCCAACAAAGGTAATATTGTTCCGTTTTTTGCAAGTTCGTCAGCTTTACAATTTCCTGGAATGTCTCTATGCCCCGGCACCCATGTAAGGTGAATGTTAAACTGTTTTGACATCTCCACCAGAGATGATCGACAATTTTGGGCTGTTTGTGAGTTAATGGAGACAGAGTCCAGTGACTTTAAGGCAGCTTGACTGTCTGAGAAGATACGTATATCGGTTGTCGATATAACGTTTTCTTTTAGCCAAGAGAGGACTTCTTTTATTGCTAAAAGCTCTGCCTGGAACACGCTACAGTGATTGGGAAGACGAAAAGATAGACAAAGATTTAATTTTTCGGAGTATACGCCTCCACCGACCCCGTCATCGGTTTTAGATCCATCTGTATAGAAATGAATTGCTTCGTCTATCAAAAACGACTCATTTTCCCATGAAGACCTGGAAGGGATGGATACTTGAAAATTTTTATCAAATTTTGGATGAGGGGTGGTGTAATCGACGTTACTAGGTAGACTACTGAACGAGTTCAGTATAGTAGAGTGACCAATATCATTATTGATCCACTGCGAGGAGGCTTTAAGTCGAATGGCTGTGTTAGCGGCCGATTGTTTGCTAAAAATATCTAGCGGTATGAGATGAAAAAGAACATCAAGTGCAGCAGAAGGAGTTGAGCGGAGAGTTCCACCCATGATTAAACAGGCTGTTCGTTGGACTTTGCTGAGCTTATCGCGGTTAGTTGCTGTTTCCAGCGCAGTCCACCATACTGTCACTCCATATGTAAGTATCGGTCTAATGACTGAGATGTATAGCCAGTGTGTTATATGAGTTTGTAGACCCCATTTATTACCTACGGCTTTTTTGCAAGAGAAAAGAGCTATGTTGGCTTTGTTGACTCTCTCTTGGATATTGGGCTTCCAGCTTAATTTCTTGTCCAAAATAAGACCCAGATATTTTGCTTTGTCTGAGAATTTAAGCGGTATACCTTTGATGAGGGGAGGGTCTATGTGTGGGATTTTATATTTCCTGGTAAATAGGACAAGTTCAGTTTTGTGGGGGTTGACACCGAGTCCACATTGATCTGCCCAGTTAGTAAGCTTGTTTAGAGCATTTTGTAGGAGTTCCTTCAGAGTATTAGGATGCTTACCAGATATCGCTATCGCAACATCGTCCGCATAGGCAATCACCCTGTGCCCCTCCTCTTCAAGAATCACTAGTAGTTCATTTACGACTAGGTTCCAAAGGAGAGGAGAGAGGACGCCGCCTTGCGGCGTACCCCTACTGACAGTCCTTCGAGTAGTAAAATCGCCCAGTTTTGAATTAATAATCCTGCTTATCAGCATATGATTTATCAAATTACTGATTGACTTATCCACCTTTAGAGATGACAGCGCAGATGTGATTGCGGATGCGTCGACATTGTTAAAAGCTCCTTCTATATCCAGGAAAGCAACTAAGGTGAACTCCTTATGATGAAGGGAGTGTTCGATAGTACGAACCAGCGTATGTAGAGCGGTTTCTACAGATTTCCCTTTGTTATAAGCATGTTGAGCATTGGATAGTAAGGACTTATCAATGTTTGCCCTCAAATGGATTTCAATCAGACGTTCAAATGTTTTAAGTAGGAATGATGAAAGGCTAATAGGTCTTAGATCTTTAGGATTAACATGGCTAGGTTTGCCAGCTTTGGGGATGAAAATAACATTTACTTCTCTCCATGACAAAGGAATGTGAGCCAGAGCGATACAACCATTTAAGATGTTTACCAGAATGGGTATCAGAATATCGGAATTTTCCTGTAATTCCGCTGGAATTATTCCATCTGGCCCAGGAGATTTGTATGGATTGAAGCTGTTTATTGCCCATTTTAATTTTTCCTCTGTAATCAGACCTTGTGGAGGAGTTATGCTACTGAGTATGTTGTTAGGATCAGGATCAGTGCTATTAACGTAAGGAGAGCTGTCTGGAAAATGTACATCCAGGAGCAGATTGAGCGATTCTTCGCTTGAGTTTGTCCAGGAACCGTCATTGTTTTTTAGGCAACTTGGCATTACTGGATTTTTGGAGAGGATTTTTCTTAACCTTGATGCCTCTGAGTTGCCTTCTATATTGTTACAGAAAGTTCTCCAGGACATACGCTTGGTTTTCCTCAGTTCTTTTTTATATAACTTGAGGGAGTCTTTATATGAATCCCAATCAGAAGCTTCTCTGGAGGTTTTCGCTCTATTAAAGAGTTTCCTGCATTCTTTTCTTAGTGGATCCAGCCCCGAGTACCACCAGTGTGGTTTCTTTTTACCTCTTATTTGTATAAGAGGGCAGGCAGTTTCCAGAGATTTGTTGAGGGCTGCTGTGAGGTCATTGACTTTAATATCAAGATCCTCAGTGTTGTAGGGTATGCTGTATAACTCAGGCCTGATTGACCTTAATAGAGTTGCCCTATATAGAAGCCAATCTGTTTTCCGATGGTTACGGAAGGAAGGTTGGCTAGGAGGTTCGTCCATTATTTCGAATTGTATGTATCTATGATCAGAGAGAGAATGATCATTTGATACTTTCCAATTCGAGATAGTATGATAAATTTTATCTGAGACAAGAGTTATGTCAAGTACTTCCTGTCTGTTTTTAGTAACAAATGTGGGTTCATTTCCAACGTTACATATTGTTAGGTTAGTGTTCAAAATATAATCGAAAAGAGACTCACCTCTGTCGTTTATATTCGTGCTACCCCACACTGTATGATGGGCGTTAGCATCACTTCCAATAATGAGGTCAGTCTTCTGCCTATCTGCATCAGTGATAAGCCTCCTCAGAGTGTCTCCTGGGAGGGGGCCAAGGTGGTCATGGCCTAGATATGCCGACGCCAGCCAGAAAGTTCCTTTGGCTGTTTCCAGTCTTGCGACGGTTACATCTCGATCACTGAAATTAGGTAGTAAAAATACATTTAGGCTACTTTTAACTAGTATGCAAGATCTGGGTTCACCTTTATCTAATGCATACAGCAAGTAGTAGTTTGGAGTCCTTAGTCCCCGAACGATGGATTTCACAATCCAGGGTTCTTGGATTAGGACGATGTCTTCTCCGCTGCTGGATAGACGAAGAAGCAGGGAGGCCGAGGCCTTGATAGAGTGTTGGAGATTAATCTGAAGAAATCGCAGCATCTTTGCTACAACCCTCCCGATCAACCTCCAACACGGTGACGTTGGAGTCTTCCGATTCCGAGGTTGAGCCCAGAAGAGCGTCCTCACTCAGAAGATCTTCATTGTTGTGGTCATCGATCTCCATGTCGCTGACTGTTTTTATTGTCTCCACTGTTGCCGAAGATGACCTGGATGCCTCTTCCTCTTCCAGTGATGGGAAGGTGATAGATGCACCAGGGTCTGCAGCAGCAGTTTCGACTACGTTGGAGGAAGTGGATGCACCAGTAACATCCGCGTCCTTTTTATACACCTTCAGTGTGATGGTCTCAAACCCAAACCTAATCACACCTTTGGTCTGCGCCAGAGGAGCAAGGGACTCCTTATTTAGTACAATAATTGCACCTCTGTAGGGTCCCTTTTTCTCCTCCAGTTTCGCAACTTTCCAGTTGTGAGTAGGAAGGGATGGGTTCGATAGCCGGATCATCTGGAGTATTACATCCATGCTGGAGAGTTCGGCTGTAACCATGGCGCGAGCTCTTGGTCTGCACGGGATTTTCTCCTTAGCAACAACCTCGAGCCTAGCACCAGGCCAGACTTCCCCTAACCGGCTAACGGCCAACGATAGAAGATCACACGATCTCTGATCGTCACAAACCATGAGCTTAACATGTCCTTGATGCCAGCCTCCATCGTTTGTGATTGGAGGTGGTCCAGGGTTCTCCATCATGATACTCATGAAGCTCAACTGGAGCTTCCCCTTGACCACCTGCCAATTTTCCGCAGAGATCGTGCCATCGACGTCGTTCCCGTCAATGATCGCGACCACGATTTTGTTTTTAACCACATCACTGAAGGTCTTATTCCCTCCACAGGGATGTGATGGAGCGCTGATGTTGTGCACTTTGGGGCGTTTGGGTACTGAAATTGTGCCCTCCATAGACCTTTGACGCTTCGACGTGGAGTCTCCGCTGGCCTGGACGCTATTATTAGCTAAAAAGCTTTTAGCCCACTTGATTTTTGCATCATGCTGAGAGTTCCCCCCGGCGCCAGGTTGTTCACCAAACACCCTGAGTATTCTCTTAGCATTGCGAATGTCCTTGTAGAGTGTCCTAGAAGGTTTGGGCTTACGTCCGCTCCCCCTAGGGCCTTCTTTAGGATTTGTGGAGTTGTTAGAGGTGGAGGGACCATGCTTCACAGTCCTACCACCGCTGGAATGAGGCAAAGAAGTTCGGGGAGGTTTACTCTCCTTAGTGGTAGCAGGACCATGCTTCACAATCTTACTACCACTGAACCGCGGTGTCGAAGTTTGGAGAGGTTTACTCTCTGAAGTAGTAATAGAAGGGCCATGCTTCACAGCCCCCCTGTTACTGGAAGGAGGTATTTCTACCATTTTACTCCTGCTTTTGCTTTCGGCAATAGGACTGTGAGAATCCACAGTACTACTACTTCCAGCGCAAGCCGGAGAAACAGCAGACGGCTTTTCAGTCGCACTGCTGGCCTGTCTCAAAGACCAGGACTTTCCACCATCTTTTGTGTTTAAATTTTCCATAAAAGATCCCACGAGTAACGGAGAAAGGGTGGTCCATCTGCACAGAGATCCGTATATGCAGATAAGGCTAGTTAATCCGGAGGTCGCCTGGTATCCGGATACTCCGTTAGCGACTGAGCTAGTTTTTTGATTGGGCCCTCAGCCAGGCTGATCATCGGCACGGGTCGTATAACACCTTGAATCCAGCCCAATTGGGAAGTTGCAAGAATAGGAAGAGGAGAGAGTGGGCGGGGAATCAGACAGTAAGCACCGTTCTGAAAGAAAAGAAGGACGTTAAGGGTAATAGAGGAGCTGGTAACTTTGGATAGCTTTTCGCATTTCCAATGTGGGAGAGGGAGGGATACAAGGATGTGTAAGAGGATGATGAGCGTCCTTTGGTTTCAGGACTCTTCTGGAGATGACATCTCGAGAATCATTGACCCTACTCAGCTTCTACAACTCGACAAGTTCGACGCTCAGGTAGAAGGCAAAACTCTTTAGATAAATCGAAAATATTTTTAGTTATCTTGTAAAAAAAAAAAGATGTGTTTGGTTTCCCAAAAACAAATAAATAATACTTTTCAAATTTTTCTCAAAATATCAAAATAAATTTGACCTGTAAAGCAATTTTTAAAATCTGGTATCCCTATCTATAGCCTAATCCACTGGACCTATTTTCTTCAAACTTGGTACTTAAGGGTCTTCGGTGATTGCCTAGAGAAATTGATTTTTTTTTTAGCTCATACGTCCTATACTTACACCCGTAATGCATAGTCTTATTTATTTCGAAAACAGCTCTAACGATTTAAAAAAAAAAATAAAGTGTAAAATTATGGATATGGACTACATTTTGGTAAAAAAAAATTTTGGGGGGGAAATGTTATTAACGGTACCTGTGATAGAAGGTTTTTTTTGATATTCGAATTTCTCATAAACGGCTCTAATGATTCTTACCAAAATTTGTATGCAGAAGCTCATATGCATTTAAAAATATAAAATCTAAAAAAAATTTCAAAAAATAGTTTTTGGATTTTTAAGAAAATATTAAAATTTTTTTTTGAAAATTCAATATCTTGAAAACGGATACATGAATAAATTTTTAAATAACGTTATAAAATGTATTTTATTGAATAATAACAATTCGCATATCAATTATTCTTATAAAAATTTTACGAAAAATTTAGTACACAAAAAAACATGTTTTAGTGTGTGTGTGTATGTCCGTACCTCTCCCTCCAGCCCAAACCACTAGACCTATGTTCTTCAATCCCGGTAGTTAAAGGGGTTCCTTTGAGGAAAAATTGAAATTTTTTTTAGCTCCGAAACTAACCGTACCCGCCAAACACCCGTATTGCGAAATCTTATTTATCTCGAAAACGGCTCTAACGATTTTGATGAAAAAAATTATGTGTGATATTATGGACATGGACTAATTTTTGAAAAAAAAAAAAACTTTGGAGCAAAATGTTATTATTGGTAACTGATTGATTTTCGACTTTCTCATTAACGGCTCTAACGATTTTAACCAAATTTTCACCAGCAGCTCCCTTAAGTTTAAAATAATATTGTATATAAAATATTCGAAGAAATTTTTTGTTTGTTTTCTTGGAAAAAAAAAAATCCAATTTATTTTTTGAAAAATCAATATCTTGAAAGCGTGTGAACTATTATTTTTTGAAATTATTTCCTTAAATCTAAATTACTAAGCACTTAAAATTGGCATCCCAAATTTTGTTCTAGAAAAAATTAAAAGAAATTTTTTATATAAAAAATTACTTTGACAAAACGATTTTTAAACTTTATTTGCGTAAATCCATACTTTTCCGGAAATCAGGCAATTCCATGCATTTGAACATTTGTATCTCATTACATCCGTTCGTGCGATCCACTCGTGCATTTTATTTTATAAAGTTTTGACCATATTTTTCAAAAATATGTATAATGTAGGACTGTAGGTGATACAAAGTTCACCGGGTCATCTAGTAGAAATATAAAAATAAATTTTATGACAAAATGTCTTGTGTCTTTCTTAAATATTGACTGAAAAGAACTTCACAGAATTTTTCGAGTTTTTGATTTTTTTTCAAAAATTTGTTTCCACAAATTTCGACGGTGTACCAAATCATTTTGATGGAAAACTATTTGCTACATGTTACAAATAATGATTATTCCAATGGCACAATAGGGAACTTTTACAGTTAATAGTGTAGTGGCCATGTTTTATATCTGTTATTAATATTCCTGATTTTAATTTTCCAGATACTAAAGTCAAATAAAATTGGTAAGTTACAGGTCCAAGCAGCACGATAACTGTCTCTTTGAAAAAAAGTGATAATTCTTCCAAGGGAGTGTTTTATCCTAAGACGTTAGCAGAGGCGTATTTAAGGATTTGGCGCCCCGGGCTGATAAATTTTGCCGCCCTTTAGAACAATGAAAATAATAATAAAAAACACAAAATGCGTAATATTTGATGTTTTCATTTTTTTTATGTGTTATTCATTACAAAATTCATTACCAATAGATTCGTTATCCAAATTTTTTGTCAGTTCAGCTTCTATATTTAATAAAGCTAAACTATTAGGGCGCTAATGCGAGACCTTTAATAGTTGTTTTTTTCTTTTCAATACGGAAAACGATCTTTCTGCACTACAATTTCGTCACTGCAGTAGAGCTGTGTCAATCAGGATCGATTCGATTTTTTCGATCCGATCATCGAAAAGTATTGATGATCGAAATCAGAAATTTTCATTTTAAATTTTCATTTTAATCCCAATCTCAATCATTAGATGATTCTCGTTTCTCGATTTTCTATTTCAATCTCAATCATTTCAATGAGCCTCGATCTTTAATATCAGTTAACCATGATTATTTGAGGTATCAGGGCTGGAATCGCGTAAAGTGTTAGTTGATTGTCGATTTTTTGATTGTCATTTTGAATATAGCTGTCTCTATCATATCAATAAATAAATAAAGAGAGAGCGATTGTCAAAACGACAATCAATTAATTTAGTGATCACTTTACTCTTACGCGATACGGGCCCAGGATTTGGTATGTTTACTGTGGGAATTGAACTAGTAATGAGACTTATAGAATACAGTAAAACCCGCTTAAGAGAAACGGCAAAATGTCACAGTCTTTCTTTCACTTAAGCGGGTTTTTCACTTAAACGAACCCCACTTAAGTGACAAATAATTTCACTTAAGCGGAGTTCGGATAAGTGAAACAAAATTTCACTTAAAAATTCTATTAAGCGGAGATTTAATTCTAGAAACTTGCCTTGAAAGAAGTTAAATACAACAACGATTAAATAACACAAAAATAATTTATTGAAAAACGAAAACCAGCAAATTTTTGTTCTGTTCGATTCAATTTTTTTTTCACTTGAGAGTTTTTTTTCAATGAAAAATATTAAAAATTAACTGAAAATATGTTTCAGTTATCCGGGTTTTTCGCTTAAGCGAGTTTCACTTAAGCGGAGTGTTTCAAGGGAAATTGGTCGGAAACTACTTGGGTGTTTCAGGTAAGCGGGTTTTTCTCTTAAGCGGGTCTTACTGTAACAACTTTCGACTTGCATATGCGATAGTATCCAAAAGTTAATTTATTCGATAGTACCAAGTCATTCAGTAACTATTAGTCCTAAAATTGATCTTTTAAGGAGCAACAAATGAAATCTCAATTTATGGCTTACAATATAGAGTATTTTGTGAAAGCCTGAACTCAATCTTACTACGAAATCAAAATGAAAATCGAATCGGAACAGTATTGAACCATTTGAGTGAAATGAAAATGATCGATCGATTCAAATGATGGAATCATTTTCGTTATCGATTGTTGAACGATTCGATCATTTGAAATGAACGATTTACACAGCTCTACACTGCAGTGCACAAGTATATTCTTAAAGCAACCTCAGCATATAAAAATGCTTCCTTCAATTTTTTTTTCTCTTATATGAATTTTAAGCTGCCTTAAACTCATATTTTCAGAGTTGTTTTGCTCCAGAAAATGTTTAAGTAAGTCACATTCTTCTTGAAAATCTTCCCCAAGATCAACCGGGTATAATTTCTGAAGAGTGGTTGCATTTTTACGAATTGCTTCGTCACTCATGTGATCAAGCTTGATACAAAAATAAAACCATTTGTTTTTGCTTCATAGGATGAATTTCTTCTCTTCAGCGCACTCAATAATTGGTCGCAAATAGGAATGAATGTATTTATTTTGAAATTTTCACGACCACAAAAAAGAACCTCCCTTCGCGACACTCATCATCTAGTTTTTTCCTCTTGACGGTTTTTTTTTTTAGTCCATTTTATAATTTTCAGATTTTTAGCTTTTTCCCATCTTTTCAAAAACATCAAAGCATTCTCGTTTTTCTCTCACAAACGATATGAGTGCCTCGTAGAGCCTGGACACAGTTTCAACGTCTGTATAAACACCTTGAATTCTTTTTTGATACAATATTGAATTGCTTGAGTATAGAAAACCCCAAAATTAAGACAATATTTCTGTCTCAAGGGACTTCAATTGGGCCAAGTGAGCACGATATTAAAAAGATAAAATAGGTATTCGACGATTTTAACTTTAGTAAAATGTTAGATATAGCATGATGCTAAATTTGATTAAAATTTTGCGCCAATAGTTTTGAAAATAATACCTATCTTTTTATTTATCCATCATTATAAACTATTGTACATAAAACAATCATTATATTCGTTCTTAAGTCGTTCGAAACTATTGACGAAGGGAAGAGTATTTGTATATAGGGACATGAGGCAGCCAAAACTTAATCAAAATTGAGGTATGATTTGCTAGGTAGATATATAAAGATTTAAAATTTGTGCGTGACCTTATGTCTAGAATCCGGCTTGATGGACTTTTATAAAAATTTTTTTATAAAAAGGGAATTTTTGTAGATGGCTTAGAAAAAAAAATTAAGATCCGTTCTAAATAATTTTTGTAGAGCTACATAGCAACAAGTGTTTTTCTTATATAATGTTTTCGTTTCAATGGAATTTGTTCCAAAGAATAGGTACATGTCTGTAAATATTTTTGCTATGAATTTTCATTATAAAAAATCGTTTATAAAGAATAAGAATAGTAAATGGTGAAAAAAGTGAGTGACATGTTACAGTGAACTCTCTCACAGCCGGACACTCACGGCACTGAAAAAATTGTCATGCTTGCAAAACTCAAAAAATCGCATTTTTTTAAATCTTTGTATTTTTTGTTTATCCTTCAAAAATATTGTATATAAGACAATTGTTATGGGCGGCATGCGCCTTTTTGCATCTATGTTTTGAAAGTTCAATCGCTTCAAAAAATATTAAAAATTGGCCAATTGCTAGGGGCGGCTTGTGCCCTTTTGCTTGTACGTTTTGAAAGTTCAATCACTTCAAAAAAAAAATATTATAAATTGGCCAAGCGCAAGCCGCCCCTAGTAGCCTTGCCGCCCCGGGCTGAAGCCCTTTTAGCCCTAGGGTAAATACGCCCCTGGACGTTAGGAATCGGTGGAATAGAATGACATATCGTCTTATCAAAAGTTACACATTATCAATGTAAAGAAAGGATGTTTGGAGCATAGAATCATTTATATTTAATGACTTCATTTGACGAAGAAAACTAATTTTTTAGAAATTAATATCAATTAGATTTTTGATAACCATGTATATCTCTGAGGTCCAAAACTGTCCAACTTGAGCCATGGTTCACAAATTATATCCGGTTACATATGAAAATGCGTGACCTGGCTCAGGACCCCTGGACAAAATATAAGCTTAATGAATACCTTAAGGAATATTGCTATTTTCAAAACAAAACTTTTGTTCTGATTCGTTCCACTAAAAGTTTAATATTCACCAAATGCTTTGACCTACATATCTTTGAGTGGAAAAACGCTTTTGAACAACTTACGCACTATAGACCTGAGTAAACTGAGAGGTCAATTTTTCAACAATATTGACGGAAATTCTCTCAACGAAGAACTTCTCTTCGATCTTTTTCGAAAGAAGTGCGACCTACATTTCAACAAGGCATTATTTAAGCTGATACCTCTTAATCTGGCAACTAGTTTGAATTTTCAGGAATTGACTAACCTGATGTAGTTGAAAGCATATTCTATGTTATGTCCAATGCCTTCGAAACCTTAATTTCTTTAAATAATACTGCCTCATATCACAATTGCCTTCACCACAATATTAACAACAAGTGTGTTTCCCAAAGTATGGAAGAAAACCAAAATCATAAGCGTTTCTAAAAACTCAAGTGGTAAAGATTTTCGGCCTATTTCTATTTTCGTCGAGGGCTTTTGAAAAAATTGTCCATTTACAAATTGATTCTTTTTTAAATACTTCCAACATGCTCATACCTTCGCAGTCTGGGTTTCGAGAAAAAAAAACTTACCTGCACTAGCACTCTTCTGACGATTGTTAATGAAATCAGACAAAATATCGATAAATTTCGAATAACCTTTCACTTACTGCTTGATTTTTCACAAGCATTTGACGCCGTCGATCAATCAATAAATTTAATTTTCCATTCACTGCAACACAACTTCTATTTTCCTATATTACCAGTTGAGAATAAGCTGTTTTCTTCCGGGGTACCTCAAGGATCTATCTTGAGGCTCATCCTGTTTTCAATGTATACAGCTCTATGCAGATGATCCTCAACTTCTGAAAAGTATTGATAGTGTTAAGAGTGTAATAAAAATAAGTCACTGTCCACTTCAGTTCTTATTAAATCAGTGACAAAAAGCAAAGCGGATTTGTATCTGCGGTTTGGTGGAAAACTAGAATTACAGGGACTTAAGTTGTTGATCGCATCGACAGAAATTTTCGTATTTGTATAAAGATGTTTTTTTCTTAAGTAGGTACCTTTAAAAGAAACGTAAGATTGAAAACCGGTCGGAAATCTGTACGAATACCTACAATGGTTTTTAATGGTAAGAATTAAGGGGTTTTGACTACCCTTAAAATGTTAAACACAGTGCGTTAGAAAAATATGAGAGACTTAAAATGTTTTCACCGATGCCAATTGGTTTTAAGCGCCCCAATATCGTAATGGTAGGGAAATAGTGGGCGAAGTAAACCATTCCACATTCGTGTAGTACGACTTAAGAATAAATCTCTGAATTGAACAGGCCAAAGACTCTTGATAAATTAAAGGGAATTCCCTGAAGAACGAGTATTATGTTCGAATTGTCTTAGGGAATGAGTGCAAGTGGCTATTTCATTAAAACTCTGTTTAGAAAAATAAGGTTGAGATAATGAAACTATGAAACATTGCAGCAGTGTACTAGCTTATAGTTTTTGGATCACCTGCCCAAATAAGTGCTTCTTTGGACAAATATAACCATTCGAGATTGCAAATTGCAGCCAGATCAGAAGAGGTAACAAATTTCTTGCATCGTCGAAGGAAACCTCAACACTTCGTATCGTTTTTCGTTACGTCGAATATATAATCATTTCACAGAAGATGGTCTGGAATGAACATACCAAAAACTGCAAGATGTTCAGTTTCCTCAAGGCATGTTCAACTCATGAATAGTGTCATAAGGGGAGGCTTTTGCTTTAATGACAGAAGAAATTCAAATCGGGTTTTTTAAATTTAATGAGCGTCATCAGAAAAACAACTTAATAGATTAGAATTTCAGACAAAAGAGCATTTATAAATATGAGAAAGAGAGTCGGAGACAACACGGAACCCTGCGGCACATCAGCCCTAATTTTATGAATTTGAGACTAATAATCGCTTTTATTGAGCTCTTAAGAATTCTTGCAACTGCACGAGTGCGAAAGAAGATTCGTCCCATAAAATCGTAAACCGGTCTCAAGTACGGAAGGCGTCATAACACTTTCTGGCAACTTTGAATTAAGAGCAAAGAGCTGCCTAATATGCCATTGAAGACGTGCGTTGGAACCGATGACGTAATAGAATTCCGTATGTGTTTTATAAATTATCAAAAATGTTTGCTAACTTTGAAACATTGTAGAATTTTGTGTCTTAATTTTTGGTGATACAAAAGTTTGGTTCATCGAAAGATTTGATCATTACAGGTCTTTCTATCTTGCTTGAACTTATTCCGGTTTTAATCAGTAGAGTTGGCTTTGCAACATCGGACCTAATTATCTCCTTACAGCTAGAATCAAACCATAAATTCTCTTTCGGTTTGATATAGATATTTTTCGTTTTCACGATAAACTTTCTCATTCATGTGAAAAATTAAATCTTACAACTTATCAGCGTTGTAGTCTTACGTCATACTATGGAGTAAAGTTCTTCTACCAGTTGAAGGATACTCCGTCCATTAAGTCAATGCCAGTATAGCATTCGATTTAATACACATTATTGCCTCTACATTATGTTTTTTTTTTTAGTTTTGTAAGCAACAAAACATATAAATTAATGCATACACTCCGCTCCATTTGAAACAACGTTTTTTTTACATCTGAACGTGTAGCGCTTTTGTAAATTTATAAATCCAACTTTTTATTTAAGTTCTCTTAAGAAGGATCTATTGTAAATAAAACTGCATGGGCATAATAATTCAGAAAAATACCATTCGGTATGAAATAACAACTTTTCTAATTAAAAACACTGGTGCAAAATTTTAAACAACTTAGTATTAACGTATTAGTATGATACTAAATACTTAACAATTTGCTAACTTTTTAGCAGATTATACTAACTCCTTTCTTAATTTTAAACATTTTCTAACTAGTTTCGTGCTAAGGCTATTCTTTTTTTAAATAAATTTATTTTTATGCTTCATATTTGAGATTTTTTCTTTAGCCGCACTACACGAATGCGAAATGCTTTTAGCAGCTCAATATTTCCCTCGTTTTACGGTATTCAGAAATTCAAAACTATTGTGCATCGCCATCTCATTTTAAATCCTCTCCAACTTTCCTAAACGCTCGCACTGTGATTAAACATTTTAAGGATAATAAAAATCCTTTTAGTGAGCGCAAAATTATAAAAATAAAAAAGTCTATATCTGCTTTAGAATCCACTAGTTTTGATGATTCTTAATATTTTTAAAGAAAGAAAACTCCTCCCTATTGATACTTTTGGTCAGATGTTATCCAACAGAATCCAGATGCTCAGATTCCCTACGAAGAATACAGTTTTTTACTAATTTTTTTTCACTTACGCAAATAAAATACAAATCCTTAAACCACAACAATACATTGGAATATCGCATGTCCTTAAGATTGGCACGCGCCTTCATCATCTCAAATGTCTTAAGGGCTCCTTGAGCGCGTAACAAAAAGTCCACGCAAACAAAAAATGATGATTTTAAAAAACGCGTGCGCTCACAGAACCAAATGTATTTTTTATATTCTCCTCAACCTTATGGCACACCTTCGGAGGATAAAAAAAAAAATAAAAAAAACAAAATACCAACTGGTCCATTACATTGCGATTTACTTCCTTTAGGAAATAGTTTTTTTTTTTTTGTTGTTTTTTTTTGTACTCGGTGAAAGCGAACGCGACTCTCGTTTTCACCCTGAAGAAGTACAAAAGATGTCGATGCAAAAAAATGATCGATTCATTCAACTCTAAGCCGCACATGCCGCGAAGGGTGCCATAATCAGTGCGTACGTATACCACACCGCAGATAAATATCTTTAAAAAAAAATCCTTATGGCTGGTAACCTGATGTGGGTGTACGAGTCTTAAGGATTTTGTATGAGATCTACAAAAAATCGACTGCTGGAATTCTGGATCTTTAGAGGGTGAGTTTTTTAACCTCAATTATAGAGAAAAAAATCACCACAGACGTTTCCGTATCTTTTTTTGTACAATTGTCTTGATAAAAAGTGAATTTGGAGTTGTTGATAATTTCCAGAAGGTAATCCAGTGTATATCTAAATACTTGACAGGATTTCAGTCTATTATGTGGACGACGCGACGCACGCGGCGGAATGAATGGTTTGTTTGTTGGAAATTAATGGTTTCGGATAATGAAATCGACAGATTTTTTCTAATTGAGGGTTCTTCAATTATTGTAGAGAATTGATTGAAGGCATCAGTAAGATAAATTATTGTTTTTGTTTTGACATTTTTTTTGTCTAAAGACTATGCATGAACTAATCTTTATTAATTTGACACCTCTGAATCTTATAGTTTCTAGCTTTGGTGATATTGATGAAAAGATAGAATTCTTGAAAATCGTACGGTCGAAATCATCTTCAACGTTGGTTTGTCTAGTATTTTATTATTTTTGAGAAAAATCGAAATCAGCAAATGCTAAGCAATTCTATAGCATTAAATTAAATTGAAGTTATAGGTTGAATGAAACGTGACCAACATAATTGTGCTACCACAAACCAACATGATCACATCCATCAGAATTGGAAGGGGGGATAGGAATAAATCCTTGCATTTTTGTGTTTAAACTTTCGAATAAGGTATGATGGGCTATGTTGAAACTAAGTGGAAAATCGTTTCGTTAATGAAAACATTGGAGCTGGGCAGCTAGTAAATAAAAACGTGTATGCTGTTTTCCTGGCTGCAAAGAATGAAATATTAGCTTTCGTATGTACTATAAAAGGCAAGTATTGGATTTTAACGAAACTTGATAATATGATGCTAGGTTATGTTAGGTTATCGTGGCTGTCGGCGTGTATGGTTTACCATAAGTTTGTCCATTGTGATACCACATGCTTCAAGTAGACTTTCTCTGCACGCTCAACCATCCACGAAGCGTGCAAAAAAATCTAATGGTTATTATAGTAGAACTCTTCTATATGGAGCCTTTGTCTTCGAGATAGAGTATGTTTGTACCTGAACCTAAGCCGAGATCCAATCTATACCCCTTGTGGGCTATAACTGACTCCCGATCCATGAAAATTCATTGCCTTGAATCGAGCGACTTTGAATTTCAAACCAAATTCATACATGACCAAATACTAACCCAAAAATTTGCAAAAGACAGTAAGCATTTCTGGTCATTTGTCAAATATTAAACTTCATATTCGGTTCCAATTCTCATTTACAACGACAACCCGATAACTAGGTCTATTTTTAAATAAGACAAATGTACTTGCAGCTCATTTTGCTGCTATCTCAATATTTCCAGATAGCAACATTACTCCTGCTAAACTTGAGAACGTAAATGATGCAATCGTCAATTTCAAGAGCCTTTCGATTTGTTGATATAAACAAAGCCGCTGGTCCTGATGGTATACTCCCATTCTTCTGAAGAGGTGTTCTTTCACGCTGGCAAAACCAGCGATAGTTTTTCCATCGCTTCTTTTGGATATCTGGAATCATCATCATTAAAAAGATAACTCTTCTTATAGTCCGGGAGCTGGCGACACAAAAAATTGTAAGATTTGCGTACTCATGATTTTATGTTTTTTGTGTAATTTAGGTGCCCGACAAACAGAAAACCGACTGCTGCAGGCTCACCCGTGGTGGATTGATTTACTGTGAATTTTTGAAGTTGCAAAAAAAACCGAAAATTTGTCTAAAATGCGTACTCATGAAACCAGTGACATATGTTAGTTTAACATTTTAAACGATGAAAAAACTTGTGCTTACACCTGGGGGGTGGTGGAAAGTACCGCTGCCAGTTAAGGGAAGTTGGGCCCCCTCGTAGTGCACTGTAACCTAGTTATTTTTTTCGTGGCCTTAAAATCTTGTAGAAACAAATTTTTTTGATTGAATTTCATAGATAATTAGACAAAGATTACGGGAAAAATAGCACGTGCTTTAAAAGGTCATCTTTTACCCTAAAAAAGGGACAAAAGGGGGGAAAAACACTCTTTTGAAAGTTTTTTTTTTAAATCTCAAAAACTACACGCATTTTGATGAATCTGATAAAGAAATTTTAGATCTCATACAAACATAGACCAAGTGATAAAATTATAGAAAAAAATGGGGGGTGCCGGGGTTGAATGTTCCCTTTTTACGCATCTCAAAAACAAAATGTATTTTGAAGACTTTTTTCTTCTGAGGTTTTTTTATTCACAAATTCATACATATTTTATTATACATATATAAAATAAGGGAGGGGCTTGGGGAGGAGATTACATTTTTCGAGTTTTTTGTCATATATCATAACGAAATTCATTTTTAGTAATCCGCTAATGAGGTTTATTCTGTACACATTCAAAATCAAACAAATTCAAAACAAATCGAAAACAGAATTAAAAGGATGGATAAGAATTTCACAAACCAATAACACTTTTTCCTAGTATACGTTCCTATCCGTTTTAATCCTGTTTCTAATGAGGTACTAATTACCTACAATTTCCTCGTCGCGACTTGCAGGTCACCTTAATCCCTCAAAGAACAACATACCCTTTTTATTCAGAAGAAAAATAATACAAAACGCAATTTTTTATATGTTTTTCTTCTTTTTTAATTTCGTTTTCTTTAAAAATTATAACATTATACTCTCGTCTGAATATCCAAAAGTTTCCATTAAACAGGATAAATCTTCTTCATCAAAATCCTCACTTGTGCTGACTTGGGTGTTTCTTGATTCTTCTTCAGCATCAGTTTCCTCACTATCATTTTGGATACTAGAGTCTATAAAATTGAGAAATAATTTCAAAAAAAGTATAAAATGAAGAAGGAGCCATTTTTGTAATTACCTGCATAACTAATTTTCGAAAGATCTTCGAATACAACTTCTCTGACTGAAGTTGGTAATTGATCACCTTCAAACCATCGAAAGTCCAGTTTGTTGTCGATTTCTTGCCATCCGCATTCCGAAGAAGACAGAAAGGTGTGGATTTGAACATATTATGCGTTGCACCATATCCTTGAGATGTAAGCACATCTCAAAATTTGCTGCCGAAGCTACGACTTGCTGGGTGGTAATATTGAGTCGTCGAAGTTCTTTGTTTTGATTTTAAATTGCTCCTCAATATCATTGCATTTGAAGGATATTGTAAAAATTGACATTCGGGCTTCATTCACGTCGCTAAGCTGTTTGTAGCCGTACATACAGCAAACAAATTTCTCCAACGTTTGGAATACATCTGCTTCAACATCTGGATAATTTTGTAGTCTTAAGAAGTCTTCGATAAATTGAGGAGAGTTTTGCAAAATTGTGAATGCTCGGATAATTCAGTTACTTCAATGTTTTCACTTTAAAATATGGAAATTTGTACGTTAATAGAATTTTAGTATAAACACTTTTCATTTAGATTCGAAACTAATTGTTATTGCACGAGATTGTGAAAATAGATAAATTATAATTTAGAAATTATTTAGGTACACTTACTTTGTGATCACAGATGTTGAAAGTCCCGATATATTAGATTCACTTCACTTATCACATTGTTTATATTTTTTCCTTACTTACTTCAAAAAACGGTATGTTGTTCTTTGAGGTATTAAGGTGACCTGCAAGTCACGACGGGGAAATTTTAGGTAATTAGTACCTAATTAGAAACAGGATTAAAACGGATAGGAACTTATACTAAAAAAAAATGTTAGCTAAGTAGATATATTGGTTTGTGAATATTCTTATCCATCTTTTTAATTCTGTTTTCGATTTGTTTTGAATTTGTTTGATTTTGAATGTGTACAGAATAAACCTCATTAGCGGATTACTAAAAATGAATTTCGTTATGATATATGACAAAAAACTCGAAAAATGTAATCTCCTCCCCAAGCCCCTCCCTTATTTTATATATGTATAATAAAATATGTATGAATTTGTGAATAAAAAAACCTCAGAAGAAAAAAGTCTTCAAAATACATTTTGTTTTTGAGATGCGTAAAAAGGGAACATTTAACCCCGGCACCCCCCATTTTTTTCTATAATTTTATCATTTGGTCTATGTTTGTATGAGATCTAAAATTTCTTTATCAGATTCATCAAAATGCGTGTAGTTTTTGAGATTTAAAAAAAAAAACTTTCAAAAGAGTGTTTTTCCCCCCTTTTGTCCCTTTTTTAGGGTAAAAGATGACCTTTTAAAGCACGTGCTATTTTTCCCGTAATCTTTGTCTAATTATCTATGAAATTCAATCAAAAAAATTTGTTTCTACAAGATTTTAAGGCCACGAAAAAAATAACTAGGTTACAGTGCACTACGAGGGGGCCCAACTTCCCTTAACTGGCAGCGGTACTTTCCACCACCCCCCAGGTGTAAGCACAAGTTTTTTCATCGTTTTAAATGTTAAACTAACATATGTCACTGGTTTCATGAGTACGCATTTTAGACAAATTTTCGGACTATTAACCCTCCTCCTATCGAACAATTGTACTTTAGTATCTTTCTTTCCCAGGTCCTTGAATAGCTGCTAAATCATCAGCTCTAGAAATATTTCGAAGATCGGAAATATGTTAATAACCGACACTACGGCTATCGTTCCACTGGTGATTTGATGGCATATCTCACCGATGAGTGGAAGAGATCTTTACATAGTTTTGGAGAAAGTCAGATTATTGAGCATGATAGTTCTAAGGTATTTGATAGCTTTTGATATCAGGCTCTTGTATCGAAAATACGTGCGTTTGGTATCAATGAAACACTTATTCTTTGGATTAGAAATTACCTTCCGGATCGTTCAATATATCTGTGTTGTTTGGTAGAAACATGATAACTCCATAAAATAATTTGCATCCTTACATTCACTTTATATCGAGCTCGAACCTAAACCGGTAAACCGATTTTCTTAAAATTTGGAACATAATTTTTCAAAGAATATTTTAAAAAGTTTTCCAAATTTGAAGAAAATCAGTCAACCCGTTTCAGCCCTAGCTCCATGTAAAGTGAACGTGAACACGCAAATTTTTGTATGGACTTATGTTGTTTGTACCAAACACCACAGATATATTAATTTGAATTGTTTCAAGTCACATCTTCACTTCATTGCTTTGCTGATGACTCTACCCTCAGCTCCTCATACTTGTTATCAAAGCTTCGAAAACGCAATGCTGTCTATTGCCGTTGAACCAAAATGTACCCCTTATGCCATTGCTCTTGAATCGAAGAAGTCGGAAAAGTCTCAGTACTCGGGATGTGTATCCTCAACGATCTTCGTTCAAGGGCGTTAAAAACGGTGCTAAATGCTTAAGATTTCTCTATCGGCTTAAGAAATTTTTCACCCGCTAGACATTGAAGTTAACTCACATCTATGAGCACGTGCAGTACAAACTTCTCTTCATTTATTGAACAGAACAGAGCGTTAAGACCAGCGTTACCACTTCCGGAAAAAAAGTAGAAGTAGATTTGAAGAAAAAAGTGAAGTAAATTGATAAAAATCGAAGTAGATTTTAAAATGAACTTTTACTTGCTTTTTGAAATATTAGAACTCGAGATTTTTATCAATTGACATTACAACATAAAAAAGTAGAGATTCCGTCTGTATTCAGGTCTCTTCCTCAACCTGCAGCCTAAATGAGAAATTGAAATGTTTTGTTTTTTTCTTAGCTCTTAGCCATTATGAAATATGATATGGCTCTAATGGTTTTTATAAAAAAAAATATGTTCAGACGATACCAACAATGAAGTCCACATTTTATTTTGATTTTCTACTTTCTCATTTCTGACTCTACCGATTTCAATCAAAACTTTCTTTGATTTTAAAATAATATTCTATACAAAACATTTTTTCCTTCAATTACGTATATTATTAAATATTTAAAATTGTCAATACATTTATTTAAATTTTAAAGAAATTTGTGTAGCTATAAAGAATTAATATTTATTAATAAAATACACGCAAGCGAATTTTTCATAGATTCGTGTTTCTATGCTTTTAAAATTACTCATTTATGTATTTTTATTGTGTTGACTCGCGCGCTGAGAACAACAATGGCGTTAAACAAAAATGTTCACTTTTGAGTTAGAGCGATATCTAGGTTCCGATATTTACAACGTATTTTTTCTAAAAATCCCCGTTCTGATAACTCCTCTAGTTTCCGCAAAACGTCGCTAGTATTACTCATGAGTTTGACGTATATCACTCAATCGGTAGTAAAGGGTGGTTAAATTTTAAGGGCCGATATTGATATTGAATAAAACACAAATTATTTAGGAAATTATTAACAGTAGTCAATTTAAGGCCTTATGATGTACTATATTTTTTTCTTTTTTTGCGGTGCGTAACTATATAAAGATGATGGTTTTCCGACTCGCGAACACGCGCCGTTTAGTTTCCCATTTGCGAAACAGTGACACCCCAAGTTGATTCCGCAAAGGCCAGATGGAAGGGAAATTGTAGAAGCTTAAAATTGCAAATCCAAAATAGGTATAAGCCATCCCCACCTTTGTATTTTTACTTGATGATCTTTGTCTCGATGACGTTATTCATTTGCTCATTTGATTAATGTTACGCAGCATAATCACAACTGATCCTACTTTTAATTGTAAATTGTGAGGTGGTAGCTAGTCAAGACAAATGCAGAGAATTTAAAAACTCTGTGGAATAGTTGACTACGTCATCCTGGTTTGAAACTGTTTCAACTGATTTGTAAGAACACAACTCTCCGGAAAGACAATTCTGAATGGTTGCATTGAGATCTTCGACATCTTTGTTTTTGGCCGCCAATATTGATCGTTCACTCAGCCCATTATGGATTCTGAAATGTTGTTCTATGTCAGTAAAAACATGCTGAATAAGCTACTCTTTTGAGTCGACGAAGTTACAAAAGTAGGTGTCAACTGCGATCTTACCATTTCCAATATCTACAATAACTGCTTGGTAAGCATAATCGTAGTTTGATCTTGTTCCAAAAACACTGGCATGTTAGTTCTTAATTGGAGTGTCTTCACATGCCGCCACAAATTAGATAATTTTAAGCATGCGTTTAGTTGGTCAGCAATAGTTGATCGGGGAATAATTGGAAGAGTCTGACGAAAATCACATGACAACAGAATCATGGCGCCACCAAAAATTTTTTGGTTGTCACGAAGAACTTTTAATGTTCTATCCAGTGCCTCCAGTTGACACAAATATTTCAAAATCAAAATTAGCAAAATCGGTGCAGCCATTCTCGAGTTTTAGCGAGACAAACGACGAGCAATTGATTTTTATATAGATAGATAGATAGATTGATAGATAAATTGATACATAGATATTAAGAACATAAGTCTACACGCTTCTCCAGGCAAAGATATTATCGTTTTGACCCGTCGAAATAATGATTCGTAGGATAATGAGGTCTTTATTTCATGAATATCTCTTTTCTTGGTGTGCATATTTTAGCTTAGGTAACCAAGTCAGAACCAAAACCAAGTCACATATTCTGGTCAGGTTGTCTAAGCTTTCCGAACCACAATTCGTAAATTTTCGCCATGAAAACTGCTAAGTGTACAAACAGAGTGGAGCAGCGAGCGAGCAAAAGCAGCGAGCAAAGAGCAAAGCGGAGAAATCAAACACGTGCATTGAAAGGGTAGCACATAGAGTGCAGCGTAGTTCGAAGATAGAGCAAAGAGCCGTCAAGAGAGCAAAGCGGCGATTTCAAACATGTTTGATTTCTCCGCTCTCATCGCTGCGATTTTTAACTAGAAGTGGTGAAATTTTGAATTGTTTTTTGTATTTAAAGTTACTGCAAGTTGTTTAATTGACTAGAATCGGGTTTGCTACGAAATCTGTCCCCTTCTTCGGAAGCTTGTTTTGAATTTTGTCAATTAAATAACCGAATATTTTCATGGTCATTCGGAAATATGCTTGAAACTTAACATGATTTTCTGTTTCCGCATTTCAGAAAATATCATATACATATGCTTAAAAATGGGTTTTCAATAAAGTACAGATTCAAATTATTAGAATCCATTTTTATTTGAAAAATACAAATATTTAAATGAAAAAGAATAATCTCTTGCTTGTTTTCTTCTACTTTGCTCTTGCTCCTCGCCCTGGCTAGTCATCAGCTTTGCTCGCTGCTCGAGCTCTTTGGTCTTATGAATTTCGCAGCTTTGCTCTCCGCTCCACTTTGTTTGTACCCTAAGACGCCGACGCGGCGGGCGCGCCACGAAGGCAATACCAACTTTGAACCACATGGGTAAGTTCGCGCGATTCAATCACCTATTTGATGATAATAGTTGCAAAACCTTAAATAAATAAAAGAGGAAGTTCCAAAATTTAATTTGTTTTTATTTGAATAAGACTTATAGTTTGTCAGCCCTATATATTGCTTAGAACTAAAATGGAACATTTCTTTTTTTTTTTTTTCAAAGCTTCTTAACTTTCTTTAATTTTGATCTTCTCGTTAAGACTGTACTTCAGGTAGTGTACTTCACACAATTCTGATTATATCAATCCAGGCAAATTCGTTACAGCTTCAAGGATTTTCAATGCAATTTTTTGGGCATTAGAAATCTTTGTGTACAATTCAATTTCAATAGCTTCAACAGCATCGTGTGCAGCTTTTAATCCCTGCTCAGTTGAATCTCCACCCGATATAATACCCATGTTTGCCAATTTTCGAGCAGCTTCTATTCCATTAGTTGAATCAATTCTGCTATTTTCAATAAATTCAATAGCAGCAGCAAAGACCTTCTTCTGACCAACTAAATAAGCAGCACCGCCAAATCCTTGATATCCCCGGACACTGCCATCAATACAACCTTTTCTAGCAGCTGCAAAACCTACTTCAATTGCATTTAATGCCTTTTTCGAATCGGTTTTAGCCAGTTTTCTCGCCTCTTCTAGAGCCCTGAAAGCAGCGGATATTCCCAGTACAGAGCTTTCAATATCACCCAAAACACCTTGTCTTATCTCATTGAGAACTCTACCAGGTAGTCCTTCGATCAAAGCATTGTAAATTTCCGAGTCAATTCGATCTATGACAGATAAAGTTTCAGAATCTCGTGCAACAGTCTTAACTCGAGAACTGAGAGCATCTGCCGTAGCTTCAACTTCCTTAATTTTCCCATTTGCAATATCGGCAAGATATTCAAAGGCAAGTTTGCTAGCTTTAATTAAACTTGAAAATAGGGAAGACGTACCAGCCACAATGGCACTATGAGCTGCTTTTAAGCCTTGTTCCCGAGATCGTTTGGTTGATTTGAGTCCATGAATTGCTAAAGTTTGCGTAGCATCCAAACTATTAAATATTGCAGTTCCAGAATCTTGAGTGGGTTCAAGACATTCCTGCAGCTTTTTTTTGGTAGCACCCGGGGCAATTACCCCGGCAGCACCAAATGCATGAAGAACTGGAACAACAGAATGATAAACTGATTGCTTGACTTTTCTTATTCCTCTATCGATATCATCTATAGCTTTTTCGGGATCAGTGATTTCAATTCCCATATATTTGTCAATCAGATCAAATGCATCATCTCCGTTGTGGGCAACTAGCTTAATGGTATCGATAAGTCCGTCTAACAATACATCGACTGCTTCTATGAAGCCTCCGTATGCTTTGCACAGTTCCGCATCTTGTTTAATTGTATTAATGGCAGCTTGCCCAAGCTGAATTACAATGTTCCCATCTCCACCGACAACTGCCTTTCGGTCAAAATGATCCAGATCTTCTTGATAATTATATCCACCTGATTGAACAGTTGAAGATTCTGCCTTCTTTATCGAAAAAATAAAGAACAATGTCACCAAAGTTGCTATAAACGGAAAACAGTTCGAAAATTCCATTCTTTTTAGAATTTAGTAGAACACTATTCTGAAATTAAATTCTTCCGCCAGGAAATACCAGAAAGTTGACTGATTAAGAAGCAAGCTCCAATTCAACCTTATATACTGTCATGCCCGGTGTAAATATATTTTTTGTGTATTCAAGATTTAAATAAACAACATTTTGATAAATTTCGAAAAGCAAAAACACATGTGTTGTAGCACCAGCTGAATATATAACCCAAAACATGTAACAACACAGTTACACTTTAATATTCGGTAAATAAAACCACTATTTTACATGCCTATTATTTGAAAGATCATTGATCAATGTCTACATGTTTTTTTAATTTTTGGCCCAAATATTAATTAACTGCTGAGCAAATTTAAAACACTCCATGTAAGTCGACCCAGAGCTAGAAATAGACAGAAAAAACATATATTCATATTTGTTTTCAAGAGTTCTTGTAAATAGTACGTTTTTTAAGTTAAAATATCAGTTGCCAGAGAAAAGGTTGTATTCCTTTTTCTGCCCTTCACACTGTGTTGTAAACAGAGCAGAATACGTCACGAGTTTCAAAAAGACTCCGGAAATAAAAAAAATCAAATGGTGGATTCGGGTAGTTCACGAAGTTGCCGAAGGTAATATCAGACCAAAAACATAAATGTTAAAAAAAGAGCCAAGTTCTTCTATACAAAAACCTTTGTGTAACAAGTCAGCCGTGAAAAGTACTGAGATGTAAAAGTAAACCAAGTTCTTATTTCATGAAGGTTAAATACCGAATATTTAAAGTAGAATAATATTGAAACAGCTACAATGTAATAGAGAAATTTTATTATTTAATGATTTAATGATTACTGACTAAATTCTTCTCACGATGTCATATCTTTGACTGAAACATGGCGAGATAAATGACTCGGAACTTTTTGATTCTTCGTTTAATGTATATAGACGAGATAGACACTCCGATCCGAGTATCAATACTGTCGGCGGTGGGATCCTTATTGCTGTTAAATATTGTTTTGTGACGTCACTAGTCAATGTTCCTGTTTGTTTGAACGAAGAGTTCCTATGTGTAAAGATGATTCTTTCACACAAAACTATCTATCTTGTAACTTAAGCCCAGTTACAATGAAGCCTTCTCTTTTTTGAACTACATTTTTGAGATAATGACCCAGTGGGAAATTTCCAAAAATTGAAGAAGTAGGTGTTTCATCATGGAAAAGGAGCTGCATCCATGAATTTCCTACGGAATCCTATGAGGAATTTAACACAGGCTTGTCATTGGAAGGAGGTACACACTTTCTCGATGCATATTTTGTTGTGAAATCACTATGCTCACGGCATCTTCGATTTCATGGGTAATTTTTGTGTATGAAAAAACTGGTTCTATTGATGTGATGCTTTCCTCAATGGAAATAAATTAATGAAAAGTGAGTCAACATTTAATCAATTGCCTCAGTGAAAGAATCATTGAAAATACTAATTATTCACTACAGAATTGTGTACATATTTGAAGCTCGTTTTTTCACTTTTGAAAAAAGGAATGCATTTAGGCGATGTTTTATTAAGAGAAGGAATATGAATGAAATCATTATCCATTTCTTTTCTTATTTCATCAATAGAAGAAGCGCCTGAAATATAGGCAAATTTATCGCTTGAGTGAAAAAACAAATTTGTGTTATGTACGTATCTATTTTATTAACTATTATAATACATTTTAAAGAAGTTAGTAGATATATATGTCTTACATTGTATTGTCTTGTTGTAAGACGTAACATAAACAGTTGGTCGAAAAACTCTCCTTTGACACTTGGTAGAATTTGGGGAGCAGCTTAGGGATTAATCATCTTCATTCTTCTGTTCATTTGAGATCTAAGAAAAAGAGGAATATTTACGTTTTGCAAATCATTCAAAAGAATAAAGGGGATTTACCGTTGGTGAATTGTTTTCCTTCTCCATGGTTGTTATTTAATCTTGAGTAAATTGATTGAAAACACAGAAAACCCCGCACAACCGTTTACTTTGATCACAAAATTGACACTAAATCATTCCAAAACAAAAGAAATAACTCATGACAAAAAAAAGACCTATTGAGCGTCGCCGACCCATCGCGGGAAAAACCCAAAAAAAAAGGGATTGTTTATTGCAGGTCAAAATCTCTCTCTCTCTTTTTCCTCTCAGCTCGCAGACTATTTTGCCCAGTAAACGAAGTTCATGAAAAAATACATTCCTTTTCCCTAGCGATATCACCTGATCACCATAGTTTTGCTCTATTGAAAGGTTGTTTACTGATTTTCAATTCCAAAGAAAAGAAAGGGTTGTTTTCTCTTTCACATCGCAGGCATTAAACACTCAATTGTGGATTACAATAACCACTGAAAAGATGCAGGAATAATTACAACGTGTTCAGCATTGTATTCATTAACATTAAGGATATGTAAGAAGGATATTGCTTTGTTTCATGTTTTCTTTACCTTCTTTCGAGAACAACGCACAAGATGCAACTGGGATTGCAAACTACTGACTCATTGCATGACTTTCGATTAATGAAACCAATGCAGGCCTTCTACTCAATGAAAGTGCCTCGTGATTTCTACGAGGAATTCAACTTTATTTTTCCTTGAGGAGCAAATTTCCTACTGGGGAGTTATAATGATGAAGTTATCTGCCTTGGCGATTTTAATCTAACCAATGTATCTTGGAAACGTTGTCCCGATACATACACAATGGTTCCAACAGGAAATCTATCAATGGATGATTCTCAAACTCTTGACAGTCTAACGTCACTTGGTCTTCACCAAATAAACGACATCAAAAACTCTAACGCCAAGATCCTCGACTTAATTTAAACAACAAATGATGCCGGTATTTCACTTGACAGATCAACTGATCCTCTAGTGAACGAAGACTCTCATCACCCAGCACTTACCATTATATTCAAAACTTTGAAATGAATAATCAGGATCCTGACAATGTTTTTAAATTTAACTTTAAAAAACTGATTATACTAAATTAAATAACTTGCTATCTTTAATTGACTGGTCATGCCTTTGCTCTTGTTCAGATATTAATTCAATGGTTTTGAAATTTTATGACAAAATATTTGATTGTTTTTTAGCATCTGTTCCTCTAATATCTATTAAATCAAAATCTCTTGCTCCTAGCTGGTATGATAGTGAACTGCGAACATTAAAAAACCGTAGAAATAAACTATGGCTTAAATACAAACAAACTGGACTAGTTACCGATTTTAATATTTATTGTGAGGCCAGAAATATTTTCAACAGAGAATCAAGTATTAAGTATCTTTTTTACATACAAAAGGTTCAAAGTAATTTAAAAATGGATCCTAAATCCTTTTGGAACTTTATTAACAGCAAACGAAAATCTTGTCCTTATCCGTCCGTTCTTAAGCATAACAATATCTCAGACCATGACCCACGTATCATAACACAACTATTCTCAGACTTTTTTCAAAGTGCATACATCTGTGATTCTTCTAACTGTGATAACTTTTCGAACTGTGATAACCTAAACTGTGATAATCTTGACGAAAATGATAAATTATTTGGTCATTTGAAATCATATTCTCACTTGACTGATATAAATTTTCATATAACTATTGACGATATTATGAAATTTATAGCTAATTTAGAAGATAATGACGCGTCTGGTCCTGATGGGGTACCAGCTTCAGTTCTGAAAAAATGTGTCAATAACTTGTCGATGCCACTTTCTGTTCTTTTTAACTGTTCATTGTCTACTTGTAAGTTTCCTCATGTATGGAAACAATCTTTTATAATTCCTTTACATAAAAAAGGTAAAAAGGATCAAATTATTAATTACCGTCCAATAGCTAAACTGTCGGCCATTCCCAAACTTTTTGAAGCAATTGTTTGCAAAACATTAAGCTTTTACACAAAATCATTTATTGTTCATAACCAACATGGTTTCTCAAAGGGCCGCTCGACTGTCACCCTACTTATGGAGTTAACGGAGTTTTGTGTCGATTCCTTTAAAAACAAAAAACAGACGGATTGTGTTCTTACAGATTTTAGTAAGGCATTTGACAAACTATCGCATAGAGTTTTGCTTAATAAAATGAGTAGGCTGGGGTTCAGCGTAAAATTCATTGCTTGGCTAAAATCTTATTTCCTTGACAGATCCTATTCAGTGAATTTTAACGGCTACCATTCAAATAGTTTTGTCGTAAATTCTGGTGTTCCCCAGGGTAGCCATTTGGGTCCAATTCTTTTTATATTGTTTGTAAATGATCTTCCTTCAGTTTTAAAGTACTCTAATTGTCTTATGTATGCAGACGATGTTAACATATTTAAAACTATTTCTAGCAATCTTGACTGTGAAAAGCTTCAAATTGATCTAAATGCTTTCTATAATTGGTGTGCACGTAATTATTTGTTGTTAAATATCGATAAGTGTAAGATTATAAATTTTACAAGAAAATTGTCCGTTTTATCTTTTGACTATAGTTTCAATGGCGTAAATCTATCAAATGTAAATGATGTATCTATCCTTGGTGTATTGTTCGATAAGAAACTCGAATTCACACAGCATATCAATATGGCATGTAATAAAGCCAATTCAATATTAGGTTGGATTAAAAGGGAATCACGTCAGTTTTCTGATCCTTATGTTATCAAACAACTATTTACCACATTTGTCAGACCCATTATAGAGTATGCTTGCCAGTTATGGACCTCCTACTACAGTTGTCACAAAATAAGAATTGAACAAATTCAAAAAAGATTCCTAAAATTTGCTCTTAGAGGCTTATGCTGGCAGAATCCATTGAATCTTCCTTCATATAGCAGCCGTTTAAAACTCATAGATTTACCCAGTCTGGAGCGCAGACGTTCTTATTTATGTTTTGTTTTTATTGTTAATCTTATTGATGGTAATATCGATGCTTTAAACCTTTTGTGTCGTGTTAATTTTAATGTTCCAAATCGAAATCTAAGAGGTTTTCGTGACCCAATTTACATAAAACACTATCGTACCAACTATGAGCAGAATTCACCATTGAATAACATGTTTAATTTGTATAACGTCAATCATAATTTATTAATAAATTTTTGTGATGTCTCAAATAATAGTTTTAAAAAAATATTCTATAATATTGTATATTTTATAAATTCTTAATTCTAAGTAATATTTCTTGTACGCTAGATATTAATTAGCTTGATTCAAATAAATAAATAAATTTTGACTGACTTCATTGGTATTGAAGATAGGGAGGGTTCAAAAATCGCCTTAGTTTGTTCCTGTAAATAGGTAGTGCCAGAACTTGGCTGGGAACTACCGTGCTTTTTGATAATTTTAGAAATAATTTATCTGTCGTAAAATTTCTAATCATGTCACGGTTCATGCTCAAATATGTTTCATAATAAATTGTTTCTCAATTTTTGTTCAGAGCAGAGCTCAAGCGTCTAGACTACGCTCTGAATGTCCTCCAAACCGAGTGCGCTCAACTTTTTTTTTCATGGAATTTTATGTCTGTTGTTAACTAATTTGTGGTCGCTGATTTGAAATCTGTGCTCAATTTAACTTGCGATATAGGTAGATACCATAGGGCAAGTTCTGCATTTGGAAAAACAATCGAACTCGAGATTTTGATCAAAGTTGGCAATTCCATCTGTCTGTCTGTATGTCTGTTTCTCTCCGTACAGCATAAACCAATGAAGCTATTTTCTTCAAGCTCGGAACTTAGGGGACAGTTATAGCTTTCATTGAAATGCATCATTGAAAATTTGCATTCTTATTTTTAAGACGAATAAGAAAACTGAAATATCTGTAATTGGTACCAAAATGAAGGTAAAGAGTAGCAGCATTTTTGTACTCTATAAGATACAAAATTCTGATTTAAACTTTCTTTTAAATCCATTTTTATTATTTTACTGATAGAAATCAATTTCAATGAACATCTGATTTTCGATTCTTTAATATGGAACACAATCGTTCCACTGAATGTGTTCGATTCTCTTTCTATTCTCCAATGTCAGTTTTCCTTTCAGTGATCAACTCCATGTGGTTCCCCTTGCGGGGAATAGAGCCTCCACTATTCCTACGCGCCATCGTGTACGGTTTCTGGAGATGTACCGCAGCTCTCTCCAACTCTTCCCCATTTGTGCTGATTCCTCTTCGACCGTTCTTCGCCAAGTACTTCTGGGTCGGCCCACTCCTCTGCCTCGCTGCGTGAGAGTGTTCCATTGCATCGCTTGACTCGAAATGCACTTGTGGCCTTTTCGAAGCGTATGTCCAATCCACTGCCACTTACGTTTTCGTATTATAGAGTCGATGGGTTCCTGACTTGTCCTCGCATGAAGTTCATCATTGGAGATACGGTTAGACCAGAAAATCCGCAAGATGTTTCGCAGACATCTATTCACGAACGTTTGCAGCTTTCTTGTGACAGTGGGTGTTACTTTCCAAGTGCTGCATCCATAAAGAAGTACGGATTCTACAGTCGTATAGCTTGGTCTTTAGGCTTATAGAGTTGTTTCTCCATATTTTGGACAGCATTCCGGACGCAGCCTTTGTTTTCCCGATTTGGCTGGTTATAAGTCCAACCGCTTTGTTGTTCTTCAGTGCTCTTATTGCGGTTAAGATTTCTTCTCTACTGGGAGATACAGTGCGTATTCGGGAATTTGTTATTACGGACGGATCATTGGGTGAAAACGCGATTTAAAACCGCAGAAGAGTGTTCCTTTCACCTTTTGAGCTGGTCCTCATCCGAAATTAGCAGTGATCCGTCTATGTCCTTTACCAGGTGTTGTTTAGAGCTTTGGACACCTGTTAGCTCTTTGGTAATTCTGTAGATGGTCCTACTGTCGCACCTTTTTGCGGCCTCTTCTGCTTCTGTTGCCAATGCGTTGATATAGTAACGCTTGTCACGTCGCACGCTACGGTTAACTTTTCTCATCTTTATGCGGTACGCAGACACTAGCTCGATTCTGCCTGCTGCTGACGTTGCTGCGATGCGAGCTTTGAGCTGTTTTCTTTCTTCGATCCTAGCTCAAGTTTCTTCGGAAAGCCAGGCACTATTTCTTCCTTGCGATCGACCGACTATATTTTCAGCACCTGATATGAAAACATTTTTCACAGCACCCCAATGGTTTTCGATGGAAATGAGTTCCGTGCTACTGATTGCTCTCAATCAGTAAATAAAAATGGTCCTCTAGTTGTTGGCGGACTGCGGGATCCTTGAGTCTATCGGTGTTGAACTTGGGTATTCGGGTGTTTTCTTGGGATCTCCGAACTGCAGCTGTTCGTAATATTACGGTAGCAACTATCAGATGGTGGTCCCGGGCAATCCCCATGTCTGCACCTCTTCTGTTTCGAACGTCCTGGAGACTGCTTCTAAATCGCCGACTGATCGCGAAGTGATCAATTTGGTAATTTCGTAATGCGAAAACTTATTTTCATTTTGATCAACAAAATTAAGTATTTCACTATGGGAATGCACTACATTTTAATCAAACAAAATTTTAGGAAAAAATGTTATTAACGGTACCTGTCATAAAACGGTTTTTTTTTTTTATTTTCGACTTTCTTATTAACGACTCTTACGATTTTAACCAATTTTTTTTTAGCAATAGCCTCTTAAATTCGATAAAATAATTTTTGTTTCTTTTTTTTTTTTGAAAAAAAAAATCCATTTTTTTTTGAAAAGTCAATACATATCTTCAAAACGTGTGAACGATTATTTCTTAAAATTATTTGCTAAAATCTGTACTAATTACTTAAAATTGGGATCTCAAATTTTGTTCTTGAAAATTTTTAAAGAAATTTCTTATATAAAAAATTACTTTAACAATAAAACAATTTTCGATTTTAAACATAAATTCATAATTTTCTAGAAATCAGACTGCCATGTTTTATATTTATAAAACGAATTTTAAATTCCAAAGTACTTTTTCATAAACCATAAGCGATCCAGTGGTGCATTTTATTTCTTTAGCAGCTCTAGTTTTTAAGATACAGCTATCAGTCATATTTTTGTTCTAATGTGATTTTAATTTCAAATCAACATGCAAAAACTATTTTTGTAACATCTGTGGTGAATATGAGGAACTCCAGCGTACCTTAAGATTTTCGTTTAAAAAAAAAATTCAAATCATTAGCACACCAAAACAGTTGATCATCTGCATAGAGCTGTATGGAGGATTTCGTAATGACAGATGGCAGTTCGTTGATATATATGGAAAACAGGATGGGGCTCAAGATAGATCCTTGAGGTACCCCGGAAGAAAACAGCTTATTCTCAACTGGTAATATAGAAAAATAGAAGTTGTGTTGCAGTGAATTTATTGATTGATCGACGGCGTCAAATGCTTGTGAAAAATCAAGCAGTAAGTGAAAGGTTATTCGAACTTTATCGATATTTTGTCTGATTTCATTAACAATCGTCAGAAGAGTGCTAGTGCAGGTAAGTTTATTTCTCGAAACCCAGATTGCGAAGGTATGAGCATGTTGGAAGTATTTGGAATGGAAATAGGCCGAAAATCTTTACCAATTCAGTTCTTAGGTACGGGTATGATTTTGGTTTTCTTCCATACTTTGGGAAACACACTTGTTGTTAATATTGTGTTGAAGGCAATTGTGATATGAGGCAGTACAAGAGGCAATATTATTTAAAGAAATTTAGGTTTCGAAGGCATTGGACTTAACATAGAATATGCTTTCAACTACATCAGCTTGGTCAATTCCTGAAAATTCAAACTATAGGTAGTTGCCAGATTAAGAGGTATCAGCTTAAATAATGCCTTGTTGAAATGTAGGTCGCACTTCTTTCGAAAAAGATCGAAGAGATACAAGTTCTTCGTTGAGAGAATTTCCGTCAATATTGTTGAAAACTTGAACTCTCGGTTTATGGTACTTAGGTCTATAGTTCGTAATTTGATCAAAAGCTTTTATCCACACAGACAGATAGGTCAAAGCGTTTGCCGAATATTAAACTTTTAGTGGAACGAATCAGAACAAAAGTTTTGTTTTGAAGATGACAATATTCCTTAAGGTCCAGGGGTCCTGAGCCAGGTCACGCATTTTCATATGTAACCGGATATAATTTGTGAACCATGGCCCAAATCGGACAGTTTTGGACCTCAGAGCTTTATGGTTATCAAAAAGCAAATTGATATTAGTTTCTAAAAAAATAGTTTTCTTCGTCAAATGCAGTCTTTAAATATAACTGATCCCATTCTATGCTCCAAAAATTGCTTTCGAAATCATCATGACTGATAAGTTTAAAGTTCCTGTATGTAAAGGTGGAAGCTGAATAATTTTAAAATAAAAAGTAAGGTAGATGAGCTAGTGTTTGAAAAAGACAGATCGCAAAACTGATCATACAGGATAACATTACTGGGTTCACTGACGAGAAAAACATCAAGAGGTGTAGCTGTGTGAGCACTGAAGTGTATAAAATATACGTCGCGGTAAAAATACAATGCTATTTTCAGACTCCCACAGCCCACACGGATCTTTTCTTAGACCAATCCTCTTTTAAACTTACAGAAATGGGCTCCTCCAAGTTCTGAATTATTGTCCTACCTTGGAAGAATTATCACTTTTTTAAAAGAGGCAGTTACCGAATTGCTTGGACCTGTAACTTACCAATTTTATTTGACTTTAGTATCTGGAAAATTAAAATCAGCAATATTAATATATATATATTTATATATATAGATATAAAACTTGGCCGCTATTAACTATCAAAGTTCCCTATTGTGTCATTGGAATAATCATTATTTGCAATATGTAGCAAATGGTTTTCCATTAAAATGATTTGGTAGACTGGCAAAATTTGTTAAAAAAAAGTTTGAAAAAATCAGCTGTTTTTCAAAAACTCGCAAAATTCTGTGAAGTTCTTATATTTTTCTGTGAATACTTAAGAAAGACACAAGACATTTTGTCAAAAAAATTATTTTTATATTTCTACTAGATGACCCGGTGAACTTTGTATCACCTGCATATATTTTTGAAAAATATGGTCAAAACTTTGTACAAAATTTGTATCCACATTAAATGCAACACAGTTATACACTTAATCAATTTAAGGCTTTCTGATGTACTATATTTTTTGCCTTTTTTACTTCCCATAGGGAGTTATTGTAATCGGTCCGATTTGTCAAATTGGAGTTTTTGACATTTCTTGACGTTTCAAGGTCCCTAGAGGCTATATCAATCATTTTCAGAGAGATGTCTGTGTGTGTGTGTGTACGTACGTTCGTACGATCGTATGTCCGTACGTTCTGGTACGATTTTTCGTCGTCGATATCTCAAGAACGAGTAAAGATATCCACTTCAAATAAATTTAGTTTTATAGATAATAACTTCGAAAGAGGCTGAAAGGGCGTTTATTTAAATTCAGTGAGTAGTTTTTTCACTATAACGGTTTAAAAATTTTGGTTAGTTTCAAATATCTCACGAAAAAATAATGCTATTGATTTCAAATAAAATTTAATGTACTCATTATAAGGTCATACAGATTTGGTATGAATTTGGAAAAAAATGAACATACCAATATTTTTTTAAATAAAAAAAACTGAAAAAAAAATTTCATAACCCAGATATTCTAAGAACGAAAAACAATTTGAAACTCAAAATAATTTTATTATACGAAAAATAATGTGTTTGACAACTGGTGAAAATTTCAAAAAAAATCAGTTTACAGTTTTTTTTACAAAAAATAAAAAACTATATAAAATTCTACTGAAAATTGGTAAAAATTGTTTTTCGACTCAAATTTCTCGAGAACTAGTAGTGATATTGACTTCTAATTTAGTTAATCTTATACATAGTATAATTTTGTACAATTGGTAAAATGTTGACAAACATTGAATTAATAGTTTTTTTTTTTAAATAAAAAAACTATTAAAAATTCTAGTGAAAATAAGCCGTTGCAGAACAAGACCGATAACGAGTACAGTTTTTATATTTCAATATAAGAATGTAACCAAGTGGTCAATCCAAGAACATACTCGTATTTAAATGATGGACATATTAACCTTTTTCAAGAAATAATGAATAAAGAATCAGATGGGGCTGATGAAGTCACTCGTGGCCTTAATGCACTCGACCCGAATAATCGAGACCCATGGTTAATTTACCTCCTTCTTTGCAAGCTTGATAATGAAACAAAGCAATCTTGGGCTGAAAAATCAGGCTCGCGACATACTGCCGATTTCGTGGTCTTTTTAAAGTTTCTGCAAGAAAGGTGCTATGCACTTGAATCATGCCAATCTTTCGCTGCACCTTCGTATCGCGCTAAGCCTCAGACTCATATACGAGCACACGTAGTTGAAGCTCAGGCAACAAATACAAAATGCCCCAAGTGTGGAGCATACCATCTTCTCTCACAGTGTCCTCAATTCGTTGCGCTTAATATTGAATCACGTCGGTCCTTCGTAAAAACAAAAGCATTGTGCTTCAATTGCCTGCGATCTGGTAACTCTTCCAATAAATCACTCATTGGTTCACCTTCCTGACCAACCACCAAGTTCATCTCTGCCGCATCTCACTCGTTCGTCCTTGCAAATCTTACACCCTGTATCATGGACATCACATGATTCGGCTAGTAGTTCTAGTAATCCTTCTTCGGCTTTGAGTCCAGCAATCGTAAACAATCATTCGTTAGACTTCAGCACATCCAGACACACAGTTCTACCAACTATTCTAGCGCTAGCAAAGGACAATCAAGGCAACTTAGTCAACTGTAGGGTGCTTCTGGATTCGGGATCACAAGCCTCGTTATTTTCCCAATCATTTGCGCAAAGGTTAGGCATTCCTCGGTCTCATTGTCGTATTCCAATCCTCGGTCTTTCGTCAACCAATGCTGGTTATACAAAGGGGAGAATCTCCTTTCCGCTATTCTCTCGGCACAACCAAGATCATATCTTCATAGAAGCATTAATAATGAGCAGACTTACTTCGCATCTACCTTCCCAATACTTCGAGACAACTCACCTGTCGCATCTTCACGATTTAGAGTTCGCAGATCCGTATTTTAGCTGTCCAAATCCCATAGATGTAATTCTTGGCGCGCGCTGACAAGATGTGGGTAGCTATGAAGGATGGACAAATTCAAGGATCTAAGGGCCTTCCGGTGGCACAAAATACATTATTTGGCTGGGTAGTTTCGGGTGAACTAATTTCTGAAAGCAACTGCAATGAACCTATCGCATCTTTTTATGCTTCAATTAACGTTGACAAGTTATTGCAGCGTTTTTGGGAAATGGAGGAAGTTTCAGCTCCCAAGGTCGATTCCGTCGATGAAAATGAGCGACATTTTCTTGAAACCTTCTCGAGGTCGCCAGACAGCAGATACGTTGTACTCGTACAATTACCATTTCTTAATCCCATGCCTTCATTTGGAAATACTTTAAATTCCGCCATAAAATGTTTATTGTCAATGGAACGACGCCTTCAAAAGGATGTAGAGCTGAGAAGTCAGTACGTCCAATTCATGAGGGAGTATCAGCAACTTGGTCATATGGTTCCTATCCCCCCAAACGAAATTCACGAGAAATCCGGTAAGCATTTCTACCTACCTCATCACGCCGTCTTAAGGCCAGATAGCTCGACGACTAAGCTACGCGTCGTCTTTAATGGATCCGCTGTAGATTCCAATGGAATTTCTTTAAATAGCCAGTTGTCGGTAGGTCCAGCAATTACTCGAAATCTGTTTGATGTGGTCTTACGCTTTCGCAAAAAAAGATATGTTTTTACAGCGGATGTGGTAAAAATGTTTCGCCAAATCTGGGTGCACAATGTTCATACCGATTTTCAGCGTATCGTTTGGCGAGAAAGCCCCTCGGAACCTATTTCTCATTTTCGCCTTCTTACCATAACATACGGAACAAAACCGGCTTCGGCCTTGTCGGATCGTACTGTCGATCAAATTGCCACAGATTACAAGTCATCTTATCCAGAAGCAGCAAGGGTTTTAATCGAAGATAGATTTGTTGACGATATCATGACCGGATGTGATACCGCAGAAGAATTAATCGCTCTTCAATCGGAACTGGTAGCACTTTTATCGAACGCCAAATTGGAACTTCGAAAGTGGAGCTCGAATTGTTGGCCATTACTTGCTCGGATAAACCCAAAGGATTGTGAATTTTCCTTGTTCGATACCGAAAAATCTAATTCCACTATTAAGGTACTTGGAATGCACTTGAGTCCTATTGCCGATGAATTTTCGTATCAAATGACTGACACTAAACTTTGCTCTATTCCAACCAGACGCACCTTGTTGTCCGAGATTTCTCGAATATTCGACCCCTTAGGATTTTAGCTCCGTCAGTCGTTTTGTTTAAACTATTATTTCAGGAACTATGGTCTTCGGAGCTCAATCTTCGCTGGGATGACGCCTTACCATCGCATCTGACGCAAAAATGGATCAGCTACCAACAGCAGCTAAACTCGCTGGAAAAGATTCGAATACCCCGTCATCTGTTCGCTTCAACCGAAGAAGTTGAAGTGCACGGGTTTTCAGATGCTTCATCTTTAGCTTACAGTGCTGTCGTTTACACTCGATGCAAGATCTCGGAATCGAACTTCAAGGTAACAATTGCTGCTGCCAAGACAAAGGTGGCTCCTCTTAAAGCCGTCTCTATACCACGACTCAAGCTATGTGGGGCTATTCTACTCATCCGGTTAATATCGATAAAACAAGACTGCAGGATCTTTGCTTGGTGCGACTCACAAATCGTTTTACATTGGCTTTCTTCTCCACCACGACGTTGGACTACGTTTGTAGCCAATCGTACGTCTGCCATTCGGGAAGAGATTCCTCGATATCGAATCTGAATCTAACCCGGCAGATTGCGCTTCTCGCGGGGTACCACCATCTGAACTACAAAATTATCAACTTTGGTGGTCAGGCCCTATTTGGCTATCTCAGTCACAAGAAAATTGGCCTCAGTCAATATTCTCCGTGACTAAACCAGACGAAGAAGCGATTGCCTCGGAAGAGAAGAGGTCCTCAAAGCAAGTTCTCGCAATCACCGTGGACCATGATGTCATCAAGGAACTAATAAGAAAATCATCTTCATGGTGACGGTTACTTCGCATAATGTCGTATTGCATTCGTCTTACCCTTAATTGCAGATCTACGCGACTTAACAGAGTATCGTCGGGTCTAACATTTAACGAAATTCATGTTGCAAAACTTCACATACTCGAAAATGTACAGCTGGAAGCATTCGGTAGTGACCTTCGTTATTTCGTAAAAAATCAAACTCTGCCTAAAAAATCAAAATTGTTAAAATACTCTCCGTTTATTGATAGTGAAGGAATTTTACGCGTAGGAGGTCGAATTAAGCATGCTCATATCTCATTCAATTTGAAACACCCTATAATTCTTCCAAGCAATAACCATGTTTCTTTCATTATAGTCACAGACGTCCATAAGAACAATCTTCATACAGGCATCTCCGAAACATTTGCATTGGTGCGCCAGCAGTATTCCATCATAGGGAGTCGCAATCTAATACGAAACATCGTGAGCAGGTGCAAAATTTGTTTTGAGCAGCGTAAATTGACTAGCACTCAGTTAATGGGTGACTGCCTTCTACCAGAGTGAACCCAAGTCGACCGTTTGCTAACTCTGGATGTGACTACGCTGGACCATTCAACATAAAATGTTCGCCAGGTCGTAATCCAAAATTAACGAAGGCTTATATTGCCTTGTTCGTATGCATGTGTACCAAGGCCATTCATATCGAGTTGGTAAGCGATTTGTCTACTGATGCTTTTCTTGCAGCCTTTCGCCGTTTTATTTCACGCCGTGGAAAATGCCCCATCGTATACAGCGACAATGGAACCAATTTCCATGGAGCAAAAAGATGCCTCAACGAAATGCAGAAATTGGTGTTCTCAGAAGCATTTAATGACGAAATTGCTTCTAATCTAGCTATGGATGGCATCGAATGGCGTTTTATACCTCCTTCTGCACCACATTTTGGCGGTTTGTGGAAGGCGGGTGTAAAATCCGTCAAATGGCACCTCCACCAAATAGAGGCTATATTTAATTCTCGCCCTATTTGTGCTATATCCGATCAAGATTTAAACCCATTAACACCAGCCCATTTTCTCATAGGTGAGCCCTACACCGCTGTTCCGGAGCCCAGCTATTTGGACATGACACCGAATCGACTCAATCACTGGAAGTTTCTTCAAAGCATGGTGCAGGGTTTTTGGCGAAGGTGGCACTCAGAATACATAACCACCCTGCAACAGCGATCTAAGTGGCAGAGCAGGGAGCCAAATATCAAGGTTGGTGACCTGGTGGTCTTAAGGGAACCTAACCTTCCAACCTCAAAATGGCTGCTTGGTCGAGTACAAACCGTTCACCCTGGGTCTGACAACCAAATTCGTGTGGCTACTGTTAGAACGAGCCGTGGAGTATATCTTCGCTCTATTACTAAGCTGGCACAATTACCATATACGTCCTGATACTATCGTCTCAGAGGGGGGCGGGATGTTCAGAAATAACTCGACGACTTAAACTTACCTAGTTTACATTTTGTTTATTTGCCTTAAATTTCTATTTGGTTCAATTTCTTATTGATGTTTGTAAAGTCTATTTGCTGATTCACTGTACCTTCATATTCATGCTATCTAATAGTTAATGATTTTTTATGTAAATTTAATCGTTGCTTGCAGAACACCAACGACACATCACCAAACCAACAGCTGAGTTCCCTTAACATTATTAATATTCTCTCGTGCTCTTTGCACTTCTCTTAATAAACGGTTCGTTAATTGATCTTGATGTGTAGTTGGTGCTCTCGCTGCAAACCACTTGTTGCTTAACAAAATTATGTTTCTCGTCCACTTGGATTTGGACACTCACCGTCAGCGTTACCACTTCCGGAAAAAATGTCGAAGTAGATTTGAAGAAAAAAGTGAAGTAAATTGAGAAAAATCGAAGTAAAGGGTTTTCCAATAAGAGGTGTTATTTTGATATTCAAAGAAAAATGGCATTTTTGGAGATAAATGATCAGATGTTTATTTCATTATAAAGAGGAAGGTATGCCGTTAATAATGGAACACAACATCAGCCAAATGGCCGTGTGTGTGTCTTTGCTGATTGGGTCCTTGAAATGCATGAAAATGATCCAGAATTTCATCGAAAAATCATCTTGACTGATGAGGCCCATTTCCACCTCGGAGGCTACGTCAACAAGCAAAACTGTCGCATCTGGGGCTCAGAAAATCCAAGAGTTATTGTTGAAAAGCCTCTCCATCCTCAACGCGTGACTGTTTGGTGCGGTTTATGGTCCCGCGGGGTCATTGGACCTTACTTTTTCGAAAATGAGGCTGGAGCAACAGTTACGGTCAATGGATTGCGCTATCGAGAGATGATTAATGATTTTTTATGGCCTGAATTGGATGGTATTGATTTGGACAACGTTTACTTTCAACAAGACGGCGCTACGTGCCACACAAGCAATGAAACCATCGATCTTTAACGGGAAAAGTTTCCGGACCGTGTTATCTCTCGAAGAGGTGATCACAATTGGCCACCGAGATCTTGTGATTTAACACCTTGCGACTTCTTCCTTTGGGGCCACGTGAAAGATAAGGTCTACGCCAACAGCCCAGCGTCGATTCAAGACCTCAAAGATGAAATTCGTGAGGCTATCGAGGACATATGGCAGCCACTTTGCGATTTGGTTATGGAAAATTTCATGAAAAGGATATGGTCCTGTAAGCGTGGTCTTAGCGGCCATTTGGCTGATGTTGTGCTCCATTATTAACGGCATACCTTCCTCTTTATAAAGAAATAAACATCCGATCATTTATCTCCAAAAATGTCATTTTTCTTTGAATATCAAAATAACACCTCTTATTGGAAAACCCTTTAGATTTCAAAAATCCTTTTTTTTATTTAGAAAAAAAAAATTTAACTCAAGAATTTTCTCAGTTGATATTACAAAACGATTGTGCAGCCTAGAGGAGAAATCGAAATGTTTTCCTCGATTCTTTCCATACAGACATTATGAAATATCTTATTTATTTCGAAAACGGCTCTAATAATTTTGATACAAAAATTATGTGTAGACCATGCCAACAATAGTCTATATTTTGGTAAAAAAACATGTTATTAACGGTACCTGTCGTACCCATTTCCATCAAAATTTATATACAGCGGGTTCTCTGAATAAAATTACATTAAAACTACTGTAATTTTTTAATTTAATTAAGCGAAATTTTCATAATATTCGTGTACAAATGTGTGTGGTGAGTGTCCATGCTTTGTAAAAATTAGTCATTTTTGTATATTTGTATTGACGTAAATTTTTTGATGTGAAAACATCTTTGCCGGCGGTAGAGTGAATTGAAAACGTGGGTAAAACTTATACGTCCCGTGTAACCCGTTACGGTTACACGTTCCGTGTAGCAAACTACCTTACCGAAGATTGCATTAGGCTAGGCGCGCACTTTGAATTTTTAGTTTCACAACTGTCTGGTTTGAGTAACTAAAAAGTAACTAAGTAACTAAACTAAACGATTGCCTAAAATGAGTCCGCTATTTTGTGTAATATATAATTATATGCACCTGCACGGACATTCATCCAAATTGTTCATCTGTTTTCACAAGTTTCACCAGTTGCAACTGCTTGGTTCGAGCAATTCAAAAGTTTGTGTTTTGACACAAACTAAACGATCGCCTTAAATGAGTTTTCGATATCTTGAGTAACATATAATTATACTCGTATGCACCTGCGCGGACATTCAACCAAATAGTTCATCTATTTTCTATAAGCAACCAAACAATTTTGAAACTAAAAATTGAATGTGCGCGCCTAGCCTTAGAGGTGATTACATTCTCAAATACATGTTTGACAATAACGGTATTATTGGCTTAATTTTGATAAGGTGAACGCTCCATTTGGCTTATCAAACAAAAAATGTTTTAACATTTTCACCGTATGACAAGCATATTTTAGAATGCGAACGCATGTTCGTCAAGCATGTTGTACCGCCATCCATTGTCAAAATTCTAATAAGAAGTTTGCCGATTGTAAACGCTTCTTTTTCATCCGTCAAATATTCGTCATGCCATGATTGTCAAATAAATTTGAGAATGATTGCTTTAAAACAATGCGATACCACTCTGCAATTTGTAAACATGTTTGAGAGAGACGTATGTCGTGGCTCTGATAAGCCAGACATTGTTCAAATGTAAGACAAGCACGTGCTATCTATTAGTAAATTTCGGTTGAAATTGCATATACTTACATACATCAAGCATTAATCTTCAATCTTTTATTTTAACATCGACGGAGTGGCAAGAGGACTATGCGCTCTTGAGTTTTTTTTTCGGCAAAATTGTGTTTTTACGAATTTCTTTGAATTTTTTCTAATTTTCTCCGAGTAAATGGACAGACAAAATAAAACAAATATTTTGTCCATTTCATCATACAGTTTCAAAAACAAAATTCGGCAATCGGACAAACTTTGATGTTTACACATCTTAACCATGAGTTCCGACACTCACAATTTTTTTTTATGGAAGTTCTAGACTTATATTATTACCTGGAGTAAAAATAGAGAAATAGAAGTAGTTTTGGGCTTTTTTTTGTAAAATTGAAGTATGTTGAAACAGAGATTTTTAAAAGGAAGTAGATTTCAGTATTTCGCTAATGGTGCGAAGTAGGAAGTAGATTTTTAAATATTTTGAAAAAAAGAAGTAGATCTACTTCAATTGAAGTAAAGTGGTACCACTGCTCACCGTGGTAACAATAATTAATAAAATAAAATAAAATATTTTGAGTTTTTTTATATTCACTGGGCATAGCTGGGTTAATTCTCTAACAGTAACCAAGTCGGAACCAAAACCAAGTCACATATTCTGGTCAGGTTGTCTAAGCTTTCCGAACCACAATTCGTGAATTTTCGCGATGAAAACTGCTAAGACGGCGACGCGGCGGGCGCGCCACGAAGGCAATACCAACTTTGATCCACATGGGTAAGTTCGCGCGATTCAATCACCTATTTGATGATAATAGTTGCAAAACCTTAAATAAATAAAAGAGGAAGTTCCAAAATTTAATTTGTTTTTATTTGAATAAGACTTATAGTTTGTCAGCCCTATATATTGCTTAGAACTAAAATGGAACATTTCTTTTTTTTTTTTTTCAAAGCTTCTTAACTTTCTTTAATTTTGATCTTCTCGTTAAGACTGTACTTCAGGTAGTGTACTTCACACAATTCTGATTATATCAATCCAGGCAAATTCGTTACAGCTTCAAGGATTTTCAATGCAATTTTTTGGGCATTAGAAATCTTTGTGTACAATTCAATTTGAATAGCTTCAACAGCATCGTGTGCAGCTTTTAATCCCTGCTCAGTTGAATCTCCACCCGCTATAATACCCATGTTTGCCAATTTTCGAGCAGCTTCTATTCCATTAGTTGAATCAATTCTGCTATTTTCAATAAATTCAATAGCAGCAGCAAAGACTTTCTTCTGACCAACTAAATAAGCAGCACCGCCAAATCCTTGATATCCCCGGACACTGCCATCAATACAACCTTTTCTAGCAGCTGCAAAACCTTCTTCAATTGCATTTAATGCCTTTTTCGAATCGGTCTTAGCCAGTTTTCTCGCCTCTTCTAGAGCCCTGAAAGCAGCGGATATTCCCAGTACAGAGCTTTCAATATCACCCAAAACACCTTGTCTTATCTCATTGAGAACTCTACCAGGTAGTCCTTCGATCAAAGCATTGTAAATCTCCGAGTCAATTCGATCTATGACAGATACAGTTTCAGAATCTCGTGCAACAGTCTTAGCTCGAGAACTGAGAGCATCTGCGGTAGCTTCAACTTCCTTAATTTTCCCATTTGCAATATCGGCAAGATAATCAAAGGCAAGTTTGCTAGCTTTAATTAAACTTGAAAATAGGGAAGACGTACCAGCCACAATGGCACTATGAGCTGCTTTTAAGCTTTGTTCCCGAGATCGTTTGGTTGATTTGAGTCCATGAATTGCTAAAGTTTGCGTAGCATCCAAACTATTAAATATTGCAGTTCCAGAATCTTGAGTGGGTTCAAGACATTCCTGCAGCTTTTTTTTGGTAGCACCCGGGGCAATCACCCCGGCAGCACCAAATGCATGAAGACCTGGAACACCAGAATGATAAACTGATTGCTTGACTTTTCTTATTCCTCTATCGATATCATCTATAGCTTCTTCGGGATCAGTGATTTCAATTCCCTTATATTTGTCAATCAGATCAAATGCATCATCTCCGTTGTGGGCAATTAGCTTAATGGTATCGATAAGTCCGTCTAACAATACATCGACTGCTTCTATGAAGCCTCCGTATGCTTTGCACAGTTCTGCATCTTGTTTAATTGTATTAATGGCAGCTTGGCCAAGCTGAATTACAATGTTCCCATCTCCACCGACAACTGCCTTTCGGTCAAAATGATCCAGATCTTCTTGAAAATTATATCCACCTGATTGAACAGTTGAAGATTCTGCCTTCTTTATCGAAAAAATGAAGAACAATGTCACCAAAGCTGCTACAAACGGAAAATAATTCGAAAATTTCATTCTTTTTAGAATTTATTTGTCTCTTGTAGAACACTATTCTCAAATTAAATTCTTCCGCCAGGAAATACTAGAAAGTTGACTGATTAAGAAGCAAGCTACAATTCAACCTTATATACTGTCATGCCCGGTGTAAATATATTTTTTGTGAATTCAAGATTTAAATAAACAACATTTTGATAAACTTCGAAAAGCAAAAACACATTATTATGTGTTGTAGCACCAGCTGAATATATAACCCAAAACATGTAACAACACAGTTACACTTTAATATTCGGTAAATAAAACCACTATTTTACATGCCTATTATTTGAAAGATCATTGATCAATGTCTACATGTTTTTTTAATTTTTGGCCCAAATATTAATTAACTGCTGAGCAAATTTAAAACACTCCATGTAAGTCGACTCAGAGGTCAGAGCTAGAAAGAAACAGAAAAAACATATATTCATATTTGTTTTCAAGAGTTCTTGTAAATAGTACGTTTTTTAAGTTAAAGTTATGAGTTGTCAGAAAAAAGGTCGTATTCCTTTTTCCGTCCTTCACACTGTGTTGTAAACAGAGTCATGTCATGAGTGTCAAAAAGACTCCGGAAATAAAAAAATTGAATGGTGGATTCGGGTAGTTCACGTTGGTGCCGAAGGTAATATAATTTTAGAAATAATTTGTCTGTCGTAAAATTTCTAACCATGTCACAGTTCATGCTCAATTATGTTTCATTATAAATTGTTTTTCATTTTTTGTTCCGAGCAGAGCTCAAGCGTCTAGACTACGCTCTAAATGTCCTCCAACCCGAGTGCGTTCTGACCAGCCTGAAATATTTTTGAAACACACTTGAACACTTAGCTGATGCTACTTTTTAAAAGTTTAAAATTTATGCAAACAAAGCTCAACTTGTTTGTTTGCATGGAATTTTATGTCTGTTGCTTACTAATTTGTGGTCGCTGATTTCAAATCTATGCTCATTTTGACTTGCGATATAGGTACCATACGGCAAGTTCTGCATTTGGAAAAACAATCGAATTCGAGATTTTGATCAAAGTTGACATTATGATGATAGCGAAGACCAAAAAACTTGGTCCGGCAAGGCAATTCCGTTTGTCTTTCGGTAACTCTGTTCCCCTTCCTAAAGCCTCAACCAATTACCTAACCTATTTTCTTCAAGCTCGGGACTTAAGGCTCTTTGGTGATTTCGTAGAGGAAAAATTAAAATTTTATTTTTAGCTAAAAACCAACGTTACCCTTATACACACGTAATGCGAAATCTTATTTATCTCGAAAACGGCTCTAACGATTTTGATCAACAAAATTAAGTGTTTTATTATGGACATGAACTACATTTTTAGGAAAAAATGTTATTAACGGTACTTGTCATAAAACCGTTTTTTTTTATTTTCGACTTTCTTATTAACGGCTTTATCGATCTTAACCAATTTTTTTAGCAGGAGCCTTCTTAAGTTTAAAAAAATATTCTATCTAATGCTAGATACACACGAGGCAACCGCAGCAGCAACGGGTTGCTTTAACGTGTTTCGTTTGTTCACTACACACAAGGCAACTGTTGCCGCAACCACAGTACTGTTGGAGCAACCGATCGAAAATATCAAAATTTTTTGATAATTCTAGCAACGGTTGCAGCAACACAAAATCAATGGGCAACACAGCTAGACACGAAGCAACGGTTGCTTCAACATGGTTGTGTTGCTGCAACGGTTGCCGTGTGTGTATCTAGCATAAAAATATTCGAAAAAATATATTTTTTTTTTTTTGAAAAATCAATATCTTCAAAACGTGTTAACAATATTATTTCTTGAAATAATTTGATAAAATCTATACTAACTTTGTATATATAACCTATAGTATTATCATGGAGCGTAATTTTGTATTGCGAACTACTCTAGCCTGGTGGTGGCGCTGCAATTAGAGCTAGATTTTACAGTGGAGAGTACGATAAGATACTCGTACAAAACAAATAGTAATAAAATGCACGACTGGATCGCATGAACTTGCTCTTATGTAAAAGTACTTTGGAATTTATAGATTGTACTAAAATTTTGGTCAAAATTGGTAGAGCCGTTAAAGAGAAAGTGGAAAATCAAAAACGCAGAATTCCTGTTTATTGTAAATGGTGTGAACTTATTCTAACCGGCAGTGTATTTATTGAACTTATGACGCAAAAGAGTCAAAATTATTCGTTCACATATATTGTATTCTTTCTCAGAGCTGTCCTTCTGCTCCATATCATCAGACACCAGATTGATCGATACCAAAAAGAGGACTTTATCCAGAAAAGCAAATTATCAGAATACCAATAATACATTATAAACTAGAACGAATATCCCACTTGATTACCAGAACTAACCAGAATGCCTGTTTCCAAGGAACTTACACAATTGCAAATTAAGCTTAACACTTAGAATAATTGTTCAAGCAAAATCACGATATTGTTCATTCACTTCCATCGAATGTGATTTTTTATCATTTCGCTTCTGAAAACCTACAATAATGACACTTCGTGTAAAAAACTAACCAAACAAACCTTTTTCGACATTTGGAAATGTCAAAGTGTCATATCAAGTACTTAAAAGATCAAAAAGGAATTCATTGGATTAGCTTTTCTCTGATTTTCTAAACTTAAGGGAATAAAGGAAGATGAATCGTTAGTTTCCTTTGATATAACATCATATTTCCCCAGTGTTCCACTAGACAAAGCATTAGGTATTATGGAAGAATGGTTGGATAAACAAAACATAAACCCGTTAATGAGATTGGCATATTTAGAGCTAACTACACTGTGTATGAAGCAAACTTATTTTGGTTTTCGCTCAAAATTTTACCAACAAATAGATGGTACGGCCATGGGTAATCCGTTGTCCCCATTTGTCTTTAATATTCATGTTAATGCTTCAGAGGAGTTACTCTCGAAAAACACGTCATTTCCATCTACATATTTGGTTCCGTTACGTCGATGTAACGATGTTTTCGCGATTGTGAAGACGAAGTAGAGCTGTGTCAATCGCGATTGATTCGGTCTTTGCGACCCGTTCACCAAAAAGATTGATTGATTGCAATCAAAGTAGACCAAATCAATCAATCCTAATGTCAATCTCTTGCCACTGAAACCGATGAACGAAACGAACGAAAAAAAGTAATGTTTCGTTCATTCAACTTGTTCTCAATCATTTTACAATACCAAATAGAAATGGACATGAAACAGAATGTATATTCCTCATTTTATATACAATAGAAGAGAGCGTAAACGTATCAACGAAGCAGAAAAAAGCCAAACTTGCTTTCATTTTCACATTGTTTTGGTCTCGGTCTGAACGAAACGATTGAAAAAAAATATTTTACTAGAATGAATGATTGAAAACATTTTGTGTCGGTCTATATCTCGTTCGGAACGAAACGGATGGATAAAAAATGATTGAATGAACGATTGATTGAAAAGACCGAATCCTTGAACCAATCAATCAATGATTGATTCGGTCTTTCAAAATGAACGATTGGCGCAGCTCTAAGACGAAGAACATCAAAGAAACGCTTCAATTGTGAAAATATAAAATTCACCGTTGAAACGGAAAGAAATGAACGCTTGCCATTTTTGGACATCATGATACGACGAGAATCAGACGGCAATTTCTTCTTCTTCCTTTTCTTCGGCGCTGTTATGATCTCGATGTCGAGGGGATCATAACTCTCCCACGTATCTGCTTCACACTAGTGATCCGCCTGTGGGGTTCGCCGGGTTGACCTCAGAAATCGGCGGCAAGCCTCCCGGTTTTGTATTGTTCCATTTCTGAGGCCAACTGAATGCTGGTGTTTTTGCATTTGTTTGTACCAGGAGTGTTTAGGCCTACCTTTCTTTTTATTCCGAATTGGAACGTTGTATGATATTGCCTTTTTGACGGGGTTCTCAGGATCTCTCCTTTGAACATGGCAATACCAACTGAGTCGGTCGTGTTCAATTTTTTGGGAAATGGTATTCTTAACATGAAGGCTTCCTCGGATCTTCGTACTTCTAATTCGATCAAGCTTTGTAACTCCTGCTGTCATACGAAGCATCTTCATCTCAGCTGCCGTTAGCTTACTCTCATACTTTTTGTACATTGTCCAACATTGTGAACCGTATGTGAGTGCTGGACGCACAACTGAAGTGTAGAGCTTTCCTTTCAGCTTAGGGGGCATTTTTCGGTCACAGAAGATAGCAGAATTTTCCCGCCACTTCATCCACCCTACGCTTACGCGATGATTGATATCGTCATCACAAGTAGCTTCGTTATTTATCATAGACCCCAGATATTTAAACTTTTCACACTTGGGAAGCACTACTCCATTCAAATAAATGTCTGGAATAGGCTTGTGTGGATCAGAAAATGGGCAGCATAGGTATTCTGTCTTTTTCGCGCTTATGCGGTACCCACTTCCTTCTAGAACATCCACCCATACGTCAAGTGCTCGTTGTAGGGATATCGGGTCTTCACTTATGATGGCTCCATCGTCAGCAAAGAATAACTGATGCACTTTTGGATCCGTCACTTTGGCTTCAAGCAGGTAATCAAGAACTGTAATAAAGAGCAGGGGACTCAAGACACTTCCCTGGTGTACACCTACTGTGATTTCGAATTCTTCGGTGACTCCAGCTGCGCATCTTACTTTAGTAACTGCTCCATCATACATGTCCATAATTATCCGCACATAGGTTTCTGGAACTCCTCGTTGCCTGAGGGCCACCCATATTAGATCTCGTGGTTGCCGATCGAATGCTTTTTCAAAATCAACCAATACGACATGCAAATCCTCCAAAGAATCCCGATGTTTTTCCATAATTATTCTTATGCTCTGGATTGCATCCGTGGTTGACTTACCCCCGACAAACCCGCACTGGTCATCAGATAGCCTAATTATTTTTCGCAGTCGGCTACCCAAGACTCGCTCAACGATCTTCATGGTGTGTGACATCAGCTTAATCGAACGGTAATTATCACAGCTTCGAGTATCACCCTTTCCTTTATAAATTGGAAGAAGGTAACTTTCCCTCCATTGATTAGGCATGCGATCACCTCGTATAAGTTTGGAGACAAGAATCATGAGCCATCTAAACCCGATGTCTCCCATCTTTTTCCAAAACTCTGAGGGTATTTCGTCTGGGCCAACAGCTTTTCCCTTTTTGGAGTATTTTACCGCCTCACTAACTTCTTCGACTGTGACGTCGGATACTTCGCTTAAGTTAGGTGAAGCTATTGGAAAGTATAGCCTTGGAAATTGTTCGTTTAGTAGTCCGTCACAATACTGTCGCCACCTGTTAAGAATTTTGTTGTCTTCCACAAGTAGTTGGCCTTGAGCATTGTTAATGAACTTTGGCGAACAAATCTCCTGGGCATTTCTTCTTCTTTGAGCGGCTATTTTGAAGATAGTTGCGCCCTTATTCGTGTTTTGCCGTAGCTCTTGAATAGCACCAGCTGTCGGGGTAGAAATTTCATCCAGCTCCCGATACAGGTTTTCTGTATTCTTTGCTTGAATTTGGGCGCACTTCTTCTTCGCTTCTTTCTTGCAGTTTCTATATTCCACTTCGAGGCGTGACTTTTGCTCTGTATCATTAGAGGGGCACTTCGACCAAGCCTTGAAAGCCATTTTCTTTTTACTTATAACTGATTTAGCTTCATCATTCCACCACCATGTTTCTTTGCCTTGTTGGTTGTGTCCTTTTGAAACCCCTAACAGTGTTTTGGCTTTTTCTTTGCAAGTTCTCTGTAGGAGATCCCACATACTTTGTGCTGTACTCTCTTCATTTCGAACTATATCGGTGTTGTTATACAGAACGTTTTGCATATTCGAAATAAAAGCTTCGCCTTTTTCCTTATCCAGATTATACCATTTGATCTTCCCAAAAGTTTTTTTATGTTTGTTGTCGTTCACTGTCTCCATAAAAAATTCTGTCAGTAGGAGACGGTGTTGGTGGGCGATCGCTTCTCCTAGTATCACTTTGCAATCTTTTACCCGGGGTTTCATGGAACTAGATACCAAATGGTAATCAATCTGGGTTTCATTTCCACCACTGCTGTAAGTGACCAGGTGTCGGCTTTGTTTGACGAACATGGTATTTATTACGATAAGACCGTATGTTTTGCACATGCTCAGGATGTCTTCACCAGGAGGGTTCCTGGTGCCGTATCCGAGGCCTCCATGGCAATCTTCATAGTCTTCGTTTGTCTTCCCGACATGTCCGTTCAAATCTCCGCCCACGAACAAAAACTCTTCCTTTGGGATGTCCTTAAGTAGATTGTGAAAGTCTAGCCAAAATGCATCTTTTTGCACCTGCTCACATCCAATTTGGGGAGCATATGCAGTGACAATATTCCACAGCTTTCCTTTAATCACCAATTTAAGGGACATCAAACGGTCGCTGGATTTCGAAATGGTCAATACGCTGCCTAATAGATGTTTTGCAAGGATGATTCCGATTCCGTTTTTACCCTTTTCCGTTCCATAGTAGAACATCTTATAGTTTTTTGTCCTCGTATCCAAGAAACGGGCCCTGTTTCCCGTGTTTCGCCATTTTGTTTCTTGAACACATAAGATGTCCACTCGCCTTCTTTTCATCAATTTAAGCTTCGATATTTATCGAAAAAACACCCGCACTCAACGATATATAACGAACACATCAAACCATCATAACACACACAAGCATGCAGCTTTCAACTCTATGATTAATCGAATGCTCAAGTTACCTTTGTCCAAAGAAAATTACATAAAAGAACAAAATTTCATATATGACACTGCACGAGTAAATGGTTTTGGAAAAAATATGATCGATAGCTTATGTAAAAAACAAAAAAAAACTTAAACTTCTCGAGACGACATCTTTATCATCACATGAAAAAACATCGCTCATAAAGCGTTTTCCCATTTGTTTATAATAAAATAAAAAATCTTTTTAATGGCACCAATATACAATCAGTTCCAAAAAGCAATAATAAAATTAGCCAATTAGTTTTGTCAACTAAAAATACATTAAATTCATTAGAAAAACCAGGTGTTTATATTGCAGAATGTAATAACAAAAAATCTAATAGTATTTATATTGGGCAAACTCTAAGAGAATTAATTGTTAGAATAAAAGAGCATTTAAATTATATAAAAAATAACAAACCATATAAAAGCGGAATAGCCGAACATATTTTAGAATCAAAACATTCTTTGACTATTGAGAATTTCTCAATTTCTCTCTTTAAAAATCCGACCAAAATGTAACACTTTTAAATATTCTTGAGTCCCTCTTTTTATACTGGCATCGAGAAGATCAGGGCCGGATTAACAAGTAGGGAAAATAGGCAGTTGCCTAGGGCCCCCCGATTTTAGGGGGCTCCCGAAAAATGAAAAAGACTTCTAAAATTTTCTTACAAACATAAAATTCTAGTACAGTAAAACCCGCTTAAGAGAAACGGCAAAATGTCACAGTTTTGCTTTCACTTAAGCGGGTTTTTCACTTAAGCGAACCCCGCTTAAATGAAAAATAATTTCATTTAAGCGGAGTTCGGATAAGTGAAAAAAAATTTCACTTGAGCGGATTTAAGCGGAGATTTAATGCTAGAAACAATATTGTTTTTATCTTTTGAACTTGCCTTAAAAGAAGTTAAATAAAGCAACGATTAAATAACACAAAAATAATTTATTGAAAAACGAAAACTAGCAAATTTTTGTTCTGTTCGATTCAAATTTTTTTTTCACTTAAGAGAGTTTTTTTCAATGAAAAATATTAAAAATTAACTAAAATATGTTTCAGTTATCCGGGTTTTTCACTTAAGCGAGTTTCACTTAAGCAAAGTGTTTTAAGGGAAATTGGTCGGAAAATACTTGGGGATGGAAAAAGTGTTTCAGGTAAGCGGGTTTTTCTCTTAAGCGGGTTTCTCTTAAGCGGGTTTTACTGTATGTGTTTGCCATGAATGTACATTAGATAGTTTTCCAGATTTTTAATTTCATTTTGTTTCGTTTTGTATAAAGAGTATAAATAGAATTGGTTTAACAAAAAATCCTTCTTCTGGTTCTTCTCCGATTATCGACGACACGTGCGACAATCAAAATTTAAGTTATAAGTAGTTGTTAAGTTGTTTTTTTAATAAATTGAATTTCATATTAAATAAAAGCGAGCATCTTTTTATTTGATTATCCGAATCCATAATTGGTGACCCCGAGTTCACGCAAGTAAAAAATGCCGAACGAAAACAACAATAAACTCGAAGATTCCAGCACAAGTGTCAACCAACAAGAAGCGCCAGAGACGATTACTCGAGTTGCAATCCGCATCCCTCCATTCTGGCACGAGAAGCCGCAAATATGGTTTGCACAAATCGAGGCCCAATTCCAAACAGCCAAAATTGTCAGAGACTCGTCTAAATTCAACACAATCATTGGTGCCATAGAATCTCAAGTATTAACGCAGGTCTCAGATGCAGTATTAAATCCACCTAGTGAAAACAAGTACGAAAATCTAAAGACTGTTATCATAGAACGCTTTGGTGATTCAGAGCAACGTAAAAGCAAAAAATTACTCTCTGAAGTTGATTTTGGCGATAAGAGACCATCACAACTTCTTAACGAACTCAAAGAGCTAGGAGGTAATCATATCGCCGACGAATTTCTTAAATCATTGTGGTTGCAACGCTTACCAACTCAAGTACGCGCCATTCTACAAGCATCAGGCGAAGAACTTACTGCTTTGTCAAAATTAGCAGACAAAATTATGGAAGTCGGTGATTTTCCCCAGGTTTCAGAAATAAACGCAGTTCAACGAAAGCCAACGCATGCATCACAATCCCAAGCTTCCTCAAACGAACTGTCTCTACAGCAGCTACAACAAGAAATACATACAATTGGCAACCAGTTAAATCAATTAATCAGAAAAACACGTGACATAAGTAACCATCGGAGCCGAAGCTCAAGTTCCCGCCGTCCTCTTTTTAATCGCAATTCATGCTCACGACAAAGGAAAAGGTTTTATAACATATTCGGCAGCGAAGCAAAAAAGTGTCGTGAACCTTGCACCTTCAGAAGTGAATCAAAAAACTAGAACCGATCTCGTTGACCAACGCCTCGACAAGTAAGCAACTCGTTGGACAACAGATATTAAGACTAGTTGTTTACGATTCATCTTCGAAAACAAAATTTCTTATTGATAGCGGTGCAGACATTTCGGTTCTACCCCCTTCATATAGCGATCGATTTTCATCGCAGAGCGATTAAGACTTACGGAGAAAAAAGACTTACACTAGACCTTGGACTGAGACGAGCTTACACGTGGACATTCATTGTAGCTGATGTCACGACACCGATCATTGGAGCAGATTTTATCAGGCATTTTGGAATTATCATTGACCTTAAACGAAACCGGCTGATCGACAGCACCACAAACATCGAATCAATAACGAAATGCTCCGTTATTAATGAGGTAATTATTAAAGCCTTCGATAGTAATCAACCTTTCGCTTATATTCTAGCTGACTTTGAAGAACTGTCAACGAGTATATCAACAACAACCCACCACATTGAAACAAAGGGTCCTCCAGTTTTTTCCCGCCCACGTCGCCTTCACGGTGCCAAGTTGAAAGCTGCTCAGAAAGAGTTTCAGTATTTAATGGAGCAAGGCATCTGTCGCCCATCTAAGAGCAACTGGGCTAGTTCATTACACATGCAGCTGAAACAAAACGGAGAGTGGCGTCCATGTAGTGACTATCGTGGCCTGAACAACATCACCATAGCAGACAAGTACCCCATTCCATTTAAGCAAGATTTTCGAAACATTCTGGAAGACAAGAAGGTATTCTCTACGATTGACCTAGAGAGAGCTTTTCATCAGATCCCTGTCGAGCCAAACGATGTGCCTAAAACCGCAATAACGAAACCCTTTGGATCGTTTGAATTTGTGTATATGATGTTTGGCTTAAGAAATGCGGCTCAGACATTTCACAGGCACATGCACGAGGTCTTAAGAGGTTATGAAGACTTTGCATTTTCTTATATTGATGAATTGATGACATCGGCGTTGCGTCCAGAGCCATGAAAGAACACGAACAACATTTAAAGCTGATTTTCCAGCGCCTTAAGGACTATGGACTCAAAATCAATCCCTCTAAATGCGTTCTTGGACAGTCGCAAATAAAATTTCTTGGTCATCAAATAAACTCCGATGGTATTAAGCCCCTCGACACGAAAGTTAAGGTAATTTTGGAGTTCAAAAAACCTCTTATTGCCATGGAACTCAAAAGGTTCCTGGCTATGATTAATTTTTACAGGTCTTTCATTCCACATGCTGTCAACAACCAAATAATCCTACAAAAACTCATCAACGGCAATATTAAAAACGATAAAACACAAATTAAGTGGACAACCGAATCAGCAGTACTTGACAGATGTAAAAAAGACCTAGCAGAAGCCACACTCCTTGCTCATCCCACTATAGGTGCTCCAATATCGCTCAGTACCGATGCTTCAGACGTGGCCATTGGTGCTGTTCTTCACCAAGTTGTCAAGGGCACCTTACAACCTCTTGGGTTGTTCTCTAAGAAGCTAACAGACAGCCAGCAGAAGTTCAGCGTGTACGACCGTGAGCTGCTAGCTATCTACGAGGGAGTGAACCACTTTAGACATCTACTTGAGGGGAGAGACTTCTGCATATGGACGGACCACAAACCACTTACTTTTGCTTTCGGCAAACGATCGGAAAATGCTTCACCCAGACGACTCAGACAGCTCGATTTTATTTCGCAGTTCAGCACGGACTTGAGGCACATCGATGGAGGAAAAAACACGGTTGCTGATGCATTATCTAGGATAACAGGAATTTGTTTGAAGCCCGCAGTGATTGATGTACAAACTATAGCTGAAGAACAATCAAAGGACCAAGATTTCTCTTATCTTATTAGTGAGAATAAATATTGCTTAACATCACTTACAGCGAAACCTTTTGTTATTTCAGGTAGCGATAAACCAATCTATTGCGATATAAGTTCAGCGAGAATTCGACCAATTATACCAAAAGCACTCCGAAGCCGCATTATAACACAGCTGCACGGACTTTCTCACCCAGGCTACACTAAAAATTGTCCAGGAGCGATACGTTTGGCCAGGAATGAGAAAACAGATTACAGCGGCTGTTAAAAGCAGCTGCATCCCAGGGAGATAAACTCCATCGCCCAACGGCATCTACATACACAACAAGGTCTAGAAGGAAAGTTCGACTCAAAAACCCCTTCTGAGGGGGAGTGGTGTGGCGACATCTTAAATTTCGCAATGAAATTATATACAGTAAAACCCGCTTAAGAGAAACGGCAAAATGTCACAGTCTTTCTTTCACTTAAGCGGGTTTTTCACTTAAGCGAACCCCGCTTAAGTGAAAAATAATTTCACTTAAGCGGAGTTCGGATAAGTGAAAAAAAAATTTCACTTAAGCGGATTTGAAAATTCCATTAAGCGGAGATTTAATGCTAGAAACAGTATTGTTTTTATCTTTTGGACTTGCCTTGAAAGAAGTTAAATAAAACAACGATTAAATAACACAAAAATAATTTATTGAAAAACGAAAACTAGCAAATTTTTGTTCTGTTCGATTTAATTTTTTTTTCACTTAAGAGAGTTTTTTTCAATGAAAAATATTAAAAATTAACTAAAATAAGTTTCAGTTATCCGGGTTTTTCACTTAAGCGAGTTTCACTTAAGCAAAGTGTTTTAAGTGAAATTGGTCGGAAAATACTTGGGTATGAAAAAAGTGTTTCAGGTAAGCTGGTTTTTCTCTTAAGCGGGTTTTACTGTAACACTTTTTTTTATTTTGCAATTTCAGTCGCTATAATTGCAGATTTGTCTACTGAATTCCACTTGTAAAAGGGTTTGCTTATAAGTTTTTCAATAACACAATCACAACGGTTTTTAAAAACAGCTTTTTCACTACTTGATGCCAATTTATAGTTAAATTTTACACGCAAATTATAAAAGCATTAGGTACTTTAATAAACAAAAACGACTTCCAAATTTTTATTTACATATTTATTTATATTTATTTTTCCAGCACGAATAGAACTAATAAAGTCAAGATACAACACTATTCCCATATTCATATCTGAGTTATGGCTTAAACACATGTGCAGCATTTTCCCTGCAGCGAAATTTAATTACACAGGTTCTTATGGGAGCAGAATCATTGAAAGTCTGCATGCAGCGCTGCGCTGCACGATGTCTCTATTCCTAAATTTGCTGCCTAGTTTCATTGCAGCCATAATTGTAAAACAAAAATTCCCAAATAATTGCTATTTGGCATTACTGATATTGACAGATTGTTGACATTGTCTGTCATATTTGCGAAAAAAAAGTTTGTTTTTGTCTTTGGTGGAAAACTTGATATTGATACAATAATTGAAGAAAAAATAAAACAAATTTCATTTAGGGGCTAGTTATAGCTCATCAAAAAAGTCCATCAGAAAAATTGAAACAATCGAAATCTAAAACATTTTTCTGATGGCCGGTTATAGCTACCAATAATTTTACGTCAGAAAACAAACAATTTTTGCTGTCATATCATCAGAAAAAATTTTTCTAATCAGAAAAAATTTTTCTGATGCATTCGGAACAGAAAAAAATCGGAACACAAAAGAAAAACGAAATGGAATATATTTTGAGTGTTGGCAATCAGCTGTTCAGAAAAATTAAATTCCATCAGAAAAAATATTTAAATCCATTTTCTGAGTAAATTTAGCATCAAAATGTTGTAATTCTTTTTGTAAAAATTAGTCCAAGCAAGTATTCGTCTAATTGCATTCAAATTTTACTCAAAATCGAGTTGTAATATGGTCAAATTTGGAAGACAAAATTTTTTCTGACGGACTTTTCTGATGAGCTATAACTGGCCCCTTATGACAAAACAAATCCGTACAATGAACAAGAAGTGAAAAGAATTTGTTTTGTCTCCGACTCGTATTTTTGTTTATTTTCAGACAGATGAAAGATTGTTACTGCTCACCAGTTCCTGTTTGGGATAGGTAAATTGTATCCAACAAAGGACATTTTCTTTAGCTATACATAGCAACATCAACGCGAGGGAAACTATGTACATGTCTAGTATAGTTTTGTTTTTCATTTGTGCTTTGTATCTTCTTTTGCTTTTCCTACTTATCACCAGGAACAATTTTTGAAAGTATAGGTGCAATTCTCTTTCATTTTCTGATTAATTAAATTTGTCCACGGCCTTGAAGTTTTGTTCTGGAACAAATTATATTCATTTAAAAACTTGAGGTATTTCTCATACATGGGCAATCAAAATCAAAATTTTTCCCTTGTTTGTTGAAATATCCATTTAATTTAAAATAAACTTATAAAACTTTAAGTACAAAACAATTTAAGCAAACAAAAAGAATGAAAATTTGGCAGATGTCATTTTTTTTTGGCAGAACTAGGCATCATTAAAGTAAGGAAGTATGCACATGTGTTCTGGCTGCAGCACTGCATGCATCGCTGCGTGCAGACTTGCTGCACATCTGTTTTAGCCATTAGAGTGTAAGGACTTTGAGTACTGTTCGCCACTTTGGTTGGATCCATTCACAGTTAATTCAAAAGAAACGGTTGGTACGATACGAGCTATACTTTTTTGTGTGTGTGTACACTTTCAGTGGATACATTCCGTTCTCAAACCACGTGAACGTCGTTATGGGTTATGGGTGCTACAACAATGTGAGTTGTGAGCTTTTTTATTTTTCAGTGAGCATCTGAGCATACTTCCAGTCAGTGATGCCAGACTTTAGGCCGACAGTTTCCCACGATGATGATCAAAAATATTTTTTTTACCCACGCGCTGTAGAAAAAAATCCCTCGGTTTTTCCCACAAGAAAATGCATATAAAAACACATAAAACGTACTCGTACAAAAACAGTCTTCATTTTATTAAAACTAAAAAATAACGGAACAAACAACAACAAAAAATATGTTTACAAACATATTATAAGGTACAAAGTGTATTGGGGAATTCAATCACAAGAAAATCTGTTAAAATATTTGCATATTTGCAAAACCACAGGACTTAAAATTGTATTAAAAAAAGAACAAATGATTTGGACATGAAAATTATAGGTACATTCATTGCACGAAGAATTAATATTAATGATAAGGTAAAATAATAGGATAAAAAAAGTTGTTTAAACTGATAAAGCATATAAGTACATTTTTTTGAGTTGTGAAATGATAAGTGATCCTCATTTACAACTAAATTAAAGCAAGTAGTATTCTTTGATTGAAATGATGATCTTATAATACAGATGCTGTTTACCATTCCTTTTCCTAACCGATTTCTTTTTTTACATTTTACATCGGTTACGATTGAAAAAACTCGTTCTTCCTCCGCATTTGAGTGAGGTAGATTCAACGCTGTTTTAGTAATTTTAGCTATGTTTGGAAACAAGACTTCATCATTGAAATTTTTTAAATTGCATTTTCATGCCACATTTCATCGATGGGTAATTTTCTTAAGGAAGACTTTTGATCTTCGCTCAAAAGAATAGTCATATTTTTGTACTCATCGTTTGATTGATTTAATATGCTGGGATCGACTTTGTTTACAATAGCTGAAATAGACACACTGCTACTTTTTATTACGTCAAATGCTATAGACGGATTTAAAAATTCCATTTGAACCATTGAACTATCCTCAAATGGTAAGCGATTAACCATTTCAGCAATCGCAGTCTTATAAAATTTTAGACAGTTTTGCCTACACTCTAACCTCTCATTTGCATCGAGTTCAGCTAAAATGTTTTCAAATTCTTGGCCCATATTTATACTGTTCAAGTCATTCATAACATATCTACTAGGATCTTTTAATATAGCAAGTTGATCATCCCATTCAAGAACAAAAAATTCAGGTTTGATAAAGTTCCTAGACATTTTTAAAATTAGAAATTTGCTCTCCTGTACAATAGAAGGAACTAAAACTTTCCTGTGCTGAAAAAGAGCGTTAAACTCGTTAAAAAAAAGAAGTGAATATTTTAAGAAATAAAAGTATGCCTTAATTTTGTTACTTTCAAGGTCTTCGTGAATCTAAACAGCTTTTTTTCGTTTGTCTTCAAATGAAGCTAGTCGAAAATAAGATTTTAATACATCCCAATTTTCGAGAAGTCTAACCACACAAGAATGCATAGAAAGCCATCGTGTACTAGCTGGCTTCAGGATTTTTTTTTTACTTCGACACCGAAATATTCTTGGAATTCAACTAGCTCAGCTGAACTTTTGGCACTTTCAGAAATATATGTTGAAACTCCTCGCATAAGCTCTTCACACTCTTTTGGTAGTTCCCTGGAGGCATATGAGGCAACTAAAGCCGACGAATGACGTATACATTTCATGAGAAATATATTTGGGCATACTTGTTTTAATTTAGTGTAAAATGAATTTCGCTTACCGACCATAACAGATGCATTATCTGAGGCCATCCCAGTAATATTTGTAAATGGAATTTTTTTAGCTGTCATCATTTTCGAAAAAGCATCAAATAATGCATCTGCTCCAGAGTCCATTGCGTTTATATTAAGCATTTCTAACAATTTCGTCACAACTTTTCAATTATTGGGATCGAGAAATCGTACTAGGCAGCACAGATGTTTAGTGTTAGTTATGTCAGTGCTTTCATCAATTAGTATTGAAAATTTAGTTTTTTGTAATATATTTACTAGCTCCTTCTCCTTCACAGCAGCAAGCACATTTTTTATTACTTGGGAGCATTTAGTTCGACCCAATTTAACATTTAACAATATTTGCGAGTCGGGGAAAATGTCTTTAAGTAAAGGAATAAGATGCTCAACAATTTCAGTGGCAACGTTATGTTCAGCAAAAAAAGCACATAGTTTTATCTCTGCCGCTTTTCTTTTTTCTGTGCCTTTATCTTTTTTTGAAAATGCTGTTTTGATTCCAGGTGTTATCTTGATCGACTTTAAATTTGCTTTGTGTTTGGATCCAGTACTGTGGCGCCAGATTTCACTTTTTTGTTGTGCCGCAAGCTATACACGATGCCTTGAAGTCGTCCGTCGCAACTGGTCTCAGCCAAGCAGAAAATGTTGAGTCCTCTAGCCAGCTAACCTGAAATCGTTTCTTATTGGTCATTTTACTACAAATATTGGAACTACGTTAACTGCAATGAATTAAAAAATAAAAGAAAAGAAAACATACCTGCTCACAAAAATTCTCAATAACACAAACAAAAATAAACTTCCATTCAAAGAAATACCAAACAGTACAAATGACACAAAATTTTTATTTGGCATTTGACGTTTCTTTTGCATTCAGGCTCAGAAAAGTTAAAATGAGCGCGTTCAGTCAGAGAATCTGAAAATAAAACAAATTTTTTTTTATCAAATAGTCTGTAGAATTAAAATATCCCTTTTTTTGTTCTAGAAGGTAAGAAAACGCTCTTTTGCCCTTTAAGCTATTTTGGAGACTTGAAATGCCCACGAAATGGGTAATTACCCACAATCTGGCATCACTGCTTCCAGTGGATACATTTCGCTCTCAAATCATGTATGAATGAGATTGAGAACGAGAACAAGTTGATGTTGAAAGTTAACAGTTGCTTTGTCCCCTATTACACGTTGCCTCATGAGACATGTCTCATTTTTGACTTTCCTTTTAAATTTGCATCCCGTGAGGCAAAAGCTATTACACGTTGACTCATGTCTCATGAGACTCATGTCTCAAATTTGAAAGTTTTTCGTATTTTTTAATGCACAACACAACATAAAACGAATATGAGAAAAAGAAACGTCAAAATGAGACTACTAAAAATCAGCCCGGTACTCACCGCGAATATTTTTTTGCATCTCATTTCCTCATATCTGCTTTCTTTTTCGCACTTACATGAGCCTCGTCTCGTGAGACATCGTGTAATAGGGGACTTTGCTATTGCTAGCAGTGTTTGTTTTTGTTGAGTGCATGAAAAGGTTGCACGAGTTGAAAACTGGGAAACAAAGTGCAAAATTAACTTTAATTAGGAGACAAGAAAAACAATTATCTAGGTGGTTAGTTAGACGAGAAAATTTGATTTATTTTATAGGAAAGTTAGGCGTTCATGAACGAAATGAACAATATGACGCCTCGCCCCTGCTCACCATACGCAATTATATAGATAGTGTAAAGTGAATAAGTGAATAAAATATACTTGTTATTATCCCGTAAAAGTCCGCGTTTTTTTCTTTACCGTAGTGAGACCATCATTTTTCGGGAACGAACGTGAAAAAAGGGCCCCCAAATTGATGGTTGCCTAGGGCGCCGTTGAGGTGTAACGGAACTGCTGTTCCTAAACCACTTTATGCGATGTTATGCTCTTTAAATGAGTTTCATTGATGCACAGGACCACAACTTTACCCAAAGAAAGGTGGCTTAGGTTGTCCAGTCGGCAGAGTGCGGTTAGGCACGCTAGCGATTGCCATTAGACTTGCTCGTCGGAGGGGTGGGATCTTGCACCCGCCGCTGGACTGCCGTTTACCTTTAAACGTGCCTGAATAAATTAACAAAAATAAAAGAAAAACTAAAAAACCACTAAGAATCACCTGTCTTATCTAATAACCCTCCTTTTGGGAACTTAAGATGTATTTAGTTCCTGAGTGTAACCCTCCCACTGTTTATTGCACTAGGCAAAAACTCCATGGTTACCGTACCACTCTAGATTCACTCACGATAACCCCTATCTTGAAGTCAAGGTAAAATTTAAGCCTGACTTATCTCTCCACCGTCGAAACTACCCTTCAGCATCCCACTTCTCTAAGCTCACTTAAAAACTCAAACACTCATAATTGTGTATGAAAGCAAAACTCTAAAAATTTCATCCATGATTATAAGTCATAATATTTATTTAAATCGCAAATAGTATAATATTGATAATACATATAGATTTCATTTATGATCTCAGGTTAATGAATAAATGAACTATATATTTAAGAAAACTGACGAAATTAAAAAAAATAAACGTGTATACGCCTCAGTGATCAATTCATATTTTTCTTGATTACCTTATAGTTCTATGCTTTTCATAGAAAAAAAAAATAAAAACCAACTCTGGACATAGTTCATTCAAATTCTTAATTCTAATAATATCTAATATCTAAATAATGTTACTTTAAAAAAAAATCTACATTTAGAAAAATCGATTGTAAAAATTGGAATTGTCGTAAAGCTCTTGGAAAATTAAATAAAAGGTCATTAACCTCCTGTGTGGCTCTCTCAATTGTTGAGGTAGGTAAAGGTTTTAACGTAGACAATTTAAAATATGCAACAGTAGTTTAGTCTGTTAAATTTATGTTCATTTCTGGTAGTTCTCCGTTTTTTTTTTTCACTCAATTAATTACTTTACTTGTTCTTGACTCATTTAATCTCCTCATGCACATGTTAAACAAAAAAAAATGCTTACTCTTAAAATCTTATTAACATAGGACTCACCGATTTTCTCCTCCGGCGAAGTAGTGCGCACAACTTGCTGGTGGTTAACGGATGCAGGAATGAGTTTCTTTCTAAACTCTTATACTCTAATTAGCTAAATTTAAAAAAAAACATGTTTATCATATGTATATGTATAGGTGATCATGAATGAGTTAGAATTAATACTTATCTTATACAAATCTTTTAACATGGAGTGACCACCATTTGAGAGTACCACACATTTTCATAATAACTCAAAAAAAAACTAATATGTATAATAAATCAGTAGATCTTAGGACTTCGATGGCGATGGTTGTTTAGGTAAGTAATGGATATGATGTTGATGGCTTAAATTGGATGACGGGGTAAGTAATCGCAGGTAAGTAAATATGTATAGTATATACATATATATATTTTGTCTGGTGTGCTACCGTAGTCGAGTCAAAACTCCCACAGTACCGTACTCAATTTTAAAATCGATGATGCCTTAATTAAAACACAATTCACACTTTAAACTTGTATGTTTAAGCTGGCCTTAGTTGGACATAAGCGTGGATCCAAAGGTACCCTTGAGATCCCTCTAGTGCTTTCCTCACTGGCTGGCCGTGCGTCGACTACGACACACGTGGCCTTGGCAACCTCTCAAAGCACCAGTCAGCAAGTATTTTCGAACTTGGGAAATGTGCGTTCGAATGTCGATTGTTCCTAAGTTAGCACATACTTATGTAGTAAAAAAAAACAAATCAGAAAAATATAAAGGTGACTTTTTTTTATAAAGATTACCTTACCAGATTCGATCTTTAGTATTTCGCTTATAAGAAGTATGAGTAAAGTCTAAGATTTGGTCTTTTAGGATTGGCTTACGTCAGCCCGTGTGCACGAAGCACCTTTTTACACTCTGGGACACGGACGGAGAATGAGCTTAGGAAATTAATAATCCTATGCCTAGTATAAAATTTTGTACAATAAATAAAACTCACTGCAAAAAAATTAGATTCTAAAATGTCTTACTAATTTAGGTCCACACTCTGGAGCTTACTAAGCTCTGCTTCGCTTCAATGCGAAATTTAATTCCGAACTTTTACTTTAGGTAAAAGGTATATAATAAATTAAATATTTGTAAAACAAACTCTTTTCTTAGATGCTGTGGTCGCGATCAATTTCTTCTTACTATGTGTGACGGAGTAAGATCTTCACGTGACGATGGTTTTGGTGGAAAAGGAAATAATTTTTGTGGCGTTTACTTAGGTATGGTCACCGGGTATTAAGTGAGATCGAAACGATACTCGATCACTCAAAAAAATTAAAATGAAACAAATTAGTGGCTGCGTTCATGTATGTATATTTGAAAGAAATAAAGACTTAAGTTGTATCAAAAAAAAACTTGGTGAGGTTGTGGCCCATACACAACTTTTACATTTCTGGTATTCTTAAGCCTGAAATGGGAAAGAAAAACAAATGCCACAACTGTGTTTTTGAAGTCTATTGTTTTTGTGTGAATGATTGTAGTATAACTACTCACGAATGTCTTTACCGTGCACAATTCCTAAGTTGTTCCCGCTTAAGTCAGTGAGTTCATACAAACTATTACCTACTATCCTTTTAACCACAGCTGGGAGAAATTTTGGGCAAAGTTTTGCGTTCCTATTTTTAGTGGCATCGCTAAGGATAAAATTTCTTTTGAAAACTTTCTGCCCTACCTTGTATAGACGACCCTTGCTCCTGAGGTTGTACTTTCTCTCATAAGTTGTGTGTGTTTGCGCTAACGAGTCTTTAATTCTCTTATGAATTATATTCATTTTTGCTGATTTCGGTATAATGTCAATTTCTGGATTGTTCAGGCTTTTAAGTTTTTTAAGCAATTCATAATCCGATGCGTGATCAATTTTGCTCTGGCCAAAGAGAGCCTCATGTGGGGACATACCAATCGCGGAATGGATGGTTGAACGTAACGAACTGACGATAGACAGTAAATGTTGATCCCAATGAGATTGTTCTTTGCCTATATATGATCGAATTGCAGCTAGGATGGAGCGGTTGACTCGTTCGCTTGCATTCGACTGAGGTGCATATGCTGCTGTTCTGATGTGTCTGGTACCATATTTTGTTAAAAATCTTGAAAATTCTTTTCCGGTGAATTGCTTACCGTTGTCGGAAAGTAAGGACTCGGGTACTCCGAAGATCGAAAAGACTTCATCTTCTAAAAATCTTATCGCAGTTTCTCCAGTGGCTTTTCTTAAGGCTCTGACAAGCACAAATTTTGTCAACTGGTCAAGACAAACTACGATGTGTGTGTTACCTTTTTTGGACCTTGGGTATGGACCCAAAAAATCCACATAAACGTGTTGGAATGGCCTGTCAACCACAAACGCTTGACCCATCGGAGGTTTGAGAATCGAGTTAGGTGCCTTTGAAGTTTTGCATACATCACATTGTCCTACGAATGATTTCACTTGAGCCGCCATATTAGGCCAGTAAAATCGGTCGCGTAAACGATATAGTGTCTTTGCTATTCCACCGTGAGATGCTTTTGGAGGCTCGTGAGCTAATTGAACTAAACTTTTTGTAAGCAAGGATGGAACCCAGAGCTTCCAAACGCAGTCATCCTCGATAGGATCACCGGTACAAGGTTTCACCTTTTTATAAACATAACCATCTGATATTCGAAGATCGGGTAGTTGGTTTTGGTTTGTTTCTACGGTTTTGATTAAATCTTTATATTCGTCGGACTCAAATGCTGGGTCCGTAAGGTCGAGGTGTAGAACATCGCAAGTATTTTGTCTAAGTTTCACCGTTATACCGTCTACACTATAGATCCGTGAAAGCGCATCAGGAACTACATTTTGAGTTCCCTTCCTATGAACTATGTCAAAAGTGAAGCGTTGAAGTCGAAGACTCCAACGTGCTAATCGTCCGCTTAAGTCTTTTTGACTCTTCAGCCATCGCAAGCTAGCGTGATCGGTTACGATTGTAAAGTCATGTCCTTCTACGTAGGATCTAAACTTTTCTACTCCTAGAACCGCTGCTAAACATTCTAATTCAGTGATGCTATAGTTACGCTGTGCTGATGTAAGCTTGTGAGAAAAGTAATAGATTGGCCTTTCGATTCCATCTTCATCTTCCTGACACAGAACACATCCCACACCTGTCGTTGATGCATCGCAAAGGATCTTGAAAGGTTTTTGAAAATCGGGGTTGACTAATATGGGTGCCGAGGTTAATGCCGTTTTGAGTTCCTCAAATGCCTTTAAGGCCTCTGGCGTGAAATTAAAAGATTTACTTTTCTTGAGCGTATCTGATATCGGAGAAGCTAGAGCTGAATAATTATTCACAAAACGCCTATACCATCCAGATAAACCCAGGAAACGTCTCACTTGTCTTGCAGTCTTTGGGATGGGAAAATCCTTTATGGCAGAAACCTTATCGGGATCTGTCCGGATACATCCACCCCCTATTAAAAAGCCTAAGAATTTTAATTCTTTAAAACAAAATTTTGATTTTGTTAAATTTATGGTTAAGCCAGCGTTTTGCAAAATCGTTGCAAGCTTCGTCAGAATCTTAATATGCTCTTCAAATGTCGACGAAACTACCAACAGATCATCCAAATAAACATATATATGTTGTCTCAATTCATGTGGTACCACTTTGTCCATGAGTCTACAAAGCCTTTGTGCAGCGTTGCAGAGGCCAAATGGCATTACCGTGAATTGATATAAGGGTCTGCCAGGCACAGTAAAAGCGGTCTTTTCCCTTGAGGTTTTCTCAAGCGGTATCTGCCAAAACGCGTCCTTTAAATCCACCGTAGATATAAAGTGCGTGTTTGTTTGGCGGCTAAGCAGACCATCAACATGATGAAGCGGATATGCATCTTTTTTCGTTACTTTATTAACTTTTCTTGAGTCGAGACATAATCGATTTTTTCCAGGCTTTTGTACCAATACCATAGGAGAGCTCCAGGCACTTTGGCTTTCCTCGATTACTCCCAATGCTAGCATTCTATCCAATTCATCATATATCAGAGCCTGTACCGCCGGAGAAACCGGGTAATGACGTTGCTTCACTGGCTCAGCATCCCCTGTGTTTATTATATGTTCTTCAAGCATTGTTTTTCCAAGACCGAATTTGGCGGCGGATGGAAATAAGCCTATAACACTTTGAAGTTCCTTAGACTGATCTGGAGATAGCTCGTGAGCATTTGGATCGCGACAAGTATCTAAATCTAATGAAGATATTTCGGAAATTATCTGAGGCGCAATTTCAAAAGATCTCCAGAAATTGACACCTAGATATAGGGATTGTTCCAATGATGGGACTAAATATAAAGTGATTTGTTTTGAAATTCCTTTATAGGTTATCAAAGTCGTTAGTTCACCGATAATAGGTTGGTTCTGACCACTAGCAGTTTTAACTTTTGAATTAAATGATTTAAATGAAACACCCGCTGATCTAACAAGGTCAACACATCCGGTTCCTAGACAGCTAATGCTTGCACCGCTATCTAGGAGTCCTAACATTTTTTTACCGAAAATGGTAACGTTAGCGTATGGTCTTAGATCATCGGAGTTATGAAGTTTCGTTGAGCTTATAGCTTGATGTACTTTCCGCTTATTTCTAAATTTTTCCCTAAGTTTAGTTACGCGCTTTGAAGGCTTGTTAAAAATGCGATCTCGGACATAATAATATTTTGTTAAGCGCTCATGAAGCGACGGATGTTTTGTATGTAACTGCGAAGTTGATTCCTTTTCATTGACTTCGGGAGATGGTCTTTTAAGGATTGCAATTTTTGAACTATGATTAGGTGAATTCGGATCGTAAGGTGGTTTTAAAACTGTAAATGACTTCGAAATGTGTGGAGGCTTAAAATTGCCTATAAAGGTTTGTGTTCCGGGTTCGATTGTGGAGGGCAAAATTCCCCGGTTAGATTGCCCTGATTCCGGTTTCCCGTGCACTTTGGACATCTAACGGAAGTAGTGTTCTCCCAGCCACATTCATAGCAAAACAAGTGTCTTTGCTCAACAGGGCACCGTTTGTAGGAGTGGCCTTTTGTTTTGCAATTCCAGCAAAAGAATATAATTGGTTTTCGTGGCTGCGTAAAGGCCTCTACAGCTTTCTCATCTTGAAAATCTTCGCCCTGTACCTCTAACTCATTTACTTTAGGCTTTGTATGTGTGGTTGTGACCGGAAACGTTCTAACGCGCAGGCTTTCATATTGATTGATGCGCTTCTCTATCTTACGACAGATGTATACCATCTCTGGCAAACTCTAGGTATAAAATGTAATTAAAAGTTCACCTGTCTTTCTCTTTACATTTTGCTTAATGAGATCTATCAACTCTTGAGATGATTTTGGTATCTGCATGCGCGAATTTAGTTTAATAATATCGAGATAAAAGCTGTCGAAAGTTTCTGTTTGGCCTTGACGTCTGTCAAACATTTTCCTTGATATTTCTGTATCTGTTTCTAGTCTCTTGTATTGTTCTAAGAGCGCTAATTCTAAATGGCGCCAGGATGCACCAGGGTTAGATTTAAGATAGATCCATAACCAGGTTTCTACTTCGCCTGCGACAAAAATCTGGAAGTGCAGAAAAATGTCATCCCACGAAACTTTATATGAAGTCTTCAATCTATTTAGACGGAAGAGAAAATCTTCGATTGACATTTTTTCGTTGTCAAATTTGAGACCCCATTTCTTAAAATCGACCGGTCGAGCCCACGCTGTTGGATTCGATATTTGATGACTAGAACCTGCGGAATTTAGATTTATATTATCCAAGCGATTCATAAAGTTTTGAAAATTCTCACTTGGATGAAAGTTATCTAAGTCTTCGCGTGTACTTTCAGGAGCTTCGTTCAAAGGTCTATTTATGTTTCGAATAAGAACTGGGTTAAGAGCTGGAATTTGGTTAATATGGTTTTGATTTTCGGTTTGATTTTGAATTAAGTTTTGTTTCGGGTTAACGTTTTGGTTCAGGTTTAAGTTTGGATCTTGATTTGTTTCTTGTTCAGTTTGTAATCTGTTCTGATTTTGCTGAATGCTAACATTCCTTACCCCTAGATCTAAATCATTGATATCATCATCAGCACTTTGACGAGGTATACCCATAGCTCTTAATTCCTCTCTTAAAATCCTACTTATCCGCTGTTCTGTTTTTAGTCTTTCGGCTTCATATTCTTCCCGCCGAGCCTGCAGATCTTCAGCCCTAGATATACCTACTGCCGCGGTTACAATATTCTGAATGTATCTTTTTAGATTTTCATCTTGAGAAAGATTTGGCTGACGTGATCCGGATGGTTGTGGATCTAAGAGATCTAGCTCCTCATTTGTATTGCCTACAGAGTTCGTATTATTTTCTTCGCCCTCTACGTTCGTTTTTCGCGTGTGTCGACCTACTATTTGGGTTTTTGGTGGCATTGCAAATATTTATTCAATTTTTTTGTTTTTGTATGTCAGTAATTCTATAGGAACTTGCCTTTTTAAAACGGAAAAGGTGAGAATTAAAATTTGGGTTTTCGTAAAGAGTTCAACTCAAAACAAAAAATCTCGAGAAAAAGAAAAAAATTTAAAAAAAATAATATATACTATAATCATTAATTGTGTGCTTAGATACGTGGTAGAATTATGGGTGTTCGACGGTGAAATTGCGAAATAATCAGATGGTTATTGATTTGATATTACGTTTGTTGTTGATACTAAATGAATCTATCTTTCAAGTGCTGCAAAGAGATAAGCTAAATTTTGTGGTCATCCTCTTTGGTCACTTTACAAAAAAAAATAAATTCTAAATAAATGTATTTAAACTACAAATTGTTTCAGTTATAAAATAACTTTGTGACATTAAAAGAGTCTTATGTTAATCTTTTTCTTTGGGACTATTTTGTACTTGTTTTTTTTTTTTTTTTTTTTTTTTTTAAGGTTTTGACTCAAATCCGTAAAATTGGCTGGAACATAACTCGGGCGCAACAGACGGAGACGAGGTCTACTTGGACTGATATCTCCCGGTCGTCCGCAGAAATCCTCCAGGCCAATGCTAAACCGTAAAGTTCGAACTCTATCGTTCAGTGCTACTAAAAAGTTATAATTGAATTTTACATGAAAATTTCAGGTCACTGTTACATAAAAAAAACTTTAATCTTCTATTAAACTAACGAGGTTTATGCTACACTACGTACTATTTAAGTAACTGTACGCCTGGACAAATCCTGTTTGGTTCATAAAACGAAATTTTGATGGCTAATATAAATGTTCGTAAAAAATTAGGTTTAGATTAGTATTTAATAATTTGGATCTGATAACAAAAAAAAAAACGTTTTTAAAGGTTTTGCAACCGACTTAAAAGCTACAAAATTCTAGCCCCACGTTGGGCGCCACCTGTGTAACGGAACTGCTGTTCCTAAACCACTTTATGCGATGTTATGCCCTTTAAATGAGTTTCATTGATGCACAGGACCACAACTTTACCCAAAGAAAGGTGGCTTAGGTTGTCCAGTCGGCAGAGTGCGGTTAGGCACGCTAGCGATTGCCATTAGACTTGCTCGTCGGAGGGGTGGGATCTTGCACCCGCCGCTGGACTGCCGTTTACCTTTAAACGTGCCTGAATAAATTAACAAAAATAAAAGAAAAACTAAAAAACCACTAAGAATCACCTGTCTTATCTAATAACCCTCCTTTTGGGAACTTAAGATGTATTTAGTTCCTGAGTGTAACCCTCCCACTGTTTATTGCACTAGGCAAAAACTCCATGGTTACCGTACCACTCTAGATTCACTCACGATAACCCCTATCTTGAAGTCAAGGTAAAATTTAAGCCTGACTTATCTCTCCACCGTCGAAACTACCCTTCAGCATCCCACTTCTCTAAGCTCACTTAAAAACTCAAACACTCATAATTGTGTATGAAAGCAAAACTCTAAAAATTTCATCCATGATTATAAGTCATAATATTTATTTAAATCGCAAATAGTATAATATTGATAATACATATAGATTTCATTTATGATCTCAGGTTAATGAATAAATGAACTATATATTTAAGAAAACTGACGAAATTAAAAAAAATAAACGTGTATACGCCTCAGTGATCAATTCATATTTTTCTTGATTACCTTATAGTTCTATGCTTTTCATAGAAAAAAAAAATAAAAACCAACTCTGGACATAGTTCATTCAAATTCTTAATTCTAATAATATCTAATATCTAAATAATGTTACTTTAAAAAAAAATCTACATTTAGAAAAATCGATTGTAAAAATTGGAATTGTCGTAAAGCTCTTGGAAAATTAAATAAAAGGTCATTAACCTCCTGTGTGGCTCTCTCAATTGTTGAGGTAGGTAAAGGTTTTAACGTAGACAATTTAAAATATGCAACAGTAGTTTAGTCTGTTAAATTTATGTTCATTTCTGGTAGTTCTCCGTTTTTTTTTTTCACTCAATTAATTACTTTACTTGTTCTTGACTCATTTAATCTCCTCATGCACATGTTAAACAAAAAAAAATGCTTACTCTTAAAATCTTATTAACATAGGACTCACCGATTTTCTCCTCCGGCGAAGTAGTGCGCACAACTTGCTGGTGGTTAACGGATGCAGGAATGAGTTTCTTTCTAAACTCTTATACCTACTCTAATTAGCTAAATTTAAAAAAAAACATGTTTATCATATGTATATGTATAGGTGATCATGAATGAGTTAGAATTAATACTTATCTTATACAAATCTTTTAACATGGAGTGACCACCATTTGAGAGTACCACACATTTTCATAATAACTCAAAAAAAAAACTAATATGTATAATAAATCAGTAGATCTTAGGACTTCGATGGCGATGGTTGTTTAGGTAAGTAATGGATATGATGTTGATGGCTTAAATTGGATGACGGGGTAAGTAATCGCAGGTAAGTAAATATGTATAGTATATACATATATATATTTTGTCTGGTGTGCTACCGTAGTCGAGTCAAAACTCCCACAGTACCGTACTCAATTTTAAAATCGATGATGCCTTAATTAAAACACAATTCACACTTTAAACTTGTATGTTTAAGCTGGCCTTAGTTGGACATAAGCGTGGATCCAAAGGTACCCTTGAGATCCCTCTAGTGCTTTCCTCACTGGCTGGCCGTGCGTCGACTACGACACACGTGGCCTTGGCAACCTCTCAAAGCACCAGTCAGCAAGTATTTTCGAACTTGGGAAATGTGCGTTCGAATGTCGATTGTTCCTAAGTTAGCACATACTTATGTAGTAAAAAAAAACAAATCAGAAAAATATAAAGGTGACTTTTTTTTATAAAGATTACCTTACCAGATTCGATCTTTAGTATTTCGCTTATAAGAAGTATGAGTAAAGTCTAAGATTTGGTCTTTTAGGATTGGCTTACGTCAGCCCGTGTGCACGAAGCACCTTTTTACACTCTGGGACACGGACGGAGAATGAGCTTAGGAAATTAATAATCCTATGCCTAGTATAAAATTTTGTACAATAAATAAAACTCACTGCAAAAAAATTAGATTCTAAAATGTCTTACTAATTTAGGTCCACACTCTGGAGCTTACTAAGCTCTGCTTCGCTTCAATGCGAAATTTAATTCCGAACTTTTACTTTAGGTAAAAGGTATATAATAAATTAAATATTTGTAAAACAAACTCTTTTCTTAGATGCTGTGGTCGCGATCAATTTCTTCTTACTATGTGTGACGGAGTAAGATCTTCACGTGACGATGGTTTTGGTGGAAAAGGAAATAATTTTTGTGGCGTTTACTTAGGTATGGTCACCGGGTATTAAGTGAGATCGAAACGATACTCGATCACTCAAAAAAATTAAAATGAAACAAATTAGTGGCTGCGTTCATGTATGTATATTTGAAAGAAATAAAGACTTAAGTTGTATCAAAAAAAAACTTGGTGAGGTTGTGGCCCATACAGAGGGTTAATCTGGCCCTGGAGATGATGCTGTAAACAGAGACAATGACCCATGTGTCTCATCTCATTTTTCACTTGTTAATACATAATGATAATATATTTATTATTTTTCAATAGTTTCCATGTATTTATGTATATGTTATTATTAGTTGTTCTTTGCTTTACTCTTGTTCTTAAATTGACACGTCTAGTCAGTCGACATAAAAACTGAAGATGATGCGCACATGCATCGAAACAATTGTCTTTATTTTTAAAAATAAAAAAATCTATGCTACTTAAAAGGTGTTTTTGTTTTATTTATTTTAATAACACAGTTACATAGTAGCACTCAATAATAATTTAATAATTAAAAAATCCCATTAAGTTTTGTATGTTTTGTAACAAAGGTTTCAGGGCCAACTCTTTGCTTCTTGTTGCAGCGCAATAAGCATTAAAATCCAAATATTTAAATTTATTCGGATATCCGTCGGCACTGGCATTCGAATGAATTAAAATTATTCAAAATCGATTTACCTACCGCATACCCAAAATTTGGAGATCATGGGAGATGAAAACCATTCGACACTCATAAAAATGACAATTAGTACGTGTCAACTCCGAAAGTGGGATTTGACGCTTTAACTTGTGTCTCCTCCCACCATGCGATTTTTTTTTGTGTATGTATGCACCAACTATTCCAGCAACGATTGATGATCCCCCAAGGAAGATGACGTTTGATATCAGCAAAAACGAAGACGAGAGGGCATTGATCTCTAGCTGTACCAACGGACAACACAGCTGTTTTGATGTATGCAGAGGTCTCATTATAGCAATATGGATTATGAATTTTTAATTCCCAATTTGAAATCGCATTAAGAAGTTTAAAATTCAAACTAAATAAAACCAAATTTGAAATCCTTTTGAAAGCAAAACCTTTGTCATTTTTTTAGGAAACTTACAAAAATTAAGCTTGTTGGTGGTGATCGGTTGAAGCATTTGTGATAGACTTTCTTTTGGTGTCCTTTACCCACACCGGAGATACTTTAGATTTGATTCCGCAACGGGTTGACTGCGCAGAATACAGACCTTTGATTTTTTTTCTTTTTATGCTAATTGTGCTTGCGATAAACACTTCTAAATACCATCATATCCAACTTCAAAAATTCAGAGATCACAACAAAAATTCAAACAAACGCATCAACATCATCAGCAAAATCGTTTTATTACTTTGGAAAATAGAAAACTTAAATTAACAAAAAAAAAATAAAATCAAAATACTGAATTAAATTAAGAACATTCTAATATTCAACTTTCACCACTCCTGGCTTTAATAAATCGAATGTCTTATGTCTCGTCTCATGAAGCTGGCCAAAAATAACTGCTTCGTTAGCTTCTAGCATTTTGTGTGCTGCATCAAGAGCGTGGTCACATGCTTTTCCACCAGTTAAAATTCCCCTTATTGCAACAATTTTGGCAGAATCAAAACCCTTTGTTCCTTCAACTCTGCTCACTTCGGCTATTTCAATGGCATCTTGGAAACGATCTATTGATCCACTTGCCCTTCCGGCTGATCCAAGTGCTTCATACGCCTTGACACTGCCATCAATTAAAATTGATTTGGCTGCTTGAAATGCGTTTTCAATGAAACTGATAGCTTTTTGTGGATCAGTTTTTGCTAATATCTCGGCTTGAGCTATAGCATCGTAGCATATAGCTACACTCCATGCAGAGTATTCAATGTATTCAACAAGTCCCTCTTTTACCTTATTCAAAATAGGAGCGCTAATACCCAAGGCAATGGCAGTGTCAAATTCTTTATTAAGGGCGTCCATAGCAGCCACAGTGTCAGAATCATTGGCTGCAGCTGCTTTGGCGGCGTCAGAAATCAATTTTTCAGACGGTTCATGTTTCATGATTGTTTCTTCATCAGAACTGGAAAGATATTCGAAGGCACTTTTGGCTCCAGCCACAAAATTTGTATTAGCTGTTTCTGCAGCTGATTTGATTGCAGAATGCGCAGCCTGGAGGCACTTTTTTGTTACTTCATTATCATCAGTTTTCATACCTTGAATTGCAAAGAATTGAGCTGCGTCTAAATCATCAAACAAGGCAGTTCCCGTTTCCTCAATTTTATCAATGGCATACTTGAATTCTCCCTTATCTGTGATGTTGGCCATCGCCTTGCCTGCTCCCAAGCGCGAATGAACTGGAGTAGATGAACGATAAATCATGCCTCGAACGTCGTTTAACCCGTTATTGATGGCATTTAGTGCAGCTGTTTTATCGTCAATTTTTTTAACTAAGAGGCTATCAAACAAATCAAATGCTTCGTCTAGCGCATCGGCAATCAATTTCACGGTTTTTCCCCAGCCCTCTTTAAAAACTTGAATAGATTTTCCAAGCTGCCCAGCTCTACTATGGCTATCTGCAAACATTTCGATTTCCTTGACGGCATCTAATGCCATCGAAATTACAATATTTCCATCTCCACCAACTGCTGCCTTGCTATCAAACTTTTCCTTGGCATTCGGAAACGTTTTCAATATTTTTTCACTTAAGTGGTGATTAATGGCATCAGCTTGGTTCACTACTGCAACGATTAAGACCATTGCTGCCACGAGCAAACAATATTTTTCAAATCCCATTTTTGGGGATAAATTACTGAATTGCTTAATGAAATATAAATAAGAACTGATATATTAAAACGCTATCAACTTACCTTTTATACCTTGAAAACGCTTAAAACAGACATTTCAAAAAAAATAAAAATCAAACTTTAGGCATGTGTAGGTTTATAGGAAACAGCAACAAAAACAAACCTATAACCGAAAAATGTAAATATTAGAATAATTCAAGAATTGAACAGCTGCAAATTGTTTAAAAAAATGATTGAACTGTGAAAAAAGTCAATACATACACAAAAATTAAAAAACATTAAAGAAACAAAGCAGTATTTTGTTTAAAACAAAAGAATTTTTGGTTTCAAAATGTCATAAATGACGCCAACGCCTTTTCTAATGAGCAAATATAAAATCTGCTGTTGTTTTCCGAACTTCCAAATTTTTATTTTTGAAGTCGAAAAAAAAACAAGTATGAAACCATTTACTGTCATTGACAATGTATGTTTAAGTATTTACATAACTGGAATCTAAAAAGAAAAAAAGAGGGGAACTTGAGGAGAGATGAGTGACCTTAAGAGGGTCTAAAGTCGAAATTTTTCTGACAATTTCATTCAAAAGAAGAAGGCATGGAAAGTAGGAATGGCTACAATATCAAACGTGCCTTTGGAGAATTCTTGATCGAGTACTGTTTCAAAATGTAATGAAAAGTATAGAAGACCACTAAATATGAAAACCTTTCACGCAGGTTGATCGTGGAATTTTTTTTTTTTTTTTTTTTTATAATTCATTTTTATTTCATTCAATCTTAAAACTATCTTAAAGCTAGACAAAAATTCATAAAAACTAGCCTAATTATCCAATAACTTAAAACTAACTTACTGGCCCTATGCGGGCGCTCTAAGCTAAACTCTATCTTAAATCTAATGCCTTTCGGCCTAAAAAAAAAACTATTTTTAATTCAAAAAAAACTATATCTATTTTTTTTTTTGTTTTCTCGAGAAAATTTAAAAAAACTCGGATTCATTATCTTTTTATATTTTTTATATAAAACTTACAGACTAAAGTAAAACTAATTAAAAACTACCTAAACCAACTTAAACTACTTAAAATAAACTAAAACTAAACTAAAACTACTTAAAAACTAGAACAGCCACAGCAGCAGATTTTTTTTTTTTTTTTTTTTTTTTTTTTTTTTTTTTTTTTTTTGATAAATACATTGGAAGAATGTATCTACTTAAATTTTTTTTTTTTTTTTTTTTTTTTTTTTTTTTTTGTTTGTGCCACCCTGACTGTTCCTACCTAAGAATACCCTTAAAACTATGTAAGTCGGCCAAGACAACTTGTCAACTATCGCTATCAATAGACAACCACCAAAACTGGTTCTCCTGTCGTATCCTGTCTTTCAGGTCCCGATCGGACACAGTCCTACTGAACCGAAGTCGCTCAGCTCCTTCTTGTGCGAGGACGTCTCGACTATAAAGGAGCCGCCTATCCACAGTACTATGGCCGACGTGGTAGATTAGCGGAACCGCCTCTCTATCCTGGATCAACCCTATACTATCTAAATAGAGGAATGCATTAGGTGCAATATGGCCACTTAAACGCACACTCTCAAAGTATTCTGTGTTGGGGTAGTAAGCCCCAAAGATTAAGCTATTTGCTGAGGTCATCGCTCTCGCAATGTGACTCCGAATCAGCTTTATCAAAAAATTATCTATTCTGTTAATGTTGGCTCCGTTGTATAGAGTCCTGTTGGAATAGTAATGTTTGTACTCCGATTCTGGTGTTCTGTGTAATCCAAGACAACGTCTAAGACACTGCCTCTCAAACACCCGAATCTTTTCCATTTGAGATGGGGCAATGTTGAACCACACCGGGCAACCATAGGCAATCATCGGCCGGATGAGGGCCATGTAGCAAATCACCTTCACTCTGGTGTCAAGCCGGCTGCTGTAAAACAACCGTTTCGTCAGGGCAAAAGCTCCCCTAGCCCTGTTCAGAGCAGCATTTATATGTCTGTCGAAATACAAATACTGATCCAACCAGATGCCAAGGTACTTTACCACACTTCTGCTCGCCAGTGGTTGCCGGTGCGGCCCCACGCTCATCAGCTTACGCTAGTTTTTTCTAGTATCCCTAGGGGCTCTAGCCAACGGAGTCCTAAACAGAATCGTTTCACATTTCTGAAAGTTGATTTTCAACTTCCAGTCATCACAATATCGCTGAATCTTGTCGAAGTCACGCTGTAAGAGAATTCTGATAACCTCAACTTTTGTAGCTGTTCTGTACGCTATTAGGTCATCGGCATACGCAATTGCCTGAGTTAGACTACTTATCAGATCGCTGGTGTAAATGCTGAATAGAATCGGCGAGTTCACCGCTCCCTGCTGAAGACCATTCTTGATATCGAAGATTGCGGTAGAAGTTACATTGCCACTTTTGACAACAAACTTTCTACCATTGAGCATGTCATAAAGCATATATAATAGTGGTTTACTTATGCCGAGCCTAGTCAATTTTAGATAGAGACCCTCTAACCATACGGTGTCGAAAGCCTTCTCCAAATCAACCAGACAAGCACCTGTACATTGATTTTTAGTTTTGTTCCATTGGATATCAGAAACGAGTTTAGACGCAGCATGAATGGTGTCATGTCCCGCCTTAAACCCGAACTGATTATCCGGTATGATATTATTGTCCTCCACCCACTTGGACAGAGCTCTATTTATGACTTTCTCGAATACCTTGCTGATACTCGGTAGAAGACTTATCGACCGGAGATTCGCCGGATTGGAGTTGTCCTTTCCCTTTTTCGGGAGAGGGTGAACCACAGCTGTCTTCCACCGCCCTGGATAATATGCATTATTCAGTGCGTTGTTAAACAGTGTGGCATAAATGTCAATTGCTTCCTTAGGTAGATGTCGAAGTACAATATTGGATATACCATCGACTCCTGTTGACTTTTTCCTCTTTAATGAATCGAAGATGAGCTGGAGCTCCATCCTCGTAACTAACAGGGAACTACTCCCCTCTTGCACGGCGATGGTGGCATTCGCCAAGTTTTCTTCATTGAACCGGATGAAACCTAGATTCTCTGATCGCCATTGCGTCATTTCATTACGAAGATAGAAGTGATTGAGTAGAGCTCTGTTTTCCAGGTCGTGGTTGGGGTGGATGCTTGCATTCACCTTATACACTTGCTGAAAAGCAGCCCCCACAGCCTCCACTTTCTCCAGCGGATCCTCGACAATAAAGAGGTCATCGTCCAAGACCGCGTCATCTGGATCTATCCCTGCTGTCAGAAGTACGTTTCTGTTTTCTGTCGTTCTCTGGAGCTTAAGACATGGAAGTTCGTTTTGATCATTCCGTCTAAATATCTTGTTAATTTGTGGAAACATACTCGGGTCGCTAGAGTTAACGGCCCGAATTTTATTGTTCCAATACAAATTAATAGACAACCTATAATTTTCTTTGATCAATTGGTTGATGTTTTTGATTGACGACTTCAGTGTCCTAATCTCCAGATCGCGTGAGTCAGTAAACCGTCGGTACAAGCGTTTAAGTCTTGTCAGTAGTCCACTTTTTTGTCTGTGTAGTGCATCAATTGTCGCGTTACGGTACATGTCGGTTACGTTACGTTCTCTGTATTTTGGTATAGTTCTGTTCATAGTTCGTAGGATTGTTTCGTCCATTTGTTCTAGGTATTGGTCAATTTCGTTGTTTGTTAAATTCCTGTTATTTGGTGGGGATATATTATTGGCACGAATTTCGCTTGCTAAAGCGTTGGTAAAGCGTGGCCAGCGCATCTTACTGTAATTGTAAGAATACGCAGGTACATACTCTTCCAACTCTACGAGCTCGTTCGGCAACTGTATTACTGCGGCAAAGCCACAGTGGTCGCTGTCATATTGATCGTGGAACTCCATGAAAGTCCATGGTCCATGGTTGAAATGGAATATTGTTTCACTACTAATTACATTGCAACAAAAAAGTTAGAGTGCTTCTACCAAGGTTTTCTTGCAACGACAGCAGCGGAAGAATTTGTTGGATAAGGTAGATTCAATATAGTAACGTAGTGGACAAGTGGTTTATTTAGTTTTTTTTTAAATTCTTTATTAGGTAGATGTAGCAGTGGCGTAGCGTAAGGGGGGCGGGGGGTGGGCGGTCCGTACACAAAGTCGGCGGTATGTACACAAAGTCAAATTAAGGGCTCGGTGTCAGAAAAAAAATCATTTTCATGTCCTTTTTAATCGTTTGGCATCGCAGCCATCCTTCGATGATTTTCATACTCTCACGTGACAGATAGGGCACATGCACACGCATTAAGAGGCAAAATTTTGACCATTGACTATTAACGTTTACCGTCTAATCGTAAATTAATATTTCAAACCACATAATTTTGCTCTTGTGAAAATTTACCACAAAATGAACAAATATCACCGAACGTATTCTCGAATAATCAAAATCTGTCAACCTCAAGAAAAATAAAACTTTTGCAACCAATTTGAGTGTCACTGTAATCCAGATGCTCCAATACTTTATCAGCGCTATTATGTGCACTCTTATTACTGCCTAGTTTATACGCACTATTCCTTTGTTGTTGTTTACTGTGTAAAATTTTACTGCGCTGCCTATAAAATTTCCAATAAAAAACGACTAATGATGTAAATTTGAAATTTTCCACCCTATCTGTGGTTCGTCGTTGACCGCTTTCGTGAATTCGTAGACGGTGAGTAGGGCCGTAAGAGTGCATTTTGTATTGTCGCGCTGATCGCGAAACTAAAACAAAACGTTCCGAAACTCTCGCGAAACTGAAATGGAGTGTTCTGAAACATATGATATGCATATGCGAGATATGATAAGATAACTAGGATTCGACGGAAACGTTATTCTAGTCTCAGGCAGCTCAATGTTTTTGCTCCCTCCCACATCACAGAAAGTTATTTCGATTGTGTTGTTTATAGTTTAAATACTGTTGAATCTTCTAAAACTAAGCACTCAACCTTTGAACTAGTTTTTGAAAATGAAAAGAGTTAAAGGAAGCGGCGCGGAATACCGCAAGAAAAAGGCTAAGAAAGAAGCAGACGCGAAGACCCGAAATATTTCAGTTCTAGTTCTGGTTCAAAAGCTACGTTAACGTCTTTGGCGGCATCCAGCAGCAGCGGAAGTGATTCCAATGTAAGTAAGATTCCTCCATCTACAATCGTGAGTGGCCTAGAATTGTCCTCCGGCCAATATTCATGGGAATGCATAACTTATTTTACGGGCAGAAGAAAAAGACGTGCCGTCGAAGTTGGAAGTCGTTCTGGTCCCACCACAGAGCAGGGTCAAGACGAAGGCGACTCACCAGTAGTATCTCAAGCATCTAGTCACAAGCCTGCAGAAAAAGTGAACCTCGTGAAGCTGTAAAGACGCTTAAAAATAAGTTTGTGGAAGTTCTTGAGGTACTGGAAGAATTGACGGATCGGTAGCCAGTCTTCTTCTGACAGTCAGGCAGTCATTCAACTTCCTCACTTTTCTTGACTTTTGAGCTGCAGAGCTACCTGAAGAAGAAGACGCACAGATTTACCTGCAGCAATGTGGACTGAGTGTGGATAAGTGTGCTCAGAAACTCTGCGTTTTAAAAGCTCTCCTGGTGGAGAGCAGAGACCGTTTCGTCCAAGCCGCAATCGACTTTTCTAAGACTTTTTGGAAAAAACTCGGAATCGATCTCTAAACGAGTACAATTCGCAGGAAAACACGCATGAATGGAGATGAATCCGCAGATGCAGCTTTGTCTCACGAGCCTCATTCGTAAGGCTCGTAAAATCCGTTTATGAAACCGCTAATTCTATTTTACTTTCAATAAAAGATATCTACTTCATTGCCTGTGAAATGATGTCTCGAAATTTAATTTTAATTTAGTATTAAATGGGGGCGGCAAAATGGGTCTCCCGCCCCGGGCGCCGAGATGGTACGCTACGCCACTGAGATGTAGATAGTATTTGAGTGAATCAAAACTGAAGACTAAAATAAAATTATCAAATTATCTTCAAGAGAAGCATGTATAGCAGCCAAAAGTGCTGCATTGCACAATAAAAGGTATGCTGATGTTTGAATAAACAAAAGCATACATTTGATCCGATGAACCAACACTTTAAGTTGACACCTACTTTTAAAGGGTCAGGATGTGACTATATGCTTCCGGTCGATAGAAAATATTAAAACCAAAATATTGCCATCATGTCAGACAGCCAGGCTGCACTAAAAGCACTAAGCTTCTACACCATTTCCATGGTAATCATAATCCCTTGAGCGCGGGTAGATTATAAAAAAAAAAAAAAAAAATTAGTTCCAAACCCTCTGGGAGTACGTGATAAATCTTAACGAACTGAGCCAGAACTACTTAGCAAAAATAGGTAAATCGACACCCCTTAAGCTAGCCCTAAACGACGAACATGCTCGCCGAACTTGTTCGTTTGCGTTATCCCCTACACGGCTAACACATTTGGCGAACATTCATTTCGTGTTGATTTTTCACAGTGACGCACAGAGACGCACAGTGGTTTGGCTTGTATAGGAGAGCGGAAAAAATTTTGTTGAATCTGAATTGTTCAACGGATTTAAAAGAAATTTGGCATGTTCAAATCAGTCTAATACATATTTGATCAAAATTTTGTTAAGAAAAAATATAAAAAAAAAGTTAATAACATTTTTATAAAATTGGAGGGTTTTAATGTTTGTATAAGAAAGCGGACACAAATTTATAAAATCGAAACTGTTCAACTGTTTAATTGAAATTTGACACACATGTTAAAATTAATCTTATACATATTTAATCAAATTTGGTTATGAAAAAATCATTTAGTAAGAAAGTTATTGAAATTTTTCAAAAATTGTAGTTAAAAGTTAAAAAAAATTTCGGGCAGAAATAAATGTTTTCGCAAAAATCGAATTTCTCAGACCTGGGTCAATGTAATGTATTAATTTTATTTTTTGAATAAAGGTAAACATTTTTTCTAAAAATAATGGACTTAACCAGTTCGTTCTGACAATAAGTATGGATGAAATCAAAATTTTTGATAAACACCACTGGCAAGACGAAGTTTTTTGAAACTTGATTCAGTGAGACAATTTTGAACATAACTCCCACATCTGCAAGTATCTGCAGCTGATTTTTTCTGTGCTTTAACTTGAAAGTATGAAGCATACGCTGCTATAATTCGTTGCTTGGAGTCTCTTGGAACTTTTTTAAAATCAAAAAGTAAAAAAAAAACATTTTTCCTCAGTACCAATGTTTCAGGCTACTTATAGAAGGCTTCTTTTATAAATTATCATTTTTTTTTTTATTTTTTAGATACTCAAAAATAGAATTATAAAATGAGATAAGAAGTTACAGAATTTATTTAAAGGAACTTCGGAAGAAGACATCTAAAAGTTTGTTATAAATATGGTTCGCAACTTGAATAAAATTATTTTTCAAATTTGAGGGCTTTTAAATCAGAACATACAAAATATATATTTTAAAAACAACTTTTAATTCATACGTTCGAGTTACCTAAGAGTACTTAAACATAAAGCTAAAAAAGCTAGATATGACTTTTTCCAAAGACTTTTTTCGGCTCTCAGACCACTGTGCGACGGTCACAGCAAAAAAAAAGGGTTTGCTCGCGAACATGACCCTACACGGCGAACATCGAAGCCAACGAACACGAAAAGATCAAAATTTTTCGCCAACAGCGAGCGGCTCGCAAACCAGTCCCTACACGAGAAAAACATAGCGAGAAGCGAGCACGAACAAGTTCGGCGAGCATGTTCGTCGTTTAGGGATAGCTTTACAGGTCCAGAGCCCTACTGCGGAATAGGAGAAAACGTGATCAAAAATAAAATCAAAACGGAAGAGGAGGCAAAAAGATCAAAAATCTGGAAAGAACTCCCTAAGCTGAGACAGGCAAAACTTCTGCTCGGGGACTACAACCGAGAGCGTTTTCTAACCTGCATTAGCTTAATTAGAAACAACCTCAGGAAAATCACAGGGCTTCTCACAGGCCACTGTAAGTTGAGAAGACACCTTAACATCCTTGGCCTAGTGAACAATGCGTCTTGCACATTCTGCAACACTCACGAAGAGACACCTGACCACATACTGGGGAAATGTGATGCACTCATGCATCAAAGGCATAGGTATCTGGGCAAGCACCACTTAAAAGAGAGTGAATTATCTTCCCTTAAAATACTCCAAATACTTCGATTTCTCAAAGGAACAAACTTGGAGGAAGAACTGTGATAATGTGCTAACCTCATCCAGTTCTAGATGGGGGCACAATAGATCTTTAGGTCGCAGTGTTTTTATAACCCAATTTATTCATTCATTCATTCATATGCCTCCGGTTGCTGAAAAAAGATGGTGTCGGATGAACCCTCATGGGCCAACAGCAACCCTTATCATCCAGCTATGTTTAAGGGTTTCAATAAACTAGCATCGGGTTATATGGCAGAGTGGCTTGGGAACATCGTGACTTACAACTCCCAACCATTCCTGTAAGTTTGATGTAGGAACCTACATTCAGCAATAGTGTGTCTAATGTTGGTTTCCAAGCGCTCAATTTTTTCTGGTTTATCGGTGTAAACATCCAACCGACTTTTAAAATTCCTCTAACTGAAAGTTTCCGATCATGCGAAATATCTTACCGTGATCCTGGATAGTAAATTATGGATTGCAGTCTCAACATTAAAGAAAGAACGAATATTTGGTAAAACCTGGAGGCCAAGCCCAAAAATTATCAAGTGGATGTACATGGCCAAAGTTCGACCTGTACTGATATACGATGACGTAGGCTGGTGGAATGCATTGGACAAACTTATCAACCTTAAAATCATGACAATGTTAAAAAGGATGGCATGTATTGGAACCAGTGGGACAAATAGGACCACCCCTACAGCGGGTCTGGAAGCTATACTTAACTTAAAACCCATAGATCCATTTATACAAGAATCGGCACCAGAGCGTAATAAGCTTAGCGAAACTGGTACCTCGAGACACAATGCCATGCGCAGATTCTACAGAAATCCACGGGAAAATGGGTATGTACTGACTACATAACACCCCGTTTAGACTCCTACTATAGTTGTTCATGACAATATATTCCGACGGCGACGGCTCCAAGATGGATACTGGTGTTGGTGCAGAGTTCTTTTCAGAAAACATTTAACTAGCCAGCTTATTCAGACCTCCAAATTATAGCAGTGAATTTCAAGCTAAGTTCCTGGTAGTGACGAAAGCTGCTAAACAAGTCTATATGAAGACAATACCATAAGCTGATATCACCTTTTTTATTGATAGCCAAGGGGCTATAGCAAAGCGATTTCTGACATTGAAATCAAATCGAAGCTTGTAACTTGCTGTTGCGAAGAGCTAAGGAATCTTGGTACACAGCACAATATAAGGCTCTGTTGGGTTCCTGGTGACAGTGGTGTCCCAGGTGAAAGCGCTGACGAACTGGCATGAATAGGATCGGCACTTGATCTTAATCAGGCACATCCAACAGTTCAGGTCTTACACTCTAAGCTTAAACAGGTAATTGAGAGTAGGGTTCTAGTTGCAACAAACAAGAGAGGAAATTTGTCTTATAACCACAAAACTATGGCCCGATATATCATCCAACTGAGTAAAAAGTGTCGTTCTCTTATCGTGAGCTCTTATCATGAGCATCACCACCGGATACAACCAACTGGATTACCACAAGAAAAGAATGAAACTCAGTATGGACAAATTAGCTCACTGCCTGTGTCACTGCTCTGCGCTATATCGTCTGAGAAACAGGCACATAGACAGACACTTCTTTAACGACTTGGCTTGAAATCTCCTAAATTCTATCAACCAGCTGACCACGAGATGGAATTGTCTTACCCAGTTTGTCGAAAAAGGTGAATAAAGACTAGAACCGTCTTTCCTAGTTTGCCGTAAGGTAAACTAAGGACTAGGAGCGTCTTTACTAGTTTGCCGTAAGGTAAATAAAAGATAGGAGTGTTTTTTCTTGTTTGCCGTAAGGTAAACTAAAGACTAGGAGCATCTTCCCTAGTTCGTCGCAAGGCGAATGAAGATAGGAAGCACACTAAGTTGTTGGTTACTACTTCGGCTAACTTCTTGGTGTGCGTATCCTAAGGGTTGACAGGCCCAGAGTTTTGCAGGAACTCATCTGTAAGTGACCTCGGTTGCGAAGCTCAATCGGAAGCTATATTCTGGTACCACGGGAGATAGTGCCCAGAAGATTGAGGGCTGATGCGTCATTGGACACTTGGCTCGTTCCTACCACTCTCCTCAAACTATCTTTACGATAGTGAGCTTGAGGGCTGTTGCGTTTGATTGGCCCATGCCTACCCTTCTTTCTTCAGACTATCTATGAGGTAGGCCCCCTTGTGGGAGTATCGTGGTGGTTGTGGTTTATTCCGAATGCGGAGACATATGGTTTTCAGGATTCTTTTCTTGAATTCAAGAGGTGTTAGATAGACCTCGCCTCCTAAGCAAGATGTGTGCATATGCTGCAACATATCACAACTTGCGACCGAGATAGCTTGCTATGTCGGGGTTAATGGTCAGGACCCAATCTGACTCCGATGCAGGTAGGCCTCCCGTGGGATTGAGCCGTAATAGGCAGGTGCTCACGTTAAACAAAAGACGATCTTGTGCCAACATATTGTTACAAATATCACCAATTAAGGGGAAAAAGAATCTTTGTAAATAAGAAAAACAATCTCGTTTACTATAATAAATTAATTTTTAAAAATGACAGGCTTACAGATCCGTGGTTTCCGAATGCAAATAAAACTATTTCATTCCTTCTCGACGGGACAAAAAACCAACGAAACGTCGAGAAGGAATGAAATAGTTTTATTTGCATTCGGAAACCACGGATCTGTAAGCCTGTCATTTTTAAAAATTAATTTATTATATTAAACACCAGATCACCAATTCCAACAAATTATCTCGTTTACTTTCAAATAAATTTTATTAAAAAGCTCCTGGTTCCCGAAAGGTTTGTTTGATTCTTTGTTGATATTTGCAGAACGTGTGTTAGCTGCCTTAAGAATCGCCAAAGAAAGAGAGCGCGGTTCATTTTATGCCCGACTTTTATTGGATTCCAAATTTCCCACAAATATCCCTTTCAACTACTGTGGTCGTCCTCTTTGCAGTGTATGTGTGTCTCCTATAAAATCCAATCGACAATTCTCCTTCGTCATGATTCAGGATTGAATCATTTTCGCAGCAATATTAAATAAAACAAATTTGGTGGTGTAACAGCTCGAAGTGAATCAGGGCCTAGTGACTTACAACTCTCAACCATTCCTGTGTGCGTTTTACCAGGAACGGAAGGGACCTACAATTTTCTGCCGATTCCGAACGGCACAGCACTTTCCATGACAAGAGATACTCTTGGAGAATTTGTCAATTCCTCGCAAGCGGCAATACACCCCTGAAAAAAAACTTTCTTGCAGCGGCTGAGAATCGAACTCGAGACCTTCCGCATGACAGTCCAACGCACTAACCATTATGCCAAGGGGATTATTATCAACATAAATTAACTCCGGTCGCAGATTCGGACTCATAAGACTTCGTAGTGTCGAAATAGCCCTAAATTTTATGTTAATATCACCATAATTTATATAAGCTTTTGGCCTAAGCCCTTTACCCCAACTCTTTGTAAATTTGTAAAAAAAAAAACAAAAAATAAAACTTCTGACAAATTTTTGAAAAGTTTGCTCCGTTTTTTTTTATCTTATTCAAGATTGAATCAAACATGAATTTTCAGAACGATTTCTAATAAATTTCGATAGTAAAAGCTCACCTTAAAACCTCTTTCTTTCTAAATTTTAGTCAAAACAAAAATTTGTAAATCTTTTTTAAAATTGTAATTTATATTTATCATAAATTTTTAGAAAGCTTCCTCATAAATTTTTACCAAATGTGAATAAAATACAAATAACACAGCTGTAACAGACTTAAAAGCAGCCTTAAGCCCCTGAATCTGCACGTCTCCACCAAACTGTAGTCCAATAGATGTTAGTTTTTCTGCAATTTCGATATCCGCCAAAGCTGAAGCAACCCCATTTTGAACTTTTACAATGGCAGATGCAATTTTGTTGATCTTTTGATTTCCTAATATGGTTGCAGCTTCATCTAGTGCCTGGCATGTTTTATTACCAGCATTTTTAAGTGCCATCTTGAGAGCCCTCACACCTGCCTTAAATGTAGCTATGGCAATATCGGGTTCATTCAAAGCCAATTCTGTGGCAATATAAATTGCTCTTAATGCTGATGTTTCGCCAGCAGCAGCAGCTTCGATTCCACAGATAAGACCCTCCTCAATTTTATAAATAGCATTTGTAATCGGACCTTGACTTATAAGTTGAATAGCTTGTTCAGCATAGATTCTAATTGCACTTGTAGCTGCTTTAGCTTCTGCACTTTGAGGAGTTCTTCGAGTTGCACAAATTCGTCTATCTTTTTTAATTGGACCCGTGACATCATCTGAAAGGCCCTTGAAAGCTGACTGTGCAACTAAAACGAGGCTTGCGAGAGCTGCTTCGTAACCAGTTGTTGCTGCTTCCCGAGCAGCATCAAGTCCTTTGGCAGCGGCAGCTAAATTCGATTTTAGTCCATGAGTTGAAAAGGTCTCAGCAGCCACAAGACTGGCTATTGCATAACTTCCACCATGTTGCACAAAATCTATCACCAATCTGAGCCATTCTTTTGACCCACCTCCAGTTATTACTCTCGCTGTATCAAATGAATAAACCAGAGGCAATCTAGCAGAATAAATCAACTCTTGAGCAGTTTTCATTCCTTCTTGAATAACTAATATAGCTTCCTCTGGGTTATCACAAGACTTGTCTACGGCACTCGCAAATGCCTTATCAGTGGCATCTGAAGAAGCTGCAACTAAATCTATTGCACACTTTAATCCTGCTTCTATTGCAACTACTGCCATTAATGAGGCTCCGCGTTTTGCACTTGTAGTTGCATATTTATGAATTGCACTAATGGCCGCTTCTGATTTTGATTTCCCTCCAATTATTCCAACTGATTCGGAAGTGTCAGTCACTTCGTCCCCACTGTCAAAGGAAATTCCCGAAGATCTAGGTGTTCGTCTTGTTTCTTCAAAAACTTCTCTGTAGTCGATAAGGCTTTCTCCAAACTCTAATCCGATTGCAAAAAAACTCAAAACCGAAAATGTTATCAGAAGCAATGTATTCGGGAACGTCATCCCTGATCGCGATGTATTTGTCGACTTATCTTTAAATAATTGAAATATTTGGCTTTTATACTTGTGGTGATGTTAAATAGAATTTATTGTAAAACACGTTAGTCATAGTCAAATAAGCTTTTGATTTGTGAGACTGGGATTATTTTATTTGAGAAATACATGCATTTTAAAAACCACACTTTTATCTTTTTGATAAGAAGACAAAAGATTTAAGATTAATCGCAGAGTCAAAGTCAAAGTCAAATATTCTCTCATAGGTAAAATGACTAAAATGCCAAGGAAGAAGGTCTGAATGAAGTCGTGTTACAAATCCTATTTTTGTTTTCGTAAATAAATGTCAGTTCAACAATGCAATCCAGCAAACTCAACATTTTTCTTTTGAATCAATATTGATAACAGAATTTGCACATTTCTGTGGCAACAAGGAAAAACCTCATAAGACAATACTTGCAAGGCTTTCAAGAGAGCATTTAGAATGTATGCTTTACTATTACAAATCCGTCCAAAGAATTGTTCCTCATTTTCCATGCAGTGAAATCGTTATTAAGGGTGATTACAATGTTCACAATTCTTCGTGCTATTCTGGTCAGACAACACCCCAAGAACTTTGTCGAAGTTTGACTCAGCTCGTTCACGAGCTTACTTGAATTCCTGACGTTGCAGGTCAATCCGCCAACACTCTATTAAATCTATTGTTACTTACCTCAGTCCCTCACAAATACACTATAAATATATCCCTACTAGGCACATCAGACCATTGTGTCATATCTGCTAATTTCCCGTGTCAACAGATACCAGTTAGAGAAATAACAACCAAGAGAACCGTTTGACGAGAAATCCAACTGGGACGGTCTCTGGGACGGAATGAGAAATTTTATCCCGAGTAGGGAAGAACCTATCAAGCCGAAAGAGTTTGATTCGAGCACTAAAGAGGTTATTAGGGTCAGAAAAGTAAGCTCCCGAAGTTACTCATATAAGGCCAACCCTACTGAGGAAAACTGGAATAAGTTCAAACAAGCTTAAAAAGACCTGTAATAATCATATTCAAAGAACCAAATTTTTGCATGAGCAAAAATTACGGCAAGAAATTTTTTTGCTCATTTCTAAAAAAACGTACGAAACACTACTTCGTCTTTGGTTCCTACTATAATTGATAAATTGATAGCGTTAATGATTCTATATGACAAATCTTCTTTCGCACTCGTTCAGTTGCAACAATGCTGAAAGATCTCAATATATAGAAATCAGGTGGCCGGGTAGTTCGGCCCAATTGTTCTGAAGAGGTGTTCATTAACGCTGGCCAAACTATTGCCTAAGCTTTTCCATCTGTCCTACTCACCTGGCCTCTTTCCAAGTGGATGAAAAACTGCATTGGTCCAGCGTGTCCCTAAAAAGGTGAATACTCTTCCCCCTTTAACTATCGTCGCTTTTCAAGGTCTTGGAAACGCTGATAAATTATCAGCTGAAGAAATATCTCGAAGAACGAAAGCTTCTTAATAGGTCCACTGGTGATCTGATGGTATATCTCTCCGAGAAGTGGCACAAATCTTTTCATCGTTTTGGAGAAACTAAGATTATTGCTTAATATTTCAAAGGCATTTCATAGAGTTTGGCATTAAGCTCTGTCATCGAAAATGCGTGCTTTTGATATCGACGAATCTCTTCTTCGATGGATTGGAAATTACCTTTCAGGCTGCTCAACACAAGTCGTATTGGATGGTCTCAAGTCTGATATCCACAAAATAAACGCTTGTGTACCCCAGGGCACCGTTTTGTGTCCGACTCTATTTCTCATGTTTATCAACGATCTCCTATCTGAAACTTCTAATCCATTAAATTCTTCGGAATTTGAACTTCAACGGCAGCATATGATAAGTTCTTTAAATTCTGATCTTATCAGCATTGTTCATTGGGGAATAAGAAACCGTGTAGAATTTAATGCTTGAAGAACCCAATGCTGTCTTCTATTATTAACGTGAAATCATCCCCTTGTGCAATTATCCATGAGTGACACTTGCATTGAGAAAACCGGACAGCTTTCGGTTCTTATTAACATTTTTGGTATTCTCAGACAATCCTCATAATAAACCTGACAACAAATTCACCACAGTAAACTGAATCTCAACACATCAACATAAAATAAAAATAAAAACAATTATCAAATTCACGAGGAATTCAAGAAAAAAATGAAATAATGGAAGGCAATTTTGTATTTTTAAAGAAAAAAAGACGATTTATAAATAAATCTTGATTAAATATTTTAGTAGGAGATTGTCAGGTTTTCAAGCAAACAACCCATGAGCAACTTGAGCACTTCCTTGGATTCATAAGAAAACACCCGGAGCTCATGGCCAACAAGAATGACCCAACAAACGCACAGCGTATAAAAGAACTGTGGGCAGAACTGGCTGTAGAGCTCAATTCTTTTTACGGTCCGACAAGAACTGGCGCAAGTTTGAAAGAGGTAATAAAATGCACCATTGTTAATTTTTATATTTTTAAATTTCTTACCCAACTTTTCTGAGACCCCTAAAATCCTTTTATATTAATAATACATTTTGTTTGTATCCTATTCCTTAACACATTGGAAGCACCAGCTAAGGTCAACAGCTAGGAGAGTCAAGGTGCAAGCGCAAACAACTGGTGGCGGTCCTCATTCCAGTACCAAGTTGAATAAATTGGAGGAGATGGCTCTTGAAGCACTTGGATAAATTGCAGTTGATGGACTCGTTGATTTGCCAACATTAGGCTTAGACAACTGTGGCAACGATAATTTTTCAGCACATCCATCGCAGGTTCATACATAAATAGTTTCATGTTTTATTTAAGTCTAAAATAATTATTTTTAATAATTATGTACATACATTCAGGAAGATGAAACAAAGACAGAGTACTTGGAATCTGAGTCGTTGATTGACTATCTCAAGTCAGCCCAGGAAGCTTCGAACCAAAAGCAAATAGTTCCACCAAGCCTACCAGTTGAAAACTTTCCAGAATGTGCAGTACCTCTTTCCGAAAAAAAAACACGAAAGACAACAAGAACAGCCAAACAGTTTTAGACCAAATCCTTATTTTATTTAAAGAGAAGGAATAGAGGGAAATCATTCAGCACAGGCAAAATTTGGCAGTCCAAAAGGCTCTAGCAGAGACTATAAAATCACTTGGAACAGTTATCCAGAGTCTTGCTGATTCTATAGCTCAGCATAATGATAAGAGCACGGTGAATGGAAGCGACAGTGATGCTGATTTGTAGCTTTATAGTTCTCACGTTCAGTTGAGGTCTTAAGTTGACTTATTTTGTAATGTTGGCTGTGAAATATCAATAAGTTTGCAATAAATATATATTTATTTAATAATCTTTCATTTTAACTTGTACAAACTTACTCAGCCGTGTTCTAAGAATATTAAAATGTCTTTATAATGTTCCTCAATAATATTAAGGGCGGTATTCACCAAAGGCTCATAAATGGCTCTTAAGCTTAAGAGGCTCATAAATTGGAAATTATTTGTGCTATTCACCAACCTCTCATACGTGGATTGAAAGGTGGCTCTCCCTAGATCACGAATATGCAATTTTTAATCCTCTCAGATGCCTAGTTTAGCCAGAAATCACATAATAAGATGTCAACTTTGAGGGGTCTACGAAGCTCCGTTTAGCCGCAAATTGCATTTAAAGATAAAAATTTGTTTTTCGTTTCATGTGATACGTGGATGACATCTGTATTCAATATTCAATATTATTGCTTGGTGAATGGATTTGTGAGCCTTTTAAGTTATGAGTGTTCGGTGAATACCGCCCTAAAAAACTATTTTGAATTTAGACAAAAATTAAGAAAAATTTTCAATTAAAACAAATTTTGCTATTTTTGAATTTTTGAAGTCTTTGGAAAACGAAAAAACTTAATAAAGATACTATTTTGGAGAGCAAAAGAATCATTAGTGTCTCTTAAGGATCTAAGAAGCCGTCGACTCTGCAATCTAATTAATAGGATAAGTTTATTAGAAAAAGAAATATAATAGCAATTGAAAAAAATCTTACTTTTCATTTTCGGATGCAATTTCTGCAATAAGATGCACCAGAACTAATTCTATTTTCATTTTGTTGGATAATGTGTAATGTGAATAAAATGTCTAGTCTTTTTTTCATAATATATATCAAACGTCAAATTAATTTGTGAGTTGTGATCTACTCTGAAGGACATCACAATATGTGTGTGCTGTTAGAATACGAAAACCTCACAAAATCATATTTACCTCGCCTTGTGAGGTTGTTGTGACTTGTGAGGTATCAGTGAGGTTGGGCAGAATCGGGCTGTTAATTTTAAACATTTTCTAATTAGTATCGTACTAAAAGAATTTTCTTAATAAATTGCTTCTGAACACACCTAAAACAATGACATTTCGTTGACATTAGTAAGAGATAAAAACAGAATGCTATGCAAATATGAATTTGTGCAAGAACAAAAATTATAACTCGTTATGTACAAAATTTTTAAAACATTTTTAAGAAAAAATTTTGGTACGCCAACCTTAAGTTTTTATTACTGTACGAATGAAAATTAAATTTCAAAGAAAAATATTGAGCCGTTTTTGAAATGTCGAATTTTCCATAAACAACTGATTTTTTTTTTTTCAAAAATTCAAAAAAATATTTTTTTAAGTTTTGAAATGCAATGTTTTTTAAACTTTTTGGAAGAATCTCTATAAGAAAATTTCATTAAAATCTGTTATGCTGATAATGAGTAATTCAAAATTTGAAAAAATGAGTCTATGGTAGCTACAAGCTGTAATATCTTAATTTCAATTTTTTTTTTAATTAAATTAAAGATCGTAAGAATTAATTAAAAAAAATTTTTTTTTTATCAAAATTCTAGGCCCCGTTTTCGAGAAAAATAAAATTTTTGAAAATCATTTTTTAACATTTGTATGGTGGGTACCTTTAGTTTTTGGTAAAATAAACTTCTTTTTCTCACATCTTATAGATTATATTGAGAAACTTTCATTTATCAATTTTAAAACGACTCGGCCGATTTTCTTTAAACTTCGTAGATATCAGTTTTAATTTCCCCCCCCCCACACGGTTTTTTTTCTTTTTAAGACCAACAATAACGGTACCATACGATTTTTTTTCGAAATTTTATAAATATTTTTTTTTCTAAAACTGTTCGACAGATTTAAAAAATAAAAATACAAAAAAAAATTATTTAGTTAGAACTGATAATGGTTGAAAAAAATTTTCCGAAAAATGGTTACTGAGGGTACCCCCCAAAGAACCATTTTGTTGTTTTTGATTTTCTCAAAACAACCGGTACCATCGATTTTGATCATTTTTTTTGCTAAAGCTCCCCAAGAACTTGAATAGAATTGTGTATTCAAATTTAAAAAAAAAATCAAAAATTTTTTTTTCAAAACTCAATATATATTTCGAAAACCCCATGCTAGATTTCTCTTAAAGTTAAAAAATAAAAGTTTCTCAACAATGTATGAAAAATAAATTTATTTTACCTAAAAATAAAGCTACCCACCATATAAATGTTAAAAAATGGTTTGTAAAATCCGTATTTTTCTCGAAAACGGCGCCTAGAATTTTGATAAACATTTTTTTCTTTCAATTTATTTTTACGATCTTTAAGTTAATAAAAAAATTAAGATATTACAGCTTGTACCATTTTTTCAAATTTTGAATTACTCATTATCGACAGAACGGATTTTAATGAAATTTTTTTACAGAAAGGCTTCTTAAAAGTTTAAAAAACATTGCATTTCAAAACTTCAAAAAAAAAATATTTTTTTGAATTTTAGAAAAAAATCTTTTTTTGGAAAATTGGATATTTCAAAAACGGTTTGATATTTTCTTTGGAAATTTAATTTTCATTTGTACAATAAGAAAAACTTGAAGTTGGCGCACCAAATTTTTTTTTAAAAATCTGTCAAAAATTCTTTTAAATATTTTTTTAAGAAACCACTACAACTTTGCATAAATTCATATTTGCATAGCATTCTGTTTTTAATTGGATTTAAAAAAAATTATTCTATCCTAATGAACAGTTTTCTCTAATAACATTCGTTTTTAAAATTCCTAGCCTATTACATGGGAGCAAGTTCGTGCGACCCAGTCGTGCATTTTATTTCTTATGAAAATCACAATTTTTAGCATTTTTAACTATTTCACATCATAGATAAGTATTCAAAACTGATAATATTATTTATCAAATTTTATTATTATACGTTTTAATTTTGCGAATATATTCAGTTTTTTGCGTCCCTTGTAAAGTTCACAAAATGCGACATAGGAGGTATTCATAGAGTTAACGGTCGATAAGTCGACTTACATAATGTTGCTTTTCATTTTTGCTACAGATTTTCAAAACTGGATGCATTGTAAAATCTGTGGCAACAAGGAATAACAGCATAAGTCGACTTATGTCGAAAATGAGTTTTTTACCATCCGATGCGCAATAAACCATTCCGTCTGTCATATTTGTTTCGTATTGTTATCCCAAACGGTTAAGTAATTACAGACAAAAGAAAAACAAGTCTTGTACCTGATTTGTATTGCAAACTAAACATTCAAATCGCTCTCCTGAAAAGTAGCAAAAACTGACTTGTGTCGTTTTTCCTTATTGTCACACAAATACGAAGTGCATTGTGAAACTATGTACATAATTGCTTTTCCAAACTATTTTTAGAAGAATGTGGCGTGAGGGCATTTTTTTGACAAAATCATCAAACTAACAAACTATCATTTCATCATTGCCGATAAGTCAACGATTTAAGAACAGAAAAAAACTTGTTTGTCTTGAATTAAAGTAGATACATAGATTAGGATTGCATGAACTTTGGACAAGATGAAACCTCAGTGAAAATCCGAAGAATAATCGCCCTAGAAAACAACTGCCACCTCAACTTGGAGAAACAAATGGGTTCATGAATCCTCCCCCGAAGACCAAGAACAAAAGCCTTATATTTCTAGTCTTGCTCTTCGAAGCTGATTATTAGACGATCGCTCAGCCTATTTTGACTTTCGGGACTATTATATCCACATCTTGGTACATCACATAGAGTTCTTTTCGTGCATCCGCCCACCTTACGCCAAAGTCTTAATTCTCCAAGCCGAAAACCGAAGTAGCAGTTGTTTCGTAGGAATTCTTCGTCGGATCTTCAATGATTGTCGTTCGTGGAGTTACTATTTACTTGAAGGTAGATAAACTCCGTATTTAGTTCAAAATTGCTGGTATCAATAGGAACGTTTTGTAATCTTGACGATCCGATTATAAGAACTCTAGATATAAGCTATTTACGCGAACCGTATCGGTTTTTTTGAGACTTTTTTGTTGATTTTTCCTTTTTATAAAATCTCAAAAAACCCAATAAGGCTCGCTCAAAAAGCTCATTGTCTTGAGGTCTATTAATCGGGTCTTCAAGGTTACGGTGTTTAGGCTTATTGAAAATGACAGACCATAATTTCCTTTTTTAATTAAGAAATTGAAGGCGTTATATCTCTGCCACATCAGACATTTTTTGTATTTTTTTGTGCCACTCTGACTGTCCCTTCCTAAAATTACAATTAAACCTATGTTAGTTAGCCACGAGACATAAATATCGTAGACAACTTTCTATAGCAATTAGATAACCACCAGAACTGGTTCACATGATTTACCAAACCCTTCAGGTTCCAATCGGATACAGTCCTACTGGCTCAGTAGGACTATGCACAGTCCTACGGTTAACGTGGTAGATTAGTGGAATCGCTATTCTATCCTAGATCAACCATCGGGTGGGAAAAAGCCGCTTAGACGCACACTCTCATAATACCGATCATTAGGGTAGAAAGCCCCAAAAATTAAGAAATTAAGCTTTATGTTGACCCCGTTGTATAGATCCTGGTTGGAACAATAATGTTTGTACTCCTCCAGCGCTGGTGTTCTGTGTAATCCATTTGGGATGGGGCACCCGTAGATAATCATAGATCAGATAAAGAGGTCAATGTATTAAATTGGCTCAAGTCGGCTTCTGTATAACAACCGTTTCATCAGGGCAAAGGCTACCCTAGCCGCGGTCAAAGCAGCATTTATATATCCGTTAGAAATACAAATACTGTTCCAACCAGATGACAAGGTATTTTACTACTTTCTTATTGCCGGTGGCTGTCCATGTCCGATCACCATACTTGTACGGGTTCTTTCTCGTATCCCTTGAGGCTCCACGCAACGGAGTCCTAAGCAGAATAGTTTCAGATTTGTCAAAGTTGATTTTCAACTTACAGTCGTCGTATCACGGAATTTCTTATTTCCCGGGTCTAACTTGTTTTCGATAGCATCTATTCCGTCTTCGATAAAGTCGGCGATTTTATCAAGAATTGCACCAGCCTCTGATTGTTGGGCAACAACAATCAAGATTGCAGTAGCTACCAAAAGAAAATACCCTGCGAAAGAATTCTGATGAACTCGACTTTTGGAGCTTTTGGTGACCTGCCTGCTCCCTTCTGAAGACCATTTCCAATATTGAAGATTGCGGTCCGGTAGAAAAAAAGACAAACTTCATTCACCTATACCTATGTACATGTTTTTTTCCAAATTGTTCGTGAAACAAGTTTCCTGATCATAAAATTGTAATTTTCAGACCAAGATAATGCACAATTCCTGCAATTAAAAGATAGCTCCTATAAAGTCACGAAAAATGAAAACAGCAGAACTAAGACACAGTCTTGTTTGTATTCGTTGAAAATTGAGAAAAAAAACATTGCAACACTTCAATATCGGATTCACTTTATTCAAAAAAAATGCTTACTTCAGCGATTTATCCACGGCATGACGCAAAATGAAAATTAAAGTATACTAAATACAATGTCTGCACATTGGACCATGCCTTGGATAAGAGCAAGTTTACCATAAACTCCGGATTCCGCGGCAGCGTCAATAGCTAATTTAGATGTATCTTTTCCATTTTCTAGTCCAATTACTACCATCTGGCTAGACAATTTTATTGCATCAAAGATTTCAACTTTTCCTTTTTCTAAAACCAAAATCGCTGTTTTGACTTCGTTGTCTGAACGCTTGCCAGATTTAACATACACTTGTCCAATCGCCAAATAGACCTTTGCAGCTAGTTCATGGATTCCTTTTTTAATAGCTTCGGCTTGCTTTAAGAACGAAATCGAGGCAACCAAGGAATCAATTCCTGCAATTGTTTTAATATTTGCTAAGTCCCGTTTGGCCTTAACTGTAATTTGCACAAGAGAATCCAGTGAACATTCAATGGCTTTCTTGAACTGCTGGACTAAGGCAGGGTTAGCGCCATTCTGCAGTGCATTTTTAGAAGAATTATTAAAATGTTTCAAGGCATTTGAACCTTCGGAATCGTGTTTTGCGGCAGCTCCACATCTTGGATTTCCAATTTGACCTTGCATGGGTTTGCTTTGAGCATCTCTGAGTGCTCCAAACGATGCATCGACGGATTTTTGAACATTGTACAGGACACCTGAAAATGCAGCTTCGACAAATTGTTTAAAAGCTTTAAGTGACACCTTAGCTGCGCTGCCTCCAGCTCCACTTCCCTCATCAAACAAGCTTTCACCGGGCTTAATCATATCTAGGAATACAAATCCTGCTTTTTGAATATCTTGACTTGCGGATAAAAGACCTTCCATAGCTCCATAATTTGATAGACCCAAAACTTCTCCAATTACTTTAAGGTAGGATACCCCGGAATCGAAGCCTATCATTAAGCCATTTGCCCATGCTTGCTGCGTTAAATTTCTGGCAGCTTCAGGGTTCTTACTGACAATTTCTCCGGCTGCTGAAATTCCATTGAAGATCGTGCGTGCAGCCTTTGCAAGCAAAATTGTAGAATTGATACAATCATTTCTTAGTTTTATTGTTACATTCACATAAATAGAGTCGTCTATATTTTCTTGGGCACGTTTTTTAATTAATGCGATGGTATCACGGAATTTCTTATTTATCGGGTCTAACTTGTTCTCGATAGCATCTGATTGTTGGGCAACAACAACCAAGACTGCAGTAGTTACCAAAAGAAAATACCCCGAAAAGTTCATAATTAAAGCCGCAGAGCTATACTGACTTCTTACTGAACAGGCAGATCCTCTTATATAGCTCGGATCGAAATCACACAACTCATATTTTTTTAAATAGCGTAAATACAATAGCCTAGTAAGAACATAAGCAAACACACGTTTTAATTTTGCAGTGGTTAAGCTTGTCTGTTTGTTTGGGGGCGCAGTAAAAAAAAGTAGGTACATATCTTATCAAAAAATTGTATCTGTTATCGTTCATATATAATATTTCTCTTTTTGTTAGATTAAAATGGGAAGTATTTACCTAATCCTATATATCAAATTCCACAAAACAAAATGGGGTTTCCAATAAAACAGAACACATTTGATGTAAACAAGCATCAGAGGCAAATATGAGTGGTAATTTTCAGCGCTTTGTGAATTTCGTCAAAGGAGACGGTCGAAATGAAATAAATTTTTTAAAATATTGAAACAGTCCGATCCCACAGCCTGCAAGTTCCCTTTTCTTAAAATAAAACTGCCCATTAAATTACCCATTAAGTTCTTAATTTTTTTAGGTAACCTGATGTTGCACTAGTAATGTATCTTATACGACATGCTCAGCCTTTGAAAAGACCCTTGGATACTAACAAAAATAAAATGCACGACTGGGTCGCACGAACTTGCTCCTATGTAATAGACTAGGAATTTTAAAAACGAATATTTTATTAGAGAAAACTGTTCATAAGAATAAAATGAATTTTTTAAATTAAAAAAAAGCAGAATGCTATGTTAACATGAATTTATGCAAGAACAAAAATTAAGAGTCGTTGTAGTGCTTTCTTAAAAAAATAAGCTCTTATATACAAAATTTTTAAAAGATTTTTATGAAAAAAATTTGGTACGCCAACCTAAAGTTTCGAATAAAAATTAAATTTCCAAAAAAAAATAATGAAACGTTTTTGAAATAACGAATTTTCCAAAAAAAAAATGTTTTTTTTTTTTCAAAAATTCATAACATCCTTTTTCCTTAAGTTTCGAAATGCAATGTTTTTTAAACTTTTTAGAAGCATCTCTATAAAAAATTTTATTAAGTTCATTATGTCGATAAGGAGTAATTCAAAATTTGAAAAAGTGGTTCTATGGTAGGTACAAGCTGTAATATCTTAATTTCAAAATTTTTCTTATTAAAGATCGTAAAATTAATTAAAAGAACAAAATGTTTATTAAAATTCTAGGCGCCGTTTTCGAGAACAATACGATTTTTGAAAACCATTTTTTAACATTTGTATGGTGGGTAGGTAGGTACCTTAATTTTTAGGTAAAATAAATTTTTTTCTCACATCTCGCAGATTATATTGAGAAACTATTTTATATCAAGTTTAAAAAAAATCTAGCATGGGGTTTTGGAAATAATTAAGTTTAAAAAACAAAAATTGAAAGTTTTCTTAAAAATCAAAAAAAAAATTTGGAAAATTTGAATACACAATTCTATTCAAGTTCTTGGGGAGCTTAAGCAAAAAAAAAATGATCAAAATCGGTTGTACCGTTTTGGGGAACGTCGAAAACAAAAAAAAAAGATTCTTTGGGGTGTACCTTCAATATCCATTTTTCGGGAAATTTTTTTCAAACATTATACCTAGTTTTAACTTAATAAAATTTTTTTTATTTTTATTTTTTACATTTGCCGAACAGTTTTTGAGAAAAAAAATATTTATATATATAATTTCGAAAAAAATCGTATGGTAGGTACCGTCATTTTTGGTCTTAAAAAAAAAAGAAAAAAACGTGTTGGGGGAAAAATTAGAAATGATATCTATCAAGTTTAAAGAAAATCGGCCGAGTCGTTTAGGCTGTAGTGTAGTCGAACCGCAGACAGACAGACAGAGACCCACTTATTTAGTTTTCGCTGTCATCGTTATGTCAACTTTGATCAAAATCTCGAGTTCGATTTTTTTTTACGAATGCATAACTTGCCTTATTGTACCTATAACCTATAAGTCGCAAGTAAAAATAAGGAAATGGAATAAAGTGGACAAATTTTCAATGACTCTTCTGTTATGTACACTTAAGGGCATCGGTCTATTCTGGTTAATTTGTATCAGAGTGGTTTGAATCGTCTGCAGGTGTACCAGAGGGATGTATTCTGACTTCTTTGCTATTCGCAGTGTTCATCGATGGTTTATTTGATATGCTTCCTTGGGGATCATCCTTGCTGGAATTCTCATTAAGGTACTATTATACGCTGATGACTTGGTGTTACATTTATTTATCGATATTAAGAAACAAACAATTACAAGTGCACCAGTCGAAAACCGAATTGAGATCACATTAACCCCTATGACGAGTCTAACTTTCACAGGACTCTGACCGAAAAAAGTGACATTTCACATTTCGCTTATTGTGAGTTTCGGACAAAAAACTGTCCACTTCGAAAACTTTCCCCCTATTGTTCCCTATTTTTCCGGGTGGAATATTAAGTATTTGACAGCTCTTTCTTTCACTAAAAATATGGCGACTGAAAACAACACATTTGGTGGAAAATATAAAATATATTTATTAATATCAAAAAATAATTTACACATTTTTATACTTTAGGAGCAGTGTTGTCCCCCCAACTGATTGAAAGTATAGTGTTGAGGAAGAAAAAGTGTAGTAAAAACGTAGACAAAAAAAAAACTAAATAATTTTTGTGCGAAATTTATTAATTTTGCGGGGGCTCAAAAGTTCCCTGTACGTCTTTCAGGAGTTCTTTTGATTCCATAATTTATTGCATCAACTGTTGTTGTGATGTTCTGATGTAAGAAAAAGTGAAGTGTTTGGTGAAGCGTGCGTAGTGTGTGCTTTTGAAAAAAAAGTGTATTAAAAACACTACAATTGTAGTAGGGGGCAACGCTGTTTAGGAGTAAAACAATAAATAGAAACCAAAGCGAGTTGCTTTTGAATAAAATGCAACTACATCTCGACATCGCCGGGGGTTATTCCAAGAAAAAATTTCTGAGTTCTGGAACAGTACGGCTAATGAACTCAATAGTGCTGGGCCTCCAGTAAAGACAAAAACGTAGTGGAATAAGGTAAACTTTTCTTCTAAAAACAAATAAATTTAAAAATGCTTTATCAAGTTTGGAATTACCGAAAATAAAGCGAACCAAAGAGCAACCGGAGGTGGGCCAAATAAAACCATCAAGTATTCAGATGTGAAGGAATCTATATTGTAGGTTATTGGAGTGAATGCTGCTGTGGAAGAATTCGGCACACCCTTCGGCCGCCCTCTGCGAGGAAACCAAATTTGTGTTTTACGGATAGCAAGAAGTTGGAAAGAACATCCAATAAACATTTGAAGGCTTTTTCATCTATCCAGTAGTCTTGATGGGATCTGAAAAAAGTTTAATTAGTAATCTACATATTTTCACAAATGCTTTATAAATAAAATACACGACTGGATCGCATGAACTTGCTCTTATGTAAAAGTACTACGGAATTTAAAATACATTTTATAAATATAAATCATGGATTTAATGAGATAAAAATGTTCACATGCATGGAATTGCCGTCTGATTTATGGAAAAGTATGAATTTATGCAAAGAAAGTTTAAAAATTGTTTTATTGTTAAAGTAATTTTTTATATGTAGATATAACAAATTTCTTTAAAATTTTTCGGTAACAAAATTTAGGATGCCAATTTTAAGTAATTAGTATTATAGATTTTAGGAAATAATTTAAAACAACAATCGTTCACACGTTATCAAGATATTGATTATCAAAAAATAAATTAGATTTTTTTTTCCAAAAAACCCAAAAAATATTCTTTCGAATATTTTTTAGAATATTTTTATATATAATATTATTTTAAACTTAAGGGGGCTCCTGCTGAAAATTTTTGGTTATGATCGTTAGAGCCGTTAATGAGAAAGTCGAAAATAAAAAAAATGGTTCTATGACAGGTACCAGTAATAACATTTTGCCCCAAATTTTTTTTTACCAAAATAAAGTCCATATCCATAATATTGCAGGTAATTTTTTTGTATCAAAATCGTTAGAGCCGTTTTCAAGATAAATAGGATTATGCATAACGGGTGTATGGGGGTACCGTAAGTTTTAGAGCTAAAAAAAATTTTTAATTTTTCCTCTAGGGAATCACCGAAGACCCTTAAGTTCCGAGTTTGAAGAAAATAGGTCCAGTCGCTTAGGCTGTAGATGGAAGTACAGACATACAGACAGACAGACAGACATACGGACATACAGACAGACAGACGAAATTGTCGGACCCGCTTTATTCGTCTTCGCTATCATCGTAATGTCAACTTTGATCAAAATCTCGAGTTCGATTTTTTTTCCAAATGCAGAACTTGCCCTATGGTACCTACATATATCGCAAGTAAAAAGACATACGTACAACGTTTATATGCAGTATCGAAAGATCGAGTTGGATTAGGAAGGATCGCATTTTCGATACAGGTTTTTCGTCATTTGAGTTAAGAGCTCGATTTGGAGTTGAGTTGAAATGGTATTGAGCGATTCTGAAACAATTTGTTAAGCCAATTCCTCGACCCAGGTTTATCGTCTCTTATTTCGACTCGACACCGCTGAGCAAGTGGGATCGAGGCGAACGAAGCTCACTTCAACTCAATACAGGTATACAACGTAACGTAGTAATATTTGTAAACATAAAAACATATTCGCATTGTTTAATGTCTCATTACATTATATTTCTAGTCAAAATTTAAATTAACGAGTTCTCTTAAATTTGTTCAGATATTTCTTTTAGTTCGAATTTTCTTTTTACTGAACGTTTCTATTTTTTCAAATGTCATCACAAATTCTAAGTGAAATTTCATTCGGAAGAAACTCGCAATTCCTTTTAAAATTCCGGGGGAGAAAATTTTTTTCAAGTGAGTAGCTTTCCGGGTGGAACTCACAATAGGGGTGATTGTAGTTTTTTTTTTTTATAATGCACTCGCGCTCAAGGGTATGTTTATAGACCCTTATAGTGTTAAACACAGCACGGGCGATGGGGAAATTAGGGAGGGAGAGAAAGGAGCTGATGATGAACATTGGTTTTGAATGTTTGCAAATTGAAATGGCGAGGGAAAACTGTGCCGGGTAAGTTATTCCATAATCGTGTTGTGCGACTAAAAAACGAATCTCTATATTTGACGGTACGACCAAAGTTAGCGGTGAACTGATGAGCATTCCTAGCGAAGCAACTGGCTACTTCGAGTGAGCATTGCTTGTGAAAGAAGCGATAAAATAGGGAAATACATGAAACATTCCGACGGTGTTCAAGGGATGGGAATGAATCCATGATGGCTCTGTTCCCTATCAGTTTTAACGCTCTGTTCTGAATTCTATCCAATCAATGGAGAGAAGATTGTGCTACACCTGCCCAAAGGTGTGAGTTATACATGAGTTTTGGACGTATAAACGCCTTATAGATTGTAGCCAGATCAGAAGGGGTGACAAATTTCTTACATCGATATAGAAATCCTAAGCATTTAGCAGCATTCCAACGAAGATCGTCGTTAACACACATACCGTGTACTGAGAGCTTTTCGGTTTCTTTAATGCAAGTGCCATTTAAGGACAATGGCATAGGGAGTATATTTTGCTTCAACGACAATAGACAGCATTGAGCTTTCGAAGCATTAAACTCCACACGATTTCTTGTACCCCATTTAACAATGCTGTAAAGATCGGAGTTTAATGAACTTATCATACGGTACCGTTGCAAATTGACTTCCGAAAGAGATGGACGTGAGCTTGGGAACGAGTATGAAAAGCTGAGAGTGGAGTCGTCGGCAAAACAATGAAGTGGATTAGAAGTTTCAGACCAGAGATCATTTAGAAAATGAGGAAGAGAGTCGGAGACAAAACGGAGCCTTGGGGAACACCAGCATTTATTTTGTGAAGATCAGACTTAAAACCATCCAATACAACATGTATTGAACGATCTAGAAGGTAATTTCTAATCCAAAGAATAAGGGTTTCGTTGATGCCAAACGCACGCATTTTCGATAAGAGAGCCTGGTGCCAAACTCTATCAAATGCCTTTGAAATATCAAGCGCAATAATCCAAAACAATGTTAATCTGTTCCACTCCTTGGTGAGATATGCCATCAGATCACCAGTGGAACGATTGCTGCGAAAGCCGTATTGCCGGTCATTAAGAAGCTTTCGATCTTTGAGATATTTCTTGAGCTTATTATTTATCAGCGATTCCATGACCTTAGAAAGAAGGGACGTAAGTGCGATTGGTCGATAGGACGAGGGGGAGGAAGGGTCACCTTTTTGGGGAACAGGCTGGACAAATGCTGTCTTCCATCTTCCAGGGAAGATTCCAGAACAGTAGGAGCGATGGAAAAGCTTACGCAATGGTTTTTTTCCAGCGATGAAAAATACCTTTTCAGAAGAATGGAGGGTATACCATCAGGACCAGCGGATTTGTTTATATCAAGATCTCAAAGGGCTCTTGCAACTGTACGAGTGCGGAAAAATACCTGTCCCATTGAATGATTTACGTTCTCAAGTACAGGAGGGGCAATGTTGCTAACAGGCAACGTGGAGTTAGCAGCAAAATGAGCTGCAAGTACATTTGCTTTCTCTAAAGAGCTAGTTACTGGTTTGTCATTGTAGATGAGCGTTGGAACCGAAGATGAAGTTGAATTTTTTACGTTCTTGACAAATGACCAGAAATTTCTACTGCCTTTGGGACATTGCAGAATTTTTTGCCTTAATTTCTGTTCATGTAAGAATTTGGTTCTCTTTATAACAGCGTTGCATTGGTTTCTGACTTGTTTAAACTTTTTCCGATTTTCCTCAGTTGGGTTGGCTTTGTAAGAGCGGAAACTTACTTCTCTCGACCTGATAGCTTCCTTACAGCTTGTATCGAACCAAGACTTTTATTTCGACTTTATACTCTTAATTCTGTAAGGAATAAAAGTACGCGTCCCAAGAAAAATCACTTCTGTGATCATATCAGCACTGGCATCAACGTCACTATCGAGGAAACATAGTGACCAGTTAAAAATTCTAAAAACGTTATTCAGACCGTCCCAGTTGGCTTTCTCGTATTGCCAAACGGTCCTAGTTGGATGCTTCTCTTTAACTGGATGAATGGCACACGAGAAATTAGCTGATATTACACAATGGTCCGAACTCCGAAGTGCCGAATGGAGATTTTACCGTTATGGTATACTTATCAGGGTTAGAAGTAAGAAACAAATCAAGAGTGTGAGTGTTTTGCCAAGCAACATCTGGTATACGGGTGGGCTCATCTACTAGCTGAGTAAGTTGGTGCATCTCAGCAAAGATCTCAACATATCTTCCTTCGGGTGTTGTCTGTCCTGAATGGCGGAGCCAATTTGAATTGTGTACATTGAAGTCGCCCGCAATAACGACTTCAGTGTGAGGGTACAGGGAAACAATTCGGGAAAAAGAATCAGACAGCGCATCGAACTCATTAAGAGTTGAATTGCTGTCCAGATTCGGGCTCCTATAAATGAAACAATAATGTATGATGTGCTTGCGGACAGTAAATTTGAGCCACATGAAATTAAAGTTCGTATTAGAACAATGTCCGTATTGAGGAAGACTCTGCCAAGCAACATCATATCTCACATATAGACTAAAAGGCCGTGATGGCGAAAGAGTAAAGGCATTAGGTTATAACCAGGCAGGCTAAATTCTGAAAGATCAGTATTTCCATCAACCTGTGTTTCACCTAATGCCAAAACAGCTGGTCTGTACTTAACAGAATGGCCGTACACATCAAAGAAATTCCTTCTTAGCCCACGAATATTGGTAACACAACACAAAAATCACTCACCATGTCAAAAATCAAACACAGACAAAAACTCAACTCTGACGATCTAAATTCAACCGTGAAGTGTAGGTCAATGAATTAAAATCAAAATACATAACGTTTTAGGTGTTATGCCCATAGAACGCCTTGTACCCGAAATCAATTCAGCCATACAAACACAATCGAACTATACATCAGATGTCACTTAACTATCCATTACAAGAATCATGCGATAAACATCACAAGAGACATGCAATGGGTAGCAAGCGACAGTTATTTGAAAGCAAGTGGATAAGTGGGAGATGGAGATGATAAGGAAACGCGCCGTTATCTGGTGTTGGTTAGCCAATGTGTAGTATTATTTTTTTTTGTTTTTGTTTTGTTACTTTTGTGTTTATATAATATGTATGTATATATATTTATTTTTTTAATATTATTAGGCTTGGGGCGCACTACGAGACTTATCGCACTCGCGACCGATTGGTATGAGCGGTGGATCGACACTATCTTTACAATCACTAGTGTTTGAAATAGTTTTGAAGATTGTCACATCGTGCGTCGTCGTAAATAAGGCATTTAGAGTATTTAAACACAGATGGTAAGTCGTTTATAAATGTAATAAAAATTATAGGGCCTAAGCCCTAAATGACTACCCTATGGAATTCCTGAAATGATCTTAAACTTATTTGATTCGAAACCATTAAATATCACCGAATAAGATCTATCGAATAAATAAGATAAGATCGTACAAAGTATTCGCTAAATCCTAATTTTCTTAATTTAAAAAGCAGAACTCGATGTGACAGGTTGTCACAAGGATTACTGAAATAAGTAAATACACAATCTACTTGTTATTGTTTTTATATGAATAAAATGCACGACTGGATCGCACGAACTTGCTCTTATGTAAAAGTACTTTTTAATTTAAGACACATTTTATAAATATAAAACATGAATTTAAAATGAAACTGCCGTCTGATTTCTAGAAAAGTATGAATTTATGCAAACAAACTTTAAAAAATCGTTTCATTATTAAATAAATAAATTTTTTATGTAAGAAATTTCTTTAAAATTTTTCAAGAAAAAAATGTGGCATGCGAATTTTAAGTATTTAATAATATTGATTTTAGGAATTGATTTCAAAAAATAATCGTTCATAGGTTTTGAAGATATTGATTTTAAAAAAAAAAATTTTTCAAAAAAACCCAACAAATAATTTTTCGAATATTTTTGTATACAATATTATTTTAAACTTAGGGGGACTCCTGCTGAAAATTTTTGGTTAAAATTGTTAAAGCCCTTAATGAGAAAGTCGAAAATCAAAAAAACGGTTCTATGACAGGTACCGTTAATAACATTTTTCCCCAAAAATTTTTTTTTTTACCAAAACGTAGTCCATGTCCATAATATCACACGTAATTTTTTTTATCAAAATCGTTAAAGCCGTTTTCGAGATAAATAAGATTATGCATTACGGGTGTATGGGGGGTACCGTTTGTGTTAGAGCTAAAAAAAAATTTCAATTTCCCCTCTAGGGAACCACCGAAGACCCATAACTACCGAGTTTGAAGAAAATATGCCCAGTGGCTTAGGCTCTAGATCGAGGAACAGACATACAGACAGACATACGGACAGACAGACAGACATACAGACAGACGGAATTGCCGGACACACTTTATTCGTCTTCCCTATCATCGTAATGTCAACTTTGATCAAAATCTCGAGTTCGATTTTTTTCCAAATGCCCTATAGTACTGTTGCGAACAGACCGTTATACTCCTACAGCGCCATCTGTTAAGAATTACATATCTGCTTTATGAAGGAACAAAAAAAAAGCTCTTTTCCATCGCATCTAAATTTCCCCTTATTCCAAACAACTAGCACATTCTATCTCCATATGAATTTCCTCTTATTCCAAGCAAATAGAATATTCTAGACAAGAACCTTCGAGAACAACTGGTTTGAGTATATAAGGGAGTGTTCACGGTGAGCGGAACACAGTTTATTTTCGATAATGAAAGAGTGCAAAGCTGAATTATTGGATTGTGGAAAGGGTAATTAAAGATTTGTGATTTGATTTGCAAGTGATGGCTATACAGTATTGAATAATAATGGAAATCAGCTGGGGTTTGTGATTTTTTTTTGAGAATATCTTTGATATAAGGAAGGCGTATAGTTTAATCGGCTAAGAAAATATTTTATAAATAAGGATTAGTTTGACGTGGCGTAAGCCCGAAGTAAGTACTTCGACTCTGTTTAACTATTCCGAGGTTGAACTTAATATAAGTGACATCTAATAAATAAAGCTGTAAGTGTAAACACTTGTATTGCCTACGGAGTGCAAGCTTTTGGAGTCAGTTTCCTTAAAGAATTCGAAGCTGTACAAAGATACTTCTTCACACGTATATTTCCATTGCCGAATACGGCATCAACATAAACTATAAACGTGGAATCTGTTGAAATCTGAAATCCGGGATCTGAAATCTGTGGAATCCATCCACCTAAATTCGAAAACTAAAAACTGATTCAGATTACTTAGGTATAGTGCAGTGTTGTCACTTTACCACAATTGTGGTAGATCTACCACAACTTTTTAAGATTTTTAAAATCTACCACATCTACCACGGTAGTTTAAAATTCTACCACTATTTTTTACATTCCCTCCAAAAAGAAAAATTACGAACAAAAATCTGCTATTACTATTGCAACACAATTTGTTTGTCTTAATTTTTCTGAATGCAGCAGTCAGCCTTCTACTATACATTTTCTGAACAGACTTCTTTACTCATGAAGATGGTTTCATTTTCATTTTATGTATATTTTACTCTTTTCAACTAGATATTTTATGTTACAATTTTGTTTGCCTATAAAAAGTATAGCTAACACACACTCCAAGGAATTTTGCTTTAGAATCTTATTTCTATTGTTTTTATAATGCCTTCTGTGATATCGATAAAAAACTGTAAATTTTTGTGGTGTAGCTGAATCTTGAAGTGAATTGATTTTAAACGCAGACTTGCTAATAATATCAAAAATGAGGAAATTTTGAATAAGAAAATCAACTGAAACGTAAGTCTAGATAATTGTTTTCCATTTCCAATCAGACTTATTTGGATTTTTGATTTCTTAACCAGGAATATTTCGAGCGGACCATCAACTTCTAAACAAAATGAAAGTAAAAAAGTTTTCAAAAAACAAAAATAATCAACCTTGCACGTAAGTTTCCTTAATAATATTTCATGTAAGAATTATCTTAGGCTCCAGATTGTTAAGCAATAATATAATTTAATAAAGGAATAGAAGTAACAAAATTCAAGCAAACAGCTTCTCTGAAAAAAGAAATAAAACCAAAATATCTCGACTGAAAAGGTAAAGTATCTTAAGTCAATTTTGATGATTTTTCAGGAGAGCAAAAAAACACTTCAAAGCTGTATCCCAAAAAATCTTTAAAATGTAGACTTTATTCAACAAAGAATTTATATGTAAAATTTTATGATCTTTTTTATGAAATTATTTTCAAAAAGATATTTTTAATATTTTGGTCGTTATGAGGAAAAATTGGACTTAAGATAGTTTGGCTTTTCTATAAATTGAATTTTATATTAATTTCCAAAATCTTAAGTTGAGATAAGATATTTTGCCTTGCGTTTCCGAAGGACGTTTTCAATTCTTATGTCCATTTAAGATGAGTTGCGTGTGCAAAAGTGGAAAAAAAGAGATTTAAGATGATATTTGGTGGTTTTTATTTAAGTCGTATATGAAAAAGTCACATTTGTTCTATAGAGCTTTAGATAATAATAAAAAAAAATAATAACTAATAAAGACTTGAATTTCTATAAAATCACATTTGGTTCACAGAAAAGAAACAGTTGAGTTTCATTCAAATAATTTATTTAAAAAATATTAAAATAAAATATAAAATAAATTATTAAATTATTTAAAAAAATCATTGATCATTGTAAAAAATGTTACATGAAAACATATTTTTAAAAGTCAAATTAATAATAACAAAAAACTATTGGAACAAATTTACTAAAGGAGCCCAAGGGGAGATAGGAGAAATTGAAAATTGTTTTTACCTCCGAAACTAACGGTATCTCATCCGTAGTGTAAGGTCTTATTTATCTCGAAAACGGCTCACATGATTTTGATAAAATAAAATTTTTGAATAACATGTTATCAACGGTACCTGTCATAGAACCGTTTTTTTTTTTAAGTAAAACTTCTTTTCCGGCGTTGGGGGTAAAAAAATGTCTATGCAGCGTCACTGACGTGTCAAAACGACACGCTATCAGTCAAAGACAGCAACATGTAAGGAAGTTTTACTTCTACCGCGCGTACGTCAGTACACACAACCTTCTTCTTTTTATTTTCGACTTTCCCATTAACGGGCAGGAGCCCCCGAAGCTTAAAATAATATTTTATATAAGAACATTCGCAAAAATATTTTTTGGATCTTTTGAAAAAAGAAATCTAATTTTGTTTTTTGAAAAATCAATATCTTCAAAACAAGTGAAACGATTATTTTTTGTTATTATTTCCTAAAATCAATGGCACCAAATTTTAATTGAATTAGTACGACCGACGTTAAAGCTGATTTAATATGAAACTAAGTTAAATCAACGATTTAGCAAATTTTATTCGAATATAGCATCATACTATATCTATATCTACCCTTTTATTAAAGTTAAAATCATCGTAAGAAAATCGTGCTTTTAGAAACGCCACAAAAGGTTTGTTTACTTAGTTTTTTGCACGAACTGTCAATGTTTTCGGTGTTTTCAGAACCAATTTATTAAGAATTCCTTTAGTACGATACTAGTTGGAAAATGTTTTAAACTAAGAATGAGTTAGTAAACTACTTTAAAGTTAGCAAATTGTTAAGTAGTATCATACAAAGAAATTTTAATAATAAAACTATTTTTGAGCTTAGTGTGAATAAATTCTTAGTTTTCTGGAAATCAGACGGCAATTTCATACATTTGAACTTTTTTATCTCATTAAATCCATGTTTTATATGTATTTCTAATTCCAAATTCGTGCAATTCACGCATTTCAACTATTTTTTGTTGTTTACGTATGTGTTTCATTTGTAATAATTTTTCAATCGCATAACAAAACTGTCTGAAACACTAAATGAAAAAATAAGAAAAACGGTCGCACAAAAGGCAATCTAGAAACAAAATACGCTTAAAAATATCTTATGTCCTTGTTATTACGGAAATTGTTTTAGGTTTGCAAACGGTAAAATATCCTATGACTACTTAGGGAGCGAAAAATTTCAGTTTTAAATTTAAAAATTTATCTTATGTTCACATAAGATGATTTGCGTTTTCACACTTTTTTGGAATTTTTTTAAGGATTTTATCTTATGTCGACTTAAGGATGACTTTTGTTCCTGTTTGCACGCGCGAAAATATCTTAAGTCAACTTAATATGATTTACGATTTCACAATAATAAAAAAGTCTTAAGTCAATATAATCTTAAGTCTATTTAAGGTTTTAAAATTAAGCAGAACACACAATCTTATGTGGACTTAAGATATTTTACCGCGTGTAGAGATGTGTCTTTTGAACATAAGATGAAGTTGTTTTTGTCTATAAAAAAGCACAGGAGTGAGATAGAAGGAAGCCGATAACACAGAACTGTAGCCTTTTAGAATGGCACTAAGGATCAACAAAAAAACGCGAAATATCTTAAGTCGACTTAAGATACTTTACCTTTTCAGTCGAGATATATTTGAATTTTCCCTACCAGATCATCCATTTTCAATCTGGTAATAGTCTGCGGATCTGTGTTCGCTAGGGTTCTTTGTGACAAGATGTACATTTAGTTACATTAAAGCAACCTTAAATGCTTTTGGGTGGCAGCCCAGGATTGCAGAAATGTATGAGTTTATGGAAATGTGGTGAGTGAAACAAGAACATAAACTATCGTTTAATTGTTAAGTTAGAAAGAAAGTCACTACACTACTATTTGAAATTCATTAAGAAAATGTTCTATATATACGTACTACAAAAAGCCTGCTTGTAAAATTCCCCAATTACTTCAAGTTTTACTTAAGCTCAAAATGCTTAAAACAGCGCATTTTGAAAACAAAAACAAATTAATAATTTTTTTTTAATACTATATAGACGATTGAAATTAGGAGACAAAGATTAACAACTGTCAAACATTTCAGTTTCTAACTCCCATTGTTGTATTCTATCATCCTCAACTTTTTATACCATTTCTATAACTCTTGAGTTGTTGAGTTGTTGAAGTCATTTTCATAGGACTTTTTCTTGTAAGAATCTACAATAGCAGCTCTCGAAAACACACTTGCACACTTACTGACCATTTTTTTTACAAAGTGCGCTTAGATCACTTGGAATTGGAACACTGATATGAAACCATTTTATTAAAAAACACATACAAACATAGTGGCCTTCCTTGTAACTTCACAATTAATCTCAAAACTAGCTCCAGAAGCCCAATCTTCGTCATGTTTCCATAGACTCATTAGTTTCTGCAGCCCTGGCACTGTCACATAACCATTAGCAGTACAGTAGCTGCAATGTAACTTTAAACAAATCTTGTCACATAGCCAGAGAACTCTAGCGAACACTGATCCGCAGATTGTTGCCAGCTAGAATCTCTTGTTTTCTTCAATATACCAGAATTAAGGGATTTGTTTTTTTAATGTTCTTTCAATGGGAAATTTAATAACCCCCCCCAGATATTATTTGATGATGACCTGATGAGTATCTCCAATTAGATAGGATCGAATTCTAAAACTGTTCACTTTTGCGCAAGCAAATTAAAGGTTAGGTTGATTTATGTATATTTGGCTAGATATAGGCTGAGTTCGTAATTGCAAAACTGCCGTAGTCCTGCAAAAATTGCGTTCATAATTGTAAACAAACAGTATCATCTCTGCATGAGTATGGCAACATTTGTGTTCATAAAAGTGAACTTACAGTCAACATGCGGTCAATTTGGCATGTGTTTTTTTTATGTTGCTGAATTTGCAGGAAAATGGCAGAGGATCTAATGTGAGTAATTTTTTTTTTGAAATTAATTTATAATCGTACAAATATTGATTTGTACATCTTTGATAAGAAATTAATAACTATCCATCCACAGGATTGAATACGAGGCCAAAGTCTGGTCCGATGCTGATATCGAACTATTTTGGCAATTATGAACTCATTTTTAACAAAGTATGATGACTGCACACATGCTGTTGTAATTGTGTTCATAAATGTATTCGAAGCATGTTTTAGGCAGGGCAGGGGCAACAAACATTGCAATTACGAACTCAGCCATAGTTAGAGCAGGCAGGCAGTTACTGATTGAATTGAACACATTCAAAAATATAACCAGGAAATTGAAGATTATTCCCTCTTAACGATATTTCGCAGACAGTTATCTATAATGAGTGCGATTTCCACTCTTGCTCTTCGATAGGGAAAAAAATAATGACATTAAAAGGGATGGATTGATTAATGTCTGCGAAGAGTCCATGTTTTCGAATTTTAGTAAATATATGTTCAATTTAGCTGCTTTACCACATACATATCTGATATTTTTATTCCTTGAGCAGAATTGATCCGCTTTTATTGAAAATTTTAATTTGTTGATGGTAAGTTTAAAGATATACATATAATATGTTTGCATATAGAACAAAATATCAAAACAAATATATTTAGGTACTTAAATCAATATGTAAAACTTTGTCTTTATAAATGACTTTAAGTGCTTTAAAAATGTGATTTAACGAACTATTTTTGTATTTATTATTATTTATAATGTATACATACATATAATATTTTTTATAAGCTTTTTTTTCGTCTTTTTTTTCAATAAATACAAAATATTGAATAAAAACTATGTCTCACTTATTTTGCTAATTTAATATAACATCAATAAATATTAACTGCCCAATTTGTTAGTATAAAATTTAAAATTTTTGGACTTTGTCGTTTTGAATTATTATCATCATTTGAGAAATTACAAATCTACCACACAAAATCTAAATCTACCGCTATTTTTCATCTCAATCTACCTCGGGTTTTGAAATGGAAGTGACAACACTATTAGTGACAGTGATGAGGAGAATTGAAAGCAGTCTCCATAAATAAATCTCGACTGAAAAGGTAAAGTATCTTAAGTCGATTTCGATGATTTTTCAGGAGAGCAAAAAAACACTTCAAAGCTGCCTCCCAAAAAATCTTTTAAATGTAGACTTTATTCAACAAAGCATTTATATGTAAAGTTTATGATCTTTATTTTGAAATTAATTTCAAAAAGATATTTTTAATATTTCGGCCGTTATAAGGAAAAATATGACTTAAGATAGTTGCCCCCCATTAGGACAGAAAGTGTAATAAAGTCGAAGGAAGCTTGTCGATAATCCGATCAAAACTAATTTATACATCAATGGAATTCACTCTATCAAAACCAGCTTTGAAGTCCGCAGAGCACACATACAGCTTTTTGTTCCAGTTGATTGTTGATGTACTCGTATGTATCTCTTGGCGATACCTTGTCAAAGCAAAGATGTTGTCTCTTGTTGAAAAGCCTGATCGAAACCCTGCTTGAAATACATATATTGAGGTAATCATTGACTTCTAACCAGTTTCTCATGTAAGTATAGATATCCGTCTAGTATAGTTATCAGCACTGCTAGAATCTCCTTTTTTAAAAATCGCAAAAATTAGTTTTTTATTGATGCAAGTATTATTGATTGAAGGTATGCAAGTAGATTTTTAAAAACTAGCCGACCCAGATCTCGAAATTCGAGTGCCAATTTATTTATTTATTTCATTATCATTCAATAAAATACAGAGAATTTATGATTTTTTTAAATTGTTGAATGCAATGAGAAGTACTCGTACCTACTAAGCACTCAATCCTGGAGTCCAAAGGAAACCAGTTAATGGTAAACAAACTTAAGAAACTACACACATTTATGACACATTAACAATTTTTGATTCGATTCTTTCATGTCATTGTCCTTCAGCTGTTGTTATGGCCATAATATTGGAATCGAACCCACTTCGCCGGAGTGACGTCAACCTGTGATTTTTGTGTTACATCTAAAACTTTCACTCTCATCATTTTTTCATATCGCGGCAATAAAAAAAATATTTATTATTCTATTGGGACTCAAATCCACGTCGTTGCAGTGACGTCAACCTGTGAATATTGTGTTACATACATACATGTGAACTCAGACTTTTGCATGAATACCACTATTATTGGAACTTTAAAAGTGAAAATGTTAAAAAAAATTTGCTCTCCTTTTCCAACTCAATTTAAAATTTTATCTCCCATCTTAAAAAACCAAAAAGTAAATGTTTCACTTTTTGAAAACACTAATACACTGAATAAATCGCTTCAGAAAATGACCGATCGATGTGGCGAAACTGAAAGCAACAGATGTCGCTAGTGTATGTGTGTATTCTTTTTCATATTTTCACTTATTGTACTTTTTGCAAAAATTGCCAATTGTAGTTAACGCTTGATGGTTTAAATGGTTCTACCTTTCTACTTTTTCACTTTTTAAAAACACTATGACATGGAATAATTTTTTCAAAAAATCACCGATAGATGTCTGAACTGAAATTGTATGGTGTAAATTATACAGATGTATACAGATGTGGCTAGTGTATGTGTGTATTCTTTTTCTTACTTACTTTACTTTAGGTGGCGCTCACAGTCCAGGGTGGACCAACAAGCCCCTCCAGCTAGCTCGGTCCCTAGCTAGCTGCCTCCAGTTACGCACTCCAAGTTGGTTGAGGTCGCTCACCACTTGTGCGCGCCACCTGAGGTGGGGTCTTCCTCTGCTGCGCAGACCATCAGGGGTGGATTAGAAGATTCGACGGGCTGGTGCGTCGGTGTCCATACGCTCCAAGTGTCCCAGCCATCTCAGCCGTTGTATTTTCAGTTTCTTGACTAGGTCAACGTCACTGTAAAGTCCGTACAGCTCATTGTTTAACCTTCTCCTCCATACTCCATTGATACAGACTGGACCGAAGATCAAACGAAGATTGTCATCCGTTTTAGACAGTGTCCATGCCTCTGCCCCATACAGCAGGACCGGGATGATGAGGGTCTTATACAAGGTCTCCTGGGTTCTTTGAGATAGGGCTTTATTACTCAAATGCCTTCTTAGCCCGAAAAGCGGTTGGCAAGAGTAATTCTTCGCTTGATCTCTGCACTGATGTCGTTTTGCTATGTTATAGTGGAGCCCAGGTAGACAAAGTCTTTGACGACTTCGAAGTTATACATATCCATCGTGACTTTTTGCCCGAGTCGACGATGTTGAGATTCCTTTCTCGATGATAGCATATACTTCGTCTTGTCCTCATTAACAGCCAAACCCATTTTTGCCGCCTCCAGTTCAATACTTGCAAACGCACCGGTAACAGCTCGCTTCGTCCTCCCAATGATATCAATATCATCCGCATAAGCAAGCAGTTGAACTGATTTTTGAAAAATTGTACCTCTATTGTTGACGTTTGAGTTTCGTACAATTGCTTCAAGAGCGATGTTAAATAGGTTGCATGATAGCGCGTCGCCTTGCCTCAGACCTTTCTCGACATCAAAAGGTTCGGTGGTGTTCTTACCGACCTTGACAGAACAGCGAGATTTCTCCATCGTCATCCTGCACAAGCGGACGAGCTTGGCAGGGGTTCCGAGATGAGACATGGCTCTATATAGTTGCTCTCTGTCCACGCTATCATACGCGACTTTGAATTCGATGAAAAGGTGGTGTGCATCGATTTGGAACTCCTGGGTTTTTTCCAAAATCTGTCGAAGTGTGAACATCTAATCCAGGGTAGATTTACCGGGCCTAAAACCACACTGATAGGGGCCGATCAGCTCGTTGACAAACGGTTTTAGGCGCTCACACAGTACAGACGACAGGATTTTGTATGCGACGTTAAGGAGACTTATACCTATGTAATTGGCACATGTCAGGGCATCTCCTTTCTTGTGGATGGGGCCCACTATGCCGAGGTTCCATTCATTGGGCATACTTTCATCCGACCAAATTTTTGAGATGAGTTGATGCATGCTCCCTACCAAGTCATCCCCACCCGTTTTGAATAGCTCAGCTTGCAAGCCATCCACGCCAGCAGCTTTGTACGCTTTCAGCTTGGCTATCGCTGACCGCACTTCATTTAGGTCTGGTGGACGGAAATTTTGATCATCATCGTCCAGGTTGAATAGAATGTTCCGCCTAGTTGCGGAATTTTGGCCTTCCTCGCCGTTCAGCAGTCTGGAAAAGTGTTGTTTCCAGATCCTCAGTTGTGACTTCATGGATATCCGCATCCATACCTGGGCTACCACCAAGTAATGATCCGAGTCTACGTTGGTTCCTCGGAATGTTCGGACATCCAGGATACTGGAAGCATGTCTCGCGTCTATCGCAACATGATCAATCTGGTTGACGGTTAGTTGATCCGGAGACCGCCAGGTCCCTTTGTGTATATTGAGGTGTGGGAATCGAGTACTAGCTATGATGACATTTCGCCCCGCCACAAAATCAATCAGCCTGAGTCCGTTACCGGAAGTGTTGTCGTGCAGGCTATGTCCTCCGACTATCGAACCAAAGATGCCCTCCTTTCCGATCTTGGCGTTGAAGTCGCCAAGAATAATCTTGACGTCGTACTTGTGGCACCTATCATATGTTTCCTCGAGAAGATCGTAGAATTCTTCTTTGGTTGAGTCATCTTTTTCTTCCGTTGGGGCATGGACACAGATCAGCGTCACGTTTTTGAATTTCGCTGTGATGCGGATTGTGACCAGACGCTTGCTTACATTTTTGAAGCCCAAGACCTCTTGCCTAAGTCTTCCCCTTACCACAAATCCACATCCAAAAAGCCGCTGACCCTGCTCCTTGTAGCACTCGCCGAAGTAGATGTCACACGTTTTCATCCTTCGTATGCCCTCTCCATCCCATCGCACTTCCTGGATGGCTGTAATGTCAGCCGTTAGCCTATCCAGGCTCTCCACTATTTGTTCGGCAGCACGTGTCCTGTTTAAGGTCCGGACATTCCACGTGCAGAACCGAAAATCGTTGTCCTTGTTTCGTTTGCTGGGGTCGTCAACATTAAAATCATCCATATCCGAGGCTTGTTTTTGTTTCGGAACCAATAATTTTTTTACGTGGTAGGGAAGTTACCCCGACGCACAACTCCCGACCTGGAGGACCAGACCCTTACTCCTCCTTATAGGCCTGAGCTACGAATATGTCGTAGTAGCCCATATAAGGTGTTCACCAAGTAGTTCATCCTAACTGGAACTGTAGACGCCACCGTTGATTCCATCTGGGGAATTCTTCCGCTGCCGTCTGGGTAAAAGGAGAGGTGCCTTAGTGGGAACACCTCTCCCCCCCCCTCTCTCGTTTGCTACCCCCAACAACTTTCCACTGGGCTTGAGACCCAATCTCCAGTTGAGGTACTAGGTACCCGATGTTCACCACGGGGAGGTGAGAGTAGGAGTTGCTGGACAGAGGTGGGTTTTGAAAAAAAAAACCTGTGGACGCTTGTGTCCTCTTGGGTGCACGTGTCCACCATTTGAATATCCTTTTTCACTTTTTGCAAAAAGTGGCGATTGTAGTTAACGCTTAATGTTTCAAAATATTATTGTAAGAGCTCAACTACTAAAAACAGGCTGGGTGCGACCCACACTGATAACTTCCCATTTGTGGTCTTGAAAACTTGTTATAATTACGAAGGTTGGTAGGTACATATTATATACTGAATTATAGATTTCCGTGTTTTTTAATACTATATTATAGAAATTACTTTATTATTTCGGTTCCAAACATTTTAATTGAAAAAAATTTAAAAACGAAATATTCGAATATAAAAGATATGGTTTGGTTATTGATGGAAGGGTACTTACAAAATATATCCGCTCTAAAACTAGACATATGTCAAATATAAACCATTTGTTAGAAATTGTATTATGTATAAAATTAAATAATGGCAAAGTCAATATCATTGCTCGTTCTCAAGATATTCTAGTCGAAAAACAAATATTACCACTTTTTAGTAGATTTTTTTTTATATTTTTGTTAAAACTGTCAATTCGATACTTGTCAAAATTTAACCATATGTTAATAATTGTATTATGTCGATACCTTCCCGTAAGAATGTACTAAGCGACACTTTTTTCGAAAATGACTTTTTGATGAGGAAATATAATATATGTTAAGGGCCACGTTTTGGCCTGGGTTTCGCCAACGAACTTTCTTCGTTTTTTTCGTTTTTTTTAGGAATGTCGCTTAGTATACATTCTTACGGGAAGGTCTCGATGTATAAAACAACTTATGTACTTTAGAAGGCACTGTCGGTGTTTATTCCCAAGAAATTCGACTTGAAATACAATTTTAACTAGTTTTCACTAGAATTTTTAATAGTTTTTTTATTAAAAAAAAAAACTATTAATTCAATATTTTTCAACATTTTACCAATTGTACAAAATTATATTATGTATAAGATAAACTAAATTAGAAGTCAATATCACTACTAGTTCTCGAGAAATTTGAGTCGAAAAACAATTTTTACTAATTTTCAATAGAATTTTATTTTTTGTTTTGTTTTTTATTTTTTGTAAAAAAAACTGTAAACTGATTTTTTTTGAAATTTTCACCAGTTGGCAAACACATTATTTTTCGTAAAATAAAATTATTTTGAGTTTCAAATTGTTTTCCGTTCTTAGAATATCTGGGTTATGAAATTTTTTTTTTCAGTTTTTTTTATTTAAAAAAATAACGGTATGTTCATTTTTTTCCAAATTTATACCAAATCTGTATGACCTTATATTGAGTACATTAAATTTTATTTGAAATCAATAGCATTATTTTGTCGTGAGATATTTGAACCTAACCAAAATTTTTACTTTTTTTTAAACCGTTATAGTGAAAAAACTACTCACTGAATTTTAATAAACGCCCTTTCAGCCTCTTTCGAAGTTATTATCTATTAAACAAAATTTATTTGAAGTCGATATCTTTACTCGTTCTTGAGATATCGACGACGAAAAATGGTACAAGAACGTACGGACGTACGAACGTACGAACGTACGAACGTACGAACGTACGAACGTACGAACGTACGTACACACACACACACAGACATCTCTCTAAAAATGATTGATATAGCCTCTAGGGACCTTGAAACGTCGAGAAATGTCAAAAATTCCAATTTGACAAATCGGACCGATTACAATAACTCCCTATGGGAAGTTAAAAAAACACATGCCTAATATTTATATTGATAATATTTCTTCACTTAGGGGGGTTCACATTCAACAACTGTTCATCAATTTTTATCGTGTTGGCGGATTTGTGTAATGTGAATCCACCTCAATGTTTCGGGTTTTGGCTTTGGGTTTTCGCTGAATGCTTTCATTTTTCATATTCTGGATTTGACATTTTATGTGTCATGTAATTGTTTTTGTTTTTGTTTTCCGGGCATTTTTTTGCAATTTTTATTTATTGTGTTAAACAATTTCTGTGTAGTATATTTGTATTTTCCGCCGCTGCGATTACAGTTTTGAAATGTCTCGGACTCGAGAGAAATTTGTATACTACTGGACAACACAGACAACACAATTGCAGTAAATTACTCCAAAACTCCTTAGCGTTCTTGCAAACTTGAAGTTTGACGGCAGAATTTCGAAGATAAGACACTTTTTCGCGTCACATAATTGTAGTTACCGTTAGCATTAAGATACAGATTTTTAAAAGATAAATAGAGATATAGCTTGAAGTATTTGAAGGAAAGCTTGCGAAGATTGATACAATCCATATCAAACCATTTTAGGTGAGAAACAGATGTTGTTATTCGAAGAGGGGTGTTTTGTCATGTTTTGTGTTAAATTATCGTCTTTTGTATTGCAGGCTAAAATTTAGTTTTGTTTTGTAAAAGTTTTAATAAAAAAACCCAAAAGGATTTTAAATGTTAAATATGTATATAAATGTAATTTAATAAAATAATTTGTGTTGTACAATATTTGCATGTTACCAAGTCCAAGAAGTGTGTATTTTAAGATGTCCAAAAGCAAAGGGATAGAATTTAGGTTTTAAAAATTTGAATAGCATATAAGAAAGAAAGCAGAAAAGAAAATGTAAGAGTAGTTACGTTAGAACTTACAAATGTTGCGAGAGAAATTATTAAATTTAAAGAGAGTTAAATAAAGTAGGGTATTATTCGACATGTTTGGCATTATGATATATATGTAAATAAAATTTGAAAGAAATTTGTTTCCAAAACAAGGGGTAAATAATACTTGTGATGCATTCTTCGATTTGTTGAACACTGTATGATGACTGAAGCAGAAGTAAATTACTATGGTGATTCAACAGTGTTTTGTAACGAGCAGCTTTGTCTTAGACTACTTTAACTAACGAAAATGATCTAAGTTCCTCTCTCTTGATAATCAACGATTCTCGCGTTAAGATCACCAATTACCATTGTATTTGTCCAAGGAAGAATTTCTCATACAAGCGCATAATTATTCCGGATATACCGGAATAATATATAATATTTTTTAAATTAAAAAAAAATTGATCAAATTCATGTCGAAAAAAGACAAGCTTTTAATTTTTAGTCACTTCTTTTAAAAAATCTATTCGACGACTACCTTTAAGAAAGCTGAAAACTTAAGCGCTAGTAAAATAAGCTAAATTTTGTTTAAAGTTAAAAAATAAAAGTTTCTCAACAATGTATGAAAAAAAATTTATTTTACCTAAAAATAAAGCTACCCACCACTACCAGTTTAAAAAACATTGCATTTCAAAACTTCAAAAAAAAATATGTTTTTGAATTTTTAGAAAAAAAAAATCTTTTTTTTTTTTGGAAAATTCGATATTTCAAAAACGGTTTAATATTTTTTTTGGAAATTTAATTTTCATTCGTACAATAATAAAAACTTAAAGTTGGCGTACCAAATTTTTTTCTTAAAAATCTGTCAAAAATTCTTTTAAATATTTTTTTAAGAAACCACTACAACCACTTATAATTTTTGTTCTTGCATAAAATTGAATTTAAAAAAAATTATTCTATCCTTATGAACAGTTTTCTCTAATAACATTCGTTTTTAAAATTCCTAGCCTATTACATAGGAGCAAGTTTGTGCGACCCAGTCGTGCATTTTATTTCTTATGAAAATCAGCATTTTAGCATTTTAAACTATTTCACATCATAGATATTCAAAACTGATAATATTATTTATCAAATTTTATTATTATACGTTTTAATTTTGAGAATATATTCAGTTTTTTGTGTCCCTTGTAAAGTATACAAAATGCGACATAGGAGGTATTCATAGAGTTAACGGTCGATAAGTCGACTTACATAATGTTGCTTTTCATTTTTGCTACAGATTTTCAAAACTGGATGCATTGTAAAATCTGTGGCAACAAGGAATAACAGCATAAGTCGACTTATGTCGAAAATGAGTTTTTTACCATCCGATGCGCAATAAACCATTCCGTCTGTCATATTTTTTTCGTATTGTTATCACAAACGGTTAAGTAATTACAGACAAAAGAAAAACAAGTCTTGTACCTGATTTGTATTGCAAACTAAACATTCAAATCGCTCTCCTGAAAAGTAGCAAAAACTGACTTGTGTCGTTTTTCCTTATTGCCACACAAATACGAAGTGCATTGTGAAACTATGTACATAATTGCTTTTCCAAACTATTTTTAGAAGAATGTGGCGTGAGGGCATTTTTTTGACAAAATCATCCAACTAACAAACTATCATTTCATCATTGCCGATAAGTCAACGATTTAAGAACAGAAAAAAACTTGTTTGTCTTGAATTAAAGTACATAGATTAGATTGCATGAACTTTGGACAAGATGAAACCTTAGTGAAATTTCTAAGAATAATCACCCTAGAAAACAACTGCCACCTCAACTTGGAGAAACAAATGGGTTCATGAATCCTCCCCCGAAGACCAAGAACAAAAGCCTTATATTTCTAGTCTTGCTCTTCGAAGCTGATTATTAGACGATCGCTCAGCCTATTTTGACTTTTGGGACTATTATATCCACATCTTGGTACATGACATAGTGTTCTTTTCGTGCATCCGCCCACCTTACGCCCAAGTCTTAATTCTCCAAGCCGAAAACCGAAGTAGCAGTTGTTTCGTAGGAATTCTTCGTCGGATCTTCAATGATTGTCGTTCGTGGAGTTACTATTTACTTGAAGGTAGATAAACTCCGTATTTAGTTCAAAATTGCTGGTATCAATAGGAACGTTTTGTAATCTTGACGATCCGATTATAAGAACTCTAGATATAAGGAATCTTACCCCCAACAACAGCCTCGCGGAAAAGGATGGAATTCAGGAAATGAGCCTTGGTTTGATCAAGAATGCCGAAAAGCTAGGAAGATTTCTTTTGCATGGTTGAAAAATTTTCGAAGTTCCTCCCAAAGCTCATTTAGGATTAACTACTTAGAGGCCAATAGGAAATTTAAAGAGCTATGCAAAGCCAAAAAGTTGAAATATGAAGAAAGACAAGCATGCAGATTGCTGTCTTGTAAAAACGCTAGGGACTTTTGGAAACTGGCTTGGGAATTAAATGGAAAACAACCAGTAATACACAAAAAACTGTGTGCAAATTCACTTTTCCTTCACTTCAAAGATCTACTAAATCCCGAAACAACAGTAGCAAACTGGCATTATGCAGTTCCTCGATTTGAGAACGTAATTTTAGACCCAGAATTTAGTATGCATGAACTTGAACAAACTTTATGGACACTTAAATATGGGAAAGCGGCAGGTTCAAATGGTATTCCAGTAGAGTTCTACAAATACGGAAGCGTCACACTGAAAGCGCATCTGGTAACATTATTTAATAATGTTTTTGAGGGGAATCTTCCGGTAGATGAATTCAGGAATGCTGTAATATTCCCGATACACAAAAAAGGATCCTTGTTGGATGCAGCGAACTATCGAGGAATCTCTTTTCTAAATGCAACATATAAGATCTTCACAACAATGTTACAGAAACGACTTACAAGATGGATTACAACGCAAAATGTGCTAAACGAGTGTCAAGCTGGTTTTAGATCCGGATACTCTACAATCGACAATATCTTTGTCCTCAGGAGCATTGCTGAAAGCTTTTGCATGCAGGGTAAAAAATTGTATTTATTTTTCATTGATTTCAAAGCAGCCTTTGACACGATCAACAGAGGTGCCTTATTTTACAAATTGTACAATCTGGGATTTTCGTTGAAGTTCGGCTTAATACTCGAAGAGTTGTACAGAGGAACACGGGCTGCAGTTTGGAATGGAGCGGAACTTTCGGATTGGTTTGCAACTTCGTCAGGTGTGAGGCAGGGATGCACACTGAGTCCTACCCTCTTTTCGCTCTTCATAAATGATCTAATTGATTTCCTTCCTGCACTCAAAAAATTTATTAGTAAATTGGCTACGAATGATATTCGTAGGGAAAATATTCGTGCATTGTACGAATATTTGTAACATGTACGAAGTATTTGTACAGTGGTATATCTACGAATGCATTCGTAAAATTTTACTAATAACTGTCGTACTATCCACGAATCTATTCGTTTAATACACTAATTTCATTCGTAAACAAGAAGTAAAAAATTTCTTTGAGTACATTGTACGAATTATTGTGTACATATAACTAATAACATTCGTTAATTTCTCGTACGAATGACTTCGTACTTTAATCTTTTACATTCGTAGTATTTACTAATAAATTCGTACTATTTACTAAGTAAAACTAATATTAGTAGACAGAATTCATTCGTAGGTTGACCGTACGCATTATGCGTAGAATGTACTAATAACTTCGTATTTTCATGAAGTGCATTAGTATTATTTACTAATCATGAGTAAAAAAAATAATATGTGTTCAGTTCTAAAAATTAAATGTATTTCATTAGTTAACACGTTCAAACGTGATATTATTTATAAAGTGCTGCAGTGGTGGATCAGACTAACATCTGCTTTTTTCGAAAAGATGAGGTAAGTACCTAGACATATGTACATACATATGCTTTAACGCTTATTTTATATTTAATATACAGCATCCAGAAGCAGCAGAGCAAACATACATGTGGAAATTTTATTTTTAAAAGAATTTCAATGTAAGTACAATTTTGTTCCGAAGTTTTCAATATTTTAAATGTTTAATTTATTTTCAGTGGCCCTTAGTACATAAAATGAGGAGTTTTTAAATGTTTAATTGATTTTTAATTATATTTATATTGAATTAATAAATTTTTGATTTTATTCATATATATGACAATAAAATGAATTAAAAAACTATTTTTAACTTACAACATAAATATCTTTTGTTATTATTTCTTACAATAGGTATTTAAGGAAATTTCAGAGAACATATTTAATGGTAATATGTTTTACAATAATATTCGTACAATATACGAATGGAGCTGTATAATTTACGAATGAAATACAAGGGCATTAGTAAATATTACAATGATATTCGTACAATATACGAATGGCATTCGTAAATATTACACTAATATTCGTACATTGTACAAATGGTATTCGTACAATTAACGTTTGTTTTTCTACGAATATTCGTAAAATGTACTAATAAACGTCCATTCTACGAATACTATTCGTGGCTGAAAACCACGAATAAAATTCGTAGAATGCACGCATGAATTAGTAATATTTACACACGAAATTTTTTGAGTGTGGAGGAGTTGACTTTGCGGGAGAGCATATTAAAGCACTGATGTTCGCGGATGATATAGTCTTGTTTGCTTCCTCCCCAAAAACACTCCAACTTATGATAAACAAGATTTACAATTACTGTTGTTTATGGAATTTGGTTGTCAACACTCAAAAATCCAAGGTGATGATTTTTAAAAGAGGAGGTGGACGAAACGCATCGAATGAAAAGTGGGTGTTTAACGGAGAAGACATTGAATGCGTCAAGGAGTACAAATACCTAGGCGTCATCTTTTCGAGCAACTTAAACATGGAAAAGCATCTAGTAGAAAAACTGCAAAAAGCAAAAACAGCTATAAATATAGCATGGAAAAGAGTTTTTATGAACGTCAACATAGCTCATAGTATAAAATATAATATATTTGAAGCTGCAGCGGAGAGTATTCTTTTATACGGCGCCCAAGTTTGGGGATGTAAAAAGTTTCTCACAGTGGAGAAACTACTAACTCACTACGTGAAAAGAGTATTTCGTCTGCCATCGAACACACCAAACTATGTTATTATGCTAGAGACAGGACTTTCACCTCTATTCGTCAAAACCCTTAAACTGCAAGCGGACTATTTACTGAAAGTTTTCAAGATGCCTGATTCCCGACTGGTCAAGAAAGTAGCTCTTAAAGCAGTACAAAATCAAAATAGCTGGTACAGGGAGTGGAATTGCCTCGCCGAAGGATGTAACATGGAGTTCAATTTAAACGTTGGAAGCATATCAAGTTGCAAGGATATCTTATATGATGTGATTGCGAAAGTAGATGAAAAATGTAGAGAAGATTATGTAGCTGAAGCTTGCGAGTCCTTATTCAGAACTGTTTATAGAAGGCTGAACCACAATCTTGCTGAAAGAAACTACTTCAGTGATGCAAATAGTGTGAACGAGATTTCAACAATGGTTAGACTCCGAAGCGAACTTATAAGCCTGAATTTCATACCACATAGACCCGAATTACCATTGGAGTGCAGTATGTGCAATCTTAGAGAAAGGGAGGACGTTATTCATTTCGTTGGAAAATGCCCTACGTTAATGGAAACAAGAAGGAGCTTTTTTGGAAGCGACTTCTTATCGGATGAACAAGTTGTTGCCTTGCTGAATGAGATGAATGTCGGCAATTTGTACAAATATTGCAAAATCGCGTTAAGTTATAGATCTAGAATTATGAACGAAGATTTCTGATTTAAACTTCTTCTTTTTTAAATCCACATAAATAATTATAAAAGTTTATTACAATATTAGTATAATTTATGTTAATTGTCAATCTGGCAGAAGGCAAATGCCATGTCGTAATGATTTTTTGTTTGTATATATGTAAAAACATGATTTGTAAAATGTATTTATGTATATTATTCTAATAAAAAAATCTATCTAATCTAATCTATAAATCTAAATCTATAAGCTATTTACGCGAACCGTATAGGTTTTTTGGAGACTTTTTTGTTGATTTTTCCTTTTTATAAAATCTCAAAAAATCTCAAAAAGCTCATTATCTTGAGGTTTATTGATCGGGTCTTCAAGGTTACGGTATTTAGGCTTATTGAAAATGACAGACCATAATTTCCTTTTTTAATTAAGGAATTGGAGGCGTTATATCTCTGCCACATCAGACATTTTTTGTATTTTTTTGTGCCACTCTGACTCTCCCATTTGTATATCCGTTCGAAATACAAATACTGTTCCAACCAGATGACAAGGTATTTTACTACTTTCTTATTGCCGGTGGCTGTCCATGTCCGATCACCATACTTGTACGGGTTCTTTCTCGTATCCCTTGAGGCTCCACGCAACGGAGTCCTAAGCAGAATAGTTTCAGATTTGTCAAAGTTGATTTTCAACTTACAGTCGTCGTATCACGGAATTTCTTATTTCCCGGGTCTAACTTGTTTTCGATAGCATCTATTCCGTCTTCGATAAAGTCGGCGATTTTATCAAGAATTGCACCAGCCTCTGATTGTTGGGTAACAACAATCAAGATTGCAGTAGCTACCAAAAGAAAATACCCTGCGAAAAAATTCTGATGAACTCGACTTTTGGAGCATATAGAATCGGTGACCTGCCTGCTCCCTTCTGAAGACCATTTCTAATATTGAAGATTGCGGTCCGGTAGAAAAAAAGACAAACTTCATTCACCTACCTACATGTTTTTTTTCCAAATTGTTCGTGAAACAAGTTTCGTGATCATAAAATTGTAATCTTCGGACCAAGATCATTGTTACAATGCACAATTCCTGCAATTAAAAGATAGCTCCTATAAAGTCACGAAAAATGAAAACAGCAGAACTAAGACACAGTCTTGTTTGTATTCGTTGAAAATTGAGAAAAAAACATTGCAACACTTCAATATCGTATTCACTTTATTCAAAACAATGCTTACTTCAGCGATTTATCCACGGCATGACGCAAAATGAAAATTAAAGTATACTAAATACAATGTCTGCACATTGGACCATGCCTTGGATAAGAGCAAGTTTACCATAAACTCCGGATACCGCGGCAGCGTCAATAGCTAATTTAGATGTATCTTTTCCATTTTCTAGTCCAATTACTACCATCTGGCTAGCCAATTTAATTGCATCAAATATTTCAACTTTTCCTTTATCTAAAACCAAAATCGCTGTTTTGACTTCGCTGTCTGACCGCTTGCCAGATTTAACATACACATCTCCAATCGCCAAATAGACCTTTGCAGCTAGTTCATGCAATTCTTTTTTAACAGCTTCGGTTTGCTTTAAGAACGAAATCGAGGCAACCAAGGAATCAATTCCTGCAATTGTTTTAATATTTGCTAAATCCCGTTTGGCCTTAACTGTAATTTGCACAAGAGCATCCAGTGAACATTCAATGGCTTTCTTGAACTGCTGGACTAAGGCAGGGTTAGCGCCATTCTGCAGTGCATTTTTAGAAGAATTATTAAAGTGTTTCAAGGCATCTGAACCTTCGGAATCGTGTTTTGCGGCAGCTCCACATCTTGGATTTCCAATTTGACCTTGCATGGGTTTGCTTTGAGCATCTCTGAGTGCTCCAAACGATGCATCGGCGGATTTTTGAACATTGTACAGGACACCTGAAAATGCAGCTTCGACAAATTGTTTAAAAGCTTTAAGTGACACCTTAGCTGCGCTGCCTCCAGCTCCACTTCCCTCATCAAACAAGCTTTCACCGGGCTTAATCATATCTAGGAATACAAATCCTGCTTTTTGAATATCTTGACTTGCGGATAAAAGACCTTCCATAGCTCCATAATTTGATAGACCCAAAACTTCTCCAATTACTTTGAGGTAGGATACCCCGGAATCGAAGCCTATCATTAAGCCATTTGCCCATGCTTGCTGCGTTAAATTTCTGGCAGCTTCAGGGTTCTTACTGACAATTTCTCCGGCTGCTGAAATTCCATTGAAGATCGTGCGTGCAGCCTTTGCAAGCAAAATTGTAGAATTGATAAAATCATTTCTTAGTTTTATTGTTACATTCACATAAATAGAGTCGTCTATATTTTCTTGGGCACGTTCTTTAATTAATGCGATGGTATCACGGAATTTTTTATTTATCGGGTCTGACTTGTTCTCGATAGCATCTGATTGTTGGGCAACAACAACCAAGACTGCAGTAGCTACCAAAAGAAAATACCCCGAAAAGTTCATAATTAAAGCCGCAGAGTTATACTGACTACTTACTGAACAGGCAGATCCTCTTATATAGCTCGGATCGACATCACATGAGTTGTTATGTTTTACTTGCGACCTATAGCTACTATAAGGCAAGTTATGCATTCGTAAAAAAAATCGAACTCGAGATTTTGATCAAAGTTGACATTACGATGATAGCAAAGCCCAAAATAGTGGGTCTCGCAATTCTGTCTGTCTGTCTGTTCTTTCTGTCGGTCTGTCTGTCTGTCTGTCTGTCTGCCTGTCTGTCTGTCGGTTCGACTACAGCCTAAACGGCTCGGCCGATTTTCTTCAAACTTGGTAGATATGGGTTTTAATTATCCCCCCGGATATCTTTTTCTCTTTTTTTTATCACCAAAAATAACGGTACCTGCCATACAAATTTTTTTCGAAATTTTATAAATATTATTTTTTCTCAAAAACTGTCTCACAGATTTTCTTAAAAAAAATCAAAAAATGGTTGAAAAAAAATTTCCAAAAAGTTATTAGTTTTGCTACCCCCCCTGGAATCATATTTTGGGTTTTTGATTTTCTCAAAAACGGTTCAACCGAATTTGAACATTTTTTTTCTGCTAAACGTCTCCAACAGTTTGAATATTATTGTGAATTAAAATTTTCCAAAAATATTTTCTTTGGATTTTTAAAAAAAAAATTTCAAATTTTTTTTTTGAAAGCTCAATGGTTCGAAAACTCCATGATCGATTTTTTTAAAACTTGATAAATAAAAGTTTTTTATATAATCTACAAGATATGAGAAAAAGAAATTTATTTTATCTAAAAATAACGTTACCCTCCATGTCCATACAAATATTAAAAAATGGTTTTCGAAAATCGTATTTTTTTTTCCATTAATTTTTAAGAACTACAATTTAATAAAAAAAATTTGAAAAGAAGATATTACTGACTGTACCTACCATAGAACGATTTTTTTAAATTTTGAATTTCTCATTATCAGGAAAACGGATTTTAATGAAACGTTTTAGAGAGAAGCTTCTAAAAAGTTTAAAAAACATTGCATTTCAAAACTTTAAGAAAAATATTTTTTTGAATTTTGAAAAAAAATCTATTTTTTTTTTGGAAAATTCAATATCTCGAAAACAGCTCAATATTTTTTTTTTGTAAATTTAATTTTTATTCGAACAATAATAAAACCTTTAAGATTTTTTAAAATTTTTTTACATAAAAGCTTATTTTTTTAAGAAACCACTACAAAGACTTATAATTTTTGTTTTTGCACAACAATAATATATTTGTTTGAATCACATGGCATCTTACTCTTACCTCCATTTACTAAAGAAGTTGTTTTAGTCATTTAAAAAATTAATTTTATGCTTGTGAACAGTTTTTCTCTAATAACATTCGTTTTTGAAATTCTTAGACTATTACATAGGAGCAAGTTCGTGCGACCCAGTCGTGCATTTTATTTAAATAGCGTAAATACAATAGCCTAGTTAGAACATAAGCAAACACACGTTTTAATTTTGCAGAGGTTGAGCTTGTTTGTTTGTACATATCTTATATCTTAGGTACATATCTTATCAAAAAATTGTATCTCCTATCGTTCATATATAATATTTCTCTTTTTGTTAGATTAAAATGGGAAGTATTTACTTATTCCTATATATCAAATTCCACAAACCAAAATGAGGCCTCCAATAAAACATAACACAATTGATGTAAACAAGCATCAGAGGCAAATATGAGTGGTAATTTGCAGCGCTTTGCAAATTTCGTCAAAGGAGACGGTCGAAATGAAATAAAATTTTTAAAATCATGAAACAGTCCGATCCCATAGCCTGCAAGTTCCCTTTTCTTAAAATAAAACTGCCCATTAAGTTCTTAATTTTTTTAGGTAACCTGATGTTGCACAATACTATATCTTATACGACATGCTCAGCCCTTGAAAAGACCCTTGGATACAAACAAAAATAAAATGCACGACTGGGTCGCAAGAACTTGCTCCTATGTAATAGACTAGGAATTTTAAAAACGAATATTTTATTAGAGAAAACTGTTCATAAGGAATCATCTGGCAACGCTATGACAAACTAAATAAAATTTTACATCGCGGCTATTTATTTCCAAGTTTTCATTACATTTTTACTTTCAAAAATTTAATAAAAGTTTTCTAAGTGCTCCATTAGCATCTAAAAATCATATTCGCATCAAAATATTACCCTGGATTGCTATTTGGTAATCAAATCTTCAATTCTTTATTCACAACTTTATACGGACCATCACCTAAATTTCAAATAGAGACTGTGAACTGCGCTCAACAGATAAATTAAGTGCAAATATGAATAACTCGCCAAAAATTTCATTGGATACCAAAATCAACATACTCGTATCTTCAATTGAAAAGGTAGTTAAAAAAGAAATGAAGGATTTAAGACAGTGGTTTCAGTTAGAACTTCACAAACTAACAGATAAACTCGAAAAAATTGAAAGTGATTTTAATCGTCGTCTCAATAATGTTGATGTGGATATGGCTAACCTCAAAATTAGATTAGATCAACTTGAAGTAAAAACAATAGCTGCAGCCAATAACAACCCTCCTGACCATGCTCAACTAATACAGCGCATTGATCAACTCGAACGTGGGAAATTGTGTAATCATACGAGGAATTCCGAAACTAGACAACGAAGACCTGAAGTCACTATTCTATAACTTATGCGAATCCGTTGAATGCACACCGACTCCTGTATTGAAAAATATTTATCGTGTCAAACCTAAAGGCGACATTGGTAAAATTAACACATCGATAGCTATTCAATTTTGTAACTCAATCGACAGAAAGAAATTTTTTCAATCGATACGTCACAGATGGAATGTAAATAAAAACAAGTAAAAATCTGTGTTTACATGATTTAAATGTATTATATTATTATTTGTATATCAGAGACATGGTTTAAGCCAAATCTGACAACTTATGTTGTATTGAAGGTTATAAACTTTTTCGATCAAATCGTAGTGATTCTAGAGGTGGTGATGGGGTGACCATTTACGTTCGCAATACATTAATTCATCGTCTTATTTTATGTTCAGATAATTCATCTGCTGTAGAGTATTGTTTTATTGAAATTTTTAATAGTAGAAATAAATGTTTGGTAGGTGTTGTCTACCGACCAAATAAATATATTGATTTTTCATGTTTGTTTGATACCTTGCAAAGTATTTCATCTGACTATTCAGAGATTATTTTATGTGGCGACTTTAACTGCGATCTACTCAAAAAAGAATCGTCAAAACCGTTTATTGAGGGAATTAACAGCTTAGGTCTCACAACAAATAATTTTAGCACTCCCACTCATTTTTCAAATAATAGTGCTACACTTTTAGATTTGTTTTTAACAAATGATATTGATAATATATTATTTTATGATCAAATTTCGGCTCCTTCTTCTTCTTCTTCTTCCTTTTCTTCTTCGGCGCTGTTATGATCTCGATGTCGAGGGGATCATAACTCTCCCACGTATCTGCTTCACACTAGTGATCCGCCTGTGGGGTTCGCCGGGTTGACCTCAGAAATCGGCGGCAAGCCTCCCGGTTTTGTATTGTTCCATTTCTGAGGCCAACTGAATGCTGGTGTTTTTGCATTTGTTTGTACCAGGTGTGTTTAGGCCTACCTTTCTTTTTATTCCGAATTGGAACGTTGTATGATATTGCCTTTTTGACGGGGTTCTCAGGATCTCTCCTTTGAACATGGCAATACCAACTGAGTCGGTCGTGTTCAATTTTTTGGGAAATGGTATTCTTAACATGAAGGCTTCCTCGGATCTTCGTACTTCTAATTCGATCAAGCTTTGTAACTCCTGCTGTCATACGAAGCATCTTCATCTCAGCTGCCGTAAGCTTACTCTCATACTTTTTGTACATTGTCCAACATTGTGAACCGTATGTGAGTGCTGGACGCACAACTGAAGTGTAGAGCTTTCCTTTCAGCTTAGGGGGCATTTTTCGGTCACAGAAGATAGCAGAATTTTCCCGCCACTTCATCCACCCTACGCTTACGCGATGATTGATATCGTCATCACAAGTAGCTTCGTTATTTATCATAGACCCCAGATATTTAAACTTTTCACACTTGGGAAGCACTACTCCATTCAAATAAATGTCTGGAGTAGGCCTGTGTGGATCAGAAAATGGGCAGCATAGATATTCTGTCTTTTTCGCGCTCCTGCTTACTCGAAACATGATTTAATATTCGTAACATTAAATATTGTTCCAAAATCTCAACAAATTCAATTTGAATACCGAGATTTTAATAATATTTGCGATGAACAACTTTGAATGTGACATTTTACAAATACAATGGCAACAATTATATTTAACATCTTCTGTCCATGAACAAATAACTTTTTTACAAAACTCGATTCAAAAGTTGTTTAATAAACATGTACCACTCAAAAAAATGGTTTCTAAAAATCAAAACAGTTCGTGGTTTACATCAGAAATTATGGAATTGATAAAAAAAGGGATAATACTTTATAAACAATGGAAGCGCTTTAGACTTTTTGAACTTCGTAATGCTTTTCGAATCCTTCGTAATGAAGTTAGTTCAAAAATTCGAGAAGCGAAAATAAAAAATTACTCTAAACTACTAAGTACAGATATCCCATCTAAATGCCCTGTTGAAGCGAACCCAGATGATCTCAACATTAATTTTGCCAAAATTCAAACTGCGTCGCAAGATCTTTTTGAAAGACCTGAAGATATCCGTCGGTTAAATAATTTAAACCATAGTTTTTATTTTCAAGGTATCGATGAAGCAGATGTAGTTTCAAATATTCTTAAAATTAAGTCGAAAGCTACTGGTTTTGATGAAATGCATCCTGTATTTATAAAAATAATTTTGCCACATATACTACCCGCAATAACATATATTTTCAATACCATTATAATGACATCCACTTTTCCTAATAAATGGAAAGATGCCAAGGTGATTCCTGTCCCTAAACTGTCCTTAAACTAAATAATCTTCTATGCATTAACCAATCTGGGTATAGAAACAATCACAGTTGTGTATCTGCTTTACTCAAAGTTACTGATGACCTGCGGTGTGCTATTGTCTTTCTTGGGATTACTAGATTTTTCAAAAGCCTTCGATACAGTGAATCACAAAATACTTATTTCTAAAGTAAAACAATTTTTCAATTTTACAGACACTGCAGCTGCGCTCATACTTTCATATCTCTCTGGAAGACGACAAGCTGTTGTTGTTGCCAATCGAGTATCAAGTTTTATGAACCTTTTTATGGGTGTTCCTTAAGGATCGATTCTTGGCCCGTTGCTATTTTCGATGTACATCAATGATTTGCCTTCTCAAGTCGAGCATAGTTCTATTGACCTATATGCTGATGATGTACAGATTCGGTTGAGTTGTAAGTTAGGATTGATTGAAAATGGTGCTGTATTACTCAATAGCGATCTTAATAAAATCATGTCCTGGTCAGAAAAAAACTGTTTGAAATTGAACCCGTCAAAATCTAAATGTATAATTATTTATAAACAGGAGCTTGATTTAAATTATTTCCCTTCAATACGCATCGTTAATACAAATATTGAGTACGTTGATAGAGTTAAAAACTTGGGAATCTGGTTAAATTCTACATTAAGTTGGGAGTACCATATCCAAAGTATAATTGGAAAAATCTACGGTAGCCTTCGGAGTTTATCTTATTCGAAGCCATTCACCTCACAAAATATACGATTCCGACTAGCAAAAACTCTGATTATTCCGATAATCACATACAATGCTCAAATTTTCTGTTGCCTCAGCTCTGAAAAGAAAAGAAACTTAAATGTCGCTTTTAATAATATCATACGTTATGTTTACAATCTCAAACGTTTTGACCATGTTTCTGAATACAAAGAAAAATTACTAGGATGTACTCTAAACGCATACTTGAATTACATAACTTTAAAAACTCTGAACAATGTAGTCACTAAAAAAGATCCACTTTACTTATAGAACAAGCTATTTTTTTCAAATTCAAATCGATCATTTACTTTTATTCAACCAACATAACAATATACATGTTTAGCAACTAAACGACAATTCTTTGTGTGTGCTGTCAGACTATGGAATTCTCTACCATTGGACATTAGAAAACTATGAGGTACTTTAAATTTTGATAAAATGCTCTCTAGGTATTTGGCTAACAATCCTGATATTTCTTAAATTAAATTAAAATAAAATAAATATCTTTTTTTTTTTTTTTCTCATGTAAATTGGATTATTTGAAAATTGTTGTTAAATTATAATGAGTTTGTTGTATCGTTAAAAAAAATATTAATTAAATTAGTTTAACTTTTGCTTTTAAGGACTTAAGTCTATTGTAAAAAATGTAAATAAATTATGTCAACTTTGATCAAAATCTCGAGTTCGATTTTTTTACGAATGCATAACTTGCCTTATTGTACCTAAAAGTCGCAAGTAAAAATATGGAAATGGAATAAAGTGGACACATTTTCAATGACTCTTCTGTTATGTACATTTTAAGCGCATCGGTTTATTCTGGTTAATTTGTATCAGAGTGGTTTGAATCGTCTGCAGGTGTACCACAGGGAGGTATTCTGACTCCGGGGGAATCATATGATCATATGCTGGAATTCTCATTAAGGTACTATTATACGCTGATGACTTGGTGTTACATTTATTTATCGATATTAAGAAACAAACAATTACAAGTGCATCAGTCGAAAAACGAATTGAGATCACATTAACCCCTATGACGAGTTTCACTTTCACACGATTCGCTTATTGTGAGTTTCGGACAAAAAACTGTCCACTTAAAAAACTTTAACCCTATTGTTGCCTATTTTTTCGGGTGGAATATTAAGCATTTGACAGCTCTTTCTTTCACTCAAAATTTGGCGACCGAAAACAACACATTTTAAATTTAATTTAAAAAAATCCAGGATCAAAATTTCTAATATACCTGCGGGCTACCAGATTTTATTGCCTACAAAGTAATTAAAAAAGGGATTATCCCAGTTATTAACTTAAAGATTAATGAGGATTAAGTGTGTTAAACAGAAATTTTTCTCAAAATAGTATTGTGCGTGTTTAATCCGTTTTAATCAATAAAAGTGAAAAAGGTTAATCCAGTAATATGGAACCTCTCAATCCAGCCTCAGCAATCGCTTCATTTGAAGTTTGCTTAGGAGGATAATCAAGGACCTTGGACCTGAATATTGTGGCAGATTAGCAATGTCTTTCAATAGCATTGTGCAGCCCAATAAAACCAGTGACAACAGCATGGAAACCGAAGAGGTAGACATTGACGAGGAATCTTCATCCACCAGCACGTTGGAGGAGTCATCCACTGAAGAGGATCCTAGTGAGATCACCAGCTCGGAAGAAGATACCAGTAATTTTCCGCTACCTGGACGGAAGAGACCAAGCAAGGCGCTCAAGGACAAAGGTACTAAGCGCATTCAGCTGGAAAAGGACTGCTTAAAGAGTCCGATTAAAGTGCTAACGCCTGTTCAAACCGAAACCGAGAAGTCAGTCAAAAAGACACTGATACCAGCTTCATCATTCTCAACAGCTTCAACATCAGCAGCCATCAAGTCCGTTCCAGCTTCATCATCTTCAACATCGGCAGCCACTAAGCCCATTCTAGTCTAGCGTACAAAGACATTGAATAAATCCACAGTGAACCCAACCAAGGCCTTAGGAATGCCCCAATTTTTTGCTATTCCAGCAACATTGCTGAAATCAGCAGGTTTTGCAAAAGCAAGAGATTGAGTGTAACGGAGAAGCCTTCGAAATCATCAAAAACTTCCTGTAAGCCAGAAAAATCCAGTTCAACTCTTTCACACCACGCGAGGATAGGAAGAATCTACTTCTTCTTAAAGGAATACACCATACCTATGGTACTCGTAGAATGTAAGGAAGAGTGAAGAATGGAAAAATAAAAAAATACTTTAAATAACTCAACAAATACAAGTTAGTTTTTATTGTTGTTTTAATTTTACTCAATATTCCTTAATGTTATCAAAAAATGTATTAACAAAATGTGTTACGACTGTTTTTCATTGGCTTGGTCATGATCCTGGCAATCACATTTCAAATACTTTGAAAAACTTTGAATCCCATTTGCCCAGCTTCAGCGAAATCCTGGTAAAGTGTCAATCCAGCAGTATCACACATTTGCATGGCAGAAGAAATTCCTTGTGCTGTAGCAGATTCACCACCTCGAATTCCAACAATAGCGGTTCTTTCAGCAAGTGCCAAATCCTCATACGACGTTACTCTCCCATATTCAATGTCAAAAACGGAAGGAACAAGTTTTTCAGCTGCTACCTTGCCAGCAATTTGTCCAGCAGCTCCCATTGCTAAGTATCCACTAACCGATCTACTCAATAGTATATCTTGGGCGGCTTTGATTCCCTTCCGAACAACATCGACTGCAGTCTCGGGGTCTTGGCTTGCTAGTTTTCCAGCCTCCTCAAATGCCTTCTTTGCAACGGACATGGCATCAGCAGTTCCCACAATTGTCGACTTAATTCCTTCATACATAACTTTGGCAGCATCAATTGCTGGTTTCTTTGTCAAAACACTTAAAGCCGATTTTAAACCTTTATTGAGCTTGTCAATGGCGGCCAATGCTGCGTAATCGTTCGTAACAATTTCTGTCTTCAAACTGTCTATGACTCCTGTTACAATATCGACTTGCTTGTTTCCCTGTGAAACAGCATTTTGCAATCCCCCTAAGGCATGTGTTGCGGCATCCTTAAGCTGTTTGTATATTGCCTGTGTACCAGTTGATATAACGTTTCGGGCAGATTTGAATGCCTCTTCGGCAGCACCTCCACCGATCTTTATTCCTTTTGTCGCTACTTCATCAGCGATCTCGAGGATTTCAAATATTTCACTTGCTGCTCTTTGGAATAAAAGAATTGTATTCTTTAATCCAGGTGCTGCTAAGTCACCAACAAGGGCCAAGGCAAATCCTTGTGCGTCCTGAATTTGTACTCCGGCAATGAAGATCAATTCTCTGTCAGCCTTGAATCCTTTTTTTATAGCATCAGTCGCACCATCAATATCTTGATCTTTAACCAGATTCGAAGCAATATCAATTGCTTTGTTGGCTTTATTCACAACCGCATATGTAAGCTTTACTGCATCGAGAACTCCATTGATAGCTGTGTTTACTGCTAACGAATTCACCGGGAATTTTTGTACTTCCTTTCGGATAGCTTCAATACAAGCTCTGGCATCTAAGCTCTCTCTGTCTGTACCTGCCATGATAATTGCTTCTCTTTCCTGCTGGAACTTCGAATTGGTGATGAGTTTTTCAATTTCAGCCAACTCTTTTAAAGATTCCGATGTATTTCCATGCGCCTGTTTAGCAAAAACAACCAACAGAACAGCCACTACCCCCCAACAAATGTACTGTGAAATATTCATATTTAAAAATGTATCTCTTCGGAAATTAGAAAAAAAGTAAAAACAGAACCAAGATCTACACCGTCTCCACAAATCTAACTTGCTTGATTAAAATGTGAACCCCTTTTATATGCCAGTTCAAAAAGTCTCAAAATGAAAAAAAAAATCATTCAAAACTTATTGCAGACTCTACCAATATTGACATATGTATGTACATGTTGGCTATAAAATAAACAAATTCATAGTTCATAGTATTGAAGTATGTTCAAAGTGTATGGAGTAAAGTTATTCCAATTATTCGTCATTCTGCCGTTTATAATTTCTTGAAATTTTTTTATGGCTCGAGAACAAGGTGTTCAAATAGTAAACACGTGCACCCAGGAGGACACAAGCGTCTACAGGTTTTTCTAAAACTTCATCTCTTTCTATCGACTCCTACTCTCGTGGTGAGCATCGGGTGCCTAGTACTTAAGTTGGAGATTGGGTCATTACCTCAGTGGAAGGTTGTTGGTGGTACCAACCGATAGTTGGGGGAAATGTGTCCCCACTAAGGCATCTTCTACTTTCATCCGGGCGTCAGCGGATTAATTCCCCAGATGGAATCAACGGTGGCGTCTACAGTTCCATTTAGGATGAACTACTTAGTGAACAGCTTACAGAGCTACTCCGATATATTGGGAGCTCAGGCCTGCAAGGAACGGTTTATCCGGCTCCCCGTCGAGGTTGCGGGTTTGGCCGTCCGGGTGACTTCCAAATAAAATAATTTTTAGTTCCAGGGCATAAACAAGCCTCGGATACGGACGGATTCACTGATGAGGAAACATGCAAATGAAATAAGGACAACGAACTTCGGATCTGTACGTGGAATGTAAGGTCCCTTAATAGACCACGTGCAGCTGAATAACTAGCGGAAGCTCTTTAACTTCCAAGAAATGCGATGGAACGGACCGGGGAGACGAAAATTAACAGACTGCGATATATACTACGGCGGCGTTCGCTAACGAGAACAAAAGCAGCGTTTATTTTGATGTGGATTTGTTGTTAGAACTAGGCTCAGGTTATAAGTCTTGAGCTTCAACTGTGTGAACGAGCGTCAAATCCGCATCAAGGCCAAATTCGCCAAAATAAGCCTCATTTGCACGCATGCCCCAACAGAGGAGAAAGATGAAGACACAAAAGACATATTCGAAGAGCTTCTGGACATACGAGCAGGGCCTTAATTGTGACATTAAAATTGTCCTTGGGGATTTTAACGCCAACCTAGGAAGAGAAGACATCTTTAGTGATCTTTTCTTGATTCTGTCTCTACCAGCTCAATAACAGCACTTAACTGCCGTTCGTCTCTGATCTCTGAAGGAGATGGCCTAGCAGTTTAGGAAATTTCAAAGTTGACGAACTCACCAATAGTGAAAGAATGATATTTTTTTTTCAAAAAATTTGAAAAAAATTTTGAAGAGCTTTAGCTTTTTGAGAAAATTAAAAACAATAAAATGACTGCAATGAGGATACGAAATATAACCATTTTTTGCAAAATTTTTTTCAACCATTACCTAGCTTTTAGCAAATTAAATTTTTTCAAAAAAAAACCTGTGGGACAGTTTTTGATAAAAAAAAATATTTATAAAATTTTGAAAAAAATTCCTATGGCAGGTACCATTACTTTTGGTCCTAAAAAAAAAGTGTGAGGGAAAAATTTAAAAACCATATCTACCAAGTTTCACGAAAATCGGCCGAGCTGTTTAGGCTGTAGTCGAACAGACAGGCAGAATTTCGAGACACACTTTTTTCGTCTTTGCTAATATCGTAATGTCAACTTTGGTCAAAATCCAGAGTTCGATTTTTTTACAAATGCATAACTTGCCTAATAGTGGATACGTAGAAGTCGCAAGTTAAAAGAACAGAAGAAACTCTGACAAGTAGACTCGAGTTATAATTATGTGAACAGTTCACAAGACGCTCATATGCCCCCGAAATAGAAGAGAGATGATGAGACCAAAGGCATGTTCTATGAGCTTCTAGGCAAAACCTTGTGCCCTAAGTATGACTGTTCATCACTCGGATTTCTTATTATTTTGTCTTTGTAATTCCATGCAATATAAATTTAAATAATGCATTTGAAAGATTTATTGTGAACTTGCCAAACTAAAAAAGCGAATTTAATTAAATTGAATTGTTTTGCCTGTTTAATATGACACTTCAGTCAAACTATTATAACCGTTAATGCAAAGGGTGGTTAAATTTTAAGGGCCGATGTACTTCCACAGTCGCATAGTCTGCGGTAGACATCGATCCAGCAATGGAAATTGATGCTCCCAGCAGCCTGAGTCTGAAGTGAAGACCACAAATATCGCCGAAAAGGCTCCTGAAACTGTCGACAGTCTCTCCGAGAAGGAAGCTGAAGACTCCGTGAGGAAGGCTCTTCTGAGCGAAGACGAACCCATTGGATCGGACTCTGAAGCCGAGCTACTGGATTCGTCCTCTGAATCGCAAGACCTGAATCAAACCATGTCGGGGGTTGGTCGGGGCGAGTGTAGCCAAAATGCTGCAACTACTTCAGATTAATCGTCAACATTCCATCAAGGCTTCGGCCTCACTTCTTCTCCGTCTTCATAAGAACCGAGAGGATATAGTCCTGATGCAGGAACCATGGGTTTCCAAATCTTTAATTCAGGGACTCAGGACTCCTGGTTACTACTTGCTGTATGCATCGGACAAAGGTGAACCCAGATCCTGCATATTAGTTAAAAGTAGTTCTAATGTATATTTACTCCCTGATTTCAGCGATCGAGATATAACCGCCGCCAGACTACACACCAAAAATGGGACGTATTGGATAGTGTCGGCATATCTTGGCCACGACAACCCTGGCCCTCATGGCGAAACGTTCAAGAGGATTATCGCTGAGGCAAAACGGCAAAATATCAGCCTCCTTATTGGGTCTGATGTAAATGCCCATCACACTGTATGGGACAGTACGGATATAAATGATAGAGGTGAGTCTCTTTTTGATTATATTGTAAGTACTAACCTTATAGTCAGTAACATCGGCAATGAAACTACCTTTGTTACCAGAAACCGACAAGAAGTGCTAGACATCACTCTTGTCTCTGACACTTTATATCAAATGCTAACGAATTGGAAAGTATCAGAGGAATATTCAGACCATAGATACATTCAATTCAGTTTAAATGATATACCCACCACACGGCCAGTTTTTCGCAATTATAGGAAAACAAATTGGCAAACGTATAGAGACATTCTGAAAAGATCGCTTAAAGCCGAATCTCTAGATATCCCCTCCAACACCTCAGATCTAGATAACAAAGTCAAGGATCTGACACTAACCCTGAACAATGCAATGAACATTTCCTGTCCTCTTCTGCAAGTTAGAGAAAAAAAGAAACATTATTGGTGGAACAATTGAGGACAAGCAAAAGATCTTCATGGAGGAACTTCTGTAATAAAATAGAAGATGGCTCCTGGACAAATTCATGTGAAGAATCACTCAACTTGCTACTTGACACTCACTTCCCAGGTCGCTCGCAAAACGTTTGCAACATGAACTCAATGGAGTCAAACAACAAAGCTATATATGTCCAAGGGTTAATAACAAGGGACAAACTAATATAAGCAATTAAAAGCTTCGATCCATACAAATCGGCGAGACCAGACCGTATAATACCAGCTGAACTGCAAGTTGCTTCAGATATTATCTTACCCACTTTAGAGATAATTTTGAACGGTTGTCTAAATCTGGTTCACATTCCCCTTATATGGAGAGAAGTTAAAGTAATTTTTATACCCAAAGCTGGTAAATGCTCCCACGTTACACCCAAGGATCTTAGACCAATCAGTTTATCGTCTTTTCTTCTTAAAATTCTGGAACGATTGATTGACATTCATCTGCGTATAGTGCTATAGAACCAAACCTTCTTTCTACAGCACAACACGCTTATTGTAAGGGAAAATCGGTAGAAACTGCGTTACATACTCTGGTAAGCACCATCGAACACTCCCTAAATCACAAAGATTTAGTTGCATTCTAGTTGCATTCCTAGATATAGAAGGCGCCTTCAACAATGTCGACAGCGAAGGCACTGCAGAATCTCAACGTAGATAGCTCACTTGGTGACCTAATAAACTTCATGCTGAAAAGCAGAATTATAAATGCGGAACTAGGTAGCTTTACTACAAGAAGGTCAGTCAGTAGAGGTACTCCTCAAGGTGGAATCCTATCCCCACATCTATGGAATATGGTAGTTAATGAACTGCTAATAGACCTAGAAGAAGAGGGATTCAAAGTGATTGCATACGCTGACGATATTGCCATTGTCGTATCAGGAAAGCATCCTCAAATTCTAGTAGAACTCATCCAAACAGCTCTCAATAAGCTACTCAAATGGACAGATCGCTGTGCACTAAGTGTTAATCCCCACAAGACTGAACTAGTCCTCTTCACAAGGAAATACAAAATTCCTCAACTAGATCCTCCATCGATTAAAGGCGTTCCACTTACTTTCTCAGACGAAGCTAAATACCTGGGTCTTATTTTAGACAAAAAGTTAAGCTGGAAACCATGGGTTCCTCCTCGACGGGTTCACCTTGATGCGGTAAGGAGGCTTACGTTTTAAATCCTCAGCTGGCCTGCTGGAGATATACGCTAAAGTGTCGCGCAGAAGTCACGGCTGCCGGCGAGGGCTTGGATTTGCAAGAAGCTAAGTCGCCAGTGACAATACTTTATACTAACAAGGACAAAGACAAAACAACGACAATGACAGACGATGATGAAGACTTACTCCTCAACCCTTTTGCCAATCTCGGAGTAGGTGACAGGGCCAGCGTTGGTACAGTTGACAGTGATGATGTAATTGACTGCTGTTCCATTGCCAGTTCCAACTTTTCCGAACTCTCGACTTCCTCCAGGAGGAGTAAAATCTCCAACTGTAGGAAAACAGTCAAACGACTTGGCACAAAGAGTTGGGATGAACTAACGGACCCAGAACAGAAAAGACTGCACATCGCACGTGCTCTTCTGCAGAAGGAGTTTCCAATGAAGAATGGGCCACCTGCCTACTCATCGGCGGAGGCTATTCCTGCGGGGAACACTAGCGTGAGTGGATTGATGGGACCTCCTGCTTCAGGTATCGTTAAAACCTTTACCAAGGAGCGGGCGGCCTCATTAATTCACAAAGCAAAGACAAAAACTGACATACAACATGAACCAACTACCGGAATATCATACTCACCTGCCAGACGTTGCATGGAGCACTCCGCTCCTACGTGTTGAAGAGTGGTAAGATATCTCCGGGAGAGGTAAATGCAGGGATAACGCACATGAGGAACATTCAGGGCCACAGCCCCAAATGCAACTTGAATGCGTCTATCTCTTCTTTATCAAGGCAACAGAACGCTACGGACCCAATGAAGGAACAAACCAAGAAGCTTTCCGACACACCAATCAGACGCTGCATGGAGCCACCTGCTCCTACGGGCCTGTGCAGTGTGAAGGAGGCTCCTGGGGAGGTTGAAACGTATAAGGGACATACGGGAAACATCCTGGGCCTCAGCCCTCCATGTGACCTAAATGTGTCTTGTTCCTCTCAATCAGGTGAACTCATTGGTAACGATACTCTAAACAGTGACATAACTGACAAGACAGTTTTGGAAAATCCAACCTTGCAACGCAAGGCAGTGCCTGCAGTGCGGCGCAAGGGGAAGAGACTCCTTAGTGACAAAGAACTTCAACGTCGACAAAAACGGAACGATACGAGGACTGTTCGGTTACTAACAAACAAAAACTCGGAAACCTTAACGGTTAAGGAACAGCTGGCTCTGGACAGATCCAAACAAAGGCTAACGACAACAACATCAACAACACCAACAACTGACAAACACAAACCGACTACTGACAAACGCGACAACAAAAAGCCGATCGCTGAGATTACTGCGGAAAGTCATGTACCATCCACTGACCCGCCAGCCATTGCAAGTACGTCCAAGCGATCGAGAATAGAATCGAGTTCACCATCGAACACATCACCGACAAACATATTAAAGAAAGCCAAAATCTCCAAGGTCAAATCTCCAGTAGTAGGTCAACAAGTTGCCATAGTAGGTAGACTATGGTAATCCTGCACGGAAACTAACGGAGGATCAATGGCAACTAATGGTACTTCGGATCCTTGATGAGGTAAATGAGGCTATCGTAAAGAGCCGGCCACCGCCACTCTTCGGTACTCTCAGTACCTTCCAGGGATTCAAAATGCTGACATGTGAAGATGAACACACTCTCACATGGCTGCAAGATTTCACAAAAAAAAGTTGAAGCTCCGTGGCCTAACGCTGACCTTCGCTTCATGGGACGGAAGGAAATCAGTGATTTTTCAAGACCCAGAGCCAAGCTTACTATGAAAGGACCGCTCATCCCGAAGGATCGTATTGAAAGATACCTCAGATCACTCAATACTGACCAACTTAGTCAGAATTGGGAAATAGCTGAGATGGGTGAAAAAACAAAAGATGGCACAGAAGTGGTTGTGATCTTAAATCATAAATCAGTACCGCTTCTAAGGAAGATTGATTTTAAGGTGCGGGTCGGTACAAACCGATGCAAGCTGCGGCTGTTATCAACCAAGAAAAAGGTAAACAAGGAGGTGGGGGTTTTAAAAACAATATGAAGTTAATTCAAATAAATCTCCACCACAGTAAAGCTGCCAGTGCCAACTTGGTCTACCTCATGGAGAGTAGACAGATAGACATTGCCCTGATTCAAGAAACCTGGATATCAGGTGGCAGAATAAAAGGCCTACACTCCAAAGAACTGACGCTTTACAAGACTACAAATGTAGGCATTAACAGTAGATTTAGAACATGTATTGTAGCTAGAAAACAGATTAAACTCTTTCTTCTATCCACATATAGTTGTTTAGACCAAACGACGGTCAAACTTGAACGCGCTGGGCTCCCACCACTAATCATAATATCATGCTATATGCCGGGTGACGGAGTAGAGGGACCACCAGCTGAGATGACGAAGCAGATCATACAACGTGCCGCACTGCAGAAATGGGATGTCGCTATGGGCTGTGATGCCAACGCACACCATTCTAAGTGGGGAAGTACTGACACCATCGATAGAGGTGAGTTACTTTTTGAATTTATTATAGAAAATGATATTTTAGTAGCGAATAGGGGCAACGAGCCCACTTTCATTACCAAAAATCGTAACGAAGTGCTCGATGTTACTCTTATTAGCAACTCGGACCCTATTTCCATAGACCAGTGGAGGGTATTAAAAGACGAATCTTTCTCTGACCTGATCCTCGAAAACCATTTAGAAATCTCAGGAAAACCAACTGGGACATTTTTAATAGGGAAGTAGTAACCGGAATACAAAAGCTGAATACTAATGCGATACAAAAACCCGAGAATATAGACAAAGCTACTGATAGTTTCACAGAGATTCTTGGGAAAGTATTGGAAAAAGGCTGTCCAATAAAACCATGGGGACAGGGTAAGAAGAAACCACCCTGGTGGACAACTGAACTTGGCAACATCGGGAAAGAAACAAGGAAACTTTTTTATGTTGCCAAGCGCACAAGAGCAGAAACTGACTGGGAAACGTACAAGTCCAGTCAAAAGAATTTCAAAATTGAAACACAAGGAGCCAAACGCAGCTCGTGGAGAAAATTCTGCAGTCAAGTTGAGAGTGCTAACGAATCAGCAAGACTCAGGAAAATACTTGCTAAGGAACCTATTGTTCTGGGATCTCTTAAGAAACCCAATGGACATTGGACAGAATCGTAATGCGTGGCGAGAAGTCAAAGTGGTATTTATTCCGAAAGCTGGAAAACCTAGCCACACGAATACTAAAGACTTCAGACCCATTAGTCTAACATTTTTCTCTTAAAAACGTTTGAAAGACTAATAGACATATGTACATATACGTAGCACACTGAGCCCGGAGGTCATATTTCCAGCCCAGCATGCTTATACTAAAGAAAAAAGTGTTGAGACAGCACTTCATAGTGTCGTCTACACGATTGAAAGAACGCTCAAAAACAAGGAATACACCCTTGCTGCCTTCTTAGACATTGAAGGAGCTTTTAACAATGTCCGAAACGAGGCCGTTGAAGGAGCGCTCGTAAATCTTAATGTGCATAATATCATCATCAGATGGATAATGTGTATGTTAAAAAACAGACAGATCAACTCGGAGCTAGGAGAAGTACAGATTAAAGTGTCTACTTCTAGAGGGACTCCACAAGGTAGAGTGCTTTCTCCGCTTCTCTGGAAACTCGTGATGAACCCAGTTCTAATGAGACTTAAATACAGTGGAGTCCAAGTAATTGCTTATGCTGATGACCTAGCATTACTAGCGATAGGTAAATTTCCCTCCACAATTAGCGAACAGATAGAGAATGCCTTATCTATAGTGAATGCATGGACTAAAAACTGCGGTCTAGCGGTTAATCCGAAAAAAACCGAACTGGTTCTTTTTACGAACAAAAAGAAACTACCGACTTTTAAAATTCCCCTAATTGAAGGGACCCAACTCAAAATCTCCGATCACCCTAAATATCTCGGCGTGATCCTGGATAAGAAATTAAACTGGAGTCTCAACATTAAGGATAGAACAAATAAAGCCATGTTCGCTTTCTACGCTTGCAAGAGAATATTTGGTAAAACTTGGGGACCAAGCCCTAAAATTATCAAGTGGATGTATACGGCCATAGTCAGACCTGTACTGACATAGGGTAACGTAGTCTGGTGGAACACACTAGACAAACCTACCAACCTTAAAATTATGACCAAGGTACAAGGAATGGCATGTATTGGAATTACTGGGGTAATGAGGTCCACCCCGACAGCGGGGCTGGAAGCCATACTCAATCTTAAAACCCCTAGATCTAATTACACAAGAATCGGCAGCCAATAGCGCACTTCGACTTAGCCAGACGTGTAACTGGCGACATAGTGCGATAGGTCATGCGCAGATTTTACAGAAATACATAGGAAATAGGGTATGTACTGACTACATAACACCCAGCTTAGACTCTTACAAACCGTTCAAGACCGTCTTTCCTAGCAGAGGGGACTGGAAAATTAACGAGCCATTTACCTGCGAATCGATGATATCTAATCTATATATACCGACGGTTCGAAGATGGAAACTGATGTTGGTGCAGGATTCTTTTCAGAAACCCTTGGACTATCCAGCTCATTCAGACTTCCTGATTACAGCAGTGTCTTTCAAGCTGAGGTCCTGGCAGTGACGAAAGCTGCGAAACAAGTCTCAATGATGGCAATACCACAAGCTGATATCACCTTTTTCATTGATAGCCAAGCGGCAATAAAAGCGATTTCTGCCATTGAAATCAAATCGAAACTTGTAACTTGCTGTCGAGAAGAGCTTAGGGTTTTTGGTACACAGCACAACATTAGACTCTGCTGGTTCCTGGTCACAGCGGTGTCCCAGGAAATGAAAGCGCTGACGAGGTGGCAAGAATAGGATCAACACTTGATCCTAATCAAGCAGACAAAACAGTTCAAATCCCACCCTGCAATCTTAAACATTACCTGTTTATGAGTAAAATTCTAGCCTTAGCAAACAAAGAGATGGATGTCTCTCGATTCCTGTCTTACAACCAGAAAATTATGGCCTAGTTTCAGTAAACAAAAGACCGAAATTATCATCCAATGTGAGCATTATCACAGGTCACAACCAACTCGGTTACCACAAGAAAAAGATGAAACTCAGTATGGACGATCTACATCTACCTCAGTACTTGTCCAGCAATGTCGAGACGAACTGGCGAGTCTGAACATTGACCTCCAGGTCACTCTCATTTGGGTTCTAGGTCACAGTGACATAGAGGGTAATGAATAGTTCACTTGCGGAAAACGTAAATATTTCTCTTGGTGCTGTGAAGAGAAAAATCTTCTCGATTTTTATCAATGAATCTGTGTCATATCAAGAAAGATATGGTCTACTTACAACAACTCACGTTCAAACGATCTTATGTGCAGACCCAGGCGCGACATAGCCAGGATCACAGCAATATGCACCGGGCACTGGCACATAGGTGAACACGCAAGAAAGCTAGGCATCCCCTACAACCCACACTGCCGTAGTTGTGGAGATCCACAAGAAAAAGAAACTGTGGTTCATTTTCTTTGCGATTGCCCCGCCTTAGCAGATTACAGGATGACTTCCTTTGGGAAAGCCTTCCTCGATGACCCCAGCGAACTTTTAGAGAAGAAAATCAAAGATCTGATTATCTTTCTGAATACGACAAAATGGCTTTAGCAATGTTCCGCTAAAGTATATAAAAGCCATATTCTTCCGTACTAAATCCTTATAACGTTGACACGAGTAAATGGTATCAAAACGGCGCACCCCAGCGCTAATTGAGTCGCGGGCCCAGGGCTGGCGACTACCATCTCTACCTACCTACCTACCTACCAGTATGGACGACTTATGCGGTGAGACGTGACGAGGATGCGGTGAGGAAGAGATACATGAGGACACTCCTCAGTACCTGTGTCACTGCCCTGCGCTATATCATCTAAGAAACAGACATCTAGGGAGGCACTTCTTCAACGACTTAGAGGAGCTCTCTGACATTCCAAGCAAAATCATATTTAAATTCGTTAATGATACCAAATGGCTTGAGAATTCCTGATCTATGAAAACCGCCTTCAACTACAGTACGACAGTGTAGTACGAACGTAAATGACAACGTCGCACGTGTTTCTTGTGAGAGCAGCACCAACGGAGAATGGGCACCTCGCCTATTCACCTGTGGTTGCCACTCCTACGGTGAGCACGAGCATCAGTGGGTCGATGGGGCCACATATACCTAAGATTGGTAAAATCTTCTTTGGTATGGAAACAGCCTCTTCGACTTAACTAACGACCAAACAAAGGAACATATACACCAAAACCTGACTTTTCAAACTCATCTACCAAGCGTTGCAAGGAGCCACATGCTCCTACGGGTCTGGTGGGGGGAATGATTGCTAAAGTGAAGGTAAAGGAAAGGAATACCCCCGAGAAGGCGTATACCTCTCCCTAGTCAGGCTATTATGTGACGTTAGAAATTTCAACACTTTAGAAATACCCTCTGACATTTCAGGCTAAAGCTTGCTGTAAACCATCCATACCCTCAAGGGGCTTGATCGATATAGGATTATCGTAGGTTTCAATAAAAGGGGTCACAAACCCTAGGGTATCACAATGGATCTACATTGATATAAGTGTGACGGTAACAAGATCAACTGTCAGCCCACTTACCTAACCTAACCTTACCTAAACTTAATCTAAATAATTCTTGAATCACGTTGGAATACTGTTGCACAGATTACCGAACAGCAAAAGACGTACATCTATATGTTTCGTCCTTTTATGAAATTCAGGATTTCTGATTATACGAATACTCGTAGCTCCTTGATTGTCCACATACAAAACTCCTCGAAGCTGCTGGTTTGGTTATAATTCCCCCAAAAGTTGTTTAATCCAGACCAGCTCCTTTACAGCTTCGGATGCTGCAATGTATTCTGACTCAGTTGTCGAGAGGGAGACACGCTTTTGTCGTTGAGATACCCATGTTATGCAACTTGTCGAGTGGCGAGCATTAACATCTCCAGCATAGTCCGCATCACTGTAACAACTCAAAGTAAAATTTAGCTTTGATTCAAAATATATACCATAATTCAGGGTCCCCTTGACATATTTTAGGATTTGCTTCACCATGTTCACGTGAATGATAGAAGGTTTCTCCAGATAACGGCTTACGCAGCCAACAGCGAAAGCCAAATCGGGACGTGTCGCAACCATCAAATACATAAGGCTGCCATGCCAACAGCTTGCCGATACGGGAACTTGACCTCTTCTTTACTATTTTCAATCATATCTGCCGCGTTGATTGAGGGATCCACCGGAGTTGATACCACAGCCGGATTTATCATATCAAACTTTTCTATGATTCTCGCCGCAAACATTGATTGACTGAGATGAATATAGAACAGTCCTTAAATCTTCTTATCTCCAGACCCAAGAAATACTTGACCGGGAAAACTTTGATTACGGAACTACTTTTCAAATATTCGCAAAGGTTCCCCATATCTTATCATCGATGTAAATCGCAAAAATGATCTTCTTCTCGTTTTCTTGGCTTGAAAAAACACAAGAATCAGCATCAATTGGTCTTAAACCAAAATCTCGCAACAGTTTTGCAAACGTCTGGTTCCAGCAGCGGAACGATTGCTTAAGACCATATATAAGCTCTTATATAGTTTACATACTCGACCAGTCTTGTCGTTATACTCTTTAGGTAAGAAGGCCGTTTTTACGTCAAATTGCATGATAAGTATGTAAGTTTTCTGCTGCTGTAATACCCAATACAACTCTCACTAAAGAAAATTTAGCAACAGGACTAAAAGTCTCAGAATAATCGACCACATATTGTTGACTGAAGCCACGCGCAACAAGCCTTGTTTTGAAACGAACGTCTTCTCTTCATTAGCTGGTTCACGATGCTGTTTTCCGTGCATACAACCTTCACAAAAGAATTTAGTGTCATCGGCGAACAGTATTTGAAAGTCTGTTAGAATGTGACGAACTTGAACAATATTCTGGTGTCCAAGCTTTTCATGCCAAAACTGTAAAGTGTCTTTTCTCCTTTCAGCTACATTTGCAGTGACGTCATTAACATCAGGCGATTCTACTTTTATCAAGAGCTTAAAAAGCTTTGAATGCCGTACTTCCACTGCAACTGTTATTGCGTTTTTCAATAACTGACATTTGGAATCGTCAGAGATGAAACATAACCCCTTGTCCAATGCCGTACTTAATGAAAATAAATTCACATGCATTTTTGGCACAAAAAATACGTTTTCCATATGGTTTTACTTCTAGCTGTCATTGACAAAACAAAGTATATTTATATTGCCTTTGCCTATTGCACTTGTTGCAGCCCCATTTCCTACACGAACGACCACCGGTATTTTGAACTCTGTGTAATTATCAAGCCACTCTCTCCTGTTGGTCATATGATCGCTCGCACCCGAATCCAAGAGCCACTCGTCTCGCTCTGTTATCTGCACCGCTGGCTCCGCTTCACAAATAAAAGCTTGCCCACGATTACCACTCGGATTCCCTTTAGCTAACCTCTCACGACAGTCACGTTTCCAGTGCCCACTTTTCTTACACACAAAACATCTACCTGGCTTTGACTTTTGCCCCCCTTTGTCCTGTTTCTTCTCTTTTTGCCCACGAAACTTTCTTGCAACCAATGTGTTACTAGAATCTACACTACTACCCGACTGAAGCGATTGGAACCGCGCTTCTTTCATTACCAACCTATAGAAGGAAGCTTCTCAAGAGTTTGATTGGCCTTATCCGTGGATTCCCAGGCGCTATAGAAGTGATTGTACTCTTCAAGTAAAGTCAGTAGGATCTTGGTGACAATCATCGAATTGAAGATTTTTTCCCCGATATCCGCTAGCTGTTTTGCTACCGCTTGTAGTTTTGATATATGTGTCGCCACATCGTCAGCATGTGAATGCTTTCGCTAGACTTGGCTTCATACACCGTTTCGAGCTTCAACCACATGGCTATGGCAGTTGTGCAGTCTATAATATGCAAAAGCGCTTGCGACGTCAGTAGTAACTATTATTTTCTGCACCTTACTATCGCCGCGTTTCCATTCCGTCACAGCTGCCTGCAAATTTTCTACCGTAATAGCCCCCCCCCCCCCCCCCAACTACCGGATAACTAGCTTCTCCATCGACAAATTTGAGTTACTCACTGGCATTTAGCAGAATTTTCACTTGGAACTTCCATAAATTCCACTGTTCCTGGCCAGCCAGCTTCTCAATTTTTAAGTCCATATCAACCATTGCCTAACGTAAAGCACTCCTAAATAACCCCTGCACAGTACCTAACCATGCTTTCTATCAAACGATTTAAATTTGCTTCTTTTTCAATATTCTCCATACGAGGTTAATCAAATCAAAAAATCGCGGTTATTTAATCTTGTGAATCTTATATGGTTCTGGGCCCATAACCTGTTGCACAGATTACCGAACAGCAAAAGACAAAATAAATAACCAACCACTTCGAGTGCTTTATAATGACTAAAAAGCCTTATTTGATATTTAATGAGATATAGATAAATGAATAACAGTTAAATGTAGAATGTAAGGAAGAGTGAAGAATGGAAAAATAAAAAAATACTTTAAATCACTCAACAAATACAAATTAGTTTTTATTGTTGTTTTAATTTTACTCAATATTCCTTAATGTTATCAAAAACTGTATTAACAAAATGTGTTACGACAGATTCGCTCAAAAACAAAAAAAAAATATATTTTAATTGGCTTGGTCATGATCCTGGCAATCACATTTCAAATACTTTGAAAAACTTCGAATCCCATTTGCCCAGCTTCAGCGAAATCCTGGTAAAGTATCAATCCAGCAGTGTCACACATTTGCATGGCAGAAGAAATTCCTTGTGCTGTAGCTGATTCACCACCTCGAATTCCAACAATAGCGGTTCTTTCAGCAAGTGCCAAATCCTCATACGCCGTTACTCTCCCATATTCAATGTCAATAACGGAAGGAACAAGTTTTTCAGCTGCTACCTTGCCAGCAATTTGTCCAGCAGCTCCCATTGCTAAGTATCCACCAAGCGATCTACTCAATAGTATATCTTGGGCGGCTTTGATTCCCTTCCGAACAACATCGACTGCGGTCTCGGGGTCTTGGCTTGCTAGTTTTCCAGCCTCCTCAAATGAATTCTTTGCAACGGACATGGCATCAGCAGCTCCCACAATTGTCGACTTAAGTCCTTCATACATAACTTTGGCAGCATCAATTGCTGGTTTCTTTGTCAAAACACTTAAAGCCGATTTTAAACCTTTATTGAGCTTGTCAATGGCGGCCAATGCTGCGTAATCGTTCGTAACAATTTCTGTCTTCAAACTGTCTATGACTCCTGTTACAAGATCGACTTGCTTGTTTCCCTGTGAAATAGCATTTTGCAATCCCCCTAAGGCATGTGTTGCGGCATCCCTAAGATGTTTGTATATTGCCTGTGCACCAGTTGACATAACGTTTCGGGCAGATTTGAATGCCTCTTCGGCTGCACCTCCACCGATCTTTACTCCTTTTGTCGCTACTTCATCAGCAATCTCGACGATTTCAAATATTGCACTGGCTGCTCTTTGGATAGAAAGAATTGTATTCTTTAATCCAGGTGCTGCTAAGTCACCAACAAGGGCCAAGGCAAATCCTTGTGCGTCCTGAATTTGTACTCCGGCAATGAAGATCAATTCTCTGTCAGCCTTGAATCCTTTTTTTATAGCATCAGTCGCACCATCAATATCTTGATCTTTAACCAGATTCGAAGCAATATCAATTGCTTTGTTGGCTTTATTCACAACCGCATATGTAAGCTTTACTGCATCGAGAACTCCATTGATAGCTGTGTTTACTGCTAACGAATTCACCGGGAATTTTCGGACTTCCTTTCGGATAGCTTCAATACAAGCTCTGGCATCTAAGCTCTCTCTGTCTGTACCTGCCATGATAATTGCTTCTCTTTCCTGCTGGAACTTCGAATTGGTCATCAGTTTTTCAATTTCAGCCAACTCTTTTAAAGATGCCGATGTATTTCCATGCGCCTGTTCAGCAAAGACAACCAACAGAACAGCCACTACCCCCCAACAAATGTACTGTGAAATATTCATTTTTAAAAATGTATATCTTCGGAAATTAGAAAAAAAGTAAACACAAAACCAAGATCTACACCGTCTCCACAAATCTACCGGCTTGATTAAAATGTGAACCCCTTTTATATGCCAGTTCAAAAAGCCTCAAAATGAAAAAAAATCATAAAAAACTTATTGCAGACTCTACCAATATTGACAAACATGTTGGCTATAAAATAAACAAATTCCTAGTTCATAGTATTGGAGTATGTTCAAAGTGTATGGAGTAAAGTTATTCCAATTATTCGTCATTCTGCCGTTTACTATTTCTTGAAATTTTTTTATGGCTCGAGAACAAGATGTTCAATTATTGGACACGTGCATCCAAGAGGACACAAACTTTCACAGGTTTTTCTAAAACCGCATCTCTGTCTATCGACTCCTACTATCATATCCTCGTGGTGAGCATCGGGTGCCTTTGGGTCATTACCTCAGTGGAAGGTTGTTGGTGGTACCAACCGATAGTTGGGAGAATAAAAAATTTGAAAAAAATTTTGGAGAGCTTTAGCTTTTTGAGAAAATTAAAAACAATAAAATGACTGCAATGAGGATACGAAATATACCCATTTTTTGCAAAATTTTTTTCAACCATTACCTAGCTTTAAGCAAATTAAATTTTTTCAAAAAAAACCTGTGGGACAGTTTTTGATAAAAAAAAATATTTATAAAATTTTGAAAAAAATTCCTATGGCACAGCAATCACAGCAAAAAATGTCCGAAGTACTCGTCGCTACAATGAAAAAATCCGATTTATACCAGTTCTTTAATAATCTAATTGATGAAAAAATTAAAAATATTGCAACTAAGTCTGATCTCGAAGCGATCGCAAATGTAAACAAAAAAATCATGGAGATGAATATGCAATTGTTGTACGAGCAAAGCTTTTTTCACTCGCTCTGCTTAGACTTTAATCGTGAAATCTAAAAATTATCTAATTAACGAGTCTTTGCAGAAAAAATGTTAATATATTATTGTTTGTTGGTTTTACTTACTTGTTTAATTAACTGAAAGTCTTTAAAAATCGACCAGAAAAATGAGAAACGGTAAGCGACGACGATGGAGCGAAAAGAAAAAAAAAGACGATTTTGACTGATGTTTTCGGTTTGGTAGTCCGTGCTTGAATGCCAGCTCCTTCTTTAAACTTTAATCACCTTTCTTCTCTTTTGTTTTAGTACAAGAATTTACAATAAATATGGCCGCTGATTTTTGGTGGCGGCAAATTTAAAAAGTTGATAATTTTAGTACTTGTTTAGATTTTAAGGTATAAACGTAATGATTTTTAGATGAGATTTCAGGATTTTCATTCAAATTTAGATTTTAAATTTTTAATTCAGTTGTATACATTAAGTTTTAAATTTAAATTAAGATTATAAGTAAAAAGAAATTATATTGCAAATAAAATAGATTGATGAACTGCTTCTGCTTCAACAATTGTCAACCAAAGTAATTGCCTTAGAAAAAAAAATACGACCTTTTAGAGAATCAAATGGAAGAATTGCAAAAAAATGTACAGAAAACAATCTTATGTTACATTTTACACCTCAAGAAGGTAAAACAGAAAAAGATCTTGTAAAAGACATTTGCTCCACGTTGATACAGCCAACACCATGTATTGATAATCTCCAGATTCGTGAAGTTAAATCCTTCAACCATAATGTAAAAAATTTTATTGTTAAACTACAATCAAAACAACAAGTGATTGCAGCTTTGAAGTCGTCATCGAAGCTACGAGGCACAGGAATCATTATTTCAAAAGATCTACCAGCAACAACCCGTCACAAACGCAATACACTTATGAATGAAGATATGTACGTGTATAAGTTTAAACGAAATTAATTCTCGTATAAAAGTTCTGGTTCGGGACGATAGGATGTTCGTTGAAAATAATATTTTTCGTTGGAGTTTATCATTGGGCATCTTACATAAAAATAATAATGGAATTGCAATATTAAATTCTATTTACAGTGTTAACCTCAGCAAACAGCTGAGTGTAGTGACGGATGACGGAGATGTCATTCATGGAGCGACATCTTCTGTTAATGTTTTTAGTTCAGCAAAGACAACAACCAAATTGTATAACGCAGAATAGGGTAAAGTTGCCGTCTGCCAAAATAAATTTAATTTACAAAAAAATGAAAAGAATTATAAAATAAGAATTTTAAGTTATAATGTATCAGGTCTTAATAATAAGTCGTTTCTAATAAATTTTCATGAATTTGTAAACAAATACGATAGTGTTTTTTTATATGAAACTTTTTTAATTGAAGATGAATGTAAACTATACCTTAACCGATTTACGAACTTCAAATTTATATGGATACCAGCCGTGAAACAAAACATCAGAGGGAGAGCAAGTTTGACAAATATATCATGTGAATTTAAAACTGTAGACGAAGTAAAATTTTTGAAAACATTTTAAATTCTACCAAATTTATAATATTGCCAACCTATATTAATTGCAATCACTGGGAAAGGGATTTCGGGAAACTACTTGATGTATTAGAACACAGCAACTTCGACAACATAATAGTTATTAGAGATCTAAATGCTCGAATAGGAAAGGAAGAAGGAAGAGAAAATCGACTTTCAGGGAAAGTAAGGAATTCGAAAGATGCTTGTACGAACTCTAGAGGGACAAAGCTGCTGGAACTATGCGATTCTCTTTGATTTCATATTATGAATGGCGTAAGTAGTTCGGATAAAAATGGAGAACTCACATTCATAGGCCCACAAGGCTCTTCAGTCATCGACTTTTGTTTAATAGAGGCGAATGGATTTCGATTTTTGCAGATTTTGGAGTTCTAGGTATGTGAGCAATATTCGGATCACTTACCTATGATAGCTGAGTTTCTTACATCACCTATCGAAAATGAAGAAACAATCAACATTTTTCCCCCTCCAAAATTGAAATGGAAAAATTAGAATGCAACCGAATAAAGAAACAATTTGGAACGAAATTTGAATACTGAACAACTGAGCATGAGTGAGATAGAAGGTATAGTAAAGATATCCTATCCACCGAACAGACAGAGTTTGAAGAAGAAATTTCAATACAGCGAGAAATGGTTCGATAAAGATTGCGAAACAGCGAGGCTTAAATCATTTGGATGTCTGAAAGCTTTTCGAAAAATTGGAAATAACATTTTCAAAGACCTTCATAATAAAACCAATGTTGCATTTAAAAGATTATGTAAAGAAATAAAGAAACGGTTTTATGAGAATGAGGCTCTATCACTAACATGCTGTAAAAGCACAAAAGAATTTTGGGCTTCAATAAATAAATTCAATGGTAAAGTGCCACAAATCAACATTCAAGTAAATGCACACTCATTAATGAACTATTTTCAATCTTTGCTTAACCCAATTATCAACTCACTGCCGATGCAATATGCAGTACCTTTGCATCCGAATGAAATACTTGACACACCTTTTTCCAACGTTGAAGTTAATTTTGTACTGGATGGTCTTACTGACCAAAAGTCAGCAGGTCCTGATGGAATTCCCACAGAACTCTTTAAATATGCTACATGTCATCTGAAGGAAAACTTACAGCAACTTTTAATCAAATATTGAAATCGGGAGTAATTCCACCACAATTCAAAGAGGCAATAATTTTTCCAATACATAAAAAAAGGAAATATAGCTGATCTAGCTAACTACAGAGGCATATCTCTTCTCAACGCATCATATAAAGTATTTGCTAAACTTTGAACCAACCGAATGGCTCTTTGGATTTAAAGTCGTAAGCTTATCAGCGAAAATCAAGCTGGTTTTCGTACTGGCTATTCAACAGTTGATAATATTTTTGTACTACAGACCATTGCGGGTACGTTCCTAGAAAAAAAAGAAATTATTCGCCTTTTTCGTTGATTTCAAGGCAGCTTTTGATACTATAGTTCGGAGAGCTTTATTTTATAAACTTTACAACATCGGAATCAGTTATAAATTTGGAAGAGTTCTCGAAAATATTTATGAAGAAAACCGAGCAGCGGTGTGGTGTGGATCTGATATTCCGGATTGGTTTGAAACTAATATGGTAGTAAGACGAGGCTGTTCCTTGAGCCCTTACCTTTTCTCCTTATATATCAATGACCTAACGGATTTTCTGCCAGGAGGAATTGAGTTTGCTGGAGTGTCACTCAAAGCACTTCTTTTTGCAGACGACGTGGTTTTATTTGCAAACTCAGCTGACACATTACAGTTGATGATTAACCGTCTTTATATGTATTGTCAAACTTGGAATTTAAGGGTCAATCTAGAAGAGAGATGATGACACCAAAGGCATGTTCTATGAGCTTCTAGGCAAAACCTTGTGCCCTAAGTATGACTGTTCATCACTCGGATTTCTTATTATTTTGTCTTTGTAATTCCATGCAATATAAATTTAAATAATGCATTTGAAAGATTTATTGTGAACTTGCCAAACTAAAAAAGCGAATTTAATTAAATTGAATTGTTTTGCCTGTTTAATATGACACTTCAGTCAAACTATTATAACCGTTAATGCAAAGGGTGGTTAAATTTTAAGGGCCGATGTACTTCCACAGTCGCAGAGTCTGCGGTAGACATCGATCCAGCAATGGAAATTGATGCTCCCAGCAGCCTGAGTCTGAAGTGAAGACCACAAATATCGCCGAAAAGGCTCCTGAAACTGTCGACAGTCTCTCCGAGAAGGAAGCTGAAGACTCCGTGAGGAAGGCTCTTCTGAGCGAAGACGAACCCATTGGATCGGACTCTGAAGCCGAGCTACTGGATTCGTCCTCTGAATCGCAAGACCTGAATCAAACCATGTCGGGGGTTGGTCGGGGCGAGTGTAGCCAAAATGCTGCAACTACTTCAGATTAATCGTCAACATTCCATCAAGGCTTCGGCCTCACTTCTTCTCCGTCTTCATAAGAACCGAGAGGATATAGTCCTGATGCAGGAACCATGGGTTTCCAAATCTTTAATTCAGGGACTCAGGACTCCTGGTTACTACTTGCTGTATGCATCGGACAAAGGTGAACCCAGATCCTGCATATTAGTTAAAAGTAGTTCTAATGTATATTTACTCCCTGATTTCAGCGATCGAGATATAACCGCCGCCAGACTACACACCAAAAATGGGACGTATTGGATAGTGTCGGCATATCTTGGCCACGACAACCCTGGCCCTCCTGGCGAAACGTTCAAGAGGATTATCGCTGAGGCGAAACGGTAAAATATCAGCCTCCTTATTGGGTGTGATGCAAATGCCCATCAAGAGAGGTGAGTCTCTTTTTGATTATATTCTAAGTAATCGGCAATGAACCTACCTTTGTTACCAGAAACCGACAAGAAGTGCTAGACATCACTCTTGTCTCTGACACTGTATATCAAATGATAACAAATTGGAAAGTATCAGAAGCACCTTCATTCTCAGACCATAGATACATCCAATTCAGTTTAAATGATGAACCAACCAAACGACCAGTTTTTCGCAATTATAGGAAAGCAAATTGGCAAACGTATGGAGACATTCTGAAAAGATCGCTTAAAGCCGAATCTCTAGATATCCCCTCCAACACCTCAGATCTAGATAACAAAGTCAAGGATCTGATACTAACCCTGAACAATGCAATGAACATTTCCTGTCCTTTTCTGCAAGTTAGAGGAAAAAAGAAACCTTATTGGTGGAACAATTGACGATAAGCAAAAGATCTTCATGGAGGAACTTCTGTAATAAAATAGAAGATGGCTCCTGGACAAATTCATGTGAAGAATCACTCAACTTGCTACTTGACACTCACTTCCCAGGTAGCTCGCAAAACGTTTGCAACATGAACTCAATGGAGTCAAACAACAAACCTATAAATGTCCAAGGGTTAATAACAAGGGACAAACTAATATGGGCAATTAATAGCTTCGATCCATATAAATCGGCGGGACCAGACGGTATAATACCAGCTGAACTGCAAGTCGCTTCAGATATTATCTTATCCATTTTAGAAATAATACTGAACGGTTGTCTAAACCTAATTCACATTCCCCTTATATGGAGAGAAGTTAGGTAATTTTTATACCCAAAGCTGGTAAATGCTCCTACGTTACACCCAAGGATCTTAGGCCAATCAGTTTATCGTGTTTTCTTCTTAAAATTCTGGAACGATTAATTGACATTCATCTGCGTAGTGCTATAGAACTAAACCTTTTTTCTACAGCACAACACGCTTACTGTAAGGGAAAATCGGTAGAAACTGCGTTACATACTCTGATACGCACCATCGAACACTCCCTAAATCACAAAGAATACACTCTAGTTGCATTCCTAGATATAGAAGGCGCCTTCAACAATGTCGACAGCGCTGCAATAGCGAAGGCACTGCAGAATCTCAACGTAGATAGCTCACTTGGTGACCTAATAAACTTCATGCTGAAAAGCAGAATTATAAATTCGGAACTAGGTAGCTTTACTACAAGAAGGTCAGTCAGTAGAGGTACTCCTCAAGGTGGAGTCCTATCCCCACTTCTATGGAATATGGTAGTTAATGAACTGCTAATAGACCTAGAAGAAGAGGGATTCAAAGTGGTTGCATACGCTGACGATATTGTCATTGCCGTATCAGGAAAGCATCCTCAAATTCTAGTAGAACTCATCCAAACAGCTCTCAATAAGCTACTCAAATGGACAGATCGCTGTGGACTAGGTGTTAATCCCCACAAGACTGAACTAGTCCTCTTTACAAGGAAATACAAAATTCCTCAACTAGATCCTCTATCGATTAAATCCGTTCCACTTACTTTCTCAGACGAAGCTAAATACCTGGGTCTTATTTTAGACAAAAAGTTAAGCTGGAAACCTAATATACAGGAAAGAATAAGAAAAGCCACAGTAGCTCTCTTTTCTTGCAAGAAAGCCGTGGGGAACAAGTGGGGCTTATCTCCACATATCACTCACTGGCTATATATTGCGGTCATTAGACCTATACTCACTTACGGGGTGACTGTATGGTGGACGGCCTTAGACAAAGCGATAAATTGCAATAATCTTAGCAAAGTGCAACGTTCAGCGTGTGTGTGTATCAGCGGAGCCCTCCGCTCGACACCCTCCGCTGCACTAGACATACTTATTAACCTCACACCCCTGGATACTCGTATTTACAGCAAGCAAATGGCCGCGAGCACAGCCGTACGTCTGAAAGCCATCTCTCAATGGACCAATAACTCTAATGGCCACACCACTATTCTGAATTTACTCGGATCTTTCCCAAGTCACTCTGACTACATCACTCCCTCGTTAGTTTTCGACAAAAACTTCGAAGTCACCATTCCCTCAAGTGTTATAGAGTTATCTCCTGTATAGAATTAAGAGACTATTAGTATTTAAGAGCACCTATGTCATTTAGTAATAAGTTAGAATTAAGTCAGTCGAATAAACGATCTTGAAGTAAGTACACCGTGTTTCTTTGAGTTTAAGAATATAACATTTGGCGACGAGGTGAAGCCACGTAAAAGACAAAAAAAAAAAAAAAAAAAATAAGAACAAAAAAAAAAAAAAAAAAGTAATAATGTCTACCGATGAAACGAAACGGAGTGCGGTTAATAACAATCAAACATCGTTTATTGGCTCAATAGAACAATTCATGTGCGGCGAAAATTTCGATGATTATATAGAACGTATGAAGCAGTTGTTTTTTATAAATGATACGCCAGAAGTGAAAAAAACTCCTTTATTTTTAACATTAATTGGCCCTGAAAGTTACAAGAAAATCAAAGACTTAGTGGCTCCCGATACTCCAACGAAGAAAAATTTTGACGAGCTCATTGTGTTAATAAAAGATGGGTTCACCACAAAAAAAAATATAATTGCGGAAAGGTACAAGTTTAATTGTGCTAAGCAAAAAGATGGTCAATCAATTTCAGACTTTATTCTCGAAATCAAAATGCTCTCAGTTAATTGCGAGTTTGATACATTTTTGGAAGAAGCTCTTCGTGATAAGTTGGTGGTTGGTATACGGGATGAGCGGCTGCAAGCACTCTTGCTTGGAATTACTTCTTTAGACTGGAAAACAGCCGTTAACAAATCCAAAGAGTTCGAGCTTGTACAAAACGATCAAAGAAATCTTGGAACTATGATGCAATCAAGTTCTCTTAATCGAATTCACGACGTTAAACAGAAGAGAGGTTACATAACAAACTGTACCAAATGTACATTGAATCACATGATAAATGATTGTCCCGCTAGAAATTGGCAGTGTTTTGTTTGCGGTAAAATGGGTCATTCGTCGAAAGCATGCCGAAATAAAAATGTAGAAAGAGGAAGACAGAAGCCAAGACAACGGGCAAAACAAGCACCAAATAAGAACAGAGACTTAAAACTCGGCAAATTAAATTTTATAGACGTAGCTGATGGACCTGAGAGTGCCGATATTATTGTTGAAGAAACGAAATTGAAGATGGAAATTGATTGTGGAGCGGTGGTATCGGTTATATCTAAAATTATGTATAATGAGATGTTTAAGTATATAGTATTAAAGAAAGTTGAAAAGTTAAAATTAGAAGTTTTGACAGGGCATACAGTCGGGGTTGTTGGTGAAATTGCAGTTACAGTTAATGATCTGAAAAGTTCAAGTAAATATTTATTAAAATTGCATGTTATTGAAAGTTCAAGAAATTTTCAACCAATTATGGGCCGTGACTGGCTTGACATAATATGCCCTACATGGCGAAGCTTTTTTAAAGCTCAATTTCACTGTATCGTTCCATCTGTTGGTAAGCATAGTAATAAAAATAATAATTTAGAATTGCATGACGATACAAAAATTAATACATTGCATGATTACAAATTGGTGAATGAAATAAAGAATAAATTTCCGTATATTTTTGGAGATTCCACAGAACCGATTAAAGATTTTTTGGCAGAAATTACATTGCGAGAAAATGTACAACCTCGATTTCATAAGCCATATACTGTTCCGTTTAGCCTTCGCGATAAAGTTGGTGCGGAATTAGAGCGTCTCGAAAAAGAAAATATAATAGAAAGAGTGAACACAAGCTCGTGGGCGGCTCCACTCGTTATTGTAGAAAAAAAAGATGGGTCTTTGAGGTTATGTGGAAATTTTAAAGTGACGATTAACCCTCATCTTGACATGGTAGTTCATCCTCTTCCACGCATAGATGAATTGTTGATAAATGCAGGTAAATATAGGTGGTATTGTGCCATTGATTTGTCTGGTGCTTATTTGCAACTCGAGGTCGACCCAAAATGCAGACATTTACTGGTAATTAATACAAGTCGTGGCTTGTTTCAATTTTGTCGAGTTCCATTTGGTGTGGCATGTGCCCCCATGATTTTTCAAAAGAAAATGGATTCGATACTGTTAGGAATAGAAGGGGCGGAATGGTACATTGACGATATTCTGTGTGGTGGAAACACAATAGATCAGTGTAAGGAAAGGTTGTTTCAAGTTCTTGAAAGATTAAATTCTCATAAAATAAAAATCAAGCTCGATAAATGTAAATTTTTTGTTGAAAAAATTGAATGGCTGGGTCATGAGCTCTCATATAATGGCATAAGTCCTTGTCAAGGAAAGCTAAACGCTATAATAAATTCACCAGAGCCTACAAATGTTAAGATTTTGCAATCGTACCTCGGTCTGATAAATTATTACTCGAAGTTTTTGCCTAATTTTGCAAATATGCTCTCACCTCTGTATAAGCTTTTACGAAAAGGTTCGGTTTGGAATTGGACTGAAGAATGTCAAAAGGCGTTTGAAGAAAGCAAAGAACTCATTCAGAGAAATAATATTTTGCGTCCGTACGATCCTTGGCTTCCTATAGTCGTAGCATGCGATGCAGGCCCAAATGGAGTCGGAGCTATTTTAAGTAATATCCATAAGGATGGTATTGAACGTCCATGTTTTATGGCAAGTTCCACGTTAAGTAAAGCGGAAGCAAATTATTCGCAACTCCATCGGGAAGCGTTAGCGGTGGTGTTTGCTATAAGACGTTTTCATAAATTTTTGTATGGATATAGTTTTGTGGTATATACGGACCACAAGCCTTTAGAAGTTTTATTTGGTGATAAGAAGGCATTGTCGGTAGTTGCTTCAGTAAGGTTACACAGATGGGTATTGTTCTTATCAAATTATCAGTGCAAAATTGTGTATAGACCAGCATCAAAGCAAAAAAATGTCGATGCCCTATCTAGACTTCCATTAAATGAACCTACAGGGGTGGAAGAATTAACATTTTCATTGAATTTTTTTAACTATGCCGATTCGACACCCTTAAATTATGACACCATTCGGGGGGAAACGATAGCAGACACTGTTTTAAAAAAGATAAAAGATTTCGTTAAAAATGGTTGGCCAGGAAATGCAAAGAAAGATGCAAATTTTTGTCAATTTTACCGAGTAAGGTATTCTCTTGAATTACATGATAGTTGTCTTTTTTACGCGAATAGAATAGTTATTCCAGATAAATTAAAGTCAAGTTGCTTAACTATTTTGCATGAAGAGCATGTGGGTATGACTCGCATGAAAATGTTAGCACGGTCATACTTATGGTGGCCAAAGATCGATACAGATATCGAAAGCTGGGTTAGTAATTGTGAGGATTGCCAGTTTAAACAAAAATTAAAGAGAGACTGTCCAAATTTTACTTGGTCAGCTACAAAATTTCCATTTGAAAGAATACATATAGATCTGTTTATGTTTGAAAATAAAAATTTTTTAATAGTTGTGGATGATTTTAGCAAATGGATAGAGGTTTACATTTTGCAAAAAACTACGTCAGAGCACGTAGTTGAAAAGCTAAAGTTTTTTATGTCAAATTTCGGTTTTCCGAAGATATTAGTGTCGGATAATGGCCCTCAATTTGCTTGTTTTGAATTTCAAAAATTTTGTAGAGTAAATGGAATTGAATACAAAGCTTCACCAGTTTATCATCCAGAAAGTAATGGACTTGCTGAAAGGGGTGTAGGAACAGTGAAAGAGAGTCTTAAAAAATGTAATAAAACTAATTTAACGATGCAGCAAAAACTTTTGAATATTTTGTTTAAATATCGTAACACACCAGATTAAGAGGAAGGGGCTTTGATAGAAGATACATCTGTACATTTTTATACAGATGGATCGAAAACTGAAACCGGAGTGGGTTGTGGAGTATACTCAGATGGATTGAACCTTAGTCTCTCCTTTCGCCTAACAAACCATTCTAGCGTATCTATTCCAAGTGGAAATTCTGACGATAAAGGAAGTATTATCTTGGCTTAAAAAAAACGTGGTATCTAGCACGGATATCCGTATCTTCTCAGATAGTCAGGCTGCTTTGAAATCCCTCGCATCAGTCTGTTCAAACTCCATAACAGCCCAAGACTGTCGTTCATCTTTGATGGAGATGGCCAAACAGTTTAATATTCACCTATTCTGGGTGCCGGGTCACAGGGACATTCCGGGGAATCGCAGGGCCGAAGAACTCGCCAGAATTGGAACGGAAATGCCTATCATGCCCAACAGGGTAAATATAGGTATGCCTATAGCTACAAGTAAGCTTACGCTGAAGCGAATCGCTCTGGAACAATCAAACACAAGATGGCTTAACACTACCACTTGCTTGGTGACCAAACAAATTTGGCCGAACCTAGAAGTGAAGCGGTGAAAGTGTTTATTGTCCCTCGGTAGATCTCAGATCAGCTACGTAATAGGTGTCATAACTGGACACTGTCTTATTGGTAGACACGCCGGCCGCACGACTCGGTGTACTATCAAACGATTTTTGCAGGAGCTGCTTGGACGAGGAGGAAGAGGAAACAATCCCACACCTTCTATGGACATGTCCTGCTCTCTCTTACAGACGCAAACTTCATCTAGAAAAATATTTCCTTAATGAACCAAGCGATCTCATAAACATAGACATCAAAAGTCTCCTTCGCTTCATCAGAAGCTCCAAATGGTTTTAACTAATAGAGAACCTTTTTATTCTCTATTAGATCTTGGTATCACAATGGACCTCTACTAGTCTTAGGCCGGTATTCACCGAGCGCTCATAACTTAAGAAGCTCATAAGCGTATTCACCAAGCAATATTAGTGAAGATCTACGAGCGCTCTTAAAAGTTAGGAGTGGTCCCGACCACTCCTAACTTACGAGCGCTCTCTTCGAAAATTTGTTCGCTTGTGCGTGTGCCAAGCACGCATTTGACTCGAATCCATGTGAGCAATGCCAAGTAGAAGAGTATCCATTTGCTGTCAAGACCAACATTACACAACATTTCACAGTTTGGGTATGCCTGAACAAGAGAGAGTGGCTCTCATTTTCGAACTTCGAAAAACACTTGCGAGTGGTTGGTGAATACCGCACAGAAATTTCAAGTTAAGAGCCTCGTAAAGTTAAGAGCCGTTTAGGAGCGCTCGGTGAATACGAACCTTAGTGTGTCAGATGCTTTAATGACGGCCACTTTAACCTACCCAACCTACCATGTTGATTTTAAATAAAACACAAATTATTTAGGAAAATATTGTTATTTCTTTTTATTATATAGATAGATATATAGAGATAGATAGATTCTTTATTTTTTCATCATAAGGTTTACAAATTTGTATACTTAAGAATAAGGACATGGCAATACTGCCGTCTGCCTGAGATGACATTTCATAATATGATTTAAAAATAAAAGAAATAATAAAAAGCAAAAATTTTAAAATATAAAGAAAAGAAAAAGAAAAAAAAATGTTTAACAAAAGATATGAAGAAATATTTTTATATAAAACAATGATATCAATTTTAACGTGATTTGAAACACAAAATAATACAAAATTTGGTTAAGATTAGCTGTTTATAGAATATTATCAATTTTAACGTGATTTGAAACACAAAAGAAATATTATCAAATTTTGTATGATCAGCAACAAAACAATAAATATTTAGGTATAAAATTTGGTTTAAATTGCAATAAGCGGGTAATCGACTAAGTTTAATATGTGAAACTGTTACGGTAAGAAAGAGCATGTTGACAATAATTAAAGAGGCTGAGCCAGCCCATTGCTGCATTTAAAATTTCAAAAAGTTTGTCCAAAGATATAAAACTTTCTCGAAAATGCAACCGACGAATTTCTTGTAGAATAGGACAAGCAGCAACGAAATGGTAAATATCTTCATTCATTCTTCCGTTACATATGTAGATCACATAGCTGGGGCAAGTCTGATCGATGAGGTACAAAGTTTAAATTTAAAATTTCAACTCTTGCTCTAAAAATAATACCTTTAACCGAGGCTGAAAATTCATTACTAAAGTAAGAGACTTCCGAGGGCAGGTGGTGGTTTAAATGACTATAAATAGCTCTTGAAGTAGATGAAGATGCTCTGGAAAGATTATCCAGAAACATTTTGTGATCCACCTTAGCAATCACATCAGAAAACTGAGCCTGCCAATCGGTCACATTAGTTTCTGTTAAGTTTAAACTTGTTTCGTGAGATAAAGCTAGTTCGTTCCAGTCTTTAAACGGGGAAGCATTCACTCGAAGTAATTTTCTTAAAATGATTTTGTGAAGACAAGAGTCACTTCTTTTCATCACTCTAGTAATGAAGTTCGCACTTGCCTTCAAATTGTGTATATATATAGGGACGATTCCTGACTCTACATATATGGCGTAGTTGGGTGTTGAGTTAGGCAAACGAAATATCCTCTTAAAAAAGTTCCTTTGTACAGTTTCAAAAGCTTTGAAGTGTGTGTATCCGAAGACTTGGATGCCATATGCCATGCATGCATTGACTGTCGCGTTGAAAACTTTGTACTTGGACGTTAAATCAACATTTTGGTTCGAAAAAACTTTGGCCACATTATATTAAGTGCCAATTTAGCTTCATTGCTTTTTTCTTTGGAGTGCTTTAGATAGCTTAAATTGTAGGTCAAGAGGACACCCAAATATTTAAACTCCTGTACAACTTCAATCTGTGTATTGTTTAGAGACCATTTTTCTTCCGCTCGCCTTCTTGATTGTCTTTTTTTCAAATATAACAATCTTAGTTTTTTGGGTATTAATTTGCAAGCCCAAAGACTCGCAAAATGAACTTAGACGGTTTATTTGCATTTGTAGCGTGAAAGGATTATCAGCAAACATAACTAGATCGTCCACGTCCAACAGGACTTTGATTATAATGTTAGCAAAATTAACTCCACCCGGAAGAAGCTCGCAGACATCATCTATGAACAGGGCAAATAATAATGGGCTGAGGATACAACCCTGGGGAACACCTGTAGTTGTTTCAAATCGATTTGAAAATGTGAAACCGTCCCATACCCTTGCATTTGTTGACGAAATAAAACTTGCATACACTTCGAGAAACTTTCGTGACAAACCAATACAAGAAAGTTTGTATATTAAAGCTTGTCTATTGACTTTATCAAATGCAGCTTTAAAATCAACAAAGCAAGTGTATAGTTTCTTTTTTCTATCTAAAAATTGTTGAGCAATGCTTGAAATGGCAAAGATATGATCCATGGTTGAAAAACCTGGGCGGAAACCGGCTTATAAGATGCTCGAAAGACTGTTATCCTCAATCCATTTTGTGAGCCTTTCATATAGGATTGCAGTAAAAGTTTTTCTTATTGAATTTAAAATTGAAATACCTCTATAATTTTCCGCAGCGTTAGTATCACCTTTTTTAAAAATGGCAAAAATTACAGATTCGTTGAAACTGTTAGGGACACATCCATCATTGTACAATTTGTTAAAGAAAGACACGAGGTGGTTTTTAAAATTAATAGCGCTGTTTTTATAAAACTCGACTGGTATGCCGTCTAGGCCAGGAGCCTTGCTGTTTTTCATTTTTTGGAGCGTTACTTCCAATTCGGGCAAAGAGAATTCTAAATCCAGCTCGTTAACTCTAGTATCAGGTAGCGCGTAATCAAAGGTATGAAGGTCTTCATCAGCTGAGAGTAGAGTTTTAAAATGAGCTGCTAACGTCTCAGCTACTAAAGAGAACTTCATACCCTGATTGCGCCCACCAAGTTTGCGCACTGTCTCCCAAAATATCTTTGAGTTTGTGCAGTTTTCCTATTTCTTAGCCACGTTTTTTAAATAGGTGATTTTCTTAACTGAGCACATTTTTTTAAAATCATTATTAAAGCGAAGATAGATGCTTTTGAAAAATTGAGAATTGGTCGTTCTAAACAGTTTTAAGTAAACAAACGAAAGTTTACGGAGATTTCTGCAATCTTTATCAAACCATACATTTTTAGCTACAAAAGTGTGTGTACTCTTCAACGCAAAAGGGGCTGCGGTCTTTCTAACCCGTTCTATACTTTCACATACCACTTCAGACGAGACTGCGGATTGTTGGGGCAGAGATAGTAAGGGCCGAGAAAGGAGGCTTCTATAGAGGGTTGCATTGTTCTCCGACCACTTCAGCTTATTAAAACTAGAAGGTGTAGCTTGCTGGTTTAACTCTGTTAGCTGAATTTTAATTACAATTGGAAAATGAGCCGAGTAGTTGACTAGTGCAACTTCAAAGTCATCGATATTGTTCAGCCAGTCCCCTGAAATCGCAGCAAAGTCAATCATGGATTGTCCCTCCCCGCTAACAAAAGTGAATTCGCCACATGCATCACTATTAGAAGACCCATTCAAAACAAATAGACCGGAAACTTCAAAAAATTCTGTTAAACTCCGCCCGTTGCGGTTATAAATTTTATCTTTAGAATATCTACTCTCGGCCAGTGCAACTCGTGCTCGTAAAATATTAGCGGAAGAATTTTGATATTCACCAATCCTAGCATTTAAATCACCGACGATTAACACATTGTCAAGAGACGTGTTATTCATAAATTCCACTAGTTCATCGAAATCGGTTAACCAATCATTGCAATTTAAATAAATAGGAATAATATTATAATAGTTTACGTTGTTGCTAACCATATGAAAAATAATTTTAGATTCAATAATTTTAAAATTAATAAAATTACCACATAAAGATTTTTTAATCACATATAAAATACCCCCACTGGCTCTTCCATGCAAATTAGATCTTATCGCGGGTGTAAACATTACTTTAAAGTCTTTGAAATATTTTAGAAATTCATTTTGATTCTTTTCTTCAATAAAAGTTTCTATAAGAATTATAACATCAAATTGGTGTAAATATTTAAAAAAAATCGGAATGTAAATTTTTTTTTTTTTTTTTATAATCTACACGCGCTCAAGGGATTATGATTACCCTTTAAATGTTTGAACACAGCGCGGGCGTGAAGTTAAGGATGAGAAAGAAGGATAGGAAAGATGTGTGGCACGATGTTCTGAGACTGAAGGTTATTGTCTCAGATATTTTATCTCCAGGGATGGCGGCTGAACTAAAGCGGAGAATGCCGTGTCTTATTTCAATGTAGCTTATAATTCACATTATTTTATTCGTGTTCATCCTTGTTGGGTATACTAGTTTAACTCAATTACATGTTGTTAGTGTTATGCCTGAACAACATGTAATGAGTAAACCAGCAACCCATTGATGACAATTTTAGAAGGTTTTTTTTTTTAATGGAATTAAAACGACATATGTATACGACGGCAGGAATCTAACCTGTGATCATGAGGTTCACAGGCCAGCACACATCTATCGCGCCACGGCCACCCCCAAATATATAGAATCCTTTCAAGGAAGCAAATGGCAAGTAACCCCATGAGGGTACTTTAAAATGATCGTAAATGCTTACTTTGAGACCAGTTATATTATACGAGCATAGGGTAAGTCGGTCGAATATGCCACACTTAACAGTAAAACAATAAAATTAGATAGTAAAAGACAAGTTTAGTTCAAGATTTTTTGAATTTAATTAAAATGTTGTTTAATTTAATAGAAAAACAAAAAAAAATAAAGTTGTGTCATATAATATATTTCAAATTAAGATAAAAGAAAAACCTTAAAAACTGGCATTTTACCCACACGTGCGGGGAATATGCCACTTTCGAAGGGGTGAAATGCCAGCAACCATTTAGTATGGTATATACATATATAGTTTGCACTTTTTTAATCTTGATCTATGTTTTCTGCCATTTCTTTCTGCAAAAGTGTAAGCCAGATTTCTAACTGATGCAGCTGTCAATGGATAACCCATCTTTTCAAGTCTCTTGATGTACTTGACCAGCTCATTTTCGTTTTCGGATAAACAGCTTTTAGCTCCCAATTTCTTTTTTTTTATGCAGTTTGTTTGAATGTGACGTTTAAGTGTGCGATATGCAATTTTAAATTCTTTTCGGCTGTCCATGGTTTAATTTTACCCTCCCGTCCTTCACGAACAGCATTAGCCAAGTTTTCTTCTGTCCACGATGCTCTTTCGGTTCTTCTTTGATAATTTCGAGGCATTCTTGTTTCTGCAAGAAAGATATATCAAAGCGGGGTAATATGCCACTTTAGTGGGTAAAACGCCAGTTGGTGTGAAACAAATGTGGCATTTTACCCCAAAACGCCAGAAAATTTAAATACATCCCTAAACGAAAATTAACGCAACATATCATGTCTAGACACGAACAAACATTAGATATATAAATGGAGTCTTACCTTTTTTGAAGAAACTTTCATATATTTTATTGAGAAACCCGAAAAAAAACCGTTTTTATTCACACTGAATTTTATAAAAAATAACTTTGATTTATATTTTTCCGAATATTTTCCAATTAAAATTAACTAACAACTTGCGCAGCCGTGTGCCCAGAGAACTTAGTTAAACTGATCCAACTACATTGTAGGCATTGCCAATATCAGCTTAGAAATGCAAAATATTGAAAGATGGCATATTACCCAAACTGGCATATTCGACCGACTTACCCTATATTTAATTTTTGAAAAATAATTGTGTTATGGCAGACGACAGAATTTACCTATTGTGTTTTATCCCTAACATGGTGTGAACTCCGATTTCCAGATGGCGCTCGCTGCGACTGGTGGCCAAAAGCGGAAGAAGAGTTTGGAACCACGGCTAACTTCGCTCCCTCGCTGCAGTCAAAGTAATCGTAACAACTGTCACCAAATAGTTCACTATGACTGCTTTTACACGAAAGCGATTTTTAATCTTTGATTCTCTTTTGAATTCCTTTCGATTGCATGAATGCTTTTAAACACAGCGATTTTTAATGAAAGTTAACTTTTCTTCTATTGAAAAGGAGTCATCTCTCCGCACTCTTTACTCTAGTGAGTAGATCGAAGTTCACTGAGCGAACGCCAAATAGAAATGAAACATACCTGAGAAGTAAAGAAACCCACAAAGAAGAAAGAACGATAACTCTGCAATTTTTCCAACCCTAGCAATTTTGTGTACCCCCGCCACCACACACGTCTCTCTCCAACGTGCTTAAAAATCGCAAGGTAATATTGCTTCGTTTAAAAGCAGTCTATAATGAGTGACATGTCCGCTGCTAATTTGACAACTAAACCTCGTGAAATTTGGTAAACAAAAAGTTGATTGTTGATTTGCAATTTGTTGTCTCCTTTTATTATATATATATTGGTATGGTTCAATTATGTATGGAACAAAATATCGGCCGAATGGCCCCCGCGACCTCGGCGGCACACGTTCATCCGATGGTCCAAATTTTCGCTGACGCTGAGGTATAATAATTGTGGTTCTATGCCGTTAATGTGCCGAATTATCTCATCCTTTAGCTCTTTAATTGTCGCTGGCTTATCGACGTACAAGTTTTCTTTCAAATAACCTCAAAGAAAGAAGTCCAACGGTGTCAAATCACATGATCTTGGCGGCCAATTGACATCGCCACTACGTGAGATAACACGGCCATTGAGTTTGTCCCGAAAAAGAGCCATTGTTTCGTTAGCCAGCTGTGTGGCAAGTGTCACCGTCCTGTTGAAGCCACATATCGTCCACATCCATATCTTCCAATTCGGGCCATAAAAAATTCGTTACCATCTCATCATAGCTTACACCATTCACAGTAACTGCCTGACCGGCCTCATTTTGAAAAAAAAATACGGCCCCATGATGCCGCCAGCCCATAAACCGCACCAAACAGTCACTCTTTGTTTTTCGATAATCACTCTTGGATTATCATTGGCTCAAATGCGGCAATTCTGCTTATTGACGAATATACTGAGGTGAAAATGTGCCTCATCGCTGAAGATGATTTTCTTCGATTTCATTCTCACCACTGACGACGGTTGAAATGGTCAAGAGGCTTTACTTCTTAAGTCAATTGCACCTTGTAAGCGTGTAAATGCAAGTCTTTATGCATAACGTTCATCAACGACGAGCGTGAGAGGTGCAATTGTTGGGCACGACGACGAGTTGAGGTGGACGGCTCTTCATCTTCAGCCACACTATCGCGAACAGCAGCAATATTTTCTGCAGTACGAGCTGTACGAGCATGCACTGGTATTTTCACATCTCCTACAGATCCAGTTCGCTCAAATTTTTGCACGATTTTTCCGATTGCACGCAAATTTGAATGATTAAATTGATCGAAAAAATCACGAAGTGCACGATATGCATTTTGATTTGAAGGCCCATTTTCATAATAACCATGAATAACTTTAGCGCATTGCTCGATTGTGTATCTTTCGATGGTTCAAATTGAGTTACTCTGAAATTGAGAAATGTCAAATGAAATGTAGAAAAAAGACTTGACGTTTAAGTGTGGTTCAGATTCGACATCGGCCCTTAAAATTTAACCACCCTTTACATAAGAATATTATGTTTGTAATGTTTTGACCTTGCTATTAAAATAAGGTCATTCTTTCGAGAATATCTACCGAAACAACACCAATTATATATAGTCAACATTTGAACATGATAACGTATTAAAAGTTTAATTTTATTGTACAAACTAAAATTTAGCAGCGCGACATTAAAATTGTCTTAGGATATTTTAAAGTTAGGCAATGGGTTGCTTGGTCGAAAAAGACTACTTTGTTGAGGAGTTAAATACTATGGTACGCAGTTATTTTTTCTCAACATGCGCAACGGGAGCTGGAAGTAGATCTCTTGACCAATCAACCGTCAACTCCTTCAGTATCAAGGATGTCCGAGCTTTCTGAGGGCCAACATTGAGTTGGACCACTACCTCTTAGCCAAGACATCTTGTTATGAAAATTCCCGAACGAACAAATTATCTTTAGGATGAATGAATTTAACTAAAAATAATTAGTCTTAGAATAAAACACTCTCGGATAAAATAATACTACCGGCGCGCGTCGCGAAGAATGAAACTAGATTAGAATGTTAGATAAGATATGACGTACGAATGTCAATCACTTGAACTGTTCGGTAATTTTCACCACCGACAGCAAATACAGTGCTGCCGCCCTATAGCTCAGCTTGGGGTGGGTTCAATCGAAAAGTTTGAGGAAGTTGATTAATCGTTTGATTAATCAAAATGTTATCAAAAATTATTTTTGATAATCGAAAATAGGAATAGGGTGTTCCTGGAATAGAAAAATTACAAATAAAGAAAATAGAAGAAAATGCACTGAAAATAAAATCTAGGTATATATGATAAAAATCTAGGTTAATTTGACAAAAATTTTGTCAATATACGTCCAACAAAAAGTTTTATCAAATTGACAAAAAACATAGAATTTTGTTGAGGTAACAAAAAATATTTTGTTGTATCCACAAAATTATTTTGTTATGCTAACAGATTAATTTGTTGAAATAACAAAAATATTTTGTCAATATGACAAAACTCCGTAGAATTTACAAAATTAATTTGTCATATTAACAATTCTTTTGTTGTATTAACAATTTTTTTGTTAGTGTTATTGTTTTTTTATTATTATCGGATTAACAAATTTTTTTTTGTTAAATTAACAAAATTGTTTTGTTACATTAACAAAATATTTTGTTAAATTAACAAAAATTTCTTGATATATTTTGTTAAATTAACAAAACATTTTGTCAATTCAACAAAATATTTTGTCAATTTTACAAATTTCTTATGTTGAATCCACAAAAAACAAAATTAATTTTGTCAAAATAGTTTTTTTTTGGGATTTAAGTCCACAAAAATTGGCGTTTCCTCCCTACGATCTCAATACGCAATTATTGTTAAGTTCAGTTAATCTTACATCGATTTTTTAACAAAAACCAAGTGTGAACTATATCATCCACAAAAGAAATTTTTTGGTTTCCTTATAAAATAATTTTATCTATCTGATAATATTATTTTATCAATATTACAAAATAATTAAACCCCAAAACAAAATATTTGTCATTTTAACAAAAATGTTTTCATGTTTTGTTAAATTGACAAAAAAAAAATTAACAAAAACTTTATGATATTGAAAAACATTTACAAAACAGTTTTTTTGTAGATACAACAAACATTTTGTTAACATCACAAAAAAGTTTGTCGATGTGACAAAAATCTCTGTTTTATTTTGTTATATTAACAAAACTGACAAAAAATCATGCTGGATTACAAAAATTTTGTGAAATCAACAAAATCATTCTTTCGTTTTGACAAACAATTTATCAAAACGATAAAATTGTTTTGGTAAAGGTCAACAAAACGTTTTTGTCAATATTACCTAGGAATTTATTTTCAGTGTGGGCGCCAGTAATTTTTTTTTTTTTGAATCAAAGGAAATTACAAACCTTTTGGAGCGGAACCCAGAAATTTTTATTTGAATAAATTAAAGAGAGTTTAAACTTTGTTTTGAAGAATTTTTTTTTTTCTTAATTTATTTCGATTTTTGCTTGGGAAACCTTACAAGCAGGATTAAAACCCAAGATCTTTTTAAGATTTTTAATGACAAGCATTTTCACAAATTCAAACTGTGAAAATAAAACCGAACGCAAATTTAATAACAGAAAACGCAATTGAAACGCAAATGGGCCGTTAACGAGCAAAAACCGTTCCCTCAACTTTCGGGGTTGAAATTAGACTGACTAACAAATTGTCTCTATAAATCGACACTTTTTCAGAAAGTTTAATCCTTCGAAATTAACACAAAAAGAAAACACTCTACTTATCTTTTTCGTATAATCTATACGGATCTCCTATCCATCTTTTCTCTGTCACCTCGATTTTCGTTATCCTCAAAATTCCTTCTCGCCTCGAATCCTCGTTTTCCTCTTCTAGATTTCTCCACCAAACTTTTCCAATTGTATTCTTTTTTTTTTTTTAATCAAAACAAAACTTTCTCTAAATTTGGTCTCCTTTTAAAATTTCCTCCTTTTTCTCTTCCTAATAAAAACAACCTTCGGTTTGAACAGTTCTCCAAAGAGTGTCTTTTCAACCTATTCTTCTTGTCCTTCTCGGCCATTCCATTCTCTCACACATTCATACGGCCAGCCAATCGTTTTCGAGATCATCAGTCACGGCCTCACGGGATCACGGCTTCCTGGAAAGCTACTCGCTCTCCTTGGAAACATCCGCTTCTCCGTGGTCGAATATCATCGAAACTTTACTTTCACACACACATTCAGTGATTCAACAAGTTGTTGGATGTCTTTCCAAAACTTGCCGAATCCAAATGGCCGAGTTCAGAATCCTTTAAAATGATTTTTTTTTTTTTAGGAAATTTAAAAGAAGCAAAATCAAGAAAAAGTTCCACCTAGGCATTCTCCTAGTTACTATTAAATATTCGAAGCGCGAAGTAATCCTACAAAACCATGGTCGAGGTGAAAAAGGAATTCATTTCTTTAAATCCAAAGTTACGAGTATTTCTTTTGTTGTCAATCTTGAGAGATCTTTTATATAATAATAGTGAAGAGTGTGTAGGGCAATGAATATTGTGAGTGGCTCATAAAACGAGCTACCTGTTGCAGATCTTTGTTCTGAAACTTAATATAATAATTTCTAACTGAAGTGCAAAGAACATATTATATAAATTCCTTAGAGCCCACCCTCGGAGTTTTGAAAAATAGCTACCAAGCAACATGACGGTCTCAAATATCTACATGCCTTTTGCTGAAATTCTATTTTGGCGAATTTCATTTGTGCAAACTTTGCTTGTACAAATGTTTGATCTCATTTGCGTCATTCTGATGGAAAAAACCATTTTTAAATTATTTTTAAAATTTTATCTGTTTGTCAAACCCAAGCGCACGTGCGTTCGTGAATGGTGCCAAATTATTTGTGTTTATTTAAGATATTTTTCGGATAAGGGTAAAAGTTTTAACGTTCTTCGGGAATAGTTCAACTGCTAGTACTTAGAACTTGATTTATTTAAATATTTTTCGGGTGAAAAATTTGAATCAAAATACAGTATGTGCTATAAGACTTTCAAATGAAGATTTTGTTGAATTTTTCAGGGATTGCTACCCGTTACCCTCATATGATATACTCTTCTTCTAAATTTAACTCGAAGTTTCTTCTTTGTTCATTTTCTGCCAACAGGCTTTAACTTATCAGAAAAGTGTTCACAAATCACTGCCATATTGCATTTAGATAATTTATCTTCTACACAAGCCTATAGCCTTAAAAAGAATCAGCTCGTGAATAGCCCATTTATAAAGCCACTGCCGCTGCCCTTTTCTGCCCCAAACAACTGTTTCTGACTTTACTTTATGCCAAATCGTTTTCCTATAGGATGCTCGTAAATTTTTTAAACATCTCAATAAATCGATATGGCATCTTTTTGTATCATCCAATATTGTCGCTGATCTTATACAATAGAATAGCCCCGATTTCAAACTCTGCTGCATCACATATTAAAACAATTTGGAGATTTGAATTGAATGCAATTTACCGTAAATCTTTCGAAAGAAATGGGTTCTACACCCCAGCGTTACCTATGGGCTAAACATATACTTCAATAATCAGACCTACAATAACATACGGCTTAGAATTATGTATAGTGAATCGGTCAAGACCAATACTAAGCGGATTAGTTCCATGATATTTCACTATAGCATCTTCCAATCAGAAAAAACTTTCAAGCTACCATCCCTTCCAGATCTATCTAGGACTGTCCTGGAAGTATACTCATAAGACTATATTGAAGTCTCTCTTTTCATGTTTCTTATTAGCTTAGCTTCTATTACATCTCTGAACTCTGTCTCTAAGAATTCTATAGGAGCTCTTAGCAGCCAATCATCTCTTTTGAAGATGATGCAGAAGTTCAAGTTGAAGTGTTGTGGAGTTAACACACTTATAGAATTTGCGCATCATACTCGTAGTTTACAAAAGAATACAATCTGCAAATTAATTACTCTGTTTGCTGTCTGCAAAATGCCGTGTCTGTGCAGTAAAAAAGTTGAACGTTCTGATCCGAAAATGGCTTGTGCCTTGTGCAAAGTTGTCAGTCGAGTTGTCAGTGAGCGTATGAAAAGGTCGGTCGATGTCCTCGTGCCGTGCTGTGCTTCCGTTCGTTTTTTTACCCCCGTCTCTGTCCCCGTCGCAGACGCGCCATAAAACATAACAATTTAATCAAACAAAAACAAAAAAAATAACAAACAGAAAATTTTTTTAATAAATACCTACAAAAAAAAAAATAATCACCCAAACTCAAAATATAAAAGAAACAAATAGCCACAACAACAAAACAACAAAACAAGAACAAAAAAATCAAGCATAGGAATAGATAACAACAAAAAATACCTATGTCAGTAGCACGGTAAGTGACATTTTCCCTCCCTTCCTTTTTTTCCTACAGTTGTGTGGCTTAGTGGGTGCATGCATTGTGCTGAGCTTATATAAGCTCTCTCATGTGTTTGCATTTGCTAGGTCATACGATAACAGATGTATAGAGGATTACTGTTTGCTTGTTAGGGTTCGGATCAATTCAACGTCACTACTAAAGGTATAACACTTTTAGTGATGTTGCGTTGAGAAGGCTTTTTAATTAATCTTATACAATAATTTTTTCTCTTAGATTTCGTCAGTTTTGGTTTTAGTTTTTTTTTTTGTTATATTGCAATGGCTGGTAATTTTAGCGTTGATTATTGTAATATTCGCGGGCTGAGATTTCTGGCTGCGTATATCCACACTGTTTCTAACAGGCCAGCTGTTTTGGCACTGAATGAAACCCAAGTGGGTGAGGATTCCGATCCTGCTGAATTCTTTATTCATGGGTATAGCTTGGTGCCATTATTCTTTTCCCACCATGGTCTCGCCATTTACGTTAGGAATGATGTTGCTTATCAGCTCTTACCACAATATGGTCGCTGCACCAACTCCTTCTTCAATTTTATGTGGTTTAAATTTTCCATTAATAAGCACATCATTCACTATTGTTTTCTTTATCGAAGCCCAAATCTGGATAGAGTTTCAACTTTTCACGAATTTGATGCTCTGTCCGACTCCATCCAAAGAATTGTTTCCCTGTATCCTCACACTGAAATCGTTATTACGGGCGATTTTAATGTTCACAATTCTTCTTGGCTTCTCCATTGGGGCCAGACAATACCCGAAGGAATGTGTGTTGAGATTTTTGCTGAGTTTTCATGATATTTAACTGGTCACTATGCTTCCTCGATAGTGACGTAGACTCTAGCGCAGATATGATAACTAACATTATTCTTTTGGGAATGAAACATTTTATCCCGAATAGGGTTAAAAGTATCAGACCCAAGGATAATTCATGGTTTGATTTGAGCTGTAAAGAGGTTATCAAGGAAAAAGAGGTAAGCTTCCGGTGTTTTAGAGCCAACCCAACTGAGGAAAACCGGAAAAAGTTCAAACAAGCCAGGAAGGCTTGATCAAAAATCAAGGCAAAAAATACTGCATGTCCCAAAGGCAGTAAGAATTTTTGGTCATTTGTAAAAAATATGATAAATTCTTCCTCTTCCTCGGTTCCTACGCTTGTTGTCAATGACACTCCTTTCGTTAGCTCTATTAATAAAGCTAACTTGTTTGTAAGGCAGTTCGCCGCAAATTCCACCTTGCCGGATAGTGTCAGGACTCCCCCAATTCTTGAGCGCGTTAGTGATTCTATTGGACAAATCTTTTTCGTACTCGTACCGTGGCAAGAGTCTTGAAGCATCTCAACATACATAAATCCGCTGGTCCGGATGGTATCCCCGCTATTATTCTGAAGAGGTATTCTTCCACGCTAGCAAAACCCCTGCGTAAGCTTTTCCATCTATCCTATTCTTCTGGGCTCGTTCCGAGTAGATGGAAAACGACATTTGATCAGCCGATTCCAAAAAAAGGCGACTCTTCTTCTCCCTCAAATTATCGACCGATCGCACTAACGTCCCGTCTTTCCAAGGTCATGGAAACGCTGATTAATTATCAGCTCAAGAAATATCTTGAAGAACGAAAGCTTCTTAATGACCGGCAGTATGGCTTTCGTAGCAATAGGTCCACTGGTGATTTGATGGTTTATCTAACCGAAAAGTGGAACAAATCTTTACATTGTTTCGGAGAAAGTAAGATTATTGCACTTGATATTTCAAAGGCATTTGATAAAGTCTGACATCTTGCTCTTTTATCGAAAATGCGTGCTTTCGCCATCGACGAATCCCTACTTCTTTGGATTAGAAATTTTCTTTCGAACCGTTCAATACAAGTTGTACTAGACGGATTCAAGTCTGAAACCCATAATATAAATGCTGGTGTGCCCCAGGGCTCTGTTTTGTCCCCAACCCTCTTCCTCATTTTTATTAATGATCTCCTGTCTATAACTTCTAATCCAATTAACTGTTTCGCTGACGATAGTACTCTTAGGTTTTCATATTCGTTTTCAGACTCACATCCCTCCTCTTCGGATGTGGAACTGCAACGACAAAATATGATAAGCTCATTAAATTACGACCTAAACAGCATTGTACAATGGGGAATAAGAAACCGCGTGGAATTTAATGCTTCGAAAACATATTGCTGTCTCGTATCGTTAAAGCGTGATATACTCCTCTTGCCACTATCTATGAGTGGCACTTGCATCAACGAAACTGAACATCTCGATATTCTCGGTATGTGCATCACGAACCACCTCTTGTGGAACGATCACATACGCGATGTTGCCAAAAATGCCGCAAGATGTTTGGGTTTTCTGTAACGGTGCAAGAAATTCTTCTCTCCTTCTGATCTGGCTACAATCTATAAAACCTATATACACGTACGTCTAAAACTTGAGTATAACTCCCATCTATGGGCTGGTGCTCCAGTAACTTACTTAAGTCTCTTGGACAGTATTCAAAGAAGAGCTTTTAAAATGATTAGTGACAACAACATCATTCGCTCATTTACGTCACTCCAACATCGTCGTAATGTTTCTTGCCTCACCCTTTTTTACCGTTATTTCAACGGACTTTTCTCTAGTGAAATAGCCAGTTGCATTCCTCGCACACAATTGCACGTTCGCACTTCTAGGAATGCCCATCAATTTACCCTCGAGCCCAACTTCGGTCGTATTGTGAAGTACAGAGATTCGTTTTTTAGCCGTACTACGCGAATGTGGAATTCCTTACCACGCTTTGTCTTTCCCAGTCATTGCAATGTTCAAGCCAGCTGCCTCCAGTTACGCACTCCAAGTTGGTTGAGGTCACTCTCCACTTGTGCGCGCCACCTGAGGTGGGGTCTTCCTCTGCTGCGCAGACCATCAGGGGTAGATTCGAAGATTCGACGGGTTGGGGCGTCGGTGTCCATTCGCTCCAAGTGTCCCAGCCATCTCAGCCGTTGTATTTTCAGCTTCTTGACTAGGTCAACATCGCTGTAAAGCCCGTACAGCTCGTTGTTGAACCTTCTCCTCCATACTCCATCGATACAGACTGGACCGAAGATCAAACGAAGAACTTTTCTTTTGAAGCACCCAAGCAGATTTTCATCAATTTTAGACAGTGTCCATGCTTCTGCCCCATACAGAAGGACCGCGATGATGAGGGTCTTATACAAGGTCTCCTTTGTTCTTTCAGATAGGGCTTTTATTACTCAAATGCCTTCTTAGCCCGAAGAAACAGCGGTTGGCAAGAGTAATTCTTCGCTTGATCTCTGCACTGATGTCGTTTTGCGATGTTATAGTGGAGCCCAGGTAGACAAAGTCTTTGACGACTTCGAAGTTATACCTATCCATCGTGACGTTTTGCCCGAGTCGACGATGTTGAGATTCCTTTCTCGATGATAGCATATACTTCGTCTTGTCCTCATTAACAGCCAAACCCATTTTTGCCGCCTCCAGTTCAATACTTGCAAACGCACCGGTAACAGCTCGCTTCGTACTCCCAATGATATCAATATCATCCGCATAAGCAAGCAGTTGAATGACTTTTGAAAAATTGTACCTCTATTGTTGACGTTTGAGTTTCGTACAATTGTTTCAAGAGCGATGTTAAATAGGTTGCATGATAGCGCATCGCCTTGCCTCAGACCTTTCTCGACATCAAAAGGTTCGGTGGTGGTCTTACCGACCTTGACAGAGCAGCGAGATTTCTCCGTCGTCATCCTGCACAAGCGGACGAGCTTGGCAGGGGTTCCGAGATGAGACATGGTTCTATATAGTTATTCTCTGTCCACGCTATCATACGCGACTTTGAAATCGATAAAAAGGTGGTGTGTATCGATTTGGAACTCCTGGGTTTTTTCCAAAATCTGTCGAAGTGTGAACATCTGATCCAGGGTGGATTTACCGGGCCTAAACCCACACTGATAGGGGCCGATCAGCTCGTTGACAAACGGTTTTAGGCGCTCACACAGTACAGACGACAGGATTTTGTATGCGACGTTGAGGAGACTTATGCCTCTGTAATTGGCACATGTCAGGGCATCTCCTTTCTTGTGGATGGGGCACACTATGCCGAGGTTCCATTCATTGGGCATACTTTCATCCGACCAAATTTTTGAGATGAGTTGGTGCATGCTCCCTACCAAGTCATCCCCACCTGCTTTAAATAGCTCAGTTGGCAAGCCATCCGCGCCAGCAGCTTTGTACGCTTTCAGCTTGGCTATCGCTGACCGCACTTCATTTAGGTCGGGTGGACGGAAATTTTGACCATCATCGTCCAAGTTGAATGGAATGTTCCGCCTAGTTGCGGAATTTTGGCCTTCCTCGCCGTTCAGCAGTCTGGAAAAGTGTTGTTTCCAGATCCTCAGCACGGACTGCGTGTCCACTACCATATTCCCACTCTCATCTCGACAGGCTTCTGTTCTAGCTTTGCAGCCCTGGGTGGATTGCCTCACCCTTTGGTAAAACTTTCGAACATCCCCCCTGCCGGTACAGTCCTCAATAGACTCGACCGCCCGCTTCGCATGCTCTCTGTTTTTCCTCCTTAGAAGTCGGCGTTCCTCCCTTCGTCTTTGGCCGTAGAGCTCCCGGGCATCTCTCTCAGCTCAGTTCTTGCCTGCAGCATTAATTGGTAGGCCTCGTTCTTTGCTACATGCGCCAACCTGCATTCTTCGTTAAACCAGAGGTTTCGTTGTGGTGGCCTTGTGAAACTCAGCACATCAGTGGCGGCACTACTGATGGCATTTTAGCAGTGCTTCCACATGTCCTCCGTAGAAGAAGCTGGAGGCGGGCTTGCTGAGAGATTAAGAGAGACTCGGTCTGCAAAAGTCCTGGCGATCTCCTGCGATTTTAACCTCGCGACATTGAATCTTTTCACAGCATCCGTCCATCGTTGTGGCGTCATAGATATCAGCATCCGTACTTGGGCTACCACCAAGTAATGATCCGAGTCTATGTTGGCTCCTCGGAATGTTCGGACATCCAGGATACTGGAAGCATGTCTCGCGTCTATCGCAACATGATCAATCTGGTTGACGGTTAGTTGATCCGGAGACCGCCAGGTCCCTTTGTGTATATTGAGGTGTGGGAATCAAGTGCTAGCTATGATGACATTTCGCCCCGCCGCCGCGCCGCAAAGTCAATCAGCCTGAGTCCGTTACCGGAAGTGTTGTCGTGCAGGCTGTGTCCTCCGACTATCGAACCAAAGATGCCCTCCTTTCCGATCTTGGCGTTGAAGTCACCAAGAATAATCTTGACATCGTACTTGGGGCACCTATCATACGTTTCCTCGAGAAGGTCGTAGAATTCTTCTTTGGTTGAGTCATCTCTTTCTTCCGTTGGGGCATGAACACAGATCAGCGTCACGTTTTTGAATTTCGCTTTGATGCAGATTGTGACCAGACGCGCGCTTACATTTCTGAAGCCCAAGACCTCTTGCCTAAGTCTTAACCTTACCACAAATCCACATCCAAAAAGCCGCTGACCCTGCTCCTTGTAGCACTCGCCGAAGTAGATGTCACACGTTTTCATCCTTCGTATGCCCTCTCCATCCCATCGCACTTTCTGGATGGCTGTAATGTCAGCCGTTAACCTATACAGGCTCTCCACTATTTGTTCGGCAGCACGTGGCCTGTTTAAGGTCCGGACATTCCACGTGCAGAACGGAAAATCGTTGTCCTTGTTTCGTTTGCTGGGGTCGTCAACATTAAAATCATCCATATCCGATGCTTGTTGTTGTTTCGGAACCAATAATTTTTTTTTACGTGGTAGGGAAGTTACCCCGACGCACAACCCCCGACCTGGAGGACCAGACCCTTAGTATAACTCCAAGGGTAGGGAGCCGGACGAATCCACTCCTTATAGGCCTGAGCTACGAATATTTCGTAGTAGCCCATATAAGGTGTTCACCAAGTAGTTCATCCTAACTGGAACTGTAGACGCCACCGTTGATTCCATCTGGGGAATTCTTCCGCTGCCGTCTGGGTAAAAGGAGAGGTGCCTTAGTGGGAACACCTCTCCCCCCCTCTCTCGGTTGCTACCCCTAACAACTTTCCACTGGGGTTGAGACCCAATCTCCAGTTGAGGTACTAGGTACCCGATGTAGGAGTTGGTGGACAGAGGTGGGTTTTGAAAAAAAACCTGTGGACGCTTGTGTCCTCGTGGGTGCACGTGTCCACCATTTGAACATCAATGTACACCGACACCTCCTTTCTAACCCCTCCCTTTTTTCCTAATGCTCACGCTGTGTCTCAAAAAACCTTTGAGTGTGTGCTAATTATAAAAAAAAAAAAAAGTTTCTTTTCACTTACATTGCTCCCCTTCAGCAAACAACTAAGTTAAATGACAACCGAGACTTAAGATCAACAAGATCAACGCTAATCACACCAGCATCTCTACTTTTAGTTAGGCAGATGGAACATTCCGCAAATAACTACATACACCGAGATAAGCATCAGCTGATGTCTCTCAATTGCAAACGATTGCTAATACCCCGTTATTCAACAGCCTACACTGCAATGATACCATCGCCCGCAACGCCGCGCCGCTCCAATCATAACCCTGCATATAATATTATACAACCAAATTGTTGCCCTAAGATGATTAAACACAAAGAATTACTTTCACTTAAAGAAATGAATTCCAACTCTCTTTCTCTCTTATTCAAGAACTAAAAGATGATAATAATTCACTATCGACCAGAGTGAACAAACTTCAACAAATCGTCAATAAAATGCAACAAAAAACCTTAAATAAATGTATCGACATTATTAGGGTTCCAAATGTTGACAAGGAGAACGCATTGAGCTCTACCTTAACATAAACCGCAACAAACAGTCACTCTTTGTTTTTCGACAATCACTCTTGGATTATCATTCGCCCAAATGCGGCAATTCTGCTTATTGACGAATCCACTGATGTGAAAATGTGCCTCATCACTGAAGCTGATTTTCTTCGATTGATCATCCACTTCTTGCCACCATTCTGACCACTGACGACGAGTTAACACCCGCATTTGATGACTAATCATCAAAGCAAGCCATTTCAGATACTATCTGAATTTCTCATCAGTAGACATAAACAAAAACATCCCTTTGGATGATTTATATATTAAACAAAACCAAACTGAGGAATTTGCCTACGAAGCATTATCCCATCATCGCAGAATCTATTGACATGATCATTGACATTGGCTATCGATCTCATCATCGGTGGACCATTACAAGTGGAGCTTCGGTTAGCATCACTCTTAGTTTGTCAGGCAATGAGACCGGTTTTGAATTAGCTTTAATAATTATTTTGTATATTATAATTGAACCGCTGAGAAGAAAAAGGAAAACATTCCACAAAAATGGGAAATTGAAGTAATGATGCAAAAGCGTAGCTATTTTTATAGCGCACATTTTAAGCCTAAAAACGAAAAAATTCCGTATAAACCTACTTTTTAAATGCGATTATAAAATATCATTGAGTGGAAAAAGGAAAAGATTCCAGAAATATTTTCCTTTTTCCTTTCCATTTTGGGGTAAAATGTTACGAGTATTAACGGTACCTGTCATAGAACCGTTTTTTGATTTTTTAAGTTTAAAATAATATTGTATATAAGTTTAAGTTTAAAATAATATTGTATATAAAAATATTTGAAAAAATTTGTTTTGGAATTAAAAATAAAAAATTCCAAGTTTTTTTTGAAAAACCAATATCTTTAAAACGTGTGAACGATTATTTTTTAAAACTATTTCTAACATCTTTACCACTAAATACTTAAAATTTGGCACCCCAAATTTTGTTCTCGAAAAATTTTAAGAAAATTTGTTATATAAAAAATTACTTTAATATTAAAAGGATTAATCAGACGGCAATTCCATACATTTGAACATTTTTATCTCATTAAATCCATGTTTTATATTTATAAAATGTATTTTAAATTCGAAAGTACTTTAACATAAAAGCGAGTTCGTGCGATCCAGTCGTGCATTTTATTTCTGTTTATTTTTATTCCCTTGAATTATTATTAAAATATTGTTTTAGTTTTCATTTTGCAGAATTATTTAATATTAAAGAAATAAAATGTTTTGAACCCATTATTTATATTATTTGAATAAAAAAACTTAATTTAAAATAATTTATTTGATTTTTTTTTTTCAATTAGTGGAAAAAGGAAAACATTCCACTCACTTTAACAGGAATTATTAAGCCAGAGCTTAAAGTTTTTAATTTCAATTGTTTTGTATGTTACTCTTCTTTACTAGCTTTACATTTGTCCTTCAGAATGTTTTGAAGAATAACTTTCAGTTTCAGAAATAAACAGTTTTCTTCGATTTCCCAAAAATTATGTATAGTGGAATGTTTTCCTTTTTCTTCTCAGCAGCGGTTCAATTGTGAATAAAGTTTTTTAAAACACCAAACGTGGAGTCAAAATATTAATTCGACGCTTGAAATGGTCAAGAGGCTTTACTTCTTGAGTCAATTGCACCTTGTAAGCGTGTAAATGCAAGTCTTTATGCATAACGTTCATCAACGACGAGCGTGAGAGGTGCAATTGTTGGGCACGACGACGAGTTGAGATGGAAGGCTCTTCAGCCACACTATCGCGAATAGCAGCAATATTTTCTGCAGTACGAGCTGTACGAGCATGCACTGGTATTTTCACATCTCCTACAGACCCGGTTCGCTCAAATTTTTGCACGATTTTTCCGATTGCACGCAAATTTGAACGATTAAATTGATCGAAAAAATCACGAAGTGCACGATATGAATTTTGATTTGAAGGCCCATTTTCATAATAAGCCTGAATAACTTTAGCGCGTTGCTCGATTTTGTATCTTTCGATGGTTCAAATTGAGTTACTCTGAAATTGAGAAATGTCAAATGAAATGTAGAAAAAAGACTTGACGTTTAGGTGTGGTTCAGATTCGACATCGGCCCTTAAAATTTAACCACCCTTTACATAAGAATATTATGTTTGTAATGTTTTGACCTTGCTATTAAAATAAGGTCATTCTTTCGAGAATATCTACCGAAACAATAACATTTGAACATGATAACGTAATAAAAGTTTAATTTTATTGTACAAACTAAAATTTAGCAGCGTGACACATATACAATGACATTAAAGTTGTCTTAGGATATTTTAAAGATAGGCAATGGGTTGCTTGGTCGAAAAAGACTACTTTGTTGAGGAGTTAAATACTATGGTATGCAGTTATTTTTTCTCAACATTCGCAACGGGAGCTGGAGGTAGATCTCTTGATCAATCAACCGTCAACTTCTTCAGTATCAAGGATGTCCGAGCGTTCTGAGGGCCAACATTGAGTTGGACCACTACCTCTTAGCCAAGACATCTCTACCAAAACCAAAACAACGAAGTATTATCAACAAATTTGACATCAGATGGCTACAATTGCTAAAGATTGACAAGTCGCTTTTCGTTCGAGTCTCCAAAAAACTTTAACAAAACCCTTTGCCGAATCATTCAACTATTGAGAATCAGTGGAAACATTGGCAAGAATTCATCGCAGATCTTTAAACTTTCAAAAGTGAAACGGGAATATTTTGAATCAAATTTGGGATCAGATCAACTCCGAATTCAGGGTTTTTCGTCGAAAGTTTGTCGGCCCTTTCCCATGGTTTCGTACATTTGATCTTCAAAAACTTCAGTCATTGCTGAATTTCATTATTAAATACATAAGCCAACAGCATTCTGAAACAGAGAGCTGCATGAATGTATTCATTTGCCATTGTGAATCATTCGCAAAAATGTGAGCCTCACACAGTCACATGCACTATGAACGAAAACAAGAGTGTGAATCAGTATTCATTGCTCACAAAGATTCATCTTCGTAGTGCATTAAAATGTGACTAGTTACCTTGTTTGCACTTATGAATATCGAATGCCTGGTCGGCTCACACTCAAACCATTCATTCAATCACTTCATTCACAAAAGTTGTGATACTTATGAGTGGCTCACAAGCATTTGAATGGATTCAAATATCTAACTAGGAGGGTAGGTAAATACATAAGTAAAGTATCTATGAACAATTCTGACATGACTATTTGTAACATCAAAATATTGAAATATATGTATGTACAGTGGGGAGCAAAAATGAGTACATGTTTTAAGAAAAGGAAATAAAAGGATAGAATTTTATGTTTTTTTATAAACAATTGAAACAAATTATTTTTATTATAAAAGTTAAGCATATAATTGACAACTTAGGAAAAAACAAACAAACATTGTTCAAAAAATAACAGTTAGTAAAATGTTTATTAATGAAAACCCCCATGTACTCAAGTTTGCACGTTTCAGATTTTTTTTTTGAATCGCTTTTTTAGTATTTAGTCCGAAGCCCTTTATTGTGTATGACACTTCTTACTCTCCTGCGCATACCCTCGACTAAATTTTCGATATGAGCATGTTAAATATGTTGCCACTACTCCCAAACTTGCTCCCATAATTCATTCAAGTTTCTTGAGGGATTATCGTAAGATGCCATGCGTCTTTTAAGAATTGCCTACAAGTCTCGATCTGGTTTAGATCTAGACTAGGTGCTGGCCACTTCATGGTTGGAAATAACTGCATTCCAAGCCAGCTCTGGACCATTGGTGCAGTGTGCTTGGGATCACAGTCTTGTTAGAAAATGATCTCCTCATCAGTGGAATAAGCGCACTAGTCTACAAATTCTGGTAAGTTATTATGCAGAATAGACAAATATTGTTCCTTCTTCATTATTCCTTCGATTTTAATCAGCGGACCGACATTCCACGACGTAAAGCATCTCCACACCATCAAGTTGCTACCTTCATGCTTCATGGTTTCTTTCACCTGTTCGTTTTGAAGAGTTCCATTCTGCCGATGCCAAAAATACTCTTTACCTTCTAATGGAAATCGATATATTTTAGTCTAGTCCGACCAGACCACCCGTTTCCGATCTTCAACACTCCAGTTTTTTTGTTTTTTTTTTTTTGCAGAATTTAAGACGTGCTTTAAAATTTTTGGTAGACAGTGCTGTTTTTTTTCTGTTTGGCAGCTGCTATTTAACCTTTATTTTGTAGGGTTCTCCTATCAGTCCATTCACTCACGTTTGTATTAATTAATTTCGCCGCTTATTTCGGCATCTTGCAGTCTTTTATATGCATTGGTCGCTCCATTAACCATGTGTACCCACCAGTAAGCATTTTCTGTATGCCTGGGCGATTGCTGATGCAAAGCACATTTAACTTTTTTTTATCAAAAGGACACTGCGTTGGCAGATTTTTATTCTCTCAGCACTTTTTCTTGAAGATAGTCTTTCTTCAAGTTGAGAAACTATTCCTTCCGCTTCAAGTACAATTTTTTCATTTTTATTTATCTTTTCTGTAAAACTGTGAATATTTATTTTTTAAGCACTAATTAAATGGCGTAGAACTTTGAAAACAGTACAATTCCCTGCCACAATAAGTTATTTTTAAAGAAACGCAAAATAAACAAAGTAATTTAACTAAATAAGAGATAACGGCGAAACGTGCAAATTTGAGTACATGGGGATTTCCATTAATAAACATTTTATTAACTGTTATTTTTGAAGCAATGTTTGTTTTTTTCTTCCTAAGTTGTAAATTATATACTTAGGGCAAATTCCTAAACGCATATCTTGCGCAAATTCTGCTAAGCAAACAGTTCCAAAATGCAAATACAAAAATCTCTGCTAAGCAGAGTGTCCCAAAATTCAATCGTTGCTACTTTCTTGCGCAAATGCAGAGGCATTTGTGCAAATGTCAAACATTTCATGCGCAATTCTCTTACATAGGCGTATTCTGATTTTCTATATCTGCTTTGCAAGTCTTTTGCTTTGCAAATCTTGCGTTTAGGAATTTGGCCTTAACTTTCATAGTAAAAATAATTTGTTTCATTTGTTTATAAAAAAACATAAAATTCTATCCTTTTGCTTCATTTTCTTAAAACATGTACTCATTTTTTGTAGAAAAAGTTATTAGATCTCTTTAAAATGCGCAGATTAATTTTACCAAATAAAAGACGTCAAGCTTGTTTGATGGTTTTACAGAGAAGAAAGATTTTATTCATTTGTATAACATTTGACATTTCCATAGTTACTCCGAATTAAGCTGTATTCACAATAATAAATAAAATTGGAACACTTATAGTCAAAATTATGTTACAACATTTTTGCTCCCCACTGTACATAAATAACATATTATTATCATTATTATGTACTACATTTTGGTAAAAAAATTAAAAAAAAATTTATCAACGGTACATGTCATAGAACCGTTTTTTTCGCATTGACGGCTCTAACGACTTCGACCAAAATTTTTGTACAGGAGCTCCTATTATTTAGAATAATATTGTATATACAAATATTCAAAACAAATATTTTTTCAGTTTAAAAAAAAAAATAATTTAATTTTTTTTTTAAATCAAGATCTTGAAAATGTGAAAACGATTGGTATTATTAAATACTTAAAATTTGGCATTATATAAAAAATTAACTTGATTAAATACTCCTATAAACATATATACGCAACGTGTGTAGTGTAAGATGATCGCGTGTCACTCGAATATTCATTGTCTTAAGTATTCACCCACATTCATTTTCTATCGGGCACACACATTGCAGCAGTCACTACAATCAATTGGTAAAAATGAATCATTTACTCAAACGAATGCATACAATGTGAATATTTCTTCAAAAGAAAGTGAATGTGTGTGAATAGTGTGTAGGGCAATGAATACTGCACTCAGAAAAAAAAGTTGTAATTTCAAGAACTTTATACTTTGGGTCAACAACTTTCGTAGGTTAAAATGAACCCAACAACTTACAATTCTTGTAACAAGAACGCATGTGTTAGCTACTAAGCAAGAACTTTTATTCTTGATTTAAGAATGAAAATTGACAAAATTCCAAGAATAGAAATTGTTGTTACAAGAACGCATTATTGGTGAATTTCAACAACTAAAATCGTAACAACAAGAACCTGATTGTTAAAACGCCAACAACCAAAATTCTTACTGCAAGAACGTATTGTTAACTAAATTTAAGAATTAATTGTTGGTTCAATAAAAAAAATAGTCAACAATTTATGAAATATTATTTCCATTAATTTTTGACTATTTTTATTCTTTCCAACTTTTCAACAATGTATCTATATTATTCACCTGAGGTTACATTTTTGTCTTTTAAACGAAGAATTAATTTTTAAATTTTGTTAACGACGCGTTCTTGAAGTACTCGTATGACTTGATTCAAATGTTTTAAATTTCTCTGCATTTTGAAAGTAAAAGTCGAGATGTAGTTTTTATGGAAAATAAAGAAAACAAAAAGCAGCCCGAATTCGTTAAGTTTGATTGGGTAAACGAGGAATCACGATCGAGTGAAGCTGAAAAGTATGAAAAAGAATCGGATAAGGTTGATGATGATGAAGCTGATGATGAAGCTGATGATGGAGCTGTTGATGGAGCTGACGATGAAGCTGATAAAAAAGGAACCGGTGGAGCTGCAGAGGATGAAGATGAAAAAACGACAGAGGTAAAAAATGATAACCTAGAGAAAACTTCAGACAATGATCATTTCGAAGAAGCTCTAGATGTGGACTATTTGCGCACACCTAATAAGAATTTAAAAAAGGGGAATGAATCCAATCCCACTACATCAAGTTCCAGGCCCAAAAGAAACGTTCCTGTTCGCAACTACAAGGAGAAATCATATCTGTCGGAACAATCGGAAGAGAATGATCCTAAATCCTTGAAGGACGTTGAAGCTTCTTCAAATTTTCATGAATGGAAGGAGGCCATGAATATTGAAATTGATTTTTTAAATAAGAATGAAACTTGGAAAATTGTAGATCGTCCCAAGAATAAAAACGTTATTGGATGCCGATGGGTTTTCAAAACGAAGCGAAAGCCAGACGGAACTGTCGAAAGAAGGAAAGCTAGGTTAGTAGCTAAAGGTTATTCCCAACTGTATGGTGTTGATTATTTTGACACATTTGCTCCCGTTGCTGAGATAAGCTCTATCCGCATGCTCTATGCTATTGCTACGGAATATGATTTAGATCTTCACCACATCGACGTATCAACAGCCTTTTTGTATGGAGACTTGGACGAGGAAATTTTCATGGAACAGCCAATAGGTTTTGTCTACGACAAATCAAAAGTCTGTAAGCTTCAAAAATCAATTTATGGTTTAAAGCAATCTGGCCATCAATGGAACAAGAAACTTGACAGCAAACTTCAAGAAATCGGATATAAAAATTCAAGTTACGATAAATGCATTTATTTCAAAAAACAAAACGGTATTATCACTTTAATTACTGCATATGTTGATGACTTAATTGTGGCAACGAACAGTCAAACCGATTTTGTAAACTTCAAATTGCATCTTAAAAAATATTTTGAAATTAGGGACATGGGTGAACCCGCGTTAACCATAGGACTGGAGATTTCAAGAGATCGTGAGAAAGGAACTTTATCGATCTGCCAATCAAGTTTTACTAAGTGTTTAATTTCAAAATACAATCTTTGGAACTGCAAACCACGAACGTTACCATTGCCACCTAAAACAAAACTCGAAAACGAGCCTCAGATTGAGGGAGAAAATAAACCTGTAAATCAAAAGTCATATCAGGAACTCATTGGGAGCTTACTTCACCTTTCTACATTCAGTAGGCCAGATATAGCGTATACTGTGAATACTCTATCGCAGTTCAACCAAGATCCAAGAGTTCAACATTGGAATTCAGCAATTTCAGTTCTTAGGTATTTAAAAGGTACTCTAAATACAAAACTTTTTACTTGCGATATAGGTACTATAGGGCAAGTTCTGCATTTGGAAAAAAAATCGAACTCGAGATTTTGATCAAAGTTGACATTACGATGATAGCGAAGACGAAAAAAGTGGGTCTGACAATTCCGTCTGTCTGTCTGTATGTCTGTATGTCTGTATGTCTGTATGTCTGTATGTCTGTATGTCTGTATGTCTGTATGTCTGTACCTCGAACTACAGCCTAAACTACCGGACGTATTTTCTTCAAACTCGGTACTTAAGGGTCTTCGGTGATTCCCTAGAGGAAAAATTGAATTTTTTTTTTTAGCTCCAAAACTAAGGGTACCCCCCATACACCCGTAATGCAAAATCTTATTTATCTCGAAAACGGCTCTAACGATTTTGATAAAAAAAAATAGGTGTGATATTATGGATATAGAATATATTTTGGTGAAAAAAAAATTTGGGGGGAAATGTTATTAGGGGTACCTGTCATAGAACGGTTTTTTTGATTTTCGAATTTCTCACCAACGGCTCTAACGATTTTAACCAAAATTTTTATGCAGGAGCTGCTTTGCATTTAAAAAAATATAAACTAAAAATTTTTTCGAAAAAATAGTTTTTGGATTTTTAAAAAAATAATACATTTTTTTTTTTTTAAATTCAATATCTTGAAAACCGATACAAGATTAAATTTTTAAATTACGTTTTAAAATGTATTTACTTAAATACTAACAATTTGCATATCAATTTTTTTTATAAAAATTTTAAGGAAAATTTAGTACACAAAAAACATGTTTCAGTGTGTCTGTATGTCTGTACCTCGAACTACAGCCTAAACCCTTGGACCTATTTCTTTCAATCTCGGTAGTTAAGGGTCTTCGGTGATTCCCTAGAGGAAAAATTGAAATTTTTTTTTTAGCTCCAAAACTAAGGGTACCCCCCATACACCCGTAATGCAAAATCTTATTTATCTCGAAAACGGCTCTAACGATTTTGATAAAAAAAATTAAGTGTGATATTATAGACATGGACTATATTTTGGTGAAAAAAAAATTTGGGGGGAAATGTTATTAGGGGTACCTGTCATAGAACGGTTTTTTTGATTTTCGAATTTCTCACCAACGGCTCTAACGATTTTAACCAAAATTTTTATGCAGAAGCTGCTTTGCATTTAAAAAAATATAAACTAAAAATTTTTTCGAAAAAATAGTTTTTGGATTTTTAAAAAAATAATACAATTTTTTTTTTGAAAATTCAATATCTTGAAAACCGATACACGATTAAATTTTTAAATTACGTTTTAAAATGTATTTTATTAAATACTAACAATTTGCATATCAATTTTTTTTATAAAAATTTTAAGGAAAATTTAGTACACAAAAAACATGTTTCAGTGTGTCTGTATGTCTGTACCTCTCACTACAGCCTAAACCCTTGGACCTATTTCTTTCAAACTCGGTAGTTAAGGGTCTTCGGTGATTCCCTAGAGGAGAAATTGAAATTTTTTTTTTAGCTCCAAAACTAAGGGTACCCCCCATACACCCGTAATGCAAAATCTTATTTATCTCGAAAACGGCTCTAACGATTTTGATAAAAAAAATTAAGTGTGATATTATGGACATGGACTACATTTTGGTCAAAAAAAATTTTGGGGCAAAATGTTATTAGGGGTACCTGCCATAGACCCGTTTTTTTGATTTTCGACTTTCTTATTAACGGCTCTAAGGATTTTAACCTAAAATTTTTAGCAGGAGTCCCCTTAAGTTTAAAATAATATTGTATATAAAAATATTCGAAAAAATATTTATTGGGTTTTTAAAAAAAAAAAAAATTTTTAAATCAATATCTTAAAAACCTATGAACAATTATTTTTTGAAATTATTTCCTAAAACCAATATTATTAAATACTTAAAATTCGCATCCCACATTTTTTTCTTGAAAAATTTTAGAGAAATTTCTTATATAAAAAATTTATTTAATAATAAAACGATTTTTTAAGGTTTATTTGCATAAATTCATACTTTTCCGGAAACCAGACGGCAATTTTATGCATTTGAACATTATTATCTCATTAAATCCATGTTTTATATTTATAAAATGTATCTTAAATTCCAAAGTACTTTTACATAAGAGCAAGTTCGTGCGATCCAGTCGTGCATTTTATTTATTACAGATCTGGAAAGCCGATCATAGCATATGCTGACTCAAGCTATGGTGAAGACGTAAATGACCGAAAATCACAGTCTGGTGTTATTTTTATACTTGCTGGTGCACCAATCGATTGGGAATCTCGCAAACAGCCCATTGTTACGTTGTCCAGCGCAGAAGCAGAGTATGTCACCTTAACTACTGCTGCAAAACGAGCCAAGTACTTCAAACTTCTACTTGTCGAACTTCACCTACATTGTGCTAATGAACCGATTGCCTTATTCACCGACAGTCAAAGTGCACAATATATTGCTAACTTCAAAGGAAGACGCTCGCGAACCAAACACCTTCATATAAGATACCACTTCATCCGTGAAGCCATTGCTGATGGCACAGTGAATCTGAAATACTTGTCAACCGAAAATAATATGTTAGCTGACCCATTAACTAAAAATTTGTCTTTTCCTAAACATTATGAACATTTTAAAAATCTTGGAATAATATTAATTTGAATTTATAAAAACAATATTGCATTAAGATTTAGATTTATATTATATATAATATATTTATTGTTATAATTGTTAAGTGTTGAGGAGGTATGTTAAACAAAATGAATTATAATTATATTACGGCAACACTTACACTTATTTTACTATGCCATCTACACTTAAATTTATTAATCTACACTTGTTTTTATACTTACCACACTTCCTGTGGATTTACCATTTTCTTTTACTTAAATAAATTACTTACTTGTTAATAGTCACATAGTCATCTTGTTTTTTTCTAAATCCGCTGCCATCGTTCTTTATTAGAATATAAATTCTACAGAATCCATTCACTGAAAAATATAAAAGAACTATTTGCAAATAAAGAAAAACACTTAGATAACTAAAATCGAACAACTTCTTCTGAACTATTGAGAGTGACACTCCTTACACACTTCGAAAAATTTAAAATATTTTTAATATAGAAGCAGTTTACAGGATCTTTTATTTGAAATGACTGAACATTTTCTAAGAATAAACTTTTATATAATTGGCATGTCAAGAAACAATTTTTTACAGAATCCAAATATATTTTTAATATCTTTGGTGTCGAGTTTACGTATTTAACAAAATTATTGACTCTAAAAAAGATACCTTTAAAAAAAGACTGCCTAATTGCATCCCTATAGAAAAATCAGTACAAAGTTTTTCATAATATGGCAATTCACTAAGGTCTATGGGACAAGAAAAATAAGTTTTGTATGTTTATATGTGATAATTGAAGGGAACTTTTAAGACATAAGGTGTATAGGGAACATTAATTCAAGAATTTATAACATGACAATATTGCTTAAAATATTAATGCTTTCCTTCAATTTAATGTCAACTATTTTTATAAATATCATCAAATGCTGATAAACTTCATCTGAATTTGGAATCAGATCTCCAATAATAATGAGTTAAATGAAATTTAAAATTGTTTTCATTTCCGCTGCGTTCATCTTTATGCTTGAACTTTTGATCTGGCTTGCATCAATTGGGCGACTTATATGTTATTAATGTAATGGGAATCGTAACGAAACATAATTGAAAGCGTCTAAGGAAAAAATACTTTTTATGAAAATTTTAATAATTCTTATTTTTTCTTACTTTGTCCAGAAATCATCGAGATGGATGCCTTTGTCGTAAAATTATGCTAGACTTGACAATGGAATTGTGCGTGCGTCACTTAATAAAACTTGCTTTTTCTAAATAGTTTGTACTTATGTACATACATTATTATCTGCTCTCCATTTGTTTAAACAATATCGAAACTTTATTCTTTCTGCAAGCAACTCTCTTTTGTTGAAAATATTCTCGATTTCGTGTGAATCAATGATTTTCTGGTTCGCCAACATATTGGCCATCTGATAATAACAAAATACCAGACCTTATAGACTTTTTCGTAGTTAAAGGTATTAAACGAAATCATATAAGTGTCGAAGGTAATTACGATTTATCGTCAGATCATACTCCAGTAATTTTATCACTGAGCGAAGCAGAAATAATAGAAAAAAGTAATCCTAAGCTCGTGAATAACAGAACAAACTGGAACGAATTCAGAGACAAACTTGAAAGTTTTATAAACCTAAGATCCCCTATGCAAACAATTGAACAAATTGATCAAGAAGTAGAACAATTTATTGCTGATGTGCAGCAGGCTGCAGAAGAAAGTACTCCAACTATTTCGAACGCGAGAGAAAAAGGTATAAGATATCCTATCGAAATAAAGGAGTTGATATTGGAAAAAAGAAGAGCTAGAAGAAAATGGCAAACCACGAGATTCCCAGATGATAAGGTAGTTTTTAACCGTCTTAACAACGAATTAAAAAGAATCTGTGAGTTTAAAAATGAGTCACTAAGTAGATTCCTGAAAAGTCTGACGACGGATGCTTCTACCGAATATACCTTATGGAAAGCAGCTAAGCCCCAAAAAAGACCTCAGACACAAAACCCGCCAATAAAATCTCAAGATGGTAAATGGATCGGAAACCGAAACAAAAGGCTGATCTCTTCGCTGAACATCTCGCGTATGTTTTCAAGCCATTCCCAGCAAACACAGCTACAGATCCCTTACAGCTTGTTGACAGAAACGACGAATGTGAAATACTTTTTGTCACGCTCAAAGAAGTAAGAAGCATCTGTCAACATAAGTTGTCTAACAAAAAATCACCAGGGTACGATCTTATAACTGCTCAGGTTTTGAAAGAAATGCCTCTAATAGCCATATCATTGGAAAATTGCAGAAGTCATTGTTATACCTAAACAAGGTAAGCCACCAACAGAAGTAACATCTTACAGACCAATATCGCTTATACCAATCATGGCAAAAGTTTTTGATAAACTGCTACTGAAAAGGCTTAACAAAATAATTGAAGAAAGAAGACTAATTCCAAGCCATCAATTTGGATTTAGAAATAAACATTTCACGATAGACCAAGTGCATCGAATTACGGATGTTGTGGAAAAGGCACTTGAAGAAAAACAAGTATGCTCTGCTTTATTCTTAGATGTTGCTCAAGCTTTTGACAAGGTTTGGCACTTGGGACTTGAGTACAAACTGCATAGGGACCTTCCCAGGCAGTACTACGAAATACTGAAATCTTACATTACGAACCGACTCTTTAGAGTACGGTACGACCAAAATTACTCGGAACTTAAGAAAATTGAAGCCGGTATACCACAAGGAAATGTCCTAGGACCAACCCTGTATATGTTATATACAAGGGATATTCCAGTGGACATCAACGCTATCATGGCGACCTTTGCTGATGATACTGCAATATTGGTGCCAGATAAATCCGTTACGAAGGCTACACAAAAATTGCAAAATGCAGTTGATAAAGTTAGTGATTGGACGCAGAAATGGCGTATCAAATTAAACGAAACAAAATCGACGCATATAAACTTTACAAACAAAAACATAAACAATGTTCCAATATTCATAAACAGTACAAAAGTACCTTACTCCAATACCGCCAAATACCTTGGAATGAATTTGGATGCAAAGTATAAATGGAAAGAGCATGTCAAAAAGAAAAGAGAAGAACTAAACTTGAAGTACAGAAAAATGTACTGGTTACTAGGAAAGAACTCTGACCTATCTATCCAGAACAAACTAATGTTATATAAGCAAGTATTGAAACCCGTTTGGACATATGGCATCCAACTATGGGGCTGTACAAAGAAAACAAATGCTGAACTCATCCAAAAATTTCAAAGCAAGGTCCTTCGTGGAATAATAAATGCCCCTTGGTATATAAGAAATAGCGATCTACATCGTGACCTTGAAATTGAAATGGTTACAGAAGTGGTTAAGAAACACGCTGTATCACACAATCAGCGACTGCAAAGTCCTACTAACTGCGAAATGGAGACCGTATTAAATGTACGAGACAATGTTCGGAGATTAAGAAGAACCAAGCCTCATGAGCTGATGCTGATGGTCTAAAAGCTATGGGAAAGTGTTATTTCCTTAAACTTCCCCCAATGCGATTTAAAAATTAAGAAATAAAAATCATTTGTCGATCTTTCATAGATTGGTCCTGATTCACCGGTGGTTTTAGTGCGGTAAGAGTCCCACACTACTCGGTACCGATTCTTACCGAGTGTCTTTTGAAGATTTCCATCAGATAAAAAAAAAAAAAATATATGGCACTCTTCTAATGCGGATATTCCATCGAAGGACAATCCCCAACTTAAAAACAGTTCAAGGATTTCACGGTTAATGTTTTTAATCACTGTTTGTTCACTTTTATCACCACTTTCCATTATAGTTATGTTTTGTAGTTAATTTAAATTTCTTAATTTGAACCACGTTGCACTGCCGCTGGGCCACATTGAAATAATGACACAAACTCCGATTTGTGCAAACCAACAGTTTGACAGTTAGCTTTGTCTTATTTTAAGAATAAGATTGTCGTGTCAACAATTTATTTCTTGTTCCAAGAACTAGTTGTTAACAGCTTAACATTTTGTTGTTAAACATCAAGAATGCGTTTTTAAAATAACAGTTAAATTGTGAGAACACGAAAAATAACATTTTAGATTCTTAAGTCAACAACTTTCATATTTGACACCTTAAGAATAAATTGTTAAATCAAAAATTCGGTCGTTGATAGGTTCAATTGTCTTTCAAAAATATTTAAGGCAAGAATTTAATTGTTAAACTAACAATTTTTCGGTTTTTAAAAAGTTTTAAAATATTAAGCATTTGATTTTAACAATTTCTTTCTTAAGCTAAGAATTAAATTGTTAAAAGAATAACAACCCGTTGTTGTGCCAACAAATTTTTGTTGCTCTAACAATTTTTAGCTCACAATGATTTGAAAACGCAAAATTCTTAGTTTACCAACTTTTTTTTTCTGAGTGTGTGAGTGGCTCATAAAACGAGCTACTTGTTGCAGATATCTGTTTAGAAAATTAATATAATAATTTCTAACTGAAGTGCAAAGAACATATTATATAAATTCCTTAGAGCCCACCCTCGGAGTTTTGAAAAATAGCTACCAAGCAACATGACGGTCTCAAATATCTACATGCCTTTTGCTGAAATTCTATTTTCGCGAATTTCATTTGTGCAAACTTTGCTTGTACAAATGTTTGATCTCATTTGCGTCATTCTGATGGAAAAAACCATTTTTAAATTATTTTTAAAATTTTATCTGTTTGTCAAACCCAACCGCACGTGCGTTCGTGAATGGTGCCAAATTATTTGTGTTTATATAAGATATTTTTCGGATAAGGGTAAAAGTTTTAACGTTCTTCGGGAATAGTTCAACTGCTAGTACTTAGAACTTAATTTATTTAAATATTTTTCGGGTGAAAAATTTGAATCAAAATACAGTATGTGCTATAAGACTTTCAAATGAAGCTTTTGTTGAATTTTTTGGGGATTGCTACCCGTTACCCTCATATGATATACTCTTCTTCTAAATTTAACTCGAAGTTTCTTCTTTGTTCATTTTCTGCCAACAGGCTTTAACTTATCAGAAGAGTATTCACAAATCACTGCCATATTTCATTTAGATAATTTATCTTCTACAGAAGCCTTAAAAAGAATCAGCTCGTGAATAGCCCATTTATAAAGTCACTGCCGCTGCCATTTTTGCCCCAAACAACTTTTTCTGACCTTACTTTATGCCAAATCGTCTTCCTATAGGATGCTCGAAAATTTTTTGAACAAATCGATATGGCATCTTTTTGTATCATCCAATATTGTCGCTGATCTTATACAATAGAATAGCCCCGATTCCAAACTCTGCTGCATCACATATTAAAACAATTTGGAGATTTGAATTGAATGCAATTTACCGTAAATCTTTCGAAAGAAATGGGTTCTACACCCCAGCGTTACCTATGGGCTAAACATATACTTCAATAATCAGACCTACAATAACATACGGCTTAGAATTATGTATAGTGAATCGGTCAAGACCAATACTAAGCGGATTAGTTCCATGATATTTCACTATAGCATCTTCCAATCAGAAAAAACTTTCAAGCTACCATCCCTTCCAGATCTATATAGGACTGTCCTGGAAGTATACTCATAAGACTATATTGAAGTCTCTCTTTTCACGTTTCTTATTAGCTTAGCTTCTATTACATCTCTGAACTCTGTCTCTAAGGATTCTATAAGAGCCCTTAGCAGCCAATCATCTCTTTTGGAGATGATGCAGAAGTTCAATTTCAAGTGTTGTGGAGTTAACACACTTATAGAATTTGCGCATCATACTTTACAAAAGAGTACATATTTGCAAATTAATTACTCTGTTTGCTGTGTCTGCAAAATGCCGTGTCTGTGCAGTAAAAAAGTTCGGATCCGAAAATAGCTTGTTCCTCGTGCAAAGTTTCTTTTCACTTACATTGCTCCCCTTCAGCAAATAACTAAGTTAAATGACAACCGAGACTTAAGATCAACGTCAATCACGCCAGCATCTCTACTTAGTTAGGCAGATGGAACATTCCGCAAATAACTACATACACCGAGATAAGCATCAGCTGATGTCTCTCAATTGCAACCGATTGCTAATACCCCGTTATTCAACAGCCTACATTGCAATGATACCATCGCCCGCAACGCCGAGTTAACACCCGCATTTGACGATTAATCATCAAAGCAAGCCATTTCAGATATTATCTGAATTTCCTAAAAGTAGACATAAACAAAAACATCCCTTATGGATGATTTATATTAAACAAACCAAATCATGGATTCTGCCTACAAAGCACGATCCCACGATTCAATATGTATATTAAACAAAGTAAGGAATTGCCTACGAAGCATTATCCCATCATCTCAGAATGGATTGGCAATATCATTGGCTATCGATCACATCATCGGTGGACAATATATACGAGTTGAGCTTCGATTGACATCATTCTCAGTTTGTCAGGCAACCAAGCCAGATTGTTCTATTATTATAGTTTTTAATATTTTATGTAATATCGAATAAAGTTTTTTAAAAACTCAAACTTTGAGTCAAAATATTAATTGGCGCCCGAGTAGCAGGGACCTGAAATTTATTTACAACCTAGTGCTTTAAATACGGTTAAATTAATTTAAAAAGGGTAAAATTAAACCCAACCGGTAAAATTAAAGTCGTTTAAATAAAAAAAGTGCATTCAAAGTGGTGAAAAAGGGAATATAAATAAAGAACTCAAGTAGCACAAACGTCCAAAATACACCAAAATATTTGGGGTATTTTTTGCGCTTTCGTGATATACATTTTAAATATAAAAAATACGCCACTTTTGAGTGCAGTTTTTGTACAATTAATTTAAATTCGGTGTATATAATACCTCATTGTCGTTTATAATTTACACCGTCTGTACACAAATTATACCGATTTTCGGTACATAAATTGCGCTAGTGGTATACAAATTATTCTGGTTACTAGAACATAATATACCCCGGAAGTGTAAATAATAAACTGATAATTGGTTTAAAACCAAAATCTGAAACATAGAATTTATTTTGAAATAAAATTTACACCGAAGTTTATTTTTTAAATTGGAAATAATTTAATTTTACACCGAAGTTTATTTTCTGATTGAAAATGTATCTGAAGAATTTGTAATTGTTTCTATGATTCTAATTATTATTCACCTGCATTATATGGCCGCAAGAAAATTATGAATTAGTATGAATGCGAGTGCCTAATTTAAAAACGAAGCACATTCTGCCGAATGATTTTTGATCCCACCCCTTCTAAAAATTGAGCGCCTCGAAAATATCAATTAATCAAAGATTTCTAAAACAATTCGTGAAAATTAATTATTCGAAATCTAAAATTTGTTGGTTGTTTTTTAATTTTTTAGGGACGTTATGTTAAAAACGAGTCGAAAATACCAAATGCGGTATATAATTAAGTCGCTATAATATTAAAATAACTAATCATTGTTTTTATTTAATATTTAAATTTTTTTAATATTTCTTGGAAAAAATGGCCGTCGTCCAAAATACAGGGTGTCTCAAAGTAATCGCCACAGACGAAAACCATCATACACGTAGGTTCCTAAGACCTATTTTCAAGTCGAAAAACTTATGAAGTAATTTTCTCGTTTTCACTTCCGTTTTGACTTAAAATAAATTGTATGATTTTTGGAGTAATTTCTTTTAAACCCATTTTTATACATACAAACAGGGAATTCATTTTAATTTAGCGATTATAATACTTTTGATAGTAAATTGTGGGAAGATCTTTCATCACATAGAAATGTTTACATTGAAAAGGCAACAGAGTACATTGAGTACCTATAAACTAAAGATGGTAAATGATACGACAAAGCAGTTCGCCAAAAAAAAAGAACGCATCTTAAGTCGATGCTTTTCTCCGATATCCCGTTAAGGACGTGCTCTTGGAAATACTGGTGAGAAAAAACCATACAAATACTTCCAGGTTAATGCTTTATTTATAAATGTCGTCCATTTTTGAGACCGATATTTAACTGGCTCTAAACTTGGCAAAACTAAAACCGATTATTCTTGATTTTTTCTTTTTTATTAAAACAAGAACAGGTAAGATTTTCTTTCCACCATACAGGTTTTTTCTATGCGATTAACGGATTAACGGTTTTTCCACATGTTAACTATCGAACGTATTATTTTGCTAAATTAAAATTAATGGTTTTCGTCTGCCGCGGTCACAGTGGGACACCCTGTATGTATATGCATACTCTAACTCCTGAATTTGGAAAAAAATGTTCCAATTTTAAAGAACAAGAAGAAAAAAACACCATTGTACACAATATATCCAAAATTCTGCTTTCGGTACATTTTGTATGCCGGAAAATGTGCAAAATATTCCACCGATTTCAAAGAACAAGACAAAAAATACACCATTGTACAAAATATATCCAATATTCTGCTTTACGCCGCACCTCCATTAGCAATATTTATTTCTGACACTATATCAGACACTATATCTGAAGTTTATATTTCTTTAACTCTGTGGGCAAATTATGTCGTGATTATTCATTCCTCGCTATAATCTCACCAGGTAAGTCACAAAAGGACCTTGAAGAACATTTGCTCCAAAACATAATTGAGTAGTCCCACAAGCATTGAAAAGTCTCTGAATGCCCTAACTAATTTAAAAAAAATATTAATCAAAATACTCTTATCTTCAATGTTTAATTCTTTTAATGTTAATTTTGCCCTGAAAACAAACAAACAACATTATATTGGCTTCACAGGACATAATTTCTATACGAAGTGAAAACATAACATTAGTTCGTCAATGAAATGAAGGAATGTTACATGAAAATGTGGGAATTGGTGTCAAGACTCGACGTCTTGTGAGAAATTTGTGTCTAGTGAAGTCACAAGTCATGAAACGTCAAAATTTATATCTGCATTTATTTCTCCTACGAAGACAAGAAATAAATAGTAAAAATAATGTCTAAAAATAACATAAGGGGGCTCCACAAGAAATATTGGCTACATGACACATTTCTTGCAATCATTTATTTCAAGTGGAGGCCCAGTGTTAGGTACATTTATTATGCTATAAACTGTGCAAAATATACCCCAAGCAGTAAAAAAAAATGCACCATTGCGAAAAATATATCCAGTAATTTTTTTTAGTATGTTTAATTTAATGTAAATAGTGTAAGAAATGTTCAAAACAAAAACAAAATTATAGTTAACATTGGAATTCAAGAAAATAAATACATAATATTTATTAATATTTAATAAAGTTGTACATAATGTATACATTCATACATTTTTTCAAAAGAATTTTTGCTTTCATTTGGTTTCACCTTTTACGGCGGTTTTGTGGTTCAGTATCTAAAGCAGCTTCTTCATCTTCTTCTTCAGTATTTTCACCCAATTTTACATTTTTTTTGAATCCTTTGTAGAAAAGCCTCGTTCTGGGATTGAATAAATGATGACCCTCATCGGATTTGCTTATAAAATCCGAATGAGTTCTTCGTCGACAATCTAATCTAGGAGGTTTCCTGATCGATCAAATTCTCCAATTACATTACATTTTGTACAACTATTGTATGCAGTGTGTGTCTTGATGCCTGCAAAGTTCAACAATATTAAATTAATTGAAGTCAAACTGGATTTTCTACTTACATTTGATAAATGCCCGAGCTGGTGTGTCTGCAATATACGCATCGACTTTGATCAATATTTTTGAGCCGTACGTGCATCTTTCGACAGTTCAGCTTTTCCTTCACTTCGCAATAAAAGAAGTAGCTCAGACATAGCACAATGTGTTATTTTATATTTAACAGCCCAATCAGCCAATTTAGACATAAAATCAATGTGTTCGTCCAAATCATCAATGACGCAATCTTCCGAGGAGGGTTCTACTTCCCGATTTATATTTTCCAGAACTTCATCATTATCATCCAAATCTGTTCGAAATTGAGTCTAATAATATTTCATTTGGCCCTACTTTAATATTAGGTTCATTTGAAATAATATGTTCTCGCGATATTGAACAATTGTTAGAATATAAAAGTTGATTTTCGTCGTTTCAAAGTTCAAATAAATTTTGATGATTTTGCTGAATACTACTGGGTTTCACACAGTTTTTTAATTTTTTTAAAAAGTTTTTTTCCAACGATGCCATTTCAAATAATTGTTGAACTTCCCAATTTTTTTATTTTTTGAAGAAATAAACGCGCGGTGACTGTTAACAAATGACAGCTGAACTGAGGTAAACATTTTGTTGACATTATGGTTAGACATTGGTGTAGTTTAGTGTATTTAATCTCCAAAAGATTTAAATCTTACACCGAAAAATGATTGCTCACTTAAAAGGTGTATTTTATCTACAAAATTTGGTGTTGATTTCAAAATTGGATTTTTTTATGCGCCATTAATGGCATATTAAAAAAACAGCTGCGAATCGGTTTATTTTTTGCACCGCATTGGAACAAAAATGTTGAAATTTTGCACAAAAAAGACAATGGTGTAATTTTTATACCGGTATATTTTGTCAAATACACCAAAATCTTAAAATTTTCTTCAGTTTTCTCAATTTTACACCAAAATTCAAGAAATTGTACCAAATTATACACCAGTGTGCTACTTGAGAAGTAACTGCTAGCACCAGGAACCAGACCAAAATATTAATTCATATGGGAAGTTTAAAAAAAAAAATAAAAAGATTTTTTTACAACTGACCATCCAGTAGACCTACCCAACGTAAAACACTGAGAGGCAAAAGGAAAGAAATTTCCAAAGATCGAGAGAAGTACGGTTATAAAATCCGGAAAATCCATAGAAGAAAATAGAAGAAAATAGAAGAAAATAAAAGAAAATAGGAAAGTGAAAAAAAAAGAAAAAGTTGAGTGAAAATAAAATTAAATGAACAAATTTTACGTGGAAAGAATGGAATATTATGTGGTCAAGTGAGGACCCGAGTAAAATAAAAAATATTAAAAATAAAGTGAACGAACAGGTTAAAGATAGCGATCGAAGGAAATATCTCTTAGGAAAAGCAAATAAAATAAAGAAAGTGCTAAGGGAGTGTCTAGAGGACAAAATTAACAATAATAATTAGTGAAAAAAAATAATAATAATAAAAAGACAGTAGCAGAAATAAAGTGAAATAAGGACCAAGGAAAGCAGTAACGAACAAGCTGGTAGCAGATATTATTTCAGTAAGAGTTTTTTTTTAAATTCATAACAATTAAGAATTACACTTTATAAATATATATAAAAAAAAAACACACAACAAAATAAAAATGGCAATGACAGTAGAACAAGTGCACTCATTAATTGCACAGACCGTAGCAGAGAGTACATTGACATTGACTAGGAGAATAGAAGAACTGACAGACACTATAGGGAGGATAGCTCCATCAGATAACATAGAAGCATATACAGATGTTACAATCGACCCATTAAATACTACTAGGGAAAGCTTAGAATTGGTTAAAAGTTTACAACAATTCGACGGGGAAAACTATATCAGTTGGCGAACGTCAATTATACACTGTATGAAAGCATACGAACATTGCAAGGGTAGTTCTAGTTATTTTACAGCGGTAAATATACTAAGAAACAAGATTGTAGGTAAAGCAAATGACGTTTTGACATCACATGGCACACCGTTGCATGTTGACGCGATCTTAGGTAGATTAGATTTAACATATGAAGATAAAAGGCCAGTCCATATGTTACAGACTGAATTATCTAACGCAAGACAGGGTAAACAAACTCTACAACAATTCTACGATCAAATCAGTAAACTACTAACTTTAATAACAAATAAGACAATTATGAGTTACGGACCTAGAACGGCTGAGACAAATGTTCTCATAGCAGTAGCAAGAGAAAATGCTTTAAGAGTTTTTATAATGGGATTAAACCAACCCATCAGTAATATCGTGTTTTCACTAAACCCAGGTGACCTTCCTAATGCTCTAGCAAGAGCTCAAGAAATAGAAGTAAACCAGTCCCAAAGATTTAGGGATACTAACAGTAATCTACATAGAATAGATTATAATAGGGCTTTACCACAAGCTCAGGTACAACGACCAATTGTTCCGGTCACGCCAAAATATCAGCAAAACTACGCACCACGACTAAACAATTACAATACGCCACCTCACCAACGAATGGACTTAAGGAGTGGAAACCACAACCCTAAGCCACAATTTAACAGTAGTAATTATAATAAAAATTATCCTTATAATAATAATAATCAATATAGGGACCAACGTTTTAACAATGAAATAAGAAACAACAACAATCCGTTTAAAAGAGACAGGCCAAACAGCGAGCAACAACCCCTAAACAAAAGTCCAAGGTTAAATAATCTCAGTGAAGGAGATAATTTTTTTAGAGTAAGGAACGACTTGCCCTTTATTAAACGAACGGATCCAAGGACAGGTCGTACTTTCAACATTTTGATTGATACTGGAGCGACTCATAGTTATGTCAAACCGGGATTATTTCAGAACAAACACTTAAAAATAAACAGTAGAGTTAGGAGCGTACACGGTACGAGCATAATAACAAAATATCAAGATATAAATTTATTAGGAATAAAAGATTCATTTTATGAATTAAATGAACTTAGAGACTACGATCTAATAATAGGAATGAGGACACTTAAAAAGATAAAAGGAAAAATAAACATACTAGATAGTACATTAGAATACGAAAAAGGCATATTACCTTTACTGTTCAATGACGAACTAATAAACAGTTTAACCATCTGCATGAGTACAGAGGAAACTTATATAGAAAGACTAAAGGAAATATTAAGGAAGTTTCAGGGAATTTTCACAGATAAACCAAGTTATCTGCCATATAATACAAATATTGTAGCAACAATAGAAACAACTAAGGATGAACCGATATGGTCAAAATCATACCCTTATCCTCAAGCAGTTAGTGACTTCGTAAACAATGAAGTGAGCGATTTGTTAGAAAATAATATCATAACACTTAGTAGATCAGCATATAATGCACCAGTTTGGGTCGTAGATAAGAAAGGTCTTAATGAAGATGGATCAAAAAGGCATAGATTAGTCATAGACTACAAAAAGCTCAACGCTTTTACGAAAACAGATAAGTATCCAATGGCTGATACTTCTGTTATCCTATTCAACCTAGGAAAATCTAAATTCTTTACGACATTAGATTTACAAAGTGGTTTCCACCAAATAATGATGAAAGAAAAAGATACAGAGAAAACAGCTTTTAGTGTTAACAATGGAAAATACGAATTCCTTCGTATGCCATTCGGTTTAAAGAATGCGCCCTCTTTATTCCAAAGAGCAATGGATGACATTCTCAGAACATACATAGGTAAGTTTTGTCACGTTTATATTTATGATGTGATTATATTCTCTGAATCAGAAGAAAAACACTTAGAGCATATTGAGATCATAATAAAAGCATTGAGTGAGGCCAACATGAAAATAAGCAGTGAAAAAAGCAAATATTTCATGCAAGAGGTTGAATTTTTAGGATACGTAATATCCTATAATAATATCAAAACAGATCCAAAAAAGGTAAAGACGATTAAAGAGTATCCAGAGCCAAAAACCTTGAGACAGCTACGATCATTTTTAGGACTAAGCGGTTACTATCGTAAATTCATAAGAAATTACGCTATGATCAGCAAATAACTAAATATTTAAGAGAACAAGATAATAATGCAAAGAGCAAATTAGTAGCGATAGAGTTAGACAAAGAGGAAAAGAAAGCGTTCCAAATATTAAAAGATAAGCTAGAGGAAAATATTGTGTTAAACCAACCAGATTTCAATATAGGATTTGAATTAACTACTGATGCTAGTAACTCAGCCATAGGTGCAGTACTTAGCCAGAATAACAAACCTATTACATTTGTCAGCAGAACATTGAGTAAAACCGAAGAAAACTATGCAACTAACGAGAAGGAGTTATTAGCAATTGTCTGGAGTTTGAAAAATTTGAGGAACTACCTCTATGGAACAAGTGGAATTCATCTATATACGGACCACCAACCATTGACATTTGCTATGTCAGACAAAAACCCCAATGCAAAAATGAAGCGATGGAAAGCGTTCATAGAAGAATACGCCCCTGTGATTACATATAAGCCTGGTAAAGAAAATACAGTTGCAGATGCTCTCAGTAGACAGGAACTTAATATGATGAGTTCAGACGTCGGAACGGTACACAGTACTGAAAGTAGTCCAGTCGAAGAAATAAAAAGATTAGGGGGTAATATAAATAGATTTAAGAATCAACTTATATTTCAGACAGGAAATAAAAATAACATAATTAGTAAGGAAGTACATAAAGGATACTGGCGACATACAGTTATTTATAAAGACGATTGTATATTCAACAAATTAAAAGAGGTTATTAAGAATGGCTTAAATGCAATACACTCAACGGAGGAAGTATTGTTTAAGATAAAGGAAAAATTGTTAAACGAATACCCAACAACCAACTTTGCTTATATACCAAATTTAGTAGAAGATGTTACGGACAGAAATATTCAAACATCAATAATAACAGAAGAACATGATAGAGCACATCGTGACTCAAGAGAAAATTTTAAACAAATTTCAAGTAAATGGTATTGGCCAGAGTGTTATAAACAATTGATATCTTATACGAAAAATTGTACAGTATGTAAGGAAAATAAGTACGATAGGCACCCAATTAAGTATATGATTGGCGAGGCTCCAATTCCGAAGAAAGGGGGGGAGCGCATACACGCTGATATTTATTATATAGATAACGATCAATTTTTAACTATGATAGACTCGTTTTCAAAATATCTTATAGTAAGGCATGTTGAAAGTAAAATCGATGCAAAAGAAAAATTGATAGAAGCGATACCAATATTCGGCAAAGTAGAAGTAGTAGTGACTGACAACGAAAAAGCATTTTGTACACCATCAACAGAATTAGTACTACAGCGACTAGGTATAAAACATGAAAAGGTAGCACCTCACCATAGTAAATCTAATGGAATGATCGAAAGAGTCCATAGTACAATTACGGAACTTATACGTATAACAAAGACAGAGATTCAAGCTGAAACTAAGGAGATAATGCCATTTGTAGTAAAGAAGTACAATGAATCCATCCATACAGTAACAAACTTACAACCCATAGATGTTTTTCATAATTTCGAAAAATATATATCCTTAACGAATGTATTGAAAGAGAAACAAGACAAGACTCTTTCATATTTTAATAAAAACAGAACAGAAGTTAAATTTGAGCCAGGACAAAAAGTTCACGAAAAATCAACACGTAGACAGGGAAAAGTAAAACCTTTGTATAAGAAAAGAATTGTAAAAGAAGATAGGGGAAGGGTCATAGTAGACACTAAAGACAGAATAATACATAAAGACAATTTAAAAAAATAAAGTACTTAAAGAAAAAATATCTAATTCCAGATGACTAAAAGTGTCACACTAGTATTTTTGGCATTACTAGCCACAACATTTGCTCAAATGCAAATAACGAATTATAGCACGGAGGAATATATCCTTATAGAGGACGGACCTGCCGCACTATATGACAATAGAGGAGAAATTTATCATGTTATAAATTTAACATATTATAAAGATATATTAGAAGAAAATAAAAGGGAAAGGTATACGATTGACAAAGGAATCCTTAACCAACATAGAAACGGCAAATAAATTGCTTAACCAATTAATTATCAGAGATAGATTTAGACGAGGAATCAATGAAATTGGAACATTATGGAAATGGATATCAGGAAGTCCAGACCATGACGATAAAATAAGAATAGAAACAAAATTACAAGAACTTATAGAATCTAACAACAAACAATACCAAACAAACTCACAAATATTTAACGCAATACAAAAACTAACTAGTGAAGACAACAGTATTGACAAAGAGGACGCACTCATTTTAAGGTTCATAATTGAAGATTTAAGGGAAATTATTAATACTATTAATTTAAGTAAAAATGACATTTTGAATACAGTAATTTTAAATATGGAAGACTTAGATAAAATTATACGAACAGAAACAATGCCAATTTCAATAACAGATGTTTTAGATGCATCAGATTTTAAAATCATTCAACAAAAAGAAATAATAATGATTTATATAGAATATCCTTTAGTAAAAGAAATAAACAATAAGTTTATTGTAGAAAGTATTAATGTAGGTGATGGGAAACTACAATTACCAAATCAAGTCGTATTATGCGATCAAAAATATAAAATGGCAAATTGTAAGAAAGAATTAAATAATATATATTGTAGAGTTAATAATGAAACAAATTGTCTAACGGATTTATTGAATAATAATAAAGCAAACTGCCACAAAATAAAAGAGAATAATCCGGACGTAAAAATAATTAAAGATGGAATAATTTTTGTAAGTGGAGAAACCACAATAAATAAGAAAGTATATAAAGGTACATATCTAGTTCATTTTCAAAACAATGTAACTATAAATTTTAAACAATAAGAAAATAAAAGAACAAAAATTGTAAGACATATTAAACAAAATGTACCACTAGAAATTAATATTTTAAAATATTTAGAATCAAATAATGAACAATTAAAGTTCACTAATATAGATCTTGTTAAGCCATATATTCAAGATGTAAAAGAACACCCAATATTATGGGGAATTACTTTCAATATTGTATTAATTCTTAATATTGTAATAATTATTAAATTACTGAAAATTTGTAAACTAAGTAAACAAAGAAGAAATCACATAGCATTTGAAATGGCAACAATTAAATGTTTACAAGATACCAAGAACGCTATAGAAGAGAGATCGGGGCGATCACTATCGAAGTAAGGGGGGAGTTAACACCCGCATTTGACGATTAATCATCAAAGCAAGCCATTTCAGATATTATCTGAATTTCCTAAAAGTAGACATAAACAAAAACATCCCTTATGGATGATTTATATTAAACAAACCAAATCATGGATTCTGCCTACAAAGCACGATCCCACGATTCAATATGTATATTAAACAAAGTAAGGAATTGCCTACGAAGCATTATCCCATCATCTCAGAATGGATTGGCAATATCATTGGCTATCGATCACATCATCGGTGGACAATATATACGAGTTGAGCTTCGATTGACATCATTCTCAGTTTGTCAGGCAACCAAGCCAGATTGTTCTATTATTATAGTTTTTAATATTTTATGTAATATCGAATAAAGTTTTTTAAAAACTCAAACTTTGAGTCAAAATATTAATTCGCCGCTCCAATCATAACCCTGGATATAATATTATACAACCAAATTGTTGCCCTAAGATGATTAAACACCAACATGAGCAAAGAATTACTTTCACTTAAAGAAATGAATTCCAACTCTTTTTCTCTCTTATTAAAGAACTAAAAGATGAGAATAATTCACTATCGACCAGAGTGAACAAACTTCAACAAATCGTCAATAAAATGCAACAAAAAACCTTAAATAAATGTATCGACATTATGGGAGTTTCAAATGCTGACAAGGGGAACGCACTGAGCTCTACCTTAACAAGTTAAGTTGAAGGCATTGATTCAACAATATTAATGAAGATGACATTAAATCGTGTTTTGTAAAATCCATTGAAACTTAGGCATCTAATAATCTGCCTACTACCATAAGTCATTGAATATTTGGTGTATTATAAATTCAAAACACTTGAATGCAAACGAAGAGTTCTGCAGAAAAAACGATCAGTTGAACTTACAACAGCCGTCTTTGGAAATCACCACGAACAGCGACCTATTTACATATATCAATTAAAGTCTTTCTTATTGTCATAGACTACTTTTCAAAAAATGTACGCAAGCTAAAATGGAAAAAGAATTTTTATTTTTATGGATACAAAGGAAGGAGAAAAAGTAATTAGAATTTCTTAATCTTTTGTATTTTCTGTTTCTTAATGGTCAATTTAATTAATAGTGTTGCGAACAGAGCTTTATACTCCTACAGCGCCAATTGTTGAGAATTGCATATCTACTTTATGAAGGAACAAAAAAAAATCTTTTTTCCAATGTCATATAAATTTCCCCTTATTCAAGCAATTAGAATATTCCCAGACAAGAACCTTCGAGAACAACTAATTTGAGTATATAATATAAGAGAGTGTTCACGGTGAGCGGACACGGTTTATTTTCGATTATGAAAGTGTGCAAAGCTGAACTATTGGATTTATTTTATTTATTTTATTTATTTCATTATTCTTATCTTACAAACTTTGAACTTAATTTAATAAAGAATATAACAAATTAAAAATTAAAGAAAGAATACTTAGTGACATTTGTTTTTTGAAAATAAAAAAGTGTTAATGTCACATCATAGAAAAAATACCTTAAGATTGTGGGGTGTACAACAATTTATTACCAATTAAAAAAAAAATAAAATGAAAAATTTTATGAAAAACAAAGTTTTTTTTTTTATGAGCAAAAGGCTTAGAGAAAAAAAACGCAATTATGTGATATACAACAACAGAGTTTTGATTTCATGGTGATTGAAATCTAGAAGCCAACTTTTAATTCTATTTATGAAAATAGGAAGAGAACTTATACATCGAAAGTTCAAAGGTAGACGATTAAACAATTTAAATGCTACAACGGAGAAAAAGTTTCTGAAATGTGTGGTTCGAAATGAAGGTGTGACAACAGAATTGAATGAATTGCTACGCAAATACCTAGTGTCAGAAATTGGACTCTGCATATAACCACCTCTCAAGAAAAATATTTTTAAGACTTTAAAATAATATAAATGTTTTAGTGGCAGGATTCCCAATGACCTAAACAGAACCATAGAATGAGCCAAGCGATTTGCTCTGAATATTTTTCTTATAGCGGACTTTTGTAAAACAAGGAGTGGTTGGAGAATTGTGTCGTAAGCGCCCCCCCAACAGCTCAATCCATACTGCAATCTTGATTGGAATATTCCGAAATAAACCATTCTAAGTGTTTTACTGTCACAGAAATTTCTGAGTCGATAAAGACTACGAATAGAAAAACGTGAATATTTTTTTAGATTTAAAACATGTTCGAGCCATTTCATATTGTTTTCAATTATTATACCCAAGTATTTAAACTGAGATACTATTTCAGTTTTAAAGCAGTTAATGTCACAAGTTGCATGTTCATTAAACATTTTATCAGGTGGTTCAAAAGAACACATACAACTTAACAAGTTATGCCTGATACAGTTGTTGGCATGAAAATAAATTTCGCCACCAGAACATTCTAGACTAATATGGCTGAAGTACATCAATTTTGTTTTCCTGCTAACAAATAATTTGTGTTCAGAAAACCAAATTCGAAGAAGATGAACATCGTGATTGATTTCAGCATTTAGGTTTAGAGCGCTATCTGAACGATAAGCAATCCCAAGATCATCTGCGAAGGCTGTAATCTTACCTTTAAACGGTTGATTAAAAAGAGAGTTAATGTAAATTAAGAACAATATAGGCCCCAGGACTGAACCTTGGGGGACACCTTGGTTTATAATTTTTGAATTACTAAGGACATTTCCGACTTTTACTTTTTGATTTCTATCCTTTAGGTAAGACTTAAACCAATCATAAGTAAAACCCCGGAAACCTATGCAATATAATTTATCTAATAGGACACTATGATTAACCATGTCGAACGCCTTGGTTATGTCCACAAAGAGGCCGGCACAGTGTTTTCTGTCATCCAACGCCTTATATATGAAAGAGCAGAACTCCAAAAGGGCATCTTCCGTAGAAAGCCCTTCTCTAAACCCGAACTGAGCTGGACTCAAAAACTTTACTTTTGTCAGGTATCTCATTACCCTACACTTAATTGCTTTTTCAAAAATTTTAGAAATTGAAGACAATAACGAAATTGGTCTATAATTATTCTTGTCACATTTACTACCCTTTTTGAACAGAGGTATAACAAAAGCACACTTTAATTTGTCAGGAAAATTACCAGTAAGAATACTTAAGTTAAAAATATATGCTAGTATATCCACTATATTTAGTGCTATTTTTTTAAGTGTAAGATTTGAGATACCATCACAACCGCAAGAATAGGAATTATCCAACGAATGTATAATTTTGTAAAGTTCCAAGCCAGAAATCTGTTCAAAAAAGAAGCTAACATTACTAAAACTGTCCGCCATTAATTGAGTTCTTGTACACTGCCTACAATGATTGAGATGATCATTCTCATAGAATATTTGGCCAACTGAAGAAAAAAAATCATTGAATTCATTCGATATAATTGTGGGATCATCAATAACAACACTTTCATTTCTTAGAATTATGGATTTAAGAGCACTTTGCGACTTGCCATCGATGATACTATTTATTGCCTTCCATTCTTTCCTAGGATTACCGAGGGCTCCTTGTACTTTGGAGTAATAATATCTTTCTCTAGCCAACCTTATATCCTTGTTTACTGTTTTACTTAATATTTTGAAACGGTCTTTTAGTTGATGATTTAGTGGATGTTTACTACATTTTTTTCCTAATTGGTTTTTTAATCTAATTTTTTTTAATAAAGTGCGATCAATCCATGGCTTAAGCCTTTCTTCAGACTTTGTCTGTACAAAATTATAGCTAAACTTTTGTATGTGATTAAGTAATAATGACAAAAATAAATCATAAGCCATTGACGCATTGTTTTCTTCATAAATTTCTTTCCAATTTTCAGAACGTAATACATTGTTAAGTAAATCAAATCTAATTTTACTAACACAAGGTGAAGAATTATATTTCACAGATTTTTGGGTTATTAGTTTTTCTACCAAGATACCTGTCATGCAATGATCGGTTATGTCGAGATTGAGATTAACTCCAGTGCACTGGTCTAAAGAAATACTAGTAAAACGACCAAGAACATGGTCAAGACATGAGTTGGAGATTGGCCTTGTGATTTCATTTATGAACGAATTAAGACCATGCTCAGCTGCTAAGGCAAGATAACAGTCAGATACAAATCCCGGATTCAAGATGTCAATATTGAAGTCACCTAATATTATTAAATTACCCGCTTTTTGATTGCGTAAAAACATTGAGAATTCATCCAAAAAGTGAAAGTGGAAAGTGTAATTAAAGAAGTGTGATTTAAGTTTGAATAAAAGTATTGGAGTTGATTATAAGCTGAGATTTATTGTTTTGATTTGGAAAGTGTAAATAAAGAAGAAATACTAAAAAAAGTCATAAGTTTTATTTAAAGAACCTAGGAAAAATATTACAATAGTATTGTAGATGGTCCTCTTGCAAATTCAATAATTCCTTATTTTTGCAATTATTAAAGGGTAGTTAAATTTTAAGAAAGGATGTTGATTTTGAATAAAACACAAATTATTTAGGAAATTATTGTCATTTCTTTTTAATTTGATAATATTGGTATGGTTCAATTATGTATGAAACAAAATATCGGCCTAATGGCCGTCGCGACCTCGGCAGCACACTTCTATCCGATGTTCCAAATTTTCGATGACGCTGAGTCGTAATTGAGGTTCTATGCCGTTAATGTGCCGAATTATCTCATCCTTTAGCTCTTTAATTGTTGCTGGCTTATCGACGTACAAGTTTTCTTTCAAAATCTGTAAAAACTTTGTATTACATTTTTTTTCTCATTTTTATTCCCTAATTTTTTGCTTAATTTTTAATTTAAAAAATCCTAATTTCAATTTTGTTTTTAAACTCTTTTTTCACTTTTGTTATAATGGATTGCTCTTCAGAAAAGTGTATCGACACCAAGATCGGTGCGCAAACTTTCCCAAGTTTTGGTCCTTGCGATAAATTTTTCCACGCAAAATGTGTTGGAATTCCCATCTTGACCATTGAGAAAGTTAATAAGTGCGAAGGTGTTTATTGGTTTTGTAAGACCTGCCGAAAAATTTCCATCTCTTCATTAGCTTTCAAAATGTCGGCTTATAAAGCTGACATACTAAAGCTATCCAACAGTTTTGATAGTCTTTTTACTACCTTTCAGTCAACTGTCGCAAATTTACAACTGAACGAAGACCCAATCAATTGGTCTGATGCTTCTACCTCCACCGATAGTAAGATAACGAATTATAATGACTCCGTTTCCTTGCCAGCTATTGCCCCCGAAAGTAATGATGATCAATTGCTTATTAATAAACCAGCCCCTTCTTCTGGTAATAAAAAACCAAAAAACAAAAAAACGCTCTAGGTCAGTTAGTCCTTTCAAAGAAAATGCATCCAAAAAGAAACCTACATCTACAAAATCACCAAGATCTGAGTAACTGAATGAATTGCCATCTACCTCTGCTTCTATTTAGTTCTATTGATAGTCCAGGAACCATCTCAAATGCACCCATAGTTAATAATGAGCCTCCTATTATCGTTTCAAATGTCCCCATAATTAACATCGAACCATCTATTATCATTTCAAATACTCCCATAGTTAACATCGAACCTCCTATTATTAAAAACCGCCTCTCTGCTTTGCCTAAACCGAAAGAAATCTACGTCTCACGTCTTCAGCCGGAAACTTCAATCAAAGACATAATCGACCATTTAAAAGACTTCGACATTGATGTTAAAAAACTTAAATGTCAAAAGATTAATAAAGAAAGTAGTCCGTTTGCGTCCTTCAGACTTACAACGGAATTTTGTTTGTATGAAAAGATAATGTGTTCTGAACTCTGGCCTGAAAATGTCATTGTAAGAGAATTTAAACCTAAGACCTCGCAAACTAAAAAGGTACCAAAACCTTCAAAAAACTAGATCGTCTGTCCCTTTACTACCAAAATGTGAGGGGACTTCGGTCGAAAACTCAAAAATTTCTTTTAGCATCTCATGCATCTGATTTCGATGTAATTTTGTTAACAGAAACTTGGCTGAACTCAACATTTCTAAATAATGAACTATTTTCCACCGATTTTGTGGTGTACCGTAAAGATAGATATTCTGATCCCTTAGCTTCCGTGGGTGGTGGAATTATCATTGCTGTGCGAAGCGTTTTTCATAGCTGTATATTCCCAATCCCTAATACTGACTCAGTTGATATTATTTGTGTTAAAGTATGTATCGGAAATAAATTCCTTTACATAATAAATATGTACATACATTCCTCCAAAAAGTCCATTGGAAATATATAATATTGCTTCAAATGCCATTAACTATATTTCTGATACTTGCGATCCTCTTGACGATGTTCTTCTTGCAGGAGACTTTAATCTTCCTGACCTAGAATGGACTCTTTCTGATGACGAAATATGTTTAATACCCACCAACGTCTCTTCTCCGCAGGAAGCGTTTGTTGACAATGTGATATCTTGTGACTTACAGCAAGTGAGCTGTATAAAAAATATTATTTCTCGACAGTTAGATCTGATATTCGTTACTAACCCTTGTAATTGTGTTGTTGAACTATGTCCAATTCCCATGACGAAAGTTGATAGCTACCATCCCCCACTTTCTGTTTTGATTTCCCATGCTCACACAACTGATTATGACTTTGATAGTGGCTCTCTTGAATTTGACTTCAAGAAAACGAACTTCCCTTTACTCAATGAACTAATTACAAACATTGACTTTGACTTACTTTTGAATGGGAGCATTGATGTGATGGTTTCCAATTTCTACTTAAGTATCTTTGAATGTTTCATTGCATCTGTACCTGTAAAAAAATCGAGACATTCGGCCCTAACAACAACCCCCTGGTACACCCATGAGCTTCGTAGTCTACGTAACTTAAGAAACAGAACATGGAAAAAGTACCTAATATCTAATAAATTGGATGATTACAACAGTTATTTATCGTTATATGAAGAATTCCAATCATTATGCAGAATCCTCTATGATTGTTATATGTTAAAAATGCGGTCTTCACTTCTTGTTGACCCCAAACTTTTTTGGAAATTTGTTAATATCAAGAAAAAATCTGACGGATATCCATCTACTATGAAGTACTTGGATACAACCAACAACAACCCTCTTGATATTTGCAATATGTTTTCTTCCTTCTTTAAACTTTCGTTTTGTGATGATGATTTTGAACCTTGTGAGAGTAATTTTACTCATTTGAATAGCTTTTCTCAAAGCTCAATGAGTGATATTGTTATCACAGTTGAGGATGTATTAGACCATCTTTCGGGCTTAGACCACGACACGTCCAGTGGACCTGATGGAATTCCGGCGTATATTTTAAAAAATTGTTGCCAACCTCTGGCAAAACCCCTAACCTTTTTATTTCAAAACTCCCTAAAACAAGCTGTTTTCCCTAAAATTTGGAAAAATTCATTCATTATACCTATTCACAAAAAAGGAAATCGCGGTGATATTTCTAATTATAGACCAATAGCCAAACTTTCTTGCTTACCGAAACTATTCGAAGCTATCATATTTAAGAGTTTTTATTTCAACTGCAAACCTTTCCTTGCGAGTGAGCAACATGGGTTTATGAAAAAGAAATCTACTGTTACTAATCTCGTTGAATTCACGTCGTTTACAAATAAAACTATCGAGGATGGTCATCAAGTTGACTGCATTTATACAGATTTCAGTAAAGCCTTCGACAAGTTGTCTCATAGTCTAATGTTATTTAAGCTTTCATCTCTTGGATTCCCTTCTGCATTCGTTCAATGGATCAGGTCTTATTTGAAGGGAAGGACATACCAAGTTCTTTTTAGAGGAATCGTTTGTGATCCAATTAATGCTGACTCTGGTGTTCCACAAGGTAGTCACCTTGGTCCACTTCTTTTCATAGTATCAATCAATGATGTTGTTTCAATTGTAAAATCATGGTTCTTATCTTCGCAGATGATATTAAAGTATTTAAAATCATCAGAAGCCAATCCGATTGTGTTTCTCTTCAAATGACATAAATATGTTTTCTGAATGGTGCTCATACAACAATCTTTTTCTAAATGTTTCAAAGTGCCAATCAATGTCCTTCTTTAGAAGAAAAAACCCAATATGTTACAATTACACGATTAATCAAGCCATTCTACGTAAGGTAGAAACAACATGCGACCTGGGCGTTCACTTCTCGCAAAATCTAGACTTTTCACTCCACATTGAGAAAATTGTGAGTAAAGCAAACTCAATGCTTGGATTTATTAAGCGTTGGAGTAAGGAATTTTCTTGTAGTCTTATAACATCTTCGTTGTACAACACCTTTGTTCGTCCCCAATTAGAATATGCTAGTTCTGTATGGTCGCCACTTTACTCAATACACATTGATCGAATCGAATCTGTCCAACGTAAATATGTACGCTTCGCATTAAGTTATCTTAATAGGAGTGACCCAAATCATCTTCCTCCATACAGCAGTCGCCTTCTTCTTTTAAACATAAATTCTCTAGAAAAACGCCGGAAAGTCAGCGATGTTATGTTTTTACACCAGCTCTTGGTTGGTTCCATAGATTCACCGGTTCTTCTAGAACAAATTCATTTTAAAGCTAGGAGCCACAGTTCTCGGAACTCTGAAATTTTTCATATAGACTTCCACCGTACCAATTATGGTCTCAATGAGCCTTTGACACGTATGAAACATGAGGCTTATATAAACCATGATGTTTTCGATTTAAGTTACTCAAAGCTTACACTTAAGCACAGGTTGTATGGGCGTTCTCATTAAGTATTTGAAACTACTCGTAACGTTATTGTTCTTATAGCTAGTATTATTTGACTTGTAGTTATTTTTGTAGCTACAGATAGTAGATTAATATTTATTACTTCTTTGTTTGTCATATTTGTTCGATTTTTAGTAGTGTTAGGCTATATGTATGTATATTTATTTACTAACAACTAACACCACGCTAAATGATGACTGTGACAAGCTGATGTTTCCCAGTATCTAAAGGTGAAAAAACCCGAAGAGAAAAGAAATGTTGTTACAAATGCTTGCATTAAGCAGTACTGATGGCGTTTATAAAGTTTTCTTTCAAATAACCTCAAAGAAAGAAGTCCAACGGTGTCAAATCACATGATCTTGGCGGCCAATTGACATCGCCACCACGTGAGATAACATGGCCATTGAATTTGTCGTGCAAAAGAGCCATTGTTTCGTTAGCTGTGTCCACATCCCTGTCTTCCAATTCGGGCCATAAAAAGTTCGTTATCATCTCACCATTCACAGTAACTGCCTGACCGGCCTTATTTTGAAAAAAAAATATGGCCCGATGATGCCGCCAGCCCATAAACCGCACTAAACAGTCACTCTTTGTTTTTCGACAATCACTCTTGGATTATCATTCGCCCAAATGCGGCAATTCTGCTTTTTGACGAATCCACTGAAGTGAAAATGTGCCTCATCACTGAAGATGATTTTCTTCGCAAATTGATCATCCACTTCTTGCCACCATTTTGACTATTGACGACGCTTGAAATGATCATGAGGCTTTAGTTCTTGAGTCAATTGCACCTTGTAAGCGTGTAAATGCAAGTCCTTTTTCCCATTGTACGCACATTTGGACGAGTAAATTAACAGAAAAAATCACAAAGTACAGGATAGGATATGCATTTTTATTTGAGCGCCCATTTTTATAATAAGCCTGAATAACTAACGCGTTGCTCGCTCGATTGTGTATCTTTCCATGGTTCAAATTGAGTTACTCTGAAATTGAGAAATGTCAAATAAAATGCAGAAAAAAAAACTTGACGTTTAGGTGTGGTTCACATTCAACATCGGCCCTTAAAATTTTTAACCACCCTTTTTAATAATGATTTTTGTAAAAGTGTTTTTCATAATGATAAATTTAAAAATAATTTTTCCATTATTCATCAAAATATTCAAAGCTTACGCTCCAATTTTGACTTGTTACTTGCGCATTTAGAATCATTTTCAAATAAGCCAGATTCGATATTTCTCACTGAAATTTGGATATTTAATCGTGAAGTAAATTTTTTTCCATTATGTACCTGGGGCCTATTGCACCATCTTGAAAGATTGTGATTACAAGCATTTTTTTAACAAATTTGTAAAAAATCGAGATTTTTTCATTTGTAATTTATTTGTTAAACACAAATTTGTACTTGTGAATTACAAGTCACAAATTTGTTGACAAATAGAATTTTTCGTTGCACAAAAAAAGTTGTAATTGTTAATTACAAGCTAAAATTTGTGAAAATCGTTCTTTTTTTTTGTGGGTTTCTGTTGCACCATAATAAAGCGATCACAAATTTGTTTCAGTTTGTGAAAACATTCTACAGGTGAAAGACCGTGTGCAAATATTTCTACAAATTTGTTAACACGCTCATTTGAACCTCATTTACCTCCTCGTTGGTAACCGCCGGATACTAGTCTTGGCTTTATGTCATGACTTGCTAAACTTGTAAGTGCGAGTGTAGACCAAGGAAACAATTGCAACACTAAACCCATGGCCCTACAGATTGGAGGTAAGTGCGTTGGGCTAACGACCCGGCCACAGTAAAAAACACCAATTGTTATGAGAGAGACGCGAGAAGCCTCGGATAACGACCCCTTTCAAATGGCAACCAGACCCGAAACGAAAATGGACTACGATTTGCAAGTATGCACCTGAAATGTAAGGACACTCTACACACCAGGTGCTACTCAAAAACTTGAATCTGTCCTCTCGCGGTACAAGGCAGTCATTACCGCGATCCAGGAGATACGATGGATAGGATCAGGAATAGCGAAAAGAAAAGATTGCGACATTTATTACAGCTGTCATCAAAGAATGCACATGTTAGGATGCGGATTCGTCGTGGGAAATCGACTCAGATCAAAAGTCATCGATTTTAAGCCGATTAGTTATCGCCTGGCTGTGATCCGCATCAAAGCTACTTTTCAAAACATCAGCCTAATATGTGCAGTGCACACGCCCCTACCGATGAAGCTGAGGAATCTAACAAGGAGGAGTTTTACGACCTCCTGGACGGAGCCTACGGAGCCTGTCTGGAGTACGATATCGGAAAGGAAAATATCTTTGGCGGATTAGTTGGAAAGCACAGTCTCCACGAAATGACAACAGATAACGGCTTCCGACTAATCGACCATGCTGCAGCTCGGAATACGGTGATAAGTAGCACTAGGTTCCCCAGGCGAAGGATACACACAGCAACCTGGCGATCTCCAGATGGTCGAACCGCCAACCAAATCGACCACGGACTAATTGGCGCAAGGCACGCGTCGAACATCTTGGACTTGCGAACTTTCCGAGGTGCAAACGTGGACTCTGACCACTTTCTTGTTGTGACAAAGTTCAAAGCCCGACTGTCCAACGAAAAGAAAATGAGGACCGCCCAAAGGAAGAAATTCAATATTGCATGCCTTAGCACACCTGAGAAAGCCAGAGACTACAGTGAGCAATTGACCGGGAAACTCTCTGCCGTACCCCCAGCCACAAGCGTCAACAACCAGTGTAGCCAGTACCGCGACATCATTAGGGAGGTAGCCGAGTCCACCATAGGCTATCAACCACCTAGGAAAAAGAACCTGTGGTACGATAATGAATGCGCGGTATTGAAGCAGGAGACGAAAAATGCACGAATGCAAATGCTGCAACGCAAAACAAGAGCAGCAAAAGAGGAGTACCGTGAAAAGAGAAGGAAAGAGAAAAAAACCCTGCGCAGAAATAAAAGAGCAGCCGCAGCTTCTCAGCTCAGGTACCTACATATCTCGAGGAGTCTAACACCGCCACAAACACCCGCCGGTTCTACAAAACAGCCAAACAACTGGCATCAGGTTATAGGACCGGCACGCAAGCTCTTCGAAACAGCGAATGGAACCTAGTCACCGAAGCACAGGGAATTGTAGACGTGTTTAAGCAGCATTTCCAGCTGCTGCTTAATGGGCATTATTTAGATGAAAACACAGGGGAGCAAAGAAGCATAAGACCAGTCAATGAAGATCCAGTCCCACACCCAGTACTGAAGAGGTTAAGAAAGCAATACGAAAGCTTAAGAATAACAAATCCGCAGGCTCGGATGGCCTACCTGGGGAACTCTTTAAGTATGGAGGAGATGTCCTGATAGGGTGCATGCATCAGCTCATCAAACATATGCTCCATACGCCCAATCTACAAAAAAGGCGATCCTATGTCCTGCAAAAAGTACAAGGGCATATCCCTGCTTAATGTGCCTACAAGATCCTATCCACCGTACTATGTGAGCGTTTAAAACCTTTCTGCAACACTATAATCGGCACGTACCAGTGTGGCTTCAGGCCAGGCAGATCAACGATAGACCAAATCTTCACATTGAGGCAAATCCTGGAAAAGACCAACGAATTTAAGTCGAGACCCACCATCTTTTCATCGATTTCAAAGCCGCATATGATAGCATAAATTGCCAAGAGCTTACAAAATACGCGGTGCAACGTGCAAATGGGAAACAGCTCATCCGAGCTATTCCAGACGTGCACAGGGTTCAGACAAGGAGATGCGCTATCATGTGATTTCTTCAACCTAGTCCTGGAGCAGATAGTGCGCAAGAGTGGTGTTAACCTGGAAGGCACTATCTTCAACAGGTCTTCCCAACTGCTTGGCTATGCGGACGACATCGATATCATCGGCCACTCCAAGCGAGCCGTGCTAGAAGCGTTCACAGCTATTGATGAACAGGCGAAACGCGTTGGTCTTGAAGTTAATGAAGACAGAACAAAGTATATGCTATCAAAAAACAAAGCCGCATCTGTCCATCGCCTAGAACAAAACGTCACTGTTGGTAGTCAAGGAGTTTACCTACTTCGGAACGAACATCAATCCCACGAATGACACCTTAGTGGAAATCCGACGAAGAATTACCCTAGCGAACCGCTACTACTTCGGTTTGGGAAAACAAATGGGTTCAAAACTCCTTTCTCGAAAGACAAAGTGCACGCTACACAAAACGCTAATTTTACCAGTCATACTCTACGGCGGCGCTGAGTGCTGGACGATAAGTTAAAAAGGGGAATTGATACTGGGCACTTTCGAGACAAAAATTCTTCGGCGGATATTTGGTCCTATATGCGAATGGAGGAGAAGATTCAATCGTGAATTATACGAGCTGTATCAAGGTGTGGATGTAGTCCAAAAAGCCAAATCACGTCGACTACACTGGCTCGGTCACATCGAGCGAATGGACAACAACGCTCCAGCCAAGAAAATCTTCGAATCCCAGCCCCCAGGTTCGAGACGACGAGGAAGACCGAACCTCCGCTACAGGGACCAGGCGGTTACAGACGCAAGAGCGCTTGGTCCCGACGACTGGAGGAAGCTCGCGAGGGATCGCAACCGATGGAAGACTGCAATAACTCAGGCAGAGACCCTCCATGGATCGGGAGCCGGTTAAGTAAGTAAATAAGGTTCCTACAGTAAATTTTGCGAAATTAAAATTTTGAACTCTACAAACGTGGATTCTGTAATAAGATTTCCAATACAAGATCAAATTTGTAAGTATTTACAGCACAGCCGCAATACTATATGCTCCTCAACCTCGAAAACGCCATCGGAAATGCATTTCTGGTACAAACCGAAAATTATTTTAGATAGAATTAACAATGATAATGATTTAAGTTAGTTTTTTTTTTTTTTTTAAGTTTTACTTATAGCCTGAATTAAGCTTAATAAATAGGGGTTAAGCCCCCACTAAAATATTGAATATATTTTGTAATTATGATAATTCTCAAGTCTCTATTGACAAAAAATGTAGAGTTAATGAAACACATTAAAATAATGTAATGTATCAATATCATTTTAAACATTTTATTCGATGGATATCTGCAAAAATTGTTAAGATAGTAAGTAAGCTAACTTATTTAGCAAACATTAACCATATAATACGCTTGGTCCATGAAAATCAATTACTTAAAAAACATTTAAAAGATAATGTATATATGAAAACTAAAACACTGAATTTCAATAATGAAAATTTTAATAGAGAACCTAAGTTGGATAAAATTAAAAACGGAAAATGAAATTTTGAAAAAGAATCAGTTTCATAAGACTTAAGTTCTTCACTTGGAAGATCTCAAAGAGACAGAAAAAACCTTAAGGTTTCACATTCTCTGATTATGATAAGCCAAAGCTAAACTAGTTTTGTTTTTGTATTATGCGAAGGCTTGAAGGAAAAGGGGGAAAGTTGTTACATATTTTGATAACTTATTGAATTGTGTCATTCCCTTTAATTTACATATTTCTAAACACATCCTTGGCTGTATAGTTTATGACATTGGAAAGACTGTTCGATCTCTTTTTGCTCCAACCGATTAACTTGTGATTTTCTTAGCTATTAATAATACATAAGAAATGGGTCAGAAATTAACTACCAAATTATCTAATCAAAAGAAAAAATCTGAGAAAAATGTAATTTTGTCCATATTTTTGACATTTTGTATGTACATTCCCAAACAATAGTACTAATAACCTTATTTATTTGTATATCTTCGATGCCTAGCTGCATTAAAACTTTAAACCACAAGACTAAGCACTTGCGATCCAGTACCTAGTGTAAATTAATCTCACTTAATTTTATCCAATTGAATTCATTCAACTAAATCTCAATTTTTACTCTTTTTATTATAACGGGTTAAATAATTAAATTATGTACTTGCAATTGGTGCATGAAGGTGTCATTAAAATAAAACTCTCTATCATGTCTTTTGTAGTCGTCCATATTGCTACTGTGAAGTGTTTTTCATTAACGCTCACAATGCAATTCAATTTGAGAATGCGAATATTGTTTAAAAAAAAAAAAAACAAACGTGTTCAATAAGAAGTCATCCAACACGAATATTACTGAATGGCCCTGCTCATTAGGGTGACCCGTCGAATTCAGTTTTTACTATATTACCGACAGACTCTGCAAAAGTTGCGTGTTGAACAGCATTTTGAGAGAAAAACAATAACAAAAATATTCAATAGTAATTTCAGACTTCCACCACCCGTTGAAGTTTCAAAAAAGATTTAGACTCTTCTCTTGAATATCACCAGAAGTGTCACAGACTTTTCCTGTACTTGAGTGCGTAATGGTACCACTCTTCTTCGCCCTAGTACAATTGCAAAAGTACTGAAAGATCTATATGTTAACTAATCCGCTGGCCCAGATGGGAACCCCCTATTGTTTTGAAGAGTTGTTGTGTTGTAAGACACTTACAAAACCAAGCCGTAAGCTTTTCCAGCTGTCCTACTCTACTGTTCTCTTTCCAAGTGCATGGGAAACAGTATTTGTCCTACAGCCTGTCCCTAAAAAAGGTGAATCATTCTCCTTCTCTAACTATCGCTCAATTGCACTTACGTGCCTTCTTTCTAAGATCATGGAAACACTGATTAATCATCAGCTTAAGACATTTCTTGAAAAACGAAAGCTCCTTAATTGTATACAGACAGAACGGCTTCTGCAGCTATAAGTCCACTGGTGATCTGATGGTTTATCTTACCGAATAGTGGAACGCACACCTCTACATTGTTTTGGAGAAAGTAATATTGCACTTGACATTTCGAAATCATTTGATAGGCTCTGGCATCAGGCTCTCTTATCGGAAATGTGTCCATTGATAAATCTCTTCTTCGTTGGATTAGAAACTACCTTTCGAACGGCTCAATACAAGTTGTATTGGGTGGTTTTAAGTCTGAAATTCATTAAATAAATAAATGGTGTGCCACAGGGCTCCGTTTTTTCTCCTACTATCTTTCTTATATTCATCATTGATCTTTTATCAGAAACGTCTAATCGATTAAGTTATTTTCTCACATTTGTTTCCAGATGCATGTTCTTGTTTTTTAATGGTAGTCATAATACCTTTGTATATAAAACTTATAGTACCATCATGAAGACGAAAGATTGTGGCGACATCTTGAGGCTAGGTACTGTAATTGCTAGATTTGTCTTTGCTAAATTTGATAATAAAATATTCTCTTTTTTACTACTTGTTTTGTATGTTGTCCTACTCTCCACTGTAAAAGCGTGCGCTAATTTCTGCGCCACCACCAGGCTAGCGTTCGCAATACAAAATCACGCTCCATGATAATACTATAGGTTATATATACAAAGATAATACCAAATAAAGAAAAAACATAAATAATGTTTATAGGACCAAAAGTGGCTAAAGTGTGGGGTTATTTTTGACAGTGAGAATGATAATAAAGAAGGGAAACACTAGTTGCTCGTTCTCGGGATCATAATTCCAAGAATTGAGAGACCGACCAAAGTGCAGAAGGGTTGAAGATATTCTTCTACAGTATAACCCCAAAGAGTTAGGTAAAACTACGCTAGTGAGTCATCGGGCCAAAAGAATATAATAGAAATTATTGGTCACAGTTGTTACAACATGATGTCCGATATCGTTGGTGTTAAGGTGCGAAAAGTATATTGAACGTATCATTAAAATAAATAAAATGGCCGACTGGGTCGCACGAACTTGCTCTTATGTAATAGACACAGACTTTCAAATATGAATGTTATAAGAGAAAAACTGTTCAAAAATTAATTTTTTAAATGACTTAAAGAACTTCTTTAGTACCTAAGTAGTTGGACCTAAGCACAAGATGCCATGTGTCTTAAGCATATATTAGTTTATGCGAGAACAAAATTATAATTCGTTGTAGTGGTTTCTTAAAAAAATAAGTTTTTATATACAATATTCTTAAGACATTTTTAAGAAATAATTTCGGTACTTCAATTTAAAGTTTTTATTATTGTTCGAATATACATTAATTTTACAAGCAAAAATATTGAGTCGTTTTTGAGATATTTAATTTTCAAAAAAAAAATTTCAAAATTCAAAAACTTATTTTTCTTTAAGTTTGGAAATGCAATGTTTTTTTAGGCTTTTTAGAACATTCTCTATAAAAAATTTCAAATTCGAAAAAACCGTTCTATGGTAGGTACAGTCAGTAATATCTTGTTTCCGAAATTTTTTTTTTATTAAATTATAGATCGTAAGAATTAATCGAAAGAAAAAATTTTTTAGCAAAATTCTCGGAACTGTTTTCGAGAAAAAATACGATTTTCGAAAACCATTTTTTAACATTTGTATGGAGGGTACCGTTATTTTTAGGTAAAATAATTTTTTTTTTTATATCTTGTAGATCACATTAAAAAAGGCTTATTTATCAAGTCTTAAAAAAATCCAGTATGAGGTTTTCGAAATATTGAGTTTTCAAAAAAAAAATCCAAAAATTTTTTTTGAAAATTTGAATACACAATAATATTGAAACTGCTAGGGAGCTTTAACGTAAAAAAAATTATCAAAATTTCTGGTACCGTTTTTGAGAAAATAAAAAAAATGGTACCATGGGGGTTACCAAAAATAACCAGTTTTAGGAAAAAATTTTTCAACCATTACCTAGCTTTAAGTAAAGGAAAGTTTTTGAATTTTTTTTTAATAAAATCTATGGGACAGTTCTTGAGAAAAAAAATAATTAAAATTTCGAAAAAAATTCGTATGAAATAACCCAAATACCCGTGCTTCCTGACTTTCAGGGAAGAGTGTATATGGGGAGAATTTAGTTTATTAAATAAAAGATAAAAATGATTAAAAAATGAAAGATTTATTAAAGTTTAAATGTTTTTTATTGTTGTTCTCGCAAGGCCCGCTGTCTCAATGCGTAGGCTGCAACCTTCGAGTTTAATGTGTGGCTAAATTCTGGTTTTCCCTAATCATCCTTTGCTTATTTATACTGATTTAAAAGAACCAATTTCCATCCCCACCATTCAACCACTTGATAATGAAATTCGGCATTTCCATATGAAAATGCATTCTTACGCAACCTCATATGAAAAGAGCATTTTCATCATAATTCCCAACATCCGTTGCCAACATGCATTGACACCAAATCAATATTGCATTATTATTATTGCCTAAGAGTTCAATGGATCATATTTCATTTATACTGGCCCAATACAAAACGTATCCAATAGATACACGTATCCATTGTAGTTCCAGATACACACAGTCAATATAGTGACCTAGTGTATTGAAGTGCCATATGATGTCCATAGAACCCAAAAACAATGCATGTGCATAATTGTCATTCTTACTTTGCCTTACTTTTGGAACCTTCGTTCGTACCGGCTCATGTTATAGTCGTAGCTATAGTTATGACACAGAGCTGGCGACAATTAATTAATTGCCGTGGTGTTAGGTTTCACCAAGTGGGCTCTCGAAGATGACACATTAATGTGCCGCAGTGTTGTGGATCGGTTGCGCGAATTACAAAGAAAGATGATACCGTACAAGATCGTGTGTGGTATCTTGGGAATGGAAATGAATATTTATATGATATAAGGCTGTCAGAGTGGTCGCATGTAGTGGATCACTACATCCCGCTCCCCTTGAAGAAAGAAAATTATACCTTGAAGAGGTTAATTTTCTGTAAGGTTGCGAAAGGATGATAAGGTTACATTTTTGGTATAATTTTGATATGGTTTAAATAATATTTTTATAGTTTTTTTTTTTTTTTTTTTTTTTTTTTTTAAATTTCTTTTTGTTTGACATTTAAATTTTAAAATATTTATGTCTTAATTAATAACATAAAGTTTTATATTTGAAGTTTAAGCATTTTTTTTTTTTTTATATCATTTTTTTTTTTATAGATTCTTAAGTTTTACTTACATAAAATTTTTTTTTTTTTTTTTTTTTTAATAAAAAATTTTCATTTGTTTCTTAAATTTTTAGATATGATTTTGAGTATGTTTAAATATATATTTTTTTTGTACAGTAACATAATAATAAGTTTTTGTTCTTAAAGGTAGCTAAATTATAATTTGTAAATATTTGTTTCTTCAATTTTTAGAAATAATTTTATAATGTTTAAGTATATGGATATACTATTTTTTTTTTTTTTTTTTTTTTTTTTTTAAATAAAATATATATATATTTCTTTGTTTTTAATTGGGTTTAATTGGACCTAGGACAAATTTTGGAGAGGGTTCGGGTTTTGAATTAAAATTTGTTTCTACTATGGTATCTTTAGGTGAGGAGGTTTCATTAGGAAAATTGTCATGGGTCTGTAAGTCTGTTTGTATTTTGTCATTTCTGATTGTTTCTGTTTTTGTTTCTGTTTCCGACGGAATTGGTTTCAGTTTAATTTTATATTTGAGGATATAGATAAGAATGATGAGTAAGGCAGTTGCCATGCTGTAGATAAGAGTGTAATGATGTATGTCGTGTTTGTTTAGTGGTTGTAATTTTTTGTTTTCTTCCCTTTTTAGGTTATCAATTTGTTGTGATAACTCTGTAAGACTATTATCGTCTTCATACTTAAGTAATTTTAATTGTTTCTTATTTGATAACTTTGGTGGGGGAGAGGAATTTGGGGGAATAAATGAATTTTGCAGTATAGTATTTTCTGAATGTTGACCAAAAATTGTTAACTCTTCACTACGTAGGTAGCATTTTCCAGTGAATTCTATTAATCCTGTTCCCTTGAATTTATGGGTAGTTATTTAGTCGGTAAAAAGTTTGAGGTCGTTGTTATGGATAACTTTTGTTTGATTTCGTACTTTTATTTCAGTCGTTTCGTCGGAAATTATTCTACATACCTCATGGGGACCTTCCCAAAGTGAGGAGAATTTGTTTTTTCTCGTATGGTTTTTTATGAGAACTTTGTCTCCTACATTAAATTTCTTTTGTTTCGAATGTTCATCATAATATTTTTTTGACTTTTCTTTATTACCTATTAGAGTCTCCTTAGCGATATGAAATCCATGCTGTAGTCGGGACTTTAGTTCATTCACGTAATTTTCGTAGTTGTAAGTTACTTGCGGATTTTTTCCCAAAATGGTAGGAATCCTAGCCGGATAACCATACAATAACTCATGAGGCGTATAGCCAGTGCTGCTATGGGGAGTTGTGTTGAACACGAAAATAGCGTACGGAATCCATGTGTTCCATGAAAGAGGATCACGGTTAACGTAATGCCTCAGGTATTCAGCTAATGTTCGATGGCTACGTTCGAGAGCTCCATTAGTTTGAGGGTGGTATGGGGTAGTTTGAATTTTTTTGATTTTGAGAAGCTTGCAAACTTCTTTGAATAATTGACTGAGGAAGTTTGTGCCCTGATCCGTAAGGATTGCCTCAGGGAATCCGAAGCGACACAAAATCTTTTCGACAAATTCCCTAGCTACGGTAGAAGCTTCTGCATTTTGTAGAGGCATAGCCTCGGTAAATTTGGTGAGGTCGTCTTGGAATGTAAGGAGATACTTATGGTTCTCGTAACTAATAGGTAGTGGACCAACAATATCCAAGGCTATTCTCTCAAACGGAGTTGAACTTGTCGTGGTGATTTTCATGGGAATTCGTGGATTTTGTATAAGCTTGTTTGTTTGACAGGATTTACATTGGAGTATGTAGTTTTTTATGTCTGAGTTCATGGTTGGCCAAAAATATTTTTTTTTTATTTTTTTCGTAGTTCTTGTTATACCTTGATGACCTCCGAGTGGGGAGTCGTGGAAATCATATAATACCGTTTTAATAGACTCGATATCATCCAAAAATATCTTTTCATTGGTAAAAATGTGAATGATTTTATTTTGTTTTTGAAAAATACCTGTAAGAAGTGTTTTAATTTTAATTTTTGATTCATTATCCATGCAGGGCAATGAGAATGCAATCGACTGTTCATTGATATTTAAGTTGCTAACCGAAGTGAGACATTTTTTTATTAGTTCCATATCTTTGTATGTTCTAATTGGGATAGGTAAAGTGATTATAAAAAATGTTTCTTTATTATGTGGGAATGTTGTGAGTTCTCCTATATCAGGTTTAATATAGTTTGGACATTTATTTTGTAGGTATTCCTCATCTGTTGATTCGATAATTGGAACTATTAATACTTTTATTTTAACTATTTTGTTTTCAAAGATTGATCCCTTATCTTCCAAAAGAGTGAATGTTGATAGGTGTTCTATACTATCTTCTCCGTTATCTTGCACAGTTTTGTGGTTATTCTGGTTTCTTGCTTGATTACGAGTTGTCACTAGGACTTTACTTTCATTGTCAAGCTTTACTCTACTGAGGGCGTCTGCAATAACATTGCATTTGCCTTGCTTGTGGATGATATTGAAGTCGTATTCTTCCATCAATATACGCCAACGTAATAATCTAGATGTGGGGTTCTTTTGCCCAATCAACCATAAGAGATTGTTGTGATCAGTATAAATGGTGAACTTTCGCCCATAAATATACGGTCGAAATTGTTTGAGAGCGTACACTATTGCTAGTAGCTCTTTTTCTGATGTGGTGTATCTGGTTTCTTGGTCATTTAGCGTGCGGCTTATAAAAGATATTGGCCTGTCTTGTCCAATTTGACCTTGGGAAAGAACTGCGCCTAATGCTAGATCGCTGGCGTCGGTAGTGACAATAAATTCTGCTGTGAAATCAGGGTAAGAGAGTATTGGAGGTTCTATAATTTTTTGTTTAAGATTTCTAAAAGATTCATCACAAAATGCATCCCATTTGAAAATAACATCTTTCCTTAAAAGTTTTGTCAATGGCTTGGCTAGATGAGCAAAGTTAGGAATAAATTTCCGATAATATCCTACGAAGCCTAGAAATGACTTAACATCTTTTGGTTTCTTAGGAATGGGAAAGGTTCTTACTGCCTTGATTTTTTCGGGATCGGGTTTGATTCCATCTTCCGAAATAATATGTCCTAAGTAAATTAATTCCTTTTTTAGAAAATTGCATTTATCTGGCTGGAGTTTTAGGTTATGTTCCCGTAGACGTTTTAATACAGTGATGAGTTTTCCATTGTGATTGTCAAGATCATACCCATAGATAACTATGTCATCTACGTAAACAAAACATTCTAGGCCTTGTAGACCCATAAGGACGTTATTCATAAGTCGTTGGAACGTAGCAGGGGCGTTTTTCAACCCAAAAGGCATACGATTATACTCGTAGTGGCCAAATGGTGTACTAAAAGCAGTTTTTTCTTTGTCGGAGTCTGCCACCAATATTTGGTGAAACCCTTTAGCTAAATCCAAGGTACTAAAATATTTTGCTTTACCTAATTGGTCGAAAATGTCTGTGATATTCGGCAGAGGATATGCATCTCCGATTGTTTGTTCGTTAAGTTTTCTAAAGTCTACAACAACTCTCCATCTCTTTTCACCAGAAATGCCAGACTTTTTCGGAACTAAAAGAAGAGGTGAATTCCAAGGACTAAAACTAGGTCTGATTATTGAATCATTCAACATTTCTTTCACTTGCTTGTGAATTTCATTTTTCTGACTCTCGGGGAGTCTATAAGGTTTCAGAAATAATGGGGGATTAGTGTTATTTGTTATTATTTTGTGTTGTATTGTATTCGTGTGGGTGAGGTGGTCGCCCTTTAAAAAGAACAGATCATTGAATTCTCTACAGATTTTTAGTATGGACTTTTGTTCTTCTCGATTACAGTGGTCTAATTCTATTACGGCTTCCAAGTCTGAAAGTCTTTCCTGTAAACGATCTTGGTGACCATTAGGTGAAATAATATTATAATCGTTAAGGGTATCCCATTCTATATTTAAGTCATTATAGTTTAAAGTTTTCTCTTCATCCAAAATGTTCATTAAGAGTATTTTTATTCTGTTATTTTTAGGTGTTACTATTGATTCGCCCAGATATATTCCAGGGGTAATTTCCTTCTTTCTTATTATTATATCTTGTGAGTTTAAAAGTTTGTTCTCAAAAGGGATTTCTACCAATTTTTGACTACGTTGCTCAAGAGTAATGTTTATAATTTTCTTATTTTTTTCTTGCCCAGTCTTATTTTTTGCTGAGATGTCTTTTATCTCAGTCTTACTTTCTGCTGGTTTAAATGTATTTTCTGCTATGGTTTCTTTTACCATAGGCTTATTGTAAATTATTTTGCCTTTGACCTTCTTCGAATGAAGTTTTTTGCTAGCAACTTTATCGAAGTCTTTTTGTGGCGAATCTCCTGACCCGACCCGAAGGCAAGCGGTATCATTCAACGATTCCCATACCTTTTCTGTACTTCCTGCATTGATGTCTGTAAGACACTGAGGGGAGTCAGAGTCAGTATTTTTAGACCCTTCCGTCGTGCAATCTTCTTGAAGGTTTGTTTTGGCTTTATTTTTGTTTTTTTTCTTGAGCATAGTAGTTTGAGCTAAAATTTCAGATTTAGGTATGAAATGGATTTCTTGATTTGCTTCTGACACATAAGTTTTGTGATCAGGAATAGTACTCAGTACTTTCCCAAAACTATGCACCATAGCAGTAGAGTGGTTATCAATAAAAGGGAATATCTTTATAAAATTTTCATCGTAGTTAACTATACATGAATATTTCTTCAAAAAATCGTTACCGATGATGCCGTCAAAATCCATGTCAGTGCTTGTATCTAGAATATGAAAGGGGTGAGTAATTTTTATTTTATCTTCATCAGAACCGATCAATAGACTCTCATTGGCAATTCCAGTACTTATTACCTTATGGCCGCCCATGGTTGAAATTGTCATATTTGTTTTTTCGTTTTTCATGGGTTGGGTGGTAGGTTTTTTTATGATACTGATTTCTGCGCCAGTGTCGATAACGAGATTTCTATTTTGACCGTCTGTGAAGGGAATTCGGATGATTGTTAGGTCGTTATAGGGAAGCAGTTCGATGACTACGCTTGCCACTATTCTTGTGTTTGGTGGATTTCGGCTTGAATGTGTTGTCGGGATGGATAGCCGGTCTGATCGTCCCGACAGTTTTCGTTTCCCGTACCGTTGACAGAAAAATGGCTTTCGGGTAATACGTGGTGGAAATTCACCTGTCGCTTTTCGCCATTTTTATTCCTGTCATTATTTTGGGTACCTGTAAAGAGGTTCTGCCTGAAAGGATTTTGGGGGTTTATTTGGTTTGATTGTGAGTGTATTTTTCGTAGTCTACACTCACTTTCCGTGTGATAATTTTTCTTGCAATAGTTGCATTTAACTATTTCTGTTTTAGGAGTAATATTAGGTAGGGTCTTATTGCGGTAACAGGTTTGGGCAGAATGTCCCAAGATCCCGCAAATTTGACAGGTGGGTCGGGAAGAAAAGTTTGAGGGTGAGTTTTGCTGGGTTTGTGTTTTATTTCTAAACGACGACATTTGTCTTTCCACTCTTGCAGCATGGTTTTCTGCAAACTCGATTGTTTTTTTTAGATTGGTTTCCCCATGGGCTTGAACCATTAACCTTAAATTATGGCTACTGAGGCCATCCTCAAAAGTTTGAAGAGCCAATTTTTCATTTTCTTCCACCAAATAGCTTCTGACGGATTCGTCGTTAGTATTAGCGAACGTCGCTGAGTTGAGGGAGGTTAAGAGTTGACAAACTTTGTCCCCGAATTCTTTGACCGACTCTCTAGCAGTTTGCCTAGCTAAGAGCAACTCATTTTGCGCGACGGTACGAGTTTTAGTTACTTTAAACTCATCCTCTAGTTTTGTAACCAGATCGCTCCATTTAGTGAATGAGTTGAACTGTATGAGTTCGAAAGCCGGACCTTGTAGCCTCGTTTTTACTATTTCGAGGAACGTACTATGTTCCTCTTTTTTACATGACGAGAACAGTATGTTCCCGCATGCGATAAATTTATTTAGGTCAGTGGGGTTACCGTTAAAAGTGGGAATGATATTGAAAATATCACTTATATTAATACGGAACTCCATTATATCGGATTCGGATTCAGAAAAAAAAGGTAGTTGAAAAAAAAGATCTAGTCTTTGTCGGTCTTGTCGTGTGGAGACAATTTTGGAAAAATTTTTTTATATATTTTTTTTTTCTTAAGGGAGGGATAAGGCAGAAATATATATATATATACAAATTTCAAAAAATAATTTCTTACTTTTAGGTTGTTGTTATTATTGCTGTTGTTTTGTGGTTGATGCCGCTGATGTTGTTATTATTGCTGTTATTGTTGTAGTCGATGCCGTTATTGTTGTTATTATTGCTCCAGATGCTGTGGTTGTTGTTGTTGTTGCTGCTGCTTATGTTGCCGTTGCAGTTGTTGTTCTTTGTTGCCAGGCAGGCTTCACGCCCTAAAGTTGAGGATTACGGCCTGGTCTTTTATCACTACCTACTGTCTGCCAAATGCTTAAGCTCTAAAGCTAGCAAGGTCTTACGCTCGTAGGATTTCTAACACTTTAATCACAAAAGCAAAAAAAAAAATTTTCACTTCACTTTTTAACGTTTTTTTCTGGTGTGTAGCCCCAGAACGCATCAAGAGAGAGGTCTCTTGTATTGGCAAGGCTAAATAACTATGGTAGGGGATTTTAAAGTATCCCACCGCTGCCACCATGAAATAACCCAAATACCCGTGCTTCCTGACTTTCAGGGAAGAGTGTATATGGGGAGAATTTAGTTTATTAAATAAAAGATAAAAATGATTAAAAAATGAAAGATTTATTAAAGTTTAAATGTTTTTTATTGTTGTTCTCGCAAGGCCCGCTGTCTCAATGCGTAGGCTGCAACCTTCGAGTTTAATGTGTGGCTAAATTCTGGTTTTCCCTAATCATCCTTTGCTTATTTATACTGATTTAAAAGAACCAATTTCCATCCCCACCATTCAACCACTTGATAATGAAATTCGGCATTTCCATATGAAAATGCATTCTTACGCAACCTCATATGAAAAGAGCATTTTCATCATAATTCCCAACATCCGTTGCCAACATGCATTGACACCAAATCAATATTGCATTATTATTATTGCCTAAGAGTTCAATGGATCATATTTCATTTATACTGGCCCAATACAAAACGTATCCAATAGATACACGTATCCATTGTAGTTCCAGATACACACAGTCAATATAGTGACCTAGTGTATTGAAGTGCCATATGATGTCCATAGAACCCAAAAACAATGCATGTGCATAATTGTCATTCTTACTTTGCCTTACTTTTGGAACCTTCGTTCGTACCGGCTCATGTTATAGTCGTAGCTATAGTTATGACACAGAGCTGGCGACAATTAATTAATTGCCGTGGTGTTAGGTTTCACCAAGTGGGCTCTCGAAGATGACACATTGTGCCGCAGTGTTGTGGATCGGTTGCGCGAATTACAAAGAAAGATGATACCGTACAAGATCGTGTGTGGTATCTTGGGAATGGAAATGAATATTTATATGATATAAGGCTGTCAGAGTGGTCGCATGTAGTGGATCACTACAGCAGGTACCGTTATTTTTGGTGTTAAGAAAAAAAGCAAAAAAAAACGTGCAGGGGGGGGGGGAAATTAAAAACGATATCTACCAAGTTTGACGAATTCGGCCGAAACGTTTAGGCTGTAGTCGAACAGACAGACAGACAAAATTTTGAGACCCACCTTTTTCGTCTTCGCTATCATCGTAATGTCAACTTTGATCATAATCTCGAGTTCGATTTTTTTTACGAATGCATAACTTGCCTTATAGTAACTGTAAGTCGCAAGTAAAAATAAGAAGACATGCTCAGAATTTCAGAAAGTGATTACTTTTGTTAAGAAAATTCTCCCCCATTTTTCCTTGAAATCAATATCAGGGATTAAGGGCAGACCGTTAAAACTAATAGGAAACAGAACTATAGTGGAATCATTCCCATCTTTTGAACACCTTCGAAATGTTTCATGTCTGTCCTTGTTTTATCGCTTCTTTCATAAGCAGTACTCACTCGAAAGAGCCAGTTGCATTCGTCCAATCAATTACAGAGATACGTTGGTAGCGAACATGGAATAATAATAATGGCGTTAAGGTCAATTAAGGTCAATTTTAGTTATTTGTACGCTGTCCTCGTTCGTGAACTTAATTTTGATGAAAACTTTGTTTTGACGTGGACTCTGACCACTTTCTTGTTGTGGCAAAGTTCAGAGCCCGACTGTCCAACGAAAAGAATGATGAATGATGACCGCCCAAAGGAAGAAATTCAATATTGCATGCCTTAGCACACCTGAGAAAGCCAGAGACTACAGTGAAGTGAGCAATTGACCGGGAAACTCTCTGCCGTACCCCCAGCCTCAAGCGTCAACAACCTGTGCAGCCAGTACCGCGACATCATTAAGGAGGTAGCCGAGACCACCATAGGCTATCAACCACCTAGGAAAAAGAACCTGTGGTACGATAATGAATGCGCGGTATTGAAGCAGGAGACGAAAAATGCACGAATGCAAATGCTGCAACGCAAAACAAGAGCAGCAAAAGAGGAGTACCGTGAAAAGAGAAGGAAAGAGAAAAAAACCATGCGCAGAAAGAAACGAGCAGCCGCAGCTTCTCAGCTCAGGTATCTCGAGGAGTCTAGCACCGCCACAACCACCCGCCGGTTCTACAAAACAGCCAAACAACTGGGATCAGGTTATAGGACCGGCACGCAAGCTCTTCGAAACAGCGAAGGGAACCTAGTCACCGAAGCACAGGGAATTGTAGACTTGTTTAAGCAGCATTTCCAGCAGCTGCTTAATGGGCATTATTTAGACGAAACCACAGGGGAGCAAAGAAGCATAAGACCAGTCAATATAGATCCAGTCCCACAACCCAGTACTGAGGAGGTTAAGAAAGCAATACGCAAGCTTAAGAATAACAAATCCGCAGGCTCGGATGGCCTACCTGCGGAACTCTTTAAGTATGGAGGAGATGTCCTGATAGGGTGCATGCATTAGCTCATCAACCAAGTGTGGGAGGAGGAAAGTATGCCCGACGACTGGTCAAATAGCTTCATATGCCCAATCTACAAAAAAGGCGATCCTATGTCCTGCAAAAACTACAGGGGCATATCCCTGCTTAATGTTGCCTACAAGATCCTATCCACCGTACTATGTGAGCGTCTAAAACCTTTCTGCAACACTATAATCGGCACATTGAGGCAAATCCTGGAAAAGACCAACGAATTTCAAGTCGAAACCCACCATCTTTTCATCGACTTTAAAGCCGCATATGATAGCATAAGTCGCCAAGAGCTTCTATTGGCAATGTCGGAACTCGGGATCCCAAAAAAACTGATCCAGCTATGCCGCATGACGTTACAAAATACGCGGTGCAATGTGCAAATGGGTAACAGCTCATCCGAGCTATTCCAGACTTGCACAGGGTTCAGACAAGGAGATGCGCTATCGTGTGATATCTAGTCCTGGAGCAGATAGTTCGCAAGAGTGGTGTTAACCTGGAAGGCACTATTTTCAACAGGTCTTCCCAACTGCTTGGATATGCGGACGACATAGATATCATCGGCCAATCCAAGCGAGCTGTGCTAGAACCGTTCACAGCTATTGATGAACAGGCGAAACGCGTTGGTCTTGAAGTTAATGAGGACAAAACAAAGTATATGCTATCAACAAAAAGCCGCATCTGTCCATCGCCTAGGACAAAACGTCACTGTTGGTAGCAGTAATTTCGAGGTAGTCAAGGAGTTCACCTACCTCGGAACGAACATCAATACCACGAATGACACGTTAGTGGAAATTCGACGAAGAATTACCCTAGCAAACTGCTGCTACTTCGGTTTGGCCAAACAAATGGGTTCAAAACTCCTGTCTCGAAAGACTAAGTGCACGCTATACAAAACGCTAATTTTACCAGTTCTACTCTACGGCGCCGAGTGCTGGACGATAAATAAAAAAGGGGAATTGATACTGGGCACTTTCGATAGAAAAATTCTTCGTCGGATATTTGGCGAATGGAGGAGAAGATTCAATCGTGAATTATACGAGCTATACCAAGATGTGGATGTAGTCCAAAAAGCCAAAACACATCGACTACACTGGCTCGGCACATCGAGCGAATGGACAACAACGCTCCAGCCAAGAAAATCTTCGAATCCCAGCCCCCAGGACTAGAATATCTGGTTTGTAAAAACTTGCATTGATCGCATTTTTGTGAGACTTGATCGGCATATGAATATAAATCTATTTAGCTCCATAATTGATTTTTAAATTACTGATCATTGACCATTGTATGGTTTGTCTTTTTTTTTTGATTTGAAAACTGTTAAGCCCACTCAAAAACTTAATCCGTCCAAGGTTGGCAAACATGTCAACTTTGAACTGTTAAATCGTCATCTTGGTTTTGAAAGTTGGTTAGAAGTTTTTGATGGGAATGACGCTTCTGTTGCTTTTGATAAATTTTTAAACATTTTAAATTATGTTGAGTTAAGTAAAGAGGTAGTAGATCCAATAAATAAACAGAATGTCCAAGTTAAAAAGGCTTAAGCCTTGAATAACATTAAATCTTGTTGCAAAAATTGGAAAAAAAACAAACTCTGCATTAAATCCAAAAAACATTCTCTAAACATCGAGATTCGCAACACTTATAGCCAGTTATGTAAAGAAGTATAGATGTAGAAGTAAAAGTATGTAAAGATAACTATTATACTAACAAATTTAATTGTGCTAAGGGGGATTTAAAAAAATTACTCCTCAACAAAAATGTATCTTCAACATTCCCACAATGCATAAACTTTAATTCTGTCAATATACTCGGTTCGAAAAATATTGCTTATGCATTTAATGACTTTTTTCCTAACATCGATCGCTGCTAAAACTATTAAAGATGCAGGTTTTGAAACCGATGAATTGTGATTTTTTGCTGGATATGAAAAAGTGATAGATAGTAAATTCTTCTACGAAGCAATTTCCTATTTCGAGCTTCAGAAACAAATAGTAAGTAAGTAAATAATTCATTTTATTTACATTCATATTTTAACAATTTTGTATAACGTTTTGAATTTATTAGCTGTGGCTATGCCGTCAGCCAGGTTGACAATAGTTTGAATGTTTTTCCTTTAAGTATTACAATTTTAGTATTGAGTTTTTGTTTTTTTTTGCTCAATGATAGTATTACAATTTTAAATTTGATTTTATTGTTCAAGAAAATTCTGTTATAAGTAACGTTCTGTATTTATGTATATGTAGATTGTTTTAAGAAAATTGATTAGTTTTGTCAAATGATTTCCATTCAGCATTTCAACGGTTTCTTTCATAGAAAGTGTAGTTTTTTGAAAAAAAGAACGTCTTTGAGCACTAATGATTGGACAGACGCTTATCAAATGGAAACAGTCCTCTTTTGATTTCAAGTTACATAGCGAACAGAATTGTTTGAAGCTCCCGTTGTATGGATTGCCATTTAAGGCAAGCACCTCACATCTCGTTTTTAAGATAATAGATATATCCGTGTAACTCAGAGAATCCTTGAAATAGTTACTATTACCGAGATTAAAGTTAAGTTGACTGTATAACAATCTGCTGCTGGATTCTGTGCTTTTGTTATTAGTTCATTCCTCATAAAGTCCTCATTCTTTTGTATAATGCAGAACAACTTTTCTTTTAATAAACTTACATTATTGAAATCTACACCGAACATCTCTCCACAAGTATTTCCAATACACTGCCATTTTGCAAGCCACCAGTTCTTGTTTCGTACCTCATATAGTAGCATTTTTTTGCAAGCTTACTGTCTTCGTAATTATTACAGACTTTAATTATATAGTCAGCTTGTAACTTCAGTGTCGATGTTAAAATTTTTGGCAACCCAGTTTCTAAATATATGGCGTAGTCTGGTGTATTTTGCGGAATGTTGAACAGTTTCTTTAAAAAGTTTCTGTAGAATCTTTCAATGCCCTTGTATTCATCAGCTCCCCATACCTGCGATCCATAACAAAGTGTAGATTTTACAACGGTATGAAAAATGTTGTATTTTGACGATAAGACAATGTTTTTGTTTGAAAAAATGTTTTTCCATGTTACATTTAGCAAGCTTTGACAACTATTCGCTTTTTCAATCAAATGCTTGCTAAAGTCTAAAGTTGTATTCAGCTTCATTCCAAGGTATTTTACTTCTTTTGATGTTTCTATCAGATTCCCTTCATAAAACCAATTTTTTCTATTCAGCGAATTTGAAGATCGTGTAAAAATCATAATTTTCAATTTCTCGGTGTTTATGGTTAATCCCCATTTTTTGCAATAAGTTGCTAGCCGGTTTATCATAAGTTGCAAGTTCTCTGGAGATTCGGACAAGAGCACAAGGTCATCGGCATACAAAGGGACGTTAACTGCTGTATTCGCAATTCTTATATTACCGGGGAGATCCTCTGCAACGTCATTTATGAACAACGAAAAAAGTATCGCACTAAGCAAACAACCCTGTTTTACACCAGAAGTAGTTACAAACCATTCAGAAAGTTTCTCGCCATCACAAACAGCTGCATTCGTGTTGGTGTACATGTCTTTCACCACTTTCAGGAACTTTGTCGATAAACCAATAGATGAGAGCTTGTACAGCAGCGTATTTCTATTAACAAGATCGAAGGCCGCTTTAAAATCGACGAAAAATGCGTATACTTTTTTGTTTCTGGCTTGAAACGCTCTGATGATCGATGAAAGTGTAAAAATTTGATCTATTGTTGAGTAGTTTTTTCTAAATCCAGCTTGTAGGTCAGATAGTATGTTGTATCTATCGACCCATTTTTCAAGACGTTCCACAAGGATACTACAGAATATTTTTGCTATTGTACTCATAAATGAGATACCTCTGTAATTTTCTGGTACATCTAGTGATCCTGTTTTATGAATGGGAAATATAACAGACTTTTTAAAAGAGGAAGGGACATCGGCACTTGAGAAGACATTGTTAAAAAGTTTACACATACGGCTTAAAAATGTTGGTGTTACGTTTTTATAAAATTCATATGGAATCCCATCATCACCAGGTGCTTTTTTAATTTAATTTTAATTTTAATTTTTGATTTTTCAAGAACCGTTTTTATTTCTTCAACTGTCATTTCAGCATCCATAATTTCATCGGATGTTAACATTTCTGCGTTGGCGAAGGAAAGATTAGTGTTGATTGACAGCAAACGTTTGAAATGTGATGCTAAGTTATCTGCAGATATTCCAATGCCTATTTGGAAGGTAATACCGTTAATCTCCTTAGCAATTTTCCAGAAATACTTCGTGTTTTTAGTTTGGGCTAATTTTAGTGCTTGTTCATTTTCATAAACTTGTTTCTTTTGTAAGCATAATTTTTTATAACTAGCATTAGCTGAATTGTACCAAATACGTATTTGCGGATTGTTCGTTAAACAAAAGGCTTTCAATAATTTAAATGACTTTTTTCGAGCTTTCCAGAAATTGTGGTCAAACCATTTTTGTTTAAATAAGTTCCGGTTCAAAATTTTATTGGGTGTTGCAGCTCTAATACATCCTGTGAGATGATTAATTAGCATTTCAGCTGACTCGTCTACAGACCGTCATTTGTAACAAGGTTATCTAATGTACGTTGATACAAAATCACACAAATATTATGTCACTTGATTTGATACTTGTATTTCGAACAGTTTTTCTAATCACTTTTTAAAAAATATATCTAATAATATTGCTTTCGTTTTGGCTCACCTTTTTCATAAAAGTATTTTCAATGGAGATTTTCCTTAGGCTGAGGTCATAGGTATGTACCTATTTTCAAAAAAGGTGATGAAATTAAATTCATACAGGAAGATATGGAAAACAAAAAAATTGCGCGCGATGCTGTTATTTTTGGAATATCTTTAATTGAAAACGAAAACGTTAAAGGCTATTTTAATCACTTGTGCCATGAGCTAAACATTCTATCGCCAACACTAATAAACTGTTTCCGCACTCGCCCGCGGCAAAAAATCCGTCCACCACAAATGAATAACAATTCAAACTCCGCTATTATTATCAAATTTAGCTCCGCTTATGAAAGAAATTATGTTCTCGCGTATATTGCACGTTATTCGTATCATAAACAAAATAATAGACAATTAACTTGGAAAGACTTTGGCTTAAATTCCGATTCCATGGTTTACCTGCGCGAGTGTTTAACCAAGAAAAACAACAATATACTTCATGCTGCACTTCAATAGGCGTTTTTCTTTTTTAGTTCAGAACAGAGCCTGAGTTGTCAAAAAATAAATTGTGTTTCTTTTTTTGTTCAGAGCGTTCAGAGCTTCGTAAATGTGTTTCTTTTTACTTGAGATATACATAGGTACTACAGGAATCCCCGGATAAGTGCCTCTCCTAAAATGTCCAAGCCTGCGAGGTACTTAAGCGGGTAAGGCACTTATAAAAAACCCGCTTAAGTGCTCAGAAGCACTTATGTATGTCTTTTTATAAAGAAACCACGATTAATTAGGAACATATTAATATTTATTCATTTGAAAAAAAAATCACATTGAAAAGTGTTGTTACAACTAAATTCAATTCACAGGAACTTAAATTTAGGATCACATGTGAATAGGTAGATACATATACATACAGATATGTACATTGATGTATCGGTTCTTTAAAAAAAAAAAATTACCATACATGGACATAATGTATACATACTTAAATAGAAAAATAGTCTGTTATTATTGTTTGTGTAACATTTTGAAACTTGAGTTGTAAAAATTTTTCTTCGAGTATCTCGACTTCAGTATCATCAATGTTATTATGTTCTATGAACAGTCTTAAAGTTGAAAGCGCTTTTAAAGTCTCAGCGAAACTTGGTGGTTGTGCTGACACTTCTTCAATTTCGCCACACTCTTCCTCATCTTCTTGGTCATTATTGAGTTCTGTATGTATTTCCGCTATTATGTCGTCTTCTGATAACACTCCATAGCATTGAGCATTGCTATCGCATTGAACATATTCTTCAAAAATTGGTGCTTCTATTAGAATGTCCAAAATTTCTTCTATGTTTTCACCAGAAATATCTTCAGAAAACGAGACGAATCCGGCCTACCATAATGTACAAAAAAAATACAAGATTCCAACAACACAACAAGCAACGAAAATATACATACTTACCTTCCGAAAACAATGTTTAATTGAATCACGTTTCACAAGCCACCAAGCTCGTTTCACATAATGCGAGGGCGTTAAGAATTGTAATTGATTTGGAAAAATCCTTAATTGTTAACCCATTCTCGATGGCAAGCAATTGTTTTCTGACTATAATTTGACGATAATAAGCTTTAAAGCAGGAAATTATGCCTTGATCGAGAGGTTGTAAAATCGATGTCGTGTTTGCGGGCAAGAACTCAATTTTAACGTTTTCGATGTCCAGATTTTCAACTTTGTGGCATGCTGCATTGTCGATAAACAATAACACTTTTTGATTTTGATCCTTCATTTCATTGTTAAATTCTTTTATCAACTGAGACCATAAAGAAGACGTCATCCAAGCTTTATGTTGGGAATAATAAGGAAGTGGTATAGATTTTCCTTTGAAGCACCTTGGATTCTTGGGTTTTCCTATTGTGAAAACTTTTTTGTAAGTCCCATCAGCGTTTGTAAGAAAAAGAAGGGTGAGACGGGCCTTATCAATTTTCCCACCTGTTGATATTTTGTTTTTTCTGGCCAAGGTGCTATTTGGTAAGGCTTTATAGAAAAGTCCACTTTCGTCGGCATTGAAGATGTTGCATTGGTCGTACTTCCCAATCAATTTTGGCAAAACTTCTTGGCAATACACCTCCGGTCCTGAAGCATCAGCGTCAGCTTTTTCACCCTGAATTTTAATAGATCTGATGTTTTGCCTTCGCTGCCAACGCCATAGCCAGCCACTGGTTGGTTCGAAGTCTTCATTAAATTTAGCGGCAAATTCTTTTGCTTTATTCATAAGCAGAATCCCACTAATAATGGCATTTTGGGACCGCATTTGGTCAAACCATTTGATAAGAGCTTTTTCGACTTTCTCGTTGGAACATTTTCGCAAACGTTTTCTTTTGGAATTTTTATTTGTGTGCGCAGCTTCTTCCAATTGTTTTTTATTTCTGGCAACGCGATTTATAGTCGACACATCACACTTAAATTGCCTTGCAATTTCTTTTCTGGGAAGAGTTTTGCTTTCAACCAGATTTAGAACTTGAAGTTTTTGTTTTAAAGAAAGTGATGTAATATTTCTGCCTTTACCAGGCATTTTTATAAATTCAGGTTTTACTTACGTTACCTCGACAAAAATCCGTACAGCAAAAGTTTTTTGACAAGTGACAGTCTGATAGAGACATAGATAGGGTCTGTGATGACAGGTTCAGCATTGTACCAGATTGGTTTTTATACTTTTTATATTTTTAGTTCTTAAGCATGAATCACAAGGAACTGCTAGCAGCATATATGCGTTCACCATTTAACACACAAATTCAATTAGGTACTTAAAAGAATTATTTTCAGGTAAATATCAATAAAAGTTAGAATTAAAAGAGTTAATTAAGCGGGAAAAGAACTTAAGCGAAAGGCACTTAAAAGGTGAGTTTTATATGAAAAATTCTTTAAAAATTTTGGTTCTGAGAAAATAGAGGTACTTATGCGGGTTAGGCACTTAAGCGAGAGGTACTAATCCGGGGATCCCTGTATAGGGCAAGTTCTGCATTTGGAAAAAAAATCGAACTCGAGATTTTGATCAAAGTTGACATTACGATGATAGCGAAGACGAAAAAAGTGGGTCCGGCAATAACGTCTGTCTGTCTGTATGTCTGTATGTCTGTATGTCTGTATGTCTGTATGTCTGTATGTCTGTACCTCTCACTACAGCCTAAACTACTGAAGTTATTTTCTTCAAACTCGGTACTTAAGGGTCTTCGGTGATTCCCTAGAGGAAAAATTGAATTTTTTTTTTTAGCTCCAAGACTAACGGTACCCCCCATACACCCGTAATGCAAAATCTTATTTATCTCGAAAACGGCTCTAACGATTTTGATAAAAAAAATTAAGTGTGATATTATGGACATGGACTACATTTTTGTCCAAAACAAATTTTGGGAGAAATGTTATTAGGAGTAGGTACCTGTCATAGAACGGTTTTTTTGATTTTTGAATTTTTCACCAACGGCTCGAACGATTTTCACCAAAATTTTTATGCAAGAGCTGCTTTGCATTTTAAAAAATATAAACTAAACATTTTTTCGAAAAAATAGTTTTTGGATTTTTAAAAAAATAATACAATTTTTTTTTTTGAAAATTCAATATCTTGAAAACCGATAAACTATTAAATTGTTAAATTACGTTTTAAAATGTATTTTATTAAATACTAACAATTTGCATATCAATTTTTTTTATAAAAATTTTAAGGAAAATTTAGTACACAAAAAACATGTTTCGGTGTGTTTGTACGTCTGTACCTCTCACTACAGCCTAAACCACTGGACCTATTTCTTTCAATCTCGGTAGTTAAGGGTCTTCGGTGATTCCCTAGAGGAGAAATTGAAATTTTTTTTTTAGCTCCAAAACTAACGGTACCCTCCATACACCCGTAATGCAAAATCTCATTTATCTCGAAAACGGCTCTAACGATTTTGATAAAAAAAAAATTAAGTGTGATACTATGGACATGGACTATAATATTTTGATCGAAAAAAATTTTGGGGAAAATGTTATTAGGGGTACCTGCCATAGACCAGTTTTTTTTTATTTTCGACTTTCTCATTAACGGCTCTAAGGATTTTAACCCAAAATTTTCAGCAGGAGTGCCCTGAAGTTTAAAATAATATTGTATCTATATAAAAATATTCGAAAAAATATTTGTTGGTTTTTTTTGAAAAATTTTTATTTGAAAAATCAATATCTTCAAAACCTATGACCGATTATTTTTTGAAATTATTTCCTCAAATCAATATTATTAAATATCTAAAATTTGCATCCCACATTTTTTTCTTGAAAAATTTTAGATACATTTCTTATATAAAAAATTTATTTAATAATAAAACTATTTTTTTAAAGTTTATTTGCATAAATTCATACTTTTCCGGAAACCAGACGGCAATTTTATGCATTTGAACATTATTATCTCATTAAATCCATGTTTTATATTTATAAAATGTATCTTAAATTCCAAAGTACTTTAACATAAGAGCAAGTTTGTGCGATCCAGTCGTGCATTTTATTTCGTTTTGAGCATGTTCTGAGCGTGTTCAGAGTGCGCTCTATAAGCTCAGAATAAAATAACTGAGCAGACAGAGTACAATGCTAGGCATTTGACAGATGAAAATTTAAAAAAAAAATGTCGACAGCTATGTGTTCAGGTGTGTTTCAAAAAATACTCAGAGCGCTCAGAGCACGCTTGGTTCAGAGGATGTTCGGAACATACTCGACATGCTCGGACTCTGTTCGGAGCTCTATACTGAACTAAAAAAGAAAAACGCCTAATTAGAAAAGCATATACAACTTTTTTCTGTGTTTACTATGCGTGGATGGGTATATGTGTGTCAAACGTCATTGAAAGGAGGAAGAAACCAAAGTTCACAGCATTGACATATTGAACGACATTGCCAGCCCCAAAGATGATTTATTATTTTAATTTATTATCAGTATTTGATGTATCAGTTGTACTCAAACTTGAATGTACTTTTTTCTCTTGTTTTACTTACATTTATCCTTTATTAAATTTAATTTAGTTTAATTGCTTAATTTTTTAATTTTTTGTTTATTCAATTTTTGTATTAAATTTTTTATTTTTCTGCATTTGCATACACCTCTATTTTTTTTTTTTTTTTTTTTGTGGAATTTTTGCTATAGTCGAGATGATTAAAAATTTATCCTCTTCTTCGCTGCTACTATAATATGTGCCATTTGTCTCTTTTTCATGTCCTTTCCTTTATTTCTACTAATTTATAATCACCCTTTTTGCGATTGTGAATTTTGATTGAAAGTTGACATTTATTAACAATTTTTTTAAAATGCTATTGCGATTGTCTATTTTCAATATATTTTTGATAAACCTATTCTGAATGAACATAAACCAACCATTTTAAATTGAAAGCCATATTGCGAGTGTCAATCGTTATCAATTAAATTGCTTTTTCACAATATTTCTGTCTGCTGTAAAATAATTTGAACCATAAAAAAATTAAAAAAAATTATATTTTCAGCAAAAGGGCTAAAATAGTTAGCAATAAAGTACAATTAACGAAACTGGTGATGCTGATGGAAGAAAATTTGGAAGTTGCAAAGGGACTGTGCTAGGAATACCACTCCTCTCATAGAAAAACGCTTTTGCTCGAACCTTGTCAGCTTCAGAGTAGTTGAACCTTATCCATTTCGGGCAAATGAACTCTTCGAGGATTTTAAATGTGTCTTTCATAATCAAAGCAACAGTAAATTGTCCAAGACCTATAGAATGCTCATTTCCGATGCTGATCTGGTATGATCCATGTGCACACAACCTCAAAGCTGTTGAAAGTCTTATGTTATAATGCTTGGAACCGATGTAGACCTTTTTGCTGGCTTAAATTTCCCTTCTATTTCTCTTAAGATATATAAAAATGCTGGTTTTGACAGACGAAAATTTTTAACAAAACTAGAATGAAGTACATTATTATTTTCTTTTATGTTCTTAAAAGCATTCCGTACTTACATGCTTTCTTCTAATTAGAAGAATCCCGAAGCTGTCTTCTTCTCCTCAAAATATCCAAAAAACTTGATTGGTCATCGTATTCGTCGTCATCGTACCTAAACTCCACGGAAGTCATTTATTTAAATTATTTTCTTTTTAACCATTCAATTACAATATATGACTGAATTTGTTTTTTTTTTTCTGTAATTTCTAGTATGAAATATTCAAAGTCAAAAAATGTGCTCATTCAAAGCTATCAATTTTATTCACAATCGAAAATGTCTTAGTCAATTGAGTTACACAATACCAAATTTTAAATTGATTGATAAATTTTTTCAATGTTCAATCGGTTGATAATTGACAATCGCAATAAGGGTGAATATTAATGCAGTCAGTTTTTGATTATGAGAATCCCATTGACGATGGAAGTGACGGAATTCCCCGTTTATTGATGAATATTTTGGAAAGCCAAAAGAATGGTTTGCGAGTTTGTCACTTGGACGCACAGTCTTTTTCCTAAAATGGATGAATTTAGAAATCTTTTGGAAGGATCGACGGTTGATGTTGCTTGTATCTCAGATTTGTGATAATACTCGTATCAAAGATGAGATCTATAATGTTAAGGGATATAAAATCTTTCGTGGTGATAGAATAGGAAGGAGGGGTGGAGGTGCAGCAATATACGCGAAAGAAGAATTAAAGTGTAGTTTAAAGTGCAAATCGATCATGGGAAATCGATTATGTATTTCTAGAAATGCAATTTTTCTCTGGTAATCTGCTCATTGGATGTGTTTACAGACACAATAGTCAAATTAATCCAACACCAATCTTTAATCCCACTTACTGAAAACACTAGTGCACTATTGGATGTCTTCTTCGTTCACGACATTAATAGTGTTCTTTTTTATAACCAGTTTGTCAGCCTCCGCTTTCTCTAAGCACGATCTTTTGTACTTGTTTTTTGATTTTTAATATGCGTACCGAGATTTCATAAATATTGACTATCGTCAACTTGAGTTAGATGCGCATAACATTAAATGGGACAGGGTATTTTTCATGCCTTCTTTATATAATCGGGTAGAATTTCTTAACAACAGCATTCGTATTCTTTTTGAAGAACATGTTCCATTGAAAGTCAAACGGATTAATAAAATGCACGTGGTTTACTAATGAAATTCAACAACTTATCCAAAAACGTAACAGGGCATATGAAAATTAGAACATTATAGACTTGATGTTCAATTCGAATTGTATCGTTGCCTGCGCAATGAAGAAGTCAAGAAAATTAAACAATCTAAGCGGATGTTCTTTGCAAATAAAATTAATCCATCAGCAAGTGGTCGTCAGCTTTGGCTAAAGTGACCAGATCCAAAAAGTGAAAATGTGGGACAAAGTAAAAAATTTCGTCCGAAAATATTATACACAAAAATTTTTGTTTTTCAATGAGGGACGTTTCAATTTTGTTTAAAAAGTTTCAGAAAATAAAGAAAAATTGTTGTTTTTAAAGAAAAAGAGAACCAAATCTGAATAATTATTTGAAAACAAACTTTATTCTTTAGTTATCAAAAGCAACTATATACCAAAAAAAAAAAAAAAACAAATAAATAAATAACATCAGTTCAGTTAAAAAAAAGTAACAAATAAATTTATCAGTTAAAAAAAAAACAAAATAAAATCACTTCAGGTTATAAAAAAGATAAACACAATTAGTCTTTTAAATATTTCTCTGAAAAATTTAGTTTTTTTAATAGATTATTGTTTTGTGACACTTTTTCTCATAAATGTTGGCAACTTGAACAAGTCGATTTAACAGTCAATATCGTTTTGATTGTTTCCATAGAGAGTTGTTACTTCTCCATCGTCTACAATTTATTCACATCTTAAAATATTGTTTCTGTATGTCGGCGCGGGCGCATTAGTGCCCGGCAAACAGAGACTGAACAAACTTTTTGCAGTTTTCGTAAGAAATATTGCAGTTTTTGAAGTTCGAAAAAATTTCCACCCATCCTTTATCAGCTGTTAATTTTCCATCATTGCAGTTTCGTAATTGACTATCAGTTGCATATTTCATAATGCATGAAATTTCAATTTTAAATGTATGTATGTATTCCATTATTAATACGCATACAATAATTATAATAAAATGAATAATAATGGAAATCAGCTGGGGTTTGCTTACGTGTATAATAACCAGAGTTTTAGATTGGTGACTTTTTTTCCCAGTTTATTTGACATAAGGAAGGCGTAGCTAAAACGGCTGAGAAAATAATTTATAAATAAGGATTTCTTTGACGTGGCGTAAACCCGAAGTAAGTGCTTCAACTCAGTTTAACTATTCCAAGGTTGAAAAAAAACATGATTTTAGGCAGAGCTAAGAACAACTTTGTATTTATTTTAAATGAAATAATAACAAAACTTTATGTCCACAATCTTCTTTCGGTTAACAATATTTTTGAATTACAAATGCGAATTTGGTTTTACCCAATCATCTGTCAACAAGATGAGTGTGTTGACTCATTATGTCATGCATACAATTTGGTTAAATGATGGTAGCGTTCAGTTAAATTATTATGCTTAAAAAAAACGATAAATGTTATCTCGATTTTATGCGACACGGTGTGGGACATGTTTTGATTTTGTGGGACATTTGTGGGACAATTTTCAGTGTGGGACAGATCATGTAAATGAGGGACTGTCCCACGTAATGTGGGACGAATGGTCACTTTAGCTTTGGCGTAATCTAAAAGAAATCCGTGTAGGCAAAACTAGTCAAAAGTTTGATACGAGCTTAGATATAAACGAACTGAATAAGAGCTTTGTAACTATAACTTACCCTATGTTAAATGTGTCCCAAATCAACAGTCTTGAGACTGACCTACCAGGATTATTCGTATTCTGCTGCGTTGATAACTCGAAAGTTGTTGATTGTTTGCTATCAATAAAGTCAAACGCGTTTGGGTTTGATGGAATCCATCCAAAATTTAATAAAATCATTCTTCCTTTCATTCTTCCAGCCTTAACACACATTTTCAATTTCATCCTAACAACAGGTACTTACCCCACTCAATGGAACAAATCCAAAATTATACCCATTCAAAAAAGCTCTTCTTGTCAAGAATATAGACTTATATCGATCCTCCCGTTTTTATCTAAAATATTTGAAAGTGTTCTCCAAAGACAAATCAATTCGTACATCAATACAAATAATTTGTTATCTCTACTAAAGGGTTTTCCAATAAGAGGTGTTATTTTGATATTCAAAGAAAAATGGCATTTTTGGAGATAAATGATCGGATGTTTATTTCATTATAAAGAGGAAGGTATGCCGTTAATAATGGAACACAACATCAGCCAAATGGCCGCCAAGACCACGCTTACAGGACCATATCCTTTTCATGAAATTTTCCATAACCAAATCGCAAAGTGGCTGCCCTATGTCCTCGATAGCCTCACGAATTTCATCTTTGAGGTCTTGAATCGACGCTGGGCTGTTGGCGTAGACCTTATCTTTCACGTGGCCCCAAAGGAAGAAGTCGCAAGGTGTTAAATCACAAGATCTCGGTGGCCAATTGTGATCACCTCTTCGAGAGATAACACGGTCCGGAAACTTTTCCCGTAAAAGATCGATGGTTTCATTGCTTGTGTGGCACGTAGCGCCGTCTTGTTGAAAGTAAACGTTGTCCAGATCAATACCATCCAATTCAGGCCATAAAAAATCATTAATCATCTCTCGATAGCGCAATCCATTGACCGTAACTGTTTCCAGCCTCATTTTCGAAAAAGTAAGGTCCAATGACCCCGCGGGACCATAAACCGCACCAAACAGTCACGCGTTGAGGATGGAGAGGCTTTTCAACAATAACTCTTGGGTTTTCCGAGCCCCAGATGCGACAGTTTTGCTTGTTGACGTAGCCTCCGAGGTGAATTTTTTTTAATAATTTCAATGCGTTGTTGAAGCGTGTATCGTTCCATTTTTATTAATAGCGTAGTTTCTACTTGTCAAATGTCAAAAAATGACAGCTTCAAAAGTGACAGCTACCGAAATAGCGGGCTATTCTAAATAACACCTCTTATTGGAAAACCGTTTACAATCGGGATTTAGGAAACATTACAGTTGTGCCTCCGCCATTATCAATGTGGTGGAAGACATAAGAGAGTGTTTGGATGAAGACAAAGTTACTTTTTTAGTACTGTTGAATTTTTCAAAGGCCTTCGATAAGGTTGACCACAATAACTATTGCAATAAACTCCAAACATTATACAGCTTTTCGAATTCTGCAATTACTCTTCTCTCATCTTATTTAAAATCCAGATCCCAGGCAATTTCGGTAGGCAACAAAACATCCAACTTTCTTAATAACAGCAGAGGTGTGCCACAAGGCTCCATTCTTGGACCGCTTTTGTTCTCACTGTAGGTGAAAATGCATTTATGCCGATGATGTTCAAGTTTATAAAAGCTGCTCTTTGGGCTTTATTGAAGACTGTGCAAATTCGTTTATGGAGAGGATCGCCGCTTGATCACACGATAATGGTCTTTTTCTAAATCCTTTAAAAACCGCAAGAAATTGGGGAGTGGTTTCCAAGAGGACGCTCACATGGGATAAGCAAATAAACACGGCGGTCGGAAAAGTTTATGGAACTCTACGCCAACTTTGGCTATTCCACCACCTTACTCCCTTGAAAACGCGGCTACTGCTAGCAAAAACGCTCATAATTCCCAACTTGATTTACGGATGTGAAGTTTTCTGTAACTGTAATTCTTCTAGCAGGAGGAAACTAAATGTTGCATTTAACAATATTGCACGATGTTTTTAACGTTAGACATTGCGACCGAATTTCACATTTTACAATTTTACTTTATTACTCTTTTTTAAAAGTAATTTAAAAATTTAACGTGTCAATACCATATCCATAAACGTCATTGACTTTCCTTGATTCTCTGAGTTGTCTCTCGGACTTAGAGGTGAAAGGTCCTTTTGCTAGTGAAAGTGTTTTGTTTTCGTTTTTTAGTTGTAAAAGTTTAAAAAAAATTACTGCGCGATTTTAAAACAGGAACAAATTTTTTTGGAAGTAAAATAAATTCTTAACTTAATTACGGTAAGTTTGTTACTGCATATATTTCAGTTAAATATTTATAATTAATTTTATGTCTCTGGAACAGTTGGGGCAGATTTGAATAAGCGTGTTGGGGCACTTTTGAACATGTTAAAAACTGCCTCCATTCAGTGTTTTTTTTTAACATATTTAAGACATTTAAGAGAAAATTTAATCAGCTTAAAGCAATTAATCGGCGGTCAGCCATCAGACGAATAGGGGGAATAACATGTAGCATACGAAAAAATGCACGTGCCGTAACTATTCGGGACTGGTGGAAGTCTGATCATAGCCTCTCCGTGGCGGCCGCTAGAAACAAGCCTTTAAAAAGGTTTGGCTAATATGATCAGGGTAGTTCCTCAGGTTGGCGACAGGTTAATTCCCTGTCCCGTAGAACTTTTGAATTACGAGACCGACAACGGACTGATCACACGACGACAACCAACGCAACGAAAACTGAAAAACAATTTACGAATTTTCTTATGGAACGTACGATCGCTCTATAGAGCTCGAGCTACTCAGCAGCTAGCCGATGCCCTGTCAAAGTATAAAGCTGACATAACAGCTCTTCAAGAAATCAGATGGACAGGGAATGGTGTTCTACAGAAGAAAGAATATGACATATACTATAGCTGTCATACAAAACACCATGTGCTCGGGGTAGGCTTCCTAGTCAGCGAAAAAATGAAGTCTACCATCATCGGCTTTAACGCTATAAGCGAAAGGCTATGCACCCTTCGCGTGCGAGGCAAATTTACGAACATCAGCCTCATTAACTTTCACGGACCTACGGAGGAGTCCTCAGACGAAGAAAAAGAGACTTACTACGAACAAGTCGAGAGGGCCCTCAATGCCTGTCCAAGGTATGATGTTAAAATCATCCTTGGGGATTTGAACGCAAAAATAGGTCGGGACCGGGAGCCGGTATTCAGGCATTACGCAGGCACCCATAGTTTGCATGAGAACACTAATGACAATGGACTTCGAGTCTTAGAATTGGCAGCATCGAAAAACATGGTCGTTGCGAGTACCAGGTTCCCGCGTAAAGATATCTACAAAGGCACCTGGGTATCACCTGATGGAGTCACTCGTAACCAAATAGACCACGTGTTGATAGGCCGTCGCCACTATTCGAACTTGATGACGGTACGAAAGTACCGAGGTGCCAATATCGACTCGGATCACTATCTTGTTGGTATGGTTTTCCGAGGGCGGATTGCCTTGCGAAGACGCATTGCATCCGCCGATCAGGTTCGAATCCACACGGCTGCCCTGCGCAATGAAAACACCAGTAACACATTTGGTAATGCGTTAGGACTCGCCCTAGAATCACTTGATTTAGGGAGAGTAAGTCCTGTAGCCAGTATGCTGGGCGTAAATGAGAAGTGGACACGCCTTAAGAATATTGTCATTAGTACTGCCAACTCCATCTTAGGTAGCAGTCATAAAAATCGGAACGACTGGTTTGATGATGCATGCAAGCTAGCGACTGAACGTAAGAATGTTGCGTACCGAGCAATGCAACAATCTCATAGAACGCGGGCACGCGAAGAGGAATATAAAGAGCTCAAAAGAATAGAAAAACGGCTACACAGACAAAAAAAATCAGCCTGGGAGAAGAACCTAATCTGTGAAATAGAAAATAGCCGAGAGCGAGGTCCGCACCAGGCGCGGAAGTTCTACCAATCCGTCCGAAACATGACGCAGTACACATCACGCTGCACATACTGCAAGGACGGAGAGGGAAATCTGATCACCGATTCTGAAAGCATACTGGAGCGATGGGAAGTGTACTTTAATGAATTGCTAAATGGTCAGCTCACTGCAGGAGGCTCCACTACTTCAAGGAGAATACCCTATGTTGCCGCCACCAATCATAGAAGAGGTTGAGAAGGCTATAGGCCGGCTTAAACAGAACAAAGCCCCGGGAGCCGATGGCATACCAGCCGAATTATTCCATCACGGCGGGCCAGCCTTACGTCAAGCAATTCATGATATTATAGTACACGTATGGGAGCAGGAAGAAATGCCAGAAGACTGGCGAAAAGGTTTAATATGCTCCATGCATAAGAAGGGAGATGTCACAACGTGCAGCAATTATAGAGGTATCACGTTGTTTAGTACCGCCTATAAGATACTCTCCTCTATCCTATAAGACCGGATAACCCCATACGCTAAAACCGTTATCGGACAATATCAGTGTGGTTTCATTCCAGGCAAATCAACAACTGATCAGATATTTACCCTTAGGCAGGCGATGGAAAAATGTCTAGAATTTAGCATCCCAACATACCATCTGTTTATAGAGTTTAAGGCCGCCTATGATAGCATAGCCAGGGTAGAACTTTACAAAGCCATGGGAGAATTCGGCATCCCAAATAAATTGACACGACTATGTAGGTTGACCATGACCAACGTAACAAGCCAAGTAAAAATAGCCGGATTGCTATCCAGACCAATCAACATCTTTAATGGACTCCGACAAGGGGACGGTTTGGCCTGACTCCTCTTCAACCTGGCGTTGGAGAAAGCAATCCGTGACTCTGGCACGGCAACAAGAGGGACCATCGTCAACAGGTCCAGCCAGTTACTGCCTTACGCAGACGACATCGACATCATGGAAAGAACCGAACAAGCTGTACATGATTCCTTCATCCAGATCGAGCAGGCGGCACATTAGTGAAGGTAAATCAAAGTACATGGTGGCGTCGAATGCGAGAGGAACAGTTGGCCAAACAATCAAGGTTGCGGAGCACGAATTTGAAGTGGTGCAATCCTTTAAATACCTTGGGTCAATAGTAGCAGCCGATAACAATATAGAAGAAGAAATACGCGGGAGTTATGTTACCATGCGGTCACATAACTGAACCCATATATATAACTCCAATTATAAGATAAATTCCAAACTATCGCATTTCGCGATTCATCAAAATATAGCTTGTCTGGAGTTTGCTCCCACACAAACTATATTTTGCTGATGATACGAAATGACCATTCATTTCAATATTAATAAAGAGAGACATTTTCAGTCTCAATCTACCAACCGAACAACACAGTGTTTTGATTTTTATTTATCCGAAAGATACAAAGTATCTAAGTGGCGCAGTCGGAAGTTTATTTTTTCTAAAGAAAAAATATATACATACATAGCTACCGCAGCTCGAATATTTTTTTTTTTCTAAAGAAATAAAAAATTAAATAGCGATCGGAACTCAGAAGTTTGTTTTCTCAAGAATAGAAATCAAAATAAAATAAAGAAGTGATTTATATTGTAGTGTAAAGAACAAAAAGTTAATTCAAAATGTCTGAAACAGACCAAGAAACTATTAGAATGTTGACTGAAAAACTGCAACAGCAAGAAGCAGAACTGATAGCAAGCAGAAAACAATTCACTATGACACCTGATCAAATAATAAGCCAATTCAGGCATATTAAAGCATTTAAAGGAGAGAGGGAAACACTTACATCATTTATCAAAATAGTAGGAATTATCATGATTTGATAAAATACACGGAGCAAATCATTATTAACGAGAAGATTACTGAAGAAGCAGCTAAATGCATTCGCAAACTTGGAGACTCACCTACATGGTTAAGGGTGAAGGAGGAACTTATGCTGAGTTACAGACCTTGACAGAATTATTCAGACTTATTCAATTACAGTCGAAATGTAAAGGTAAACAATTTAACAGAATTATTTGAAGTATTTAGAGAAATAAGTAACGATATCAACGAAATATATGAATTTGATATAAAAAAACTTGATATTTATAAAAGTGTTAACTTATATCTTAATTGAAAAAATTGATGGTAATATTAGAGCACATATTGAAGATGGTGCAACCTTGATACAAATTTATAATAAATATTCCCGATTAAAAATGTTAGACGACGAGAGAAATATTGATATTAATCATAGAAAGAATAAAAACAGTAGTAAAATAAATAATGAAAAAAATATTGTGAGTAAATATAACAATGAATACAGAAGATTTGATAATAATAAAAATAATTTTTCTGGACAAAGAAATAATGGGAAAAATTGGAACAATAATTATAATAATTATTCAAATAAATTTAGGCAGAATAATTCGGGAAACTATCAATATAACTCAGGCAATTTTAGACAGAATTATAATAATTCGGGAAATCATCAAAATAACTCAGGCAACACAAGACAAAATAATAATTCAGGATTTGTTAATTCAAACAGGTACAAAAATTCAGGACAATATTCAGGAGCAAATAAATCTTCCAACACAAAAAGTCTAGAACGAATGGAAATAGGTAACTTTCAGTATGATGATGTAAATTTTATAGAAGAGCCTCGGAAAGTAAACTACCAATAGTTACATTAACAATAGATAATGTTAAAATACAATGCCTTATAGATACTGGTTCAGATACCAGTATAATTAAACCAAATATCTTAAAAAGTTTCTCTGAAGAAAAACTAAATGAACCCCTGTACTTTAGTACACTGAACGGAATACAGAAAGTAACGAATAAATTAGTTACATCAATGCCTATAGAGTTTAATTTAAAGGGAAGTTTATCATGGAAAGTATTAAATCTTAATCGTAATTATGATGCCATTATTGGGCAAAATTTCTTAATTCCTTTAAAAGTTAAGATTGATTTAGAATATAACTATATTAATGAAAATGAGATACCAATTCAGAATAATTATCCTTATACAGTTAACGAAATATGTTATTTAGAAACAAGTACTATTGAACGATTTAATTTAGAACACTTAAACTCAGAAGAGAAATATTCTATAGTTAATCTTTTAAATACATATGAGGATCTCTTTTATAAGGAAGGAGATCAGTTGACATTTGCTCACGAAGTTCAACATGAGATCAATACATCAACAGAACGACCCATATATTCAAAGATGTACAGATACCCTGCTGTACATGAACAGGAAATAGAATCACAAATAAAAGATATGTTATCACAGGGAATAATTACCGAAAGTTTCTCCCCATACAATAGTCCTCTTTGGATTGTACCAAAGAAATCAGACAATTCGAATAGTCATAGACTACAGGAAGTTAAACGAAGTAACTATTAGCGATAAATTTCCTATACCCAATATAGACTCTATATTAGATAAATTAGGGAAAGCTAATTACTTCACGACAATAGACTTGGCGAAAGGTTTTCACCAAATTCTGATGAAATCAGAAGTCAGGAAGAAAACTGCCTTTTCCACCCCATTTGGACACTATGAGTATGTAAGGATGCCGTTTGGCCTTAAAAACGCCCCGGCGACGTTTCAACGTCTTATGAATTATGTACTCAGAAAATATATTAATAGAATTTGCGTCGTTTACCTCGACGATATCCTTATCTTTAGCATTTCCCTCCAAGAACATATCGAAAACGTTGAAAAGATTTTTAAACTTTTGCATAATGCTGGTCTTAAAATTCAGATAGATAAATGCAATTTTCTTTCAAAGCAAACCGAATATTTAGGACACATATTAAATACAAACAATTTTAAATTTAAAACTACCAGATACACAGAAAAAAATAAAGTCGTTCTTGGGCATAACGGGTTACTACCGCAAATTTATACAAAATTATGCAAAGGTAGCTCAACCTATTACAAAATATTTGAAAAAAGGCATGAATATTAATCTTAACGATCCAAACTACATATCTGCTTTTGAAAAATTGAAAGAAATTATTACTGATCATCCAATTTTAAGATACCCTGATTTCAGTAAGCGATTTACGTTAATAACTGACGCAAGCAACTTTGCGATAGGGGCCGTATTAACCCAAGAGGGGCATCCTGTTTGTTATGCATCTAGGACATTAAATGAACATGAGCATAGCTACTCCACAATAGATAAAGAACTGTTGGCAGTTGTCTGGGGTACTAAGTATTTTAGACCATATCTATTTGGAAAGGAGTTTGATCTTAAAACGGATCATCAACCTATTAAAGGGTTGTACTCTAAGTTTACAGGGAAGGATATAAATCCTAGGCTACAGAGATAGTTAGTTCAATTGGGAGAATATGATATTAAGCTTGACTATATTAAAGGAAGTGACAATAGAATAGCGGACTTTCTAAGTAGAATTAACAACGATACTAATGAAATAATTATATTTGAACGAAATAAAATGAATAAAATAAATATTGATAATTGGAGTACTCTAGGAGAAATAAATGCAGTGCAAACTGACAATTTGAGTTTCCAAGAAGAGAATGAAAGGGATTCTGACAATTTGAGAACCCAGAATTTAAATAAAGAGGATATTGAAAATTTGAATGTCCGAGAAAGGGAAGAAGATGAAGAGGAGACTGTTCACTCTCAAAACGAAAATTTTGAAGATCATATTCCAATTCTTGATACAATCGTTAATCGATTTAAAAATCAAATTATTTTAGTTGATATAAAAAATAAGGAGTATGAACAAGTCTTTAAAAACAATAGGGTATATATAGATTCCAACGATTTAGAGAATAATTTGGAGGTTATTTTAAAAAAATATGTAAAAAAGGGTAAAACAGCTATATTCTCAGAGTTACCAGATTCGAAATTTAATATTTTACAACACAAAATTATAGAACTATTTTCAAATAGTATAAACACAAAGTTTGTAAAATGTACTTTCTTTGCTAAGGATATGCAAAATGAAGAGGAGACTTTAAAACAGATATCATTGTATCACAAAAATGAAACGGGACATGGAGGAATAGTAGACAATTATGAAGGTTTAAAGAAATATATATATTTCCCTGACTTGAGAATACTGGTAAATAAGGTTTTAAATAATTGCGACATTTGCACTGCCGCTAAATATGATAGAAAACCTATCAAGAAAAAATTCATGATTACTGAAACACCATCAGATATCAACCAAATTATCCACATGGATATTTATGTTAATAGCAAACACTCATTTTTGATATTTATGGAGGATAGGAATAATCAAACAATAATAGAAAAAATTAGACATTTTATGTCAATAAAAGGACATTTTAGAAAATTAGTTTGTGACAATGAGTTCAAAAGCATTAACATTAAACAATTTTGTAAAGACGAAAATATAGACCTACATCTTGTTAAACCTAACAACCACACTGGTAACGCAGATGCAGAGAGACTTAATAATACATTAACAGAAAAAATAAGAGCTTTAAATTTAGAAAATAATAATTCAATAAAGATTAATATTTTGAAAGCCATAGAGTTATATAACAAAAGTTTTCATTCAACCATTAAATCCAAACCCCAAGACGTTCAAGAAGGTAGAATAGATAAGACTGAAATTTATAATAAAATAATTACGAAGAAAAGAACGGTGATAGATAAATTAAACAAGAATAGAGAAGAATACGAAGAAATTAGAGACGAAGGATTTATAAAAAACTATGTTAATTTAAGGCATAAAGAAAAGCCTCAGAAAATATAAATTAAAAGGAATTCATGAAAACAATATTAAAAGACCTTTAAAATTTGCAGGCTAATTGGATTATATTTGCAGTACTTATAATAGCAATTACCCCTATAACCAACCAGATGATGACAATAGAAAAAATCGAGTCAAATTTAGGATTCGCAATCATAAAAATAGACATGGAAGAAATAGTAAGTAAACATGACATTCTCTTACATATAATTAATCCAAAAGAGATTTTAAATATATTAGAAGAGCTTAGATTATCATTTGAATCTATTACATTTGAAGATAAAATTGTTTTAATCAATAAAGAAATTGACAATATTAAAAGCAAAATAATGACAATTATTCCACATAAACAAAAACGAGGTGTATTTAATTTTATGGGAAAAGCTTTGCATTGGCTATACGGAACAATGGACAACGATGACAGGATTGATATAGAAAACCATTTTATTGTTACTGATACTAATAATCATAATATAATTGAAAACTTTAAACAGCAAATTAAAGTAAATGCCAATTTTAACAAAACCTTTATGCAATTAAAAGAAATAATTCAAAGCGATAGGCAAAAGATTTTAAAGAGGATGAATGAAATAGATTCTTTACACAAACGAGCACTTTCAGAAGGTTTATTCCTTGAACAAATTTTTAAACTGAATATAATTAAAGAACAGGTAGAAAATATTCAAGAAAATATAGCATCAGCAAGAACTGGTGTATTTCATCCTATTGACTCTTTGGTGTGTTTTCAATAGCCAGAATATAACACACCAAAGAGTCAATAGAGAAACGAAGAACATTCAGAAAAACAAATTGGAAAAACTAAAGAATAGATTAAAGTTAAAAATGGGTCTGAGATTCAACGAAAATTGGTTTATTAACAAAACCGATGTGTTTTTTCCTGATGATATCAAATGGTTGCTGTCAATGGGACACAAGTTCGCATTACCAATAGCAAAATCAGATCTACCCCTCTTTAAGATTATAGCGGATGGAGAAGAGATAATAAAAACCTCGGAACAGGGTGACCATGAAATGGCACGTGCTACTTTTACACGAATTATTCAAAATCATCTTCGCTCATCAACATTATCATCTGTTGACAAATTTATAAAGAAAATTTCTCATGACGCTGTTAAGTTTTTGAAAGAACACAAAGAAATTTACATTGTCAATGCAGATAAAGGTAATGTTACAGTGGCTATGTATAAAGTAGATTACGTCGCAAAAATGAGAGAATTGATGGCAGATAGGAGTACATATCGAATTCTTAGGAGCAATCCCACACTCTCACTCCAAAATGTAAATAATGGTTTCGCTAAAACATTATTTAATGAAAACATTATCAACGAGTTCGAGAAAAACCGTATGATTACATACATTGCCAACTGTCCTCGAATATACGGATTACCAAAGATCCACAAAGAAAATATGCCTCTTAGACCAATATGTGCATCTACAACAGTTCCATGCTACGAACTGTCAAAATTTATGGTCAAGATTTTGAAGACAATCACGGAAAATTCCAGGTTCAATGTCAAGAATGCAAAACACTTCATTGAAGTAATTTGACCAATAGACCTAGACCCTGAAGAAGTTTTGGTATCTTTCGACGTTGTATCCTTGTTTACTAATGTTCCAGTCCAAATGATACTTCAAATAGTTGAAAAGAAATGGAATATTATCAAAGAACATACGAAAGTTAGGAAATCTTTGTTCATGGAAATGTTGCGCTTTTGTGTTATTGATAACAATTACCTGGAATTTGAAGCGAACATATACCAACAAAAACAAGGTGTACCTATGGGCAGCCCAATATCACCAATATTGGCGGACATAGCTATGGAGGCACTATTAGACGATGTTATTGGTAGATTAACACCGAAACCAAAAATCGTCAAAAAATATGTTGATGATTTGTTTGCAATAGTGAAATCTGAAAATGTTGCCACAACCCTGGACGCTTTAAATTCATTTCATAGAAAGATCCAGTTCACAGTAGAAGTAGAGAAGGATGGAGAATTGCCCTACCTTGATGTGAATGTTGTTAGACAAGGTAGAAAAATAATTTTCGATTGGTTCAAAAAACCCACTTCTTCTGGACGTTTAATAAACTTCCACTCCAAACAGCCAAAACAGGTAAAATTCAACACCGCACAGAATTTTATCAACAGAGTACTCGATTGCAGTCATCACACCTTTCGACATAAAAATATTGGTATCATCAATGACACCCTGTACTCCAACTCCTTCCCCGTGCACGTCATCAAGAAACTGATCATAGAGAATTACAAAGAGAACAACAACACGACACTCATAATCGATCCACAACCTGTTGTCTATCGAAGTGCCATATATATTCCTTCTCTTTCGACTCGAATAATAACAGCGCCTATTCGAAACAAAGAGACAACGAAGATAGCGTTCAGATCAGCTTATACACTCAAGGCTTTGTTATTCACTAACACAAAGGGACAAGTGAAGAAGCTGGATAAGTCTGACGTGGTCTACCAAATCAATTGTTTGGGGGGGGGATGGGATGGACTGTCCATCTGTGTATATAGGCACTTCCAAACAAAAGCTCCGCAATCGCCTCTCAGGCCACCGGTCTGATATTAACAACGGGGGGTCTCAAAAAACTGCACTTGCTTTGCATTGTATAGAGCAGAACCACAGGCCTGACCTAGACAATGTAAAAATATTAGAAGTAGAGAGACACCAGGGGAAGAGAATGTTGTTACAAATGCTACATATAAACAAAAATGAGAGAGCAATAAATAGACGATCTGACTGTGATAATCTAAGCATGGTGTATAGTCAGCTTATCAGAAAAAACACTAAACAGTGTGAACCGAAAGTGTGAAGCCGGATATTGATGCAGTTCTTAAATTTGTTTTGAGAAAAATGTAAAGATATATTTATTTTGTTGATTGTAACTTGCATTTATTTATTAATGTTTTTCATTTTAATAATAGTTTTTCTAAAAAGTTGTTATGTACATCCTGTGTTAATGCTTTGTTGAAAAGTCAATTAATAATTGTTGTAAGTGTTTTGACATTTGTATAATTACTTTATACATGAATTTAATGTTATTTGTATTTTTCAATAAAAGGCCTGATGAAGAGTGTATTCATGCTCGAAACGTTGCATATATAAACCGTCTTTTATTGACCTGGAGCCCACTATAAAAACATTTGGTTATATACAGTTGAGGTCACAAATAAATTCCCAAATTGAAAACTGTATATATAATAAAAACTGTAAAAAGATATTAAGAAAAGATGAGGAAATAATTGAAATTGAAGATAATATGTTAATTGTAAAAAACTTTGTAAATAAGAATCTTTCAAGTAACTGCGACGAGAGACAAGTTATACTAAATGGTAACTTCTTAATTACATTCAATAATTGTACAGTTAAAATAGATACTAAGATTTTTTGTAATAATCAGTATACTTTTAAGCAAAAGTTTGTTTTTCCAAATAACGAAGTAATTGTAAAAACACCAAATAAATTGAGTTTTGAAGACATTATTTATAAACAAGAAAATAATATTAAAGAAATCAATGAAATCAAATATCACAAAACAATGAACTATAGTTTGGGTTCATTTTCTATTATATTAATCATTATAATTTTACTAATAGCATACAAATTGTTGAGAAAAAATAGAAACAGAGTTAATTTAAAGATTGAAAATAAGATTCAGGAGAATCCTGTATTAAAGCGGGGAGGAGTTATGTTACCATCCGGTCACATAACTGAACCCATATATATAACTCCAATTATAAGATAAATTCCAAACTATCGCATTTCGCGATTCATCAAAATATAGCTTGTCTGGAGTTTGCTCCCACACAAACTATATTTTGCTGATGATACGAAATGACCATTCATTTCAATATTAATAAAGAGAGACATTTTCAGTCTCAATCTACCAACCGAACAACACAGTGTTTTGATTTTTATTTATCCGAAAGATACAAAGTATCTAAGTCGGGCGGCTTCTCAAATCCAACAGAGCCTACTATAGTCTGTCAAAGCTCTTTAAATCCACAAATCTCACCATAACTTCAAAACTGCTGCTGTACAGGACCATGGTCCTGCCAGTACTCACATATGGATCCGAGACTTGGGTGCTTAGCAAAAGGCAAAATAGCTGCGTTCGAGAGAAAAGTCTTAAGGAGAATTGTTAGCCCCGTATGTGAGGAAGGACGATTCCGGAGACGGTACAATCATGAACTGTACGCAATCTACCTTGAAGCAGATATCGTGACAAAAATTAAGCTCGGTAGACTCCGGTGGGCAGGGCACCTAGCTCGCATGAGCGAAGAGGAACCTGCTCGGAAAGTTCTTTGTGGTACATTCTATGGAAGACGACAGCGTGGTAGACCATGCTTGCGCTGGAGAGATGGCGTAGACCAGGACGCCCGAAGCCTTGGGGTGCGCAACTGGATGGCGTCGGCTAGAGACCGGGATAGGTGGAGAGACTTGTTGAAAGAGGCCAGGACCGGAACCCGGTTGTCGAGCCGATGATGATGATGATGAAAGCAATTAATCAAGCAATTTGTTATCTGTTCTGTAGGGCAAGTATTGGTTTCAGGTAAAAAATGTTTTTTTTTTTTTATCTTGTATACCTTATATTTTTTTCTTTTTATTAAATTTTGCTGTAACCTCAATGTAAAACATCACTTGCTATAAGAGTTTTAATTTCTTAATGTGATATGTTATAAATAAATAAATAAATAAATATATATAAAAAATGATCCTAAAGCAATCAATAATTATAGGCCTATTTCTCTGCTTTCTACTTTTTCTAAGATATTTGAAAAGTTGTTAAAAACAAGAATTGTAAGGTTCCTCGAAAAACATTCATTTTTAAGTACGAGTCAGTACGGCTTTAGAGCCAAAAAATGTACAAAAGATGCTCTTTTAAATTTCTGTTCTGAGGTACATGATAATGTAAGCAGTAAAAAATTACTGCATCATTATTTACTGATATAATAAAGGCTTTTGATAGATACCATGGACTATAGAATACTTTTGATTAAATTGAGAAAAGCTGGGCTTAGAGGATTTATACTAAGATGGTTTGCTTCATATCTTATATGAAGAACTTAACGAGTAAGAATAGGAGGTGTATTCAATGAATGTCTTGCTATTAATACAGGAGTGCCTCAAGGTTCAGTTCTTGGACCCCTTCTGTTTTCAATTTATGTAAATTCTCTTTTTTCTCAACCTTTAAGAAGCAAAACTATTGGGTTTGCAGATGATAAGTATTCTCATTTTTTACTTGCGATACAGGTACTATAGGGCAAGTTCTGCATTTGGAAAAAAATCGAACTCGAGAATTTGATAAAATTTGACATTACGATGATAGCGAAGACGAATAAAGTGGGTCCGACAATTCCGTCTGCCTGTCTGTATGTCTGTACCTCGATCTACAACCTAAGCTACTGGAGGTATTTTCTTCAAACTCGGTAGTTAAGGGTCTTCGGTGATTCCCTAGAGGGGAAATTGAATTTTTTCTCTAACGATTTTGATAAAAAAATTAGGTGTGATATTATTGACATAGACTATATTTGGGTAAAAAATAATTTGGGGGGAAGTGTTATTAGGGGTACCTGTCATAGAACGTTTTTTTTTTATTTTCGAATTTCTCATCAACGACAGCTCAAACGATTTTTACCAAAATTTTTATGCAGAAGCTTCTACGCAATTAAAAATAGAAAATTTAAAATTTTAATCGAAAAAATAGTTTTTGGATTTTTAAAAAATTATAAAAATTTTTTTTTTTGAAAATTCAATATCTTGAAAACGGATACACGAATAAATTTTCAAATTACGTTATAAAATGTATTTTATTGAATACTAACAGCTTGCATATCAATTTATTTTATAAAAACTTTAAGGAAAATTTAGTACACAATAAACATGTTTCAGTGTGTCTGTATGTCTGTACCTCTGCCTACAGCCTAAACCACTAGACCTATGTTCTTCAATCCCGGTTGTTAAGGGTCTTCGGTGACTCCCTAGAGGGGAAATTGAAATTTTTGTTTTAGCTCCAAAACTAACAGTACCCCCCATACACCCGTAATGCAAAATTTTTATTATCTCGAAAACCCCTCTAACGATTTTGATAAAAAAATTATGTGTGATATTATGGACATGGATTACATATTTGTAAAAAAATTTTTGGGGCAAAATGTTATTAATGGTACCTGTCATAGGACCGTTTTTTTTTATTTTCGACTTTCTCATTAACGGCTCTAACGATTTTATAGAAAAATTTTCACCAGGAGCCCCCTTAAGTTTAAAATAATATTGTATATAAAAATATTCGAAAAAAAATATTTATTTTGTTTTTTAAATTCCAATTTATTTTTTGAAAAATCAATATCTTGAAAACGTGTGACCGATTTTTTCTTGAAATTATTTCCTAAAATTTATATTACTAAACACTTAAAATTGGCATCCCAAATTTTGTTCTAGAAAAATTTGAAAGAAATTTGTTATATAAAAAATTACTTTAATAAAACGATTTTTAAATATTCTTTGCGTAAATTCATACTTTTCCGGAAATCAGACGGCAATTCCAGGCATTGTATTTATAAAATGTATTTTAAATCCCAAAGTACTTTTACATAAGAGCAAGTTCGTGCGATCCAGTCGTGCATTTGATTTCTTTTTAAACCGCATTTGTCGAGTCCGTTATGTATGGGTCAGTTCTCATAAGAATGTGTGTATTTTATTGAGCTGTCAGTTAAATCCGTCGACGGACGTAACGTATGCAACGGATTCTATGGGTCGGCCCCTTGAGATTTCTTTCACACCAATTCATGCAAGCCCATTTACATGAAGTTTGAGTTCGATGGTTTGGGACACCCAGCAAACACTCCCGGTTATTCCTCGATCTACTGCTGCTGGCAAATTAAATGCTAGCTTGAAATCTTCAACGTTGTGGAAATATGTGAAAACACTTTCTCTCACCGAAAATGTAAAAGTGTTATTGCGAAACGATCCAACAGCAGCAGAATTTTCCAAGCAATTAATGGGAATTGGAAATGGAGAATTGCCTCTTGATATTGATGGTCAAATAATATTGCCAAATAATTTTTGTTCAATATCAGAATCAACTGCTGCGTTAATAAAAAGCATGTTTCATAATATTGTAAATAACTATCGAAATTATGATTGGTTAAGTCAAGGATCAAATAAAGATGTTATTAGTATCAATCTGAAAATTAAGAACAAAATAACAGTGCAAATCTAACTTATAAATCTATTGATACCGTCATGAATCCGGATGAAGTTGTCAACTATCCGATCGAATTTTTAAATTCATTGGATTTACCAGGTATTCCGCCACATTATTTACAATTGAAAGTTGGTATTCCAATTATAGTCTAAATCATCCAAGATTCGTAGGTAAACAATAATTGATGAATAATGTTATTGAAGCAATACTTTTAACTGGTAAATTTAAAGGCAAAGATGTTATAATACCACGTATACCAATACCTCCAACTTATTTACCATTTGAATTTAAGCATTCGCAGTTGTCTGCTCGTATTGGCATGACAGTTAATAAATCTCAAGGCCAAACGTTTGAAATCTGTCGTATACATTTGGAATATCCAGTTTTTTTTCTCATGGCCATGGTTGTTCACGTATTGGTAAAACATATGCCTTATTTATTAATACCACCAAACCAACAATGGAAAAACCCAAAATATTGTTTTTCAAAAAGCATTGGAATGAAAAATATTCAATGCACGTATAAAACAAATAAAAAATAATAATATTTTTTGCACGCCCTGTGAAGCGGGCGGGGGCTTTGCTTGTGATAAGTTAATAAATAAAAAAATTAAATAAAAAAAAAATCAATTGATATTTGCTAATGCCGATTGCCTATATCTATATTTTTTTCCAGATCACTAAGATCATTGTAGTAGAAATCTACCAGATGGAGTCTACTCTTTGGTATAAAACAGGACATATAAAAAGAAGATGAGAGTTAGATTGCCCTATGCGCTATCTGCTTAAAGTTTTTAAACCTTTGGACCGCTTTAGACCCACTATTGGCTAAACCTGTTTTGTCACTAAGCGAGTCCTGATATTTTTCCACGTTCTCTGCGTAACATCTTTCTTTAGCATAGGTTTACACGTAGCGATGATAATACGGGATAAGGCAAATATATCCGGTAATAAAGATATGTATCATTGTCTCACTTTTGGTGAGTTCGTCAGCTTTAAAATTTTCTTAACTGCTAGGCCATCTCCATCTGAGACGAACGGCAGTTAAGGGTTGTTATTGAGCTGGTAGGGACAGAATCAAGAAAAGATCACTAAAGATGTCTTCTGGGGCGTTAAAATCCCCAAGGACAATCACAATTAAGGCTTTGCTCGTATGTCCAGAAACTCGACTTTGGTGTCTTCTCCCCAGTCCGTCCCATCGCATTTCTTGGATGGCGGTAATATCTGCTGTGTCATAGGGCTTCCGCTAGTGGACTATTAAAGGACCTAACATTCCACGTACAGATCCGAAGTTCGTTGTCCTTATTTCGTTTGCATGTTTCCTCATCAGTGAATCCGTCCGTATCCGAGGCTTGTTTATGCTCTGGAACTAAAAATTATTTTATTTGGACGTCACCCGGACGGCCAAATCCGCAACCTCGACGGGGAGCCGGATAAACCGTTCCTTACAGGCCTGAGCTCCCAATATGTCGGAGTAAACCTGTAAGGTGTTCACTAAGTAGTTCGTCCTAAATGGAACTGTAGACGCCACCGTTGACTCCATTTGGGGAATTGCTCCGCTGCCGCCTGGATGAAAGGAGAAGATGCCTTAGTGGGAACACTTTTCCCCCAACTCTCGTTTGCCACCACTAGCAACCTTCCACTGAGGTTATGACCCAATCTCCAACTTAAGTACTAGGCATCCTATGCCCACCACGAGGAGGTGAGAGTAGTAGTCGATAGACAGAGATGAGGTTTTAGAAAAACCTGTGGACGCTTGTGTCCTCTTGGGTGCACGTGTTTACTATTTGAACACCCTGTTCTCGAGTCATAAAAGCATTCCAAGAAATTTTAAACGGCAGAGTGACAAATAATTGGAATAACCTTACTCCATACACTTTTAACATACTCCAATATTATGAATTTGTTTGTTTTATAGCCAACATGCATGTCAATATTGGTAGAGTCTGGAATCAGATTTGAATGATTTTTTTCTGAGACTTTTTGAACTCGCATATAAAAGGCGTTCACATTTTAATCAAACCAGGTAGTTTTATGGAGACGGTGTAGATTTTGGTTCTGTTTTTACTTTTTTCTGATTTCCCAAGAGATACATTTTTAAAAATGAATATTTCACAGTACATTTGTTGGGGGGTAGTGGCTGTTCTGTTGGTTGTTTTTGCTGAACAGGCGCATGGAAATACATCGGCATCCTTAAAAGAGTTGGCTGAAATTGAAAAACTCGTGACCAATGCGACGTTCCGGCAGAAAGGGGAAGCAATCATCATGGCAGGTACAGATAGAGATAGCTTAAATGCCAGAGCTTGTATTGAAGCTATCCGAAAGGAAGTCCGAAAATTCCCAGTGAATTCGTTAGCAGTAAACACAGCTATCAATGGAGTTCTCGATGCAGTAAAGCTTACATATGAGGTTGTGACTCAAGCCAACAAAGCAATTGATATTGCTTCGAATCTGGCTAAAGATCAAGATATTGATGGTGCGACTGACGCTATAAAAAAAGGACTCAAGGCTGACAGAGAATTGATCTTCATTACCGGAGTACGAATTGAGGACGCGCAAGGATTTGCCTTGGCCCTTGTTGGTGACTTAGCACTACCTGGATTAAAGAATACAATTCTTTCTATCCAAAGAGCAGCAAGTGCAATATTTGAAATCCTCGCGATCGCTGATGAAGTAGCGACAAAAGGAATAAAGATCGGTGGAGGTGCTGCCGAAGAGGCATTCAAATCTGCCCGTAACGTTATGTCAACTGGTGCACAGGCAATATACAAACATCTTAAGGATGCCGCAACACATGCCTTAGGGGGATTGCAAAATGCTGTTTCACAGGGAAACAAACAAGTCGATATTGTATCAGGAGTCATAGACAGTTTGAAGACAGAAATTGTTACGAACGACTTTGCAGCATTGGCCGCCATTGACAAGCTCGATAAAGGTTTAAAATCGGCTTTAATTGTTTTGACAAAGAAATCAGCAATTGATGCTGCCAAAGTTATGTATGAAGGGCTTAAGTCGACAATTGGGGAAACTGCTGATGCGCTGTCCATTGCAAAGAAGGCATTTGAGGAGGCTGGAAAACTAGCAAGCCAAGACCCCGAGGCTGCAGTCGATGTTGTACGGAAGGGAATCAAAGCCTCCCAAGATGTACTGTTGAGAGGATCGGCTGGTGGATTCTTAGGACTGGGAGCTGCTGGACAAATTGCTGGCAAGGTAGCAGCTGAAAAACTTGTTCCTTCCGTTATTGACATTGAATATGGGAGAGTAACGTCGTATGATGATTTGGCACTTGCAGAAAGAACCGCTATTGTAGGAATTCGAGGTGGTGAATCTGCTACAGCACAAGGAATTTCTTCTGCCATGCAAATGTGTAATGCTGCTGGATTGGCACTTTACCAGGACTACTCTGATGCTGGGGAAATGGGATTCAAAGCTTTTCGAAGTATTTGAAATGTGATTGCCAGTATCATGACCAAGCCAATAAAAATATTTTTTTTTGTTTTCTAGCGAAACTGTCGTAACACATTTTGTTAATAATTTTTTTGATAACCTTAAGGAATATTGAATAACATTAAAACAACAATAAAAACTAAATTGTGTTCCAACGTGATTCGAGAATTATTTAGATTATGATTCAGAAATCAATATTTCAGTTAAACATTAAGCCCCGTTGGCTGATATGAAACTTAAATAATTATGTTGACCACAAACGTTCCAGCAACAATGTCAAGACTGCAAATGAATGCATATAAAGATAAAGAATACAAAACCTTCAAATATTAGGTTAGGTTAGGTTAATGGGCTGAGAGCTGGTCTTGTTACCCTCACACTTAAAACAATGTAGATCCGTTCTTATATTCCAGGGATTGCGACTCTCATGTATTGAAACCTATGAAAATCCTATGTGCTATGTCATTCAAGCCCTGTCGTCACATAGTCACGTGGTTCAGGTGAGGTAAACGCTTTTAAGGGCATGATCCTTTCCCTTAGTGGAATTGTCTATTAAAGAATTAAAGTTACATATTTAAGAGAACATTTTATTTTATGCTGTGAAACAAGATCACTTATTTTGGCTTAGTTAAGCTCTCATAACATAACAGTAATGGTTTTGAGCATTTTCAAAAAAAATTAAAAAAAATTTGCGGGAGCTATATGGATGAAAAAACTAGTAAACTTGCCCTTCTCTTTCACAAAGACGTAGGCTCCGCCTGGGAGATTTCTATTACAATGGCCGTAGTGATCTAATAAACATATATATATATATTAGCCGTCAACTTGCATCTGTTACCTCCGCAAAAGAATGGTGAAGAATCGCTAGAGAAATTCATGGAGACTCAACAACAAATAGCATAGAAATATCTGCAGACGTGCTTATGAACCACTTCTATGGAACATTGAATTTAGCCTCGACACAACTTTCTCACGGTAAAATTTACCGCAACAAAAATCGCTTTCATGCTTCCAAAGTCCTTGTTCCCACATTTTCCGTTTATTCTTTTCCCCCCTACAGGTGTTTGTTCCAATATACTGAGAGAGAGAAGGGCAGCCTTGGTCCATCAGCCATCACCCATCGGTTCACTCTCTCAGTATCTTGAGAAAACAAAAATTTTTAACTTCTACCCATAAAGTCTTTGATGAATCCACTTCCACATGAAAACACCACAGACGGGCGATCTGTTTCGATCCAAAAGAACGCGGGCGACAACTAGTCCCCGAGAGTGAGAAGTGATTCATAAGAGAATGGCTGAGTGCCCAACTGATTTTCAACAACCTTCTGAAAATGATTAATAAATTAAACATTTTTCGTCTTCGCTATCATCGTAATGTCAACATTGATAAAAATCTTGAGTTTGATTTTTTGTACGAATACATTACTTGCCTTATAGTATGTACCTATATGTAAGTCGTAAGAAAAATCAACACTAGCAGAAGAATTTATGGAACGAAAATAACACTTTTTTTTTTCCTTAACAAAATGAACCGTTATTTTTTTGGTCGTTTTGGGGGGGGGGGGTTTGAACCCCTAAAACCCCTACCTGCGTTTGCCCCTGCGTTTCGTTCATCGGTTGCAGTGGCAAGAGATTGACATTATGATTGATTGATTTGGTCTTCTTTGATTGCAATCAATCAATCTTTTTGGTGAACGGGTCACAAAGACAGAATCAATCGCGATTGACACAGCTCTAAGTAAGTAATTTAAGTAAGAAAGTAATTCATTTATTTACATTAATTTACAACAATTTTATACAACATTTAGAATTTAAAAGCTATGGCTATGCCGTCAGCCAGTTAATAGACTCTATAATAGACATAAATAACAAACATCACACGCTTCATATCAAATCAACAGTTCACTGTGAGGGAGCAAACTCTATTTTCCCGTTGCCTTAACTTGGTAAGGTGACATTTTTATCATCGCCATGTATGAAGAGGACCCACTGTGGGTCGTAACGCCACCTGCCTTTCCCTGTTTTATCGCTTCTACTATCGTCAATGTTCAATAGAAATAGCCAGTTGCATTCCTCCCCTCAAACAATTTCGCCGTAACACTCGCCTTGCTGGGAATGCTCACCAGTATACCATCGAGCCTAATTTCGGACGTACTGTCAAATAAAGAGGTTCTTTCTGTAGCCGCACTACTAGAATGTAGAATACTCTGGCCTTCTAGATTTTTTCTCTTCATTGTGATACACAAGCTTTCAAGACCAATGTGCAACGTCGTCTCCTATTAAATCCTCCCCACTTTACCTAAGCGCTCGAGTTATAATACTTAATGTTATGTTATGTTTTAGTTATAAATTTTAATTTATTTCAATTTAAAACTTTTACTTTTTACAATTTAATTTATTTAGAATTATAATTTTAATTTAACAAAATATGTGTCCTTCTTCGGTGACGACTGTACAAACTCTACTCTAGAATCATGATAAGAAAATGAAATAATGATAAGATAAGCTGCTTTAATGCTGGATCTGCAAACTGCAATTTTAGAGTTGTTATCTCTCTCTTTGCTATGAAAGTTTGTATAGTCGAAGAAAAATTGAAGCTTGGCTTGGGTTGCCATCATGTTATCTGACCCTAACTGGAGCTTTAAGACAAAACTTTTTCCTAGTTTTAACCACCCCTCCATGCAACAGAAACTGCCTAGTGTCCCTATTCCTTCTAAGCCTCAAGCTCGCCGGGTTTCCTTTAATCTTACACCCACTTCTTTCCCAAATCCAACTCAATCGCCTACAACGAATTCTATTCCACATTTTGACCTCAGTTCTGGAGCCAAATATCCAAATTTTTAAAGCTCTCATATAATCAACCCCTCTCCACCATCTTTACCAAATAATAATACTGCTCCTTGCCAAATAAACTCTTCTCCCAACACATTTTCAACCCCTAGCCACTTTCCCTCCCCATCGCCACATAACTTCGTCTCTTCTTCGCCTATGCCCACCCAATTTTTTATCGACCCCCTTCTGCCCCCAGCTGTAAAATTGACACAGCAAACAGTAGATTCCAACGAAAGTCGTTATGGTCTCCCTCGACTAAGAGATAAGAAAACTTATGAGAATACCTGCATTTTCTTAGCTTATCTCCACGATAAATCAGACTCAGTCTACTACGAAGCAAATCCTTTTACCAATTCGTCAATCATAAAAGAAAATCCGATGGGTACCCAACTTCTCTCTCCTTCAATAATATAACATCAAATGATCCACAAACTATTGCCAACTTCTTTACCTCGTTTTTCAAACAATCTTTCACGGATGATACCTTTGAACCTGATTCTGCCTATTTTAATTATTTACCTAGTTTTTCGCTTGGGCCATTTCTCCCACCTACCATCGATCCAATTATTGTGAAAAATAAGTTAAATCAGCTCAATGATGACTTCTCTCCTGGTCCAGATGGACTCCCAGCTATTCTCCTAAATAAATGTTCATCGTCACTTTCCCTTCGTCTATCGAAAATCTTCAATCTTTCGCTTTCTCAAGGTGAATTCCCTGAGATATGGAAGAGTTCCTTTATAATTTCAATACACAAAAAGGGTCCAAGAGGCGATGTCATCAATAATCGCCCTATCGCCAAACTCTCATGTATCCCCAAACTCTTTGAAAGCATACTTCATGAAATTTTGAGCTTTCACTGTAAATCCCTCATCTCTCCAATACAACATGGCCTTCTTAAATGTAGATCAACTACCACTTATCTTGTTGAATTTGTGTCATTTACCCTCTCTGCCTTAGAGAATGGTAAAGATGTCGATGTCATTTCCACTGATTTTAGTAAAGCCTTCGATAAAATCTCCCATAAACTTATCTATTTCAAAGTATCCACCTTTGGTTTCGAACCCATTCTTTTAAAATGGATTTCTTCATATCTGGAAAAAAGTTACTACAGTGTTCGTTTTAGATCCACTTCCTCTTATCCTTTGTTAGCCACGTCCAGAGTCCCTCAAGGCAGCCCATTAGGGCCTCTCCTTTTTATTCTTGCTATTAATGATATTGAATTGGTCATCAAACATTCCTATATATCTCCATATGCCGACGACACTAAATTTTTCAAAACCATTTCTTCTGCACAGGACCAAGCGCGGATACAGGGGGAGGGCAATGGGTGCAATTGCCCCCCCCCCTGGGCAGTTCTTCGTTTCACAATTATAAAAACCATAACACTTTTTTCTTTTTACTTGCGACTTATAGGTAGGAAGGCAGGTTATGCATTCGTAAAAAAAATTGAACTCGAGATTTTGATCAAAGTTGACATTACGATAATAGCGAAGTCCAAAAAAGTGGGTATCACAATTCTGTCTGTCTGTCGGTTCGAATACAGCCCAAACGGCTAGGCCGATTTTCTTTAAACTTGGTAGATATGGGTTTTATTTTTTTTTCCCCGGATGTTTTTTGATTTGATTTTTTAAGACCAAAAATAACGGTACCTGCCATACGATTTTTTTTTTTCGAAATTTTATAAATATTTTGTTTATCAAAAATTGTCCTACAGATTTTAAAAAAAAATTCATAAGATTTCATTTAGTTAAACCTAGGTAATGAATGAAAAAAAAAATCCAAAAAATTATTATTTTTTGTACCCCCCTTGGAACCATTTTTTTGTTTTTGATTTTCTCAAAAACGGTACAACCGATTTTGATAATTTTTTAATGTTAAGGCTCCCCAACAATAGATATTATTGTGTATTCAAATTTTCAAAAAAAAAATTTCAAAATTATTTTTTGAAAACTCAATATTTCGAAAACCCCATGCTCGATTTTCTTAAATCTTAATTAATAAAAGTTTCTTAAAATAATCTACAAGATAAGAGATAAAAAAATTTATTTTACTTAAAAATAACGGTACCCTCCATACAAATGTTAAAAAATGGTTTTCGAAAATCGTATTTTTCTCGAAAACGGTTCCGAGAATTTTGCTTAAATTTTTAGTCTTTTGATTAATTTTTAAGGTCTATAATTTAATACAAAAGATTTTGAAAACAAAAGACATTACAGTCACTGTACCTACCATAAAACGATTTTTGAATATTTTGAATTTCTCATTATCGACAAAATGGATTTTAATGAAATTTTTTATAGAGATGCTTTTAAAAGCTTTAAGAAACATTGCATTTCAAAACTTTAAAAAAAAATATTTTTTGAATTTTGAAAAAAATTTTTTTTTAATATTTTAAAAATCTTATATATAAAACCTTATTTTATTAAGAAACCACTACAACGACTTATGTATAATTTTTGTTCTTGCATAAATTCATATTTGCATAGCATTCTGTTTTTGTCTCTTACTACTAAGAGAATTTAAAAAATGATGATAACTTTATCCTTATGAACAGCTTTTTCTAATAACATTCGTTTTTAAAATTCCTAGTCTATTACATAGGAGCAAGTTCGTGCGGCAAGTTATGCATTCGTAAAAAAAATCGAACTCGAGATTTTGATCAAATTTATCATAACGATGATAGCGAAGACTAAAAAAGTGGGTCTCGCAATTCTGTCTGTCTGTCGGTTCGACTACAGCCTAAACATTTATCATTTTTAATTTACTTCTTTTTTTTTAAGACCAAAAATAACAGTACCTGCCATACGAATTTTTTTCGAAACTTTGTAAATTTTTTTTTCTCAAAAACTGTTCTACAGATTTAAAAAAAAAGATACAAAAAAATTCATTTAGTTAAAGGTACTAGTTGAAAAAAAATTTCCGAAAAATGGTTATAGACGGTACCCCCCAAAGAACCATTTTTTTGTTTTTGATTTTCTCATGACCGATTTTGATCATTTTTTGTTTGCGTAAGCTCCCAAAAAACTTAAATATAATAGTGTATTCAAATTTTCAAAAAAAAAAATTTTTTTGATTTTAAAAAAAAATTCAATTTTTTTTTCAAAACTGTTAAAAAACCGTTTTCAAAAACCGGCCACACAAAAATATTAGAATTGAGTATTTAAGAACTATGTATATCATGTACAACACTATAATTCCTTCATTTAAATTAATTAATTCATTTTTTTTAATACGTACGAGTTCCTATTTAATACTTTAAGACATGCATACAGAGCATTATTGAAAGAGGCTAAAGTAATGTAAACGAAGATGTTTGATTTACTATTTTATAGTTATTTACATACGACCTACATATATTATGTACCTGCACATGCTTTCCTTAATTCAATTTAATAATTTGTTATTTTTATATTCGATTATGTTTATACCTTTTTAATATTTTAAGACAGAAATGCAGAGAAATGGACCATTTTTTTTAAGTTAAGCAAAATATCACGAAAACTGCCCCCCCCTGAACGAAATCCTGGATCCGCGTCTGCACAGGACTCTACTCTTATCCAAATTGATCTTAATAATTTTTCAGTTTGGTGTCTCAAAAACTGCTTAGACTTAAATATCACTAAATGCCACTCAATCACGTTTTCACGAGAACATTTAAAATCTACTCCCCGTATCTATTTTCTTCATAATCAACCCCTATCTATCGTTAACTCGATACGTGATCTCGGCATATTATGTGATCAGGAGCTTAATTTCATCTCCCATTATGACGACATAATTCTCAAGGCCAATTCCGCACTTGGTTTCGTCAAACGATGGTCCAAGGATTTCTACAACCCATATGTGACCCGATCCCTCTATGTTACCTTTGTCCGCCCCCTGCTTGAATACGCCTGTCAGGTGTGGTCCCCCTAACAACAAGTCCACATCGCCAGAATTGAGAGTATCCAACGTCGATTCCTTCGCTTTGCTCTTCGAGGACTGTCCTAGAGCAATCCCCTAATCATACCTCCTTACCTAGACCGCCTTAAACTAATTAACCTAAATTCTCTAGAAGAACGAAGAAAAACTTATGAAATTCTCTTCATTTATAGTCTTCTTACAGGTTCTATTGACTGTATAACTCTTTATAACTCCATCTTCCTTAATACGAGTACCAACCCCGCAACATACGAAATCCCCTTCTCTTGTATATACCCACCCACCGTAAGTCTAATAGGTCTAATGAACCAGTCTCACGTTTGCTAAGGAATGTCAACTCAAACCCAATAACCTTCGACTTTAACCTTAGTACCCCTTGCCTAAAACTCCGTCTCTTGATTCAATTCCCCCACTAACCAAAATTCGTAGCTATAAGTTTTCTTAGTTTTAAGTTAGATTAAGCTATAGCTTATATTAAGCCTAATAAATGGGGGTATTGCCCCCACCAAAATTAAATATCTGTCTTGTTGCTATGTCAGATTTGCATAGTCGAAGAGAAAATGAACTTGGCTTTGTTGCTATGTTTCAGCTCAAGAGTACTTGCCGTTTGGTGGGTGGAACAACAACATATATGTAATATGTATCTCTTTATAGATGTGTTTCTTGTTACTCTCGCACGTAGCACCATATCATTATAAAGGCAGTCATACACCTGATGATGCCCATAGACATGGACGAAACGTCGTAAGTTAACAAAAAAAACTTGTGTTGTCCTAAAGCCCCGAGGGTAGGTGAAGAATCCTCTTAGACACTATGAGCCCGGTACTCATAGATTTTTACTCACTAAAAAACACCTCCCTCTTGTTCTTGCGACTACAACTAAGTTACCTTATCAAGTAGTTTTAATTTCATAATATTATAATTACGTGAAATCTACCATCATCGGCTTTAACGCTATAAGCGAAAGGCTATGCACCCTTCGCGTGCGAGGCAAATTTACGAACATCAGCCTCATTAACGTTCACGGACCTACGGAGGAGTCCTCAGACGAAGAAAAAGAGACTTACTACGAACAAGTCGAGAGGGCCCTCAATGCCTGTCCAAGGTATGATGTTAAAATCATCCTTGGGGATTTGGACGCAAAAATAGGTCGCGAGCCGGTATTCAGGCATTACGCAGGCACCCATAGTTTGCATGAGAACACTAATGACAATGGACTTCGAGTCTTAGAATTGGCAGCATCGAAAAACATGGTCGTTGCGAGTACCAGGTTCCCGCGTAAAGATATCTACAAAGCCACCTGGGTATCACCTGATGGAGTCACTCGTAACCAAATAGACCACGTGTTGATAGACCGTCGCGTCACCACTACTCGAACTTGATGACGGTACGAACGTACCGAGGTGCCAATATCGACTCGGATCACTATCTTGTTGGTATGGTTTTCCGAGGGCGGATTGCCTTGCGAAGACGCATTGCATCCGCCGATCAGGTTCGAATCAACTCGGCTGCCCTGCGCAATGAAAACACCAGTAACACCTTTGGTAATGCGTTAGGACTTGCCCTAGAATCACTTGATTTAGGGAGAGTAAGTCCTGGAGCCAGTATGCTGGGCGTAAATGAGAAGTGGACACGCCTTAAGAATATTGTCATTAGTACTGCCAATTCCATCTTAGGCAGCAGTCGTAAAAATCGGAACGACTGGTTTGATGATGAATGCAAGCTAGCGACTGAACGTAAGAATGTTGCGTACCGAGCAATGCAACAATCTCATAGAACGCGGGCACGCGAAGAGGAATATAAAGAGCTCAGAAGAATAGAAAAATGGCTACACAGAGTCTACGCAGCCTGGGAGAAGAACCTAATCTGTGAAATAGAAAATAGCCGAGAGCGAGGTCCGCACCAGGCGCGGAAGTTCTACCAATCCGTCCGAAACATGACGCAGTACACACCACGCTGCACATACTGCAAGGACGGAGAGGGAAATCTGATCACCGATCCTGAAAGCATACTGGAGCGATGGGAAGTGTACTTTAATGAATTGCTAAATGGTCAGCTCACTACAGAAGTGGAGGCTCCACTACTTCAAGAAGAATACCCTATGTTGCCGCCACCAAGCATAGAAGAGGTTGAGAAGGCTATAGGCCGGCTTAAACAGAACAAAGCCCCGGGAGCCGATGGCATACCAGCCGAATTATTCCATCACGGCGGGCCAGCCTTACGTCAAGCAATTCATGATATTATAGTACACGTATGGGAGCAGGAAGAAATGCCAGAAGACTGGCGAAAAGGTTTAATATGCTCCATGCATAAGAAGGGAGATGTCACAACGTGCAGCAATTATAGAGGTATCACGTTGTTGAGTACCGCCTATAAGATACTCTCCTCTATCCTACAAGACCGGATAACCCCATACGCTAAAACCGTTATCGGACAATATCAGTGTGGTTTCATTCCAGGCAAATCAACAACTGATCAGATATTTACCCTTAGGCAGGCGATGGAAAAATGTCTAGAATTTAACATCCCAACATACCATCTGTTTATAGACTTTAAGGCCGCCTATGATAGCATAGCCAGGGTAGAACTTTACAAAGCCATGAGAGAATTCGGCATCCCAAATAAATTGACACGACTATGTAGGTTGACCATGACCAACGTAACAAGCCAAGTAAAAATAGCCGGATTGCTATCCAGACCAATCAACATCTTTAATGGACTCCGACAAGGGGACGGTTTGGCCTGCCTCCTCTTCAACCTGGCGTTGGAGAAAGCAATCCGTGACTCTGGCACGGCAACAAGAGGGACCATCGTCAACAGGTCCAGCCAGTTACTGGCTTACGCAGACGACATCGACATCATCGGAAGAACCGCACAAGCTCTACACGACTCCTTCATCCAGATCGAGCAGGCGGCACAAAATCTGGGGCTGCACATTAGTGAAGGTAAAACAAAGTACATGGTGGCGTCGAATGCGAGAGGAACAGTTGGTCAAACAATCAAGGTTGCGGAGCACGAATTTGAAGTGGTGCAGTCCTTTAAATACCTTGGGTCAATAGTAGCAGCCGATAACAATATAGAAGAAGAAATACGCGGGCGGCTTCTCAAATCCAACAGAGCCTACTATAGTCTGTCAAAGCTCTTCAAATCCAGAAATCTCACCATAACTTCAAAACTGCTGCTGTACAGGACCATGGTCCTGCCAGTACTCACATATGGATCCGAGACTTGGGTGCTTAGCAAAAGGCACTCCGACCTCTTAGCTGCGTTCGAGAGAAAAGTCTTAGTGAGAATTGTTGGCCCCGTATGTGAGGAAGGACGATTCCGGAGACGGTACAATCATGAACTGTACGCAATCTACCTTGAAGCAGATATCGTGACAAAAATTAAGCTCGGTAGACTCCGGTGGGCAGGGCACCTAGGTCGCATGAGCGAAGAGGAACCTGCTCGGAAAGTTCTTTGTGGTACATTCTATGGTAGACGACAGCGTGGTAGACCATGCTTGCGCTGGAGAGATGGCGTAGACCAGGACGCCCGAAGCCTTGGGGTGCGCAACTGGATGGCGTAGGCCACCGGGATAGGTGGAGAGACTTGTTGAAAGAGGCCAGGACCGGAACCCGGTTGTCGAGCCGATGATGATGATGATAATCACGTTTGGCAGGTAGCTCCCCGCTGAGAGGACCTGCCGATACCGCATTTGAAAGCGGATACTCCTTACGGCACTAGGTCGAACGGTCTCGTTCTTTGAAGTCGGCGCACAAGGTTTGTCTCATCAATTGTTAATTGTTAGTCGAATAATTCTATTGCTATGGTTATTTAAGTGAGCTCGTAGCTTCACAGCGAAAACTGCTATTTCATCTTCAGCAGTTGGTAATCGTAAGTCTCTGTGTAAACCACTGTTTCTAATGTACCACGGAGCATTAACGATTTCTCTGAGAACTTTGCTCCGATAAGATTGTAATATTTGTCTATTGCTTGGTTTAGTACAACCCCAAAGTTGTATACCGAACGTCCATACTGGTTTTATCACTTGCTTATAGATAAGCAATTTATAGTAGATGCTGAGTTGGCAGTATGTATTATTTATATTCAAGTTGATCTCGTTTCTTTTTAACGTGAGGTTTCCATTTAAGCTTAGCATCTAGTGTCATTCCTAGGTACTTTACTTCATTAGCATAATGGTATTTGCACCGAATTAATGTTAGTGGGCAGATTGGTAATTTTTTTGTAAGTAAAATTAATATGTGTTGATTTGAACTCATTAAGAACAATTCGCCATTTCTTAGTCCATACCGAAATTTTATCTAGAGCTCGATGGAGCTTCTCGGTTGCAGATTCAACCGATTTAGATATTGCAAGTATAGCCGTATCGTCTGCAAAAGTACCTACTCGTATTATGGTATCTTCTTCTTGAGGAATATCGCTAGTGTATATAGTACGAAAAGAATCGGACCGAGAACACTTCCCTGGGGAACACCAGCATTGATTTGCTTAAAGTCCGAATATTCCCTCCCAAGCTTAACTTCGAGGAAGGACTCAAGTATGTAATATATTTGATCCGGAAAGACCTGTCGCAGTTTAAACTTAAGACCATCATGCCAGACCTTGTCGAAGGCTTGAGAGACACCTAGAAATGCGCTTGAACATTCTTATTTTCCCTTTAGAGATTTCTCAATTTCATTGGTTATTCTGTACACCTGATCGATTGTTGAGTGGCTTTTCCGGAAACAAAATTGATGGTCAGGAAAGAGCCGCTTTTCTTCGATAATAGGAAGTAGTTGCTTTAATAAGATTTTTTCAAATACCTTGGAGATCAGTGGCAAGAGGGAAATCGTTCTTTTCGTTAGGAGACTTTCCCGGTTTTGGAACCATTAAAACTTCTGCGACTTTCCATTGGCGTGGAGCGTATGAAAGCCTTAACGCCGCATTCATAAGGTGCTGAAGTTTAATTGCTGCTTTTCTAGGTAGCTCTTTAAGCACGCAAGCATTTATTAGGTCATACCCAGGAGCTTTATTATTTTCAAGATTTTTAATAGCTTGATAAGCTTGAAAGTTTTCAGGTGACCATTGGATATCACCATGTTCATTTATCAACGCCTGACCGTGAAGAGGTTTAAAAGTTTCCTCTTGATGTTCAGCAAATACTCGGCTTTTTCTCTATCGGACTTAGCTCATCCACCATTATTTTGTCTGATGGGTGCTGAATGTATTTGCGACTTTTTAACATCTTTTATAGCTTTCCGCAATGAACAGTTCGTATTTGTATCTACAGTCAGACCTTCAAGATAGGTAGAAATCCTCCGATTTTTTGTGTCGCGGATAACATATTTGAGTTCATTCGAGAGGCGGTTGAAGATGGTTTTGTTTTGAGGTGCTCGCGCTTGATGCCATCTTTTTCGCGAGGCAGATCTTTTATTTCCGGTGGAATTGTATCTGTGCTTCTATTTGGATCTCTAAAGTTTTGTGGAGTGTTTTTCCTTGCAGCGTCTTGTATGACTTAAATAAATACATCGACTTCATCTTCTAGCTCTAAAGGTGTTTTCAAAGATATATTAAGCGCAATATTGTCTTCGCATTGTTCTCTGAATTTATCCCAGTTAGTTCTGTTGTTACATAAAAATGGAGCGCTTTCCTTTTTGACTAGCTTTCCACTTACTGTCAACATGACTGGTGAATGATCGGTGGAAAGGTCAAAGATTTCCTCGATTTTCGTGTAAATTTTATCTAGTCCTTTTTAGATAAAGAAATCCACAAGGTCAGTTGGCCAGTATGTTAGTTTACCTGTCGAGAAAAAATCAACACATGATGCCATACAAGCTTTCAAAAGCTGCCTACATTTAGTTGAGGTGTACCTTGATCCCCAGAAAGTGTGTTTCGAATTGAAGTTGCCACTAATGATAAATTTCGGCCCGAGAACTTCAAATAGATCTATAAAGTCGTTTTTCGCAATTTTACTTCTAGGAGGACAGTAGATTGACGCAACACTATAGTACGAATTTCTAAATTTAACAGTTACTGAACTTATTTGCATTGTATCGATCTCAATTATAGTTCTAATTGAATGTGCGATAGTATCTTTAATAAATAGAGAGGATCCGCCTCTTGCTCTGTCAGATGGATGGAATGCATGATAAGCACAGAATCCTTTAATTTTTACATCGCAGTCTTTTTTTAAATGAGTTTCGGTAATCAAGCATATGTCATTTTTTTCATTTTGTAGAAGTATTTCTAGGTCATCAATTTTTGATAATAATTCATTCGCATTCCATGTAAAAATTTAAAACAGCTCATCCATTTTCATAATTGAAGGGTTGTAAGTCTAAAGGGTCTAAGTATCATTTTTATAATTTAGAGAAATAGGCACTTGAATCCATTTTGATATTATAAGGCTTAGATTATATTTTGATAAAAATATTGACTTTTGATTTTTTGGCACTAAGACCCTTTAGACTTATAACCCTTCAATTTATTCTGGGATGTATGAGTCTTAGGCTCAAGCATGCTTAATTTTTCAAATATAAGTTTATTCGTCCTGCTTTGCTCTTCAAGTCTGGCAAGAATCAAAGAAATCACTTGGGAAACTGGGTCTGGTATATTTTATTTGTACCTTGTTCCTGGTTTTGTGACTCCACTTTGGCATACGTTTTCGTATCACTTGGTTTGGATTTTTCTTTTTATATCTTTAGTTTTCTTGGGTTTCGTGTTTTCATTAATAGACTTACTGGCACTTTTATCAATTAAATTTATTTACCTTTTTTGAACTTCTTTAGCAACTTCGCATCCTCGATAGTTTGCAGGATGGTTTTCCTTGCAGTTGACACACGTTGCTGGAGATTGCTCGTCAAGACCGGCATTCGTCTGATGAATGTTTCCCCGCACATTTGACGCAACGAGGATCTTTCCGACAGAAGGTTTGCGTGTGATTAAAACCTTGACAATCAACGCTTACATATATTGGGGAATCAATCGAGTGCTTTTCCGCACAGAGGTTCTATTTTAATTACCATATTCAGTATTGTTTTAATGTTATAAATTCTCTCAAGATTTTCTGCTTTGTCAAAGCTTAGCATAAAAAGAGGAAGTCCACGCCTGACATACTCATTTTTATTCTTTTGCGATTTTTGTTTCTCTTTCTTGATAATGTTTGTTGCATCCAGAATCTTAAAGCCTTTTTCTTTAAGGTCATTCATAACGTCCTCTTTTGTACACGAAGGATGAAGACCACTAGCTGCAACACGTATTGGCCTATCTGATTTATTAGAGAACGTATACCATTTGATATTTTCGGTATTTAATTTCTTAGACAGTGTCCGGTGGCCATCAGAATCATTTACATTGATTTTCCACCTAACCTTAAAATTCGTTTGATACGTTTCTTTCAGAATTGATAAGAATTTACTATAGTCCGATTGATCAACGATGTTAATCAGTGGTGGAGGACTTATCTTAACTGGTGGTTTCTTCCCATGAGGTTGTCTCGTTTTAACTTTGTGCTGGATGACCTCAGGAGAGGAGCCAGCCTTAGGTTTTTTGGTAGGTCTTCTCTGTATTCCTTCCGTTACACGCGCTAGCTCTTCTTCGTCAGTTTTATATTGGGAAATATGAAAAAATAAACCAAAAAGATACATATTTCAATCGCAAGTAACAAGGTCCTGTCAAATTATACTCATATTATACAAAAAGAAATTCAAAAAAGCTCTTAAAAATTCAATGCTTTATTACAGACGCCACAAGTTTCCTTAGTATGAAACAATATTGACTTTAAAGTACAAATTTAGCTTAACTCAAATCAGCATATGTCAAAATGGCAAATAATCCGAATAACCCTACTCCATACACTTTGAACATACTCCGATATAATGAATTTGTTTGTTTTATAGCCAACATGCATGTCAATATTGGTAGAGTCTGGAATCAGATTTGAATGATTTATTTCTGAGACTTTTTGAACTCGCATATAAAAGGCGTTCACATTTTAATCAAACCAGGTAGTTTTATGGAGACGGTGTAGATTTTGGTTCTGTTTTTACTTTTTTCTGATTTCCGAAGAGATACATTTTTAAAAATGAATATTTCACAGTACATTTGTTGGGGGGTAGTGGCTGTTATGTTGGTTGTTTTTGCTGAACAGGCGCATGGAAATACATCGGAGTCTTTAAAAGAGTTGGCTGAAATTGAAAAACTCATGACCAGTTCGACGTTCCGGCAGAAAGGGCAAGCAATCATCATGGCAGGTACAGATAGAGATAGCTTAAATGCCAGAGCTTGTATTGAAGCTATCCGAAAGGAAGTCCGAAAATTCCCGTTGAATTCAGTTTCCCCGTTAGCAGTAAACGCATCTATCAATGGAGTTCTCGATGCAGTACCGCTTGTATATGCGGTTGTGACTCAAGCCAATAAAGCAATTGATATTGCTGCGAATCTGTTTAAGGATCAAGATATTGATGGAGCGTCTGCTGCTATAAAAAAAGGACACACAGTTGACAGAGAATTGATCTTCATTGCCGGAGTACCAGTTGAGGATGCACAAGGATTTGCCTTGGCCCTTGTTGGTGGCTTAGCAGTACCGGGATTCAAGAATACACTTGTTTCTATCCAAAAAGCAGGAAATGCAGCATATGAAGTCCTCGCGATCGCTGATGAAGTAGCGACAAAAGGAATAAAGATCGGTGGAGGTGCTGCCGAAGAGGCATTCAAATCTGCCCGAAACGTTATATCAACTGGTTCACAGGTAGCATACCACCATTTTAAGAAGGCCGCAACACATGCCTTAGAGGGACTACAAAATGCTGCTTCACAGGGAAACAACCAACTCGATGTTGTAACAGGAATTATAGATAGTTTGAAGACAGAAATTGTTACTTACGATCAGGCAGCTTTGGCCGCCATTGACAAGCTCAATAAAGGTTTAAAATCGGCGGTAATTGTTTTGACAAAGAAATCAGCAATTGATGCTGCCAATGTTATGTTTGAAGGGCTTAAGTCGACAATTGTGGAAACTGCAGATGCGCTGTCCATTGCAAAGAAGGCACTTGAGGAGGCTGGAAAACTAGCAAGCCAAGATCCCGAGGCTGCAATCAATGTTGTTCGGAAGGGAATTAAAGCCTCTCAAGATGTAATAATGACAGCAGCGGCTGGTGGATACTTAGGACTGGGAGCTGCTGGACAAATTGCTGGCAAGGAAGCAGTTGAAAATCTTGTCCCTTCCGTTATTGACATTGAGTATGGGAGAGTAACGTCGTATGAGGATTTGGCACTTGCAGAAAGAACCGCTATTGTTGGAATTCGAGCTGGTGAATCAGGTACAGCACAAGGAATTTCTTCTGCCATGCAAATGTGTGATACTGCTGGATTGACACTTTACCAGGATTTCGCTGAAGCTGGTCAAATGGGATTCAAAGCTTTGCAAAATATTTAAAATGTGATTGCCAAGATCATGACCATCAAGGCAATGAAAATATTTTGTTTTTGTTTTTGAGCATTAGAATATTTTAAAACAGTTGTAACACATTTTGTAAAAACAACAATAAAAACTAAATTGTATTCCAACGATTCTTGAATTATTTAGATTAAGTTTCAGAAATCAATATTTCAGTTAAACACTAAGCCCCGTTTGCTGATATGAAAATTAAATAATTATGTTGACCACAAGCGCTGTATGTTCAACTTAAATATTTAAGTCAATGAAGATAGAAATTAATTTCTGTTTAAGTGGAGTGATTGAATTAAATTCAATTAAAAGCTCAAGTGACCTCAACTCCAAGGTGCGGTACGACAGTGGGCTCATCAGTTAGATGCTGCCGTACCCTTCTAAGACGCAAATATTGGTCGATGTTTACGGACTCTTATAAAATTTACAGCTTTAATAGACTGTAGTACCTGGGCGAAACGCACCTTGGAGTTGAGGTCACTTGAGCTTTTAATTGAATTTAAATATTTAAGTTTCGGTCCAACAACAATGCAAAGACTATAAACGAATGCATATAAAGTTAAAGAATACAAAACCTTCAAAGATTAGGTTAGGTTAGGTTAATGGGCTGAGAGTTGGTCTTGTTACCCTCACACTTAAAGAAATGTAGATCCGTTCTTATATTCCAGGGATTGTGACTCCCATGTATTGAAACCTATGATAATCCTATATGCTGTGTCATTCAAGCCCTTTGATAAGTTTCTGCAAGGTATAGCCTTAAATTTCGGGGGTGCTTCTAGGTCATTTAAGAAATGTCTGTCGTCACATAATCAGCTGGTTCAGGTGAGGTAGACGCTTTTTAAGGCGTGATCCTTTCGCTTATCCCCATTTCATAAATCATCCCTCCACCAAACCCGTAGGAGCATGTGTCTTCTTGCAACTTTTGTTAGATGAGTTTGATAGGTTAGTAGTTGGTGTATAATGTTCGTTTTTGTTTTTGGTCAGGATTACTGAATAAGTCGGGGCTGTTTCTTTCCTCAAGAGGATTTTTTACCAATCTTAGGGCGAGGTGCTCATTCTCCGTTTGTTGCTGCTCCTGCAAAAGCATGTGCATCTTTCACTTGTTTTCGGTCGTTCTAGGTATCATTGTCGTCCGAGACCCTTTTTATGTCTGTTGACTGTGGTTGATAGAGCTTAGGAATTTTCAAGCTATTTGGTAGCATAAATAAATTTTAATATGTTTTTGCCTAAAATGTCGGAGAGTTCCTTCAAGTCCTTGAATAAGTGTATAGTGTCTCCCTATAGGAGCCTGTTTCTCAGATGATATAGCGCAGGGTAGTGGCACAGGTAGTGAGGAGTATCCTCATGTATCTCCTCGTCAACGCATCCTCCGATTTGTCGTCCATACTGAGTTTCATATATTTCTTATGTTAAAAAAAAAAAAAAAAAAAAAAAAAAAAGAAGCCATTTGGTTGTGACCGGTTGTGATTGTGATGTTCACGAGAAGAGAAAGAGACTATTTACTCTGTTGGATGATAATGTCGGTCTTTTGCTTACTTAATCTAGGCCATAGTTTTCTGGTAATAAGATAGGTAGCGAGCAAGTTCCATCTCTTGTTTGTTGTAGCCAGAACTTTGCATTTGATTACCTGTTTAAGATTAGAGGGTGCGACCCGAACTTTTGTGTTTGTTTTGTCTGATAAAAATAAAGTGTTGATCCAATTCTTACCAGCTCATCAACGCTTTCATTACCTGGGATACAACTTTAACCATGAACACAATAGAGCCTTATGTTGTGCTGTGTAGCAAGCTCTTTGCAACAGCAATTTGCAAGCTTGGATTTAATTTCAATAATAGGAATTGCTTTTATTTCCGCTTGGCTAGTAGTGAAAAAGGTGATATCAGCTTGTCGTGTTGCCATAATTGAGACTTGAGTAGCAGTTTTCGTCAGTGCCAGGACCTCAGCTTGAAAGACACTGCTGTAATCAGGAAGTCTGAACGAGCTGTGTAGTCCAAGAGTTGCTGAAAAGAACCCTGTACCAACACCAGTATTCATCTTGGAACCGTCGTGGGCCGGTGTATGTATATTGCTAACATCGATTCGCAGGTTGACGGCTCGTTGATTTGCCAGTTTTCTCTCTTAGGAAAATCGGTCGTGAACGGGTTGGAAAAGTTTAAGCAGACGTGTATATGCCATATGACACTATGTCTCAATTATACCAATTTGGCCATTTGCTGCGGCTGTCGCGAGTGCGCCCTAACAAAGCCAAAAAGTATTCAAAAAGAATATAATAAAACAAACAAAAAAAATTACTAAATCATTGGCATCAACGTCACACCAGCTAACGGCGCGCTCTCTCGATCACCATCTCCCACTTATCCACTTGCCTTGAAGTAATTGTCGCATGTCTCTTGTGAAGCTTATCGCATGATTTTTTTAATGGACAGTTAAGTGACATCTGATGTATAGTTTAGCTGTTTGCGACCTACATTTCACGGTTGAATTTAGATCGTCAGAGTTGTGTTTTGGGTGTTTGTGATTTTTTGGAATGGTAAGTGATTTTTGTGTTGTGTTTCCCAATAGTCGTGGGCTAGGAAGGAATTTCTTTGACGTGTACGGCCGTTCTTTTAAGTACAAACCAGCTGTTTTGGTATTAGGTGAAACACAGGTTGGCGAAAATACTGATCTTTCAGAATTTTGCCTGCCTGGCTATAACCTATTGCCTTTACACATTCGCCATCACGGCCTTTTAGTTTAAGTGAGATATGATGTTGCTTGCCAGAGTCTTCCTCAATACGGACATTGTTCTAGAACGAACTTTAACTCCTTGTGGCTTAAATTTAATGTCCGCAAGCACATCATCCATTATTGTTTCATTTATAGGAGTCCGAATCTAGACTTTTTAACTGGTCACTATGTTTCCTCGATAGTGACGTTGATGCCATTGCTGATATGATAACAGAAGTGATTTTTCTTGGGATGCGTACTTTAATTCCTTACAGAATTAAGAGTATAAAGTCGAAAGAAAAGTCTTGGTTGATGGGTTCACTAGTCAAGTTTTTAAAACCTTTCGAATTGAGCATAAAAAAAAACTAGCCAAGTAAGCCCATCAAATTTTAGTCAGTAATAAAATTTCTCTATTACGAGTAGATTGTGTAGCTGTTTCAATATTATTCTACTGTAAATATCCGGTATTAAACATTCATGAAGTAAGAACTTGGCGTACTTTTAGATCTCAGTACTTTTCACGGCTGACTTGTTACACAAAGGTTTTTGTATAGAAGAACTTGGCTCGTTTTGTAACATTTATGTTTTTGGTCTGATCTCACTCCTTTTTGCAAAGATTTTAATATATTGCTATGTCCAAATCTCGAAAGATACGGAAAGATAGAAGGGTGGACTCTACCTTCTAAAATCAACTTAGTTTATAGCTTCCTATTTCTTTTGGTATATTTTCTTTTTATTGGTTGTTTTGATTATCGCTTTAATTGTTCCTTCTTGTCCTGGCAAGATACCTAACACTAACAAACCTACCATAATTACAGCAATTGGAAATGCTCCATACAAATTAAACATTTTCTCAGAAAGTGGGCGGATACCACGCCCCCTGAATGGAAAATCTCAATTTTTATTTTTGGTCCTTCATATGCAATTTGAGCCCTACCGTTCTACTAAATTTCATTGTTCTACTGCAATCGGAAGTGTGCCATATATAATTAACATTAGTTCTGAGGAAGTGGGCGGATACCACGCCCCTGAATGGAAAACCGCTAATTTTATATTTTTTTCTTTGAATGCAATTTAAGCCCTACCACTTTACCAAACTTCATCGTTTTACAGCAGTCGGAAGTGCTGCATTCAACCAACACCGATTCGGAGAAAGTGGGCGGATACCACGCCCCACTGAATGGAAAACTTCAAATTTTCGATTTTTTCCTCTGCTTGCATGACAAGGCCTACCGGTGTGCAAAATTACAAGATTCTACGATGTCGGTAAGTGCTCCATAATTTTGATGATATGTCAGTCAGTCAGTCAGTTACGGTTTTTGTGATTTTTGAGGCCTTATATCTCAGGAACCGCTTATTGTAGAAAATTGAAATTCAGTGAGGCGCCTGTGCCTGACTAGCGTAGCATATATTCGGAACTTTAGGTTTCTGACTTAATTGGTACTGAAGATAGGAAGGGGTCAAAAATCGCCTGAGTTTGTTCCTGTAAAAAGGGTGTAGTGCCAGAACTTGGCTGGGCACTACCGTGCCCTTTGAAATAAACAAATCCGCTGGTCCTAATAGTATACCCTCCATTCTTTTAAAGAGGTGTTCTTCATCGCTGCCAAAACCATTGCGTAAGCTTTTCTATCGCTCCTACTGTTCTGGAATCTTCCCTAGAAGATGAAAAACACAATTTGTCCAACCTGTTCCTAAAAAAGGTGACTTTTCCTCCCCCTCGTTCTATCGACCAATCGGACTTACGTCTCTTCTTTCCAAGGTCATGGAATCGCTGCTGATAAGTCATCAGCTCAAGAAATATCTCGAAGATTGAAGGCTTTTTAATGACCGGCAATTCGGCTTTCGCAGCAATCGTTCCACTGGTGGCCTGTTGGTATATCTCACCAAAGAGTGGAACAGATCTTTACATTGTTTTGGAGAAAGTAAGATCATTGTATTGCACTTGATATTTCTGAGGCATTTGATAGAGTTTGGCACCAGGCTCTCGTTGTATTGCCATTTTCCTTAAATGACACTTCCAGCGAAGAAACTGAAAAGCTCTCAGTACTCGGTATGTGTGTTAACGACGATCTTCGTTGAAATGATCATATTCTCGAGACACCGCCAAAAATGCTGCTAAATGCTTAGGATGTAAGAAATTTTTCATCTCTTCTGATCTGGCTACAATTTATAGGGTGTTTATACATTCAAGACTCGAGTATAACTCACACCTTTGGGCAGGTGCAGCACAATTTTCTCTCCATTTATTGAATAGAATCCACAACAGAGCGTTAAAACTGATTGGAAACAGAGCTATTATGGATTCTTTCCTATCTCTTGAACACCGTCGGAATGTTTCATGATTTCCTTGTTTTATCCCTTCTTTCACAAACAATGCACACTCAAAGTTCCAGTTGCATTCCTCCCCTTTATCAATTCACCCGTGATACCCGCTTCGCTAGGAATGTTCATCAGTTCACCCTTGAGCCTAAATTTTATCGTACCGTCCAGTGGCGTAGCGTGGGTTTTTGCCGCCCGGGGCAGAGCCAATTTTGCCGCCCCTAGCAATTTTTTTCTGGGCCTTTTATTTTGTTTGCTGTTTAAAAAAACATCAAAGTGAAACAGCTACTTAACTTACCTTGTTATAATTTAATTTTTCACAACAATTTCACAACAGCCCATCAAAATTAAAGTGTTCAAAACTGGTTTTATCTTTTAAAATCTGAAATTGATTTGACACCAACGCGTGTACACCGTCTGATTTATTATTTAAAAATTGTTTTTATATTAGGTATATGTAGGTATGTACATTTATGTACATATATAAAATTTTGAAAATATTAAAAAAATAGGTATGCCATTTTTTAGGACTTATTAACTGCGGAGTTAAAAATTAATTTTGAAAAAAAAATTATCCACCCATTTTTGAAATATTGAATTATAAAAAAATAATTTTAATTGTTTTTCAATCCAAAATTTGAGTTTTTGAAAATTTTGATATGCAATATTATTCAAACAGGAGCTCTAGTTTTAAAAAAAAATAAATTAAAATCGTTTGAGCAAATTGTCAGCAAGCGAAAAGGCAGATAAAAAGGAGATAAAGGATTCCCTCTTTGAATTGTGGGGAGAGAAGGAGAGAAGATAAATTACATCCGAGGAAGCAGGAAAAATGGACAGATTTATACAGAAATAGCTGCGGCTTTTAAAGGAATGTCCATTGCTGATAAAATTTAAATCATTGACGAACGTCTTAAAGAAATAGTAGAAAAACTAAATGAAATGGGTGCCGACAATAATAACATTCTAAAAGAATAGATATATTGAATCAGCTAAGGAATTTCATAGAGGTATATTTTAATATTTAAATAAATGAAAAAAATAAAAATATGTTTTTGTTTACCTAAATGAAAACTAATAGCATTCCGTATGTTTGTTGCTGTTGAATTAAAGACTCATATGTTTATATTAGAGCCTACGTTTTTGAACGTGTATTTAAGAAACACGTGTACACGGAATCCGTGTAGGAAATATATACCAACTTCACATCCGTGTTCTTAAAACACGTGTAATTATTCACTTTATTATCCGTGTAAACGAATCCTTAGTACACTGATGAGTCTGAAATTATAATTGGTCTTTGATTTGCTATTTTATCTCACATTTGATACGTAATTAGTAATAATTGAACAACGTACAACGAGTAATACCTAAACCGTTATCAAGTGCAAAACACCAGCAACTTGTTTAAATTATTTCCGTTATTTTTGCATTGTGCAAAATTATTGTTTGTCAATAGTCACCCGTTATACCTAAGCAGAATAGCAGAACTATCAAAAAAGTGTTTAGCAATACCAGCTAGCTCAGAGCGGTCCTTTTCTACAGCGGGAAACATTGTTACCGCAAAAAGGAATTGCCTTTTACCTGAAAACGTTAATACTTTAGTTTTCTTGTATCAAAATAGAGGACTTATTGAATAAATTTTTTTCTTAATAATTTGTTAAGAACTATAATTATGTTCGTTTTAATTGCATTTTTATATTCTAGAAATGGTAACGAATATTTTAGTAACACGTATAATTAAATGCACGGATGCACGTGTATTTAATTATACGTGTAATTAAAATAACACGTGTAATTATAATTACACGGATTCAAATCCTGGTCCAATAATTACACGTGTATCCGTGTATTTCATTATCCGTGTAATAGAGAGCTCTAGTTTATATGCTTTGTATGTTCTGGATGTTCTCATTCCAAATTTTTTGTTAGAAATAACAAAAATACAATTGATGTTTATATGTATATGTGATCATTATTTTCATTAAATTGTGTAGAACAGTAGAACACAACATGCTTTTAAAATTAAAGACGTGTTGTCAATATGGTTGTCAAGGCCTTTTCCGAAATCTTGCTTTTTAAATGCCCGGAAAAGTTTTCTACATCTCGACGACATTTTAACAACGCGTAATTAAATTTTTTTCTTCAGACGATTGATAAGTTGAGAAAGGATATGGCTTCATTAGGTATCTGAAAATCTTAGCACATTTATATGTACATCATCATATAATAAAACGGCAAACATGTTTTTTGTGGTACACTTTACGGGGCCCACAAAAACCGAACGGGCATAAATTACATATTAAACGAAAGCATAGATGTGCAGAATTCCAAAATTATTTAAATATACTACACTGAAATTGCTTAAGACAATAAATAAAAATTGCAAAAAAATGCCCGGAAAACAAAAACAATTAGAAATGTCAAATCGACTGACACATTATTAGAACACATAAAATGTCAAAGAATATGAAAAATGAAAGGATTCAGCGAAAATCCAAAGCCAGAACCCGAAACATTAAGGTAGATTCACATTACATAAATCCGCCAACACGATAAAAGTTGATGAACATATTGTTGAATGTGAACCCCCACTTAGTGAAGAAATATTATCAATATAAATATTAGGCATGTGTTTTTTTAGTAGTTGAGCTCTTACAATAATATTTTGAAACATTAAGCGTTAACTACAATCGCCACTTTTTGCAAAAAGTGAAAAAGAATACACACATTCACTAGCGACAACTGTTGGTGAAAAGAGCGTATGATTTACACCATACAATTTCAGATCAGACATCTATCGGTGATTTTCTGAAAAAATGTATTCCTTGTAATAGTGTTTTTAAAAAGTGAAAAAGTAAAAAGGTAGAACCATTTAAACCAATTTATTCAATGTGTTAGTGTTTTCAAAAAGTGAAACATTTACTTTTTGGTTTTTTGGGATGAGAGATAAAAGTTTAAATTGAGTTGGAAAAGGAGAGTAAATTTTTTTTTAAATTTTCACTTTTCAAGCTCATTGCAGTTATGGCTTTACAATAATAGGGGTATTCATGCAAAAGTGTAAGCTCTGTGTATTTGTATAAGTCAATTATTTTCAAAACTTATTTACATTTGTCTGCATTTGAATTTTAAATATTTGCGAAAAAAGAGAATACAAAATACTCGAAATGTGCAGACGTGAGACGTCGTCGCGTCGTCAAAAATGCGGACGAACATGACTTTCTATACTAATTTAAATCTCCTTGGCTGAATGCGTTCCATGGGCTCAAACCTACCTCATTTTCGGAACACTTCCATTTATGTCATTTTTTGTTGACAATAAACAGCTGGCCGATCGATGTGCAAACAAAAAAAAGTTTTACAAAAGTAAATTGAATTTATGTTTTTGAAGTTAGCTATATTTCTTTAGGCGCGTTATTAAAAAATGATGAGTGAAATTAAAAAAAAAAATTCACATGTAACACAAAATTCACAGGTTGACGTCACTGCAACGACGTGGGTTCGAGTCCCAATAGAATGATAAATATTCTTTTTATTGCCGCGATATGAAAAAATGATGAGTGAAAGTTTTAGATGTAACACGAAATTCACAGGTTGACGTCACTCCGGCGACGACGTTGGTTCGATTCCAATATTATGGCCATAACAACAGCTGAAGGACAATGACATGAAAGAATCGAAAAAAAATTGTTAGTGTGTCAAAAATGTGTATAGGTTTGAAAGTTTGTTTACCATTAACTGTTTTCCTTTGGACTCCAGGATTGAGTGCTCAGTAGGTATGTACTTCTCATTGCATTCAACAATTAAAAAAAATCATGAATTCTCTGTCTTTTATTAAATGATAATGAATTAAATAAATAAATTGGCACTCGAAATTCGAGAGCTGGGTCGGCTAGTATAAGGAAATCTGTAACTTTATAGTACACATTATTATTGAGTATACACAAAAGATCTTTACAATTTGCATTATTATATAGTGTGATGGGCTACAAGAATCTTGCAAAAATTCCTCACTTTTACTATCAAAAATTAAAAATAATAGGCATAATGAAAGAAACGTGAAACGAAATCCTGATTCTGTTCAGTGCGAAGTGCGAACGCTTCAACAAGATTTCGTAATCTTGTTGCTGAAATCCGAGATTTTAATTCGGTGTGAAAAGCCTATTAGCCCTTATAACTGATTTGAAACTGACGAAACATCAATAAAAGCAACTTCAAAGAAGCGCAAAAGAAAGAAATGCTAACATTTACCCAGCCTACAATAATATTTTAGAAATAAAAAAGGAGTGTTACCCAATAAGTAACTAACAATAAGACCATAACCGAAACCGTATGTAAAGTCAAACTACAGCCGTTGTTAGACGTGACACTACAACGTTTGTCTGCCGCACACTTTGATACTTTCGAAAATCAGTTACAAGACAGTGATACTTTAGAATTAATGTGGGGGGCACTCACGTTATAAGCAAAACTTTTTAATAAATCCTGAGGCTAGAGATACTGATATTGTACTAACATGCATAGTACCTTTAGAAATAAGAAAAATTGGTTCTTGTCCTCAAAATATCTGGATGAATTCAAGAACATCATCTACAAAGGAAATATTGAGACAATAACAAGGGAGTTCAACCATATGGAAGCCGAAATAAATTGTCTAGAAGTCACAAGGGTATCATTTACGGATAAAACTGTTTCAGTAAATGATACTTTCTTCAAAACAATGGTAGATGGCAAAAAATGCAATACTGTTATGGAGAACAGGGCTAGTTCAGTTTGCTGTGTATGCAAGGTATCTCCTAATAGTCCAGGAAAAATAGACAAAAAAATGCCAAAGAAAGGAAAAAATTAGATCCTGGCTCAAAATTGGCACGATCATTGGTAATTGTGCTCTTAATAAAATGAGGGAGTTCCTCACCGATCCGATGACCGCTACGTAAGTTATTCAAGGTCAAAGGTCACGAAATGGGTTTTCTTAAATTTACTCAAAAACGGTTTGTTTTAGAAAAAAAAATTGTTCCACAAATATGTTGCTGAGGCAATTTCCAACAAAAATGGTTTTAAGAGTTTTGTCCGTAGCATTTACCGTTAAAAAGTTATAGCACTTTAAAGAATCGTAAGTATCGCCATACTTCGCATTTTCTCCCACATTACTGATAATTACTTAAAACCAGTTTATTTTAGAGAAACATTTTGTAGTACAAACTTGTAGACGAGGAAATTTTCACAAAAACGGTTTTAGAATTTTGTTCATTGCAAGTACCGTTAAAAAGTTATAGCAGAGAAGTTCGTCGCACTATTAATCATGTTTCGGCATCCTCATTTCGAAAGACCATTTTGACATACGCTAAGAAGCGTGGTGACGATGCTCGTTTAGCTATTGTGAAGGACTTGATTGCAGTTAAAGCCAGCTATCACAAAAATTGTTGCACATTCGACAAAAGATAATATCGATGCATTAAGATATTCCACATTTGTCCGACTGACTAGGCTCAACAAGGCTGTACAATTATCTTCCCTTCCTCCAACATCTGCTGCTGCTCAACAACACCTTTTTAGAGTGTACTATCAAGTTCAAGCTTGGTTGGGAAGAGATAATATTAATCCGGAAAGCTGGGGATGGGCATTAAGAAATAATGTTTTGGAGCCTATAACCACTCCGCTTCAACCCACACCGGATGAACTTCTTACAACAATATTTTGTAACTGTAGTAAAGGTTGCGGTTCTAATTGTGGTTGTCGAAAAGCGGGATTAGTTTGTGGTCAATGTCATGGAAAGTCATGTACAAACTCAGTTCAAATTGATCCATATGCTGAGGACGCTAACGACGAATCATTACTTAACATGCCTTTGCCAGATGTTAATTAATAATTTCAACTAAATTTTGTTTGCTAAAGACAGTGGAATAGGCCTACGGGGGATACCACATAAAAAAACGCACCCTGGCACTTGACTTCTGAGGTGGTGTGGAAGAATGTGCAAAATAGGGCTACTTTTTGCGATACTTACGATTCTATAAATTGCTATAACTTCTTAACGGCACGTGCTAGGAACAAAATTCTAAAACCGTTTTTGTGAAAATTTCCTCATATACAAGTTTGTACTTCAAAAGTTTTCTCTAAAACAAACTGGTTTTAAGTAATTATCAGTAATGTTGGAGAAAATGCGAAATAGGGCGATACTTACGATTCTTTAAACTGCTATAACTTTTTAACGGTAAATGCTACGGACAAAACTCTTAAAACCATTTTTGTTGAAAATTACCTCAGCAACATGTATGTAGAACAATTTTTTTCTCTAAAACAAACCCTTTTTGAGTAAATTTGAAAAAAATCCATTTTCGTGACGTTTGACCTTGAATAACTTACGTAGCGGTCATAGGATCGGTGAGGAACTCTCTCATTTTATTAAGAGCCCCATTACCAATGATCGTGTCAATTTTCAGCCAGGATATAATTTTTTCCTTGCAAAAAGCTATTATAAGGACATGAACAATCTTGAACTTTGCCTACAAAAACCACCTGATACCACTGCCTACTCATATGGCTTACAAACTCTGGGCCCGTATTACGAATTACGATTATCGTTTAAAATCCATCGTTATCGTTACGTTGCGATTACGTTTTACGATACTCGTTTTTTTTAAACGATAATCGTTTTCTCTTACGACTGCTTTTGGCACTCGTATTTCATTGCTTTGACACATGACTTTTGTAGCAGCTGCAACATATTTATTACGTTTGGTGTTTGAGTTTGGTTTTTCTGGTTGATAAATAAAAATGTAAGTAAAATAAAATAATACATAAATAAAAGTGTTGAATAAAAGTTTAATGATAGGCCATCAACACAAACGACACAAATAAATGCACTTGTTGCTTTTATGGAAAAGTATCCAGACATTGCTAAAAACTACATGCCAAACAGCCAAGCAAAAGCCAAGTCCAAAATTTTGTGGAACAATTTGTCAACAAAACTCAATTCACTTGGCCCTCCAGAAAAGACCGTCGATGGATGGAAAAATGTAAGTTCTTTATAGTTAGATTAATCTTTTTAATGCATCCTTAATTTTGTTTTTCTTGATATCAAGGTATGGAAAGATTATAAGTATAACGTGAAAAGAAAAATTCGAGATAATAAATTGCATTCCAGCGGCACAGGAGGCGGACCAAATAAACAAAAGCCTTTTTCAGACAACGAAAAAGCTGTAATAGCGATCCTTGATCTGAACGAAGCGGTCTCAGGCAACACATTAGGAATGCATTTCGGCGATCCTTCTCGCTTCCAAAAGGTCCAAGAGGAACAAATGTCTTATGACATTGTTGATGTCATTATAGATGACTTGGAAAATGTTAATAATGCTCAACAAACTAATAATGAAAATGTTAATTCTGCAGAACCAATCAACAAGGAAAATGTGGAGAATACATCAAGTCTACCAAAGCCAAAGAAAAAAAACAGGAGCAATTTACTGGAAAAACATTTTGAAATGCAGGCTGATGTACTTGTTATGTTGAATGAAAAGCTTTCATCTCTGGAAAGTACGCAGAAGGATATTCTCAAAGAGATGAAGACAATGAACAAGTGGAACAAGGAAGCCGACAGATGGAAAAGAAAAGTGTTCCAACTAAAAAAAGAAAAACTCCAGGAGCAAAAGTCACATAACAAAAATAAAACAAAGGAACGTTTGGAACTTCTATCAATAAAATCTAAGAAACTTGAACTGCAGGAAATGAAAAATGGGATTTCAACTCCAAAATATAGTTGCGCTCTAAATGAAAGTTTCAGCAGTTGCAGTTACAAGCCTTAAGTTAGTGAACTTTTTTTCAATTAATATTTATTTATTTATAAACATACAAAAGAAACCAGAAGTGATGTTAAGTTTTTTTTTATACATGAATCCATATTTAATTTAATAGTTTTAAGTACAACATTGTGATGCGAATTCAAATAATTTATTTTTATTTATAAGTTGTGTTTTATTTGATCTCTTATGGTGGCCGCTATGTTAGAGTATTGATTTTGAATACTTGCAGTCGTATCTCCTTCTTGTATCACCTCGGGATTTTCCGTAATTAAATCTTCAGGGACATTGAATTTTAAACAAATGTTATGAAGAGCAGCACAAATATTTGTTATTTGGATTGCGCGTTCTGGTGAGTAATGTAGCTGCCTTGCTCCAAGGATGCATCTAAATCTTGATTTTAAAACACCAATAGTTCTTTCAACGATGTTTCTACATTGAGAATGAACTGTATTAAACTTTTCCTTACAGCTTCCTTCCTCAGCAGATCGGTAAGGTGTCATTATCCACGGCTCAAGTGTGTACCCTGAATCGCCTATAGAAAAAGTACATATTTAAAACCATTGCAAACAAATAGAATAAAAATCTTTCTAAAAAATAGTTTGTACTCACCCAATAACCAACTTCGCTTATCACCATTGTTCCAGTTTTCAAGAAGATGTCGACGGTAGTCACTCAAACTGAAGACGAAAGAATCATGAGATGCACCTCCATACCTCGCGTCAATTGCTCTTATTGCCATTTTATAGTCACAGACCTACGGAAGGTAGACATAATGGAACTTAACACTTAAGGAAAAATTTATTTGTAAGCTGGTTGGGAAATTACAATCATTGCGTTAATGCTGTGGTCACCCTTTCGATTAAAATATAGATGCTCATTGACGGAAGGTCTTATTATTTTTATATGTGTTCCATCAACACATCCAATTATCCCTGGGAACTGATATTTTTCATAGAAGTGTTGTTTACTTTCCGACTTCTCCTCCTCAGTCATTACAAATGAAATATATTTCGGGCAAAATATTCTTTCCATAATTGGCAATGTTTTTTTCAGTGTTGCACAGACAGTTGGTTGAGCCATACCAACAACGAAATCTTGTCCAGTTCCTCGTTGATAGCTTCCTTCTGCCAGGAAGCGAAGAGTAGCACATAATTTTAAAATGTTTGGTATGTATATTGACTTTGAGCTAGGAAGATGTGGGTCCATTTCTTCCAGAACATACTTAAAAGCTTCTTTGTTTAATCGAAATAGTTTTTTAAATCTTGAAATATTGTTATTTCAGATTAGTTATGATATACATATCTGAATATAATATTTCTTCCCAATGTTTACTTACAATGCATCAGGAATACCCATTGGATCTGATGCATCCCTCAGTAATCTCCTTGAAATTGAATTGTTCCGGTTTTCCGAATCTTCGGAATCATCGTCACTACTCAAAAAAAAATCACAATGGAAAAACATTTTACTTAAATTTAGAAATCAATTGCACTTTCTTCACTTTTTTAATTTAGTTGTACTATTTTTGACAGAAATATTGAAAGAATGAAGTTGGATGCGCTTAAAAATAATAGATTTTTTGATTTTATCTGGCAATATTTTGATGCATCCATTATCGTAAACCATAATCGGTCTGTGTCATGACTATCGTTTTCTAGGGTATCGTTTTTTTGCCTTTCGTTTCGTAATTTGTAATACGGGCCCTGCATTCTCGTATAAGGTTTATGGAAGCACTGCTACATATTATATCATACAAAATTGAAAATGAAAGCTGGCAAGCTAGAGGAGCTAAAGAGAAACTAGTAGTTAAAAATAGAAAAAAAAATCCTACAAAATGAATGGGAATCTTAGTAGATTTTCCAAAACAAGGTGGAGGAAATACGAATGACGGCAACACCGCCCGAAGATTTTTTTAAGATCCAGCAAAAACCGCTGAAATAATAGGCTTAGACCCGAAACTAGTTGAAAGTTTTTCAATTGTCTTAAAGACATTAACTTCAGGTCTGAAAATTGATACGTATAAATACCGTTCTTACTGTTTGGACAGAGCAAAGTTATTTGTTTCTAAATATAATTGGTAGAAAATGCCTGTAAGTGTCCAGAAAATATTGTGGCACGGTGTTGACGTCATCAAAAGTTTTCCAATCCCTATCGGACAGCTTTCGGAAGAGGTCTTAGAAGCTCGTCAAAAAGATTACTGAACTTTTCGAAGCGGGTTTTCAAGAAAGATGTCCCAAATTGCAACAAATACTCATAGCTGGGCACCGTTAATCAAACAGTTAACTTCGTTAATCGTTAATCCGCTACTAAAAAAGTAAGCTTCGTTAAACGTTAAAGTGTTAAATTTCGGAAGAATTAACGCAAGTTAACGTTAATCGTTAATCCGTTAACATGTGATAAAAATTGCATTTTTTATATTTTTTTACTCTAAGCCCCGGCGCTAAGTAATGTCGGCCATCCACTAGGCGATCAACGCACAAATTTCGAATTCAACTCTAATGTAAGGTGCCTTCAATTCTGTTCAACCAACGGGTTGGATCTAGTTGTTGGCCGTTGCTCAACGAATTGCGCAACAAACAAGTCTACGGGTAGTGTATGAGCTCGTGTTGCTCCTTGAAAATGTTCGATCAACACGTTGAGCCACATTTTCAAGATAATGTGTTGTTATTTGTTCAACGCGTTGATCAACTTTTTAATTTTCTTTGGGATTTCTTGACGTAATATTGTGTTGCGTTGCGTTGGCTGCAGTGAAATGTGTCTACGTGGTTGAACTATTGCGTTTCCATGAACTTGCAATTGTTGCAACTTGTAAACTGTAGTTTATTTTGGTTTTTCGTCATGGAAGGTGTTAAAAAATCAGAGTGGACCACGGAATTAATTTTGCAAATGATTTCAGCAATTGAGGAAAAGTCCAATATATGGGACATTAAGAGCCCCTGTTATAAAAATCGAGATGCCAGGGAATTGGCTTGGTCTCAAATTTCCTCGAAAATGCAATTGCCTAAACTTTGAATTCGAATTTACGGGCGCGGTGGGATCAATCGATTTTAATTTCTCATATACATATTTCATTGAAAAAAACAATTTTCTTCGCGACTTAAGAAAAAATCATCTACCCAGAATCGTCTTGGCTGTTTTTTCTTTCTTTGTCGTTCATTTTCTAATATTATTGATGCGGCAGCCACTTTTTTTTTCTTAGAGGAAATCATACTCATACGGAACAAATTTAAGAATATTTTAAAGCGAAGGCGTGCGTCGACAATAAATGTATTGTTACGTAGAAAAACTACAACAACCTAAAACCACTTACTTAATACCTGACGAATCTTTTTTTTTACGCCACGATATATCCAACCGCTAATGTCCACTCCAATGTCCGTCCGAGATCCCAAGAAAACCTGAAAAGAAAACAAAAATGATTTAGTCAAATGAATACAAGAATGTGTTGTTGAGGTGGAATGGGGTTTCCGATATACAAATATATATTGATTTGGATTTCAAAAACAACACCAATTCCACATTCTTACTATCCTTAATCCTGAGTCTTTCCCTCCGAAATATCCTTAACCTCTCATTTATCCCTGAAAAGAAAATTAATTTAATTAAAAGATTCAAGAAAAGATATTAGTATGGCAGAATGTTTGTTTACATTTTTTTTGATTGCATTTCTGTAACGCACAGAATTGTGAACAAAAATTCTACACTTAACTTGACGAAAACTTACCTGAGACATATACCAATAGACTGGAAACGACCCGAACAAAATAATTATATAATCAAATGTTAATAAATTATAATAAAAACTACAAACCACAAAAAAAACAATCAAGTATAAATTAATTGCTACAACTAGCCGACATGTTGAATTTCGAATTGCAATAAGCCATGGTGACATTTCGAAATCATACATGCCCACTGGTTTGCGCACACTTGTTGTCCCTGTCGCTCTCAGGGGAACAAGAAAAGGTAGACAAGAGTCATGTATTGGTGCAATAAGAATTTTGGGACACTTTTAGGTCTGTTTAGCAAAGTACAATTTCGAATCACCTAGGATATTTATAAGATAGAATCTATTACTGACGAATTATAAGAGATAGTTTAAGTAGGAGCACATACAATTTATTATAATTCAATTAAGATAAAACGAAAGAGTTGAGTTTAGAACTATTATAGGTAGAATTATAATACGATAAATTAAGGTGTGAATGTGTTGGTGGTCTGGGTAGATGGACAAGGGGGTATAGATAAGGACAAAGAACAACTAATACAAACACAAAATAACCGACGTAATACTAATTAAAAATAGTTATCTCACTCAGTTATAGAGGTATCTATGTACTTTAAAACAAAAGAACTTGCTAAGAAACTTCTTGAAGAAAAATTAAAGATTACTTGGATGGTGATAGTCATCGTATTAACTACAAAATTTTTTTTTGAAATCGAAGTTTAGTTTTTACTGAAAAAAGCCTAGACGAAAGAAGAGAAAATTTGATATACATACATAAAGTGGAAAAAAAGGGAGAATTACTAGTTCCGTAAAGGACAAAAGGAAGTAGATTCTTTTTTTTTTATAAGCAGAGGTAATAAAGAATTTTCAAATTTGAATGAAATTCTTCAAAAAAATTAAATTTTATAAATTTAAAATAGGTGGAGACGACAGGTCGAAACCTCTGCTGGGAATTTCAAATTTTATTCCCCAAAGAAAACACTATAGGAACATATATAATATATATATATATATATATATACAGATGTACTTATACCTGCCCGCAACAATAGCCAAGGAAAAATAAGGGCATCCCAGAATTCAAAGGAAACTTATAATAACCTGAAGTTGGAAGAGAAAAGGAAGAAGAAAAAAGTGAATTTAACTAAAGAAAAGAAAAATTAAAAAAAAAAAAAAAATATAAAGAAAGATATACTTAGTGATAGTGTAAAATCAGTAAATTTAATTTAGTTCTCTTTTAATTAAAAAAAAAAAAAAAAGAAAGACATTTAGTTAGCTTACTAGCGACCCTTTTTTTTTATTTTTTTTATACAATTAATTAATTGTAAAACATAAAAGAAATAGTGGTGGTGAAAGAAAGTAAATTCACCGAAGTGCTGCCGGCAGGACGTCGAGGGATCAGTCACTAGAAAAATTGTAAGTACCCTTTTTGATTATGATCCAAAGAATGGTCAAATAAAAAAAAATTGTATAATACAAAAACAAAAACAAGGGTCCACTCAAAACTCTTAAAGTTTTTTTCTATTTAATTTTTGAATTTTCTTATATACTTATATATATAACTGTATTATAAATTTTTGTTGAGAGACATTTATTAAGATAGATATAAATTAGTTTTCTTAAGAGAACATAATTAAAATTAATTTCAATGTGAAAAGGAGTTTTTCTATTTTAATGGATTACTAAATTTCAAAGCTGTTGGTGTGTGGAGGCTGTGTAAAGCCGTCCGCTATGTGATAGGTTTCAGAAACACGACGGACATGGGACGCAACATTATCTAAAAATAGCAACTGGTTTGACCATCTAAGGGGCTGTCTTCGAAAATATTGGCCATGAAGCCAGCGTAGGTAGTATCCGACAGATACAAGGGTGGGGCGGTCAGATCATCGTCAACAACATCTGACGAGCGTTTTGAGATTTAGCGGAGTGTCATCTGGGGATTTAAAAGTGAGGTGCTTTAGTTTTCTATTTTTATTTAGAATTAGGGATTCAGTTTTATTATAAGTATAGTATTCTAGGATAGTATAGGGTATTTTGGTGTTGGGTTAGGTAGGTTAGTTAGGGATTAAGTATTGTAGGGGATTTAGGTTAGCTAGATTAAGATAAAAAAAAAAAAAAAAAAACGAAGCACCGAACTTACTTTTCTTTAGATGATACGCATGGTCCTGAATTTTGTATCTTTTCTTACCTTTTCATCTTTCTTCCTGTTAACTTAGTCCTCATCCTTTCCTGATCCGTACCTTTTTTTTTACTATTTCCTGGCACGAATTTTATGATTAGCGTAGCAGGAGATACTTTTGTAAAGAGCAAGAACCTATCCCATCCGACGAGCTGCAGCCGTGCAACCACAAGCGTGCCACCGCCCTCTGCAAAGGTATCGACAAACTCCCCCGTGGAAACCTAGCTCCTAACAGTATGTACCGAACTGAAGTCAAAATTATTTCAGGTTTGACGTCTGAGTTTTTTGTTTATCGTGGTGCGTTCAACGCGTTCCCCAACGAGTGATCCTTGGTTAAGTGTACGAAGGTATCATCTCGTTCATCAACTGGTTGAGCAACAATATCGAAAACACAGTTGATCAACTCAAAAATATTGTTTCTATCAAAATCGAACAAGTTTATCAACTAGTGTACGAGGTTGTTCAACTTTTGAGTAAGTTGGTCAACTAGGTGTACGGAGCTATTCAACACTGGAATAAGTTTTAAGAGTTGATCAACTAGATGTGTGGGGTTAATCAACATATGGGAAAGTTGGTCAATTATGTGTACGGGGTTTCAAACGCATTTTGTTCAACTTTAGTTGCTCAACGTGAATTACGTAAGTTGCTGCACTAGTGTAAGAGGTTTTAAATTCGTTTATCCAACGAACGAGTTGAATAAAAAGTTGAACGAAGTTGGTTGAACTTATCGCGCACATAGTGGACGACCGTCATAATGAAATGATCAAACGAAACGAATCTCTTCGCAGTTTTCTCACTCGCACGCGCCGTCAAAATATAATACGTACCTAGCTGTTTTTGTTTCACCCAGGGCACCCGCCGCACGGCACTTGTCTCATACTTGTCTGAACCTGTTTTTCGCGCCGCGCGGTAAATAGTAGGCATTGGATTAACGATTAACGGACTTAACGTGAATTAACGGATTTAACGTGTCCGTTAACATTTTTAAAAGTTAACTTAAAAGTTAATCCGTTAATCAAAATTCTAACTTCGTTAATTAACGATTAACGGATTAACGAGTTAATGCCCAGCTATGCAAATACTGATGTGCTCAATAGCATGTTAATATCTTCTGACCCAAAGATAAGCGAATTTCCATATCTACCAACCCAAGAACACAAGATACCACCCCCTGAAGTTATGGAAATGATTTTAAATGATATATAAAATACGTTTTCAATCAAACCACAATAAACAAAAAAAAATCAGAATTAAGTCCAGCTAATGACCATAAATTGACCACTGTGCACCGTTTCAATTTGCAAACATTCAAAACCAATGTTCATCGTCACCTCTTTTTTCTCCCCTTCTAATTTCCCCATCGCCCGTGCTGTGTTTAACATTATAAGGGTCTCCGAACATAGCCTTAAGCACGAGTGAATTATAAAAAAAAAAACGGCTTTATTCGTCCTTTCTTTAATGTTGAGACTCCAGTTCAATTTCTTATCCAGGATATTTCGCGTGATCGGAGATTTTGAATCAATTAAGGGAATTTTAAAAGTAGGTAATTTCCTTTGTAAAAATGACTAGTTCGGTTTTTTGCTAGACCGAAGTTCTTGGTCCATGTATTCATAAGGCATTCTCTATTTGTTCGGTAATTGTGGAGGGAAAAATAAACCTTCTGGTAGTAATGCATTTTATAAATAAAAAACATGGATTTAATGAAATGAAAATGTTCAAATGCATTGAATTGTCGTCTGATTTCCGGAAAAGTATGAATTTAAGCAAACAAAGTTTAAAAATCGTCTTCTTATCAAAGTAATTTCTTATATAACAAATATCTTTAAAATTTTTGGAGAACAAACTTTGAGATTCCAATTTTAAGTACATATTTAGTAGTATAGATTTTAAGAAATAATTTCAAAAACTAATCGTTCAGACGTTGATTTGATTTTTCAAAAAAAAAAAAATGAAATTTTTTTTTTCAAAAATGCCAACAAATATTTTTTCGAATATTTTTATATAAAATATTATTTTAAACTTAATGGGGCTACTGCTGAAAATTTTTGGTTAAAATCGTTAGAGCTGTTGATGAGAAATTCGAAAATGAAAACAAACGGTTCTACACTAACTATATAACTAGGTTATCAATTTTCAACCTAAGCTGTTGTCAAATTGAACACTTCGATTGTGAATTTTATAAAAGAAGTTGTCACATAGGCGACTGTTGTCAATTTTAAAACTGAAATTGTCAATTTGGTCTCAGCATTATCAACCTGAAAACTGCAATTATCAATTTTATCACAGCAGTTGTCAAATTTACAATTTATATTAGCAATTTGAAGGCTGCGTTTGTCAAACTGAAAACTATGGTTGTTAATTTGATTACAACAATTTTCAAATTGAATACTTTGATTGTATATTTGGTCCACAGAAGTTGTCAAACTAACAACTTGTAGTGTAATTTGAGAACAGCATCGCTGAAACTATACTTAGATACTATTCAAAATTTTGAGTCATTTTAACATAAGTCATTTCCATTCTCAAATACAATCTTTAAAAAAAGTTTTAAGAAAAAATGTGTCACTTTAACTTTCAGATCAGTTTTATTGTATAATCAATTTAACATAGTCTTATACTAAATATATACATAGTAAACTTAGACTCCCTGAAATTGTCCTAAATCAAGAATTGATCCGCAAGAAGGGGTATTGCCTCAGTGATATATCACGCGAAAACCAGAATTATAGGTAAAAATTTATTATTAATTGCAACAAATGATAAATAATAATCATAAAATTATATCTTTTAAGACTGAGTATAAATGTTCTTTGTTCCAACTCTTTGTCCCATCAATTGTAAATACTTGACTATGTGAAAATTGAAAATATCTATATTTTAAAATAAATAATAGCAGGGGCGGACGCAGAAAATAATTTCGGAGGGGGTTTAAGAAAAAAATATCAAATTTTTATAAATATATTATTTTATTACTTTATTGTAGGTACTTGCTAATTACATAATCTTTATTTATATTAACATAAATTTGTTATAACTTAACAATATTGTCTCTTAAGGATAGGGACTTGTGAAACAATTTCATATAGCTAATCGCTAAAAATCATATGGATGTTGCAACGGTTACACATTTGGCAAATTTGAATAATGTTACCAAAAGTTGGAAAATATTCTTTTTTATTAATTTTTAGACACACACTTTAACTACGGGCCCTGTGATGGAGGCGATTATTTGGTTCATATAATACTCGTATCATAAAAATTCTTAAAACATTTTTAAGAAAAAATTTTGGTACGCCAACTTGTAGTATTCATTATTGTACGAATAAAAAATAAAACTGTTAAAAAAAATACGATTTTCGAAAACAATTTTTTTACATTTGTATGGTGGAGTCCTTTATTTTTAGGTACAAACATTTTGGGACTTCCAAAAAATAACTATTTTTTTTAACCACACCCTAGATTAAACTCAATAAAATTTTATGATTTTTTTTTTAATTCTGTGGGACAGTTTTTGAAAAAATAATATTTATAAAATTTCGAAAAAACGTATGGGTAGGTACCGTTGTTTTTGCTCTAAGAAAAAAGAAAAAAGCCTGTGGGGGGAAATTCAAAACGATTTCCTTGTGACAAGGGGCATAATGGAGCAATATTGCTGTTTTTTATTTAATTACTTATAGCTACTTATTGCATACTTTACTAGACATTTAAAGAAATTGTGGTATGAATACAATATAAATAAAGTTGTTTACTTTTGTTCCTACTTTATAATTTACTAGCGTAAAATACCCGGCGTTGCCGGGTTCTTGCGGAGAAAATTTCTTTCGCACAGAAAGTGCTATGTTATAACAACTAATTATCCTAGAAAGTTATTTCCGATACTAACAAATTCTGAGAGAATCTCTAGAGCATCATTCACCTACCCTAAGTTTAGTAAACGGGAAATATTCCGAGGAAAATTTATTCGCGAAAGCCCTTTATAGTTACATGATTTATCAAACCACAAATTGTTGGGGTAGATTTTTGCATATTTCATCCAAAATGAATATTTTTGCATACCATGCACACGTAGAATAGGTGAACTAAACATATTTAGTATTGATTACTATTTGTAAACATTGAAAAAGAATAAATTTATTGAAGCATATGCACCATTAACATATGTATGTTAAGCGCTTCAAACTTTTTTTTAGAGCATACTTTTATCTGCCGTAGTTATCACTATCTGTTGTTTCTTCATTTTGGGCTTCTTTAGTCACTTTATTTTAATTTATGTTTTTCATTTTCATAAAATTGATTGAAAAAAGTACTTGCCTTCAGATTCTAAATCGATTTTAATAATATTTCTGAAAAGACTCCGTAATTATCGAAGAATTCCATTTTTGTTTCGTTCAAAAAAAAATGTTGTCTCTACATTTAAAATGAAATTGCTTGAAACCACTAATACTTTCAAGAAATATGCATTTGGAATAACTTTATTTTTGCTGTCGATTTCATTTTTGAAATATACATACCTAAGCATGCGATTTTAAATTATTGGCCATTAAATACTTTAAAAATGTATTTTATTAACTTCGTTAAGTATCTAATTAATTTTATTAAATTTTTAAATAATTTTTAAATTAATTTTTATTGAAGCATATGTTCATATGTATGTATTTAATTAATAACATATTTTATTAAAACTAATATTTCAAAGCATATTTTTGCCCTAGTCATCACTATCTGTTTCGTCGGTTATTACTTCATTTTTATTATTTTTTTCATTTTCATCGTTTTTAAAGGACGAATGCCAGTCAAATTCAAAGAAAATAGAGCAAACAAAATGTAAGCAAATAGTAAAAGAAAATGATAAAAAATTCACAACAATCAGTTTCTGTCTATTTTCTGTTTAATATAATCATATGCAACTGCGCGCACATTCAACTAAATATTTGAGTTGTTTTTTAGCTAGTTTTTTCCTTCATATGTTCTTGATTGCATGGGAAGTGTTACACAATTCACATATTTCGGGTGAAACAAAACATTTTTTTCAACCAAAGAGGAAAATAGTACTACTTGAAGATACCCTGTTAAGATATCATAAAGACGTTTTAGTGAAAACGTCCACAGAATATCTTCAAGATGTATTCGAAAGATTAAAATGAAAAACTCTTTCAGCATTTTAAAATTACTCCTTTTAAAAAGGTTTTATAGAGAGGGTATATAGAGAGTCAATATAATGACATTTGTCATGAATATCTTTAAGATGTTTAAAAGATGTTTTATTAATATTATAACAGAAAGAACACTTTTAAAGAGTGAATTAGGAGATTATAAGGTGAAATGGTATTAAAAAGATTGAACTAATAGCTTGTTAAGACCTGATGCATTTATTGAAGTACTCTCCAACACCCATATTAATAAAAAACGCTTATTCCTTCTATAGTCCACTGTCTTACTAAACCATAGAATAGGAGTTTAGTCCTGGATTAAATATTTACATTAATAAAAACAAAATGTTCCCGGAATAGTAAAATGACGTTTACCAAAAATCCTTTTAAGAAAATCTTCTACAAAAGTAAGCAATCTCTTTTTTATATTCTGTGGCTACCTAAATTGATTGTCAATTGCTTTTGTTGTGTCTGATTGTGGATATTGTTTGTTGCTGTTGCTTGTTTTTTTTTTATAAATTCTATCAAAAAATCCATCATGAACAATATTACCAAAAAAAGAAAAAGGAGTAGGCTGACTAAAGCCGTGCATATCAGCACAATCGTCTTGAACCTTTTTTAAATGAGTAATTTTATATAAGATTATGTTTATATACATCGAGTCAATCATTATACCTCATTACGACCCCAGTATCTAATAGAAGCCATTACTTGTAAATCCACAGGAATATGTCCACCTCTTTTGTCTGCATTAAGGTCTGCTTCAACGATAGCTATAAGTTTTTCCATGTTTTTTTTGGAAAACCTATATTTCTTTCGGAATTCCTCTTCGCTTAGCTCTTTAATCGGATCATATCGCGGTTTATAGATTTTTGATCTTCTTATAGAAAAATTAGGATTATCCAGCAAATCCAAACGGTTCAAGAAATCGTTAAAACTTTGTGCCATTTTTATTATTACTATTTCTTTTCAAAATTAATTTAGAAACTTCTCACTTTTGTTTAATTTTTTGATTAAAAAAAACGAATTTGACATTTCTATTTCTTATTCCTTCGCTAAACCACCTACTTCGGTGGTTTAACTTAATCATACTTAGTAAACGTCACTTAACAGAAAATTTGTTTTATTAATGAAATTTCGCACTTAGTCCAGGGCTTAACGATAAACCTTCACTAAACCATATTTATTAATATGGGTGCAAGAGTTTATGTGTTGCTTGGGTATGTTATCGGGTTTTACCAACGATAAAAAATAAACATTATATATTTCTGGACGCACCCTTTAGCCAAAGAGCATTAAATTTGTCTGAACGCAGTCAAAACTTCCCCTTGCCGCCATTGCAAATAGTTGCACATGTGTAAGTAACTACATCTGTCCGAATTGAAACAAATACATGCTGAACTGAAATGGAACAAAAATAAACGGTTCAAGCCTAAACTGAAATGATACAACTATTCACTTTCCTGTTTTCTTTCACCAAATTTAAGGATCTGATTACACGACTCATTTTTTGCGGCCATATGGTTTTTCAAGTAACTGACTTTATCGATATTGCGAAATTTTGATGCACAAAAAGATGTGCTCAATGTGTAAACTTGTGCTTTTTTGATATTTAAAAATTTTGATCGCAGAAAATCGTGCGCAAAAGCTTGCATATATAAATGCTGACTCTGTAAGCATCGATGATTTTATCACTTGAATGTGAATGTTAAAACATAATTTCTGTAAAAATTAACATCATACAATATTGACGAAATTAATATTGCAAGGCATTTTATGTGTAAACTAAAATCCACGCGTTTTTTGAACGAAGTTTGTATGCACACAAAGTCGTGTGAAATGTATTAACAGAAATCCGTGGCTTTATCGAACATCGATGTTGTAAAATTTTGATGCACAAAAAGTCGTGTTCAATGTGTCAACTAAGATCTGTGCTCTTTCGATTTGGCAAAATTTTGAACGGAGAAAATGGTGCGCAAGAACTTGCATATATAAATGCTGTCTTTCTAAGCATCGATGAATTTATCACTTGAATATGAATGTTAAAACATAATTTCTGCAAAAATTAACATCATACAAAATTGACGAAAGTAATATTGCAAAGCATTTTATGTGTAAACTAAAATCCGCAGGTTTTTGAACAAAGTTTGTATGCACACAAAGTCGTGTGAAATGTGTTAACAGAAATCCGTGGCTTTATCGAACATCGATGTTGAAAAATTTTGATGCACAAAAAGTCGTGTACAATGTGTCAACTAAGATCTGTGCTTTTTCGATTTTGCAAAATTTTGAACGGAGAAAATCGTGCGCAAGAACTTGCATATATAAATGCTGTCTTTCTAAGCATCGATGAATTTATCACTTGAATATGAATGTTAAAACATAAACTCTGCAAAAATTATTATTATAGTACACGTATGGGAGCAGGAAGAAATGCCAGAAGACTGGCGAAAAGGTTTAATATGCCCCATACATAAGAAGGGAGATGTCACAACGTGCAGCAATTATAGAGGTATCACGTTGTTGAGTACCGCCTATAAGATACTCTCCTCTATCCTACAAGACCGGATAACCCCATACGCTAAAATATCAATGTGGTTTCATTCCAGGCAAATCAACAACTGATCAGATCTTTACCCTTAGGCAGGCGATGGAAAAATGTCTAGAATTTAACATCCCAACATACCATCTGTTTATAGAGTTTAAGGCCGCCTATGATAGCATAGCCAGGGTAGAACTTTACAAAGACATGAGAGAATTCGGCATCCCAAATAAATTGACACGACTATGTAGGTTGACCATGACCAACGTAACAAGCCAAGTAAAAATAGCCGGATTGCTAGCCAGACCAATCAACATCTTTAATGGACTCCGACAAGGGGACGGTCTGGCCTGCCTCCTCTTCAACCTGGCGTTGGAGAAAGCAATCCGTGACTCTTGCACGGCAACAAGAGGGACCATCGTCAACAGGTCCAGCCAGTTACTGGCTTACGCAGACGACATCGACATCATCGGAAGAACCGAACAAGCTGTACACGATTCCTTCATCCAGATCGAACAGGCGGCACAAAATCTCGGGCTGCACATTAGTGAAGGTAAAACAAAGTACATGGTGGCGTCGAATGCGAGAGGAACATTTGGTCAAACAATCAAGGTTGCGGAGCACGAATTTGAAGTGGTGCAATCCTTTAAATACCTTGGGTCAATAGTAGCAGCCGATAACAATATAGAAGAAGAAATACGCGGGCGGCTTCTCAAATCCAACAGAGCCTACTATAGTCTGTCAAAGCTCTTCAAATCCAGAAATCTCACCATAACTTCAAAACTACTGCTGTACAGGACCATGGTCCTGCCAGTACTCACATATGGATCCGAGACTTGGGTGCTTAGCAAAAGGCACTCCGACCTCTTAGCTGCGTTCGAGAGAAAAGTCTTAAGGAGAATTGTTGGCCCCGTATGTGAGGAAGGACGATTCCGGAGACGGTACAATCATGAACTGTACGCAATCTACCTTGAAGCAGATATCGTGACAAAAATTAAGCTCGGTAGACTCCGGTGGGCAGGGCACCTAGCTCGCATGAGCGAAGAGGAACCTGCTCGGAAAGTTCTTTGTGGTACATTCTATGGTAGACGACAGCGTGGTAGACCATGCTTGCGCTGGAGAGATGGCGTAGACCAGGACGCCCGAAGCCTTGGGGTGCGCAACTGGATGGCGTCGGCTAGAGACCGGGATAGGTGGAGAGACTTGTTGAAAGAGGCCAGGACCGGAACCCGGTTGTCGAGCCGATGATGATGAATATTGCAAAGCATTTTATGTGTAAACTGAAGTCCACACGTTTTTGAACGAAGTTTGTATGCACACAAAGTCGTTTGAAATGTATTAACAGAAATCCGTGGCTTTATCGAACATCGATGTTGTAAAATTTTGATGCACAAAAAGTCGTGTTCAATGTGTCAACTAAGATCTGTGCTCTTTCGATTTGGCAAAATTTTGAACGTAGAAAATCGTGCGCAAAAACTTGCATATATAAATGCTGTCTTTCTAAGCATCGATGAATTTATTACTTGAATATAAATGTTAGGATAGTCGCGCACTGGCAACTGTGATCGAAATCAAATATTTTAATCACCACTTGAAAGAGAACCGCGCTTTGGCAACTCTTTACTCACGCTCACACTCTTGTCTCTCTTGCTCTTATAGAAAACAGCTCAACTGTTAAACTAAAAATTGAATGTGCGCGCCTGGCCTTAAAACATAATTTCTGCAAAAATTAACATCATACAAAATTGACGAAAGTAATATTGCAAAGCATTTTATGTGTAAACTAAAATCCGCAGGTTTTTTGAACAAAGTTTGTATGCACACAAAGTCGTGTGAAATGTCTTAACAGAAGTCCGTGGCTTTACCGAACATCGATGTTGCAAAATTTTGATGCACAGAAAGTCGTGTTCAATGTTTCAACTAAGATCTGTGCTCTTTCGATTTGACTAAATTTTCAACGTAGAAAATCGTGCGCAAAAACTTGCATATGTAAAAGCTGTTTTTCTGAGAATCGATGATTTTATGACTTGAATATGAATGTTGAAACATAATTTCTGCAAAAACTGACGAAAGCAATATTGCAAGGCATTTCTTCTTAAATCCACACGTTTCTTTAACGAATTGTTTTGCACACAAAGTCGTGTGGAATGTGTTAACAGAAATCCGTGACTTTATCTAACAACGATTTTGCGAACTGTTGATGCACAGAGAGTTAAAACTAAAATCCGTCCCTTTTTTAAATATTGATAGAGATACTACAAAATTTATATGCACGAAAAAATCATGCGCTAGAACTTGCGTGTATCCATGGCCGTGTAAACAGTTTCTTACTCCAATAGCCCAAGTAGGTGTTCAGCCTCAAAATATATAGAGGAATGAAATGAAATGCGGAATAGTTGGAAACGGCAGACAGTTCTCAATCTGCTGCTTTCAATTTTCTATTTTGGAAATATTTTTTGGAGGTAAGTGAAAGTAATTTAAATTTTAATATATTATTTATTAGTTTTTTCATTTTCAGATGGCCCTATGTTACTATCGACATACAAAGGTAAGTATATAAAATGTTTATAAAGTAATACTTTTGTTTGTTTGTCTGCTATTGGAGTATTTACAAACAAACTGACAAACAAACAAAAGTCTTTTTTTATATAATAGTATAGATTTAATATCCCTGTTTAAGTAAGTACAAGTATTGACCAAAACTTTAAATTTTTGCGAATTTTAAAGAAAATTGCCTCAATTTTTATTTCCCGGACTCCTATTCTTGGGCCGTACGTTAATAATATTTGAATTATGGAAATTTTTTATGAAAACATATAGAAGAATTTATGACACGAAAATAACACTTTGTTTTTTTTTTTTTCTTAAAGAAAATGAATCCTTATTTTTTTATTCCACATGTTTCGGAGGGGGTTTGAACCCCAAAAACCCCCACCTTCGTTCGCCCCTAAATAATAGTGTAAAGTGATTAACCTTATACTTTCTCACTTGTTTTTTGTACTTATAACATTGCTAAAGTAAATCAGACTACCTTGATATTATTATCCTTATGACCTTCAGTAAAAATTGAATTAGAATAGACACAATTTTGCGACCGATTCCGATAAAGCCAGACAGATTAATGAACTAACCTAACGCTAAAAGATCTTTACATTAATTGAAATCTAAATATGCAACTCCAGGTATTTAAATTGACAATCAGAATTATCAAGTTGATGACTGTAGTTGTCAATGTAAACATTTTAAGGAAATGATCATTATATTTACAACCACAATTGTTAAAGCGATGACTGCAACAGCAAAATTTTCGTATTGACAACCATATGTGCCAGTTCAATGTTCAAATATCATCGTTTTCAATATAGAAGTTTTGAACATATACTTGAATAATGTTTTTAAATGACTTATCTACCTTGGAATGATTTTTCAAATATTACGTTCTATTTTATTGTACATATATTACACATGAAAAATACCCAGAGAGCAGATACTATGAATGCACGAAATGTGAAACTTTTATACGTTTCGTGTACGTATTTGTAATCTTCTATCGTGACCGTGAATTGCAACAACAGCTTTATTCACTTTCTTATGTGAAAAAAGAAGCCATCTTTCAAAAAAGGTCAATCCATCAATTAAATGGCGTCTTTGAGGTGTGTTATCATATGGAGACCTTATGTTGCAAATAGAATGTATATAGTTAATTTTAAGTTTTAAGTGTTGATTTTTTATATTCTAGAGAATCGGCCCCTCATGCTACTTTTAAGTTGTCGATTTAAATTGGTACCTTTCTGATGTAATAAAGTGACGCCGCTTATGTGATACTGTATTTTTAACTAAAATATTAATAATCGCAATAGTCAGTTTGTAAACTCCATCTGTCTACATATTTAACTAAAGTAGTTTTCAATGTGATGACAGGAATAATTTGATCATCGTAATAGACAACAACAATAGTTGTGAAATGTCAACTACAATTGTCCATTTCATGACCGTGGTTTTAAACGTGATGGGGAAATAGGCCGTCGTCATATTGACTAGGTATCCTTATTGCTAATTACGTGATTTTAGTTTTCAATCTGATGAGTCATCATATCGACTTTGAAAATATTCTAATTAAATACTGCAGTTGTTGATAAGATAACTTCGATTTTCAAATTCAAAATGAAAATTGAAAATCTTAAATTTTCATACTCACTATTCAGTTGTAAATTTTAACTGTAGTTTTTGTAAATTTGCGTCATATGGACTATTTTTTTCACCATTTTTTCAATTTTCAGTTTACTATCAATAAATGTTGATACGATAACGGTAATTTTTTTCAGTGTATGACAGGTACCTACCGTTAATAACAATTTGCCCCAACATTTTTTTTTATCAAAATGTAGTTCATGTCCATAGTATAAAAGCTGATTTTTTTTATCAAAATAGTTATAGCCGTTTTCGAGATAAATAAGATTATGCATTACAGGTGTATTTTGGGTACCGTTAGTTTTAGAGCTAAAACAAATTTTCAATTTCCCTTTTAGGGAATCACCGAAGACCCTTAACTATCGAGTTTGAAGAAAATACCTCCAGTAGCCTAGGTTGTAGATCGTCTTTATTCGTCTTCGCTATCATCGTAATGTTAAATTTTATCAAATTCTCCAATTCGATTTTTTTTCCAAATGCAGAACTTGCCCTATATAGTACCTATGTATGTATATCGCCAGTTCAAAAGGTCACCTATTCTACATATTGTATCGCAAGTAACAAAGTCCTGTCAAATAATACTCAAAATTAGCATATTCAAAAAAGCTACAAGTTTCCGGTATACGAATTCTTGCATTTGTCTTACACATTATAACCCTGATTCTGTTTTTCGTGCTATGAATTCCTCAGTATGAAACAATATTGACTTAAAAGCCCAAATTTAGTTTAACCCAAAGCAGCACATGTCAAAATAACAAATAATGTCATGAATTTGTTTGTTTTATAGCCAACATTCATGTCAATATTGGTACAGTCTGGAATCGGTTTTGAATTATTTATTTCTGAGGCTTTTTGAACTCGCGTATAAAAGGGGTTCACATTTTAGTCAAGCCAAGTAGTTTTGTGGAGACGGTGTAGATATTGGTTCTGTTTTTACTTTTTTTCTAATTTCCGAAGAGATACATTTTTAAAAATGAATATTTCACAGTACATTTGTTGGGGGGTAGTGGCTGTTCTGTTGGTTGTTTTTGCTGAACAGGCGCATGGAAATACATCGGCATCTTTAAAAGAGACGGCTGAAATTGAAAAACTCGTGACCAATTCGAAGTTCCAGCAGGAAGGGGAAGCAATCATCATGGCAGGTACAGATCCAGATAGCTTAAATGCAAGAGCTTGTATTGAAGCTATCCGAAAGGAAGTCCGAAAATTCCCGGTGTATTCGGTTTTCCCGTTAGCAGTAAACACAGCTATCAATGGAGTTCTCGATGCAGTAAGGCTTATATATGCGGTTGTGACTCAAGCCAATAAAGCAATTGATATTGCTGCGAATCTGGTTAAAGATCAAAATATTGATGGTGCAACTGATGCTATACAAAAAGGACTCAAGGCTGACAGAGAATTGGTCTTCATTGCCGGAGTACCAGTTGAGGATGCACAAGGATTTGCCTTGAGCCTTGTTGGTGGCTTAGCACTACCGGGATTAAAGAATACAATTGTTTCTATCCAAAGAGCAGGAACTGCAGCATTTGAAGTCCTGGAAGTAGCTGACGAAGTAGCGACAAAAGGAATAAAGATCGGTGGAGGTGCTGCCGAAGAGGCATTCAAATCTGCCCGGAACGTTATAACAACTGGTTCACTTTCAATATACAAAAATCTTAAGGATGCCGCAACACATGCCTTAGAGGGACTACAAAATGCTGTTTCACAGGAAAACAACCAAGTCGATATTGCAACAGGAGTCATAGAGAGTTTGAAGACAAAAATTGTTACGAACGATTACGCCGCATTGGCCGCCATTGACAAGCTCAATAAAGGTTTAACATTGGCTTTAAGTGTTTTGACAAAGAAACCAGCAATTGATGCTGCCAAAGTTATGTATGAAGGACTTAAGTCGACAATTGTGGAAACTGCTGATGCGCTGTCCATTGCGAAGAAGGCATTTGAGGAGGCTGGAAAACTAGCAAGCCAAGACCCCGAGGCTGCAGTCGATGTTGTTCGGAAGGGAATCAAAGCCTCCCAAGATGTACTATTGACAGCTTCGGCTGGTGGATACTTAGGACTGGGAGCTGCTGGACAAATTGCTGGCAAGGTAGCAGTTGAAAAACTTGTTCCTTCCGTTATTGACATTGAATATGGGAGAGTAACGTCGTATGAGGATTTGGCACTTGCTGAAAGAACCGCTATTGTTGGAATTCGAGGTGGTGATTCAGCTACAGCACAAGGAATTTCTTCTGCCATGCAAATGTGTGATGCTGCTGGATTGGCACTTTACCAGGACTACTCTGAAGCTGGGCAAATGGGATTCAAAGCTTTTCAAAGTATTTGAAATGTGATCGCCAGGATCATGACCAAGCCAATGAATATTGTTTTTTTTTGTTTTTGAGCGAAACTGTCGTAACACATTTTGTTAATAAATTTTTTGATAACATTAAGGAATATTGAATAACATTAAAACAAAAATAAAAACTAAATTGTATTCCAACGTGATTCGAGAATTATTTAGATTAAGTTTCAGAAATCAATTGCTGATACGAAACTTAAATAGTTATGTTGACCACGAACACTTATATTCTTATGTTCAACTTAAATATTCAAGTTTCGTTCCAGTAACAGTGTCAAGACTGCAAATGAATGCATATGAAGTTAAAGAATACAAAACCTTCAAAGATTATGTTAGGTTAGGTTAATGGGCTGAGAGTTGGTCTTGTTACCGTCACACTTAAAGCAATGGAGATCCGTTCTTATATTCCAGGGATTGTGACTCCCATATATTGAAACCTATGATAATCCTATGTGCTATGTCTTTCAAGCTGTTTCTCTCCTCAAGAGGATTGTACCAATCTAAGGGAAAGGTGTCCACATCTGGCACTCATGTTCACCGGAGGAATGGCAATCGCAGGTATATAGGCGAAGAGCCCATTCTCCGTTTGTTGCTGCATGTGCATCTTTCACTTGTTTATTATTTATTATTATATTTTGTTTATTCTTAATACTACAATGCTAACATTGCATTTTACTTAATTCTAAGAAAATACAATATTGCATTTGGCTTAATTCTAGGAAAATTGCCAATCGCAGTTGGCTTACTTAAATACAATTTATTATTGCATAAATTACAGACACTAGGTCAGCAATTTATGCGATACTTTCAATATTTTTGTTAATTTCTCGGATAAGTTCATCGTACTTATCCGGCTGAGATTTATATGTAACTTCTCCCTCCTTTAAGTTAAAATTCTCCTGAATTTTAGGTTTCTCTATTTTAAATAGTATTCTTTTTCTTTGAAAGTATACATATAGAAGTATTGCGAACATAGATAAAATTATTATTAAACATATTACATTTACAATATATGACATGTTTTTCTTAGATTCTATTTCTTGTATTTCTTTTATATTGCTTACTGAATTCAATATAATTTTTTCAAATTTTAATGGCTCACTCATGTTGTATGTTTCTTTATTGTTTGGGTAATAAAATCTTTGTTTTTGAATTTGTTTTATATTAGAGAATTTTTGATCTAAAAAGTATAAAGTACAATTTATGAAATTAATAAGATAATTTCCTTCAAGCATAAATTTCCTATCGTCGCAAGTTTGATTTAAATTTGTTTTGATATTTTTAATAAATATAGTTTCATCATCTAAAGGTATAATTTTAGTATTAGCATTTTCTATTAGTTTACAATTTTTTCTTATAGTACAATGTTTAATTTGTTCTAATTCAGAAATAGTTTTATCTTGTTCGTATTTAAATATTTTATTATTGATTTCAATCACAAATTGTTTTTCAGCATCAATTTCCATAAAATTTTTATTGGGAACTGGAGTTAATAACTTGAGTGGAAGGATAACAAAATTTTTCGGAATTTTTATCGCAAATATTATCGTATTCATCAGCAAAAAATTTGAGTGGTCTTTTAATATTTGTTTTGTGAATTTTATCTAGTTTTGCTTTCTTATATTTCGGTTGATTCTTATGCCTAACTGCCTTATAGTTTTTTATAAAACCTGTTGTTCGTCTTTCTTCATAATCTTCTCTTCTGATATTAAGTTTATTGAGTCTCTTTTTCTTGGCTGAAATCATATTTGTACCTGTTGCGGAGTAGTTTTTATTGTTGAATGGAACCTTTCATTATAGTTTCTTACAGCCTGTTGCATTGCTTGCTTTATTGTAATATTACTATCGTTATGCAATAATATTCTTAGTTTTTCTGCCAATGTATTATGAAACCTCTCTACGTCTGAGTTGCCTGTATGCGAATTTGGCTTGGTTAGATGTAAAGTGATTTCTTCTTTTTCTAAAAGTTCCTTTATTTGGATTGCCTTGAATTCATTATCTGCTATTATCTTACTTGGTTTACCTATTTTAGCAAAATGTTCTTCTAACTGTTCAATGATTGTTATATGGTTCCTATCGGTTAAGTAATAAGCGGCACCAAATTTAGAAAATTTATCTATTGCTGTCAAAAAATTACACCTCTTAAAAACATAAGTATCTATGTGAATAATTTGGTTTGTGTCTGTTGGTGTTTCTGAAAATTCAAATTTTGGTTTTATTGGATTGCGGTCATATTTTACTGCTTTACAGACGTCACATTGATTTATAACTATTTGAATCAATTCTAATAATTTGGGGTAGTAAATTTTAAATTTAATCTGATTAAAAGTTTCTTGGATGCCGGAATGCAAGCTTTCCCTGACATGGTACAAAGATATTTGTTTAACTGCTTCTACTTCTGTTTTTATATCTAGAGCTCTATATGAACATTTAATGAATTTTATTTGTGGATCATTAGAAAATAATTCTATAAGCTTTTCTTGAACAATATTATATTGATGTTCAGAAAGTTCGGAATATATCCCAGTTATACCTTTTTGTATGAATCTCCTAAATATATCTGCTAAATTATTCAAGTCGTACTCTGCTACGTAAATTATCCTTTTTCCATTTATAACTGCTATCTCTTTAGTTTTATCATTTGTTAATATAATTTGCGTTTTGTATTTGTTTACAATTTCTTCTTTGATCGGTATACGATCAAGTAATTCTTCTTCACCTGAGTGCATGGTTGCCATTGTAATGCTGCCCTCTATGTTAAATACTATGTCTGATTCTGTATCACTATTGCTAGAAATTGGCGAAAAATTTTCTATGTTAGGGGGTTCTGATTTCTCTCCCTCCTCAGATTTAACGTCCTCGTTAATTCGGCTAAGAAAATCAGCCACTTTGTTATCTTTCCCTTTAAGGTATTCGATCTCAAATTGGTATTCTCCCAATTTAAGTAACCAGCGTTGATGTCTTGGTGGCATGTCTTTCCCTCGATACTTGGCATGAATATATTTTATTGGCTGATGGTCAGTCATAATCTTAAATTTGTTTCCATATAGATATGGTCTGAAATAGTTTACGGACCACATAATGGCCAAAAATTCTTTGTCTGTTGCTGAATAATTACGTTCATGTTTATTCAGCGTTCGGGATGCAAAGCAAACAGGGTGACCTTCTTGAGAAAGAACGGCGCCTATTGCATAGTTCGATGCATCTGTCGTAAGTGTGAATATTTTCTCAAAATTGGGAAAACGTAATATCGGATGACTGGTTATATACTTTTTTAACTTTTCAAATGCTTCGACATAATTCGGATCATTACAATTTACCTTACAATTTTTTTGTAAGTATTTTGTCATGGGTTGAGCTATTTTAGCGTAATCTTTGACAAATTTGCGGTAATAACCAATAAGGCCTAAGAAGCTCTTTATTTCTGTTTGGGTTTTTGGAATGCTTACTTTTTGAATTGCTTCAATTTTATTGGGGTTGGGTTTCAAACCTCCTTCAGTTACCAAATGCCCTAAAAATTCTGTCTCTTTTTTCATGAAACTGCATTTGTCAATTTGGATCTTTAAATTTTTGGATTCTAAAACTTGAAAGATGTCAGTTATAGCTTTAACATGTTCTTTTAGTGACGTACTAAAAATTAATATGTCATCTAAGTATACTACACATGTTTTGTTTATATAGTCTCTCAAGACATCGTTCATAAGCCTTTGGAACGTCGCAGGGGCGTTCTTCAACCCAAAAGGCATTCTTATGAATTCATACAAACCATGTGGGGTTACAAATGCTGTTTTCTTTCTATCTTGTTCTTTAACAAGAATTTGATGGTAGCCTTTGGCCAAATCTATAGTACTAAAATACTGGGCTTTCCCCAACTTATCTAAAATAGAATCTATGTTCGGTAATGGGAACTTATCATCAATTGTGATATCGTTCAATTTTCTGTAATCGATCACAATTCGGAACTTCTTCTGTCCAGAATTGTCCATCTTTTTGGGAACCACTATTAAAGGACTTGAGTACTTAGAGTTGCTTTTTCTTATTATCCCTTGAGCCTCCATATCTCTAATTTGTCTCCTTACCTCTTCTTCGTGTTGAGGTGGGTACCTATACAATCTAGCATTCACCTGCTGATCGGTGGTTGTTACTATTTCATGCTCTATTTCTGGTGTGCTTGTCAGCTTATCACCTTCTTTGAAAAGCAACGAATTAAACTTTTTAATTATTTTTTCAATTTCTCGATATTCCTCTGAATTCAAATGGTCTAGTTTTAAATATTTAATACTATCTTCAACGTATTCTAATGTATGTATTTCTTCAAATAAAATTGGTTTATGTTGAAAACTAATTATCTGCCCATTAAGTTTAATTATTCCTGTTTCTAGATCTATTAACGTATTTAATTTGTTTAGTAGGTCTGTGCCTATTATAAACTGATATTTTCTTTCTGCTAAGCTTTTTACTTTCCAACGAATAAGAGCTCCTGTTGGTGCTTTTAATTCATCGGGTGCAGGGGTATGAACTTCAAAGTCAATTGATCCCTTGCTGTTAATTGTTGAAAATTGTATTGGCTTAATTTTAATAGTTTTAAATGTTTTAATCTTATCATCTATAAGACTAAGTGAAGACCCTGTATCAATTAAGGCTAAATATTTTTGTTTCAGTATAGTTAATTCAATTATTGGTAGGTCATCCGAGGCTAGTTGATAAAAAAATCGGAATTATTAACTTCTACCTGATTTGTTTGGTCAATGTTGCAGACAGATTCTTCTAATCTTTGCTTAGTCATATCCTGTTGAAGGCAATTTTGGCCCGAATATGAACCAAGGTTTCCTGATTGTAGGTTTTGTCTGTATACTGTGTTGACTTGTCCGCTTTGCACATTTGAGACATCCATTGCTTCGGGTTGTCTATTATATTGCTGTCGATACTGCCCTGAGTTTCTATTATTATTTAAATTTGGATTATATCTCCTACTTTGCCCTGATCGGTTAGCATACTGATTATAATTTGGGTTAAAATTTTGTGGGCGGTTATTGAAAGGATTATTATAATTATTATTGTTATTGAAATTTCGTTGATTGTTAAAATTTCTATTTTCCTGCCTAAAATTATTTGGTAATGGTTTTCTATTATCCTTATTAACAAATTTTCTACCTTTTGTGAATTCTGGTCTTATGCATGAATCTTCGTACCTACGTCTTCTCATTATTAAAAGTATATTTTCTAAAATATGTTCCTCATATATTTTATCTAAAAGTGTTCCCTGTGTCATTTCTTTAATTGTATTTACCAAAATTCCATTTACATTACTTAAATCGATAAAATGTTCACCTTGATAATAAACTATTAATTCATCAGCCTTATATTTAATATTTTGAACTTCAGTTGCTAATTCACTTACATTGTTAACTCTTAGGTTGCTGATTCTTCTGTATAGTTGAAACGGCTCGATGTCTGGCTTGTATCGTAATTTTAGAGTTGCTTTGATCAGCTCCCAGTTGTCAGGTTGTGGCACATTTAGAATTGTACTTTTGGCTTCTCCTTGTATCTTCTCATGGTATATCGCCAATGTGAGCGATCGTCTGGCTTCCTCAGTATTTCTTCCGGCTAAGTAATATTCCACAGTACGAATAAACGAATTTATTGTTATCTCTCCTTGTCCAGTGAATGTGGACATGTGTTTCACTTGGTTTAACATAGTATCCCTTCTGGCATCCCTATCTCTGTCTTGAAGGTTGTGGTAGGCGTTCCTCAATGCTTCAAGTTGGTCGTTTCTCCGTTGGAGTTCTTGTTGTAGCTCTTCTACTCGTATATTTTGGTTATTATCTGCCATTGTTTTTTTTTTCACACTGTTGTATAGACACTAATCTTATGCGATTTTATTTGTGTGCTGAATATACACTAATCTTATGCGATTTTATTTGTATGCTTTGCACCTTAATCTTGAACGATTTTATTGTAACACGTAGTAAGAGTTCGTTAATCACTGGATAATTCGGTAAAGTTGAATTATCCTACCGACTGCGCCAGTTAAATTATTTGTTCCAACTTGAGCTTTTTTAAAAAAGAAAACACTACCACTTTCTTCTAGTTAAATTATTATGTCTTTATTATTCTCATGTTCTTTTCCTACTGACACCTTCGTGTCTTACATTTTGTTTATTCTTAATACTACAATGCTAACATTGCATTTTACTTAATTCTAAGAAAATACAATATTGCATTTGGCTTAATTCTAGGAAAATTGCCAATCGCAGTTGGCTTACTTAAATACAATTTATTATTGCATAAATTACAGACACTAGGTCAGCAATTTATGCGATACTTTCAATATTTTTGTTAATTTCTCGGATAAGTTCATCGTACTTATCCGGCTGAGATTTATATGTAACTTGCGAGGCCCGAGTCTTTTCTTTGTATATTAACTCTATAGTAGTCTCATGGAACTGAATTAAAAGTTTTTTATCTCTGCCGCAGAAACGTTAGTATCGCCAGTAAGATGCGGTAGTGATATTTGATATACTTACGATATACTACGTGGAAGGGACAAATATAAGCAAAAGAAGAGATGCGGTAGTGATATATTTTTAAAAGAGGGTAAGGGAGAAAATCCTATCTGCGTTTCCTTTTGCTGTCAGAATCAATATTGTAGGTAGGTATATAAAGTTGTATATGCCAGGTGCGAGATGAAAACAAGCAAATAGTATTAAGAGTGTATGAGAGCTTTGTGAATTTTGTTTCATTACTCATGCAATCTGGTTTGTTAACACTTTGATACGAACCAAATTCTAAAATCGGTTTTATTTCTTTTTTGAAAACAAAATAATTTCAAATTGGCTTTATTTCGTTATGGTAACCGAAATAGTGCCAAACAGAATTTGGAAATAAAACCGAATTCAGAATATTTTATTTTGATTTATTTTTTAACAAATGGAAAGAAATGTTAGAACTCCGAGGAGGTAAACCTCTTTAGAGAGATAAGATGAATTTCAATGGTTCGGCCAATTATTTTTGGACATTTGACCAAAATATTTTTGAACTTTTGCCAAAAATATTTTTGGACATTTTATCAAAAATATTTTTTCAAAAAACTTTTTTCCAATAAATTTTTTTCAACAATTTTTTTTAAGAAATTTTGATTTTTCATACATTTTAAAAAAAAAATATTTCTTGACAAAAATTTGCCACAAAATGTACTTTTAAACGTGATTTCTGGCTTAACTAGGCATCTCAGCGAGTTAAAAATTGCATATTCGTGATCTAGGGAGTGCCACCTTCAATCCACGTATCGCGTGTAACGAAAAACAAATTTTTATCTTTAAATGCGATTACCATACAAAAATTAATATTTTATGAGCATACATAGATACATAGCTACAACATCCTTATAATGTTAAATTTTTTAAATTATAATTCATTATTAATTTATTTTCTGTTTTAATACGCTTTATCAAACAAATATTTGATTAAATTTGACTTAAACTCTATACCTATAAAAAAAAAAAAAATTTCCAAAGATTTTGCTCTATACATTCGGCGGATGTTGCGAAAACGCAACGTGAATTTTCCGGAAAACTAAAAGCTTTTCCAAAATTTTTTTTTCAGATTTTCTCTAATTAGACCAAAAATAGACAGTGTGTGAAATTTCAAGTTCCTACCACACCTGAAATTGGTAGCCGCCGGAAATGGGTTAATATTAAAAAAACTCAACCAGCTTGAACAACCTAAAATAAACTATAACCAAAGAAAGACTAAATTGAACTGCTTCAATTTATACCACCAATCCATCACTGTTTTTATAATAATTTGGAAATGAAGTATATATCGCTAATTCGCAGCATAAAAACTCAATTTTGTTGTTGCAAGGTGCAAATTCATTTGGCTATACTCGTTTCGGCATGCAAACATAACATAAATGTATAGTATGTAAAATTTAAATTAATTAAAAAAAAAAAAATACAAAATTAGAAAAAATGTAGTATACCAATTTTAGAAATTTATTGATATACACATAACTAATATTTAGAAAATATAATCAGATAACTTCTTTTGCAAAAAATATTTTGTATGCATAACCTAGAACATTTTGTTAAAAAGAAATAAAAAAGGAGATATTTGGCGTTCCAATTTCAAATTACTAACAAATATTTCTTTTCATGTTTATCAAATGATGATAAACTATGGAAGAATTTGGAACTTCGATTCAAACAACAATCCAAACAAATTAAGTCACTAATTGAGAGCAGTAAAAAGGAGTTATCCGCAAAAATTGACCAAGCTCTTGGGAATTTAAATGATCGATTCTCCGACATCGATAAAATAATAACCACAATGACACAAAGAATTGAAAGCCTAAACAACAAACTATTCCTGCAAACGTGAGCAACGAAAACCCACATGTACCTACGAGTATGTTAATGGATAAAATTGATTTTCTGGAACGTGAAAGTGTGTCTGCTGATGCTGTTCTCAACGGGGTTCCCAAAACAGATAAAGAGGACTTGCAAGATATGCTCAATAAACTTTGCACATCACTTGAATGCACTCCAACCCCCGTGCTGAAAGACATATTCCGTATCAAGTCAAAAGGTGCCTCCGAAAACACTCCCATTATCATTAAATTTAACACCAAAAAAGATAAAAACATGCTACTGAGATCAATTAATCAACGATATAAATCAACAAAACAAACTTTATGTCTTCGCGATATTGACATGAATTCTGATAGTCGTATTTATCTAAACGAAAGTTTGACCACACGCATAGCTGGGCATTAACTCGTTAATCCGTTAATCGTTAATTAACGAAGTTAAAATTTTGATTAACGGATTAACTTTTAAGTTAACTTTTAAAAATGTTAACGGACACGTTAAATCCGTTAATCCACGTTAAGTCCGTTAATCGTTAATCCAATGCCTACTATTTACTGCGCGGCGCGAAAAACAGGTTCAGACAAGTGTGCCGTGCGGCGCGTGCCGCGGGTGATACAAAAGCAGCTAGGTACGTATTATATTTTGACGGCGCGTGCGAGTGAGAAAACTGCGAAGAGATTCGTTTCGTTTGATCATTTCATTATGCCGGTCGTCCACTATGTGCGCGATAAGTTCAACCAACTTCGTTTAACTTTTTATTCAACTCCTTCGTTGGATAAACGAATTTACAATCTCTTACACTAGTGTAGCAACTTACGTAATTCACGTTGAGCAACGAAAGTTGAACGAAATGCGTTTGGAACTCCGTACACATAATTGACCAACTTTCCCATATGTTGATTAACCCCGCACACCTAGTTGATCAACTCTTAAAACTTATTCCAGTGTTGAAAAGCTCCGTACACCTAGTTGACCAACTTACTCAAATGTTGAATAACCTCGTTCACTAGTTGATAAACTTGTTCGATTTTGACAGAAGAAAATTTTTTTCTAGTTGATCAACTGCGTTTTCGATATTGTTGCTCAACCAGTTGATGAACGAGTTGATACCTTCGTACGCTTAACCAAGGATCACTCGTTGGGGAACGCGTTGAATGCACCACGATAAACAAAAACTCAAATGTCAAACCTGAAATAATTTTGACTTCAGTTCGGTACATATCTACATTTATTGTCGACACACGCCTTCGCTTTAAAATATCCTTAAATTTGTTCCGTATGAGTAAGATTTCCTCTAAGAAAAAAAAAGTGGCTGCCGCATTAATAATATTAGAAAATTAACGGCAAAGGAAGAAAAAACAGCCAAGACGATTCTGGGTAGATGATTTTTTCTTGAGTCGAGAAGAAAATTGTTTTTTTCAATGAAATATTTGAGAAATTAAAATCGATTGATCCCACCGCGCCCGTGAATTCGAATTCAAAGTTTAGGCAATTGCATTTTCGAGGAAATTTGAGACCAAGCCAATTCCCTGGCATCTCGATTTTTATTAGAGGGGCTCTTAATGTCCCATATATTGGGCTTTTCCTCAATCGCTGAAATCATTTGCAAAATTAATTCCGTGGTCCACTCTGATTTTTTATCACCTTACATGACGAAAAACACTACCCGTACACTTGTTGCGCAATTCGTTGAGCAACTGCCAACAACTAGATCCAACCCGTTGGTTGAACAGAATTGAAGGCACCGTACATAAGAGTTGAATGCGTTGAATTCGAAATTTATGCGTTGATCGCCTAGTGGACGACCGGCATTACTTAGCGCCGGTGCTCAGAGTAAAAAAATATAAAAAAATGCAATTTTTATCGCATGTTAACGGATTAACGATTAACGTTAACTTGCTTTAATTCTTCCGAAATTTAACGCTTTAACGTTTAACGAAGCTAACTTTTTGAGTAGCGGATTAACGATTAACGAAGTTAACTTTTTGATTAACGATGCCCAGCTATGACCACACGTAATCATTTGATTTTTCGTGAGGCTTATCAATTTAAACGCCAAAAGAAGGTATCATCTGTTTACACACGTAATGGTCAGGTATATGTTCGTCTCACCCCCCAAAGTAAATTAATTTTGATAACTACCAACGAACTCTTGAAAACAACAATTGCATCCAGCGAGAGAGATACTGATCACAACAGGGGCACTGTTGACACAACGATCTCTGATGATGATTCATCTCAACACATTGCGTGATCCACGCATAATTATTTTTTTCTATGATCAGCTTTTTCTGAACTTATCACAGTTTTTAAATTTTCTTTTAGTTATTGAGTTATTATTTATATTAATTTTTTGTAAAGGCAACTTATTTTCTAAAGTACGAGTATTATCTACTAGCAATTATTTTAATTTTCTTAATCTGTTCTCTAAATTTATCCTACTTTTTGCGCAACATCATTGTAAGCCTCTGTGCAGTATGTCTTTTTTATTTATTATAATACTACATTATTGCTTTATTATTTTCATTTATGAATATAATTAATGGTGGAAATGGAATTCCTGGTGGTGGTGCTCTTGATAACACTCGTTTAATGTTAAAGATATGGTGTAGTCAGAAGAAAGGTTCGAACGTGTGTCATATAAATGCTCAAAGCCTTAGTGCAAAGATTGATGAATTTCGCAGCTTATTTATGGAATCATGTATAGATGTTTTGTGTGTATCTGAAACTTGGTTTAAACCTGGAATAAGTGATGTTTTTTATTCCCTCAATGGTTATACGATTTTTCGTCTTGACAGGCAGCATAGTAGAGGCGGGGGTGTTGCTATATACTTAAAAAATAAAATGTATGCTAAGATGGTAGCTTCATCCCGTCATGGAGAGAGAGGATATTGAATATTGCTTTTTAGAAATTAGGAACGGAAGAAGAAATACTCTTGTAGGAGTAGTGTATAGACCTTACAACTTCATAAACTTAAATCCTATTTATACCATTCTTGAAGACATTTCTTCTTCTTTCACTGATATTATCATTTGTGGTGACTTTAACTGCAATCTTCTTGTTCCTGAAAATTCTGAATCGTTTGTTCAAACAATGCGCTCTTTGAATTTAGATCCCGTAAATGTATCAACACCAACTCATTTTTCAAATACCAACGACACTTTATTGGATCTATTTCCTGTAAGCGATCGTAATAATGTTGAACTTTATAGTCAGTTATCAGTTCCAGTTTTTTCTAAACATGATCTCATTTTCGTTACTCTAAAAGGTGAACTGCAAAATTCACCTCTTACTTATACCTACAGGGACTTCAAAAATGTTAATACTCATCGTTTAGAGCAAAACTTACTCCTTATCAACTGGCAAGTAGTTTATTTTATGTTACATCCACATGAGCAAATTGAATTTTTGCAGAACAACATACGCGACCTTTTCAATATTCATGTTCCGTTCAAGACCAGAGTGTTAAGAAATCCGAACAACTGCTGGTTTACTCCTGAAATTTATGAATTAAAAAATCAACGTGATTTAGCATACAATAGATGGAAAAGGTTCAAGTTACCCGATTTTTACAATTATTTTCGTTTACTACGTAATAAAGTTAAATCTAAAATACAACAGTCTAAAAAACTTTTTTATTCCAAGAGGCTTGATACCAGTCTGCCATCGTCAGTTTTATGGAACAATCTGCGCGAATTAGGTATCGGGCGTAATAAAAGGCAAGACCTAGACGCTATTGATCCGGATGAGCTTGACAACAAGTTTTTATCGTCCCAAAGAACTTTCATGAATTTTACTGAACCTGTTAATGTTGCCATAAGTAATGATAACTCTTTTCAGTTTTCAACAGTAGAACAAACCGATGTTTTAAAAGCTATATTAAGTATAAAATCTAAATCTGTTGGACTAGATGAAATCCATCCACTATTTGTCAAAATGATTCTCCCACATATTCTACCTTTTTTAACGTATGTTTTCAATTCAATTATCACAAAATCATGTTTTCCTGCAGTATGGAAGTTCGCGAAAGTTATTCCCGTGCTTAAAACACCAGGTACTCGACTCTCTGCACCCGAATACAGACCTATTTCAGTTTTGCCTTATTTTTCAAAAGTCATGGAAAAACTTTTACACTTTCAGCTCTCCGGTTTCTTGAGAACAAATAATCTTATTTGTAATAAACAATCTGGTTTCAGGCCCAAACATAGCTGTGTATCTGCATTGATAAAAGTATCTGATGATATACGAATTTCAGTCAGTAAGGACTTAGTAACCTTTTTAACGCTGTTGGACTTCTCTAAGGCCTTCGATACCGTAGACCATTTGCTTTTGGTATCGAAACTTAAAAGTTTATTTAGTTTTACTGATAGTTCAGCTAATTTAATAAAATCTTATTTGTGCGGTAGGAAGCAATCAGTGTTTTTGAGTGATCATTCTAGATCACAGTTTAAAAATATATTAAGCGGAGTTCCTCAGGGATCTATATTGGGTCCACTGCTTTTTACAATATTTATAAATGATTTACCTTTAAGTATTAAAGAAGCAAATATGCATATGTATGCTGATGATGTGCAGCTTTATTTTTCTTGCAAACTAGGTTTAATTGAGGATGGTGTCTTAAGGCTTAATTCTGATCTGCAAAGTATAGTTGTATGGGCTGAAAGAAATAGCTTACAACTTAATCCTAAAAAATCTAAGTGTTTAGTTGTTTATAAAAATAAACTTGACTTAAGCTACTTTCCAGTTGTAACTCTTGGAAATATTCCTTTACAATATCTCGATAAAACCAAAAACTTAGGGATTTGGTTCAACTGTACGCTTAGATGGGATGATCATGTTATGACTGTTATAGGGAAAGTGTACGGGTGCCTTAGGAGCCTCTCCTTGTCAAAACATTATACACCCTTCCTCACTAAACTGAGGCTAGTAAGAGCACTTTTAGTTCCCATTATGACATACGGTTGCCAAATTACTTTTTGCAGTTCTGCAGACACTAAAAGAAAACTGAAAGTTGCATTCAACAATATATGCCGTTATGTTTATGATCTTAAGCGCTACGATCATGTTTCAGCCTACACACAAAACATACTTGGTTGTAGCTTAGATACATATATAAAATTTTGTTGTTTAAAACTACTTCATACAATTATTATAACGAAAGAACCGACATATCTCTATGAAAAAATACGTTTTACTATGTCTTCACGTTCATTAGTACTTTTGCAACCTGCTTTTAATTCTTTATCTTCTGAACGACAGTTTTTTGTGGGTACCATTCGACTATGGAATTCTTTACCCCTTAATATAAGAAGACAGTATTGTGCACGCGGTTTCAATGAGGTTTTGCTTTCGCATTTAAGTAGTGAGTAGATTATTTATAATTTATGGATTATTTCTAATTATTAAATATAATTTTGTATGTAAAAGTTGCCTAGGATAAAGTTAATTTTATAATCGAATTAATTTTCCAGCTTCATTGTATAATTTTCTTCCAAATTTTATACTTTTATAACCTTAAAGATTTAACAATCTAATGTAAAAGATTTGTATTTATAATAAATGAAATGAAATGAAATGAAATGAAATTTAATTGTTCAGGTAGAACCCTGTTGTCTGAAAGAAATAAGAATTTTTGTTGAACGAAGTTTTTATTCCTTTTTTTTTTTGAATTTTTTATAAAGGAAAACAAATAAACATTATTAAAGAAAAGTTAATTAATAGTAATGCTCACACTGCCCATAATATCGTGAAGGCCCTAACTACATTTTTGATACTTCGAGTTATAAAGGAAAATACTAAATCTTTTACAGCAACCCGAATATAGAAATTAATTATAGAGATATATTTAAAAAGCCCTATGTACATTATACACCGATTTGTAAACTATTTCTATTAAAATTCCTTCTTTTTTAACTGAACTGTAAATAAAAAAAGAAAACATAAATTTATGTCAACAAAACTTAATCATTTATTAAGAAAAAATTGTTTTTGCACCATTTTTAAGCTCGATCACAGAAAGATTGATGAATTGTTTTCTATTTTCAGGAAACAGTTGTGAGAGATTTTTTTCAATAACATTTATTCTGTCGATTAATATTTCTATTGGCTGGGAGCGAACAAATGATGATGGTTCAACAAAAGTTGACTTTATATATTGACTTTTTTAAAAGTTAAGTACTATGAACTCAGTGTCGACTGGAAGTACCCTCATGCCAAATTGTAGTAAAAGGTATTTCTTTGCTTTTCGTTCCAAGAGGCGCAAAACTTTCATTGAAAGTTATAATACGTTTGGCAAAGCTAACAGCCTTGAATCCTTCTTAACGAGGTGGCATTATAACAACTAGAGTATCTGGCACAATTTCATTGGAATCTAGCTTGCTTATCTTTTGATATTCCGTTCTAGTAAGCCCTACACGGGCTTTGTGATGCATCCAAGCCTGGCAAATATGGCAAATTTTTTCACCTTTACATGATATAATAAAATCTTTTTTAAGTTTAAGTGGACCTCATGTTCTTTCGTAAATTTTTTACTTAATGTATCAAACACATTTATCAAACTTGGGATGGTGAAAATCAAGGTTAAAGTTCGTACTGAAAACATTCCTGTAAAAGCTATCTTTAACAGGACATTTTAAATGAGTGGTATATTTAATACAGTACATCTTTTGATTTCCTATTTTCTTTTGAAATAGAAATACTCACCTTTACTTATTAAAATGTATGCATATTTAGAACAAACATTTTGAAAATCACACAGCACAGATAAAATTCAACTTTAACACAAAATTCATAGCCTTTTGAAGCAACAAAGTTCAATCTACATCCTGTTGTGTAACAAAGTTTTATGTGCATTTTTTTTTTAAATTTTTCTAACTACACTAGGTTCTATTTACCAATTAGAACTTTGTAAACTTAGTTTTTAATAAATTGATGTACATAGAACTCTGCTTCCTGCATTTTTATTGACTTAATAGGAAACTAAAGGAGACAAATATGGAGACAAATATGGATGAAACAGATCGAAAGAGCATACTCGATTTGCTACGACCACATGTATAACTCAGTTTTGAAAAAAAAGTCAGTAAGAACCCTATTGTTCTAAGGTCGCGATTTGCGAATTATTAATTTATTAAAATAAAAAAAACTTATATTATAATATTGGGTTTCAAAAAAGTATGAACATTTCTTGGAAAAAAGAAAATTTGTATACTTATATATACTTATATATACTTCGTTTGCAGAATTTTATACTTTTTTTGGAAATCAGACGGTAATTCCATGCATTTGAAAATTTTTTTCTCATTAAATCCATGTTGTAAATTTGTAAAATGTATTTAAAATTTAAAATTTTTTTACATAAGAGCAAGTTAGTGCGATCCAGTCGTGCATTTTATTTCATATTACAACTGTTTTTTAATACAAATAATATACAAACTTCATAATAGTTCATTGTTCTTAACTTTGTTGGGAGCATGGACTGACAAACTTTCAGCTTTTATAAAATAAAGAAGGTTTGGGGTTCACGGGCTCTTGCTCTACAAGTATATTTTTAACCCTCTTCATGATCGCACAGTATTAAAAATTAGGTAAAAACGAATTTATATACAATGGTCTTTTGACTATGATTGGAGGCGATTTCCAATGTCACGGTTGGCTGGTTGATAGAGCTTAAGAATTTTCAAGCTATTTGGGAGCATAAATAAATTCTAATGTTTTTGCCTGAAATTTTGGAGAGTTCCTTCAAGTCCTTGAATAAGTGTAGTGTCTCCCTATAGGAGCCTGTTTCTCAGATCTCAGATGATATAGCGCAGGGCAGTGGCACAGGTAGTGAGGAGTAGATATACTCATGTATCTCCTCGTCAACGCATCCTCCGATTTGTCGTCCATACTGAGTTTCATCTATTTCTTATGTTAAAAAAAAAAAAAAACAAAAAAAAAAAACCATTTGGTTGTGACCGGTTGTGATTGTGATGTTCACGAGAAGAGAAAGAGACTATTTACTCTGTTGGATGATAATGTCGGTCTTTTGCTTACTTAAACTAGGCCATTGTTTTCTGGTAATAAGATAGGTAGCGAGCAAGTTCCATCTCTTGTTTGTTGTAGCTAGAACTTTGCCTGTTTAAGATAAGGGGGTGCGACCCGAACTTTTATGTCTGCCTGATAAATATAAAGTATTGAAAACTAGCAAGCCTATTCACTTGGTCAAACGAAGGACGCAAAAGAGTTGTGGAAAGTCACGAAAAAGATAAACGGTTCAAATTTTACAATAGGTCTGCTGAGGATATATCAAAAATATGTTATGTGCCGAATCAGACGTCAAATTTTCGTATGCCGAACCTATACTATCTGACGAAATACTCGATTCCGAAATCACATTTCCTGAAATATATGCTGTTATTCTTAAAGCGAAAAAGGAAAAAGCCCTTGGAGAAGATGGCGTTACATATGAATTTTTCAAGAACGGTACAGAAGGTCTTACTTATCGGCTCAAATCTCTCTTCAATGACGTTCTAAATAGACAAGATGTTCCAACACATTTCAAGAAGTCAGTTATATTCACGATCCATAAAAAAGGTGACACAAGGGTTATTGAAGATTATCGAGGCATCTCGTTTATGAACACTATTGCTAAATTATTTTGTTGTGTGCTTGCGAACAGACTTGAATAGTGGACTGAGGCTAATAACATAATTTCAAGCGGGTTTCAGAGAAAACTTCTCAACTGTAGGCTACATTTTTACCTTAACGTCTACAGTTAAAGCGTCACAAGCCAGGAACAAAAGCACATAAATGCGTTCTGTGTGGATTTTAAATCTGCTTTTGATTTTGTTAACCGAAACGCTCTTTTTTTATAAGCTTTCCCAGCCAACGATGTTCATCCATGTAATAAAAGAAATGTACACCCAATCAGCTGTATGGGATGGGTCAGCACTTTCAAACTGGTTCGAAACAGACACCGGAGTTAAACAAGGGTGCCTTCTGAGTGCCCTTCTTTTCGCACTTTTCATCAATGGTGCTGAAACTTGCCTGGTGTCTACCTGGAGGAGTTCGAATCCCTTATCTCTATTCTCTATTCGCTATTCTCTCTGAAACCCCCGAGAATTTACAACTGATGATAAACCGAGTCCATGACTATTGCGTTAAATGGGGACTTACAACTAACGCTAACAAGTCCAAAATAATGGTGTTCTCTAGATCTATCCGAAAGCATGGTGCATATACATGGACTTTCAATGGAAATGTTCTGGAAATAGTAAGCAAGTACAAGTACTTAGAAGTTAATATCAAAACAACCATGGACTATAATGAGCATGTAACAATGAAATCTACTTCATCGCAAAGCCTGGTTAATATGTCATGGAAAAACATTTTTTCGAATCCGCGTATCGTACCGTCAGCAAAATACAAGATATTTGATGCTGTTGTTGAGTCTTCAGGATGTTATGCTGCCCAAGTATGGGGAATTAATGAGTTCGAAGCAATAGATAAATTTCAAAGCTGCTTTATTTTAAAGAAACTGTTTAATCTTCCACTAAAAACTCCAACCTATGCCCTTCATCTCGAGACGGGTCTAGCTAAAATTTAACATATACTCTCAAGCTGCATGCGGATCATATTTTAAGGGTGCTGACTCATCAAGACAATCGCTTGACCAAACAAATGGCATTGTACGAACTGAGTAATGCGGATTGGTGGGTGGCGAAGTGGAAAGACTTAGGAAATTCTTGTGCAGAAACGTTGGAACTGGATTGCAGTAGTTTGATGCACTTTAAAGAACGCCTCTACAAAATAATCAAATCACACGAAGACGCTGTAAGGATTGCATTCATCAAAGAAGCTCAGAAATCACAAAGCAGAATGCTTTATTCTCAATTGAATCTGTACCTAATGAAAGCCAGTTACTTTAACGATGCACACTCTTATAAGGAAATATCTCTGATTTTCAAAACAACATGTGAAGTCCTTGGACTTAAATGCAACACCATATAACAACAGCTTTTATCAGTTTTGTTCATTGCGTAATCTGAAAGCTAAAGAAGACTTACCACAACGAGAGAATGTCCTCAGGGTGGTGTACTATCACCCTTGTTGTAGAGTCTTGTAGTAGATGAATTGTTAGAAAATCTTACCTATACTGCATTGGCTTTGCCGATGATATCGCTATCATTGCAGTAGGTAAGTTTGAAGAAACTCTTTGCGATATTATCCAATTTGGGTTGGTAAATAACCCCTACTGATAGAGAGACTTCGTAAGGAGCGTTAAATGTTTGCTATAATATAGTTAAAATGATCGTTCCAGTTCATATTGCTGTTGAATATCATGCCAAGGTTTTTAATTTTGTTGACTATTTCTTTAGGAAAGTTATTAATGATGATGGGTGGAAAACTATCGAATACTGGATCTCGTTTGAAAATAGGGATAACTTTAGATTTTGATGGATTGATGAGAAGTTTATTGTCTAGACCATGCAGCGATGGCGGCTAAGTCGATGTTTAATTTTTCGATGGCAGCTTCAACTTCGCTTTTTTGAAAACTTATGTATAACTGGACGTCATCGGCATATATATGATGTATACAATGAGATAATGGTAGGTGGTTAATTAACATGGAAAACAGTAAAGGTGCAAGCAATGACCCTTGCGGAACACCTTTCCTGAGATACGGCATGATACGGCTTGAGAGCGATTGGACATGTAAGAAAAAATTAGTTTGTTTGTTGAGTTAAACATATTGAAAAACGTATTTAATTTGTTGCATAGCAAAACTGGATCTACTGAATCGAAGGCCTTAGAAAAGTCTAATAAGAATAAAAGTGTAACCTGATTCTTATCAATCGACCTTCTTTCGTTGATGATTTCTGGTATTCCAAAGACGATAAGATCGGCGCTAAGCTTTTCACGTTGAAGAGATTCGATTTCCAGCTCCAAACGGTTGTGATTTTCGGAAAGTGAATTTATTTTTTGTTGATATATTTCCTTGAGTTTTGCATCCATTTTCTGTTCCAATTCCGACATTTTTGAGTCGAGCAGTTGAGAGAATTCGAGTTTAAAATTGTCTCCCCATTTTTATAATTTTGCTTTAATGCGCTCCCAAAATTTGTCAGCATTTTCTGTGTTTGTGTTAAAAATCATGGGGGAGTTGACATTCGGAGTGTATATATTATTTGCTTTTGTAGTGGTACGTCTATCAACAGGTATGTATAAAACCAAAGATTTTTTGATTAGAAAATGACACTCCGGATTAGAAATAAATTTAAAACATTATTTTAAGAGAAAAAAAAAAGAATCTTAGTTATTTTAAATATGTATAAGAATGCAAAGAAAGTGGGTTAAGTGAAAAAAATGAGACTTAATTCGGACAAGACTTAGCAGTACCGACTTGTTTGCATATTCAGCAACGAAAAATATGTCACTACAGGTCTAACTACGACCGTGTACATCCACTTGATAATTTTTGGGCTTGGTCCCAGGTTTTATCAAACCAGACTATTGCAGGGGTAGGAAAAAAATGGTTGCATTCGTCCTTTCTTTAATGTTGGGACTCCAGTTTAATTTCTTATCCGAGATCAAGTCAAGATACTTCGTGTGTCGCTTCGATTAGGGGAATTTTAAAAGTCGGTAATTTCCTTTTGTCCGTAAAAATGACCAGTTCGGTTTTTTGCTAGACCGAAGTTCTTAGTCCATGTATTCATAAGGCATTCTTTATTTGTTCTCTAATTGTGGAGGGAAATATACTTTCTGGTAGTAATGCATTTTATAAATAAAAAACATGGATTTAATGAAATGAAAATGTTCAAATGTATTGAATTGCCGTCTGATTTCCGGAAAAGTATGAATTTAAGAAAACAAAGTTTAAAAATCGTTTTATTATTAGAGTAATTTTTTATATAACAAATTTCTTTAAAATTTTTCCGAGAACAAAATATGGGAATCCAATTCTAATTACCTAGTAGTTTAGATTTTAAGAAATAATTTAAAAAAATAATAGTTAAGACGTTGATTTGATTTTTCAAAAAACTTGGAATTTTTTTTTTCAAAAATCCCAACAAATATTTTTTCGAATAATTTTATATACAATATTATTTTAAACTTGTAATGAAGCATTACAACTCTGCGTCCCCCCCTACCTACGGACCTGTCCTATTGTTAATTCCAGTACCTTACCATAGCTAAACCCTATTCCAAGCCCCAATCCCCTATCCAACAAGGATATTAATCTAACCAAGACACCCCCCATGTTACGGAAATATAAGAAAATTAAATAAACAAATACTTACCAAAGCGACAACATGCTCCCATAGCATGTGTCAACCGCAAGCCATGGCCAGCAACTAACTACAAAGGAGCTTATCAGTAACAGCGTTGCCCCCCTACTACAATCGTTGTGTTTTTACTACACTTTTTTTTTCAAAAGCACACACTACGCACGCTCCTCCAAACACTACACTTTTTTTCAAAGCGAAAACACCAAAGTGCATTTGATATTCAAGTCCACAAAACAGTTTTTGTTAGAGGTTATGAAAAATGTTTGCAAACCTGATCTTATATATCAATAGATTTCAAAAACAAAGTTCATCAGGTTGCGTATATGTACGTCCATGTATTTTGGATTTAAATTCGAAGAATTTTGTTGCAGAAACGACATTGAAAATAATATTTTAAAAAAAGTACAAACGAAGTCATGCCAATTTAATGTAGCTTTATGCGAACAACTCTTGGACAGATTTAATTTAAGTGATAATGAAAAAAACAAGTCATTTAGCTCTTCTTGACCCTATCGAAATTTCAAAATTAGACATTGCGGCTGTAATGCCCCTTTTGAAAGCCAGTTTTTGAAAATGTATGCAATTACATGCTTACTTTGTGTAGCTTGCCTTATAACAGTGCAACTGAAGAGAGGTTTTTCTCAAGTTTAAATATAATAAAGGATGATTTAAGAAATAATTTAAATATTTCAACAGTTGATGCAATTGTTCAATTAAAAGAACTCTCGAAAGACGTAGAGAGAATTTTTGAGCCATCCGCAAAATTACATGTCATTATAAATAAATTAATCCTTTAATTGTATTTTTGGTTTGTAAAGATGTTAATAGTTTATTTATTATTATATAAGAATTTTTTATGAGTTGTTTATAAATATAGTTTATTATACCAATGTATATTTAAAAGTGAATTAAAGGATTACAATATTTGCAAAATTATTTTTTTTACTACGTTTTTACTACACTTATTTTTCGTAAATAATACACTTTCAATCAGTTGGGGGGGCAACACTGATCAGTAAACATAAATCAATGGCACAATTACACCACACCAGCTACGCAAAAACAACAACAACTACTAGGAGTGGTGAATTGATGGCAGCAATTTATTTACGAAGAAGGAAGAACTCCACTGAAGGCAGCAACTGGTCAACGATGAAGAACCTCGATGGTGAGTTTTCGAACAATAAAAGAAGAGATCGTTCGTCTTCTTTCCGGTCACCCCCTTTAATTATCAACTATGGCCTAGAACTAAGATGGTGAGTTAAGGCTCAGATAAGAACTGACTACCCTCTTTCCGCCCACCGGCAACCATAAGTAATCTCAGTATGAGATAACGCATAGTTAAAATAATATGATGCCCCCGTCGTCGCCCTTACTAGTAAAATGTGACAAATAGACAAAAGCGATGACGTAGCAAAAGATAGCATGTTGAGTGTAAATGTGCGCTTCATAACTTTACAACTCACGCATGGTTTGGCTGAAGAGTATGATAAAAGACCGCCCAACGTTCGACAAAAACACAGAGTGCGGTAGTCCACTGCCGAAGTAACATCGGATCACTGAGTGCGGTAGTCCATTGCCGAAGTAACATCGGACAAAGAGTGCAGAAGACGTTCACCGAGGTAACATCGCACAAAGAAGTGCAAGCGCAAGGTCTAGTTTCAGTCGACATAAGAACCCAGGAAGGTAATATAAGTATTATAGTTGTAGACTTCCCCCCACCAGTGGTAAGGGGTCTCAACAAATTAGCACACGATTTGCCGGTTTCGACCGTGATTTGCCGGATTCGTCTGTGATTTGCCGGATTCGTCCGTGATTTGCCAGATTCGTCTGTGATTTGCCGGATTCGTCCGTGATTTGCCGGTTTCGACCGTGATTTGCCAGATTCATCTGTGATTTGCCGGATTCGTCCGTGATTTGCCGGATTCGTCTGTGATTTGCCGGATTCGTCCGTGATTTGCCAGATTCGTCTGTGATTTGCCGGATTCGTCCGTGATTTGCCGGTTTCGACCGTGATTTGCCAGATTCGTCTGTGATTTGCCGGATTCGTCCGTGATTTGCCGGATTCGTCCGTGATTTTCCAGATTCGTCTGTGATTTGCCGGATTCGTCCGTGATTTGCCGGTTTCGACCGTGATTTGCCAGATTCGTCTGTGATTTGCCGGATTCGTCCGTGATTTGCCGGTTTCGACCGTGATTTGCCAGATTCGTCTGTGATTTGCCGGATTCGTCCGTGATTTGCCGGATTCGTCCGTGATTTGCCAGATTCGTCTGTGATTTGCCGGTTTCGTCCGTGATTTGCCAGATTCGTCTGTGATTTGCCGGTTTCGACCGTGATTTGCCAGATTCGTCTGTGATTTGCCGGATTCGTCCGTGATTTGCCGGTTTCGACCGTGATTTGCCAGATTCGTCTGTGATTTGCCGGATTCGTCCGTGATTTGCCGGATTCGTCCGTGATTAGCCAGATTCGTCTGTGATTTGCCGGTTTCGTCCGTGATTTGCCAGATTCGTCTGTGATTTGCCGGATTCGTCCGTGATTTGCCGGATTCGTCCGTGATTTGCCATATTCGTCTGTGATTTGCCGGTTTCGTCCGTGATTTGCCAGATTCGTCTGTGATTTGCCGGTTTCGACCGTGATTTGCCAGATTCGTCTGTGATTTGCCGGATTCGTCCGTGATTTGCCGGTTTCGACCGTGATTTGCCAGATTCGTCTGTGATTTGCCGGATTCGTCCGTGATTTGCCGGATTCGTCCGTGATTTGCCAGATTCGTCTGTGATTTGCGGTTTCGTCCGTGATTTGCCAGATTCGTCTGTGATTTGCCGGATTCGTCCGTGATTTGCCGGTTTCGACCGTGATTTGCCGGATTCGTCTGTGATTTGCCGGATTCGTCCGTGATTTGCCAGATTCGTCTGTGATTTGCCGGATTCGTCCGTGATTTGCCGGTTTCGACCGTGATTTGCCAGGTTCGTCTGTGATTTGCCGGATTCGTCCGTGATTTGCCGGTTTCGACCGTGATTTGCCAGATTCGTCTGTGATTTGCCGGATTCGTCCGTGATTTGCCGGATTCGTCTGTGATTTGCCGGATTCGTCCGTGATTTGCCAGATTCGTCTGTGATTTGCCGGTTTCGTCCGTGATTTGCCAGATTCGTCTGTGATTTGCCGGATTCGTCCGTGATTTGCCGGTTTCGACCGTGATTTGCCAGGTTCGTCTGTGATTTGCCGGATTCGTCCGTGATTTGCCGGTTTCGACCGTGATTTGCCAGATTCGTCTGTGATTTGCCGGATTCGTCCGTGATTTGCCGGTTTCGACCGTGATTTGCCGGATTCGTCTGTGATTTGCCGGATTCGTCCGTGATTTTCCAGATTCGTCTGTGATTTGCCGGATTCGTCCGTGATTTGCCGGTTTCGACCGTGATTTGCCAGATTCGTCTGTGATTTGCCGGTTTCGACCGTGATTTGCCAGATTCGTCTGTGATTTGCCAGATTCGTCTGTGATTTGCCGGTTTCGACCGTGATTTGCCAGATTCGTCTGTGATTTGCCGGATTCGTCCGTGATTTGCCGGTTTCGACCGTGATTTGCCAGATTCGTCTGTGATTTGCCGGATTCGTCTGTGATTTGCCGGATTCGTCCGTGATTTGCCAGATTCGTCTGTGATTTGCCGGATTCGTCCGTGATTTGCCGGTTTCGACCGTGATTTGCCAGATTCGTCTGTGATTTGCCGGATTCGTCCGTGATTTGCCAGATTCGTCTGTGATTTGCGGTTTCGTCCGTGATTTGCCAGATTCGTCTGTGATTTGCCGGATTCGTCCGTGATTTGCCGGTTTCGACCGTGATTTGCCGGATTCGTCTGTGATTTGCCGGATTCGTCCGTGATTTTCCAGATTCGTCTGTGATTTGCCGGATTCGTCCGTGATTTGCCGGTTTCGACCGTGATTTGCCAGATTCGTCTGTGATTTGCCGGTTTCGACCGTGATTTGCCAGATTCGTCTGTGATTTGCCAGATTCGTCTGTGATTTGCCGGTTTCGACCGTGATTTGCCAGATTCGTCTGTGATTTGCCGGATTCGTCCGTGATTTGCCGGTTTCGACCGTGATTTGCCAGATTCGTCTGTGATTTGCCGGATTCGTCTGTGATTTGCCGGATTCGTCCGTGATTTGCCAGATTCGTCTGTGATTTGCCGGATTCGTCCGTGATTTGCCGGTTTCGACCGTGATTTGCCAGGTTCGTCTGTGATTTGCCGGATTCGTCCGTGATTTGCCGGTTTCGACCGTGATTTGCCAGATTCGTCTGTGATTTGCCGGATTCGTCCGTGATTTGCCGGTTTCGACCGTGATTTGCCGGATTCGTCTGTGATTTGCCGGATTCGTCCGTGATTTTCCAGATTCGTCTGTGATTTGCCGGATTCGTCCGTGATTTGCCGGTTTCGACGACGTGATTTGCCAGATTCGTCTGTGATTTGCCGGTTTCGACCGTGATTTGCCAGATTCGTCTGTGATTTGCCAGATTCGTCTGTGATTTGCCGGTTTCGACCGTGATTTGCCAGATTCGTCTGTGATTTGCCGGATTCGTCCGTGATTTGCCGGTTTCGACCGTGATTTGCCAGATTCGTCTGTGATTTTGCCGGATTCGTCTGTGATTTGCCGGATTCGTCCGTGATTTGCCAGATTCGTCTGTGATTTGCCGGATTCGTCCGTGATTTGCCGGTTTCGACCGTGATTTGCCAGATTCGTCTGTGATTTGCCGGATTCGTCCGTGATTTGCCAGATTCGTCTGTGATTTGCGGTTTCGTCCGTGATTTGCCAGATTCGTCTGTGATTTGCCGGATTCGTCCGTGATTTGCCGGTTTCGACCGTGATTTGCCGGATTCGTCTGTGATTTGCCGGATTCGTCCGTGATTTTCCAGATTCGTCTGTGATTTGCCGGATTACGTCCGTGGATTTGCCGGTTTCGACCGTGATTTGCCAGATTCGTCTGTGATTTGCCGGTTTCGACCGTGATTTGCCAGATTCGTCTGTGATTTGCCAGATTCGTCTGTGATTTGCCGGTTTCGACCGTGATTTGCCAGATTCGTCTGTGATTTGCCGGATTCGTCCGTGATTTGCCGGTTTCGACCGTGATTTGCCAGATTCGTCTGTGATTTGCCGGATTCGTCTGTGATTTGCCGGATTCGTCCGTGATTTGCCAGATTCGTCTGTTGATTTGCCGGATTCGTCCGTGATTTGCCGGTTTCGACCGTGATTTGCCAGATTCCGTCTGTGATTTGCCGGATTCGTCCGTGATTTTGCCGGTTTCGTCCGTGATTTGCCGGATTCGTCCGTGATTTGCCAGATTCGTCTGTGATTTTGCCGGATTCGTCCGTGATTTGCCGGTTTCGACAGTGATTTGCCGGATTCGTCTGTGATTTGCCGGATTCGTCCGTGATTTGCCAGATTCGTCTGTGATTTGCCGGATTCGTCGTGATTTGCCAGATCGTCTGTGATTTGCCGGATTCGTCTGTGATTTGCCGGATTCGTCCGTGATTTGCCAGATTCGTCTGTGATTTGCCGGATTCGTCCGTGATTTGCCGGTTTCGACCGTGATTTGCCAGATTCGTCTGTGATTTGCCGGATTCGTCCGTGATTTGCCGGTTTCGTCGTGATTTGCCGGATTCGTCCGTGATTTGCCAGATTCGTCTGTGATTTGCCGGATTCGTCCGTGATTTGCCGGTTTCGACAGTGATTTGCCGGATTCGTCTGTGATTTGCCGGATTCGTCCGTGATTTGCCAGATTCGTCTGTGATTTGCCGGATTCGTCCGTGATTTGCCAGATTCGTCTGTGATTTGCCGGTTTCGTCCGTGATTTGCCAGATTCGTCTGTGATTTGCCGGATTCGTCCGTGATTTGCCGGATTCGTCCGTGATTTTTCCAGATTCGTCTGTGATTTGCCGGATTCGTCCGTGATTTGCCGGTTTCGACCGTGATTTGCCAGATTCGTCTGTGATTTGCCGGTTTCGACCGTGATTTGCCAGATTCGTCTGTGATTTGCCAGATTCGTCTGTGATTTGCCGGTTTCGACCGTGATTTGCCAGATTCGTCTGTGATTTGCCGGATTCGTCCGTGATTTGCCGGTTTCGACCGTGATTTGCCAGATTCGTCTGTGATTTGCCGGATTCGTCTGTGATTTGCCGGATTCGTCCGTGATTTGCCAGATTCGTCTGTGATTTGCCGGATTCGTCCGTGATTTGCCGGTTTCGACCGTGATTTGCCAGATTCGTCTGTGATTTGCCGGATTCGTCCGTGATTTGCCGGTTTCGTCCGTGATTTGCCGGATTCGTCCGTGATTTGCCAGATTCGTCTGTGATTTGCCGGATTCGTCCGTGATTTGCCGGTTTCGACCGTGATTTGCCGGATTCGTCTGTGATTTGCCGGATTCGTCCGTGATTTGCCAGATTCGTCTGTGATTTGCCGGATTCCTCCGTGATTTGCCGGTTTCGACCGTGATTTGCCAGATTCGTCTGTGATTTGCCGGATTCGTCCGTGATTTGCCGGTTTCGACCGTGATTTGCCAGATTCGTCTGTGATTTGCCGGATTCGTCCGTGATTTGCCGGATTCGTCTGTGATTTGCCGGATTCGTCCGTGATTTGCCGGTTTCGACCGTGATTTGCCAGATTCGTCTGTGATTTGCCGGTTTCGACCGTGATTTGCCAGATTCGTCTGTGATTTGCCAGATTCGTCTGTGATTTGCCGGTTTCGTCCGTGATTTGCCAGATTCGTCTGTGATTTGCCGGATTCGTCCGTGATTTGCCGGATTCGTCCGTGATTTTCCAGATTCGTCTGTGATTTGCCGGATTCGTCCGTGATTTGCCGGTTTCGACCGTGATTTGCCAGATTCGTCTGTGATTTGCCGGTTTCGACCGTGATTTGCCAGATTCGTCTGTGATTTGCCAGATTCGTCTGTGATTTGCCGGTTTCGACCGTGATTTGCCAGATTCGTCTGTGATTTGCCGGATTCGTCCGTGATTTGCCGGTTTCGACCGTGATTTGCCAGATTCGTCTGTGATTTGCCGGATTCGTCTGTGATTTGCCGGATTCGTCCGTGATTTGCCAGATTCGTCTGTGATTTGCCGGATTCGTCCGTGATTTGCCGGTTTCGACCGTGATTTGCCAGATTCGTCTGTGATTTGCCGGATTCGTCCGTGATTTGCCGGTTTCGTCCGTGATTTGCCGGATTCGTCCGTGATTTGCCAGATTCGTCTGTGATTTGCCGGATTCGTCCGTGATTTGCCGGTTTCGACAGTGATTTGCCGGATTCGTCTGTGATTTGCCGGATTCGTCCGTGATTTGCCAGATTCGTCTGTGATTTGCCGGATTCGTCCGTGATTTGCCAGATTCGTCTGTGATTTGCCGGATTCGTCTGTGATTTGCCGGATTCGTCCGTGATTTGCCAGATTCGTCTGTGATTTGCCGGATTCGTCCGTGATTTGCCGGTTTCGACCGTGATTTGCCAGATTCGTCTGTGATTTGCCGGATTCGTCCGTGATTTGCCGGTTTCGTCCGTGATTTGCCGGATTCGTCCGTGATTTGCCAGATTCGTCTGTGATTTGCCGGATTCGTCCGTGATTTGCCGGTTTCGACAGTGATTTGCCGGATTCGTCTGTGATTTGCCGGATTCGTCCGTGATTTGCCAGATTCGTCTGTGATTTGCCGGATTCGTCCGTGATTTGCCAGATTCGTCTGTGATTTGCCGGTTTCGTCCGTGATTTGCCAGATTCGTCTGTGATTTGCCGGATTCGTCCGTGATTTGCCGGATTCGTCCGTGATTTTCCAGATTCGTCTGTGATTTGCCGGATTCGTCCGTGATTTGCCGGTTTCGACCGTGATTTGCCAGATTCGTCTGTGATTTGCCGGTTTCGACCGTGATTTGCCAGATTCGTCTGTGATTTGCCAGATTCGTCTGTGATTTGCCGGTTTCGACCGTGATTTGCCAGATTCGTCTGTGATTTGCCGGATTCGTCCGTGATTTGCCGGTTTCGACCGTGATTTGCCAGATTCGTCTGTGATTTGCCGGATTCGTCTGTGATTTGCCGGATTCGTCCGTGATTTGCCAGATTCGTCTGTGATTTGCCGGATTCGTCCGTGATTTGCCGGTTTCGACCGTGATTTGCCAGATTCGTCTGTGATTTGCCGGATTCGTCCGTGATTTGCCGGTTTCGTCCGTGATTTGCCGGATTCGTCCGTGATTTGCCAGATTCGTCTGTGATTTGCCGGATTCGTCCGTGATTTGCCGGTTTCGACAGTGATTTGCCGGATTCGTCTGTGATTTGCCGGATTCGTCCGTGATTTGCCAGATTCGTCTGTGATTTGCCGGATTCCTCCGTGATTTGCCGGTTTCGACCGTGATTTGCCAGATTCGTCTGTGATTTGCCGGATTCGTCCGTGATTTGCCGGTTTCGACCGTGATTTGCCAGATTCGTCTGTGATTTGCCGGATTCGTCCGTGATTTGCCGGATTCGTCTGTGATTTGCCGGATTCGTCCGTGATTTGCCGGTTTCGACCGTGATTTGCCAGATTCGTCTGTGATTTGCCGGTTTCGACCGTGATTTGCCAGATTCGTCTGTGATTTGCCAGATTCGTCTGTGATTTGCCGGTTTCGACCGTGATTTGCCAGATTCGTCTGTGATTTGCCGGATTCGTCCGTGATTTGCCGGTTTCGACCGTGATTTGCCAGATTCGTCTGTGATTTGCCGGATTCGTCCGTGATTTGCCGGATTCGTCCGTGATTTTCCAGATTCGTCTGTGATTTGCCGGATTCGTCCGTGATTTGCCGGTTTCGACCGTGATTTGCCAGATTCGTCTGTGATTTGCCGGTTTCGACCGTGATTTGCCAGATTCGTCTGTGATTTGCCGGATTCGTCCGTGATTTGCCGGATTCGTCCGTGATTTGCCGGATTCGTCCGTATTTTGCCAGATTCGTCTGTGATTTGCCGGTTTCGTCCGTGATTTGCCAGATTCGTCTGTGATTTGCCGGATTCGTCCGTGATTTGCCGGATTCGTCCGTGATTTGCCAGATTCGTCTGTGATTTGCCAGATTCTCCTGTGATTTGCCGGATTCGTCCGTTGATTTGCCGGATTCGTCCGTTGATTACCAAATTCATCTACGATTACCGGATGTAACTGAAGATTGCCAGGATCAGAAGCGAAGCACCACCTGTACCCGTTCATCTACACTCTACATAGTACAGAAACCAGGCGAATGCACTAAAAGGATATCTACCGAGAATAAATCCACATGGTAGAACGAACCAAGGATACCCTCATAGAAAATCATTACTTATTGAAATTGTATATAAATTAATAAATGTAAAATTAAGTTTAGTTGCTTTTTGATATTTTTATTAATAAAGGAATATTGACGTTAAAATCTGGAGTTAGTACTACTTTAGATAGAACCCCGCTATACCGGCGAGCAAAACCTCAGCCTTTGACAAAAGTACATCACAAACTTAAGGGGGCTACTGATGAACATTTTTGGTTAAAATCGTTAGAGCCGTTGACGAGAAATTCAAAAATCATAAAAACGGTTCTATGACCGGTACCGTTAATAACATTTTGCCCAAAAATTCTTTTTTTACCAAAATAGAGTCCATATCCATAATATCACAATTAATTTTTTTTTTTTATCAAAATCGTTAGAGCCGTTTTCCAGATAAATAAGATAATGAATTACACTAGTTTACAAATTTTCGGTTTGTAGCGAGTACCTCCAAAAAAAGTATTTTCTAGACTAATTTTGACTCTCTGAACACGAAATTGGCACTCATTTATTTTTCCAAAGAAGCGTTTTCGTGATATGAGCAAAAAATCGTTTTATTGCTCCTTTACCATGTATGAGCCTAATTCTCACAAACGGTCTAACTAATTAACATATAGATACTTTATGTTTTTGTTTCAATAGAAAGTTTGAGCGACCTCAACTCCAAAGCGCGTTTCGCCCAGGTACGACAGTTTTGTTTTTGAACAGATATTTTCTTTGTCTTTCCAGCTCCGCGAAGATTCAACGCCACATTAAAGAAGAAGTGTAAGCAATACGTCATATTTTCAATAAAAATTATGAAAAAAAAAAAAGAAAAAAACTGAAATGGTCTGCCTTCACGTACTGTTTCAAAACTTCCACATTTATTATTCGATTTCATTGATCTTGTGCGTTTAAGCTTTGTAAAGTCAATATCTTATACCTGAGATCTTAAAAGTATTTTAAATATTTTTTTGTCTGTCCTTACGGAATAACTTAAAACAAGCGATTTTCTAAAAACGGCGAAAAATTGTGTTTTTTGAAACTTTGAACGGCTTTTTCTTGATGATTGTTGGCCCAATTAACACAAGTCGTATACTGTTGGAAAGACAAACAAAATATCTGTTCAAAAACATAAAGTAGATGTTAATTAGTTCGACCGTTTTTGAGAATTGGGCTCATACATGAAAAAGGAGCAAAAAAACGGTTTTTGGCTGATATCTCGAAAACGCTTCTTTGGAAAATTAAATGAGTGCCAGTTTCGTTTTCAGAGAGTCAAAATTAGTCTAGAAAAAACTTTTTTTGGAGGTACTTTTTTTGTGTAAGCTAGTGTTATAGTTGTATGGGGGGTACCGTTAGTTTTGGAGCTAAAAAAATTTCAATTTCTCCTCTAGGGAATCACCGAAGACCCTTATTTTCCGAAGGCAAGTGGGGTTACCCATCACCCCACTACATGAGAAAAACCATAATATCTGACAGAAAGTTATTGTCTCTTTCTCTCGATTATTATGTACTTAGATTTTAAAAAATCCAAAAAAAAAGACTTCTCAGTTTCCTATTAATGTAAACATTCGATTTCATAATAAATAAGAATTATTTTTTCAATTAAAATATTGTTTTATCTAAGATAAAAAGTGATGGGGTGATGAACAACCCCAGTTGCTGTTCACGTAAGAAAAAAAAGCCTTGCCTTCGGAAGGTTAAGTAACGAGTTTGAAGAAAATAGGTCAAGTGGTTTAGGCTGTAGCGAGAGGTACAGACATACAGACACACAGACACATTGAAACATGTTTTCTGTGTACTAAATTTTCCTTAAAATTTTTATAAAAAAATTGATATGGGAATTGTAAGTATTTGGGGGTGGCCGTTGCGCGATAGATGTGTGCTCGCCTGTGAACCTCATGATCACAGGTTCGATCCCTGCCGTCGTCTATGTCGTTTTAATTCCATTAAAAACCTTCTAAGATTGTCATCAATGGGTTGCTGGTTTACTCATTACATGTTGTTCAGGCATAACACTAACAACATGTAATTGAGTTAAACTAGTTTGCCCAACAAGGATGAACACGAATAAAATAATGTGAATTACAAGCGACATAGAAATAAGACACGGCATTCTCCGCTTTAGTTCAGCCGCCATCCCTGGAGATAAAATATCTGAGACAACAACCTTCAGTCTCAGAACATCGTGCCACACATCTTTCCTATCCTTCTTTCTCTTCCGTAACTTCACGCCCGCGCTGTGTTGAAACATTTAAAGGGTAATCAATCATAATCCCTTGAGCGCGGGTAGATTATAAAAAAAAAAAAAAAATAATGAAAATACATTTTAATCAAGATATTGAATTTTCAAAAAAAAAAAAAATTGTATTATTTTTTTTAAAAATCCAAAAACTATTTTTCGAAAAAAAATTTTAGATTTTATTTTTTTTCAAATGCAAAGGAGCTCCTGCATAAACATTTTAGTTAAAATCGTTAGACACGTTGATCAGAAATTCGAAAATAAAAAAAGCGGTTGTATGACAAGTACCGTTATTAACAATTTTTTTAAGATAAATAAGATTATGCATTACGGGTGTATGGGGGTACCGTTAGCTTTAGAGCTAGGTATGTATGTATGTATATCCCAAGTAAAAAACTTCCCCTATTCTACATATTGTATCGCAAGTAACAAAGTCCTGTCAAATTATACTCAAACAAATTCAAAACAGCTTCAAAAAATTCAATGTTTTATTACAGACGCCACACAGACGTTTCCGGTATTATGCGCGACTGTTTCTGTTCCTCATGCTATGTATGAATTCCTTAGTATAAAACAATATTGACTTTAAAGTCCAAATTTAGTATAACCCAAACCAGCATAATGTCAAAATGACAAATAATAATTGGAATAACTTTTCTCCATACTTCCATACACTTTGAACATACTCCAATACTATGAATTTGTTTGTTTTATAGCCAACATGCATGTCAATATTGGTACAGTCTGAATTATTTATTTCTAAGCCTTTTTGAATTTGCTTATAAAAGGGGTTTGCATTTTAGTGAAGCCAAGTAGATTTGTGGAGACGGTGTAGATCTTGGTTCTGTTTTTACTTTTTTTCTAATTTCCGAAGAGATACATTTTTAAAAATGAATATTTCACAGTACATTTGTTGGGGGGTAGTGGCTGTTCTGTTGGTTGTTTTTGCTGAACAGGCGCATGGAAATACATCGGCATCTTTAAAAGAGTTGGCTGCAATTGAAAAACTCGTGACCAATTCGACGTTCCGGCAGAAAGGGGAAGCAATCATCATGGCAGGTACGGATAGAGATAGCTTAAATGCAAGAGCTTGTATTGAAGCTATCCGAAAGGAAGTCCGAAAATTCCCGGTGAATTCGTTAGCAGTAAACACAGCTATCAATGGAGTTCTTGATGCAGTAAAGCTTGCATATACGGTTGTGGCTCAAGCCAACAAAGCACTTGATATTGCTTCGAATCTGGTTAAAGATCAAGATATTGATGGTGCGACTGTTGCTATACAAAAAGGACTCAAGGCTGACAGAGAATTGATCTTCATTGTCGGAGTACAAATTGTGGACTCACAAGGATTTGCCTTGGCCCTTGTTGGTGACTTAGCACTACCTGGATTAAAGAATACAATTCTTTCTACCCAAAGAGCCGCAAGCGCAATATTTGAAGTCCTCGAGATCGCTGATGAAGTAGCGACAAAAGGAATAAAGATCGGTGGAGGTGCTGCCGAAGAGGCATTCAAATCTGCCCGAAACATTATGTCAACTGGTGCACAGGCAATATACAAACAGCTTAAGGGTGCCGCAACACATGCCTTAGGGGGATTGCAAAATGCTGTTTCACAGGGAAACAAACAAGTCGATATTGTAACAGGAGTCATAGACAGTTTGAAGACAGAAATTGTAACGAACGATCACGCAGCTTTGGCCGCCATTGCCAAGCTCACTAAAGGTTTAAAATCGGCCTTAAGCGTTTTGACAAAAAAACCAGCAATTGATGCTGCCAAAGTTATGTATGAAGGACTTAAGTCGACAATTGTGGAAACTGCTGATGCGCTGTCCATTGCAAAGAAGGCATTTGAGGAGGCTGGAAAACTAGCAAGCCAAGACCCCGAGGCTGCAGTCGATGTTGTACGGAAGGGAATCAAAGCCTCCCAAGATGTACTATTGAGAGGATCGGCTGGTGGATACTTAGGACTGGGAGCTGCTGGAAAAATTGCTGGCAAGGTAGCAGCTGAAAAACTTGTTCCTTCCGTTATTGACATTGAATATGGGAGAGTAACGTCGTATGAGGATTTGGCACTTGCTGAAAGAACCGCTATTGTTGGAATTCGAGGTGGTGAATCTGCTACAGCACAAGGAATTTCTTCTGCCATGCAAATGTGTGATGCTGCTGGATTGGCACTTTACCAGGACTACTCTGATGCTGGGGAAATGGGATTCAAAGCTTTTCAAAGTATTTGAAATGTGATTGCCAGGATCATGACCAAGCCAATGAAAATATATTTTTTTTTTGTTTTCTAGAGAAACTGTCGTAACACATTTTGTTAATAATTTTTTTGATAACATTAAGGAATATTGAATAAAATTAAAACAACAATAAAAACTAAATTGTATTCCAAAGTGAGTCGAGAATTATTTAGATTAAGATTCAATATTTCAGTTAAACATTAAGCCCCGTTGGCTGATATGAAACTTAAATAATTATGTTGACCACAAACGTTCCAGCAACAATGTCAAGACTGCAAATGAATGCATATAAAGATAAAGAATACAAAACCTTCAAAGATTAGGTTAGGTTAATGGGCTGAGAGTTGGTCTTGTTACCGTCATACTTAAAGAAATGTAGATCCGTTCTTATATTCCAGGGATTGCGACTCTCATGTATTGAAACCTATGAAAATCCTATGTGCTATGTCATTTAAGCCCTGTCGTCACATAGTCACGTGGTTCAGGTGAGGTAAACGCTTTTAAGGGCGTGATTCATTCCCTTAGTGGAATTGTCTATTAAAGAATTAAAGTTACATATTTTAGAGAAGAAGCTATATGGATGAAAAAACTAGCAAACTTGCCCTTCTCTTTCACAAAGACGTAGGCTCCGCCTGGGAGATTTCTATTACAGTGGCCGTAGTGATCTAATAAATATATATATATATATTAGCCGTCAACTTGCATCTGTTACCTCGGCAAAAGAATGGTGGAGAATCGCTAGAGAAATTCGTGGAGACTCAACAACAAATAGCATAGAAATATCTGCAGACGTGCTTATGAACCACTTCTATGGAACATTGAATTTAGCCTCGACACAACTTTGTCACGATAAAATTTACCGCAACAAAAGTCGCTCTTTTAAGCTTCCAAAGTCCTTGTTCCCACCTTTTACATTTATTCTTTCCCCCCTACAGGTGTTTGTTCCAATATACTGAGAGAGAGAAGGGCAGCCTTGATCCATCAGCCATCGGTTCACTCTCTCAGTATCTTGAGAAAACAAAAATTTTTAACTTCTACCCATAAAAGGCGTTTTTCTTTTTTAGTTCAGAACAGAGCCTGAGTTGTCAAAAAATAAATTGTGTTTCTTTTTTAGTTCAGAGCGTTCAGAGCTTCGTAAATGTGTTTCTTTTTTCGTTCTGGAATGAGAAGTGACTCGTAAGAGAATGACTAAGTGCCCAACTGATTTTCAACAACCTTCTGGAAATGATTAATAACTTAAACTTGATTTTTATTAAAAATGGAACGCTATACGCTTATCCCTAATCCCCAAATCTAACAAAAGTCCACCGAAGTAGTTTTTTGTAACTCGCGCGTAAGAAAATAGCTGCCAATTTTGCCCTCCGAAATGTTTATAGTTATTGGTCATTACTCATTAAATAATTCGCTCCGTGAGTTTTCTCTTTACTTTTACGAGTATCAACTGTTTATATGTAGAGGTTGGAGGGGACAAATATATTCAAGAAATCGAAATTTTGAATGGTTCACGATTTGTTTTTTTTTTTTGGTTTTGCTTTCTCTTGAAAAAAAAATAGTGGGAAAATGACTGAATGCGTTCATTGAATTTGCCGCCCCTGGCAGTAAAACCAGCGGTCGGTGAATTTAACGAAGGCAGCAAGCAAGCATAGCAAGGGTTAGTGTGCGTGTAAGCAGGACCGCTGGCTTTCATAAATGAGAGTGCATCTCAGCAAATTAGCTGAATGTGGCTTACAATGACGTGATTGAAATCCGCGGATTCCAATTGGCTGAAAGCACAAGGGTTAAAAGTTAACAAGGTCCGAAGAGACATCGAAAAATCTGGACGGACACGATAGCTGGAAAGAAAACAAAGTGTGAAAAATCGAACTAAATTTTGGGTCACGATAGATGAAAATATTAGAGCGAAAAAAAGAATTAATTTGGATAGAGAAGTAAGGAGAAAACCAGGAAGAAAAAAAAGGGAGAAAAATACATACAGAAGTTCCGGAGGAGCAAAAGATAAGTAGAGTGTTTATTTTATTTTGGTTCATAATTGGGTTTTTGCGTTAATTGCATTTTTTTTATTCAATTTATTATATGGTTGACTTTTGTTTCGAGAAATTTTTCCCGAAATTGCAGGACTCGCGACCCCGTTAATTACATCTGTTTTTCGTTCGGGACAAGGTGATAGCGGTCCATTTTGTTCCAGTTAATTATTACGTTGTTCAATAATTTTATTGAAAAGATTTTTGGTTTTTACCCTATATTTCATAAAGGTTTCCCAAACTAATAAATTCTTTTAACTTCCCTTTTGGAAGCATAAAACCTGATTTTTTTTTTCTTTCTTTAAAATTACTTTCACCGTCGGTTCTGCTCCGAAGGTTTGTAATTTCCTTGTTTCAAAAATTACTGGCGCCCTTTTAATTTTCAGGTACTACGCCCCTGCGGCATTCAATTAAATTATCAATTCAATAATCATCAACAAAAAAAAAATTAATCGCCCCAATATAATTAATTGGCTGAACCCAGAGGCATATTATTAAGCATTTGGCGCCCGGGCTGAAAAATTTTGCCGCCCTTTAGAACATCGATTTTGAGAAATGCTTATGTATTTACACGCTTCAGTAACTTACGGTAAGAAGAGTTAACGTTTATATTAAATACCAATATCTACCAAAACACTCTTTGCATCTTTGCACTTTATGTAAAAGCAGAATTTATAATTTGAGCATAACGTTATGTCACCCTACACGATAAATATGTAGATGTTAGTCAAAAAAGTTATGTGAAAAAACTACAAGAAAAGAAGACCTTTTTAAAGCGAGGAACAGGGTGTCCAACAAAAAAAAATTATTTGTATGTAATACGAGTATATAAAATTTCTACTGAAACGTAGGAGTCGAATTATTCCCCTTTTTTCAAGCTGGCTAAAAACATTTTTTTGAAGTAAAACTTTTTTAGGAGCGATATGACAATAACTTGGATAACATTTGGAGCTGGTCTAAACCCAATGTGTGTACCGAAAAAAATTCAGACATTCAATGGACCGTTTTTTGATCATTCAGCCTGTCTAGAACATACCTACGCTCCAATGGAAAATTACATTTATATCTACATCCTGTGTTTTCAACTAATCGGTTTGCCAACGTATCACCCTTTGTTTCAAAAGCAACTACCCAGTAGCCACGCAGTGGCCAGTAGCACAGCAGATGCGCACGGACCGGTGACGGTGTATTGAAACGTGTGTTGTGTGTGTGGGTGTGTGCACCGATTTCTTGTGTGAGTCTCCTCGTTGCGAGCAAAATCAAAACAGTATGATTTTTGGTGTCGGCCGGTTTGTCGATGTGTGCACATTCACAGTTTGTTTAAATTGCTTCTGAACACACCTAAAACAGTGACAGGTCGTGCAAAAAACTAAGCAAACATACCTTTTTTGACATCTGGAAATATGCAAGGGGGATATGAAGTTAGCACTATACTAAAAAGAAAACATAGGTATTCGACGATTTTAATTTTAGTAAAATGTTAGGTTAAAATCGTTTTTAACCTAGTATTATACTAAATAGTTTTAACATCGTACTAATTCGACTAAAATTTTGCGCCAATAGTTCTTAAAATAATACATATCCTTTTATTTATCCATCATTATTAACTATTGTACAAAAAACAATAATTATATTGTTTCTTAAGTCTTTCAAAACTATTGACGAAGTTTAAATTTTTTTTTTAATAAAAAGGGACTCTGTAGATGGTTTAGAAACAAATTAAGATCTGTCCAGCTAAAGTCTTTCTGGCCCATTTTTTTAGACCTACATAGCAACATTTTTACTTGCGACTTATAGGTACTATAAGGCAAGTTATGCATTCATAAAAAAATCGAACTCGAGATTTTGATCAAAGTTGACATTACGATGATAGCGAAGACGAAAAAAGTGGGTCTGGCAATTCTGTCTGTTTGTCTGTCTGTTCGATTACAGCTAAACGGCTCGGCCGATTTTCCTCAAACTTGGTACACAGGGGTTTTAATTTTTTACCTTCGGACGTTTTTTGTTTTGATTTTTTAAGACGAAAAATAACGGTACCTGCCATACGATTTTTTTTCGAAATTTTATAAATATTTTTTTTTTTCTCAAAAACTGTCTCAACGATTAAAAAAAGAATCAAAAAATTTAATTAAGTTAAACCTAGGTAATAATTGAAGAAAAATTTACAAAAATGAGTAGTTTTGGTACCCCCCTTGGCACCATTTTTTTTTTGTTTTTGGTTTTCTCAAAAACGGTACCACCGATTTTGATCATTTTTTTTATGCTAAAGCTTCCTAGCAGTTTAAATATTATTGGGAATTTAAATTTTCCAATTTTTTTTTTGGATTTTTAAAAAAACTTTCAAATTTTTTTTTTGAAAACTCAATATTTCGAAAACCCCATGCTCGATTTTTTAAAAACTTGATAAATAAAAGTTTGAAAAAATAATCTACAAGATATAAGAAAAATAAATTAATTTTACTTAAAAATAACGGTACCCTCCATACAAATGTTAAAAAACGGTTTTCGAAAATCGTATTTTTCTTGAAAACGGTTCCGAGAATTTTGCTTAAATTTTTTTTCTTTCTATAATTTTTTTATATCTGTAATTTAATAAAAAAAAATTTTGAAAACAAGATATTACTGACTGTACCTACCATAGAACGATTTTTTAAAATTTTGAATTTCTCGTTATCAGCACAACGGATTTTAATGAAATTTCGTAGAAAGAAGCTTCTAAAAAGTTTAAAAAACATTGCATTTCAAAACTTTAAGAAACATATTGTTTTGAATTTTGAAAAAAAAAATCAATTTTTTGTTTTTTTTTTTGAAAATTCAATATCTCGAAAACGGCTCAATACTTTTTTTGTAAATTTAATTTTTATTCATACAATAATAAAAACTTCAAATTGGAGTACCAACATTTTTTCTGAAAAATGTTTTAAATTTTTCTTATATAAAACCTTATTTTTTAGGAAACCACTACAAAGACTTACTCGTATAATTTTTGTTCTTGCATAAATCTATAATTGCTTGAATCAGATGGCATCCTATTCTTACCTTTAACTGCTAAAGAAGTTTTGTTTAATCATTTAAAAAATGAATTTTATGCTTATGAACAGTTTCTCTAATAACATTCATTTTTGAAATTCTTAGTCTATTACATAGGAGCAAGTTCGTGCGACCCAGTCGTGCATTTTATTTGATAATGTTTTTGTTTCATTAGAATTTGTTCCAAAGAATAGGTACATACATGTCCGTAAATAATTTTATTATGAATTTTCATTATAAATAAAATGCACGACTGGGTCGCACGAACTTGCTCCTATGTAAAAGACTAAGAATTTCAAAAATGAATGTTATTAGAGAAACTGTTCATAAGCATAAAATTCATTTTTTAAATGACTAAAAAAAACTTCTTTAGTAGTTAAAGGTAAGAATAGGATGCTATGTGATTCAAGCAAATATAGATTTATGCAAGAACAAAAATTATAAGTCCTTGTAGTGGTTTCTTAAAAAATAAGGTTTTATATAAGAAAATTTTAAAACATTTTTAAGAAAAAATGTTGGTACGCCAATTTGAAGTTTTTATTATTGTATGAATAAAAATTAAATTTACAAAAAAAGTATTGAGCTGTTTTCGAGATATTGAATTTTCAAAAAACAAAAAATTAATTTTTTTTTTCAAAATTCAAAAAAATATTTTTCTTAAAGTTTTGAAATGCAATGTTTTTTAAACTTTTTAGAAGCTTCTCTTTACGAAATTTCATCAAAATCCGTTGTGCTGATAATGAGAAATTCAAAATTTTAAAAAATCGTTCTATGGTAGGTACAGTCAGTAATATCTTGTTTTCAAATTTTTTTTTATTAAATTACAGATATTAAAAAATAATAGAAAGAAAAAAAATTTAAACAAAATTCTCGGAACCGTTTTCGAGAAAAATACGATTTTCGAAAACCATTTTTTAACATTTGTATGGAAGGTACTGTTATATTTAGGTAAAATTAATTTATTTTTCTTATATCTTGTAGATTATTTTTCCAAACTTTTATTTATTAAGTTGTGAAAAAATCGAGCATGGGGTTTTCGAAATATTGAGTTTTCAAAAAAAAATTTTGAAAGTTTTTTTAAAAATCCAAAAAAATTGTTTTGGAAAATTTGAATACACAATAATATTCAAACTGCTGGGAAGCTTTAGCATAAAAAAAATGATCAAAATCGGTGGTACCTTTTTTGAGAAAATCAAAAACAAAAAAAATGGTCCCAAGGGGGGTACCAAAACTACTCATTTTTTTGAAAATTTTTTTCGACCATTACCTAGGTTTAACTGAATTAAATTTTTTGAATTTTTTTTAAGAAAATCGCAGGGACAGTTTTTGAGAAAAAAAAATATTTATAAAATTTCGGAAAAAAATCGTATGGCAGGTACCGTTATTTTTGGTCATAAAAAATCAAATCAAAAAACATCCGGGGGTAAAAAATCAAAACCCATATCTACCAAGTTTGAAGAAAATTGGCCGAGCCGTTTAGCTGTAATCGAACAGACAGACAGACAGACAGACAGACAGACAGACAGACAGACAGACAGAATTGCCAGACCCACTTTTTTCGTCTTCGCTATCATCGTAATGTCAACTTTGATCAAAATCTCGAGTTCGATTTTTTTTACGAATACATAACTTGCCTTATAGTACCTATAAGTCGCAAGTAAAAATCGTTTATAAATAAAATGCACGACTGGGTCGCACGAACTTGCTCCTATGTAATAGACTATAGGAATTTTAAAAACGAATGTTATTAGAGAAAACTGTTCATAAGGATAAAATGAATTTTTTTTTAATTCTTTAAGTAGTAAGAGATAAAAACAGAATGATATGCAAATATGAATTTATGCTGGAACAAAAATTATAAGTCTTTGTAGTGGTTCCTTAAAAAAATAAGCTTTTATGTACAAAATTTTTAAAACATTTTTAAGAAAAAATTTTGGTACGCCAACCTTAAGTTTTTATTATTGTACGAATAAAAGTCTAATTTCCAAAAAAAATACTAAGCCGTTCTTGAGATATCGAATTTTTCAAAAAAAAAAAATTATTTTTTTTTCTAAAAATTGAAAAAATATTTTTTCTTAAGTTTTTAAATGCAATGTTTTTTAAACTTTTTAGGAGCTTTTTTATAAAAAATTTCATTAAAATCCGTTAAGTCGATAATGATAAATTCAAAATTCGAAAAAATCGTTCTATGGTAGGTACAGTCAGTAATATCTAGATTTAAAATTTTTTTTTATTAAATTATAAATTGTAAAGATTAATCAAAAGAAAAAAAATTTTAGCACAATTCTCGGAACCGTTTTCGAGAAAAATGCGATTTTCGAAAACCATTTTTTAAAATTTGTATGGAAGGTACCGTCAGTTTTAGATAAAACAAAATTTTTTTTCTCAAATCTTATAGATTATATTAAGAAACTTTTATTTGTCAAGTTTGAAAAAAATCGAGCATGGGGTTTTCGAAATATTGAGTTTCCAAAAAAAAAATTTGAATTTTTTTTTAAAAATCCAAAAAATTAAAAATTGAAAATTTGAATATGTAATAATATTCGAACTTTAGGGGAGCTTTGGCATAAAAAAAATTATTAAAATCGGCTGTACCGTTTTCGAGAAAATCAAAAACAAAAAAAATGGACCCAGGGGGGCTACCGAAAATAACAATTTTTTGTAAAATTTTTTTCAACCATTAGGTAGTTTTTACCAAATGAAATTTTTGGAATTTTTTTTAAAAAATTCTGTGGGACAGTTTTAGAGAAAAAAAAATATTTATAAAATTTCGAAAAAAAATCGTATGGCAGGTACCGTTATTTTTGGTCTTAAAAAAAAATAGAAAAAAACGTCCGGGGGTAAAAAATTAAAACCCATATCTACCAAGTTTTAAGAAAATCGGACGAGCCGTTTAGGCTGTAGTCGAACCGACAGACAGACAGACAGACAGACAGAATTGCGAGACCCACTTTTTTGGTCTTCGCTATCATCGTAATGTCAACTTTGATCAAAATCTCGAGTTCGATTTTTTTTACGAATGCATAACTTGCCTTATAGTACCTATAAGTCGCAAGTAAAAATAGAATAGTAAATGGTGAAAAAAGTGAGTGACATGTTACAGTGAACTCTCATACAGACGGACACTCACGGCACTAAAAAAAATGTCATGCTTAAAAAACTCTAAAAATCGCATTTTTTTTTTAAATCTTTTTATTTTTTGTTTATCCTTCAAAAATATTTTAAATTAGACAATTCTTAGGGGCAGCTTGCCCTCTTTTGCTGGTATGTTTTGAAAGATCAATCGCTTCAAAAAAATATTAGATACTAATTGGCCAATTGCTAGGAGCAGCTTGCGCCGCCCCTAGCAGCCTTGCCGCCGTGGGCTGTAGCCCTTTTAGCCCTAGGGTAAATACGCCCCTAGTGAACCCACACCCTTATTCTAAGCTAGTCGTGGTGGTGGCATCAAAATCGCTTCCTGTTGCACTTGATACGAATTCGAACATAGCTTCGTTTCGATTTTCATTTCTCTTTGGCTTGACATTCGTCTAGCAAAAATCGAAATCAAGTCAATCATCGTGGTTAAGTTGTTGCGTCGTGTGCGTCGGTCAGTTTTTCGGAAATTTAATAAATTTAATTAAATTATCATTTATTAATCTTGTTCGGTTCGCGTCGGGTTTTAGTGCAACAACTTGCGATGCCTTTACCCACTTTTGAAACCATTTATCAGCAAAAGCTAGATAACCAAATAGAACTGGATGAAGTTATCTTAGCGATAGAAACATGAAAGGATAACAAAGCACCCGGTATTTATGGTATTCCAAACGAGTTTTACAAAAACGCTGGAACTACATTTATAGAAAAGATTCATGTTTTGCTCAGAGACATCTGAGACTATACCATCATCCTTCAAGAAATCGATTATCTTCCCTCTTTACAAAAAAGGTGATACAAGCCTTCCTTCAAATTACCGTGGGCTTTCCTTTCTCTACACACTCTACAAAATATTTACAACAATTTTGCTAAATAGACTTACTAGTTGGATTGAAGAGAACCAAATACTTAATGAATACCACGGAGCATACAGAAGTCAGTATAATACAGTTGACCAAGCTTACAACCTATCCTGCATCATTTAGCTTCAACTGAGTCAGAAAAAAAAGCTTTATGCTTTCTTCGTTGATCTGTCAGCAGCTTTTGACAACATTAATAGAAATGCGCTGTTTTATAAATTACTAAGTCTAGGCATCTCAACAAAAATGGTTTCCGTTTTAAGATCTCTGTACAGGGACACGTCATCAACAGTTTGGAATGGAAAGAGTACAACAAGCTTCTTCGAGACCACTAAAGGAGTACCTTACTGTTCATCTTATTTCTTGAGGACCTTCATCGTGAACAATTCGGAAATAAAGGTCCTGTTATGCGCGGATGATATAGTTCTCTTCTCTGATAGACCTAATGCCCTGCAAACGATTATCGACAGCTTCAGCAGGTACTGCAGTAAGTGGAACTTAGATGTCAACCTTGATAAGTCGAAAATTGTAATTTTTAGGAATGGCGGCAGCTGAAAAATGGTACTTTAACGGTGGAGAGATGAAAATATCAAACTATTATAAATATCTCGGTGTTATTTTCACTTATAACATGTCATGGTCTGAACACCTATCAAAACGTCTCGCTGCATCAAAAAACTCTATAGGTAAACTCGACATGGTATACATTTGTGCGAAATAAATACGTTACACACTCTGCTAAATATAAAGTACATGATGCAGCCACAAAATCAATAATGCACTAACGTCCTAATTGCCACCACACTCAAAAAATTTCATGTGTAAATAGTACTAATTCATGCGTGCATTCTACGAATTTTATTCGTGGTTTTCAGCCACGAATAGTATTCGTAGAATGGACGTTTATTAGTACATTTTACTAATATTTTATTAGTATTCGTAGAAAAACATACGTATATTGTACGAATACTATTAGTACAATATACGAATATCATCGTAATATTAACGAATGCCCTTGTAATTCATTCGTATATTGTACAGCTCCATTCGTATATTCTACGAATATCATAGTAATATTTACTAATGCCCTTGTAATTCATTCGTATATTGTATCTACAAACATTATAGTAGAACTTACCATAAATAAATATATACTCCGAAATTTCCTAAAATATTCATTATAAGAAATAATAACAAAAAGTAATGTATTGTTTAAGTTAAAAAATAATTATATAATTCATGTTTTTTTAATTTTATAATTTAATTTTTAATTACAAATAAAGTTAAAAAAAACTAAAATGTATCTTATAAATATAATTAACAACCAAAATTATATTTCCAAACTGCTTGTTATCAAAGGGCCACTGAAAATAAATTTAACATTTAACATTAAAAATCTTCCGAAAAACATTTGTACTTACATTAATTCTTATTTTGTAAAAAATTCCCACATATGTATGAATGCTCTGCTGCTTCAGGATCCTGTATGTAAAATATAAAATAAGCTTTATTTGTATATAAGAATATGTAAGTCTAGGTACCTACTCACCTCGTCTTTTCGAAAAAAGGTCTGGTTCCCAAGATTTGTATCATAAAGATACACCGTACGAAAAAAAAGTATCACGCGTCCATTACTTTGCAATATTGCAATCTGTAATAACACGTTTTAACGTGTTGACGAATGGAATACATTTAATTTTTAGAGCTGAACACATATTATTTTTTGTACTCATGATTATTAAATAATACTAATGCACTTCATGAAAGTACGAAGTTATTAGTACATTCTACGCATAATGCGTACAGTCTACCTACGAATGAATTCTGTCTACTAATATTAGTTTTCCTTAGTAAATAGTACGAATTTATTAGTAAATACTACGAATGAAAAAGATTAAAGTACGAAGTCATTCGTACGAGAAATTAACGAATGTTATTAGTTATATGTAGACAATAATTCGTACAATGTACTCCAAAAAATTGTTAACTTCTTGTTTACGAATAAAATTAATGCATTAAACGAATAGATTCGTGCATTCTACCACAGTTATTAGTAAAACTTTACAAATGCATTCGTAGATATTTCACTGTACAAATACTTCGTATATTTTACGAATATTAGTACAATGCACGAATATTTTTTTCACGAATGCCATTCGTAGCCATTTTACTAATAAATTTTTTGAGTGCAGGGGCCTTGGTACCTGTTGATCTGTCGGTGTTTATACATTGGCTGTGCCTAGCAGAGGCCTAAAACCTGTTGATCTAGTGCCTACCAGAGGCCTAAAACCTGTTGATCTTGTGCCTACCAGAGGCCTAAAACCTGCTGATCTAGTGCCTACCAGAGGCCTAAAACCTGTTGATCTTGTGCCTACTAGAGGCCTAAAACCTGTTGATCTAGTGCCTACCAGAGGCCTAAAACCTGTTGATCTAGTGCCTACCAGAGGCCTAAAACCTGTTGATCTAGTGCCTACCAGAGGCCTAAAACCTGTTGTCCTGTGCCTACCAGAGGCCTTAAACCTGTTGATCTTGTAAGCGCCAAAAGCGTAGTCCGTAGTCCGTAGTCCGTAGATATAAAAGAGTAACCCGATACCGAATGCCAGTTAAAGAAGAAACCAGATGCCAGAATAAAGGTTTTTAAAGGAAACCAGCAGGACCCCGATACAAGAAGAATAACCGATGTTTACAGGATACACCAGGCAGGGTGTAATTAATTGAAATCAAGAATATTTAAGTTGTTATATGAATTTAAGATTTGTTTTTAATAAAGATTTTGTATAAGGTTTTAAAGACCTTCCTACTGTAGTTTCGTGTTTTTCTTCAAAGCGACCCTGGAAATCCGGCGAGCAAAAACCTCGGCTGGAAAGCAAAAAGCACATCACAAAAACCATAAGCTTTCTTATCTGTCATAATCTTTGGGTATCTTCCCGAGTAGATGGAAAACGCTATTTGTCCAGCCAACGGTCCCTAAAAAAGGCGAAAATTCCTCTCCCTTATTTTATGTCGAAACCAGAAGATATGATAAATGATAGCTTAAGTCGACATAAGTTACTTTAAACCAACGCAAATCGAATCATTTAACATCTTATTTTGACATAAGCCAATTTAAAAAAAGTCATTGCTAGCCAAACTCAGTTTTACAAAACAGCTTAAGTCCACATAAGCTATTTTACTACTTTAAATCGCTAATAAACATATCTTAATTCGAGCTAAGCTGTTTTTACGAATGTAAGATGTAACAAATGTCTTTAGCGGGACTTAAGTGATTTCGCAAATAGAATCATTTGTAAAAAGTTCGATGAAGGGTAAGCTGCTCCTTGAGAAAATTTGGCCACAACAACATTTTAATTTTATGTATAAGTTAATATACCAAATTTTAAGAAATATGTCTACCAAAGATCAATAATTAACAACAAAAGTAAAATTATAAACATAGAACAAAAAGGTAAGTTTCTCATAGAGACAAAAATATCTGTTCTGACATGCCTTTCACTCGGAATTGTTTTGAAGACGCCGAATGTTTTGAGAGTCCAGTTTTAAATGAAAGAGTTTTATCTGCATTCGATGTTGAGCATATAACGCGATATTTTTCAGTTTTGACAGTCTGAAAGATTCAGATTTTTCTCCAACTTCTTAAAGCAGCAAAATTGACGGAAGCAATTATAGCGAAGATATTCAGCAAGTAGCAATTTTTTTGGAAAGAAACTTATGTGATGATCAGGAAATTTTGTTGAGTAGTACTGTTTGTGAAGGGATTATTATGCCCGAAAAGAAGATGAAGATATTAAAGAAAGCAGAGCTACAACGAAATCAAATCGAAATACCGGAAGAGAATTCGCAACAAATTCTGTAAAAGCTATTTAAACCAGTGAGTTTAAGCCTCTAGTGGATTGTCGCATGAAGTGTAAGAGGACCAAACAAATATTATTCAAAAATATTGGGCGCTAGGAAACTACAATCTTAGACACGCATATGTAAGTGGTCTGATTGTTGTTTTTGAAACGAAGACAAAAAGGAACCCAAAACCATCTTACAAACATAAACAATCGACTTTACGAAAATGGCAAAGGAAAAGTTTGGCGCAAAACATCGGAAGGCAAGAGAAAGTTTGTTTGACAAAAAGGTAAATGGTTGCGTTTTACCAATAATTTTGAAACTATACAATACAAAACAAGTCTTGGTGAAACGAAGAATTTGAACATCATCATCGGCTCGACAACCGGGTTCCGGTCCTGGCCTCTTTCAACATCCAGTTGCGCACCCCAAGGCTTCGGGCGTCCTGGTCTACGCCATCTCTCCAGCGCAAGCATGGTCTACCACGCTGTCGTCTACCATAGAATGTACCACAAAGAACTTTCCGAGCAGGTTCCTCTTCGCTCATGCGAGCTAGGTGCCCTGCCCACCGGAGTCTACCGAGCTTAATTTTTGTCACGATATCTGCTTCTAGGTAAATTGCGTACAATTCATGATTGTACCGTCTCCGGAATCGTCCTTCCTCACATATAGGGCCAACAATTCTCCTTAAGACTTTTCTCTCGAACGCAGCTAAGAGGTCGGAGTGCCCTTTGCTAAGCACCCAAGTCTCGGAGTGAGTACTGACAGGACCATGGTCCTGTACAGCAGCAGTTTTGAAGTTATGGTGAGATTTCTGGATTTGAAAAGCTTTGACAGACTATAGTAAAACTAAAAGAATTACGAGACCGACAACAAGAATTTGAACATATCAATATTAAAAAGCGGGGAATGAAATTCCAATTTGTTACTCCGGAGTCCGGACCTCATATCAGCAGGAAAGAAAAGAAAAAAGACATATTACTTATTAGAATTACTGCCTGTTATTGAAAAATCTTACCACGACTTCTTTTTGAACCTTCAATCTGACAAAATTAAAGATATTCATCATTGTTTAAATGATGATTGAAATGCAGATGAAAATAAAATCTGAAAATGTCTTCTTTATAATTGTTGTTATTTTTAAACAACTTTTAGAACCAGTTGTGAGAGACATTAAATGAATTACCTAATACAATATTATAATATAATTTATATTTTTATACAGAGCAAAAGTCACGCCTCGAAGTGGAATATAGAAACTGCAAGAAAGAAGCGAAGAAGAAGTGCGCCCAAATTCAAGCAAAGAATACAGAAAACCTGTATCGGGAGCTGGATGAAATTTCTACCCCGACAGCTGGTGCTATTCAAGAGCTACGGCAAAACACGAATAAGGGCGCAACTATCTTCAAAATAGCCGCTCAAAGAAGAAGAAATGCCCAGGAGATTTGTTCCCCAAAGTTCATTAACAATGCTCAAGGCCAACTACTTGTGGAAGACAAAGAAATTCTTCACAGGTGGCGACAGTATTGCGACGGACTTCTAAACGAACAATTTCCAAGGCTATACTTTCCAATAGCTTCACCTAACTTAAGCGAAGTATCCGACGTCACAGTCGAAGAAGTTAGTGAGGCGGTAAAATACTCCAAAAAGGGAAAAGCTGTTGGCCCAGACGAAATACCCTCAGAGTTTTGGAAAAAGATGGGAGACATCGGGCTTAGATGGCTCATGATTCTTGTCTCCAAACTTATACGAGGGGATCGCATGCCTAATCAATGGAGGGAAAGTTACCTTCTTCCAATTTATAAAGGAAAGGGTGATACTCGAAGCTGTGATAATTACCGTTCGATTAAGCTGATGTCACACACCATGAAGATCGTTGAGCGAGTCTTGGGTAGCCGACTGCGAAAAATAATTAGGCTATCTGATGACCAGTGCGGGTTTGTCGGGGGTAAATCAACCACGGATGCAATCCAGAGTATAAGAATAATTATGGAAAAACATCGGGATTCTTTGGAGGATTTGCATGTCGTATTGGTTGATTTTGAAAAAGCATTCGATCGGCAACCACGAGATCTAATATGGGTGGCCCTCAGGCAACGAGGAGTTCCAGAAACCTATGTGCGGATAATTATGGACATGTATGATGGAGCAGTTACTAAAGTAAGATGCGCAGCTGGAGTCACCGAAGAATTCGAAATCACAGTAGGTGTACACCAGGGAAGTGTCTTGAGTCCCCTGCTCTTTATTACAGTTCTTGATTACCTGCTTGAAGGCAAAGTGACGGATCCAAAAGTACATCAGTTATTCTTTGCTGACGATGGAGCCATCATAAGTGAAGACCCGATATCCCTACAACGAGCACTTGACGTATGGGTGCATGTTCTAGAAGGAAGTGGGTACCGCATAAGCGCGAAAAAGACAGAATACCTATGCTGTCCATTTTCTGATCCACACAGGCCTATTCCAGACATTTATTTGAATGGAGCAGTGCTTCCCAAGTGTGAAAAGTTTAAATATCTGGGGTCTATGATAAATAAAGAAGCTACTTGTGATGACGATATCAATCATCGCGTAGGCGTAGGGTGGATGAAGTGGCGGGAAAATTTTGCTATCTTCTGTGACCGAAAAATGCCCCCTAAGCTGAAAGGAAAGTTCTACACTTCAGTTGTGCGTCCAGCACTCACATACGGTTCACAATGTTGGACAATATACAAAAAGTATGAGAGTAAGCTAACGGCAGCTGAGATGAAGATGCTTCGTATGACAGCAGGAGTTACAAAGCTTGATCGAATTAGAAGTACGAAGATCCGAAGAAGCCTTCATGTTAAGAATACCATTTCCCAAAAAATTGAACACGACCGACTCAGTTGGTATTGCCATGTTCAAAGGAGAGATCCTGAGAACCCCGTCAAAAAGGCAATATCATACAACGTTCCAATTCGAAATAAAAAGAAAGGTAGGCCTAAACACTCCTGGTACAAACAAATGCAAAAACACCAGCATTCAGTTGGCCTCAAAAATGGAACAATACAAAACCGGGAGGCTTGCCGCCGATTTCTGAGGTCAACCCGGCGAACCCCACAGGCGGATCACTAGTGTGAAGCAGATACGTGGGAGAGTTATGATCCCCTCGACATCGAGATCATAACAGCGCCGAATCAAAGGAAGAAGAAGAATTTATATTTTTGTTTTTAACATAAAAGATATAGGTTCAAAATAAAATTAAAAAAATCGTCTTGAAGTCTTTTAGTTCGTGCTGTTGTGTGATTATTCACGTAAAGGTCAAACACTTTAAGCTGCTTATGTAGTAACTTAAATTATTTTACATTTTTTTGAAAAAGCTTAAGTAGAAAAAACATGTTTTGAGTTGAAAAAACATGCTTTAATTAGCTGTATGGTTGTTTTTATAGAAAAAAGAAATATGGAAATTAAGGGTATTGCAAGTATGTGTCCTGAAAAAAAATTGGTTAGTCTAGCATCATTATATATTTAGTAATCAGCAAGAAAGTCTTAAAAAAATAGTTCGCAAAACTTTATTTGATCATACCGAAAAATTATACAAATTTTAACTTATTGGCACAGAGTTGTTCTCGAAGGTTCTCATCTTGGAATGTTCTAGATTGTTGGAATAAGCGGAAATACATTTGACATTAGATGGCGCTGTAGGAGTATAAAGCACTGTTCACAACAATACTTATTATTTTATAATGTAAACATGCTGCTATGATGGTTGTTTCTGTTTTCACACCGAAAGTAATAGTTAATCGAAACTTGTCGTACAGTTTGACATTTCAGAAATGTATAAGTAAACCTGGAATCGCTTATTTAAAAACATTAAATTGAATAATTCTACTTGTTTAAACAAAATAACTTTCTTCTTACCTACTTAACGTTCCGATGATGTGACTTTAAGATATTATTTCATTTCATTTCATTTATTTATTTCAATGGTATCTTTTACAATGGGCTTTTAAAGCCTATAATAACAAGTAAAAGTTATACATGAATTTAAATTAATTAAAATTAAATTAAAAATTATATTTTATATAAATTCAATTTTGGAAATGACAAGTTTAAAATTAAAAATTAATCTTTCTTTCTCTTGAACTTTATTTAATATTTGAATTTAGTTTAGTTTACTGCCAAGTATCTGAATAGGGCTGCTTCAAATTGCGCCGTGCCGCGAAGTCTTCTAATGAAATATGGTAAACTGTTCCACTGCCTGATAACATGAACAACAAACTGACGTTCCGAGTTTCTACAAGTAAATCTCGGTTGCACTAACATGAATGTACGATTAGAATTTACAAATTGTATTTTTTCAAAAAGGTATGCTGGCTGTTTGCTGATTAAAATCTTGTTTAGTGTTTTTAGGGAAAAATATTTTAAAAATGTGTAGAGATCACAACCAAGGATGTTGTTTTTGTAGTTCGATACATGGTCACATCGTCGGAGATTGTACACATAACGCGTCACATTATTGAAAGCTACCGTCAAGTTCCTTTTCGTTTCTGAGCTATGGGTACTAACAACTTCACATCCATATGTTATTATCGGAAGTATTAAAGTTTTTGCTAGGTTTAGCCGAATGTCCTGGGGAGTAAAATGTTTTGATAGTGAAAGGCTGCGTAGAGAGCCATATACTTTTCCAATAACCATTTGAATATGATCATCCCAAGTAAGAGTGTTATTGAACAAAATACCTAAATTTTTGGATTTCTTTACATACTCCAGTTGTTGGTTTCCAAGATAAAGAGCAGGAAAGTAGCTATAGTCGAGTTCATTTTTGTATATTACCAAACATTTGGATTTACTTGGGTTAAGCTGCAGATTATTTCTGTTGGACCACTTTAGTATTTTACTTAGATCACCATTTAGCTTATCAGCCCCATCTTCAATCATACCTAGCTTGCAGCTAAGTCTTACTTGAGCATCATCGGCATACAAATCTAGAGAAGAATATTGGACTTGAATTGGGAGATCATTTATAAAAATGGAGAACAGTAGAGGACCAAGAATTGATCCTTGCGGAACTCCTGACAAAAGATTTAAAGAACGAGATATTCTGTCACCAATTACTACGGCCTGGCTTCTCCCACTGAGATATGAAAAAATCAAATTCGCTGCTGTATTTGAAAACCTAAACTGTTCCTTTAACTTTGATATGAGTATCTTATGATTGACTGTGTCAAAAGCTTTCGAGAAGTCTAAGAGGACTAAAAACGATACCAGATCACTATCCATTGCCGTTCTTATATCGTCTGAAACCCTAAGAATAGCTGAGACACAGCTATGATTAGACCTAAAACCTGATTGTTGTTCGCTTAGAAGTTTCTTTGCGTTTACGAATTTGGAAATTTGGTTATGCAAAATTTTTTCTAATACTTTTGATAAAAACCTATGATACCTATGATCGAAAATTAAATTTTTTTGAAAAATTTGAGTGTTTTGGAATTAAAAATTAAAAAATTCCAGTACTTCAAATTTTTGAGAGATTCTAAGAGAATCCCTTCACGCTTTTGTTATCTTATTTACTTACTTACTTAGGTCCTCGGACCTATTACGTCCGTGTGGTTCCCCTTGCGGGGCACAGGGCCTCCACTACTCCTACGCGCCATCGTGTACGGTTTCTGGAGATGTACCTCAGCTCTCTCCAACTCTTCCCCAGTTGTGCTGATTCCTCTTCGACCGTTCTTCGCCAAGTACTTCTGGGTCGGCCCACTCCTCTGCCTCGCTGCGTGAGAGGGTTCCATTGCATCGCTTGACTCGCAATGCACTCGTGGCCTTTTCGAAGCGTATGTCCAATCCACTGCCACTTACGTTTTCGTATTATAGAGTCGATGGGTTCCTGACCTGTCCTCGCATGAAGTTCATCATTGGAGATACGGTTAGGCCAGAAAATCCACAAGATGTTTCGCAGACATCTATTTACGAACGTTTGCAGCTTTCTTGTGATAGTGGGTGTTACTTTCCATGTACTGCATCCATAAAGAAGAACGGATTCTACATTGGAGCGGAGCAGTCGTAGCTTGGTCTTTAGGCTTATAGAGTTGTTTCTCCATATTTTGTACAGCATTCCGAACGCAGCCTTTGCTTTCCCGATTCGGCTGGTTATGTCTAGTTCAGTCCCGCCATCAGTAGAGACAATACTCCCAAGGTATTGAAAACTCTTTACCGTCTCTACTGGTTGTCCAGAAATATCTATTTGAGTAGATGAGGAAGTTCCAAGGCTGATCCTTTTAATTTTTGCCGTATTGATCTTAAGCCCGACGGTTTCGGCTTCTCTCTCCACCCTTGTTGTCATTTGATGGAGATACATGATCCTATGAGAGAGTAAGCACTAGTCATCCGCGTAGTCTAGATGTTTCAGGTGTGATAGCAGATTCCACTGAATTCCTCCATTTAAACTCGACAAGGCTGCATGCAGCACATCACTTATTAACAACAGGAACAGTATTGGTGACAGTATACAACCTTACTTAACGCCACTTTGGATTTCAAACTCCTCTGACAACCTTCCTTTATGCAGAACGTGATATTTGGATCCTTCATATGTAGCCTTGATTATAGCGATCAATTTATCCGGAATGCCCCTCCTGCGCAAGGCAAGACAAATAAATTCTCTATTGACACTGTCAAACGCCTTTTCGAGATCGATGAACAGCAGGTGAAGTGGTGATCGATATTCAACGCACTTTTCGATGATGATCCGCAAGGTGTTGATGTGATCCACGCAGGAAGATCCAGGGCGGAAATCTGCTTGTTCGGCGTCAAGCGTGTCTTCTAGGTGGTCTTTTATTCGACCTAGGACGATTTCTGCTATAACCTTCGCTACAGCAGGCAGCACGCAGATTCCCCTCCAGTTTTCGCACTGCGTAAGGTCTCCTTTCTTTGGAAGCTCGACAATCATCCCCTTTTTCCACTCCTCAGGAAAACTTTCTGTTTCCCAAGCTCTTTCTAAGAGTGGGTGCAGGAGCTCAGACGATGTTGTTGGCGGTGCTCGTAAGAGCTCTGCGGGAATACCGTCAAGTCCAACCGCTTTGTTGTTCTTCAGTGCTCTGATTGCGGTTAAAATTTCTTCTCTACTGGGGGGTACAGTGCGTATTCGGGAATTTGTTACTACGGACGGCTCATTGGGTGTTAGGTTGACTTCGCTGGTAAAAACGCGATTTAAAACCGCAGAAAAGTGTTCCTTCCACCTTTTGATCTGGTCCTCATCCGATCCGTCTATGCCCTTTACCAGGTGTTGTTTAGAGCTTTGGACACCTGTTAGCTCTTTGGTAATTCTGTAGATGGTCCTACTGTCGCACCTACTTACGGCCTCTTCTGCTTCTGTTGCCAATGCGTTGATATAGTTACGCTTGTCACGTCCCACGCTACGGTTAACTTTTCTCATCTTTATGCGGTACGCAGACTCTAGCTCGATTCTGCCTGCTGCTGACGTTGCTGCGGTGCGAGCTTTGAGCTGTTTTCTTTCTTCGATCCTAGCTCAAGTTTCTTCAGAAAGCCAGGCACTATTTCTTCCTTGCGACCGACAGGTTATACTTTCAGCACCTGATATGAAAACATTTTTCACAGCACACCAATGGTTTTCGATGGACGTGGGTTCCGTGCTATTGATTGTTCTCAATCCTTGTGAAAGATGGTCCCCTAGTTTTTGGCGGACTGCGGGATCCTTGGGTCTATCGGTGTTGAACTTGGGCATTCGGGTGTTTCCTTGGAATCTCCGAACTGCAGCTGTTCGTAATCTTACGGTAGCAACCATCAGATGGTGGTCCCGGGCAATTCCCATGTCTGCACCTCTTCTGTTTCGGACGTCCTGGAGACTGCTTCTAAATCGCCGACTGATCGCGAAATGATCAATTTGGTTGGAAGTTGCTTGTCTGTCCGTCGACACCCAACTGATTTTGTGGAACGTCTTGTGTTCAAACATGGTTCCTCCTATAACTATTACACTTTTTATTCGCGAATAATTAATCAAAAAAAACTATAAAGAGAAAAAAAAAAGAAAACGAGATGATTGTTCGCGACGAGGACAACGATTACGATACGAACGTTTAGGGAGAGATTATATAGCCGAACTGTCAATCGAGTCGGCGAAGTAGGGCGAATTAAAAAGTGTAACAGCAGCGACAATAGGCGTTGCCACCACAGCTAGCTCAACGGGGGTGGGTTCACCAATTAATTTAATTGTGGGGAATTAAGTTATTTGGATTTCGATTGAATACTCAATCGAATTAATATAAATATATTAATTGCAGGTCCGTATACACGATTTGAAATAAAAATGGAAAAAAAAAAAAGGGCGCCAGCAATTTTTTTTTGAATTAAGGAAATTGCAAACCTTTGAAGCGGAAACCGACGATGCAAAATTATTATGAAGAAAATAATAACACTAAGTTTTAATCCCAAATAGGGAGTTGAAAAAAAGTTATATTTAATTTTTAACAGTTTGGGAAACCTTTAAATATAGGGTAAAAACCCAAAATCTTTTCATACAATAGAAATGGAACAAAGTAAAAAAAAATACGTAAGATGAACCGCTAACGCTCGGTCCCGAATTATTTAAACGGAAAATTTTAACGAAACGGGGCGCGAGTTCCGCAATTTCGGAAATGAACGGGGGCAAAAGCCAAACGATTTTTCTTTTGCAACAAAAATGCACTTTACACGCAAAAAAATTTGTACCAAAAAATTTTAACCACCAAACAATTTTCAATATACTTAGCTTTTTTTTTGTCTATTTCTCCTTCCTTTAAACAAACTGAAATCTCCTCCACTAATTTTTCCTCAATCCAGATTTTGTATCCTCCTTTTTTTTCTTTTTGACTCAAAGTTTCCAGAATGATCTCAAAAAAAAATCCTCTTCCTTTTCCCAAAATTTTCCTTTTTTTTATATATATATCTTCGCTTTTTTTCCAACTAATCGGTAATGAGCTCTGCTCTCTAACTTTATCAAAACCAAAGTGAACTTCCAGACACTTTTTCGTGCCTGGATGATCTCTTATTTTTCAGCGACCCCAGTGCTTTCGGCCAATGAGCGACCGTGGGTTTCGGTCACGTCATCTTTCAGCAACACTCAGCATATTTGCGTGAGTGAGCCAAACGTAGTTGAAACCCAGCGGCCTTCCTACTCGCACTTTAAAAACCCACAATTTTTGCCAGTCATCATGGAATTCGCCGACCCTTGGTTTTCCATCCAGGAGTGGCGAATCCGATGAACGCATTCAGCTGTCTGACCGATTTTTTTTCTACAAACTAAAAAAAGAAAACTTTCGGAATTAAAAGAGGATTTTCACAAGTGCCGTGCATTTTCCCCCTCGAGTTTAGATTTAGATAGTTGTTTGGGGAAACTTAGTGGAGGATTATCTCAATACTAAAATGAGGAAGGCGAGATAGGCAATAATATGTTATTTCGCGAATACTCTACTTCGTTTGACTTTTGCGCAGATTTGGGGGACACCTAAAGGGACTTGCCGTTAGCGTTCCATCTTTTACAACCAATAACACAATTAGGGTGGGCGTTTAGCCATTATGTAAGCAAATATCATCCAGTATGTTGCAATCCACTCTCGTTTTCATTTCTATTGGGATCAGATCTAGGTTGTTGAACGTCGGTCGATTTCTTATCCACGTTTAGGCTGTGACCACTTTAAGGGCCACTAAGTGTCATCCATCTTGTTTCTTCAAAGTACTGAGAGAGTGTACCAATGGCTGATGGACCATGGTTGCCCTACTCTCTCCCAGTATTTTGAAGGAAACACCTGTATGAAAAGAATAAAAAGGTGGGAACAAGGATTGGGAATGCCATAAAGAATAGTTTTTGTCACGGCGATTTCTCACCGTGACAAACTCCACCCTTTCCTCCCTGGAAATGATTTCACTTTTGGTAAAAGTAAACCATTTCCTGTGGAACAGCTGGGTAAGGAAAAAGGAAGAAAAACCATCAGACCAAATATGGTAGTCTATTCAAAAAGGGATACGCAAGCAAGAAAAAAAAATCAAAAGTTAAAAAAAATTACTTTACTTGGGACTTTAGACTCAATCATTTCCGGATGAATTATTAAAAGGTTTAAGATCTTTAGTGTGCCAAGTGCCACGATCTTTTCCATTTTCGTCTTCTAGGACATAAGTCCAAGGAGACAGTCTTTTTCGAATTTTGAATGGCCCTATGTACTTAGGGGCCAATTTAGCTGCATAGTAATTAGCGGCGTCTGACAAAACAAAGTTTCTTCTCCATACAATATCATTCGTAAAGTATTGTACGTCTCTCCTCCTGAGGTTGTAAGTTTCCGCTGACTTTTTTGTCGCAACCTGAATTTTCTTAGCTATATCTGCTCTAAGTCTCCTAAACCTTTCACCTATATTTTCAGTTAAGTTACTTCTATCCGTGTCAATTATGTGGTCACTGGGGAGTACATCCTCTCTCCCACTTGTTGACATCTCCTTCCCAAAGTTTGCGTAATATGGGGTTACGCCTAAAACCTCATGCTGAGATGTCCGAATAGCACAAGCAACTTTGGCTAATTGAGCATCCCAAATACGGTGGTTTTCAGAAACATAAGCCCTCAACGTAGTTTTGATTATCTGATTTATTCTCTCAGCCGGGTTGGCCTGTGGGTGGTAATGGGGGGTAAATCTAATTTTTGAAGAGTATTCTTCACATAATGCCTTCAGCTCTCTACTACGGAATTGAGGACCATTGTCACAAATGACGATCTTTGGGACTCCAAAAAGAAGGAAAACGTTGTCCTCCAATTCCTTGCATATCGATCTTGCTGTTGCGGATCTCAACGGAAATAAAAGTGGGAATTTTGTCAGATAATCAACAACCGTGAGTATAAAAATGAATCCCTTACTAGACTTGGGTAAAGGACCCACCAGATCTATGCTAATCATCTCCCATGGTGAAGAAACCCCTATCCTCTCTGTCATAAGACCGGCTGGTTTATCGTTTACTGGTTTCACTGATTGACAAGTGCTACATCTCCTAACGTACCTAGTAACATCTCCTCTCATCTTCGGCCAATAGTATTTAGATCCTACCCTAGCGAACGTCTTTCTTACTCCCATATGTCCGGCCAATGGACTATCATGACACTCCTTGAGTATAGTTAACCTATCCTTCCTACCTATAACTAACTTCCATTCCTCATTATTCTCATGAACTATTAAGTGATTTGATTTAACATACTTAAACAGGCGACCGTTCTCGACCCTCCATGCTGGATAAGCTAATGGGTTCGACTCAACACTTGAAATCATTTTTCCCACCCAAGGGTCCATATCCTCTTCCGAGATCTCGGCCAACACCGGAACTCCTCGAGACAACATGTCAGGTACGACATGATCTTTCCCTTTGCGATGAATGATCTCATAATCAAATTGTTGTAACCTAACAGCCCAGCGAGCTAACCTACCCTGTGGGTCTTTGAGGTTACTCAACCAGATTAACGAGTAGTGATCGGTTACGACTGTAAATCGAACACCTTCGATGTACGGTCGTAACTTCTCAACTGCCCACAGGACGGCTAAACATTCCTTTTCCGTTGTCGAATAGTTCCTTTCTGACCTATTCAACGACCTGCTTAAATAGCAAATCACTTTTTCTCCATCATCAAAGTTTTGAGATAGAACAGCACCAATGCCAAAATCAGATGCGTCTGTCTGTACTACAAAAGGCAGCTTATAATCGGGGCAAGTTAAAATTGGTGCGGTAATGAGGCACTCTTTCGATCTCCTAAAACTATCCTCACATTCGGGTGTCCAGATGAATCTTTTAGATTTTTTGAGTAAATCCGTTAAAGGCCTAACTAAACTAGCAAAGTTTGGTACGAAGCGTCTATACCATGAGACAGTTCCTATAAAGCTCCTAACCTCCTTAACATTTCTTGGTGCGGGTATATTGACCATGCTCTCTACTTTTTCCGGATCCACATGTAATCCGTTCCTATCTACTACATATCCTAAGAACTTAAGTGATGGTCTACAAAAGTGACATTTGTCACGCCCTACTTTTAATCCTACCTCTTGTAATCTTTGTAAAACTTCTCTAAGTATCTCTAAGTGCTTTTCAAAACTGTCTGAGATGATAATTATATCATCCAGATAAACGAAGACGTAAGGTTCAAGCTCAGGACCTAATACACTATCTATGAATCTCTGCCAAGTGGCAGGTGCGTTATGTAAGCCAAAAGGCATACGCTTGAATTGAAAAAGACCCCTATTTGGTACTGTAAAGGCCGTAAACTTCTTAGATTCCTCTGCCATAGGAATCTGCCAGTAGGCCGACTTGACATCCAAAGATGTCAAAAATTTTGCGTTCCTAAGCTTATCCAATATTGATGAAATTATCGGTAACGGGTAAGCATCTCTTTCCGTTACTTGATTCAATTTACGGTAGTCTACACAAAACCTAAAAGTACCATCTTTTTTTTTAATCAAAACAATTGGGGAGGCCCAAGGACTATTTGATTTTTCAATAACGTCGTCATCTAACATTTCCTTAAGGGATTTGTCGATGTGGATCTGCATCGCAGGCGAAACCGGATAGTATCTTTGCTTAATGGGGTCCGACGAAGTCCTGATTACATGTTCTACTTCACTTGTTTTCCCTAAACCCTCAGGTATATCTCTAAACAAATCATCGATTAGATTACTTAGTTGCCCTTTCTGCTCATTGTTCAAATCCGATTCTTCTATAATCGATGTAATTCCGACCGAAGCCACCATCTCTTGGTTTGAAAAGCTCCACATGCGAGATCGAAGATCCGGAACGATTCCCGATTGTGCCCAAAAGTCAGCACCTAATATCATCGCATGTGGAAGTGAGGGAATGACTAAGCATTCAATCAGAATTGACCTGTTTTCGATAACTATTGGTACATTTACCACACCCAAAACTCCTATCCCCGCACCATCTGCTAAACAAACCTGCCTAACCTCACTTGTCTCTAAATGTAAACCTAAGTCTTTTACAATTTTCCATCCGTCCCTACAAATTATCGTTCGCGACGCTCCTGAATCTAACAATCCTAAAATCTTCACTCCATAGATATTGATCCCCAAATATGGCCGTCTATCATCCCCACTTGTCTCTAATGTGAAACCTAATCGTACTCTATCCACCAGCTGGTCGTCAGCAGGCGACCTCTCTAAATCCGCCGGCGCTCTTGCCCTGCTGGCCCAAGAGTCCGCTGCCCGTTTCCCGAGCATCGACGACATTCACGACGTGTTGTACCTGTGGCCCCACATCCAAAACAACGCCTAGGAGCGGAACAGGTATTAGAAAAATGGCCTTCCCGATTGCAATTGAAGCAGCGAACGATCCTATTAGGCGGCGGGCCATGATTAGCAGCGACTGTTGCTGTTACTTCCCGAACTGAAGCAACATAGGCAACATCAGGTTCTAAAGCTTGCCTTGAACGATTGTTGGGAGGAGGGACGAATGCTTCTACATTGGTCCGAATTGTTTCCAGTTTTCTTCCTAACGCGACCAGTTCGTTAACCGATTTTATATCGGCCAACCCAAGCTGCGTTTGGTAGAAAGGCGCAATATTTTTTTGTAAAATAGCTAATTTCCTTCTTTCTGACAAGGGTTCCGAGAGTCTCTTGAATAGGGTTTGCATCAACGCGATATACATTCCCATAGACTCATCCTTTCCTTGAGTACGTCGCCTAATTTCGTCGAGCAGAAGATCATCGTAATTGGATGGTAGAAACTCCAATTTCAATTCTCTAACAAGTTCCTGCCAAGTACAAATTGAGTCCCTAATTGCTCTAAACCATAGAAGTGCCTTCCCAGTGAAAAGATCGACAGCTGATTTGAAAAGTCGCGCCTCCGAAACGTCCCTTGATTCCCTTAATTCCTGAACTCTTTCTAGGAATGAATTCACCGATGAGCCACATCGCTCACCGGAGAACTTCACACCCCACTTTTCAATTTTTTCAGTACGCTCAGAGTGCCGGTCACAGGCTTCGACTGGTTTCTCAACAGCTTCCACCTGCCGTTGACACTCAGAACTCGCATTGTTTTCAGATCCAGTTGGCAACGCTACCAAGACTGGTGATGACGCAGAATGTGTTCCTTTTTCATTTTCCTTTTCAATTCTTTCTTCCTCTTCCCCCTCGGTTAGTGTTGCCAAAAGCAACAAAACCTCTCCCCGCAAATCAGCCATTTCATTTACCTCATCAGCTGATTCAGCCTTTGCTCTACCAATCCTACCAATTGTCCATTCTATTTTTGTCCTAATCTTTAAAAACTCCATAGACTTAGGATTTTTCGGAGGTTCTTTCAAAAGGTTCTTAATATCCACTATTTTTGTCCTAATCGCTTTTAAATCCTCATCGTATGAAAACGGGTATTTATAAGATTCAGTCCCAATTGTATGGTTAAGCTCTAACGTCAGCGATGCTCTAAGCGTCCTCCTCATATCATCGACCGAACCTTCCTTAAGTCCACGAGCCTTAATCTCGTACGCGAGTTCGTCTTTCGAAAGTCGATAAATATTCATCTTAAGGTTTTACCAATATCAACAAAACGTTAAAACTATATCAAGCTAACGAAATAATAAAACAAAAAAACTAAAAAAAGTAAAATTCCAAAAGAAAGTCAAAACGAAAAAAAGGAATAGCCCAAAAACTGAATAACCAATATCAAAATTGAAATTTAACTTTTCGAATCACAACTCTCACAAAATCTCACACAAGATATTATTATTGTAAAATAAAATAAAACAATCGGATACAAAATTAAAACTTGGTATGGTCACCCCAAGAGTATAGTCACACCGTAGTTTTACGCCAAAACTTTTATCTACAAAATATTTTTCCCCGCACAAAACAAATTTCTTAAAAATCTCTCAACAACCTGGCCTTAGAAAAGAAAAGAATCCTTTCAATTTTCCAATTTTACAGATCTCCGCCAAGCCAACAGTAATGACAAAACAACAATAATAACCACATCCACAATGAGCAATATTCACAATCTCTTTTCCACAGAATTTATTTATTTTTTTTTTGACTCGAAAACTCAACCAAAATGTATTTAAATCAAAGGCTCCGAATTCCTATAAAACAATGTCGTTTTTTCCTTTTTTTTTTTTTTAAGACACTTCCCGAATTATTTTAAAACCAGGCAAACTAGATGAAAACACTCGACAAAAACAGGGATTAAATCCACTTTTCGTATAGACAAAAACAGAAACACCCTCTACTCTCTGGACTAACCACTTCACTAAATCGCAGCAAAAATATATTTCTCACAATGATAATAAAACAAACAGAATCAAAACTCGAAAGGAAATTCTAAATCAAAATATGTATAGGCCAAAAACAACGACAGATTCGCACCGAGACAGATTTTTAAAAAGGGTAGGTATGTATTTATATATATATATATATATGAAATTAAAACAAATTATGATTCTATCTTTTTTTTTGTTAACGTATGAAATTTGGCGTTCAATAAAAAAATATGAAAACAACAACTTACTTTTAATCCACACTGTTTTTTCTCAAGTTTGTTTGTTCGTTTATATGTAAGTATGTATGCACTGATGTATATGGGTAATCCAAAGATAATCACCAACCAACGGAAACAACGGATTCAACGGGACTCGAAAGAACTGCACCAAATTTTATTCAATTTAATTAATTACCACCAGATAAAACGAATTAATCTTCAAAAGGATTATTAGGGTAGATCATGAAATGAAATAGAAAAACAAGAAAAGTAAAAATATTACCACAGATTAATCAAAAATTTAAACTTCCCTAAACACAACGAGAATGACACCACAAGCACATTCACTAGACAATCAATCAATTTTTTGATGGTTATGGATATTTTTTTTTGTTTCACCGCGCAGAATCGATTAAGTTATATTTATCACTTGTATAAATCGAAAGGCCCCACGTTGGGCGCCAATTATTACACTTTTTATTCGCGAATAATTAATCAAAAAAAACTATAAAGAGAAAAAAAAAAGAAAACGAGATGATTGTTCGCGACGAGGACAACGATTACGATACGAACGTTTAGGGAGAGATTATATAGCCGAACTGTCAATCGAGTCGGCGAAGTAGGGCGAATTAAAAAGTGTAACAGCAGCGACAATAGGCGTTGCCACCACAGCTAGCTCAACGGGGGTGGGTTCACCAATTAATTTAATTGTGGGGAATTAAGTTATTTGGATTTCGATTGAATACTCAATCGAATTAATATAAATATATTAATTGCAGGTCCGTATACACGATTTGAAATAAAAATGGAAAAAAAAAAAGGGCGCCAGCAATTTTTTTTTGAATTAAGGAAATTGCAAACCTTTGAAGCGGAAACCGACGATGCAAAATTATTATGAAGAAAATAATAACACTAAGTTTTAATCCCAAATAGGGAGTTGAAAAAAAGTTATATTTAATTTTTAACAGTTTGGGAAACCTTTAAATATAGGGTAAAAACCCAAAATCTTTTCATACAATAGAAATGGAACAAAGTAAAAAAAAATACGTAAGATGAACCGCTAACGCTCGGTCCCGAATTATTTAAACGGAAAATTTTAACGAAACGGGGCGCGAGTTCCGCAATTTCGGAAATGAACGGGGGCAAAAGCCAAACGATTTTTCTTTTGCAACAAAAATGCACTTTACACGCAAAAAAATTTGTACCAAAAAATTTTAACCACCAAACAATTTTCAATATACTTAGCTTTTTTTTTTGTCTATTTCTCCTTCCTTTAAACAAACTGAAATCTCCTCCACTAATTTTTCCTCAATCCAGATTTTGTATCCTCCTTTTTTTTCTTTTTGACTCAAAGTTTCCAGAATGATCTCAAAAAAAAATCCTCTTCCTTTTCCCAAAATTTTCCTTTTTTTTATATATATATCTTCGCTTTTTTTCCAACTAATCGGTAATGAGCTCTGCTCTCTAACTTTATCAAAACCAAAGTGAACTTCCAGACACTTTTTCGTGCCTGGATGATCTCTTATTTTTCAGCGACCCCAGTGCTTTCGGCCAATGAGCGACCGTGGGTTTCGGTCACGTCATCTTTCAGCAACACTCAGCATATTTGCGTGAGTGAGCCAAACGTAGTTGAAACCCAGCGGCCTTCCTACTCGCACTTTAAAAACCCACAATTTTTGCCAGTCATCATGGAATTCGCCGACCCTTGGTTTTCCATCCAGGAGTGGCGAATCCGATGAACGCATTCAGCTGTCTGACCGATTTTTTTTCTACAAACTAAAAAAAGAAAACTTTCGGAATTAAAAGAGGATTTTCACAAGTGCCGTGCATTTTCCCCCTCGAGTTTAGATTTAGATAGTTGTTTGGGGAAACTTAGTGGAGGATTATCTCAATACTAAAATGAGGAAGGCGAGATAGGCAATAATATGTTATTTCGCGAATACTCTACTTCGTTTGACTTTTGCGCAGATTTGGGGGACACCTAAAGGGACTTGCCGTTAGCGTTCCATCTTTTACAACCAATAACACAATTAGGGTGGGCGTTTAGCCATTATGTAAGCAAATATCATCCAGTATGTTGCAATCCACTCTCGTTTTCATTTCTATTGGGATCAGATCTAGGTTGTTGAACGTCGGTCGATTTCTTATCCACGTTTAGGCTGTGACCACTTTAAGGGCCACTAAGTGTCATCCATCTTGTTTCTTCAAAGTACTGAGAGAGTGTACCAATGGCTGATGGACCATGGTTGCCCTACTCTCTCCCAGTATTTTGAAGGAAACACCTGTATGAAAAGAATAAAAAGGTGGGAACAAGGATTGGGAATGCCATAAAGAATAGTTTTTGTCACGGCGATTTCTCACCGTGACATAACAAGGCGGTTGGCGTTACAGAAATCGACAAAACGTTCGCCATTGTCGTTCCGGTTTCCAACACCATGCTTTTCCATAACATGCCTGAGCCCCTGATTGTCATTGCCAACCTTGGCATTCAAGTCTCCCATTACCATTATGATGTCTCCACGTGGTGTACTATCATAGGCAGCACTCAGTCGGTTATAAAAGGCATCTTTCTCCTCGACAGAGGAGAGCTCCGTGGGGGCGTAACACTGTATGATGGTGACGCGGCGTACTCTAGTCCGGAATCTAGCTTTCATGATCCTGTCATCTAACGGCTCCCAGGAAATTAAGCTCTTGAGAGCTGTTTTAGAAAGCAGCAATCCAACGCCAGATTCACGGTTACTTCCAGGTGCCTTTCCGGAGTAGAGTAGTACAGTGCTACGGGTTGGAGACTTATATTTCCCCGAGCCCAGCCATCTAACTTCACTGATCCCTAAGATGTCCATCTTATACCGCATGAACTCATTCTCTAATTGAAAGAATCTGGCATTTTGAGGACCTTCACTTCTGTAATCGAGAAGCGTCTTCATATTCCAGAAACCAATCATTGTCCGGGTACAATAGCCAAAAGTCGTCAACGTGTTATCGTTCCTTATCCGAGGCGTAGTGTCGATTTCGTTAGCGGGTAATTGTTTCAGTTACGAAGAATGCTGACCTCCGTAACCTATCCTAGAAAGCTAGGCCTTTCGCACTTGTAATTTTTGCCTATTTACGTACATAGGGATACGCAAATAGTTGCCCGGGGACCACCACGAGGAGGTAAAACAAGCACTTCAAAGTGACTGATTGTTGCGCTACTGGCACAGACCAAGTTCTGAGCAGTCAATAGTTTCCCGATCAGGCACGATGCAGGTCTACAATGGAAAGAAAATATTTGTTGATACTTTTCTAGTCAAATGTCGTAATAAGATATTTAAAAGTACTTTGTCTGGAAAAAATACATTGTACTCATGTCGAGACAATTTAGCTTCCATCATCATTGATAGAACCTGTAAAGTTTGACTTATTACAACTTTGTAATTTGTTTAAAAACTCTCGGGATATGATATTGCTTCTTTGACCAAATCACGTTTTCGTTTTTGACCGGATGCTCGTAAGCTCATTTGAGCCGTAAAAACAAGTTGCGATATTATAGAGGGTGGTTCAACTATAATGCACGATGTTAATTGTGAGTCACACCTTAACGTGAAGTTTTTTGCCCAACTTAATTTGACATTTCTTTGTTTCAGTGTTTCAGTTGACGAATTCAACCATGGAGATGTACGCAATTGAAGCCTTATACGAAAATGGGTGTTCAAATCAAAATGCATTTCGTGCACTTCGTGATTTTTTTGGCCAGCATAATCGACACACCTTTCATCTCAGTGGATTCTTTAACAAGCAGAATTTCCGCATTTGGGCAAATGAGAATCCACGAGTGATTGTTCAAAAGCCGATGCATCCACATAGAGTGATTGTTTGGTGCGGTTTTTGGACTGGCGAACGTCATCGGGCGGTACTTCTTCGAAAATGAGGTCGGCCAAGCAGCTACCGTGAATGGTGTTCGCTATGGCGAGATGATAACGAACTTCCTGTGGACAGAAATAGAGGATATGGAACTGGACGATATACGCTTCCAACAGGATGGTGTCACTTGCCACACTGCCAACGAAACAATGGAGATGAGATAGTTCGGCACATTAACGACTTTGAACCTCAATTATCTCTCAGAGTCATTGAAAATATGGACCATCGGATAGAGGTATGCCACCGAAGCCGTGGCGAGCGTTTGGCAGATATTTTGTTTCACACATAATTGTAATAGATCCTTCTATAATAATAAGAAATATTAAGATAATTCTCTGAAAAAAAATTATTTTTTTACAATTGACATCGTGCGTTTTCGTTGGACCACCCTTTACTTCGTTGCTCTATAGTGTACTTTCGTTTTGTCTGTTATTTTTATCAAAATGAAGTGCAGGGCGTCCAGCAGATAAACTATATTTTTTGAACGAAAAATTTTAGGCCAACTTTCTTTCAGAAGAAATAAAATGCACGACTGGATCGCACCAACTTGCTCTAATGTAAAAGTACTTTGGAATTTTAAATATATTTTATATATATAAAACATGGATTTAATGTTCCAGAAAAGTATGAATTTACGCAAATAAAGTTTAAAGTAATTTTTTATATGAAATTTTTTTTTCCAAATTTTTCTAGAACAAAGTTTGGGATGCCAATTTTAAGTGCTTAGTAATATAGATCTTAAGAAATAATTTCAAAAAATAATAGTTCAAAAGTTTTCAAGATATTGATTTTTCAAGAAATAAATTGGATTTTTTTTTTTTAAACCAAAAAAAAAATATTTTTTCGAATATTTTTATATATCTACAATATTATTTTAAACTTAAGGGAGCTCCTGGTGAAAATTTTTAGTTAAGATCGTAAGAGCCGTTGATAAGAAATTCGAAAATAAAAAAAACGGTTCTATGACAGGTACAGTTAATAACATTTTGCCCCAAATTTTGTTTTTAAAAACAAAACACACTTAATTTTTACTTGCGACTTATAGGTACTATAAGGCCAGTTATGCATTCGTAAAAAAAATCGAACTCGAGATTTTAATCAAAGTTGACATTACGATGATAGCGAAGATAAAAACAGTGGGTATCGCAATTATGTCTATCTGTCTGTTTGTCGGTTCGACTATAGCCTAAGCGGCCCGGCGGATTTTCTTCAAAATTGGTAGATATGTATCATTTTTAATTTTTTCCCACCACACGTTTTTTTCTTTTTTTTTAAGACCAAAAATAACGGTACCTGCCATACGATTTTTTTTGAAATTTTATAAATATTTTTTTTTTTCTCAAAAACTCTTCGACAAATTTAAAAAATAAAACCACAACAAAAAATTCATTTAGTTAAAGCTAGGTAATGGTTGAAAAAATTTTTCCAAAAAATGGTTATTGAACCATTGAACCATTTTTTTTGTTTTTGATTTTCTCAGAAACGGTACATCCGATTTCGATAATTTTTTTTGCTAAGGCTCCACGAAAACTTAAATAAAATTGTGTACTCAAATTTAAAAAAAAATTTTTTTTGGATTTTTAAAAAAAAATTCAATTTTTTTTTTTTTAAACTCAATATTTCGAAAACCCACGCTAGATTTTTTTTTTTGAAACTTGATAAATACAAGTTTCTTAATATAATCTACAAGATGTAATAAAAAAAAAAATTAACTAAAAATAAATGTACCTACCATACAAATGCTAACAAATTAAAAAAATGGTTTTCAAAAATCGTTTTTTTCTCGAAAACGGCGCTTAGAATTTTGATAAATTTTTTTTTTTCAATTAATTTTTACGATCTTTAATTTTAACGGATCTTAATGAAATTTTTCATAGAGAAGCTTTTAAAAAGTCTAAAACACATTGCATTTAAAAACTTTAAAATAAATATTTTTTGAATTTTTGAAAAAAAAAAAATCAATCTTTTCTTTTTTTGAGGATTCGATACCTCCGAAACGGCTCAATATTTTTTTTTGTAAATTTAATTTTTATTCGAACAATAATAAAAACTTTAAATTGGCGCACCAAAATTTTTTCTTAAAAACCTTTTAAAAAGAGTAATAAGTTTTATTTAACGAACCTAGCAAAAATATTACAATATCTTTAGTTTCCTTGGGTTTCGTGTTTTTGTTAATAAACTTACTAGCACTTTTATCAATTAAATTTATTTGGCTTGATTCAGGTGTATCTATGTTTGGTTTTTGTTTCGGCCGTACACTTTTCACGCCTTTTTTGAATTTCTTTAGCAACTTCGCATCCTCGATAGTTTGCAGGACGGTTTTCCTTGCAGTTGACACAAGTTGTTGGAGATTGCTAGTCAAGACGGCATTTGTATGATGAATGTTTCCCCGTACATTTAACGCAAAGAGGATCTTTCCGACAGAAGGTTTGCGTGTGATTTAAACCTTGACAACGCTTACATTGGGGAATCAAACGAGTGCTTTTCCGCACAGAGGTTCTATTTTAATTATCATATTCAGTATTGTTTTAATTTTATAAATTCTCTCAAGATTTTCTGCTTTGTCAAAGCTTAGCATAAATAGAGGAAGTCCACGCCTGACATACTCATTTTTATTCCCTTGCATTTTTTGTTTCTCTTTCTTGATAATGTTTGTTGCATCCAGAATCTTAAAGCATTTTTCTTTAAGGTCATTCATAACGTCCTCTTTTGTACACGAAGGATGAAGACCTCTAGCTGCAACACGTATTGGCCTATCTGATTTATTAGAGAACGTATACCATTTGATATTTTCGGTATTTAATTTCTTAGACAGTGTCCGGTGGCCATCAGAATCATTTACATTGATTTTCCACGTAACCTTAAAATTCGTTTGCTACGTTTCTTTTAACAATTGATAGGAATTTACTATAGTCCGATTGATCAACGATGTTAATCAGTGGTGGAGGACTTATCTTAACTGGTGGTTTCTTCCCTTGAGGTTGTCTCGTTTTAACTTTGTGCTGGATGACCTCAGGAGAGAAGCCAGCCTTACGTTTTTTGGTAGGTCTTCTCTATATTCCTTCCGTTACACGCGCTAGCTCTTCTTCGTCAGTTCTATATTGAGAAATATGAAAAAATAAACCGACAAGATGCATATTTCAATCGCAAGTAACAAGGTCCTGTCAAATTATACTCAAATTATACAAAAAGAAATTCAAAAAAGCTCTTAAACATTCAATGCTTTATTACAGACGCCACAAGTTGCCTTAGTTTGAAACAATATTGACTTTAAAGTCCAAATTTAGCTTAACCCAAAACAGCATATGTCAAAATGGCAAATAATCGGAATAACCCTACTCCATACACTTTGAACATACTCCGATATTATGAATTTGTTTGTTTTATAGCCAACATTCACGTCAATATTGGTAGAGTCTGGAATCAGTTTGGTTGTATTTTTTTTCATTTTGAGACTTTTCGAACTTGCATACGAGTATAAAAGGGGTTCACATTTTAATCAAACAAGGTAGTTTTGTGGAGACGGTGTAGATTTTGGTTCTGTTTTTACTTTTTTCTGATTTCCGAAGAGATACATTTTTAAAAATGAATATTTCACAGTACATTTGTTGGGGGGTAGTGGCTGTTCTGTTGGTTGTTTTTGCTGAACAGGCGCATGGAAATACATCGGAGTCCTTAAAAGAGTTGGCTGAAATTGAAAAACTCATGACCAGTTCGACGTTCCGGCAGAAAGAGGAAGCAATCATCATGGCAGGTACAGATAGAGATAGCTTAAATGCCAGAGCTTGTATTGAAGCTATCCGAAAGGAAGTCCGAAAATTCCCGTTGAATTCAGTTTCCCCGTTAGCAGTAAACGCAGCTATCAATGGAGTTCTTGATGCAGTACCGCTTGTATATGCGGTTGTGACTCAAGCCATCGAAGCAATTGATATTGCTGCGAATCTGTTTAAAGATCAAGATATTGATGGTGCGTCTGCTGCTATAAAAAAAGGACATAAGGTTGACAGAGAATTGGTCTTCATTGCCGGAGTACCAGTTGAGGATGCACAAGGATTTGCCTTGGCCCTTGTTGGTGGCTTAGCAGTACCGGGATTCAAGAAAACAATTGTTTCTATCCAAAAAGCAGGAACTGCAGCATATGAAGTCCTCGCGATCGCTGATGAAGTAGCGACCAGTGACGTTTATTCAAAGGTACGCAGGTGTTCACCGCACACCCTACCAAAATCATCACATAAGTCACATTCCATATTTCATGTTCTCCATGTTCTCCTTATTCAAGCGCACCGCGGCAATTCATTCAAATGCAATGGATGAAGAATACATTTTCAAGCAAAAATAGTACTCTAGGGTGTTCTCCTGATGTAAACGCACCGACCGACCTCCGAAACCAAGGTAAAGCACATCGACATCTACACAAAAAAAAATGTGAAGAAGAGACAAAATGTGTATACAAAATCCAAAATTCTATATTCCTTGGTGTTCACATTCATCGAGCGCACCACGATCCTTCATCCGAATGGAATTCATTCTCACGCTACAATGTTCTCTCCATGTCAACGCACCGACGATAGGCAAGGGCAACGCGACGTAAAGCAAATCAACATACAGAAACGACTCAAACTACAGAAAAGAAGACAAATTGGTTTGGTGTATGGTGTTCAACTTCATTAAGCGTACCATCATACCATCCATCGGCATCGAGAGAGACAGTGAACTCTGATATGATTCATTTTCATTATGGAGTGCGAATTCATTGTATACCAGTGGTTGTTGTACACAAGGTCACAAGCTCACAAGTGTACAACAGAACAACACACAACCAGGGTTCGGACTTAATAAATCGCAGATCGCAGTAAATTGGCAAAGAAATCGAAATAAAACCAAAATTTTTGCAGTAGAAATACATACATTTTTTTGATTAGGTAACAACAAATTATAAACAAAGGAACCAAAGTTAAATCACATTTAAATCATCGTTGTTTGTTAAAACAACCTAAGTGATGTTTTAATTTTTCACGGAAGAAGAAAAAACATATTAAAAAATCCTTAAAAATCGAAACAATCTAATAGGATTTTTGGGTTAAAAAAATGACAATGACTACAAGGCCAAAAATGTAGGATTTTTTGTATCTCCAGTAAAAAAAATTAAAATTTCAGTTATGTTGTTTTAACAATCAGCGATTCATTTACATAGTATTTGTGAACAAAAATATACTCTTACTCGATAATGAAAATGTATAGTTTTAGCAAAAATATATGAAGCTAGGTAATCAAAATAAATTTACCATCTACAAATTTGTACTTTTTGAAGCAAGAGCAAATTAAAGAATAGTAGAACTAAGAACGTATATAGCTGACAAGACCTGCACTAAAGAGACAAGAATCTTTTTGAATTTTGACATTTTGTTATGAGCACATTTATTTCTATGATCAGTGCTGCTATTCAAACAAAATCTGAAGAATCGTTCTGGTCTTTCCGTAAAAAAATTTGCTGAAAATGAAGAAAATTTCCCAACTGATGGCTTCGAATGCCTTAAAAGTTCCTATGGTCCGTTTTTTGATTTTGTGAAGCTTGAGAATGAACTTACTGTGTTTTTTAAACTTACTCAGTCACAATTCAAAAATATTTCCTTAAAGGACTTTCCAAAAATGCTCGATAATATGGAACTAAAGACTTTTTTCGGAAATTTTTAAACTAAGCTCACTAATCTTGACGATTCCAGTATCAAGTAGCTCTGTCGAACGATCTTTTTCTGCCCTTAAGCGCATAAAATCATATGCCAGAAATAAAATGCTAGAGAACAGATTGTCAGAACTGGCAATTATTTCAATAGAAAAATCATTTCTTAAGGAAATTAAAGCAAAACATTTTTTTTATCATTATGTTCTACAAGATTTTTTTGAAGAAATCCCGTCGAATCGACCTTTATATACAAGTAAATATCTGTTGGACTGCGTTAACTTAAATAATTACTAAACAACACAAAAAAAAACAAAAACAAAAATAAAAAAAATAAATACCTATACAAAAAAATATAAAAAATAAAAACAAAAACAAAATAACAAAAAAATAAAAAAAAAAAAATGAAATGGTATGGGATGGGATGGTTGTCTATTACGTCCTCGTTGTGATCCTGGATTAAAACTCAAAATAGATAAATGATTAGAAAAAAAAAAGTTATAGTGAACACCCTACTGAAACCACCACGGCACGTCACTGGTAGCGACAAAAGGAATAAAGATTGGTGGAGGTGCTGCCGAAGAGGCATTCCAATCTGCCCGAAATGTTATATCAACTGGTTCACAGGTAGTATACCACCATATTAAGAAGGCCGCAACACATGCCTTAGAGGGACTACAAAATGCTGCTTCACAGGTAAACAACCAAGTCGATGTTGTAACAGGAATTATAGATAGTTTGAAGACAGAAATTGTTACGAACGATCAGGCAGCTTTGGCCGCCATTGACAAGCTCAATAAAGGTTTAAAATCGGCGTTAAGTGTTTTGACAAAGAAATCAGCAATTGATGCTGCCAAAGTTATGTATGAAGGGCTTAAGTCGACAATTGTGGAAACTGCTGATGCGCTGTCCATTGCAAAGAAGGCACTTGAGGAGGCTGGAAAACTAGCAAGCGAAGATCCCGAGGCTGCAGTCGATGTTGTTCGGAAGGGAATTAAAGCCTCTCAAGATGTAATAATGACAGCATCGGCTGGTGGATACTTAGGACTGGGAGTTGCTGGCCAATTTGCTGGCAAGGAAGCCGTTGAAAATCTTGTCCCTTCCGTTATTGACATTGAATATGGAAGAGTAACGTCGTATGAGGATTTGGCACTTGCAGAAAGAACCGCTATTGTTGGAATTCGAGGTGGTGAATCAGGTACAGCACAAGGAATTTCTTCTGCCATGCAAATGTGTGATACTGCTGGATTGACACTTTACCAGGATTTCGCTGAAGCTGGGCAAATGGGATTCAAAGTTTTTCAAAATATTTAAAATGTGATTGCCAAGATCATGACCATCAAGGCAATGAAAATATTTTGTTTTTGTTTTTGAGCATTAGAATATTTTAAAACAGTTGTAACACATTTTGTAAAAACAACAATAAAAACTAAATTGTATTCCAACGATTCTTGAATTATTTAGATTAAGTTTCAGAAACAATATTTCAGTTAAACACTAAGCCCCGTTTGCTGATATGAAAATTAAATAATTATGTTGACCACAAGCGCTGTATGTTCAACTTAAATATTTAAGTCAATGAAGATAGAAATTAATTTCTGTTTAAGTGGAGTGATTGAATTAAATTCAATTAAAAGCTCAAGTGACCTCAACTCCAAGGTGCGTTTCGCCGAGGTACGACAGTGGGCTCATCAGTTAGATGCTGCCGTACCCTTCTAAGACGCAAATATTGGTCGATGTTTACGGACTCTTATAAAATGTACAGCTTTAATAGACTGTCGTACCTGGGCGAAACGCACCTTGGAGTTGAGGTCACTTGAGCTTTTAATTGAATTTAAATATTTAAGTTTCGTTCCAACAACAATGCAAAGACTATAAACGAATGCATATAAAGTTGAAGAATGCAAAACCTTCAAAGATTAGGTTAGGTTAGGTTAATGGGCTGAGCTGAGAGTTGGTCTTGTTACCGTCATACTTAAAGAAATGTAGATCCCTTCTTATATTCCAGGGATTGTGACTCCCATGTATTGAAACCTATGATAATCCTATATGCTGTGTCATTCAAGCCCTTTGATAAGTTTCTGCAAGGTATAGACTTAAATTTCGGGGGTGCTTCTAGGTCATTTAAGAAATGTCTATCTTCACATAATCACCTGGTTCAGTTGTGGTAGACGCTTTTTAAGGCGTGATCCTTTCGCTTATCCCCATTTCATAAATCATCCCTCCACCAAACCCGTAGGAGCATGTGTCTTCTTGCAACTTCTGTTGTAGATGAGTTTGAAAAGTTAGTAGTTGTATAATGTTCTTTTTTTTTTGGTCAGGATTACTGAATAAGTCGGAGCTGTTTCTTTCCTCAAGAGGATTTTTTACCAATCTTAGGGCGAGGTGCCCATTCTCCGTTTGTTGCTGCTCCTGCAAAAGCATGTGCATCTTTCACTTGTTTTCGTTCGTTCTAGGTATCATTGTCGTCCGAGACCCCTTTTATGTCCTTTGACTGTGGTTGGAGGCGATTTCCAATGTCGTGATTGGCTGGTTGATAGAGCTTAGGAATTTTCAAGCTTTTTGGTAGCATAAATAAATTTTAATATGTTTTTGCCTAAAATGTCGGAGAGTTCCTTCAAGTCCTTGAATAAGTGTAGTGTCTCTCTATACCTAGGAGCCTTTTTCTCAGATGATATAGTGCAGGGCAGTGGCACAGGTAGTGAGGAGTATCCTCATGTATCTCCTCGTCAACGCATCCTCCGATTTGTCGACCACACTGAGTTTCATCTATTTCTTATGTAAACCCATTTGGTTGTGACCGGTTGTGATGCTCACGATAAGGGAAAGGACTATTTACTCTGTTGGATGATAATATCGGTCTTTTGCTTACTTAAACTAGGCCATAGTTTTCTGGTAATAAGACAGGTAGCGAGCAAGTTCCATCTCTTGTTTGTTGTAGCTAGAACTTTGCCTGTTTAAGATAAGGGGGTGCGACCCGAACTTTTATGTCTGCCTGATAAATATAAAGTATTGAAAACTAGCAAGCCTATTCACTTGGTCAAACGAAGGACGCAAAAGAGTTGTGGAAAGTCACGAAAAATATAAACTGTTCAAATTTTACAATAGGTCTAGGAGTAACTGCTGAGGATATATCAAAAATATGTTATGTGCCGAATCAGACGTCAAATTTTCGTATGCCGAACCTATCCTATCTGACGAAATACTCGATTCCGAAATCACATTTCCTGAAATATATGCTGTTATTCTTAAAGCGAAAAAGGAAAAAGCCCTTGGAGAAGATGGCGTTACATATGAATTTTTCAAGAACGGTACAGAAGGTCTTACTTATCGGCTCAAATATCTCTTCAATGACGTTCTAAATAGACAAGATGTTCCAACACATTTCAAGAAGTCAGTTATATTCACGATCCATAAAAAAGGTGACACAAGGGTTGTTGAAGATTATCGAGGCATCTCGTTTATGAACACTATTGCTAAATTATTTTGTTGTGTGCTTGCGAACAGACTTGAAAAGTGGACTGAGGCTAATAACATAATTTCAAGCGGGTTTCAGAGAAAACTTCTCAACTGTAGGCTACATTTTACCTTAACGTCTACAGTAAAAGCGTCACAAGCCAGGAACAAAAGCACATAAATGCGTTCTGTGTGGATTTCAAATCTGCTTTTGATTTTGTTAACCGAAACGCTCTTTTTTTATAAGCTTTCCCAGCCAACGATGTTCATCCATGTAATAAAAGAAATGTACACCCAATCAGCTGTATGGGATGGATCAGCACTTTCAAACTGGTTCGAAACAGACACCGGAGTTAAACAAGGGTGCCTTCTGAGTGCCCTTCTTTTCGCACTTTTCATCAATGGTGCTGAAACTTGCCTGGTGTCTGCCTGGAGGAGTTCGAATCCCTAATCTCTATTCTCTATTCGCTATTCTCTCTGAAACCCCCGAGAATTTACAACTGATGATAAACCGAGTCCATGACTATTGCGTTAAATGGGGACTTACAACTAACGCTAACAAGTCCAAAATAATGGTGTTCTCTAGATCTATCCGAAAGCATGGTGCATATACATGGACTTTCAATGGAAATGTTCTGGAAATAGTAAGCAAGTACAAGTACTTAGAAGTTAATATCAAAACAACCATGGACTATAATGAGCATGTAACAATGAAATCTACTTCATCGCAAAGCCTGGTTAATATGTCATGGAAAAACATTTTTTCGAATCCGCGTATCGTACCGTCAGCAAAATACAAGATATTTGATGCTGTTGTTGAGTCTTCAGGATGTTATGCTGCCCAAGTATGGGGAATTAATGAGTTCGAAGCAATAGATAAATTTCAAAGCTGCTTTATTTTAAAGAAACTGTTTAATCTTCCACTAAAAACTCCAACCTATGCCCTTCATCTCGAGACGGGTCTAGCTAAAATTTAACATATACTCTCAAGCTGCATGCGGATCATATTTTAAGGGTGCTGACTCATCAAGACAATCGCTTGACCAAACAAATGGCATTGTACGAACTGAGTAATGCGGATTGGTGGGTGGCGAAGTGGAAAGACTTAGGAAATTCTTGTGCAGAAACGTTGGAACTGGATTACAGTAGTTTGATGCACTTTAAAGAACGCCTCTACAAAATAATCCAATCACACGAAGACGCTGTAAGGATTGCATTCATCAAAGAAGCTCAGAAATCACAAAGCAGAATGCTTTATTCTCAATTGAATCTGTACCTAATGGAAGCCAGTTACTTTAACGATGCACACTCTTATAAGGAAATATCTCTGATTTTCAAAACAAGATGTGAAGTCCTTGGACTTAAACGGAACACCATATAACAACAGCTTTTATCAATTTTGTTCATTGTGTAATCTGAAACCTAAAGAAGACTTACCACAACGAGACGATGTCCTCAGGGTGGTGTACTATCACCCATGTTGTGGAGTCTTGTAGTAGATGAATTTTTAGAAAATCTTACCTCCCAAGGTATATACTGCATTGGCTTTGCCGATAATATCGCTATCATTGCAGTAGGTAAGTTTGAAGAAACTCTTTGCGATAGTATCCAAAGAGGACTAACAATTACAAGTAAATGGTGTATATCTGTAGGGCTTTCAACAAACCCATCCAAGACAACAATCATACCATTTACCAGGAAAAAACTTTTACCACATATGAAATCTATCCGTTTGAATGGTGAAGTAATTGAAACGCAGAGCGAGGTAAAATATCTAGGAATTATACTACACATAAATTCTATAGTCGGAAAAGCCACAAAAGCCCTAATGATTTGCAAAAGAATTGCAGGTAAGTCATGGGGATGCAAACTGAGCATCCTCAGGTGGATGTACACTATGATGGTAAGACCCATCATTACCCATGGTGCGGTTGCATGGCACAAGAAAACCGAATTAACAACAACTAGGAAAACCCTAGAAAAAATCCAAAGGCTCGCATGTATCTGTATTACGGGAGCAATGAGAACCTGCCCTACCGCAGCTATGGAGGTTATCCTCCATCTATTCCCTCTACACGAGGTCATTAGAAGTGCTGGAGTCGGAGGTATCATGAGGTTCTTAAAGGAAGGAACTGGGACAGGCAAAATTATTGGTCTCAGGGAAAGGGACCTAATTGACAGGTCCACAATAAGAAACCTTATTGTCATCCCAAGAGATGGAATGATCAAAAAACATAATTTCGAGAAAAACTTTCTTACACATCTCAGTAACAAGGAAGACTGGGTAGGAGAGGATACAGACTACACACTCGAAACAAATACCATCAAATGGTACACTGATGGATCGAGAACAAGCGAAGGGCCTGGTGCAGGAATCGTTGGGCCAAAAACCAAACTTTCCATACCGATGGGGCAGTCCACCAGCATCTTCCCAGCGGAGGTAAGCACCATAGGGAAATGCGTGGATCGCAATCTCGAAAAGAATTATCGTAACAAGAACATTGCCATTATGTCAGATAGTCAAGCTGTTACGGTAAATTTTACCGCAACAAAAACTTCCCTTCGGTCGTTCCTTCCCCCTTTCTTTCTTTTGGTTGCAGCTGCAAAATATTGGCGAAGATGAGGGCAACCATGGTCTCATCAACCACTGGTGTTCCTAGCCTGTATTTTGCAAAAGCAACAAACGCAGGTGTTCGAGTTTACGCGAGGAGTTCCGGCGGATGAGCCGAAGAAGTAACGAGTCAGGTAGACTCTTACTTACCTCAAAAACAACTCGTCAAATAAACAACACAACATAACAAATGTTGCAACGTAATTCTTCTTTAAATATTTAACGTAACGTAGCGTAACTTCATAATTTTAAATAACTTTAATTTTCAAGTGTAAAAAATGGGTTTTTAACGCGTGTAAGATGAAGTATTAATGTTAAGTGTATGCATTTTTTTAAAAATGGGTTCTGAAGTAACACTCCTTACTATAATTCCAAAAATAGTTTAATTCAATTCACACTTCGAATTCCGCGCGAATAGTAGAGTAGTAGGAAAATGCCTAATTATGGCTCCTTCTCGATTTTAGTTCGTTTTCAATTTTTTTCTCGAAATAAAATTTAGTTGGGAAGGGGTCTGAACTCGCCATTATGTTTCGGCAAGTTTTGGAAACACATCCAACAACTTGTTGAAACCGTGTTTGTGTGTGTGAGAGTAAAGTTTCGCAGAGAATCAACAACGGTTGCTTTCTTGGTTAGCGTCAAGCTTCCAGGAAGCCGTAATCCCGTGACCGACGATCTCGAAAACGATTGCTTGAGTTGAATGTATGTGTGAATGACTGGAATGGACGAGGGAGGAATGGGAGTTGAAAAATTCGCTTAGAGGAGACTCTAAGGAGAGCCTTGAAAGCGAAAGTTTGTAAAACAAAAAAGGATCGAGAAATTTTTGGAAAAAGAAAAAAAAATCGAGAAGGAGATTAGAATTTATCGGTGGAGAAAAAAACAAAAAGGAGGAAATTTGAATAAAGGAATCGGGATTCGAGGTGTGATAGGAAAAGGAGAAAAAGGAGTTAGAAGGAAGGAGATTTACCGAAGATAAGTAGTTTGAGTTTACTTTTAAATAGAAATATATATATATTCGTAATCCTGAATTATATATATTTCTAGTCATTTATTGTCGTTCGGGTCTTCCCAAAAATTGTCGGGACGCGCGTCGGTATTGTGAAAACCCATTTTCTTTCAAATAATTTTATCTTGTTTTCCATTTCATTGTGTTTGAAAAATTTGCTATTTAGCCAAACGGCCATTTTAAATTGTACCTGTTTCTTTTTTTGAAAATATTTGGGTTTTAATCCAGGGATCTTCTATCCCACGGTTTCCCAAAAATAAACATATATATATTTAAAACTATTGCTTATACCTTTTTTTTATTCGAACCATTTAAATTAGTTTTGGAATTTTCTGTATCAAAAAAAATTCCTGGCGCCCATTTCTATTACTAGTGCCCACTGTACTTGTAATAAAAGTTTCCTTGCTTTTGATTAGTTTTTTTTCTAATCTAACATCCTTTTAATTCAAAAAAAAAAAACATTCTTCCAAAAACCCAGCCCAGCTGAGCAGTCGTGGTAGTAGCTTTTAACGATAAGCTATTGTTGCACTTTTACCTTTCTTTCGTGGTCTCTTTTGTGTTTTCTTTCGTACGTGGCCAAATAAGGTATTCGTGTCGAAAAGTCCGTGGCGTTCGTCGTCGTCGTGCACGATAAATCTTTTTTTTGTTCATTTTTTTTTAAAAATTTTTTTATATATTATTAATAATAAATAACCCCTACCCCCTTTCGCGTTCGCGGAATAAAAAGTGCAACAAATTGGAGCCCAACGTGTGTGGTCCACAGTGGAAGAATTGGTGTTTTTTTTTTTATATTGGGAAACATTGTGTTGATAGTGGTCTGATAGTGTTGTTTTTTTTTATTATTTACTTTTATTGAACATTATAATCCATCGGGTTTTGTGTTTTACTAGGTACTCGGTGTTTAATTAAATACTTTTGGAAGTGGAGAAGGAGCATTTTGTCTTGGTTGAATACCTACCTCGTAGGAGTACGATAACATCGAGGTTCGATGGTGCAACAAGTGAGGTGAAAGCGCAAGTGTATGCAAGTATTTTGTTTTGTGTTGTGAACTTTTTTGTGTGTTGATTTCTTTAAAGTATCGTTTTTTATTATTATCATTTTTCCTTTTAATCATTCGTTGTTTTTTTTTTGGGTGTTATTTGTTAGTTTCATTTCATTAATTTTCATTTTTAATCATTTAATTTCATTGCCGGCATTTTGTTTTTTCTTCTTGTGACATTTATTTGATAGATCTCTCGTGCGAGTCTATTTGAGTTTTTTTTTTGAGTGGGTTAGGTTTTTGATTTTAATTGAGTGCAAGTACATTCAATAGGATTTATACACAGTGGCGTGCGGATTTTTGTTATTTTTTTTTGTTAAATTTTTTATTTGAGCGCAGGTGTGTGTTTTTTTTTAATTCGATTTTTTTTTAGTTTAATTGGTTTTTAAGAAAATATTTTGAATTTTTTTTTCGAACGTTGTTTTTTTGCTTAGTTGAGTTGAAAATTTGCATTTTTTTTAATATATAAAAATAATATTTCTTTTTCTTATTGACTTCTTGGATAGATTAGAATCATGAATATAGGGCGCTTAGCACAGGACGAACTGGCCTATGAGATGAAGGTCAGGGGTTTAAGAGTAGGGACAGTTGAGGAGATGCGGAAAGCATTGAGGTCATCGAGATTGCTCCATAAGAGGAACTCGATGGACGTTAGCTCGGTGTACCCGTTTACATATGATGAAGATATTGAGGCTATAGGATTGAAAATTGAGGAGATTAGGAGTCTTCTTAAGGTACCTCCGAAGAATCCTAAATCTTCGGAGTACATTAAGATCGTTACTAAAATTGAATGGTGTATAGGTAGATTAGCTAGGACACCTTGGGAAGCTGAAGACGAAGAAGATGAGATTAGCTCACTTCGTAACAAAGTTTTGTGCTTGTTAGGAGATCTTACTGGTGATAGTGAGAATAGCGATAGGGAAGAGGAAGAGGAAAAAGAAAAGACTCCGCTTAAATTGCAAACCCAACTTCAGGTACAAGTTGGTCAGACTCCAGCTAGTGTGCGGTCTGCGTTAGGACGGGCCGGAGGGTCATTGACGGAACCAAGAGGTGTTACCAGTAATCCTCCAGTCAGTGATATTGCGATTAGGGTCCCATCTGAGAATAGGGTCGATAGGAGTGACGCTTCTGTGGAACAAATGGTCGTTCAACAGAAATGCACCGAAAATATAGGGAAGTGGGGGGTGAAATTTACTGGTGACTCTAGTGGAGCATCCGTGAATTCATTCCTGGAGAGAGTGGAGGAACTTCGTTTGGCTAACGATGTTCCTGAAAACCACCTTTTCAAATCCGCTTCGGAGCTTTTGTCTGGTAGGGCCCTTATGTGGTTTAGGACGGTTAGGGAAGATTTAGAGGATTGGCAGGAACTCGTCAAGGAACTCAGAGCGGAGTTCCTTCCTGCGAATTACGATGATCTCTTGTTGGAGGAGATTAATCGCCGTTCGCAGGGAAAGGAAGAAACTTTCGGCGCTTATCTTGCGATTATGAGGACATTGTTTCGAAGATTATCGGAACCTTTGTCAGAGGGAAGGATGCTTTCTATTTTAAGAAAAAATGTAGACCCGTTTTACCAGGTTCAGATAGCTAGTTCCAAACCAAAGACGGTTAAGGAACTTGCCATCTTAGGTAGGGAACTAGATACCCTTAAGGTGAATGTTGATAATTTTACTCCACCGGCTAGAGGCAGGCATTTGTTGGAACCCGAGTGCGGTTACCAACCGAGTTCATCTGGACAGCACCGAGTCGCGGCTGTTGTTGCAGTAGCAGAAAACCCTTTTAGAAGAAGTGTTAGGTGTTACAACTGTAACAGGGAGGGGCATTTCGCTCATACCTGTCCAGTTGCTAAACGTTGCTTTGGTTGCGGGGCACTAGGAGTTTATCGTAGGGATTGTAGGTGTTCGGGAAATGGAGATCGGGCCCTTGTGTCAGCAGGACAAGGAGTCCGTCGACGTTAAGAAGGTCGTCTGCTGACGATCAGCTTGTAGGTAAAGTTCAACTGAGTTTCACGTTAGCGGCAAATGGTAGGGACACTAGACCATATTTAGGAGTTAGGATTTATGGAATTAGGTTTTTAGGGCTTCTTGATTCGGGAGCTTCGCGGACTATAGTAGGAGGTGACGGATGGAAAATTTTGAAAGAGCTAGGTTTAAAATTAGGAAAGAGTAGTATTGGGTCAGTAGCGTTAGCAGATGGAGCAGGTGTAGGTGTAGCTGGATCTGTTTCTCTACCAGTGGAGGTGGAGAACAAATCCTTTTTGATAGAATGTCTGGTCATTCGGAATCTTCCACACCAGTTGATATTAGGTGCCGATTTTTGGGCACTATCGGGCATAGTCCCGGATTTGAGATCAGGGGTGTGGAGTTTTTCAAGCCAAGAGAGTTTAGCCTCGATGACAGACATGGTAGCGATTAGGGAAAAATCGGATTTGAACGATTCTGAAAATAGGGAGTTAGAATTAGTGTTAGAAGAACTTTTTAAAACAATGACCGACGGTTTAGGGTGCACTAATTTAGTTGAGCACAAGATTAGGACGTCTGCAGAGCCGATAAAGCAAAGATATTACCCTGTTTCGCCAGCGATTCAGAAACATATCGATCAGGAGCTCCAGGAGATGTTGGAAGCTGGAGTGATCGAGAAGTCGAAGAGTCCCTGGGCATCACCGATTCTTCTCGTTAAGAAGAAAGATGGTAGTTATCGGTACTGTGTTGACTATAGGAAGTTAAACGAGGTTACTGATAGGGATGCTTATCCACTACCCTTTATTTCAGCGATTTTAGACAAACTTCGAAACGCGAAGTACTTGTCTTCGTTAGACATTAAGTCTGCTTATTGGCAGATTCCAATGGAAGAAGAATCGCGCAAGTACACAGCCTTTACCGTGCCAGGGAGGGGTCTGTTTCAATTTCGTAGGATGCCATTTGGGCTTCATAATTCACCAGCGACATGGCAAAGGTTCATTGACGATGTTCTGGGTCCTGATCTAGAACCATTCGTCTTTGTGTATTTGGATGACATTATCATCGTCACCGATTCTTTCGATAGGCACTTAGAAATTTTAAAAGAAGTTTTTAAAAGGTTAGGAGAAGCCGGTTTAAAAGTAGGTAGGGAAAAGTGTAATTTTTGTAGGCCTTCTTTAAAATTTCTAGGTTATGTAGTTGATAGGAACGGGCTTCATGTTGACCCGGAAAAAGTGGAAAGCATGATTAGGATTCCTCCACCGAAAAACGTGAAGGAAATTAGGAGTTTTGTAGGGACTATTTCTTGGTATCGACGTTTCGTGCCAAATTTTGCAATCTTAGTTAGGCCTCTTACCGATCTCTTAAAGAAAGGTAAGAAATTTGAGTGGACCCAAGAATGTGAGGAGAGTTTTAGAAAAGCCAAAGAGTGTTTGGTTACGGCACCGATCCTGACATGTCCGGATTTTTCTCGGCCGTTTGTTGTCCAAACAGACGCGTCCGATTATGGTATCGGCGCCGTACTTTCGCAAGAGTTTGAGGATGGCGAAAAAGCCATATGTTATTTGAGTCGGTCATTGAATAGGAATGAAAGGAACTACTCTACGACCGAAAAGGAATGTTTGGCAGTCCTTTGGGCGATCGAAAAGTTGCGGCCGTATCTCGAAGGTGTTCGATTTACAGTCGTAACCGATCATCACTCACTGGTCTGGCTTAGTAACCTTAAGGATCCGCAGGGTAGATTAGCTCGTTGGGCCATTCGGCTCCAACAATTTGATTTCAAGATCATTCATAGAAAGGGCAAAGAACATGTCGTTCCTGATATGTTGTCGCGAGGAGTGCCAGAAGTAGCTGGTGTCTCTGAGGCGGATTCGGACCCTTGGGTGATTAAAATGAAATCGCAGGTAGAAAAGAGCCCTTTAGAATACCCATCTTGGCGAGTTGAGAATGGGCGGCTCTATAAATATGTTAGGTTGAACCATATAGTCGTTCATGATAATGGTGAGGAGTGGAAGTTAGTGCTAGGAAAAAGTGATAGGACGAGAATCCTTAACGAGTGCCATGATGCTCCGCTTTCAGGACACATGGGCGTTAAGAAAACTTTTGCTAGGGTAGCAGAAAAATATTACTGGCCCAAAATGAGAGGAGAGATTTCGAAATATGTTAGGAATTGTAAAGTTTGCCAAAGCGTGAAACCAGTGAATGAAAAACCAGCTGGTCTAATGACCGAACGAGTAGGAAATTCCCAACCGTGGGAAATGATTTGCGTGGACTTGGTGGGTCCTTTACCGAAGTCGTCGCGCGGTTTTGTGTACATTTTAACGGTCGTCGATTATTTCACTAAATTTCCCCTGTTGTTCGCGTTACGGTCCGCAACGGCTAAAGCGGTTTGTCGGGAATTAGAGGAAAACGTCTTCCTCCTCTTCGGTGTTCCAAAGTGGATCGTCTGTGACAACGGTCCCCAGTTCCGCGGCAAGGAACTGAAAACGCTTAGCGAAGCGTACGGGTCACAACTTCGGTTTACGGCGAATTATCATCCGCAGGCGAATCCTGCGGAACGGATAAATCAAATTATCAAGACTACGCTCCGAGCGTACGTTTCCGAAAATCAGCGGAGTTGGGATTCGCAACTGGCAAAAGTCGCCTGTGCAATCCGAACTTCGCAACATGAAGTTTTAGGTGTTTCGCCATACTTCGCGAACTTTGGTAGAAACATGACCACTAGTGGTCATGATGTAGGACTTAGAGTTATTGATAGGGAACAAGATAGAGGGGAAGTCGATAGGCAGTTTCAGAAACTGAGGCAGGAGATAGCTAGGAAATTAGAGGCGGCGGGAAAGAAGGCGGCTAAAACTTATAATTTGAGGAGAAGGGACACACAGTTTCAAACTGGTGATCTCGTTTGGCGTAGGAACTATGCATTGTCCGATGCAGGGAATTATTTTGCAGCAAAATTAGCGACCAAGTTTGTTGGTCCATTTAGGGTTAGTAGAAGGGTGTCACCGTGGACATACCTTCTTATAGACGATAAAGGGAAAGATCGGGGGACGTGGCACGTTAAGGATTTGAAGCCATATTTGGACACTTAGTCGAAAGTCCCTTGATTTTTCACTTAACTTGTAATTGTTGATTTTTTTTTGTTTTTCTTTTGTACATTGTCCAATTTTATTTCTTATTTCATGCCACTTATTATTTTTTTTTCTTTTTTCATTTTTTTTCTAATGTGATGACAACCCTGTGTTGTGTTGTTTACCTTGTTGCCTATCACCCAATCCTGACTGAGCCTTAAGAAATGGTTTATTTTTCTTGAAAATTAAACACATTTCTTGGGAGGTAAGGGTGGGATTTGTTACGGTAAATTTTACCGCAACAAAAACTTCCCTTCGGTCGTTCCTTCCCCCTTTCTTTCTTTTGGTTGCAGCTGCAAAATATTGGCGAAGATGAGGGCAACCATGGTCTCATCAACCACTGGTGTTCCTAGCCTGTATTTTGCAAAAGCAACAAACGCAGGTGTTCGAGTTTACGCGAGGAGTTCCGGCGGATGAGCCGAAGAAGTAACGAGTCAGGTAGACTCTTACTTACCTCAAAAACAACTCGTCAAATAAACAACACAACATAACAAATGTTGCAACGTAATTCTTCTTTAAATATTTAACGTAACGTAGCGTAACTTCATAATTTTAAATAACTTTAATTTTCAAGTGTAAAAAATGGGTTTTTAACGCGTGTAAGATGAAGTATTAATGTTAAGTGTATGCATTTTTTTAAAAATGGGTTCTGAAGTAACACTCCTTACTATAATTCCAAAAATAGTTTAATTCAATTCACACTTCGAATTCCGCGCGAATAGTAGAGTAGTAGGAAAATGCCTAATTATGGCTCCTTCTCGATTTTAGTTCGTTTTCAATTTTTTTCTCGAAATAAAATTTAGTTGGGAAGGGGTCTGAACTCGCCATTATGTTTCGGCAAGTTTTGGAAACACATCCAACAACTTGTTGAAACCGTGTTTGTGTGTGTGAGAGTAAAGTTTCGCAGAGAATCAACAACGGTTGCTTTCTTGGTTAGCGTCAAGCTTCCAGGAAGCCGTAATCCCGTGACCGACGATCTCGAAAACGATTGCTTGAGTTGAATGTATGTGTGAATGACTGGAATGGACGAGGGAGGAATGGGAGTTGAAAAATTCGCTTAGAGGAGACTCTAAGGAGAGCCTTGAAAGCGAAAGTTTGTAAAACAAAAAAGGATCGAGAAATTTTTGGAAAAAGAAAAAAAAATCGAGAAGGAGATTAGAATTTATCGGTGGAGAAAAAAACAAAAAGGAGGAAATTTGAATAAAGGAATCGGGATTCGAGGTGTGATAGGAAAAGGAGAAAAAGGAGTTAGAAGGAAGGAGATTTACCGAAGATAAGTAGTTTGAGTTTACTTTTAAATAGAAATATATATATATTCGTAATCCTGAATTATATATATTTCTAGTCATTTATTGTCGTTCGGGTCTTCCCAAAAATTGTCGGGACGCGCGTCGGTATTGTGAAAACCCATTTTCTTTCAAATAATTTTATCTTGTTTTCCATTTCATTGTGTTTGAAAAATTTGCTATTTAGCCAAACGGCCATTTTAAATTGTACCTGTTTCTTTTTTTGAAAATATTTGGGTTTTAATCCAGGGATCTTCTATCCCACGGTTTCCCAAAAATAAACATATATATATATAAAACTATTGCTTATACCTTTTTTTTATTCGAACCATTTAAATTAGTTTTGGAATTTTCTGTATCAAAAAAAATTCCTGGCGCCCATTTCTATTACTAGTGCCCACTGTACTTGTAATAAAAGTTTCCTTGCTTTTGATTAGTTTTTTTTCTAATCTAACATCCTTTTAATTCAAAAAAAAAAAACATTCTTCCAAAAACCCAGCCCAGCTGAGCAGTCGTGGTAGTAGCTTTTAACGATAAGCTATTGTTGCACTTTTACCTTTCTTTCGTGGTCTCTTTTGTGTTTTCTTTCGTACGTGGCCAAATAAGGTATTCGTGTCGAAAAGTCCGTGGCGTTCGTCGTCGTCGTGCACGATAAATCTTTTTTTTGTTCATTTTTTTTTAAAAATTTTTTTATATATTATTAATAATAAATAACCCCTACCCCCTTTCGCGTTCGCGGAATAAAAAGTGCAACAAAGCAGCACTCAAGGCACTAAACTCATACACTATCAGCTCTAAGCCGGTGTGGGAGTGCATAAGCAGACTAAATGAACTAGGTAAACAGAACAGGGTCACATTTTACTGGGTACCTGGTCACCTTGGTGTCCTTGGAAACAAAAAAGACAGGGCCTGAACCCTATTGCGGAATAGGTGAAAATGTCATCAAAACCAAAATTAAACAAGAAGAGGAGGCAAACAGATTCAAAAACTGGAATGTACTCCCTAGGCTGAGACAGGCGAAATTGCTATTGGGCAACTACAACGTTTCGAAAACTGTATCAACTAAGTAGGAATCATCATCATCATCGGCTCGACAACCGGGTTCTGGTCCTGGCCTCTTTCAACAAGTCTTTCCACCTATCCCGGTCTCTAGCCGACGCCATCCAGTTGCGCACCTCAAGGCTTCGGGCGTCCTGGTCTACGCCATCTCTCCAGCGCAAGCATGGTCTACCACGCTGTCGTCTACCATAGAATGTACCACAAAGAACTTTCCGAGCAGGTTCCTCTTCGCTCATGCGAGCTAGGTGCCCTGCCCACCGGAGTCTACCGAGCTTAATTTTTGTCACGATATCTGCTTCAAGGTAGATTGCGTACAGTTCATGATTGTACCGTCTCCGGAATCGTCCTTCCTCACATACGGGGCCAACAATTCTCCTTAAGACTTTTCTCTCGAACGCAGCTAAGAGGTCGGAGTGTCTTTTGCTAAGCACCCAAGTCTCGGATCCATATGTGAGTACTGGCAGGACCATTGTCCTGTACAGCAGCAGTTTTGAAGTTATGGTGAGATTTCTGGATTTGAAAAGCTTTGACAGACTATAGTAGGCTCTGTTGGATTTGAGAAGCCGCCCGCGTATTTCTTCTTCTATATTGTTATCGGCTGCTACTATTGACCCAAGGTATTTAAAGGATTGCACCACTTCAAATTCGTGCTCCGCTACCTTGATTGTTTGACCAACTGTTCCTCTCGCATTCGACGCCACCATGTACTTTGTTTTACCTTCACTAATGTGCAGCCCCAGATTTTGTGCCGCCTGCTCGATCTGGATGAAGGAATCGTGTACAGCTTGTTCGGATCTTCCGATGATGTCAATGTCGTCTGCGTAAGCTAGTAACTGGCTGGACCTGTTGACGATGGTCCCTCTTGTTGCCGTGCCAGAGTCGCGGATTGCTTTCTCCAACGCCAGGTTGAAGAGGAGGCAGGCCAAACCGTCCCCTTGTCGGAGTCCATTAAAGATTTTGATTGGTCTGGATAGCAATCCGGCTATTTTTACTTGGCTTGTTACGTTGGTCATGGTCAACCTACATAGTCGTGTCAATTTATTTGGGATGCCGAATTCTCTCATGGCTTTGTAAAGTTCTACCCTGGCTATGCTATCATAGGCGGCCTTAAAGTCTATAAACAGATGGTATGTTTGGACGTTAAATTCTAGACATTTTTCCATCGCCTGCCTAAGGGTAAAGATCTGATCAGTTGTTGATTTGCCTGGAATGAAACCACACTGATATTGTCCGATGGCGGGTTTAGCGTATGGGGTTATCCAGTCTTGTAGGATAGAGGAGAGTATCTTATAGGCGGTACTCAACAACGTGATACCTCTATAATTGCTGCACGTTGTGACATCTCCCTTCTTATGTATGGGGCATATTATGCCTTTTCGCCAGTCTTCTGGCATTTCTTCCTGCTCCCATACGTGCACTATAATATCATGAATTGCTTGACGTAAGGCTGGCCCGCCGTGATGAAATAATTCGGCTGGTATGCCGTCGGCTCCCGGGGACTTGTTCTGTTTAAGCCGGCCTATAGCCTTCTCAACCTCTTCTATGCTTGGTGGCGGCAACGTAGGTTATTCTTCTTGAAGTAGTGGAGCTTCCACTTCTGCAGTGAGCTGACCATTTAGCAACTCATTAAAGTACACTTCCCATCGCTCCAGAATGCTTTCAGGATCGGTGATCAGATTTCCCTCTCCGTCCTTGCAGTATGTGCAGCGTGGTGTGTACTGCGTCATGTTTCGGACGGATTGGTAGAACTTCCGCGCCTGGTGCGGACCTCGCTCTCGGCTGTTTTCTATTTCACAGATTAGGTTCTCCCAGGCTGATTTCTTTTGTCTGTGTAGCCGTTTTTCTGTTCTTCTGAGCTCTTTATATTCCTCTTCGCGTGCCCACGTTCTATGAGATTGTTGCATTGCTCGGTACGCAACATTCTTACGTTCAGTCGCTAGCTTGCATTCATCATCAAACCAGTCGTTCCGATTTTTACGACTGCTGTCTAAGATGGAGTTGGCAGTACTAATGACAGTATTTTTAAGACGTGTCCACTTCTCATTTACGCCCAGCATACTGGCTCCAGGACTTACTCTCCCTAAATCAGGTATTTCTAGGGCGAGTCCTAACGCATTACCAAAGGTGTTACTTGTGTTTTCATTGCGCAGGGCAGCCGTGTTGATTCGAACCTGATCGGCGGATGCAATACGTCGTCGCAAGGCAATCCGCCCTCGGAAAACCATACCAACAAGATAGTGATCCGAGTCGATATTGGCACCTCGGTACGTCCGTACCGTCATCAAGTTCGAGTAGTGGTGACGGTCTATCAACACGTGGTCTATTTGGTTACGAGTGACTCCAGACTCCAGAGTGATACCCAGGTGGCTTTGTAGATATCTTTACGCGGGAACCTGGTACTCGCAACGACCATGTTTTTCGATGCTGCCAATTCTAAGACTCGAAGTCCATTGTCATTAGTGTTCTCATGCAAACTATGGGTGCCTGCGTAATGCCTGAATACCGGCTCCCGACCTATTTTTGCGTTCAAATCCCCAAGGATGATTTTAACATTATTCCTTGGACAGGAATTGAGGGCCCTCTCGACTTGTTCGTAGTAAGTCTCTTTTTCTTCGTCTGAGGACTCCTCCGTAGGCCCGTGAACGTTAATGAGGCTGATGTTCGTAAATTTGCCTCGCACGCGAAGGGTGCATAGCCTTTCGCTTATAGCGTTAAAGCCGATGATGGTAGACTTCATTTTTTCGCTGACTAGGAAGCCTACCCCGAGCACATGGTGTTTTGTATGACAGCTATAGTATATGTCATATTCCCTGTCCATCTGATTTCTTGAAGAGTTGTTATGTCAGCTTTATATTTTGACAGGGCATCGGCTAGCTGCTGAGCAGCTCGAGCTCTATAGAGCGATCGTACGTTCCATAAGAAAATTCGTAAATCGTTTTTCAGTTTTCGTTGCGTGGGTTGTCGTCGTGTGATCAGTCCGTTTCCGAGGCTTGTCGCCGGTCTCGTAATTCATTAAGTTTTACGGGACAGGAAATTAACCTGTCGCCAACCTGAGGAACCAGCCTGATCATATTAGCCAAACCTTTTTAAAAGCTTGTTTCTAGCGGCCGCCACGGAGGGGCTATGATCAGACTTCCACCAGTCCCGAATAGTTACGGCACGTGCATGTTTTCGTATGCTACATGTTATTCCCCCTATTCGTCTGATGACCGACCGCCCAAAGTAGGAATAGCCTAAGAATAATAACATGTATTCTAACAGCACACTGCAAACTTAGAAGACACTTTAACCCACTTGTTGTGGTAAGCAGTGCCAATTGCAGATTCTGCAACATGCATGAGGAAACACCGGAACACATACTGGGAAAGTGTCATCCAATCATGCACCAAAGGAAAATGAATCTGGGACGGTACCAGGTGGACGGGAGCAACCTATCTTCTCTCAAAGTGCCCCAAATACTAAAATTCCTAAAAACAATAGGTTTGGAAGAGGAACTGTAAGATGAGCCAGTTCATCATTTTTAAGAGGGGGCACAATAGATCTACAGGTCGCAGTGCAATAACCCCCAACACAATTCATTCATTCATATTCAGATTTTACTTAGAAACTAAATAGGTTTAAAAGGTTGTTTTGATGATCGTTAATAATTAAGAAAGGACAGAAATTAGAAAATCTCTATGTTCAAATTTTCGTCTAATAGAAAGTGGAATATTATTGCACAGGGATATAGAATGAAAAACTGTCTGGAGGAAGTCAAGCAAGTAAAAGTCTGTGGTATTATTGTTAAATTACGTGTTGATCGCGAAAAAGTTATGTTTTCATATAAGTATTCAGGATTCTTCGCTAGAATAAGCTTGACGAGAAGCGTTAACGTTCGGAATTTCAAAAATACTTCAAGATTACAACCTAGTATACATACGGGTAGTATATGCAGAGACATGGTCATACCTGCTTATAAAAAATAAATTTGGTGGTGCAACAGCTCGAAGTGACCAAGTGACTTACACAACTATCAACCATTCCTGTGCTAAGTCGATGTTTAATTTTCCGATGGCAGCTTTAACTTCGCTTTTTTGAAAACTTATGTATAATTGGACGTCATCGGCATATATATGATGTATACAATGAGATAAAACTAATGGTAGATCGTTAATAAACATGGAAAACAGTAAAGGTCCAAGCAACGACCCTTGCGGAACACCTTTACTGAGATTCACAAAAGATGACAGTTTACCATTGCATGATACGGCTTGAGAGCGATTGGACATGTAAGAAAAAATTAGTTTGTTTGTTGAGTTAGACATATTGAAAAAGGTATTTAATTTGTTGCACATCAAAAGTGGATCTACTGAATCGAAGGCCTTAGAAAAGTCTAATAAGGATAAAAGTGTAACCTGATTCTTATCAATCGACCTTCTTTCGTTGATGATTTCTGGTATTCCAAAGACGATAAGATCGGCGCTAAGCTTTTCACGTTGAAGAGAATCGATTTCCAGCTCCAAATGGTTGTGATTTTTGGAAAGTGAATTTATTTTTTGTTGAAAATCCTTATATATTCCTTGAGTACGTTCGTACGTGCGTACGTTCGTACGTCCGTACGTTCTTGTACCATTTTTCGTCGTCGATATCTCAAGAACGAGTAAAGATATCGACTTCAAATAAATTTTGTTTAATAGATAATAACTTCAAAAGAGGCTGAAAGGGCGTTTATTAAAATTCAGTGAGTAGTTTTTTCACTATAACGGTTTAAAAAAAAAGTAAAAATTTTGCTTAGTTTCAAAAATCTCACGAAAAAAAATTGCTATTGATTTCAAATAAAATTTAATGTACTCATTATAAGGTCATACAGATTTGGTATGAATTTGGAAAAAAATTAACATACCGTTATTTTTTTAAATAAAAAAAACGAAAAAAAAAATTTAATAACCCAGATATTCTAAGAACGAAAAACAATTTGAAACTCAAAATAATTTTATTTTACGAAAAATAATGTGTTTGACAACTGGTAAAAATTTCAAAAAAAATCGGTTTACAGTTTTCTTACAAAAAATAAAAAACCATATAAAATTCTATTGAAATTTGGTAAAAATAGTTTTTCGACTCAAATTTCTCGAGAACTTGTAGTGATATTGACTTCTAACTTAGTTTATTTTATACATAGTATAATTTTGTACAATTGGTAAAATGTTGACAAATATTGAATTAATAGTTTTTTTTTTTTTAAATAAAAAAACTATCAAAAATTCTAGTGAAAACTAGTTAAAATTGTATTTCAAGTCGAATTTCTTGGGAATGAACACCGATAGAACCTTCTAAAGTATGTTGTTTTATACATCGATACCTTCTCGTAAGAATGTATACTAAGCGACATTTCTAAAACTGTTCAGGAAACGAAAAAAACGAAGAAAGTTCTAGTTCAATCATAGCGTGCTAAGAGACAATTTTGGTTAAACTAAGTGACATCTAACAAAAGTTTTTGTTGCTCACGACAATGAGATCTTTATTAATGTCGCTTAGCATAATTTTTTTGGGGGTTGGGTACGATTAACCGATTTTTAAAATGTCGATTTAAAAAAATCGATCCTCAAAATGTCGATTTTCAAAAAGTCGATTGATAAAAATGTCGACTGATCAAAATGTCGACTATCAAAAATTCGATTTTAAAAATGTCGACTCGAAAAATGTCGACGCATAAGCAGTGAGCTATGTAAGGGGGAGCATGCTGCCCCTGCTTGGGCACACTATAGGATTTGGGGTAGGTGCGAGATTGGGTGTATGGAAATTTTCTTTAGCATTTAAAGAATCGATACGCTCCCCTTTTTTTAATTTATAAAATTGAATTAATAATAAAATTTAGTTAAAATATTAAAAGAGAGCATTCTTGTTTTATTTAACTCAATTTTGGATAAAAGTCGACATTTTCACTGACAAGTTTTCAGTCCACATTTTAATAGTCGAGATTTTAAACTGTCGACTTTTTTTTTCGATCAAACTTCAGTCGACATTTTAACAGTCGATGAAATTTATATTTGTCCAGTCGACATTTTTTCTGTCGACATTTCGTACCCTTCCCTTTTTTTAACGGATAATACAAATTTCAGGGGGCAACATTATTTTAATGAGAAAACATGGCAGTTGTTAATTTTTTTTATTTGTACTCTAGTTTCCTTTTCATGCGTAATAGATTGGTGAAACCCAGGCCAAAACGTGGCCCTTAACATATAGTATATTTCCTCATCAAAAAGTAATTTTCGAAAAAAGTGTCGCTTAGTACATTCTTACGGGAAGGTTTCGACATAATACAATTATTAACATATGGTTAAATTTTGACAAGTATCGAATTGACAGTTTTAACAAAAATATAAAAAAAATCTACTAAAAAGTGATAATACTTGTTTTTCGACTAGAATATCTTGAGAACGAGCAATGATATTGACTTTGCCATTATTTAATTTTATACATAATACAATTTCTAACAAATGGTTTATATTTGTCATATATCTAGTTTTAGAGCGGATATATTTTGTAAGTATACCCTTCCATCAATAACCAAACCATATCTTTTATATTTGAATATTTCGTTTTTAATTTTTTTTCAATTAAAATGTTTGGAACCGAAATAATAAAGTAATTTCTATAATATAATACATAATTTTATAATTTTATTATCAACTTAGTTTTTAGAAGAATGTATGCACTGTACATACGTATATGAATAAGGTTGTTCAGTTGTACCCAAGTTCCACATATTCAAATTCCATTAATAGCTATGGTAAAATTGAAGAAAACGTCACAATATGTTTTTATCTAAATATAAAGTTTTCAAGACCACAAATGGGAAGTTATCAGTGTGGGTCGCACCCAGCCTCTTTTTTTATCAAAATCGTTAGAGCCGTTTTGGAGATATATAAGATTATGCATTACGGATGTATGGGGGGTACCGTTAGTTTTAGAGCTAAACAAAAAATTTCAATTTCCCCTTTAGGGAATCACCGAAGACCCTTAACTACCGAGTTTGAAGAAAATACCTCCAGTACCTTAGGTTGTAGATCGAGGTACAGACATACAGACAGGCAGACGGAATTGTCGGACCCACTTTATTCGTCTTCGCTATCATCGTAATGTTAAATTTTATCAAATTCTCCAATTCGATTTTTTTTTTCCAAATGCAGAACTTGCCCTATAGTAGTATGTACATATATCGCAAGTAAAAAAGGTCACCTATTCTACATATTGTATCGCAAGTAACAAAGTCCTGTCAAATAATACTCAAAATAAACATATTCAAAAAAGCTACAAGTTTCCGGTATACGAATTCACGCGTTTGTCTTACACAATATAACCCTGATTCTGTTTTTCGTTCTATGAATTCCTTACTATGAAACAATATTGACTTTAAAGTCCAAATTTAGTATAACCCAAACCAGCATAATGTCAAAATGACAAATAATAATTGGAATAACTATTCTCCATACTTCCATACACTTTGAACATACTCCAATACTATGAATTTGTTTGTTTTATAGCCAACATGCATGTCAATATTGGTACAGTCTGGAATCGGTTTTGAATTATTTATTTGTAAGCCTTTTTGAACTTGCTTATAAAAGGGGTTCACATTTTAATCAAGCCGAGTAGATTTCTGGAGACGGTGTAGATATTGGTTCTGTGTTTACTTTTTTTCTAATTTTCGAAGAGATACAATTTTAAAAATGAATATTTCACAGTACATTTGTTGGGGGGTAATGGCTGTTCTGTTGGTTGTTTTTGCTGAACAGGCGCATGGAAATACATCGGCATCTTTAAAAGAGTCGACTGAAATTGAAAAACTCGTGACCAATTCGAAGTTCCGGCAGGAAGGGGAAGCAATCATCATGGCAGGTACAGATAGAGATAGCTTAAATGCCAGAGCTTGTATTGAAGCTATCCGGAAGGAAGTCCGAAAATTCCCGGTGTATTCGGTTTTCCCGTTAGCAGTAAACACAGCTATCAATGGAGTTGTGGATGCAGTAACGCTTATATATGCGGTTGTGACTCAAGCCAATAAAGCAATTGATATTGCTGCGAATCTGGTTAAAGATCAAGATATTGATGGTGCAACTGATGCTATAAAAAAAGAACTCAAGGCTGACAGAGAATTGGTCTTCATTGCCGGAGTACAAATTATGGACTCACAAGGATTTGCCTTGGCCCTTGTTGGTGACTTAGCACTACCTGGATTAAAGAATACCATTTTTTCTACCCAAAGAGCAGCAAGTGCAATATTTGAAGTCCTCGAGATCGCTGATGAAGTAGCGACAAAAGGAATAAAGATCGGTGGAGGTGCTGCCGAAGAGGCATTCAAATCTGCCCGAAACGTTATGTCAACTGGTGCACAGGCAATATACAAACATCTTAGGGATGCCGCAACACATACCTTAGGGGGATTGCAAAATGCTGTTTCACAGGAAAACATTCAAGTCGATGTTATAACAGGAGTCATAGATAGTTTGAAGACAGAAATTGTTACAAGCGATTACGCAGCTTTGGCCGCCATTGTCAAGCTCAATAAAGGTTTAAAATCGGCCTTAAGCGTTTTGACAAAAAAACCAGCAATTGATGCTGCCAAAGTTATGTATGAAGGACTTAAGTCGACAATTGTGGAAACTGCTGATGCGCTGTCCATTGCAAAGAAGGCATTTGAGGAGGCTGGAAAACTAGCAAGCCAAGACCCCGAGGCTGCAGTCGATGTTGTTCGGAAGGGAATCAAAGCCTCCCAAGATGTAATATTGAAAGGATCGGCTGGTGGATACTTAGGACTGGGAGCTGCTGGACAAATTGCAGGCAAGGAAGCAGTTGAAAAACTTGTTCCTTCCGTTATTGACATTGAATATGGGAGAGTAACGTCGTATGAGGATTTGGCACTTGCTGAAAGAACCGCTATTGTTGGCATTCGAGGTGGTGAATCAGGTACAGCACAAGGAATTTCTTCTGCCATGCAAATGTGTGATACTGCTGGATTGGCACTTTACCAGGATTACTCTGATGCTGGGGAAATGGGATTCAAAGTTTTTCAAAGTATTTGAAATGTGATTGCCAGGATCATGACCATCAAAGCAATGAACATTTTTTTTTTTTTTTTTGAGCATTAGAATGTTTCACAACAGTTGTAACACATTTTGTTAATAAATTTTTTGATAACATTAAGGAACATTGTGTAAAATTAAAACAACACCAAAATCTAATTTGTATTCCAACGTGATTCGAGAATTATTAAGATTAAGTTTCAGAAATCAATATTTCAGTTAAACATTAAGCCCCGTTTGCTGATACGAAACTTAAATAATTATACTGACCACAAACGCTAATAAAAATAGTATTTCGTCAGATAAACACCTGGTTGAGTTGAGATAGATGCTTTTTAAGGACGTGATTCTTTCCCTTACCCCCACTTGAGAAATCATCTCTCGACCTGACCCGAAGGAACCTGTGGCTTGTTGCAACGTCAGGCAGATGCTTCTGATAGATTAGTAGTTGGTGTATAAAATGTCCGTTTTTTTTTTGGTCAGGATTGCTGAATAAGTCGGGGCTGTTTATTTCTTCAATTGGTTTTTACCAATCTTAGTGAAAGGTTGTCCCATTAACTTACTGACGCTAGTGTTTATCGCAAGATTGGCAACGGCTGATTTGTGGGGAGGTGCCCATTCTCTTATTTGTTGCTGCTCCTGCGAGAAACGTACCAATCATTTTGTCGTTTTCGTTCGTTCTATCATTGAAGTCTGTGACTCTTTTTATGGTGTTTACTAGTCTCGTGGTAGTTTGGTTTATACAACCCTGTATACCAACATCAGTATTCAGCTTGGAACTGTGGGTATATATTGCTATCAGCGATTCGCAGGTTGATGCCAGTTTTCTTTGTTAGGAAAGTCGGGCGTGAACGGGTTGGAAAAGTCTAAACAGACTGAGTGTAGTCTAAATATTTCCCGTGTATTTGACATATGGCATTGTGTCTCTAGGTACCAATTTTGCTAAGCTGAATTACGCTATTTGCTACCGATTCTTGTATAAATATCTAACTTTTGAAACTCTATTGACTTTAGGTAACCTTGAATAGGGCTGAAGGTAATAAGAAATACTTCAATATTCATTCGACTCATTTCCACTCTATAGAGTTTCTGAAACATAGTTTTATCAAACGTGAATAATCAGAAACATTCAATAAACACGATCGCCAAGATCTTCAAATACTGAAATTGGTGATGAAGGTGTACTCCAAATCTCGCTAAGAATTTTGTTTGTGAAATCCATGATGATGTTCAGAGCGCACATTGGAAACAACGACAACCTACTGGCGCAAAGTTTTAAACATTTAAAACCTGCTCTTAATCAATCTATTGTGTATAAAACGCGATAACCGACTTTTTGTTAACTTTAAACGACATAAACTATATGTCTAACTTGTTGTTTATCTTTTAAAAGTATACTTTATCCTTATTCCCAAAGCAAATCAAAGTAAAATTGTTTACTGATGTTTTATTTTTATAAAGAGAAACAAAAAACACATTACTTAGAATAGTTGTCTAACCCCCAGTTTCACAGTGGGAGTTTAAACCCTATTTTTGGTTTAAACTTTAGTTCAACAACAAATTTGGTTTCACAGCTTCATTTAATCCTTAAACAGAGTTCATTCTGTAGTTTAAGTTAAACGATACTATTCTGCCGTTTAAACCTCAGATCAACAATCCCTTCGAACATTTGAAAATAAAATTTATTTTCATATTTTAATTTGTTTTCCTGTCACAGGTCACAACTGAAACAAAGCAAACTTTCTTTGATTGTTTTTTCTTTGATACAGATAGAAAGAGAAAATAATCTACTTAAACTACGTTTAATGAACTGAGGTTCAGATAAGACTGTGAAACCGGACGAGTTGAACTTCAAATTTAAACTCCAGTTCAGGTTCAGCAGAACTTAAGTTTAAACTCTCACTGTGAAACTGGGGGTAAGGTGTTTAAAATTATGAAAAAGTTAGACAAAGCCTCCAAGCTAAACGACTGCGTTAAGCAGAGCCGGTTTTATTGCTTTGTTTATTTCTGTTTTTTATTTCAATGAAAATTTTCAATCACGCGTTTTTGTAACAGGCAATTTGACGCACACCAAAGATACCCTTATCCCGTATTTGTACAAACTTCTTTAACACTTCCAAGTAAGTTGAGAGTTTTGAAAATTTGGAGCGATTTGGCCATCTTCCCACTTCAAAAACACATTCATTGCAGCCTTCTGTCTTTGAATCCAAATTTGGGATACAATTTTCTTGGAACTATTTTGCCACTTCCCATGGCAAAGGATGCGTTAATAGAATTGGTGCCATCGCAAAAACTGTCGTGCAAAAGCACGTACGGGCTCGAGACTGTATTGTCAAAAACGCATCCGATTTTGTGCAAGCTCTTAGCTGCACTTTACGTTGAAGAAGTCCACAATGATGACATCTTGAAAAGTAATAATACTTTGAAGTCATCTGCTCATGAAATCCAATTAAAAGATGGCAAAATAAAAACTTACCATACTTCAAGATTGGGATATAATATTTGTTTTTTTTTTTTGTTTATTTATGAAATAATGATATTACAAATGAAGTACTTACCTTATAATAAATAAATTAACTTTATTCTATTTGCTTGATTTTCGTTATTTTTTTATAGATTTGTATTACTTTCGGCCTTATTGTTCTCATTTTTCATGCAAAAATTCGAAAGGTAACGTTATAAGACTTTTTTCTGTAACGTTATAAGACACACATTTGAGTTGAAATAACACAAATAATATAAGTTTTTCTTTAAAAAAAAAAAAGTTGTAAGCTATAATTTGGAATTTGATCTCAATTCTCTAAAAAGAAAAACTTAACTTAGCATACCAAATTCGCAAAGTTTTCAGAATATATTCAGCAACCTCAAAATCTACTTCCAAGAAATGTAACGTTATCAGCGAATTTGTAGGGCAATATTTACGAATCTATAAGAGATAAATAAAAACATTTTTCTACAAAAATTAGAGTTTAAAGAGTATCTAAAGTCAATTTTGATGATTTTTCAGGAGAGCAAAAAAATACTTCAAAGCTGTATCCCAAAAAATCTTTCAAATATAGACTTTATTCAACAAAGCATTTATATGTAAAATTTTATGATCTTTTTTGAAATTATTTTCAAAAAGATATTTTTAATATTTTGGTCTTTATGAGGAAAAATATGACTTAAGATAGTTTGGCTTTTCTATAAATTGAATTTTATATTAATTTCCAAAATCTTAAGTTGAGATAAGATATTTTGGCTTGCGTTTTCGAAGGACGTTTTCAATTCTTATGTCCATTTAAGGTGAGTTGCGTGTGCAAAAGTGGAAAAAAAGAGATTGAAGATGATATTTGGTGGTTTTTATTTAAGTAGTATATGAAAAAGTCACATTTGTTCTATAGAGCTTTATTAATAAGAAAAAAAATAATAACTAATAAAGACTTGAATTTCTTTAAAAAAAAGGCTATAAAATAACATTTGGTTCACAGAATAGAAACAGTTTAGTTTTATTCAAATAATTTATTTAAAACATATTAAAATAAAATATAAAATAAATTATTAAATTATTTAAAAAAAATCATTGATCATTGTAAAAAATGTTACATGAAAACATATTTTTAAAAGTCAGATTAATAATAACAAAAAACTATTGGAAAAAATTACCTAAGCGACCCAAAGGGAGATAGGAGAAATTGAATATTGTTTTTACCTCCGAAACTAACGGTATCTCACCAGTAGTGTAAGATCTTATTTACCTCGAAAACGGCTGAATAACATGTTATTAACGGTACCTGTCATAGAACCGTTTTTTTTTAAGTAAAACTTCTTTTCCGGCGTTGTGGGGTAAAAAAATGAAATGTCTATGCAGCTGTCAGTGACGTGTCAAAACGACACGCTATCAGTCAAAGACAGCGACATGTAAGGAAGTTTTACTTCTACCGCGGGTACGTCAGTACACACAACCTTTTTCTTTTTATTTTCGACTTTCTCATTAACGGTTCTAACGATTTAAACCATTTTTTTTTAGCAGGAGCCCCCGAAGCTTAAAATAATATTTTATATAAGAACATTCGCAAAAATATTTTTTGGATCTTTAAAAAAAAACTAATTTTGTTTTTTGAAAAGTCAATATCTTCAAAACAAGTGAAACGATTATTTTTTGAAATTATTTCCTAAAATCAATGGCACAAAATTTTAATTGAATTAGTACGACCGACGTTAAAGCTGATTTATTATGAAACTAAGTTAAATCAACGATTTAGCAAATTTTATTCGAATATAGCATCATGCTATATCTATATCTACCCTTTTATTAAAGTTAAAATCATCGTAAGAATATCGTGCTTTTAGAAACGCCACAAAAGGTTTGTTTACTTAGTTTTTTGCACGAACTGTCAATGTTTTCGGTGTGTTCAGAAGAAATTTATTAAGAATTCCTTTAGTACGATACTAGTTGGAAAATGTTTTAAACTAAGAATGAGTTAGTAAACTACTTTAAAGTTAGCAAATTGTTAAGTAGTATCATACAAAGAAATTAAAAATAATAGATTGTTTGACATTTTGCGCTAGTCGTTTTAGAAATATTCGCAAATACTATATACTAAATAACTATTTTTGAGCTTTGTGTAAATAAATTCTTAGTTTTCTGGAAATCAGACGGCAATTTCATACATTTGAAAATTTTTATCTCATTAAATCCATGTTTTATTTTTATAAACTGTATTTTTAATTCCAAATTCGTGCAATTCAATTCTTTTTTGCTGTATACGTAGGTGTTTCATTTGTAATAATTTTTCAATCGCGTATGAAACAAAACTGTCTGAAACACTAACAGCCATATTAATAAGCACAAAATAAAGGGGAAACAACTTTAACACGTATTTTAACTTATAATTCTTACTAATAAATGTGTGTTAGTCTTGACGTTTGGCAATGAGAGGAAAACTTATCTCACCGATTTTGGTGATTAACGACCGGATATCTTTAACTTGCTCGTCAAATTTGACAGAAACATTTTATTTAATAATACGAATTCCACTAAGTGTCCAAGTAATGGCTGCCATACGCGATTGTGTTAACTAATCTTGTCGCCAGAACTCTAATTTTTCAGTCTTTTTTGTTTCTTTTCTGGTATATCCATTTTTTTACAATTTTATTTGAACTTTGATACACGAATTAAATAACCGTTTCGAATTTGTTTGACATCGAACATTATTTTGTATGATTGAGATGACATATCAGCTTTCAATAATGAAAAAAGTACTAGAATACTTAGTAGAATTTAAGAAAGTGCTGCCAATTTTTCTTTGTTATTCAGTGAATAGATAAAATGGAGAAACGATAGTTTATTAATATATTAATTTATCAAAGGGATAATTTCATTATCCGTGTGTTGGCAAAAATGTGTGTTAACGAGCAAATTGTGTGTTTTTATTAATACGGCTGTAAATGAAAAAATAAGAAAAACGGTCGCACAAAAGGCAATCTAGAAACAAAATACGCTTAAAAATATCTTATGTCCTTGTTATTACGGAAATTGTTTTAGGTTTGCAAACGGTAAAATATCCTATGACTACTTAGGGAGCGAAAGATTTCAGTTTTAAATTTAAAAATTTATCTTATATTCACATAAGATGATTTGCGTTTTCACACTTTTTTGGAATTTTTTTTAAGGATTTTATCTTATGTCGACTTAAGGATGACTTTTGTTCCTGTTTGCACGCGCGAAAATATCTTAAGTCAACTTAATATGATTTAAGATTTCACAATAATAAAAAAGTCTTAAGCCAATATAGGGCCTTGTGAATAAAAAAAAAGCTAAAGCTGAAACTTGGATTTTTAAGTAAAAGCTTGATTTTTAGTGAATAAAAATAAGCTTAAGCTAGCTAGTTAAAGATGTTTTCTAGTAATGGGCCTTGTGAATAAAAAAAAAGCTAAAGCTAAAACTTGGATTTTTAAGTAAAAGCTTGATTTTTAGTGAATAAAAATAAGCTTAAACTAGCTAGTTAAAGATGTTTTTTAGTAATAGCTATTTTAAAATAGCCAAAGCTAAGTTCATTTAGCTTTAACTTGTTTTCCTAGCTTAAACTTCAATTTGTGTGAATAAAAATAGCTTAAACTAGAATATTATAGTTAAAGCTACAAAAATTTCAAGATTTTTTCGACCTGTCTAGAAAGCTTTGACTAGGTCTTATTTTCAGTATTAACTTGTGCTAGTTGTTAATTAAACATAAGGGAAATCTCAAAAAATAGGACTGTGAACCAATAGACCCAGAAACTGACATACGAAATGTTAAAAACATTTTTTAGCCGAAACCAATACTTGCCCTGTAGAACAGATAACAAATTGAGGCAAAAAAACTTTCCTTTCGGTCATACATGTACCAGTTTTAGCTAAAGCTACCTAGTCGAAACCTGTGAATAAAAAAACGAACAGCTTAAATTACGAAGCTTAAGCTAGAATTTTCTAGCATAAGCTATTTAGCGTTATCATTTTTTTATTCACATAAAACAAAGCTTAAGCTAGAACTGTCTAGCTTTAGCTGCTAGTAAAAGCTATGACTAGTTGGCTTTAGCTTCCTCCAAAAAAAGCTTTAACTTTTTTTTTATTCACAAGGCCCAATAGCTAATTTAAAATAGCCAAAGCTAAATTCATTTAGTTTTAGCTTGTTTTCCTAGCTTAATCTTCAATTTGTGTGAATAAAAATAGCTTAAACTAGAATATTATAGTTAAAGCTAAAAAAATTTCAAGATTTTTTCGACCTGTCTAGAAAGCTTTGACTAGTTCTTATTTTCAGTATTAACTTGTGCGAGTTGTTAATTAAACATAAGGGAATATCTCAAAAAATAGGACTGTGAACGTATAGACCCAGAAACTGACATACGAAATGTTAAAAACATTTTTTAGTCGAAACCAATAGTTGCCCTGTAGAACAGATAACAAATTGAGGCAAAAAAACCTTCCTTTCGTCATACATGTACCAGTTTTAGCTAAAGCTAACTAGCCGAAACATGTGAATAAAAAAACGAACACCTTAAATTACGAAGCTTAAGCTAGAATTTTTCAGCATAAGCTATTTAGCGTTATCATTTTTTTATTCACATAAAACAAAGCTTAAGCTAGTACTGTCTAGCTTTAGCTGCTAGTAAAAGCTGTGACTAGTTGGCTTTAGCTTCCTTCAAAAAAAGCTTTAACTTTTTTTTTATTCACAAGACCCATAATCTTAAGTCTATTTTAGGTTTTAAAATTAAGCAGAACACACAATCTTATGTGGACTTAAGATATTTTACCGTGTGTAGAGATGTGTCTTTTGAACATAAGATGAAGTTGTTTTTGTCTATAAAAAAGCACAGGAGTGAGATAGAAGGAAGCCGATAACACAGAACTGTAGCCTTTTAGAATGGCACTAAGGATCAACAAAAAAACGCGAAATATCTTAAGCCGACTTAAGATACTTTACCTTTTCAGTCGAGATATGTTTAAAAAAAGACAAACAGAATTCGTTTATTACTTAACTCAAACCTGTTTAGATTCGAAAATACTATTATTTTACAGTAAACTACATATGTTTAAATCAAACTCATTCATGTTGAAGAATTGTATCAGAATCTGCCCTTCATTTTTCATAATGTTGAGTTTGAGTTTTGAAGTGCATGTTTAGTTATTTTACTCACTTAAAAATGTTTAGCATAATGTTGTGAATAGAGCTTTATACTACTACAGCGCCATCTGTTGGAAAATTGCATATCTAATTTATTGAAGAAACAAAAAGCTCTTTTCCAATGTCAAATGTATCTCCCCTTATTCCAACCATCTAGAACATTCCAAGACAAGAACTTTCGAGAACAACTAATTTGAGTATATAAGGGAGTGTACACGGTGAGCGAGACACAGTTGATTTTGGATTATGAAAGTGTACAAAAGTATTGCTTATTGGATTGTGTTATTAAACAAGTGTGATTTAAATTTGAATAAAAGTATTTGAGTTGTTTATAAATTGAGATTTATTGTTTTGATTTGGAAAGTGTAAATAAAGAAGAAATACTTAAAAGAGTAATAAGTTTTATTTAACGAACCTAGCAAAAATATTACAATACAATGAACATGAACGAGTTTGTTTTAGATATAAATGGAGTTAAAATATTTACAAGAGAAAGAGATTTAACATAAATGTTAAATTTAAACCCGAACGAGTTTGAATTGAACTAAAACGAAGTAAATACATAAGTTTTCTTATTTTTCTTAACGTTTGGCGTCGAAAGTAGTTTAGTGTGTTCTGTTGTGCACATCGGTTTGTGTTCCGCGAGGAGTGGAACTTAATATCATTGTTCCTGCTGTCTATATGGTAAGTGCAAAAAAAAATATTTTTTTCAAAAACTGTTTATTTAAATAGCTTTATTAAAAAAAATACTGATTAATATGCATTATATAAAATTATTATTTGACTTTTATATTCTTCCCAAAGACGGAAGACGAATTATATGAAACACAATTTCACGAAGAGATTTTAAAGAAAAATTCAAAACCATGTTGTGCTAAGTTCACCTGGCGCTTGTGGGATCTCAAAACGCTCCACAACAATTAAAATCCTTTTTGGAAAAATTTCAAATTTTCGCCTTAATAATTTATAAAAGATATATGTACTTATTAATTTTTATTTGTGTTGAGCTTATTTTTTAAATGTCTGTACTTCGTTTGTCTCTATTGGAAACTTTGCCATCATAACAAATAAAAAACATTTCAGTTTGAATCGTGTTTTTGAAGGAACTAAAAAGATACATGTAAGTATAGAATAATTAATATCTGTTTGAAAAATCTGAAGTCAAATACATTTGTCTTTAACAAAATACGTATTTGACTCAAACATATGGAAATATTAAAAAAAATTAATATGATTCTGTTTGAATCAACATCAAATGAAGTAAATTAAAACAAATATAAATATTTTTAAATCAAATAGAAAGCGAGGTAAATTTAAACAAAATCATGTTCAAATCGTGTCAACCATGCGTAAATATATTTCTATTAAAATTAAATAGATATCGATTCCATGCCAAATCGTATGTGTTTGAGTTCGATTTGAATATGAATATGTTTGATATTTTTCTCAGTGCAGATCTATGTTTAAAATTTAAGATAGCATTGCAGTTTTCCAGTAATAAGCAAAAAAAAAAAGTAAAATGTAACGTTATAAGACCATGGCCGTAACCATTGTCATTAGGACAAAAGTAAACAGTAACCGAAATACAACAGACAAAAACTGAAACATGAAATCCGGAACAGATTTTGTATAAGTGGTACCACAGATATTTCACCATTTAAAAGTATGGGAGGATTTCTTCAATCATCAAATTTAATATTTCTTCCTTAACAAAAATACATATTTTTTTCCTCTAGATGTTCAGCAAATAAATCGGCTTTTTCTCTATCGGATTTATCCCATCCACCAATATTTTATCTAAATTGGTTCTGAATGTGGCTTTTTAACAACTTTTATAGCTTTCCGCAATGAACAGTTCGTATTTTTATCTACAGTCAGACCTTCAAGATAGGTAGAAATCTTTCAATTTTTTGAGTCGCGGATAGCATATTTGAGTTCATTCGAGAGGCGGTTTAAGATGGTTTTGTCCTGAGGTGCTCGGGATTGATGCCATCATTTCCGAACAGTTCTTTTTTCGCGAAACAAATCTTTTATTTCCGGTGGTGCTTCTAATTGGATCTCTAAAATTGTGTGGAGTGTTTTTCCATGCAACGTCTTGTATGACTTTAATAAATAATATCGACTTCATCTTCTAGCTCTATAGGAGTTTTCAAAGATATATTAAGCGCAATATTGTCTTTTCGCAAAGTTCTCTGAATTTATCCTAGTTAGTTGTTGTTACATAAAAATGGAGCTCTTTCCTTTTTGACTAGCTTTCCACTTACTGTCAACATGACTGGTGAATGATCGGTGAAAAGGTCAAAGTTTTCCTCGATTTTCGTGTAAATTTTATCTAGTCCTTTTTAGATAAAGAAGTCCACAAGGTCAGTTGGCCAGTATGTTGGTTTACCTCTCGGAAAAAAAAAAACAACACAGGATGCCATGCAAGCTTTGAGGTGCACCTTGATCCCCAGAAAGTGTGTTTCGAATTGAAGTTGCCACCCATGATACATTTCGGCCCGAGAACTTCAAATAGATCTACTCGTATAAAGTCGTTTTTCGCAATTTTACTTCTAGTACGAATTTGTAAATTTAACAGTTACTGAACTTATTTGCATTATATCGATCTCAATTATAGTTCTAATTGAATGTTCGATAGTATCCTTATTAAATAGAAAGGATCCGCCAAAAATAACGGTACCTGCCATACGAATTTTTTACGAAATTTTATAAACATTTTTTTTTTCTCAAAAACTGTTAGACAGTTTATTAGAAACAAAAATACAGAAAAATTTCATTTAATTAAAGCTAGGTATTGATTTCCGAAAAATGGTTATGGAGGGTACCCCCCATGGAACCACTTTTTTTCTTTTTGATTTTCTCAAAAAACGGTATAACCAATTTTGATCATTTTTGTTTTGCTAAAGCTCCCCAAAAACATAAATGGAATTGTGTACTCAAATTTTCAAAAAAAAAAATTTTTGGATTTTTAAAAAAAACTTCAAAATTTTTTTTTTCAAAACTCAATATTTCGAAAACCCCATGCTAGATTTTTTTTTAAACTTGATAAATAAAAGTTTATCAATATAATCTACAAGATGTGAGAAAAAAAAATTTATTTTACCTAAAAATAAAGGTACCTACCATACAAATGCTAAAAAAATTAAGAAAACGGTTTTCAAAAATCGTATTTTTCTTGAAAACGGCGCGCGCCTAGAATTTTGATAAAATTTTTTTCCTTTCAATTTAATCTTACGATCTTTAATTTAATAAAAAAAAATTTGAATAAAGATATTACAGCTTGTAGAGTAAGTGCGGCAAATATGGCCTACGTGGGTAATATGGCCTACTGCTCTATTTCGGAAACCAAAACCCACAGCGAAATAAAAAAAAATTCATTGCGAACACCTTCAAACCGGTTTAGCCTCAGCCTTTTGTGGTGAGTGTGGCGCGACGATCGTGGAAAATATACAGCGTATTCCGTTTTTTTGTATTTTTGTTGTAATTTTTTTGGCAAGTTTCCTTAAGTGTTTTTATATCGAATTTTGTATTAAAAGGGTAACTTTTTTCTAAAATTAAATACTGTTATGTATTTTCTTAATTTGTGCGATATTGTTTAAGAAAAAACAATTTATGAAGTGTATTTAAAATTAAAATAAATTAAACAATCTAAATGTGTAAATATGGCCTACCCCATGTGTTGGTAATATGACCCAGTAGGCCATGTTTGACACGTTTGCTTAAATGAAATCAAATTAGGTATTTTAATTTTTTTATTTTAAAGGCTAAAATGTCTAAGCGAAGTCAAAAACCATGGAAGAAATATAGAAAAATGGTATCCACGTTCTATCTATTCATCCGCATTCGAGCCATAAGATACAGCCGCTCGACAACACTTTTATGGGACCCTTAAATAAGTACTTGACCGAATAAACTTGACGATTGGTCATCAACAACTATAAAGCCTTATAACACTTCGACATAATTGAGCTATTCAGTCGAGCATACCTTAAGACTCAAACTTGACAGATAGCAGTTAAAGGTTTTTGTCGATAGGAATATGGCCATTTGATAGAAATATCTTTCAAGACTACGATTTTTTATCAGCAGAAAATCTTAATGCAACGTAAAAAATCTTGCGCCTAGCAATCCATATGATATTGAGGGGGCATGAGAGGACTCATGAAATTTCTCCTATTCCTGTAAGGGTTTAAAACAAACATCGAATCGTAGACGAAAAAAGAAACGCATTCGCGGAGAAACGGCTTCTTCATAAGAAAGTCAGAAAAGCGATTTCATTCAAAAGTCCAATTTCATTCCAAAGTCAATGGGGCCTATCGTGAATGAAATTTCTCTTGGAATTATTACCAACTTTCAAAATTTTCATCTCAAATCTCATTTTGTAGAAGTATTTCTAGTTCATCAATTTTTGATAATAATCCATTCGTATTCAATGTAAAAATGTTAAACAGCTAATCCATTTTCATAATTTATTCTGGTATGTATGAGTCTTAGGCTTTAAGCGCTTAATTTTTCAAATATAAGTTTATTCGTCCTGCTTTGCTCTTTAAGTCTGGCAAGAATCAAAGAAAACACTTGGGAAACTGGGTCTGGTATATTTATTTGTACTTTGTTCCTGGTTGGTGACTCCACTCCACTTTGGCATAATATGTAATATGTATTCTAAGTCTAAGAAGGGCTATTGCCTTCATTTATTTATGCTACTATAGTACTTGCTTAAAGTAAAACGAAAATAAATAAGAACAGCTTCTGCGAACACTTGACCATAACTTGACTCTATATGTATTATTATACTCTCATTATAATTAATAAACAATGGAAAGAAAAACGAACCTAATAGACAGGCTTGTGGAATTGTTGAATTTATTGTTCCTGTTTATTTTCTCACTCGAATTTCGTATCATAAAGGATGGCTGCCTAAGACACAGTGGAGGCTTGCAGTTATCTACGCTGCTCCCAATCATTGCGCTCTGACATCGGCTATATTCTGGTCTTTAACTAAGAGAGAGACTGGGTTTGGAAAACCCATCGTACATCGCTTATTTTGAAATTTTTATTTACGAGGTTGGACGCGGTATTGATGATGATGTGTCTTGCTTGATTTGATCGAAAATTAATTAATCTACCAGACGCTGTTGGTTTTTGGTACCAATCGAACAGCAAACGATTTTCTTCACGATGGATTTTTACATCCAAAAATGGTATTGTTTTGTTGTGTTCGTTTTCAACAGTGAATTGTAAATAAAATTTTCAAAATAAGCGATGTACGATTCCACGCCATCAACGAGAAGAAAGTCACCAAAATACTAAGTGATAACGGTTATCCCTTCATCATAATTCGTAGTCTTCTTTCAAAACAAAAAATGCAAATTCCACCGAAAAATAATGCTGAAGAACCGAAAAACACATACCACAAAAGTATAGTTTACGTCCCAACTTTAAGTGACAACTTCAAGAAATCCATTTCAAAAAATCTGACAGATGTTCGCCTTGCCTTTAAATCAAACAAATCACTCGACCATTGTTTTACAAAACTCAAAACGAAACCTGATAAGGACAAACGAACAGATGTAATTTACAAAATTAATTGTAATGGAAAAACAAACGAACCTTGTAACCTGTGTTACATTGGAACCACAAAACAACTTCTTCGACAACGCATATCAAATCACAAATCTGACATTAAACTTAAAAATTCCGAAAAGACAGCTTTGGCCAGTCATAGTATTGAAAACGGCCATTCTCCAAACTTTGAAGGCGTTGAAATCCTACAGACGGAGAAACATGTTTCAAAACGATACACGATAGAAACATACACATTCTCAACAACAAAAACAACATGAATCGAAAACAAGACACACAAAACATCCCTGCTGTGTATTGCTCTCTTCTTTCTTCCTAAATGTAATTTGTGCTTTGTTCAAGTCATACAGACTCAACTTCATTCTTTGAAGTGCTTATTTAACTTTTTATTGTAATATAAATGTTTTGACTATTTTTCTTATTTTGTCTAAGTGAGTATTCATAATTGTGTTATTACTTTACTTATCAACCATTAATGTTATTTGTATTTTTTTGTGTAAATAAAGTACCCCTGAAGAAGGCAGCAACCCCTGCCGAAACGTTGGGAAAGCTAATGTAACTTGATTGTTTCATTGCGAAAATTGCAGCGAGCAAAAAAGCCGAATGAAAACTACATTTCCACTTTGTGACTTTCTGGACTACTTCCAAATTTTTTTTTTTATATTTAACATGGACTAAAGGGATTTTGTCTACCCTTAAAATGTTTGAGCGCAGTGCAAGATTTATAGAAATTTGGAGAGGATATAAAAGGAGATACCGCTGAACATTACAACGGAATAGAAATAATGAACCGGGTAAAGAATTTCACATTCGTGTAGTGTGGCTAAAGAAAGAATCTCTAAATTCTGGTATTTCCTGATGCCCAAGTATTACGGTTGAACTGTTTAAGGCGAGGAAAACAACTGCCTATTTCCCTATCACCTATCATTTTTAGAGCTTTTTTAGATTCTATCCAAGAGACTCAAGTGGGTTATTGGAGTATCTGTCCAAATACGGGATTTATACTCAAGCTTTGGACGAATATATGCCTTACAGATTGCAGCCAGATCAGAAGGGTGGAATAATTTCTCGCAAGATCGAAGGAAACCTAAGCACTTAACAGTGTTTTTGGCGATGACAAATATGTGGTCATTCCACACAAAGTGTTCTGTGATGCTCATACTGTTCTGTTTTCTTAATGCAAGTCCCGCTCATAGACAGCATCATGGTAGGCCGCTTTAACGACAGGAGAAAGCATTGAGATTTAGAAGCATTAAATTCTACGCGGTTTTTTGTTGCCTTTTTGACAATGCTTTAGATCAGAATTAAATGAGCTTATCGTACGCTGCATTTCCAAATCCATATCCGAAGAACAAGTAAGTGAAGTTGGGTAGCTGGGAATACTGTCGGTGTATTGTCGTCAGCAAAACAATTTAATGGATTCGAAGTTTCAGACAAAAGATCATTGATGAATATGAGAAAGAGAATTGGAGACAAAACGGAGCCCTGTGACACTCCAGCATTTATTTTATGGATTTCAGACTTAGAACCGACCAAAACAAGCGGTAAGATAGATAGTTTTCAACCCATTAAAGAAGATATTCATCAATACCATCATCAATACATACATCAATATGAGTGCTTGATGCCAATGAATGACTGAATTACATATAGGGGGTAGATATCTGTTATGCCCCCACCTTTATCTGGATAAACTTGCTCATCCTGCAATTCTTGCTTCAAATCTATTGCTCTCCGAAGTTTAAGAAGTGGGGACACCTTCACCAGAGTATTGGTGGACTTTTTCGAAATGGTACCGCCCCAGATAGCTTTTCCTTTGATGCAAGATGCAAGGCTGGACAACATTTTCCTAGTATGTAGTTTGGTATTTCCTCATGCAAATTGCAGAATCTACATGTGGCACTGCTTACTACACCAAGTAACCCTAGATGTCATCTAAGTTTCTAGTTTCCAGTGAGAATAACTTAGATTGTTCCTACTTAAGCTGCTACAGTTGGTGAAACTATCTTGGTTGGAAGTGTCTTAGTTCTTCAAAGTATTTCTTCAGCTGATAATTTATCAGCGTTTGCATGGAAGGAAAAGACGTAAGTGCAATTGGCCGACAGTTAGAATGGGAAGAAGCCTACATCCACATCTGATGCAATATCCCTCTTCGCTCAAAACATTCAATATCAGTCTGGGAATTTTTCTTTCGAAAGAGGTCAGTTACAAATCTCCCTTTCTGCTTATCGCCTAATACTTGGCACGGCGGCGGCGGTAATTTTTGAAGAGTGTGTCCGTGATCATAGTTATTAGATGAGCTGTGGATTTTTTAGAAACACACGGATTGTTATATTTATAGAACTTTAACAAACAAAGTTTGACATTAATTATTAGTAAAAGAGACCCTGCTAAAAAAGCTGAAAAAAATCAACCGGAAAACTTGTAGTCAGAACTGGCCCTGTTCTTCCTTTCACGGTATTTAAAAGCCGAGATCATTGAACACCTGCCGAATAAACCGTTCCATCAGTATTACCCCTATGCGTAATTGCAACACGTCGTGTTGTGTAACATCTTATAAATATTATGAATACATAAATTTCGCAAAGGTAACGTATGGAACACGAACTTCGTAGACAGTATTTCTGATGCCAAAATGAAGCCAAAATAATTTTCTTAGAAGAACGCTCTCTTCCACATTTGAAGTAAATCGTTCCAGCCGTATATGATCTAGCTCGATGAGCAGTAGCACGCACAATACAAATCTACGTTCATACATGATTGTACTGTTTGACTTTTAGTATTCGATTTGAAGGTCAGATCTGTTAAAGTTAGATAAACAAACATGGGTAGGGCACGTTTAGTAAAGGCAAACATTAGTTCTGTACAAAATATCAATAGTATGCCTTAAGACAATGTTTTTGTTAGTTTTGTACAATGTTAAAAAACAATTGAACAATTGAATAAATAAATTTCTGACAATACGACTTTTTTATTGGCCTATAAAAGGACCGGATTTCATCCAAACCCCACTAGTTTCATTTAAGCTGTGTAAGACTAGCCTTTGAACTATACTAGACTACAAAATGGCATTTTCTCGCTATGGATTTTTGGTTTTGGCGGCTGTGTTCTTAGTGTTCGCCAAAAAATCAGAAGGGAACATGACTGCAGTCTTAAGTGAAGCAACTGAGGCTGAAAAATTTTTGGCCAGCGATAGTTTCCAAATTGCCCAAGATGCAGCTATCATGGCCGGTACAGATATAGAAAGTTTAGCTACCAAGAAGATTATAAATGAAATTCGAAACGCTGCATCGCAATGCCAGGCTGATGGAGTGTCTGTGTTAGCAGTAAACGCAGTTTTGAAGGGATTGCTAACTACCATAAGGCTTGTATCAACAATTGGACAGAAGGCAAACAAAGCCATTGATATTGCCATGACTTTGAAAGCAGATCCTTTGGCTGCGATTGAAGCTATTAAAAAAGGATTCAAAGCTGATGAAACAATTATTTTTGTTGCCGGAGTTCCAGTTCATGACGCGCAAGGATCGGCTTTATCTATTTCTGGCGGAGCAGCACAACAAGGATTGAAAAAATCTGTTATTGCAGTCCAAAAGGCGGGACAATCAGCATTGGAAGCCCTTGAGGTGGCTGGAGAAATTACAACTCTTGGAATAAAGGCAGGTGGAATTGCATTAAATGAAAGTTTTAAAGCCGCCCGAGAAGCTGTTGTAACAGCCGAGTTAGCTGCCCTCTCATATATCTCTGAAGCTTCTCAATATGCTTTTGAAGGTTTGCGAAATGCTGCTTCGAAGGCTCCCAATCAGGGCTACCTTACCTCTGGAATTATTGACAGTCTAAAAACAAATTTTTCTACTGAAAATATTGCTGCTTTGGATGCCATATCTAGACTCAATAATGGTTTGAAATTGGTATTAAGCATTTCAAAAAAGAAACCCGCTATCGACGCAGCTCTAATCATGAATCAAGGACTCATATCAACCATTTTGGAAACCGCAGATGCAATGTCAGTTGCAAAGAATGCTCTTGAAAAAGCCGGAAAACTAGCAAGCCTAGACACTGAAGCTGCTGTACTTGCTGTGCGAAAGGGAATCAAAGCAGCCCAAGATGAAGTATTAAATGGATCGGCTGGTGGATATCTAGGACTGGGAGCTGCGGGACAAATTGCGGGCATAGCAGCAACTGAAGGGCTTATTCCAGCCGTACTTGAAATTGAATATGGTAGAGTAGCAGCATATGAGAATTTGAAACTTGCTGAAAGAACAGCTTGTACCGCACTTTGGGCTAAGGGGCCAGCAGCAGCTCAAGGAATTTATGCTGCTATTCAGATGTGTGAAGCCGCCGGGAGTGCACTCTACACCCAGTTTGCAGATGGTGGAGAGATTGGATTTGATGTATTACGAAGCATATAAAATGTACATTTGTACATATGTACATATATTATTTTGTATTATACATAAGTAATGTATTCATTCCTTTTTAATTAATTTGATCCAATATTTTATTAACATTAAAGAATTTTAGTACAATATGTAAATGCAGATTGTTTTCTCCACATTTATTATACAATTTTATTATTACTTTTATGTATTTAAATTCGATTTTGGTCTAACAATTAACATTATATGTATAAAAAAATAATTATGACATGGCATGGTTGCCGTCTGTCAGATTCACAAATAAATTTAAAAATCAAAGAAAAGATTTAAAAAAATTATATTGTTTCAGGTTTTAATCAAATAAATAGACCGTCAGTACAGTATTTGTATGTTCGATCAAATACAACTTTTTCCTGTAATCGGAACAGAATTAGTCCTTTTTACAAACAAAAGGAAAATACCAAGCTTCAGAATATCTTCAATTGAAAGCACCCCGCTGAAGATTTCAGATCATGCACAGTGTCTTGGTGTGATTCCTTATAGGAAATTAAACTGGAGTCTTAACACTAAGGAAAGTGCGAAAAAAGGAATGATTGCATTCTAATCCTGTAACAGAATCTTTGGGAAATCCTGTGGACCGAGCCCAAAAACTATCAGGTGGATGTATTTTGCGATAATCAGACCAATACTAACTTATGGTAATTTAGTCTGGTGGAATGCAACTGAAAAAAGCACGAACCTCAAAACTCTGACAAATGTACAGAGACTTTCGTGCATTGGAATTACGGGTACCATGAGATGCACACCAACTGCAGGGTTAGAGGCGATTCTCTACCTGAAACCCCTACACTTTTTCGTACAAGAATGCAGCATATAGCGCCTTAAGGCTAAGCCAGACTAATACCTGGAAAAACAGCACAATAGGACATGCTCAAATTCTTCAGAAATATTTGGGTGATAGTATCATTACAGATTATACCATACAACACCCGAACTTGACTTTTATAAACCATTCCAAGCTGCCTTTTCAAGCAGAGAAGAATGGATGAACAACCAACCCTACACCAGTGAATCAGCAATAGCAATCTACATACTGCTGGCTCCAAAATATACACGGGTGTTGGTGCAGGCTTTTTCTCAGAACCTCTTGAGCTAAACAGCTCACTTAGGCTCCCAGATCATACCACGGGCTGATATCATCTTTTACATTGATAGCCAAGCGGCAATAAAACCCATTTCTGCCACTGTGATAAAATCGAAGCTTGTCTCTTGCTGCCGCGAAGAGCTTAAGAACCTTGGCACGCAGCACAATATTAGACTCTGCTGGGTCCCGGGACACAGCGGCATACCAGGTAATGAAAATGCCGATGAGTTGTCAAGACAGGGATTTTAGCTTGATGCTATTCAAGCAGAGAAGGTAAGTATCCCACTGCAACATTGAACAGAAAATTTCAGATTTAATCCTAAAGAAATCCAATGAAAGGTAGAGTCTACTTGACACCTTTGATACTACTAGAAAAGTATGGCCTTGCTTTAACAAGCAGAGGACCGACAAAAGTATGCAACTTAGTAAGAAGTCTTTTCGCTTTTTTACGAGCATAATCACCGGACATAATTTACTGAAATATCATAAATTCAAAATTAAACTAGGTACAGATGACCTATGCAGAGGATGTGGTGATGAAGAGGTCGTAAAGACACATCACACTTTCTCTGTCATTGCCCTTCATTATGCCAGCAGAGAAGGAAATGGCTTGGTAGTTCCTTGTTTGACAATCTAGAATATCTTTCGAATATTTCAGGAATTTACATATTGAACTTTGTCAATGACTCAAAATGGCTTGACTGATTAACAGAATACATAGGTTTTTATCAGAAAAGAGTGATTACACTCACAGGTACCACAATGGATCTACATTGAACTAATTTAACGATAATGACATCAATTGTCAGCCCAATTACCTAACCTAAGCTATTAATCGGAGCACTTTTACAGAAGTTTTCAAGCTTTTCCCAACAACGTTATAAAATATATTCCCGGAAATTCTCTTAGAAGCGAACATTTGGACGAATCATTCCTTGGGAATCGATCTACCGATCGTGTGAAGCCATTCGCGAGTGAGTTAAATAGATAAGATTCGCGGTTGGTCCAAACAACGGCAATGTTAAACAAAAAAAAAAACTATTGAATAAATATATACAAAAAAAAAAAAACATCAGCTAATGCAACATAACGGCGCGTTCTCTCCATCTTCCAACGAGAATCTGTCACTTGCTGCCTATTGCATGTTTCTTGTGATGCTTATCAGACCTAAAACATAAATGTTAGAAAAACAGCCAAGTTCTTCTAACAAAAACCCTTGTGTAACAAGTCAGCCATGAAAAGTACTGAGATCTAAATGTACGCCAAGTTCTTCATGAAGGTTTAATACCGAATATTTAAAGTAGACAATATTGGAACAGCTACAATGTCATAATGAAATTTTATTATTTGATGATTACTGATTAAAATTTGATGGGTCAAGTTTTTAGGTTTTAAAAAATTGGGCATACAAAAAAAATTTGTATAGAGTTCTTTTTATGTAAACTCATAATTTTTTCAGGTATGCAAATGTTTTCTTTTTTCATTCAGGTTAAGAAAACATAGAGTACCAAATCGAGCACTCTAGTTCTGAGAAAAGTTATGAATTTTCAAGATGCATGTATAGTTACAAAATGACAATAAAAAGACACTTCGAATGAAAAATCTTAGATTTTCTATTTTTCGCTTTGAATGTACATTAAGCTATACCGCTCTACCAAATTTCATCATTCTACAGCAATCAGAAGGGCTGCATATAAATTAAACATTTTCTCAAAAAGTGCGCGGATACCATGCCCCTGAATGGAAAACCTCAATTTTTATTTTTGGTCCTTAATATGCAATTTGAGCCCTACCAAATTTCAGTGTCCTGCTGCAATTGGAAGTGTGCCATATATAATTTATATCAGTTTTGAGGAAGTGGGCGGATACCACGCCTCTGATGGAAGACCTCAAATTTTATATTTTTTTCTTAGTATGCAATTTACATTACATTACATTTAACACTACACCGTAGATAAATCTACGAAGTAGAGACACTGAACAGCACTGGCAACTGAGGCCATCGGCTTTAGACAATACAACAGAGAGAGACACACAGAAAGGAAGAACAACAGAAGAAACACACGTCAACAGCACACGGGTGAACGGTCCCCCATCCAAGTACTAACCGCGCGCAACAGTAGCGTAGCGTAGGGGGGCGGGGGTGCGGCCCGACCCGGGCGGCAGAAGGCCGGGGGCGGCAAAATGTCGCCGGTGAAGCGTTTAGAGTAGAAATCATTTATGTTTCATGACAGAACGTTTGACAAGTCAACAAACAACAATGGCGTCGTTGACGCTCTGGGCTGTTTTCCGTGAATTCGTAAACGGTAAGTAAGGCCGTAAAAGTGCATTCCGTTGTTGTCGCGCGACTTACGAAACTAAAACGTAACGTTCCAAAACTCTCGCGAAACTGAAAGGGAGCGTTCCGAAACATATGTGTGCGAGACCGCTTGCGGAGGCTCTGCAAACGGACAGACTTTTGACCACGTATATATATGTATATAGGTATAAAGTATGTACAGTAAATAAAGTAGGTAACCGCCAGCGCCGCCAGCGCAGCGGTCTCGCATATTATATGTTTCGAAACGCTCCCTTTCAGTTTCGCGAGAGTTTCGGAACGTTCCGTTTTAGTTTCGCGAGTCGCGCGAATGCATTTCTACGGCCTTACTCGCTTTTGAAGTAATCCTTGTATTGTTTCTGTTGCAAGCTCTTTGGCAATTTCGGCTCAAACTTCGCATTTGAAGAAGGATTCAACAAATGGTGGAAGCTAAATCCAAGAATCAGAGACCATGAGAACAGCGTTGACCGCACAGCTTCTTGAAATGGAAGGAGTTGGAAGTTTCATTGATCAGAAACAACAAGAAGTTTTCGAAAGTGAGGAGAAGAAGTGGAGGGATGTATTGTACCGGTTGTTGAATACGAGTATTATTCAGTTCTTAGCCAAACAGAATCGGGCCTTCAGAGGACATCGAGGAGATGATAGTTGTAACCGAGGGAATTTTCTGAAGTTAGTGCACATCCTAGCTAAATATAACCCTCTCCTAATGGAACATCTGACAAAGATAAAGCTGAGAGCAAGATTTCTAGTTTCGTTTCTTTCTCCAGAAACCCAGAATGAATTGATAAACTTGCTGAGACAGCAAGTTCGATCCACCATCATCCGTCGCATTCAACAAGCTAAATATTATTTTGTAATCTTCGACAGTACACCAGACATCTCCCACAAAGACCAAATGACCCAGGTTTTGCGATACGTACATATCGTAGGAGAAAAGGTCGCCGTGGTAGAATATTTCATCGACTTCTTCGAACCAAAAATGCAGGACATCTCAGCAACGATAAAATCAAGAAGATAACATCAGGCGGACTAGACCTACAGATTTTTTTGAGAGGACAGGCTTATGACAACGCTGCCACAATGTCAGGGGTCCACAATGGAGTTCAAGCCCGGATTAAAGTACTGAATCCGAAAGCCACATTCGTTGCATGCACAAACCACTCACTCAACTTGGCTGGGGTACACGCTGCTTCTGAATCATTGAACTCCGTGACGTTTTTTGAAACTCTGGAGAAGCTATTTGCTTTCTTTTCTGCATCAACTGCCCCGTGGAACGCTTTGGTTGCCGCTACAGGACAAGCAGTGAAACGAGTCACTGAAACGCGCTGGAGCGCTAGAAATTAAACTGTCAAGACGCTTAAAAATAAGTTTGAAGAAGTTCTAGAGGTACTGGAAGAATTGACGGCTTCATCTCAAACTTCCAAAACAAAATCGGGAGCCAGTCTTCTCCTGACAGCCATGCAGTCATTCAACTTCATCACTTTTCTTGGCTTTTGAGCTGAACTTCGTCAAGAGATGTTCGCATCATTTGAGAAGATCATTCAGGAAATGACGACTCGATTCCAGCAAGTTCAAGAAATAGCGAACAAGTTCGGATTTTGGACACCAGCGAAACGGTTGGACAGCAAGTACGAGTCTGATCTTTCCCATGTATTAGAGGACATCGACAATGACGAGTTTCAGATGGAGCGGAAGCGTCTCCAGCAGTTTGTCGCCAGTTCTGAATCAGAGGAAGATATAAGGGGCAAAGGACCACTGGAGCTCCTCCAGTTCATTCAAAAACTGAATCTGGGGATTTCGGTTCCAAATATAGTCATCTTGATTCGTATATATTTGACTTTTGCAATTAGTGTCACTAGTTGTGAGAGAAGTTTTTCGAAGTTGAAGCTAATCAAAATTACCTCAGATCCACTATGAGCTCCACTAGACTATCAAACTTGGCTATATTGTCGATTGAACAAGTATTGGCTGCAAATATTGATTTTGACAAAGTTATATCTGACTTCGCTTCTCGTAAGGCCCGTAGAATCCGTTTGTGAAACCGCTGATCGTATTTTAACTTCAATAAAAGATACCTCATTGCCTGTGAAATGATGTCTCGAAATTTAATTTTAATTAAGTATTGATGGGGCGGCAAAATGGGTCTCCAGCCCCCGGCGCACTATGGGACCAAATGATGAAATCCATCTCAAAAATGGTTTTGGTGAATTTCGTAATTTGAAAAATCTAATGATGGGATTATATACTAGAAATAGGGTTCTTTCAAACACAGTAAATTTTTTGTATCTTACTTTTGTTCTAGGTACCTAAAATTACCGTTAAAAATGACATTTCGATATTTTTATTTTTTAGAATTATTAGAAGTGAGAGTTTGAAGTCAATTATTTCGTATTTTTCTGGACAGAATGTATAAGTATTATACCTTTTTGAAAAGCCCAAGCCCTCTTCTTTACAAAACAGTTATATTTTTTTTAATTAAGTTCACCAGTAAATTAATAAAAAAAAAATGAGTAAGGTGCAGTATCTTTTTCATTTTTTTGTTTTCAATTGAAGTTTTCTCTGTTAGCTCCGGCTGCCTCCGTTCAGTTAATGGCTGTTTAGTATTCCAAAAATATTCTAAATTTGGAAGAAAAAATAAAAACTTTCGCATTTTCATGCATTTTTGTTTAAGAAGAAAAAACGTATGATGAGAAAGAAAAATAAGTTTTTAGAATAAAAATTCGGTTTCTTATAACTTTATTGTTAAGTGATGAAAAAAATTAAAATTTGGCAAAAATGTGGTACCTTTATTGATGCACATAAATGTGTATTCTAAAAAGTCTGAGACCATTATTTTATTACTTTTAGCTCAAAATTAAAAAAAAATGTTATTTTTTGTCAAAAATTCAAAAAAATAACGGTTAAAACATGTGCAACACATTTTCATAAACATCATATAAGTGACTATGTTTCCACAAAATTTATAAGTTTTTATCAGTTATTTCCAATATTATTAAAATTCAAAATTTTATTTTTAAAATAAAATATTTGTTTTCCAATTTTAAACTTCCTTACTCATATTTATATTAAAAAAAATCATAATTAAATAAAAATAAGTGCCAAGCATTTGAGGGTGGGAGAGGGTGTGTGGTTTATGGTTGCATATAATACAAATGTAGGTACATAGGTATAAATAAAACAAGTATTGTTTGAAGAGGCTTAAAAACTTTTAGACATCAATTAATATACCTAGTAATAAGGTGTACTTTTGAATTCCTTTTTTTTGTCTTAAGGGCGAAAAACTTTCATATATCAAAAAGGGGCGTGGCAGTACACGGATTTTACTAAAAATAAATAACATTTTTCATAAACTCAATTCTTCATATAAGAATTAATTTAAAAAATGCCTGCTCTTAATGAACTTTAAGCTGAAAATAAAAAAAGGGGAGTGAAAGTAGGCGGGAAAGTGGGCAGAAAAAATATAAATGCGATGTCTTAAGTTTAAAAAACCTCAAATACAAATTTTCGGCTTCCTGTTCACTAAAAATAAGAAAATAACAAAAATCTGAAAAATATGGGCGTGGTAGTGGGCGGATTTTACAAAAACTACTTTCAAATGTTTTCACCGGTAAAAGAAGAAAACTGTACAAATTTCATCCAAATTGTTGCAATAATTCTTGCTCCAACAAATTTTTCCCATATAAATTAAACAAAATCTACAAATTTGTTATTTTATTTTATTAAAAAAAAAATAAAATAATTTATTTCTATTTGAAACATTTTAATATTTTAAATTCTTGGTTATACAAGTATAAGTGTGCAAAATTTCAAAAAAAAATATTGAGAAACGAAAAAGTTATGGATTTTTGAGATGGTTTGCACCATTTGGTCCCATAGTGCGGCGCCTAGATGGCGCGCTACGCTACTGGCGCGCAATGATGATTCGGAGAAAATGGGCGGATATCACGCCCCACTGAATGGAAAACTTCAAATTTTCGATTTTTTCCTCTGCTTGCATGATAAGACCTACCGTTGTGCAAAATTACAAGATTCTACGATGTCGGAAAATGCTCCATAATTTTGATGATCTATCAGTCAGTCAGTCAGTTACGGTTTTTGTGATTTTTGAGGCCTTATATCTCAGGAACCGCTTGTGCTAGAAAATTTAAATTCGGTGAGGCGTCTGTGCCTGACTAGCTTATCAAATATTCGGAATTCTAAGTTTCTGACTTCATTGGTACTGAAGATAGGAAGGGGTTAAATATCGCCTGAGTTTGTTCCTGTAAAAATGGTATAGTGCCAGAACTTGGCTGAGCACTACCGTGTCCTTTGATCGCAAAATTCTTGCAATCGACAGTTAAGTGACATTTGATATTACTTCAATTTGCTTATATGCCTTGATAGGTTTCAGATTCAACGGATTCTATGGGCTGAAATGAGCTTTTTTTAAGTGACAGCGGCGACTTCGGTGTTATATTTAAGAACATCCAGGGATCTAGAAGGCATCAAAATTTATGACTGCATTAAAAAAAATATATTTGTCATATCTTAAATCCAGCTAGGTATTTTGGTTTTTATATATTAATTCGAATTTAAATCAATTTGCATTTACCTTTTCCGTTGGCCAGCCATTCCTCATAACGCAGAAGTTGTTTTGTTCTTGTATTTTTTTTTGTTGACAATTATCACCACAAAAGTCAAGGGATCTGTTCGCAGACTTTAGTTAGTTTTGGATTTCTCAACAGCTTTTTTTATAAAAAGGCATTGTCGCTGTAGTAACTCTTATATGTCGCTGTTTAACTAAAGTACAACAGCTACGACGACATTTCGCTGCTACAAAAACGCGTTAGTTATTAAACAGCTTTCTATAAGAGTTCGACACCAACACGATTCAAAATGCAGCGTTTTTCTTAACGAAATGTTTTTCTTAAAAAAAAACAGACGTAAACTCTCATAGCCTTATTTCCTAACTCGTTTTAGCGACGGAGTAAATTACTTCGACCTTACAAAGGCTCTAATCCTGAAAAGCTTATTTATAATGAAAATGCACGAGGAATAGCGGTGGAATAAGCTAAAACTGGTTCATAGAAGGCTTAAGGCCGTTTTAGTATCTAAATGTCATTTTGAGATGACATCTTGAGAAATTTACAAAAAGGAGTGTAAGCAATTTTTTTTTCGTTTGTTACTAAGACAAAAAGGATAGATATTTTGCACTAATAAATCATTTATGTTTTTCAAACGCTCTAACCGTTGTACGGTATTGGGGACGCAATGTGGTTGGTACATTCGTTTGATAGATTCACATTTGGTACATTCACATTGATAGGGTTTTCTGTTAAAATCACCGCACTCCTCAAAGAAGCTCACTGGACAGCTTCTCATCCGAGACCTCCAACCGTTTTATTCTTTGGGTTGCGTGCTAGGGACAAGGAATTCTTGTAAGGATTCCCTACTGTTTAGTTCCTTTAAGCTCACCTTCAAGAAGCTCAAGTTCCAACCGTTTCGTTCTTTTGATTGTGTACTATACTCTGTCCAACAAAAATTGTCAGTAAAGGCCTTATGGGAGAGCTTTTTCTAAAGCAGTGGCGCCTGATGCACCCTCACTACAATGCGTTAGGAAAAATGCCACTAAAAAAAGAGCAAGCCACTGACTTTTCTTAAGGAATTGTTATTGTAATTCTTTACAAAAAGTTGTACACCCCAACACGACCGTCGTATCCCACTGCTGATGAGATACTAGAGCTGTGTCAATCGGGATCGATTCGATTTTTTTGATCCGATCATCGAAAAGTATTGATGATCGAAATCAATCATTTTAATCGATCTCAATCTCTATCATTTACATGATTCTCGATTCTGGATTCTCGATTTTCTATTTCAATCTCAATCATTTCAATGAGTCTCGATTTTCGATATCAGTTGACTCGATTAATCATGATTTACTTGATTCCATTTCTTCCGATTCAATCAACGTGGATTATGAACGCCAAACGGACGGTGGACTGGAACTTCTGGGTTGAACTCGGCATTGAACAACATGATTGATCGGGTTGGTCGTTGATGTTGTAGGCCGCAAAAACAATTGTTGGGTTGAAATGATGTTATTTGATGTATCAGGATCCGGTATGTAGGTGGATTTTTGGACGTTTCTTAATCCATCGGCATCGTAGCCATCCTTTGATGGAATTTGACAGTTTATGACTTGACGAATAGAGGACGAATTCAGTTATGACGTACAAGGTATATTTCGTACCAAATGTCAGCCGAAAGCCCTAAAATTGCACTTTTCCGGAGCAACAAATAAAATCTCATTTTTTTGCATTTTTAGACATTTTTTAATCCATTGACATCGTAGCCATCCTTTGATGGAATTTGACAGTTTATGACTTGACGAATAGAGGACGAATTCAGTTATGACGTACAAAGTATATTTCGTACCAAATGTCAGCCGAAAGCCCTAAAATTGCACTTTTCCGGAGCAATAAATAAAATCTTTTTTTTTTGGCATGTTTAGACGTTTTTTTAATCCAATGACATCGTAGCCATCCTTTGATGGAATTTGACAGTTTATGACTTGACGAATAGAGGACGAATTCAGTTATGACGTACAAGGTATATTTCGTACCAAATGTCAGCCGAAAGCCCTAAAATTGCACTTTTCCGGAGCAATAAATAAAATCTCTTTTTTTTTGGCATGTTTAGACGTTTTTTTAATCCATTGACATCATAGCCATCCTTTGATGGAATTTGACAGTTTATGACTTGACGAATAGAGGACGAATTCAGTTATGACGTACAAAGTATATTTCGTACCAAATGTTAGCCGAAAGCCCTAAAATTGCTCTTTTCCGAAGAAACAAATAAAATCTCTTTTTCTTGAATTTTTTGACACTTTTTAATCCATGAAGTAGCCTCATCATAGAGTATTTTGTGAGGACTATCAAAGCCACAAGTCAATCTTATCATCAGTGAAATGAAAATGATCGAATGATCGATTGATTGAAAAGATCGGATCATTTTAGTAATCGATTGTTGAACGATTCGATCATTTGAAATGAACGATTTACACAGCTCTATGAGATACTGTCGAAATCAAGACAAGAGTGTCAAGTGTCACTCAATACGATCGTGCGCTCTTTAGCTACATCAAAACAGAGTTACCATTATCATTCTCAATTGCAAGCAAAGAGCTTTTTCAGTGGTTTTTATAAAGGAGCTTTTGGGATTTGAAGCTTTTGAGAACACATTTTAAGAAGATGAGTATGGTGAGTGTTGTCGTATTGCTTTTCAACTTAAAAAAAAACGCGCCTATTATCTTACCGCTTGGCGTTGTGGGAAAAGGTAAATTAAATATTGTTTTCAGTCGTTTTGAATCGGCAGACAGTAGCCCTACGCGTTTTTTACTTTCATTTGCGGCGATTTATAATTTAAACTACGGAATCCCTGTGAGAGCTTTAAAAGGCGACACACTTATGCATGGCAATGCAACCAGAATGAGAGACAAACGTCCTATCTTCCCTGTACTGACAATTTTTGTTGGACAGAGTATAGGGACAAGGATGTTCTATAAGAAAACCTGACCGATTGGTTCGTTTGGGTGTGACTTTGAAAAACTTTAAGCCTTGGTTACAAACTTTTAATGTCTGATCAATTTCTAGAACAAATTGAGTTTTGTTAATCTATTACTGAATAATTAGATGGCATTCTTTTTTTGACGAATATTACATACATGTATAAATTCCAGTGCCGAAAATGAGAATAAGCCCTCTTTAAGTAGCGAATCACAATTTCGGTACCAATATTTTTCAAACTTTGCTTATTTTTCAATTAAAAGCTCAAGTAACCTCAACTCCAAGGTGCGTTTCGCCCAGGTACGACAGTGGGTTCATCAGTTAGATGCTGCCGTACCCTTCTAAGACGCAAATATTGCTCGATGTTTACCGATGAGCCCACTGTCGTACCTGGGCGAAACGCACCTTGTAGTTGAGGTCACTTGAGCTTTTAATTGAATTTCATTCAATCACTCCACTTAAACAGAAATAATTTTCTATCTTAATTTGCTTATTTTTGACATTGACAGTTTAACAGAAATTTAATTTGCACAAATATTCAAAATTTGTTATCTAGAGAAATAACAGATTTTTTTTTCTAAACAAACAACCTATTATAAAATGTTGCAAACCAAACAACATTTATTAGAAGTACATAGCTAAATAACATTCTAGGGAAATATGTATTATGACTTTGGGAATAACCAATGACGTACACTTCAAATTTTTTAAATTGACATTCGAAATGTTTGTTATTTCTTTTTTCTGATTCTGACGTCAAAGAAATTTTCATCTTACCCAATTTAGATAAACTTTATTGTCTTTAACTAAATAGACTTAGCTGTTTACAGTAAAATAGATCTCTTGAACTAAGTAGACTTAGTAAACACATAATAAATCAGGAGATTGTGTCACGTTAGGCTGCATATTTAATATTTGATAAAGAAAATAAGACACAAAAATTTGGTTGTTGAGTTGATTTTGGTTTGTTTAAAATAACAGCCATTTCTTGATACTCAACTTGAAACTTAAAATATTTAAGTTCAACTTTGACGGCAGTTTTCAATTGTTAGAAAAGTTGTTAGAAAAGAAGAAGCAGTACCGATTCATAGATTTGACAGGAGCAATCATAAGCAAAGGGTAAAAATATAAGAGTTTCTGCTGCAGATATTCCCAAGTATATAAAATCTGGGGGCTTTACCCGAACTTGATAATGCGTTTATTTTTATTACTGTTACGTTCTTTAGAAAACAATAGGAAGCTAATACTTTTATTTCGCGTTTTTTTAGAAAAAAAAAAGTCTTCAGGAAGTCAAAAAATTGCATGGGCAAGAACATTGAAACAGGCTTAAAAACTTAATGTCTGAAGATTGAAGAGTTGTTTTAACGCAGTTATATGGCAGTACAAATAAAGCCCTAAATGATATACCAACAGACCTAATAGATCATTTTTGATGTTTCTGAATCCGAAGATGGAATTTACTTCCGAAACGCGTGGTTAAATTAAAATAAAAAAAGTTGTGTAAACTAATTTTTAAATAAAACAAATAACATACAAATATTTTTATCTATTCAATTTATTTTATTTTATTCAAATTTTGTGGAGACCTAATAGCTTAGCGTAAGTTTTAATGTTAAATTATATGTCTGTAAGTGCTAATAGATCTTTGCTGTAGAATAAAAAGGTATTTAATTTTATATGCAGGTCTAAATTTTTACACAGGCCATCTAGTGGTTTCTTTTTAGATCATAGGTTATTTTGACACTGAAAGCTGTTTTCCGCTCGAAATCTTGACAGAAGTTCAAAATGAGTTGCTTTAAGCTTCAACAACGTTTGTAAATATTGAAAGCTCATTCCCAGAGCGTTCTTTGAAAAGTAGTTTTAACCGAAATGAAACACCCACCGCGCCTGCTGTACGCAAGTTTGTGCAAAAGGTCCGTGAGACTGGTATGCTAGTGGACAACACTCATGGTCTCCGTCGTCGTACGGTGCACACAGGCGAAAATGTGTCTGCTGTAACCCAGAGTGTGAGACTCAATTCACGAACATCAACTCGCGTAGCGGAGCAAAACAAAGAATTGATAGTGACAGTAATTTTTGTTTTCTTGATGAAGAAAATCAGAAAGCTTCTGAAGCGGAATCGATATTCGACAGTGAAAATACTTAAAACGGAAGAAAAACATGTGTTTATGATTCCGAATCGGAACTTGAAATCTATTGAAATCTAATTGCTTGGGAAGGATTGCAAATTAGTAGAGGAAAAACACAAGATCTTTTTAACAAGAGGTGCAAAGAATTATTGAAAATAAGATTGACTGATTAACACTCGGTGCCAAAATATTTACTAAGAGGTAAAATTAAGCGTCTTTCTCTGTCTCTACCAACAATTTCCTTTTCGTATCCAATTTCCACTGTGGAGATTTTTTTTTTATTTATTTATTTATTCATCAATCAGACAAAAATATCTTATAGATTACTAGAAATAAAACATTGGCAAATTACGGTATATGCATATGTACATATTCAAACTAAAAATTAATTAAAAAATGAAGCTGTAGAATAGATTTAAGAATAGTGCGACTAATATGGAAGTTAAAATCAATATCAAAAGAAATACGATTAATTTCCCGGACACAGCGAGTTAATGGCTCATTAAGACCATAATTAGTTCTATGCTCGTTTTCAAAAAATAAAATTCTATTTCTCAGATGACGACTTGGAGCATACAAATTAATTAAAGATAGAAGAGAAGAACAATTAATACGATAAGACAGAATATCACTTATAAACATTATAGAGTACCTACATTTTCCGACGGTTTTCAAGTGACTGAATACCAATAAGTTGACATCTAGTTGAATAAGAGGGAATGTCAATGTTCCAGCCAAGTTTCCATATAACAAACCTAGTGAACTTTTTCTGAACATTTTCAATTTTCTGAGAATGGATGTTGTAATATGGATTCCATATGACACAGCCATATTCTACTCGTAAAATAGATCTGAAATTATGCATTATACAGAGACCTAAGTGTATAGGCATCGGTAAAATCGGAGGAATTGCGTTTTATAAATCCAAGCATAGAGTTGGATTTTGCGACGATGTATTATTTATGTTATGTTTAATGAAATTTAATCTTTGATCGAATACTATTCCTAAATCTTTTTTATCAAAAACCCTTTCTAAAATATTGAAATCTATTTTGTAATCAAAATATATTGGGTAAGCACTTCGAGAAAAAGTAAAACACTGACATTTGGAAACGTTCAAAAACAAGTCATTCAGCGAACACCAATCAGTCAAATGATCAAGATCATCTTGAAGAAGATGGCAGTCGCGTGAAAATTTAATACATCTAAAAAACTTTAAATCATCCGCAAATAGAAGACCATGAGTTTTTGAAAACGGTGGGCATATCATTAATGAAAATTAAAAACAAGAGTGGTCCAAGATGACTACCTTGCGGTACACCAGAGGTAACTAAAATAGGAGAAGAATGAATATTTTCTATAGACATAAGTTGCGTACGTTTCGTTAGGCAGGAAGAAAGCCACAACAACAATCTAGAATGAATGCCTATACTTTTCAGTTTAAATAATAAAATCGAATGATTAACTCTATCAAACACCTTTGCAAAATCAGTATAAATTACATCTATCTGATAACCTTCTTCAAGCTTATTCAGTATATAATTAGAAAAAAGAGCAAGGTTAGTAGATGTGGATCTTCCAGCAACGAAACCATGTTGGTAAGGCGATAGATATAATTTCTTTGAACAAAAATGATAGCTTATCATAAACAATTTTTTTAAAAAGTTTAGGAATTGCTGAGAGTTTGCTGATCGGGCGATAGTTCGATATTTCCTGCTTTGAACCTTATTTGTGAATTGGTGTAATGTAGGAGTGTTTCCACTCTGAGAGAAATTCTCCTTTAGACAGAGAACTATTAAAGATGATTGCTAAAGGTTCAGAGAGAGCCAATGAACATTTTTTTAAAATAATTGGGGGAATTTCGTCTGGACCAGAATTTTTATCGCAATTTAGGCCTCATAAAGCATTTTTAACTTCATTTACACTTATATGTAAACATCCAATACTTAATGCAGTTTTAAAATTAGCTGCTGCTTGTAAAGGAAGACGTTGAGAAAATGTGTAATTGGATTTAAAAAAGACAGAAAAAGCATTACAAATATCTGGAATATCAGAGTAGATATGTGTCACCTAAATATTGCATAGTCTTCTAGTCGGAATTCCATTAGTTTTCTTTTTATTATTTATAAAAGACCAAAAACTTCTGCTATTTGTTTTCAAATCCCTTTCTTTTGAATATATATATTTATTATATAGAAACTTATTTAGAACATTGAATTCTCTATCTACTTGTAGATAATTAAATTTAAGAAAAGAATTATCTAATGAATTTCGAAATAGCTAGTAAGCTTTTATCTTTTTATTGCTTAGATTACAAAGCCTTTTATCATACCATGGAGGTTAAGAATTACATTTCATAGGCTTTTTTGGCACGAACGTATCAATTGCATTTTTCAACGAGTCAGTAAAAAACCTGTATGAGGCAGATAATTCTGGAAAATTGAGATGAGAAATCCAATTGAATTGAGACATATAACTCACTATGCCTTGAAAATTAGCCTGGTGGTGCATTGATTTAAATTTATTACAAACATTATTCTTAAAATATTCAAATGCAAGCAAATTTGACACAAAATTTTCCACAAAATCTATTAACAATTCTTTACTCGAAATTTTTGTTTCTTCCAATTTTAAAAGTTTTATTTTACTGTTTCGATCTAAGGTCAATCAAGAAGTGACTTTCACCATTCTTAGAAGATCTCTTCTCCTTTTAAATCCCCTTGCTTTCAGGCCATCAGTGACTGGGGATTTCGATCGCGTCATCACTCAGCAACACTCCGCATATTTGCGTGAGTGAGCCAACGCATTTGAAAACCAAGCGGCCTACCATGCAATCCAATGGGCGCATTCAGCCACTTAAAACTCCGATTTAATCTTAATTTCAAAAAAAGAAAACTTTTAAAACTGAAAGAAACCGAATTTCAATATAAAATATGGAAACCTTTGTGGAAACTTTCAGATTTGGTGGTTGAGGAGGGAGACTAGCGTTAACGTCCCGTCTTTAACAGGAATAAGTTATAGAGTTACGTTGGGCACTCTGCCATTTTCACTGGAGTAATATCAGCGCCCAGGGACCAAGTTTCGGCCGCGCTTATTGGTTCGACTTTAGGCGTCTGAGCTTAGTCTCCGCTGTTGTTACAAATTTCCAACCTTGAATTTTCGTTTCTTAAACATAGTGAACCGATAGCTGATGAAACACGGCTGCCCTACTTTCTCTCAGTAGGAAAAAAGAAAAACACCTACGAAATAAAAATTGGAACGAAAAATTGCCAAATTCTACCGTAACAAACTTTTCTGCCAAATTTCAGGTATTAAAACCCTAAATATTTTGAAATAAAAGAATATTACAATTAATTGGCATCGAATGAAAAAAAATCTATAGGAATCGACCGAAAAAATGAATTATTCAAGATCACTCTACTAATTTTTTTTTATTTCTGCGAATCGCCTATCAGGTCCTTTTCGCTTTCTTCTTCTTCTTAGTTTCCGGTTACTATTGGCAGCAACACTTTAACTCCTCCTGGAGCATAGGGCGTCAACCAGATCCTTCCATCTCTCTCTATTCCCAGCATGATACCTCAGCTGTGCCCACGACTGCAAATTTAGGGTCCGAGCTTCCTTCATGACTGTTGATCTCCATGTTCCCTTTGGTCTTCCAAGCCGCCTCGCACCTTGAGGATTCCATTGAAAGCACTGCTTTGCTATGTTGTCATCAGGCTTCCTAAGTGTGTGGCCGATCCAGCGCCATTTTCTTTGCTTGATGTCATCATCCACTTTTGTTTGTCCAGTCCTAAGCCACAATTCATTGTTTGATATTGTTTGCGGCCACCGGATCCTTAGGATGTAACGCAGACAATGGTTGACAAAGCCCTGCAACCTTCTCGAGATTTTGGTAGATCATTTCCACGTTTAACAAGCATAAAGCAACACAGATTTGACATTGGATTCAAAGAGTCTCAACTTAGTACGAAGCGATATTTTTGTGGAGCTCCACACGGGAGAAAGCATTCCGAGTGCACTACGAGCTTTATTTATTCTATTGATGACGTCCAAGTCTGTTCCACCGTCGGGTGCCAGATAACTACCCAGATAGTTAAACTGAGTGACCTCTTCTATTGTCTCCTGCCTCACAATAACCTGTTGTTGTTGGTTCCGGCTGGTGTGGATTATTTTTGTCTTTTTGGCGTTAATCCTTAAGCCAGTCACCTCACCATTTTGTTGAAGGGAGTGACACATTTGGTTTAGGGCTCTAGTTCCGTTTGTCATTAAGCAGATGTCGTCAGCATATGTAGTCCAAATGGCTAAGATTGTGAAATAGGCCCCACTGTATACCAAGTCTCTCACCTTCACCCACCGTGGCAGTCATAACATCATCGATTGCCCTGTCTCACTCCTTGTCGCACCTCAAAAGCATCGGAAAGCTGTCCACTGTGCAAAACAACGCACCTTGCGTTGTTGTACGATTCTTTTATAAGAGCAACAATTTTATCAGGAATTCCTCTAACAGCAAGCGATCTCCAGATAGCATCGCGACTGACGCGATCGAAGGCCTTTTTGAAGTCAACGAACATGAGGTAAAGCGGCGATTGATACTCCGATGATTGTTCAAGGATAATTCGCAAGGTGTTAATGTGATCGACGCATGATCGACCACTGCGAAATACCGCTTGATTCCTCTTGACAGTCGACTCGATCTTGGATTTTATCCTTTCGAGAATAATAGTTGCCATTAACTTGGGAAATACGGACAAAATGGTGATACCACGCAAGTTATTACAATTCTTAAGATCACCTTTCTTCGGTACCTTGACGATAACTCCGTTTTTCCATTCCATGTGAAAGGTTTCGTTTTCCCAAATAGCCTCAACAAGTGGCAACAATATATCAGCTGCCAAGTCGGGGTCTGCTTTGAGGAATTCAGCAGGTATGCCATCCAGTCCAGCTGCTTTGTTGTTTTTTAGCAGTAAGATCGCGGTTCTTAACTCTTCACTTGTCGGGGAATCAATATTAAAGCCTCTGGCAGATCTACGTATGTCCGGCAGTAGGAAATCGGCATTTGCATTCTGGTCATCATATAACAGTGCACAGAAATGCTCCTTCCACCTTCACAACTGGTCTTCTATTGACACTAGAATAGAATGTCGAATCTCATAGAAATTTTAATCTTGTCAACGGCCTTGGCTTTGATGAAAGCATCGCTTCCCATCGATCAGCGAAATCAAGCATCATTGCGCATGGTTAGTACTTGGATGGGGGACCGTTCAAATACCAACCGTGTGCTGTTAACATGTGTTTTCTGTTGTTCTTCCTTTCTGTCTGTCTCTCTCTCTGTTGTATTGTCTAAGCCGATGGCCTCAGTTGCCAGTGCCTTAAGTGTCTCTACTTCGTAGATTTATCTGCGGAGTAGTGTAATATGTAATGTAATGTAATGTAATTTTAATCTTACGCACACATTCAATGATTCAGTGAGTTGTTGTATGCCGTTCCATAATTTGCTGATCCAAATGGTCCACCCATTTCAACAAAATTTTTCGAGAAATCCTAGAAGTAATTTCTTCTATTTTCTTCTAGGCACCCTTCTATAGTTAATTATACATACTCGTTAATCATTCGCGAGTAATTCGAAGCATCAAGTCATTTATGAGATTTATCATTACATTAAGAAATCTGCTCGGTGCCCTAATTTTTCTTTGTTTGTCAATTCCGATAGACCAAAAAAGCTTGAGTTTTAAGAATTCAAGAAGACGTTAATTAAAATTTTACTCAATAGTTAACAAATATTTTCTGCGCTCGGATCTAGGTAGAAGTCCGCCTGGCTCGCTTACTTCTTCAGATCATCTGGTGGCATACCAATATGAGACCGCCCGTCTTCATAGTAAATGGTATTTTGTATTTTATTTTATGTGAAAGAAAAGTGCTCAACCTCATCCCTATGTACTTAAACTGAAGTAACTGGGAAAACGACTTTATTAAGCTGGAAGACAACTTATTGGAGATTTCAACGCGCGAACCGGAACTCTTGAAAGCCAAAATAATCAAATGAGTAGAAACCGTAATCAAGAGATAGCACAATCAATAGAGAAGGTTAAAAAGTTATAGATCTATTGGGCTAAGCATTTATAATGGATGCACCGACGGAGACAAACTGGATGACTTCACTTGTAGGTCCACAAGGAAATTCGGTGATTGATTATGCTATGGTGTCGGAAGATTGGGCTTCTGTGATAGATGATTTTGAAGTTTTAACACAAAAAAATTCTGATCATTTGCCAATCCAACCCTCAATTACCTTAAATGCTTCTTAAATAGCAACCTGAGGCAAGAAGAAGAGCCAGTACAAATAGTTAAATATAAATGGAAAAATGATTTTGTTGATAGTTATGCAAATTCTTTGAATTTCTTCTACGATCGGCATCACATGCACAATCTCTTCTTAATTTATCTCAACTTGATAAAATTGTTAAGGAAAGTATACCACGACAGTGCCAACTAAAGAGTAACTTCACTACTCGGTTTTATCAAAAATGGTTTGATAAAGATTGTTTAAAAGCACGTGAGAATACTTTTGCCTGGCTAGATTTGCTGAGAAGTTTTCCAGAGAATTTTTATTTTAAAGAGCAATATCTTGCAGTAAATAAGCAATTTGAAGAGTTATTAAATTATAAGCGCCAGATTTACTCAAGAAACATTGCGAATGCTCTTGCAGGATGCAGAAATGCAACAAAGTTCTGGAAAACTGTTGGAGTTATAAACAAAAAACCTAACAAAAAACTAACTGCATCGATCGGTGCCAAAGACTTAGCAGATCATTTCCAAAAGCTGGCAAGAGATCATTTTTCATCAACTTAACAGTTTGCCGTACCTTTGTACCAGAACGACGAGTTGGATGCACCTTTCTCTTGTACAGAGCACAGAGGTGTAGTATTGAGTGGTCTCCGGGACCAAATGGTATACCTCAAGAGTTCTATAAATTTAGTAATGATCTTTACATAGATTCCTTTACAAAAGCCTTAAACCAGGCATATAATTCAGCTTGTGTACCAAGCTATTTTAAACAAGCAATACTCTGCCCAATCTTTAAAAAAGAGGACAAAGGAGACCCAGCAAACTGTAGAGGGATATCGCTACTTAATTCATCAATGAAAATCTTTTCAAAATTCTTTACAAAAGGCTTTATGATTGGGTCCAAAATAATAACTTATTGAGCGAAGCACAAGCTGGTTTTCGAAAGAACTATTCAACAATCGACCAAATATATTTGCTTACCAATATAGGCGACATATATACATATGTTAGATCAAAAAAGAAGCTGTATGCCTTTTTCATTGGTTTTAAATCGGCTTTTGACACGATAGATAGGAAAGCGCTTATTCTTGAGCTACTCAACAAAGCCTTGGAAATTTTGTATGATTCAACAACTTCAGCAGTTTTCTTTGGAAGCACAAAGTCCGAAAAGTTCGATGTGGAAATAGGATTGAGGCAAGGCTGCAATTTGAGTCCTCTTCTTTTTGCTCTATTTATAGATGAAATAGAAGAGATTCTTCAAGGTGGAGCGCGACTTTCAGCTGATCTCTTAGTCAAAGCTCTCATGTTGGTCGATGACATCGTGGTGCTGGCAGAGTCGCCTGGAAGTCTCTAACTAATTTATCAACAGATTGTCTGAGTACTGCAACAAATGGAGGCTCCAGGTGAACCCAGATAAATGCAAAGTAATGATTTTTCGCAACGGAGGTGGACGTAACTGTCGCACAGTGTGGTATTTTGACCTGAAACGTGGCCATAAATCAATTTTGTCAACTTTCACTCTCAGGAGTAAGCATGTGTCCCATAACAGGTATATAACCAGGCTACTGTTTAGTGAAGTCGATCTATAAATTCGTCACCCCCGTTCGCGACAACATCATTTGCAACTTGCACTTGTTGAATAAGCACGAGTTTGTTTGCGATTTAAAAAAAAAAAGTGTATTTTCTGTGTGTTTTTTTTTAATCTTAAAAGTGATTTTTGTGAAAAAATTTGATATGGATATCGTAAATCAAGGTATGTACAATATTTTAAGCAAAGAAATTTTTATATATTCAACTTAAGTTCTTCATATCGATGAGTTAAAGAATGTACTTACAAAATTTGCACTTTTTCCGTTGTTTTTACCAAACATTAGTGTTTTTGAATATTGGCAACACCCCGCAACAAAGTTTGTCATATATATTATTTAACTTCTGGATATGTAGAACAATCCTGCATTTCAGAATCATTCACAAGTTTTCACCTAAGAAAAAACAAAGCGTTTAAAAAAACTCCTTTCAAGCGACCATAACTAAACATTTTTTATATTATTCCCATTATTCCAGATGACTCTAACTCCACCTTGTCTCTAACCACGAAACAGCTCCATGAGTTGGTAAGAGAAAGCTCACAAAGACTCCTTGACGGTAAACTTAAAGATTTGGATAAAGAATGTATGGATATCACAAACTGTCCCCCAGAGAAAATAGTTGAACTTACAAAAATTATCAAGGCGTTCAAAGCGAACTATAAACGGAGATGGCAACTCTGCAACTGCACAGAAAAGCGTTTCTTGGATAAGAATGAAGAGTGGCTTAGCGAAGAAGTAACACTACCTGTTGACATACTTCCCGGAAGGTCTAAAGGTGGTCGCCCAAGCAAAGAGTTCGGGGAATCAAGTGACCGAACAAAACGTCGAAAAACAGAGGAACTTCGAAAGGGGGTGTCCTTTGATGAACTGACATACGCAGCACAGATGAGTCAACGAGCAGCGGGAAATATTGATGTCGCAAAAGTGATGGAGGTTGTGACCAAAACTCCAACCAGGGCTATGAAGTTCCGGAAAGCAGCTGGGATTGGCAGTAAAACCCTGAAAACTGAGAAACACACTCCTGAAAACGTTTTGAGGATATTCGTCGAAGCTAATTTAACTGCTAGTCAATACGAAGTGATTCATCAGGCCAACAAAGATATATATCCATGCTATACCTACGTGTATAAAGCTAAACAGGATTGTTACCCACCAAAAAGCGTAAGTGAGACAGTTGCCGAAGTGAAGCTCCAATATTTAGTGGATCACACAACATCACGTTTATATAAATATTTGGAACCACAACTCCAACAGTGCCTTGAGACCAGTGAAACAGATTTAGAGCTCATACAAGTGGGGATGCGATGGGTCTACTCAAAGCCAGTATATGGTAAGCAGAAATTCGAAGATGACGATAATAGTCATGCAAATATATTTTTGAGTTCCCAGTTGTCCGAAGAAGCTGCTGAAGCTAGAAATAAGCATTTCCGCCAATACAGGGAACACTTTTCACGAAAATTCTCCAGGACTGCATGCAACGAGGATGTGCTTAACCGGCTTCTATCGTCAGACCCTTATCTCAGTAGTTTAAGGACAAGCAAGACAAAAAAACAATCGTTTTCAAAGGAGGCTCTCAAATTTTTGATTGCAAATACGAATGATGAAGATGTTAATGATGATGTTTCTGATGAAAGATGAAGAATAAATAATAAAATAAATACTATAAAATTAAATTAATCCTGGTCATTTTTTATTACTTGCTATAAAACAAAAGTTGCGGAAGGAAAAACAAAAAAGGATTAATCTGTTTATTCAATAATTGACCTGTACTCATAAAATATACAACTAATCCACATCTCGAATTCTTCGTATTTTGGATTAAGAGGGTCACAGGTATTTTAGACTTGGTTACCTGCATACTGGGACATACAATTTTGGAATGAAATTTGAACACCCGAATTAAGAAAATTTCACTCATAAAAAAAGGAAAAAAGGGATTTTCTAGGAAAAAGTATCTTTCAGTTTTTTTCTAATTTCATATAAACTATGACATTTATCGGAATGAGGTTTTTAGTAATTGACTAAAAATATATCAGGTCATTGAATATTGACAAAAAAAAATGTCCTTGATAAACAAATTTAAAAAAAAAATAAATTAAAAACCGAAAAAAAAATTTTTTTTCTAAATTTCAACTTTAAAACTTAATTTCTCAAAAACTATTCAATTAAACAACTTGAATCAACAAACAAAACAAAGAATAAAATATTAGCTTTACAAAAAATTATAGTGCAGTGTTGTACGTGCTTTTTTTTAATTTTTAATAATTTTTTTTCTTTCGGCTAATCGGGATGGGCATTTAAGTAGGTTTTACTGTACCTAAAAAATGAAAATTTATCCTTCCAAATAACTTTTTAGTCATTTGGTACCTACTTGATATGAAAAATGTACCCAAATATTATTGGCCAGGTTTTCGACCAAAATACCGCACTGTGTGTCGCCATGAAAAATGGAAATTCGGAGATCGAGACATTGAAGTCGTCAAAGAATATAACTACCTTGGTGTCATGTTATGTAGAAATCTCAACTTTCATATTTCAGATGAACTAGCTAAATCCAAAAATGCCCTCAATGCGACATGAAACACTGTGATAATGTGCAAAGACGTGGGGTATGAGCCACAGCCAAAGCAATAACGTACTATGCAGCGCAAGTTTGCGGCCACAAGAAGTTTGATGAAGTAGAACAGCTCCTGCGCTATTTCTTACAACGGACTCTTAAGTTACCTAACAGTACTGCAAACCACATTCTGATGCTTGACACGGGCCTTTCCCCCCTTATTCCTCTCAACACTTAAAATGCAGGTTGATTATGTTCTTAACACCATCAATATGGACGATAGGAGACTACCAAAGAAAATCACGATGCTGGTGATTCGGAAAAAAACATCATGGTTCAATTCCTGGAAAGATGTAGCTGAGTACTGTGGACATTCATGCTCACTTCAAAGTGATGATGTGGAAAAGCGAACTCTATGGCCTCATTAGTTTACTGGATGAAAAAAAAAGAGAGCACTACATTTGGAAATCCAGAACCTCAGTCCACAGGAGTACCACTCAATCACAACCTAGCAACAAACAACTATTTCATAGGGGAGTATCCAACTGAGCTCATTTCGCTGGTTTTAAAAGCACGAAGTGAGATAGAGATACTTCCTCTGAATTATGTTCCTCATAGGAGTGACTTGGAAGCAATGTGTGGGCTATGTAACTTGAGGGAAAGGGAGGACGTACTTCATTTTATGGGAAGATGTCCAATATTTGCGGAAACCAGAAGGAGTAGGTACGCATGAAAAAAATTATTTAAATGAGGCTGAAACTATCAATATTTTAAACGGTGAGATGATTTGGATGTGTAGAAAACGAATCTTGGAAGAACTATTTTAAAATAATTGGAAAAAAAAAACTTTATCAAATTAATCAATTTAACTAAATTTTTGTATTAAAGAATTAAGCACTATTTGCCAATTGACAGATGGCCGGCGTAGGCCATGTTATATAATGGATGATGTACAAATTATGTACATATATACCTTATATGAAATAAAATCATTTTGAACTTGAACTTGTATTTAACATGTTCGACTTGATTTCAAACATCGCTCAAACATCTGTATTTTTGTTATTTCTTTCCCAAAGTTCCTTAAGAGAAGGAATGAACTCGACAAGCATTTTGGAAGGCTTAGAATGAGAAAAGGGGAATCGAAGAACAACTGTTTCGCGGAAATTTACTGTAACAAGTTTATTGGTAGATTGCATATTAGCTCCGTTATAGGTGTCCTTACTGGACACTGCCTAATAGAAAGACATGCTTTACGTCTTGGAGTTCCTGCAAATGATTTTTGCAGAAGCTGCGTGAATGAAAAAGAAGAGGAGTCAGTTCCTCACCTTCTATGTTCTTGTCCTGCCCTGGCGCAAAGACGTAGACTCCACTTGGGAGACTACTAGGTACTATAACGATCCTGGTGATCTAAATAATTCCGACATTCACTGTCTCAAACGCTTCATTGTTAGCTCAAAATGGTTTAACGAGTAAGGGTGATTTTTGAAATCCTTGTGTTATTACAACGGACCAAATATTGATTCTAAGTGTGTTGACCTTTTCCGGTCAGCAGCCACTTTAACCTAACCTACCGTAAGAAGTTGCCCGTGTTGCTCCAGGACCTTGTTATCAAATACTTGAAGAAATATTCGGAAGTTAATGCTAAAATAAGTGCGTTCTTCAAATGACATAATTATATTCATTGTTATAATTTTTCAAAAAACTGTCTTCCCAAATTACTCGTCAACAAAATTAATTTTGAATCTCTATTATTTGACACTTAATTGACATTGATCATTAAAGCCACAATATGCACTTCCCTCCATAAACACATCTGCGCACTTATGTATACATAAGACAAGATGTTGTGGCCGCCAACATAATCCCTTTTAATTGCAATTAATTACAAGACTTCCCATTCAATTTGTTTTACGAATCCGAAATAAATAACAAATCTCACCAGCAGAAGGCAGTAGGGTCATCTCTAATTAAATTTGCTAAGCACTCGCACAACAAAGCTGTAACTCCGGGTTAGTTTCTTCAATTGATACTTCCCTTCAATCAAGCAAAAGAGCTCTTGTATCTTAATGAGAACTTCCGCTAATTTGAGACAATGGCAGATCTATTTGTTTGTGTGTCCAGTTTGTCATTATTATTTTCATAATCATGGTGATCATTTAAACAACCATTGCAGATACAAAGTCGTGCAAGATGCGTTGCCGCAACTACTCCATCAGAAGCAGCAACGATGAGTTGGGAGTATCTAAGCCTAGATCCAAAAACAACAAAGTGTCAAGTTCTCCTGTTGCTTTTGAAATCAATAATTTCTGGTGTATGCCCAGATTTATTAGGAGCTCCAGCTGTTATACCTACTATCTGCCTCTTAGTCGAGTTTTTTTTTCTGATAAACTCGAACTATATAACGACGACCGGGAACAAATTGTTTGGCTCATAAACCGAACGCGTCGACCATTGAAACGACAATCCGTAGAGCGAGAGTGATGATGGCTCCAATGCACGCTAGGAAGACAAAACTCGGCTTCCTATATTGGCAACGTAACTACACTCCGGCGCTAACTAGCTAAGCAAATTGTAAACCTCACTCTTCTATTCTCCAAGAGAAAATGGAGACTCTGTAAACTAATAATATTTATAGGAATTTCACAAGTACGACTGTGTTTGAAAATATTTCACAAATTCTAATTATATTTTCGAATCAAACAAAATTATTGTGGTACAAATTAAGAACAATTTTTACTTGCGACTTAAAGGTACTATAAGAAGGCAAGTTATGTATTTGTAAAAAAAATCGAACTCGAGATTTTGATCAAAGTTGACATTACGATGATAGCGAAGACCAAAAAAGTGGGTCTCGCAATTCTGTCTGTCTGTCTTTCTGTTCAAAATTAATGTAAGACGATACCTATTTGGCTATCGTCCAAACGCTATCGTTTTGACGATAGCGTTTTGACGATTATCGACTTACGTGAATCAAAAAAAGGTAACGATATCGTCTGACTATAATCGACTTACGGAATGACCCCCCTGTTTAAAATTTTGCGTCATTGTTTTTTTATTTTTTTTTTTAATGAAAACTTAAAATAGATGTGTACCTACTTCATTTTTTGTTAATTTAATTTTAATGCATACCTAGGACCATTTGAAACAGCCTATAAGAGTAAATTAAGATTAAGTAGGGATCAGAAAAATTAAAAGTTCATTCTATGAACCCATTTCACACAAAAATAAAGAATGTGAATTTTCTCCAAAACTTCGCTTTTATAAAAAAAGTTGCAGGAATTATCGAAAAATATTTTTACCAGAGGTATATCATTTGAAGAGAAATATTTAAAAATTTCAACCCATCTCAAATCAATTGGAATATCATCGTTATTCCATTGCTACATTTTTTGAAGATTAAGATATTTTTTCGCTCTTTAGCAGCTTTGTGTTTTCCAATAAAAATGTAAAAACCGCCCTGTACATCCTGCCAATCAATACTTTGTTTAAGACATTGAAAATGCTCAGCATACTCAAATTGTGAAGTCCACTTCTCAATCAAGATACTGCAAGCAGTTTTATTATGGGTGATTTTTTTGCTATTTTCTTTTTGGCAACACTGGTTTTGACAGCTCACGCACGTTTCGTGTTTTGTGTCACTGTCAAACATCTTCAGTTTGGTCTATAATTTAACCATGAATCGTCTTACAAAATGCCTACTCTGTTAAGAAAGTTCATCGCACGCTTCTTCCATTTTATGATCAGTTTAATTGACTTACTGAGGCGGCTTTTCGGGCTATTGTGACTAAATTTCGCACCAAATTTACATTGTTGGACAATAAACCACCAACACGCTTATGAAAGTGCGGAAAATATCCCAGCTGATGAGTGATGACCGTGAATTATCGATTCGGTGCCGTTCGCAACAATTGGGCCTCTGTTACTCCACTACGTGGAAAATATTGCCGAAGGATTTAGGTGTGAAGCTTTTCAAAATACAACTGGTGGAAGAATTGAAACCGAACGACCTACCGAAGATCCACTTTTTTATCGAAAAATTGTGTTTGTTCCGCGACGAAGCTCATTTCTGGTTGAATGGATATGTGAAGAAGCAAAACTGCCATATTTAGTGCGAAGAGCAGGTAGAAGCATTGCAAGAGCAAGGCAGAAGCATTGCAAGAGCTACCAATGCATCCAGAATTTAGATCGTCGGAGTTGTGTTTTGGGTGTTTGTGATTTTCAACATGGTAGGGGATTTTTGTGTTGTGCTTACCAATATTCGTGGGCTAAGAAGGAATTTCTTTGACTTGTACGCCCATTCTATTAAGTACAGACCAGCTGTTTTGGCACTAGGTGAAACACAGGTAGGTGGAAATTCCATGTGGCTCAAATTTACTGTCCGCAAGCACATCATCCATTATTGTTTCATTTATAGGAGTCCAAATCTGGACAGCAATTCAATTCTTAATGAGTTCGATGTGCTGTCTGATTCCATTTCCCGAATTGTTTCCCTGTACCCTCACACTGAAGTCGTTATTGCGGGCGACTTCAATGTACACAATTCAAATTGGCTCCGCCATTCACGACAGACAACACCCGAAGGAAGATATGTTGAGATCTTTGCTGAGATGCACTCAGCTGGTAGGTGAGCCCACCCGAATACCAGATTGCTGGGCAAAACGCTCACACTATTGATTTGTTTCTTACTTCTAATCCTGATAAGTATACCATAACGGTACAATCTCCATTCGGCACTTCGGACCATTGTGTAATATCAGCTAATTTCTCGTGTCCCATTCATCCAATTAAAGAGAAGCATCCAACTAGGACCGTTTGGCAATACGAGAAAGCCAACTGGGACGGTCTGAATAACTTTTTTAGAATTTTTAACTAGTCACTATCGAGGAAACAGATAGTGACGTTGATGCCATTGCTGATATGATAACAGAAGTGATTTTTCTTGGGATGCGTACTTTCATTTCTTACATTTGTCAAGAACGTAAAAAATTCAACTTCATCTTCGGTTCCAACGCTCATCTACAAAGAAAAACCGATAACTAGCTCTTTAGAGAAGGCAAATGTACTTGCAGCTCATTTTGCTGCTAACTCCACGTTGCCGGTTAGCAACATTGCCCCTCCTGTACTTGAGAACGTAAATCCTTCAATGGGACAGGTATATTTCCGCACTCGTACAGTTGCAAGAGCCCTTCGAGATCTTGATATAAACAAATCCGCTGGTCCTGAAGGTATACCCCCATTCTTCTGAAGAGGTGTTCTTTATCGCTGGCAAAACCGTTGCGTAAGCTTTTCCATCGCTCCTACTGTTCTGGAATCTGCCTTAGAAGATGGAAACCAGCATCTGTCCAGCCTGTTCCTAAAAAAGGTGATCCTTCCTCTCCTCGTCCTATCGACCAATCGCACTAACGTCCCTTCTTTCTAAGGTCATGGAATCCCTGATAAATCATCAGCTCAAGAAATATCTCGAATATCGAAAGCTTCTTAATGACCGGCAATACGACTTTCGCAGCAATCGTTCCACTGGTGATCTGATGGCATATCTCACCGAAGAGTGGAACAGATCTTTACATTGTTTTGGAGAAAGTAAGATTATTGCGCTTGATATTTCAAGGGCATTTGATAGAGTTTGGCACCAGGCTCTCTTATCGAAAATGCGTGCGTTTGGCATCAACGAAACCCTTATTCGTTGGATTAGAATGATTCAATCCATTTTGTATTGGACGGTTTTAAGTCTGATCTTAAAAAAATAAATGCTGGTATTCCTCAGGGCTCCGTTTTGTCTCCGACTCTCTTCCTCATCTTTATAAATGATCTCTTGTCTGAAACTTCTAATCCACTTCATTGTTTTGCCGACGACTCTACTCTCAGCTTTTCGTATTCGTTCCCAAATTCACGTCAATGTCCTTCGGAAGTGGAATTGCAACGGTATCGTATGATAAGCTCATTAAACTCCGATCTTTATAGCATTGTTAAATGGGGTAAAAAAAACCATGTGGAGTTTAATGCTTCGAAAACTCAATGTTGTCTATTGTCGTTGAAGCAAAATGTTCCCCTTATGCCATTGTCGCTGAATGGAACTTGCATTGAAGAAACCGAAAAGCTTTCAGTACTCGGTATGTGTGTTAACGACGATCTTCGTTGGAATGATCACATACTCGAGACCGCCAAGAATGCTGCTAAATGCTTAGGATGTCTATATCGATGTAAGAAATTTTTCACCCCTTCTGATCTCAATTTTCTCTCCATTTATTGGATATAATTCAGAACAGAGCGTTAAAACTGATTGGAAACAGAGCTATCAAAATCATTTATTTAAATTCAAAAATATTTGTGTTTTTATTTAAAATTGCATATTTAAAAATATTTGTGTTTTCATTTAAAGTTGTATATTTAAAAATCACTACAACAATTTTCATGTAAGTTTGTATAATGTCCGCCCTACACTGTATCACTTATGTATAATAACTATAATTTTTGTATACTAAATAAAGATCTCCCCTGAAGAAGACGGCAACCACCGTCGAAACGTTGGGAAAAGGAAAATGAAATAATCTTTCATTTATTAAACAATACGACCAACACAGCCGATGAGAATCAAACTTGATAACTCTTTAACAAAATTTAATATTGAACTTGGTCAACAAAATTCATAAATATCATGGATTCATTCCCATCTCTTGATCACCGTCGGAATGTTTCATGTATTTCCCTGTTCTATCGCTTCTTTCACAAGCAATGCTCACTCGAAGAAGCCAGTTGCATTCCTCCCCTTTATCAGTTTAACCGTGATATCCGCTTCGCTAGAAATGCTCATCAGTTCACCCTTGAGCCTAATTGTGGTCGTACCGTCAAATATTGAGATTCGATTTTTAGTCGCACAACACGATTATGGAATAACTTACCCGGCACAGTTTTTCCCTGCCATTTCAATTTGCAAACATTCAAGACCAATGTTCATCGACATCTCCTTTCTCTCCCCTCCTATTTTCCCCCTCGCCCGTGCTGTGTTTAAAAAAAAGCAAAAAGAAAAAGTCACTGCTTGGTGCGGATTATGAGCTGGCGGAATCATTGGGCCGTATATCTTCAAAGATGATGCGAATCAGAACGTTACGGTGAATGGTGAGCGCTAATGTGCGATGATAACAAACTTTTTTTTTGTGGGACTATGTAAAAGCTCATGTCTATAGCGACAAGCTTGAAGCATTTATTTGTGAGATACCGGCCGAAATGTTAGAAAGCGTATGACAAAATTCGAATTCCTGCCACCTTGTCCAACTCTGCCCGTCTTAAAATTCGCTAAATGGACTCATTATTTCTGAAGTTTCAACAGGTAATGAGACCAAATCCAAAAGCCATAGTTTGAGATCCTCTTTTCGATAAAAATATCGTACCAATGTGTCAAATAGCTTAATGCATTTTTTTTGATAGATCGGAAAATATTGAAACAAAACAACTGACTTTCTTTAATTCTTCTTGGTGGATTGTGGACATTCTCTCGGAGTCATCCAGTTTGTATTGAGTTCATCCGGAATTTAGATCACTCAACACTCATCCAACCCCATCTCAATTCTGCTAAGCCCCCATCAAAGACCTCTATCCACTAGCTCGGTGTCTAAGGAGTTAAACGGGGGTACGCCAAAGAAGTTCGTCTTAGACCCATTTCGTCGCGGTGAGAAAAGAGATCAAATCGTTGATCTTCCGATAGTTCGTCAATGTTGTCAAGAAATTCTCTGCCAATTGATTGTGCTCTAAATGGTTGCCTGTACAGATTATGGATTTCAGCTAGTTTTACCGCACTTAAAACAAATATTAGAGCTCACACTCCAATGCCCTCCATTAAGTACTCTGACGTGGCTTAAAGGCGCTTTTGATTTATTCTCATATCACACATTACAAGTATAATTCAATGCTTTGTAGGCATGAAAGAATCTTCTTTTAAGCGAGGAATGCATAAGGCTGTACCTTACAGCAGCACATAATTATTACAAATCGACACTCTCTACTCCAAACTTTAATCTACCCGCTACCTTAGAACCTTCTACATTGTTAACTATTCATCCGAATTTCAGACATACTGTCAAGTAAGGAGATTATTTCTTCAGCCGCACTACACTTTCAATTTTACCCTCTCATTTTGATATTTAAAACTTCGAAACCAACGTTCATCGGTATTACAATCTTTGCCTATTTTTGTTAAATTCCAACTATGTTCAATAATTTTAAGTGAAGTCAATACACCATTATCAATAAAGCTGTGGCTGGTTAAAAATTGTAGGTAGTCCCGAGAATTTTCAATTAAATAGAAGAAGTCAATGGTTTGGTATTGAACGTGCCGACATCAATGTTTCGGAACAATCAACTGCATAAATCCTTTTGGACAGATTATATTAAATCATATTCATCCAGGCTTGCTATAGAGGATCAAGCTAAAGACTTCATCAGTAGCTATTGTGCCGGAAGATCGTTCAGAATTATTTAAACCCCAACAGTTTAGGATAGGAAGGATATAGCTGGGCATTTGGTTTGTCTTAACATAGTTTATTGTTAGCTTTGAGTGTCCTCTTCACAAAAGAATGGAACACAATAATTATGGTTACATCAAATAATTCCGGAAAGGGAGGGTTGTCTTAAATAACGTCTTAAAGTAATACGCGTCACTGTAGTCATGGTCCCCAAAAAGCTCTAGTTTTTCTTTTGTTAAGACAGATATTTAAGAGACTATCACAGTGACTTTTGAGAATTTGAAAAATGTTCTATCATGTCATATCTTTCTCTCTCGCCGCTCCACATTGAACCTGAACGGCAAAAACGGTTGATGGATAAAAATACTCCAAAATGTATTTCATGTAAGTAGAAGGATACCCGCACTGTTACTCGTAATGTTACTTTTCTTTATTTCTTAATGAAATTAGAATTTAAAAAAAAATACTGGCGAAATTCCCCCGTTCAAATAAAACAACAAAATCCCTATCATGCTTACAAGCGCTATTAAAGAGAGACACATAACTCCTGTGGCGGGCGACCGAGTCCGATGCCATACTCTAAAGAGGTGAGTTGTTGTAAAAAAAAAAAACTCAAGTTGAGGTTTTTAACCCCAAGACTGGGTATTAATTTCACCGAAAGTGAAAGCGGCTTCCCGGTGGTGGCTTTGGCTAGCAACAATAATAACAAACAATAAAAATGGAAAATAAGACAAGATAAGCCGGCAAGAAGTAAAAAATATATATCTAAGCTCGTATACGTCGAATACCAGGCTGCGCGGCGGCGCGGCGGCGGCATGACACGCGAGTCGCAAATACCAACATCCTCTTCTCTAGAGTCGTCGTTGTCTGTGGCACGGAAATGAAATTTATTATCATTTTGATTGTGGAGCAGGGGGCGGTATGGAGGTTTTGAGTTTGAAATGGAAGTGACTTCGTTAAACTCGTCGCCTTGGTCGTCGTAGTCATTGGCATCGGCTTTAGCTTGGTAGTCTTGTATGCATCATTTCGATGCACATCAAGGAAGAACCTCGATTTCATTGGCATAGGTTGAGGCAGCGAAGACCACAAATTGATGCAGTGTGAGATACATTTAGTTAACTTCCCATTAAAATAATTGTTTTTGTGCACTTAGATTGCTAAATTATTCGAATTGGAACTCATGCAATGCCACGCGATCCAGGATGGTCTTTGCAATAACAGACATACATAGTAAAGGCAACAAGATAGGAAAAGGCATAAATATACAAGTATAGCTATAGAAACAAGAAGGTACAAACTTTTGATTGAATTAAAACTGGGAATATTTTAGGGAATATATTTATAAGAATTTGAGAGGAACTTAGACCAAGGCAGTCACAGTTTTTCCAAAAATGTAAAACTAAGCAAAGAAAGCTTCAATTTTGAATGTGTCCGAAAAGTTATTGCGTTCACACGGGTAATTATTTTCTGCGATTTGCGAACTGATCTTACTTTGAAGTTTTTAAAGTCACTTTACGCTTGAAAAACGCTGGAAAATATTGAGAACTTATTTCCAAAGTGATTGCTGTGTAGTCCAAACAGTGCGTTTTTTGAAAAGAAGTTTTGACCGAAATGAAGCCCTCACCGTGACCGAGAACATCGGCTTAGACATTTACAACAGAAGATGACACACAATGTCAACGGTGGACGTGAGCCATGCGTTAAACTTTTATTTTACTTAAATTGAAGATTTTGGAAGACCTCTGCGATTTACCAGCTTTGGAATGTTTTTGGTGTGGAACTGTGAAGGACCGATGTTATGCCAACAATCCGGAAACGATTCAAGCACTCTTTGAGATGCGCTACTGCGAAGCTATAGCCGAGGCAGATACATGAACGACACGTTATGTTCCATAATTAATGGGAATGATTGCTCTTACTAATAAAGCCATAATACTTGGAAAAAATTTAATTTTTGCATTTTATCATCATCATCATCATCATCATCATCATCATCGGCTCGAGAACCGGGTTCCGGTCCTGGCCTCTTTCAACAAGTCTCCACCTATCCCGGTCTCTAGCCGACGCCATCCTGTTGCGCACCCCATGTCTTCGGGCGTCCTGGTCTACGCCATCTCTCCAGCGCAAGCATGGTCTACCATGCTGTCGTCTACCATAGAATGTACCACAAAGAACTTTCCGAGCAGGTTCCTCTTCGCTCATGCGAGCTAGGTGCTCTGCCCACCGGAGTCTACCGAGCTTAATTTTTGTCACGATATCTGCTTCAAGGTAGATTGCGTACAGTTCATGATTGTACCGTCTCCGGAATCGTCCTTCCTCACATATGGGGCCAACAATTCTCTTTAAGATTTTTCTCTCGGACGCAGCTAAGAGGTCGGAGTGCCTTTTGCTAAGCACCCAAGTCTCGAATCCATATGTGAGTACTGGCAGGACCATGGTCCTGTACAGCAGCAGTTTTGAAGTTATGGTGAGATTTCTGGATTTGAAGAGCTTTGACAGACTATAGTAGGCTCTGTTGGATTTGAGAAGCCGCCCGCGTATTTCTTCTTCTATATTGTTATCGGCTGCTACTATTGACCCAAGGTATTTAAAGGATTGCACCACTTCAAATTCGTGCTAAGCTACCTTGATTGTTTGCCCAACTGTTCCTCTCGCATTCGACGCCACCAAGTACTTTGTTTTACCTTCACTAATGTGCAGCCCCAGATTTTGTGCCGCCTGCTCGATCTGGATGAAGGAGTCGTGTACAGCTTAGCTGTACCTGTTGACGATGGTCCCTCTTGTTGCCGTGCCAGAGTCACGGATTTCACCATGTTGAAGAGGAGGCAGGCCAGACCGTCCCCTTGTCGGAGTCCATTAAAGATATTGATTGGTCTGGATAGCAAACCGGCTATTTTGACTTGACTTGTTACTTTGGTCATGGTCAACCTACATTGTCGTGTCAATTTATTTGGGATGCCGAATTCTCTCATGGCTTTGTAAAGTTCTACCCTGGCTATGCTATCATAGGCGGCCTTAAAGTCTATAAACAGATGGTATGTTGGGATGTTAAATTCTAGACATTTTTCCATCGCCTGCCTAAGGGTAAATATCTGATCAGTTGTTGATTTGCCTGGAATGAAACCACACTGATATTGTCCGATGACGGTTTTAGCGTATAGGGTTATCCGGTCTTGTAGGATAGAGGAGAGTATTTTATAGGCGGTACTCAACAACGTGATACCTCTATAATTGCTGCACGTTGTGACATCTCCCTTCTTATGTATGGGGCATATTATGCCTTTTCGCCAGTCTTCTGGCATTTCTTCCTGCTCCCATACGTGCACTATAATATCATGAATTGCTTGACGTAAGGCTGGCCCGCCGTGATGAAATAATTCGGCTGGTATGCCGTCGGCTCCCGGGGACTTGTTCTGTTTAAGCCGGCCTATAGCCTTCTCAACCTCTTCTATGCTTGGTGGCGGCAACGTAGGTTATTCTTCTTGAAGTAGTGAAGCTTCCACTTCTGCAGTGAGCTGACCATTTAGCTACTCATTAAAGTACACTTCCCATCGCTCCAGTATGCTTTCAGGATCGGTGATCAGATTTCCCTCTCCGTCCTTGCAGTATGTGCAGCGTGGTGTGTACTGCGTCATGTTTCGGACGGATTGGTAGAACTTCCGCGCCTGGTGCGGACCTCGCTCTCGGCTGTTTTCTATTTCACAGATTAGGTTCTCCCAGGCTGATTTCTTTTGTCTGTGTAGCCGTTTTTCTGTTCTTCTGAGCTCTTTATATTCCTCTTCGCGTGCCCGCGTTCTATGAGATTGTTGCATTGCTCGGTACGCAACATTCTTACGTTCCGTCGCTAGCTTGCATTCATCATCAAACCAGTCGTTCCGATTTTTACGACTGCTGTCTAAGATGGAGTTGGCAGTACTAATGACAGTATTTTTAAGACGCCCAGCATACTGGCTCCAGGACTTACTCTCCCTAAATCAGGTATTTCTAGGGCGAGTCCTAACGCATTACCAAAGGTGTTACTGGTGTTTTCATTGCGCAGGGCAGCCGTGTTGATTCGAACCTGATCGGCGGATGCAATGCGTCGTCGCAAGGCAATCCGCCCTCGGAAAACCATACCAACAAGATAGTGATCCGAGTCGACATTGGCACCTCGGTACGTTCATACCGTCATCAAGTTCGAGTAGTGGTGACGGTCTATCAACACGTGGTCTATTTGGTTACGAGTGACTCCATCAGGTGATACCCAGGTGGCTTTGTAGATATCTTTACGCGGGAACCTGGTACTCGCAACGACCATGTTTTTCGATGCTGCCAATTCTAAGACTCGAAGTCCATTGTCATTAGTGTTCTCATGCAAACTATGGGTGCCTGCGTAATGCCACTAGCACACTTCTGTTAAAAATTCTTTCTAGGCCTCAAAACAAAAATCGTTTTCTTAAAGACGGTACTGTAACATCATTTTGCTGTAGATTTTGACTGTAAAGTAACTGGATTTTGAATAATAACAGGTAACCTCTAGAAATTATTTTATAAAAAGTCAAATGGTAAACAAGGTGCACTCAGGTCAGGACAGATTGTGTTGCAAATTTAATAATTTTTCGACACATATTCTTAACTTTAAAAGCTAAGTAAAAAAGTTATGAGTTTTTAGTTAAATTGCTTCAATTTTAATTGCCAAAATGTAGTATGAGAAGTGGAAAACTATCAGCAGACTATTAAGCTACGGCTTTTTGATCGGAAATTAGAATTTTCAAGCTAGAATAAGAAAATAAGAATGTTATAAATGCTCTTCACCATTGTCAAGAAGAGGGGAGTTCTCAAAACAAAATTCGTAAGTGTAGGACGCGTTTGCTCACTCCGGACAACAAGCACAACCGTGAGCCCACTTCAGAGCAGTATTTGAAGCTAGTGAATTGCAGTACGCACTGCTGCCTCATCCACCGTATTCTCCAGATTCGGCCCCGTGCTACTTTTTTTTGCTTGCAAATTTGAAAAAATCATACGCCGGTCAGAAATTTGAGTCGAATGAGAAGGTCATCGCCGCCACGGAGGTCTACTTTGCAGACCTCGAGAAAACCTATTTTTCGGATGGGTTAAAGAAGTTGGAGCACCGCTGGATGCCTGGATCAAGTGTATCTAGCTAAAAGGAAACTATGTTTTTGTTTTTTTTTTTTGCACGTACTTATCAAACCGTCTTCGCCGTCTACTTTTAATTAATTTTAATTTTTCCACCATTGTGATATTGAATATTTGTTTATATTTTTAAATCATTAATTATATAATACAAAATGATAGCTTTATTTTATTACTGGTTTAGTTTTAAGCCTGTAAGGGAAGTCGTTCTCTGATTGATGAAAATGAAGTACATATGTATGTATATAAATAATAAAATCAAAAATGATTGGTGCCGAAACAATATTCTGATAAGGTAACCTAGTCCAAATGACCATAAAAACTAACTTGCTAATTCGGGCCAAACTTTGTAACGAAGCGTTACATATTTTCTCCTACCGCCCGAAAACCTCCCAACCACCGCCGCCGCTTACCTTACTACATTAAAATACCCGCCTGAAACCTCATATAATTTACCGAACCGATGCTATCTTCAATTTTAAATCAACCAACGTACCAACCTCCCGAACCCTGGCTTGCCGTCGCTTTACATATCACACCACTTTGCCGCACCATACTACCAAGCCGTCTGACCAAAAGCCCGAGAACCCCGAGAGCATTTAACTGCCAACATCCATATAAGGAATGATGACAACCAAATGACGTTGTTGGTAGTTTGTTTATTTCTTTCGATTCACACTGCCTTTTGACTGAAATATTAATAAGGAGATGTGAATAAGCAATACAAATTCGTCTTCTACCTTTGGCTTTGCCTGATAATGCTTTGTACCAAAAAATTTGGGAACCGAATAAATTAATTAGGAAGTAGGAACACACTACTGGTGCTGGGGACGAAGAGTACTAGATAGTAGTTCCGAAAACCGTTTTGGGTTCTGAACCCCTACCTGCCGCTTAACCTGACCTGTTCCCCACGTTTATTTCTACGCTCCACTTCTTCTAAGTGTAGCGTGGACAAGGCTTGACCTAAACCGATTTTTCTTCTAATCTTTTCCTGGAAGCAGGGCCGTATCCCCACCCATTCTTTCTGTGATTACGCTTCTTCAATGAGTACCACGGACACGCTTGTTGCCGCGAACAGAGCACAGATTATTCGTCTAGTCTTTTGCTAGGAGCAGGGCCGTCATCCCAAATGATTATTTCTGTGGCTACCCTTCTTCAAAGAGTACCACAGATAAGCTTGTAGCCGCGAACGAAGCCCCGATTTTTCCTCCGGTCTCTTGCTGGAGGCATGATTAAACCGTAAAGCCGTATATGAAATATCATGTTATTTATTGTAAGAATATTCATTGTTAATTATACGAAATGCTTTGTTGATTATAACTAAAGAAATTGTAAACGCTGTAAACAAATTTGTAAATGAATGAAGATTGAATTGATTTGGAGTTTGGAAACTTCTACCCAAGTTTTTTGCTTTCTTTGGGACAAATCCTGGACACCGACGAGCCTACCTCAGCCTCAAAATGAAAAAGCGTCACAAGTAAACTAATTAATTCTCTGTGTGCCCTAGAAACACTTAAAAGTTTCAAATCCGCATAGTCAAAAACATATTAGGTATATTTAAAATTAATTTGCATTAAATTTCTGAAACAAATGCCCTTTCCTCAACGTTCGCTATGACATCACAATAGAAATAGAACACAATCAATCGAGCTAAAAAATTACCCGGTGTTAAAAAGCTTCGTTTCCTCAAAGTAATTTAAGACTTCTTGTAGCTGGAAAAAGAAGTTCAAAGACCTTAAAGTTCCACGTGCTGACCCCATTCGTGTTCATTGGGTTGGTGTGGGGAGGTTCAATACAGACAACTCACTAAAATGCCATATTATAACTACCAAAGCTGGTTATGTAAGTTTTGTGCATAGCATATCTACCTTTATTGTATTTCCGTATCTTTTTGGTGTAAGATCTGGACATACAAATTGAATTTAATTATCGTCATTCGGAGTTCTCTCATAAAAGACAAAAAAGCCTTCATTCTTAACAAGTTCATTTGAAATTGATCGTGCTCCTCATCACGAAACTCAAAGCTGGAATGCCTACTTTGATATAAGTTATCTCTTATAAAAGGAGTGCGCGGATACTCTCTTATGGCATTATCATTGATATAAGCCCACGTGGTCAGATTGAGACTATCTTTTTAAGTCTCTTATCAACTTGAAATTGAGGTAAGTGAACTCCCTGCGAGTACCTCTTTTGTAATAATAATTTTCCCCTCTTATCACTCTAAGCTCAACGTTTAGCTGCATAATGCTCTTAAATAAAACTGTTCTCATAAAAATTGCTTCTTCGATCAGTGGGAGTGAAAAGGGAGAAACTTTCAAGATCAAGAGAAATATGAAGAGAATTTGTGTGCAAAGCTTAAGAGCAATTGGGAGGTGTGTGTAAATGTAAAGTGTAATCTGTGGGGATTTAAAAAGAAGAAAAAAATCACATCGCATCGAGTTCATTCAACCTCGCCCCAGTGAACTTAGTTGAGGTTATTTTTACACATTTATACTTCTTGTTTGGTGGTGTTGTTGTTGTTGTTGTTGGTCTATGCTGTACACGAAACATAAGTCATGCTCTGTATGGGTGCATGCCAGTTTTATTTCTTGGGTTGACTGCTGCTGCTGCCAACCGCCCCGGACAGCCCGATTACCGCACCTTCATCGGGTCCTCGTTTTACCACCCATTCCCACCGTCCCATCTTAGAGACTTTTCTGCCACATGATAGTGTGATGGTGGTTATGTTCGAGCATTTGTTTATAGTGGGATTCGTTGATTTCTTCTTTTTGTATCTTTTGAAGCGCGAATGGATGGATTAAGATCTGAGCGGCAGCGGTTAAGCCTCAAGTACGAGTTTAGGTAGGTACTCAGAGCTTAAGTTGGAGTGTCTTGGAATTGGTTTTTATTTCATTTTGTATTTTGGTGTGTCTTTCGATGACAAACCGCAGGGGATTTGGATGGCTTATTCTGATGGTGTTAAGTTTTGTTTGGATTATTTCAAAAGTATACCTATCTACCATTCCATATATATTTAGTTTTTTCTTTTGTTTTTGTTGTTCTTTGGTTTGATGAGTCCGGAAGAATTTTAAACACGTCAATTATGTTAAGTCAAATAATAAAAAAAAAAATACATACGAAAATGAAATAAATGCATTGGAACTTGTAGTTGTGGATGTGAATTGATCGTTTTGATTCACGTTGAATAATGTCAAAACATTTCTAATTAAATTCAACGCGGCATGGAATTTCGAAGTAAAGGCAATCGCATTTGATTAAAATGATCCTTTAATTATTATCATTGCGACAACGGAGATGATTAAAAACGAAAATTCTTCTAATGAGCTTGAGTCTCTCTCTAAAACCACATTTGATTGGACTGCGTTTCTTGAAATTCGAACTTACGACTTTGTGTTGCTAAGAAAACGTAGCAGTTCTAAGGTAAACAAAATTGCTTGAGCCATTAACATTACCCACAATTTATTAATTAATTTACTTATTTATACATCCATAATCAAACAGAGATAATGCCATTTTTTCATGGGTATAACCTCTTACAAGGAAGTAACAAGTCTTCCAAGAATATCTCTTGTCATGAAAAGCGCTTCTCATCTTAGGCGTTGGGTCTCGGTAGAAAATTGTAGGTCACCCCCATTTCTGCTAACATACGAGTACGAATAGTTGAGGCTTGAGTAGGGTTCACATTTTCTGCGAGCTTTTGCGCTTCTTATTTATGTTACTTTTTAGAGGTCTTAATGAGTTTTATCAATTCTATTACATGCGAGTTTTTATAAAAACCGTACTTCAGAAATCAAATATTAATCTTACCAATGAATTAAAAAGTGTCTTAAGTGACTAACGATCCTTGAATTCTATTGGGGTTCTTATTAAAAGTCGGAGAATTTTCTACTAATAAGCACGGGCTTTTGACTAGCCTTAAAGTGATAGCAAACAATACAAGTGTTATACAAATAGAGATTGATTGAAAAGGAGATATTGAAGCACATTGTTTTCGAAGACTTAAATATCGAAATGGGAGGGAGTAATTGATCATTTCACATTTGAGCAGTTTGACGAAGAAAGAATCTCTGTAGAAACGTGAAGATACGCCCGAAATTGAGCTTAATAGTTAACTGTTGTGCACTCCTGGAATTACCATTATAACAGCGATGTGTTTTATTGGGAAGCTATTTCCCTAAAGTTCTGTTAACTTTCATTTTTTTAACACTTTATTTTGATAGATAGATTTTTATTTAGTTTTAAATTTTACAATTGTTTGTTACCGCACATTTTACATTATAGAGCTTCGATACCATATTCATATATCATTCAACTAAAACATTATTTTTTAAGGGTTCTATAAGTAATTTTGAATTTAAATATTATATTTGGAGGAAACACGATAAAACCTCCATTAGAAAAAGAAAAAAAAATAAAATGCACGACTGGATCGCACGAACTTGCTCTTATGTAAAAGTACTTTGAAATTTAGGATACATTTTATAAATATAAAACATGGATTTAATGAGATAATAATGTTCAAATGCATAAAATTGTCGTCTGGTTTCCGGAAAAGTATGAATTTATGCAAATAAACCTTAAAAAATCGGTTTATTAATAAATAAATTTTTTATATAAGAAATTTCTCTAAAATTTTTCAAGAAAAAAATGTGGGATGCGAATTTTAAGTATTTAATAATCTTGGTTTTAGGAAATAATTTCAAAAAATAATCGTTCATAGGTTTTGAAGATATTGATTTAAATTTTTTTTTTTTTTTTTTTTTTAAACCCAATAAATATTTTTTCGAATATTTTTATATACAATATTATTTTAAACTTAAGGGGACTCCTGCTAAAAATTTTGGGATAAAATCCTTAGAGCCGTTAATGAGAAAGTCGAAAATCAAAAAAACGGGTCTATGGCAGGTACCCCTAATAACATTTTTCCCCAAAATTTTTTTTTGACCAAAATGTAGTCCATGTCCATAATATCACACTTAATTTTTTTTATCAAAATCGTTAGAGCCGTTTTCGAGATAAATAAGATTTTGCATTACGGGTGTATGGGGGGTACCCTTAGTTTTGGAGCTAAAAAAAAAATTTCAATTTCTCCTCTAGGGAATCACCGAAGACCCTTAACTACCGAGATTGAAAGAAATAGGTCCAAGGGTATAGGCTGTAGTGAGAGGTACAGACATACAGACACACTGAAACATGTTTTTTGTGTACTAAATTTTCCTTAAAATTTTTATAAAAAAAATTGATATGCAAATTGTTAGTATTTAATTAAATACATTTTAAAACGTAATTTAAAAATTTAATCTTGTATCGGTTTTCAAGATATTGAATTTTCAAAAAAAAAATTGTATTATTTTTTTAAAAATCCAAAAACTATTTTTTCGAAAAAATTTTTAGTTTATATTTTTTAAAATGCAAAGCAGCTCCTGCATAAAATTTTGGTTAAAATCGTTAGAGCCGTTGGTGAGAAATTCGAAAATCAAAAAAACCGTTCTATGACAGGTACCCCTAATAACATTTCCCCCCAAATTTTTTTTTCACCAAAATATAGTCCATGTCCATAATATCACACCTAATTTTTTTTATCAAAATCGTTAGAGCCGTTTTCGAGATAAATAAGATTTTGCATTACGGGTGTATGGGGGGTACCCTTAGTTTTGGAGCTAAAAAAAAAATTTCAATTTTTCCTCTAGGGAATCACCGAAGACCCTTAACTACCGAGTTTGAAGAAAATACGTCTGGTAGTTTAGGCTGTAGTTCGTGGTACAGACATACAGACATACAGACATACAGACATACAGACATACAGACAGACAGACGGAATTGTCAGACCCACTTTTTTCGTCTTCGCTATCATCGTAATGTCAACTTTGATCAAAATCTCGAGTTCGATTTTTTGTCCAAATGCAGAACTTGCCCTATAGTACCTATATCGCAAGTAAAAATGTGTAAGATATACATACAATATTACTAACGATAACTTAATACTATTGACTAGAAGAAATATATAAAACATGCTTTAAATATTAAATAAATTAGATACATTCCATAAATTAAACAGTTTTAAATAAACTAACTTTACATTGATACATACAAAAAATATAATATACATAATAAGTTTAAATAAATTAACAGTACAAATTTAAATTAACATACAAAAATATGAATGAATAAAGAAATACATAGATAAATAAATCAATAGTAGATAAATAAATAAATTAACAAACAAAAGAAATAAATAAGTAAATTAAATAATTAATTAATTAATAAATAAATAAATAAATAAATAAATAAAAAATAAATAAATTAAATAATGAAACAATGTTATTATTGTATAATAAATAAATAAATAAACAAAGAAATAAAATTATTAATAAATAAATAGATACAAAAAATGAATACAGAATTTAATAAATAAATAATCACAAAGTTAGATAGTATATGCACAAATGTAATTAACAGTAAAAAATCATCATGAATCAATATTATATACTTTTTTATGATCATATTAAGATCGATTAGCTAGTTGGCTTACGAGAATATTTTCAGTAAAATCAAGGCGATTTAAAAATGAAATATTTAATTTTTGGATTCTTTCCGAAATCAATTCAACATTCGCTCTCGTGTGGAGATTCGAAGTTGAGTGATGCCATGAACGATAAAGCATCATTTTAAGGATTCTATTTTGAGAAACTTGCAGCTTTTGCATGCGACATTTAGCTACATTATTCCAAACGGGACAGCCATACAACAGAATTGCCTGAAAACAACTTTATGAATAATCATTTTGTTTTCGTCTGACAGTAATGATTTTCTATTGATGAAAGGAAAAAGCATTCTTATTGACTTTTCTTATGGTTTGTGTTAAATGGTGGTTGAATGTAAATTTGGAATCAAGGTGAATTTCAAGATATTTAACTTGACGTTCCCAAGAAACTGTTTTTCCAAGGATACGTAATTGATTGCTTGGAAGATGACAAGCTTTTTTTTTCGTGTGAAAAAGAGCATTTAATTTGATTTTCCATTGGTTGTAATAATATTTCCAAAATTGTAATCGCATTATTTAAGTTCGTTTCAATATTAAGACTAAGCTTATGCGAAGACAATATAGCTATGTCGTCAGCAAACAATGCTGCTTCACAATCAGTTATTGTGGGAAAGTCAGCTGTATACAAATTATATAAAATCGGTTCTAGGACTGAACCTTGAGGTATACCATAATTAAAACATACTAAATCGGAGACACCACTACTGACGTGAACTTTAAAACATCTATTGGACAGGAAACTTTGTACAATTTAACACAGGTGAGTTGGAAAATTGAAAGACAATATTTTATATATCATACCATTGTGCCAGACAGAATCAAAGGCTTTTTCTATATCTAATACTCGTAAGATCATTCCTGTGGATCTTCCTTCAGCACGGCTTCTTTTTCAAGGGATTATGATTACCCTTTAACATTTAACATGATTAGATATTCGGAGCACTTGATGTGAAGTGCTATGAAATCTTCTAAAACCGAATTGCCCATCTGGGTACAAGCAATTCTCAGTTATAGTTTCAAGCATTTTTGCTTTTATTATTTTTTTGTAAACTTTACTGATATTACTTAGCAAACTAATAGGCCTATAACTTTCAAATCTTACTGAAGGGTTCCTCGCTTTAAAAATTGGCACAACCTTAGCCATTTTCCAGGCATCAGGAAAGTATTGCATTTTAATACATGTGTTTATTACGAAAGTAAGATACAACATTCAAGGTAATTTTTTTTTAAAGAAATGTTCCTTATTTGGTCGAGATCACCCGTTTTCCTTAATCTTAGACTAGCCGACTAAAAGTATCCTTTAATTTATCAAGTATAAAAAAATTCTAGCATGGGGTTTTCGAAATATTGAGGTTTGAAAAAAAATTTGAAGTTTTTTTTTTTAAATCCAAAAAAATTGTTTTGAAAATTTGAATACACAATTCTATTTAAGTTCTTGGACAGCTTTAGGAAAAAAAAAATTATCAAAATCGATTGTACCATTTTTGAGAAAATCAAAAACGAAGAAAATGGTTCCTCAATAACTATTTTTTGCAAAATTTTTTTCAACTACTACATAGCTTTAACTAAATGAAATTTTCTTATTTTTTATTTTTTAAATCTGTCGAACAGTTTGTGAGAAAAAAAAAATATTTATAAAATTTCGAAAAAAATTCGTATGGCAGGTACCGTTATTTTTGGTCTTAAAAAAAAAAAAGAAAAACACGTGTAGGGGGAAAAAAATAAAAATTATATCTACCAAGTTTAAAGAAAATCGGCTGAGCCATTTAGGCTATAGTCGAACAGACAGACCGACAGAATTGCGAGACCCACTTTTTTAGTCTTCGCTATGATCGTAATGTCAACTTTGATCAAAATCTCGAGTTCGACTGTTTTTACGAATGCATAACTTGCATTACAGTACCTATAAGTCGCAGGTAAAAATACATCATTGAGTTTTTTTTGAAAAATTAAATTCTACACAGTCTTAGATTCTTCATTAAAAAATTCTGTTAATGGAGATTTTAATCTACAAAACAATTAAATGCTTTCATTAATCAATAGATATAATGAGAGTCGTAGACAAAACAGAGCCCTGGGGCACACCAGTAATTATTTTATGAATTTCAGGCTTAAAACCATCCAAATTAACAAGAGAAGTATTGATCAGTTCGGTAGATACTTTTAATCCAACGTATTTTCAATACCAGAGTCAAATGCAAGAATCTAAATATACCATCAGATCACTAGTGGATCTATTGCTACAGTCCTCTCAGAGTTTTCCTGTTCTATGTATTTTTTAAGCTGACTTCTCTTACCTTGGAAAGAACGAACGTAAATGCAATTGGACGACAGTGAGTGAGGGACGGACTGGCCAAGTTCTGCTTTTCATCGACTAGCGAAGAGACCTAGTGGTGCAGTACAAATGGAAACATTTTTTCCAGCGTTGAAGAAAACTTTTTCAAAACAGTTGTATACTATCCTGTGCAGCGGATCGTGTATACCGAGATCGTTCAGAACTCTTGCAACTGCACGAGTGTGAAAGAAGATAAGTCTCTTGAAATCATTTGACCTGGTAAGTACTAGAGGTGCTGTAACACTTTCTAGCAGCTTCGAATTAACAGCAAACTGTGCTCAAGAAAATTTCCATATGGTTCTAGAGAGTGATACGAGTATTAAAGACGAAGGTCGCAACCGAAGATTAACTATACGTATAGTATAGCTTTTGGCTTATACCAAACCTTTAGGACATTAAAGTATTTTTTGCCTTAATTTTTGATAGTGCAAAAATATAGTCCATTGAGTATTACTGTTATTTGTCTTACAGCTTATTTGAGATTATATCGGTTTTTGTTTGTATGTTTGACTTTATAACATCGAAAACTTTTCATTTCGCTCAAGAAATTGGCAAATATGACTTAATGGTTCGATATGCCTAGAAGCAGTTATGCTAATACACAGAAGAAAGAAACAACTCTAAAATCTTTGAGTATTAAGCCACAACGTCAGGGACTCGAAATTGTTTTTTTTTTTTTTAAATTGGAATAATAATAGACTCAAATGACTGCCTTGAGGAACACCAGAGAGTACACAATCAAATATTAGATAATACAAATAATACCTATTGAAAGTCGGCAGAGTTCCGTCCTCGAGGTTTCCAATCTTCTGTTTTCCGGGCAATTTCTTTTTGCGGGCACTTAAGGGACTTTAACTTACCCTTAAAATGTTTGAGTATATACGGGCGTTTAGAAGAGTGGAGAGATTGTAAAAGTAGATACCGATAAATATGAAAATGGGAAGGAGCTGGGTAAGGCATTCCACATTCAAGAAGTTCGGCTGAAGAATGAATCTCTGCATTTAATACTATAGTCCGAAGTTTGGCTCAAGGGTAATATTATGGTCATTTCCTGATGCCCAACTATTACGGTTGAACTATTTAAGGAGGAATTCTGCTGGGTATTTCACTAAAACATTGTTTATAAAAATAACGGTTATAATGAAAGACAAGAAGCATTCCACCTGCCCAAATATGCGAATTATACTCAAGATTTGGACGACATATAGGATTGCACGGGGAAACAAATTGCTTGAATCGTCAAATGAAACCTAAGCACTTTGCAAAGTTTTTGGGACCGTCGCGTCGATTATAAGCTCTCTCCATAAAAGTGCCAGTCGAAATGCAGTCGTTGCTGATCCTTAGTATTTTATTTTTGAAAACTATCCACCAGCTGCTTTTTTCGGGCACATCTCTTAAGTGGATCCCCAGGTACTCAAAGTTGTATTAGATCAATGTCTAGATTTTTTGATAATTTTAAAAGCAGAGGTTTCTTCAATAAATTGCTGTAAGTATGTACGACTACCCTGCAAATAAGTTTCGATTTTTAGTCTTTTACTAGGATACTCAATTTTTTGTAGAAATCCAGGATTATTTGGACGTGAGTCTCAAATTTTCCAACCATATATAAATGGTGACTTTGACATGGCGGAAATGAGCGAGTTAACTTAGTAAAGAAGGTTCTCGCATTTAAATAGGACAGGTTGGTCAGTTGTCATTAGGCTTTAGTGGAAAGGGCCTATTTAAGCGGCTAGCTGTACGAAAAAGTTTCTGGAAGGGAGAAAAAAAAAAGAATGTTTACTAGTGATGAATATAATAATTCTTCTATAATCGTCTTATGGTTTCTTAAGTATCCTTCGCCGACACGATGTCTATTGACAGCTATGGTTTCATGGTAAAATTTCAACAATGGATGCAGAGTGGAGGGTTTTTTCCGATGTACAACTTTTGTATAAAGGTCTTTCTTTATTGAAATCCAATAAGAAATAAATTCATAAATCCATAAAGTTATTTATGTTTATGTTACGATTAAATTCTGCGTTGCTGAATCCGCTTCGGTCCATTAATGGCTCTTCAAAGTGCTTGCTCTGTTGGACTTTCGTTGTGTGGTAATCCAATCCTTCTGGTCACCAATTTCTTCTCCCGTAGTTTAAATTCGGATTTTATATGGCTCATAAAATAATGTATTCCACTAAATACCTGCTAATAAAACTGTGTTTCCACTGGCTTTCACGGTTCTTAACCGGCACATCAAAAAGATGTTCCCTTGCTACTACGGCTGTTAACTAGATTATCAAACAGTATTTGCACTGACTTTCTCGGCTCTTAACTGGCTTATCAAACACCAGATAGTGTTTCCACTAGTTATGATAGCTCCTATCCGGCATATCTATGTATATGGGTTATCCACGACTTTTACCCGGTTTTTCAAGCTGTAATTCCACTGGTTACCAAGGCTCGTAACGGGCTAGTCAAACAGTGTTTCCAATGGCTTCCACGACTCTGTTCCAGATAATAAATCTACGGTTCTTTCTTCAATATGAGATGTGATTCAGTGATAACGGAGTTTTCACTGGAGAACCTGCTGAGCCTTATTAATATCATTGGAAATCAAGTTGTAAGCCCCTTTTTCAGAACTGATACGATTGATACGATGATACGAGAATATGCAATTGTTGATAGAGTTATTTAAGGTGATTGTTTGTGGAACACTTTTCAGATTGGAGAAGTAGACTCTATCTGGCTCAGCTGAGACTTGTGGCTTGAAATTTCGATGATCCCTGCTATCTCCTCCGGACTGCATCATTGTTGGCTATATCCATTGGGTTACTTGATTTGGTACTGTCTAATTTCTTCCATGTTTGGTTCCAGAGCCTGCTAAATGGATGTCTCAACTTCGTCAAATGCTGCTGGATCTGCAGATGAATTTGCTGTGAAGTTTCCTTCGAAGTTACTAGCAAGCGCTTCAATGATGTCAGTTGTCATTATTGACAGACAAGTTATTTTTGACTTTCCAGAAGAGAAACTAAGATACATACATATATACAAGTTCTTAATTGAAAGCGTAGTCTATTCAGGCCAACTCCTCCCTGAAGAAATACACACAAATTTATGAAAATTGAAACAAATTCGTCAATCAGGTTAAGTTGTACATTGATTTCCTGATCGATATATACCTGGAAGCACCTCCAAAGAGGCCTACAAATTTCATTTTTAACTTCTTATTCGACCCGAAACCAATACTCGAAACCTTACCGAAAACACAAAAAAAAAAGACTCTAGAATCTAGGTCACATTAAACTTTGCAGAGATCTGAATCATATAAACAAGAACCGTTAATACAATATGATACCACTTAAGAACACTCAACCCACTAGTCTAATGAATAAGATCAACAACCAACGTCCATTGGTGCGAATCAGTTTTGGATACTCACCCACGAAATAGCTTTAGGCCTTAGCTCATATGACTCATTGGAGTTTCGAGGGCCATTATAAATTTTGTAGCCTCTTAAGAACTTAAGAATCTAGGCCACGGCAGTCATTTGATATCGTGAAGCACAAGGGAAGACAACACTTTGGAGAAAAAGAAGACGAAGAAGAAGAAAAAAATGCATACGACCATCAGTTATGGAATACCAATGAGGAAATGCTTTGGGTTTGGGTAGAATTTCGTACTTTCTTGGTTAATTTTCATACATGTGTGTGGATTTGTGCATGTGCCCCCAAAATGACAGTGCGGGAATAACCTTAGATCAATCTCTTTCGCCCAAGCCTCTGCTGGGGATGTGAACCCGCTATGCCATCTGCATTGGACAAAAACAAAATTCAAGGGGCCAGCGCAACGCTATGCGCATACACAAAGAGCATACAACTTGAGATGCATTCCCATTCCCAGTTGCATTCCCGTTCCCATTCCCATAGTTCGAGTCAAAGTCATCAGTGTCTCGAAGGAGGAGGTGGACTGGTTCCAGCTTGGTGTGGTTTTACTGACGACGACGATGATGATTGTGGTACCAACACGTACCAAGAACCCAAGACCAAGAGTCCAACGATGACGATAATGATCATGTTGACGATGGTAATGGGCATTGGGTGCTTGGTCGGATGGGTTCTCGGGGGACTGTGGGTACGGAAGACTCTAACAGGAGTGTTAGCGCACTAAGCGTGAGTCAATCGGTATTCTGCATAATAAGTACACACAATTGTACATATCTTCGTTGTTTCTCATTTTTTTTTTACATTGTATATGCATTTTGTGCATCTTCTCTTCCTGGTATTGACCTAAATTTAGGTCACTCGTACGTTGTTTGTGTGGCTTTGAGGAAAGGTTTATTCCCTGGCGTTTATTAGCCATTTCTTTATTGTTGCTTTGCTTTGTCTTGTTTTTGATTTCTTCAATAGTCTCTGCTATTGGTCTCTAACTGTTCTTTTAAGTTACGGTTGATTGGATTCTGAAACAGTAATGCCCCTTTTAAATCGAGAATCATCTTCAGATATTCTAAGAGAAGCTTTGATTTAGCTCCGAGTCTAAAAGTGATGAAGTTATAAAAATTAAAATGAGACATACAATAAATGTGATTTATCACGAATTCTTTGTTATATTTAGAAGAATAGAAGGATCACAACTTCTTTCTTATTTTTCTATTCATTCTACTCAAAAGCCTTAAGATATTACAGAAATATTATAGAAATTTTAAGGACTGTGAGCGCCATCTAAAGTAAAATTTAAAGTTGGCAGATATTATTTTCAATTTCTTCCCCCACATGTTTTTTTTTTTCTTTTGTTTAAGACCAAAAATAACGGTACCCGTCAAACGATTGTTTTTCGAAATTTTATAAATATTTTTTTTCTCAAAAACTGTTCGACAGATTAAAAAAAAAAGATACAAAAAGGTAAAACTGGATAATGGTTGAAAATTTTTTTTTCGAAAAATGGTTATTAATGGTACCCCTATTTTTTTTTGAGAATTCAATATCTCAAAAATGGCTCAATATTTTTGTTTTTGAATTTTTTTTCCGTATAATAATAAAAGCTTTAAGTTGGCGTACCAAAATTTTTTCTTAAAAATGTTTTACAAATTTTGTACAAAAAGCTTATTTTTTTAAGAAACCACTACAACGACTTATAATGTTTGTTCTTACATAAACCATGACGTCCTGTTCTTAGCTCCAACTGCTAAAGGAGTTGTTTTAGCCATTTAAAAAAATGAATTTTATGCTTATGAACAGTTTTTCTCTATTAACATTCATTTTTCAAATTCCTAGTCTTTTACATAAGAGCAAGTTCGTGCGACACAGTCGTGCATTTTATTTTAAATGGCTTCAATAACTCCTTTAGTATACTAACCTAAAATAAGTAAACCATGTGATCTTCTAAGCAGATGGAAGAAATACAAATAAAAATAAAAAAAAAAGCCTAAACGGCTTGGCCGATTTTCGTGTAACTTGGTAGGTTCATTTTAAATTCCCCCACCCTCACAGGTTTTTCTTTTTTTTAAGACCAAAAATAGCGGTACCTGCCATACGAATTTTTTCCCACAGATTTAAAAAAAAAAATCATTTAGTTAAAGCCTTAATGATTGAAACAATTTTTCCAAAAAATACTTATATGTTTTCGATTTTTTAAAAAACGGTGCAACCAATTTTGATTATTTTTTTAATGCTTAATGCTCCCCAAAAGTTTGGATATTATTATGATGAAAATTTTGAAAAATATTTGCTTTGGATTTCTAAGAAAATTTTCAATTTTTTTTGAACTCAATATTTCGAAAACCACATGCTCTATTTTTTCTAAGCTTGACAAAATTCTACAAGATGTAAGAAAAAAAAAATATTTTACCTAAAAATAACGGTACCCACCATACAAAAGTTAAAAAATGGTATTTATCTCGAAAACGGCGTCGAAAATTTTGATACATTTTTTTTATTTCATTTAATTTTTACGATATGTAATTAAATAAAACAAATTTTGAAATTAAGATATTATAGCCTGTACCTACCATACAACCATTTTTCGAATCTTTCTTCTAAAAAGTTTAAGAAACATTGCATTTCAAGACATTAAGAAAAATATTTTTTTAATAAAAACAAATATTGGAAGATCGCATATTCTTAGAATAAAAAATAAAATGCACGACTGGGTCGCATGAACTTGCTCCTATGTAATAGACTAGGAATTTCAAAAACGAATGGTATTAGAGAAAACTGTTCATAATGATCAAATGAATTTTATAAATTTTTTTAGTACTAAGAGACAAAAACAGAATGCTAAGCAAATATGAATTTATGCAAGAACAAAAATTATATGTAAGTCGTTGTTGTGGTTCCTTAAAAAAATAAGCTTTTATACAAAATTTTTAAAACATTTTTAAGAACAAATTTTGGTACGCCAACTTTAAGTTTTTAGTATTGTACGAACGAAAATTAAATTTCAAGAAAAATACCAAGCCGTTTTTGAGATATCAAATTTTCCAAAAAAAAACTACTTTTTTTCCAAAAATTGAAAAAAAAAATTTTCTTTAAGTTTTGAAATGCAATGTTTGTTAAATTAGGAGCTTCTATTGAATTTAAACAAAATATATATATATATATATATATATATTAGGGCTGATGATACCCGGCTACCCGAGTACCCGGGTATTACCCGGGTACCCGACTACCCGATTACTCGATTACCCGATTACCCGGGTACCCGGGTACAGTAAAATAAAAGACATTGAAGTTAAACTCTATTAAATTAAATATATCCGAATCAATACCGTTATTCGTTTGTAGGATGGTTTAGATTAAGAGGTTTAGCAAGTACACAATGAAATGCACTGATTAAAGTACAGATACAACGGTTAGGCTTAGGTATGTTTTACAAATGGAACACCTGAACTTGTTTTCATAATGTTTTGCAAGTACAAAGAGATTTGTAAAAGTTCGCAAAATGATTCAACTCAAGAAGAGAGAATACAAATTGGTTTGGATTATTACCGTTAGTGAATGTGGGTGACAATGTGAATTGTGCTGCTCACACCCTACAACTTTGTGTAAAGCATATATATAAGTCTGTTGAATATTACGAAATTGTCGCAATAAAATGTCGAAGAGTGGTATCACATTTTCACCAATCGAATGTTGCTACGTCGGCCTTAAACAGAAAACAATTGCAGCTAGGAATGAAGAAGGAACGTTTAGTTCAAAATTGTCCAACCCGATGGGATTCCATTTATTTTATGTGTCGACGCTCCGACGTTATTGCAGTTCTAAGTGATAACAGCTATACGAGTTCTTCTACAGCACTGAACCTGGAAATATCTGAGTACGAATGGGGAATAATGGAAGAGTTAACCACAGTTTTGAAGCCACTATACATAGCAACAAAACTGCTATGTCGTGAAAGTAAAGTAACGCTTTCTGCACAGAAACAGAAACAGCCACCATATTCAAAAATAAAATCGTTTTTTCTCTAAAAACGCGCTTTCACCTAGGTGAAATGTCCCCAGCCGAGAATATTTTACCAAGTAGCATCATTCTTAGACCCAAGGTACAAGGACCATAAAACTGAGAGCAGTGAAGTAGCAGACTAAATCCGTACTTTTGTTAAGGAAAAAATTCTGGGAATGTGCTCTGACAAAGTAACAGAAGAAGAACCTAGTGGAAGCAGTGATGACCAAGATTTGGATTTCATCCTTGCAACTGAAGGGCAATTACTTGACAACATCTCTTAGTTTGAGCAGTACATAGCAGAACCTCGTATATCGAACCGTTTGGACCCTCTTGTATGGTGGTGCTCGAGAGAACGCTCTATTCTCGTTATGGCATCTTTGACAACAAGATATCTTGCTGTTCCAGCTATGTATATCAGCAAGTTCAGAAAGGCTCTTTTCGACTGCAGGCAATATTATTACTGCCAAAAGATCATGTTTGGCCCCAGAAAATGTTTCTCTGTTGGTGTTCTTGCACAAAAATCAAGATCTATTAAATTAGAATTTAAACCCATCAAATTTTCCTCATCAACAATTTATGAAATTTTGATAATTCCTTTGCTCATTATTAATACAATTGTATTTCAGAGCATTGTTTATATGTTTTTTGACTATCTATTGAATAAAATGTTTATTTTTTCTTAAATTTTGTCGCTGTACCTAATTGTGTCATACATATAATTATATAATTTGTTCCAAGATTTGTAGGTGTTTTTGAAAAAGCGATTTACATAGCCACGAAGAAGTTTTTCGTTTTTATACCCGGGTACCCGGGTAATACCCGAATACCCGGGTACCCGGGTTATTTACTACCCGGGTACAAGAACCCGGGTAACCGGGTACCCGGGTAGTTGATTACCCGGGTAGAATCATCAGCCCTAATATATATATATATATATATATATATACATATATGCTATTATTATATAAATCTAATGTGGCATCACTGATCAAAATAAAATACCTTTTCATTGGACACATCATAATATCAGTTTAAAAAACATAGTAAACATAAGAATTTGAATTTTAAATGGGGAATTCCCTTCTTAAGTACTATAAATGTTTGTATCCCATTTTCTTTTTATTACTCACTCTATATTAAAACTTTGTAGAAGCAACATCAAAAGGAGTTCAAAGTGTTTGTGTTTTAATTAAATTCTAATAACTTCTATATAAAAAATTTCATTAAAATCCGTTATGCCGATAATGAGAAATTTAGATCGTAACAATACAATTAATCAATTGGAAAAAAAATTTTGCAAAATTTTCGGAACCGTCTTCGAGAAAAATACGATTTTCGATTTTTTAACATTTGTATGGAGGTTACCGTTATTTTAAGGTAACATATTTTTTTTCTTACATTTTATAATTTATATTAAAGAACTTTTATTTAACAAGTTTAAAAAAAAATCGAGCATGGGATTTTCGAAATATTGAGTTTCCAAAAAAAATTTTTGAAATTTTTTTTTTTGAAAATTTAAATACACCATAATATTGTAACTGCGTGGAATCCTCAACGTAAAAAAAATTATCAAAATCGGTGCTACAGTTTTTGAGAAAATCAAAAACAAAAAAAAAATAATGGTTCCGTTACCGGTACCGTTCTTTTTTGTCTTAAAAAAACAAAAAGAACTCGTGTATCTACCAAGTTTGAAGAAAATCGGCTGAGTCGTTTAGGCTGTAGTCGAACAGACAGACAGACAGAATTGCGAGACCCACTTTTTAAGACTTCGCTATCATCGTATTGTGAACTTTAATCAAAATCTCGAGTTCGATTTTTTTTTCCGAATGCATAACTTGCCTTATAGTACCTAAGTATAAGTCGCAAGTTAAAATATTGGAAAGATCGTATAGTCTTGAGCCATGTTAACCGACTTTTTTTTACTCAAATTGAATAGGTACATGGATTTGGACGTCTTCTGATTCATGCAGGATGGCGCCTTATGCCACATGCCATAATAACCGATCTTTTCTAAATTCACAAATCGTGTAATCAGCCGTCTTGGCGATGTCAATTGGCCGCCTCGTAGCTGCGATTTGACTCTTTTGGACTTTTTTGTATGGAAAACTATGAAGGACCGATCTTATGCCAGCAAGTATTTAAACCATCAACAAGATCTTGGGAAATTGGATGAACAGAATGTGCTGCTAACCAACTTGAACGACGTTGTGTTCCAAAATTAATGGGAGTGTTTGCTCTTACTAGTAAAGCTATAATACATGGACAAAATTAAATTTCGCAATTTTAGAAAGAAACTTGTATTTGTCCCACCCTGTATATAACAATGCCTCAACCAATATAGTTTTTGAATCCCAGTTCCAAGTTGGAGGGAACAAAGAAGGTTTAGTTTTCCTTTTTTTCTCAAGCAAACGGGCTGGGCTTAAGTCTAAGTCATCGCGGATGCCAGAGTGCTTAGTCTAGACGACTGAAAGCAGAAACTCGTTAAGGACCCTCCATGGATGGTAAGCGTATTTAAATGCACATAATATACACCCTTAAACTTGTAGATCTGTCAATTACGAAACTTCAATCAAAGTTCATATTTTTATCATGATAAAGTTCACAAACGAACTGCATTTAAAGTGCTGATTCGACTCACCAAAAATTTTAATAAAACCCTCAATTTCATTGATATACAAATACAACAAATATCTATAAACCTAATTAATCTGCGTTATCTGAAAGTGTTCTACTTTTCCTCTTCAAAATCTTATGGAATTTTTCATGAGCCAAAGGGTCTAAAGGTAAAAATACAAACAAACCCAGAACAAAACTGTTTGTAATTTAAGAAACGATAAGCAGATGCAATACCCTGAACTAAGTGGGGATATCGTCTATCACAAAAACTGCTATGTTAATGCAATTCTTGGAAAGTTGCCAACGATCCTCCACCACCGTTAAGATTCCTATTTTCACTATAGCATGTTTGCTCAGCAACATTTGCGTACGCGCTCACCTTTCCATTTTCATTTCCATTTCAAAGATGCTGCTCCCTTTTGATTTCATTAGGTGTATTCCTCCTTAATCGTAATTCACTCTTATTTAGGTGTGTGTTGCATCATACGAGTATCGTCCTGATGGCGCATCACTTAACGTTAGAAATTACAAAAAAAAAAAAAAACCGCAGCAGTTGGATTGCATTTGATGCGGAACCAAAATTAGGGAGCGAATCCCCAAAATATTCAATAGATTCGGAAATAAATTAATTTTTTTTGTTCTCCTTCGGTATCCTGCCTACCTTTCGATTTCCTGACAGACTGTGTTGTGAATGTGAAGACAGTTTTAATTCAAACAAAGATAAAACACAACAACAGAAGACAAAAGCAGATAACGGTGTGGTCCGCTACTTGTGTCAATATGTAAATGTGGACAGTTCAAATATTTCAGGCTCAACATCTTCAAGGATCAGTCAGAAATATTAAAATCCCTTCAGACACATCCCCCGACGACTGCTGTTTGTCAATGTAAACATATTTAGCGCCACGCTGTCAGTTTTCCTGTTGACATTTTTTTACATTTTTACTTTATGAGTTTTTAACGATAGAAAAAATCATTATTTCTAAGGACTGAAAGGGTGCAGGATATTTTTTTTTATGAAATTTGATTTCGTTTTTAAAACTGAATTACACGTGCTTAGCACGCGCTTGAATCCTTTTCACCTTTGCGACATCTTTTTCGTTGCACATGGAGCATTCCCTTGTATTTTTTTTTTTTTGTTTAATTTTCATTTTTTGACTGATCGGAGAAAAGGATTAGATTTATGTTTCCTTTTGATTTTTATTGCGAGAAAAAAAAAAACGAAATTGATATAAATTCAAGGATATATAATCAGTTTCCAGGTGAATTAAAAAAAGGATCTTGTCAACAGATGTAACAAGCATGCACCCACATTTTCTGTGGACGATAACTGATCCTTTCGACATAAAAGGATACATTTTTTTTTTGTTGAAATCTAAGAAGAAATCTCGGAAAAGGTGTGAAACATTATTCGTTTAAGAATCAAAGGGAAAATCCAACCTGACGATTAGACCGAACAACGCCCTTAATGTACATTCGTTTTGCATTGCATGCGGTCATATTTTACATATTTACATATTTTTTCAAAAGGACATCAGTCCATTAATTTAAGGATTAACTTAGCATATTGTTCAACAAACAAAAGACTTGAATCAATGAAGGATTTGAAGGGATGCTTCTAACGTACCTGCCACTGTTGGAAGGCTGTGACATGTGCTATTTGTTTTTGATTTCCTTGAATGAATAACAATCCTTTTCACAAAATAACATCCTTGATGGTGTCCTTTTTTTGTGTGTTGTATTGACGGAAAAGATTTGCAATTGTTTATTTAAATTTTTATGGTTTTCTGGTGATTGTTGAGAATTTCTTTTGAAAATTTTTGTGGGTTTTTACGTCTCCACAGGTGATTGTAATGGGTTTTTGAACATCATTAGCTGGTCATTTCGGATAAGCCGAAAGTGAGTTGTCAAATCGTTTTGTCTTTTGTCTGGTTTTCAACTTGTTTGATGTTTTTGCGGTTTAAGGTTTGTAAGAGTCTTATAAGAAAAGATATAAATATTAAAAAAAAAACAATCATCAACCGGTTTTTTGAAATATATTCTGCAAGTTCATGAAAAAACTTTTGTCGTGAGAAATATCTCATTAAAATTGGAGAAGCCATTCCCGAGGAATTCAGAAATGTAGGTATCGGTAATAAAAGTTTTTGAATAGCAGGATTTCCTAATTAGTATACATACCTTTAAATAAGAGACAAACAAATCTTCTTCTTCTTTTATAAGATTCCGTTTCCCCGCAAACTTAATTTAAAAGGGATGGACTTTCTTCTAAGAACAAATATTACTTTACCTTGAAAACAACATTGAATGGAAGAAATGAAATAAGTACTTAGGTTAGGTTGAAGTGGCTTAGGTCATAAGTTGGTCCATTGAGATACCACATGTGCCCACTTCTGAAAAACTCTTTCCTTATTTATCATTCTTAATACATCTTAAAATGATTTAAGGGTCCTTATGTTGCGTGCAAGACTGCTAATTTCTATCAATTTATACCAAACCACTGTTGTAGAAATCTACCAAATAAAGCCTTCATATTTGGGATAGATGAGGACAAACACAAAGATAGTGAGGAATAATATACCATCGGGTCAAAGAGAATTTGAACCTTGTGACTTACAATTTTCAGGAATGGACGGGACCTACAAGTTTCTGACGAATCCGAACGGCTAAGTTGAAAAGCACTTTTCATGACATGACATATGTAAAGTTAGGTTGAAGTGGCTCCCAAAGTTCAAGCTGAATCAATTAGAACATAGATGGTACATTATGATACCACATGAATCTCCTAATGAAGCGAGAGAGTCAGCAAATGCAAGATCACTTCCTTCCTCGAAGAAAAACTCTCTAAGATGGAGCCTTCATCTGCGTCCTTGCCTAGAAGACAGTCTCCAGCTATGACTCCAATTACGGAGCTAATGTGCAATCTACTTAAGCCTATCACACATAAAGAGAGTTTCAGATCAAGCATTGACCAGATCGGTTTTATCATCGGACTTACAAGACCTAATGACTTACAACTTTCAACTCTTCCTGTGTGCTGGTTATCAAGAATGTACGCGGGATCTACAATTTTCTGCCTATTCCAAACGGTTAATGTGTTACACTTTTCATGACAAGAGACACTCTTAGTGAGGATTTGTCACTTCCTCGCAAGAGGCTAAGGCTATATCCTTGAAAACCATTTCTTATTTTCATTTATAATTGGCATTAGATCAAACCATAGCCTTCCGCATGGCTTTCCAAAACAATAACCATTATGTCAAAGGGTACTAAAACATTTAATCTCTGAGCAAGATTTTTTTCATTCATTTTTTCATTCATTTTATTCATTTTATACATTTTACATTATAATCATTACATACATATGTAGTTTAAAATTTATTATGAATTTTAAAGCATTGGCTAAGCCGTCAGTTCGAGTGGCAATTATTATTTGAAATAATATATAAACGAAAAAAAAAAAATTAAATATATTCAGTTATTAACAAATTTCTGTATTTATAAATAGATTTTAAAAAGCAGCATAACGCTTTCCAGTTTGTTCCGTAAATCTTTCTTTTCCTTGAAATGCAAATCTTTGATGTTTAAAAATTGGACAAATACTAATGAGGTGGAAAATGTCTTCCTTGGCATGCATGTTACACAGCGTGCAAAATCGATTAAAACTGCCGTTGTAGGGGGTTCCATTTAGGTAGAGAAGCTCACATCTTGATTTGAATAATAATGATATTTCTTTAAAGCTTAGGCAATCTTTAAAATAGTTGTTGCCGAAAAGGTTATAATTTAGCTGTGAGTAGAGAATTCTGCTTTCGGATTCTCGTGCTTCGATGATAAGGGTGTTTCGATTATTATCTTCGTTTATTTGAATAAGGGTGTAAAGTTGTTCCTTTAGCAAAGCTAAGTTACTAAAGTTCCATTGCAAATCCTTATTGTTAAAACAAGCAATATTCTGCCATTTCATCATCCACCAGTCCTGGTTTCTTTCTTCATAAAGAAGCATTTTTTTCGTTAGTCAAGTATCTGGATGCGAAGCGATTTTTAATATATAGTCTGCTTGTAGCTTGAGAGTAGAGGTCAAAATTTTGGCTAGACCAGTTTCTAAATACACTGCATAGTTTGGAGTATTTCTCGGTAGATTAAAAAGTTTTTTCAAAAAGTTTCTTTGAAGTTTTTCAACCTCTTCGAACTCATCCGTTCCCCATACTTGAGCCGCGTAGCAAAGTGTTGATTTCACAACACTATCAAATATTTTGTATTTGGTTGAAAGAGCGACACTTTCGTTTCTAAATATTTTTCGCCATGTAATATTTACCAAACTTTGCGATGTTTTTGATTTTTCTTGAAAATGCTTCGTAAAATCCAGGGTCGAATTTATTTTCAGTCCCAGGTATCTGTATTCTTTAGCAACCTCAATTCTGCTGCCATTTAAGAACCAATTATACATTGTTCCTCCTCGGCAAGTATGGGCGAAGACCATAATTTTTGATTTTTCAATATTTATGGTAAGGCCCCAGGTTTCACAATAATTCGAAAGCCTATTGATCATAAGCTGCAAGCTTTCGGGAGACTCTGATAATAACACTAAGTCATCTGCATATAAAAGGACATTAACATTGGTATCAGCAATTCGGATTCCACCGGGTATACAAGTAACTATGTCGTTCACAAATAACGAAAATAATAAGGCACTCAGCAGACAGCCTTGTTTAACTCCAGAGTCAGTATCAAACCATTGTGAGATAGCAGTTCCATCCCACACTGCTGCTTTTGTATCTGAATACATATCCTTCAAAACGTTGATGAATTTGGATGAAAGCCCCAGTTGTGACAGCTTATACATCAATGCATTGCGATTCACCAGATCAAAAGCCGCCTTGAAATCTACAAAAAAAGAATAGACCTTCTTTTTCCTGGCTTGGAATGCTCTTATTATTGAGGTTAGGCAAAATATTTGGTCAACTGTTGAGTAATTTCTCCTAAACCCAGCTTGGAATTCCGTTAGAATGTTGTTCTCCTCTACCCATCTTTCAAGTCTGTTCACAAGAACACCACAGAATAGTTTGGCAATTGTGTTTATAAAAGATATTCCACGATAGTTTTGAGGATTATTAAGGTCACCTTTCTTATGGAAGGGAAATATAACAGATTTCTTAAATGAAGTTGGAACAATAGCTGTTGCTAAAATGTTATTAAAGAGTTTCTTTAACTGGTTGCTTAAAGCAGGGCTACCATTTTTGAAAAACTCATACGGTATACCATCTTCTCCAGGTGCTTTTTCATTTTTGGCCTTGTCAACTACAGCTTGGATTTCATTACTGCTTATTTCTGGATCCAATATTTCATCTAATATTAACGGTTCCGCATATGCAAAAGTCAGGGTAGATTTGTTGAATAGTAACTGCTTGAAGTGTAAAGACAGATCCTCTGCGGAGATAGCTGTGCCTATTACGAAATTGGATCCGTTTATTTTCTTCGCGATTTTCCAAAATTCTTTGGGGCTTTTAGTGAGGCCTAAAGTGCGAGCTTGGTTGGTATAAAATTCGATTTTTTTCAGGGAGCATAGCTTCTTATACTTAGCGTTTGATTCCAAATACAATAGTTTCAGTTCATCACAGTAGCATTTACGCAGTGCACTTAACAAAGAGAACGACTTTTTCCGTTCTTCAAAGCATTCATAATCAAACCAATCTTGTTTAAACTTTGTTGAGGTATTTGGAGATCGAATACGTGAGAAGCTCCTTATACAAGATGTTATTTGGATTGAAAGTATTTCAGTAGAATTTTGCGTTGGTATTTCTGATAGGAGCTTGTCTAATTTATTTTGGTAGGCACCCAGCAAGTCTACATTTTTCCATTTGAGTTTTGGAAGAAGGTAAAGCTGTTTTTGTTGTGTTGTTGTTTCATTGGTCCACTTTACCAATAAGGGCATATGATCAGAATAAGTTTTGCACTGAACCTCAAACGATGATACTAACTCTATCCAGCTGCCATTTGCTGCACAATAATCAATTACAGATTTGCCCTGTCCTCCAACAAAAGTGTAGTGTCCTTCATAATCTCCATTCGTGGAACCATTTAAAATAACGCAGTCGTACAGTTGTAGCATTTCTAGAAGATTTGAGCAAGACTTCTCGAGGTCGCCGCGCCGTTTAAACTTACATATACCTTGTCTTGGGCATTTAAATTCTTTAAATTAATTCGCGTATCTCGTAAAATAATCGAAGTCTCCCTTGGCTCAGCCAAAGGTGACCATTCGCTCGATGTGGCCGAGCCAATGTTGTCGAGGTGGTCTCCAACCATATCTTGTTATATCTCATACGGTTCGCAGTTGTATCTTTTCCCGCTTTGGCCCTCGTTCAACGAAGAATTTTTCTTTCGATAGAGCTCAGTTTAATCTCTGTCTTGATGCTTATAGACCATTACTCGACCCCGAAAAGCAGAACTGGTAGTATAAGAGGTTTTTTATAGCGTGCATTTCGTATTACGAGTGGCATGATTTGAACTCATTTGCTTGGCCAAACCGAGCTAGTTGAACACCTTTGCTACTTTCAAGTTGTTGGTATTAAAATTTGTAATGACGTTTTGTCTCTCAGTCGGTCAAAAGGTCCTTGTTTATTGATTGTTTGTAATTAGCCTTGTCCTCATTCACTTCACGACCGATCATTTCAATTGTCTAGAATCCCGAGTTCAGTCCTTCCCATAAGAGTGCTTTTGAAGATGGCTGCTATCATATGTCAATTTGAAATTTGTAAAAAATGCTGAGTTTGTGACCATTTGGTGGAGCAGTTTAACTATTTTTCGAACACTTAATCTGATATGCAGACCCAGGGAAGACATAGCCAGGTTCGTAGCTACCTGTAGCGGACACTGACCAATAGGAGAGCATGCAGCTACTCGTAAGCTAGGAATTCCTCACAACAGTATAGCATAGCTTTGGGGACCCACGGGAATAGGAGATATTCCTCCATTTTCTCGCAAATGTTCTGCTCTGGACAAATTTAGAGCACAATCATTAAGAAGGGCATTTTTTGACGACATTGACGAACTCTCGGAAATAAAGGTCACAAACCTGATCTCTTTTCTCAACGCAACGAAATGGCTCTAGGCCAAACTTCTGTTACTTCCGTGCCGTGCCCTCATCAGTTTGAGCTTAACTTTGGACGTATCGTCAAATAAAGGGGGTCTTTATTTTATCGCACTACTCGAATTTGGAGTACTTTGGCTTACTCGAATTCATTGTGAAATCAAAGCTTTATAATCGTAGATCACAAAAATCAAGCTTAAATGACGAACGTTATCATATCTAATATGGCAAAAAGGTGGAAAACTGATATTAAGTTTACAAATTTTGCAAAAGCATTTGACAGAATAAATCATCATGTTTCAATTCATATATTAATTTCTCTAGGTAGGTATTCACTCTTCTTTACTTAAGTCGTAAGAATCATATTTGACGGGTAGATTGCAAAGAGTAAAAATTGATAAATCGTTCGAGAAAACACGGGTCCCACAAGGAAGTCATTTAGGTCCATTACTTTTTTTTTAATTTGTCAATGACATAACATCTATTTCGACTGATTCGGCTTGCCTTATTTATCGCAAGATAAAGGTAAGCGGATTGTTTTCTTCTCTTGAAAGATCTAGCTAGCGGGACTTGATTATTGGTCCCAACGAAATCTCGTTCCCCTTAACATTTCTACATAATGTCTTGTATGTTTCAGGAAGTAAAATTCAATCATAATTAATTATAATATTAACGACACTGATCTTGAACGATTAGAAATTAAGAACGATCTTGTTATTCCTACCTCATTACGATTATATCATTAATAAAGTTAATCAATTGTTCGGTTTCATAGAAATAAATACTGGAGAATGTTCAGATCCTTTTCAGTGATGTTAATCAGAGTGACTATAAGTTCCCATATTAATTGTCCCTAGTTGCTGTCATTGGTTAGTGTGGGAAATGCACCTTTAAGGACTAAAAGTTGTCGTTTTAAAATTTATGAATAGTTTAATCGTAGCAATTATGGTAGAAATGAGCCTATCTCCCGTTGCTTCAAAGGCAAATTTAATTTGTAATAGAGTTGATTTTTATTTGAATTGTTCGAGAGAAATCTTTAAATCTCTTGTATTACAAAATATTTAAGCAATCATTCCATTATTATTATAATTAACATAACTGAATTGCTAGTTTATAAAAAAAAATCTTACAACTTGTATATTAAGTTTTTAGATAGTTGCAAAGAAAAATGTTGATTTATAAATTTACATGTATTAATTATTGTTTTATCAAACAAATTGTTATATTTAAGATTGTAAGAATTAAATAGTTTTAATATTTTATTTAAAGTTTTCATAATTGGTACGATAGTTTGAATGAGTATATACTCTCCGGTATATTCCTCAAATTTCTGTGAAAAATATTAAAGTTAATACGAGAAAAAAGGTGCAAGGAGTCTATGTTACCGTTGATTAATTTTACAATAAAATCAAAACATAAAAAGGAATGTCTGTTCTCGATACTGGGTATATCAATATGTCAATGTCTGTTGTTATAAGGTGGATGATCATAAGGATTATCCAAACCTAGTCCTCTGTGTGGAAACCTAATGAATCGTTTTTGCACTTGTTCTTGTCTATTTGTATGACATTCGTCATGAGGTGACCAAACCTGACAAGCGATTTCTAGAATGGGTCGAACAAAAGATATAAAGAGCTGTTCTGTCACGAAAGGTTCAGAAAATTGTTTCGACTTTCTTTTTATCCAACAAAGAATTGAATAAGCTTTATTTTAATTGGAATGAATTGAATGAATTTGAGTTTGCGATCAAATTTGACACCAAGAATAGATATAACGGTTTCACGAGATATTGATATACAAGGTTGTTACATCGTCGGCGTAAATGAGGCACTAAGAGTATTTTAACACAGAAGGTAACTGGCTTATAAATAAAATAAAAAGGAAAGGGCCTAAATGACTATCCTGTGGGATTCCTGAATTGATTTTATACTTATTTGATTTGCAACCGTTAAATAACAAGATTGAAGCCATCTTACAAAGTATTCGCTAAATCCTTATTTTTTTAATTTAAAAAGCAGAACTCATTGTGACAGCTTGTCAAAGGCTTTACTGAAATCAGTAAATACACAATCTACTTGCTTATTGTTTTTAAATGAATCAATACTGGGGCCAAATTACCGCATCAGTTTTCGAGTAATACGTGACCGAATTATGTGAGTTTGGCATTACCGCTTACGGCATCGAGCAATCGATTACCCTAATTTAAAATTTTCATTCGATCACGGATGGAACTCACTCACTCGGTCACTGAAGCGTTGATTTGGTTGTTTGATTGTTTTCAGGCAATTCTATTAAAAAAGTAACAGTAGAGCGACCTTTTATAAAACCACGCCAATTAAAAAACCATAGATAACACTTCACAAATAATAGCCTCAAAAATTTTAGGAATCACAGATAATTTGACAATATACCTGTAGTTTTTCACTTCTTTCTTCTTCTTTTTTATGTAGAGGTATTATGAAAGAACTTTTCCAAACAGATGGGAATGAACATGAAGACATTGAAAAATTAAAAAGAATAGACAAAGGCAATGACAAGTGACCTACAAAGTTTTTCAAAATAGTAGAGTGTATACCATCAGGACCTATTATACAGCTGTCTTCAAGGATAGATATCAACTTTACAATGTTGTTAATATCAATGTTAAAGTTTATATCAGTCAAGTAAGTAAAAGATTTCAAATGGTCAAATTTTTTAGCCATTTCTCTAGATTTACCACAGATTGAGGAATCGCAATTTAAAGGTATCACAGTTTGAAGTATCACAGATGAAGGCACTTTGAAAAAAGTCAGAGAAAATTTGTGTTTTAACTCTTGGGTCATGACTTGAAATGTCATTTAACTTGAGAACAGACGGGTAAGGACAAGATTTTCTCTTGCTCTTAATAAAATTCCAAAAACACTTTGGATTCGTTTTCAGACCTCTTTGCACCTTCTGAATGTAATTAAGATACTTTAAACTAGATATTCTATTTCGTTATTCAATTCAAAATATAGATAATTATGTTTATATAATTGTTCAATGCATCTATATACGCACCAGCACTTAAAATATGTATTAATCATAGTCCAAGAGATGGTATTCTAATTGACGAAATAAACTTAAACTAAAAACTGAAACTATTCCTCTCCGCTCCATCTAAAACCAGAATATTTCCTCACCAAGAACGTGCTAGAAACATTTATTCCTGAACAAGTTCTAGACTTAGCCGATCGAATTGAACATTTAGAAGTAGCTTCTAGATGCTATGCAAATTCCCAAAATGATATTTGCAAGCATCAATTCCAAGGGCTCCACGCACGACACATCTTCTTCGAACATTGCACTGTGCATGCTTAGTGACATGTGATGTGATTCAATTTGAAATTCTTGAAAATCGTGTCGGTTTTCAAAAATGTTCCATTTTCTATAAATAGACTTACCACTTTTAAGCTTTTTTGTGATCTTTCTCAATACACGATTAGCAGTAATTTATCTTGTTTTACATAACTTTCGAAGTTGTGCCTGTAAAAAGCTGTCTAGCTATATCTATTTAGATCGGATTTCCGACTTGAATTTTAATACGAATTGAAATGCAGCTCAATAGCAACATTCTTGGTCTACCCTACGAACTTTGGAGTAGCTGTGCTCTCAAAACAATTCATAAGACATTCAAATTTAATCATTGACGTACACGTTGAATTGCACGGTTTTGATAATGCCTAAGCGGCTTTTGTTCACATTGATTACGACAAACAATATACAGTTCGTCCAAATGAAATCCGAATAATTTAACACAGTTCTGATGGATGGCCGACGAAGGTGAGAACTGGCAATGGCGGAGGGAGTTGCGTATATAGATTGCAAAAGCTGTGTTTGTCCTGTTATTCTAATTAGTTGGTAACTCAGGGCATCGTTCTACCGCGACATGTTCAATTGGTTCATGGAACTCATAAAACGAGAAAATATACAGAAATTTCATTAAAATAGATTATGGAAGTGGGTGGGTACTTTTCCGCTGATTTGTTGCTGAATTAAGGAATTTTAAAACTATTGAAACGTGATGGATAAAGTTGGACATGTGGATCTATATTGGAAACCAGAGCAGCCTTTTCATTTTTTTAAAAATTCTAGGAAAAATTAAATACACTACTGGATCGCACGTACTTGCTCTAAATGTAAAAGTACTTTGGAATTTATAGATTGTACTAAAATTTTTGTCAAAATCGTTAGAGTCGTTAAAGAGAAAGTGGAAAATTAAAAAAGCAGTTTTATATGACAGCTACCGTTAATACATTTTTCTCAAATTGGTTTTTGACCAAAATGTAGTCCATGTCCTTTAAGGAACACCGAATTTTTTTTGACTAACATCGTTAGAGCCGTTTTCAAGATAAACAAAATTTTGTTTAACGGCTGTATGGTAGGTGACATTATTTTTGGAGGTAAGCAAATAATTTCAATTTATCCCCTAGGGAATTACCGAAGAACCTTAAGTACCGAGTTTGAAGACAATAGCTTCACTGGCTAAGGCTGAAGGGAGAGGTTCTACATACATACCTATACAGACATAATGAAACATGTGTTTTATGTAATAAATTTTCCTTAAAATTTTTATAAAAAAATTTTATATGCGAATTGTTAGTATTTATTGATACACATTCTTGCATGTAATTTCAATATATGATCGTGTACCGGTTTTTAAGATATTGAATTTAAAAAAAAAAATTAGAATTTTTTCAAAAATCCAAAAACTATTTTTTCGAAAATTTTTACAGACCATATTTTTCAAATTCAAAGAAGCTCTTGTTGAAATCATTACAGTTATCATGTATCATTTTTTCCTAAAATTTTGTTTGACCAATCTCTAGTTCGATTTTTGCAGAACTTATCCTATATATTACCTATGTATATCCGCAAGTAAAAATAGAAACGAAGATATTATATTATTTATATTATTTAACTTATTTGAAAATCAGCTAAGTAGAAGACTTAGTACTATTCAATTGAACTTAGTCCACAAAATTTGGTGTTTAGTCCCGGGGGTATAACTTGGACGAATGAGTTGGCCTAATTAATACACAGTTTGTGTTAAGTCAAGTTCATGAATTTTTTCACAGTTATTTAATGTGAACTGTCAGAACAAGATTAAAATTACTAAGCTTTAAGCTGAAAATCATTTATTTAAATTCAGAGCAGATAATTTGTATAATTACTCATATCTATTCGCCATAATTCTTAAAGTTTTCTAAAGCTTTCTCACCTAAGTACTAAACTGTCACATTTGTCATTTGTATTTGATCTAAAAGTTTTCCATGATGCTGGCTTGCCATGAGTGGAACAGAGCACTCAAAAGAGAGTTGGAATTGTTTGAAAAAGCGAAGCAAGCCAGTAAGGTACTGCTGTACAAGATTAAAAATATTCTTCAAAACATTTTAAACATTTGTTAAAAATATAACTATTTACAATAATTGTCAAAATTCAATTCCAAATCGTCTTATTTCCCATACAAATTCACATTTCTAAACACATGTGCCACCTTTCAAATAAATTTGCACGAAATTTTGTAGGAAATCACGTTCAATGTTTACGAACACACCCAAGTAAAATGCATTTTTTGTGTTCAAGAACCTATCCCAAGGGGTGTCACTTATTCGAAAATTTTCATATACCTTGAGTTGTTTTTACATCAGCTGTTTTTTAGCAAGGGACAAGGGACTTTAACAACGTTGAGCTACCCAGATGGCTTTGAATATATATCTGAACGCGGCCATTCAAATTGGAATCCATTGTTGAACATGTCTTGAGTATGGTTAAAAGAACAAGCAGAAAAATAACATCGTAAAAACGATAGTTATAAACATCATAATCAAAATCAAAATAAAATGAGCTGTCGAACGAAATTTAAGCTGAAAACATTTTTTTGTAATTTTAATATGAGTGGAAAACACTCTATACTTTAAAAAAAAAAAGTGTCCTTCCCTCGTTAGGAATTAACCCCACTTTGATAGAGATTCTCAAGTAGAGTTAACAAGAGATAGGCAGCGCTTCGGCAAAATTAGTAGTGCGGCAATACAAATTTTCCAAAAGCAATACAAATACTGCGATTGCGGTACGTACTTTGGCAGCCATATTGGAAACAAATATGATGGGGATCAAAAAGTGTACCTTTTTCTTATTTTTATCATTCATTTGAACATTTTAAAAGAATAATTGTGTACAATATTAAAAAAAAAGAATTGATTTTTTTTCTCCTAATATGTTAATGCGACTAAAACTTAGCTCTATGGCTGTGTTCATTGAGTAGTTGTGCGTATTTAAAGAACACTTCGTAAGGCAAATTATGCCTTATCACTTTTACGTCCCCTTATGAAAGTGAGGGGTGGTCTCCAAACCAGGACGAAGCTTCTGCTATACAAGCAACTCATTCGCCCAATATTAACATATTGTTTCCCTATTTGGTTTACAATAAGCCCCACCTCTATGAAAAAATTGCAATTATTCGAGCGAAAAGCTCTCCGCCATTGCACCTCCCTTCACCGAAAACCCAACTCTTACCGCTATTATAGCAATGAAAAGCTGTACGAAGCTTCAGGAATTGTCCCGATTGACAAATATATCTACAATCTGAGCACTAAGATGCTGAGAAAAATCCCAACCCATCCCAGTCCTCTTATTAATTTAATTACAGGTAACTCAGCCACAGACGACCGATATCTCCAGGTGCTCTCCATGGTCCATGATGGACCATGCATTTGGAATAGCTGGAGAAGACAGCTTCGCAAACTTCTATGATGTTGCACGGACGCAGCACAACAGAGGTTGAAGCCACCAAAAGACCAGACAGCAATCAACAATGACCCATATCCACCCCTTCATCACCACACGAGCCAACGACCGTTAGCACTGCTCAAGCTGACGTAAATATCATAAATAATAATAAGAAAAAAATTTATACCTAAGACACAAATGTTATTCAAATGTAAAAAGAAAACATAACCAACCTAACGAAGCAGAGCCCCTTTTGTGCTCGCAGATTTATAAGATAGACTTAAGAAATTAATTATTGTAAATATCATATGAACATATTTTGAGTGTAATTAAAAATAAACTATTGTATATATATATATATGCGTATTTAAAGATTTGATTTTGTTTTTGCATTGGGTAACATAAAATCAAACTTTTTACGTTCTTTCTTTATTTTATTTTTAATGTTATAGAAAAATTAAATATTTTTTGGATCTAAAACAAGAAGACTTCCCTTTTATTAATCATTAATTGTTTTATTTATTTTCTATGGAACTAACAACTTACATATATGTAGCTCAAAGTTATTGACATTTAACTAAATTTTGTCTATTGGCTTATACTTTGGTTAAAAAAAAAAACAATGTTTTCCTGTTCTGTCAAAAGATCAATTTTTACTTCCTATGGGCAAACTTATATTTTTTGAAATCCTAACTAGAATAATATAAATAAATTCAATCAACAAACAATCAATGGAAGACGACATAGAATTCAGTTAATAAATCCTGTTTTTATTGATGCAACTACAATTATTGTCGATGAGGTCTCTACTACAAGATTCATAAACCACGGCGACAGACAAGATGATTTTTTTTTTACAAACAGCTGAGTGTTATGAAGGCTTAATGTAATAGATTCTTCCTTTGTGGTACTTTATTTGACAGAAGCTCATTATAACTATGATGGGTAGGCAAATGTTTTATAAATGGGTGATTCTACAAACAATGGAATAAAACGACACAAATTTCGGCACGACATTTTTGGAAGCCAAAAGTCGTAAGAATTGTTCTAGTTGATCCTTAGAACGGACAGTAAAAAAATTAAAAATGACGATTTTAAGGACATTTTTTGAAAAAAGATGTTCAGGGGACTGAGTTTTTTTTTTAAGGGGACTGAATAAATCTTTAGTTTTTTTGTATTTTCTCTTGAGTACACACTGAAATATAGAAATTAAATTTAATTAGCCTTCATAAACATACAAATTCATGGTTAATACATAATAACTTAGCATTTTATTAAAAGAAAATAATATATTATAACAATTTTTTTTTTACTTAGAATCAATTTTAAATAAATTATATTCTTTTTAAAAATTTTAAAAATATTTCGCAATGAAGTTCGAAGTTCAACATAACTTAAAAATTCTTAGGTTTCTGAATAAAATATCATTTATTTATTTATCAGCCAGGGGAGGTTTTTCATGGTTTTTGCGCAAGAAAAATATTAAGTTTTACTTAAAAAAATCAAAAAAATATATTATATAATATTACAGTTTTATCAAACTTATACTATACTGCGTAAAAACTCACCAGAGGACTGATAAACTAAAGGGACAATCCACGACTTCATGCACAAATGTCTTTTTCACAATACTAAGAAACAGTACAGTTGCACCACGATTTTATTGTAAGGAGATTTAGTACTTCAAATTGCCAGTGCTGGAAATCCGATCGACATCCTAGTTATTGATATTTTCGACTGTTTCAATATTCCAGGGGACTGATATGAAATACGGGGGACAAAGTTTAATTAAGTTTTTTTTGTAATAAAATCAATTACTAAAAAATATTTATCTATTTCGTAGCAAAGATGTATTATTTGGCGTAAGTTCGGTGGGATTCATTTTAGTATGAGACCTGAAATAAGAGAACAGTAATAATTTTTCTTTGCGAAAACGCACTGGGGACACGTCAGGGGACTGAGAATCGGACACTTTGAAGAATTTTTTGAGTATTATAAAATAAGATCACCCTAATAATATTGTTAGGCCAGGTAGATATATAAGTCCTGATGCATTGCATAACTATTCACCAGTTGGGCAAATTCTAATAAATAAGGCTGTTAGTGTTTTGCACGAACTGTCATTGTTTTAGGTATGTTTATAGAATTTGTTAAATTTATTAAAATAATAGCCTTATCACGGTACTATTTAGAAAATGTTTAAACTTAATTAATTAACTATAAAGTTAGCAAATTGGTAAGTAGTAAACCGTAACACTAGGCTGATTAAGATTTAAGTCCACTCATTCTATTCTATGGTATCTGAGGCTTTCAAGAAGATTAAGTATTAATTCTATTGGAAATCGAGATTTGTTATTAACAGGTAAAATTATATTAGTTATCATACTTTTCTTCAGTAGTAATTCAGTACACTATGTACAAAAATATAACTAAAAGTGAATGAATGTTACTATACGCTTCTTTGTCACTATTCGTTTTGTGGATGTGTCATAATAATGTTATTATTTTCGAAAAAATTGTGCTGGAGCTTTAGCCGACATGATGAATTTAATGAAGAATTAGCTTATTGGTTTCTTAAAAAAAATGATTTTATTATAAACATGTTTTAGAAACAAATGTTAATAGGCTAGTTAAAGTTTTTTTTTTTATTGTGCAATTTTAAAATAAATTCTCAATATAATTTTTCACAATATTTTTTTTTACTTGCGACTTATGTATATAGGTGCTATAAGGCAAGTTATGCATTCTTAAAAAAATGGAACTCGAGATTTCGATGAAAGTTGGCATTACGAAAAAAGTGGGTCTCGAAATTCTGTCTGTCTGTCTGTTTGACTACAGTCTAAGTGGCTCGGCTGCTTTTAATGAGTCTTGGTAGATATCGTTATTCCCCCCCCCCTCCATACGCTTTTTTCCTTTTTTTAAGACCAAAAATAACGGTACCTGCCATACGATTTTTTCTCAAAAACTGTCACACAGATTTTTTTAAGTTTTAAATAACCAAAGACATCCTAAAGATTTGTAGATCTTATCAAGTCTATCCATTCCTTGTTGGATGTTCAATTTTAAGTTACAAAAACAAATACAATCTCCAAAAAAAAACTATGTAAACAACTTAGAATTGTTCTAGAAAACTTTGGCACAAGGACTGCCATAGCCTTACCTAATAGTTGGTTTCGCTTAATTAATTTATCATCTTATTTTTCTTCATTACCGGACTACCTTTAATCAAATAAGTAAGTAAGTAATCCTTTTATTTATCTTATGAAATAGCTAAGTTTATATGAAAACAAAAAAAAATAATTATAAGTTATGGCTCTACCGACAGCTCAGTTGGCAATTAATATATTTTAACAATTTACAATTTGGTATTAGAAGCTAACAATTTTGCTTTAACCAAATTTAGTTATCAATAACGTTCTATATCTATAGGCACTTTTTATGAATAAATGATCGTTTTTCCAATTCAGGACATTTAGAAAACCTACTGTTTTCTGAACCGTCAAAGAATTTGTTGCTAAAAATTTACTGAGCACACTCCAATCAACTGAAAGCAGTCTCCTTTTGATTTATAAGGTTACACAGAGTGCAAAACTGATCAAAACATCCATTCTTATGTGCTCCATTAAGCCCAAATACTTCGCATTTAGTTTTAAAAATTAGGGAGATATGGGCATATCCCAAAAACTTTTAATATTCAAGGTAATTCGATAAAAATCTTACTTGCATTATTTATATTGCCTTCAAATAAAATAATCCCTCTTTTGTTTAATTATTGAATGTAGATGCCTTCATGCATTAACTATATAAAAACAACATTAATTTCATTCTAAGTAGCAAAAAAACGAAAAATCTTTAAATTTAGCGTGTAATTTGTATAAAACTTTATATTCTTAATTTTTTTTCTTCAACTCCGTGACATTTCTGAATCATTCTCTTAATTCGGAAGTTAAATTTTATTATTAAAAAGCTACATCTCCAAGGAATTCGATGTGCAATTTGCAGGAAAAAAAATTAAATTACTTTTTTTAACTTTTTCAATATTGTTGAAATTAACAAATTTAAATGCATGCCGTCTTAATAAATCTAAAAATGGTAATGAATATTTATAGTCATCAAAACGAACATTTGAGCTGAATCCTATTCTTGTGCTATGAATACTTTTGATACAAGAGCATTTGAAAAATTGACTTTTCAAACGTAATTCGTATTTAAAAGGCAGTTTTACGTAGCACATGTATACTATTGTTTTCATAGAATTAATTATAGTTGTAATTATTTTCTCAAAACCCATAACTAATAAAAAAAAATAGTCGTGTTAATTATAAATTCATATCTGAACTGTTATAGGCTTAACTATCTTAAAAACCCGAAGAAATTATTAAATATCTACAAACAAAATGATTTTTACGCTACGAACGATGCAGCACCTGACCTTGTGCAATGTAATTAATTTATACTTTTATTTTAAGATTTTGTTCGAAACAATTTATGAAATTATCATTATAGTAAATTAAAAAATAAATACATACAAATACACATTAAAATTAATATTTATTGCATTTTTTTTTTTGGATTTTTGGTTCAACGGGCTGTGCCATCGATTATAAAAATGAGTAACGCGGGTATTTTATTAGTTTTTAAACTCTCTTTAAATAGAATAACTAAAGGAAAATAGTGTGCCTACAAATAAAAAAAAAATTTTTTTTCGCTAAAATAAAAAGTTTTTGGGATATGCCCATATGTTTGTAAAACTATGCAGGTCGGAAACAAAGTTCTCAGCTTCTAAATGAAAATTGAGTTTTGCATACAAAAATCTGCTCTCCGACTGCTGGGCTTACCTTACAAAGCAACTCTCTTTGAGTTTCCTCAAACTTTTGTGTTGTACGATACAACCGATCTTTTAATGTACCTACCTACTATTTCGATCACTTGGATTTGTGTTCATATCATCTTCATAGACTTCACCAAGATTTCGCCTTTTCTCCATCCACCAATCCTTATTTCCTATTTCTAAATAAAAAGCATTGTTTGTTGTTTTAATCGACAGGTTGAATAATTTTTGGATGAAATTTCTCTGCAGTTTTTCCATTTCCTCAAATTCTTCGGTTCCCCATACTTGTGCAGCGTTCCAATTGACAAAGCATTTGTCCAAGTAGAGTTAATATGTTTCTGACGGGTAATAGTTTTCCCTTCGATGTGGGTCTTGAAATCCAGAATTCAAATCAGCTTGACTCCCGGTCCCGATTAGGTATACTCTCTCATGACATCAGGACGGTAACGTTGCAGAAACCAATGATCCAATAATATTCTTCTGCTGAGTTTCCCCAATTATTTCTTATGAAAACCATTATTTTCGATTTATCGTTTGTGATTAGTCCCCACTTTTCACAGAATGAAACAAGACGATTTATCATCAACTGTAGATTTTTCGGATGTTCAGACAAAACCACAAAATGATCGGCGTACAATAGAACATTAATAATGCTTTCTGTAATTCTGATTCCATCAGGCAGTTCGGTCACAACATCGTTAATAAAAAGAGCGAATAACAATACACTAAGAGGGCATCCCTGTTTCACACCACTCACTATCCGTTTCAAACCCCTCTGAGAAATTTGCTCTAGTTAGGTATAAGTAGTTACTTAACCAAATTTTGTTATTTTTTTAAATATTTCAAAAAAAAAGATGACGAGAAAGTAGATTTGTAGGTTATCGACTTTACTCACTATCTAAGACATAAGTGAAAAATTCAATAGTTCCAAATCAGTCTATCCCAATATTAAACAAATTGCACAAATTCTACTTAAAAATACCTTCCAAATCTTAATAAATTTAATATTCCTATTGAATAGTACAAGAAGTATTAAAATAAGTAGATACCTACGTAAACTAAAAAAAAATACTAAAACATGTTTTTGTACTTAATATATAGCTCAAGGTTCAAAGAGTAAAACTCGCTTGCTAACATCTCTGTTTCCTTCCGCCTTGAGATATTTCAATCATAATTCTATCATAAATTAGCAGGAAATAAAAGTGTGTTTTCGCATTTGTATCAAAATTTTTCCTTCCAACATTCCTATGTTATCTCAAAAGAACCTATCATACCTTTGAATTGAAATGAATATGATAGCTCCTATATACAGGAAAAGAAGAAATCCTATTTGCAAGGATCCCATATAGAAAAGTATATAAGAGGATTCGTTTCTATTACCACCATTATTATTATCATCGGCCAACATTCAGCACATACCCTTGAACCAATAAGCGGTGTCGACGAAGTCCAGCCTCGCTATACCTGGGGCACTTGAACGCTGAACGATACCTGCATATTAAAATGTTAACCTATTATCACGGATATAGGTTAACAAAAGAAACTCCAAAGATACCCACCCTCTTCTTCGGCTCTACCTCAGACAGAGCAGGGCTTCTGTATGTCTATTTTTATAGTTCCAACAGCCAGCTAAGTAGGTATAGAGCAGCTGTTGTTGTGGTATTACAAAATAGGGATCCTCTCAAAAATACCTTCACATACACTTTTCTTCTATTGGCACAAAGAACAAGAACAACGTGTTAAAATTTTTTTCTTTCTTTCTTTCTCTCTTATCAAAGATACATATTTTTTTATATTCCAGGTGAAAATTGAGATACATACACCAATACTGTCACACCGGGAGCGAATCGATCAAAGAGATCTCATACATAAGAGAGTCTCACACCTGCTCTATAATGCGGGTGTATGCGAATGTACTCTTAAGCGCAGCCGATCATATGTTCAACCAATACATGGAAATCCAGATTTTGTTATTGTTGTTTCTCTTCTCTTCGAATTGAATCTTCACCTACACACGAAGCAACTGCTTTAGGATTTATAAGCTCCCGACTTAACGAAGATCAATTCATAAGATCGACAACGTTCGACAGATCAACATCTAAGTTTACTCGCTAGAGCAGTTTTATCTTTCGGCATAGTTTTCAATAATTTAATTAAAAGTATCTTGGTCTAAAAAAGATAGAAAAATCTTCATCTATTTGGATAAATTCAGTGATCGTGATAAAAGAAAAAGATAACTCGCAAAATCTTAAGAATTTCATCATCAGACATTGAGTGTGACAGTGAATATTTTGGTTAAGTGAATTTACCAAGAGACATTTTTAACAAAAAAAAAAAAACTGAAGAACAGTGTTTGGTTTCTAAAATCCTCACAAAATCAAGAATCGAACAAAGCAATCAAAATGGCTTTCAATCTTGATCCGACTGGCCAGTACTAACGGCTTTCACCAACAAAACACTCCACTGATTTTTCCAGACAAGCAGTATTATAACCTAAGGTTTCAACAAGACTAATCCTTAAGACGACATCAGTATAAGATCACAGATCACCGGTTCACTCTCCTAGAACTTTGTATTTTTGTAACGTTTTTGAAATATTATTGTAAACTCTAATTAAAATGGCTCTTTCTTTGGATCCCACTGGTCAATACTAAATTGTAATTTGAGCTTAAACTTGAAATAACTCTATCTGACTATCATTTTTCTGTAAATTCTTTGACGAAAAAATATTTAAAATGGCTAAAGTTTTGGATCCCACTGGAACTTATTAAATTCAGTTTTCTTGCTTTTCCTCCAAAACCCATCCGATTTCAGCCATAAAAATAGAATAACTATTAAAATTATTTCTAAAGATTACACAAGAACTATAACAAAATGAATATCCTCGATCCTACCGGCACTTACCGTCGTCCTAACAGCACCAGGACAACAACAAATAACAACACAAAAAGAACAAACACAAATTCACATCTTGATCCCACAGGACAATATTGAATTTCTGAGCAATTCCTCTTCTTTTTTTAAAAAAATAATGTAAGATATTTGAGGAAAATCAACATATTTTTTTGTTTTTTATTTTCGTGTGAAAAACAATGAACTGGACTTTTTCGAGAACATACTGGCAGTGTGTTCGTGGCCGAGAGGAGACTTCAAGCTGTCGCCATCGAAGAAAGCTGAAGCGATACAATTTCTTAGATATTGTTTTTTAAATATAATAAATATATTCTTTTTTTTTAATATTCTTATAGAGAAAATAATTAAGATATAGTTTCAATGCTACAAAAAAATATTCATGCTTATAAATTATATTTTCTATTTTTATAAAAGAAATTTAATTTATTCAAGAATTTTGTTTAATTTGTAAAATTGTTCATAAACACGAATTTTCATTTATTTTCATTAGTTATTTAAATTTTGATTTAATTTTCAAATTTTTTGACTTTAAAGAAAAAAAAAACACCATCAACAAAAAGCTGCCTTATAAAATGTTAAAGAAAAGAAAAAAACTATATTAAGAATAAAAACAAAAGTATTAAGTTAAGTGTCATATTAGAAAGTCACCTATTGAAATTTTTTAACATTTATATTATTTTTTATATAAATCAATATGCTATTGAATTACATAGATATTATTGATACATATAAATGCGCGCAACTATATGTATTATGAACTATTATTTTTTATCTTAATGTTTTTTTTTATATACATACATATAAATTATGAAGATATTATATTCAATTTATTTATAGAAAATCATGCAGATTAAAGAATGAATTTTATTTAAAAACATATTTTTGTGGTTTTGATTTTTATTGTGAATTTTGGATCTGGGTGACTTTGTTCTTCTCTTTCCATTCAATCGTATTCTTTGTTGAGGTGGTTAAAATTGATAATGGAAAAGCAGAATGGTTTGGTAAGAATTCTTGGCATTTAAAAAAAATGGATTGGCTTAGGAGAATCTAGCTTCAACCCTCGAAGTTTTTAATTAATGATTCAGAAGAAGAGTTGCTTGTGGGAATCTGTCACAAATAACATAATTAAATGCTCCTTCGCAAATCGAGGCTTTAAGTCCAAGAAAAATCGAAAAGTGGATAAGTTTCACCTTTTTACTTACGATATACAGTGGGGAGCAAGATGAGTACATGTTTTAAGAAAATGAAACAAAAGGATAGAATTTTATGTTTTTTTATAAACAATTGAAACAAATTATTTTTATTATGAAAGTTGAGTATATAATTGACAACTTAGGAAAAAAAACAAGCATTGTTTAAAAAATAACAATTAGTAAAATGTTTATTAATGGAAACCCCCATGTATACTCAAATTAGCACGTTTCAGAATTTTTTTTTGAATCGCTCTTTTTAGTATTTAGTCCACAGCCCTTTATTTTGTATGACACTTCTTACTCTCTCTCTCCTGCACATAGCCTCGACTAAATTTTCGATCTGAGCATGTGAAATATGTTGCCACTGCTCCTGAACTTGCTCCCATAAGTCATTCAAGTTTCTTGAAGGATTATCGTAAGATGCCAAGCGTCTTTTGAGAATTGCCTACAAGTCTCGATCTGGTTTAAATCTGGACTATGTGCTGACCACTTCATGGTTGGAAATAACTCCATTTCAAGCCAGCTCTGGACAATTCATGCAGTGTGCTTGGGATCACAGTCTTGTTTAAAATTGATCTCCTCAGTGGAATAAGCGCATTCGTCTCCAAATTCTGGAAAGTTATTATGCAGAATAGAAAGATATTGTTCCTTCCTCATTATTCCTTCGATTTTAATCAGCGGACCGACGTTCCACGACGTAAAGCATCTCCACGCCATCAAGTTGCCACCTTCATGCTTCATGGTTTCTTTCACCTGTTCCTTTTGAAGAGTTCCATTCTGCCGATGCCAAAAAGACTCTTTACCATCTAATGGAAATCAATATATTTTAGTCTAGTTCACCAGTTTTCGATCTTCAACACTCCAGTTTTGTTGTTTTTTTTTTTTGCAGAATTTAAGACGTGCTTTAACATTTTTGGTAGACAGTGCTGTTTTTTTCTGTTTAGCAGCTGCTAATTAACCTTTATTTTGTAGGGTTCTCCTAGCTGTCCATTCACTCACGTTTGTATTAATTAATTTCGAAGCTTATTTCGGCATCTTGCAGTCTTTTATATGCATTGATCGCTCCATTAACCATGTGTAACCACCAGTAAGCATTTTCTGTATGCCTGGGCGATTGCTGATGCAAAGCACATTTAACTTTTTTTTATCAAAAGGACACTGCGTTGGCAGATTTTTATTCTCTCAGCACTTTTTATTGAAGATAGTCTTTCTTCAAGTTGAGAAACTATGCCTTCCGCTTCAAGTACAATTTTTTCATTTTTATTTATCTTTTCTGTAAAACAGTGAATATTTATTTTTTAAGCACTAATTAAATGGCGTAGAACTTTGAAAACAGTACAATTCCCTGCCACAATAAATTATTTTTAAAGAAACGCAAAATAAACAAAGTAATTTAACAAAATAAGAGATAACGGCGAAACGTGAAAATTTGAGTACATGGGGGTTTCCATTAATAAACATTTTATTAACTGTTATTTTTGAAGCAATGTTTGTTTTTTTTTTCCTAAGTTGTAAATTATATACTTTACTTTCATAGTAAAAATAATTTGTTTCAATTGTTTATAAAAAAACATAAAATTCTATTCTTTTGTTTCATTTTCTTAAAACATGTACTCATTTTTGCTCCCCACTGTAGGTATTATAATAGGGAAAGTTATGGACTCCTTAAAAATAAAAAGCATGACTGGGTCGCACGAACTTACTCTTATGTAATAGACTAAGAACTTTAAAAATTAATGTTATTAGAGAAAATAGTTCATAAGCGTAAAATTCATTTTTTAAACTCATTTAGTAGTGAGAGACAAAAAAAAAAGAATTTCATGTGTTTCAGGCAAATATTAGTTTATACAAAAACCAAAATTATAATTCGTTGTAGCGGTTTCTTAAAAAATCAAGCTTTTATATACAAAATTTTTAAAACATTTTTAAGAAAGAAATTTCGCACGTCACACGTCAACTTAAAGTTTTTATTAATGTTCGAATAAAAACAAAATTTCAAAAAAAATATATTGACCTGTTGTTGAGTTACCGAAATTTCCAAAAATAAATTGATTTTTTTTTTTTAATTCAAAAATAATTTTTTTTTTCAAGTTTTGGAATGCAATGTTTTTCAAACTTTGAAGAAGTTTATCATTAAAATTCTGTATGTAGATAATGAGAAATTCAAAAAAATGGTTCTATTGTAGCTACAGGCAGAAATATCTTAAATAATATATGTCCTTAAGTGGGGGGCTTCACGTAAACAGAAATCATTTAGTAATACGAGTATCTTAATTTAATTTTTTTTGGAATTAATTATATAGATCGTTGAAATTAATTCGAAGAAAAAAATTATAAAAAATCTTTTTTCCTGAATTTTGACAGTTACCAGTTTCTTATTACTATGTATCTACAAGATGTATAAATCTGAAAATAACGGTAGCTACACAAACGTTAAGAGATAGATTTTGAAAATCCAAAAAAATTATTTTTATTTCGATATCGTGATATCTCAAAAAAATTAAATTTTTATCTGTTTTTAATGTTTAAATGTTTTTTTTTTAATCACTTTCTAAATTGAATACTTTTAAGATCTTCAAGATTAAGTGACAGAAAATAATTCTTATCAAATTCTTGGTGCTGCTTTCTAGAAAAATACAATTCTCCAAAAACCATTTTCTTACATTTGTTGTTTTCAGAAAAAATCAAATATTTTTTTTTTAATTTTAAGAAATTAATTTAAAAATTTGAATGAGCAATATTATTCATATTTTTAAAAATTGGGCAAAATCAGTTGCCCTGTTTTTGTGAAAATCAAAATAAAAATAAATGTTTTATGAGGGGTACTATTAATGATAAACGGCACTCCCGATTTTCGTTTAACTTTTTCCCCCACACGTTTTTCTTTTATTTTTAAGTCCAAGAATAACGGTACCTGCCATAACATGTTTTTTTTTTCGAAATTTTATAATTAGTTTTTTTTAAAAACTGTTCCACAGATTTTCTTAAAAAAATCGAATAATTAGATTTAGTTAGAGAGTAATGCATGAAAAAAAAATTTCTGAAAAAAAGGAACCATAAATGCAATCTACCTTAAAATTACGGTACTAACCATACAAATATTAAAAAATAGTTTTCGAAAATCGTATTTTTCTCGAAAACGGCACATAGAATTTTGATAATTTTTTTCCCTTGGATTAATTTGTACGATCTGTAATTTAATAAAAAAAATTGAAACTAATTTTTCAAATTTTGATTTTCTCATTATCTGCATAACGGATTTTAATGAAATTTCTTAAAGTCTTAAGAGTTTTTTGAATTTTTGTAAAAAAAATAATTTTTGTTGAAAAATTCGATATCTCAAACACTCGTCAATATTTTTTTGAAAATTAAATTTTTATTCGTACAATAAAACTTAACCAACATTTTTTTCAAACGTTTTTTCTTACTAATGTTTTAAAAAAAATTTAATATAAAACCTTATTTTTTTAAGAAACCCCTACAACAACTTATAATTTTTGTTTTTGAATGAACTAATAGCTATTTGCTTGAATCACATGGCAACCTGTTTCTAGTAAAGGAATTGTTTTAGTCATTTAAAAAATGAATTTTATGCTTCTAAACAGTTTTTACTAACATTCATTTTTGAAATTCTTAGTCTTTTACATAAGCGCAAGCTCATGCGACCCAGTCAAACTTATGAACTCCTTAGAGGATTCGATACATTCCATAAATTTTTTGATATGGATAACAATAAAGTCGAAAATCAAAAAAATGGTTCATTAATTGATATTGTTGGACGTCTTAATTAAAAATGAAGCTATTTTTTTTCGAAATTCTAAAAGCCGTTTTTGAGAAAAATAATGTTTTCAAAATTGTTTTTCTTTCTTTTTTTAAGAAACACCCATACACTTCAATTTTGGAATAAAAGCAAAACTTTTGATTCTTTATTTTTAAGTTAATGTTAGAAAAAAAGTTTCAGTGCTAAATTTCGAAAAAATCAATTTCAATTAATATTTTAGTTATTTGTTCCAAAATTTAATTTATAATACCTTGCACAGTTTTCATTGTAATGTTTTTTTTATGGGGAATACCATCAACCCATATATCGGAACTTTTTCGCAACCATAACTCATATTTTCCTAAAAGAAATTTGTTAATAAAGAAGAAATCTGGGCATTGTTTTCTTAGATTTCGAAAAAAAAATGGAAGGTACCGGTTGAGGCAGCAGAAATACCTATCTAATTGTGACACCTACCTTTTGGGGTGTCTTCTTTATCATCAAAAATTAAAGCTTGACCAAAGGTTTACCTTTTCGATTTTTTCTTATATAAATTAAGTTTTTATTTTTTTTTAATAAAAATCCATTTAAGTCAAGTACCTACCTTCAAATTTAAGGAAATATTTGTATTGATTTTTTTAAACAAATTATGATATGATGTAATTATTTGTTTTTGTATATTCTATGCCCTTAAATTTTTAATTTAAAGTTATAAGTCAAACTATTTTTGAGAAAATATTTCTGTCTGGGTATTTAGATGTTTTTAATCTGTATATGTAACCAAACAAATTTGGTACAGTATAACTTGTTTTTTAATTTATATCCGTTTGTAGAATCGGATTCCGCATTTAATCCAAATCTCTTACCTTCACGCAATTTCTTCATGTTTGGAAACAAGAAAAGTCACAGGGGACTCAATCACGACCTAACTCATGCAATTTGCCATTGCACCCGTGGACTTGTGCCCCGTTTAATTTCGCAGTGTGAAACAGAATGTTTTTCTTCGTCAATGGCAGCACTTTCTGCTTCAAATGGGCTTGGAGTCGAACGCTCTTGGAGAAGCTCTGCGTCATAGCGCCGTCTTACTCTTTTCAAAAAAAATGTCGCCCTGACCTTGTTTGCTGACAAACCCACCTTGGCTTGTTATGAAAGATATCAAACGCGATTTTTAGCCAAACTTCAATCCTTAAACTCCATGGATTTATTTAGTCCGAGCAGTCGAAATTATTAATTAAATTAATTTAAACTAACCGAACACGAAATCTGTGTGTGCCGCAACAAGGAACACGAGAAATAAATTATAAACTGTCAAACTATGGGTGCGTTTAAGAACTTCCACATCTGACAACACATAGAATAGTAATAGAAAGAATTTTATTATTCGAATCCAATTAATGAAATGAATAATAAAAAAAAGTAATAAAATTATAAGTTTAAGTACTTGTACTTAAAGTGAGCGCCAGGAGTTCTTTTACAAAATATGAATTAGTGAATTCAAAAATTATATTCTTCCATTTTGAAAAAGAGAGCGAAAATTAAAACTGTCAAAAGAACCAAGAAAATAAAACACAAAATTTCTAGTCCCAGAGGGAGCTTAAATTATTTTCATTTGGGATATCTTTGAGCCGAAACTCAGAAATTAAAACCCGATTTTTCAAGATACATATGTATTATGTACGAGTATATAACAAATTTAAAGCGGCAAAAAGGTGAAAATCAGAGCCAAAAGCTAAGAAAGAAAATACCGTAAAATATCGTGTCCCACAATTAACTGGGATACAATTAGAAATTAATGAGTAATTTAAATAAGATCTTTTGGAATTGACACAAAAAAAAATTATAGAAAAACACTCTACTTACCTTCTTCGCTATATCCGACTTTTTACTTGCGACTTATAGGTACTATAAGGCAAGTTATGCATTTGTAAAATAAATCGAACTCGAGATTTTGATCAAAGTTGGCATAACGATGATAGCGAAGACAAAAAAAGTGGGTCTGGCAATTCTGTCTGTCTGTCTGTCTGTCTGTTCTATTACAGGTCAATGGCTCGGCCGATTTTCTTCAAACTTGGTAGATATAGATATGGGTTTTGATTTTTTACCCCCGGATGTTTTTTGATTTCATTTTTTATGACCAAAACTAACGGTACCTGCCATACGACTTTTTTCCGAAATTTTATAAATAGTTTTTTTTTTCTCAAAAACTGTCCCTACGATTTTCTTAAAAAAATTCCAAAAATTTAATTTAGTTAAACTTACGTAATGGTCAAAAAAATTTTTCAAAAAAATTAATAGTTTTGGTACCCCCCTTGGGACTATTTTTTTTTGTTTTTGATTTTCTCAAAAACGGTACCACCGATTTTGATCATTTTTTTTATGCTAAAGCTTCGCAGCAGTCTAAATATTACTGTGTATTCAAATTTTCCAAAACAAATTTTTTGGATTTTTAAAAAAACTTTCAAAATTTTTTTGAAAACTCAATATTTCGAAAACCCCATGCTCGATTTTTTCAAAACTTGATGAATAAAAGTTTGGAAAAATAATCTACAATATATGAGCAAAATAAATTCATTTTACCTAAAAATAACGGTACCCTCCATACAAAACGATTCCGAGAATTTTGCTTAAATTTTTTCTCTTTATATTATTTTTTAATATCTGTAATTTAATAAAAGAAAAAATTGAAAACAAGATATTATCTACTGACTGTACCTACCATAGAACGATTTTTTTAAAATTTTGAATTTTTCATTATTAGCACAACGGATTTTAATGAAATTTCGAAGAGGGAAGCTTCTAAAAAGTTTAAAAAACATTGCATTTCAAAACTTTAAGAAAAATATTTTTTTGAATTTTGAAAAAAAAAAATCAATTTTTTGTTTTTTGAAAATTCAATGTCTCGAAAACGGCTCAATACTTTTTTTGTAAATTTAATTTTTATTCATACAATAATAAAAACTTCAAATTGGCGTACCAACATTTTTTCTTAAAAATGTTTTAAAATTTTCTTATCATCATCATCGGCTCGACAACCGGGTTCCGGTCCTGGCCTCTTTCAACAAGTCTCTCCACCTATCCCGGTCTCTAGCCGACGCCATCCAGTTGCGCACCCCAAGGCTTCGGGCGTCCTGGTCTACGCCATCTCTCCAGCGCAAGCATGGTCTACCACGCTGTCGTCTACCATAGAATGTACCACAAAGAACTTTCCGAGCAGGTTCCTCTTCGCTCATGCGAGCTAGGTGCCCTGCCCACCGGAGTCTACCGAGCTTAATTTTTGTCACGATATCTGCTTCTAGGTAGATTGCGTACAATTCATGATTGTACCGTCTCCGGAATCGTCCTTCCTCACATATGGGGCCAACAATTCTCCTTAAGACTTTTCTCTCGAACGCAGCTAAGAGGTCGGAGTGCCTTTTGCTAAGCACCCAAGTCTCGGATCCATATGTGAGTACTGGCAGGACCATGGTCCTGTACAGCAGCAGTTTTGAAGTTATGGTGAGATTTCTGGATTTGAAGAGCTTTGACAGACTATAGTAGGCTCTGTTGGATTTGAGAAGCCGCCCGCGTATTTCTTCTTCTATGTTGTTATCGGCTGCTACTATTGACCCAAGGTATTTAAAGGATTGCACCACTTCAAATTCGTGCTCCGCTACCTTGATTGTTTGACCAACTGTTCCTCTCGCATTCGACGCCACCATGTACTTTGTTTTACCTTCACTAATGTGCAGCCCCAGATTTTGTGCCGCCTGCTCGATCTGGATGAAGGAATCGTGTACAGCTTGTTCGGTTCTTCCGATGATGTCAATGTCGTCTGCGTAAGCCAGTAACTGGCTGGACCTGTTGACGATGGTCCCTCTTGTTGCCGTGCCAGAGTCACGGATTGCTTTCTCCAACGCCAGGTTGAAGAGGAGGCAGGCCAAACCGTCCCCTTGTCGGAGTCCATTAAAGATGTTGATTGGTCTGGATAGCAATCCGGCTATTTTTACTTGGCTTGTTACGTTGGTCATGGTCAACCTACATAGTCGTGTCAATTTATTTGGGATGCCGAATTCTCTCATGGCTTTGTAAAGTTCTACCCTGGCTATGCTATCATAGGCGGCCTTAAAGTCTATAAACAGATGGTATGTTGGGATGTTAAATTCTAGACATTTTTCCATCGCCTGCCTAAGGGTAAAGATCTGAACAGTTGTTGATTTGCCTGGAATGAAACCACACTGATATTGCCCGATGACGGTTTTAGCGTATGGGGTTATCCGGTCTTGTAGGATAGAGGAGAGTATCTTATAGGCGGTACTCAACAACGTGATACCTCTATAATTGCTGCACGTTGTGACATCTCCCTTCTTATGTATGGGGCATATTAAACCTTTTCGCCAGTCTTCTGGCATTTCTTCCTGCTCCCATACCTGTACTATAATATCATGAATTGCTTGACGTAAGGCTGGCCCGCCGTGATGGAATAATTCGGCTGGTATGCCATCGACTCCCGGGGCTTTGTTCTGTTTAAGCCGGCCTATAGCCTTCTCAACCTCTTCTATGCTTGGTGGCGGCAACATAGGGTATTCTTCTTGAAGTAGTGGAGCCTCCACTTCTGCAGTGAGCTGACCATTTAGCAATTCATTAAAGTACACTTCCCATCGCTCCAGTATGCTTTCAGGATCGGTGATCAGATTTCCCTCTCCGTCCTTGCAGTATGTGCAGCGTGGTGTGTACTGCGTCATGTTTCGGACGGATTGGTAGAACTTCCGCGCCTGGTGCGGACCTCGCTCTCGGCTGTTTTCTATTTCACAGATTAGGTTCTTCTCCCAGGCTGATTTCTTTTGTCTGTGAAGCCGTTTTTCTGTTCTTCTGAGCTCTTTATATTCCTCTTCGCGTGCCCGCGTTCTATGAGATTGTTGCATTGCTCGGTACGCAACATTCTTACGTTCAGTCGCTAGCTTGCATTCATCATCAAACCAGTCGTTCCGATTTTTACGACTGCTGCCTAAGATGGAGTTGGCAGTACTAATGACAGTATTTTTAAGACGTGTCCACTTCTCATTTACGCCCAGCATACTGGCTCCAGGACTTACTCTCCCTAAATTAGGTGTTTCTAGGGCGAGTCCTAACGCATTACCAAAGGTGTTACTGGTGTTTTCATTGCGCAGGGCAGCCGTGTTGATTCGAACCTGATCGGCGGATGCAATGCGTCTTCGCAAGGCAATCCGCCCTCGGAAAACCATACCAACAAGATAGTGATCCGAGTCGATATTGGCACCTCGGTACGTTCGTACCGTCATCAAGTTCGAGTAGTGGCGACGGTCTATCAACACGTGGTCTATTTGGTTACGAGTGACTCCATCAGGTGATACCCAGGTGGCTTTGTAGATATCTTTACGCGGGAACCTGGTACTCGCAACTACCATGTTTTTCGATGCTGCCAATTCTAAGACTCGAAGTCCATTGTCATTAGTGTTCTCATGCAAACTATGGGTGCCTGCGTAATGCCTGAATACCGGCTCCCGACCTATTTTTGCGTTCAAATCCCCAAGGATGATTTTAACATCATACCTTGGACAGGCATTGAGGGCCCTCTCGACTTGTTCGTAGTAAGTCTCTTTTTCTTCGTCTGAGGACTCCTCCGTAGGTCCGTGAACGTTAATGAGGCTGATGTTCGTAAATTTGCCTCGCACGCGAAGGGTGCATAGCCTTTCGCTTATAGCGTTAAAGCCGATGATAGTAGACTTCATTTTTTCGCTGACTAGGAAGCCTACCCCGAGCACATGGTGTTTTGTATGACAGCTGTAGTATATGTCATATTCTTTCTTCTGTAAAACACCATTCCCTGTCCATCTGATTTCTTGAAGAGCTGTTATGTCAGCTTTATATTTTGACAGGGCATCGGCTAGCTGCTGAGCAGCTTATTATATAAAACCTTATTTTTTAAGAAACCACTACAAAGACTTAAAATTTTTGTTCTTGCATAAATCTATATTTGCTTGAATCACATGCCATCCTATTTTTACCTTTAACTACTAAAGAAGTTTTTTTTAGTCATTTAAAAAATGAATTTTATGTTTATGAACAGTTTCTCTAATAACATTCACTTTTGAAATTCTTAGAATTTTACATAGGAGCAAGTTCGTGCGACCCAGTCGTGCATTTTATTTCTTCTGTCGCCTCTATTATATTGTTTGGTTCAAAACCCCTTCTCCGCCTAGAATCACTTTTTTTTTTCTTCCAAACTTCGTTGGCAACTTCTCCTCGGAAAAGCAAATACTTTTTCTCAATTTATTTTTCCTTTTCAAATTTTTCGCGACCTACAAAAAAATCATCCTTTCGCTTGTTAAGTTCTCCAAAGAGCACCTTTCAGAGCTATTGTCTACCTAGGCAATTCTAGTTTCTCAGAAATTCATACGACCAGACAATCGTTTTCGAGATCTTCAGTCACGGGATCACGGCTTTTTGGAAAGCTACGTACTCTCTTCAAGTCATTGTCCACCGTCTTTTATCAAGCTGTGGATTTTATCGACCAATTCTGGTGAAGTGACTTGAACTGTGCTGATAGAACGTTTGGGTCGTAAGCGAAGTGTTCCGAATGATTTTCAAGAGTCCCCACAATATTTTTCAAACTTTTGTTCAATTTCCGTGGTAACTTATCTCATAGAAAAGTATTTAATGAATATTCGAAGTTGATTTTTTTTCCATTTTAACGAAAATGCTCGTAGGCTGCCAAAACAAAACTGTTTGAGAGCTATGTCTGAAAAAGTGGGTGAAGATGCTTTTTGATAAACGAAATGATGGTTTTGAGATGCCGATGCCATTTGATTTAATTTACAAGGACTTATTGACCTACCCTTAAAATCTGAAATATTAAATAGAGTGTCGATCAATTTTCAAACACTCAACTCTATTTATTTGCGATAGGGGTACCTATGTTATGTAGGTAGATACAATAAGAAATTCAAATAACTTTTTTTTTAATCGATGTATTTCATTTATTTTTTTTTTATTGGTTAGAAAATTAAATTTTATTTTAAATAGTTAGTTGTTTTTAAAGATTATTGACCGCAAATGACCTCCACGCTGTCCCACGCATATGCGGCACCTGGTCAAAAAATTATTCATTGCGGCCTGAAGAGTTGAAGTTGGGATCGCCTCAATTATTGTCGTTATGGACTGCTTTAGTTCAGTTAAATTCCTGGGCTTCGTTTTATACACCTCTTGCTTGACATAACCCCATAAAAAGAAGTCTGGTGCAGTCAGGTCAGGTGACCTTGGGGGCCAGCGAAGAGTTGAGTTCCTAGAAATTAATTTGTTTGCGAATTTTTTGTTTAGCTCCGCCATAACTGGTCTGGCTATATGTGCAGTTGCTCCATCTTGCTGAAACCAAACGCTGTTCAATGGTATACGTCTTCGGCGTAGTTCTGGGTAAAAAAACTCCTTCAACATCTTTAAATAACGGTCCCCATTGACAGTAACGGTTACACCGTTTTCTTCAAAGAAGTACGGCCCGACAATACACCTTGATGAAACTGCGCACCACACAATGACTCGTTCTGGGTGCAGTTCCGTCTCATGGAGCATTTCTGGATTAGACTCATTCCATATACGGCAATTTTGCTTGTTTACATTGCCGTTAAGATCAAAATGGGCCTCATCAGACATGAACAAACAATTGATCAATGTGTTGTCTTCTTCGGCCATTGATATCATTTTTTGGCAAAATTCCAGGCGAACAGGCAAATCCTGAGGGTTTAACTTGCTAGTAATTTGGACTTTGTACGGAAACAAGTTTAAATCGTCATGAAGTATCCGTTGTAATGACCATCTACTAATTCCAATTTGCCCCGATAAGTTTCGGGTCGAAACGCTCGGATTGGCCTGTATTGCAGATGCTACTGCTGCGATTGTATCCTGAACCCGAACATTGGCATCTCGATGGTACGGCCTTCGTGCGATGCTTCCAGATTCGGCAAACATGTTTACAAACCTCATAATGGTCCATCTACTCGGGGGATTACCGCCAAACTCCCGCCTAAATTCCCTTTGGACGGAAATGACGGACTGCAAAGCATGGTACCGTTGCACTATCCAAATTCTTTTCTCCGTATCCCAAGCATCCATTTTTATAAATCTAAATAGTAACCTACAAAATAAAAAAAAAAATAAGCCGATTACTCACACAGAAAAAAAGTTATTACGTTTTATTTTTGTACCACAATTGGTGCGCCACCCTGTACTATAGGGAAAGTCTACTTATCAATATCTTACAACTAACTTACTGGCTCTATGGAGGCGCTTTAAAATAAACTATAAGGATAAGGGCCATGTAGCAAACCAACTCCACCATGCGAACAAGACGGCTGCTGTCTGTAAGCCAACCGCATTGAACAGCATTGATGAGTCTGTCGAAATACAAATACTGATCCAACCAGATACCAAAGTACTATACTACACTTTTACTCTCCATCAGTGATCAAGCTTTCAACGATTTTTTCTCGCATCCCTTGAGGCTCCCGCTCCATGCAACGGAGTCCTAACCGCAACACTTTCATTCATCTCAATATCGCTGAATCTTGTCTAAGTCAAACTGCAAGAGAATTCTGATGACTTTGATTTTGGAGTTGTTCTGTATGTTATCAGATCGTCGATATAGTCAATTGCAGAAGTTAGATGTTAGATTATCTAACTTCTAACAGATCACTTGTGTCAATGTTGAATAGAATCTTAGAAAATAGACCCCTCCCTGCTAAAAAGAATTTTTGATACTGAAAATTGCTGAAGAAGTTAAAAAATACAATTGTTGGTGCAATATCTCGAAGAGAACCAGCACCTAGTGACTTACATATCTCAACCATTCTTGTATACGTTTAACCAGGAATGGTGGGGACCTACAATTTTCTGCCGATTCCGAATGGGTAATGAGAAGCACTTTTTACTAGAGATACTCTTAGAGGATTTGTCAATTCCTCGTAAGAGGTGGTACACCCCAGAAATACATTTTGCAGTGGCTGAGAATCGAAGCCAAGACCTTCTGCATGACAGTCCAACGCACTGACCATTATGTCAAGGGATACTATGGTAGAAGTTACATTGCCATTTTCGACAACAAGCCTTATACCATTGAGCATGTTAGAAAGCCGAAAACTTTCTTCAATGGGTTCTTAAGCAGCGAAGTACAACGTTGGATATACCATCGACCCCTGCTGACTTCTTTTTCTTTAATGAGTCGAAGATAAGTGGAGCGTCACCTTCAAAACTAACAGGTCCGTTTCGCTTGGCGATAAAATGATCTTCACTCAATTAAACCGCGGTTCTCCGATCGCCATTGCGTCATTTCATTTCGAAGGTAGAAGTATTGCAGCAGAGATCTGTTTCGTTCTCTAAAGCTTAAGATACGGTAGATCGTTTTCATCATTTCTCCTAAAGATCTTATTAACTTGTGAAAACATACTCGGGTGGTTAGAATTAACGGCCCGAATTCTGTTATCACAAAACAAAAATGAACAACTAACAGTTCTCCTTGATCAATTGGTTGTTGATTTCGATTGATGACTTCAGTGTCCTTATTTCCAGATCCTGTGTATTAGTGGATTATATCGGTACAAGCGTTTAAGTCTTGTCAGAAATAGAGCATGGTAAGATGCGCTATCTAACTGTAATTATAAGAACGCAGGGGCACATACACTTCCAAGCTCATTCGGAAGTTGTGTTATGGCGAAAAATCCGCAGTGGTCAATGTTGCACTCGTTTGCAATAATTCTCTAAAATCCTGATTTTGTATGGATGTATCGAACTTCTAACTCAAAAAGAATATAAGCGCAAGTAAGTTCGACCCAGTATACTATTATTACTAGTCTAGGTTAGCCTTCGTTATAAAATTAAATAGAATGCAATTTATAGCCGTAATACTTCATTACCAAATCATTTCCCATATCATTTGTATTTGTATCTATATTTTTTTGCCAAGTGGTTTTCACAATTAAAAATCAGTTTAGTTTATAATATTTATTTCATCACCAGCAGTAGGTATATAAGCTTTTCATTTAACGAGCTTTTCATATCGATTCTCAAAGCCACAATATTTTGACATTGAGACAATACCTAGCTCATGATCTTCTACCAACTTGTACAAAACCGCACTCGGACATCAACATGAAACATTCAATGAATCTATAAACGATTGTTTTCATGATCCATTAGGGACACCACCACCGACAATCGACGACTCTGCCACTGAAATCCAATGCTATATTTCCCACCTCGGACGCAACTTGGTATAGGTACGATATTTCTGTCCACCACGACTGATATCATCTATTCTCTTGCATTCTCATCAAAAATGTTACTCTTCTGCCTGCCATTGCCACCGCATTGCATTGCCGTCGGTCGTCATCGTCGTCGTTGTAGATGTCGTTGTTGTCGTCGTCAGCGTCAGCGTCACCAACCGGGTGACAAATGACTTAAGTGACAACCTCACACCACAAAGCGCACAACAAAAGCCTTCCACAAATCCGAACAGCCACAGCGCACTGCACACCACATAAAAACGTATCACCTTTTGAGCTGTTTTCAGCTTTCAGCTGTAAGGCAGGGCGCGTAACAGCTCAGATTCAGAACCCAACTCGCCAAAGTCTCGCCAGACGATGCATGCTGACGGAAATTTGTCGTCATCACCATGAACGCCATTCTCTAGCAATTCTGCACTCCAATCAGCTAAATCGTACACAAGTTGTCTTAACGAGTTGCCCTCCCTTTGGGACCCCTGCAGCCCCCTACTTACACACATGAACCTCTCAAGAAGGTCTCCTCTGTCATTTTTCCCTGGACTGGTTATAATCATAGATGAAGCAGCAACAACAACATTTAGTTCCCACCAGGGTTCGGACTTTACTTCGATCGAAGTAGATCTACTTCGATTTTGAGAAAAAAATTCAATCTACTTCCCTACTTCTCTTTTTTAGGATCTACTTCTCTTTGAAAAAATTCTTAACCAACATATTTAAAGACAGCGCTGGTCACTCTGTATTGCATAAAAAACAAGTTTAGGAAACGTGTAAACGTAAATACCGTGGAAAATGTAATGTTTTCGAGATCACTTAAAGAAAAACGTAAAGATAGTTAAGAGACACCTTTTGAATTAATAAAATTCATACAAACAAGTTCGTTGATGAAAAATTTAGTTAATTTTTTTTTTACAAGTCAGAAGTCTGAATTTACTGTTATATTTTATGTTTATATAATTTGTTTTTCTTAAGAAGTCTATATTTATTGTTGTGTATATTTAATTTCTATTGATTTCTATTTATTTTTTAATGAAAAATAATCAAATAATACTAAATAAACTTTTGTTAAGGATTTTGTTTCGAAAAAATTGTTTTTTTTTTTAATTTCCTTAAACTACTTCGAAAATTTTGAATCTACTTCAGTTTTTTTCCGTATTTACTTCGAAAATTTAAAACCTAAGTCCGAACCCTGGTTCCCACAATATAAAATCCAATGCATGCGGAAGTAAAAGTTCAATGCTCGTTTCTGCTCCACAAGTGATTAGGTCAATAATAGCACAAAATGGCAATGGCAACATCAACAACTTAGCAGTAGATACTGTTCACAGATGCACTTGGCTGCAGTAGTGTGCGAGCTTACTGGTTGGTATTGGTTCAGTCTCAGAATCACTCGTGCTAGATGTTGCACAGCTGGTGGAGTAGAGTCTGGTCTGGTCTCCGATCTCCGGTCTCCGGTCTTCGGTCTCCAGTCTCTGGTCTGGCAAGGCATCTCTCTTCTCGTTGTTTGTGGGCATGCGACGGCGAACGGCCGGCGACTAGGTAGAACGATTAGGAATGAATCGTATTCAAGAGATTTGAATAATGTATCTGTATCCCCATTGAGAGCCGGCATCGGCAGCACGGCAGTGAGGAGCTCTAGGCGACGACAACGACGACGACGACGACGTCGAGGATAAGGACGCAATTATAGCAAAGGTTTGTCTGTGTTTGCTCATAGCTCGAGGTGCCATAAGGTGGAGTGCTAGAACACCATCAGACGCCAGGGCTGCAGCGGGGACAAATTTTTCAATTGCATGTCACATTTTTGTCACTAATTTGCGCAATCGGTGAGAAAGTTCACAAATCGTAATTCGGATTGTAAATCGCGTACTTAAATCCGCAGGCGAATGCACAAAGGCGAAGTCGGTGTAAGAATCTCTTCGGGTGCAATGAGCTCGACTTTAGTTCTGGAAGGTGCGGTAAAATAATTGTAATTACTATAGTTCTACTAACTCTATGCAATTATGTCCCTTTAAGTCGCTTAAGACCAAATGCTTGACACGTCTCCGCAATATCGCAAATTTTAAAAGGTATTGTGGTACGATTCCAACTGACCCGAAGAAATACCTAATCCATGAAATCCAGAAAACTCATGTTGGGAATATTCGACGTGTTGGATTCGGTGTGACCCACGAAAAAACTATATGGGCTCGGGACAAAAAATTGGGCCAAAGTATATAAATTCGAAAAATAAAAACATAAAAAAGGCAACAGCTCGTAGAGAACCTGAAACTAGTGACTTACAACTCCCAAGCATTCCTGTGAGCCTGTTGTAGAAGGATCTTGGAGGATTTTCCACTTCTTCGCAAGAGGTAGTATCACTGAATATTTTGTTTATTTTTAGATGGCAGCAACTGGGAATACAGCCCACGGGTGTTGGGAGTGGATTGGCCATCAGTTTCGAAAGGTAATACCTCACTTTGCTTTACATATAGAGCGGGCCAAATATAAGTTTCTTTTTAGAAATGCAATCAAATGAAAAAAATTAAATTTTTTCCATGAATTATGACTTTATTAGTAAGAGAAAATATTCCCATTAATGGCCGCCTCGACTCGCTTCGCACTACCATATTCAAGCACCCCAATTTTCCAAAACCTTGTTGATGGCTTCGGACTGAAGCTCACGGATTGCTTGAATGATATTGGCCTTAAGTGCTTGAATCGTTTCCGGATTATTGGCATAACATCGGTCCTTCACGGTTACTAACAAAAACGTCAAAAGGGGTGTCAAAGCGCAGCTCTGAGGCGGCAAATTGACATCAATAAGACAGCTGATAACACGATTTGCGCCAATGATCGATTGTGGCATAGTGCGCTATCCTACTGAACCAGAGGTCATCCAAATCCATGTCTTCAATTTCAGTGAAAAAAAAAGGCGTGGATATAACATGACTCTGTAACGCCCACCGTTGACCGAAACGTTGTTCCCAGCCTAATTTTTGAAAAAAAAGGGTCCAATGATGCCACAACTCCACAATCCGCAACAAACTGTCACTCTCTGTTGATGCATTGCCTTCTGGAGAATAACGTGTCAGATGCGGCAATTTTGTTTGTTAACGTAACCGCAAGTGCGCCTCGTAAGAAAAAATCGTTCAAAATCTTAGTCCAATTCAAGTTGCTTGAAGGCCCACACTGTGAATCGATAACGGAGCGGATGGTCATGCACCTTAAATTGCTGAGTCAATTGGACCTCGTGAGCGAATAATCCGAGCTATTTGTGCAGAATTTTTCTGAGGCTAGTGCGTGAAATGTTGAGCTGTTGGGATTGATGTCGAGTTGATGTTCGTGAATTGAGTCTCACACTCTCAGCTACATCAGCCACATTCTCGTCCGTGCGCATCGTACGAGGACGGGGAGCATGAGTGTTCTGCACTAGCATACCAGTTTCACGAACTTTTTGCACAAACTTTCGTACAACAGACGCACTGTTTGGGCTACACAGCACTCACTTTGGAAATAAGTTTTCAATATATTCCAACGTTTATCAAGCGTAAAGCGACTCATTTCGTTCCGCGGAGGTATGATACTGACTTTCTTTCAAGATTTAGAGTGGGATATAGCTAGCAGCTAGCAGTGTCAAAATAACCTATGATTTAAGAAGAAACCACTAGATGGCCTACCATTTATTTTAATGGAGTATCACGCTCAAAATTTTACCGAAGAGAACTTTAAGCGTTTTTCCAGGGCGAAAAATATAAGTCTAAATTTTTGAACTTACACGTTATTTAATCTATCAAGTTGTAGCTCGACCACACTAGGGAAAAAACTATCGAGTCAGTACTCAACAAAGGTGTTTATGTACCAAAATTTGCATGGAAATGGAGGGCATTATTATATTGAGTACAGTTGGTCTGTACTGATTTATTTCCATTTGTGCAGAAAATGTATCACATGTAGTGAATACAGACGATATACACATCTACATATGTATCTATGAAAATTTATGTTTAAATCTCTCCAACAATCCAAATAAAAAAAATGTATTCATAACCTCAGGATATTTAATGAACAGAGACATGAATTGTACAGACTCAGTACAAATAAGTCAGTCATATAAGTACTGATTACACTTTTCCTTACACAAATTTCTTTGGCCACAGTATGGTTAACAAATCCTTAGTTTTAACTCAGTTTGAACACACATATATACTTAAAACATACATACCTTTATATGTTGATTATTCAGAAACTGTACTCATCAATGCATAATCATGTACTCTTTCACAAAAGTGTACTCATTACATAGTCATGCTCTCACCGCATAAACCCAAAAACTATTCGTGTAGCTGTAAATATATTTATGATGTGACTCTATGCTATGAGTATTTATGTACATATTTTGTATTTATGTTCTGAGTAAATACGAGTACATCATTCCTGAATAGTTCCCGCGGAGCCTGCCTGGAGTACAATTTCTAAGTTGTGCTCAGAGAATTATATGCTAAAGTCGGAAAGGAAGACATCTCCGGGAGATTTGTTGAATGAATGAAGGTATATTGAGAGGGGATTTGCGCTACGACTGACCTTAAGATCTATCGTGCCCCCATCTAGATATAGATGAGTTGCTATCCCTACAGCTCATCCTCCAAGTTTATCCCTTTCATAAGTTTGATTATTTGGATTACCTTCAGAAAGGATAAATCACTCTCTTTTACCTGGTAGCGTCTCAGGTACTTTTTTTCCGATGCATTAGTGCTTTGTATCCTCCTAGTATGTGTTCCGGAGTTTCGTCATCAATATTGTAGAATACACATGTAGGCTGTTTACCAAGCCAAGAATACTCAGGTGTCTTCTTAGTTTACAGTGACCCGTGAGGAGTCACGTTATTATTTTTAGATTCTTAGATTGTTCCTACTTAAGCTGATACGATCTTAATTATAGATCCCATGAAGTACCTGAAGCTTCCCTGAGGTTTGGGAGTTCTTTCCAGTTTTTGGATCTTTTGGCCTTCTCTTGTGTTTCTATTTCGTTTTTAATCCTATTCTTTCCATTAGAGGACTCCTTGTGCCTATGCTTGCTAGGTAGTGTGCTTTCTCATTTTCCCACCCAAACTTAGACGTGATGGGGCATGAGCTTAGTGTTTTGTGTGTGGCATGGCTATTGAATGTCTAAGCATGCCTGAAGTTACCAGGATCTCTAGAGTGCACCAAATCGAGAAGCTCTCTGCATTCATCCAACTATAGACGTCAATAAGTGGCCCGAGTATCACGACATCATCAAAGAGGCAGCTCAAACCTCCGAAGGCTACCAACCCCTCAAAGAAGGAATCCGTGGAATGATGATGAATGCATTCAACTGACACCAGTGACAAGATGCAAATGCAAATATGCTTTATGGAGCAGCTAGAGAAGACGCAGAACAGAATTTCCTGAAGATGGTAAATGGGTGTCATCTAGAGCGTATAATAAAGCAAGAAAACAGCCCAATTTCAATCAATGGAAAAGAAGTTCTAATTACTTTCCTAACTTTCCCTAATAGAGTCCTTGACGGCGCAGGCGAAACTTTTTGGTCTTGAAGTAAATGAGAATAATGCCAAGTACGTATAGAATATCAACAAACAAACATATAACAGCCCACCGACTAGTACAGGGACTAGATTAGGGACGGAACCTTCGTGAAGATCCCACGAAGAATTACTCTAAGACATCGCTGCTACTTCGGTTTGCTGACAAAGAGCGTTCAAGACTCTTTACTTGTAAGAAGAATTACACGCTCTACAAAACCCTTAAAGTACAAATCCTGCCTTACAGCGCCGGGTGTTGATGATACTCGCCTCTCCTGAAAGAAAAATTATTCGATGGATATTTAGTACTGTTTGCGAGGGTGGTAGACAGAGAACAATATATATCAGCGAACTCTATCAGATGTACCAAGATATGGAAGAAGTCCAGAAAGTCAATCTGTGCGAACAACAATGCTCCAGGCATAAGAGTCTTCGAATCGCAGATCCCAGATTCGAGACGATAAGACAGATCGAACCTTAGGTTTTATGATCAAGCCATAGCGGATCCTAAAGTGCTTGACCTAGAGAAATAAAAAGAGCATACTCGAAATAACAGAGAATGGAAAACTGCCGTGCCTCAGACAGGAATCCTTCATGGATCGGGGCTAGATAAATAAGTTCCATAAAGTTCCAATAAGAGTGCAAAAATTATCTTTTGTTGAACTTTGTGGACCTTCTATGACTTAGATTCATTTTAAAAGGCGTTTGTTTAAATAAAAGGAGTAAAGGAGTAAAATTATGTTTGAGTAATTTCAGAGATAGTTTCAAGAATAGATATTATTTCTTTAAACATACTGCTAGACTTCTTCGAATGTGCCAACTTACAACATGCTCTATTTTACCTGCTATTTTAATAGTCAGTTTTCCGTTTTCCCTAAATCTCACATTGTGTTAAACATTATAAAGGTTGCTCTTATCGCTTACGAGCGCTAAAAAAGGTGTTTGCATTTTGTACCAAGTTTTCTTCAATTGATTACACTTATTAGTCCAATCAACTTAATAGTATTAAGGTCTGTATATACTCGTATATGTACATATATGAACAATTTTGAAAACTACCTGTGCAGAAAACATGTGTAATACCAAAAAAAAAGAAGATGTTTCCAAACTCGAACTGAATTTTGTTCATATCAGAGACACACACATGACGATGAGAATCAACAAGAACGATTCATAGAACTCGTTATGAAATTGAAGAATCTCCCCAAATGCCTGCTGAAATATATAATTTCAGATTCTGTCATTTTGAACTTCTCACTTAAGTCCAGTAATTTTCTCGTAAAAATGTTGACGAGAATATAACAGAGAATATTGAATTCAGAAAAGTACCCGTTTCTGTACAGTATCTAAATAAGGAACAGATTTTTTTAAAAATAAGTAAATACTTTATTTTTAGCTTTTGCTCTCAACATCTCATGTTAAATAAATTTAACATTCCTGACGCATTATTGTCCTGATGATATGCTTCCGAATACACATTACCACAACCGTAACCGCCGCGCCGCTGCTCGTCACTTACGTCCCGCTGTCACGATCAGTCGTCAGATTTCTCGTTTGCAGTCCCAGAGCAATCACATTATCGTAACTTACTTATATGACATAATTTTATTTATTTTTATAACCATTCCAACTGACAGACGGATCGATTGTGAATCTTCTCTTTCGGTGTAAGATTCTCTTCGAAAAGAGAATAATTTCTGTTGATTTGTTAGCAGTTAATGGGTTTTTGTTATTTCAAGATTCTCTTCGACGTTTTCTCCACCAAGTTGCTTCTTCAGCTTGTTTGCAATAAAAATGTAATAATTACGAGAAACTGGGGCTTCGAGTACCTACATACAACTTACAGATATGTATACCTCTTGGTACGGGCATAGACCGATGCCTGTAAACACCGATTTATTGTAGTTAGCAAGTAGATATACGCTGGCTGGGCGTAAGTTCTTCCGCATTTTGCTGATATTACGCTGTTTACATGAATGCGCTCGAGAGGAGACTCTGTGGCGTGGAGGGTGGAGTGATTGTTTAGGTAGCTGATATTTTAGAGGCTCTGGCAGTATTTAAACATACATACTTCATATGAATCAATTAAATAGGTAGATAGGTTTAACATGAAATGTGTATTTTTTTTTTTTGACAAACATTTTTGCAATTTATTTTTAGACTGAAAAACAAGCTGTCAAACATTTTTCCAAGTTTTTATTAAGTCATTCTTGATGGCGAAATATTTATGTATGTTTATTAATGCAATTTTGTAAGTTTGTTAGAACTTTGAGCAATGACAGCAATTAATTTTGTCATATTATCATAAATGAATGTGATATTTATGGAAAACTGAAAAGTGATCGTCAAGGTGAACATAATTTTGTTTGTTTTACCTTCAACGGCCTTCAAGAAATGCTTAAGCAACAAAAACGTTCTGGCTTGGGAAATTAAAGGTTTAAACTTCAGTTGAAGCACACAGACACGATTATATCAAAAAAAAAAAAAAAAAAACAAAAACAAAAAAAAAAAACATGTAAGAAAGTCTTTTGTTCTGAAATTTTAGTTGTATTTCCCTTAAACACGTAATACCAATGTACGATGTACGAGTACAAGTTTTAAGTTTAAAGAGTGATGCACTTTTTACTTGAAATGTAGCTAGTACCTTTGGCAAGTTACGCATTTGTAAAAAAATTCGAACCTAAGATTAGTATCGGATTTGACATTATGAGGATAGAGAAGACGAAGAAAATGGGTCTCGCAATTATACCTGTGTGTCTGTCTGTTTGAAAAAAGCTCGGCGAATTTTCTCTAAGCTTGGTGGGTAGGAGTTGCCTACATAAGGACATTTTAGTATTGAACTGTCACATTCACTTTGACATCACATTGAATTATAAAGATTATCAACAAAATAAAATGACTTGTACTTGATATTGAAACTAAAGCTTTGTTGTTTTTATTTATTGAAACTAAAATATTATACCTACCTTTTAATATATTTAAAACAAATTGAATTGCAAACTGTTTAGAATTAAATAGATAAATATACTTGTTGGTGATCTCTCTCCACGCATCCTTCTTCATCCGGTGTGTTAGTGTTGCAATTTTTATTTTGCATTATTGAATTGTATCCTCAAGAACTTGTCTGAGGAGAGGAGTATTCCATCTAGGATAAAACGAACAACAATTTGATTTCCAGTATGTGCTAAAGATAATTATGTACATACCTTATCTGATGAATCAAAGTTAATTGTTCGAATTCTTTTAGATTTTGGTGGTTCCATTTTTGTTTATTAAATTCGATTTACAGACAAGATGTTTTTTTTTTTTGACGAACAGCTGAGTGTTATGAAGGCTTAATGTAATAGATTCTTACTCTTTGGTACTTTATTTGACACAAACTCATTACAACTATGCAGGACAGGCAAATGTTTTATAAATTGAATTTGCATAGTGGATGAATAAGTCCTTATGCAGTGCATAACTATTCACGCGTTCAGCGAATTCTAATAAATAAGGCTGTAAGAAGATTTTAAAATTACCGTACCGTGTAGTAGCTTATTAAAATAAAATGCACGACTGGGTCGCACGAACTTGCTCCTATGTAATCGACTGGGAATTTTAAAAACGAATGTTATTGAGAAAATTGTTCATAAGGATAAAATAAATTTTTAAATTCTTTTAGTAGTTACAGAATGCTATGCAAATATGAATTTATGCAAGAACAAAAATTATAAGTCCTTGTAGTGGTTTCTTTAAAAGAAGCTTTTATATACAAACTTTTTAAAAGCTTTTTAAGAAAAAATTTTGGTACGCTAATTTAAAGTTTTTATTATTGTTCGAATAAAAATTAAATTTACGAAAAGAAATATTGACCCATTTCGGAGATATCGAATTTTCAAAAAAAAGAAAAAAATAGATTTTTTTTTTCAAAAATTCAAAAAATATTTATTTTAAAGTTTTGAAATGCAATGTGTTTTAGACTTTTTAGAAGCTTCTCTATAAAAATTTTCATTAAGATCCGTTATGTGGATAATGAGAAATTCAAAATTCGAAAAAATGGTTCTATGCTAGGTACAAGCTGTAATATCTTAATTTCAAAATTTTTTTATTAAATTAAAGATCGTAAAAATTAATTGAAAGAAAAAACATTTTATCAAAATTCTAAGTGCCGTTTTCGAGAAAAATACGATTTTTGAAAACCATTTTTTTTAATTTTTTAGCATTTGTATGGTAGGTACCTTAATTTTTAGGTAAAATGAAAAATTTTGTTTCACATCTTGTAGATCATATTGAGAAACTTTTATTTATCAAGTTTAAAAAAAATCTAGCATGGGGTTTTCGAAATATTGAGTTTTGAAAAAAAAATTTTTTTTTGAAAATTTGATTACACAATTCTATTAATGTTTTTGGGGAGCTTTAGCAAAAAAAAAAAAATCAAAATCGGTTGAACCGTTTTTGAGAAAATCAAAAACAAAAAAATGGTTCCATGGGGGGTACCCTCAATAACCATTTTTCAGAAAAATTTTTTCAACCAATACCTAGATTTAATTAAATGAAATTTTTCTGTATCTTTATTTTTAAAATCTGTTGAACGGTTTTTGAGGAAAAAAAATGTTTATAAAATTTCGAAAAAAAATCGTATGGGGGGTACCGTTATTTTTGGTCTTAAAAAAAAAAAGAAAAAAACGTGTGGGGGGAAAAAATTAAAAATGACATGTACCAAGTTTAAAGAAAATCGGCCGAGTCATTTAGCCTGTAGTCGAACAGACAGACAGACAGACAGACAGACAGACAGACAGACAGACAGAATTGCGAGACCCACTTTTTTAGTCTTCGCTATCATCGTAATGTCAACTTTGATCAAAATCTCGAGTTCGATTTTTTTTACGAATGCATAACTTGCCTTATAGTACCTATAAGTCGCAAGTAAAAATGGGATTTTCTATTCAAAATTTGTAAAACATTTTTAAGAAAAAATTTTGGTACGCCGACTTAAAGTTTTTATTATTATTCGAATAAAAATTAAATTTTCAAAAAGAAAGTTGACATTTTTGAGATATCGAATTCTCCAAACAAAATTGATTTTTTTTTTTTCAAAACTTCAAAAAATATTTTTTGAAGTTTTGAAATGCAATGTATTTAAAACTTTTTAGAAGCTTTTGTTGAAATGAAGTCTGTTGTTGAAATGAAGTTTTGCCCGAGATGAGCACCCACCTTTGTGAAACTGGTATGCTAGTGGACAACATTCATAGTCCCTCGTCATACGATGTGCACAGACGAGAATGTGGCTGCTGTAGCCGAGAGTGTTGAATTCCTGAACATCAACTCGCCATCGATTTCAATAACTCAACATTTCACGCACTATTTATAGCCTGATGAGAATTCTGCAAAAAAGGACCTCGGATTAGTCGCTTACAAGGTCCAATTGGCTCAGGAATTGAAGGCTCACTTTTCATAACGTTTGTTCTTACTAATTAGGCTATAGTACATGGACAAAATTTAATTTTATTCACTTTATTGCATTTTTAAATAGAAACTTGTATTTGGCCCACCCCTTATTCATTAAACTTAGAGAAATCGTTAATTTTATCAAAAGTAGGATTAAGTTAAATGAAACTTAAGTTAAATGAAACTAAGAAATTAAAAAATATAACTCGAGGTGAAATAAATATTTAATTAATAAATATGTTTAAAGGTAAATATCGTCGTCGTTCTATGAAAACTCCCTAAGTCCATTTTTATCAAAGATGTGATTTGATTCTTATTTAATTCATTCCAGATCAGTCATTTGAAAAACAAAAATTTACTGCACAATGGCTACGCGAAACCTGTTCTACAGTTGAAGCCCAAGATTGTGCGATTCTGATCATTTTTAATTTTTTTTATACTCGTATTAATTTCAAAGTTTAAATACAAATATCTCAAAACACAATAAATGGAGTTTTCATCTCAATGGGTGACTGATTTAAATCTACCTATTCCTAAGTTATATCAAATGTTGTGTAAGATTTTATTCAAGTTATTCTAAAAATTATTACACACAAATTTGAAGAAAAGCTTTGAATTGCCCAAACTCAAGTTTATACATTTTCGATGAAAAAGCATTACAATTTCTGCCGTGGAATTGCCCTAAATTAAAATCTTCACGTCAAATAATAAACAAATAAAAAAATATTAAGAAATCATAGACGATCATGATAAAAGAATATTTTTTCATATTTGACAAAATCTGAAAAAAGGTTACGTATACGCCCCACGCACTAATTGAATTGATAAACAACAGAAATTCTTCTGATCATCTCAAGAATGTATCATTTCTTGTAACGCAATATGAGAATAAAGTTTCTCCTCAACCTTTCTATTCGCACCGAGCCGCACAAGAAATCTGTCTGCATAAGCCCAGAAAAGGTCATTTACCTGACCAAGTTAACAGTTGACTTTGAGTAAACAAAAAAATACAAAAATACGAAAAGAAAACAACAAAAAATTAACAACTTTTCACTGTCTTAAGCCGAATCTAGGTCAAGTCACTTTATACTTTGACAAATGAACACACAGCGCTAGTGCTGCCGCTGCAGCAAACCCAAGCCACCGCTTCAACTTCTACTTTCACTTAGAAAGTTCTCCACTTCGGGCTTCGAACTGCGGAGGTGCCTCAAATAAACAACAAACAAGCAACTTGAACCACAACAATGCTCTTGTGATTTTCTTTTATTTTTCGATCTTAAAAAAATCAAGAAAAATATTCGCTAAATTTTGAACATAGAAAACTGCAGAAATAAGCCGAGAGTGGGTACCAAAACAAAAACGTTCAAATTTCGGAGGAGAAATTTTGTTTTCCATCTCAATAGCAATTGCTTTTACTTTCAAATGATTTTGAATTGCTACTGGCCAATCCCCTCCCTGTAATTGGCCATTATCCGAGGAACAAGTCTCGGAGTTGCACGACAGTTTCAGAGGGGACTTTTGGAATTGACACATGACTCGCCGGATGGGAGCTGTCAACATGACAGCTGAATGGATTTGGTTACAGCACAACTACACACACTATATGTGCATATAAATGCCGCGTTCACTTTCTATGGACATTGGCAGTGGCCGGCCTTAATATTGGCACCGCCAGCAAATGAAATCAAATTCAGGGGAAGTGCGCAGTCATCCGACTAACGGTTGGCAGAGTGTTTATGACGAAGATAATAACGATAGCGCGATGGGTGAAATCTTTCATTCATATAGTTGACCCAAAACTGGTCCCCGTCATGAAGCTGAGGCTGATTTGTTGTTGTTTTATTGATGAAATACGATTGTGTAGTTGTTTTTGCAGAAAATAGCGAATGAAATTGGCGCGGCATTTCTAAGCCGCTTGATTTGGAGTGAGAAAGTGAAATCTTGAGAAACTCGAGCTATGATTCATTTGGGTGATTCGGATGATTCATTGGGCTTAGTGTCAATGGCCACTAGCTCAAGTTTGTGATTGGAAATGTGCAGTTTCAGGCGCATAGGTGATTGGGATGATGTAAAATAGTTAATAGTTAACTTTCCCTGCTAAGATGGATTTATGATTATTTTTCTTTTCTATCAACTTCTGTTGCCTTGAAGTTCAAAAATAAAGGTCTCTTTTTTTCAAGAATTTAACTCGTGTTCAATAGAGATTGAAAAACTTACTTACAATATGAAAGGTTTGGCAAAGTGAAAACATTTTCGAACTTCTTGGGAAAGTCATAAGGTTAGCAAAATATTAGTGATTTATCAAATTTTAGGCAGTTGTTGTCATGATATGTAGTATTTTATGACGAACATTGCGCTTAGACAATAAGTAGTAGACAATATGTCAAAGTATCAGTCGAGTGAATCCAAGATAAATGTTGTCGAGAAAAATTTTAACGTCATGAAGTCTGAATCGCACTTTAGGGTCAGAATTTAACTCTTAAATTTGAAACCCTGATGTACATATATGTAGATCTACTAGACAGAGGAACAAGAAAATACATGTGACATTTTTCAATATCCCCATACAGCCACGCCCAGTAAGGCAATTATAAATTTTTTTTTCAACGTTGACGCAGTAAATTACTCCAAATTCTTAAATTCCTGTGTTTAAATGAAAAGTTTTAGGCCTAGTGTTTAAAACCAGAGTAGCTTCTTTTAAATTACTTCACATCATACAAAATGTCAAATAACCGAAAAATAATCTTTGGTCTGATCGCCAGAAACAAAAACCTCAAAACAAAAGGTACTGACGTCGCGACTCCCCGATTCATATACACAGCTATGTGTAATTTTAAAATTTATAATTTTTTTACAAAATGATCCAGAAAAAATATAATTATTATATAATAATACGTACAGTCTGGATGGCGTGAGCTAATTACTGCAGGGTCTGTTCACGCTATTCAGTTAGTTCACGTTATCAAATAGTTATATTTTTTAATAAAATAATACAAGAGCATAATTCTTTTGATATTTTTAGATATTATATTCAGTTTTTAAGGAATTCAGTTAAAATAAAATGCACGACTGGGTCGCACGAGCTTGCTCATATGTAATAAACTAGTTATTTTAAAAACAAATGTTATTAGAGAAAACTATTCATAAGGATAAAATTAATTTTTTTAAATTCTTTTAGTAGTAAGAGACAAAAACAATTCTATACAAACATGAATTTATGCAAGAACAAAAATTATAAGTCCTTGTAGTGGTTTCTTAAAAAAATAAGCTTTTGTATACAAAATTTTTAAAAGATTTTCAAGAAAAAAATTTGGTAAGCCAACCTTAATTTTTACTTGCGACTTATAGGTACTATAAGGCAAGTTATGAATTCGTAAAAGAAATCGAACTCGAGATTTTGATCAAAGTTGACATTACGATGATAGTGAAGACTAAAAAAGTGGGTCTTGCAATTCTGTCTGTTTGTCTGTCTGTCTGTTCGACTATACACGAATACAGGCTTAACCGCGCGGCCGATTTTCTTTAAACTTGGTAGATATCATTTTGAATTTTTTCCCCCACACGTTTTTTTTCTTTTTTTTTAGACCAAAAATAACGGTACCTGCCATACAAATTTTTTTTCGAAATTTTATAAACATTTTTTTTATTTTTTTTGCTCAAAAACTGTTCGAAAGATTTTAAAAATAAAAATACAAAAATATTTCATTTAATTAGAGCTAGATATTGGTTGAAAAAAATTTTCCGAAAAATGGTTACTGAGGGTACCCCCATGGAACCATTTTTTTTGTTTTAGATTTTCTCAAAAACGGTGCAACTGATTTTGATCATTTTTTTTGCTAAAGCTCCCTAAAAATATAAATAGAATTGTTTACTCAAATTTTCAAAAAAAAACTTCAAATTTTTTTTTCAAAACTCAATATTTCGAAAACCCCATGCTAGAGTTTTTTTAAAACTTGATAAATAAAAGTTTCTCAATATAATCTACAACATGTGAAAAAAAAATTATTTTACCTAAAAGTACCTACCATACACATGCTAAAAAATTAAAAAAAATGGTTTTCAAAAATCGTATATTTCTCGAAAACGGTGCCTAGAATTTTGATACATTTTTTTTTTCAATTAATTTTTACGATCTTTAATTTAATAAAACAAAATTGAAATTAAGATATTACAGCTTGTACCTACCATAGAACCATTTTTTCGAATTTTGAATTTCTCACTATCCACAAAACGGATCTTAATGAATTTTTGTTATAGAGAAGCTTCTAAGAAGTCTAAAACACATTGCATTTCAAAACTTTAAAATAAATATTTTTTGAATTTTTGAAAAACAAAATCTATTTCTTCTTTTTTTGAAAATTCAATGTCTCAGAAACGGCTGAATATTTTTTTTTGTAAATTTAATTTTTATCCGAACAATAATAAAAACTTTAAATTGGCGTACCTAATTTTTTTTTAAAAGCTTTTAAGAACTTTATATATAAAGGCTATTTTTTAAGAAACCACTGAAACGAATTATATTTTTTGTTCTTGCATAAATTTATATTTGCATAGCATTATGTTTTTGTCTCTTACTACTAAAAGAATTGGAAAAATTAATTTTATCCTTATGAACAGTTTTCTTTAATAACATTCGTTTTTAAAATTCCTAGTCTATTACATAGGAGCAAGTTCGTGCGACCCAGTGGTGCATTTTATTTATTATGGTTCGAATATAAATTAAATTTCCAAAAAAAAATATTGAGCCATTTTTAAAATATCGAATTTTCCAAAAAGAAAATGATTTGTTTTTTTCCAAAAATTCATAAAATAGTTTTTTTTTAAGTTTTAAAATGCAATGTTTTTTTAAACTTTTTAAAAGCATCTCTATAAAAAATTTGATTAAAATCCGTTATGTCAGTAATGAGTAATTTGAAATTTGAAAAAAATGTTCTATGGTAGGTACAAGCTGTAATATCTTAATTTCAAATTTATTAAATTAAAGATCGTAAAAATTAGTTGAAAGACAAATATTTTTATCAAAATTCTAGACACCGTTTTCGAGAAAAATAAAATTTTTGAAAACCATTTTTAACATTTGTAATTTTTAGGTAAAATAATTTTTTTTCTCACACCTTGTAGATTATATTGAGATACTTTCATTTTGCATGGGGTTTTCGAAATATTGAGTTTTGAAAAAAAAATTTTGAATTTTTGAAAATTTGAATACACAATTCTATTTATGTTTTTGGGGATCTTTCGTAAAAAAAAAAAATAAAATTCGGTTGCACCGTTTTTGAGAAAATCGAAAACCAAAAAAAAGATTTCTTGGGGGGCACCCTCAATAACCATTTTTCGGAAATTTTTTTTCAACCATTACCTAGCTTTAACCAAATGAAATTTTTTTGTGTTTTTATTTTTTAAATCGGTCAAGCAGTTTTTGAGAAAAAAAAAATATTTATAAAATTTCGAAAAAAATCGTATGGCAGGTACCGTTATTTTTGGTCTTAAAAAAAAAGAAAAAATCATGAAATCTACCAAGTTCAAAGAAAATCGGCCAAGTTGTTTAGGCTCTAGTCAAACCGACAGACAGACCGACAGACAGATAGACAAATTCTTCGCTATCATCGTAATGTCAACTTTGATCAAAATCTCGAGTTAGATTTTTTTTACGAATACATAACGTGCCTCATAGTAGATACCTATAAGCCGCAAGTAAAAATCCTCAATACTAGTCTGTTTTTCCTTATTTCTCAATGCTTTTTGAGCAGCCTTTTCACGAATTCGTTTTAAAGCCAATCTAATATCTGAATACTCTAAAGCTTCAATCGCAGTTATTGTTGTTCTATTTTCAGATACATAGATCGATGGATTCTTCGCAATCATCTTCATCAGAAATTGTTACCTCTTCGAATTAATTTCCGTCAGGCACTTGTAAAACTGTGTCTTCAATTGCGTTCCATGTGGTGATATCTACAGTAGAATGTGTTGCCTAAGCAAAATCGAGTGATATCTGTGTAGTTGATATTGATTTTTTTATCCTAATTGACTTATGTACCTCTGGAATGAAAATTTGTAGTTAATCCTGCATCTCATTGATGTCTTCGATTTGTTGGTTTTGTCTTAATTGATTCCTTAATAAAATCAGAGGAATATTTTCCTCGTCATCTGAATGGTAATTCGACTCCATCTAAGTATGTTTGTGGTAAGATATTAGGTACTCCAACATTTTTCAATGACTTCCGGCTTAAGCTGACTCCAAGCTGTAGCGAAAACAGACACTGCATCTTTTAAAGTTAATGGCGCAAAATCTTAAACAGCCTATTATTAAGGTATTAGTATGATACTACTTAAAAATTTGCTAACTTTATAGATTATAGTAGTTTATTAACTCGTTCTTAATTTTTAACATTTTCTAACTAGTATCGTACTAAAAGAATTTTCTATATAAATTGCTTCTGAACACACTTAACACAATGACATTTCGAGTAAAAAAGTAAGTACACAAACCTTTTTTGATGTTTACAAATGTCAAAGATTCATATGAAGCTAGCACGATACAAGAAAAAATAAAGTAGGTACTCGTATTCGATGATTTTAACTTTTAAAAGGGTAGAGAAAGTATGATGCTAACGTATAATCGATTAAAATTTGCAAATTCCTTGTTTTAACCTAGTATTATATTAAAACAGCTTTAGCATCGTACTAATTCAATTAAAATTTTGCGCCAATGATTTTAAAAAATCCAGAACAATTTTTTTCCAATAATAGCTAATCTTAAGAGACTTTTTCTGTAAGATAACTTTGCAATACGGATCGCATTTTGATCCATTGGCTGAATCAATGGTGTCTCGTTTGGGGGCATGTATACTTACGGTGACCATATTTTAAAATCACAAATAATGAACATATGTAGAAAAAAAGATACATTCAGTTTAAAATGATTAAGTTTTTATTAAAACAATAATTTATTTTATCAAAGGACACAGTAGTGCCCAGCCAAGTTCTGGCACTACACCCTTTTTACAGGAACAAACTCAGACGATTTTTAACCCCTTCCGTATATTTGCTAATCTAGTCAGTCACAGGCGTCTCACGAAATTTTAATTTTCTGGCATAAGCGGTTCCTGAGATTTAAGGCCTCAAAAATCAGAAAAACCATCAAACTGAATGATAATTCTTGTTTGAAGTTTTATTCAGGCTGTAAAGAGGTTATTAGGGTAAGAAAAATTAGTTTATAATATTGTTGTGAACAGAGCTTTATACTCCTACAGCTCCATCTGTCGGAAAGTTATATATCTACTTTATGGAAGAAACAAAAAGCTCTTTTCCAATGTCAAATATATTTCCCCTTATTCCAACCATGTAGAACATTCCAAGATGAGAACCTTCGAGAAGAACTAATTTGAGTATATAAGGGAGTGTTCACGGTGAGCGGGACACAGTTGATTTTTGACTATGAAAGTGTGCGAAAGGTTTGCTTATTGGATTGTGAAAAGTGTTATTAAACAAGTGTGATTTAAATAAAAGTATTTGAGTTGATTATAAATTGAGATTTATTGTTTTGATTGGGAAAGAGTAAATAAAGAAGAAATACTAAAAGAGTAATAAGTTTTATTTAACGAACATAGCAAAAATATTACAATATAATAAAGGCAACCTACTGAGGAAAACCGGAATAAATTCGAAAAAGCTAGAAAGACCTTAAACAATCATATTCGACAAGCCAAATTTTTGCATGACCGAAAATTGGGGCAAAAACATACTATATTGTCCCAAAGGTAGTAAAATTTGTGTCTCATTTATCTTCGTCTTCAGGTTACAAGAAAAGGCAATTTGCCAGCAACACAGTTTTCTGTCAATCCGATGCTGTCTGATAGTGTCATGATTCCCACTGTAATTGAGAGCGTTAATGATTTTATTGATTTAAAATAGCTTTTTTGGTTTTAAGTCCACAAAAATTGGCGTTTAATCCCGGTAAATGATTTTATGTGACAAATCTTCATTCGCATTCGTACAGTTGAATGATCTCGATAGACAAAAATTCGCTGACCCAATTTTTCTGAAGAGGTGTTCTTCTGAGCTGGCCAAACCACTACGTTAGCTTTTCTATCTATCCTACACTACAGGTCTCTTCCAGAGTGAATGGAAAACAGCATTTGTCCAGCCTGTCTCTAAAAAAGGCGAATCTTTCCCCCTCCCTATAACTGTCGTCCAATTGCACTTACATCCCTTCTTTCTAAGGTCATAGAAAAGCTGATAAATTTATTAAAACAAGAAATATCTTTAAGAACGAATGTTTCTCAGTGACCGGCAGCATGTCTTTCGTTGAAATAGGTCTACTGGTGATCTGATGGTATGATCTCTTCGAACAGTGGCACAAATCTCTACACCGTTTTGGAGAAAGTAAGATAATTGCACTTGGTACTTCAAAGGCATTTGATAGAGTTTAGCATCAAGCTCTCTTATCGAAGATTGTGTGCATTTGGTATCGATGAATCTCTTCTTCGATGGATTAGAAACTACCTTTCAAACCGCTCAATATATATTGTTGTCTCAAATTCATAAAATAAATGCTGGTGTGCCACAGGGCTCCGTTTTGTCTCCGACACTCTTTCAGATATTCATCATCTATTGCCTGAAACTTCTTAACTATTAAATTGTTTTGCTGACGACACGACATTACTCTTAGTTTCCCATATATTCGTTTCCAGATGGATGTTCTTATTCTTCGGATGTGGATTATGTAGAATGGTATGCGTATGATAAGCTCATTAAATTCTAATCTATATAGCATTGTCAAATGGGAAACGATTAACTGCGTAGAACTTAGTGCTTCAAAAACTCAATGCCGTCAATGCATGCTAGAGACTCGTTCATTAGAGCCATAAGACGTGCGGTGGGCGGGTATATAAAAAAGAGGGGGATTTCGTATGTTACGAGGGTTGGTATTAAGGAAGATAGAGCTGTTAAGAGTAATGCAATCAACTGAACCTGTAAGTAGTCGATGAATGAAGAGGATTTCATAAATATTTTTTCGTCCTTCTAGTTAATTTAGGTTGATTAGTTTAAAGCGGTCTTGATAGGGAGGTAGAACCAAGGAATTATTCCAGGACAGACCTGGAAGAGCAAAACGAAGGAATCTACGTTGAATACTCTCGATTCTGGCGATGTGAATTTACTGGTAAGGGGATCATACTTGACAGGCGTATTCGAGCAGAGGTTATATAGAGCGTTCGGGTCACGTATGAGTTGGAGAATTCCATGGTTTAACGAAGCCAAGTGCAGAATTAGCCTTAAGAATTACATCGTCATAATAGGAGATGAAGTAAAGTTCCTGATCACATAATATACCAAGGTCACGTATCGTTTTGATGATAAATAGGGGCTAATCATGAAGAAGATGAAGACGGGGAGAAGATTTGAACCGTTTTCGTGAAAAAGTAATTGAATGACATTTGGCAATATTTGAACGTATGTTGTTTTTGAGACACCAAACTGAAAAATTATTGAGATCAAGTTAGATGACATCAGAGTCCTGTGTAGAAGAAATGGTCTTGAAGAATTTGGTATCGTCGGCGTAGAGAGAAATATGAGAATATTTAATGACCATTACAATATCGTTTATAGCAAGAACAAAAAGGAGAGGACCTAAGTGCCTGCCTTGAGGGACTCTGGTTACTGCTGAAAAAAAGCAAGAGGATGTAGATCTAAAAGGAACACTGCAGTAACGGATTTTCAGACAAAAAGAAATCCATCATATGAAGTCTTCTTTGTATGATATACACAGCGGTGTTCCACAGGGTTCTGTGCTAGGGCCCATACTTTTCAACATTTATATGTCTGACCTGCCATCTTTGGATGAAAACACTAAGCTAGCTATGTTTGCAGACGATACAGCACTTTTCGCATCCAGCGTATTGCCTCAAGTCGCTCTCGGGAGCTTACAATATTCACTGAATATTTTAAGAACTTTTTTTCATAGGTGGAAAATCAAAGCTAATGCTCAGAAATCATGTGCCATCTGGTTTTCTCGACGAAGAAAATCAGATTTCTTGCCACAAACAATGTTACAGCTTAATTCTGCTGATATCCCTTGGTCTGAAAGCTGCAAGTACTTAGGTCTTACACTTGATAAGAAGTTGACATTTGAGAAACATATTTCCAACACGATTAACAAAACAAATCTTGTTATAAAAATGTTATACCCATTTATAAATCGCAAATCATGTCTTAGTATGCATAATAAAATTTTAATTTTCAAAACTATTTTTCAACCTATACTCACTTATGGTGCTCCAGTGTGGTTTGACTGTGCTGAAACCCATTTAAAAAAGATTCAAAGAATGCAAAACAAAATATTAAAATTAATGCTAAATTTACCATGGCATTATTCAACAATTAGGCTTCATGATAAAGCTAATGTTAAACAAATTAAGCTTGTACTATATAACCTACAAGACAACTTTTTTAGAAGATGTTCTTATTCTAATAATGAACTAATTCTTGATCTTTTAAATTAGATATTATTTATATCGCATTTGGGTTTATGTGCAATTTTAGTTTTAAGTGTTATATAAGGGTTTTTTTTTGTAGCTTTTCCCTTAAAAATGTATTATATTCATTTCGTTTCTATTCTTTTTAGCATTTATTATATTGAAGTTGTAAAGAATTTGATTTTCTATTTCTCTTAAATATAAAAAATACATAAATGTAAGAACTATCAAACTGCAATAAATAAATAAATAAATAAAATCCATCATATTAGAATGGGTTCAAAACCGAAGGTGGATAGTTTGAAAAGTATAAGTCTAAGGGAGATTCTATCGAAGGCCTTACTTAAATCGGTGGATATGACAACGACTTCCTTGCCATGCTCTAAGGCTGACAGGATGAAACACACAAATTCAACAAGATTAGTTGTTGTTGATAAAGGGGAAATGAGAGACCTACAGTGAAAGCTCAAAATTTTATACAGAATGATTTCGAAGAGTTTGGGTATAAATGACAATTGGCAATAGGACGATAATTATTAATATCACCTTTCGGACCCTTTTTGTGTATTGGTATTATAAAAGAAGTTTTCCATACCTCTTGGAATTCTCCGCAATACTCGCGCTTCAGGGGTTATCATCAGTTTAGCCTTGAACCCAACTTCAAACGTACGGTTACATTCAGAGATTTTTTCTTTAACCGCACCACACGAATGGGGAATGCTTACATTTTAAGGGCAGTCATATTCCCTTTTAGCGTGAAAATTAAAAAAAAAGTGTTTTTTTCTTTGTAAAAATTGGGGTCCTCTTTCAATCGCCCACAAGTCCAGTCATTAACATTGAGCTCCTTAATCAGTTGGATTTTGAACGGATAAAGGTCCAAGACCCAACTCAAAATTCTCCAAATTGAAGTCTGCGAAAGACCGTGTATCGAACGGCTGTGCTGTACACTTTTACGGACCGTGGCGATGTTCTCGGCCGATCTTGCTTTGCTGTGACGTACGATGGTTGATTACCAAATCTGTCGTCTCAAATTTGGCAACCAAACATTAAAGAACCGACTGTGAAGGGCCACGTCATCCTACACTAACGAACACTAATTTTTATACTGAAATTCTATGATTTAGACGCACTGTTCAATTGTGGTACTTGTCGTTGTGATTTGACATTATTAAATGAAAAAATATGGCCGCCACAAGCTGCAAAAATCTACCCGCGCTAATTGTAAAGATCTTTACTTCCCACTCAAAATAAGATATGTGAATATCTCCTAAGTTCCACGCTTAAAGTGCTGATGAATATTTTTTATAAAGGCAACAAATATTCAATAGTATACAACTAAAGCTCTTCTTGTCAAAAAGAAACAAAAGGGTCTGAAATGAATTCCCAGGTTTTACTGTTAGAGACATTGGGTGCATTAGATAAATGGTCAAATCCCAAGGTGCCTTCATACTGTGGATGAATCTGAAGTGAATGCGATTGTCTGAGAAGACTAGAATTCATATCAAGTCTTCTTTCGACTATCACAAAAAGGTAGACAAAAGTTGACATTATTTTGATGTTTTAGCTATAAGAATTGTTCACATTTTGCAAACCTTTCAAATAGGTAATCTTTTTCATAATTCGAACCAAGTTTTTAGAAAGTTAGGACCATTTTAATTTTAATTGATCCGAGAATTCAACAAAACCCCCTTCCCACCTGCGACTCAATCTTCAAAGACCTTATTTCATCAACCCGAACCGATTGTTAACCTCTGAAGTCTTATTGTTAAGTTCAAATTCCTCTCAGAAAGCAATGCATTTCAGATTTTATTTCCTTATTAATTTTATTACTTTTCTCGAAAATTTCAAATTCATAGCAACACGATTTTTTTTTGTTATTTTTAGTATTCCACATGCAACATCCAAAGTGGCAACAAACTATCCGGCAAAGTTTCTCCAAACTTAAAAATAGACCAACGACCGATGATGGACGTGGTGTGTTCGTATTCATATACCAAAACCAAAAAAAAGAAACCAAAGCTGAAAAAAGAATTTAACAAAAAAAAAAAATGCAGAACTCCCAAAAATTGAACAGCTGTTGTCTCCGTCTATCTAGCAATCATGGTATTTTCTCTTGTATCTATGTGCACATTGGAGTCTCGAACAGCTCGCAGCTCAGCACAACACACATGGCGGAGCGCAATAGTGTCTATGTGACAATGCGGCAGAGGCAGAAACGGAGTGGGCTTTGCTCATATGCTACTCTTATGCTTCACTATGCGCTCTATGGTGCTTCTGCTGCTGCTGCTGCTTCGGCGAGCTCTATACCCTGACAGTGCCACACGTGAAGCGCTCAGCAGTGTTCTCAAGCATATCAGAATTCCATTGACATCCAAAAGACTGAGTCTCGGCAACGATGATCGAGATGAAGAGAAAGAAGTTGCTACCTCCATCGAAGGTGGTGTTGAGGATGGACGGTGGTATAGTAAGTGTAATATGATGACAGTTGGTATCAGATCTATAAGCGTCCGAAGTTCAATGAACCGAGCTTTTTTTTGTTTTTAATTTTCGTCAGTCTGCTGTGTTCGGCTGCCGCAGACATACAAAGAGGCCCATGTTAGATATTTTTACAGTCCCCCTTCCAAAAATAAATAAGCATATAATTTCGGTCTATGCGATATGTGAGACAGAGTATCTTTCATATCTCAGTTCTCACGAATGTAATAATCTTGAACTTTTACGTGCGTCTGCTTTTGCCTTATGCAGCTTAGGGAATTAGGGTTTGGAGATACACGAATCGCCGCCGCAGTCCGAATGCCACGGCTGCCGTTGACAAAGATCAGCGTTTAGCTCTGGCTATTCGTAGACTGGCTTGACTTCACAAGTGGTCAACTTTGGAAGATTTCGTTCAATGCTAATGGATGCGCTAATGACGTGATGAATGGCTTCGGAATTGATTGTGATTAGGTGATTTGACCGATGGCTATATAGTTCGTTGGGCTTTTTGATGATTTAATGACTTTTAGGTTAGCTTGAAATGAAGATATGTATATTTAAGCTCTATTTGATTTTATGAACTTTTGTTAGATATTTAAGGGCAAATTATGCATTCCTATAAGAAGGAGATAAAAGACACAATGTGAAATCAATAGATATTTCCAGTTTAACTGACACTAACAAACAAACTTTTTGTTAAAATAAGACCTAAATACGGGCTTTCCAAGAAGACTAGAATAGTTTAAATATTTTGCTTATAAGAAAAAATCGTTCTTAATTAGTCCGATTGTCTAGATAGATAGTAATATACAGGGTGGTGCACGCACAAGTAGCACAGAATTACTTAACGAAGTCTTTAAGAATTCTAAATCGGTATCTGACATCTTCTATAAGACGGATTTAAGTTCCTATTAAGTAGAGAAAAGGCGCAAGTGGGCGGTCCGATAGAAGGAAATAAGAAGATAAATTGAGTCTTAAAATGATCTTAAATCGGGATATCATTCTTCTTAAATACTTCATTACTCCTTCTTAAATAGTTCCTTACATCTTCTTAAATACTTCTTAACTCCTTCTTAAAGAGTCTTAAAAAAATTATTAGAAACAATAAAAATAATTTTTTTTTATTATCTGTTTGTTTTTTTTTTGTTATTGTTTATTATATTCTAGTCTTTATGTGAATTTTTGCTGGAATGAAAGAATTTTAAAAGTTAGTTTTTTTTAATTTACCTCTGTGCTTCCACTGAGATTCGAACCCGAGTCCTCTCGCTTGCCGTGCTTGTGCTCTACCTATTGTGCCACTGTGACACTTAAAATATCTTGTCTCAAAGTGCTACTCAAATAACTCTCTCGTGTTTTTAATATTATACTCTTTAAGAAGACTTAAATACGTATTAAAGAATCGGAAAAATAAAGGAATGTTTTTAGAAGGATTAAAGAAGGAATTAAGTAACAAAAACAACCGATTTAAGAATTGCCAATTTAAGAAGTATTTAAAAATGCTTTAAGTAGAAGTAAACACACCATGTTAAGTTCTGTAAAGCAATACCTAAAAAAGACGAAATTAAGACGGAATTAAGTAGCCATAAATCGGCACACCTACCCAATAAAGAAGGAATAAAGTATGAATTAAGTATGGACATTTTGTCAGTTACATAAACGGATGTCATCAAAAAAGTCACATTTTACATAAATACTATTTTAATTGTTGTTTGTCTGCAATAATGAAACAATCTCTTTTTTTTAAAGATTTAATAATAAATTCGGTTAACACATTTTGCTTTCCACCTAAAACTAAAAGTAAGAAAACGGCGTTATAAATCATACTATTTCAGAAGACTTAAATACGTATTAAAGAATCTGAAAAATACCGATTTAGGACCAAAACAAAAAAGTTATGTTTTTAGAAGGATTAAAGAAGGAATTAAGTAACAAAAAAAACCGATTTAAGAAATCCGAATTTAAGAAGTATTTAAGAATGCTTTAAGTAGAGTAAACACACCAAGTTAAGTTCATTAAAACAATACCTTATAAAGATCATATTAAGATGGAATTAAGTAGGCATAAATTGACATACCTAATAAAGAAGGAATAAAGTATGAATTAAGAAATGTGATACCGAAATTATACCATTTTGTGCTACTTGTGCGTCAGTCGGATGGGCTTGGATCGGGCATTGCTTTTTAACGCCGCACCGTAGATTGTAGGTTGAAAAATGTAGGTCAGTGTGCTTTCTGTGTACAAGCCTCTTTTTCAAAAGCCCGTTCGACAGTTCGGGTACAACATACCCTACGCTCAGATTTCAAAGTCGCTTGATCGAGTTCCCATGAAAAATTTGAATTTTTCGCGTGAGAAAAGAAGGAGGAAGGAACTACATTTGAACAATCTCACAGGCATTTATTCGGAAAAGAGGCAGGCGGGTGTGCTTAGCATTTCGAGATGTTCCATTCAACGATAACAAATCTTTATAATCAAGATGGTTATCGTCCATGAACCCCCAGGGAACTTCACCATAGGCTCTTTGACTCCAACACAGTGACAGTGTTGTGTACAATATCATGAAAGGGTATTATCGGTCCGTTTTTGAAGGAAACGATCAAGCGGCTACTGTTACTTTTCCAGGTTACCTGGCCATGATTTAGATGTTTTTCTCACCCAAATTGGGACAAATCGACCTGGAAGACATCTGGTTTCAGCAGAACGACACAACCAGTTTGCCTGGACTTTTTTCAGGACAGACTCTCTAACCGCTTCCGCTTTCTAAAATACGATTTAATATGGCCAGCGCGCTCTGCTGATTTATCCCCCTGGGAGGATACTTGATATCTATTGTTTAAAATGATTACCTCAAGACCCTGGAAGTTCTCAAACGAAACATTCGAATCCGCATCCTGCAACTTCCTATAGAAATGTTTGAAAGAGTGGATGAAAACTTTAGAAAAAGACTGCGGCAATGTTTGGAATGTGAGGGCTGCCACTCGGTTCCAACGCTCATCTACAACTATAACCCGGTGGCCGGTATTAACTTTTCAGATAAGGCACATACACTTGCAGCCAGGCCCAGATTAATAGAGGGGCTAGGGGGCACTGAAAACCGGGCCCCGCGGAAACGAGGGCTCCATCGCATTAAGAAATTTGAACCGTAAAACCGCAATATTCAAACTGTACAATCTAATAAACCCCAAAAATAAAAAACAAATTAGTTGACCCCACAAAACCCAAACTCGAAAGCTATATACCCCAAAAACGTTAAACCCATATTATACATGCCCCCAAACGAGAAACCATTGATTCAGCCAATGGATCAAAATGCGATCCGTATTGCAAAGTTATCTTACAGAAAAAGTCTCTTAAGATTAGCTATTATTGGAAAAAAATTGTTCTGGATTTTTTAAAATCATTGGCGCAAAATTTTAATTGAATTAGTACGATGCTAAAGCTGTTTTAATATAATACTAGGTTAAAACAACGAATTTGCAAATTTTAATCGATTATACGTTAGCATCATACTTTCTCTGCCCTTTTAAAAGTTAAACTCATCGAATACCTACTTTATTTTTTCTTTTATCGTGCTAGCTTCATAATGAATCTTTGACATTTGTAAACATCAAAAAAGCTTTGTGTACTTACTTTTTTACCCGAAATGTTAAGTGTGTTCAGAAGCAATTTATTAAGAAAATTCTTTTAGTACGATACTAGTTAGAAAATGTTTAAAATTAAGAATGAGTTAGTAAACTACTATAAGGTTAGCAAATAGTTAAATAGGATCGTACTAATACCTTAATAATAGGCTGTTTAAAATTTTGCGCCATTAACTTTAAAAGATGCAGTGTCTGTTTTCGCTACAGCTTGGAGTCAGCTTAAGCCGGAAGTCATTGAAAAATGTTGGAGTACCTAATATCTTACCACAAACATACTTAGATGGAGTCGAATTACCATTCAGATGACGAGGAAAATATTCCTCTGATTTTATTAAGGAATCAATTAAGACAAAACCAACAAATCGAAGACATCAATGAGATGCAGGATTAACTACAAATTTTCATTCCAGAGGTACATAAGTCAATTAGGATAAAAAAATCAATATCAACTACACAGATATCACTCGATTTTGCTTAGGCAACACATTCTACTGTAGATATCACCACATGGAACGCAATTGAAGACACAGTTTTACAAGTGCCTGACGGAAATTAATTCGAAGAGGTAACAATTTCTGATGAAGATGATTGCGAAGAATCCATCGATCTATGTATCTGAAAATAGAACAACAATAACTGCGATTGAAGCTTTAGAGTATTCAGATATTAGATTGGCTTTAAAACGAATTCGTGAAAAGGCTGCTCAAAAAGCATTGAGAAATAAGGAAAAACAGACTAGTATTGAGGATTTTTACTTGCGGCTTATAGGTATCTACTATGAGGCACGTTATGTATTCGTAAAAAAAATCTAACTCGAGATTTTGATCAAAGTTGACATTACGATGATAGCGAAGAATTTGTCTATCTGTCTGTCGGTCTGTCTGTCGGTTTGACTAGAGCCTAAACAACTTGGCCGATTTTCTTTGAACTTGGTAGATTTCATTTCTAATTTTTTCACCCGACAGGTTTTATTCTTTTTTTTTTTTAAGACCAAAAATAACGGTACCTGCCATACGATTTTTTTTCGAAATTTTATAAATATTTTTTTTTTCTCAAAAACTGCTGGACAGATTTAAAAAATAAAAACGCAAAAAATTTCATTTGGTTTAAGCTAGGTAATGGTTGAAAAAAAATTTCCGAAAAATGGTTATTGAGGGTGCCCTCCGCAAGGAATCTTTTTTTTGGTTTTCGATTTTCTCAAAAACGGTGCAACCGATTTTGATTATTTTCTTTTTACGAAAGCTCCCCAAAAACATAAATAGAATTGTGTATTCAAATTTTCAAAAAAATTTTTTTTGGATTTAAAAAAAAAATTCAAAATTTTTTTTTCAAAACTCAATATTTCGAAAACCCCATGCGAAATGAAAGTTTCTCAATATAATCTACAAGGTGTGAGAAAAAAAATTAAGGTACCCACCATACAAATGTTAAAAATGGTTTTCAAAAAATTTATTTTTCTCGAAAACGATGCCTAGAATTTTGATAAAAATATTTGTCTTTCAATTAATTTTTACGATCTTTAATTTAATAAAAAAAAATTGAAATTAAGATATTACAGCTTGTACCTACCATAGAACCATTTTTTCAAATTTTGAATCACTCATTACCGACATAACGGATTTTAATCAAATTTTTTATAGAGATGCTTTTAAAAAGTTTAAAAAAACATTGCATTTTAAAACTTCAAAAAAAAAAAATGATTTTATGAATTTTTGAAAAAAAAAAATCATTTTCTTTTTGGAAAATTGGTTCGAATATAAATTAAATTTCTAAAAAAAATATTGAGCCCTTTTTGAAATATCGAATTTTCAAAAAAAAGAAAAAATAGATTTTTTTTTTTCAAAAATTCAAAAAATATTTATTTTAAAGTTTTGAAATGCAATGTGTTTTAGACTTCTTAGAAGCTTCTCTATAAAAAAAATTCATTAAGATCCGTTATGTGGATAATAAGAAATTCAAAATTCGAAAAAATGGTTCTATGGTAGGTACAAGCTGTAATATCTTAATTTCAATTTTTTTTATTAAATTAAAGATCGTAAGAATTAATTGAAAGAGAAAAATTTTATCAAAATTCTAGGTGCCGTTTTCGAGAAAAATACGATTTTTGAAAACCATTTTTTTTTTAAATTTTTTAGTATTTTTATATTTATTTTTAGGTAAAAATTTTGTTTTCTTAAATCTTGTAGATTATATTGAGAAACTTTTATTTATCAAGGTTGAAAAAAATTTAGCATGGGGTTTTCGAAATATTGAGTTTTGAAAAAAAAATTTTGAAAGTTTGAGTACAAAATTCTATTTATATTTTTAGGGAGCTTTAGCAAAAAAAATGATCAAAATCAGGTGTACCGTTTTTGAGAAAATCTAAAACAAAAACATGGTTCCATGGGGGGTACCCTCAGTAACCATTTTTCGGAAATTTTTTTTCAACCAATATGTAGCTCTAATTAAACTAAATTTTTTTGTATTTTTATTTTTAAAATCTTTCGAACAGTTTTTGAGCAAAAAAAATGTTTATAAAATTTCGAAAAAAATTTGTATGGCAGGTCCCGTATTTTTGGTCTTAAAAAAAAAGAAAAAAAACGTGTGGGGGGAAAAATTAAAAATGATACCTACCAAGTTTAAAGGAAATCGGCCGCGCCGTTTAGCCTGTAGTCGAACAGACAGACAGATAGACAGACAGACAGACAGACAGAATTGCGAGACCCACTTTTTTAGTCATCGCTATCATCGTTATGTCAACTTTGATCAAAATCTCGAGTTCGATTTTTTTTACGAATTCATAACTTGCCTTATAGTACCTATGATATAGCCCAACTCGCAATTAATCCCATAAACTTTAAACCCCCATAGCTCAACTCGCTAGTATCTCCAAAAAGTCAAACCCACATAGCCCAAGTCACTATTAACCCAAAACTGTAATCTCAAAAAGTATTAAATCCGTGCACTGTGCAGCCTATTCAGAAAGGGTTGCCAGATTGAAAAACAAATTGAATTCTATACAACGTATCTTTTTTTGCGAAGTGTGGAAATATGCTGGACTAATTATCTCGAGTACCTTATTTATTCTTGATTAAGAGAGATGTGCGAATTGAGCGTAAGAGTACATTTCGATATTAGTGTGGTAAAATTTAGAATTGTTGATTTCCACGAGTCCGTTTTAAGTTTAACAAGCGAAAAATGGCGATACAAATTTTGCCGCAGAAGTATTGAATCGTATTTTTCGACACAACGCACGTTCGTAGAGTTGAATTTTCCGAAACGCTCCCGTGTCCAAAATGATTCAAGATTTTGTAAAAATGAAATTGAGAAAAAAAAAAATGTTGTTTAATAATTATTATTTATAATGTATACTTACTCATTCAATCTAATAAATCCTAATTACTACATAATTTGTTACTTTTAATTTTTAGAGTTTTGAATAATCAAAAAGAAAGGGTCTCACGGTGTGACGGTTTTGAGTTCATGGTTTTTGGATTAATTACGATTTGGTTTACGATTTTTTATTTGAATTTGCGAAATGAACACATTTAATTTTTCAAAAACGTTAAAAAGAGGAGCCCCTGATAAATAATTAGGCCCGGATATCAAAAATTCTTAATCTTATCTGGAGTTGGAGCACTTGGGGGATATCTTCTTGGATTTTCGATGCGTCAACTCCTCGACGCATCGTCTCTGAGAGCGTGTACTCTTGGCGCCTCGGGTTATTGGGGGTTGGCTCGCTTGGGGTTTAGGGGTTGGCTTGCTTGGGTTTTATATCTTTTTAGGGAGCCTCAAATTTGAAATAGCCCCAGGACTCCATTTTCTTTAATCCGGGCCTGCTGGCAGCTCATTGTGCTAACAGCTATACGTTGCCAGACAGCAACATTGTCCCGCCTGTAAATGAGAACTTAAATCATACCTACAATGGAGCAGGCATATTGCAGCACTCTCGGCAAGAGACCTGATATAGTAAACCCCCCATTCTTCTGAAGAGGTGTTCTTCTTCGCTGGCAAAAACATTGTGGAAGTTTTCAATTCCATTTCACGGTTCTAGAATCTTCTTGCAAGATAGAAAACAGAATTTATCCAGCCTGTTTCTAAAAAAGATGACCCTTCCTTCCCTTCTTCCTAACGACCAATTTATATCATAAGCTCAAGAAATATCTCCAAGATGAAGAACTTCTAAGTGACCGGTAGTATGGCTTTCGCAGGAATCGTTCCCCTGGTGATCTGATGGCATGTCTCACCGAAGAGCGAAAAAGATCTTTAGATTGTTTTTGAGAAAGTAAGATTATTGCGCTTGATATTTCTAATGCATTTGGTAGATTTTGGCACCTGGGTCTCTTATCGAAAATTATTGCTTTTGGTATCATTGAAACCCTTATTCCTTGGATAAGAAATAGCCTTCTAGATCGTTCAGTACATATTCAATTGGTATTGGAAGGTTTCGAGTCTGATCTTCACAAAGTAAATGATGGTGCTAACGTGATCTCCGTTTTTTCTCTGACTCCCTTTCTCATTTTTATAAATGACATCTTGGCTGAAACTTTTAATCCACTTCATAGTTTTGCCGAAGACTCTACTCTCAGCTTCTCATACTCATTATCAAACAGACGTCCATCTCCTTCTTGCAAACGTCTCTTATGATTAGGTCATTAAACTCCGATCTTTACAGCATAGTTAAATGGGGTATTCAAAATCATGTGGAGTTTAATGCTTCGAAAACTTAATGGTGGCCATTGTCATTGAAGTAAAATGTACCCCTTATACCATTCTCCTTGAATAGCACTTGTATCGAAGAAACTGAAAAGCTCTCAGTACTCGGTATGCCTATCAACGACGATCTTCGTTGGAATGATCAGATTCTCGAGACTACCAAAAACGCTGCTAAATACTTACAATTCCTCTATCAGTGTAAGATATGTTCACACCTTCTGAACAAGCTACGATTTATAAGGTATTTATATGTCCAAAACTCGACTACTCGTATAACTCACATCTTTGTGCAGTTGCAGCACAAACTTCTCTCCATTTATTGCCTAGAATTCAGAACTGAGCGTTAAAACTGAAACTGATAGGAAACACACCACCATCACCATGGAGTCATTCCCAATTGTTGATTTATCATTTCGTTTACAACATTGTTCCGTCGAAAGAGCCAGTTACATTTTTTCCTCAATCAATACCCGTTTCACTAGGAATGCTCATCAATTCACCCTCGAGTCTAGTCTTGGACTTGCAGACAAAAACAGAGATTTGTGTTTTAGTCGCACAACATGACTATGGAATAATCTACCTGGCACGTTTTTCTCTTGCCATTTCAATTTGCAAACATTCAAGTTCAATATTCATTAACACCTTCTTTCTCCCTCCCTAATTACTCCATCACTTGTGTTAGGTTTGTATTCAATATTATAATGATCTAAATAAACCCTTGAGTAAGTTTGAATTATAACAAAATTATATCGCAAAAGTTAACTTGTAATTGCCTCGAAATTTTGACCACGCTTAACACGAAGATAATGAAGACTTAAGAAATAGACGAGATTCTGTCTATCTATCTTTTCGACTACAGCCTAACCGAATCGGTCCATTTTCTTTGAACTTGGTAGATATCATTTTTAAATTATCCCCCCCCCCCCCCACACACACGTTTTTTCCTTTTTTTAAGATTAAAAATATACGAATGTTTTTAGAAATTTTATAAAATGTTTTTTTTTTTTCTCAAAAACTGTTCCACAGATTTTTTTAAAGAATGTTTACAAAATTTCATTTAGTTAAAACTAAGAAATGCTTAAAAAAAAAATTCCGAAAAATGGTTATGAACGGTACCCCCTTGAACCATTTTTTTTTTTTTTTGATTTTTTCAAAAAACGGTTCAACAGGTTTTAATCAGTTTTCTTTTCTTTTGTGTCCGAAAATTTGGATAGTATTTTGTATTCAAATTTTCAAAAACAAATTTGTTGGGATTTAAGAAAAAAAAATCATTTTTTTTAAATCTGAATGTTTCAAAACCTTGATTTTCTTAAAACCTTAAGATGTCTATACTTATGTGATGTGAGAAAAAAATGCATTTATTCTAAGCATAACGGTACCCACCATACGAATGTCAAAAATTGATTTTCTAAAATTTTGTCAATTTTGATAATATTTTTTTGTTTTGATCAATTCTTACGATCTGTTATTAAAAAAAAAAAGATATATTGAATCAAAATATTACTGACTGTACCTTTTCTTAAATTTTTATTTTTTTTTATTTTTGGCATAAACTACACTCTCTGCTGTTTCCCGTATTTATTCTATATTAAGCTCATGTCTTTAAGAAAAAACTGCGAAAGCTTCGTTTGTACTATTTAAGAAAATATCATTACCTTGTCAGAGGCACAAATCCGTTTACCAGATCGAAAAGTCCTCAACTGCACCAACCCCTGCTTACCCTATTTATTATTTTTCAAAGCTAATATACCTAAAAGAAAGCTGTGAAAGCACTCTGGTGATGATTTTCACAACCCTTAATTTATTTATGTATATTTAAATACAAAAAAGTGTCCTAACTGAAAATCAATCAATCCATAAACTAACACCCAAAACATCACCAGACTGTGAGGTATCATTATGTAAATGAGTGTTACAACCATAACATATTTGAATTTTTAATTTATTTATTTTTTGGACAGCGAAATTGGACAGTCCGTTGAACCTACATTTGTCTCAGAATAAATAAAACACAAATTGAAAAATACTACGAGCATATATGCTTGGTAAGAAAATGGTATGTCATGCCATCGCTGCCGCGTCCCTCGTCGCCCGACCGACTGTAGAAAAATCTTATATTGAGGTGGTTCCGCCCCATTCTGTCGTCACCAGGCAAAGTAACATTTGTGTCGTGCTCATGATAATCGGCGGTAAGCTGCGTGTTAATTCAAAGAAGGGAATCAAAATTCAAATAACTATATTCATAAAGAATTTTGTATGTATTCAAGAAGGTTTATTACTTAAGCCCAGCAATCGAACTCAGAGAATCGGAGTCAATGAATTGAGATTTATTGGTTATGATGATTTAATTCCACAGTCGTGATTAAGGGTGTATGTAGCTTAGAAATGTTGTATTTCTGGATTGGTAGATGTACATATGTACGTGTATATGTATGCGTATTCCCTTTGTTTGTTTGTTTTAGAATAATGGCCTCGGGAAGATACCCATTCGAATTTATCTAACATCGGAATAAAAAATATTAACATAGGTAATGCCGATCATAATGGGAAAGTGTGTCTACTAAATAAATAATTGAATTCAGATACAATATGTATCTATCAGGCAGAATTGTATACTTGGTTGGCTTAGTTTTATATAATTTCGAGCTTTTAATCACCTAGTCTAACATAAAGGGATGGCATGCCGAAGTTCTTGGGTTCTAATCTCTGCGGCTGTCACTAGCGGACTAAGGTAGAGGTGACTCCGGTGTCCGGGGGCCACCAAATCCAATTTAAGCTCTGTACAATTCTTTGGTAACTTTTCATTTAATAATGAAGGTATGAATGTGTCTCAAAATTGTACATTGTAAAGTACTAGTTTTGTCTTAAATATTCAATGCTCTATTCATTTTTTTAAATTAAGTTCTAAGCCCAAGATGCTAAAAAGCCTGCTATTTTGCCTAAATGCAGAATAAAAAAAATAACAAAAACTACCTACTCCTGTTTGTTTTTATTTTTATTTATACATCGAAATACTTGTACAACCATGTTAAAACTGCGCCATTAATACATTCACTCAATCCAATTAATTTTTTATTGCAGTTGTAATGATTTCAGACGTAGTGTTCCTTGTTTAACGTGGATTAAGCCTTTACCCCACGGGTGGCCTACCACCATCGGAGCCAGATTTAGTCCTAGCCATTAACCCCGTCATAGCAAGCTATTTCGGTCGCAAAGTTGTGATATGTTGCAGCGTATGCACACCTCTTGCTTAAAGTCGAGGTCTATCTGCACCTCTTGAATTCAAGAAAAGAATCTTGAAAACCATACGCCTCCGCATTTGGAGTAAACCACGCCACCACGATCGCCGACTAGGGGGCCGACCTCAAGATAGCAGAATAAAGAGAACTGACACACCCGAAGATGTGCACTATTGTCCTCAAAATCCTGGGCACTATCACCCGTGGTACCAGTATAAAGCTACCGGTGGAGCCTCGCAACTTCATCAAATCCCCCCTAGGCGAAAACGGAAAAGAGGACTAAGCATAATTCCTACTCAGCTTCGGGGTTAATGGATACGAATCAGTCACTTCCAGATGAGTTACTGCAAAACTCGGGGCCAGTCAACCCGCTTCAGGATACACATTGAGAAGTAAGTCGAGGGCGGTCAACGAACAACTCATGTGCATCCCAGTCTTATTTAGCTCGCCTATGGCTATTCAAGGAAAGACACCCCTGTCTTTAGTTACCAGTTGGTAAGCAAGAAGAGACGCTCCTGTCTTTTGATCACCTTTCGGTTCTCACGGGTGACGCCCCGGTCTTTGTTCCGAAGAACTCTGGATGACGCTCCACTTCACGCTATTAACGTAGGACGCCAGGTACAAGTACCCGGAACCACCAAGTCTATCTGACACCTCTTTACCCTTTCTGACACCTCTTGATTACAGTCCTTGACCTTTGAAGAACTCCAGCTGGGCTCGATCAGCTGAAGAACTTCGTCAACATCTGATGCATCTAACCAATCATTATCCATGCACTAACCACCAGAACCACCATCGAAATTGCTCACCACACGATCGCTTGGGAATTACGCATGGTACACCCTGGAGACATGCCACCAAGCCTCATGTATACAGTAAGCAACCTTCAACAGTATTCCAGCAGCAGCACACTTCAAACAACCAATCAGACACATCAGACCACTCTCTGACACCTCTTGACCAATATGACACATATGACCTTAAAGACACATAATGACACACCAGACACAGACCCCAGACCACCGGATGAGACCTAGGATCCCCAACTGTATGCCCAGTCGAAAATCCACAGTCCCACCCATCACACTACCACCAAGATCAATCAATACCAATACCATACCAATTTTACTTAATGCACACACACACACCCATTTTTCTGGTAGGACTTTCGGACCCCTAGTCATCGCAGCAACTACTAGAGACCCTACGGTCCTACCAAACACTACCAATCAAGATCAAATACTACGAGATGCATTAAGTTTCCGGCTAGGCATATCACCGGAATCCTAACCATCCCATATCGTCTCCGATCCCAACTGTCCCCTACCACCTGTTGGGTTTTCTTAGTTACCTAATTTCACCTGCTGATGCTTCACAGCAGGAGAATAGGCGTAAGCCCCCCCACCACGACAAGGTGAAACCCGTCGAGGGGGATTTCAGACGTATAAAATATTTGGGAGAGAAACGAAATCCTGCCGATCAGAAATCCGAATCACGAAATCCCGCCGAAAATAAAAATAAAAGTCCCGCCGACAGATATTTTTGGAAATATTTGACGGGATTTCAATACTATTTTAGTACTATTAATAAAGTATTTTATTTTGATTTATTCTTAAACAAATGGAAAGTATTTAAAAAACTGTTGGTTCGGGAAAAATTCAGTTCTTGGTAGAACTCCGAGATGGTAGTAGCTTGGAATTAATATTTCTTTTTCTTTGAAAATGTCATTGGTGAACATTGGTGAATGGATTTTTGGTCCAAATGACACTGAAAACTAATTTTTAGCTTGAAAAAATTATTTTTCGCTTTGAAAAAAATAATTATGCCAAAACGCTCAAAATGTATTTTAAGCGTAAAAAAATATTTTTTGAAAGAAAAAAGATGAAAATCAAATGAATTTTTAGCTTCTTCATAGAAAAATTCATTGCTAAGTGGAGTTCGAAATGACACCAAAAACAAATTTTTAGCTTAAAAAATTATAGAATGGACTCTACTTAGAAAAAAAAATATGCCAAAACGCTCAACAATATTTTTTTAATCTCGAGGTGTTACCTCAAAGGAGTTCTGATAAGAACTGAAGAATATTTCCAAATCACTCCTGTATTTATACATTTTATTGTTCAACTTGTTTGGCCATTCGTTCTCCTTGCCTCTCAGATTTATAAAGGGTTTTCCAATAAGAGGTGTTATTTTGAATAGCCCGCTATTTCGGTAGCTGTCACTTTTGAAGCTGTCATTTTTTGACATTTGACAAGTAGAAACTACGCTATTAATAAAAATGGAACGATACACGCTTCAACAACGCATTGAAATTATTAAAATTCACTATAAAAATGGTGAAAATTTGGCAGAGACGGTTCGTAAAACTAAAACATTTTTCATCTTGACTGATGAGGCCCATTTCCACCTCGGAGGCTACGTCAACAAGCAAAACTGTCGCATCTGGGGCTCGGAAAACCCAAGAGTTATTGTTGAAAAGCCTCTCCATCCTCAACGCGTGAATGTTTGGTGCGGTTTATGGTCCCGCGGGGTCATTGGACCTTACTTTTTCGAAAATGAGGCTGGAGCAACAGTTACGGTCAATGGATTGCGCTATCGAGAGATGATTAATGATTTTGTATGGCCTGAATTGGATGGTATTGATCTGGACAACGTTTACTTTCAACAAGACGGCGCTACGTGCCACACAAGCAATGAAACCATCGATCTTTTACGGGAAAAGTTTCCGGACCGTGTTATCTCTCGAAGAGGTGATCACAATTGGCCACCGAGATCTTGTGATTTAACACCTTGCGACTTCTTCCTTTGGGGCCACGTGAAAGATAAGGTCTACGCCAACAGCCCAGCGTCGATTCAAGACCTCAAAGATGAAATTCGTGAGGCTATCGAGGACATAGGGCAGCCACTTTGCGATTTGGTTATGGAAAATTTCATGAAAAGGATATGGTCCTGTAAGCGTGGTCTTGGCGGACATTTGGCTGATGTTGTGTTCCATTATTAACGGCATACCTTCCTCTTTATAATGAAATAAACATCCGATCATTTATCTCCAAAAATGCCATTTTTCTTTGAATATCAAAATAACACCTCTTATTGGAAAACCCTTTATATGTAGAACTGCAGGTATTTTGATTAAGAAAACTGTTGCCACAGGAGGCGCCTGCCTCGCGACTTTACATACCCTAAGCGGAGCAACGGAGTTGCGTTAGCGGGTGGGTCTCCGAAAAAGGGAGCGGGCGGCAGCGGGCCACCCAAGGTACAATTGCCCAAGAAAATTGTTACTACATCACCTTGCCTATTAAAATGTATGAAAAAGAAATTTGTATCTTTAAACGCGACCTGCGGCTAAACGGAGCCTCGTAGACCCCTCAAAGTTGACGTTTTCAAACGTGATTTCTGGCTAAACTAGGCATCTAAGCGAGTTGAAAATTGCATATTCGTGATCTAGGGAGTGCCACCTTTCAATCCACGTATCGCATGAAACGAAAAACAAAGTTTTATCTATAAACACGATTTGCGGCTAAACGGAGCCTCGTAGACCCCTCAAAGTTGACATTTCAAACGTGATTTCTACCTAAGCTAGGCATCTTAGCGAGTTAAAAATTGCATATTCGTAATCTAGGGAGCGTCACCTTTCAATTTTTTTAAAAAACTTTTTTCTAAAATTTTTTTGAAAAAATTGAAATTTTTTTTTATTTTAAAAATAAATTTTTATTCTTTCAATTTTTTGTGGTTCTAAAAAGAACTCAGCTAACTATCCCTTCAATAATCCCCTAGAATTTCCAAAAAAAAATAAATTTTGCTTAAACAGCAACTCTCCCTGCAATCGCTTAAAATGATCTTGAAGGAAAATTCCTTCAACGCTTAAAACTCACTAATTTTGTGATTCGGGATTTTGTGATGCGGGATTTCGTACCCAACCAATTCCGAAATCACTCCCGCTTTTATACTTTTTATTGACCAACTTATTTGCGTATAGGTGCGTTCTCGTTGATTCTCATTGTTTTATCTTTGTTCTTGATTCTGATTGGCTAATCACTTTGAAGTTTCCAATCATGAGTACAGTGCTGTCAATTTAATATTGAATAGATGCGTCCTCGTTGATTCTCATTGTTTTATCCTTGTTCTTAATTCTGATTGGCTAATCACTTTGAAATTTGCGAGTGCTGTCAATTTAGTATTGAAATGGCGGGATTTCGTGATTTCGTGATTCGGGATTTTGTGATTCGGGATTTTGTGATGCGGGATTTCATACCCAACGCAAATATTTCCCTCACTTTTCTAGCTTCCAGGCATTCCACTCACTTTAGTCCAATTCATCTTTTCACTTGCGACTTATAGGTGCTTTAAAAAAATCAAGCTCGAGATTTTGATCAAAGTTGGCATTACGATGATAGCGAAGACGAAAAAAGTGGGTCTCAAAATTCTGCCTGTCTATCTGTCTGTTCGAGTACAGGCTAAGCGACTCGGCCGATTTTCGTGAAAGTTGGTGGATATAGTTTTTAAATCCCCCCTCCCCCTCCCCCTTTTTTTAAGACCAAAAATAACGGTACCTGCCATACGATTTTTTTCGAAATTTTGTAAATGTTTTTTTTTTCAAAACCTATTCGATAGATTTTAAAAATAAAAATACAAAAAAATTTAATTTAGTTAAAGCTAGGTAACGGTTAAAAAAAATTTTCCGAAAAATCGTTATTGAGGGTACCCTCAAGAACGGTACAGCCGATTTTGATCAGTTTTTTTTGCTAAAGCTCCCCAAAAACATAAATAGAATTGTATACTCAAATTGTCAAAAAAAAATTTTTTTTGGGTTTTTAAAAAAAAGCTTCAAAAATTTTTTCTTTCAAAACTCAATATTTCGAAAACCCTATGCTAGATTTGTTTAAACTTGATAAATAAAAGTTTCTCAATATAATCTACAACATGTGAAAAAAAATGTATTTTGCCTAAAAGTACCTACCATACACATGCTAAAAAATTAAAAAAAAAAAATGGGTTTCAAAAATCGTTTATTTCTCGAAAACGGTGCCTAGAATTTTGATAAAATTTTTTTTCTTTCAATTAATTTTTACGATCTTTAATTTAATAAAAAAAAATTTAATTAAGATATTATTATTATTATATTATTATCCACATAACGGATCTTAATGAAATTTTTGAAAAAGAAGCTTCTGTAAAGTCTAAAACACATTGCATTTCAAAACTTTAAAATAAATATTTTTTGAATTTTTGAAAAAAAAAAATCTATTTTTTCTTTTTTTGAAAATTCGATACCTCAGAAAGGGCTCAATTTTTTTTTTTTTGTAAATTCAATTTTTATTCGAACAAAAATAAAAGCTTTAAATTGGCGTACCAAAATTTTTTCTTAAAAATCTTAAAAATGGCATGATATCCTATTCTTACCTCCAACTACTAAAGAAGTTGTTTAAGTCATTTAAAAAATTAATTCTATGCTTATGAACAGTTTTTCTTAAATAACATTCATTTTTGAAAATTCTTAGTCTTTTACACAAGAACAAGTTCGTGCATTTTATTTATATCAAATGCTTATGCTGCACAAAAAGCGTAGATTCAACTGTTTTTCTATTCCCCCAAAGCTAAGAAGCAACGAAAATGAAATAGATAGATACAGAATTCTCAACGTACGTAGTAGTGCCGAAAGAAGTTGAACACAACGCCTTCTTGATATAACGCCATTTTTAGCTCAGCAAAATCTTCCTTTCCGCGGTCATAGTAAAGACGTTTTATCAGAAAAAACAAGACAATTTTTATCAGAATTGGTACCAATATTGGCAAACAATGATCCAGTATTAAAAGAACATTGTTTAAGACTTAAAAACTCCGCTGGCTGGTCAAAGAGAGTACCTCCTATATGTCAAAACGGATAAAAAGTCACTTTATTTTCACGTTGAACCCATTAAGAAAATAAGGCTCTGTATTAAGGAATGATTTTTGACAGCTCTCTTGATGAAAGAAGGAACAGAAACAGACCAAATGAGCCAAATAATAAGATACGTAGAAAATGTAGAATATGACATTGTAGAAGTTCGAGAATACTTTTTAGGTTTTTATGTTATGACTGCAGATGATATGTCAATTTCACATTCAACAGCAGTTGGAAAAAGATGGGCTTCATATTGCCTTGCGCAGGACTCAAGGCTATGACAATACTGCTTCAATGTCAGGTTTACAAGGAGGAGAACAACGAAAAAATACGACAAGTAAATCCTTAAGCTTTACTTAGTTCTTGTGCTAAGCATTCCTTAAACCTTTGCCCTGCATTTGCATGTGTTTCCTGTAGCGCCACCTGTCTCGGAACTTTAGAGACGTTACATTCAGTTGAATTGCTCCTAGAAAACGTTTGTCTGATACTCGCTGGAGTTCTCATTACGATTCTATAGGAGTCGTAAAAGAACATGTGGAAATAATTATGAGCACCATAGAGGATATGCAAGATACATCGTCTTCGAATGGCACTTACATCAAAGAAACTGAAATACTCCCAACAGTCGGCATGTGGGTCAATGACAATCTTCATTTGAATAACCACATTCCTGAGACCGCCAAAAACACTGCGTAATGCTTAGGATTTCTATATCGGCGTTATACATTTTGACCCCTTCTGATCTGGCCATAATTTATGAGGCGCTTGTTTACGTCCTTAACTCGCTGGTGCTGCACAAATTTCTTAAAAAATATGTTAACAAAATCTTGAAAATTTTAAACGTTTCTATAGAAAAATTGGAAAAATAATGCAATTTTGAATAGATGAGAGCAAATACGATTTTTTGATTAAAATTGAAAACAGCTGGAGGCAAGATTTCGAGCGGGAAACAGCTGGCAGTGTCGAAATAACCTTACTTACTTACTTACTTAAGGTGGCGCTACATTTCGGGGTAGACCAGGACCTCAACTAACAAGCTTCTCCAGCAAGCTCGGTCCCCAGTTGTCTCCTGTCTTGCACGTCAAGTTGGTTGAAGTCCTCTTCCACTTGTGTGCGCCACCTGAGTCGCGGTCTTCCTCTACTGCGCCGTCTCTCCGGGTTGGATTCGGAGACTTTCCGGGCCGGAGCATTCGGATCCATTCGCTCTACATGACCTAGCCATCTCAGTCGTTGAACTTTGATTCGTTTTATTAGGTCAGTTTCGCTGTACAGCCGGTACAGTTTGTGGTTATATCTTCTCCTCTACCCCCGCATATTTATGCAGACGGGAACAAAGATCTCAAGAAGAATTTGTGGCTCTTTGTGTTGACGAGTGAATTTTGCACAATTCTTTCAAGAACGATGTTGAAGAAGTCGCACGACAGAGCATCGCCTTGACTAAAATCTTTTTTGACATCAAATGCATCGCTGAGATCTTTTCCGACCTTGATGGAGCAGCGTGCATTCTACATCGTCATCCTGCACAAACGGACAAGTTTGTCATGGTTGACAAAACTAGACATTTCTCTATATGGTTCGTTCCTACGCTGCGCTGCTTTGAAATCGATGAAAAGTTGGTAGGTTTCGATTTGGGCGCAGGGACATAAGTCCCAAAAAAATTTTTCGAGACTTATGTCCCACCGTACTGAGACATAAGTCCCGAAAAAAATTTCGGACTTATGCCCACGTGTATTTTTATGGCGTATAAACAGTGAACTATGTATGGGAGGGCATGCTGCCCCCTGCAATCCCCTGCTTGGACTCACTATAGGATTTGGGGTAGGTGCGAGGTTGGGTGGACTCAAAGTTTCTTTTGCATTAACAGAATATGGATTTAAAGATACTTTTAATTCATAAATACCCAAAATACACATGTATAAACGTAGCCTTAAGGATCGCAAATTTTTTACTTAGTACATGAACATTTACATGTAACAAAATAATGTGTATACAAATATTTTTGTTTTATTTTTGTCCCATTTTCAACAAAAAAAAAATCAGGATTTATGTCTCAGTACGGTGGGACATAAGTCCCAAATTCGATTCAGGACTTATGTCCATTTAAAGTGGGACATAAGTCCCGAAAAAAAAAATTTGGGGCTCATGTCCCGGGGACTTATGTCCCTGCGCCGTCGATTTGTAGCTCCTGGGTTTTTTCCAAGATCTGCCGTAATGTGAATATTTGATGTATGGTGGACTTTCTTGGTCTAAAGCCGCACTGATATGGATGTTGACGAAAGGCTTCAAACTTTGAAATAATACGCCAGAAGGAATCTTGTACGCGATGTTCAGGAGGCTTATGCCTCTGTAGTTCTGTAGTTGGCGCAGTTCAGAGGGTCTCCTTTCTTGAGGATTGGACAGACAACGCTGAGGTTTCATTCATCGGACATGCTTTTATTCCGACCATATTTTGCAGATAAGCTGGTGCATGCTCTCAACCAAGTCATGGCCTGCCGTTTTGAGCAGATCGGCAGCGATGCCGTCAGCTCCAGCGACTTTGTTGGACTTGAGATTCGATATAGCTATCTTCACTTCATCCAGGTCGGGTGGGCGTTATTGTTGGTCTACGTTGTCTAAGTCGAATCTCTGCAGGAGCGGAATTTTCTTCTTTATCGCCGTTATAAAGTTTGGAGTAATGATAAGTTTGTCTTTCCATATTCTCAGCATGGACTGCGGTTCCACTATGATGTTCCCTTGATTATCCATGCAGGCTCTGGCTCGGGGATTGTATCCTTGTGATTTTTTTTTTACCTTTTGGTAAAATCTCATTCCTGCTATGGCATACCTCTATTGCCTCGATTAAGCGCTTCTCATGCTCCTTCTTTTTCTTTCTGAGAAGCTGGTGTTATTCTCTCATCTTCTGCTCGTATAGCTCGCGAGCAGCTCTGGTGCTTCTTTGCAGTACCGCTTTATGTTTTTCTGCATGTGATTGCCAGCACTCATCGTCAAACCAGTGGTTTCGTTGTAGTGGTCGTGTAAAACCCAACACATCAGAGGCGGCATCTCTTATGACAACCACTGGTTGTCACTGGTCATCAATGCTTGATGCTGGCGGCATAGGACTTCTTAAGAGGTTGTCAGAAGCTCGATCCGAAAAGGATCATGTGATCCCTTGTGATTGTAAACGTCCAACGTCGCAGTACTGGGAGAAGTGAATATCAAGATGTTTGAATTGCGTACTAGCTACAAGAACGTCTCGCCCCACAGCGAAATCGGACAGCCTGAATCCGTTATCGGAGGTTATGTCGTGCAGGCTATATCTTCCAATCATGTCACCAACTATGTTTTCTCTTCCAAGCTTGGTGATAAAATCTCCAAGGACAATTTTAATGTCATAACTAGGACACTGCTCGTATGTTTTATCCAGGAGCTCATAGAATATGTCTCTGGTGTTTTCATCAGTTTCCTCTGTTGGGGTATGCGCACAAATGAGTCTTATGTTGTCGAATTTGGCCTTGATATGGATTATCGTGAAGCTCTCGTTCACACAGTTGAAACTTAGGACTTTTTGCCTGAACCTACGAGTATAGTTCCAACAACAAATCCGCATCTAATTAAATGCTGTTTTTGTTATCGATAGTGGTCGCCGTAGTAGATAACGCAGTCATTTAATTTTCGTCTGCCCGGTCCGTCCCATTGCTTTCTTGGATGGCTGCTTTGAAGCAGTTTAAGGCTTCCGCTAATTGTTCGGCTACACTTGGTCTATTCCACGTGCAGATTCGAAGTTCGTTGTCCTTATTTCGTTTGCATGTTTCGTCATCAATGAATCCGTCCCTATCTGAGACTTGTTTTTGCTTCGCAACTAAGAGTTATTACCTGGAGGGCCAGGGCCTTAGTATAAATCCAAGAACGGGGAGCCGGATAAACCGCTCTTTACAGGCCTGAGCTCCGAATACGTCGGAGTAGCCCAGTAAGGTATTCACTTAGTAGTTCAGCACACTGGAACTGTAGACGCCACCGTTGATTCCATCTGGGGTATTACTCCGACGTCGCCTGGATGAAAGGAGAGATGCCTTAGTGGGAACACCTCCCCACCTCTCTCGTTTGCTATCCCCAACAACCATCCACTGGGGTTGTGACCCACCCGATATTCACCGCGAGGAGCTAAGAGTAGGAGTCGATAGACAGAGTTAGTTTTTAGAAAAACCTGTGGACGCTTGGGTCCACTTGGATGCACGTGTCTATCATTCGAACATCGTCAAAATAACCTATGATTTGAAAAGGAACCACTAGATGTCCCACACTGTACAATAAAATAAATATAATTAATTTAATTTGACACTTGAGTGCAATAAAGCTTCTGATTGTGAGTTCCAAAACTTGTTAGGCAAATAGTTCTCCTGTTGTTGTTTATTTAAAATGAATTTAATGAGAACATAAAGAACAATTCTAGACACATTCCCGCCAGCTAGTTTGACTGGTTTCAATATTGTGCATTTTATTGAGTCTAAGTTTCAATAGATAATGCAAAGTTTTTCAAAATCATGCGCTAAACTTTTTTGCAATCAAAAACGCCCCCGCTACACCATAAACCTATGTGTTATAGCCCCCAGCAAAATTTGAAAATTGGAAAAAAAGCTTATCAATTGTCTTGGATCGAGAAGGTTAAGCAATTAAGAAGCTAATAAAATCACATTTTTGTCAAAATACAACCAAGCAAAACAAAAAAAAACTGTAGCCTTGTTCTCCTATGGGTTAATAAAATCAATCAATGCAAATCACACTAATTATTCGTTTAGTTAAATATAGAAGCATATAATTATAATATTTAAACAAGTTAACCAAGTTCAACTATCTCTCATCAGTTAGATCTTCGTCACGTATTACCTTGGCAATGTCAATTTCTGTATGCATAATGCGACTGTGGAAATGCAAACTTCAGGACAAATATAGTCCTGTCCATCGACAATGATGGCTTCGACTGATTCGCGACTTACAGCTACACTGGAATGGATTTTTCCTTTTTCCTACAAGTAGGTTCAAAGAAACCTTTCCCTCCGTATAAACCCTTTAAAGACGACCTTGTGCATATGGCTAAAAAGGATCCCACCCATCATTGAAATGATGGAAAAATTTGGCCAACAAAGTGTTTATCTAAGAGTTCGCCTAAGTCTAAGTCAACGTCTGATCAAAGCAGTTGACCTCCAGATTTAGAATCCCATAACATGCTGCTAAGCTTTTTTTTTTTTTTTAAATGACAACATTGAGCGAATTTATGCAAATTGCAACGAGTCAGTATGGTGTTGGCAGTTGGTTAAGTCTGGATGCTAACGATGCTCTCCTTGCTGCTATTTTTATTGATTTTTTTTTTTTTTTCGGTTTACTGATCAAGTTCTAGATTTGGTGTTTCATGGTTCATGGCTAAACCGGACTGTGCTGCTCTTTCTGATTTATATACCAAGAATAAAAATTTGTTAAATGCATAATATGCATAATATTCAAACTCGCTTAAAAGACGTTTTGGCAGTTTGAGCCAAAAAAAGAAGCAATTATTTTGGTTTCAATAAGATCCCGAGTATTAAGTATTTTTAAAATTATTTTTGTTTAATTGGTGGGTTGGCGACAACCTTGACTTTCGTCATTAAATAATAATAAAATATTAGTGTTTGTCTGAGTTTGCATTGATTTTTAATGTTTGTTTAAAAGTGATGGTATAATTAGTTGAAGCTTTCGTTCAATTTATGTACTTAGATACACGAATCCCTGTTGTACGAGAGTGGGTAACAGTAACGTGCAGGAGGTCCGAAGAAAGCAGTAAGTGAGGTTTGTAACCGATGGCTTGGTGGGTACAAAAAGCATCTGTTTTCCCATGATGGGCGGCCTCAATCGGTTATGTTCTCGAGACCGTAGGAAAAATCGTAACTTCGTTCGCGTTAAGAAGCTTTTCTGTGATATTCTTTGAAGAAGGGTAGCCACAGAAATAATCAGTTGGGATACGGCCCTACTCCTAGCAAAAGACTAGAAGAATAATCTGTGTTTCGTTCACGGCAACAAGCTCGTCTGTGGAACTCACAGAAAGAATCGGTGGAGATATGGCCCTGCTTCTATCAAAAGACTGAAAGAAAAATCGGTTTGGATCAAGCCTTGTCCACGACAGTGGTACCACTTTACTTCAATTGAAGTAGATCTTCTCTTTTTTCTTAATACTAGCTGACCCAGCTCTCGAAATTCGAGTGCCAATTTATTTATTTAATTCATTATCATTCAATAAAAGACAAAGAATTCATGATTTTTTTAAATTGTTGCAATGAGAAGTACCTACTAAGCACTCAATCCTGGAGTCCAAAGAAAAACAGTTAATGGTAAACAAAATTTCAAATCTATACACATTTCTGACACATTGCAGATTTTTGACATGTTGCAGATTGGTTGTTGATGTTGTAGGCCGCAAAAACAATTGTTGGGTTGAACTGATGTTATTTGATGTATCGGAATCCGGTATGTTTAATGTGGATTTTTGGACGTTTCTTAATCCATCGACATTGTAGCCATCCTTTGATGGAATTTGACAGTTTATGACTTGACGAATAGAGAACGAATCCAGTTATGATGCACAAAGTGTATTTCGTACAAAATGTCAGCCGAAAGCCATAAAATTTCTCTTTTCCTGAGCAACAAATAAAATACCTTTTTTTTGGATATTTATAGACGTTTTTTAATCCATGGAAATCTTAGCCATCCTTTGATGGAATTTGACAGTTTATGACTTGACGAATAGAGGACGAATTCAGTTATGAAGTACAAAGTGTATTTCGTACAAAATGTCAGCCGAAAGCCCTAAAATTGCTCTTTTCCGGAGCAAAAAATAAAATACCTTTTTTTTGGATATTTATAGACGTTTTTTAATCCATCGAAATCTTAGCCATCCTTTGATGGAATTTGACAGTTTATGACTTGACGAATAGAAGACGAATTCAATATATGACGTACAAAGTGTATTTCGTACAAAATGTCAGCCGAAAGCCCTAAAATTGCTCTTTTCCGGAGCAAACAATTGAATACCTTTTTTTTGGATATTTATAGACTTTTTTTAATCCATCGAAATCTTAGTCATCCTTTGATGGAATTTGACAGTTTATGACTTGACGAATAGAGGACGAATTCAATTATGAAGTACAAAGTGTATTTCGTACAAAATGTCAGCCGAAAGCCCTAAAATTGCTCTTTTCCGGAACAAAAAATAAAATACTTTTTTTTTGGATATTTATAGACGTTTTTTAATCCATCGAAATCTTAGCCATCCTTTGATGGAATTTGACAGTTTATGACTTGACGAATAGAAGACGAATTCAATTATGACGCACAAAGTGTATTTCGTACAAAATGTCAGCCGAAAGCCCTAAAATTGCTCTTTTCCGGAGCAAAAAATTGAATACCTTTTTTTTGGATATTTATAGACGTTTTTTAATCCATCGAAATCTTAGTCATCCTTTGATGGAATTTGACAGTTTATGACTTGACGAATAGAGGACGAATTCAATTATGAAGTACAAAGTGTATTTCGTACAAAATGTCAGCCGAAAGCCCTAAAATTGCTCTTTTCCGGAGCAAAAAATTGAATACCTTTTTTTTGGATATTTATAGACGTTTTTTAATCCATCGAAATCTTAGTCATCCTTTGATGGAATTTGACAGTTTATGACTTGACGAATAGAGGACGAATTCAATTATGAAGTACAAAGTGTATTTCGTACAAAATGTCAGCCGAAAGCCCTAAAATTGCTCTTTTCCGGAACAAAAAATAAAATACTTTTTTTTTGGATATTTATAGACGTTTTTTAATTCATCGAAATCTTAGCCATCCTTTGATGGAATTTGACAGTTTATGACTTGACGAATAAAGGACGAATTCAGTTATGACGTATAAAGTGTATTTCGTACAAAATTTCAGCCGAAAACTTTTTTGACACTTTTTAATCCATGTACAAAGTAGGCATCATTCGATGTTATTTGGCAATTTATGGCTTTCAATAACAGAATATTTTGTGAGAACTATCAAAGCCATAAGTCAATCTTATCATCGAAATCGAAATTAAAATCGAATAGGAACAGTATTGAATCATTTCAGTGAAATGAAAATGATCGAATGATCGGTTGATTGAAATGATCGGATCATTTTCGTAATCGATTGTTGAACGATTCGATCATTTGAAATGAACGATTTACTCAGCTCTAATTCGAATTTGATATTTTGTTTGTTTGTTAACGCATTCTTGTCAAACCAGGGGGATATTTTATTTTCAAGGAAGATTTGAAAACAGTAACGCATAGAACAAAGCTAGAACTACATGGTCTCTTTTTCCAACTCATTTCAAATTTATATCTTCCATCTCGAAAAACACAAAAAGTAAAAGTTGAAATGGTTCTAAATTTAACTTTTTCACTTTTTGAAAACACTAAGGCTAGGCGCGCACATTCAATTTTTAGTTTCGCAACTGCTTGGTTCGAGCAACTAAGAAGTTTGTGTTTTGACACAAACTAAAAGAGTTCGCTATTTTGTATAACATATAATTATATGCACCTGCGCGCACATTCAACCAAATAGTTCATCTGTTTTCTATAAGCAACGAAACAGTTGTGCAACTAAAATTGAATGTGCGCCCCTAGCCTAACACGGAAATTGCCCGATAGATGTAGTTAATGCTCTAAGACTTAACTACATTCAACTTCAAAGAGTGAAAAGTGAACAAAATGTGCTGTATTTTTCCAACCAACAACAAAAGCAAAAGTTAAAATGGTTCTAACTTTTACTAAACTTAAACCACAGATAATTATACAGGGTGATTGGCATAAGGTGTGACAAAAAGCTAGGGCGTGTAGGTTGGACTTAGACAAGAAAAAAATCGTATGGGAGGGGGGGGTCTATTTCCCCCCGTTTAGGCGGGAGGGGCAATTTAAGAAAAAAATCACTTAAAACAGAAAAAAAATTATTAGAAAATAACGGTGATACCTACAGAGTAATGCTATGGCATTTTTAAAAGCCAGAAATACATTCTTTAATTTTGTTTTTAAATAAAGTTGTTCGAGTGAATAGTTTTTGAAAAATAAATTTTCAAAATGAAAATTTTGAAAAAAAAATGAAATTTTTTTTTTTTTAAACAATTTTTTTTCAAAATTTTACGTAATTAAGTATTATTTTTTTATTCAATATTCAATGCTCTTATTAATTTTTGATCAAACACAAAAAACCGGATGTCAAAATGTTTTGTAGTTTTTGAGAAAATCAAAAATAACAAAAACTACATTTGTTCTAAGAAAAGCCTTTTATTTTAGTTTTTACGTTTTTGGATTCTTATGTAGGTGAATTTACGATTGAAAGGATTAACTTTCTTTTTACTATTCTTTTAATTATCGTCTTATAAGCATACAATAATGTGACAAAGTACTGGATTAACCATATTTCACACATTTTTTCATTGAGAACACCCGCGTGAGAGCATTGGTTTAAAATTGACCTGCCACTTTTTTATTATGGTGGGGTCGGCTTGGCTTAGGTGCATTTACGAAAGAAAGGATTAACTTTAAATAAACAGTAATTATGTATTTTATCTAAATATGCATGTATTTATTATTTAAATTGATTTCAAGATTCAGGAACATTTTTGTTCTTATTTCGCAATTGCATTTTTCTGTCGCTAGTTAGGGCGTGTAACGCTGCATTATCTAAAAAACATTCGCAGATCAATATTAATCCAATGCTCTCACGCAGGTGTTCTCAATGAAAAAATGTGTTATTGTATGCTTATAAGACTGATAATAAAAAAATTTTACAAAAAAAGTTAATCCTTTCTTTCGTAAATGCACCTAAGCCAAGTCGACTCCACCATAATAAAAAAGTGGCAGGTCAATTTTAAACCAATGCTCTCACGCGGGTGTTCTCAATGAAAAAATGTGTGAAATATGGTTAATCCAGTACTTTGTCACATTATTGTATGCTTATAAGACGATAATTAAAAGAATAGTAAAAAGAAAGTTAATCCTTTCAATCGTAAATTCACCTACATAAGAATCCAAAAACGTAAAAACTAAAATAAAAGGCTTTTCTTAGAACAAATGTAGTTTTTGTTATTTTTGATTTTCTCAAAAACTACAAAACATTTTGACATCCGGTTTTTTGTGTTTGATCAAAAATTAATAAGAGCATTGAATATTGAATAAAAAAATAATACTTAATTACGTAAAATTTTGAAAAAAAATTGTTTAAAAAAAAAAAAATTTCATTTTTTTTTCAAAATTTTCATTTTGAAAATTTACTTTTCAAAAACTATTCACTCGAACAACTTTATTTAAAAACAAAATTAAAGAATGTATTTCTGGCTTTTAAAAATGCCATAGCATTACTCTGTAGGTATCACCGTTATTTTCTAATAATTTTTTTTCTGTTTTAAGTGATTTTTTTCTTAAATTGCCCCTCCCGCCTAAACGGGGGGAAATAGACCCCCCCCTCCCATACGATTTTTTTCTTGTCTAAGTCCAACCTACACGCCCTAGCTTTTTGTCACACCTTATGCCAATCACCCTGTATATAAATAATGTATGACAGTAACTGTATGACAGTATAGTGTAAATGTAATGTATGCTATATTCAGCAACAGATGTCGCTAGTCGATAATTATCTGTGCTAAAACTGTATGACATTTACACTATAATGTATGCTCTATTCAGCAACAGATGTCTGGGCATTTTTTTGCAATTTTTATTTATTGTTTTAAACAATTTCTGTGTAGTATATTTAAATAATTTTGACATTGTGCACATCTATGCAAAAAATGCTTTCGTTTAATATGTAATTTATGCCCCTTCGGTTTTTGTGGGCTGTATAAAGTATGCCACAAAGAACATGTTTGCCGTTTTATTATATGATTTTAAAATCTACTTCCTACTTCGCACATCAGCAAAATACTGAAATCTACTTCAAAAAAACAAATCTCTGTTTCAACCTACATCAATTTTACAAAAAAAAAATCCCAAATCTACTTCTTTTTCCCTATTTCACTCTATGTAACACCAAAATTTTTGTATTTGGTGGAGTGAACCAGAACCAGGACCTAGTGATTTCTAACTCTCAACCATTCCTGTGTGCGTGTTACCAGGAACGGAGGGGACCTACAATTTTCTGCCGATTCCGAACGGCTAATGAGCAGCACTTTCCATGACAAGAGATACTCTTGGAGAATTTGTCAATTCCTCGCAGGAGGCAGTACAACCCTGAAAAAAACTTTCTTGCAGTGGCTGAGAATCGAACTCGAGACCTTCCACATGACAGTCCAATACACTAACCATTATGCCGAGGAGTACTACCCCAGAATTACCATACAAAAAAAAAACTAAACGTCAACATAATACAAAAACACAAATGAGTAATTTTAAAAGCATAGAAACTCACCACACTTATTACTTATTTGTACACGAATCTTATAAAAATTTCGCTTGCATGTGTGTTTTACTTTAAAATTAATTTATATTTAATTATAATTTATAATTTTAATGTTATTACTTATTATTAAATTAATAAATGCATTGACAATTATAAGTATTTAATAATATTCAAATAAGGAAACAAATTTTGTATACAATATTATTTCAAAATCAAAGAAGCTCCGATATAAAAATTTAATCGAAATCGGTATAGTCGGAAATGAGAAACTTGTAAACCAAAAAAAGGTTCTATGACAGATACCGTTAATACCATTGACGAAAATGTAGGCCACATTATTGGTATGGTTTACACATAATTTTTCTTATCAAAATCATTAGAGCCGTTTTTGAAATAAATAGGATATTTCATAATGGATGTAATGTATGAAAGGGAACGAGCTAAAAAACAAATCATTTCAATTTCTCCTCTACTACTTTTTTGTGTTGTAATGTCAACTGATAAAATTCGAGTTCATTTTTTTCTAAAAGCAAGTAAAAAGTCATTTAAGAATCTACTTCGACTTTTTTCCGGAATTGGAGTGGAGAAATAAACGAGAAGGAAAGGTTATATTAAGCTTAAGCGGCAAGTAGGGGTTCAGAACCCAAAACGGCTTTTCGAAACTACTATCTAATACACTTCGTACCCAGCAGGGTGTTCCTACTTCCTAATTAAATTATTCGGTTCCCGAATTCATTTTATTCAGCGTGGTTTTATTCCTTTATATTTAATATATTGTTACAAAACAACAGCCAAAGGTAGAAGACGAATTTGTATTGTAGGTTTTCAAGGTTTTTTTATTGAACTTAAATAATATATACAATTGGAAACTTAAACTTAAGTACAAAATTAATGAATAAAAATTTGTTGGCTCATAGGGAGCTTTACGTATACAATGATATTATTTCTAAAATTACAATATTTATAATATGCATGGCAAGTATTTAAAATTAAAATTTAAAATCTGTTAGCATGGTTTTTCGAAGAGTCGGAGCTTTTGCATTGCTGTCTTCGAGATAGTGTACAATGCAGGAAAAGTATAGCTGATGACGGGTCTGATAAGCTGCTTGTATATCAGTAGTTTCACTGGCTGGCTTAGTCCGGTTCTTCTGGCTAGCAATGGGTGCAAGCGCTGAAACGCAAAGTTGGCCTTCCTTAGTACCTGCCTTTAGTGAGGGTTGAATTTGGACAGCTCGTTGAAGTGGACTCCGAGGTATTTAGCATTTATTTTGGCTGCTATCGTCGACCTATCGGGGAGCTACATTGTGAGATTTCTGTAAGTAGCTGCTGAACGATATCGGTTGCCATTGGTGGTGGGTCTCCTGAAACACACAAGCTCAGATTTGGCGGTGTTTATTTGGATACCCCACTTTCTGTGGTACTCGTTGAGTCTGGAGACGTTGGCTTCCACTCTCCGAGCTGAAATTTTTGGCGCTATCGATGAGGCGTAGGTCAGCGAATCGTCAGCAAAAAGCAGGTTCTCGCAGTCAGTTGGCACGTGTTTATCAGACGTCATCAGGAAGGGACCCAGCTTCGATCCTTGGGCGACTCCGGCTTTGATGGATTTGTTTGAAGACTTGCAGCTGTTTAGCTGAACGAAGAATTTCCTGAAGGAGAGAAAAGAAAATAATATTTTTATTAGTGGCGAAGGTAATCCAAGTACTCGAAGCTTATGGATAAGGGCTACTATCTATACGCTGTCGAATGCTTTCTCGTCATCCAGAAATCATCCTACGGTGGCACGATGGCTGTTGAGTGCTGAGGAGACGTCAGATTGGAACTTTAGCAACGGATGCAGTGTTGAATGCCCTTCTCGAAAGCCAAACTGCTTGTCTGGGATGATGTTGTTTTCATTGCAGTACTTCTTGAGCTTCCTTAGTATGACTTCTTCAAGAATTTTGCTGATATTGTTGAGGAGGGATATAGGCCTATAGTTGGAAACCAAGTTTTAAGCGCCTTTCTTCGGAATTACCACGATTTTTGCCGTTTTCCACTTATGAGGCAAGTAGCAGCTGTTGACGCAGTTGTTTATGATGATTGTGAGTAGTATCATCACCGCATGTGGAAGCCTTTTGATGATGTAGTTGGAGACTCCATCCGGCCATTTGTATTGTATTGATATTCCGCATCTCCATATTAATATTTCAGTCAAAAGGCACTATGAACTGAGAGAAGTAAACAAACTACCAACAACGTGCTCATATTGTCCAACGGTGTGATGAGTAAAGCAAGCACTAAACGACGAACATGCTCGCCGAACTTGTTCGTTTACGTTATCCCCTACATCTACACGGCGAACACATTTGGCGAACTTTCATTTCGTGATGATTCTTCAGAGTAAGCATGTGCGACGCACAGTGGGTCCTGTTGATACTAAGCAGTACTCAAAATTGAAAGTCTTGTTTAAAATGCTAAAAACTGTTATAAATAGATACTAACTGCTGTTGAAAATGAAAATATTAGCTGTGTTTTAATTTCCCCCAGATCTGATCCGGATTGGATTTTGTTTTCAAAATAACATGTTAAACAACAAATACAAACAAAACTGGGCCTTGTGTTGTTTTTGTTATACATGTAATTTTGAATGAAGATCCAATACGGATCAGATCTCGGGGAAAATAAAACACAGCTATTATTAATAATGAATAAAGTAGTTCTGACTTTTAAAAATAAAAGATGTTTAATGAAAAACAAATGACACAGAGTCAAGAGTCAACTTAAAAGTACCGTAACTTGGCCATTAGGCGGAGAGGAAAGATAATACTTACGAATGGCATGTGTTATAATATTTATATTGAATAGGCATTTTTATTTCGTTTTTATTGACAAAAATTAAAAACGGTATTTTGAGCACTGTTATGCATGAAGAGGACCCACTGTGCAACGTTCACAGTAAAAATAAAATTTGCTCGCGAACCAGTCCCTACACGAAGAAAACATGGCGAGCACGAACAAGTTCGGCGAGCATGTTCGTCGTTTAGGGCTAGCTTAAAGCAAAAGAAGCAACTCAGGGTATGGTAGGATGATACAGTGGTAGATTTAAAATGAAAGGTAGCATCGGTTTGGTAGTTTTTATCAGGTATCGGGCGGTGTATAATAGCTATTTTAGCATAATGATTCGATATAATGTGGTGACGGTTTGGGGGGATTTCGGGCGCTAGGAGAAAAAGTGTAACGCTTCGTTACAGCCTGTCGTAGCTATGTCAATAATCGTATCTTGTAAAGCATAATTGTGGAAGAATATATGTATGCTATTACATAAAATATAATAAGAATTGGTTATGAGTGCCCGAGATATAAACATTTTATAGAAAATCCTTCTACAGTCTTAGCTGCGGTAAACCGCACATCGGATTTGGGGTGCAGCATTGTTCATGTAGTAAAAGTCTTTCAGGAAATGCAAATACTACTTTTGGCTACCGCGTACTTGCGAAGTATACCCCTTGGCTCACAAATATTCAGTGCTATGCTATTGCAGTAAAATTTACCACAACAAGTTTCACCTACCTGTCCATTTATCCCCAAAACATTTTTAACACTCATTTTCCGTTTGCAGCTCCAAAATGCTTTTAGAGGTCAGTTGAAACCTGGTACCCTCTTAAGTATTTTGGAAAACCAAACTAAATAGGTTGTCGTGTTTGGTAGACTACCATACTGCGGGTGGTTAGACGGGTGGTCTACAAAATAATTGCGTGTGTGACAGATGGTTCACACAATCACTACCTCAAGTGACAGACAGGTGGTCTGGTCAGCACCAATTCTAAAAATAGCACGGGCGATATTTTGTTCCCTGATGCTGATGGTATCTTATGTGAGAATGGCGGTTGCCCAACCTATTTCTTTTATTAAATAATTTTATGTACAAGATGGAATTCCCAATTCCCAAAATCTACGCGAAAGCTCGACGAATTTAGAGTAAAATCGCGAAGTAGAAATAACTAACAACCAAAATTTAAAATTGAAGTTCGCTTCTCACCAATTTTTCAACAGTGATTGTATATATACTATATTCGGGGGGAAAATGAAAACGGTCTAAAATGTGAGTCTCTATTTGAGTTTCTGAAACTTTCTTTTAAAAACTTAAGTGGGTGTAAATGTAAATACGGTGGCTGAATGCAACCATTGAATTGCCGCCCACTGGCAGTCATATCAGAGGTCGGCGAATTCAATGGCGATGACAGTGCATTAAGCTGGGGTGTAAAGTGCGAGTAGGAGACCTCAATGCCCAGGTCGGATCAGACATATGGTCTGCATTGCGTGATGGCATGAAAATGGCGATTTGCTTTTCGACTTTTGTAACGCAAATCGTCTTATGCTGGGTGGGAGTGAATTTAAAAAAGGACGTACAACAAGATTACCTGGGTACATCCGGATGCTCAAACTGAAAACAAATTTGACCATATCATAAATCCGCAGCGATGAAGCAAGTTAAGTCTACAGAATAATGGTAAAATGCAGTCAATAAAGTTAAATATTAGACCCAACAATGGCGCATCAAATTAAACCTTAGAAATAAGAATCTAACACATGATCAAATTTGTATCAACGGTAAAGCTGAACCTTACGCCAGTACTGCCAAATACCTTGGACCTTAAAAGCATATCAAAATGAAAAGATAAGAACTAAATTTGAAGTACCGAAAATTTACTGATTACTTGGAAATAATTCTAGGCTATCTATCCAGAAGGAACAATAAGTAACGTTATAAATTTTTACTTCCGATATACGAGTAGTCATCATCATCATCATCGGCTCGACAACCGGGTTCCGGTCCTGGCCTCTTTCAACAAGTCTCTCCACCTATCCGGGTCTCTAGCCGACGCCATCCAGTTGCGCACCCCAAGGCTTCGGTCGTCCTGGTCTACGCCATCTCTCCAGCGCAAGCTTGGTCTACCACGCTGTCGTCTACCATAGAATGTACCACAAAGAACTTTCCGAGCAGGTTCCTCTTCGCTCATGCGAGCTAGGTGCCCTGCCCACCGGAGTCTACCGAGCTTAATTTTTGTCACGATATCTGCTTCAAGGTAGATTGCGTACAGTTCATGATTGTACCGTCTCCGGAATCGTCCTTCCTCACATACGGGGCCAACAATTCTCCTTAAGACTTTTCTCTCGAACGCAGCTAAGAGGTCGGAGTGCCTTTTGCTAAGCACCCAAGTACCGGATCCATATGTGAGTACTGGCAGGACCATGGTCCTGTACAGCAGCAGTTTTGAAGTTATGGGGAGATTTCTGGATTTGAAGAGCTTTGACAGACTATAGTAGGCTCTGTTGGATTTGAGAAGCCGCCCGCGTATTTCTTCTTCTATATTGTTATCGGCTGCTACTATTGACCCAAGGTATTTAAAGGATTGCACCACTTCAAATTCGTGCTCCGCAACCTTGATTGTTTGACCAACTGTTCCTCTCGCATTCGACGCCACCATGTACTTTGTTTTACCTTCACTAATGTGCAGATATACGAGTAGTACTAACTGGCAAATTCTGCATTTGGAAACAAAATAGAATTCGAGATTTTGGTCAGACTTGCAATTAGTACGTCACTTCGACGAGATTTTTTTATACTCAAATTATAAATTTTATATTTTAATTTTTTCATCAATTCCAAAAATAACAATACAATTTTTCTCGAATTTTTAGAAAATATTTTCTTTTTCTTGTTTCAAAAACTGTTATACAGAGGCTTGTACACCTCATTAAGCAATGGTGTAAAGATCGAAGTTTAATGAGCTTATGCCACGGCACAGTTGTAATTCCACTTCCAAAGGAGATGAACGTGAATTTGAGAGCGACTATAAGAAGCTGAGAGAAGAGTCGTCGGAAAAACAATGAAGTGGATTAGAAATTTCAGACTTGAGATCTATTATAAAAATGGAGACAAAACAGAGCCCTTAAAAAAAACACCATTTATTTTGTTAAGATCAGACTTAAAACCGCCCAATACAACACGTATTGAGCCTTCCAGAAAGTTATTTCTAATCCAAAGAAGAAGGGTTTCATTGATACAAAACACATGCAGTTTCTATAGGAGAGCTTGATGCCAAACTCTTTCAAATGTCAAAATGAAATATCAACTATCTTACTTTCTCCAAAACAAGGTAAAGATCTGTTCAACTCTTCTTTGAGACATATCAATTGATTACCAGTGAAACGATTGCTGCGAAACACCTTTTACCGGTCTTCTAGATATTTTTTGAGCTGAATTGGTCGGTAGGAGGAGGTTGAGAAAGGATCGGCTTATTTAAGAACAGTCCTGGACCAATGCTGTTTTGCATCTTCCAAGGAAGATTTCAGAAAAATAGGAGTGGAAAAGCTTTCGTAATGGTTTTGCCAGCGTGGAAGAACATCTCTTCAGAAGAACGAGTAGTATACCAGCAGGACCAGCGGATTCGTTTATATTAAAAATTTCGAAGGACTCTTTCAACTGTACGAGTGCTGAAATAAACCTGCCCCATTGAATGACTTACGTTCTTAAGTAGAGGAGGGGTTTTAATGTAATATTGATATCTGAGAACGTAAGTTATCAGTAAAATTAGCTGGGAGTACATTTTCTTTATCTGAAGAACATAGATATCGGGTTATTGGTGTAAATGAGTGTCGGAACCGACTATGATGGAGAATTTTATAAGTTCTCGACAAATGACCAAAATTTTCTACTGCATTTGTCGTGTAGGAATTTAGTTCTTTTTATAACAGCGGTGCATATTTTTCTGACCTCCCCGTGGACACCACCAGACTAGTCTGAAAACCATGCCATACACCAATTTTGTGTAGGTGAAGTGACGTTTCTTGAAGCACATGATGATTTTGACCTGATCAATAGAACGCTTTCTGTTAAAAACACGCTAAATAATAGCCAACTGGAAATGGGAAACCATCTTAAATACACGAGCAAGAGTTAAGAGTAAAAAGCAAAGCGACGAAATCAAACACATTCTCTGAAAAGCTAGCACATATTTTGTTTTGTGCAAATTAATCGTTGGACCGTCACGCAGAAGGTCTTCGGTTCGATTATTATCCGCTGTAAAAAAGTGTTTCAGGAGTGCACTGGCTCTTGCGAGGAATTGACAAATACTTTTAGAGTATTTCTGTCATGAAAAGTTCTACTCATTAGCCGTTCGAAATCGCCAGAAAATTGTAGGTCCCCTACATTCTTGGTAACAAGCATACAAAATGGTTGAGAGTTGTAAGTCACTAGGTTCTGGTTCTCTTTGAGCTGTTGCACCACCAAATTTAATTTTTAAATTAATCATATAAATGAAACACTCCCAATTAATATGTCCGTAATGCAAATCGCAATTTGGCACCACTTTTTATTCACTGAATACACTCATTGGTTTTGACATTTTAAATCAACTGCAACAATCTTCACTTTGATATCATTCAGTTTCTCTGTTGTTGCCAGGATTTTAATTTTATACGATTTTTTCTTACATTACATTACATTACATATTACAATATTCCGTAGATTAATCTACGAAGTGGAGGCACTAAAAGCACTGGCAACTGAGGCCATCGGCTTAGACATTGCAACAGAGAGAGATACACTGAAAAAAGAACAAACAGAAGAAACGCATGTCAACAGCACACGGTTGGTATTGAGCGGTCCTCCATCCTAACTAACCACACACAATGGTGCTTGATTTCGCCGATCAATGAGAAGCGATGCTTTCTTCAAAGCCTAGCACGTTGACCGATTTTTTTTTTAATAATATTGAGCTACTATTTAGACTTCTTTTTCGGCTCTGATTTTGGGCTACAAATATTTTTAAATTGTCCATTTTCTTGTTTTTGATTATTTTACATTGCTCTTTGCTCTTTCTCACTCTCAGCTCCACACTGCTATGAGAAAGTATTAAAAGTTAAAACTTGAAATTAAGAAAGAAAAATCACTTGGCAACCCCGGTTGTTCTTGTGTGGTACGACGTACGAGTCTCACACTGCTTTGAACCGGCTCGACTGTTGCCAAGTGTCTTTAAAGATTTCCAGGGCCAACAAAAATAAAGAAAATAAATATTTTAATATGTTTCGTATGAAAAGTCTTAGTAAACCGTTTGAACTTTTTTTATTTCCTTACTTACTTATGTAAAATTATTGTATTAAATAACTACGGTTTAATTTAAACTCAATTTTTTTGCCAATCCAACATTTCGTTAAATTATTTACTTTATTAGAACTGATGCGTCTTTTTGCATAGAATAAAAGTGCCAAACAAGTTATTAATGATAAGACATCTGAACACCAAAAAAGGATAATTTATTAACCAACATTATTTTTTATTATTATTATTAAATCTACCCGTTTTTTTTCATGAATATTAATAGGCATTAATATTAAATATTTCTAATGAGCAATTAAATTCAAATATTTAGCAAAAATGTGTGAACAATTAATTACTATTCTCTATTTTAAATCGCGGATTACAATGTATTTAGCATAGAATTTAGATTTTATCTTAAAAGAGTTCAAACCTACACCGCTTTTTAAATATAAGATGTCTCTATTCTCGATTGATATCATTCAATCAAAGTTTTTTTTCTCAATAGATAGATTTGTATTCGAATTTAATTAGAAAAAAAAAGTAAACAAACAAAACTAGTTTTTATGAGTCAATATGGCTATCAATAGGTCAATGATTTGTGTAAAATAATTATCGGTTTGTGACCTTGCTATTTGGGTTTATTGATTTATTGGCTGTTTGTTTTCTTTTTTTTGCTAAGAATTCGTTTTTAACTTAAAATAAAATGTTATGTACTAAGTGAGTTGTTCCAAACATTCCCAGACATAATTTTTGAAACAGGTTTTGCTATAATTTAGGTAAGTATGATGGTCTCGAGCTGATGATGCTCAGGTGAAATGTTCTAAGATCTTTTAAAACTCTTTCTCATTCAACATTTCAATTATAATTCTACACTTTATTCATCATTTGTACCCATATTTAGTAAATAAGGCATACATAGAGTAAACAAACTTGCGCTTCGAATAATATTCGAATCTTTAAACTAGATATTCGGATTAATTTAGTGTCGGATATCCGGACAGTAAAATGAGACAGTTGAGATTCGATACCATCCCGATAGTGTCTTATACCCAGATTCAGATTCAGATAAAAAAAAAACTTCCCTTGATGAAACTTAGTACAACATGTTTCAAAAATAACCCTATTTTGAAAGGGTACTTTTTTGTTGAGGTGTATTAGGCCAGTCGCGCAATGGCAACTGTTATCGAAATCAAATAGTTTAATCACCAGTTGAAAGAGAACCGCGCACTGGCAACTCTTTACTCACGCTCACACTCCTTTCTCTCTTGCGCTCATAGAAAACAGCTCAGCTGTTGGGAATTAATTTTAGGCAATCGTTTAGTTTGTGTCAAAACACAAACTTTTTAGTTGCTCGAATCGAGTTGCTCTAAGTGCGCGGTGTCCCATATAAGCCCATTATGTTTCATTTTAGCAACTAAACAGTTGCGAAACTAAAAATTGAATGTGCGCGCCTGGCCTTAGGGGGAATTGTAGGATTATAAAACAGAAATATTTTTTACGTTGCAATTTAAACTGATCACGCATAATTTTAGGGTAATTTTTAATGGTGAACTTAATAGAATTTTATAATCGTACAGTACCCCCTATACACTCAACAAAAAAATACTCTTTCAACCTAGATATTTTTAATTTCATGACATTAAGTTTTTTTTTATTCATATCCCGTTTTACCTTTACTGAATAAAAATTTCACCAAACTTGATGTGGGTCTGTATCTGGAACCGGGTATCCGAAACTATCCGGATTGTTCTGATAGCTGATCTAGTATCCGGGTCTTGTATTTATAAGTAGGTATATAAGATTATTATACATGGTATTTTGGACAGGATCTGTAGACTACATAATGGAGGTCAGAAAACTCCTCCTTTGGTTACATTCTTCACGTTCATCGGGTGGGTAATCACTATTTAGGGTACATCTTGCCTCGTGGTAGAAAAAGAGACACAGAATACAATATAATGTGGTACAGGGCATCTACCAGGGCATGTCTTGCAGGCATTGTAACCAAAAGAGATTTTTTTTACCTTTTCGCCCAACTTTCTTGCTTGATTATTTTTACGCTCTGTTTTTTCTAATACAGAAAATCCGGAAGCTGGAAGTATTCCTTTACCCTATGATTGTAAATTTGGTTATTCATCGTCAAACCATTTGCTACGTTGTGTTGGTTGTGTAAGGCTCAGCACGTCAGAGGTGGTATCTCTAATGTCTTATTAGCACTGTTGCCATTGGTTTTCAATACCTGATGGTGACGCCATATGAAGTACTTACTAAGAGGGATGGTCGCTATTATCAAATTATGAGATTTGAATGAATTCATCGCCGATTCCTCCGTTTTGTTCTAAGCGAACATATTTGGGTTCGTTCAAAACTACAACTTGCTCCCGAATCAAGATCGGTTGCAAATCATTGGCTTACAATCTCTGGAATAGCGTCGTGAAGTAGTTTATGTTATTTTTTACGATACATAAAATATTGTCTGGTCTAGGCGATTCTTCTGCCCTCATTGTGGCAGATAAGTATCCCTTTTTGACAAATCTCCAATGAATCCGTTACTAAAGGGTTTTCTAATAGTGATTACCGAAATTTGACAAATGATTGCATCTATATTGTTAAAGCTTAATCTGTCAAATTGTCATTTATCAATCCTTTGAAGTAAACATGGCGCGTTAAAGCATTCACCAACATTTATACATGATTAAAAACTTTTATGAAAGTGGGTCTTCTGTTCGAACAGAATTTCGCGCGCTTCGCCCATTTTGTTTTGGATCGAATAAGATGGTATATGGACACCAACGACATTTGGTTTCAACAGGACAGCACTACATCGTGCCACATAGCGCCCGTGTCAAAATTGACGTTTTGATCATGATTATCTCACGCGATGTAAACTGGCCACCGAGATTTTTTGTATGTATAATTTTTGTGTACTTTTAAAATGTTTTAGCCCGATACGAGCTTTTTAGGACAGTTGGAGATGAATTAACCGGAGATACCGATGTACATTGCCGACGCCATCCAGTTGCGCATCCACCGGAGTCTACCGAGCTTAATTTTTGTCACGATATCTGGTACAAGGTAGATTGCGTACAGTTCATGATTGTACCGTTTCCGGAATCGTCCTTCCTCACATATGGGGCCAACAATTCTCCTTAAGATTTTTCCCTCGGACGCAGCTAAGAGGTCGGAGTGTCTTTTGCTAAGCACCCAATTCTCGGATCCATATGTGAGTACTGGCAGGACCATGGTCCTGTACAGCAGCAGTTTTGAAGTTATGGTGAGATTTCTGGATTTGAAGAGCTTTGACACACTATAGTAGGCACTGTTGGATTTGAGAAGCCGCCCGCGTAATTCTTCTGCTATATAGTTATCGGCTGCTACTGTTGACCCAAGGTATTTAAAGGATTGCACCACTTCAAATTCGTGCTCCGCTACCTTGATTGTTTGACCAAATGTTCCTCTTGCATTCGACGCCACCATGTACTTTGTTTTACCTTCACTAATTGTGCCGCCTGCTCGATCTGGATGAAGGAGTCGTATACAGCTTGTTCGGTTCTTGCGATGATGTCGATGTCGTCTGCGTAAGCCAGTAACTGGCTGGACCTGTTGACGATGGTCCCTCTTGTTGCCGTGCCAGAGTCACGGATTGCTTTCTCCAACGCCAGGTTGAAGAGGAGGCAGGCCAAACCATCCCCTTGTCGGAGTCCATTAAAGATGTTGATTGGTCTGGATAGCAATCCGGCTATTTTTACTTGGCTTGTTACGTTGGCCATGGTCAACCTACATAGTCGTGTCAATTTATTTGGGATGCCGAGTTCTCTTATGGCTTTGTACCTTTCTACCCTGGCTATGCTATCATAGGCGGCCTTAAATTCTATAAACAGATGGTATGTTGGGATGGTAAATTCTAGACATTTTTCCATCCCCTGCCTAAGGGTAAAGATCTGATCAGTTGTTGATTTACCTGGAATGAAACCACACTGATATTGTTCGATAACGGTTTTAGCGTATGGGGTTATCCGGTCGTGTAGGTTAGAGGAGAGTATCTTATAGGCGGTACTCAACAACGTGATACCTCTATAATTGCTGTACGTTGTGACATCTCCCTTCTTATGTATGGGGCATATTATGCTTTTTCGCCAGTCTTCTGGCATTTCTTCCTGCTCACATACGTGCACTTTAATATCATGAATTGCTTGACGTAAGGCTGGCCCGCCGTGATGAAATAATTCGGCTGGTATGCCATCGGCTCCCGGGGCTTTGTTCTGTTTAAGCCCGCCTATAGCCTTCTCAACCTCTTCTATGCTTGGTGGCGGCAACATAGGGTATTCTTCTTGAAGTAGTGGAGCCTCCAGTTCTGCAATGAGCTGACCATTTAGCAATTCATTAAAGTACAATTCCCGTCGCTCCAATATGCTTTCAGGATCGGTGATCAGATTTCCCTCTCCGTCCTTGCAGTATGTGCAGCGTGGTGTGTACTGCGTCATGTTTCGGACGGATTGGTAGAACTTCCGCGCCTGGTGCGGACCTCGCTCTCGGCTGTTTTCTATTTCACAGATTAGGTTCTTCTCCCAGGCTGATTTCTTTTGTCTGTGAAGCCGTTTTTCTGTTCTTCTGAGCTTTTTATATTCCTCTTCGCGTGCCCGCGTTCTATGAGATTGTTGCATGCAGAAATAGTTCCCAAAATTTCAAAAGAACTAGTTTTGAAGTTATGAAGGACACCGACTTTGAAAACGTGAGTTGTCGAAGAAACGCTTTTAAGTTTTGAATACTCGTATTAACATTTCAATATTACTGCTTGCGGTCGAGTTTCCATTTGAAATCAAATTCTTACTTGGGTTGAATATTCGAAATGTCTCCATGATAAGAGGTAGGGCCCAGAGAACGATTTCTTCCCAAGAAACCATCAAGAGGATATACGAAATTCATTTCATTCAAATAATCATTAAAGAACATCTTCTTTATACCCTTACAACATGGTTGTCGCCCAAAGATTGTCACCACGTGATTTTGAAGCCAGGCAACTCACTAGCGTAAACATGCTTACTGTTTTGCCTCGAGACGCTATTGTTTTCTTCTCTGCTTTTCCGATTCGGCTGGTTATATCTAGTTCGGTACCACCATCAGTAGAGACAATACTCCCAAGGTAATCAAAACTCTCTACCGTCTCTACTGGTTGTCCAGAAATATCTATTTGAGTATATGAGCAAGATCCAAGGCTGATCCTTTTAGTTTTTGCCGTATTGATCTTAAGCCCGACGGTTTCGGCTTCTCTCTCCACCCTTGTTGTCATTTGATGGAGATCCATGATCCTATGAGAGAGTAAGCACACGTCATCCGCGTAGTCCAGATGTTTCAGGTGTGATAGCAGATTCCACTGAATTCCTCCATTTAAAATCGACAAAGCTGCATGCAGCACATCACTTATTACCAACAGAAACAGTATTGGTGACAGTATACAACCCTTTCTAACACCACTTTGGATTTCAAAGTCCTCTGACAACCTCCCTTTATGCAGAACGTTACATTTGGATCCTTCATATGTAGCCTTGGTAATAGCGATCAATTTATCCGGGATGCCCCTCCTGCGCAAGGCAAGCCAAATAAATTCTCTATTGACACTGTCAAACGCCTTTTCGAAATCAATGAACAGCAGGTAAAGTGGTGATCGATATTCAACGCACTGTTCGATGATGATCCACAAGGTGTTGATATGATCCACACAGGAAGATCCAGTGCGGAAACCTGCTTGTTCGGCGTCAAGCATGTCTTCTAGGTGGTCTTTTATTCGACCTAGGACGATTTCTGCTATAACCTTCGCTACAGCAGGCAGAACGCAGATTCCTCTCAAGTTTTCGCACTGCGACGCGATTTAAAACCGCAGAAAAGTGTTCCTTCTACCTTTTGAGCTTTTATCTTTTTTACTACTTGTTTTGTATCTTATCCTACTTCCTGTAAAATCTAGCGCTAATTTCAGCGCCTCCACCAGGATAGCGTTGGTACATATTACAATATCACGCTTCATGACAATACTTGTACTTAAGCTTATATTTACAAAGGTTTTACATACTATGTAATTATATATCAGACAAAATAAAACTATTGGTTATTTTCGAGCAGTTTGCGTGAATTTTTAAATCCGTCCGTCTGCCCTGCGCCACCCTGTGCATACATCACCGAGAAAATTGGTTTGCAATTCTTTAATTTAGCGAAAAGGGTTCCGAGATCGACATTAATTTAGGTAAGAATTAGTTCTCTCGACGTCGTCGAGTTGTGTGTCAATCGTGTGTAAAAGGTGATATTGATGACAGCACATTTTTGAAGAAAAAGAAATATTATCCTTTCTAGAAAGTAAAACATCAATGCCAAGCCAACCCTTCCACAACTTTCTGACACGCCCTCACCTTCAATTTTGTTCTCTTTGTTAGTCGATCGATTACCTATGCTGCATTGTTATCGCAACCTTACGTAACGATATCGATTCATCTGTGCCTATACATCTGTTTCTCTAACACGCGTCACATAGTTTTCACTTTTTGACGGTGATTTCTATTGAGCGAAGAAAAGACATCTGCGCCAGCCAACTTTTGGGTTCTTGCTTCACACTCCCTCACGTCACGCCAGGAAATTTCTTTTATTTTTTCTCTCTCTTGAAGCATCTTAGACATTTCCGGCAGTTCGGCTTCCTTCAGGAGTAAAATCTTTAACCTTGAACTCCTTCGCAAAAGGGCTGCTCCCGCGCTTAATTCTAATCGGAGCTTCGTATGGGAATCATACATGGTTAGGAGAACAAAAAAGGAACTCGCTGCCTGCCGCTGCCATCTGCAAATCACTATCAAAATCGGACAGACGGGCGCTACGGGTCTTCATGCTCACAGCCCCATCATTATAAATGGAATGACCAATCCACATTGCTATTATGAAATGTTTTGCAAACTTAATCTCTTAAATATAGGTCCTGTGAATGGAGTCGCTTCCCGATCCAAATTAAATCGATCGATTCACTTTGGACGAATTGGCATGCAACAAGATTATATCGATTCGTTTTTTTTTTTTTAATTTATTATTAATGTTTGTTTCGATATTTCGATGAAATAGAAACGCGATTAAATCACGAATAAATAATTTTAGATAAATGTTTGCGTTTTGCGTTTCATCTGCGGTTCTGGGTAGCGAAATTATCTATATGCGGCTATTTATTATATTAAATGCGTTTTTGAGCAAAAACTTTAAAACAAAAATACAAATAAACAATTCACAGGGAACTATCTACGCCTTAAAGTAAAAATATCTTTGAAAATTACATACTTCTTTTTGTTTTGGAAAATTATGTGGGCGTAGGTAGATGTGTGTAGATACTTTCCGCTGTTTTTTCTTTGCATTTATTTTTTTGGTGGATTGTGTTTTGTGAGGTTTGAAGTTTGTGATAAATTATGCAAGAATGTGGGATCCAACAAATTTTAAATATATTATTCCCAAACAGAGATAATTATTTGCAAAATTTGTTAAATTTAACTTTGTCTGGTGCCTTTCAGTATTTAAGGCGATAAAAATAATAGCAGCGATTGTCAGGTTCTGTTAAAGAATTGGTTTTGAATGTCTGCACATTGCAATGAGTGGGAAATATTGAGCACGGTACAGCATTCCACATTCGTGAATCGTGAAAAAGAATCTCTGTAAAGTACGTTTGAAATTGGGCTCAAGGGTATAGACTGATAAGCATTCCTAGAATTACGGGTATTACGGTTGAATTGTTTGAGGGCAGCAATGCAACTAGAGCACTGTTTATGAAAATAGCGGCAAAATAATGACAGACATGAAACATTGCGGCAGTGCCCGAGAGATACAAATGTCCAAGATACTCAAGTGGGTTAATGTAGCACCTGCCCAGATATGGGAATTGTACTCGAGTTTCGGAAGAATAACGGGCCTTATAACTTATATATAACTTATAAAGTTATATTGCAGTCCGATCAAGAGGTTTAAAATTGTTTGCATCGGTGGAGAAAACCTAAACACTTAGCAGCGATTTTGGCGACGTCAAATATGTGATCATTCCAAAAAATATGGTCTGTGAAGTATATGCCTAGAACTGAAAGCTGTTCAGTCTCCTCGATGCAAGTGCCACCCATAGAAAGTGGCTACCTTTTAGCGACAGTAAACAGCAATGAGTTTTCGAAGCATTAAATTCTACAAGGTTCTTGATTCCCCATTCTACAAAGCATTGTAGTCAAGATTAAATCTTAATGAGGTTATCAAACGCTGCATTTGAAAGTCCACCTTCGAAGGACAAGGATGTGAATCTAAAAACGAATATGACAGGCTGAAGGTTCTGTCATCAGCGAAACAATTTAGCGTATGAGAAGTTTCAGATAAAAGATCATTTATGAACATAAGGAAGAATGTCGGAGACAAAACGGAGCCCTGTGGCACATCAGCATTTATTTTGTGGTCAACGGTCTTAAAGGCAATTTCTAATCCAACGAAGTAGAGATTCATCGATACCAAATGAACGCATTACTTTCTCTAAAATGATGTAAAGGTTTGTTCCATTATTCGCTGAGATATACCATCAGATTACCAGTGGATCTATTGCTACTAAAGCCATACTGCTGGTCATTAACAAGCTTTCGGTACTCAAGATATTTCGTAAGCTGAAAATTGATCAACGTTTCCATGGCCTTGAAAAGAAGGGACGTAAGTGCAATTGGATGGTAGTTAGACGCGGAGGAGGGTTCGCGTTTTTTAGGGACAGGCTGGACAAATGCTGTTTTCCATCCACTCGGGAAGAGACCTGTAGAATAGGACAGATGGAAAAGCTTACGCAGTGTTTTTGCCAGCGTGGAACAACCCTTCTTAGAACAATAAGAGCGATACTATCCGGGCCAGCGTATGTGTGAATGTCAAGAACCTTTAGGACTCTACCAACTGCACGAGTGCGAAAGAAGATTCGTTCGTTGTTTGCTCTCAATTACAGGAGGAGTCATGTCACTCTTTGGTAGCGTCGAATTATCAAAAAACTGTGCTGCAAGCAAATTGGCTTTATCTATTGTGCTTACAACAGGAGTATCATTGAGGACAGTGTTGGAACTGATAATTTCGTAGTGTTTCGTACGTTTTTCAAAACTGACCAACAAATTTTACTACCTTCGGGACCTAATAGTATTTTTTCCGTTATTTTTGGTCATGTAAAAATTTTGTTCGTCGAATATGAACGTTACAGGTCTTTCTAGCTTGTTTGTACTTATTGCGATTTTCCTCAATAGGATTGGCCTTAAAACAACGGAAACTTACTTCTTAACCCTGATAGCGTCTTTACAGCTCGAATCATATTCGGAATAAAATTTCTCATACCGTAAAGAACCAGATTTGAGACCATATCTGCACTGGAGTCCACGTCACTATCAAGGAAGCATAGTGACTAGTTAAATCCCAGTTGGCTTTCTCGTGAGCCAAATGGTTACCATTTGTTTTTTTTTTTCTTTAATTGGTGTTTATTGACACGAGAAATTCTTAGATATGACACAATGGTCTGACGTGCCTAGAGGCGATAATATACTTATGGTGTACTTATCAGAGTCAGAGGTAAGGAACAAGTTTAAAGTTTTTACGGATTGACCTGCAACGTCAGGAATACGAGTTGGCTCGTCAAAAAGCTGAGTCAGGTTGCTTAACAACCTGATGGGTGTCACTTAGTGCCAAAGCTATTGCCCTGTTTTGAATAGCGTGAACGATGACAGCGCAGACATTTTTACGAAGCCTCCGAATGTTACTATACTCAACACAGAACTTACCAGCCATTACTATACACAAAACACAAAAGAAAACTGATACTAGGCAGTTATCTATACTTCTAATCAAAACTTCTATATTACATATTCATGGAATTAGTTGAAACCATTGAATTTTCTCCTTTGAAGTGAGTCATACTAAGCACTGCAAACCAGAAAGACGCAAACTTATTCAAAAGCTCATTATGATTGACAATACCTATAAGGAAATTCAGGATCTTGTCGGTTGTTCAAGAAATAAAAATGGTGAGAAACACCATAAAATTTGAAGAAAGAGCTGAAACCCGTGGGCGTGAACAAGTTCTAAAGCCTCGCTACAACAAACGTGTTATTTGGTTTTCAAGAACGCATCCTACTGCATCGGCTATGGAAATAGTGGGTTTTATAATTTACCATGCAGTGTCCATATATTAAGAAGACGATTAAGGGAACACAATTTAAATGCCAGCAGTTCAGGAAAAGCTCCACTTCTAAAAAAAAAACACAACCAAGAGAATTAGGTCTGCCCGAGAGCATTTGGGTTGGGTTCCTGAAAAGAGGAGGAATATGAATATTGCGAAAGTAAAATTGTTCTTAATGGTAGTTAAGGATCTCTGCAGTATGTAAGACGACTACTAATTACCGAATGTGATCCTTAGATCAGGATTTAGTATCATTTTATTAAAATGCTTCTCATACCATATAGAGTTGGTCTAATATATGTATTGGATAAAAAGTATTATGAATTACCATTCTTTTAACAAAATTTTGCAAAACCTCATGCTGACTTGGAAATGGCGCTTAAATGGGTCTTTCAGGGGGATAATGACCCAAAGCACACCAACAAAACAACTAAGCAAGGGTTTCAGGACAACAAGATTGATGTTATGGAGTGGCCTGCATTTGGAAAAGAAATCGAACTCAAGATTTTGATCATACTTGACATTGCGATGATAGGGACGACAACAAAACAAGTAGGTTTTGCAGTTCTTTCTGTCTGATCGCGAACAGGCTAAATGGCTGGACCGATTTTAGCCATGTAGATATTTTTTTTTAAATTTCCCCCACACACGTCTGATTTCTAAAGAAAATTATATCGACACCATGGATCAGGGGGTTTTTTGGCACAAGTCCCTTCTTAAATAATAGGAAATATTTCTACACAATATGGTGTCCCGTTTTCACTTAAAGACTTTTTTAAAGTGAAAAATTTGGTGATCGTTTCTGGAAAAGTCTCTCTTCAACTTAATTATAATAACGATTGATTTAAAAAAAAAAAAAACATAAAAATCAGAAAAATGCATAAAATCTTTATTTGAATCGATAGTACCTACGGTCGATATAATTTAATTTTTGAAGATTATTTCATGCAAATATTGGCCGCGGCATACTCTTTCTAACATTTTGGCCGGTATCTCACGAACAAATGCTTCAATGTTGGCTTCCAGTGCGTTAATCGAAGCGGACTTGTCGCTATAGACATGAGCCTTAACATAGCCCCAAAGAAAATAGTCTAGAGGCGTTTAATCGCACGATCTAAGCGCCCAGTTGACCGGCCTCAAATGTGAAAGAAACTCTTCACCGAACTCGCTCCTCAATTGGTCCATTGTAACGAGTTATGTGTGGCATGTGGCACCGTCTTGTTGACTTCTTTGAAGAAATACGGCCCAATGATTCCGCCAGCCCATAATCCGCACCAACCATAGATTTTTTCTGGATGCATTAGTAGCTCTTGTAATGCCTCTGCCTGCCATTCAACCAGAAATGAGCTAAGTCGCTGAACAAACACAATTTTTCGATAAAAAAATGGATCTTCGGCCAACTTTTCAAGAGCCCATTCACCAAAAATTCGCCATTGTGCTAGGTCGTTCGGCTTTAATTCTTGCACCAGCTGTGTCTTGAAAGGCTTCACACCTAAATCCTTCCGCAAAATGTTCAACTTAGTAGAGTAACAGAGACCCAATTGCTGCGAACGGCGCCGAATCGATAATTCACTGTCATCACTAACAGTGGCCGATGCAGCTGCGATATTCAGTCAGTTCGCACTCTACGTAAGCGTGTTGGTGGTTTTATGTCCAACAATGTAAATATGGTGCAATAGCCCCAATAGTCACTTCAGTAGGTCGATTAAACTGATCATACTCGTAAAATGGAAGAAGGGCGCGATGAACTTTCTTAACAGGGCACACATTTTGATAATAAAATTCAATAATTTGCAAGCATTGTTCGTTTTAAGACGATGAATGAATGAATGAATAATTGAGGTATAAAAACACTGGGACCTAAAGATCTATTATGTCCCCCATCTAAAACTGGATGAGGTTGGCTCATTATTACAGTTCTTCCTCCAAATCTGCTCCTCTGAGGAATCGAAGTATTTGGAGTATTTTAAGGGATGATAATTCACTCTCTTTTATGTGGTGCTTGCCCAGATAGCTGTGCCTTTGATGCACAAGTGCATCACATTTCCCCAGTATGTGGTCAGGTGTCTCTTCGTGAGTGTTGCAGAATCTGCAAGTCGCGCTGTTCACCAGGCCAAGGATGTTGAGGAGTCTTCTCAACCTACAGTGGCCTGTGAGAAGCCCTGTAATTTTCATTAGGTTGTTCCTACTTAAGCTAATGCAGGTTAAAAAACGCTCCCGGTTGTAGTCCCCGAGTAGGAGTTTTGCCTGTCTTAGCTTAGGGAGTTCTTTCCAGATCTTTGATCGTTTTGTCTCCTCTTCTGTTTTGATTTTGTTTTTGATCACGTTTTCTCCTATTCCGCAGTAGGGCTCTGGCCCTGTAAGGGGTGTCGATGCACCTATTTTTGCTAAGGAGTCTGCCACTTCGTTGCCCTGGACACCAACGTGGCCTGGTACCCAATGAAGCGTGACAGTGTTATTCTTGCCCAGTTTATTTAGCTTAATCACGCTTTCCCTGATGGCTGATAGCGTAGGAGCTTAGTGCTTTTAGTGCAGCCTGATGCCTGACTGTCTGACATGATGGCAATGTTTTGGTTTTTATATTTCCTATCGAGGTTTCTTCCAGCACATATGCCTATGGCATTAACTTCTGCCTGGAATATGCTAGTGGACTGTCCCATCGGTAAGGAGAGTTTAGTTCTAGGCCCAAAAACTCCAGCACCAGTCCCTTCAGCCGTCCTCGATCCATCAGTGTACCATTTGATGGTATTTTCTTTAAGAATGTAGTTTACAACTTAACTCCGTTTTGAAATGTTTTTCGAAGTTATATCTTTTGATCATACCATCTCTTGGGATGTGCAGAAGGTTTGTTACTGCGGACCGGATTATCGAATCTTTTTCCCTGTTTCCAATAATTTTACTCGTCCCAGTACCCTCCTTGGCAAATCTCATTATGGCTCCCTTAGCAGCATTTTCAATGACCACGTGTAGTGGCGTCAGATGAAGGATGGTTTCCATCGCTCGATGCTGTAGGGCAAGTTCTCATTGCTCCTGTTATGCATATACAATATACATGCAAGCCTTTGCAATTTGTCTAGTGATTTCCTAGTTGTGTTTAGTTCGGTTCTTTTATGCCATGCAATCGCCCCATAGGTAATGATGGGTCTTACCATCATGGTGTACATTAGACTGGGCCAAAAAAATTGACTATTTTTTTTTTTGAAAGATATATCGAGAATATCATTCAGAATGACAAAAAAAAATTTTCGTAAAAGTTTGAGCCCTTAATATCAATTTTAAGAGGGCTATCATCGCTAATTTTGATTTTTAGTCATAATTTCATGTTTTGCGTCAGAACTGACAAAACATTGAAGTAAAAAAAATTCATTTTGACTTACTTTTATATAAAATTAAATTCCCTACAAAAAAGGTCTGATTGAAAATTTTCGTCAGACAAGCCGTTTTTGAGTAATTAAGCTTAATAAATTATTATTTTTCTTCGATTTTACTTTTTTAATTTGGAATTTTGTAACTAACGAAAAATAACAATTTATTAAGCTTAATTACTCAAAAACGGCTTGTCTGACGAAAATTTTCAATCAGACCTTTTTTGAAGGGAATTTAATTTTATATAAAAGTAAGTCAAAATGAATTTTTTTTACTTCAATGTTTTGTCAGTTCTGACGCAAAACATGAAATTATGACTAAAAATCAAAATTAGCGATGATAGCCCTCTTAAAATTGATATTAAGGGCTCAAACTTTTACGAAAATTTTTTTTTTGTCATTCTGAATGATATTCTCGATATATCTTTCAAATAAAAAAATAGTCAATTTTTTTGGCCCAGTCTAGTGTACATCCATCTTATGATGTTTGGTTTGCAGCCCCATGCAAGTCTCTTGCATATCATAAGGGCCTTTGTGGCTTTCCCGACAGTTATTTCGACATGCTTGTTCCAGAGGAGTTTGCTATCTAGTGTAACTCCTTAATATTTGACCTCCCTCTGGGTGTCGATTACATCTCCCGCCAACTCAATGGGTTTCATGCGAGGTAAACAGCCTCTTGTGATGACTTTCTGGACGTTTAGTCCTGCGTATGCTTCCGCCGTTCTTGTACTAAGCATTTTACTTAGTTCGTACAGAGGGGTTTTTGCGGATCTACCCGCTCTGTAAGTATGCTGACGGTGATTTAGGGGCATGTTTACTAATACTGCATACTGCATAAAACTGCATTCAGATTTAATGCCATGTGTCTCACTTTTTGCGACTAAAAAATCGTGGATTAAAAATCGCAAGTGCGTGCATGCCAATTTCTCTTTGCGACTACGATTTTTAAGTCGTAGTAATTTAAATCGCAAGTGTGGGCATATCCATTTGAGTACATGTGTTTCATTTAAGTTTACGACAATCGCATCGCAAGAAAAATGAAACAAATTGCGACTTTTAAATCGTCATGATTTGTTGATAGCAAATGCATTCATTCTCATTTAAATTCATGTGTTCTATTTTTGCGACTAAAAAATCGTGCGATTGAAATCGCAAGTGCGGTCCTAGCTTTAGGCATTTTTGTAGAAATCTTTATTTTTTGTAGCGGTAAGAAATTATATATTTTCTTTTTAAAAATGCAATAAAATAAACAAAATTAAATTTTTTCCATATGTACATATTACGGCAAATATTTCCATTAATTATGGAACACAATGTCGTTCAAGCCATTACGAAGCGGATGGTCGCGCGCCTTCAATTGGACCTTGTAAGCGAATATTCCGAGATCTTTGTGCAGAATTCTCCTCAGGCTAGTGGGTGAAATGTTGAGTTCGATGGCGAGTTGTTTTTCGTGAATTAAGTCTCACCAAAAATTCTAAGTTAAGTGTTTATAGGTTTCCTTCGATCTTGCAAGACATTTTTCACCCCTTTTGAACTGGCACTAGTTTCTAAGATAAACTGGCTCTTACTAGTCAACTGATGGGTCCAAGTGAGATCGACGGAGAGTAACACCAATTTTTGTGGACTAAAGGCTTAAAAAGCTATTTTGAATCGCTAATTTATAAGATGTTATTCGTCCAGACCTCGATTATAATTCCTCACTTGAGCCTCTTGGATATAATCCAAAAACGAGCTTTAAAAATGACAGGGGATAGAAGTATAAAAGAAATATTCGAATCTCTTGAGCGTCGCCCCAATGTTTCTTGTTTTTCATTATTTTACCGTTATTTTTGTAAATAGTTTTCTAGTGAAATAGCCAGTTTGAACAATTCAAAGCGCCCATGATCTTACTATTTAGCTCAACTTTGAAGAACTATTGAATTCAGAGATTCTTTCCTTAGCCCAACTACACGAATGAGGATTGCCTTACATGGCCCAATACTTCCTTCCCATAGGGATGTTCACAGATTCAAAACAAATGTTCATCGTTATCTCCTTTTAAATCCTCACCAACTCTCCCAAACGCTCGCACTGCGTCCAAATATTTTAAGTGTAGTCATAATTCCTTTAGTGCGCGCCAATCATAAAAAAAAAACCAAGCAGCTATAACGTGTCCCTTCTAACCTCTATGTAACTTTCAAATCCAGAATCAATCTTCAGGAACTTGTCCAATCTCAAAACAACCAAAAGCCTGTGGTTAAAGTTGATCAATTAGGCACTGGGATGAATTCAAGCTCTGCCTGATTTAAATGATGGTTTTAACAGAAACCCCAAATTCCCATTTTCACTAAAACCATAACCGATTTCATATAATTTTTTGGAAATGACACAGTCAGAAAAAAAAAATCACAAAATACCTGATATTTGAATTAGATCAGCTGTTTTTAGCATCAAACAAATTATCATTAAAAAAATCCTTTCGGGGCTTGAAACTTGTTCTCAAATACTTAAGAAAACACGTTATTTATAAAGTGTCATATAAACCAGGAGATCCTGTTTTTGGTGTTGTAATCTTAAAATTGTGCCCATTATGGCACAAATTTGCTTACATTGCTGATACTTCCGAAAAGAGTGTATACATGCCGACTTCCCCCGCCCACAGGGGCGTATTTACCCTAGGGCTAAAAGGGCTACAGCCCGGGGCGGCAAAGCTGCTAGGGGCGGCGCAAGCCAATTTATAATATTTTTTGAAGCGATTGAACTTTCAAAACATACAAGCAAAAGGGCGCAAGCCACCTCTAGCAATTGGCCAATTTATAATATTTTTCTTGAAGCGATTGAACTTTCAAAAAACATATAAGCAAAAGAGGGCAATCTGCCCCTAACAATTGTCTAATTTACAATATTTTTGAAGGATAAACAAAAAAGTGTCCGGCTGTGAGAGAGTTCACTGCAACATGTCACTCAGTTTTTCACCATTTACTATTCTTATTTTTTTATAAACGATTTTGTATAATGAAAATTCATAGAAAAAATATTCTTTGGAACAAATTCCAATGAAACGAAAACATTATAAAAATAAAATACACGACTGGGTCGCACGAACTTGCTCCTATGTAATAGACTAGGAATTTTAAAAACGGATGCTATTAAAGAAAACTGTTCATAAGGATAAAATGATTTTTTTAAATTCTTTTAGTAATAAGAGATAAAAACAGAATGCTATGCAAATCTGAATTTATGCAGGAACAAAAATTATAAGCCGTTGTAGTGGTTCCTTAAAAAAATAAGCTTTTATGTAAAAAATTTTTAAAACATTTTTAAGAAAAAATTTTGGTACGCCAACCTTAAGTTTTTATCATAGTACGAATAAGAGTTAAATTTCCAAACAAAAATACTAAACCGTTCTTGAGATATCGAATTTAAAAAAAAAATTACTTTTTTTTTTAAATTGAAAAAAATATTTTTTTTTAAATTGAAAATTTTTTTTTTTTTTAAGTTTTAAAATGCAATGTTTTTTAAACTTTTTAGGAGCTTCTTTATAAAAAATTGCATTAAAATCCGTTGTGCCGATAATGAGAAATTCAAAATTCGAAAAAATCGTTCTATTGTAGGTACAGTCAGTAATATCTAGATTTCAAATTTTTTTTATTAAATTATAGATCGTAAAAATTAATCAAAAGAAATAAAATTTTAGCGAAATTCTCGGAACCGTTTTCGAGAAAAATACGGTTTTCGAAAAATATTTTTTAAAATTTGTATGGAAGGTACCGTTAGTTTTAGATAAAACAAATTTTTTTTTCTCAAATCTTGTAGATTATGTTAAGAAACTTTTATTTGTCAAGTTTGAAAAAAATAGATCTGGGGTTTTCGAAATATTGAGTTTCAAAAAAAAATTTTGAATTTTTTTTTTAAATCCAAAAAATAAAAAATTGAAAATTTGAATATGGAATAATATTCAAACTTTGGAGGAGCTTTGGCATATAAAAAATTATTTAAATCGGCTATACCGTTTTTGAGAAAATCAAAAACAAAAAAAATGGACCCAGGGGGACGGATCTTAATTTTTTGTTTTTAAACCATGTACAAAGAGTCCCTTTTTATTAACAAAAAATATAAAAATCTAACAATCCGGATTTTAGATGTAAGGTCACACACAAAATTGTATTCTTTGCATATACCTAGCAAATCATGCTTCAATCTTGTTTAGTTTTGGCTGACTCGTATCCCTTTATACAAATACCCTTCCCTTCGTCAATAGTTTTGAACGACTTATGAAACAATATAATGATTGTTTTTTGTACAATAGTTAATAATGATGCATAAATAAAAAGATATGTATTATTTTAAAAACTATTGGCGCAAAATTTTAGTCGAATTAGTACGATTTTAAAACTATTTTAGTATAATATTAGGTTAAAAAGAGGATTTTGCTAATTTTAATCAGATTTAGCATCATGCTATCTTTAACATTTTACTAAAGCTGAAATAGTCGAATACCTATTTTATCTTTTTAGTATCGTGCTAACTTTATATGCCTCTTACATACTTCCAGATGTTAGAAAAGATCTGTTTACTTAGTTTTTTGCACGAACTGTCATTGTTTTAGGTGTGTTCAGAAGCAATTTAAACAAACTGTTTATGAGAGAAAAACGAAAATGCTTCGATGTTATTTGAAGAGATAGGAAAAAGCAAAACATCTGAAAATTACAAAGTGGATCAAAAAGAATCGTCAAGAAGAAAAAACGAGATGATGAGTGTCGCGAAGAGGAGGTTCTTTTTTGTGGTCGTGAAAATTTCAAAATAAATGCATTCATCCATATTTGCGACCAATTATTGAGTGCGCTGAAGAAAAGAAATTCCTCATATGAAGCAATAATCACACCAGTGAAGAAGCCATTCGAAAAAACGCAACCACTCTTATTATACCCGGTTGATCTTGGAGAAGATTTTCAAGAAGAGTGTGTCTTACTTAAACATTTTCTTGAGCAAAACAACACTGAAAATATGAGTTTAAGCTTTAAGGCAGCTTAACCTTCATATAAAAGAAAAAGAATTGAAGGAAGCATTTCCATATGTTGAGGTTTCTTTAAGAATATACATACTTGTGCACTACAGTGACAAATTATAGTGCAGAAAGATCGTTTTCCGTATTGAAACAATGAAAACCTATTTAAGGTCTCGCATTAGCGAAGAACGCCTTAACAGCTTAGCTTTATTAAATATAGAAGCTGAACTGACAAAAAATTTAGATAGCGAATCTATTGTTAACGAATTTTGTAAGCAATATACACACAGAAAAAAAAAATTTGAAAACATCAAATACATATTATGCATTTTGTGTTTTTGTATTATTATTTTTTATTACTTTATTTTCATTGTTCTAAAGGGCGGCAAAATTTATCAGCCCGGGGCGCCAAATCCTTAAATACGCCCCTGCCCGCCCACCTTCTATAGACTTGAAGGTTGATAAGATATTATATAACATTCGCTTAAAATTAAACTGATATTTCTGCTGAGAAACCGGAATCGATTGCACTAGATGAGTCGGCACGGCAGGCGACCATGTTCTCACACTTGACCTTCATGGGCACACAGTCGAGATGCGATGCGATGAGACAGATTCAAAATGATAGACAGTCACAGCCATAGACAGAACGTTGTGATGATTGTGCTGATGATATGTGACTGTGAATGAAGTGCGAAGAACATCTCACACAATATAAAATGTGAAATCAGAGGTCATGTTCAATTGAAATCTATAGCAAGGTCATTGTGGTTATGTCGCTGCCGCCGCCGCCGACAAACCAACACACAATGTGATTCGATTAGCGTTGATGGTTTAAGTTAGACAAAGTTTCAATTACACTCCTAGAATCTTTGAGACTACTTCGCTGCGATTTAAATTTCGCATTAAATGAACGCATTGTGGGCAGCGTTATTAGATTGTTTACGCTTAAAAATTACTTTAACCGCCAGATACTTGGAATTTGAATATGGCGTATTGTCGAAGTGTGGATTTGATGGGGAATGTTAGAAGACCGGAAGTGGTTTTGAGGTGCAGTTCGGTTGAAGCATAGAAGAGTTTTGTGTGCAGCATTCTCAAACTGCGAAGCGGAGAGCTCACAGGCAATAGCTAGAAAACGAGTAGTTTTTTTCTTTTCGAAAACTGCTATAATCACTTAATGATAAGTTGGGATCAGCGTTGCCGCGAAGGAAAAAGCAGAGGGCCATTTTGAAATTTTTTGGGGGCCATTTGACAAAAGTTGGGGCCAAATGTTTTACTTACACATCCGTCCTTAAAACATTAAACTACAATTTATTAATACTTGTATTTATTCTTATTTATTTATTATTAATGCATTATTTATTTAATAGATTTCTGAAATCTATGTAGTAGGCAGCAGAAGCAAATCTTGACTCTGTCATCTGATTTGATATCTTGGGAATTACATTAATAGTCCGGTCAATTTAGACATAATAATAGTGGTGAAATAACAAAAATTCTCGGAAAGCCAAATATTGGTGGAGAGCTGGGGCTTACCATTACAAATAAAGTCTTAAGAATCCCCATCGATCCTATGTGTGCTAAAAAAGTTATGGGGGTCAAAGGTCAAAATTTGAGGTTTTTTGGATTATTCTCGAAAACGGTAAGTTTTCTCAAAAAAAAACCTCAGGCCAAAGTTGTAGATCTTAAAATTCTTTACAAAAATGGTCCTTAGAATATTTTTCCTGGGAGTTACCAGTCGTGAGATATCGCGATTCTAAGAGTCAAATTATACATGATATCCACACATTTCCACGCCACCTGTGAGGTAGTGTACTCGGCACGTTTTTTTACCGTGGTTTCCCCTGTAGACCTACTCCACTAATTGTCATGACAATTTTAAGATAATTTAAGGGAACAATACCCGTCAAGTTCTAGATAATAAGGTAATATTATTGATATTGATTAATGATTATTGATTATTGCTATTGATTATTTGGTTAACTATTATGAAAATTCACGAAGAAGAAGTAGCTATAGACCCTGTATTATTGTTTCAGCGCATGAGTATCACTAAAGCTTTTGAGGAGATACTGAAAAGTTTTTCAAGTATGAATTAGCCCCTTACCCCTTATCACTTTTCGATGCAGCTGGAATGCGTAAAACAACAAAGTCAGCATTTTACGATTGCTTTCAATCAGTCAATACGCAGACATTATGGGCTTACAGTGACGGTATAGTAATTGACGGCAACAGTGACTCGACAAAAAATATTAAAGCTGCAGAACAACGTCGTCGAACTGCAAAAACATCTTCGGGTTCCGAGATTATCTTTGATGAATTTATTACAGTTCCAGCGAATAATAAATAATAATAAATCTCGTTTCATTTCCATGTTAAGAGACAAATTAACAGCTGCGAATATTGCAGTGAAACAAGCTCAAAATGACGCAGATGTCCTCATAATCGAAACAGCAATAGAAAAATTTAATGCAATAAACATAACAATTGTAGTTGGTGAAGATGTTGATTTGTTACTCGTAGTACCACTTACTGCAAGGAATCCAATGGATACAATTATTTATTTTCTGAAACCTGGAAGGGCTTAACAGCGAACAGAAATATATTATTCAAAAAGTTTATCTGCTTATCCCAAATTCCAAGGCTATATTTTATTTTTACATGCGATAACCGGCTGCGACACTTCCTCAGCAATGTACAGAAGGGGTAAAACGTCAGTATTAAAATTATTCGAAAAAAAAAGATTTGACTGACTGTGCTAAAGTATTTACAGAAATTGATTCCAGACCTCAAACAATAATTAAGGAAGGAATTCGCATTCTTCTTGCCGTTTATGGAGCTCCAAAAAAAATTATTTCCATTAATAAATACCGATACTTAACTTTTGTAAAAAATACGCGAAACAAGAAACAAGTACAACTATCATGTCTTCCTCCAACATCGGCATCTGCTATTCAACACTTGTATCGAGTATACTATCAAGTTCAAACATGGCTAGGCAATCAACTGAACCCAGAAGACTGGGGTTGGAAATTGATACATACAACTCTGGAACCGATTAAAACTTTACTCCCACCTGCTCTAGAAAAACTCCTCAACACTATTTTTTGCAATTGAAGCACACAGTGCAACAACCGGATGACTCCACTTTTTGAATCCAAGAGCCAACTTAGATGTCTTCTTTGAACACCGAAGGATGCAGGATTTTTTTTTGTATTTCTGTATTAAAAACATATTTCCCAAAAATTGGAGTTATCTGGTTGTTGCACTGGGTGTTTCAATTGCAAAAAAGGTTGTAGTGCCAAATGTGGTTGTAAAAAAGTCGGGTTGTTGTATTCTCCAGCGTGTACCAATTGCCAAGGTCAGTCTTGATCAAATGTCCAGTTGAGTACAATAGAGGAAGATTCCTGTGATTTTAATGAAGAGACCAATGACTCAGCCACATTTGAACAATTTATGAACATCTAGCAAGAGGAAGAGGAAGAGGAAGAGGAAGAGGAAGAGGAAGAGGAAGAGGAAGAGGAAGAGGAAGAGGAAGAGGAAGAGGAAGAGGAAGAGGAAGAGGAAGAGGAACAAGAAGAAATCGAAGAAGACATGATTGTTGAAGCAGACTTTCAAGAGTATGAATACGAGTATGATTAAAATATCTAAAAAAATCAAAACAATAGTTAACCCAATAATCAATAGCAATAATCAATAATCATTAATCAATATCAATAATATTACCTTATTATCTAGAACTTGACGGGTATTGTTCCCTTAAATTATCTTAAAATTGTCATGACATGACAATTAGTGGAGTAGGCCTACAGGGGAAACCACGGTAAAAAAAAAACGTGCCGAGTACACTACCTCACAGGTGGCGTGGAAATGTGTGAATATCATGTATAATTTGACTCTTAGAATCGCGATATCTCACGAATGTTAACTCTCAGGAAAAAAATTCCAGGGACCATTTTTGTAGAGAATTTTGAGATCTACAACTTTGGCCTGAGGTTTTTTTTGAGAAAACTTACCGTTTTCGAGAATAATCCAAAAAACCTCAAATTTTGACCTTTGACCCCCATAACTTTTTTAGCACACATAGGATCGATGGGGATTCTTAAGACTTTATTTGTAATGGTAAGCCCCAGCTCTCCACCAATATTTGGCTTTCCGGGAATTTTTGTTATTTCAAATGTCTATATTGACCGGACTATAAAATATCTTTAAAAAATATAAATCACTCCAGTAATATTATTTAAATATATATAACTTTTCCATATTTTAATTCAATATTTGAATGGACAACGAACGAATAAACAACAAGCGGCGAAAAAATGACCCGCAGTATGTAAATGCGTGTGTCAAGTATATTCTGCACATCTCCGCAACTGTGGCTTTCCAACCATATAAAATTTATCGAAATCGGTTAAATACTTTTGGAGAAAATGGTATCACAAAATTTATTTAAGGCTATTTATATATAGATATAGATAATTAATAATATAATCTTATAGATAATCGTAATCACAGTCTATATGGGATTTAAAGCAGTTTTTCGAATCAAACATGATACCGAGATCTTTCTTTGCGTTAAGTATTGAGGGTTCCGTACCTTCTATAGAATATTGAAAAGGAATAGATGATAGGCTTCTAAAACATGATAAATATTGATACTTTGATACGTTCAAGAACAGCTGATTAGCTAAACACCATTCAGACAAGCGATTAAGATCAGATTGGAGTAAATGACAATCATTAGTTGAGGTAATGGGACTGAATATTATATTGTAATCCGCAAACATCAAACAAGAAACATTTTTTAAGAAATCAATGATATCATTGATCAGCAGCAAAAATAGAAGAGGGCCCAAGTGACTTCCTTGTGGTACTCCTGATGTGACCTCAATTACATCTGATAGTACGTCATTAATATGCACAACCTATTTTCTTCCGTTTAGGTAAGATTCAAACCACTTAAAAATATTTGAGTGGAAGCCAATGGATTCCAATTTTTTTATTAGTATATGGCGGTTTACTCTATCGAACGCCTTAGCAAACTCGGTATATATGACATCTGTTTGGAAACCATCTTCAAAATTACTAATAATCTGATTACTAAATATTTCGAGGTTGGTCGTTGTTGAAATAGGGAAATAATTTCTTTAAGAACAAAAGTAAGCTTATCAGAGACAATTTTTTCCAAAATTTTTGGTATCGTTGATAATTTGCTAATGGGGCGATAGTTAGAAACATCTTGCTTGGATCTTGATTAATGAATAGTAATAACGTACGAGATTTTCCAATCATCAAGAAAATAACCCTCTTCAAGAAAACTATTAAACAAGAAAGTTAATGGTCCCGATAGAGCAGATGCCCAGTTTTTCCAAATGATCGGAGGAATACCATCGGATCCTGGTTGTTTATCATCAACAAAAAAGTTGCAAATTGTTGAAATGTTAGCAGATGTATTTCCAGAATATTGCATGAAATTGGGGATAACATTTGAACATTTTTTATCATTGATAAATGAAAAAAAAATGTATTGTTAAGTTTAAGACTCGATTCAGTTCGAATTAAGTAGTCCTTATACATACTAAAATTTATTTAAAAAATCAAATTCTTTTTGCAAACGCAAATATTTTATCAGAAGATCTTCATTATTAGGAAATTTACGATATAATTTATAAGATTTATTTTCTTGTTATTTAAGTTCGGTAAACGCTTTGGTAGATGACGAAAGTAAATTACGTGAAAAAAGTCAACACGCTGGACTAAATTGACGTGAAAAAAGTCAAATCATTAAACCAGATAGATGAATGAATTCAGTTCCATTTTAAAAATGGTAATTTGTATATGGTGGAAACCGGTTGACAAGATGAGAAAGCCAATTAGGACGGTCTTCAACTATTTCTATCTTCGATAGTGATATAGTGATGATATCGAATGGAATGAAAACTTCTATCCATAACAGGACTAAAGAAGTAAATTCAAATCAGAATTCATGATATCAGGTTTTAGATAGCAAAGTTTTACGATGCTACAAAAGAAGGACTTCTGAGGAAAACCGGAAAGAGTACATGAAAGTTAGAAAAACCTACAATACTCACATTCGAATAACAAAGTTCTAAAATCTACGGAAAGGACTACTGCAATGTCGCAAAGGTAGCAAACACTTTTGGTCTTTTGAAAAAAAAAATATTAAAAATTCTTCTAAGTCATCGGTTCTAACACTCCTTTTGTCAGCTTGTAAAAAAAAGCTTATTTGCTTGAGCACAATTTGCTGCTCTCGTATAGTCGCAAGAGTCTTACACTATTGAAATACTCAAATATACCGGTCAAGATTGCGAGGAAAAAGTGCTCTTCTACGCTAGAAAAACAATTTCGTTTGATCTTCCATTTGTCATAATCTTAGGGTATCTTCCCGAGTAAATTAGGGGAATCTTCCTGCCTCTCCAATTATCAACCAGTTGCCCTAACGTATGTACAACATATATGTTATTTCCTAGGTGATGGAAGAAATAGCTTTAAGAACGAAAGATTTTTCATGGCCGGCAGTCCAGTACGGCTTTGATAGGAATAGATCCACTAGTGATCTGATGGCTAATCTTACCGAAAATTTTAATCAATCCTTACATCATTTTGGAGAAACAGACCGTTCAATTCGAGTTGTTCTGTATGGTTTTAGGTCTGATATTCAAAAACTAAATGAAGCCGCGCCACAGGGCTTCGTTCTGACTCCGACTCGCTTTCTAACATTAATCAATGATCTTTTGTCTAAAACTTCTAATTCACTTCGTTGCTTCGTTAATGCCTAGAACCTAAACTTTTTATATCCAATTCCAGACTCACATACCCGCTTATTGGTTGTGGAATTGAAGCTCCAATATATGCAAAGCTTATTAGATTGTGATCTTGACTGCATTATACAATGGGGTATTAACAACGGCATGGACTTTAATGCTTCGAAAAAAAAAGAGTCTTCTGTCGGTCAATTGAAATATCCTACCTTTGCCATTATCCATAAATGGCACTTGTATTAAAGAAACTGAAAAGCTTTCCATAGTTGGTATGGGGGATACCGACATTCTCTTATGGAATTATCATTTATTCGAGTAAGCAAAAATACTGTGAAAAGCTTAAGTTTTCTTAAAGATGCATGAAATTCGTTTCCGAATCTCATCTGGCTACGATCTATAAGACATACATCCGCCCAAAATTTGAATATAATTCTCATATCAGGGTTGGTGTCCCCATTAAACATTATGAACCTATGGAATAGAATTCAGATTAGAGCTCTAAAACTTTTAGGAGACACATCCATTACGGAATATTTTACTTTGACTTGTTGGGATTTTTGTTCGATCACATAGGCAAGCTCATTTTTTAAAGAGAGAAGATGGAGAGTTTACTTTTTTGTTGGATGCAAAACATACCCATATCATTAAGCTTGACATTTAGATGATTTGGAAACATTTTTAGAAATTCTCCTATGCAGCTGCTTCCTAGGCTGAAGTATGTTCAAATCAAGCACATACATCTCAAAACATTGTTATACAAAAACAGAGTATACATATAAAGCCAACGGTAAGCCCAACACTTATATTTCAAAATTCAATTGTAAGGAACATTGTCGGATTGAGATTGTCCAATAGCTATAAAGGTTTCATAATACGAGTAAGTACCTATGGGAGATTATTTAAAACATACAATCGAGAAGCAAGCAAAACAAATTTTGTTGCAGCTTACAAAAAATTTAAAGAGTTCTGTAAGCCAAAACAGCACGGCTACAACTATCTTTGCATTTCTAAGCAATTTTCATCTGAAACCAAAAATAGAGAATCATTATTTTGCAAATTGTTAAGTTTGGATGTTTTGACAAAAATGATTCAACTATGAACACAATTTTAGACCTAGTATTGGTCAGGCTTGAAGTGCATCCCAGTTTCGAAAAATTAAATTCAGAATTAAATAAAAACTTTTATTTTATTTCTGGTCAATTATTTTTGGTAAAGAACTTTTGGAATGGACCATTGGACAAACTCTAATCTATCACAACAGGTGATTTACCTAAATTTCTGTTGATATCATTTCAGAACTGAACTTTGTTCTGATAGTAAGACTGCTAGTTACTGTTCATATGGTCTGCTGTTTTATTTTTTACAATACTATAACATTGTTTTCTTAGCAATAGTAACATAATATGTTATTTTGAAATCATTTCATTAAGAATAAAACTTCATACCTTAGTCAGTTCTGAAATTTAATTTTAGGGAAAATTTAGTACACAAAAAAAAATGTTTCAGTATGTCTGTATGTCTGTACCACTTCCTACAGTCGAAACTACTGGAGGTATTTTCTTCAAACTCGGAACTTAAGGGTCTTTGGTGATTCCTTAGAGGTTAAACTGATTTTTTGTTTAGCTCCAAAACTAACGGTACCGCCCATATACCTGTAATGCAAAATCTGATTTATCTCAAAAACGGCTCTAACGATTTTGATAACGGACTACATCTTGGTCAAACAAAATTTTAGAAAATAAAAATAAAATGCACGACTGGGTCGCACGAACTTGCTCCTAGGTAATAGACTAGGAATTTTAAAAACGAATGTTATTAAAGAAAACTGTTCATAAGGATAAAATGAATTTTTTAAATTCTTTTAGTAGTAAGAGATAAAAACAGAATGCTATGCAAATATAAATTTATGCAAGAACAAAAATTATAAGTCGTTGTAGTGGTTCCTTAAAAAAATAAGCTTTTATGTAGAAAATCTTTAAAACATTTTTAAGAAAAAATTTTGGTACGCCAATCTTAAGTTTTTATTATTGTACAAATAAGACTCTAATTTCCAAAAAAAATATTAAGCCGTTCTTGAGATATCGAATTTTCCAAAAAAAAAATGACTTCTTTTTCTAAAAATTTAAAAAATATTTTTTTTTTAAGTTTTGAAATGTAATGTTTTTTAAACTTCTTGAGAGCTTTATAAAAAATTTCATTAAAATCCGTTATGTTGCTAATGAGAAATTCAAAATTCGAAAAAATCGTTCTATGGTAGGTACAGTCAGTAATATCTAGATTTCAAATTTTTTTATTAAATTATAGATCGTTTAAATTAATCAATAGAAAAAAAATTTTTGCAAAATTCTCTGAACCGTTTTCGAGAAAAATACGATTTTCGAAAACCATTTTTTAAAATTTCTATGGAAGGTACCGTTAGTTTTAGATAAAACAAAATTTTTTTCTCAAATCTTGTAGATTATGTTAAAAAACTTTTATTTATCAAGTTTGAAAAAAATCGATTTTGGGGTTTTCGAAATATTGAGTTTCCAAAAAAAAATTTTTTGATTTTTTTTTTAAATCCAAAAAATAAAAAATTGAAAATTTGAATATGTAATAACATTCAAACTGTGAAGGAGCTTTACCATAAAATAAAAATGATCAAAATCGGTTGTACCGTTTTCGAGAAAATCGAAAACAAAAAAATGGACCCAGGGGGGCTACCAAAAATAACAATAGCTTGGAAAATTTGAAGTTTGAAGAAAATCGGCCGAGCCGTTTAGGCTGTAGTCGAAGCGACAGACAGACAGATAGACAGAATTGCGAGACCCACTTTTTTGGTCTTCGCTATCATCGTAATGTCAACTTTGATCAAAATCTCGAGTTCGATTTTTTTACTAATGCATAACTTGCCTTATAGTACCTATAAGTCGCAAGTAAACATGTTATTAATGTTAGTAGTCAATGTTTTATCAACCGATTTTACCTAGGGCTTTTTACAAAATTGTCTTATTCTTTTGAAACTGTCAATTCTCTTGTTCAAACCTATTTTCTTGATATCTGCCCTCTCCAATTATTTCTTAGCTATCTCCCGTGTCCTAGAAGGCAGCCAATTAGGTCCTTTTCTTTAAATGTATACTATTTACGATATTGAAATAGTCACCAATTTTTCCTAATTTACGCTGACGATTCCAAGATTTTTTCCTTCGGCGTATGATTTTACTGAGCTTCACCTTGATTGTTACATCTTCTCTGCTAGGTGCTGAAAGTTTCTACGTTCTTGGTTATAAACCCTTTCACTACTGAGTCAATTCGAGACCTTGTCGTTTTATATGTTACAGAACTCAACTCTCTTATTAATTTTGCCTATTTTTAAAGAAAACTCAGCACTTGTGATCTAATGGTCAAAAGAATTCTTTGATTCCTATGTGACGTGATCCCTGCACATAACCTCAAATTCGCACGTTCTTAAATACGCCGCCTGTCAAGTGTGGTCGTTATCTCAATAAAAGAGAGGATTCAACGTCCTTACCTATGATTTGATCTGTCTTGAAACAATGTTGCGAATGTTTAATGACCATTTCAATATCGTTAATAGTAAGAATAAAGAGGATTGTCCTAAGTGGCTGCCTTGTGGAACCCCGGAGGTAGCTAAGAAATCATCAGAGAAAGGAAGATCTGAAACGAGCTTTGTACTAACGGGTGTTTAGGTAAGAAGGAATCCATCTTAAGAAGATAGAATCAAGGCCAAGGGTGGACAGTTTGAATAGAATAAGCCTATGTGATATTTTGTCAAAGGCCTTACAGAAATAGGTTGAGACATCATAGACTTCATTTCCGTTTTCTAAGGCTCAGAGGCAAAAGGATACGAATTCAACAAGGTTAGTCGTTGTGGACTTACCCTTGACAAAGCCGTGTTGTCTAGGGGAAGTGAGAGACTTACAACGAAAACTTAAAATATCATACAAAATGCTTTCAAAGATTTTGGGAATATGTAAAAGTTTAGCGATTGGACGATAGTTTGTAATTTCACACTTTGGACCCTTTTTATGTATTGGGGTCTTCCATAACTGAGGGAATACTCCTTGAGATAAAGATAAACCGAAGATTTTTTGAGAAGTATTGCGGGGATACCATCTGGGCCGGGAATATACTCATCATTGAGTTGATTAAGCTTATTTTCGATGAGTAATGAGTCAATGGTATGAGGTCCGATGGAGAAAGTCGGTAAATAATTGAAATAATTACAATCAGGTATAAAGCAGTCGTTGGTTAATGATTTTTTTTAAACTAGCGAAAAACTTAGCGATAGTCTGTGGTTCGTTTGAAATTTCGTTATTGAAAGAGAGAGAAGGAGGATAACCATCGGATTTTCGGTAAAAGTTGAGAAATTGGAAGAAGGGTCTTTAATAAAATCGCTATGGGTTTGGATTAAATAGTGTTAGTCGAGGGAGTTGTAAAGTTCAGTAAAGTGAAGATAGGCACCAAGATAAAATTAAGTCTCAAGCCTATTCATAAAATTTGGAACGCCTTTACTTCACTTCACAGAGGCTTGAATCAGCAAGGCTATCTACGAAGAAATATTCTTTTGCAGAGATGGGATTGCAAGCAAAGTCATATGATTAATTGCCAGATAATGTCCATTTAAGATGAGGGAGGTTAAAGTCACCGAAAAGTAGGATATCATCATGGAGGTCACAAAGACCTATATTATATGATCAATTGTAATTATGGCAAGTTTTTGGGATTCAATAGGTCGTGAAGGCAAAATGTGACTTGCGGGGAAGTAATCATCTTAGTTTCAAGGCATAAAAAGAGTATTAACATCAAATAAAAATAAAAATGACGATATTGACGAACTTTCAGTAATTAGATCAAGAACTTGATCTCTAGGCTCTAAGACGCACTCCGGCTGCTTCTCTGTTGTGTCTTCGGCGTTTGGTTCCTTAGATCCCAAGATCTAGCGGACTGAGTTCTTTGACGGAGGTTAACGGTGCGGTCAGCCATCAGACGAATAGGGGGAACAACATGTAGCATACGAAAACATGCACGTGCCGTAACTTTTCGGGACTGGTGGAAGTGAGATCATAGCCTCTCCGCGGCGGCCGCTATAAACAAGCCTTTTTAAAAAGGTTTGGCTAATATGATCAGGCTGGTTCCTCAGGTTGGCGACAGGTTAATTCCCTGTCCCTGAATTTCGAGAACGACAACAAGCCTCAAAAAGCCTCAAAGCTTGATCGAATTAGAAGTACGAAGATCCGAGGAAGCCTTCATGTTAAGAATACCATTTCCCAAAAAATTGAACACGACCGACTCAGTTGGTATTGCCATGTTCAAAGGAGAGATCCTGAGAACCCCGTCAAAAAGGCAATATCATACAACGTTCCAATTCGGAATAAAATGAAAGGTAGGCCTAAACACTCCTGGGACAAACAAATGCAAAAACACCAGCATTCAGTTTGCCTCAGAAATGGAACAATACAAATCCGGGAGGCTTGCCGCCGATTTCTGAGGTCAACCCGGCGAACCCCACAGGCGGATCACTAGTGTGAAGCAGATACGTTGGAGAGTTATGATCCCCTCGACATCGAGATCATAACAGCGCCGAACAAAGGAAGAAGAAGAAGAAGACAACAAGCCTCGGAAACGGACTGATCGCACGACGACAACCCACGCAAAGAAAAAGGAAAAACGATTTCTTATGGAACGTACGATCGCTCTATAGAGCTCGAGCTGCTCAGCAGCTAGCCGATGCCCTGTCAAAATATAAAGCTGACATAACAGCTCTTCAAGAAATCAGATGGACAGGGAATGGTGTTCTACAGAAGAAAGAATATGACATGTACTGCAGCTGTCATACAAAATAACATGTGCTCGGGGTAGGCTTCCTAGTCAGCGAAAAAATGAGGTCTACTATCATCGGCTTTAACGCTATAAGCGAAAGGCTATGCACCCTTCGCGTGCGAGCAAATTTACGAACATCAGCCTCATTAACGTTCACGGACCTACGGAGGAGTCCTCGGACGAATAAAAAGAGACATACTACGAACAAGTCGAGAGGGCCCCCAATGCCTGTCCAAGGTATGATGTTAAAATCATCCTTGGGGATTTGAACGCAAAAATAGGTCGAGAGCCGGTATTCAGGCATTACGCAGGCACCCATAGTTTGCATGAGAACACTAACGACAATGGACTTCGAGTCTTAGAATTGGCAGCATCGAAAAACATGGTCGTTGCGAGTACCAGGTTCCCGCGTAAAGATATCTACAAAGCCACCTGGGTATCACCTGATGGAGTCACTTGTAACCAAATAGACAACGTGTTGATAGACCGTCGCCACTACTAGAACTTGATGACGGTACGAACGTACCGAGGTGCCAATATCGACTCGGATCACTATCTTGTTGGTATGGTTTTCCGAGGTTCGAATCAACACGGCTGCCCTGCGCAATCAAAACACCAGTAACTACTTTGGTAATGCGTTAGGACTCGCCCTAGAAACACCTGATTTAGGGAGAGTAAGTCCTGGAGCCAGTATGCTGGGCGTAAATGAGAAGTGGACACGTCTTAAAAATACTGTCATTAGTACTGCCAACTCCATCTTAGGCAGCAGTCGTAAAAATCGGAACGACTGGTTTGATGATGAATGCAAGCTAGCGACTGAACGTAAGAATGTTGCGTACCGAGCAATGCAACAATCTCATAGAACGCGGGCACGCGAAGAGGAATATAAAGAGCTCAGAAGAATAGAAAAACGGCTACACAGACAAAAAAAATCAGCCTGGGAGAAGAACCTAATCTGTGAAATTGAAAATAGCCGAGAGCGAGGTCCGCACCAGGCGCGGAAGTTCTACCAATCCGTCCGAAACATGACGCAGTACACACCAGGCTGCACATACTGCAAGGACGGAGAGAGAAATCTGATCACCGATCCTGAAAGCATACTGGAACGATGGGAAGTGTACTTTAATGAATTGCTAGATGGTCAGCTTACAGCAGAAGTGGAGGCTCCACTACTTCAAGAAGAATACCCTATGTTGCAGCCACCAAGCATAGAAGAGGTTGAGAAGGCTATAGGCCGGCTTAAACAGAACAAAGCCCCGGGAGCCGCAACCGATGGCATACCAGCCGTATTATTCCATCACGGCGGGCCAGCCTTACGTCAAGCAATTCATGATATTATAGTGCACGTATGGGAGCAGGAAGAAATGCCAGAAGACTGCCGAAAAGGCATAAATTGCCCCATACATAAGAAGGGAGATGTCACAACGTGCAGCAATTATAGAGGTATCACATTGTTGAGTACCGCCTATAAGATACTCTCCTCTATCCTACAAGACCGGATACCCATACGCTAAAACCGTCATCGGACAATATCAGTGTGGTTTCATTCCAGGCAAATCAACAACTGATCAGATCTTTACCCTTAGGCAGGCGATGGAAAAATGTCTAGAATTTAACATCCCAACATACCATCTGTTTATAGACTTTAAGGCCGCCTATGATAGCATAGCCAGGGTAGAACTTTACAAAGCCATGAGAGAATTCGGCATCCCAAATAAATTGACACGACTATGTAGGTTGACCATGACCAACGTAACAAGCCAAGTAAAAATAGCCGGATTGCTATCCAGACCAATCAACATCTTTAATGGACTCCGACAAGGGGACGGTTTGGCCTGCTTCCTTTTCAACCTGGTGTTGGAGAAAGCAATCCGTGACTCTGGCACGGTAACAAGAGGGACCATCGTCAACAGGTCCAGCAAGTTACTGGCTTACGCAGACGACATCGACATCATCGGAAGAACCGAACAAGCTGTACACGATTCCTTCATCCAGATCGAACAGGCGGCACAAAATCTGGGGCTGCACATTAGTGAAGGTAAAACAAAGTACATGGTGGCGTCGAATGCGAGAGGAACAGTTGGTCAAACAATCAAGGTAGCGGAGCACGAATTTGAAGTGGTGCAATCCTTTAAATACCTTGGGCCAATAGTAGCAGCCGATAACAATATAGAAGAAGAAATACGCGGGCGGCTTCTCAAATCCAACAGAGCCTACTATAGTCTGTCAAAGCTCTTCAAATCCAGAAATCTCACCATAACTTCAAAACTGCTGCTGTACAGGACCATGGTCCTGCCAGTACTCACATATGGATCCGAGACTTGGGTGCTTAGCAAAAGGCACTCCGACCTCTTAGCTGCGTTCGAGAGAAAAGTCTTAAGGAGAATTGTTGGCCCCATATGTGAGGAAGGACGATTCCGGAGACGGTACAATCATGAATTGTACGCAATCTACCTAGAAGCAGATATCGTGATAAAAATTAAGCTCGGTAGACTCCGGTGGGCAGCGCACCTAGCTCGCATGAGCGAAGAGGAACCTGCTCGGAAAGTTCTTTGTGGTACATTCTATGGTAGACGACAGCGTGGTAGACCATGCTTGCGCTGGAGAAATGGCGTAGACCAGGACGCCCGAAGCCTTGGGGTGCGCAACTGGATGGCGTGGGCTAGAGACCGGGATAGGTGGAGAGACTTGTTGAAAGAGGCCAGGACCGGAACCCGGTTGTCGAGCCGATGATGATGATAACGGTGCGGTATATCAGCACCAGTCAACAAGCTGCCCAGCTTGGCACACTCGTGGTCTGGTTCAGTAAGTGATCATCATACCGGATTATTGTGCAAAAGTAAACACACAATACAGGACATCAAACCATACTAGAACTTAATCCAACCTGGATGACTCCGTGAGAAAATGTTCTCAATTTTCCATATTAGTTCCATCCGCAGGTTCACACGAGTTATGGCATCAAAATGGCGCTATTTACCGCTAATTGGGCCACAGCGCTGAACTGCCAGTGGTCGCCATTTCTACCTACCTACCTACCTACGTATTGATTCGTTTTTTCATGTGAACATAACAGGTCCAAGAAGTTCATCGTGGCTAATTGTAAATCAATTAATTATTTAGCATTTAAGCTTTACCCATTCAAAAATTGAAGAATATAATCACTCTTTGAATAATAATCATATCGGTTGCAAAAAAGACACCACCTGAAATGTCTTATATTTTGCAATTCGTATGAAGCTTTGCATCATTGTTATTGGTAAACATGTTAAAAAAAAACTTCCAGACCCAATCGGCTTAATTAAAATACCAAAAATTGCTATCGAATGATAAAACCAGCTTCACTGTGGGGCGGCTTGAAATTGTAGGTATTTAAAGACCAAGCTTATATCAAAGCTATACCCATCAAGGTCATCTTATCTATTCAACTTTGCATCTACATACCTGCCTATCTGCACCAACAAGTTCCTGAGCTGTAGCAGAGTGTCAAAAGAAAAGGATTCTCAGGATTTTTTTTAGCGAATAATAACGGAATACGTCCAAATGTATTACACATAAACAAATTATCTGTCTAATTTGCAAACTCGTTTTGTTAAATAAAATTAATTAATAAGATTTGTCTTTGTGATTACCATTGGGAGCACATACTGTCACCATAACGACTAATTAAGTTCTCACATGGTCCGCAAACATTTTTAATTGCCACTCGTTACAACCTGACACAGTATGAACGACCCCCGCAAAAAAGAGCACTGTCATTGCCACTCCCGCTGCCTCGGAAACATTTATTTATGTAAACCTGCCCCACAGCCTATGCAGCCAGAGGCAAGCTAATTTCAATTTGAATCCAAAGATCACCACGATATTGCACGCAATCGAGTGTGCCTCCCTCACCTGCCTCCGAACTGCACCATGGTGACAAACTGACAAGCTTGCATTATGACACAATCAAATGCAATTGAGATTAAAGCTCTGCCCTGGCCGACCCCGCCAGTTTCTGCAACTGCCGCATTATTTTATTGAATAAATGTCAACCTTGGTTTTGAACTTGTTTTAACGGCCAACCTATACGCTAAACGGAGCTAAGTGCCTGTAACCTGACTCAGATAGTTCCGCAACTGCGGTCAAGTCCAATGCTATTCTATATCTAAGCTGCACGCAGAGCATATTGCACTCAATACACAAATAAACCGGCCGGACATTTCAGCCCAACAGTTTCAAGAAAAAATTTTATATAATTGATAAATAGGAACAAAAAAACTGCACGATTGATTGGCTTGAGTAGGCAGAAATGTTGTAACTTGAAAAAGCTCCGTGGGGAGAGACACGCAACTTGTTGGGGGTTTTAAGAAACTATTTGAGACTTTTGCGTGGCGTTTTGTGTTGCCGGAAAGAGATTTTCAATGTTGTTCAATAAAGTCGATGCAAATTATGTACATTAAGTCAAGATTAGAATTCAAGTTTCTCTTGAACACTAAAACTCGAGGGTTTAGGAAAACAAGGCACTACATCGTACAGAAGTTGTAGAGGTTTAATACTTGTGTTTAAAATTCATTGTTTAACCCTTGATAGGGACACTTAAAGCTTGATAGGGACACTTTCTTTTTGAAGTTTCGAAAACTAAAAATAAAGCAATTCCTTTAAAGGTTCCTAGAGGGACGAGAATAAGCTAAGTTCATTAGCAAAATTATAAATAAAACAAATCACTGTTAAGTTGAATAAAACCGTTTCATATATACCACTCCCAAACTAAAGGTAGCACAAGCTAATGTGAAGAACATCCTAATACCCTACTACCAGCAGCCATCACAAACCGTGCACTGTGAATGGAAACCCCAGCCAGCGTCTTCGTTAAACATCTTTCTGCAAATTATGACATTCATTAGTTTTATCACCAGTTTTTACATGCCTCCTTCACTTTTGTGCCTATAAATTGCAACTTATATTTCCTTCACCTCAACCTACCTCACATAACGAAGAATTTCACCTAATCACAACAATGTTGCACTCACTGGATTGTAACAAAGACGTAACCCACCTCACAGAATGTCACTTTGACAGTTTAATCAAATAAAAACAACAATCTATCGCAACTCGATATATGGAAATACTGGCTTCTTATCGCCTCGGTGTTAATTTATCCAAAACAACTGATTACGAGAATGCTGACTGCAAGCGCAAGGCAAACGCATTCTTTGACTCTAATCGAGTCGGAGTCGCCATAGTGGGATAGAAGTGCCAGTGGAAAACCCTTTCGATGATAGTAATGAAAACGAACAGAGAACTCGGCCCGTTGGTATTTCATGGCCCGCGAAGGTTATCCGGTCACTAAATTGACAGTTGTGGTGCTGCTGGCAGAGCTTGATAGCTTCCTTTCGCGTTAGAATGAGCGTCGTCGTGCCGGGTCCAGCGGCACATGATGAACGCTCAAACATACGAGAATGTGTATGTTGGGGGTTGATTCGATACGGGCTTCAGTGGAGAAACAAATTGGAGTGTGGGAAAGGTAGGGGGGCAGAGTGAAGCAGTAGTTAGACAACCACGATCGACGACGCGACGGTTAGTTCGGATGGATTAGAAGTTGTCCGACCGGGCAAGAATTGTAGTTAAGCTATAATTATCGCCGCGCAATGTTAATCGATACGCGCAGGCGATTGAGTGCAAAATGGCATTTTCATCCGAGCCCCCCTCCCCCACTGGGGCTGGGGTGATCATGGCTATGGGTATGGGTAATCATAGGAAGGCGCACGGCTCTGATTTATGACCTCTTGATATTGGCGCTTTAATTTGTTAATCGTTGAATAACACACACGAAACGCTGCGCTGGCTGGCGTAGAGACGTTTGCTAGGGTGCTGCTGTTTGCGGGAGGACTTTGTAATGGAAAATTATTACGATTTGCATTAATCGCAAAGTTTAATGGTGGATTGTAATGTTTATATGATTCTGTGAACCAACGGCCGGCCATGATGGTTGTCAGTCAGCAGCTTCTTGGCCGGTAGGAAATCAACTGGCGATGTGCTGACCTTTCCCAGGGTATTTTGTTGTCCTTGAGGTGATCTTCTATGATTTGTTTAGCAATTGTTACAATATTGCTGTGTTTATGCTAATTGGAATAGTGACGTGATTTTATTGTGACATTTGGTATTTGGAATAAACGTGCGCAATATGTTTTTATTGTAAGTGATATGTTGGTGTCTAATAAATCAAAAAACAAAACACGTGATGATGGTAGTGTAGTAACTGAACTATTCATCTTTGAGAGGAGTTATTAAGTATAAAACTGGATTTTATTACAAGGCATAGGAAAAGCCCCATGTCATGCTTCGCATCGATGCAATTCAAGGAAGTGAACTTGCCCAACTGCGTTCCAAACATCTTTTTGCTTATTGTTCTTACATATCAATCGCTCCAGCTTAACTGGTCTAATAATTTTCCAATATTTTTTCGAGCTGCTAAAGAAATAATCACAACTGCTAACTCCATTCACAATTCTCCGTTTTCTCAAACATTCCAGCTTTGGGGAAATCTAATATTTTAATTCTTTACAGTGCGTTCGACTGTCATGCAGGGGGCCTTCTTCGGTTCGATTCTCAACTCCTGTAAGAATGTTTTTGGGGGTGTACTCATAGCTGGGCACCGTTAATCAAATAGTTAACTTCGTTAATCGTTAATCCGCTACTAAAAAAGTTAGCTTCGTTAAACGTTAAAGCGTTAAATTTCGGAAGAATTAACGCAAGTTAACGTTAATCGTTAATCCGTTAACATTTGATAAAAAGTGCATTTTTTATATTTTTTTACTCTGAGCACCGGCGCAAAGTAATGCCGGTCGTCCACTTGGCGATCAATGGACAAATTTTGAATTCAACGCATTCAACTCTAATGTACGGTGCCTTCAATTCTGTTCAACCAACGGGTTGGATCTAGTTGTTGGCCGTTGCTCAACGAATTGCGCAACCAGTGTACGGGTAGTGTACGAGCTCGTGTTGCTCCTTGAAAATGTTCGATCAACACGTTGAGCAACATTTTCAAGATAATGTGTTGCACATTATTTGTTCAACGCGTTGATCAACTTTTTAATTTTCTTTGGGATTTTACGAGCGCGGTGGGATCAATCGATTTGAATTTCTCATATATTTCATTGAAAAAACAATTTTCTTCGCGACTCAAGAAAAAATCATCTACCAAGAATCGTCTTGGCTGTTTTTTCTTCCTTTGTCGTTCATTTTCTAATATTATTAATGCGGCAGCCACTTTTTTTTCTTAAAGGAAATCATACTCATACGGAACAAATTTAAGAATTTTTTAAAGCGAAGGCGTGCGACAATAAATGTATGTACCGAACTGAAGTTAAAATTATTTCAGGTTTGACGTTTGAGTTTTTTGTTTATGGTGGTGCGTTCAACGCGTTCGCCAACGAGTGATCATTGGTTAAGTGTACGAAGGTATCAACTCGTTCATCAACTGGTTGAGCAACAATATCGAAAACGCAGTTGATCAACTCGAAAAAATTTTTTTCTGTGAAAATCGAACAAGTTTATCAACTAGTGTACGAGGTTGTTCAACATTTCAGTAAAATGGTCAATTAGGTGTGCGGAGCTATTCACAACTGGAATAAGTTTTAAGAGTTGATCAACTAGGTGTGCGGGGTTACTCAACATATGGGAAAGTTGGTCAATTTATTATGTGTACGGGGTTCCAAACGCATTTTGTTCAACTTTAGTTGCTCAACGTGAATTACGTAAGTTGCTGGACTAGTGTAAGAAGTTATAAATTCGTTTATCCAACGAAAGAGTTGAATAAAAAGTTGAACGGAGTTAGTTGAACTTATCGCGCACATAGTGGACGACCGGCATAATGAAATGATCAAACGAAATGAATCTCTTCGCAGTTTTCTCACTCACACGCGCCTTCAAAATATAATACGTACCTAGCTGTTTTTGTTTCACCCGCGGCACGCGCCGTACGGCAATTCTCTCATACTTGTCTGAACCTGTTTTTGGCGCCGCGCGGTAAATAGTAGGCATTGGATTAACGATTAACGGACTTAACGTGGATTAACGGATTAAACGTGTCCGTTAACATTTTTAAAAGTTAACTTAAAAGTTAATCCGTTAATCAAAATGTTAACTTCGTTAATTAACGATTAACGGATTAACGAGTTAATGCCCAGCTATGGGTGTACTGTCTCTTGCGAAGAAGTGACAAATCCTCCAAGATTACATTTTGTCATAAAAAGATAACTAGGTTGGGTTGAAGATTTTTGTCTCCAATAACTCGTGTGAGCTCGTGGATGGAATTGATGTGGGGAATTGTTGATATTCTCACGGAGTCATTCAATTTGGATTAGTTTGGGTTGAGTTCAAAAAGTAGAACGGATCTAGTAGGTTTTGATGTCTCTTATCGTGGGTTTGTTTTTGCACAAAAATCCGGAATTTGGATCACTCACTCAACCGGACCACCACACTTATTCAACGCCATTTGGTTGAGTGATCATCCGGTGCAAAAAAAAATACCTTTAGTCCGCTAGCTCGGGATCTAAGGAATGAAGCAAAGAGCAAAGTACCAGAAGTAACGAAAGTTCGTCTTAGAACAATTTCATCGCTTTGAGAAAAGAAATCAAGTATTTGATCTTTATTTCTGAAAGTTCATTTACATCGTTAAAAAATGCCCTTTATAATGATTTTGTTCTAAATTTCGCCAGAGCAGGGCATTTGCACGGGAAATGAAGAACTGTTTCCTTTTCCACTGGTCCCCACAGGTATGACAGTTAGTGTTGTGAAGAATGCCTAGCTAAGCTGCTTGCGAAGCTAGGCCAGTGTCCGCTACAGGTAGCTACGATCCTTGCTATGTCCTACTTGGTTCTGTATATCAGATCAAGCGTTCGGAATTTATTATAGGTGGCAAAAACTTTCTAGATATAATGCAGTTAGTTAAACTGCTCCATCTAAGGTTTGAATCATTAAGAAAAATGCACTTCATAACTCCAAGCGGAATGTTGACTCTTTCCGTAATTGAGTTACGAAGGGCTGATCCTTGCCTAGCCAGCTCGTCCACCTGTTCATTCTCATCAAAATTACAAAATAACTGGTTACAATACATTATTTATTCATATTGTTCGAATCCTGCTATTATTAATGAATATATTTTCGCTGTACCTCTAATACCTTGTTCGTAACCCAGTAAAGTAAAATTTTTAGGAGAAACAAAAAAAAAAACGTTATGAAAAATAGATTAGAGGCTCGTAGAGATCCTAAACCAAGTGTGAATTTCTACTCTCAACCATTCCTGTGTGTGTGTGAGCAGTGAAAACAACGTAAGCAATAATTAGAGCCTCGAAATTGACCAGATTTAAGTTTATCGTTCGTTTATTAGTAGATACTAGATACTCCTCGATATCTTAAAATTGTCCGCTATTAAAAGTTCAATTTTAAATAAATGGCGTAGGTTACGAGGAATTAGGCGTTTGTTGTTGTTGAGGTAAATAGTACGATCTTTGTTGGCAGTTCATTGCTGTGTGCGTGTTACCAGGAATTGAAGGAACCTCAGGGCTAATGAGCAGCACTTCTTATGACAAGGGGTACTCTTCTGCATGACAGTCCAACACCCTAACCATTATGTCAAGGAGTACTACCAAGGAAAATGCCACATTTGTCCCATTAATTAAAATTGGGGATATGCCCCACTTTGAGCTCAGAAAATGAATGTTCAATCGTCAGGCATGTGCCAATGTAACCTTATAAATTGTGTGCTTAGCTGGATTTTAACACCTACCCTTACAACCAAATATATCTTAAGCACAGCAACAGAGTTGCTTGAATTGGACGAATGCCGGTAGACCCAAAGAAAGAGCTTGAAAGATATAAGCAAATTCTTGGCATATATACCTATCTGAAAACTGAACATATAGAAAAAAAAAAGACAAGTTTTGGATTTGTTTTTTCACATTAAGCCTCATCTCTTTTGAAAGATGCTCCATTAAGCAGCAGCCAAAAATGTTCATATTATACTCACATCTGGCTTAAGGCCTGCCTAAAGCCTTAATGGCTTTTTCTCTAGCCCAGATAAAGTTTACCTGTTCTTTTAATAAACTGACGTGAAAATCTTTTCTTAACTTGGAATCAAACAGCAAACATTTTGCCTTCTCTCCGACGGTATGATTGAGCGTTTCCCAAAGCCCATTTCATTTTGGCTTATACAGGTTGGTTTTTTGATGAATAATCCGATTGCTTTCCAGAAAAGCATCAAATAAATTGTCCCAGAATTCAGCACAATTGTCCGTTGTAACCACTTTAATTCGTTTGTTTTTCAGGTTATCAACTATAATCTTGAATTCCTTGGAGCGCTTAAATAAAATATTTCTAAAAACATTTAGAACTATTCTAGCATTCTTTTGTTGGCTGCAATTGGTGAAGTCTCTTAGCTATAAAAGCAAGTTCGTGCGCCCCAGTCGTTCATTTTATTTCATATCGCCTCCATAATCTGTACCTATGTATATAAAATCTTTAAAATCGTAAGTATCTTAAACTACAAGAGCAAGTTAATGCGACCCAATAGGTATGCTTATGTTTTTATTTATTTATATTTGTTTATATACATATATTGATCTATGTATCTATCTACAAGCGTTTACGGCTAACAGATTGTGAAATAAAAATGTCTTAAAATAATTACCTGTATTTGCATAATGTACGTATATATAAATATAATTAAAAAATATATATCAGGACTAGATTTGCTTTAAACAAATCTCTAGAGCTGCTTAGTTCAATAAATTGGCAAGTTTCATTAAAATGTTTTATTGATCTACACACTGGTTCATTACTACTATAGCTTGTTCTGTGATATTGCCCAAAAAGCAAATTTTTGGAACGTATAGATCTTAACGGTGTATAAATTGGAATCATAAAAAGTAAAGCAGGACATCTTATATCATAACATAAAATATCCCTCACAAGCATTATACCATGAATAGTTCGTCTTGATTCAAGATATTTAATTCCAAGGAATAAACATCTTGCTTTAGAATCCGGAATGAAACTCCATTTCATTTTATAAAATATGAATCGCGTAAAACGTCTCTGGATTTTCTTAATACGAAGAGAGAAAGTCTTAAAAATCGGATCCCATGTAACGTCTGCATATTAAAGTATAGATCTTACGAGAGCCGTATAAAGGCATAACAACTCGTAAGGATCACTAAAATCATCACAATTTCGCTTTATAAATCCTACAAGTGAATTTGCTCTTCCAACCACATAATCGACATGAGTTTTCAAAGAGAAAGTTGATTCAAGCATTTTGTCCACACGTGAGAGTGAGTTAGACTCAACCATATAAAGCTTATGTGAGTATTAGACTTAAAAAAAGATATAGCGCTACATTTTTTTATGTTTAATTTTAAGAAATTTAAATTGCACCATTCAGAGACTTGATTAATATCAGATTGTATGAGATAGCAATCTTCTACACTGTTAATTTCTAAAAATAGTTTAAGATCATCTGCATAAAGAAGGCACTGGGAATATTTTATTACAGGTGTAATATCATTAATAAAAATATTTAAAAGAAGGGGAGCCAAATGGCTACCCTGAGGTACACCCGAACTACATTCAATAGATCTCGAAAAAGAAATATTAATAAAAATAGTTCTAGTTTACGCAATAGGATGGAGTGGTTTACAGAGTCAAAAGCTTTACTAACATCTGTGTAAATTGCATATGACATAAGCTGAAAATAGAGTCATGTTTGGTGTGGTAGAGCGCCCTGACACAAAACCATGCTGCAGTTCGGATATATAGATTCCCTAGTTAAGAATTCTAATTTTGATTTCACAACACTCTCGAACAACTTAGGAATTGCTGATAGTTTGGAAATACCTCTGTAATTTTCTATTAGATTCTTAGACCCAGATTTATGAATAGGCACAAGATAAGAGATTTTCCACTCATTAAGAAAGTTTCTTTCCGAAAGGGATTTGTTGAATAAGCAAAGCAAAGAAAAGCAAAGCGATGCGAACAATTACTTAGAAATATAGCTGGTCCTGGTCGGCACCGGGGATTGGTTTAGTCTTTCTTGATTGAAGCTTCAGCAGAAACGGATTGAAAAAATCGGCGAATAAGTCCAGTGTAGAGGTAATGTTCGAAGCTTCGGTGTTCCTAAACGACATGGTTTTTAGACAACCAGAAGATTTTCTCTTCATATTGATAAATGACCATCAGAACAAGTTACTGTTAGACCTGATGTTTTTTTCAATATTCATTATATAACCCCTATGAAGAAACTTATTACACGCGCGCCGTCTCCACTAACGATAAATCCATCGCAATCGCAATAAAAGCAGAAAGCAGAGAGCAGAAGAACTGTCGATTTTTTCTTGGCTGGGCATTTCATCGCATACTTTTTTAGTATTATAGTGAATAATTTTAATGGATCAAATAATAAAAGATTTCGAATTAGGAATTAATATAAGTGAGTTCTATGGACAATTTTAAATCAGACATTTTTTAAACTTGGAAGAAAAACGTAAATCTCGAGCAAAAGCTTTCTTCGCACGCAAAACTCAAACTCACTCAAATTTAATTTGGGTACTCCAGAACAATATGACAGTTCTCCTTGCGATAAAGCAAGCGATGAATGGTATGCGATGAGAGCATGCTTTCTATCGCAAGCTATGGAAATATATCTGCGATGGCGGTCTCTACTTGCGATAATGAACGCATGCTTTAAAGCATGCTCTGGAATCATCGCTAGTGGAGACCGCATGTTAAGAACAAAAAAGTTTGTTCGCAATTTTTTGAAATAAGCATAATCTGAATTACTATTTGATTGCTTGTATTTGTTAAAAGCTTTACGTTTGACATTTCTAAGGTTGATCAGATGCTTATTGTACCACGGAAGCTTTGGTAGTAGATTTGATTTTAGCTTTCTAGCTTTCGAGCTAGAGGTATACATTTAGAAAACCTTTCAAATATTATTGAGGTAAATCGCATGTACATTTGCTCAAGGTTAAGATTTAAAAATTCATTAGACCAGTTAAAGGTAAATAGAAAATTGTTGAGATCAATGAAATTTGCCTTTTTAAAATTAAAACATTGTGAACATTGGGCAGATTCATTACTAGAAAAAATATACATACAATTCAATTTCGATATACTTCAAAAGTACTTCTAGGTGCAATATAACTGACAATTAAGAATAATATAACATTATGTGTTGAAAATAAATTAACAGAGATACATATGTAATTGCTCAATATTCAGGTAAGGCAAGGCAACTTCTTTGTAATCAAGCTTAGTACTAACGGCAATCATAATTCCTCCTCCACGTTCACAGGCAGAGTTACATCTGTCGCATCTATAGAGACTATAGACAACAAATAGACTAGAATCAAAAATTTCATACGAAAATATACCAGGGTGTAACCAGGTTTCGACGATTATAATAACATCATAATCAAGATGACTCAAGTTATTAAAAAATTCAGATACTTTCGTACGAATACCCCTTGCATTATGATAACATACATATATTTAGCGAAGATTTATGGCACTTATTCGGCAGAATGTTATGATGAATTGATTGTAGATGAGAACTTGAGGGCATAAGAGATCCCTCTAACCTTACTAGTTTTTTGGCTTGAGCACGAAGGGACGAATTTTCACGTCACTAGACCAAAAAGTATCAACATAGATTTTCTTTGAACATTCTGCAGAGACGCCAAGTTTAAAGTTGTTCCAGTTCGATGCTAAGCACATTTGTCATAACTCATAACAATTTGGCAGACATCTTTTGTAATTTCAGCATTTTGTTGTCGTTCGTTTAGTTTAACGTAGGTACACCTTCTCCTTCAAGAACTACCATAAGAAGAAATCGAGAGGTGTCAAATCAGGGCACCAGCCGACATCACTATACTTCTTCTCATTATTCTACCGGAAAAAATTTCTCAAAAATTCGCATCGTATCACGAGCTGTGTGTGATGTGGCACCGTCTTGTTGGAACCACTTGTTTTTTAGATCCATAATTGATTACATTTTGGCAGAGGAAAGTATGCCAAGATGTCCCGAAAGCGGTCAACAATGCTACTACAGCATAGCATATGGAAATAAGGTCCAATGAAACTGATATGAACAGTTCTGTGAACTGACATCTGAACTGAACATGTCTCGTCAACCAACTTAGACAGAATCCAAAATCTGACAACTGAAATGATTGACCGGACATTCCTTCCTTTTTTCTTGAGCCGCCAGCCGATACACATCTATATTCTATCTAAATAAGTATAAGCTTCTAATTAAGTTTACACTAGCATTGAATTATACAATTATTATAAAAATAAATTAAACAGTTGTTAAAACACATCGGAAGCCACCGGTCCAAATGACGCGACATACAATAATGCTACGAGGGTGTAGTACTTTTTGCTGTATCAATCGAGTGTGTTCAATGGTATTATAGGTTTTGAAGCCACATTTTCCTCGAAAAACTCTCAAAAAATAGTGAACGGTTAATAGAATGTCATAATAATTTAAAGAATATGAGTGAAGGAAACTCGCCATGTAAGCATACAAGTGGTTCCAGTTTCTACAAGTTGAAGTGTCTTTTCTGAAGTCAAGGTGGTTTCAAAGCATGATCATCCCAAAACTGTATATTTTAATTATCTTCTAAAATGTAAAACCGAAAGCAATGCCAGCCATTGTTAATTTCGCAACCATCCGGCGGCGGCGGCAATAATATATTTCTTCATATTCAAACACTTTTCTTTCGATATGTCCAGTGATAAAATCAATTTTCCGAGAAGGAAAATTATAACTCCAACTTAGCGATTCCAGTGGCGTACGGCATTACCACAACATACAATCCATGCCACCATATTGCCGCGGTATGCAGAATGCAGATTCACTAGCATACTACTAACTTGCTAACTTTTATAAATAAATAATCTCGATTATTTAATAGGACAGACAAGCAGAAATCGTGGCTGGCATCGGCAAGAGCCAATTTTCCCATTCCCAATCCAAGCCACGAATTGCCGATGCACATCGTCAGCCCCAAATAGCCTCGCAGTCAACAAAATGGCTTCCATAAGCGACAATGCAGTTCGTATAGCCCCTCATCTTCATCGCTAAAGAACCTATTTAGCGAAAAATTCTTTGTATTTTTTTAAAATTCAAGGTGGGTCATAGATTTTCATATTGCTAGTGCTAGACACAAATATCTAACTCTTCAAATGGATATGGTGCCTCCTTCCATGATCGGAGAACCACGTCGTCGACGACAACGATGGCTATAAGACAACACACACGCACGGGACTCTATTACTTACCTACTATTGACCATGATGATGGTTATGTCTTGTGAGTGAGTCTTTTCAGGCAGCCCCTCTTACTTCGTTTCGACTTTAAAGTGAAATTCATTTGGCTCGGAAAAGTGTGTTGACTTTTCACTTTTCATTGCACTCAATGAGTTGGGGGAGGGCATTAGATATTCAAAGCGGGCTGCCTGCAGCAGGAAAATGTGCGTGCAAAATATTAAATTGGCCTACAAATGGATTTTGTTGATGACTGCACAGTGCCCAGGCACACTACTCTGGGCTCTGAGGCCAAAAGGAACGTCTTGGGATGGCCTGTTCAAATAAACATAAACAGTGTTGTATTGAGGGAAAACCCCTGTCACTCATAAGTATGTGTTTTTATGTGGATATGGCTTGACGGGTATATGTACGTACGGGAACGCATTTCCTTATGGTATTGGCGTGGTCAACAAAGAAGAATGTCTTGCAGTCTTTTTTAGAACTCTTATATTCATTAATAGACTTTAATGCAGAAATTGTATGATATACCTATAAACGCTCAAATAGTCGGTGAAGATTCCCTATTGATTGATTGGATTTGAGCGAATTCAAGCTGTTCCAAATGGACTTAAGTTTGGATATTCAATTACGAGTATTTTGTACTTATTTGGATAACACTAAATTCCTTTGATAGAGGTTCCTTACTGTACTTTACAGCCTTTACAATATGTAAATTTCACGGGAGTGAGAATTCCATATTTGTTGAAAGGAAAAATAGCAAACCCCTTCATCTTGTGCTGGATAGGGTTGGAACATCCCTGATCAACTGTTTTCAAGTAGAAAAGTTGCAGTCAAGGCAAAAAGTTCCTTAACAAAATCATTTACTCAACTCTTGCATTAACGCCTGAAATCGATCGATATTGACATAATCGGATGAACACTGCAGTGAAATTTCAATGGAATTCTTTTTCGAAGCAATTGGTGGATTTGGCCTTAGCGGGCGTTATGCCGCGATAAGGAATATACCAATACCCAGTAGTTCATACACTTTGTTTTAAATATTTGGATACTTAATACATCAAATAAAAAATTGGACAGGTTAAATAATTTAACATGCGTGTAGTGCGACTGAAGAAAGAATCTCAAAACTACTTCCCTATTTCGACTCAAGAGTATATTGTTGAGCATACCTTGAAGAACCGGAACCAGAACTACAGCAAGACTGTTTTAGAGAAGCAATGCGGCAAGCTATCTTAAAAGAGTACTGTTTCAAGTAGCACCGAAACATTACACAAATTTTCCGCACAGTAGATCCAAGTCTAAAGGAGCCAAAAGTGTTCCCAACACGTCACTCTCGGAAATCGGATTGCAGAAAAAGTCTTTAGGATTATTTGAGTTAGAATCAATAAACGTTGGTGTCTCAAGTTGTTAGGCCAGACTACTTTGTTATAATCTTACGTGATCTATTCCGACATATTAGAAACTGAGGTCAGCAGTGATACTCATTAATAGCTGAACTTGTACGTGTCGAAAAAGATATGGTGATTGATAAACCCGTTGCGGGGAAACTGCATCCACCATTTTGTGTTGGTTTACTGGTATTGGATTATTTAGCTTGGTCTAAGATAAGGCAAGTTCGTATAATTATTATGCCCTCAATTGACAACAACAGACGAAACATCAAACGAAAAAGACTTGAGAGCCTACATAATTTACCTTGTAGAACGGGACATAAAAAAGAAAACAAGAAGAAAATTCCCACATGGGTGCGTAGAAACTTACAAGCGAAAGCAACAAGGAGCGGTTGATTTTATAGTTAATAATACCTCTTATGGGGTTGGCTACGTTTTCACGCAAAACGATTTCCCGTGTCACGTTTTCCCGCGTAACGTTTGCCCGAAAATAATTTTCCCGTAAAACGATATCCCGAATCACAGTTTCCCATGTAACGTTTGGCCGCCGATTCCTACCTTTCTTGAACAAAGCGACATCGCTGTATTAATGACTATTTAGTGAACTGACCAAAGAGAATCATAGACAATTTTAACAATACGCAGAAGGCCGCACTGTGTTAACGATTTCAATAACTCAGCTCGCACTAACTTGAGAGATCGCGGAGGAAGAAGGACCAAATAAGTTGCACAATAAAATCCAGGAGAGATTTAAAAAAAAATCTTTAGTTCTTTATAGACCTGCATAGCTAGAGGTTTGGGTGCTTGGTACCGAGTACATGGTTGTTGGATGTGACGATGACGTTGGTGAGTTGACTGGCGGACGTGGTGGAAACGGTAGTTGGTGGACGGGATGGTCGATGGATGGTGTCAGGTGTGGTTGGTGGATGAAGTGCGTCGATGGTGGCGGTGATGACGATGATGGTGGTTGTGGTGATCGCTTATAATATTGGTGAAGCGTTTTAGTTTATTCGATAGAGGAATTGTCTTCAAGGATTGGAGTACTTTTTAAGGGCTTAGTAGATAGATATATATTTACTATTGTAGAAAAAGGGCTTTACAATTTACAATGATTTTGTACATACACAGCTTGCACAGAGATACTAAGTTTAAACCTATCTTATAACTGAAAAATAAATTCAAAATGATGATAAGGATTTACAAAAAGAAAAGGGAATTTATTTTTGAATAAAAACTACGTAGAAAGATTTTATTTGATATTTTTAAATTTATGTTATGGACTTTTTTTTAGAAGTCTGGTATAAAGAAAAATAATGGAATTTGGCAGATAATTAATTTGTTTATTATTTAATAGTAAATATTTTATTTGAAGTATATAAGTTTATATAAATAAATTAATCAAAAATCAATGAAAATAAAAAAATAGATAAACATTGAAAATAATAGTTAAATTAACAAATAAAAGCAAGGAAATAAAATAAATAAATAAATTTATAAATAAATAAATACATGAACAGATAAATAAATACTTAATAGGAGATTTAAATAATTAAATAACTGATAAATTTATAAACAAAAGAATGCACAGATAAATAGATTTATTTAAGGGCTTAATTATTTTGTTTTCAGTTTCAGTTAATGTTTAGAGCGAATTTTATTTGCTCAGAGCTTAAAATGCTTTTAAAGTTTTTTGGTAATCCCTAAAATGGTCTGGGTTTTCATTTATTAAGCCTAAGAAACGTTTTAGATTATGAATTTTTATTTTTTCTAGCTTTAAAAGTTTTTTAAGCGTAATTATGTAATAGTACATATAAACATATGGATTGGGATTGCTCCGCTTAGGGTATGTTCAATCTCCAGGCAGGCGCCTCTAGTAACAGTTCTCTTGGGCAATAGTACCTTGGGTGACCCACTTCGCGGGTTCTCAGGATTTTTTTAAGCACTCAAAAAAGTTGATTTTTGTATTTTCTACAGCCAAAAAACGAGGGGTACGCGATAGTATAAAACTACCTATATTCCTATATAAGCTATATAATGACCACACAATGTGATCAATTATACTATTCATCATTTTTGATATCAATTCCCCAATGCAAAAGCGACTTTATGTTTGTTGATATACAATATCAAATGTCACCCTTTGTATAATTGCAAAAGATAAACCTTCCACCCACGATTGATTGTGTGCATCACTTGCACACAATTTTCTATATCGCATTTCCCGACTCATCAATTATTCCATCTCAATTAAATGTAATTAAAATTATTTTAAGTTAGTTGAAGTTTGGCAGCAAATGTAAAGAGTTGTTTCTCATTAAATAAATAAAAAATAATAAATAAAAAACACTTAAAATACTTTTTTTCTAATTAACGTTAAAAACGTTAACACTCCCACCAGCTCTTCATTCAACAAGCCAGTCACCCAACCAGCAATCACCCCATAACACAACTGAATCAAAGTTCCTATCTCTCCTTGAGGTCTTGCCTCTATGGAGATCTGACAAGAACTGAGGATTTTTATGGAAGCACTACTGCTTAAATAAATCCAAAAAGTACTATCTTAAAAGTAGTATTTAGTACTGCCAATCCCGTCACCAATCCCGTGAAGAAATCTACGGGATATCATGCGAGGGGATATCGCGCTGCGGGATTGACAGCAAAAAAGTTTCAATAAAATCGGCGGGCAAACGTTACACGGGCAACTATTTTTCTGGAAAATGTAACGATCTCTCTATGATGAACATTATTTTAAAATATGACTGCGCAATTTCCAGATATTAGATCCCTAGTAATAAATACCTTGATTTGTAAGAGGGCATATCGATGTTCCAACTCAAAGTCTTTATAGCAATTCTAGTGAATCGTTTCTGGACCCTTTCAATTCTTAAGGCGTGAACGTTATAATGTGGGCTCAATACGATACAGCTGTTCTCCAAAATAGCTAAAAATGTATGATTTATGGGTGAAAGGATGTGTAAAATCCTTTTAATATAGGTAAATAAAACCAAGTATAGAGCTGGCCTTATTGTTACAATATAATCGATTTGACTATTGAAAGTAAGCCTTGTATCAAATATAACCTTAAGATCTTTTTTTTCCATTACTTTTGTTAAAAAGGTTCCTTTAATATTGTAATCATAAGTAATCGGGAAGGTTTTTCGGCAGAATGATGTGGGTACTTTGACATTTTAAAACATTAAGATGAAGATCGTTGTTGCAACACCAACAACACTGAACCAAATTTGGTAGTCATATTGAAGAAAAAGTAGGTAGAATTGAAGAAAGGGTGATCAATATACGGTCAATGAAACCTATCCGTTGTTTTGAAGAAAATTTTGTTATATTGAAGAAATATTGTCATTTTGAAGAAATGCATAAAATTTTTCGTTATGGTGTTAAATCCACAAAATTTTGTGAAATTGATTAAATTTCATCCTTCTTTCTTGAAATTATATAAATAAAAATAAAGTTTTTTTATTAACTGTTTGGTTTTTTTATTATTGTTGATTATTTTGGAGTTCTCTCCATTTTTTCCTTGTCTCCCTATATTCGACTCTTTATGTGATTTTTTGCTGAAATGAAAGAATTTTAAAAGTAATTTTTTTTAATTTACCTCTGTGCTTCCACTGAGATTCGAACTCGAGTCCTCTCGCTTGCCGTGCTTGTGCTCTACCTATTGCGCCAGTGTGATACATAAAATATCTTGTCTCAAAGTGCTACTCAAATAACTCCCTCGTGTTTTCGTATGAATTAAGAAATGTGATACCGAAATTATACCATTTTGTGCTACTTGTGATGTAAAAAAACTTTTAATACAAATTTGTCTTTTCGAATAATTGCTTCATCAAAAATTAACAAATTGTTTTCGTAGATATGACAAAATTTCATTCGTTTGAATAAAATACTAAATCATTCATCATTTGAAGAAACCTTATTCATTTTAAATATTCAGTCTTCAATATGAAGAAAAATACTATGAAAAATTGTTGATTTGAATAATTGATTCATCAAAAATTAACAAAATATTTTCTTCAATATCACCTACGCGATTTGGTTCAGTGAAGATAAACTTGATAAATCTATCTGAAGATTGATGCAGAATGAAATTGACTTAATACTTAGATAAATTTTAAGATCGTCTGCATACATTAAACACATACATAATTTGAAATATTTTGGAATGTCATTGATGAAAATCAAAAATAGGAAGGGTCCTAAGTGACTTCCTTGGGGGACACCAGAAGTAACTGCTACAGGATCCGAGAGAAAGTTATTGATTTGAACATGCTGCGATCTAACAGATAGGCATGAACCCAACCATTTTAATAAATTAGAGTAAAGGCCCAAGTTTTTAAGTTTATCCAGTAGAATTGCATGATTTACTCTATCAATCGCTTTTGAGAAACTAGTGTAAACTATATCAGATTCTAAACCTTTTTCAAGGGCATTCACTATAATAGTTATTAAAAATAGTATGGTTTGTAGTGGTAGATCTCCCACCGATCAAACCATGATGTAGCGGAGAAATAATTTCTCTTAAAATAAAAACAAGTTTACTGTATACTATTTTTTCAAAAAGCTTAGAAATTAGCTTTCACACCGGGAGCTTCTCCAGCAGTATAAGGCAGATACTACCAGAAGATAAAGGTACAAAGAAAAGGAAAAATTGTGATATCTCTTACAGCTAGGGCTGCACATGTAGAGATTTGGGTCCATCGTCGGAAATCTGCTAACAAGCAAAACACGAACCCACCGATGAAACTGAAGAAAGAGGAGTTTGGAATCCGGCCGTAGTTCGATTAAAAAGTTGTGCTGGGGAATAAATATGAATGAATAATTTGAAATTGAAGTGCACTTCGACCTTAATATATACATATTATGCCCCGTCTAGAGCTGAGTAAGATTGCATATACTACAGATCTTTCTCCAGACATGCTTCCTTGTGAAACTTCAGTACATGGAGTATTTCAGAAATTGTAGTTCACTATTTTCTATCTATGTATATTTTCTATAAAGTGTAACATTATTATACTTTCGTGCGTCGTTTAGCCTGTCCATACACTGCCATACTAGTTTAGAATTAATGGCATATGATTTTAACCTTTTGAATACTGTTCCGCTGTGCGACAGGATGACAATGTTTTGCTGGCTGTGTGGGACTGCCCCATAGACAGTGAAAGTTTGGTTCTGGATATGGGGTCTGTCTCTCTAGTTATATACTATAGGTATGTATATACATATTTACCCTTCCTTGTGCGTTTTCTGGCGAGTTTTAGGATATCACCATATGTGGTTGGGTTAGAAGAAGGATTACCTCCATTACTGCTGTAGGAAAAGTTCTTATTACTCCAATATGGTATATGAGCCTTTGAACTTTTTCTTGTTCTTGTTCTCGTGGTTGCCACCCAACAGCACCATAGATAATGATAGGCCTGAGCATTATGGTCCATCTTATGTAGGGTCTTATTTTCCCGGCAGTTATTTCTACATATTTATTCATGAAAAGTCTGCTATTTAGCGTAATTCCTAGATATTTCACTTCCTTCTTGGTGTCAATTACTCCGCCAGTTATGATGAGGAACACTAGGTTTACTAGGTTTCCAAACCTAAATTTACCATGTGCTAATAGATGTTTCTGGCATTTTAGACGTGCATCAGTTTTAAGGGGCGAAAGTCCAATATGGCGCTCTTCTAGTTTCGCTAAAATTTAGAGCTCGACCGTCGAACGAAAAGAATTTGCGAACAGCCAAGAAAAAGAACTCCGACACTGGATGCCTTGGAATACCTGGAGTTGGTAGATTCTAAAAGAAGCACCTGAGTAAGAAGCTCTCTGCTATGCATTCGCCACAAACGCAAACAATCTTTGGTCCCAATATCCAGATATCTTCGAGGAGCTAGCTGAGGCTATCAACCACCTCAAGGAAATACCCTACAGAAGATGCTAATGCGAATATGCTGCAGACGAGGAAGGACAAACAGGAAAACATTATTCTGCAAAGAAAAAAAAGGGCGAACGAAGTGTGTCACGATGGAAACAAACATGGAGCCAGTTGATTGGCTTTCTCATGTAACAACCAAGCAACAGGTTACTGTTGTTAAGACTGTATCGCACACTTTTTCAAATTTGAGGTAACTTAGCACGGAATACTGGCAGTAGTTGATAAATAAAAGCAACACCATTTTTAACAGCTAGTAAATGGGCTATATCATACCCTTGAGTTTGTAAAATGGCAAAAAAAGTATGGCAGTAAAAGTAAAAAAAAAGCAACAATACTATAAAACTTGAACAACAATACTATAAAGCTTGATGTCTTCTCAGTAGAGCTCTTCAAATATGGAGGTGAGATTTGGTTCAATTGTTTATTGATGGGAGGAACCATGTCTAATGTCTAGACTTTCTGCTCCATTTACAAAAAAGCCCATCCCATGTTCTGCCAGAACTATCAAAGATCACCCATGGTAAACGTGGCATACAAAATCCTATCCAACGTGATGTGTCAGTGTCTTGAATGTTTTATTTTCTATAACTTGTGAAGCTTTTTTGTTTCCAGCTGAGGTAGGTCAGCGGGATCCAGGGTCAACCGAAAAAAAACAGTAACACTCGGCCAATAGAGAAAGTTCAAAGCTAGGTTAACAAAGTATTTCATATAATTTAATTTATAATTTCAAAATTTACGATCTTATAACAAGCTAGCAAAGCATTTCATATACTTTAACAAAATTCACGGCCTTAAATAAGATAACAAAGTATTTCATATACACTAACGGCGGCGGCGGTATCAGAGAGGAGGCTCAGACAGCGAAGATTGGGATATAGTCCCTAGTCTGAGCTCTTTTCGGAGGAGGTCAAGACAGCGAAGGTTGGGATAGAGTCCCAAGTCTAAGGTTTTTGGAAGAGGTTAAGACAGCGAAGATTGGGATAGGATCCCTAGTCTTAACTACGGCGGTGGAGACTTAGACAGCGAAGGTTGGGAATTGGGATAGAGTCCCTAGTCTAAGGTTTTCGAAGAGGGTTAAGACAGCGAAGATTGGGATAGAGTCCGTAGTCTGAGTGGAGGTGGTTAAGACAGCGAAGATTGGGATAGAGTCCCTAGTCTGAGTGGAGGAGGAAAACGGAGGGGGTATTTAGCGACGGAAGCCAAAAGTTTCGAAGCTGCTACCTGGTATATGCGAGCAGCAGTGTGCTTCTTATTGAGATGATCTTTACCATGTACGTACACTGGATTGATACAAAAGACACGGTGGGAAAATAAATCTGACTTTCGATAAATTTCCAAATCTTACTTGTCGACTTGACGGCCAAAACCAAATGTGGATTGTAAAACTGACGAACGAAATTTATTTGCTGACCTCACCAACCATCAGTGTGTGTCCTCTTTGACATTTTTGCGTGGGCGCCTTGAGGTATACAATACTTGCTGGCCATTTCATCCGGAAGAGTAATTGAAGTAGAATTTCGGCGTTCTGTTTTCTCTTGGTGGTAAAAGGTGTAATTATGTAGGTTAAAAGTTGGAATTAGGTTAAAAGGTGTAACTTCGTTACAAACTTTTAAAGAAATTACGATTATAATACATAATAAAAATCTATTGAAATTTCAGCAATTTCGTTTCAAGAGTCGTCCTTCAGCATCGAGGTTGCGGTTGATTTGTTAAAGTACACCTTTTTCATCAAGTACCCTCACAGGAAGGCATCGGGTAGCATCAAATCAGCTGATCATGGGGCCAGTCGATATTACCACTTTTTAATATTACTTGGCCGGAAAAAATTTCGCCTTCAATTCGCATTGCAACGCGAGCTGTGTGTGATGTCTTGTTGGAACCACATGTTTTGTGGGCGTTATTGATCGATAAAGTATCCCGATAGCAGTTACCAGTAACTGTCACACTATCACAGCGTCGACTATGGCATACTCAAATAAATATAACTCTGTGACGCCGCCGTCGAACCAAATGGCGCTCTATTAAGTTATTCTAGGAGGGTGATATGGTCTATTCTATGGTATACCATTTAAGGGTCCTATTAATTGATTTTCTGTTTGTTATAGCAAAGCCACCCAAGTCGAAATTAGCTTCTTCGTCGTTCATAATGATTTTCGCCAAAAATAGCGGTCATCAATAGCAAGCTGTAAGACTACACTGATATTCACCACTCTCTACTCTACCACTATCAAATTTCAACTTACAAATTTCATGACAATAAAAATAAAATAAGCAGCCGCGCTAAAATGATGTGTAGACATCGAGTTTACAAAAATTATGCCAAAGGAATGCTCCCTCTAGCTTCATAAAATGGCCAGATAAACTCTGGATAGTCTCGTGCTCTGAAATTCTGGAGCCATTTATGAGTACTTACTTCCCAGGATGTGGCTCCTGTGAACAGAACCTTAAAATAAATTTCAAATATTTGAAACAAAATCATAGATATGATAGGAAAGCCGATCGATAACTTTTTAGCCTACAGAGCCTGGAATTATGATCTTAAGCTCGTAAAACATAATTTTACCATTTCTAGTGGGAAGAAGGAAGGAAAGGAAATGTCAAGCGAGTAGCACGTGTCGTTTTTAGCTGCTGTAATTTTGTATATTTAATTTATAAATTGTCTTGAAATTAATATTTAACCTAAATTTATTAAAACCAATAAATAACCAAAATAACCATTAAAAAGTGAACTAAACATAACTTCCTTCAATTTATTGCTAAAATGTCGGTAACAATGGATGACTTAGCCAAAAGTATACAAAAACTTGACATGAAATTTGATAGTCAAATGATCGGATTAAAAAAAGATGTGCTTGACTTTAAAACATTAATAAATAATAATATAACAAAACTCACAACTAAAGTAGACAACTTTATCAGTGAAATTAAAAGTGAGCTGGGTGAATTAAAAGAGGAGATTAAGCAGAAAGTTTCAAAGCAACAATATATTTGTGACTCAAAACTTGTAAATGATAAAATTAACAAGCTTGAAAATGAAGTTCGTAAATGTGATCTCATTTTAACTGGAATCCCAGTAACACCTAATGAAAACCTAAAAGAAATATTTCAACAAATTTGTTCCATCACAAAGCACGAGGCTCTTTCATTTGACATATTTCGACTTAAAACTAACCTAAAAAACCGCGCAATCAAAGAAGCACCAGACTCGCATCATAAAGGAACTCCTACAAAAGTATACACGCCACCTGTTCTAGTTAAACTCCAATTACCATACGAAAGGGTAAAGTTTCTGCGTCTCTTTTTCGCTGCTGGTGCTATTACGTTGGATAAATTAGGCTTTGTCTCTAAAAGGGCCATTGGAGCGTTTGAATGCCTCTCAACAAATGCCCTACAAATCCGAAAAGCTGCAATGAAATTAAAGCATAACAACATCTTACATTCTGTTCATTCATTTAATGGGATCATCACGGTGAAGATAAAATCTACAGATAGTTTTACAAAAATAACTTCCATAGAAGAACTAACCAATTTGCAATCAGCTTCAAAAACAGATGTGAACAACAACAACAACAACAATCAATCAACTATAACAACAATAGTATGAAAATTATACTTAGTCAACCAAAGTTATTTTCTTTAATTTTGTTTAAATTTTCTCATTACATATTATTTTTATATACATATATATTTTAATGTTACAATGAATTCTAACTTAAATTATAATCTTTGTAATTTCCAAGAGATGCATTTGTTTGTCTGCTGTTTCTGCTTGTGGGTGGTCTTAGAGGTTTTTGATTTTCCATATAATTTACTTTATGAGCAGTTATAATAGTGGATTTTCTTTTGGCACATCTAATAAAAAGATAGATCTATCTAAGACAATGGTAAATATCTTATCATCGCGGTCAGATGGTTTGAAAGTTTGCCACATGAATGTCTGTAGCCTATTGTCAAAAATTGATGAGTTGAGGATTATCTTTTGTTCTAAAACAACTGACGTTATTTGTATATCAGAAACTTGGTTGGATGGGAACATAAATGATAAAATGATCTTCATTGAGGGTTATCGAATTTATAGATTGGATGGGGTTGGTCGTGCGTGTGGAGTTGTCATCTACGTTCGTGAGGGTATCCCGGCAAGGTGTATAGATTTTCTTAACATCGATGATATTCAATGTTTACTTATTGAAATTAGCTTACCTTATGAAAAATTATTAATAAATGGAATTTATAGACATCCAAGTAGGTTTCCATACAATGCATTCGAACAGTTCTTATCTAAGCACAGTGCTTGTTATGAAAATATCATCCTATGTGGAGATCTAAATATAGATATGTGTGTTTCCAACACTTCCTCAACAAACTTACAAAATTTGTTCGACTCTCATGGGCTGAGTATAGTTAGTTACCTACCAACAAGAATAACTAATCATAGCGCCACCTGTCTGGATTTGTTTGTAGTTTCTTGTCCAATAAAAGTTTTGTTTTTTAACCAAGTAAATGGTGTAGCCGATCATGATATGATTTTTCTAATATATGATGCTAGAGTAGAGTCCACAAATACCGAAACTACCTATTTTTATCGTGATTTTAAAAATTTAAATGTAGATGAACTTTTATACGAAATCTCAAACATAGATCTGCAGCCGTTTATAGCTTCTACGTCAGTGGACTTTAAGGTGGATTTCTTAAATTACTTTATAAAGTATTTTTATGACAAATATATTCCCCTGAAAAGAGTCACAACAAGTAGAAGTTGTCCTTGGCTAACGACTAAAATCCAGAATCTTCTTTGTGAACGCAACTTTTTATACAGTGTTTTCAAAAACACAAGATCGGATCGAGACTGGGAAAGATACAAACTTTGTAGAAATCTTACGACTAAGACAATCAGAGATACTAAAAGGGAAATATATTTTAACTTATTTGATGCTTCAAAAAATTCAACAAGGATAATTTGGAAAAATTTAAATAAAATTGGTGCAACTAATAAATCTAATTTCGTGTCTAATACTGATCCTGCTTTTGCCAACAGTCTTAATGACTTTTTTTGCTCGTCGAGTGTATCTACTCTACCAGCCACTTCTGATCGAACTTTCAGCTCAAATGGGTCCTTTTATTTTAATTGTGTTTCAATTGAAGATTGTATTTTTTCACTGTTTTCAATAAAATCTAATGCATTGGCTTATGATGAAATATCACCGAAATTCATACGTCTGATTTTGCCAGTCATCATCCCAAGCATATGCAATCTTTACAATGACTGTTTAATGAGGTCAATTTTTCCAAAAGAGTGGAAACTTGCAAAAGTTATTCCTCGACAAAAAAAAGGTTCTAGCCAGGATTTATCAAATTATAGGCCTATCAGTATTTTGCCCTTCCTTTCTAAAGGTTTGGAAAAAATTATGTTGGATCAATTAACTGTTTATCTTGAGTCATTTAACTTATTATCTCCGCTTCAATCTGGTTTTCGTAAGAAACATAGTTGTGTATCTGCAGTTTTAAAGGTTTCTGACGACATTCGATTAGCTATCGATCAAGACAAGGTTACAATTTTAAGCTTACTAGATTTTTCAAATGCATTTAGTTCAGTTGACCACAGTATTATGCTTGATAAATTAAAGAATAAATTTGATTTTTCGACAAGCTCAGTTAAAATGATTAATAGCTTCTTAACAGAACGCAAACAAGCTGTCCATATTGGTTCTATAATATCGAATACTGCTGCCATTAGCAAAGGAATCCCGCAAGGATCTTTATTAGGCCCTATTTTATTTAGCATGTTCATTAATGATATCATTGATGTAATCAAATATAGCTCATGTCATCTCTATGCTGATGACCTACAAATTTATTTATCTTTTCAATTAGGTCTACTGGATGATGGAATTCACAGTATCAATGAGGACTTAAATAGTATTTATCACTGGACACTGAAAAATAACTTAACGTTAAATCCCAGTAAATCTAATAGTATTATAATTTATAAAACAAGTCTTAATGAATCTTACTTTCCTGAAATTACCCTGAATGGGTTCGTTATTCCTTATAAGTCTTCCGTAATGAATTTGGGATTCTTATTCAACAAAACTTTAACATGGAACAATCATGTTAACAAAATTATTGGATCCATATATGGTTGCCTTAGACGTTTGTGGAAAATTTCATATTTTATACCGCAAAATAGTAGACTTATGTTGGTAAAAACTTTACTTGCTCCAATTATATCTTATGGGGCACCCTTATATGCTGGTATGGACTCAACCACCAAACAAAAACTAAATGTTGCATTCAATTCATGTGTACGCTATGTTTACTCCCTAAAAAAATATGATCATGTATCTCACTTAACCAATTGTATTTTCGACATGCCACTTATGTCGTACTTTGTTATTGAAATAGGTAAATTTATTTTTAACTTAATTCATCAACAACAGCCTCTCTATCTATTCGACAAACTTCAATTTTCTTCATCATTGCGCACTAAAAACTTAAATATCCCAAGATCTATAGCTAAGCAAACTCGTAGGTCCTTCTTTGTCTTAGGTGCCAAAATTTGGAATAGTCTACCCGCTCAATTTAAAAATATTTCAAATTTAAATGAGTTCATCTCCTCTTTCAAAGATCATCTCCAGAAACCAGACGTAGCTTTGCATCTCCACTCTATTTTCATTTCTTAATTCGTTAAACAAAAAAAAAAAAAAACAAAAAAAAAAGAAAAAAAAAGTAATACTATAATTTTGCATATATATATTTCCTTTTGAACTAACTAAATTTAAAATGTATACATACCTTACATAAAGTAATTGTAAATTTTTGAGCCATTAAAAAGATCTAATCTTAAGGCTGTTTGATATAAATAAATAAATACAAATACAAATACAAATACAAATAGTGGGCATATTTAGCAAATGTCTAAAAATAAATCTGTGGCAACAAGGAAAAACGACATAAATGTAAGTCAGTTTTTGCTACTTTTCAGGAGAGCGATTTGAATGTTTAGTTTGCAATTACAAATCAGGTACAAGACTTGTGGACAAAGTTTAAAGGCAAAAATTACTGAAATCACTGTAAGATCTTATTTGAATTTAAAAAGAATTAGTTTTATGTCTGTTTACAGCTAATTTTGATAAAAAACATGACTTATGTCGTTGTTACTTATTTAAACTTTAAATAAGGAATAAGGAAAATGTACACAAGTCAACTTGTGTCTGGATTTTTTACGTAAAGGATTTTGGAAAAACTACACAAGTCAACTTGTCTGCGTGTAAGCTTCAATTTTACTTTGGAAAAAGAACACAAGTAAACTTATGATCGCGATTAAAAAAATATAATTATTGTTTTGGAAAAAGAGCATAAGTAAACTTGTGTGTGTGTGTTGATTTGGTTATTCTTTATGCAATAAAATCATAAGCAGAAAAGAAAAATTAGAGAATTGTACTTATGTTGTTTTTCCATACGCAAGTTCTGTAGATACTAACTTATGTCGTTTTTCTTTTGTCTTTAATTCTTTAACTGTTTGAGATAAAAATACCAAAAAAATATGACAGACGGAATGGCTTATTGCGCATCGGATGATATCAAAAACTCATTTTCAACATAAGTCGACTTATACTGTTTTTCCTTGTTGCCACAGAAATATAATTCCATTAGGGTTGATAGAAGACAAGCCCTCTCTAGCTGAACCGAAATTATTTCTACAGGGCTTAATGTTTGTTCTTAAATTCTTACAAGATCTAAAACATTTTATCAAGAAAAGTAGAATTTCTATTGTTTCTCAAGAAGATCTCATTCGAGGTAAATAATATTCAGCATAAATAAGAGAAGTTTTCTTGTTTTCAATTGCCTTCGAGTTCTCTCCCATTTGAAGGCAATAAAAGTCCACTTCACGACTCAACTACCGGAAGTTCTAAATCACAGAATTATATTGTAAGTACAACAAAAGCCACGTGTTGATTGGTGAATATCCACAAATCATTCGATGTCTTGCCATATTTATCACAACTACGCCAACAGAACCGAGTGATCGATGTGTGGTACATATCCAATGCGAGAAGTAACAGACCCAACAATGTAAATTATACCCATTTAATATCAATCCCAAGTTTCACACCAACTCCGGTATTGACTCCCACAGTTGGCTAATTATTCACTTGTCAATAATTGGCCTATGCTGTTGTGCGACACCGTGTCGGAACCGGGTCCACCCACAGTGTTTATCAAAATACCGGCCCAGTTGTCCGGCATAGCCTCCAAATGAAGGAGCTATAGTCGGCTACAATGGAATTGTCATGGAAAATGAATTTCCAATTGACAACCGCAATCGCTTAACCATTTATCATACTAAGTCGGCCTTAGCGCCCATAATGCCACTCAATCCTAACAGCAGATAATTGATGTGTACCTGCGGATTAATTGTCACGTTCGTCTGCTCTGGCCGCCATTTTCTTATTATTAATTGCCTGAACAGCACTGTCGACTTAAAGACTCACACACATGTTGATGTATGTATACTCGTACTGCGGAGGAAATTAGAGTAGAGCCGCGCGACGAGTTGCGGGCTTAGAAGAGCCGGTCCCAGTATGGATTGATAGCAAATTATCTGCCACTAATTTGAATTGTCACCTGCCATTCACAGTGCCACCGTGCGAGAGCGAACCCGCTAAAACCCGGTAGCCCATGTAGTTTGAGCTTACTTAAACGGTGGATCGGTATGGCTACCTGCAGTATGTCGCCCACGACGAGATACCTTACTGTCGATATTGATGACGGCGACAATAGCGGTGGCAATTATGCGATCTGACATGTCTGCGCTTTGCATGCCAGTCTAATTGTTCCAACAATCGCCATAAAAGCGTCTGATCAGACAGAGGGACGTCTGCTACGGTATTGTTTCCAATTTTGTTCATAGTTCGTCGATCGTCGCTCGTCTTGATTTTGCCTCTTATTGAATGCCGGGCGACCGACGACCGACTAACGACGCTACTGTCGGTGTGTTGCGGAGACGACTGAATACCAACCGGTAATGTAAGGTATACCGCAGGAGCATAGAAGCATGATTTCTAGAAGTCGAGTGAGTATCGACATTTGCGAGTTGAGTCAACAAAGAAATTCCAAAGCAGATTTACATACGTTTATCCCATTCTTTTCCACTAATGCTGTAATTACAGTATTAGCATAAATTTATTGGCCGCAATGGCAATAGTCGTCGCCAGCAGACCGGGGGTGGGGGGAGTGGTTATGGAAGTTCAGACTCAGTGGATATCATTTAATAATATCTGCTATCTATATGAGGGTATTTTTTATTTGTTTTATTTTCAATGTCTGCATCGATTAATTGTCAATTGGCATTTAATGATATATATCATGTTTTAAACTGCTATTAAAACTACCAACGCAAATTTTATTAGTTGCAATTATTATCATGTTTGTAAGTATGTTAGAGTGGCGTTTATGTATCTACATATTCACTTGGAACTGGGTGTGAATTTATTATTTCATTTATATGTAAAGGATGTGGAATGAACATGGGGTTTTCACCAAAAAGTGACCTTGGTCGGTCCGTTCTGTTAGAAAAGTTTGAAGTTATGAAATATTTCAAACAGAAGCAAAAATATTACTTCACGAGAGTGTAATATTTGGTCAAAAATTGTTTCGCAAATCCTTACTAGCTGTCAGCTTACGTTTCTAGACATCAATATTGCAGTATTGCCGCTCCTGTACTTGAAAAGGTAAATCGTTTAATGGATATTACCGCACTTCATACAATTGTAACAGCCCTTCGAGATTTTGATATAAGCAAATTCGCCTTATTCTTCTGAAGAGGTGTTCTTCATCGGATTGGTTTTGCAATTGCGTAAGCTTCTTCATCACTCCTACTGTTCTGGAATATTCCCTAGAAAATGTAAATATCCTGGAATGATCCTGGCTAAGAATTCGAACTGGAGTCTCAACATTAAGAAAAAACAAATAAAACCATTTTTGCTCTCTGCTCCTGCGAGAGAATATTTGGTAAAACCTGGGAGCCAAGCCCAAAAATTTGCAAGTTGATTATACACGACTGATGGAACGCATTGGACAAACTTACCAACCTTAAAATCATGACCAAGGTACAAAGAATGGTGTGTATTAGAGTTACTGGGGCAGTGGGGTCCAGCCTCACAGCGGATCTAGAAGCTGTACTCAACTTAAAACCCCTAGATCTATTTATACATACAAGAATCGGCAGCCAAACTGGTAGCTGGAGACATGGTTTTATAGTTCATGCGCGCGGGAAATAGGATATGTACTGACTACATAACACTCCGTTTAGAATTGTTCAAGCCGTTCAAGACCGCCTTTCCTAGAAGAGAGCAATGGCACATCAACGAGCTATTAACCTTCGAATCAATGATAGTCATATAAACCGACGTTTCCAAGATGGAAACAGCACAGGTGTTGGTGCAGGGTTCTTTTCAAAAACCCTGGGATTAGTCAGCTCATTCAGACTTCCTGATTACAGCACTGTCTTCCAAGCTGAGGTCCTGGCAGTGACGAAAGCTACTAGACAAGTCTCAATGATGGTCCCAGCATAACATAAGGCTCTCTTGGGTTCCAGGTCACAGTGGTGTTCCAGGTAATGAAAGACCTGAGAATAGGATCGACACTTTATCTCAATCAGGCAGAAACAAAAGTTCAGATCCCACCCTTTAATCTTAAACAGGTAATCAAGAGCAAAGTTCTAGCTATAACAAACAACATTTTCAGCAAACAAACGACCGACATTTTTATCCAACAGAATAAAAAGTCTATTTCTCTTCTCGTTAGCATCACCACCGGTCACTTCCAAATGGTTACCACAAGAAAAAGATGAAACTCATTATGGACGACTTATGAAGAGCATGCGGTGACCAGGAGATAAATGCATGAGGATACTCCTCAGTCTTCACTATCTGTATCACTACCGCGTGCTATATTATCTGAGAAAAGGCACAGCTATCTCTCTGATATTCTAAGTAAAAATATATTGAAATTAATTAACGATATCAAATAAAAAAAAATCCTAAGCCGACCACGAGGCTGGAAATTGCCTCCAACCAAAGTCAAAAACCATAAAAAGAGTCACAGACAGCGTTGCCCCCTACTACAACTGTTGTATTTTTACTATACACTTTTTTTTCAAAAGCAAACACTACGCACGCTCCTCCAAACACTACACTTTTTTACATCAGAACATCAGAGCAACAACTGATGCAATTATACAATCAAAAGAACTCTTGAAAGACTTAGAGGGAATTTTCGAGCCACCCGCAAAATTAATAAATTTTGCACACAAATTCAATTACCGCAATGTAAGTCTTTATAGAAAAAATTAATCTTCAAATGTATGTATATTTTTGGTTTGTTAAGATGTAATTCATAAACGAATTCTTATGAGTTGTGTAGACATATAGTTTTTTATACCTATGTACATATGTATATTTAAAGGTGAATTAAAAGATTAAAAAAATTTTAAAATAATTTGGTTACGACAATGATAGTACGAACGAAAACGACCAACGATACACGTGTTTCTTGCAGGAGTGGCAACAAACAGAGAATGGGCATTTCGCCTATATACCAGCCATTTCCACTGCTCCGGTTAGTGAGTTGATAGGGCCACCTCTCCCCGACATTAGTAAAATCGTCTGGAGGAAAGGAACAGCCCCTTCAACTTACTCAGCAATATTGACCAAACAAAAGGACATACGAGCCCAAACTCAAAATAGTTGGTCTACCGAGGATAGATTGCAAATATGTGTTCATTCTTAACCTATTTCGAAACAAAAACTATTTTTTGATATACATATAAAGTCCTATTCATTTTAAATAAGAAAAGTGGACAAAAAAAGAAAGTGGCTTGATAAAATATTGATATGGAGTCTCTTTACAAAACTAAATAACGATTTATACACATTTCTTAGATGCAAAATAGTTGGTCTATGATTCTTTATGTTGATTTTACCACATTGTTAAGCGACCTTTGGCCTTAATCACTGCTTCTATAATGCACCTTGGCATAGTGTCAACTAATTGTTGACACTCTTCGGTACCAAAATATTCCCAATTATTTGTAATTGTGGATCTTAAATCTTGAAGAGTCCGACGCGGTTAATTTCGCAATTTTTGCTTCATCGTGTGCCAAACAGTTTCGATTGGTGAAAGATTAGGGCTGCTGGAAGTCCATTCCAATAAAGAATTGCTTCAGCAGTTAACCATATCTACCATTGTTGACCTAGCCGTATGACAAGAAGCACCATTCTGTTGGAAAATATACTCCGCATTGCTATATTGAAGACGTAGTATTGACGGAGGCAGCTCCTGTTCCAAAATGTTGCGGTAGTTGACAGCATTAGCTATCCCAATTACAAAATGCAAATTACTCATACCAAATCCAGACATGCACTTCCATACCATTAGAGATACTGGGAGCGTTACGGTTTGTTTAAGGCAGTCCTTGTGAGTTGTGAAAGGCTTCTTTAGCATTTTTTATCACTGGTCCTCGTTCATCACCAACACAAACTTCCAATCTGTACTGATCACTCCAATTAACGGACCGCCATTGACTAATAGTCCAAATTTTTAAGTTGTTTGGTCCACTCAATGCGCCTTTTCTTTTGCTTAGGTGTCAGTAGTGATATTTCTTTTGCCTGCGTTTTTAATGATTTAAGTTGTCGTAATTTATGCAAAACTTAAATATTTTAAATTAAACCTTATAAAATTTGTATCCAATTTTTTTCATCATCTGCTTACAACTGTCCACCGAAACACTTTTTTGAATTTGTTCTCTCCACTGAACCGTTATTGAAGCAGATAAATATCGTCGATTTTCTTTAAAAATTTGGCAATCGCGAGGTTTTGCTGTTAGTGGATGTCCCGTTCTGTTGCATATATCCACATTTCTTGAATTTTTAAACTTTGTTATTATGTTCTGCACTGACGAGGGCGGTAAATTAAAATTTTCAGGGATTTCGTAGCTAGACAATCCTGTTTCAAACGCTTTAATCATTGATTCCCTTAGGTCTCCTGATAATGCAACGCCACGCGCCAGGATTAACATGAAACTATCGCTAGCTTGTATAAAATCATACAATAATCATTAATAAAACCAGTGCTTGTCATTTTTTTAATAACGGTTAACTGAAACTATATTTAAATAGTCTTAGATCAACTATTTTGCACCCAAAAAAGAGTAGACCAACTTTTATGCTCTTATCTTTGTCTGAGATGAAAGGAATATTGTTGCTATTTGCTCTCTCAAATTTTGTTTTGTTAGGTCTAATTTACTCTCAGTGAAACTACTTTATTAAATTGACAACATTTTTTAAATGAACAAAAGCTGACTGCCACTAAATTTAGGATATATGAAGAATTAATGTGTTATTAAATGAATAGACCAACTATTTTGAGTTTGGGTCGTATATACACCAAACTCATCTACCAGAATTTGCAAGGAGCCACATGCTCCTACGGGCCTAGTGAAGGGATGATTTCTAAAATGGGGGTAAAGGAAAAGATCACGCTCTTCAAAGGCGTCTACCTCTCCTCAACCAGGTAATTATGTGACTACAGACATTTCTACAATGACTTAGAAGTACCACCCTCTGACATTTCAGTCTATAGCTTGCTGAAACTCATCAACACCCTTAACGGGCTTCAATGATATAAGATTATCATAGGTTTCAATACATGGAAGTCACAGTTCCTAGGGTATCAGATCGGATCTACATCGATCCAAGTGTGACGGTAAAAACACCAAGATGGAAAACGGAATTTGTCCAGTCTGTTCCTAAAAATAGCAAAATGACCAAATTCACTTACGTACATTCAGTGATCAATCATCAGCTCATGAAAAATCTTGAAGATCGGAAGCTTCTTAATGATGGGCTATGCGGCTTTCGCAGCAATTGTTCCACTGGATATTTGACGAATTATCTTACCAAAGAGTGCAACAGATTATAACATTTTTTTGGAGAAAATAGGATTATTGCTCTTGATATTTTTTAGGCATTTGATAGAGTTCGGCGCCAGGCTCCCTTATCTTTGCGTTTGGTATCAATGAAATACTTATTCTTTGGATTAATAATTCTCTTATGGACCTTTTAACACATGTTGTATTGGACGATTTCAAGACTGATCTTCACAAAATAAATACTGGTGCTACCCAAGGTTCCCTTTTGTCTCCGACTCTCTTCCTAATTTTTATAAATAATCTCTTGTGTGTTACTTCTAATCCACTTTATTGTTTTGCCGATACTCTTGGCTTCTCATACTCGTCTTCAAATGTACGTCCTTCTCCTTCGGAAGTGGAATTGCAGTAATACCTTCTGATAAGCCCATTATACTCCGAACTTTACAGGATTGTTAAATGGGATATACAAAATCCATTGGAGTTTAATGCTTCGAAAATTCTATGCCGTTTGATGTCCTTGTTCTTGAATGGCATTTGCATCGAAGAAGCCGATTTGCTCTCAGTACTCGGTATATGTAAAAACGATGATCTTCAGTGAAATGAGCACTTTATTGAGACCGCCAAAAACGCTGTTAAATGCTTAGGATTTCTAAATCGTTGTAATCAAATGTTCACCCCTTGTTACCTGGCTACAATTTAAGAGGCGTCTAAAAATCGAGTATTACTAACATCATTTACTGGATAGAGTTCAGAACAGAGCGCTTGAACACCATCGGATTGTTCCATGTCTTTCCTCATTTTTGTCACCTTTTTCACATGCAATGTTCACTCGAAACAGACAGTTGCATTCCTTCGGTCAAGCAGTTCACCCGTAGCGACCGTTTTGCTATAGGAATGCTCATCAGTTCACCCTCGCCACTGTTCTCCCTTGCCATTTCAATTTTCAAACATTCAAGACCAAATCATCGGCACCTCTTTTCTCTCCCTACCTAACTTCCCTATCGCTCGTGTTTTGTTTCTCAATATACCCTTGAACGAAAAACCGCAAATTATAATTTTGCTAGAATTTATTTTACCAAACGTTATTTTTCCTGCAGGGTGAGTCAAATAAGACCTAGCAATGTTAAAGACGAATAAGTTTTCCATTTTCCAACAAAATATTTCGTGGGTGTACAAGCAGAAGGCACTAAGTCAAAAAAAATAGTTTTGAGTAAATTGATATTTAATGTTTGTTTAGTCATGAAAATTCAATACCGATTTTAATTTTACACCTGATTACGTGAAAAGCTCTAGATAAGATAAGATAATTCGATTTATTGTATCATATTTTTACAAAGTATTTTTTTACAAAAAAAAATCGCTTAAGCTTGGCTATGCCGTCTGCCTAATGAAAAGCTCTATTGATATTATGACTTAAGTTTCTAATCAAAAATTTTAGTTTTCGCCAAACCAATTCGAAAATATTGCATTAGAACTACAAAATATGCTGACTTAGTGCTGTTTAGCAGAAAACATAATGCAATTATGTAATTATAACTAAAAATACAAATTAAAAAACAATTTTTTCTTAATGAAATATTTAAAAGTTTTATTTTATTTTTTTGTGAGGGCAAAGATTCAAACCAAGAATGGAAAACTTCAGAAACCACTCCTTTTTGACACATTTCTATTAAGTCTTTTTTTTGTCTGCACTTATTGTAGGAGGTTCTTGATACAATTTATGCCTTTGTGTTAGAGAAAGATAATTTTGAACAGCGTTTATTCCTCTTTGTAAAGTTTTTATTACGTTCGTTGTTCTAAAATTGTCCGCGAAATTGTATTTAAACTGAAGGATTCCTGGTTTTGATGACAGCTGAAACGCACTAAGTCACTTTAATGCCTTCTTGCTGTATTATTATAGCATATTGTAACTTTTTCTATGACAGCCAAAAGGCACTAAGTCAACTTAGTGCCTTTTAGCAGTATTAAAAATTATTTAACTGACTTAGTTCAAAACAAAACCTCAAAAAATTCATGTTTAACGATGAAAAATCACTAAGGAGGTGATTGGAGTACAAAGATATCATCATTCTTGATCACTTTGCATTAAAATGTAAAAATCCTAAAAAATTGACTTAGTGCCTTCAGCTTGTACACCCACGATTTGTTGTCTGTCTGGTTGACGACAGCCTAAACGGCTTCCGATTTTCTTTTTACTTGGTAGATATCATTTTTATATATGTTTTTTTTTTTTCTTAAGATCTACTTTTCTTTAAAACTCAATATTTCAAAAACCCCAAGTTTGATTTTCTTAAGACTTGGCAGTTAATTTTTTTTTATTAAAATCTACAAGATGTGAAATACACCATTTTTTATCTAAAAACAACGGTACTAATTATACAAATGGTTTTCGAAAATCGAATTTTTCTCGAAAACGGCGCCTAGAATTTTGATATATTTTTTTTTTTTTTTTTCAATTAATTTTGAAATTAAGATATTTCTTAAATTAAATTTTTATTCGTACAATAATAAGAACTTAGGGGCCAGTTATAGCTATCATTGAAACACAAATCAGTGGAACGGTAGAATATTTTTTGACAAGTCGGTTATAGCAATCAATAATTTCGCTGTCATTGAAAAGATCTGTCATTGAAAATAAATTACTAGTGATGGCAATAGAAAATGTCGCATGTTATGTTATTGTTTAAAGTTTTTTTTTGGTAGCTGCAACCATTTTCTTGTTCTGTTTTTGTTAGAGATATGAGCTATAAGAAAAAAAATCATTTCTTTGGGGTTCGGGTGCGTGATTAGGGTTTAGTCCAGTTTAGTTTATAGTTTCCTAATCGCTGCTTTGCTTTCTATAAACCGACTCACAGAATTACTCTATAAGGCTATGGGCGCACATTCAACTTTTAGTTTCGCAACTGCTTGGTTCGAGCAACTAAAAAACTTGTGTTTTGACACAAACTAAACGATTGCCTAAAATGAGTTCGCTATTTTGTGTAACATACATATAATTATATGCACCTGCGAGAGTGTGGTTGCTGTAGCAGAGAGACTCAATTCACAATCATCAACTCGACATCGATCTCATGAGCTCAAATTTTCACGTACTAGCCTGAGGAGAATTCTGCACAAAGATCTCGGATTATCCGCTTACAAGGTCCAATTGACTCAGCAGCTTAAGCCGCACGACCATCCGCTTTGTTATCGCTTCGAAGTTTGGGCCTTAGAGCAGCTTAAATTGGACAGCGATTTTGGGCAAACAATCTATTCTAGACAATGCATCCACAGAGAGTGACAGCCCATGCCACAATCGATTTTTTGCGCACAAAATTCCCAAATCGTGTTAGCACTTAAGGCCAATATCATCCAAGCAATCCGTGAGCTGCAGTCAAAAACTATCAACAAGGTCTTAGAAAAGTGGAGGGATAGAATGCGCTGTTGCGAAGCCAGTTGAGCCACTTGATCGAATTTTTTTTTCCATAGTTAATGGAAAGAATTTAATTTCGTTCATTTTATTGCATTTTTAAAAAGAAACTTGTATTTGGCCCTTATTTTTTAAGACTGATGGGCCTGAATTCCGAAGGGCTTTTTGGGTTAGGATTTTGTGGGATTAAAAGAACTTTGGTATTTTTAGCATTTTTCAGAAAATTGACAACTATATAATATAGTAATGCAATATATGCACCAGGTAAGGAAGGAGAACTGGAAGGATAAATTTTATAAATTCTGCTAAAATATCATTGACCGAGCGAACTGTCACCTCAACTTCCAAATCACTTACACATCTAAAGGGTCAGAAAATTGTTTCGACTCTGTTTTTATCCAACCAAGAATTGAATTAGCTTTATTTGAAATGGAGTTAATTACGTTAAATGAATTCGGATTTGCGATCAAATGTAACACAAAGAATAGCTATGACGACGGTTTCCCGAGATATTCATATATGTAACATTAAACAGATAGTTGAACGAAATAAGAGATAACTTTCTTGTAAAGCACATAAATGTACATTTATCGATATTTTGAAACAAACAATTCCGAATGTCCCAGTCGAAAAATGAATTATTATTACATTGCAATTCTTCACAATTAAGAGTAATTGACATAGTTTTGAAGATTGTCACATCGTCGGCATAAATGAGGCACTTAGAGTATTTTAACGCAGATAATAAGTCGATTATAAATAAACTAAAAAGGGCCTAAATGACTACCCTGTAAGATTCCTGAATTGATTTTAAACTTATTTGATTCGTAACCGTTAAATAACAAGATTGCAGCCATCTTACAAAGTATTTGCTAAATCCTAATTTTCTTAATTTAAAAAGCAAAACTCGATTTGACAGCCTGTCAAAGGCCTTACTGAAATCAGTATATACACAATCTACTTGTTTATTGTTCTTAAATGAATTAATAAAGTATTAAAGAATCGAAAAAATACCAATTGAAGAAGAATTTAAGAAGTGCCAATTGAAGATGTAGTACCCCTTGTCATAATGGTTCATTGGTCTAGGGTTCGATTTTCACTGCAAAAAAAGTTTTTCAGGGGTGTACTGCCTCTTCGAGGAATTGACAAATCCTATAAGTGTATCTCTTGTCATGAAAAGTGCTGCTCATTAACCATTCGGAATTAGCAGAAAATTTAAGGTCTTCTCCATTCTTAGTAACATGCACTCAGGAATGATTGAGAGCTCTTACTCACTAGCTCCTGGTTCTCTTCGAGCTGTTGCACCACCAAATTTATTAATCCAATTAAAGAAGTACTCAAGAATGCTTTAAGTAGAAGTGAATAAACCAATTTGAATTCTTGGTGAAAATACCTTTAATAGACAAGAAATAATGAAGCTTAAAACTTAAATTAGCATAACCATTGAGGATTGAATAAAGTATGAACTTGGAAAGGGTGATGCAGAAATTATACTATTTTGTGCTACTTATGACCTTGTTTTACTCCAACAACTACTATTGAAATTAATTACTGTTTCGAAAAGGTTTCTGTCAAAGTTTAAGATTATCATATTGAAAAAGAATCCATATAATGACTATACGTTCCAGGTATGTGAAGAACTCCCCTCATACCGTTATTTTGAGTTCGACAGGACGTATACAATTTCTTTACCGAGTTGCACATTTATCATTTTCTAAAGGAGTTCTTAATGGTTTATATACATACTTCGAAAGCCTACATCTAATTTATTGTCATTTGCATCACAACTCTGGCTCCACCCTAATGGCAGTACCATTCTCTAATCTAAGTACACAAAGAATCTATGTTTATTCAAGAAAATAGACTGTCAAGGTCATCGGATATAAGTATGTATATTTTTTTTTCTTATTTTGTATTTTGTTTTAAATCATGAAAGTAATTTTTCCTTTATTTGCGCATAATAAACTCATTCTGCAACATTGTATCAAGCCACTCTGTTGGTTATAATCTCTTGTTTCGAACGATGCAGGCCTTATAAAGTTTGTCCAGCTTCCAGTCCAAAAACTGGCTGATAGTAATTATCTAATTTACAAGCAAAACCGCCAAGACACCACCCCCTTTGCTCTGTTGCTGGACAGAGTGTTGGTAATATATTTAAAAAAAAAATGTCGCTTTATAGCAATGCGAATAATTGTAATTCGTGCAACCCCTCTTCGCACCCTTAGCCCTGCCCCTGACTGCCATGGACGGACATTTTGCTATAGAACCAACACGCTCACACATAATCAAAATTACAATAAAAATGTAATTAATTTTGTAATGAACGCACAATTGCAGCTCTAATACAACTTCCATTGAAAAAGTACAAATTGTTAACATTAATCCACATTATTGATTGAGCTGGTGTTAGCGACAACCACGACAACACGACGACGCGGAGGGTGAGCCTGAGAGCATGAGAGCCTCCACCCTTCCGGGTTATTTTTGTTGTTTTGGTGTGGGGAGGGAATGCGGTTGGACGATCGCAAGAATCACACGTTGTTGAATTCCAGAATTCCTGATGGTGTGGCTTTTAATAGGTAATGGTTTGACATTATTCTCGAATCTCGAAGCCGGTGGCTGTCGCCACTCTGTAAGCCGGTCAGCCGGCTGAGACTGCGAATGGGTGTTCTATGATTTAATTACATATATTATTAATTTAAGACCTTGAATGCTTGATTCTGGATGTTGCAAAACAAGGCGGATATCATGCCACTCGACGGACGCGACAGGCGTTCGTCGGTCGTTCTTTAACTTGCATTCTATTGCTACGCCGGCTGCGCTCTGTTGTGGTCTCGTCTCTTAGTTGTCCAGCTTATTAAAATGGTTGATTTATTTCTTGGACTCTTGGTTTCTATATCATTTTGTATGGTTTTTTTTTTTTGTCGATGTGATTTGAAAATGACAAATGCCTTCGAATGATTCATATTAGTTATTCATGAAACAATTTGCTATGTATCTACTCGCAAAAGGTCAATAGTAAGTAGTGACTTCAAATTGATTGTTATTAAAATGTTTCCAGTAAATGAAAAAAACACTCTTGCTCTTTGTGTTCAAAGTTCAAACTGATTAAATAAATTAGACGTGGGATATTAGCATAAAAATGCATCCAGTAGAATTATGTGTTTCTCACATACACACAAGGTTGCTCCAAACTAAAATAATCGCAATTTTTATAAAGTTCGAAGTCAAACTATTTAAGGTATTAGAATTTGGGCGATCTGGATCGTATCGGATCGGGGATATACGATCAAAAAGAATAATCTTTTAAAAACAACGTAAGACTCGTGTAAAATTAAACAAGTGGAATTGCAAACTTACCCGAGTCAACTCGGTTAATTTGTTAAACGGAAGAGTTGAACAGATCTTTACATTTTTTTTTTGAGAAAGTAAAATAATTGCACTTGATATTTTTAAGGAATTTGATAGATTTAAAATGCGTGCATTTGGAATCAATGAAACCCTTATTCCATGGATTAGAAATAATGGGGTCAATTCTGATCTTTACAAAATAAATGCTGGTTTTCCGCAGGGTTCCATTTTGTCTCCGACTCTCTTATTCATTTTTATAAATGATCTCTTGTCTGAAACTTCTAATTCACTTTATTGGTTTGGTGACGACTCTACCCTCAGCTTCTTATACTCGGTCTCATATTCACGTCCATTACCTTGGGAAGCGGAATTGTAGCGATACTGTATGATAAGCTCATTAAACTGCGATCTTTACAGGATTGTTAAATGGGATAAACAAAATCCTGTGGAGTTAAATGTTTCGAAGACTCAATGCTGTCTATTGTCGTTGAAGCAAAATGTAAAACTTATACCATTGTCCTTGAATGGCATAAGGAAAGAGCTCCCAGTACTCGGTATGTGTGTCTTCGACAGTGACTACATTCTCGAGACTGCCAAAAACACTGATCAATGCTTAGGATTTCTATATCGATGGTTACTATGTATACGTCAATTATACGTTCAAAACTCGAGTATAACTCTCATCTTATGGCAGGTGCAGCCCAAACTTTTCCGATCTCTTGAAGACTGTCCGAATGTTTCATGTATTTCCTTGTTTTATCGATGGTTTCACAAGCAATGCTCACTCGAAGAAGCCAGTTGCATGCATTCCTCTAATCAATCAGTTCACCGGTGATACCCGTTTCGCTAGGAATGTTCATCAACTTACTCACACCACCTTGTAGTAGGAGGAACCATGTTTCAGCACATGTCCTGCCATAAAGTAAGTTGGGTGTCGACCAACAGACAAACAACTTCCAATTAAATTTATCACTTCGCGATCAGTCCGCGTTCTTAAAGCAGTTTCCAGCTTGTATGTGTAGTGGTGAAGGCATGGGAATGGTCTGAGATCATCATCTGAATATTGCTAACGAAAGGTTGCGCACAGTTATCGTTCGAGTTCACGAGAAAATTTATACCGATAGACTACCTCATATTATCTACATCCATACTCCACATAGATGGTAAAAGATTTGTTGAAAAGAGCGACCTTGGTGTTAACGTCTGCTTTGATGCACACATTAGATAGTTAATTCAACAGTTCCTTGCAACACCGAGGTTTTGCCTAGTTGCTCTTTTCACAGCTTATCTTCTAATAACACATGACATATCTGGAATCTGGACCGGTTTTGCTATAATTATGAGTTCGATAATAGCTGTTAATACCTGACCCGGAGTTTTATATCAGGTCAGAAAGAATCAACTGGAAATAATTTTCACCACCGAAAAAGATGTAACGAGCTAAGCTTACCTCAATAACAGTAACATCGATGAAGCTATTCATCAGTTGGTGAGGGCAGTCAACAGCACAATAGACAACCAAAAATCTTAAAGGAAGAGTAAGTATTGGTTTGCTAGTCTTCCCGCTCAGATCCAGGTCACTAATCAGCACAGACAAGACAATGGCTAAGAAAGAAGCTCCAATGGATAATTCATTGGACCTTCAACACTACAAACGAAGAATATAGGAAAAACCTAATGTTAACTTAAGAGAACCCAAGTTCTATTTAAACATACAGTTACACAGTTACAGGACTCTCAAAAACGGAAGAGATTAGAGTATATCAAATCTGGACAAGATTGCTTCAAAAATAAAAAAACACCATCGTTGGAAAAAAAAAATATCCAGGAAATTATGGAGTAGTATGTGTAGAATAAGGTATCCATTCCAGAGAAGCATTTGCCAAATACTTCGAGGAAAATTTTACCGATTGCCTCTACTTGAACTCAAAGAGTTCCGAGTGAAAATCAACGTAAAAGTATAAAAAGAACCCCGTATAACAATTACTACTTTATACATACGAATCCTGCCCAACATACGAGTATTAGTGACGAGACGATATATGTGTTTCCAATCCTGAAGAAGTGGATGATACAAGAAACTAAGAAAAGTCAAAAGGAACTTACGACATCTCAAACTATATATTAAAAAACCTACCCAATATTTCCATTTTCCATCATTCTATTGAAGGTCATATTTAACAACTTCATCAAAAGCAGCTTCTTTTCCGAAGAATGGAAAACAAAAAAAAAAATGATCCAGTGCCAAGGAAGACCAATAGAGAAAACTTGCAAAGATACAGCCTAATATCACTTCTTTGTTGCATAACTAAATATGATCCTGAAATTATTCTTGCTGAAAATTATAAAAAATGTATGTGAGGAAGAAAATTCAATACCAAACATACAGTGTCTTTCTAAAACAAATCTTCAACAAGAATAATAAAACAGTGATACTGCATCGAAATGGGATAATTTTAAGCTGATCTGACTTGGTTCTCACCCCATTTGATAACTATAATAATTGAAAATTTTATAAAAAAAAATAATTCGTTTACGGGTTTTAAATGAAAAATAAATAAAATGCACGACTGGGTCGCACGAACTTGCTCCTATGTAAAAGACTAAGAATTTCAAAAATGAATGTTATTAGAGAAACTGTTTATAAGCATAAAATTCATTTTTTAAATGACTAAAAAAAACTTCTTTAGTAGCTAAAGGTAAGAATAGGATACCATGTGATTCAAGCAAATATAGATTTATGCAAGAACAAAAATTATGTCTTTGTAGTGGTTTCTTAAAAAATGAGGTTTTATATAAGAAAATTTAAAAACATTTTTAAGAAAAAATGTTGGTACGCCAATTTGAAGTTTTTATTATTGTTTGAATAAAAATTAAATTTACAAAAAAAGTATTGAGCCGTTTTCGAGACTTTGAATTTTCAAAAAACAAAAAATTGATTCTTTTTTTCAAAATTCAAAAAAATATTTTTCTTAAAGTTTTGAAATGCAATGTTTTTTAAACTTTTTAGAAGCTTCCATCTACGAAATTTTGAAAGTTTTTTTAAAAATCCAAAAAATTTGTTTTGGAAAATTTGAATACACAATAATATTCAAGCTGCTGGGAAGCTTTAGCATAACAAAAATGGTCAAAATTGGTTGTACCGTTTTTGAGAAAATCAAAAACAAAAAAATGGTCCCAACGGGGGTACCAAAACTGCTCATTTTTTTGAAAAATTTTTTCGACCATTACCTAGGTTTAACCAAATTAAATTTTTTGAATTTTTTTAAGAAAATCGCAGGGACAGTTTTTGAGAAAAAAAAAATATTTATAAAATTTCGGAAAAAAATCGTATGGCAGGTACCGTTATTTTTGGTCATAAAAAATCAAATCAAAAAACATCCGGGCTTAAAAAATCAAAACCCATATCTACCAAGTTTGAAGAAAATCGGCCGAGCCGTTTAGCTGTAATCGAACAGACAGACAGACAGACAGAATTGCCAGACCCACTTTTTTCGTCTTCGCTATCATCGTAATGTCAACTTTGATCAAAATCTCGAGTTCAATTTTTTTTTACGAATGCATAACTTGCCTTATAGTACCTATAAGTCGCAAGTAAAAATGAAGCACATTAGGGTAGAAGTACCACAAGGATACAAGCTAGGACCTGTTTTTTTTTCAATAATTTATAGCGATTATCAACCGGAAAATATGTCAGGAATGCGGACAAACGTATATGCCGATACATTCATAGCATATAAAACGTCTCCATCACCAGAGATTCTAGAACGTAAGGTAAAGAACTATATCACGAAACTTTTCAATTTCGATCAACGCCGGAACTCATCTGCTCCCGGCCATTAGAAACAAGAACACGAAGAAGAATTGCAGCCAGAATTTAATACATTATTATTAGACAGCTAGACGCAGATGGCACTGTTATTCACACCAAATATAACACAAACATCTTGGCGTTAACTTCACAAACAATATGAAGTCCAATAAGTGTGCCATGGAATTATGAATTGATCAAACTTCTCCTTCCATCTGGAGTTGATAGAACAGACTCAGCTTCAATGAAGCACACTCGGAAATATGCGTGCTCCATTTAATTTACTGAAACTATATCTAGGAATCGCTTCTGAACATCACAGAACTGTAATCATTACCCCTCACGAGGAAGACGAAGCTCTACGAAACGCCAAGTTCTTGTGACTGGCGAGGAATCAACTGCCTCGGATTCTGCCCTTTCACGGACCGTAGAGATGTTCCCCGTCGATTTTGCGTTCTTTTGACGTACGAATGTTGATTGTTTGATTACCAAATCGGGCGTCTCAAATTTGGCAACTAAACGTTGAAAAGTCAACTATGTCATTTGGACGTGCTGTTAAATTGCATACCGAGTCATTTGTCATTTGGCATCAATAAATTAAAAATAATAAACAATACATTTGACTGATATCAGCAAAATGACATTGTTGCCACAGACCGCCAAAATCTACCGTGATAATGGCAACTATTTTACATGAACGTCTTCGAGAATTTTTGTTAAAATAGAAAAAAAGTTAACCCATCATGCAAACCAAACAAAAGGTTGATAAATTATAAGGACTCTTCACTATCGATTGGACTCGTTCTGGTCATTCCAGCCCAACTTCTGATCGCCCAACTGTGGTTACTGCACCAGTAATAGTCTACAAAATTCACGGTTTGATAATGAACGAACGGTGAGAGAAGGTGGGCGAGCTTTAAGAATCCACAGGCTTATCACACGGATCAGCGATTTTGATGAGAAAGTCTTACGCAAGATGGCGGTACCCATTTGATTACAATCGTTTGGCCATGTTCAAGAATAATTCGAGCGATTTTTGAGCCATTTTTTAAACTGTGGATGAATTCACCACAATATACCAGATATAGAGGAGCAAAAAAAATGGACTTTCCTTGATGAATTGACGCTGATGAAGCCCAAAGTGGGTTTGTCAGCAAACAAGGTCATAGTGACATTTTTTTAGAATTTACATCAATTATTTTGAAAATGGCAAAACGTTGATCGATTTCAAACCAATTTTAAGCAAAAAAAAAACTGCATTTGGAGATCAAAAATGTTCTTTATTCACCACAACAACCCACCATTGCTCACAAGTCCACAGTCGAAATGGAAAAATTGCAGGAGTTAGGTTACGAACTCATCCCTCATCCAGCATATTCCCCAGATTTAGTCACCTGCAACTATTTCTTGTTTTTAAACATGAAGAAATGGGTCGGTAGAAGATTTGGGTTAAATTTAGAGATCATTGTTGAAACAAAAGCTCGAGAAAACGTATTATTTTGAGGGTTTCAAAAAATTGAGGAAACGTTGGATGAAGGGTATCGAGTTAAAAGGAGACTTCCTATATGTTACGAAATTAAATGTTTGTTTTTACCGAAAAGAATGTTCCTTATTTTGTTATTGAACAGTCTTCGTTTATTGGAATTAGCCAACAAAATTCTTAAGAACGTCGAAGTACACTCAAACATAATTTGTCTAACCAGGACAGATTCCAGGACGAATTCCAGGGGCTATGAATACCCTTATAATGTTCAACACAGTTCGAGCAATTAGGGTAGTAGAATCCAATCATTCGATTCTCTACATAGTTTGAGTCTATCCGGTACAATTGCTTCTGTAAAACATCACGACAGGCCTGACCTTCAAGATGAAAAGATTGCAGAGCACTCGGAAAAACAGGTACACAGGTGCGAACGATCCAAGATTGGAGACTTTCAACCAGCAGCTTCAAGGTTCAAAAACATGTTGATTTCTATGCTCACTTTTGAATGTCACTGAGACGCTGGAGACAATTTTTATCTGATCATTTTTAGGTTCTAGCAAAACTGTTTGGTTTCAAAAAGTTATTAGGCGTTTGACTCCGTTCTACTCCTGGAGGAATTCATTTTTGTCTCCAAATTATTTTTTTCTAAATTCACTTACTTTTTGGAGAAATATTTCTTCGGTTGCATTATTTATTTTAATGGTCTTTGGATCTCGGTCAAGTGTAGGTATAAGCTTCTAACCTTATTAAATTTCTGCATTTAAACAAAAAAAAATGTTGCATTCCATTTCTAATGTCAATCCAATCCAAAGTTCGATGGGATTTATATTTTTTTTTGCTTCTGGTATACTATGCCAATCAAAAGATCAAACATAGAGGATCGATTGGGCGCATAGTGTCCTTTTAGTAAAATCAAAATCACGACTGGCTTTGACTTTGGCTACACGATCGCAACTCTTTAGATCACAATATTTGTATCTTTCTATATCAAATTCGCATTCTTTCAAATCATTGTTCTCATCAATACAAAACCAACAATGCACCATAAACCGCGACACATCAATAATCTGACAGAGCACAAACAAAAAATGAAATAAAAAAGTAAAAAAAAGTTTTGTTCTTATTTTTTTTGTAAATACCAGAAGAAGGAAACGCGGGCGGCATTAACGTGTGCCATAGACCGGCTACAAGGCGATTGCCTTGATGTTTTTCAGTCATTGTGATGTGATCTGCCGAATCGAATCGAAAAAAACCATACTTGCCCTATAGATAAGGTGACCATCTGTTCTCTTTTATACAGAACATACTTTTATAGGTGACTTTAGACACTTTTGCACCTTCACGCCAAGATTATTATTTTTTTAATAAAACAAAATAAATCTGTATAAGCTTATTAAATCAATTTTTAATTTGCGCGCAATTGAGGGGCTTTGTCTACCCTTAAAATGTTAAACAAAGTGCACAATTTTGGTCAAATATCTTTGAAAATAATTGGTTGCCAACATGTATGAAATATACTTTCTTTTCCTTCAGAAATATCCACGGTCACCCTACCTATAGGTAGAGTACCTTAGTAAAAAAAATCTGACAACAGCGAAGATGGTCAAAAAATCATTCCTACATTGACATTATGCGTCTCCGGACAATGGTTTGACAGGTTTAGTCTTCTTCTATCGTTTTTCTCTTCTCTGTTTTTTCTCTGAAATTCCTCAACAAAAAAATGGAATTCTCTTGATTTAAAAAAAACTGTGCTCACTGGCATTCGAAAAGCGCATCGATCGCGTGCTTTGTGAAGAATTAAGGATTTTTTTGAGCACCCAAAAGTTCCTAAATTGCTACACGTATGTAATTGTTAACTCACCAAATGATATGGTTTCTATAAGCCATTAGTGTTGTCTATATGTATCTATACACAGATTCTACACATTTACTGATATTTTACAAAATTCTTTGGAATGGTATTTAACAAAAATGCGTATCGCATAACTTGTGACGTCTTCTTAGAATGATTCATTCACAGGTTTGGATACCTTTGCAAGGTCATCTTGTTTTCAAAGTAAGACAACATATTGTGTTACACCCAAACGAAGATTTTCACTGGACAAATCTTTATGTTGGCATCTTAGAAATAGTGAATATGCCAAGTAAGGAGGGTAGGACATCTTTGAAGGCACAGTCGGAAGATACAGCCTTTATGTCCGATAGCGGACTCAGCCTGATAGCCTTTGATGTGGGGTGCGACGTTCTGGAACCTTGTACGCAGTTTAACTAGCTCCAAATTGACAAAGATACATAGAGATCTCCAGATCAATCAATCTTCAACTAAACTGACCACATTGTTTTCGCGAAATGCACCAATTCAGGGCCAACATCGAACCGGACAACTACCTCGTTCAACTCAAAGTACGGCAGCGGATACCCTGGGACAAGCTTAAACAAGCAAGTACAGAGAAAAAGTTCGACGATAGGTCCCAATATGAGTAAGAGAGTGCCAGATCATTTTCAGATCGAGTTTCGGAGAACCTCTTAAGAAATCCTTTGAACGAATGAATTTATATATTGAAGTCCTATGTCACCAGCGTTGATTATTGAGAACATTGCCAAGCAGCCATCAGAGATCCCGCTTCACACGACCATAACAACGAAACCCTTTGGCGATGACTTATGGCAAGCAGATGCAGCTAAAGAAAAGGCTTACAAAGCGGGGGCTACACAGAACCTATACGTGACGTCTACTAGCAAGAAAAGAGAGAGGGACACCGGCTTCTTCGAAAAAGAAGAAGTAATAGAGGAAGCCATAGCAGGAATGCGGTTAGGAAGTTTTACCAAAACGTAAAAAAATTACATCAGGGTCACAGATTCCGTGTTGTAGCCTACATGGATAATCAAAGAACAACATGATTTAACCACAGTAAGTGCCAATAAAACGGAAAAAATCAGAGAAATGTCAGTCAAAATTTAATTAAGGCTGCTTCAATAATGTCTCAGTTCACAATAAATACTCCAACTTGTGTGGATACCTCTTTTTAAGTCACCTTATTCAAATCTACTGGATATTCTTCGACATTGAAATACCTAAACCCATCACCTTCAGAGCCAAATATTATATCAAACTTTCTTGCTAATTTCAGAAGACAAGCGTTTACTTTTAAAAACAGTGATGAGAGAGAGAGATAACAACTACTTCAATTATTTTAACAAGTTCCTTATCTTGGGTAAACATATTCACATCCTCAGTAGTTGATAAAATCTGCCTCCTTAAGGATGACTTTTCTTATGGCCCCGATGGGATTCCTTTTATTGCCTCAAAACTTGTCCCACCACTAACGGCTCTCTTTCAGCTATCTATAGGTTATGGTGTGTTTCCTAAACAATGGAAGGACTCATTTATAAACCCCGTCCATAAAGAAGGATATAAGAATGGTTTATCTATAGACTAATTGTCAAACTCTCTAGCATACCTTAACTTTTTGAGAGTATAATTCATGATACTTTGGTTTTTCATTGTGAACAACTAACTTCTCTCACCAAAACAACATGATTTTCTTAAAGTTAGATTAACGATTACCAATTTTACGGAGTTCGTTTCGAATACTTAATGTGCCCTAGAAGCTGTTCATGAAGTCAATGTAATTGCAACGGATTTTGTAAAATCATTTGATAAAATCTCTCATAACATTATTGGCGCAAAAATTTAAACGTTGCTTGCTTAAGGAATAAAACCGGCTCTACTTAACGCAGTCGTTAGCTTGGACTATTTACAAAGCACATCTCTTAAACAATCAAATAAAACATCAGTAAGCATTTTTACTTCGATTTGCTTTTGTATGAAATGACAATTATTGTCAATATGGATAAAGTATGCTTTTAAAAGATAAAGTACATAGCTATTTGCTCGTGTTAAAGTTTAACGGGCGCGGGCGGTCAGCCATCAGACGAATAGGGGGAATAACATGTAGCATACGAAAACATGCACGTGCCGTAACTATTCGGGACTGGTGGAAGTCTGATCATAGCCTCTCCGTGGCGGCCGCTAGAAACAAGCCTTTGAAAAGGTTTGGCTAATATGATCAGGCTGGTCCCTCAGGTTGGCGACAGGTTAATTGCCTGTCCCGTAAAACTTAATGAATTACGAAACCAACAACAAGCCTCGGAAAGGGACTGAGCTCACGACGACGACACCCAACGCAAAGAAAACCGAAAAACAATTTATAGAGCTCGAGCTGCTCAGCAGCTAGCCGATGACCTGTCGAAATATAAATCTGACATAACAGCTCTTCAAGAAATCAGATGGACAGAGAATGGTGTTTTACAGAAGAAAGAATATGACGTATACTACAGCTGTCATACAAAACACCATGTGCTCGGGGTAGGCTTCCTAGTCAGTGAAAAAATGAAGTCTACCATCATCGGCCTTAACGCTATAAGCGAAAGGCTATGCACCCTTCGGGTGCGAGGCAAATTTACGAACATCAGCCTCATTAACGTTCACGGACCTACGCAGGAGTCCTCAGACGAAGAAAAAGAGACATACTACGAACAATTCGAGAGGGCCCTCAATGGCTGTCCAAGGTATGATGTTAAAATCATCCTTGGGGATTTGAACGCAAAAATAGGTCGAGAGCCGGTATTCAGGCATTACGCAGGCACCCATAGTTTGCATGAGAATACTAATGACAATGGACTTCAAGTCTTAGAATTGGCAGCATCGAAAAATATGGTCGTTGCGAGTACCAGGTTCTCGCGTAAAGATATCTACAAAGCCACCTGAGTCACTCGTAACCAAATAGACCACGTGTTGATAGACCGTCGACACTACTTGAACTTGATGACGGTACGAACGTACCGAGGTGCCAATATCGACTCGGATCACTATCTTGTTGGTATGGTTTTCCGAGGGCGGATTGCCTTGCGAAGACGTATTGCATCCGCCGATCAGGTTCGGATCAACACGGCTGTCCTGCGCAATGAAAACACCAGTAACACCTTTGGTAATGCGTTAGGACTCGCCCTAGAATCACTTGATTTAGGGAGAGTAAGTCCTGGAGCCAGTATGCTGGGCGTAAATGAGAAGTGGACACGCCTTAAGAATACTATCATTAGTACTGCCAACTCCATCTTAGGCAGCAGTCGTAAAAATCGGAACGACTGGTTTGATGATGAATGCAAGCTAGCGACTGAACGTAAGAATGTTGCGTACCGAGCAATGCAACAATCTCATAGAACGCGGGCACGCGAAGAGGAATATAAAGAGCTCAGAAGTATAAAAAAAACGGCTTCACAGACAAAAAAAAATCAGCCTGGGAGAAGAACCTAGTCTGTGAAATAGAAAGTAGCCGAGAGCGAGGTCCGCACCAGGCGCGGAAGTTCTACCAATCCGTCCGAAACATGACGCAGTACACACCACGCTGCACATACTGCAAGGACGGAGAGGGAAATCTGATTACTGATTCTGAAAGCATATTGGAGCGATCGGAAATGTACGTTAATGAATTTCTAAATGGTCAGCTCATTGCAGAACTGGAGGCTCCACTACTTCAAGAAGAATACCCTATGTTGCCCCCACCAAGCATAGAAGAGGTAGAGAAAGCTATCGGCCGGCTTAAACAGAACAGAATTATTCCATCACGGCGGGCCAGCCTTACGTCAAACAATTCATGATATTATAGTACACGTATGGGAGCAGGAAGAAATGCTAGAAGACTGGCGAAAAGGCATAATATGCCCCATACATAAGAAGGGAGATGTCACAACGTGCAGCAATTATAGACGTATCACGTTGTTGAGTACTCTCCACTATCCTACAAGACCGGATAACCCCATACGCTAAAACCGTTATCGGACAATATCAGTGTGGTTTCATTCCAGGCAAATCAACAACTGATCAGATATTTACCCTTAGGCAGGCGATGGAAAAATGTCTAGAATTTAACATCCCAACATACCATCTGTTTATAGACTTTAAGGCCGCCTATGATAGCATAGCCAGGGTAGAACTTTACAAAGCCATGAGAGAATTCGGCATCCCAAATAAATTGACACGACTATGTAGGTTGACCATGACCAACGTAACAAGCCAAGTAAAAATAGCCGGTTTGCTATCCAAACCAATTAATATCTTTAATGGACTCCGACAAGGGGACGGTCTGGCCTGCCTGCTCTTCAACATGGCGTTGAAGAAAGCAATCCGTGACTCTGGCACGGCAACAAGAGAGACCATCGTCAACAGGTCCAGCCAGTTACTGGCTTACGCAGACGACATCGACATCATCGGAAGAACCGAACAAGCTGTACACGATTACTTCATCCAGATCGAGCAGGCGGCACAAAATCTGGGGCTGCACATTAGTGAAGGTAAAACAAAGTACATGGTGGCGACGAATGCGAGAGGAACAGTTGGTCAAACAATCAAGGTAGCGGAGCACGAATTTGAAGTGGTGCAATCCTTTAAATACCTTGGGTCAATAGTAGCAGCCGACAACAATATAGAAGAAGAAATACGCGGGCGGCTTCTCAAATCCAACAGAGCCTCTGTCTGTCAAAGCTCTTCAAATCCCGAAAACTCACCATAACTTCAAAACTGCTGCTGTACAGGACCATGGTCCTGCCAGTACTCACATATGGATCCGAAACTTGGGTGCTTAGCAAAAGGCACTCCGACCTCTTAGCTGCGCTCGAGAGAAAAGTCTTAAGGAGAATTGTTGGCCCCATATGTGAGGAAGGACGATTCCGGAGACGGTACAATCATGAATTGTACGCAATCTACCTTGAAGCAGATATCGTGACAAAAATTAAGCTCGGTAGACTCCGGTGGGCAGGGTACCTAGCTCGCATGAGCGAAGAGGAACCTGCTCGGAAAGTTCTTTGTGGTACATTCTATGGGAGATGACAGGGTGGTAGACCATGCTTGCGGTGGAGAGATGGCGTAGAACAGGACGCCCGAAGCTTTGGGGTGCGCAACTGGATGGCGTCGGAGACCGGGATAGATGGAGATACTTGGTGAAAGAGGCCAGGACCGGAACCCGGTTGTCGAGCCGATGATGATGATAATGAAAGTTTAACGAGCTCTTTAACGTTAAAGTATGGTTTATATGCTTTAAAATTAACAAAAGTTCGGTTCTCGTTTTATTCATAATGCTTGGAGTCGACTCCCATTTTAAAATTGATTTAAAGCATTTTTTAAATGTTTAAAATTTGGCGCCAATAAGTCTTACATCCTGTAAGTTTCTTTGGTCTCATTATCACTTAGATTTTTGACACTGAATGATTGTTTAAAAGTGTCCATGCAAAAACATTAGCCTCATTCATACATACTTGCCGACCCAGCTCTCGAAATTCGAGTGCCAATTTATTTTTTAATTCATTATCATTCAATAAAAGACAGAGAATTCATAATTTTTTTGAATTGTTGAATGCAATGAGAAGTACCTACTAAGCACTCAATCCTGGAGACCAAAGGAAAACAGTTAATGGTAAACAAACTTTCAAACCTATACACATTTTTGACACATTAACAATTTATGTTTCGATTCTTTCATGTCATTGTCCTTCAGCTGTTGTTATGGCCATAATATTGGAATCGGACCCACGTCGCCGGAGTGACGTCAACCTGTGAAAAAAAACTTTCACTCTCATCATTTTTTCATATCGCGGCAATAAAATCAATATTTATCATTCTATTGGGACTCGAACCCACGTCCTTGCAGTGACGTCAACCCGTGAATTTTGTGTTACATACATGTGAGCTTACACTTTTGCATGAATACCCCTATTGTTGTAAAGCCATAACTGCAATGAACTTTAAAAGTGAAAATGTTAAAAAAAAAATTGCTCTCCTTTTCCAACTCAATTTAAAATTTTATCTCCCATCTCAAAAAACCAAAAAGTAAATGTTTCACTTTTTGAAAACACTAAAACATTGAAAAAATTGCTTCAGAAAATGACCGATAGATGTCGCCAAACTGAAAGGAACAGATGTCGCTAGTGTATGTGTGTATTCTTTTTCATTTTTTCACTTATTGTACTTTTTGCAAAAATTGCCAATTGTAGTTAACGCTTGATGGTTTAAATGGTTCTACCTTTTTACTTTTTCACTTTTTAAAAACACTTACATGGAATACATTTTTTTCAGAAAATCACCGCTAGATGTCTGAACTGAAATTGTATGGTGTAAATTATACGCTCTTTTCAGCAACAGATGTGGCTAGTGTATGTGTGTATTCTTCTCTTTGAGTATATATAATATGGAGGGCTCGTTCCTATCCCTAATGCATTGTAGTACTTGCAGTTGTGATAGGGGTCGCTGTCTCACTTTCTGTAAGTTAAGGATACAGCTGTATGCTGTCAAATTGTGTTTACCTTCTCCTCGCACATCGTTCTCCGTCACATGTGATATGAAGCACTCAGTAAATTTTCAGTCTTGTTTGCAAAAAACCGCATAATAATAAGCTTTGTGACTGTTTTAATTTTAATTCTTTACAAATTATATGTACAAATAAGATCAAACTTTAAAGTGATTGTTAATTGCTATTTTGTAATCAAAATATTAAAGTTCCCTACTTGGAGGCGAATAGCTTCCCCACAATGTGACCAATAGAATGGATTTACCAAGGATGGCGACTACAATCGGGAGATCTTTCAACATCTGGACTGCAGTAATTTAGCCTCGATTAAGAGAGATGAACAGCAGAATGATTTTTCCGACATCAGCGATCCATTCCCTGCAAGTGGTTTGTGTCACCTTTGTAATGAGGTAAAGATTAAGGAACTGGCACAATTCCAACCGAAAAACGAGTCCAAATTCGAAGACGAAATCAAGGTGTAATGAGTTTTAGTTGGATTTTAAAAAATAAATTTGTAGAAATATTTAACTTAAAAAAGTTGTGTTTATTTGGTGGTTTAATGATACAAAAATATTGAATAATAAAATGTTTTTTTGTTTGTTAATTTGTATGCTATTCGTTTGTTCTAACTTAGTATCTTCTTGCAAGGCAATCAATCCTGCCAAAAACTTTTTTTTGGTTGCCGCTGTCAAAAAACTTTGTCTTACACAAATTTGAGCAGCGCCCCCTATGATAGTCACGCATTTGGAATAGAAACGAGCCCTCCATATTATATAACTCAAAGATTCTTCTTCACTTTTTGCAAAAAGTGCCGATTGTAGTTAACGCTTAATGTTTCAAAATATTATTGTAAGAGCTCAACTACTAAAAAAACACATGCCTAATATTTATATTGGTAATATTTCTTCACTTAGGGGGGTTCACATTCAACGAAATGTTAATCAACTTTGTGTAATGTGAATCCACCTTAATGTTTCGGGTTCTGGCTTTGAGTTTTCGCTGAATCCTTTCATTTTTCGTATTCTGGATTTGACATTTTATGTCAGTCGATTTGACATTTCTAATTGTTTTTGTTTTCCGGGCATTTTTTTGCAATTTCTGTGTAGTATATTTAAAAAATTTTGGCATTCGTTTTTTGTGGGCCGCGGAAAGTGTACCACAAAAAACATGATTGCCGTTTTATTTTAAATGATGATGAGCAAATACTGTTGTTATATCTTGTATGTCATATTTTTCTTGTTTTATGAAATGTCACATCCGGCAGACAAGAGAAATGTCATGTCCGTATTCTCAATCGAAAACTTTTTTTATTAAATAAAGACATGTAATCTAAATATCTGAAAAAAAAACCGGAATTCCAACAAGATGGCGCCACATCATACACAGCTCGTGCTATGATGCGAATTTTACGAGAAATGTTTCTCATCCGAATAATGCAAAAAGTGGTTATATCGACTGGACTTCACGATCTCCCGGTATGACCTAAAGAGATTACTTGAAGGAAAAGACAAAAATCACACCCTCGATGTATAAGAACAGCATTAAAAACGAAATTGCTGAAATTGCAACAGAATTCTGCGAAATTGTTATGCAAAGTGTGTTTAAAAGATTTCGCCTTTGCGCCACGGCCAAAGGCCCCTATTTGACCGACCGACATCATACTCCATACATAATGTTAAAGACCAATAATGTTAAAGATCAATCAATAAAATGTAAATTGTAAAATTGCATTTCAATTAAAACTTCTAAAAAAAAACAATCGACCTGGAACAAAAAAGCATCCAATATGTACTTAGGTAACATATTTAAAAAATAAAAACGATCATCTTTCACCACATTAAGAACTTCGAACTTCTTCAACGGTGTTCAGAATAGAAGAAACCCCTTGGTGTCAAACTTATACACATGTCCTTTATGGCTTGTCCAGTTTCCTTACATGAAAAGGCTCATTCATTCACACCCTGCGGTTTTAATATTTCTTAATATTTTATTTGAAAAACGAATTGCAAGGTCACTCCTTTTGTCTCGAAGATAAAAATGACTTTGTTTCATTGGACAACCAAAAACACACCAAATTAAGATAGAGATAGGTAAGAGGTTGAAATCGCCGCCGGCTTTTGTGTTTTTGTCGGGTGAAAGATGTCAACGAAAGTGAATATAGGAACTACAGGTAGGTATCCTAAGACCGTAATGTCATTTTTAACCTTCTAAAAGATATTCATAAGAGATCATAACGATAAGCTAAGCAATAACAATATGATATATACTGTAATCACTCCCGCAGAGGGTTTTGAATGTATGTACGTACTGCAAAGAATTGTCATACTGTTATATAAATATGGTATAGTATCTACATATAAACGTTTTCCGGGTGGTATGTAATAGTTGCATATAGCGACCTGTCTTTCATCTGTGAAAGAATATAGCCAACGGCAACATTTTTGACAATCTGTTCTTCATCACACAGAAAAATAACCATGTAAAATCAACAAAAATAAATACAATTCAACATTTTTTAGCTATGATTTTGCTTTCATACCGTTTCGCGTTGATTTAAAATTTTTTTATGTTGAAAGAACGAGCTTAAATTTGATGTAAAAATAACATGAAATAAACTTAAAGTGACATGAATAGCATAATTATTCAACTCATAATTTGTGTTGAAATATGTTTGTTCACATGTGAAAATGATACTCATTTCATTTTGAATCAAATCGAAGCTCGTAATGAAATAAAACGAAGATTCCTGTTGAATTGAAGCGAAAAACTTTTTAAAATGATGTAAATAAGTTGTTGAAATAAAATAACCTTCGTTATGAATTAATACGATGATTCCTTTTAAATCAATTGCTTCCCTTGTTGAATGAACATGAAAATGCCCTTAAAACGAAATGGTTCCCACTTTAAAATAACATTAAAGTTGACGTTGAATTAACACTTCCCGCAAGTAAAATAATATTATATTGCTGTTAAAATTCTGATCTTTAGGGTGGTTCAAAAAAAGAACTTTTTTTAGATTTTCGAATAGTAATACCACTTTAGCGCAAAGACGTAGACTCCACTTGGGAGACTACTACTATAACGATCCTAGTGATCTAAACTATTCCGACATTCACTGTCTCAAACGCTTCATTATTAGCTCAAAATGGTTTAACGAGTAAGGGGGATTTTTGAAATCCTTGTGGTATCACAACGGACCAAATATTGGTCTAAGTGTGCTGACCTTATCCGGTCAGCAGCCACTTTAACCTAACCTAACCTAACCTAATACCACGAAAATATTACTATACGAAAATCTAAAAAAGTTGTTTTTGAACCACAATAATACATACTTACATCTTTTAAAACCGTTAAATACATATATGGCAATTATTAGGAAAGTTCAAGTTGGTTTTAGGTTTATTTATTTATTCAAAACTTTTTATGTTACACAAGATTCATAAAAGTAACTATAAACATTTATTCCTCAAGTATAATTTTCGCGAAAACAAGCTCTCAGCCCGATAGGTTGTATTGCTTCTTTAATATCCTCCTTGGACAAGTACTTCAAGCATTCATATGTTATCGATGCTTCTAGAAAAAAGCAAAAACTTTTAATACAATTCTACACAAGATTTATAAAACCTAATTTTTCGCGATTTAATACTCCCGGGAATAAAATATGCCGAATTCTTTAATAGGGGTGTATAATATTTTTTGGTTTCGTTGCTTAAACTATATGAAATAGATTATTATGCTTTACTTACTTAATAAGTAATATTTGACTTCTGGAAGATTGAATTTTTCCAGAACTTCGTCTAGCTTGCTTCGGTTGACATCAGCAACAGGTAAGTTTAGAACAATATTTCCCTGCTCGTCGGTTGCAAAATTTACTGTGGCAGTTGTGCACAATGTTGGGATGCTATCACTCTGGTTTTCACCAAATAAATTTATATCATAATTATGCGGATTTGCACTTATAAATTATTGTTTTCATTTTGTCCCGCCATAACACTTTGAACAAACTTTGCACTACCCGAATACTCGTACAATAAGAACAGAACTCTGCAACGCGATTGCACACAAGTTATTAGAAAAGGCATGTGCTTGAAATCAAATAACGGATTTTGATGGAATTCAATGTTATTTGAACACCGCTCAATAACACTTCAACACAGATTGAATGTTAATTTAACACAAAAGTTTTTTTCATGTAATACATTTGAGGTAGACACAGTCTCAAAAAGAAAAAAAGGAAAATAATGGAGAATTCAAAAATTGTAAAACTGTTGAATTAACACGAAAAGATGTTATATCACAATCATTCAACTTTGATTCAAGACAATCTGATGTAATTACTAGGAAGTAAGTGAACGAAAAAAAAAAAAAAAAAGAAAAACAACATTGATATGCCATGTTTAAGACTTTTGACACGACTTAATGATAATTTTAATATCAACAACAACATTTTAACATGAAATTCATGTTCAAATGACATTGCTTATAGTCAAATCAAAATAAAACATTTTGAAATGTTAAATCAAATGAAAATAAGATTGAATCAACGCTAAAAATGTCGTTTTAGAATGAAAAAATGATAAATCAACATTTAAAGTAAAATAACAGAATAATCTTAAAACAACATTTTTTCATGTTATTCTTACATTAGTGTTTTTTTCAGTGTGATGTCAATTTTTGTTCACTCAGGAAAATATATTGCATTTCATCTAATTTTTAAAAGTCAGTTTTTAAAAATAAATCAGTATAGATTTTGTATTAATCAAATTTGGTAGGGAACACTGGGAGGAATTGAAGACGGGAGAGAATAGGTTTTTGCCGTTCAACGGTCACCTGATAATTGTTGTTCATAACCACAAAACAGCTGGACTAAAGCGCATTCTATTCTGCTTCGGTCGTAAACAAGGCAATTGTCTTTTGTCGCTTGCTTGCCCAAGGAAGTGGTCCACAATAACAGTTCAGTTCTAGGTATGTGCATCACAGACCATCTTTTGTGGAGTGAGCACATATTTGACGTTGCCAAAAACGCTGCTAAGTGTTTAGGTTTTCTCCGCCGATGCAAGAAGTATTTTACCCCTTTTGATCTGGTAGTCATAAAGTGTTTTTCAATAAGAGCGCTACAAAAGTTTTTTTTAAATAAAACAAAAACGGTTTTGGATATCAATAAAATTCTTTATTCCTGTGAAATTACGTTCGATGCCATTATGTATGGAACTCGATTTCTTTTGCATGGCCACCACGGACACGCTTGCAGAAGTCCAGACGCTGAACCCAATTTTCGACAGTTTTCAAGCATAAATCGGCCGATATTGCTGCAATTTCACGTTCGATATTCGTACGAAGTTCATCAATCGTCGCTGGCTTGTTGGCATATACCATAGACTTGACGTAGCCCCACACTACGGGCACTTCTTTGTCTCACTGGCACGGGAACATTTTGTACTGTGCCTGTGGATTAAAATTTTTCCACTAGGCGCTCAATTGTTGATCTGCTAGGACGATTATGACGACCATAAATTGGACGTAGCGCTCTTAACGTTGAGGCCACTGACTCCGAATTTCGGTAGTAAATTTTAATAATTTCGACTTGTTGTTGGCTCGTATATCTTTCCATCATGAAATGTCAAACCTTACAGAAGAGAAATGTCATTTCATTTATTTCGAAGAAAGATTCAATTTACAATGACACATTAGGCGTTTTTCTTTTTTAGTTCAGAACAGAGCCTGAGTTGTCAAAAAATAAATTGTGTTTCTTCTTTAGTTCAGAGCGTTCAGAGCTTCGTAAATGTGTTTCTTTTTTCGTTCTGAGCATGTTCTGAGCGTGTTCAAAGTGCGTTCTATAAGCTCAAAATAAAATAACTGAGCAGACAGAGTACAATGCTTAGCACAGGCGTTTGACAGATGGAAATTAAAAAAAAAATGTCGACAGCTAAGTGTTCAGGTGTGTTTCAAAAAATACTCAGAGCACGCTTGGTTCAGAGGATGTTCGGAATATGCTCGACATGCTCGGACTCTGTTCGGAGCTCTATACTGAACTAAATTAGTGAGTTGAAGTGATCAGTTGTGTTTTTCTTGGCGGTGCTTATAATAATTTTTAAACCCTTTTTTTAATAAAAAAATACCAAAACATCTAGCTGCGAAACAAAGCTTAAGACTTTATAGATATTTGAAACAAAAAAAAAAAAAAAAAAAAACTATTCATTTTAAATTATAAATCATTGTTTTTATTCTTTCTAATATAATAAAGAAGCAATCATCATTCGCTTAAACCACTACATATGTATAACATGGATCCATGCTCTGAGTGCCTGTCTGACCTCCCCGCTGATGGGGACTTTGTAACATGCCACCGATGTGATCGCAAGATGCACTATGCATGTACAACCCTCTCCGAAAAATCTTATAGGAAAATGACAGCAGCCAAAAAGGAGGAATGGAAGTGTTCAACCTGTAGAAGAGAAAATTTTGTACCCCAAATGCCTAAAACGGCTACCACACCCATCCAACCGTTGTCCAAACGTTTGAGAAGTGTAAGTTCTCCCGAACAAGATCAAGGAACTAGCACATCTACAAACGCAATTTTACCATCAACAAAAGACAATGATACACTAAATGGCGATATACTAATAGAAATGCGAAAAATAAGTAAAGAAATGGCCGACATAAAATCAAGTTGTGAATTTCTTGCAAATAAATATGATGAGATCAAACAACATTGCAACTCAAATAATGAATTACTGCAAAAACTCACTAGTGAGATCAAAGAATTAAAAGAAAGTAACATGCAAAAAGAACAACAAATTTTCACAATGGAAACAAAAATCAACACACTTGAACAACAACTATTAAAAAACAATATCGAAATTAAAAATATTCCACAAATGCAAAATGAGAATCTGGTTGAAATTGTTCAAGCATTAGGCAAAACCGTCGACCATAACATTTACACCACAGATATCACTGATGTTTATAGAACAAACAAAAAAAATCCAGAAAAATCAACAATAACTGTCTCATTTTCAAGTCAAATATGTAAATTAAATCTAATAAAGAAAGCAAAGTCGAACCGCAATTTACCACTAAAAAAAATCATCGAAAACACAAGCAATGAAAATGCAACAACAACCGAAAAAGAAGTACCCGTTTATGTAAACAATCATCTTACACCAACAAATAAACACCTTCTTTGGCTAGCCAAAAACAAAGCAAGAGAATCCAATTGGAAATTTGTGTGGGAGAGCAACGGCAAAATCCTAGCAAAAAAACACGAGAACGGGGGAACCATACACATCGGGACATGTAACGACATTGATAAAATATGCAACTAGTTTATGCTAGTATGTTGAAAGAGAAGACTAATTAACTAAATACTCTATGATGGAAAACGAATATAGTGAAGCTGATGTCAATTTTAAGGTAATACATGGTATTACTGGCATCGAAAACATTTTGATAATATATCCAAGTGGTGCCATGACCATGAACTGGTTATTAATGCTGCAAAAACAAAAGTTATGCACATACGCCACCCATTTAAACGGAAAGAACTTTTCAACATATATCACCGAAACGATCACTGTCCATTGTCAGCCAACAACCAACCAATCGAAATCGTCAAAAAGATAAAGTATCTTGGAGTTATCATAGACGAACATCTTCTTTGGCGTGAACATATTAACACCTTACGCCTTCAACTAAAAAGCACCCTATTTGCCTTGGTTTACCTTAAAAGATTTTCAAACTTCGAAGTACTTAAGCAAGTTTATTATTCGCTCGCGGAATCTCGAATTCGATATGGAATCCTGGCCTGGGGAAAAGCTTCAAAAACACATCTCGATAAGATACTGAATCTCCAACATCGTCTGATTAAACTCATTAAACCTTCTTATGTACACTTCAAAGTTCTAGATGTAAACGCAATATATCGTATGACTACTTTACAACATTATATGGATGACCAAAGATTCCTACAGCCAATAAGACATAATCTAAATACTAGAAGAAGAGCACTTGGAATGCTTGAAATCCCGTCAACTTTCAACTTATATGGGAACAGAGAGCTCAGATACATTGTTCCAAAAATAATAAATGAATTACCACAGAATCTGAAAAGTATAAGAAATTTTAAGAAACGAAAGAAAGAAATTAAAAAACATCTGTTAGAATTGTATTTTGTTCTATAAGTCAAATAAGTAATGCTAAATACCTAATAGATTATGTAAAGTTTATTATTCTCAAAATAAAATTTCAATTGCATCATGAATTCAATCACTATGTAAAATAAAATAATAACTATTGTTTATAACCGCCTGCAGATAAGCACTTTGCTTTGTGGGTAAACTATTATAAATCTTGAATATTTGTGAAAATAAAGAAACCTTTGAATTTGAATTTGAAAAAAAAGAAAAACGCCTATTAAGATCAAAATCTTTTTGAGTATCAATAGTTTTACAAGTAACATAGTTTTTTAAATATTCAAAAATATGAAACATAATTCTTAAAGCTAGGATAAACAACTGAGTTCAGAAATGTAATTGTATATGACTTTATATTATTTGTAAAAAAATGAAAGAAAAAATAAGATAATTAGAATTCAAATCTAAGAAATAAGTATTTAAAAAGAGTAAGAGAGTAAGTAAGAAAAAAATAGAAAAAGGATAAGTGCAATATAATTCTATATAATGTATATGTTCCTACGTTCGATTTTTAAAGTGCAAAAATAGTTTCCTTCTAAATGCTGTGGGCGCGGGCGCTGCAGTACTTTGCAACTCATTTGGAAGAGCATTCCATAAACGTATTGCAGAAACGTAAAATGAGCGTTCCGCTATACTGTATGTGAAACGCGGTAAAATTAGTTTCAAAACCTCTTTGGGAATGGGCATAATTAATTATTTCGCTAAGATAATTAGGACACCTGTTGTGGATGATATTGTGAAGATTCAAAACGAGCCTAACCTTGAGGTGCTCATCAAGGCAACACTGGATTATCTAGGTACATGATAAATAAATGAAATACAATCTTTGAATACAACGTTCAATCTGCGCCTACACTCACTGTTCAAAATTGGATACACAGAAGAATTAAAAGTGAAATATGGCATATTTAATGAGGCGGATTTTCATATTGGGAAGCAATAAATTCGAAGAAGATCACAGAGTAAATTTTCCTAATCACTAATGCACTACAGCAAGTTAGATTATTATTAATTCTATATCCTAAGTACTTGACATACTTCACATAGATAATAATTTCATTGTCAAGTACGACTGTGGGAAAATCGAAAAAGTTGAGCTCATCTCTAGAACATAACATAGCAACAGACTTAGCAGGATTAAGCTCCATACTTTTAGCATTACACCAAGAAAGGATATGGCTTAAGTCCTCATTTAAACGAGCTATACAATCCTCCATCAAAACAGTTGTACGAAAAATGTAAAGTACAACATCATCAGCATACACATGAACTTGGCAATTGGGAATGAAATTGGGAAGATCATTTATAAATAATGAAAATATCAGAGGACCCAAGACGGAGCCCTGGGGTATTCCCAGATTTGTAATAAGGGGGTTTGAAATGCTTAAGTGATGATCTAGAGAAGTTAAAGTTTGTTTTAAGTTTAGAAAGAAGGATTGTGTGATCAATGCAGTCGAATGCCTTAGAGAAATCTTAGAGCACAATGACACCAATTTTGCCAAAATCAAGTGCAAAGCGGATATCTGACGTAACTTTTATTGCTGCAGATTCACAACTGTGCTTATTTCGGAACACAGATTGCCACTTAGAAAGCAGTTCGTGTTCATTGAGGTAGTTTTGGATTTGATCATGCATTATTTTTTCAAATAAGGGATAGCAGCCTTTTAATTTTTGGGAACTGGGATAACACTAGCACTTTTCCAGGCATCAGGAAATTCACCGCTGTAAATGTAAAAGTTGAAAATAAAGATTAAATAATTACTTACAATGGGAAGTATGAGCTTTAAGTACTTTGGCGATATTTCGTCAGGACCTTTCGCATTCGATTTTACCGATCTGACAGAGTGGTACAGCTCGTAAGCATTGATGCAATCAAATGTAAAAGAGTTATCACTCTCAGGTATGTATATTAAAAAATTCTGGGGGAATATATGTACTTGACAAGGTCGGAATCAGAACATTAGACATCACTTCCGGACTAAAAAGGTATTTACTTTTATTTTTGTCTTCTTTTACTCCAAGTTCTTTCAGGTTACTCCAAAGTTCTTTAGAGCTAAGAGACGGGTCAAGTTTCCGTAGAAGGTATGCACGCTTAGAGTTGCGGATACTAGAATTAACTCTGTTACGAGAAAATAAAAACTGTCTCTTATTGAACTCAGAAGGATTACGCTCCCTTTCCCTTATCAGATACTTGATGTTGTTGTTAAACCAGGGACATCTTTTAACCTATAATTCCCTAGTGACTATCGGGAGATAGTTATCATATATTCGAGTTAGAAGGTCGTTAAATAATGTAACTTTAACATTCACATCCGGAGAAAAGTAGATTTCATTCCATTCCAAGCTAGTAAAATTCACCATTAAATTTTCAAAGTTAAAGTCACGGTACGACCTAAAGCTCAAAGTTCGAGTGGTATTTCTTATGTCAACATCAAACTGAAAAGAGCAAAAAATGAAATCAGAAGTTGGTCTTATTTGATCATTACCCAGAATTCTGTGTCTAGAGCTGGTCAAAAACATGTCTAATAAAGAAGGGTTTTCAAATCAGAATGAAACAAGTTGGCCACCGATTATTAACAACAGAAAGACCGAAAATATCACAGAAATGGTGTAATAAACGCGCAGAACTGTTGTTAATCAAAAAGTTTACGTTGAAGTCACCTCCAATCAAAATGTCATTGTACTTCGGACCCAGATTCATCAAAGCTTCACTCAATTCACACAGGTTTTGCTCTTTAAACATATTGGGTGGACTATAAATAGCTACAAATAAGCATTTTTCAACAGAATTCCTAACTTCAACACAAATAAAATCAATATTGGTTTCAGTTGATTTAAAAACTGCAGAAGCTGATATATGTTCACGAATATACATACAAACACCGCCCCCAACCCTATCCTCACGGTCGCTCATGTACAAGTTGAAACCAGGTAAAGACACTAATGCATCAGAAACGCTGATATTTAACCATGATTCCAGACACCATAATAACATGCAACTTAGATGTACTAATCATTTGATACAAAACTGTATATTTAGCCCTAATACTTTCAGCATTCAAACAGCAAATACTGAGGCCACCACCAAACGCACCACACAGCACATTCAGAACGCATCTCAAACAAGACAGATCCCATGCTGAATTTTCCAAGGAAGAAGGAGTTTCGATTTCAATCTACACTGGTAAACTGGATGTCTTCCTTGCTCATTGGTAGAAGCCAAATAGTAATAATCGATGATAAATAATGTCCAGGGCGGGCCAATGTGCTGTTCTTCAGGAGTACCTCAACGCAGCCATCTTGGACCATTGCTATTTATTATCTTTTTCAATGAGATATAAATCGACTGTCAAATTGGTGCCTACGTAGCTGTTTAAATTTAAATATAGCCAAATATATTTGCTTTTTGTAAAGGTTATAATATTGATCTAATTTGAAATCCAGTTTATCAAATTCTTTCTCTTCGCATTGAAAGTGTTCAAAGAAGGTTTGCGAATTATATTTTTTAGGAAAATAAGATGGAATTATTCGCCATCTTTGATGCAAGATGTAAACTTTTAGGCATCCTGCCACTGCAAAAAAAAGAAGACCCACCCATGAAGCCATGGTCGTAAGAAACTTGTCAAAGTATGGACTTATATCAGCAAAAAAGCTACTTCAAAAACATTTTAGTTCGTTGTCTTAAATATGTAAATGGTAGATTAAGTAACCGAGAGCACCACCACTGTCTGTGAAAATGTACAACAGAAACCCAGACAGTCGATTTCTTGTCGTGAACAAGAACTCACTCTTTCATGGACTTGGGCCTACAAGATCCAACTGACCCTAAGACCTCAGGTCTTAAGGACAGACAACGCCATTCGTTCGATGGCCTATGCCATATCTATGTATATCGGATGACACAAGCCCACACGACTACAACGTGACTATGCATTCTCAAAAACATACCATTTGGTGTGGATTTTGGACCGGCTGCGGTGTCATTGGTCCGTACTTTTTCGAAAACGATGTTGGCGAGAGCTAAACATTGACAATGACGAATTGCTAATGGTCAAAATTGAACCATATAAACCTAGGCGACATGTGGCTTTAGAGGAATGGGGCTACGTGCCACACAGCGAGGTTTCCTTATTTCGCAGGACTTTTCCTATAAGTTCGAAAAATAGGTTCACTCAAAGTCAAAATAACCTATTCAATCGCTCAAATTCAGCCTAATCTATGCGTCAAATTCATAGAATATACGTGCGGCACCCAGCGAAGCTCCAGTGGCCTTTTATGAACTATTTCGTATTTCACACACAACCATTTATTGGCCTTTCAAATGAAATACAAATAATCGTTTATATCTCCCTTCATTTATTCAACCTTCCTCTTTGCCATTGGGAAACCCCTCAGCAGCCTCTCCATTCAAAACTGAATTGGAACACCTAATTGAAAACTTTTCTTCGAAGCAAACTCATTGAAACGATTTTAGTTCAAACGGATTAAATTTTAAACCAACGTTCTCCCCGAGACAAAAGATACTTATAAGTAGATATAAAAATATTTACTCAAAATCGAATCACATCAATAGATCTTTGACCTTTTCGACTGATCATTTTCCCTCACTAGTGACGCACTCTTTACTCACTTACCACTTACCAGCCCATCAACCATAACAAACCAGCGAAACTGCACAAGGAAACAAAGAATAAATAATATCGTTAACAGCAATTAATAAATCGGCCCATCTGACACCTTTTAAAAGTCGTCAACATCCCCGACGGGGCCCCCTAGCCCCCCCATCTGACTGCCACACTCGACCCGCTATTCCGTAATTCGAATTATCTGACAGGGTTGTTCAGAGATTCTATATTTAAATAATTATTTCCAGTTAATGCATAAAAATAACCCATTTATCGTCGTCTGACGCTTCGACGTCGCGGTCACCATGCACCTGTCGTCCGGTCGTGTGAGAAGTCAGAAGCGCCGGAGAGCAGCGAGAGAGCGCTTTCAATTCAAAAGTCAATTCATCCGCTTGTGCATGCTCATATCAAACTCGACCCCGTCAAGCCTCAAAGTATTCCATATAGATCACCCCATCGTCGCCGCCGGTCGTCGCGCTATCGTCAAACCCAGTTGCGAAGTCTGGGGGTGCTCTCGCAAAGAGACGTGATTTTAGTTAATGATAGTGCACCGCCATTTTCGGTGATTATGATTAACTCTCAACTGGGTACAATTAATTGATCTAAATGAATATATTAATTAGTTTAATTAATTTGTGAATTTAAATTCGCTCTGCCGACTCGACTCTGGCATGGGGGAGCAAGTGAAAGTGAGAAGTCGATATTTATACAAAAATGAGAAGTTGACTGTTTTAATTTTATTACCTTGTTTAGAACTAATTGCCAATTGCTCAACTGGTTGCTGCAGTCATAATGTAAAATGTTAATTCATATTGGTTCTTATCAAGTTAGATAAATTAGGTATTGCACTATGGTAAGGTTGCGACAGCATATGAAATTACGATGCAGATTCTTACATTGTTGCAGACTACTAACTATGTGTAATCAAGAAGCATAATAAACTCTTGCTAGTGACATTTTGAAATTAAGTTGTAAGTAATTTGAATTTGTCACGATGAACAGAGACATTTTCTGTTTACGGAAGGGGAAAATAATATTCTTAACCTTCAAGGTTTCATTCTACCAACATAGCGCACATATTTGAATATTTGAAAAAGAGCAAACTGAGCTAATGAAGTTGAAATATTCATTAGTAATGACCCCAACCTTGAGAAAGACGATTTCCTCAAGCGATTACTAGAAGAAGTAGTTGCTCAGGTTCATGGACGTACTAATTCCGTACATAAACCGTGTAGACTTTTCGATGTTCTGAAGCCAGGTATTGGTTTCGTGATTTTTTTTTTCACTCGAGCTCAGGGGGCCGATTCTGGTTCTGTGAAAAAGTGAATCAATAAATTGTTTTCACATTCGCTGTCATGCATTGCTTTCACTTTTTCGATTCACTTGGTGCAAATAAGTGATTCTGGTTCCGTGAATGAAAATGGTGTGGTGAATTCAAAATCATTTGCCGTGGTGGACGATTTTTTGTTGTCTCTTACGAATTTATCTACTATTGTGAATGCTCAATGTCAAAACGAAATTATTATTTTTCATTATTATTAATATACATTTTTGTTTTGTAGAAGAAATATGAGGATTATCAGGCGAAATTTGAGACACAACGAAAATCCTTTCGAAATGATGACGGAGGAGCATTTCATACAATTGTATCAACTGAAACAAATCTACCGAAAAAAAATTAAGACGAGATGAAATAAATTTTCAAAACTTGTTTTCGTACCTATCATGAGCAATCTCTTTTTGTGCCTGTGTCACATTCTTTCCTTTATTTTTTTTTCAAAAAATCTCCATGTTTTCCGCTTTCACCTATTCACTTTGAATATTCACCATCGAATAAGAGCGTGAAAGCAAATTATTCATATGAATGTTTTTGACGTTTGGTTTCACTTTTTCACAGAACGAGAATCGAATTTATGCGTCAAAGAGTGAAAAGCTATTCGATTCACTTTTTCACATAACCAGAATCGGCCCCCTGATATATTATATTAATGTTAAACATAGCACGAGCGATGTAGAAATAAGGGGTGGAGGTCAAGGAGGTGTCGATGAACATTGATTTTGAATGTTTGCAAATTGAAATGCACGGGAAAATAGTGTTGGATAAATATTTCCATAATCGTGTTGTGCGACTAAAAAACGAATCTCTTTATTTATCGGTACGTCCAAAATAAGCCTCAAAGGTGAATTGGTGAGCATTCCTAGCGAAACGGGAATCTCGGGTGAAATGATTGAAGGGAGGAATGCAACTACCTACTTCGATTGAGCATTGCTTGTGAAAGAAGCAATAAAACAAGGAAATACATGAAAAATTCCGGTGGTGTTTAAGATATGGGAATGATTCCGTGATAGTTCTGTTTCCCATCACTTTTTACGCTCTGTTCTGGATGCCACCTGCCACCCAATAAAATATTCTCTTTTTTAACTATACTTGTTTTGTATCTTGTCGTGCTCTCCACTGTAAAATGATGCGCTTACTTCAGCTTCAGCTCCACCACCAGGATAACGTTCGCAACACAAAATCAGGCTCCGTGATAATGCTATAGAAGGCGAATAAAGTGGGTCCGACAATTCCGTCTGTCTGTATGTCTGAACCTCAATCTACAGCTTAAGCCACTGGACGTATTTTCTTCAAACTCGGTGCTTAAGGGTCTTCGGTGATTCCCTAGAGGGGGAATTGAAATTTTGTTTTTAGCTCTAAAACTAACGGTACCGCCCATACACCCATAATGCATAATCTTTATTTTCTCGAAAACGGCTCTAACGATTTTGATCGAAAAAAAATATGTATGATATCATGGACATGGACCACATTTTGGTAATATAAATTTTTGGGGCAAAATGTTATTAACGGTACCTGCCATAGAACCGTTTTTTTGATTTTCGAATTTCTCATCAACGGCTTTAACGATTTTAATCAAAATTTTTGTGCATTTGAAAAAATATAATCCAAATTTTTTTTTCCAAAAAATAGTTTTGGAATTTAAAAAAAAATAGTACATTTTTTTTTTGAAAATTCAATATCTTGAAAATGTATTTACGATTAAATTATTAAATCACGTTTTAAAATGTATTTTATTAAATACTAACAATTTGCATATCAATTTTTTTTAATAAAAATTTTAAGGAAAATTTAGTACACAAAAAACATGTTTCAGTGTGTAGGTGTGATATAATGGTCATAAACTACAATTTGGTCAAAAAAAATTGCGGAAAAATGTTAATAACGGTACCTGTCATATAAACGTTTTTTTTTTTTATTTTAGACTTTCTCATTAACGGCTGTAACGATTTTAATCAAAAATTTTCAGCAGGAGCCCCCTTCTGTTTAAACTAATACATATTATATACAAAAATATTCGAATAAATATTTTTTGGATTTTTTGAAAAATCAATATCTAAACGTGTGAACGATTATTTTTTGAAATTATTTCATAAAATCTATACTACTAAATACTTAAGATTGCCATCCAAAATTTTGTTTTTAAAAAAACTTTTTAAACTTTCTTTGCATAAATTCATCCATATTTTATATTTATAAAATGTAGCTATTTTAAATTCCAAAGTAATTTCATATAAGAGCAAGTTCGGGCGATCCAGTCGTGCATTTTATTTTATATGTTTTAAAAAATATCTTTCTTTCTCAAAAATGTTTTTGTTATTGATTTTCTGAAGGACGGCACAACCGCCTGTGATTATTTTAGCTTACGCTAAAGCTCCTCCAAAAGTTTGGATAGTACTGTGTATCAAAAGTTTCAAAACTCAATATTTCGAAAACTTGACAATTAAAAGTTCTTTTTAATAAAATTTGTTTGAGAAAACAAAAATTATTTATTATTATTTAAAAAAATTGTTTTCAGAGATCGGATTTAACGGCGTGATGCCTGGAATTTTGATAGTTTTAACAATCTATAATTCAATAAAAACGAATAAAATTCAAGACTGGGTCGCACAAACTTGGTGTTATGTAATATACTCCCAACGTCCCAACTATCATCCTATTTCTGAAATTTGTGAATTATTTGTAGCTATAGTGCTCATATTACCATTCCTGCTGGAAGTCAAGTATTTATAGCAGTAAAACTTGATATGATTCATCGCCTAGATATCCTCTGAATCACTTTTTATCACCTACAGATATAGGTGCAATGACACAATTTTCCATTAATCATACTATATTTATGCTATAAAATCACAGTGCAGCCTATACTCCAATTGTCAACCCAAGAAACTGTTATACAAGTCTTATGTTAGTATTACTATGTATATCGCTTGTAGAGTTGAATAATAAAAAAGGCTTATAGGTACATATCTGTGAATGTGTACGACAATTCAATTTGATATTTTTATAGAATCATATAATTGGACAGTTTAAGTCAGGCACTAAAATAAATAAATAATATATATATATATATAAATAAAATATATATAAAATAAAGTTCCAATAGTGCTATTATAAAACTGAGAAAATATATCCATAAAGGTATCGTTCGAAAGGGATAATTCGGGTTTTCTCATGGAGCGCACCACAAGCTTTTGCAACCCCCCTCTAATATTCAACGAATTAGTGAAGGCCGAATACAAAACTTATATCTTTGTGGTTTCAGAAGTTAACGTAAATCCTTGGGGATCATTAAAGTATTCAGCCATACCGTTCTGGTATACGACTCAAGTAAAACAAGAAAATGCAGTTTGTATAAATAAAATGCACGACTGGACCGAACGAACTTGTTTTTTATGTAATAAACTGACAATTTAGAAAATGAATGTTATTACAGAAAAATGTTCATAAACATACCGGTTTTGAAATACGGAATTTTCAAAAAAAAAAAAGACTTTTTTCAAATATTCCGAAAAGATTTTTTTTCTATTTTTCAAATGCAATGTTCTTCAAACTTTTTAAAAGCTTCTTTACAGAAAATTTTATTAAAATCCGTTATGTCGATAATGAGACTTCGAAAAAATGGTTCTATGGTAGGTACAGTAATATCTTCATGTCAAAAAATGTTTGTATTGAATTAAGGATCGTAAAAATGATTCGAAAGAAAACAATTTTATCAAAATTCTAGGTGCCGTTTTCGAGAAAAATACGATTTTCGAAAATCGTATTTCTTAACAAATGTATAGCGGATACCGTTTTTTTTTAGATAAAATACATATTTTTTTTTCACATTGGTAGATTGTATTGAAAAACTTTTCACTGTCAAGTTTTAAGAAAATTAAGCATGGGGTTGTTGATATATTGAGTTTAGAAAAACAAAAAGTTTAATATTAAATACTAAAAATTGCATTCCAATTTGGTTTTTATTTTAAATTCTAAAGAAATTTTGTATAAAAAAATGTATTTATTAATAAAAACTTCTGACATATTCATATTCATATTTTTCCCACAAATCTGACGGCTTTTTTTTTGAGCTTAAACTATTTAAATAAAATGCACGACTGGGTCGCACGAACTTGCTCCTATGTAATAGACTGAGAATTTCAAAAATGAATGTTATCAGAGAAAAACTGTTCATAAGCATAAAAATTAATGTTTTAAACGACTAAAACAACTTCTTTAGTAGTTGGAGGTAAAAATAGAATGCCATGTGATTGAAGCAAATATAGGTTCATGCAAGAACGAAAATTATAAGTCTTTGTAGTGGTTTCTTAAAAAATAAGCTTTTATATACAAAATTCTTAAAACATTTTTAAGAAAAAATTTTGGTCGCCAATTTTAAGTTTTTTTTATTGTTTGAATAAAAATTAAATTTACAAAAAAATATGAAGCCGTTTTCGAGATATTGTATTTTCAAAAAAAAAAAAAAAAAATCAAAAAAATATTTTTCTTAAAGTTTTGAAATGCAATATTTTTTACACTTTTTAGAAGCTTCTCTCTAAAAAATGTCATTAAAATCCGTTATGCCGATAATGAGAAATTCAAAATTTTAAAAAATCGCTCTATGGTAGGTAGGTACAGTCAGTAATATTATCTTGTTTTCAAAATTTTTTTATTAAATTATAGATCTTAAAAATTAATTGAAAAAAAAAATTTAAGTAAAATTCACGGAACCGTTTTCGAGAAATATACGATTTTCGAAAACCATTTTTAACATTTGTATGGAGGGTACCGTTATTTTTGGCTAAAACAATTTTTTTTTCTTAAATCTTATAATTTATATTAAAAAACTTTTATTTATCAAGTTTTGAAAAAGTCGAGCATGGGGTTTTCAAAAAAAAATTTTGAAATTTTTATTAAAAATCCAAACAATTTTTTTTTGAAAATTTGAATACACAATAATATTGAAACTGCTGGGGAGCCTTCACATAAAAAAATGATCAAAATCGGTGGTACCGTTTTAGAGAAAATCAAAAACAAAAAAAAATGGTTCCAAGGGGGCTACCAAAAATAAAATAAATAAATACAAATTTTTTTCAACCATTACCTAGGTTTAACTAAAAGAAATTTGATGAATTTTTTTTTTTAAATCTGTGGGACAGTTTTTGAGAAAAAAAAATTTATAAAATTTCGAAAAAAATTCGTATGGCAGGTACCGTTATTTTTGGTCTTAAAAAATCAAATAAAAAACATCCGGGGGGAAAAAATTAAAACCCATATCTACCAAGTTTGAAGAGAATCGGCCGAGCCGTTTAGCTGCAATCGAACGGACAGACAGAATTGCGAGACCCACTTTTTTGGTCTTCGCTATCATCGTAATGTCAACTTTGATCGAAATCTCGAGTTTGATTTTTTTTCCGAATGCATAACTTGCCTTATAGTACCGTCGCAAGTAAAAATTGTTTTAGCAATTAAAAGAATGATTTTAATTCATTACAAAAATTTTGTCCTAGTTAAATCTACTTGTGCACTATGTGGGATGCATAGCAACAAATTTTAAAGTTTTACAACAAAGAAAAATTTCGATTACATCCCAATGTTTACATTTCAGAGCATCTTTGTTTTAGAGATTAGGTATATGTATACTATCTTGAGTGATATTTTCGCATCGATCTAAGCTGTCCGCGAAAAATCACGTTTTTGATCTGGTCTGGTAATAGCCTGGTGCTCAGATTATTGAAAAAGCCAGATAATTTGCTTAGGTTTTTCAACAAATAAAAAGTATTGAATTTATTTCAGAACATATTACCTGCAAATTTTATAAAAGAAACAATTAATGTTCATTTGCTCGTTAAAAGTATTTGTTCTTTAATTCTATTGTATTAAATATTATTTGGTTTTTTTTTTATTAAAACTAAATCTAAAAAACTTCCTTTTATAAATAAATAAATACATCGTCAAGTTTTCGTCAAAGGATGTTCGAAAATAACATCCACTAAAGAAGTTCAGTTAAAGAGAAGAAATGAAGAGAGTACGAAAGAGTAGAAGAAGAAGAAGTGAAAGTTTCCATCAATAAATAAGTCGGTATTGTCGTTTTCATAATTTAAGTTGGCCAAACTATGGAATTAGTTCAGCAAAATTTAAGATGAACTACTGTAACTGGATGAAGAAGGTGAGCTACCGCTCGACGATGACGATGAACCTGATGAACTTCCCGATGAGTACGAGGAGCTACTTGGATAGTAAGAGCTATAGGCCAAATTATGGGCAGATCCGGAATGAGTTGAGTCCCATCGGGCATAGGGGCCACCGCTCATTGGCTCCCAACTAGCTGGGTCATATGAAGATGCTGTGGTACTGGCAATTGGAGCTCCATAAGCAGTCATTGGCTCTGATGGTGGCATTGGCATCATTGGCATCATATTCATCTTCATACCTCCCAGCTTCTTGACCAAGTTGTAGATAAGGAATCCAAGAACTAATTTGATGGCAATTTTCGACAAGATCAAAGCTTTTGTCGCCTTAAGTCCAACCAACATAACAATCAAAGGCATCAACAACTTCATTTTGAGCTTCATCAATAAGAGAACTGGTAAGAGAAGCTTCTTCTTCAGTAAGAGCCCTCTAGCTAAAGTGGAAGCAATTATTTTATATATGAAACAATATGGACGATTTCAACCCACTAACCTTCACCCTCGGTGGGTAACTCCAAGTCAAATCCACGATCAGCACGATAGGTCATCACGGAACTTTGGAAGAATGTCTGAGGCAACTGCAGGCGGAATTCGTTTGTGTTTAAAATTCTGCCAACACGTTCCACAATCACTTTTTCGATCTTATCCTCTGAGAAGGACCGTCCCTGTTCTTCTTCGACTCCAGCTACACTATCCAAGAAGATCAACACTCGCTCCTTCATGCAGTGCATGGCATCAGCATGGAAGCAATTGGCCACAATGTTCGAGATCAATTCCTCGCTGGACCGAATTCTTGGCTCAACACTGTTCTCGGAATTGTCAATGGCTGCGGCACTGGCAAACGTCACCGCACAAGCAATTAAAATTAAAGTAGATACTCGGAACGCCATATTTTTGTGATGACAAAATCCGAAATGAAAAATCGAAAGCAAAGGAACACACCGAATCGATCGCGGGATCACTTTTTCAATTAGCTGCTGAGCGTGGACAATCTGTGAATGATATCAAATTGTTGGGGAGCCCTTGATTTTATACTGCCGCTCCCAAAACACTCTGGTGTGTGCGTCTACACCAAATTTCGACCCAGCTGTAGTCTCTCAGCCGCTTTTGTTGTAGCTCACCTCGTTGGCCAAAAAGCTTAAGAAGCACTCAATCAATCAGCATAGCTGCATTTTGCAAGAGCGCCGCGTTCCTTTTCGTCTTCGTTTTCCATTTCCACTGATAGCCAAGAGAAGAGTGAGCCCTGGTTAAAGTCAAAGTAAGCCCCTACCCCTAAGCTAATTAGTATTCAAGATGGACACTGGATACGCTTGCATTCGATCTCACCCACTTGCAAACCTCCACGAACGATAATTAGCTGTTGGCCCTAACAACACGCACACTCTGTGTCTGCGCCTAATGCGGCCTAAGCGACGCGTTTAGTCCAAAAGCATTTTGATATACCTTAAAACTTGCGACAGCGTTTTTGTAGGTACCTACATCCGTAACGATTTCGCTTGCGCCTGCTTTAGGCAGCCCCCGAACGAGCGTCGTCGATCATAATCAATTAATTTATTGATTTCATTTTTATTCGCGCGTTATGGAATTCATTTCCACGATCGGTTATTTGGACTAAATTTATTATTGATTCGGATTCAATTTGGGCGAATGGAAATGCCGTGAAGAATTTGAAGACACTTTTATGGCTAAAACGGTCAATGGGTTGGTATTTATGTAGATACTTAGTACTATCGGTTGAGCTGGGTAAGGAAAAAAGTGCAAGTGAATTTCTCTCCAATTTTTACTTGCGAGTTATAGGTACTATAAGGCAAGTTATGCATTCGTAAAAAAAATCGAACTCGAGATTTCGATCAAAGTTGACAGTACGATGATAGCGAAGACTAAAAAAGTGGGTCTGTATGTCCGTTCGATTACTAGGCTAGGCCGATTTTCTTTAAACTTGGTAGATATCACTTTTAATTTTTTCCCCCCCACACGTTTTTTTTCTTTTTTTTTTAAGACCAAAAATAACCATACGAATTCTTTTCGAAATTTTATAAAAAACTTTTTTTTAAAACCTATTCGACAGATTAGAAAAAAATACAAAAAAATTTCATTTAGTTAAAGTTTGGTAATGGTTAAAAAAAAATTTCCGAAAAATGGCTTTTGAGGGTACTCCCCATTGAACCATTTTTTTTTGTTTTTGATTTTCTCAAGGACGATACAACCGATTTTGATCAGTTTTTTCTTGCTAAGGCTTCCCAAACATATAAATAGAATTGTGTACTCAAATTTTCAACAAAAATTTTTTTTTGGATTTTTTAAAAAATTTTTTTTGGATTTTAAAAAAAAAAATTTTTTTCAGAACTTAATATTTCAAAAACTCCACGCTAGATTTTTTTTTTAAACTTGATAAATAAAAGTTTCTCATTATAATCTACAAGATGTGAGAAGGAAAATTTAGTTTACCTAAAAATTAAGGTACCTTCCATACAAATGCTAAAAAATTTAAAAAAATGGTTTTTAAAAATCATATTTTTCTCGAAAACAGCGCCTAGTATTTTGATTAAATTTTTGTTCTTTCAATTAATTTAAACGATCTTTAATTTAATAAAAATAAAATGCACGACTGGGTCGCACGAACTTGCTCTTATGTAAAAGTACTTTGGAATTTAAGATACATTTTATAATTATAAAACATGGATTTAAAATAAAATTGTCGTCTGATTTCTAGAAAACTATGAATTTATGCAAACAAACTTTAAAAAATCGTTTTATTATTAAATAAATAAATTTTTTATATAAGAAATTTCTTTAAAATTTTTCAAGAAAAAAATGTGGGATGCGAATTTTAAGTATTTAATAATATTAAGTTTTGGAAATAATTTAAAAAAATAATCGTTCATAGGTTTTGAAGATATTGATTTTTCAAAAAATAATTTTTTTCAAAAAAACCCAACAAATAATTTTTCGAATATTTTTATATACAATATTATTTTAAACTTAGGGGGACTCGTGCTGAAAATTTTTGGTTAAAATCGTTAGAGCCGTTAATGAGAAAGTCGAAAATCAAAAAAACGGTTCTATGACAGGTACCGTTAATAACATTTTGCCCCAAATTTTTTTTTTACCAAAACGTAGTCCATGTCCATAATATCACATCTAATTTTTTTCATCAAAATCGTTAGAGCCGTTTTCGAAATAAATAAGATTTTGCATTACGGGTGTATGGGGGGTACCGTTAGTTTTAGAGCTAAAAAAAAATTTCAATTTCCCCTCTAGGGAATCACCGAAGACCCATAACTACCGAGTTTGAAGAAAATAGGTCCACTGGCTTAGGCTCTAGATAGAGGTACAGACATACAGACAGACAGACAGACAGACAGACAGACAGACAGACGGAATTGCCGGACCCACTTTATTCGTCTTCGCTATCATCGTAATGTCAACTTTGATCAAAATCTCGAGTTCGATTTTTTTTCCAAATGCAGAACTTGCCCTATAGTACCTATGTATATCGCAAGTAAAAAATTGAAATTAAGATATTACAGCTTGTACCTACCATAGAATCATTTTTTCGAATTTTGAATTTCTCATTATCCACATAACGGATCTTAATGAAATTTTTTATAGAGAAGCTCCTAAAAAGTCTAAGACACATTGCATTTAAGAACTTCAAAATAAATAGTTTTTAAATTTTTGAAAAAAAAAAAAATATTTTTTCTTTTTTTGAAAATTCGATATCTCCGAAACGGCTCAATATTTTTTTTTTGTAAATTTAATTTTTATTCGAACAATAATAAATACTTTGAATTGGCGTACCAAAATTTTTTCTTAAAAGCTTTTTTTTAGGAAACCACTACAACGACTTATAATTTTTGTTCTTGCATAAATTCATATTTGCATAGCATTCTGTTTTTGTCTCTTACTACTAAAAGAATTAAAAAAATTAATTTTATCCTTATGAACAGTTAACTCTAATAACATTCGTTTTTAAAATTCCTAGTCTATAACATAGGAGCAAGTTTGTGCGACCCAGTCGTGCATTTTATTTTTTTCTTGCGGCCTACTATGACTGTGACTTCGACGTAAATGTGCCAGGAATTCAGAGCTTGTTTAGTAACAAACACTCACTGGAAATATTGGGTTGTTAAAAATATGCTTATTGCGTAAAATAAGGTAGGAATTTGTCAATGCTTCAGGATAGGAAGGGCTTCGCAAAAGAAAACGATATCTAGGCCGAATTACCTCAGATCGGGGTTTATTGTTATAAACTTGAAATGCTTTACAAAAATAAATCCAGAACTTTACCTTTAACTTGTTTAAGGAACACTTTGTGGGACGGGCTGATGAAACCACATATCGTCTGTGTCCATACTAGACGGTGATCGGCTAGCCACAGTCGTGTCGTTTTTTTTTTTATTTTATTTTAAAAATTCATTTTTATTTTTCATTTATCTTAAAACTACTTAAAGCTAGACAAAAATTCATAAAAACTAGCCTAATTATCCACTAACTTAAAACTAACTTACTAAGCTAAACTACACAGTCGTGTCGTTCTCAAGGAAGTATGGACTGATGTTACCGCCAGTCCAGACAAAACAGTGACTGTCTGGATGCGTTGCAATTTCTTGGATATCATGTGGATTTTGATTGTTCCAAATTCGACAATTTTTCTCAAGGACGAACCATAAGTGGGACTCACCACTAAATATGATTTTCCGCAGGAATCTCGCGAAATGTTGTCGTTTCTCTTCGACCCACTTTCATAAAACAATTTTATTATTTGCATATTTTGTTGAACGCTATTACTCTCTATGTTTATTTGTCAGAAAAGACTTAGTAAATGAAAGTCAATTTGACAGATGTATCTTCAACAATATGGCCGTTATCACTCCTCAAAGTTTAAAAATCCCTATGGGAAAACCTTTTTAGTTTAATTTGATTTCCGTCCGTCAAATGCAGTATTACCAATTTTTATTTAAAATTTTATGTGCATGTTAATAATGCCTACATTAAGAATTCTAATCTTGGTTGTTACATGAATTGAATTTAACAAAAACTACGTATTGACAAGGCCCTCAGAGTCAACTGATGAGTCCATATAAGATCGCCGCACAGTGCGTCGATTGTATGGCGGTAATGGAAAAAAATCTGTTTTTCAAAAGTAAGGTAACTGTGCACAAAAATTGGTTATTAAATGCAATAAATAAAGGATTTTACTTAATTTGAGGAATTTTCAAGCCCCTTGCCACGCCCACTGCGGACAAAAAGTTGGTTTAACGGAAACTTCCGTACGATAGTGAATTCAAGTATTAATATTCTGGTTAGTTAAGAAATTGTAAATTAATAAAATCGTGAAGTACGCTCACTGCCACGCCCACTTTTTCTATAAAATAGCTTTTTCTTAAACTTCTCGTAGGATATTGAAAAAATAGTGTCCAGAATTGATGTGTGTGATAAAAAAATTAATTTGAACCGAAGTCCACCCACTGCCACGCTCACAATTTTATTATTATTAGTTGGAAGCCAAACATTACAAAAAATTTATGATTTTCACGTTATACAAAAGTTGTAATATTTTAAAGGTTAGTAGGAATGTATATATGTTCCCAAAGCACAAAAACTAGGGAATATATCGGCATAAAAGATTTTTCAAAATAGAATGAATATTTTTATTGTTGACAAAAATAGTTATTCATAAAAAAAGTAATATCAAAATGAAAAACTGAAAAATAAACAATTACGAAGAAAGATTTTGATTATGGCCTGACATTGCTTTGGTCAGCTTTTAAAGGCCTTGAATCTGTCTGAAGTTCGAAATAAAAGGATCAGACTCTAAAAGTAATGTTGTAAAGAGGTCTTCGTTTGTATTAATGATTTTCTTGTGTGAGGGAGGTGATTTTTCCGTAATTTTTTTTTGACTTGTCTCTAGTGCTTCTTCAGACAGTTGTCTTAAAGGTATTTTTAAAGATGAAATTGTATAGAAAATCCTGAAGCTAAGACTCTTAATGCGATTGAAAATTTATGTATGAGTTCTTCATCAAATCTAATTATTTTTGCAGTTATTTTCGAATTCTGAAAAAAACTTCTTGTCGTGATTCCATAATTTGTTGACCCAAATCCAAACTTAGGCTTGTCAACAATGAGACCCAATCTACTTTTGAAGAATTTATTTACAAGATGATGAATTTTCCAGAAAATTAAGAATAATATTTGGAAAAATAAAAGAAGTTCTCAACCAAACTCCGTGGCGTCTCGCAAAATGATCGCCGTTTCGTGTACAAGCCTTCCACCTGCGTTCAAGATTTTTAAAAAGGAGGTATATTTTTTCCAACAAAATCGTTCTTAATCTTTAAATCATTCAATATAAATTCAAAAACACCTTTAACTTTTATGTGTTTTTATTAAAAGAAATCCATTTTTTGATTTTTTTTAATTTCTTATGGTTCGACCTTGCCCTACAAAAAGTCATATATTTTTGAAGAAGTAGCAAGAAAAGTTAACATTTTCTCAAAGCACAATAACAACAAAACATAATGACAAAAAATATTTTGCTACAGTTTGCTAATATTTTTGGTTTTGTTTGTTTTTTTTTTTTTCAAAAAACAATACTTTTCGTGCTTTTTGTGACCTTTTAATTTAATGTCATCTTCAGGCTCCAAAATACCTTCTACATTAAATTTTCTTATTACAAACTGCAAAAGATTTGGAACTTTGATTGATGGAGCAGGCAACCATACTTGAAAAATCTCTCTATTTGAACACATTCTGTTAAAAATGCATGAAAATAATAGGTTGTATTAAGGAAAAAGGCAGGTAAAGGCAGATGAATCTTACTTTTTTTAAAAGATCTTAATCTTGTCTTTATTTTCAAAAATATTTTTTTACAACAAGTGATGACACGCGAAAAATAGGTCTATTCAAATAAAGCACCCTCTACGCAATAATAACCTTGATTTTGACCTTGATTTAAGACCCTACAACTTGCAGTTAACGAAATAAAAAAAAACGTGAGAATAACTGTACTTATCAGAGACCATGAAAAAATTAAAACTCAATTTGTTATTCTTTATAAATCTTGAGCTTCAATTTGGCTTATTTGGAAACAAGAAAGTAAACATTTTTTTTTTTGATTTTTTTCCACTACCCAACACACTGTGCGACATCCTCTACATAGGTCATCTGTACTTAGTTTCATTTTAAATTTATGAAATTTTAGTAAATTACAAGTATGTCCAGTGATTATGCTCGTAAGAGAGCGAAGGGACTGCTTACTAAGTTGCATAATTTTGTCAGTCATCTGCTTGTTAAAGCAAGGTCAATAGTAGTATCACAGGTGTCAAGTAGACTCCACCTTTCATTGGATTTCTTTAGGATTAAATCTGTTTAATGTTGCAGAGTGGGATACTTACCATCTCTGCTTGATCCCTGTCTTGCCAACTCATCGGCATTTTCATTACCTGGTATGCCGCTGTGTCCCGGTACCCAGCAGAGTCTAATATTGTGCTGCGTGCCAAGAACCTTAAGCTCTTCTCGACAGCAAGAGACAAGCTTCGATTTTGTCACAGTGGCAGAAGTCGCTTTTATTGCCGCTTGGCTGTCAATGTAAAAGGTGATATTAGCCCGTGGTATCGCCATCATTGATACCTGTCTAGCTGCTGTTGTCACTGTCAGGACCTCCGCTTGGAAGACACTGCTATGATCTGGGAGCCTAAGTGAGTTGTTTAGCTCAAGAGGTTCTGAGAAAAAGCCTGCACCAACACCTGTGTTCATTTTGGAGACATCAGTATAAACTGCTATTGCTGATTCACTGGTGTAGGGTTGGTTTTTCAGCCATTCTTCTCTGCTTGGAAAGGCAGTTTGGAATGGTTTATAAAAGTCAAGTTCGGGTGTTGTATAGTCTGTAATGATACTATCACCCCACCCAAATATTTCTGAAGAATTTGAGCATGTCCTATATGCTGCGGATTCTTGTACGAAAAGGTCTAGGGGTATCAAGTTGAGTATCGCCACCCTCTAACCCTGCTGTTGGTGTGGATCTCATGGTACCCGTAATTCCAATGCACGCAAGTCTCTGTGCTTTTATCAGAGGTTGGAGGTTCGTGCTTTTTTCCGTTGCTTTCCACCATACCAAATTACCATAAGTTAGTATTGGTCTGATTATCGCCAAATACATCCACCTGATAATTTTTGGGCTAGGTTCCCAGGATTTCCCAAAGATTCTGTTACAGGAGTAGAATGCAATCATTCCTTTCTGGGCTCTTTCCTTAGTGTTAAGACTCCAGTTTGATTTCCTATCTAGAATCACACCAAGAAACTTTTATAATCTGAAATCTTCAGCGGGTGCCTTCAATTGAAGGTATTCTGAAGCTTGGTATTTTCCTCTTATTTATAAAAAGGACTAATTCTGTTTTTGACGGGTTAACCATCAGGCCGCACCTTCTACTTCCACTACTTCTACCTTCCATTTACTAACCTTAGAAAGGGCGTATTCGATCTGTTCGCTGATAGTGGGTAAGAATTTACCTGTCGCTAATAACGCAAGATCATCAGCGTACTACTCGTACATTTGCTCCACAATGTTTCAGATTAATGAGGATTGTGTTCATAACCAGCACTCAAAGGAGTGGTGAGAGAACTCCCCCCTGTGGGGTGCCTCTGGATGTGGAGTGGATACTCTCATCTGTATCTCTGCCAGTTTCGAGTTAATTTGCCTGTTCTTTAACATGCACATAACCCAACGGATTATCGAATTATCGATTTTATTGTTCACGTTATTGAAAGCTCCTTCAATATCAAGAAACGCCGCAAGTGTATATTCTTTGTCGCTCATTGTCTTCTCAATCGGGATCGTGCTAACGACGCTGTGAAGTGCCGTTTCTACACTCTTCCCCTTTGTGCAGGCGTGTTGAGCTGGGGATAAATCAAACAGTTTCAGAGTGCCACAAATATGTAGGTCTATCAGTCTTTCAAACGTTTGAAGAATAAACGATGTCAGACTAATTGGCCTGAAATCCTTTGTTTCTGTATGACTGGGCTTGCCAGCTTTTGGAATGAAAACCACTTTGACTTCGCGCTATGATAAAGGAGTAAAAGTAGGTAAAAAACCCAAAATTCAATTTTTTACCTGTTTTAGATTTCCCCAAGTTTCATAAAATGTATGGGTCTTTGGGTGCACTTATTACTGACTTTTTTTTTATTTATTTTGTTCATTAGGAAAAAAATAAGAAAACTTTATGTTTATCACGCATTTTTCGAAAAAATTGACCTCAAAGTCAAAATTTTTCTCGGACAAGAAAAATTAAACACCATTTAAAATTGAATATCTGGCAACCCTAAAAACATATCAGCTCAATTTAAACGTAGTTTTAAAGGTTAGTATTTTTGTTAAAATAAAGAAGTCCAAAATGAGGTCCCTACCATTAGTACTGACAGAGAAATTGACCTTAACATGGGTCAGGGTAGACCAAAGTTAGCCTTTTTTTAAGTCGTCAAAAAGTGATGTCAAAGTTGAAAATCACTGTAGAACATTTTTTTTCTAAGAATATGACTAAGTATGGCACACGAATTACCGGACACCCTGTATTTTGGTTAGTTTTACTAAAGCCATTTACGAGTTAGTATATTTTCTTGAATTACCCCCCCTCGTCGTGAGGTACAAGGCTGCAAGTGTTACACTTTCAAATTATAAGTCAAAATCCCTTGCTTGTGTTACTTCCCCGAACATGAATCGAAAGCAAATGAACATAAATTAGAATTCTCCATGTGACCTTCTATGCTGCTCTAATGGACAAAATGTTGTATTTGAGTCAAATATATATATAGGAATATAGGTAGGTGTTTGAACTTTAAGCACAGATCTCTTCCATGCTCCTAGGTCGCATGGAATACGATTCTATTGAAGAGAAGGAAAATCGATAATTCCAACAAACTCTCAAGGCAATCGCAACATGAATTCTTTGTGATTATATCTTAGCCGGAAGTTGCTTTTGAGCAAGTAACAGAAAACTAAATTTCAAATGGAATTTTAATAGAATTCCTTCTCAAATCAAAGCTGCCAGCTTACTTTCACTCAAACATAGATTCGGTGGTGTAAACGTTGTCATGGTAGTAATTTACTGATGGGGTTACGAATGACAAGTATAATTATAATTCATTTACAAGAACGTGCTCCGAATTAGAATTGGCCAATAGATTTCAATAGAAAATAAGGTGTTTTGGCTTTCTGTTCAGTACACCCCTTCCTGTCCCTTTGTTGGCATCAAACCAAAAAAGTAAAGTCTAATTTATCGTACTAATTGTTTGAACTTTATTGCTTCGCTTTTCGCTTTTCTCTTTCGATTTTCTGTTTTGTTTTTTCTCTTATTTTGTTTTAACAGTAAATAAATTAATTAAAATTACGTATATACTCTATGGTTGCCTAAGAAAAATACCATTTGGCTTTGTTGTTGTTGCATCTTTGGGAGGAGACAAGTTCCGTTTGTATTTCTGACTTAGAGATACGCCTTGTAGGCCAGGTTCTGGGCAGATTCGATTTGGGCATTTGCAGCAAATGACCGACTGTCCCATGGTCCATGGGCGCTGATGTGGGGTGGATGATGCTCAGCAGCAAGCTTTAAGAAAAGAAAATTAAAACTGCATTTAGTTAAGCTTAAATGATGATCTTTACCTTCTTGCAGAGCTGGAAGATAGCCAAGCCAACAGAGACAACAAATGAGAAGAATCCAAGTGCAAGGGCGTTGAAGGCCTTCAGTTTTAGAATACCAATAGCCATTGGGATGACAGTCATAGCCTTGAGAAGGATCAAAACCATGATTGGAACAGCGATTTTCTTCAACCGGTTCTTGCGACCTATAAACAGAGTTGATGAAATAATCTTAGAAGTCCAAAATTGTCTCCCTACCCTTTCCCTCTACTTCGGATTCTGGGAATTTCACATTCAAATTGATTTCATCGTTGTTCAGATTCCTTGAGGAGACGGTCACTTTGGCATCGGCAACGGGCAAATCAACTGTCACATCATGTCCTGAGATGTAGCTTTCGATGGCGTCCAAGAAGTCCCCCTGGGAGCGTGCTGCTCTGTTGTTGGCTCCATTAGATTTCACTTCTACATCACTGACCTGGAAAATAAAAAAAAAAAAATCAGCTATTTTGAGCTAAATTTTGAGCAACTTTGTGGGTCTACTTTGAAATCGTCCTTGCTCATGACTGTGTCCAAAAATCTCATGGCTCTCACTTTCACGCAGGCCAAAGAATCCGCTCCGGTGTCGCATTTGTCCGCCATTTCGTCGATCATGTGTTCCATGTTCGTTGGCCGAACTCCTGGATTTGCCGTTACCAAGCCAATCAACGCAACGAGGACTATAAATTTGGTCGCCATTTTCTGAATATGGGAGGGTGTTTAGGTGTGAAGATTGAGCTAACGGTACACAAAAAAAAAACCTGACCACTCGATCGAATGAAACGATTGCGAATAATATTAGATTCCCTACCATCATCGATTTTTATACTCGGGAACAAATTAATTCCAAAATGAAGACACCATCGGTGTCCGGTGCTCTTGGAATTGTCAATTGAATTAAGGGGGGTGCTTCATTGGCATGACAGATGTGCATGTATAAGTGCTCTCTCGCACACTTATTTTATTTTAATCGCTGGTTGCAATTGTGTCGGATCGGAATTATTTTGGATGGTCTTTCGATATATCGTTTCCACGTGTTGAGACGAAACTAATGATAAGAAATTGGTGTAGAAAAGCAAAAGAAGAAGAAGCCAACGAAGAAACTAGCCATACAAAACGCAGAAGTTTTCATTCTCGGCGCTTGGTATTAAAGGCACGTCCTGAGCTTAGTGTATGCAATCGCAATGAGATTCAGGTGGAGATCGGTTGATGGACTACTGGTCAGATTGGTTGGTTCTATTGGGTAATATGGGTAATGTTAGATTAATTCGAAATTGAGTTAGAAAATTTAAGAAGAGGTTTGCGTTTTATGACCTAACACACTTTCATTCAAAATGAACTTTCAATAATTGTATGTTCTTGTTTTGTTTCGTAATAATGTTAGTTTTCGGTGTTTCTTACATAATAGGGAATATTATTAAAGTGGTCGTACCCTTAACGCTTTTAGCCTTAAAGGATAAATCTTTGACGTTAGATACAAATGTCTTAAATCAGAAATTGCATATTCGTCGATGAATTAAATAATGAAGTAAATAGAGATAGATCATTCCTTGCATGGTTCCTCAAATTTGTTTATCTTACAATGACTGACTCAGGTATTAACTGAGTAAGAACCCCTTGAAATAATGGTGCATCGGACTGTCTTGCAGAGGGCTTTACGTCAGTTGTATCCGCTTTAAAATGTTTTTCAGATGCTTAATGCATTTTGAGATGAAGCGACAAATACTCCAAGAGTATCTCTTGTCTTGAAAATTGCATACTCATCTTAGCCGTTCGGAATCGGCAGAAAATTTAAGGTTCTTTCATTCCTGATAACTCAACCAGGAATAATTGAGAGACTAAAGTCACTTAGTTACAGCTGTCTAACAGCTGTTGCAACAACATATTTTTTATTTATAGTTTGTCATATCAACTACATATACTTGTACCGCAATAAAGATTGAGTACAAGTACAAGCTGCATAGAGATATACCTAGACTTCCTAGAAGTCACTGATATCTCATCTAACCGAGACGGTTGGGTTTAGAGTATTTAGAATTTTAAAAGACCGAAAACGGTGTACCACAAGATAGTATCCTACGAGCAGAAAAGTAGGTAGAAGTGGAGACCACTATAGCAGCAGCTGAAGTGCGCTATTTTTATAACTCGTTTGAACCTGAGGATGAAATTGATATGGGGAATTGTGAATATTCTCACGGAGTTATGTTTGATTTAAAAAAAAAATAGAAAACGTAGAAGGCTTCGATGTGTCTTATTGTTTACTACTTTTGTTTACTTATTGTACTAACTCAACCGGTCCAACGCACGGATCCGAAAACATCCACACTGTGCTAAACTAGGTAGTGTAGTCAATACAGTGTTGAAGCAGTAGCTTATCAGATTGAGTGATCAACCGCTCCCCTCATAAAACTCCGTCAAAGCTCTCAGTCCGCTAGAATGCGGTCTAAGGAATCAAACGTAGTCCACGGTACAAATGTTCTTCCTAGATCCATTTCAGATCAAGAGATCTTCATAAACGCAAGTTCGTCAATGTCGTTGAAAAATGCTCTTCCGAATGATTGTGCTCCAAAATTGGCCACCAGCAAGACATATGCAGAATAAATGGAGTACTGTTTCCTTTTCCCGCTGGTCCCAATATCAGCGGTCAGCCGTCAGACGAATAGGGGGAATAACATGTAGCATACGAAAACATGCACGTGCCGTAGCTATTCGGGACTGGTGGAAGTGTGATCATAGCCTCTCCGCGGCGGCTGCTGGAAACAAGCCTTTTAAAAAGGTTTGGCTAATATGATCATGCTGGTTCCTCAGATTTGCGAAAGGTTAATTCCCTGTCCCGTCAAACTAAAAGAATTAGGAGACCAACAACAAGCCTCGGAAAGGGACTGATCTCACGACGACAACCAACGCAACGAAAACGGAAAAACGATTTATAGAGCTCGAGCTGCTCAGCGGCTAGCCGATGGCCTGTCAAAATATAAAGCTGACATAACAGCTCTTCAAGAAATTAGATGGACAGGGAATGGTGTTTTACAGAAGAAAGAATATGACGTATACTACAGCTGTCATACAAAACACCATGTGCTCGGGGTAGGCTTCCTAGTCAGCGAAAAAATGAAGTCTACTATCATCGGCTTTAACGCTATAAGCGAAAGGCTATGCACCCTTCGCGTGCGAGGCAAATTTACGAACATCAGCCTCATTAACGTTCACGGACCTACGGAGGAGTCCTCAGACGAAAAAAAGAGACTTACTCCGAACAAGTCGAGAGGGCCCTCAATGCCTGTCCAAGGTATGATGTTAAAATCATCCTTGGGGATTTGAACGCAAAAATAGGTCGGGAGCCGGTATTCAGGCATTACGCAGGCACCCATAGTTTGCATGAGAACACTAATGACAATGGACTTCGATCTTCGAGTCTTAGAATTGGCAGCATCGAAAAACATGGTCGTTGCGAGTACCAGGTTCCCGCGTAAAGATATCTACAAAGCCACCTGGGTATCACCTGATGGAGTCACTCGTAACCAAATAGACCACGTGTTGATAGACCGTCGCCACTACTCGAACTTGATGACGGTACGAACGTACCGAGGTGCCAATATCGCCTCGGTTGGTATGGTTTTCCGAGGGCAGATGGCCTTGCGAAGACGTTCGGATCAACACGGCTGCCCTGCGCAATTAAACCACCAGTAACACCTTTGGTAATGCGTTAGGACTCGCCCTAGAATCACTTGATTTAGGGAGAGTAAGTCCTGGAGCCAGTATGCTGGGCGTAAATGAGAAGTGGACACGCCTTAAGAATATTGTCATTAGTACTGCCAACTCCATCTTAGGCAGTAGTCGTAAAAATCGGAACGACTGATTTGATGATGAATGCAAGCTAGCGACTGAACGTAAGAATGTTGCGTACCGATTAATGCAACAATCTTATAGAATGCGGGCACGCGTAGAGGAATATAAAGAGCTCAGAAGAACAGAAAAACGGCTTCACAGACAAAAGAAATCAGCCTGGGAGAAGAACCTAATCTGTGAAATAGAAAACAGCCGAGAGCGAGGTCCGCACCAGGCGCGGAAGTTCTACCAATCCGTCCGAAACATGACGCAGTACACACCACGCTGCACATACTGCAAGGACGGAGAGAGAAATCTGATCACCGATCCTGAAAGCATACTGGAACGATGGGAAGTGTACTTTAATGAATTGGTAGATGGTCAGCTCACTGCAGAAGTGGAGGCTCCACTACTTCAAGAAGAATACTCTATGTTGCAGCCACCAAGCATAGAAGAGGTTGAGAAGGCTATAGGCCGGCTTAAACAGAACGCAGACGACATCGACATCATCGGAAGAACCGAACAAGCTGTACGCGATTCCTTCATCCAGATCGAGCAGGCGGAACAAAATCGGGGGCTGCACATTAGTGAAGGTAAAACAAAGTACATGGTGGCGTTGAATGCGAGAGGAACAGTTGGTCAAACAATCAAGGTAGCGGAGCACGAATTTGAAGTGGTGCAATCCTTTAAATACCTTGGGTCAATAGTAGCAGCCGATAACTATATAGAAGAAGAAATACGCGGGCGGCTTCTCAAATCCAACAGAGCCTACTAAAGTCTGTCAAAGCTCTTCAAATCCAGAAATCTCACCATAACATAAGAACTGCTGCTATACAGGACCATTGTCCTGCCAGTACTCACATATGGATCCGAGACTTGGGTGCTTAACAAAAGGCACTCCGACCTCTTAGCTGCGTTCGAGAGAAAAGTCTTAAGGAGAATTGTTGGCCTCTTATGTGAGGAAGGACGATTCCGAAGACGGTACAATCATGAACCTTACGCAATCTACCTTGAAGCACGTGACAAAAATTAAGCTCGGTAGACTCCGGTGGGCAGGGCACCTAGCTCGCATGAGCGAAGAGGAACCTGCTCGGAAAGTTCTTTGTGGTACATTCTATAGTAGACGACAGCGTGGTAGACCATGCTTGCGCTGGAGAGATGGCGTAGACCAGGACGCCCGGAGCCTTGGGGTGCGCAACTGGATGGCGTCGGATAGAGACCGGGATAGGTGGAGAGACTTGTTGAAAGAGGCCAGGACCGGAACCCAGTTGTCGAGCCGATGATGATGATGTAGTGAGGAATGTCTTAATTTTGCTGTATGATCTCCTATTGGCCAGTGTCCGCTTCAGGATCGTTAATAAACATGAAGAAGAGAGTCGGAGGCCAAACCGAGCCCTGGGGTACACCAGCGTTGATTTTGTGGATATCAGACTTGAGACCATCCAATACAACTTGTATCGAGTGGCCTGAAAGATAGGTAGTTTCTAATCCAACGAAGAAGAGATTAATCGATACCAAATGCACGCATTTTCGATAAGAGAGCTTGATGCCAAATTTTATCAAATGCCTTTGAAATATCAAGTAAAAGATGTAAAGACGTAAATGCAATTGGACGATAATTAGAAGGAGCAAGATTCGCCTTTTTTAGGAACAGGCTGGACAAATGCTGTTCTCCAACTACACCTCTTCAGAACAATGGGAGGGATACTGTCTGGGCCAAGATCTTTCAGCACTTTTGCAACTGTACGAGTACGAAAAAATATAGCTCCCATGAAAAAGTTTGTGTTCTCAAGTAAAAGAGGAGACATAACCCTCTCTGGCAGCATCGAACTAACAGCAAACTGAGCTGCAAGCAAATTGGCGCTATCAAGTGAGCTAACAAAGGGAGTGTCATTGATATCGAGCTTTGGGACTGAGGACGAAGTAGTACTTCTAAGACTCATTGGCATATTTGATTGGTTGCAGGTATTCCTCAGTAAGAGCAATCACAAATTCTATTATGCAGTTTTTGTAGAACTCGAACGGAATTCGAGCTTCTCCGGGGCTTAATTATCCTTCGCTTTCTTAATAATGTTAAGGACTTCATTAATACTGAATAGTGCGTCTTAAACATCATCCAAATAGACAAGTGCTGCATATTGGTGTACTAAAGAAACTTGATTCGCATTAACAAGGTTCCTAAAATGGTCTCTTAACTGTAGATTTGGTGGAATGACTAGTTTTTTTTCTATTTAAATGTTTAACCGCCTTGCAAAAGTTCGATGAGAAACTAGCTGAGCTTATCGCAGCTACTTTAATTTGCTCAAAAACTAACTTTATTTATATGGCACACTTATATGAGTTTGAGCAGTTTCACGAATGTAAACGATTTCTGCCTTGCTCTCTTGCATTAATTATGGAAGCATTCTTGTTTTACCCTTCTTATCATTTTTACTGCATTTTGTTTCGATGGATTTGCTTTTTTGATTATTTCAGAGAGATCTTCAATATCTGGACAATCATTTATCTTATTTAAGATATTGAATTGTGTATTTAAATTATGCTGATAGAGATCACGATTTCATTCTTTCCAAAAAAGTTGGGTACCCAGCAAGCTTAGTATATTTTCATTATTGATATCATTTGAAGAACCTGGTACTTTTATCATCACTTTCATGGGCATGTGATTAAAAAAATATTTGAAATCCAAATTTAAAATCATTTATGACTGAGTTCCAAGTTCCATCAGAAACAAAACAATAGCCAATCACAGAGAATCCAGATCCCCATTGCAGTGGCGTAGATAGCTTTTCGCTATGGCAGGGGATGGATCTAGTTCGCTCATTTTTTTTTTTAAAGTTTTAATAATTAAAAAAAAAAAAAAAACAAATAACAAGAATTCATTGAATTCATTATGTATGCCATACAAAAATTATATTTTTTAAAGATAATATATTATACGCATTAATTTGAATATGAACTAGAATAAATATTGATATACAGTGCCTTGCATACGTATAACCGCACCTGTAAAAATGCGTTTTGTAGAAAGAAGTGTCATTCCCACTTTACTATTTTTTTATTGAATGGCATCACTAATCAAGTAAATTGAGAAGAAAAAAAGTTCCGTTATTTTCTCTTCTGGTGTTTAAAAATTAAAAACTGATTTTTTTTATATATATTGCAAAAGTATAACCGCACAATGCAAACCTCTCTGAAGCTTCATTCATGTGCTTCGAAATGACAAGCAACAATGCCGCGTGGTAAACATTTAAGCAATTCAAGCTCTTCGGTTAACTGGCCTAAGTTTAAGGGCTATTGGTAGGAAAATTTAAAGATCCGATCGTGTCATGCGAAATTTCTTACAAGATCCAGAAATCTTATGAGACGAAAATAAGACCCGGGCATCAGAAGCTGACACATCGAGATAAGAGGCGTTTAATAAATGCTGCATCCAATTCGGCGCATTCTTTGCCGGACGTTCGTGACGAATTGGGCTTAGGAATTTAGGTTTCAACGGTTTTTCGTGCCTTAAAAAGCAGTAAAGTGATTGTTCGGTGCAAAATGATGCCAGCTCCAAATTTGACAACAGTCCACAAAAAAAAAGTAAGAATTTGCCAGCAAAACATGAAACGGAATTGGAAAACCATAAGTAACATTCCATTAATTTACACTTAAATCTTGTTATTCCAAATGGCATAATTTAATGAATGTCTTTTTTTTTAGATTATTTTCAGTGGCGAAAAAAAGTTTAATCTTGATGGGTCAGGTGGTTTTAACGGATATTGGCACGATCTGAGAAAGGAAAAAAGTTTGTTTTCAAGAGGAACTTTGGCGGTGGCAGTTGTAAGGTTTGGGGGGCCTTCTGCGACCGTGGTAAGGTTGCACTTGCCTTCACCTCTGCAAAGATGAACAGTTCAGCTTGCACCCAGGTGCTTCAGGATAATTTAGTACCCTACTTAAGACGATTTGGTCGAGTTCGGCACGTCTTCCAGCATGATAATGCCCCAATTCACGTTAGTCGTCAAAGTTTGGGATGGTACGAATTGAATAACATACATTTTATGGTGTTCCCGGCACGTTCTCCAGATTGTGACCCTATTGAAAATCTTTGGGGGATTTCGACCCGCAAAATGTATGCCCATAATAGGCGATTATACAGTGTTGCTGTGCTGCGGGAGGCGATTGTGGAAGAATGGTATAGACGATTCCATATTAAATAATCTTGTCAACATTATGTCAAAAACAATTTTTAGATTGGTCGAAAATAGGGGCAGCAAAATGTCCTTTAGCCGAAAAAATGTACTTAAAATGAAAAAAACAGATAAAAATAAAAAAGCGGTTATACTTTTGCAATACAAAAAAAATCTGTTTTAATTTTTAACCACCAAAAGAGAAACAAACGGAACTTGTTTTTCTTCTCAATTTACTTGATTAGTGATGCCATTCAATAAAAAATAGTAGGGTGTCATTCCCATTTTAATTTTCTACAAAACTACAAAGGACAAATAGATAAAGTTAATTAGTAAGACCGTTAACTAATGTAAACAGTAAAGATTTGCATTATGATCGGAAGGTTGTAAATGTCTTTCTCGCGTGATCTAGTGTCTGCGTCGTGTTCTTTCACTTGATACTCCATTTTGAATTTGTTATTCAAGTTGTATTTTTTTTCAATTACTTGCGAGCAATGGATTACACTAATCAAGAATATCTGGAAATGTTATTTACATATATACGCTGAAATGAGACGATAAACTTTATCTATTTGTCCTGTCACATCGTGTTTTGCTTTTTAAATTAAGAAAATTAGGATTTAGCGAAAATTTTGTAAAATGGCTTCAATCCTATTTATTCGATAGATCTTATACGGTGTTATTTAACGGTTGCGAATCAAATAAATTTAAAATCAATTCAGGAATCCCACAGGGTAGTCATTTAGGCCCCATTCTTTTTATTTTATTTATAAACGACTTACTATCGGTGTTAAAATACTCTAAGTGCCTCATTTACGCCGACGATGTAACAATCTTTAAAACTATTTCAAGTAGTCGTGATTGTGAACAATTGCAATGTGATCTTAACTCGTTTTTTGACTGGTGCACTCGTTATTATTTGTTCCTTAATATTGATAAATGTAAAACTATGTGTCTTACAAGAAAGTTTTCATTTATTTCATTCAACTATTTGTTTAATGGTATATCAATTTCTCGTGAAACAGTTATGTCTATTCTTGGTGTCACATTTGATAGCAAACTCGAATTAATTCAACATATAAATTCCATTTCAAATAAAGCTAATTCAATTCTTGGTTGGATAAAAAGAGAGTCGAAACTATTTTCCGACCCTTTCGTGACAAAGCAGCTTTTTATATCTTTTGTTCGACCCATTCTAGAATACGCTTATCAGGTTTGGTCACCTCATTACGAATGTCATAAAAATAGACTACAACAGGTGCAAAAAAGATTCATTAGGTTTGCCCTCAGGGGACTTGGCTGTGATAATCCTTATGATCTTCCACCTTATAATAACCTTTGCACCTTCTGTCTCGTATTAATTTTAATATTCCTCAAGGAACTTTGAGGAACATACCGGAGAGTATACTTATTTCAAACTATCGTACCAATTATGAAAAATTTTCTCCATTAAATAAAATGTCTAAACTATTTAATATTTACAATCTTAAATATAACAATTTGTTTGATAAAACAATAATTAATTCATGTCAATTTAAAAAAAAAACATTTTTCCATGCAATTGTTTAAGAATCTTAATGTACACCTTTGTAAGAAATTTTTGTAAGACTAGCAATTAAGTTATTTAAATAAATAAAGATTTTCTTAACCACAATAGCTCAGAAAAAGTTTTGATTCATTTGAATTAATTTTGTATTTAAAATATTTTTTTTTTTAAATTCACTCAGTTTGTTTATTTTTTGTTAATTACATTTAGTATTCTTTTTAAGGAAAAAAAAATTTTTTTAAGAAAATGAACTGGCCTTTGATAATAAGTGAAAAAAATTAATACTCATTAACGTGTTTTTTTCAATAAAATGATATCAAAGTGAAAAAACTACTTAAAAAACGAAAAAATTGGTTGTCCGCAGAAAAATAAGTTTTTGGACAAACTAAAACTGTAATAAATTCTTGATTGGTTAAAAAACTCTTTCGAATTGGACGTAGTTTGGCAAAGATAAATCCAGTTAAAGAAAAATCATAAAAACCGTTATAACTCGAAAACGGGACGAAACCGAGAAAATTACCTCTTAAGTTTTTCGACTGAAAATGACCTCAGGAATCCATGGTTTTCATGTGGGGCGGTGACTGTGGGACACCCTGTATATAGCTTGATGGAAGCTCATTTTCTTGCACGTTTACATATTATCAATTGGTGAGAGACGTAAAAAAAAATTCAGAGTGCGTTTCTGTAACTTATTTGGTTCATGACTGGTTATGTTGAACAATTATCGATCCGAATGGGGGGGATATATCCCCCTGATCCCCCCCCATCTATTCCACTGCCCCATTGCAACTTTCATTTAAAACTCTACAGTCAAAAGCATCTGCCATAAACATAATTATTGCACCTTTTCTAATGTACATACGTCTTGAAATAATAGTTGTGTGGTAGTAATCGTTCGCAAAGTTGTTTTGTGACAAACCTATCCTTCCATTTGATGTCTGCAATTAAGTCTGATAAGTTCACATTATTTAGTAAATCATTAAGTTTTGTTGAAATAAAATTCCCAGTAGCTGCAGTTCAAATATGTATGTATGTAGGTACTATGTACAGACTTTAGTTACTGTTTTTCGCTAATTTAAAGATGCAAACTTCTCGGTTTTCTTTGATTTCAATATCTGCGTTTTTAATGTTTTTCTATAAACAAAAAGGTTCCCGCCACTAACTCTTTTAAATATACTTGTTTTAATAGCGCATTTCCATTTTACTTCATAATTAGCAAATACATTCTTAAACATTTTTTCTTTCTTACATATTTAATGCAAGAATTTCAAATATGATAACAATATTATAATTATAAATATAACTTAAATAACTCATCGAATTCCATCTTATTTTTAAGTCCAGAGACATTAAGGTTTAATATTTTAGGATTAAGCAATAATTCTTCATTTCTTTCTTTCTGACAGACTTATAAATCTCAATTAAAATGCTTGTGTAAACGCTCATCAATGTTTCTCCCTACAACGCCAGTGGTTTTATTTGACAGCTGCCAAGATGTTGATGTTCCTGATCTCGGTTCTTATTACTACAACTTTTGAAGTGCGATTAATTGCACAGAAAAAAGATTTATCCCTTATGTCTTTGAGCTTTTAAAACTTTTATCTTACTTAACAGACATTAACTTTAATATAAATCAATATCCTGCTGTGCATTTTTATCTGTTTGAAAAAATTCTTTCATAATCCCTCACCTATTGCTAGGTTATAAGTTATTCAAAACCTTTTCGAGGCTATTATATACATATGAGAATCTTTATGTTTTTATATGAAATCTCTTTTAGTTATTGGATTAAGTTATTTAGTTATTAGATTAAGAATTTTACTTGTACCACTTGTCCAGTGGTATTAACTTTTCTTCTTCGTACAGCTTCTTAGTTGGTATATACTTCTTCATCAGTGGGTTCAGCATTGTTGTAGGTGAAATAGTAAACCAAATGGGAAAGGCGTAGGTCAGAACGGGTCGGATAAGTTATTTGTACACAAACAGCTTGGTCTTCTTACTGAGTGTATTTTGCCTCCTGAGTCCTGAGCAGCGTTCGGACTTTATTGCGAAAGCAGTAGATCTACTGCACTTTTTTCTTATTTTTTAAATCTACTGCACCACTGCGCTTTTCCTACAATCTACTGCGATTCTTCAGATTTTTTTTTAATAGCAGCACTGATCATAGAAATAAATGTGCTCATAACAAAATGTCAAAATTTAAAAAGATTCTCGTCTCTTTTGTGCAAGTCTTGTCAACTATATGGGCTTATCACTGTAAATTTTAACTTCTTGAGTTTGAAAAAAAACAACAAAAAAAAATTAAGGCACGCATGTAAATTTGAGTTTTTCTTCAATTATAGACTACGAATAAATAAAAAACTTCAAAATAACTCATATGTATTGCTTGTTGAAAAGTATAAAGTATAGAAAAATGAATTTAAAATAATTTTTTTTAAGAACGGAGTTAATTGATTTGGTTTTTATTTTTAATCTTCACAGCCTCTTTTTTCAAACTTATTTGTTTAACACTTTTACCATTTTTTTTTAGAGTTTCTACAGTTTAAATTACGCTTATTGTAAAAGTATAATCAAAGAATGCTTTGGAGTGCTAGTAAAAAATGTGCCTTTTTTGAAACAATTACGTTTTTTACGTTCGTTTTATTAACTTCATAAAATTTGTACATAATGAAGCACGCATTGAAACCAAAGTTTTATTTACTCTAGATGGCTTAAATAATGATGCAAACCATAAAAAAATGCCCCATGATCAATGTTAAAAAAATAGACACGAAAATTTGTGATAATTAAAGATTTACGAAAAATCACGCATGGCAGTTTTTTCTAAAATTTATATCATATAGGATTATTTATAAGGAAGGCACGCACGCAAAATGAATGATTTCAATTAATTTTGACCTTCATTTATCTGAAAAAACAAAAATTGTACTAAGTAATCTTATGTTAAACATTATTTTTGCAATAATACAAAACGTTAATTATCCACGCACGCAGCCAAAAATCTCAATATTCGATGATTTTTTCGATTTCAAACACTTTCGCACTATGTCGATGGTTCATTTTATAAATTGAATAGTTAAAACTCAATGATATACATATATAATATTATAAGTTCCAAAACCTGAATATTTAATAATAATGTCTATATATTTCGACGCAAGGCAAAAGTTAAAATTTGCACGGATAAGCCCATATACGTTTTTAGTTCTACTACTCTTTAATTTGTTCTTGTTTCAAAAAGTACAAATTTGTAGATTGTAAATTTATTTTGATTACCTAGCTTCATATATTTTTGCTTAAACTACCATATACATACATACATTTTCATTATCGAGTAAGAGTATATTTGTTCACACATTCTATGTAAATGAATCGGTGATTGTTTAGACAACATAACTGAAATTTTAATTTTTTTTCACAGGAGATACAAAAAATCATACATTTTTGGACGTGTAGTCATTGTCATTGTTTTAACCCAAAAATCTTATAAGAGTGTTTCGACTTTTAAGCCATTAAGGATTTTTTAACATGTTTTTTTTTTCTCTTCCGTAAAAAATTAAAAAATATCACTTATGTTGTTTTAACAATCAACGATAATTTAAATGTGATTTGAGATTTAACTTTGGTTTCCTTGCTTATAATTTTTTGTTACCTAATCAAAAAAAATATATGTATTTTTACTGCGAAAATTTTGGTTTTACTGCGATTTCTTGGCCTATTTACTGCGATCTGCGATTTATGAAGTCCGAACCCTGGTCCTGAGTACCGGATGGACCAAGTGCAGAGAATAGTTGGCTCTGTTCAACATCAAATTTGCACGCCTTTTGAATTTGAATTTGTTGGTAAAGTTGATTCTCAAGTACTTCGTTTGATGATTAGACTGTCACTTCAATGTTGTCTGGATTAGTTTGATTGCATCACAGCGTGTTGCAAACGCTCGTCTTCGAATCACAATCACTGGTGTTCGGAAGCAGATGAGTTCGGTATTTTCGCTGTTCATCTTCAGTCCGCATTTGACATAGTATTTCCATAGGTTTTTAATGTCCTCTTGCACTCTCCTGGCAGCGATTTCTGGTGAAAAAGCAAGCGGTGATGGAGTATGTCATAGAATCGTCTGCATAAATCTTTGTCTTTGTAGTTGGTATATTGGCTGGTTTATCAGCACAGCAGTGTTAATGTTGATACAGCGCAGCGGTCCAAGTTTTGATCCTTGAGGAAATCCTAGGCTTATAGTTCCAAATCAACATGGTTTTGCAAAAGGGCGCTCAACTTTAACTTTTTTACTGAAATTGGCTAAAAATTGCATTGACTCATTTAAGAACAAAAGGCAAGTAGATTATGTCTTTAGTTAGGCATTTTTCAAATGCTTTCATCGAGTTTTGCTGAATTAAGAATAAATTAAGCAAACTAGGATTCAGTGAACATTTTTTAAGGTGGCTTCAATTTTATTTATTTAAAAGAATGTACTCGGTACTTTTCAACGTCTGCGAATTTATTAACTTTAAAGTTAATTCTGAAATACCACAGGGTTGGGTTGCCATTTGGCCTCAGTCCTTTTCCTTTTATTTGTTAACTATCTACTGTCTGCGTTTAAGTACTCAGACTGTCTGATTTATGCGGACGATGTAACAATCTTGAAACATATTTCGAATACTAGAGATTTTGAAGAGAAGTGCAGTACAACCTTAATTCTTTCGTTTTTACTGGTTTGTTCGTAATTGTTTGTTTCTCAACATCGATAAATGCAAAAATATAAGTTTCACGAGAATGCTTTCTGTTTCTTCTTTTGAATATGTATTTAACGGTTTACTCTCTTCACGGGTAAGTGTTATAAATGTCTTTGGTGTGATATTTGACCGTAAACATGAAGTCTTAAAACCCATCAAGGGCATAGCTAGTAAGCCCAATTCAATTCTAGTTTGTATTAAAAGGAAGTCGAGGCAGTTTTCCTATCCTTTCGTTATCAAACCGCTTTTTTTATCATTTATACTGGGCTTATTCTTATCAGGTGTGGTCACCCCTTTATGTATGTCATAAATCAAGAGGTCTCACTCATAGGTTTAGATTGGGAAGTCGCTAAGGAGGGACTTTCCTTACAGCAGTAGACTTAAACTTATCGATATGCTTAGCTTTAAGACCAGACGATCTTATTTATCGTTTGTCTTCATTGTAAAACTTTTAAACGGTAACCTTCTATATCGTATTAACTTTAACGTTTCCCAAAGAAGTTTGAGAAATTTGGCTGATTGTATACTTATTTCAAATAAATTATGAACGATTTTCTCCTTTGAATAAAATGTTTAAACTACGAGTATTTAATACTATCAATAGGTAATAGATTTGTTTGATCATAATGAACAAGTAAATTTTAATTTACTCAATTTTCCCAATTATATAATGTATGAATTATAAATTTCTATGCAAGGGTAGTAATTAGCTGTATCTGAAATAAGTAAACTATCGCAGGTATTTTCTTCTTATTTAAGGGTATTCAGAGATTCCCCAGGTGGGAAATTAAAATTTTGTCCTTAGCTTTAAAACTAGCGGTTTAGAAAACGGTCATAAAGATTTTGATTAGAATAAAATGCATGACTGGGTCGCACAAACTTGCTCTTATGTACAAGACTAGGAATTTTAAAAATGAATGTTATTAGAGAAAAACTGTTCATGAGAATAAAATTAATTTTTTAAATGACTAAAACAACTCTTTTACTAGTTGGAGCTAAGCACAGGATGCCATGTATGTAAATCAAGCAAATATTTGTTTTCTTTAATTATAAGTCATTGTAGTGGTTTCTTAAAAAATAAGCTTTTTTATAAAAAAATTTTAAAACATTCATAAAACAGAAAAAAATTCGGTACGCCAACATTAATTTTTTATAATTGTACGAATGAAAATTAAATTTTCAGAAAAAATATTGAGTCGCTTTTGAGATATCGAATTTTCCAAAAAAAATATTTTATATTTTTTTTGTGAAGGTGTGAAAAGTAATATATTTTAAACTTTTTAGAAGCATCTCTATGAAAAATTTTATTATTATTTTATTAGTCGATGGTTCAAAAGTAGACAAAATGGTTCTATGGTAGCTACAAGCTGTAATATCTTAATTTCAATTTTCATTAAATTAAAGATCATACAAATTTATTGAAAAAAAAAATATTTATCAAAATTCTAGGCGCGTCGTTTTCGAGAAAAATACGATTTTTGAAAACCATTTTTACCTTTATTCTTAGGTAAAATAATTTTTTTTCTCACATCTTGTAGATATATTGAGAAACTTTTATTTATCATGTTTAAGAAAAATCTAGCAATATTGAATTTTGAAAAAAAAAAAATTGAAATATTTTTGAAAAATCCAAAATTTTTTTTTTCAAAATTTGAATACACGATTCTATTCAATTTTGCGGGGAGCTTTAGCAAAAAAATATGATCAAAATCGGTTCTACCGTTTTCGAGAAAACCAAAACCAAAAAAAAATGGTTCATGGGGGATACCCTGAATAACCATTTTTCAGAAATTTTTTTCAACCATTACCTAGCTTTAACTAAATGAAATTTTTTTGCATTTTTATTTTTTTAATATATCGAGCAGTTTTTGAAAAAAAAAGTACCGTTATTTTTGGTCTTAAAAAAAAAAAAAAAAAAAAGCGTGTGGGGGAGCCGTTTAGGCTGTAGTCGAACAGACAGGCAAACAGATAGAATTGCGAGACCCACTTTTTTAGTCTTCGCTATCACCGTAAAGTCAACTTTGATCAAAATCTCGAGTTCGATTTTTTTTTCCGAATGCATAACTTGCCTTTTAGTACCTATAATAACAGGGTGGGTCAAAAGTGGAATGATAATAACTTTTATAGATTTAATTTTAGAATCACAAAGTATGGACATTTTTTTGGGCTAAGTATGGAATATAATATAATGTACCAGGGACATTGTCCCTCAAATGAGCACCAGCTTCATGCTCAAAGAGAGGAGCTCTTTCTAGAGAGTTTTCCATAACACTTCGTACGACATCATTTTCAAATTAGGAAGAAACTTTTGACCCATCCTGTACAAGTAAAAATAATGTAGCTTTAAAGTTTGTATAAGATGTTAAGTTAGTGTTATGAAACCTATTTGCGTTTCATAACAAGATATCAAAGCTTCAACATAGCAATGGGATATGTAAGAGTTTTATGGGAGTTTTTTTTTTTTTTTGATATTTTCAGAGCTTAACTCTGGAGAGTATGCTAGTTGGGATCCTATTTGTGGCCTTTGTACTTTAAACCAAAATAAAGACGTCTTTCATTTTCTATTCATTTTATTTTTAACAATAGATATCTTACGTCTATGTCAAATTTGTCAGAGTTCTCAATGGAGAGTAGGGATGGAAGTTGTTGGTGCGATATATATTTCTCACGCAAACTGTTATAGAAGTACACATTTGAGTTTGTCGTGAGTAATACACTAGGTATATAATTTTGTTTTACGAGTAGCTTAACTTAAAGTTCTATTTTATAATAATTTAAATAAATCTTCCCATTTCTTGTTTTGACTAAACTTAGCGTATCAGAAAAGTGTAGCAAAATACTACGAAGTTAGTTTAGCTCGCTCTTCATTTTCCGAATTTTCTTTTAAAATATGCTCTTTGTCCAACATGGATAAGTTCACAAATAACTGATGACCTTAAAAGGCAAAATAAGTTAAGGTTGCATAAAAAAAAACAATATAAACAGAGTGGATGTATGTATGAACATAACAGACATCCCGATAATTACTTTTGCGCTAAAACCCTTGAGGACAAAAATGTCTAAGTTATAATACCAAACTTTTCATTAGCAGTACTTTTCAATCGGACTCCTTTGCTCTGAGGTAAATATTTGAGCTCAACGATGTTATGTCATGTATAGATGAATTGCGAATTTGTACATGCGTACAGGAGACAACACAATGTACGAAGATAAAGGGTTATCTGGTTTTTTCAAAGTTGCAAATCAATCGATACCAAGAAATGTTAATGTTAAATGTTAAACGAGGGTTTCGCAGACAGGGGTAAATGAACTGTCTTATAAAAGATTAATTTCAAATTAAAAAAAGAGTGTTTTTGTGCTCATTGTCTTGCAATTTAAAATTAATTTGACTCATACCCTAATTTCGCATGCCATTGTCGGACAGTCATTGCCAAACTTTCTTAAAAGCATCCCTTGGTCTACTGCTTTATGTATGTTAGCTTCTTTAACACAAATTCGCAGAAAAATGTTTCAAGAAGGTAGGACACAATTTTAATTCAACTCCGAACAGTTCTCGTTTTAAATAAGAAATTTAAACTTTGAAACAATGAGCTGTCCTGAGGATGATTTGATTTTAAAGTCCTTTTTATGCGGGTCTCAATTACTAGGTTAGGTCGTGGCTTGTAATTTTTTTCAATAACTTTGCCATGGATGGTTTATGAACAGAGAACCAACATTGATTTTAAAAATTTTAACTTCCACATAGTGTGTATGGCTTAAACAATATTAACAAATGTTAATTAGTCTTATTTAAGTTAATAATTAAAATAAATACATGAATAAATATTAACAAGAAAAAAATAAATCAATTGAATAAATTAGTTAATTTGACGAGCTAAATCGACTATTGAGTCATTACCAAAATTTTTACTTGCGAATTATATAGTTACTATAAGGCAAGTTGTGCATTACGATGATAGCGATGAAGAAAAAAGTGGGTCTCACAATTCTGTCTGCCTGTCTGTTCGACTACAGCCTAATCAGTTCGGCCGATTTTCTTTTAACACGTTTTTTTTTCTTTTCTTAAGAACAAAAATAACGGTACCTACCATACGATTTTTTTCGAAATCTTATAAATATTTTTTTTCTCAAAACCTATTCCACAGATTTAAAACACAAAAATAAATTTAATTTAGTTAAAGCTAGGTAATGGTTGAAAAAAATGTTACGAAAAATTCTTATTAATGGTAGGTACCCTCATGAAACCATTTTACTTGCGACTTATAGGTACTAATAAGGCATGTTATGCTTTCGTAAAAAAAATCGAACTCGAGATTTTGATCAAAGTTGACATTACGATGATAGCGAAGACCAAAAAAGTGGGTCTCGCAATTCTGTCTGTCTGTCTGTCTGTCTGTTCGATTACAGCTAAACGGCCGATTTTCTTCAAACTTGGTAGATATGGGTTTTGATTTTTTACCCCCGGATGTTTTTTGATTTGATTTTTTATGACCAAAAATAACGGTACCTGCGATACGATTTTTTTCCGAAATTTTATAAATATTTTTTTTCTCAAAAACTGTCCCTGCGATTTTCTTAAAAAAATTCAAAAAATTTAATTTAGTTAAACCTAGGTAATGGTCGAAAAAAAATTTCAAAAAAATTTGTAGTTTTGGTACCCCCCTTGGCACCATTTTTTTTGTTTTTGATTTTCTCAAAAACTGTACCACCGATTTTGATCATTTTTTTTATGCTAAAGATTGCCAGCAGTTTGAATACTATTGTGTATTCAAATTTTCCAAAACAATTTTTTTGGATTTTTAAAAAAACTTTCAAAATTTTTTTTTGAAAACTCAATATTTTGAAAACCCCATGTTCGATTTTTTCAAAACTTGATAAATAAAAGTTTGAAAAAATAATCTACAACATATGAGCAAAATAAATTCATTTTACCTAAAAATAACGGTACCCTCCATACAAATGTTGAAAAATGGTTTTCGAAAATTGTATTTTTCTCGAAAACGATTCCGAGAATTTTGCTTAAATTTTTTTTCTTTCTATTATTTTTTAATATCTGTAATTTAATAAGAAAAAATTTGAAAACAAGATATTACTCTGTACATAGAATGATTTTTTAAAATTTTGAATTTCTCATTATTAGCACAACGGATTTTAATGAAATTTCGTAGAGAGAAGCTTCTAAAAAGTTTAAAAAACATTGCATTTCAAAACCTTAAGAAAAATATTTTTTTGAATTTTGAAAAAAAAAATCAATTTTTTGTTTTTAGAAAATTCAATATCTCGAAAACGGCTCAATACTTTTTTTGTAAATTTAATTTTTGTTCATAATAAAAACTTCAAATTGGCGTACCATAATTTTTTCTTAAAAATGTTTTAAAATTTTCTTATATAGGACCTTATGTTTTAAGAAACCACTACAAAGACTTATAATTTTTAATATTTAGGAGCAAGTTCGTGCGACCCAGTCGTGCATTTTATTTCAATACGCTTTGACTGGACTGTTAAGCCAAACTGGCAGGCAGACACCCGAGCAGAATTGCGGGAACTACTTCATGTTGCGAGTTGTAGCCTCGTTCCAAGACAAGATTCTTATTGGATCCTTAACATTTTGTTTTTTGAATCCAAACCTGCGTAGATGTGAATGTTCACTATTATTATCTTTTTGATGATGCATTGTCACCTGGTCACCCTTATGTGGGTTGGTGTCTTTGCATATTGGGAAATTGCCTGGAAACAGCCATTCATCCAGCCCCGTCACGAAAGATGATTTTTCCAGCAGAAACTGGGTTCCCCTTTGTAACGTTACGAAACTCAGTAAGGACATGAACTTTGTGCTAATGCTTTAGTTGGATCTTATGTGGGTGTAGACCCAAGACTCTGTGAAAGTCCGAGCTCTTGTACATGGCGAGAAAACGACTGCTTCCGGTTCTGCTGTACAGTTTAACGGGACGCGTCGACCTTCTCAGCCGATATTGCGTTCTTCTGACGTTCGGATGTTACTTGATTGATTACCGAATGGGCCGTCTAAAATTTGGCCATCAAACGTTGAAGAGTCTTACTGTCTACCCTAAAATGGGCGGAACGAGCTAACAAACACTCATTTTGATAGTAAAGTTTTATCATTTGGATGGGCTGTTCAGTAGTGTTTCTTACCATAGTAATTGAGCATCATTACGTGAACAATAAAGATTCGATTTGACAGATGCCTCCAAAACAACATGGCCGCCACAATCCACCAAAATCTACCCGTATCAATAAAAAAACCCTTTACATACTATTTTATTTCCCGCTGTGTAGTATTTATTAAATTTCCAACTTTCGTCCTACAGATCATGTTGGCAAGACGAAAAAATAATCAATGACTACATCAAACGGAGTGCAGCAGGTGTTGTATATGTATAATGCTGGGAAAAACTCATTTGCAGACATACATTTCTCCCTCAACTACCATAATATCCAATTAAAAATTCATCAACCATCCCGATACATCCAATCAGTCTCCAAAGAGGCTTACGTCATAAAAATGGATGAAGTCAATATTTTGGTTTTGCACCACTGTCAAGCCCAAGTGCAAATCTACTCCGTCCACATTGTAATTCGTCGCAGGACACACACCACAACAACCGCATATCCGACAATGAAATAGAAAGTGAAATCCCTGACAGTTGGGTGACATGGTAAGCCATAGCCAACCCATTCAATAATGTCGCCACATTAAAGAGCGAAAGTGAAATATCGTGCGTATTAATAAATCGTAGCAAACCCTCGGCTTAGCCGGTAAAATGAATGAATTTTTTAGCAGGTATAAAACATAATCAATAAGCCACGAAGAAAAGTTTTCACTTCTCGCAGCCCTAGTGCCAGGTGAAGACTCTGATTGCAAATTCAGCAGACGAATCAATCAATCGGTATCCACGCGTTCGCTGGAAAGGTATGGCGAGAGTGGGAGGAAAGGTTATAACCAAAATAAGGTACTTATGCGAGTTATGCTTCCAAAGAAGACTTCCAACAGCTCTGCATGAAGAGCGCCACTATTGCCTGGCCTGGCATGATGGCCAAAAAGAAATCAATTTCACAAAAAAATATATACCCGAACCTTTGTTGACAAATTCACCAACGCCAAGCATTGTTAATTATAATCATCGTTTACTGTAAAAAGTGCACGTTCCAAATGCCTGCGTATCCGGCATTGTCTCACGGATCACCCAACACTCCCACAATAACAAACTCATACGAGTATCTAACAAGTATAAGTATGTGAGTTTGATTAAAGTTATCCATAGGATTGGAAATCTACTGCTATTTGAAACTTGAAGCAAATTTAATTTTCTTTAAAGAGCTCAAATAATTAAAACTTTTGAAACTTTCACTCTACAACGTGCGAGTTACCATTCCACAATTTCAAAGCTCCTAAGCTACCTTAGCCAAACTAACTGTTGAATCAAGTTAAGAACTTTCTATAGACATTTTAACTTCGCCCTTATAGATTGTATTAATATAGCAGAGAATATTTCTCTGAGATAAATTTGTTTAAAGTCTTAGTCTTTGATAAAGTCAATTTGCACCCCATTTACATCGTTTTCCACTTTTGAATAAAATCTCCAATGTAAAATATTCTTTATTCTTCAAAGTAATTTATAACTTCAATGGAAAATGGGCTATTTGAGTTGAAAAACTTAGTTTGAAGTTGAAGTAACTTTAACATCTTTAATTGGGTTAAGTGTATACTCAAGCCAATTATTATTTACCCAAATTTTAAACATTGGCTCCTTTTAGGAATACAACCGGCTCGCGGTATTATAGTTGAATGGTTATAAGTAGTACCCTTAGGCATAATGGTGCGTTGGACTAGTACTTTGGCATTAGTTTGGTTCAATATTTGTATTTCCAACAGACATATAAATGCTGCTCTAGGCAGAGCTAGGGGAGGATCTACCATGAAAAAACGGTAATTTTACAGCAGTCGACTTGACGGCAAGGTAGGGGTGATTTGTTACATGGCCCTCATCTGGCCGATTATTGCCTATGGCCCAGGGTGGTTCAACGTTGTCCCATCTCAAATGGAAAAGACTTGGTTCTTCTTTGAGACGCAGTATCCTAGATGATGCCTTGGATTACACAGAATACCAGAATCAGATTAAAAACATTATTGTCCCAACTAGGTTCTATAAATCGGGCCAACATTATAGTAAACGATATTTTTTGTTAAAGTTGATACGAAGTCACATTCCAAGAGCAATTTATTGAACATCGTTTAACGAAGCCCGCAGAGTTGAAATACTTCCTATACCTGATGAGCTCGGAAATTTAGCTGATTTTTTTTTTTAATTTGGGGCGCACTAAAAGGATTATGACTACCCTTAAAATGTTTGAGAACAGTTTCGAGAGCTTATGAAATTTTGAGAGAATTTTAAATGAGATGCATATTGGTTTTGACTGTCTGAATGTCGTAGTAGGGGGAAGTATAGAGTCGAGTAAAGCATTCCACATTCGTGTAAAGAAAGAACCTCTGAACTTAACCATACGTCCGAGGTTGTGCTCAAGAGTAAGCTGATGAGCGCTCCCGGAACACTTAAAATAATGAAAGACAGGAAACATTCAGAGACAAAGCCGACACCTGGTCACTTACAGCAGTGGTGGAAATGAAACCCAGATTGATTACCATTTATTATCTAGTTTCATGAAACCCCGGGTAAAAGATTGCAAAGTGATAATAGGAGAAGCGATCGCCCACCAACACCGTCTCCTACTGACAGAATTTTTTATGGAGACAGTGAACGACAACAAACATACAAAAACTTTTGGGAAGATCAAATGGTATAATCTGGATAAGGAAAAAGGCGAAGCTTTTATTTCGAATATGCAAAACGTTCTGTATAACAACACCGATATAGTTCGAAATGAAGAGAGTACAGCACAAAGTATGTGGGATCTCCTACAGAGAACTTGCAAAGAAAAAGCCAAAACACTGTTAGGGGTTTCAAAAGGACACAACCAACAAGGCAAAGAAACATGGTGGTGGAATGATGAAGCTAAATCAGTTATAAGTAAAAAGAAAATGGCTTTCAAGGCTTGGTCGAAGTGCCCCTCTAATGATACAGAGCAAAAGTCACGCCTCGAAGTGGAATATAGAAACTGCAAGAAAGAAGCGAAGAAGAAGTGCGCCCAAATTCAAGCAAAGAATACGGAAAACCTGTATCGGGAGCTGGATGAAATTTCTACCTCGACAGCTGGTGCTATTCAAGAGCTACGGCAAAACACGAATAAGGGCGCAACTATCTTTAAAATAGCCGCTCAAAGAAGAAGAAATGCCCAGGAGATTTGTTCGCCAAAGTTCATTAACAATGCTCAAGGCCAACTACTTGTGGAAGACAACGAAATTCTTCACAGGTGGCGACAGTATTGTGACGGACTTCTAAACGAACAATTTCCAAGGCTATACTTTCCAATACCTTCATCTAACTTAAGCGAAGTATCCGACGTCACAGTCGAAGAAGTTAGTGAGGCGGTAAAATACTCCAAAAAGGGAAAAGCTGTTGGCCCAGACGAAATACCCTCAGAGTTTTGGAAAAAGATGGGAGACATCGGGTTTAGATGGCTCATGATTCTTGTCTCTAAACTTATACGAGGTGATCGCATGCCTAATCAATGGAGGGAAAGTTACCTTCTTCCAATTTATAAAGGAAAGGGTGATACTCGAAGCTGTGATAATTACCGTTCGATTAAGCTGATGTCACACACCATGAAGATCGTTGAGCGAGTCTTGGGTAGCCGACTGCGAAAAATAATTAGGCTATCTGATGACCAGTGCGGGTTTGTCGGTGGTAAGTCAACTACGGATGCAATCCAGAGTATAAGAATAATTATGGAAAAGCATCGGGATTCTTTGGAGGATTTGCATGTCGTATTGGTTGATTTTGAAAAAGCATTCGATCGGCAACCACGAGATCTAATATGGGTGGCCCTCAGGCAACGAGGAGTTCCAGAAACCTATGTGCGGATAATTATGGACATGTATGATGGAGCAGTTACTAAAGTAAGATGCGCAGCTGGAGACACCGAAGAATTCGAAATCACAGTAGGTGTACACCAGGGAAGTGTCTTGAGTCCCCTGCTCTTTATTACAGTTCTTGATTACCTGCTTGAAGGCAAAGTGACGGATCCAAAAGTACATCAGTTATTCTTTGCTGACGATGGAGCCATCATAAGTGAAGACCCGATATCCCTACAACGAGCACTTGACGTATGGGTGGATGTTCTAGAAGGAAGTGGGTACCGCATAAGCGCGAAAAAGACAGAATACCTATGCTGCCCATTTTCTGATCCACACAGGCCTATTCCAGACATTTATTTGAATGGAGTAGTGCTTCCCAAGTGTGAAAAGTTTAAATATCTGGGGTCTATGATAAATAACGAAGCTACTTGTGATGACGACATCAATCATCGCGTAAGCGTAGGGTGGATGAAGTGGCGGGAAAATTCTGCTATCTTCTGTGACCGAAAAATGCCCCGTAAGCTGAAAGGAAAGCTCTACACTTCAGTTGTGTGTCCAGCACTCACATACGGTTCATAATGTTGGACAATGTACAAAAAGTATGAGAGTAAGCTAACGGCAGCTGAGATGAAGATGCTTCGTATGACAGCAGGAGTTACAAAGCTTGATCGAATTAGAAGTACGAAGATCCGAGGAAGCCTTCATGTTAAGAATACCATTTCCCAAAAAATTGAACACGACCGACTCAGTTGGTATTGCCATGTTCAAAGGAGAGATCCTGAGAACCCCGTCAAAAAGGCAATATCATACAACGTTCCAATTCGGAATAAAAAGAAAGGTAGGCCTAAACACTCCTGGTACAAACAAATGCAAAAACACCAGCATTCAGTTGGCCTCAGAAATGGAACAATACAAAACCGGGAGGCTTGCCGCCGATTTCTGAGGTCAACCCGGCGAACCCCACAGGCGGATCACTAGTGTGAAGCAGATACGTGGGAGAGTTATGATCCCCTCGACATCGAGATCATAACAGCGCCGAAACAAAGGAAGAAGAAGAAGAAGAGGAAACATTCAGAGACCCAAGTGCGTATCTGCTCATAAATATTGGAGCTTTGGACGAATATAAGCCTTACAAACTGCAGCTAGATCAGAAGGGGTAAAAATTTCTTGCAATGCTGGAGGAAACCTAAGCACTTAGCAGCATTTTGGAGACATCAAATGTGTGATCATTCCAAAGAAGATGGTCTCTAATGCACGTACCAAGAACTGAAAAATTTTCGGTCTCCTCAATGCAAGTCCCACTCATAAATGAAGGCAAAAGGTATGATTTCGCTTTAAAAACAGAAGACAGCATTGAGCTTTTGAAGTATTAAATTCTACGCTGTATATCGTTCCCGATTTGACAAGACTATTGAGATCAGATATTAATGAGCTTATCAATCGCCTCCGTTCTAAATCCAAATTGGAAGTACAAATACATGCGTCTGGAAACGAATACGAGAAGCTCAGAGAACTGTCGTCAGCAATGGATTAGAAATTTCAGAAATAAAATCATAGATGAATATCAGAAAGAAAGTCGGAGACAAAACGGAGCCCTGTGGCACACCACCATTTATTTCATGAATTTCAGACTTTAAACCATCCACCAAAACTAGTTTTGAGCTGTTCAAAAGGTAGTTTCTGATCGTCCGAAGAAGAGATTTATCAATAAGTTTAGTTATGAACTGTTTGGAGTTTTGGAAATAAGCTCGCAATTTAAATGGAAACAAATATATAGTTGACGTCAATCCAAATCCTCTAGATTTACAAAACCATTTTCAGGAGTTTTTAAACCCAACACCAAATTTGATTTCTAAGTGTCAGTACGAACCACCTAGACTTTAGGACCCTATTTTAGACCTACCACTTACGCCACAAGAGGTTTCTTTTATTGTAAGCAGACTTAAAGATGGCAAAGCAGCTAATCTCTGTGAAAATCTACAGGTATGGAACGAGCAATCTTATTCAAGCGCTTACCAATTTAATGAAAAAATCTATTGAAGACTGTACAATATAAGGAAGCTTTAGTGTTCCCTATTTATAAGCGAGGTTGTTCAACGAATCCTGCGACCTACAGAGGTGTTTCCTTTCTCAATGGCATCTATACAATTTTCACCGCATTACTACAGAGCCAACTTAAGACTTGGATCGCAACAAAAAAAAAAAAAAAAACATATCAGCGAATTTCAAGTGGGGTTCTGATCGGACTATTCCACTATACATCACATTTTTGTAGTTAAAAGTAGGTATTGCTGATTTATTCCTTGCAATAAGTAAAAAGCGGTATGTCCTCTTCGAGGGGCTTGCAACCAAAGGGGGGGTCATACAAGGCTGTGCAATTAGCCCCTATTTATTTTCACTTTTTATACATGAATTGGTTTATTATCCTCCTGGTGGTATACCTAGATTTTGGAAGAAGGTGGTCTCCAAATGTCACTTCATTAAATTCAACCAACTACCTGCAGACAAACATTGTACGATTCAATAAAAAAAAGCAGACCTTAGATATAGAGCAAAACATTAAGAAGCATCTGCAAAATCTTTCTTCAAACTTGGTACTTCAGTGATTTCCTAGATAAAAAAGCTAACGGTATATCAGTCATACAGCAGTTTCGCAAAATCATATTTATTTCCAAGACCACTCTAACGATTTTGAAAAAAATAAAATGCACGACTGGGTTGCACGAACTTGCTCTTATGTAAACGACTAAGAATTTCAAAAATGAATGTTATTAAAGAAAACTGTTCACAAGGATAAAATTAATTTTTTAAATAACTAAAACAAATCCTTTAGCAGTTGGAGCTAAGACAGGATCCCATGTGTTTTAAGCAAAAATTATTTTATGCAAGAACAAAATTATAATTTGTTGTAGTGGTTTCTTAAAAAATAAGCTTTTATATAAAAAATTTTTAAATCATTTTTAATTAATGTATTTTTATATTTTTATTAATGTACGAATAAAAATTAAATTTACAAACAAAAAATATTGATTCGTTTTTGAGATATCGAATTTTCCAAAAAAAAAACTAGATCTTTTTTTTTAAATTCAAAAAAATGTTTTTTGAAAATTTTTGAAATGCTATGTTTTTCAAACTTTTCAGAAGCTTGTCCTTTGTATATAAAAACTATAGTACTCTCATGAAGAGGAACGAACGATGCGGCGCCATACGAGCGTATTCCATAACTTTTTACGTAGAGTTGTGGAGAGTAAGCACAGACGATAATCAGGAAGGGGTGATAATATTTTCGGTAAAAGCAAACCGAAGGTGCAAAACAAAGCGACGACATAAGAAAGCTATTTTCTGTGTTCTTTTTATCAATTTCCTATACAAATAAGTATGAGGTGGCATTTTTTGCTTCACGCATAGAGAAAAAACGGTATATTGTTAGATTTGATTTTTTTGTTGTATTTATATTGGAGCAAATGTAGGATTTTTATTCAAATACACGAATTCTTCAACGGTTACCACTCAGAACAATTATTTTGTGTAGATAAATAATTGTTTTTGTAGGCAGATTTTTCAAATGCAGAATTTTGAGAATTGGAGTCTTGAGTATTATTCTGAAATACAGAAAAATTATATTGAAAGCTAAAATTTTGAAGAGTAGAATTTTGGAATGCAGAATTTTGGGAAATAAAATTTTGAAATGCATAAAAATTAATAAGTACAATTTTGAAAAGCAGAAGTTTGAAAAAGAAATTTTGAAATGCAGAAAGCTTAGTGAGTAAAATTTTGAAAAGCAAAACTTTGAAATGCAGAAAGCTTAGTAAGTAAAATTTTGAAAAGCAAAATTTTGAAATGCAGAATTTTACGAAAGAAAATTTTGAAATGCAGAAAACTTAGTAAGTAAAATTTTGAAAAGCAAAATTTTGAAATGCAGAATTTTAGGAAAGAAAATTTTGAAAGGTATTTTGACAAGTAGAATTCTGAAATGCAGAAAACTTAATAGGTACAATTTGAAAAGCAGAATTTTGAGAAGTAGAATTTTGAAATGCCAAATTTTGGGAAATAATATTTTAAAATGCACAAAACTTAGTAAGTAAAATTTGGAAATGCAGAATTTCGAGAAGTAGAATTTCGAAATGCAGAATTTTGAAAACTTTAATTTTGACAAGTAGTATATTCAAAACTAAAATTTTATCAATTAGAATCTTGAAATTCAAAATTTTGAGAAGTAGAATTTCAAAATGTAGAATTTTGAAATACAAAATAACAAAAAAAAATCATGTGATACATAACTCCCTACATCACGAGTATGCAATTTTTAACTCGCTAAGATGCCTAGTTTAGCCAGAAATCACGTTTGAAAATGTCAACTTTGGGGGGTCTACGAAGCTCCGTTTAGCCGCAAAACGCGTTTAAAGATAAAAATTTGTTTTTCGAAAAAAAAAATTATTTTCACATTTTTTACTTCTAATGGAAGAAAAATATATGTATTAAATGTAGTTGTTTTGGTTTATTTGTAATAAACTTCAACTACTAAATCAGAAGAAAACAATTTCTGCTAAAATAATTAACATAACGATTTTTAAATGTGGCAACCATGTCTTATTTTTCCATATTTCAACCGTTTTTTTAGAGGCATATACTATACATATGTATAGATGTTTGAGCAGCATTATACATTCATTGCCAATAAATTTTCGCGTTTTTTCTCATAATCATTGTCTGTGCGATTGGCAGTGGTTATTTATTTAGTTAAAGCTGGGTAATGGTTGAACAAAATTTTCTAAAAAAATGGTTATTTTTGGTACCCCTCATGGAACAATTTTTTTTTGTTTTTCATTGTCTCAAAAACGGTACAACCGATTTTGATTATTTTTTTTGCTAAAGCTCCCCAAAAACTTAAATGAATTGTGTATTCAAATTTTCAAAAATTTTTTTTTTGGATTTTTAAAATACACTTTTCAAAACTCAGTATTTCGAAAACCCCATGCTAGATTTATTTTAAACTTGATAAATAAAAGTTTATCAATATAATCTACAAGATGTGAGAAAAAAAATTATTTTACCTAAAAAAAAAGGTATACCCATCATATACCTACAATAATGTAAAAAAAAATTTAAAAATGGTTTTCAAAAATCGTATTTTTCTCGAAAACGGCGCCTGGAATTTTGATAAATTTTTTTTTCTTTCAATAAATTTGTATGATCTTTAATTTAATAAAACAAATTTTGAAATAAGGATATTACAGCTTGTACCTACGAAAGAACCATTTTTTCAAATTTTTTTTAGAGATGCTTCCAAAAAGTCTCAAAACTTTTTTTTTTAAATTTTTGTAAAAAAGTAATTTTTTTTTTGAAAAATTCGATATCTCAAAAACGGCTCAATATTTTATCTTGAAACTTAATTTTCATTCGAACAATAATAAAAACTTAAGGTTAGCGTACCAATTTTTTTTTATTTTATTTTCACTTACAAAATTATGTAATTGCAAGTTTTGCATGTGGAAAAGATTTAACTCGAGATTTTGATCAAAGTTAACTTTACGATGATAGAGAACACGAAAAAATATTTTTTTATCTAAAAAAATTGTTTTTGAAAAATCAATGTCTTGAAAAAGTCTGAGCGATTAATTTTTGAAAATATTTCCTAGAATCTTTATTTTTAAATACTTAAAATTAATATCCCAAATTTTTTCTAGAACAATTTTAAAGAATTTTCTTATATTCAAAATTAGTTTAATAACAAAAGGTTTTTTAAACTTTGTTTGCATAAATTCGTACTTTTTATATTTACATATATTAACAAAATACAAAAAAAAATGTATTTTAATAAATTAATAATTTCCAAATTTGATAAAATTTCGTAAGCAAACATTAAAAGAAATATTTGTTTGTTTAAAATTCACAGAGCAAATATCTTATTTGCTTACAAAATATATGGATAAGAACTATTTTTTGTAAAAAAAAAGTTTATTTTTATTTTAAAAATTTTTCATGTGGGGTGCATCAATAATTTGTTTAAATTGACACCAAATTTCTTTATTTTAATTTTTCTAAAATTGCTTATAAGCAATATGTAAATGCATACAAAATATTTTTTCCAAAAAAGGTAACTGATATTATGTCAATAATAATTTTATTCTATTTATTCTAATTTTTTTTAATTACGAGTAATTTAAGTTTCTAAAATTATCTTTTTTTCGAAAAACTTATTTGATTTTTTTTCACAATGGCTTTATGTGAATATTTATAAATTTCTGAAATTGTTTATATACACATAAAAACTATTAAAATTTTTCTATATTTATATATATATACATATATATATATATATATTTTTGCAAACAAAGTTTATATGAATATATTTTAAAAACTGTTCTATACCTATATCAAATTTCCTTTTTTTTATTTTTAATTATATATATACCTATCAACGAATACAAATAATTTTTTCTACCATACCATATTTTATATAGGTATGTACATACGAAAAAGCTATTTTCTTTAATAAAAATATAGGTAGGTATACGTACCTATGTATTAGATTTTCTTAAAGAAATAGTTTTATACCTTTGTATATACATATGTACATAATTATATTAATTGCAAAAAAAAAAAACAATTTCCACTACCTAACCACCCACTGCATCTAATGTAGGCAGTTAACCTAGTTGATTGCAAGTATTATTTCTGTTCTTCAAAATTACACCAATTATTATACTTTTGAATAACAAAAATAATAATAATTGCAATAAACATTGGTAAGTTACCTAATATATTAAGATAAAGTACCTATGTAGATATTATAAAATTCAAAAAAGCCTAATCCTATCAAGAATCAATTTTCAAAATTATTCCTACTTAAATCTATTCAAATAGGTATGTGTGTCCATACAAATAAAAAGCAACGTTGTATTTTGGTTAGATATGCCGAAATTTAACAACGTTGCTTTGTTGCGTATGAAATAGCCAAAACAAAACAATTATTCTTGACAAAAAAATATAACAACAAAACACACAGAAGATCCCTCAAAAGAAAAATGCTACAAAACAAATTTCATTTTCTCATTCTCGTCTTTCTCATTGCCTAAAAAAATTTCCTCAATTACCACCCCACCCTAAATCAAAAGTCTCCACGAAATTTTTTCCTCCGACAGCGCCCTCGGTAGAGTGTATTCCATAACATTTTTTTCTGTTCCGTGAGAGTACTATAGTTTTAATATACAAAGGCTTGTCTATAAGAAATTTCATTAAAATCCGTTTTGCCGATAATGAGAAATTCAAAATTCGAAAAAATAGTTCTATGGTAGGTACAGTCAAAAATAAATTAATTTCAATTTTTTTTTATTGAATTATAGATCGTAAGACTTAAACGGAAGAAAACAAAAATTTCAAAATTCTCGAAACCGTTTACGAGAAAAATATGATTTTCAAAAACCACTTTTTAACTTTTGTAGCCATTAGTCTTAGGTTAAATACATTTTTTTTCTCATATCTTGTAGATTATATTAAGAAACTTTTATTTATCAAGTTTTAAAAAAATCGAGCCTGGGGTTTTCGAAATATTGAGATTTAAAAAAAAAAAATTGATTTTTTTTTTTTAAATCTAAAAAATTATTTTTTGAAAATTTTAGTTCACAATAATATTTAAACTATTGAGGACCTTTAGCAGAAAAATTATCAAAATTCATCCTACCATTTTCGAGGAAATCAAAAACCAAAAAAATAGTTCCAAGGGGGGTACCAAAAATAACAATTTCTTGGCAATTTTTTTTATCAACCATTAAGTACTATTCACATGAGAGCGACCAACAACCGACGAATAAAAAACAAATGGGGTTTAAAATATATATAAGCCTTAATTCTTCACAAAAACTTTATAAAAGTGTAGTATTCTAGTTTAATTTAATGTTAATTTATTAAAATTTGCGTTGTAATTGCTAAAATGAGATAAATTTGAGAAAATAAATTGGTCGTAGCAATTATATTGCAATATTTTCTCAAATTTCTCTCATTTTAGCAATTACCACGCAAATTTTATTAAATTAACATTAAATTAAACTAGATTGCTACCCTTTTGTAAAGTTTTTGTGAAGAATTTAGGCTTATATACCATATGTTTTAAATCCCATTTGTTTTCTTATTCGTTGGTCGCTCTCATGTGAATAGTCTTTTAGCTAACTTGAAATCAATGAAATTTTGCTCTTTAAATCTGTGGAACAGTTTTTGAAAAAAAAAATATTTATAAAATTTCGAAAAAAAAATCTCATAGCAGGTAGGTACCGTTATTTTTGGTCTTAAAACAACAACAAAAAAACAACGTGTGTGGGGAAAAAATTCAAAACAATATCTACCAAGTTAAACGAAAATCGGCCGAGCCGTTTTGGCTGTAGTCGAACAAGCAGACAGACAGACAGAATTGCGAGGCCCCTTTTTTAGTCTTCGTTATCATCGTAATAGGTGTTTTTCTTTTTTAGTTCAGAACAGAGCCTGAGTTGTCAAAAAAATAAATTGTGTTTCTTTTTTAGTTCAGAGTGTTCAGAGTTTCGAAAATGTGTTTCTTTTTTCGTTCTGAGCATGTTCTGAGCGTATTCAGAGTGCGCTCAATGAACTCAGAATAAAATAACTGAGCAGTCAGCAGACAGAGTAAAATGCTTAACACAAGCATTTCACAGATGGAAATTAAAAAAAAAATAGCTACAGCTGAGCTAAGTGTTCAGGTGTGTGTCAAAAAAATACTCAGAGCGCTCAGAGCACGCTTGGGTCAGAGGATGTTCGTTCGGAACATGCTCGACATGCTCGGACTCTGTTCGGAGCTCTATACTGAACTAAAAAAGAAAAACGATGTCAACTTCGATCAAAATCTTGAGTTCTATTTTTTTTCCTAATGCAAAACTTGCCTTATAGTGCTTATAAGTCGCAAGTAAAAAAGTAGTTGTTCTATTAGGTATGGATAACATTTTGGTCAAACAAAATCTTAAATAATTTTTTTACTAATGATACCTGCCATAGAACCGTTTTTTTCATTATTTTGGACCTTCTCATTAACGATTCTAACGATTTTGAATTTGAATTTAAAATAATATTGTAAACAAACAAAATTTCGAGAAAATATTTTTGGAAAAATAAAATCAGACCAAAAACATAAATTTTAAAAAAGAGCCAAATTCTTCTATACAAAAACCTTTATGTAACAAGTCAGCCGCGAAAAGTACTGAGATCTAAAAGTACGCCAAGTTCTTACTTTATGAAGGTTTAATACCGAATATTTAAAGTATAATAATATTGAAACAGTTGCAATGTAATAGAGAAATTTTTTTATTTAATGATTACTGACTTAAATTTGATGGGCTTACTGGTCAAGTTTTTAAAACTATTTGAATTGGGCATACAAAAAAACTTGCCAAGTAAGCCCATCAAATTTGAGTCAGTAATCATTAAATACTTCAAATATTCGGTATTAAACCTTCATAAAGTAAGAACTTGGCGTACTTTTAGATCTCAGTACTTTTCACGGCACACTTACTTGTTACAAAAAGGTTTTTGTATAGAAGAACTTGGCTCTTTTTTTAACATTTACGTTATTGGTTTGATACATACATATATTCATGAGTTATTCCACGCGTTGCCAAGTTCTTGTTGACCCCATATACCAAGCCACCAATTGCTTTTCAAAATCTACTGTTTCTAGTTACCGGTCTCCAGCATGTATCATAATTCTTTTAATATTTTCTGTATTGTATTAATTTATTTTAGGTTAGGTGTGTTTCAATTAAAGTAAATATTTCATATGATAAGATGTATTTGAAAAAATTGAGCAAATAAGTTTTTATTCTCAAGGCCGTGTATGTACTTACATTGTAAGAAACTATTTTAATTTTGTTATTTCTAATACTTCATTTTTATTTTGGTCTTGCATATAGTTTGATTTTGATATTGTTGGTTGCGAGACTAATTAATATTACGCTGGGAACGCTAACCGGCGGCGACTGAAGGATGGTACAGCGCCTGCTGCGTTTACTGTGTTCAAAATAAATTTAAATCAATAGATATCTAAAATCTAATGTAAAAATTTACGGAAAAAAATCTAAATTTCCATTTGTTCAAAGTTACACCTCCCCGACGGGTTTCACCTTGTCGTGGTGGGGAGGCTTATCTCTATTCTCCGGCTCTCGACCAGCTGGAGATTTGACAACTAAGAAAACCCAAAAGAGAGTTGAAGGTTTAAAACGGTGTGTAATGATTAAATCTCCGGCTACTTGCGTGGCTGGAGATTTTTAAGGTTTTACTGGTTTATGACGGGAGATAACTGGTAAGGTCTCCGGCTACTTACGTGGCTTAATGTTATAAAAAGGTTTAAAAAGGGTTAAGTCTCCGGTTACTTGTGTAACTGCAGATCTTATTTGTGATAGCAAATAATAGTAGGACCGTCGTCCTAGTTCTATAGAACAAAGACTAGGAGTGTCTTTCCTAGTTTGCTGTAAGGTGAGCAACAGACTAGGAGTGTCTTTCCTAGTTTGCCGTAAGGTGAGCAAAAGACTAGGAGCATCTTTCCTAGTTCGTCGCATGGCGAATGAAGACCAAAAGGAAGCACACTAAGTTGTTGGTTACTACCCCGACCGACTACTTGGTGTGTATATCCTAAGGGTTGACAGGCCCAGAGTTTTGCAGGAACTCATCTGGAAGTGACCTCGGTTGCGAAGCTCCACCCGAAGTTATATTCTGGTACCATGGGGGATAGTGCCCATTTGAGTTTGAGGGTTGAGTTTTACCCTCTGCTAAAACCCTATCTATGAGGTAGGTCCCCTAGTGGGAGCATCATGGTGGCTTGGTTTATTCCGAATGCGGAGACACACGGTTTTCAAGATTCTTTTCTTGAATTCAAGAGGTGTTAGATAGACCTCGCCTCCAAAGCAAGAGGTGTGCATACGCTGCAAAATAACACAACTTTGCGACCGAGATAGCTTGCTATGTCGGGGTTAATGGTCAGGACCCAATCTGACTCCAATGGAGGTAGGCCTCCCGTGGGGTAGAGCCGGCAATCGGCAGGTACTCACGTAAACCAAAAGACGATTCTGTTCAAAATTACAAGAATCATGATGTCTTAGTCGATTTTTTTAAAACTTTGTCCCACATCGAGTACCTCTTATAGAGTCTAAAACGCACCTTTCTGCAGGTGTACAAGATTAAATATATAAAAATCAAAAACTCACTCCACCCTAATGTACATGCCCTTGCGATTAAACTAACAAATAACATTGGTACACAACAAAGCTCCTTGACATTTGGTGAAATATCCTCAGAAATTGAATACATCTCGCCATTTTGTCAATGTGCGGAAAAACAAGTAAAATGACCAAAGTAGGTATGTATTGCCTTTTTTATTCAATTTAAAGTTTCAAGGACGTTCATTCCAAAAGCGTTTGACCATTCATTTAAATTTAAACGATCTAAAAATGAAATTTTCACGTGTAAACAATTTAATTTCATTTTTATTAAAAATATTTTGCTGACACATGTCAAAACTTATCCACTCTACTTGCGAGATAAAAAAAAAACACAAGTAGCTGATGAAATTCAATTTCAATTCCATTAAATTTCAAAATTAAACTTTTGGCAAATACAAAATTTATCATGTCCTTGAATGCTATTGAATTTTTCATAAAACAATTATTATGAATTAAAAAAAACTGTCTGGCAAATTTCCCTTGCTCATTTTTCACGATAAAACCTTTTGAGTAATTGCATTTGCCTCAGTATTATGAACTTAATATCTACAAATAAATCGCGCACTTTTTTTTCTGTTTTCCAAAATAATCAAAACAAATTTCTAATCAGATTCCCCAACGGGCAATCGATATCACCATGACATTCAATTCCATGTGACATTGGTAAAGGTATCAAAGTATTTCTGAGAGAAGTGTACGTGTGTCATGGCTGTACATGCTTGTTAAAAATTCCTTAATTGAAATTCTACTCATTTCCTTCGCGCACTTCCGGTTGAAATCGAAAGCGTACTTAGCGACTCATCCCGTTATCAAAAGCGAAAGTAAAAACACATCACAACAAATGTGAAAATCGTTTTTGTTTGTTTTCATTTAAATTAATTAAATAAGTTTATTTACAAAATTATAAATAAAATTTGTGTTTTTTATTCAATAAATTATTTGTTTGTTCTGTTTTGTTTTAAATAAATACACGTAGAAGCAAATCTTTGGAATGACGTTTGTGTAAGCATCAGTGTTAGTTTTTTTTTTTTTTTTTTTTTTTTTTAAATCTAAGGAATTTTCTCGGAGTTTGATCTCGTTCGCATGTTTTAGGGATGCTCGGGGAGGTTTATCGTTTTTGTTGCTGTTGTGGCTGTTGTCCAGCATAGGCCATATCTTGGGCATCTATGTTCTCAACTGAAGATCTCGCCCATTGGGAATGTGATGGTTCCCAACCTTGGGCTGGATGTTCAATGTGTTCCACATGCTCGATGTGATTGTAATGCTGAGGAATATCGTATTGTTCCACATGGTGTGGAATGTGTTCAACATGGTGCTCTAAATGGTGTGGAACAATATGCTCAACATGGTGGGGTAGGTGTTCAATGTGCTGCTCCACATGGTGTGGATAGTGAACAACTTCGTAATTGACAACCTTGAATGAAGAAGTTTGTATATTAACAAAGCCTTAAAGTTTTTTTTTCAATTAATTTGTCTTACCTTTGGCTTGGCAATTTTGAAAATAACCAAAGCTCCAGAAAGAACCAACGACAACAGACCCAAAGTCATGGCTTTCCATGTCTTTAAGGCAATCAGCGCGAGGGCAAGTGGAACGAGCACAGTTGTCTTGAGTTTCAATCCCAGCAGGAATGGGAGCATGACCTTCCTTACGAATCCACGGCCTTTAAAGAGTAAAGAGTTAAATATTCTAGTATTTTTTGCATATGATCCACATACAATCCACACAGAAAAATATCACCAAATGTGATATTTTCGGTGTGGATGGTATGTGGATTTTATAAGAAAACACTTGTGTTTTTTAAAATCTTACCTTGCTCCATAGGATTTTCGTCGGAAAGTGGAACTAAAGCACCTTTAGTCAATGGATTGTCACTCAAAAAGCTTGGAATCATCGAACGAGCCTCTTCAGTGCTGAAGAATTCTGGAGCCTTGACACGAAGGGCATGGGTGGCAAGAAACCTGTCGACTTTGTCAAATAACTCCAATGGATTATCACCGCTGGCTCTCTGTTGTGTTGGATTTACTTCTGCCGCTGTTCGCACCACTGACATCTGATCAGTGATTAAGATCTCACTCTGTTTAATAGCCTCCTCAAACCATTCCATTGCTCTAGGTTGCACACACGACACGGAAAAGTCCTTCAGACATCCTTCGTACATTTCGAGGGCAAGGTCAGTGGCTGACATTTTGTTAGCATTACTAGCCACTAGGCTGACTGTGGCCACTAGAAGAACTACACCGAACTTATTCATGGTCTCGATTGCGGGTTGACTCCTTCTTGGTGTGAGAATAATCCTTAGTGAAAAAAATCGTGCGTACTATCAGACAATCCAAGCGGATATGTAGTAGCCACTCTGACCAGTCGTGGTTTTTATACGACGCGTAGAATTGCCATTGCCTCCCGCATAAGTAAATGCAATGATTTTCACCTGGAAGTGATTGTCAAACGCTGTGTAACATTCCAATGCGCGCGCGGCGTGCGGGTATCAAAGCAACGCTAACAACCAACGTACCTAAACCGTTTTAGTTGTTAAACATATTTGGTCGTCTAGTAAAATTGGGTGTTCGATCCAACACGTTAACTTACTCATTTAAACCGTTTTATTCCAACCAAGAAGTCTCACTCTCGCATTTGCATAGGTGCAGGCAAATGTGTGGGGCTGGAAGTGTAAGGCTTGATGAAATAATCTCCCATTTGATATGACACGGAAAGAAATCAAACCATCACCAAATTGTTTGGGGATACCTTTGTGATGTACAAATATTGTGCAGAGAATGTTAAGGTATCTATTCTGCAAGCTATGGTCACTCCCGCCGCCGCGGCTGTCGGTCGCAGTACTTACGCAGTCAAGTGTTTATTTCAAAAGAGGGAAATCAGGTTGGGAACGTGCTGTGAATGTCAAGTTCAAAATAAATTTTCAGCTTGGTTAGGATTGTTTGTGAGCATGATTTTCCGATTTATTATTGTCGGACACAACATCTAATTGTGGTTGAGTTTGAGTGCAGAAGTGCGGACATGAAACTTATTTTGTGATTTGAAAGCAATTATTATTACTTGTGGTTTAAGAATCAAGCGAGTGCTTGTAGGATCAAAAGTAGTTCAGCCAGTTCGCTAGTAAGATAAAGTAAGCTAAAGATCGTGATAGTGTTCAACCGTGTCCCCTAGCAAATATAACTATATCAAATCCAAACCAAAGATCTTGTTATTCAAGCTCAGAGTTTAGTGACGCAAAGGAAATGCGAAAAAAATTTAAATTTTTAAACAATTTCATTTTTAAAATTTTGAATTTCATTTGTTCGACTTGAAAGTCGCTTGTTTTTTCAAGGATTTATCTTTGTGCGAAGCTCTTGTCTATTGTTGACCTGTCAGGCCGGAAGCCACTCAGGTTCGGATTATAGTATTGCACAACGCCTAGAGTTGCGGAGACATCTATCTGATCCTAAGGCCTTGTAGTTCTCCCGCTTCTAAAAGCATCAACTAGCTTTTCCATCTGTCCTACTCTACAGGTCTATTTCTGAGTGGATGGAAAACAGCATTTAAAAAGGTGAATCTTTTCCCCCCTTTTACTGTTGTCCTATTGCACTTACGTCTCTTCTTTCCAATGTCAGGACTCATGAGAACGCTGATAGATTATCAGCTCAAGAAAAGTTCTCAATGAACGGCAGTATTGCTTTCGTACCAATACTACCTTTCAAACCGCTCGATTCAATAGTTGTAATGGATGATTTTAAGGCTGGTATTCATGAGCGCTCGGTGAAGCTCATAAACCTATTCACCAAGCAATATTAGTGAAGATCTACGAGCGCTCTTAAACTCTCTTCGCTCTTAAGCTCTCTTCGAAAGTTTGTTCGAAAATTCCTTGCGCCATTTTCCAAAGAGTGGGAAAGTGCGCTTCCTTCCAATTTCAACACTCCCATACGGCCACCCCCACCATGCAAATCGGCAGATTACGAGCGCACTCTTCGAAAGTTTGTTCGAAAATTCCTTGCGCCATTTTCCAAAGAGTGGGGAAGTGCGCTTTCTTCCAATTTCAACACTCCCATACGGCCACCCCCACCACGCAAATCGGCAGATTAACATACCTCCAAGTTCGAAAACAGTTTGATTTCACAGTTTGGGTATGCCTGAACAAGAGAGAGTGGCTCTCATTTTCGAACTTCGAAAAACACTTGTGAGCCAGTCCAAACTTGGCATTTGCCGTGTACAGACAAATTTGGTGCGAATATTTTTTGAGCGCGTGTGAGAAATATAAATTCATTACTGATTTTTCTTTTCACGCTACTAGAAAGGTAAGAGATGAGTTGGGGGACGCCCCCCCAAAACCATAACCGGTTTACAGGCCTCGATCCTGAGGTCTATATAAGCCAAACAAAAAAACAAAAATATAACAAACGAAAAAACTCAGATGAGAACGAATTTCCGCAACTTCCTACTATCACAAATGACAGCAACATCCCACGCTTCCTGATTATAAGTGGAACAGACAAAATCACAAATGAAACAGAAAAAGGTGATAATTCTGTACGAGTACGTACTCTCGCCTCATATAATCCTTTCCAAATAAATAGAGGCTTGGAACACATATCGAAAGACATTTTGGAGGTTAAAGCAATGAGGTCAGGTGATCTCCTCCTCAAAGTCTTAAATGAAGCAACCGCAAACAAATTCCTCAAAGCCAAACTTATTGATTCGATTCCGGTTAAAGTAACTAACCACGTGGCACTAAACTCCGTCCAAGGCAGAATATACTCGAGACACATAATCGATATTCCTGAATCAGAGCTTTTGGAAGAACTTAAGAAGTTCAAAGTTACGGAAGTAAGAAAAATGATGAAACGAGAAAAAGATGATCTAATACCGACAGGTGCAGCAATCATTACTTTCGATTTAATCCGACGACCACAAGCCATCAAAATAGGTTGGATGAACTGCAAAGTAGACGAATACATTGCTAATCCTATGCGCTGCGTACTATGCCAAAAATTGGGACATACCAAAAACCGCTGCACTAATGCAGCACTTTGCAAAGAATGCGCACTCCCGCCTCCGCATACTCCGTGTACCCGCACGTTCTGCATCAATTGCAACGAAGAAACCCACACGTCGTATGATCCCTCCTGCCCCGCATTTCTTCGGTATAAGTCTGTTAATAAGATCAAAGCTGAACGCCGATGCACCGTTCGTGATGCATGGCAAATATACAACGACAACCCCTCACTCCACCAACTACAGCCTCCCAAAAAGCGCAATGAAAATAACCAGACAGTAGCCGAAATAATAAAAAAACGAATCGAGAATCAACTCAAGCCCACAACCATCTCCGCCAACTCCAGCTCACTCACTGAGAAAAATGTACAAATCGAAAACAAACAAAACACTCAATCTAGCATAGAAGGATAGAACCCACTACAAAAACTACACCACCTACAAAACCACTCCAAAACAACCACAGCCACCTTCTACAACAAACCAACAAATTACCCAAAACACAAACAACTCAAATCTCTACCTCATCAAATCCTCTCGAATTAAAAAATCACACTAATTTCTCTCATCATTTGGAAAGAAATGTAAACCTACTCTCTTCCTTATCAAAGGAAAACACTATGGAAATAGATATTGAAACTGAGCAATCTATTTGCTCAATCTCACCAAATCACTCAAATTCACTCCCACGAAATCTCTCTCTCTCACAACAAACAAATCGCAATACATCACCCACACCACAATCAAATAATAAAAAAACTTATGAATTATAATGGCTCTGTTGGAATTTGACTTTGTCATCCTCCAATGGAACCTACAAGGCTTTTTAAACAATAAACATTGTCTAGAACGTTTAATTAAAAAATATAACCCAGATATAATAGCACTTCAAGAAACCCACATGACATCCAATACAAAAAAATATTTTAAAATGAAAAACTATCAAACTTTTGAACATAACAAAAATTATGATTATGCCAAAGCAGGCATAGGTATTCTGGTCAAACAAAATATACCGATTGAATCGCATATCACATCTACATCAAACTTGTTACATCAAACTATCGAAATTAGAGCTAACAGAACAATTAACATAACGAATATATACAGGGAGCATGACGTTGTTATTACTCCAGAAATCCTTGAGGATATTCCATTAAGAACAGGCAAGCATCATCTAATATTAGGAGACATGAATGCACATAACACGTTATGGGGATCAAATGCAACTAACCCTACTGGATTGAAATTCGAAAACTTTGCAAATGATAGGAATCTAGTCGTCCTAAACGATGGATCATCCACCTTCTTTAGCACAAGAAATACTTTTACAGCCATCGACGTGTCATTTGCATCTGAGGATATTGCACCCCTTCTTAATTGGGAGGTCATACCATCAGGTTCAGAAACCAAAGATCATATTCCAATAGTAATACAAACTTCAAAACAGAAAATAGCAAAAAAATTCCAGGCGCGGTTTAAAGAAAACTTAGCCGATTGGAGTTTATTTGAATTAACCACAAAAATTCTCTCATCAGAAGTAGTTACATCAAATAACATTAATCAGGAAGCTGCACAAATTAAAAAAATTATCAGAACAGCCGCAGCAAAAAGTATCCCTATAACAAACCAAAAGAGACACAAATCGAATCCCATTTGGTTTACCAAAAACATTTCCATTCTTGTCAAAGAAAAACATGTTGCTTGGTCAAAATTGCGAAGAAGCCCCACAACAGAGAACTGTATTCATTACAGAAAAACTTGTTCGAAGCTTCGGAGAGAATCTATCCAAGCTAAAAGATTGTCGTGGGAAAATTTTATCAATACCATGAACCCAACACTAGACTCTAGAACACTATGGAATAGAATAAGGTCACTCCGAACTTCGAAGCCATTTCAAGAATTTCCTTACATGTTTATGGAAGAAACTTTACAAATAGATCCAAGTGTTATAGCTAATACTTTTGCAAACAAATGGAAAGGATATAGTGCGGACATCTCTTACCCAAATATTACCATCTAAAGAAAAAACAGCTTTAATGTTGACGACCTCCCTAATATTCTGAACCAATCGCAATATCTTATGGAAGCAATTACACTGGTTGACCTCAAACTAATACTACAGAGTACAAAAGGAACTACCCCGGGAGAGGATAAGATTACATACAATATGGTAAAATATTGTGATGATAGTCTTAAAATAAGAATATGTGCTTTGTACAACAACATCATGGATACAGGTATTTTTCCACATGACTGGAAGCGAGCACGACTTAAACCAATACCCAAAAAAACGTCCCATTCATACGAAGAATATCGGCCAATATCACTCCTCCCAATTCTTTCTAAGATTTTTGAGAAAATCCTCGCGAAACGAATTGGTTGGATGATGGAAAAAAAACTGCATCCGGCACAATATGCATTTAGACCTAATAGAGGAGTTCAAACACTAATACAGCTTATGGAACACAAAATCTCCGAAAATCTGTCTGAAACAAAACACAGTATGGTTATGTCATGGGATCTAGAAAAGGCATTTGACAGAGTTTTAGTTTTCCCAGCCATCAATCAGCTTCACTCATGGGGAGTTCCAAAAAAAATCCTACAAACAATTATCTCCTTTCTCTCAGGAAGAACATTTCAAGTCAATGTTGATGGTCACAACTCGTCCTTAACTAAGCTGGAAAACGGGATTCCTCAAGGTTCTCCACTTTCGGTGGTCGTATATAACGCTTACATCGATTCTTTGATAAGAGAATTATCCCTTCCAAGATACAACCTTGACTTCATTGGAATCTACGCCGATAATATTTACGCTTTAGCTTCAGGTGATACAAGGCACGTTAAGGAAATAATTGAAAAAACAGACTCTGCAATAAACAATTGGGCTCTAGAGAGGGGTGCAATAGTCCCACCAAACAAAACGGAAGCGCTTCACCTTTGTAGAAAGAGAAAATGGGTACAATCTCCGCTCATCCTTCGGGACAGTTCGATTTTTCCTCAAAAACAACTAAAAATACTTGGAGTTCATTTTAGCGGTAATCTCAAATGGGACCTACATATTAAAAACCTTTTGAACCAATTGAAATCTAGGAACAATGCACTCAAAATGATTTGCTCTCGAAGAAGAGGACCACACATAGAAACAGCGATAAAAATTGCAAAAGTATTAGTGGAAGGAACTCTGCAACATGGTATGACAGTGTTTATGTGGACCAATAAGAAGAACATCGAAAAAATTGACGCAGCAATCAATGAATGCTTCCGCACTGCAACAGGGGCATTAAAAACTACACCAATTGCAGCACTCCGAATCGAAGGAGGATATACTTCCTTCGAACAACTTGGAAAAAAGAGAGCAGTAAACATAATTAGCAAGGGAATAGCTGGCTATTTACATCCCCTACATGCTACATTAAGAGAAACGATCCTTAGCAAAAAACAAATCGAAAAAACTCCAAATCCGCCTTGACCAAGATGGTATCCTTGATACCCACAAATCAAATAGCTTTTCCTGAAATCAGCTTACGAGAGAGTTTTAACCCTCCACCACCTTGGAAGAGAAACCTCCTTAAAATCGATACTAGTTTAGCACAGCTTAGAAAAAATGAAACCCCAGATGAACATTACCGTAAGCTTCACAAGGATATGTTAGCTTCAGTGAATGCAGATCGTGTCTTTTACACCGATGGCTCTTTCCAGGATAATAATTCTTCATATGCAGTCATTGAACTCAGGAAGAATGGAGAAACAAAACTTATCCACCTAGGACTTTTGTTGGACCTAGCTGGTAGCTACATCTCAGAACTAACAGCTATCGAAAAAGCGATATCCATAGCCCAATGCTCTAACGATAAAACTATTATCTTCACTGATAATTTAAGTATCCTGTATGGACTTCGTAGTGAACTTAACAAATGTCCTTCACTAGAACACATCAGAAGCAACCTCAACTCTCATACCAACATAATGTTAGCTTGGGTACCTGCACACGTAGGAATCACTGGCAACGAATTTGCAGACACCTCAGCTAAAGAAATTAGTAAATATCCTCTGGCGATCCAAATCCCTGCCTCTTATCGACTCACGAGGAAAATATTTAAATCTATCCAGAGAACACAAATTGCTGAGGACTGGAAACACTCCGAAACCTTTCTTCGTAAACACCACGTTTCTCCAAACCATATACCATACAACACAACATTCACAAGAAACGACTGTATAAAAGTGCTTAGAGTTAGGGTAGGCAAAACCCTTTTCACGAGTCGGCACCTGTACAACCGAGAAACTCCAGAAGAATGCCAAAACTGTGAAACTGCCCTTACAATTTGGCACATATTGGTTACCTGCCCCATCTCCAAACGTATAAATGATCCAGAACTTATTGAGCAACAACTCGCTGAAATCTTAGATCCATCTAATATGCAGTCACTTAAAAACATCAAAGAAGCAACATCACTGCACAATAAATTTAACGATATTTAGATCTAATTGCCTTAAGAAACATTCCAATTCAACTTCTTCTATTTATCACCTTCAATTTTGTATTTTAAATCTATCTTTTTCTAATTGTTTGTACGTAATATCTACGAGTATATCTATTTATGTCATAATTATGATAATTTTGTTAAAATTTACTTGAATCATTTGTTACTTTAAAAAGATGACATCATATGGCCCTGCTGCCCTGATGTCTTCATTAAAAAATAGTTTATAAATTAATTTTGTAAATTATTTAGTTATAAATAAATAAATAAATAAATAAACACTTGTGAGTGGTTGGTGAATACCCCAAAGAAATTTCAAGTTAAGAGCCGTTTAAGAGCGCTCGGTGAATACCAGCCTAAGTTTGAAATTCATGCTGATATGCCACAGGCCTCCTTTTTGTCTCCGAATCTCTTTCTGATATTCATCAATGAACTTTTGTCTGAAACTTCTGATGCATTTACTTGCTTTGCTGACATCAGCTTCTCATAATCGGTTTTAGGTGCCATGTCCTTGTTCTTCGGATGTGGATAAAAAAAACGACAGCATCTCGATAGCATTGTCAAATGGGGAACCATAAACCTCGTAGAATATAATTCTTCAAAAACTCATTTTTATCTTCCGTCGTTAAAGCGCAATTAACCCACTCTCCATGAGCCGCATTTGCAATGAGGAAACCAAACAGCTCTCATTTACTATTTATTTACTATTTTATATTACTATATTTAGACATTCAAAATCAGTGTACATCGGTTTCTTCTTTTTAAATCTTCTCTACCTTTTCTAAAACGCGTATTGTGCTCAAACATTTTCAGGGTAGTCATAATCTTTTAAGTGCCCGAAAAATAAAAAAAAATAAAATCGTAGGTGAGACGGGAGTGCCCGTCTTTATCTCGCTATAGACGGTATAGACTAATTGTGCCATATTTTTTTCAGGAGGCCATAGGCAATGCTGCAACAGTTACTGGTGACTGCTTTTAGCACACGTTGGAAAACTTTCTTTTCCCCAAATCGGATAAATAAGGCCGACAGACCATGTGGTTTCAACAGGACGGTGGCACTAAATGCGGCACAGTCCGTCCCACAATGAACTGAACACGAGCACGAACGATTTACGAACATTGTTATCTCACGCGGATGCAATGTGAATTGGCCACTGGGATTGTGCGATATGACTCCGTTAGACTTCTTCCTGTGTTTTTTTTTGAGTCAAAAGCGTATGCCAATATCCACCAGTGCTCTGAAGTCCAACAATATTGTATGTATAAATACTAATTTGCATTACACAAATACACTCATATCTCTATTATATAGTGTATACAAAAAGTACATAAAGATAACTATAAATACCATGAATTATTATTGATAGTTGTCAGTTGTCGTCACAATTTCAATTGTTAAAATAAATCATATATTACAAAAAATTCCGAGTGTTCTTTTATTCCCAACAAAGGTTATGGGCCCAGGTCGTCTTTGAAATATAAAAGTGATTTTTTTTTTATTAAAGAGGTACCTACAAGTGTTAAGTCAGTCATAATGAGCACTGGATTATACCAAATTGAAAAACTCGACGACAGCAATTATGACACGTGGAAAGTGCAAATGAGATCTGTGCTGATCCATTGCGAGCTCTGGGAATATGTTTCTCAAGCTACAGCTCGTCCGACTGAGAGTGAGGCGTTGGCGGCATGGAGAATAAAAGACAACAAGGCGCTGGCTACGATTGTTCTTAGCCTGAAGTCTTCACAACTGCACCATGTTAAGAATTGTAGCGTTTCTCACGATGCTTGGGTAAGACTAGAAGAAGTTCATTGTCCAAGTGGCCCAGCGCGTAAAGTTACAATTTTTAAACAGTTACTTGGGTTAAAAATGGCAGAAAATGGGTCGATGACGGATCATCTCAATAAATTTTTTGATCTGTTCGAAAAATTAATTGAAATGGAGATAAAATTGCAAGATGAGCTTCTTGCTATAATCATGCTCTCCAGTTTGCCAAAAAATTATGATAACTTCATAATTGCTATTGAGTCACGAGACTCTTTGCCTACCACAAAGGTCTTAAAGGTTAAATTAATGGAGGAGGCAAAACGAAGAGAAGGTGACACAAACACATTTACTACAACCCATGAATCTGCTTTCCTACAAAAACAGAGAAAAGCTAATGTACATAAGCCACAAAGAACTAACAAAAAATGTTATAAATGCAACATGAAGGGTCATTTTGCAGCTTCTTGCACGTCAACACAAGTAAATAAAAATAAAATCTCGTCAGTGTTTGTCATGCTGAATAGTGCACTCGCAGTTAACGCACACATTGATGGAAACAGTTCTCAACTTTACAGACACGATTGGGTTTGGGATAGCGGTGCCACTTGCCATATGTGTTGTGACAAGAAACAATTTACAACTATAGAACCGCATACAGAAAAAATCGAGGTAGCGGGAAGTAACTTTATATACTCGGAAGGTATAGGAACAGTCAAAATCGAAATACAAGAAAGTCAAATTTCGTTGGTAAATGTGTTGTATGTGCCGGTACTCCAATCGAATTTTATTTCCTTACGAAAAGTGGTTGAAAATAAATTAACTGTTGAACTGAATAATGTGTGCGGTGTAATTAAAAATCGGGAAGGTGTCGAAATAATGCGTGCTAAAAAGATAGGTGAATTCTTTATTTACGGAGAAAAAAGAAATGTACTCTGTAGTGCGAAAACAGTCGGTAAAGACATATTTGAATGGCATCGAAAATATGGCCACCTAAATGTAAATAGCCTTAAAATTTTAAATTCGAATCAAATGGTGCGCGGACTAAATCTTAAACCCGGTAATGTGATGTCGGATTGCGAGGTATGTTTAAAAGGAAAAATATGCTCCCAGCCGTTCCCTAAGAACCTCGATAAACGCAGTTCCAAAATATTAGAAATTATACACAGCGACGTTTGTGGGCCGATGCGAAATGCTTCCCTCGGCGGTGCGAAATACTTTGTATCTTTTATTGACGATTACAGCCGTCGAATATTTGTATATTTTATTAAAAATAAAAGCGATGTGTTCGAGTGTTTTAAAACTTTTAAAAGTATTGTTGAACGTCAAACAAATAACAAGATACAAATATTGCGCTCGGATAATGGCCGAGAATACATAAACAAAAATTTTGACGATTTCTTAAAATTCGAAGGTATAAAAAGAGAAGTATCCGTGCCATATACACCTCAACAAAACGGTGTCGCGGAGCGTGCAAATCGCACGCTGGTTGAAATGTCTAGGTGCATGTTAATAGATTCAGGTCTATCGGACTTTTTATGGGCGGAGGCGATGAATACTGCCGTCTACTTGCGAAACCGTCCACCAACAAAAATTCTGGGAAACACCACCCCCCATGAAATGTGGTTTGGTTACAAACCAAGCGTTTCTCATCTTCAACCTTTTGGACAAAAGGCAGTCATTTTGGATAAACGTCCAGGTAAATCAAAATTTTCTTCTAAAGGTATAGATTGTTTTATGGTAGGATACTCAACTTCATCAAAAGCGTATAGACTTTTGGAGCCTAAAAGTAGACAAATTCACACTAGTCGAGATGTACGTTTCCTTTCAAAATCTGGTCATAACGCTGGGACTGATGAAACAAATTATATACCCTTTATACCATCTGAAGAAAATAATGCTGAAAAAGAAAAAGTTGTTTTTGATCCTTTGATATGTAATAAAGTAGAGGATAAAGAAGTCGATTCAAATGATGCTGTTGTTGGTACAGTGGGTGGCGTTGATTGTGGAGACGGCGATGTTGAAGAAGGCGATGCTGCTGATGTCGAGCTAGAATCGGCACAGGCAGAAAAAGAGAGTGGCGTAGAAGAAGAAACTGCTGTTGTTGTTGCTGATGCGGATTTTTTTGATGCTGTGGAAGATGATGAACCAGGTTCTGATAGCGATCATCGAACAGATCGTTTGCGAGTCCGAAATCCAGTTTCATATAAAAAGTTCTTTGGTGCTAAGACATTGGGGAATCCACTTAACGTAAATGAAGCAATGTGTCAAGAGGACGCAGATGAATGGAAGAAGGCGATGCAAGAGGAAATAAATTCCCTGAAGAAAAATGAGACATGGGAGCTGGTGAACTTACCCAAAAACCGCCAAGCTATTAAATGCAAATGGGTATTTAATATTAAATACGACAAAAACGGCAAGGTTACTAGATATAAAGCGCGGCTAGTGGCGAAGGGATGCAGTCAGAGGTATGGTTTAGACTACAAGGAGACTTTTTCACCCGTTGTAAGATATGAGTCCATACGTATTGTTCTCGCTTTGTCAGCTGAATTCAACTTATTTATTCATCAAATGGATGTATCGTCCGCGTATTTAAATGGCGAACTTCACGAAGAAGTTTTTATGGAACAACCGGAGCGCTTTATTGATCCCAAAAATCGGCAAAAAGTGTGCAGATTGAAGAAAGCTCTGTACGGCCTAAAACAATCGGGTCGAGAATGGAATCAGGAGCTAAACGCTGTTTTAAAACATATTGGTTTTTCCAAATGCAATGGTGATGCCTGTGTTTATAAACTCAACAATGGTGACGATATCAACTTAATTGCAATATACGTAGATGATATTTTGTTAGCTTGCTCAAATATAGACCATCTAAATAAAATAAAGGCAGCTATATGTTCGAAATTCGAGGTAATTGATAAAGGCCCAGTTGACTATTTTCTAGGGATGGAGATCATCAAGAGTAAAGACACAGTTCAAATTTCGCAAGCCCAGTTTATTCAGAAAATGCTTGTTGAATTTGGAATGGCGCAGAGCAGATCGTGTGCGACTCCGTTGGAACCAGGAAGCCGGTTTAAGAAATGTCTTGATTGTTCCAAGTCGAAGTGTTCATTGGCGGATGAGAAGCTTTACCAATCTCTCATAGGATCTCTAATGTACTTGGGTGTTTGCTCTAGACCAGACATCATACACTCGGTGTGTAAACTAGCTCAGTTCAATAAGAACCCACATGTTGAACATTTTAATGCTGCGAAACACATTATGAGGTACCTTAATAGTACTTTAAATTTCAAAATTAAATATTTTCAGACTAAGCAACGTCTAAAAGGTTATGCTGATGCTGACTGGGCAGGCAGCTCAGATGATAGAAAATCGTTCACTGGCTTTGTATTTTTTTCTTGCTGGTGCGGCCGTATCATGGGAAAGTAAAAAGCAACAAGCAATTGCACTAAGTAGTACTGAAGCAGAGTACGTTGCCCTTTCTACAGCTTCAAAGGAGGTTGTCTATCTAAGAAGTTTTCTAGCTGAACTGGGTTTTAAGTATCTTATCGATGGCCCAACTGATCTGTTTGGAGACAACATAAGTGCACAAAATCTAGTGAAGAACCCCGTGTATCACAATAGAACAAAACATATAGACATAAAAGTTCATTATATTATCCGCTAAAGGTTTTATAAATTTAAAATATATTCCAACTGGTAATATGATTGCCGATATATTTACTAAAAATTTAAAAAAGAAAAAACACTCTGAATTGTCTTCTTTACTTGGCCTAATATCTATATAAAACAATAACATATTTTTAATTGATATTTAACCAGTTTGTTTATTTTTTGATTATGTATAAATTTTGAAGAATCAAATTCTTTCTTGTAATTTCTAAATTCTAAACTTGTTTAAATGAATTAAAAATGTAGTTTTTGAGGGAAAGTTTGTATGTATAAATACTAATTTGCATTACACAAATACACTCATATCTCTATTATATAGTGTATACAAAAAGTACATAAAGATAACTATAAATACCATGAATTATTATTGATAGTTGTCAGTTGTCGTCACAATTTCAATTGTTAAAATAAATCATATATTACAAAAAATTCCGAGTGTTCTTTTATTCCCAACAAATATCAATGCCAATGGTGATATTTGGCCAGAGTTATGGAAAATTGAACATTTCGGATGTGCCCACCCAACAAAGGTGCGGCAGATATTTAAATGACCTTATATCTTAAACATAATGACATACATGGTCCTTCTAAAAACCATACCTTTTATAAATATTATTTTGCTCATAATTTGCTTTATTCGAATTTGAAGATAGAAAAACTCTAAATGGAATAACAGTTAGAAGTATAAGTTATGCACTCGTGACATAGTTACCCGGGACGTCACCAGATGGAAGAGAGAGTCCCAAGGAAGCAAGTCCGGAGGAATGAGCGATACAGCATGAGCGATCTTACTAAGATCTACATGGAGCCACAATGGATCGTAAGTCGCAGCTCACTGAAACACCAACATTATTCATAGGTCAATCTCAAGTAAACTACAAGAATCCTAAATTGGCTGGAGCCGTTCTATGTCCTTAATTGGCCAGAAAAATATATCCTTAACGGCGGCGGTGTATTTTATGTTAAATTAATCAGACCAAAAACATAAATGTTAAAAAAAAGAGCCAAATTCTTCTGTAGTAAACCCATCAAATTTTAGTCAGTAATCATTAAATAATAAAATTTCTCTCTTACATTGTAGGTGTTTCAATATTATTCTACTTTAAATATTCGGTATTAAACCGTCATGAAGTAAGAACTTGGCGTACTTTTAGATCTCAGTACTTTTCACGGATGACTTGTTACACAAAGGTTTTTGTATAGAAGAACTTGGCTTTTTTTATTTAACATTTATGGTTTTGGTCTGATCTCACTCTTTTTTGCAAAGATTTTAATATTTTGCAATGTCAAAATCTCGAAAGATACGGAAAGATAGGGTGGACTCTACCTACTAAAATCAACTTGGATTATAGCTTCCTATTTCTTTTGGTATATTTTCTTCTTGTTATTGGTTGTTTTCATTTGCGCTTCAATTGTTTCTTCTTGTCCTGGCAAGATACCCAACACTAACATACCTACCTCAATAATTACAAATACTAGTACTTACATCCGCTCAAGGTCATAAAAAAGCAATAATTGTTGAGGATGCGATAATGTTTTTGTTGCAATTTTAACTCGTTTTTACTTGCGACTTATAGGTACTATAAGGCAAGTTATGCATTCGTAAAAAAAATCGAACTCGAGATTTTGATCAAAGTTGACATTACGATGATAGCAAAGACTAAAAAAGTGGATCTCGCAATTCTGTCTGTCTGTCTGTCTGTCTGTTCGATTACAGGCTAAACTGATCGGCCAATTTTTCTTTAAACTTAGTAGATATCATTTTTAATTTTTTCCCCCCACACATTTTTTTCTTTTTTTTTTAAGACCAAAAATAAGGGTAGATACCTGCCATAAGAATTTTTTTTCGAAATTTTATTAACATTTTTTTTTTCTCAAAAACTGTTCGACAGATTTTAAAAATGAAAATACAAAAAAATTTCATTTAATTAATGCTAGGTAGGTAATGGTTGAAAAAAAATTTCCAAAAAATTATTATTTTTGGTACCCCTCATGGAACCATTTTTTTTTGTTTTTGATTTTCTCAAAAACGGTACTACCGATTTTGATCATTTTCTTTTTGTTAAAGCTCTCCAAAAGCATACATAGAATTGCTTACTCAAATTTACAAAAAAAAAAAAATTTTTGGATGTTTTAAAAAAACTTCAAAATTTTTTTTTCAAAACTCAATATTTCGAAAACCCCATGCTAGATTTTTATTAAACTTGATAAATAAAAGTTTCTCAATATAATCTACAAGATGTGAGAAAAAAAAATTTATTTTACCTAAAAATAAAGGTACCACCTACCATACAAATGCTAAAAAATTAAAAAAAAATGGTTTTCAAAACTCATATTTTTTTCGAAAACGGCGCGCGCCTAGAATTTTGATAAAGTTTTTTTTCTTTCAATTAATTTTTACGATCTTTAATTTGTTACACTTTAACCGACGAACGAACCGAATACCGATCAAATAATTAATTACCAGAAAATAATTTAAACTACGGATTGGATAATAATTATAAATTATAATTATTAAAACGACGAGCGCAAGATCAACCGGCACGACTTGACTTTTGACTATTATAAACAAGAGCAACTGTCAACGTCGAACAAAACAGAGAGCGAGAACGAAAGCGAGCTTGAAGTTAAAGCGCAACAGGGAGATAGCACTTTGGATGCTACCAAAATGGCTAGTTCAGATTATGGGGGTGGGTTCACCAAATTAATTTAATTAATACGACGGACGATTAATCGATGAAATTGAAAATTATACTAAAAATATATGATAACGACAGGGGCGTCGTTTTTGAAAGAAAATAAAGGGCACCAGCAATTTTTTTTTTGATAAAGGAAATTACAAACCTTTTGAAGCGGAGTGCGACGATGAAAGCAAAAATTGTTTCGAGAGAAATAATAAGCCAAAATTTTTATTCCGAATGGGAAGTTAATAGAATTTATTTCTGATTGGGAAACCTTTTTAATTATAGGATGAAAACCCAATATCTTTTCAAAAATGAATTTACAATTTATTTTCAGAATTTTAAGGTAAACCGTTACCGCTTGGTCCCGAATGAACAACAGATTTTTAAATTTATCGGAATTTTAAACGGTCAGAAAAGCCAAACGCGTATTAGGATTCAAAATTAACCAAAAGCAAAATGATCAAACCACTAAAATCGAAATTTCCACTCAACAAGAAACTAGAATACTTATCTTTTTTTTTTCTTTTTATGTTCCAAAATCCTGTCAATTCCTTCCTTTTCTATATGTCCCTCTAGAAATGTTCCTTAATTATCCACTCTGAGTCCTTTCTTTCTTTTCTGATTTTCTTCTCTACCAAATTTATTTTCACCAAAAATTTTTCTTTTTTTTTCTAAAAACTATTCCGTTTATTTTCTAAAAACTTTTCTTAATTTCTTTTCTTATTCTTTTGCTTTTATTTTATTTTTTTTTTAAACTTCTGTTCTGAATTACAGCCAAAATTGAAGTGTCCTCTCAGGAATTTTACATCCTGGGCGAAACCCTCTCTTAAGACCTCAGTCAGTGCTTTCAGCCAATCAGTGGCCGCGGTTTTCGGTCACGTCATCATTCAGCTACTCTCCGCCATCTTTGCTGTAGAGAGCGCCGACGTAGTTGAAAACCAGCGGTCCTGCTTACTCGCAATTTCTCTCTGCATAATCATCATAAATCCACCGATCGCTGGTGTCATTTCCAGGAGCGGCGAATATGATGAATGCATACAGCCATCAATACCCATTTTTTTTTTTCAGTTATTAAGAAAAGCTTTCAGAAATAAAAAAAGAGAATCAAGTCGCGTTCAATTTTCCCCTCGAATAAAACAAAATCAAACCATAATAATTGTGGAACATATAAAAGAAGATATTGACAGGAATACCATTTTCGCGAAATTACTCTAGAGCGTTGGGCTTCTGTGCAGATTGGGGGGATTGGGGACTAGCGAGTAACGTTTTATCTTTTACAATATCATATAAAATATAAATCAGATACGTTGGGCACTCGGCCATTCTCGAAATGAGTAACTTCTAGCATTCGGGGACCAACTGTCGCCCGTGCTTTTCGAAACCAGCTTGTCCATATTATCCATAATTAAATAGTGGAACATTCCTCCACATTTGAGTTCATTAAATATGTCGATTTTGTTTCTCCAAGATACTGAGAGAGCGTACCGATGGCTGATGGACCATGGCTGCCCCACTCTCTCTCAGTAAAGTGAATGAAACACCTGTAGGAAGGAAAAAAACTGGTATGGAAGGAAAAGGAATTTGGGGAATAGAAAAAACGATTTTTGTCGCGGTAAAATTTACCGTGACAAATTTAATAAAACAAATTTTGAAATTATGATATTACAGCTTGTAACTACCATAGAACCATTTTTTCGAATTTTGAATTTCTAATTATCCATATAAGGGATCTTAATGAAAATTTTTATAGAGTAGCTTCTTAAAAGTCTAAAAAACATTGCATTTCAAAACTTTAAAATAAATATTTTTTGAATTTTGAAAAAAAAAACAAATATTTTTTCTTTCTCTGAAAATTCGATATCTCAGAAACGGCTCAATATTTTTTTGTAAATTTAATTTTTATTCGAATAATAATAAAAACTTTAAGTACCAACATTTTTTCTAAAAAGCTTTTAAAAAGTTTGTATTTTTTTTAAGAAACCAATACAACGACTTATAATTTTTGTTCTTGCATAAATTCATATTTGCATAGCATTCTGTTTTTGTCTCTTACTACTAAAAGAATTTAAAAATTAATTTTATCCTTATGAACAATTTTCTCTAATAACATTCGTTTTTAAAATTGCTAGTCTATTACATAGGATCAAGTTCGTGCGACCCATTCGTGCATTTTATTTTTTTTCAGGTATATAAATGTTTTCTTTTTTCATTCATGTTAAAATAACATAGTGTACCAAATCGAGCACTCTAGTTCTAAGAAAAGTCATGAATTTTCAAGATGCATGTACAGTTTCAAAATGACAATAAAAAGACACTTCGAATGAAAAATCTTAGATTTTCTATTTTTGCTTTGAATGTACATTAAGCTTTACCGCTCTACCAAATTTCATCATTTTACAGCAACCGGAAGTAGTCCATATGTATAAATTAAACTTTTTCTCAGAAAGTGAGCGGATACCACGCCCCCTGATCCCTGAATGGAAGACCTCAATTTTTGTTTTTGATCCTTTATTTGCAATTTGAGCCCTACCGTTGTACCAAATTTCATTGTTCTACTGCAATCGGAAGTGTGCCATATGATTTACATCAGTTCTGATCAAGTAGGCGGATACCACGCCCCTGAATGGAAAACCTCAAATTTTATATCATTTTCTTTGTATGCAATTTAAGCCCTACCTCTTTATCAAATTTCAAGACCTACCGTTGTGCAAAATTACAAGATTCTACGATGTCGGGAAGTGCTCCATAATTTTGATGATCTGTCAGTCAGTCAGTCAGTTATGGTTTTTGTGATTTTTGAGTCCTTATATCTCAGGAACCGCTTATGCTAGAAAATTGAAATTTGGTGAGGCGCCTGTGCCTGACTATCTTAGAAAATATTCGGAATTTTAAGTTTCTGACTCCATTGGTACTGAAGATAGGGAGGGGTCAAAAATCGCCTGAGTTTGTTCCTGTAAAAAGGGTGTAGTGCCAGAACTTGGCTGGGCACTACCGTGCCCTTTGATCCTCCGCAGATAACAAATGTTCACTGATCGTCAGCTTGTACAGAAGAACTGTATGCGTAATTTACGTAATTCGAAAACAAGGCTTAATTATCTTAAGGATGAATACCTTAATTTTAAGTTTTGCTTCTAGCCAATAAATAGTAAACTGTTCGGAAAAGCAACATTTTGTATTTGTATTTTTTTTTTGTCGCCTTGTGTTTTTTTTTTTGTCGAAGAGTGATATTGGGCTTGGAGACAGTTTGTATTGAAGAAATATTGTTAGCTTTCTGGGGGTTCTATTGTCCAAGGAGTGCTAGTATGCCTCGTTTTACTGAAACTTGTTGTATTTCAATAGTTATTCAATAAATTATAAATACGCGGAGAAAGTTTCGTACGTTTTGGTGTTATTCATGTGTGATATAGAGACTTGTCCCAAGATCCCCTGATTTGAAGCCTCCCAATTTCCTTCTTTGGGGGTATTTTGAATATGATGTTCGTTTTATAACCAACTAAAGTTAGCTTAGGTAACGTTAGTGAAGCAGTCAGCGTGAATGCTTGACACACTTAGAGCATAAGTTGGTTCATTGTGATACCACATGAATGAAGTAGACCCTCTCCCCACTCGTTGAACAGCTTAGAGCTCTTTACGAAGCCTGTGAGACTACCATAAATGTCTACATTTGCCAAATCGCTCCTAGATGAAGCCTACGTCTTTCAGATAGAACAGGGCATGTACAGAGAAGATGATAAGCCGACTCTTCCTCTTCCTCGTCTTTCTTCTTAACTATCTGAGAAGATACGGATATCACTGTTTGATTTCACGATTTCTTTGAGCTAAGACAGGATTTTTTTATTGCCAAAAGTTCCACCTTGAAAACGCTACAGTGATTAGGAAGACGAAAAGATAGACTTAAGTTTAGTCTGCCTGAGTACCCATATGCACCAACCCCATCATCAGATTTTGATACATCAATATAGAAATGGATGGATTCATCTTGTAGGAATGTCAAGTCTGCCCAGATAGATTTGGATGAGATGGTAACCTGAAAGAAATTGTGAAATGGTGTAGCGATGTTGCTTGGTATTGATCCGAATGAATTCAGGATGATGGAGTGACCAGATTAGTCATTGGTCCACTGCAAGGAAGCTGCTGTGCTTGCAGTCATTTATTTGCTGAAAATATCGAGGTTTGTTACATAGAACAGAATGTCAATGGAGCGGAGGGAGTCGTGCGAAGTACTCCACCCATGCAACTATAGTCTGTTTTATTTATCTTAACCGGTCCACTATACTGTTACACCGCATATTAGATTGCGGGATTGTGAACACTATCTATTTCTAACAACTATTTTGCATGTAAAAAATGCCTCTGTGGCCTTTCTGACTCTTGAAACCTTGTCTAAAATAAGACCCAAGTATTTCGGTTCGATGGAAAAAGTTAATGGTATACCTTTTATTAAAGGAGGATATATATATGTATTTCTTTTTTTTTTTTCTTGCTGAGAAAGCCATACTACCACTAATTGAGAAGCTTTTGTTCTTCAAGATATATGTATCTTGAACTGATAATTTTTCGGCGTTTCCATGAATTTGGAAAGAAGGGATGTATGAATGCAATTAATTGGACTATAGTATACATAGGGGGAAGTAGATTCGCCTTTTTTAGAGAAAGGCCGGGCAAATGCTGATTTCCATCCACTCGGAAAGAGACAAATAGAGTACGACTTACGACAGATGGGAAAACTTACGCAGTGTTGAAGTACACTTCTTCAGAACGATAGGGGGGCTACTTTCCAGGTCAGCGGATTTGTGTATATCGAGACCTTTCAGTACTCTTGCAATTGCACGCGTTTGAAAGAAGATTTGTCCTATAAAATCTTTTACACGGAGGAGTCATGTGACACTTTCTGGTAGCGTCAAATTAGCAGCACCCTGTTTCGCAAGTAAATGGCTATTTTGGGCTTGCAAAAGGAGTGGCCTTCAAGATGAGCTTAGGAACCGAACACGAAGTAGTATTTCGTATATAAAATTAACCCACAATTCCTTCCGGTTATTAAAGTATTTTTTGCCTAAATTGTTGGTCAGGCAAATATTTGGTTTGTCGAATATGATCATTACCAGGACTTTCTAGCTTGTTTGAAATTGCACCAGTTTACCTCAGAAGGATTGGCTGTTTCAGTTTGAAGAGATCTTACACTATTCCGGAATTATAATCATATGGAGGACTCACAGCTGAACCAAGTCAGAAAAAGTGAATTCGAAGATATTAAGAGGTTAGGTAAATAAACTGCCATTAATTACTGAAATACATATTTATCTCGAAGTAAAGACATTTGGAAAGTTTATTCACCCATTTTTCTTTTGACTAAAAACGAAAAACAAGAATTAAAAAATGAACCCAATATTTAAAAAAAATTTAAAAAATGTGACTTAGTTCATTATTACCTCGAAAAATTATGAAAAATTGTCATTAAAGAAAATAAAAATTGGTATAATTTAAAAAATTAGCAAAAAAAAAAACAATGAATTTATTTCAAAAACTAAACAGAAATGTATTACAAACTAAAGCTTTTTACAAAAAAAAAATAGGCCACATACATGTATATTTAGAAAACAGCTATAATTGACATTGAATAAATAGGATAAATTCAAAGTTTCTTTAAATCCAGATTCTTTAAATGCATACACTTAACTCCGGAAACTGGAGGGGGGTTTGCGTCGTGCCTGCCGTTGCCAAAATACAGGCTGTCCGCCGGGAAGGTACACTACTTGGATTGTTTATAATTTTTGATTAAATGAAAGAGAATGGATCTTCAATAGATAAATGTTTTATTTAATGTCGGCAATTATGTATAGAATACATAAATGCGAGCCCTTTTGAGCACATTTTTCATTACATTCTCACACATTTCACGCAGTATTTCATTAATTTCATCACGAATATTTTGTTTGAGTTGCTCAAGCGTTTCTGGTTTGTTTGCATAAACCTTGCTTCGCAGATATTCCCACAAAAAGAAGTCCGGAGCAGTCAAATCAGGCGGCCGTGGAGGCCAATCAACATAACCATTTCTTGAAATAACTTGTGGAAAGAAGTCTCGCAGTAATTCCATTGTAATCCTGGCTGTAGGTATGCGATGTGGCACCGTCTTGTTGATACCACATGTTAATCAAGCCCAAAGCATGCAGTTGTGGCATTAAAAAGTTTTCAATCATATCAGGATATTGCTGTGAATGTTACCGTTACGCCGTTTTCATTTTCAAAGAAGTAAGTTCTAATGACTCCCCCTGACCAAATTGCACACCAGACTGAAACTTTTAATGGATGCAAAGGTGACCGATAAATAATTTGAGGGTTTTCCATTGCCCAGAACCAACTATTCTGTTTATTCACATATCCATTCAAATTCAAATGTGCCCCGTCACTCATTATGATTTTTCCATGAAAATCGGGGTTGCCATGGGCAAGCTGTAACATCCTATTGGCGTATCTACGGCGGCGTAAATGGTCTTGTGGAAAAAGCTCTTGTACATATCAACTGAATCTTAAATGGAAAAAAATGCAAATCCTTGTGGAAAATTGTCGCCAAAGTTGTTCCTTGAAGACCAAGCTCCTGAGCACGGCGTCGAATTGAGGTTGATGGATTGTTTTGAACACTTCCTTGAGCAGCAGTAATGTTTTCAGCCGATCTTGCAGTACGTTGTGGTCCATGCTTGGGCCTATCACCTACAGACCCTCTTTCTTCGAAATCATTCACTATACGACAAATGGTGCGTTTTGTTAGAACGTTGTTTCTCCCAAAAATTTCACGTAACTTTCTCATCGTCACAGTGATCGATGATTGATTTTGATAAAATGTTTTAACGATTAAAACACGTTGGTTTATGGAATATTTGTCCATAATAAATTTGCCACGTGTCTACTTTATGACTGCCAAATATGAACTGTCAAAGACTAATGTTTACCAAAATGGCGGCAAAACAAAGTAGTATACCTTCCCGGCGGAAACCTTGTATTAGCGAAAATAGTACTGGAACGCATCAGGGAACATCTAGAAGCCACAATCGATGCCGAACAAGCAGGTTTCGGCGCTGAATCCGCATGCATTGATCATATCAATACTTTAAGGATCATAATTGAGCAGTGCGTCGAATATCGATCATCACTTCACTTGAAATTCACTGACTTTGATAAGGCTTTGTATAGCGTCAATAGAGAATTTATTTGGCTTGCTTTAGGCAGGACGGGTATCCCGAAAAAAATTATAGCTATTATTAAGGCAACTTATGATGGATGTAAATGTCCAGAAGAGTTTGAAGTCCAAAGTGGAGTCAGACAGGGCTGCATTCTGTCACCAATATTGTTTCTGTTGGCGATAAGCGATGTCCTGCGAGCGGCCTTGGTGGGAAACAGAGGGATTCGATGGACTCTGACGTCTCACCTGAAACATCTTAACTATGCGGACGACGTATGCTTTCTCTCTCATAGGATCATGGATCTCCACCAAATGACAACAGGGGTGCAGAGAGAAGCAGAAATCGTAGGGCTGAAATCAACTTCGGCAAAACAAAGATGATCAGCCTAGGAACCCAGTCATCTTCTCTCATAAATATTTCTCAACAACCGGTAAAGAAAGTACAGAGCTACCAATACCTTGGAAGTATCATCTTTACCGAGGGTGGCACCAAACAGGACATCAGCAGTCGAATCGGGAAGGTGAAGGCTGCTTTCGGAATGCTTAGGAATATATGGAGGAATAACTCTCTAAGCTTAAGAACCAAGCTACGGCTGTTTCGATCCAACGTCGAATCCGTTTAACTTTACGGTTGCAGCACTTGGAAAGTAACAGTAGGTGTCACTAAGAAGCAGCATGCAGAACGAGATGAAAAAGACGAAACAAACCATACCCCCTAGTCAGTTCGAGAATAAAATTGGCGAAAATAGAAGAATACTGACTTGGTTCGTTTACGCTTCGAAATAAATCGAAAATGAGAGCCACTGTCTTGGTTCTTTTACCGTTAACTAAGGAACGAAACAATTTTTGAATTAGTTCATTACAGCCCTAAACAGAGGTCAATTGTGCGGAAATTTTGGCGTTAGTTTTGGATTTTTCTTATGACTTGGTTCGATACAGCTGTGAGCCCTCCATATCTGCTCTGGCGTTCACGTAACTATCGATGAAGCATAGTGACCACTGAAAGTTCCTGAAGAAATCATTGATACCGTTCCAGTTGGCTTTATCGTATTGCCAAACGGCTCTCTTAAGAATGTTTTCTCTAACTGAAATGTGCAGATATGACACAATGGTCTGATGCACCTAGGGGTAATAATACACTTATAGTGTATTTGTTAGGGTCAAATGTAAGAAACAAGTCCAGAGTGTTGGCGGGTTGACCTGGAATGTCAGGAATCCGAGGAATAGACAAAATTGACGAACCTTCTTTCGAGTGTTGTCTGAGCATACCTTCGAAGTATGATGGACAATGAAATCGCCCGTAATAACGATTTTACTGTGCGGAAAATGAGACACAATTCTTTGAAAAGAGTCGGACAACGCATCGAAGTTCTCGGAAGTCGTGTTATTTTCCAATCTTTTCTCTATGGTGAATAAATACTGTTCTTCGCAGTATGGACATGTACATACATATAGAACATAGATTCTTCCTAAGCCCCCGATTCTAAATACAGTCAATATGACAAAAATCTGTTTGGTCCAGGGAGTATTCGCACTCAAGTGCAAGCTGTGCCCTCCGATATCCCTTTACGGAATGCATTTTAAGCCGTGGACATAAGTCTGGTGTCAATGCTTGTTTTTAAATGGATATCAATCAATTTTTCCAAAGTTTTGAGGAGGAATTATGACAGACTTATAATTCTAGAAACCTTGTTTTTGCAAGTACCTACTATAATCCTAGACTTTAGTTCACTTGGTAGCAATCTTGACACAATTTTGTAAGGAAAGGATTCCATTCAGTCAAATAAATTTTACGCAAAATCATCTTTTTATTATCCTCTATTCCACACAACACGTTATCCTTAAAGACTCATAATAAATAACATTCAATTAAATAAATAAATACGTACACAAGCATTTAAATTAAATTTGGCGTAGACATAAACTAAAATTAAACTTACTCTCAATTTACAAAATACTATTTCTCTTATTTATCCATATAAATCAATAATAAGGACATAAATAAAATTGTAGAATACATAAATAAAATACTTCTTAAATAGATAAAATAAAAGTCAATAAATATTAAATTAAAACGAGATAATTTCTACACCAGACTTTTTTTCATTTTTTTTTTTCGTTTTTTGTTTTTACACTTCTTCAATATTGGAATTAAATTTTATTATTTACAAACACAATATTAAATTTTAAAATTTATTATTTTCTTCACTCTCTTAATTAGCAAACAATTCAACTATGTAAATTACTAAAGTTCTGTATTGACAGAACATTGAGCATATAAACGCAAGCAGTCTCTTTGCTCCTGTCCATTTCTAGCCGCATCCACAAGCCTATAGAACCGGATGACAGTTGGGTTGGTAGTGTCCGGGGTCGATAATTCACTTGTATCTCTGAAATGTAAATAAATTAAATTTCATTTTAACAAATAAGAAATAGGATGTTGATTTTAATGAAATAAAGATTAAAATTGAATTGAACAATCAGTAAATATTATTTATAAGCTTTGGAACCATTTTTAAAACGACCGGTTGGACTGCACGGGTTAAGCGGCAAATACACACGACACTTGTGTGCACACCGGTGTCGGTGTACGGAAATGTGTCCCGTCTGTGGGCTGGTGCGCACACCGATTTTCGGTGTCCGACACCGTGTGGGTAAAATCAAAAGTTTTTGATTTTTGGTGTCGGTGTCTCGATCGGTGTGATGTGTATTGCGATGTGCGCGCACATTTGCTATTCAGTATTCACTATTCACTATATTCTATTCAGTATTCAGTTGCAGCCGAATCGTTGTGCGGTAAAGCACGTCGAAAAATTTACTTGCGATTTATAGGCAGGGTTGCGAAAGCTTATGTCAGTGGTGGGTGACTTATGAATTAAAAACAATGTAATTCAGCATCTAGTTACTTACTTAGAAATTAAAAACAAATAAGTCATGAGCAAGTGACTTAAGAATTTTAAAAAAAAATAAATTTATTGAAAAGCTTCCTAGTGACTTATGAATTTAAAAAAAATAATTCATAAGCTAATGGATGATATCTGATTAAAAAATTATTAATTGGAAAATGTATGAGCTGGCATGATAATTTTATGACACACAAAAGCTTGAAATCTACTTTCGTTAATAATTAAATAATTATGTAGCGAAAACAAGCGTAAACATTTCCAATCTACCAACTACATATGTAGCTTAAGAATTAAATTTTTTTTCATTCATAAGTCACTTAGTAGTTTATGAATTAAATTTTTTTTAAATCATAAGTCACTATCTAACTTATGAATTATTTTTTTTTAATTCACAAATCATCTACGGACTTATTACTTATGTTGTTTTTTAATTCAAAAATTCGCAACCTTGCTTATAGGTACTATAATCTATAATAATCATCATCATCATCGGCTCGACAACCGGGTTCCGGTCCTGGCCTCTTTCAACAAGTCTCTCCACCTATCCCGGTCTCTAGCCGACGCCATCCAGTTGCGCACCCCAAGGCTTCGGGCGTCCTGGTCTACGCCATCTCTCCAGCGCAAGCATGGTCTACCACGCTGTCGTCTACCATAGAATGTACCACAAAGAACTTTCCGAGCAGGTTCCTCTTCGCTCATGCGAGCTAGGTGCCCTGCCCACCGGGGTCTACCGAGCTTAATTTTTGTCACGATATCTGCTTCTAGGTAGATTGCGTACAATTCATGATTGTACCGTCTCCGGAATCCAATGGACGACGTCCATATCACTCATGGTTAGATCTCTCCAGTATGAGATCTCTTGCACAACTAAAGTGTGCACGATTCGGTGTGCCGTGTGTAGTGGAATGCTACACCGGTGTAGGCACACCGGTGTGCACACAAGTGTCGTGTGTATTTGCCGCTTTAAACGGTTTCTGAAAAATGATTGTGCTTCAACACATACCCGGCAGCGTATTGCCAAACTGTATATCAGCACAGATCTCTTTTCAACAATTCCTTGATTCAAGGTGCTGTATGTTTATGCACAAAATCATTCAAAATAGAAAACCATCGTACATTTATGAAAAACTGCAGTTTGCCCAATCTAATAGAACACTCAATCTTTTAACACCTTCTTACAACTTTTTGAATTCTTCACGGCTGTTTTTTATTCATGCAACTAAGTTATGGAACTCTCTGCCTGTTACTATTAAAAAAATTATTTCTACCGCAAATTTTAAGAAAGCAATAATACTTCACTTTAGCCAATAAAATAACATGGAAATAATGAAGTAAAGGGAGGGATGGGTGGTGAAATTGGGAGGTGACGGGAAGGGAGAAATGTATAGGGATCAAATGGCGAAAATCTGTAACACAAGGTATAATTTATTATTAAAAAGTAAATAACACAGGCTTCTTCTTTTTTTTTATTTATTTAGATTTTCTCTTAGTATGAGCAGCAGTACATAACTGTTAGTTGTTTACTCCAATTAATGTAAAATACAAAACTGTTGCTAAAGGCGACTGAACATACCCTAAGCGGAGCAACGGAGTTGCGTGAGCGGGTGTGAGCCCAGAAAAGGGAGTTAAAATCCTGAAAACCCGCGAAGGGGGCCACCCAAGGTACTGTTACTCAAGACAAAACATTTTATGTTTGGCCTTAAGTCACAAACAAATTTGGCCTTTTGTCACTTGGCCTTATGTCACGGCACCACACACCACCCACAATAACCACACCAACGTGAACGATGGCTCTGTAATCACAGGTACTTTGCTCTTAGTTTCCTGAACAAAATGTATACCAACACAGAAAAATCTGCTTTTGATCTGACACAGTACAGTATGCTCTTAATTTCAATGAGCATTCTGTAATCTATTATAGACCGTCGGAGCTCTGTACTGATATACAGTTTGGCAATACGCTACCCGGCAGCCTGCAATGGACATTTTTGAATTTTTTTCGTTCTTATTTTATGAGTTTGCCCGCACTAAGGGAGTTACGGCTACCCTTAAAGTCCGAGCGTTTAAGACAAATGGAGAGGATTTAAAAGAAGGTACCAATGAGAATTGGTTTTGAATGTCTCAATATCATAATGGGAGGGAAATATAGAGTCGGGTAAGGCATTCCAAATTTGTATAGTGCGGCTAAGGAAAGAATCTCTGAATTTAACAATACGTTCGTGGTTGGGCTCAAGGATAAACTGATGGGCCTGCCCTAAACCTGAAGCGTGAGGAAAACGGTCGAATTTTTAAAGAGGAGCTTTTCGCTTCAGTCAGGAGTGGACCAGGGCCTCAACCAACAACCTGCTGCAGCCAAGTCAGTCCCTAGCAAACGTTCTTCAATTTCGCAGGCTAAGTTGGTTGGACTCGTCATCCACCACCTGAGTCATGGTCTTCCACTAATGCGCCGCTCAGGTTTGGATTTGAAGACTTTCTGATTTTCCAAATGCTCCGTATTTGGGACTTTAATTCGTTTGACTAGGTCGGTTTCGCTGTACAGCTTGTAGAGTTCATGAGTATTTATGTTCTCCTCCATTCCAATTGACGACCCCAAAGGCCATCTTCTTCGCTTCCACCTCAAAGCTCACAATCGCCCTAATGATATTACCAAGTGATTGGAAGGATTTTTATAAGATTATGCCCCCAGTGTTGGGGTGTGAGTTTTGCACTATTCTTTCTATAAGAGAAATAGCATAACGGAGTGTCGCCTTGTCTAAAACCGTTTTTACAGCAAATGCATCGCAGAGATCTATTCCAATCTTCATCTTGATGGAGCTTCGTGTGTTCTCCATCGTTATCCTGCATAAACGGACAAGCCAGAGATGCCAAAACTAGACATTACTTTTTGTCCCTATAAATGAATTCAGATGCGGCTTATAAATTGATGAAAACGTATGTAGGTGTCGATTTGAAGTTCCTGATTTTTTTCCAAGATCTGCCGTAATGTGAATATTTGGCAGAAAGTATATTTTTTTACCTCTAAGGTCTGATATGGACTCATCAGGTTGTTAACGAATGGCTCCAATAGTTCACATAATATGGAAAAAAAGATCTGGCAGGGGTTTCGTTGTAGTGGTCATGTAAAACCCAAAACGTCAGAAGCGCAATATCTGATGCCTACTTGGCAATGTGGCCACTGGTTCTCAATACTTGACGCTGTTGACATAGGACTTCTTTAGAGGTTATTAGAGACTCGATAGGAAAAGGATCTTTTGCGATTGTAGCCGTCCGAACTTCGAACTTCCTCGCAGTATTTTCATTTTTTTTTTTTTTGGGTCGGGATATCCGCAGCCGTACCTTAGGTACAAACATGTCACAACTTTGCGACCGAGATGGCTTCGGCTATGTCGGGATTAATGGTCAGGGTCCAATCTGACTCTGATGGAGGTAGGCCTCCCGTGGGATTGAGCCATAATCGGTAGGTGTTCACGTTAATCCAAAAGACGATTCTGTCCTTATTATTGCGGGCATTTAAGCCCGTAACTCCTTGGGTTCATGACAGCTGGATGTTTGGCCGGGAGGAGGGGGACTGTCCAGGTCTCATCCTGACCCACTCACCATCAGTTATGAGCTCATTCCTACGCGCTTCTTTCAAGACAATGCTGCCTCGTGTCCTGAGTCCTTGACTTGGTGGCATTAGGGCCTGACCCGTGACAAGAGGATGTGTAGAGATTGGGGTGCCTAATATGTGTGTCTGGCCTCCCCTAATCACGCACCTGAATAAGGTGGCAGTGATCAGCGCTTAATCTGAATCCGTTAGCGTGGGTAGGCCCACCGTGGAATTAAGCTTTAACTGACAGGTGGTGTCCACGTTAAACGAAATTCGGTTTTGTCCTTATTATGTGTGCATGTTTCTTTGTCAGTAAATCCGTCTCCGTATCCAAGGCTGGCTTTTGCTTTGCCACTAAGTATTTCAATCTAAAAATTTCTTTTTAAGTTTTTTTTTTTTTTTTTTTGAAAAGTCAATACATATGTACATATTTCAAAAACTACATGCTCGATTTTATTAAAACTTAAAAATCAACAGCTTTTAAGTACTTTCCAAAGGGTTTTTTAATTTTCCGTGGGTAGATTTTTGCGGGCATATTGTTTTGGTGAAGCCTGTGAATTATTATTATTAGTTTATTACGAGTGCAAAATTACCACAGCGAGTTACGCGACTGAACAGCACGTCCATGGGGTGGTATATAAGCACTCATCGTGAAGGTTGCTCATATCCCTTAATTGTGACAAACCAAAGGCAAATAATTAAGCAAGCAAACAGAGTAGCTTGAGTGAGGTACAAAAACTTTTGTGTTCACGTAATTCTGCTGTTTATCACTGGAAAGCATGTAGGGTAGGTATGTGCTTTTCCACAAGTAAAGTAATGATGACATTAATTACTCGAACATAGGAAGAAATTGAGTCTGTCAGTTCGTTAGTTTAATTACTTTCCTCCGTAGAAGAGAACTTCTATAATTGTTTAACAAGCAGAAAATTACTGCAACCAACGCACTCCTAGGCATATGCCACTCCATCTATAACAACTACTCTTAAACACCCACACACAACAACCCGGAGTTCTAAGCCCTGCACAAATTGCAGTTTCCATCTCCATTCCATACATAGCAGCTGGATAATGTATGCATGAGAACTTGACAATAGCAAACGGTAAAAACCTTCTTCTTCGGAGTTATCCACTTATTTCACTTCTTGACGTTCTGCAATCAATCATAAATTATTTTTAAACGAAAATCATTTCCATATAGCTACTTTGCTCAAAAGACATCATTAAATTGGTGTCAATTCAAGACGCCTTGATGTTGGCCAAGTTACTCTTACTGGAAGTCTAAATTTCACGTTTGAGGGGTAAATTGGTCTCATTAATTTGTATCTAGAGCGTGCAAATTTATAGCCACGCAATACCTACCTAACGCAAAGAAATAGGGAGAACATGATCTGTCGCTAAGAACCCTCGTATTTAATTGAATTACATTGGCGTCTCAGTGAAGTGCTTTGACTTAAAATTTAAAGCTCCAGCTCCTTCCGTAATATCAAAAGACTTTTATTGAAGATTTACGATGATGAATGTCTAGCAGGTTGAGAAAATTACTTTACAAAATCAATTATTTTTACTTTCAGACAAAACCTAATAATGAATGGTCTTGTGCGGTGTTGTTAGTTCATTAATCAAAGAAATTTGATTGAATTCTGCGCTATGATTTATGAATCACCCACTAAAAAAGTTGGAGTGAAAATAATGAAACATTTAAAGCAATAAGGTAATTAGGTAATAATGGAAAAATGTGTCTACATTAAATCACAACACTTTACATAACTTGGCGCAAAATTAATCAACCCTATCGAAAGATGTTATAATTTTTGCACTGGCGTCGTCAGGTCAATCATTATGACATTTCTGAACTAGACAGCTGCAGAATACAAACAGACAAGCAATGGAGCGCTAAACTCGGCAAGAGCGTAGAATAATTGTGACAATTTTTTTTTTAATTTTGACGTCGATTTCCTAATCGAAAAGACTGGAACCATAGGAAACCATGCAAAGCGTGGCCCTCATCACACTGGTCGTTCGACCGAGAATATCGCAGCTGTGACTGCTGATGTCGCTGAAAACGAAGAGACATCAACAAGATGAAGGGCCACGAAATTGGACGTCACCAAACGGACCCTACATCGCCTTCTTCTTACTGCTCGAATCAGATGAGTGGGGCTTGGTGGGTGAACATGTGGTTTTAACAAGACGGGCAACAGTTCATACCGGACGAGCCACAATGGATATTGTGATTTCTTACTTTGTGTCTACTTGAAGTCGAAGGGTTATGCCAACAAGCCTCAGGCAATCGCAGCCTTTAAGGAGAATATTCGACAGGCATGCGAACAGTTATAACCGGAAATTTTGTGGAAAATGCAATAAAACGGGCACAAATGTGTATCAACACTGGCGACAGCTACTTGACGATTATAATCTTTTCCACATTACAGAAAAAATTGTAAAGGCCCAGGTTAGGTTAAAGTGGCTGTCATTAAAGCGTCTGACACACTTAGACCATTAGAGGTCCATTCTGATACCACGATCTAATAGGGAACAAAAAAGTTTCCTACTAGTTAAAACCATTTGGAGCTTCTGATGAAGCGAAGGAGACTATTAATGTCTTTATTTATGAGATCGCTTGGTTCATTATAGAAATATTCTCCTAGATGAAGTTTGCGTCTGTAAGAGAGAGCAGGGCATGTACAAAGAAGGTGTGGGATTGTCTCCTCTTCCTCCTCGTCCAAGCAACTCCTGCAAAAATCGTTTGATAGCACACCGAGTCGTGCGGCGTGTCTACCTATGAGACAGTGTCCAGTTATGACACCTATGACGGAGCTGATCTGAGATCTACTGAGGGACAAAAGACATTTTGACCGTTTCGGATCCAGTTTAGGCCAGATTTGTTTGGTCGCCATACAAGTGGTAGTATTAAGCCATCTTGCGTTTGATTGTTCCAGAGCGATTCGTTTCAGCATAAGTTTACTTGTAGCTATGGGCATACCTATATTTGCCTTTTCGGGTAAGATAGGCATTTCCGTTCCAATTCTGGCGAGTTCGTCGGCTTTGCAATTCCCCGGAATGTCCCTGTGACCCGGCACCCAGAATAGGTGAATGTTAAACTGTTTGGCCATCTCCATTAGAGACGAACGACAGTCTTAAGCTGTAATGGAGTTTACAGAGACTGATGCGAGGGATTTCAAAGCAGCCTGACTGTCTGAGAAGATACGGATATCCGTGTTAGATACCACGTTTTCTTTAAGCCAGGACAATACTTGCTTTATCGCCAGAATTTCCGCTTGGAATACGCTACAATGGTTTGGTAGGCGGAAGGAGAGACTAAGGTTTAGTCCATCTGAGTACACTCCACCACCCACTCCGTTTTCAGTCTTCGATCCATCTGTAAAAAAGTTTACTGATCTATTATCTGTCAAAGCCTCTTCCTCCCAAGCTGACCTTGAGGGAATGGTGACTTCAAAGTTTTTATCGAAGACCAAAAAGGGAGTGATGTAGTCAGAGTGACTTGGTAGAGTTCCGAATAAATTCAGAATGGTGGTATGGCCAATAGAGTTATTGGTCCATTGAGAGATGGCTTTGAGACGTATGGCTGTGCTCGCGGCCATTTGCTTGCTGTAAATATCTAGGGGTGTCAGGTTGAGTAGTATGCCTAGTGCAGCGGAAGGTGTCGAGCGGAGAGCTCCGCTGATGCACATGCACGCTGAACGTTGAACTCTGCTTAGTTTATCGCGATTAATCGCTTTATCTAAGGCCGTCCACCATACGGTCACCCCGTAAGTGAGTATCGGTCTGATGACCGCAGTGTATAGCCAGTGAGTAATTTGTGGAGACAAGCCCCACTTGTTCCCTACGGCTTTTTTACAAGAAAAGAGAGCTACCGCGGCTTTCCTTACTCTTTCCTGTATATTAGGTTACCAACTTAACTTTTTGTCTAAAATAAGACCCAGGTATTTAGCTTAATCTGAGAAAGTGAGTTGAACACCTTTAATTGATGGAGGGTTGTAAAGGCCCAAGTAAAGAAAATTTTGTGCGTCAAGTGACAGCAAAAATGAGTTTCCAAAAAACCAACCACGCAGAAGTGATGGGGCTTGTTCGTAAACTATATTCAAAGTCAAATTTCGTCGCTTGCTTACGACACATGTAGTTGATGAACGTCATCGGTGATCATATTGGGATTAAAAAAAGGATTCCCACTTTTTAATAGGCAGATGTGATAAGTTTTTGTTAGGAATAGTATTGCTATTTTTGAGAATATGGATTCTTAGAAATATAAGGTAACCACTTAAAAAATAAATGGTTGCCCTAAATTTTACCACGACAAGTTTAACCTGTCCATTCGTTTCTTCAATTTTTCTATTTTCAACCTTCCTTTTCCATTGCAGATTTTTAAGCTTCAAGTGTTCAGTAGAAACCTGATGGTGTCTATCAAGTATCAACCCAGTGTGCTGCTCTTAAGATAACTTGGAAAAATGATAATAAAAATACAGGTTTTCGAGTGATGTTAAAAATCGTGTGGAACAGGAGGATAAACCTTCCTCACTCCTGTCCTCTCTATTGATTTGGTTTTTGAAAAGATAGGTTCACGCTTCGACTCGCTCGCGAATGATTTATAGTAACTTGGAGAATGTCTGTAAGAAACTTTTTCTCTGCTTTGTTTCTTTTAGATTTTTTTGAGAAATTAAGTTGAAAGGGATCTGAATCCAAAAACTTGCTAAGCTATTGAATGTGTTCGTGAGAGTAAAGTTCTGATGAGATTCAACAACGTAGCTTCCAGGAAGCGGTGATCCCGTGACTGAATACTTCGAAAGCAATTGACTAGTTGAATGTGAGTAATGGAATGGCTGAGCCAGAGATTGCTATTAGCTGGAAAAGTTCAATATTTGGAGAACATTTCAAGCACAACATTTTATTTTGTTGAAAAAGTCAATGAAACAATTTGAAAGAAAATTGAGAAAAATCAATAAATTGGGGAAGAACTTCGAGGAAATTTTAGGAAATAAAAGTGATTCGTGATGGAGAGGAAAAATTGGAGGGGATAATTCGAGGAGAAAGAGGAAGGGAAGCGGATAGGAGACTTGCTAATATAAAAAAAGATAAGTAGAGAGATTTACAGTGAATTGGTTGTTTGTATCAATTTTGGTTGATTTTATCCTTTAAGTTTTTTTAAATTTTATATTTTATCGCAATTAATTGTGGGACACGTTTCATACTCGGTAACAGCCAGTTTTTTTTTTCTGTATTCTTGGCTGTACGTTTCACTGTAAGCCTTATATTATATTATATTTTATCTTTTTCGATAATTCTTACTTGCGACTTATATGTACTATAAGGCAATTTATGCAATTTGATAAAAGTTGACATTACGATTAGAGCGAAGACTAAAAAAGTGGGTCTCGCAATTCTGTCTGTTTGTCTGTTTGTCTTTTGAGTACTGTATAAGCGACTCGGCCGATTTTCTTTTAACTTGGTAGATAGTATTCTTAATTTTTTCTCCCACAAGTTTTTTTTGTTTTAAGACCGAAAATAACGGTACCTGTCATACGATTTTTTTTTCGAAATTTTATAAATATTTTTTTTCCTCAAAACCTCAAAACAGATTTAAAAAAAATCAAAAAATTTCATTTAGTTAAAGCTAGGAAATGGTTAAAAAAAAATCCAAAAAATGATTATTTTTGGTACACCCCTTGGAACCATTTTTTTGGTTTTTGATTTTCTCAAAAACGGTACAACCGATTTTGATAATTTTTTTTATGCTAAAGCTCCCCAATGATTTAAATATTTTTGGGTATTCAAATTTTCCAACAAATTTTTTTTTGGATTTTAAAAAATATTTTTAATTTTTTTTTTTTAAACTCAATATTTCAAAAACCCCATGCTCGATTTTTTTAAAACTTGAAAAATAAAATTTTGTTAATGTAAATGAAAGATGTAAGAAAAAAAATTATTTTACCTAAAAAATCCTCCATACAAATGTTAAAAAATTGTTTTCGAAAATTGTATTTTCCTCGAAAACGGTGCCTAAAATTTTAGTTTAATTCTTACGATATATAATTTAATGAGAAAAAAAAATGTGAAATCGAGATATTACTGACTATACCTACAATAGAACCATTTTTTTCAAATTTAGAATTTCTCTTTTTAGACATAACGGATTTTAATGAAATTTTTTTAGAGAAGCTTCTAAAAAGTTTGAAAAACATTGTATGTATTTCAAAACTTTAAAAAAATATTTTTTTTTCGAAAATTCGATATCTCAGAAACGGCTCAATATTTTTTTTTTTGTAAATTTTATTTTTATTCGAACAATAATATAAACTTTAAATTGGCGTACTAAAATTTTTTCTTTAGAATATTTTAAAAATTTTTTATATAAAAGCTTATTTTTTTAAAGAAACCATCACATGAATCACATTGCATCCTGTTTTAAGCTCCAACTAGTACTGTTTTTTTTTTTTTTTAAATAAATTTGTTAGTGGCATAACGAACAACTTAGGTTGACAGCTTTCTTTTTCTATTTCCGCAAGGCAGATTTCGTTCATCTTAATAATTTAATTAAAATCATTGGCGCAAAATTTTAGATGAATTTTTCTTTTATTTAAAATCTGATCAAAACGTCAAAAGTGTCCTCAAAATTAAATATGAACCGGTTCGTGAATAAGTGGGTGGATGAATTTTAAAGAACGAATCAAAGTTTCACCAAGAGTCAAGAAACGATAGACCTTACGGTAGCTACTTAGGTAAGATGTGTGAAGATTTCAGGACTAGGCTGGGTTTTTAAAAAGTGAAGGTGATGGATAGGACTCTTGTAGTAGCTCAATTACGGATTTGGACAACCATGTGATGTTGTGAAGAAATTTGATGAACTGAAGCTACTTTCACAAGAGACCGTTAGAAATTTTCGTGACCGGGTCTCGCTTAATCTCTCCGCTATCCGGCTAAGAGCATCAAGTGCCAAAATCAAGTGGAGACTTTGCTAAGATGCCGGAAGTGCCGGCACTGATGTGCAGGGTTTCACTTTTCGAACGAAAGGAAAGGAAATATTTCTGTCGAGTCCAAACCGAATGAGAATCACGTTTCAAGATATGATACTGTCAAATTCTCACAAGAGATATCAGCCCTGGAAAAAAAATTATTTGATTTTCGATGGCAGCAAAAGTTCAAAATACATCTGCTGAGATGGCTGGTACACATGATCACAAAATCCTAAAAATACCCCATTCCCAAAAATGTTGGGCAATCTTAAATCTTGAAACAAAACAAATTTAAAAATATCTGCCAAGTAACAAGAGTGTACAGATGATATCGGTGTAAATGAAGAATTATTAATATTACAGCTATACAAGTCCTTGAATCGCAGCCCCCCAGGTTCGAGGCAATAAGAGAGTCTGAAGCAGGGGTAAAAAGATCCAAGCGCTTTAAGTGGATAGATTCCAACAAATCTGCCATTTTTCAGGCTAGGAGCTTCACAGAGAAGGATATCGTTAAGATACTAACTTAAACTTCACGTAAGTGTTCTTCTGGTTCAAGGCTATAACGTGGCTTATCATTGAAGATGTAAGATAATGTTTTATTAATATATTAATGACACTGCAAAGGAAAAAATGTATTAAAAAAAAAACGGTAATAGCGGGAAAAAGGAACAGTCCTAATTTTCCTCTGCAAATGCCTTGCTCTGGCCAAGTTTAGAGCACAATCATTAGGAAGGGGATTTTTTGAGGACATTGCCGAACTTTCCGAAATTAAAATCGAAGACTTGATATCATTTCTCAACGCGACGAAATAGCTCTAGGACGAACTTCGATTATTTCTGTGCTGTTCCCCACATTTGATTCCTTAGATCCCAAACTAGTGGACTGAAGGTCTTGACGGAAATTTCGGTGCCGGAGGCCGGATGATCACTCAATCGGATTTGCTACTGTGTCAGCACCAGTAAATAGGCTGCCTCCCTTGGCACAATGTAGATGGTATCGGATGAGTCTGGTGGTCCGGTCATATCATACCCTGCCCTTTCGAATCCACGTTCATAAGAAAAGAACCTGAATCCCTAATCGAATCCGTATGAGTACTGTCGTCAAAAAAACAATTTAATCATTAATGAATGTGAGAAAGACAGTCGTAAACAAAATGGAACCCTGTCGCACACTAGCATTAATTTCATAAATACCAATACAACTTGTCTAGAGCGGTTTGAAGGGAAGTTTCTTATCGAACGAAGAAGAGATTCATCAATATCTACCAAATGCACGAGGTTTCGATAAGAGAGCTTGATGCAAAACTCTTTTATAAATGCTGTTTAAATATCAAGGGCAATAATCTCACTTTCTCCAGAACGATGTAGAGATTTGTGCCACTGTTGGGTTAGATCAACAGTGGACCTATTGCTACTAAAGCCATACTGCCGATTACTGAGAAGCTATCTTTCGTTTTCCAAGATATTTCTTCAGCTGATAATTTATCAGCGTTTCGATGATCTTGGAAAGATGGGACGTAAGTGCAATTGGACGATAATAAAAATGGCAAGAAAGTCTGCCTTTTAAAGAGACAGGCTGGATGAATGCTGAATTTCCATCCACTCGGAAATAGACCAGAATTTTAGGAAAGACGGAAAAGCTTACACAGGGATTTTGCGAGTGTTGAATAACCCTTTAGGGATTCTATCAGAGCTAGAGGATTTGTTTACATCGGGATCTTTATGATACTTTCTGGCAGCGTCGAATTAACAGTAAACTGTGCAGCAGGTAAATTTGATTTTTTCTTGTAAGCAGAAAAAAGGATTGTCCTAGAAGACTTGTGGTTGAACTGAGGATGAAGAAGTATTTCGTACATTTTTTTACAAATGTCCAAAGATTTTCTTGTAGCCTATCAGAAGACTGACAATCCAACCAGGAGATGGAATTTTTGCATGACAACATAATAGTGGATCCAGTGTCAGTCTTCCACCAAGGGTAATGGCTAACCCCAGCCAAACCTACATATAAATGCCCACTGGATACTGAACAACCCCAGAACCAAAAATAGCCGTCTTTGATTATCTATTTAAATCTATTTTAAACCCAAAAGTGTCCGCATAGCAAATTTATTTCAAATTAAATTTATTTTTATCTTAAATTAGTTTTAAGCCAAATTGAAATGCGTCCACTAAATTAAAATTCAATTCAACTGCTAGCGCTTTCAGAAAATAATTGAAACAAAAGTTCTCCTTAATGGTATCGTATTTAAAAGGTTTTTTTGTGTATCTGTCGGACATAATTTGATGAAACTAATTTTTCTTTTCAAAGGCGGAAGCCATTAATTGAAATTCAAAACGAAAACTTTTAATAATTCGAGTTTAAATTTTCCCAGAGAAGGAATTCCACCAAGAATCCATGGAAAAATATTATTTCATTGGAATTCAATTTTTCGCAAAAAATCCGCACCTGTTATAATTTTTTTGCTACATTCTTATGAACTTTTTTTGCTTCACGAAATAACAATTTTCATCAAGCCGACCTTGGACTCTTAGTCACGACCGATGCGACGCGTATTTACATTCCGGTTACCTCATCAGGTTATTCTTCTCTGAATAACAGCTGATGGAGGAGGGTCAATAAAACTGTTCGCCAAAACCACTTACCGACTCAACTCGGCTGACAGGAAATTACTATGTGGACTGAAACGAGTTGGATTCTTGTACATGCTGCAAGTGAGGCGCTCCTTGCAGTGATTGTCCACGAATCCCAGAGTGCCCAGAATTTTGTCAATCTTTTCCAGAATAGGAGTGTAGAATTCGTCGTAATTCTTTGGCATAATGGGCTGGTAATGGAAGAATATTTAATTTCGTTGATGTGAATTAATTGATTCGTTCTACTTACGGGTCCACCTTGGATAAATGGTTGTTTACCGAGGATCTCTTGCTGCTGTGAGATAATTCGTTTTTCTGCTTCGATTCGCAAAGCCTCCTTGACTTGAGCAGTTAATTCCGGCTGAAATGAGCGGAATGTTAATATTTATTTTTATTAAATTTAAATTCGATATTGAAATTAAAATATGTATGTTTTTTATTTTCCGTTTAAACATAACTGGAAGAGGATGAATTTAAGTTAATTAAAAATATTTTATGTGTAGATACATTGGTTGATTGATTTCAACGAATTTGGCAATGTCGATACAATTATTCCATTAAGACTTAACAACTATGGGATTAAGTAGTAAAAAAGAGAATATTTTATTATTAAATTTAGCAGAGAAAAATTTAACAAGTACTATCGCTATGCTTAAGATGTCGCCCCAATCGTTCGTCTTCATGAGAGTACTATAAAGTTTCATATATACAAAGGTAGTACTCTTTGGCATAATGGTTAGTGCGTTGGACTGTCATGCAAAAGGTCTTGGGTTCGATTCTCATCCAGGGCAAACAAAATTTCAGGGGTGTACTGCTTCTTGTGAGGAATTGACAATTCCTTTAAGAGTATCTCTTGTCATGAAAAGCGCTGCGGAATCGGCAGAAAATTGTAGGTCCCTTCCATTCCTGGTGACACCCACACTGGAATGGTTGATAGTTATAAGTCACTAGGTGCTGGTTCTCTTTTAGCTGTTGCACCACCAAATTTATTTTTATTTTTTTAATTATGGTATTGAAGTTTCAACATTTAAGTAGGATGTACCACTCATTACCCCTAATCCGAACGCCACAATTATGATTATCTACTTACAATCAGGGCCGCCGCTACCATATGTGCAAAATGTGCGGCGCACAAGGGCGCCAACGTCTAGGGGCGGAAAATTAAGAGATCGATCTAACTCAACGTATATAGCATACTCCAAAAGTTTTCCTTAAGTTATTGGAACCTGTTTACATTTGACCGTTCACTACGTAGTGCCCGCACACAATCTACTACCAATCTTTATTCATATTTTGTTTGTGACTATCGCATCTCACAACAAATAACCTCTTCGATTGCAGTCGTAGTCTAAACTGCTTAACACCATGTCGCCATAGATTGACACTTGGGAAATAGCTTTCCATGCAACCTACATCTCAGACCTATAAACTCGAAAAGTATATTGATTTTTTTTTATTTACAGCCCATGTATTTCCATTAATTTTTTTATTTACTCGAATTTTTGTATAAATGGGTATCAATATTCTGATTGCAATGATATAGCTAAATATCTTAAATCTAAGTTGGTAACTTTAGAACAAAATTAATAGAAGGTGATTTAAAACATTGTTAACAAATGTAAACAAACCACCTTCACAACGGAAAAAAAACAGCGACAGGGTCTTAGGTAAAAGGAAAAAAAAGTTTTGTGTCTCTAAATATTTACGAGTATGTTTGTTTTTAAATAAGGATTTATGAATAGTTTTTGATTAATTTTAGAATTGAATTGATAAATAACTTAAATGTCAACGGATTGAACAAAATCAGTATAACCCAGAAATTTAACGTTTCATTGGTCGTTCAAATTTGAGCTTTCAATTGACATTCAGAGTTCAGACTCTATTTATATCAAAATATAGTTCGCACACAAATCACAAAATGTCAAATTCCATCAAAGGATACCTAAGATGTCAAGGTATTATATATAATACTTCCAGATCCGGAAGTAAATGATTAAGGCCCATTTGCTGATAGAGAACATAAACACTTATGTTCCACATAAACTCTTATGCAGTAGAACATAAGCTCTTATGTTGAACATAAATATTTAAGTTTCGTTTCAGCAAATGGCCCTAAGTGTCTTAAAAAGAGAGTTGAAAACAAAAACTTTTAAAAGTATCGAAAACTACTTTGTCTTCTTTCTGTCAAGCTATAAACTATTGATTTTTACCAAAGGATTGATTTGACATACATAAATTAAAAACTGTGCTAGGAACTCGAATCTTTGCATTTTATATGAAAATGGTTTTGTTGAAGAAAATTATTCGCAATCGCCAAATTTTGTGTTTCCTCTTAAAATAAAATGCACGACTGAGTCGCACGAACTTGCTCTTATGTAAAAGACTTCAAAAATTAATGCGATTAAGAAACTGTTCATAAACATAAAGTTCATCAATTAAATGACTAAAACAAATCTTAGTAGTTGCTGGAGCTAAGAATAGGATGCCATGTGATCCAAGCAAATATTAGTTTATGCAAAACTCTAATCTAAAAAATAATCTATTAAAATCCGTTCAGCCGGTAATGTGAAATTAAAAAAATCGACAAAATGGTTCTATGGTCGGTACATTCAGTAATATATTGATTTCAATTTGTTTTTGTTTAATTATAGAACGTAAAAATTTATCATAAGAAAAAAAATTATCAAGATTCTCGGAAACGTTTTCGAGAAAAGTACGATTTTCGAAAACCATTTTTAAACATTTGTAGAGTAGGTATCGTTATTATTAGGTAATACATATTTTCTCTTTATATTAAGAAACTTTTATTTATCAAGTTTTTAAAAAATCTACCAAATCCAAACTAATTTTTTTTTTGAAAATTTTGAAAAAAAAAAAATGAGTGGGGACAAAATTTCGAGACCCACTTTTTTTCGTCTTCGCTATCATCGTAATGTCAACTTTAATCAAAATCTTGAGTTCGATTTTTTTACGAATGCATAACTTGCCTTACACATAGTACCTTTAAGTCTCAAGTAAAAAGAGTAAACAATCTTAAGAGGATGCAAATATTGTATATGCTATAACAGAAACTCTCAAACTCATTTACAGGAGAGACCCCCAAATCCTAGTCTGACTACGTTCATTTTATAAGAATTTGATGTAGATTGGAACGCGACAACAACAATGCACTTTTGTTTAAATTTTTCAACTGCGAAATGGAGAATAACTAAAACTTCCACTTATTCAACGTATAAACCCCCGGCACCCAATATATGGGGCGGCAATCTAAGGTTGTTGCACAAAGGCGCACGAACAACCAGTACCGTCTTAGCCATAAGGGCACACGGGGCCCGTGCCCAGGGCCCCCAATCTCAGGGGGGCCCCGAAGCACCGACAATTTCTCTCACACATTTATTCTCAGAACATTTTTGTCGGGCACATTACACTTTTTTCACAAATCAGTAATCTTATCAGAAGGTATTTACAAGGCATATACTACGCCATTATATCGATGACTGCGCCTATTCCTACTGTACTAATTAATAAAAACAATATTTCCGAACGTGTCCTACCTAATTTACTAAGTACACCATCTGGCGATCACTTACGCAATCCCTCCGATTCCTAAGTCAAGTTGCACCGTCTAAGCAAGGCCTAACATAAATGTCGACATTGTCTATGGTTGGGGAAATCCCCGAATGATGTATTAAACCCTTGTATATAAAATCTATAGTACTCTCATGGAACAGAAAAAAAAGTTGGGGAATACATTCTACTGAGGGCGCTGTCGGCGGAAAAAATTGATGTGGAGACTTTTGATTTGGGGGGATGGTAATTGAGGATAGAGCGACAAAATTTTATCAGCTCTGGCAATGAGAAAGACGAGAATGAGAAAATCAAATTTGTTTTGTAGCATTTTTCTTTTGAAGGACCTTCTGTGTTTTGTTGTTATATTTTTTTGTCAAGAATATTTGTTTTATAACGGCTTATAATGAATAAAAACAAAACAGAAATATGAATAAAAACAAAACAGAAAATAGCTTTCTTGTTGTCGCTTTGTTTTGCACCTTCGGTTTGCTTTTACCGAAAATATTATCACCCCTTCCTGATTATCGACTGTCCTTACTCTCCACAACTCTACGTGAAAAGTTGGGGAATACATTCGTCCAGGCGGCGCGTTGTTCGTTGCTCTTCATGAGAGTACTATAGATTTTATATATAAGGGTTTTATGCATTTCAAAATTTCATTTCCCAAACTTCTGCATCCCAAAATTCTACTCTTCAAAATTTTAGCTTACAATATAATTTTTCTGTACCTATTTCAGAACTATAATACTCAAAACTCTAATTCTCAAAATTCTGCATTTTAAAAATTTTACAAGGGGACAAAAATAATTATCTAATAGTTGTTAGTTAACAACAATCGAATCTGATGAGTTGACCAAAAAATGCAAAGAATTTGCAGAATTTTATCATGAAGACATTAATGCAAATGAGCTCGAAACAGACTGTTTTCATTTAAGCCAATATTTAAAAAACATAGCAAAGCAATCAGTGGTTTTAAATATCTCAACCTTACATAACCTAATAAAATCAGATAAATTGGAAGAAACTTTTCCAAACGTAGAAATTGCTACAACAATATTCCTTTGCCTAATGGTTAGGTTACCAATTGTAGTGGAGAGCGGTCATTTTCGCAGCTTAAGAGAATAAAAAATGAATTGCGAACAACAATGTTACAAGAACGACTGAGTAATTTGTCAATTATGTGCATAGAAAGTGATATCCTTCAAAAAATTGACTTTAAGGATATAATAGAAAATTTTGCTCAACAGAAATCCCGAAAGAAACTATTATCGTAATCGTCACCAAAAAACCAGCAGCATTCCAATATAATTAATGACATATTATATCGTACTATATTTGATTACCTTTAATAAATGGTCATACTCATACTTATTAGTAAAAAAATGTTATTATATAATTCGCTTTTTTTACTTTTCAAAAGGGCCCCAAATTCTTGTGTGCCCAAGGGCCCCAGCCTAGTTTAAGACGGCCTTGCGAACAACCAGCGGCGGCACTGCTTACAATAACAAACGTCGAAAGGGGAATTTAACATCGGGTAAAAAACACACAAAGCAAAGATGAAACTTGTGATAGCTACGAAGATTACGTAAACAGATCTGGTGTTTTATACAAGTTTGTCAAACGTTCTTACTTACTTGTTGTCCCAAAAAATATGTAAAAATAAATTATTCGAAACTTGCAAGAACCAGGTCACAACAACGCACAAAAGGTAGAAAAGATGGTTAGGCAGAAATATTACTTTCCTTCTATTAAAAAAAAAAGTTGCAGACGTTATTTTGAATTGTGTGTCTTGCATTCTTGGAGTTAAGAAAAGCGGAAAACAAGAAGGTTTCCTAAACCCTATAGAAAAAGTAGACATACTGCTTCACATTTATCATGCAGATTACCTTGGCCCTATGCCCTCAATACCTAAGAACTATAAGGATATTTTCACGGTCATGGATGGTTTAACAAAATTCCTCGGGGTAATGTTAAGGTGGAATGTGTGAACCGTATCATCATAGAAATGCTCACCAAATTATCGATTGAAAATCCACTTAAATGGTATCAACATGTTTCATGACTTCAACGGACTTAATCGTCAACAGTTTCAAGAGCTACAAGAAAACGCCATTTGAACTTTTCAGCCCATGAGAAACGAAGATGCTAAGAGAGTTTCGGAAATGATGGAACAGGAGATACGGAACGAATTTGAAGCGAGCAGAGTTGAGTTACGACAAAACGCTAAAGTACAAATAGAAACTTTGCAGAACGAAAACAGAAAATCTACGACAAAAACCGAAAACCAGCACATGATCTGGTGGCAATACAACGTACACAATTTGGACCCAGGACTAAAAATCAAACGAGATGGATTCACCACAGGATGTCCGGATGTAGGATGTGCCACTGATTACTTACACTCATTATTTACTTAAACCTAAATTCACTAAAATTTGTACCTACATTTTATTATGATAAAATAAAACTTTTGAATCAGTTTTTACTGAATAAATGGCAAAATAATATTCATTAAATTCATGTGGTCTCGGTAGCGTGATGCGTAGGGCATTGGCTTCTGACGACGCTAGGTCTGGGTTCAAATCTCAGTCAAGGCAAAAAGTTTTTCGATTAAACTTGATAGTATAAAGGCTAAGCACCACTAATAAAGGAGTCTGATGATCGGCTTGGCAACCGTGAAATAGCTATAACTCCAGCCAAATAAGAACCCACTTGGTGGTAGTTCATTCAAGTTGTTGTTGTAATATTCAAAAATTCATAAATATTCATTAAAGTCCATGCTAGTTTTAGTGATAGGATTTTGGCAGGCTTAGATACTACTGTGATAAGGAAAAAATGCCACTTCTCAGATGCAATGTACGAGAAGGTTTACCACCTTTGTAATGGAACCCGTCTTGCAATAAAGAAACTGCTAGCCAACATCACAAAAGCATCAATTCTTACGGCTCGCATACACTGAAACCGAATTATCGGCCGATTTTGGGTCGGAGCTATTCGGACGACTGTATCGGACGTTCGTCTGCATAATAGTCCATCCGTTCCCGAACGATGCCAGTTTTGAATTTGTAGCCCGACATGTAAGTTGTTTTTATTTTGTGAATTGAGGATTTCGAAGAGATGTACATTCTTGAAAATTTTTACCGCAACTTCTTACCAAACTATCAATGTCAAAACATCCAGTAGGAGCAAAATATTTACCATGATGAACTTCACACACGAAGTGGCGGCACATTTAAGAGCCATAACGTGAGTTCTTGGTACTAATTCAATACATTACATATTACATTACATTTAACACTACATCGTAGATAAATCTACGAAGTAGAGACACTGAAAAGCACTGGCAACTGAGGCCATCGGCTTTAGACAATACAACAGAGAGAGACACACAGAAAGAAAGAACAACAGAAGAAACACATGTCAACAGCACACGGTTGGTATTTGAACGGTCCCCCATCCAAGTACTAACCATGCGCAATGATGCTTGATTTCGCTGATCGATGCGAAGCGATGCTTTCATCAAAGCCAAGGCCGTTGACAAAAGGTACTAATTCATTTTTTCCTACATAGCTCATAAAACTCAATTGTAACTATCTTATAGAAAACTTAATGCAACGAACGTGTTATATAGAGAAATGTTTCTGCCTAGATCCTGTGATTTACAACCTCTAGAATTTTTTAAATCATTCAATGGGACAGGTATATTTCCGCACTCATATTGCAAAAACCCTTTGAAATCTTGATACAAATAAATCCGCTGGTCCTGATGGTACACGCCCATTCTTCTGAATAAGTCTTATTCATCGCTGCCAAAACCATTGCGTAAGTTTGATATGAGATGATATCTGATACGTAGTACTATAACTATTTGCTCGGAGCATTAATAGGGGCATTCACAGCACGGCATAATGCATATTTGATGGGTGAAAAACATTAGGGTTCACATTCTTCAAACATGCTGCCAGACATCACTTCTTATTAGAGTTTTGATCATGGCGGACTAACTCCGAGCATAGTTGAAATTTAAGATGAGTAAATTAATTTTACTCTTACATTCAAAGTCTGCAGAAAACTCATATTTATCTAACAAAATAATTTTGATATATATTATTACGATCAGCACAGTTCGAGAACTACATAAAAACACGCATGCGTTCACACTCTCAAATATGCTTGTCATGCAGCCAAAATATCAAAACATTTTGAAATCCATTGAGCATGATTGACAAGCCGCTGGATGAAGTGTTCACATTATCAAAATCAAGCTAATCATGCCGTTCTGGTCAAACATATTTGAGAATGTGAACGCCCCACATGGTGCAAAAAAATAAAATGCCCGACTGGATTGCACGAATTTGCTCTTATGTAAAAGTACTTTGGAATTTTAAATAGGTACATTTTATATATATAAAACATGGATTTAATGAGATAAAAATGTTCAAATGCATGGAATTGCCGTCTGATTTCCGGAAAAATATGAATTTATGCAAACAAAGTTTTAAAATCGTTTTATTAAAGTATTTTTTTTATATAACAAATTTCTTTAAAATTTTTTAAGAACAAAATGTGGGTTGCCAATTTTAAGTGCTTAGTAATATATATTTTAGGAAATAATTTCAAAAAATAATCGTTCACACGTTTTCAAGATTTTGATTTTTCAAAAAATAAATTGCATTTTTTTTTTTTCAAAAAACAAAACAAAATATTTTTATATACAATATAATTTTAAACTTAAGTGAGCTCCTGGTGAAAATTTTAAGTTAAAATCGTTAGAGCCGTTGACAAGAAATTCGAAAACCAAAAAAACGGTTCTATGACAGGTACCGTTCATAACATTTTACCCCAAACATTTTTTTGACCAAAATGTAGTCCATGTCCATAATATCATACTTAATTTTTTTTATCAAAATCGTTAGAGCCGTTTTCGAGATAAATAAGATTTTGCATTACGGGTGTATGGGGGGTACCGTTTCAATTTCTCCTCTAGGGAACTACCGATATTGAAAGAAATAGGTCCAGTGGCTTAGGCTGTAGTTTGAGGTACAGACATACAGACAGACAGACGGAATTGCCGGACCCACTATTTTCGTCTTCGCTATCATCGTAATGTCAATTTCGATCAAAATCTCGAGCTTGATTTTTTTTCCAAATGCAGAACTTGCCCTATAGTACCTATATCGCAAGTAAAAATATGATACTTCAGTTTGCCTCTTGGAGCCTGATCGCCTGATGACAGGATTATTTTTTTCGGTCGATAAGTCTTTCGTCTTTTTGACAGTCTTAGTGATGGGCGTAGAAACGTACATAGCTTTATTCGGCTTCACTTCTTCACCTCACACCAAATATTTGTCGAAAACCCTATTTTTGACTTTTATATTCAATGTCTGTTTTTTGACGTTCATGTAGGCCTTTATCTCACTCAATCTGTCAGAGATTTATAAGCAGATTGACATCATTCCAATCTTGTAATGGAAATTTTAAAAGTATATATATAAGCTGTAAAACTAAAATTTTTAATTCATTGGCATCGTATTTATCATCCAGTTCATCATTATTCATTATGTGGTTGGACAGATCAGGGAAAGATAAAATTTTTACGTATCGAGAATTTTTCGTAGCAAATGTCAACAGATTGCCGTGCAGAAAATATCAAAACACAATTTTTCGGATTTTTTAAATGTCAACTCTGAAAATGCATTTTCCGGAGCATAAAATAGAATGCAATAGTCCATCATTAACGTGAAAAGGATTTGGTTAAGACTTTATATGAATCTGCAATGAAATTTGACACTAGTTGTTTTGTTTTTCATCTTTTTGGCATATTAGGTGAGAGATGAAGAAAATTTGGGGGAATGTAGATATTTGGTTCTAACTATCAATATATCAATGAAAAGTACTTAAATCGAGATTTCAAATTTCAATCCATTGGAATCCTGTGCGGACTCTTTTTGAAGCACCTCAAAACTTTCAATGTTGGCACAATGTAGTAAGAAGCAATGTTCCCAATGTAAACAGAGTCTTAAATCCAATTATCCGAAAAATAAAGTGCCACACGGAACGTGTAATCGTAAAGGGTAACACGGAATGTATATACATACATTAGACTCACGTTTTTGGTTTACTCTACGGCCGCCGCACAGTGGAGCATATTGACTTTTTTGGTTGCAAAAATCATAGCTCGTAAATAAATAAAGATATCGTGATAATTTTTTCCAAGTCTATAAATTTTGTGAATTTTAAGAAAAAATATCCACAGGGTGTTTTAAGGACATGACCATGTCGACTTTCAGTTTCAGTGATTTCATTTAACACTTTTCGGTCAATCATCGTTAAAAATAGTTCGTAACTTACAACAATAACTAGTTCGTCATTAACCTTACATACTCGTATAAGAACAAAGAGGTTGAAGATCAGCGATTTGGCTTTTGATGTCATTCACTGTGGAACATTATTGGTCGCAGGAATGAACTGATGATGGCCGTGGGTTTTTCCCATATTCACTATTTGAACACTCAAGTCTCAGGGGAACAATTGAGGCCATACACATGTTTGCATCCGTTATTGTTTCACCATCATCTGTTAATATTTTCTATGTAAAATCCATCACATCCCCACTTTCTTTGTAAAATCAGACTTCTTGGAAGTCCAATTAATTGCTGTTCACTCTTGGTTTCCGAAATTCCAAAAAATTACCAGAGGACCATAAAATATCTATTTTATGTAGTTAAGAATACATTTTTAAATGTAAAAATAATGTTTTTATGACCACTTGCATATATATAAAAATCTCTCTAAATCGCAAATAGGCAAAAACTGGCAGCTTGTTTTCTTAGAACATGTTTTAGAAATAGTCAAAGATTACATTTCCGTTGAGTGTAGACCAAAGACTTTTAAAGAATTTTTTATAACTCAACTCAAAGTCAAAAAATTGAGCCAAAAACAGCTTTTCGAAAATCTTAAAATTTTGCAATACAAACAAAATTGGATCATAATTGTTATACAAATGGTCATTTTTACAAGATCAATTAAAAAAATATATAGTTTTTAGACAATGGTTTTAGATTTTAACGCCGAAACTCTGAAACTTTTCATAAAACAAACATTTTTTCTTTGAATTTAAAAATAAGGAAACTTTGACTACCTGTATCATACGAATCCTTCGACCGATTTTTAAATTTCTTTCGGCTTTTAAAGCTTCCAATATTTCCTGATCCAGTAAATAAATTAGTTTTGGATTGCAAAAAGGCGCCACAGTGCGCCGCCAAAAACTTGTACACATCAATGAAGATATGAAAATAATTTCTGTTTAAGTGGAGTGATTGAATTTGTACACATCGACAAATTGACAACGCGATATAAAGAAGACGTTTTAATTACACAAATCCCAACTATGTATTTCGACCGACATGCCTTCTGAGTTTAAACGCTTCCAGTTATCCGTGGACCTAACATATCCAGTGGTTATGTGAATTAGTTGCAAGAAAAGGTCTTCTAATAACGGGTGATTTTTTAAGAGCTTGAGAACTTTTTTTAAAAAAAAAACGCATAAAATTTGCAAAATCTCATCGATTCTTTATTTGAAACGTTAGATTGGTCCATGACATTTACTTTTTGAAGATAATTTCATTTAAATGTTGACCGCGGCTGCGTCTTAGGTGGTCCATTCGGAAAGTCCAATTTTGGGTAACTTTTTCGAGCATTTCGGCCGGAATAGCCCGAATTTCTTCGGAAATGTTGTCTTCCAAAGCTGGAATAGTTGCTGGCTTATTTGTGTAGACTTTAGACTTGACGTAGCCCCACAAAAAATAGTCTAAAGGCGTCAAATCGCATGATCTTGGTGGCCAACTTACCGGTCCATTCCTTGAGATGAATTGTTCTCCGAAGTTTTCCCTCAAAATGGCCATAGAATCGCGAGCTGTGTGGCATGTAGCGCCATCTTGTTGAAACCACATGTCAACCAAGTTCAGTTCTTCCATTTTTGGCAACAAAAAGTTTGTTAGCATTGAACGATAGCGATCGCCATTCACCGTAACGTTGCGTCCAACAGCTTCTTTGAAAAAATACGGTCCAATGATTCCACCAGCGTACAAACCACACCAAACAGTGCATTTTTCGGGATGCATGGGCAGTTCTTGAACGGCTTCTGGTTGCTCTTCACTCCAAATGCGGCAATTTTGCTTATTTACGTAGCCATTCAACCAGAAATGAGCCTCATCGCTGAACAAAATTTGTCGATAAAAAAGCGGATTTTCTGCCAACTTTTCTAGGGCCCATTCACTGAGAATTCGACGTTGTGGCAGATCGTTCGGCTTCAGTTCTTGCACGAGCTGTATTTTATACGGTTTTACACCAAGATCTTTGCGTAAAATCTTCCATGTGGTCGAATAACACAAACCCAATTGCTGCGAACGGCGACGAATCGACATTTCACGGTCTTCAGCAACACTCTCAGAAACAGACGCAATATTCTCTTCTGTACGCACTGTACGCATTCGTGTGGTTGGTTTAATGTCCAATAAAGTAAACTGAGTGCGAAACTTGGTCACAATCGCATTAATTGTTTGCTCACTTGGTCGATTATGTAGACCATAAATCGGACGTAAAGCGCGAAACACATTTCGAACCGAACACTGATTTTGGTAATAAAATTCAATGATTTGCAAGCGTTGCTCGTTAGTAAGTCTATTCATGATGAAATGTCAAAGCATACTGAGCATCTTTCTCTTTGACACCATGTCTGAAATCCCGCGTGATCTGTCAAATACTAATGCATGAAAATCCTTACCTCAAAAAAATCACCCGTTAATATTTAAAAGAAAAAAACATAATTCCCGCCCAATTTCTTTGCATTTGATATGCATATCAAATGCAAAGAAATTGGGCGGTAAGGGTGAATTTTAGTCTACAAATGGTTGCCGAAGCTACTTATTTATTTATTTGTGACAGCCATAGACTTCACCGATGCAAGTCTTATGTTAAGGTTTTATTTTATTAAATCGTTATTATTTTAACAGTCTATAAACACATGAGCAAGAATAAGAAGCTGTTGAAATTTTGAGCAAACACGCAACATTGATATTCAATTTGTTACGAGTTACGACTGAGCGAACTTGCACTTCAACTTAAAGCCAACTAAATTTTACTTTATCAAAATCTAAGCGAAGACGATTTTTACTTGCTGCAATATGTGTGCCTGGGTTCGGACTTAACTATAATTGGAGTAGATAGTTATAGAGAGATTGTCTTTTAGTTCATATCGGTCGAGATAAAAGAAGTTACCAACAAGGATTTTTAAACTTTGAAAGATGATCGCAGCCATATTCTGAAAGCTACATCTGTCAAATTAGCTGTTTTATATTAAGTTTGTATTCTCAAATCAACGTGGAGAGTTAAAGCGTTCAAAAACATGTGTGGATGACTGAATTGTTTTACGGGTCTTCTTCATACATTTTACGGTCGCCAAAATCGACCTTCCGAAAAGACTATTTGGAACGAGGTACGAGTCGACTGGTAAACAATCCGCCAACATTCGAATGAAACGAAAGCCTTACCAAACATACATATCTGTGGGTAAGAGTATGCAAGAAAAACCGAGGCAGTTAATTCTGTGAGGTGTACAAGAACTCGGTCTTTAGCAGACCACAACTCGACCGATTCTGCGTCATGACTTGGGTCAACAAGCGTTAAATTTTCATTTGATCAGGGAGCTCAGAGTTATTGACCATAGACAACTATGTATGTGTGTTCGTGAGCTGTGCTTTCGAGCAGTTGGAAGCTGACCCCACTTTCTTTGCCTGAGGGGCTCATCAACAAGCAAAATTATCGAATTTGGAACGATCGCAATCCACATGAGATGCACTAAACTTAAAAGCTTCCAGGGAAAATCATTGCTTGGTGTGGATTTTCGGTACATACTTTGTTGAGAACGACCTTGACCAAGCTTTCACCGGCAACGGTGACTGCTAACTAGAGATGCCGCGAATATTCGGCCACTATTCGGTATTCGGCCTATTCGGTCTATTTTTTTGATATTCGGTATTCGGCCGAATACCGAATATTCGGCCTTAGCGAGGTATCCGTTCGGAGCGGAAAATTGTCCGCAACGCACTTTGTCGGAGGTTCAAATTGCTTTCGAGTTATCCTATCTGACAGAATAATAATACACAAATGCGTTGGCGCAATTTGTTCCGCGAAGAATTTGCGTCGGACGAAATCGGAAAAACGATTGCTTTAAGCTGTCAGAAATTTCACAAATAAAGCACTTAATAGCACTTCAACGCGCTTCGCCGGTTGCGTTAAAAAAATGTCGGAGAAAAATTCCGAACAGCTGTTCGGAAAAATACCTCGAAGCAAAAATCCTCCGAATCGTACAAAATCGCAGAAATTTCCGTTCCGAACGGATACCTCGCTAGGGCCGATTAAATGAAGAATAAAAAAATATTTGATATCTTACAAAAAATGCCTTATTTTTATAAATTTTTTTTATTTTAGTATTTATAATCTACTAAGGGTAAGTTGTGATGAATAAAAACTGCTTTTTCAGCGTTCGTTGGTAACAAATGATTATGTATGTACATACGTCTAACTTCGTAAACAATTCCAGCTTCTGAAAATAGTCTCTCACTATATACACTAGTACCGGGAGATGAAAGCTAGATTTTAGCAAATAATGTTTTCAAATAGGGATACTGTTTTGTGTCTGCCGTCCGATCTTGGAGAACAGTAATTTTATTTCGTTTTCAATGGCAGTTTTTTCAACGGACCTTATCAACAATCAAATTAATAGACGAATTTAATATTTGAGTGAAATGGACGATTATGTAAAGAGCTCTATAAAGTTAGCCATAATGTACATATTATGAACTTGATATTTTTGTGAACTCTGAATTATGAACACACTATTGTAAGGCACCTAAAAAATAAAATGTAGCATATATGGTCAGTTATATAGTCCATTAAATAATGCTTCATTTTGATCAAATATTGAAGTCGTCTCTTAATTTCATTTTCATCATTTTCAATATTGTCTGTAGCAAAACATACCCAGAAACTTTTTTGCCTAGTCAAAAGTTGCATAGGAGATAGATACAAAACATATCGTTGGCCGAATGTTCGGCTGCCGAATATTCGGTATTCGGCCGACGAGCGTGGCCGAATATTCGGTATTCGGCCAAGTCACTATTCGCGGCATCTCTACTGCTAACGGTTGACGTTAATGATAACCAATTTATTTTCACCTAAATTGAATGATATGGGCACCGATTACATTTAATTCCAACAGGGTTCACACAGCCCGTGTCCCACCGTTGACATTTTGCACAAGAGATTTCCGGACATGGTTATCTCACGATGAAGCGATGAGAATTGGCCACCCAGATCCTGCGATTTGAGCCCGTTAGACTTAATTTTTTAGACTTTCCCTATGTATTAGGTCTATAACAATAAATTTAAGTGATGAGGCCCATGGTCTTTTGTTTTAATGTTCTAAATTTTAACTAGAACAACGATTGGTTGATGGGGATAGCAAAGGCAAAACGCAATGAAGCTGGAGCCCCTTAAACACGAATGGCAAATCATTCAAAGTCATCGTTATCAGTAAGTCCTCGATGAGTGGTGTCTCTATTAAATTTGGTTAAAACTTTTTGATGGTACATGCCGTTGCGTAACGTTGGTGCGTTTAAGTTGCAAATAATCATCACTGGTGAACCAATCTTAAATATTAATTCCTGTGGCAGAATAACGGCTGGTTCCAATGAGCTTGATCATTAAGCTTTTTAACAACGTCATTTTTTGGTCCGGGTCCGGATTTTTGTAGTTGTTTATAAGGCTTGCGAATACCTTGTCGACAACAGCATTTGACAAAAGTTCAACGGGAACGAAATGACAATCGTGGACGGCCGATTGAAAATTTTCTATTTTACCAAAAGTTGTTTTGAGAATGTGTGGGCAGACGGGACTTGCAGAAAATGCCGAGCATTTTCGTCGATACCGTGGTTTTCTCGATTCGGTTCCAAAGATATTCAGGCATGCGTTCATATCATCTGCGAGCAATAGATATACATAATATGTCATCAATGAGAGTTTGGTTTAAGCCAGATTAAACTATAAACGGGTGCAGGCCTCACACTCGTGTTTTATGTGACACAAAATTAACAAGAAAAACCAAAAAATAAAACTCTGCTTATCCGATCACTACCAAACTTCACAGGATCACTCGCTGAAGTAATCGGAAAATTGCATGGAAATTTAATTATAATTGGACACACCGTTTTGAAGTCCATAGGGAATAAACTCACACGTCATATAAGATATAACTTTTTTCTAACATGGTTTTCTCAAAGGTAGGTCAACAATCTCCGATCTTATTGAAATTGTACCTAATACCATTTGTGGTGGAATTAGGTCATGAAATTGATACAATAAGCACTGATATTTCAAAAACATTTGATAAAATTTTCATCTGTGTAATTATTTTCTAAAAGAAGCTATATGAATGCCCATCACTATTTATATCTTGGGTTCAGTCCTATTTAAACTATCGTCCTAATAACTCTTTATGCGCAACGTCAGGAGTTCCGCAAGAAAGTCACCTTGGTCTTTTCCTTGTTTTTGCTAATTTTGTCCGCACTAAAGATATTATGACTATGTTTTAGCACAGTACGAGCGTCTTAGGTAATTTGGAGAGGATTTAAAAAGAAGATACCGACTTACATTGATTTTGAATGTCTGAGACTCTGAGTATTATAATGGGAGATCCACTTTCCGTAGTGTGGCTAAGAAAAGAATTTCTGAATTTAACACTACGTCCGAAGTTGGGCTCAAGTGTTAGCTGATTGATACTCTCCGAAGCGAGCGTATTAAAAATATGAGATTTGTAGACGATCTTTGAACAAATATAATAAAAGCCTCATAGATTACAGCCAGATCAGAAGGGGTGATAAATTTTTGGCAAAGTTCTTGTTAATTATTAATGACGTTGAGCTTACTTTAGTGGGATCTAATCGTGCGACCTATGCTGATGACGTCCGCATTTCTAAACAAATTACATGTATGGCTGAAGCTTTATTATTACAAACAGACTTTAATAATTTCCTTACTTAAAGCAGGCATAATTTCATTGAGCTGAGTGTCAGCTATTACTCGAACTTATTCTTAGAAACGACATCTGGTACCAATTGAACCACGCTGGTTCAATTTGGGCCATAAGAAATTGGTTTTCATCGCACTGTATAGTGCTCGTGATTGACGGTGACGGTATCACCAACGTCGTTTTCGAATTAGTACAGCCCAAAATCCACACCAAATGGTAGCCTTTTGAGGGTGCATTATTACTGCCTTGGGCACTGCTGCACAATGTTTGGAAAACATTGCATTTCAAAACTTAAAAAAAACTTTTTTTTTGAATTTTTGAAATGAAAAAATCTATTTTTTTTTATTTCGATATTTCAAAAACGGCTCAATATTTTCTTTGGAAATTTATTTTTTATTCGTACAATAAAAAAAAAACTTTAAGTTAGCGTACACAAATTTTTTCTTAAAAATGTTTCAAGGATTTTTTATATAAAAGTTTATTTTTTTTAATAAACCACTACAACGACTTATAATTTTTGCTCTTCATCATCATCATCATCGGCTCGACAACCGGGTTCCGGTCCTGGCCTCTTTCAACAAGTCTCTCCACCTATCCCGGTCTCTAGCCGACGCCATCCAGTTGCGCACCCCAAGGCTTCGGGCGTCCTGGTCTACGCCATCTCTCCAGCGCAAGCATGGTCTACCACGCTGTCGTCTACCATAGAATGTACCACAAAGAACTTTCCGAGCAGGTTCCTCTTCGCTCATGCGAGCTAGGTGCCCTGCCCACCGGAGTCTACCGAGCTTAATTTTTGACACGATATCTGCTTCTAGGTAGATTGTGTACAGTTCATCATTGTACCGGAATCGTCCTTCCTCACATATGGGGCCAACAATTCTCCGTAAGACTTTTCTCTCAAACGCAGCTAAGAGGTGGGAGTGCCTTTTGCTAAGCAACCCAGGTCTCGGATCCATATGTGAGTACTGGCAGGACCATGGTCCTGTACAGAAGCAGTTTTGAAGTTATGGTGAGATTTCTGGATTTGAAGAGCTTTGACAGACTATAGTAGGCTCTGTTGGATTTGAGAAGCCGCCCGCGTATTTCTTCTTCTATATTGTTATCGGCTGCTACTATTGACCCAAGGTATTTAAAGGATTGCGCCACTTCAAATTCGTGCTCCGCTACCTTGATTGTTTGACCAACTGTTCCTCTCGCATTCGACGCCACCATGTACTTTGTTTTACCTTCACTAATGTGCAGCCCCAGATTTTGTGCCGCCTGCTCGATCTGGATGAAGGAATCTTGTACAGCTTGTTCGGTTCTTCCGATGATGTCAATGTCGTCTGCGTAAGCCAGTAACTGGCTGGACCTGTTGACGATGGTCCCTCTTGTTGCCGTGCCAGAGTCACGGATTGCTTTCTCCAACGCCAAGTTGAAGAGGAGGCAGGCCAAACCGTCCCCTTGTCGGAGTCCATTAAAGATGTTGATTGGTATGGATAGCAATCCGGCTATTTTTACTTGGCTTGTTACGTTGGTCATGGTCAACCTACATAGTCGTGTCAATTTATTTGGGATGCCGAATTCTCTCATGGCTTTGTAAAGCTCTACCCTGGCTATGCTATCATAGGCAGCCTTAAAGTCTATAAACAGATGGTATGTTGGGATGTTAAATTCTAGAGATTTTTCCATCGCCTGCCTAAGGGTAAAGATCTGATCAGTTGTTGATTTGCCTGGAATGAAACCACACTGATATTGTCCGATGACGGTTTTAGCGTATGGGGTTATCCGGTCTTGTAGGATAGAGGAGAGTATCTTATAGGCGGTACTCAACAACGTGATACCTCTATAATTGCTGCACGTTGTGACATCTCCCTTCTTATGTATGGGGCATATTATGCCTTTTCGCCAGTCTTCTGGCATTTCTTCCTGCTCCCATACGTGTACTATAATATCATGAATTGCTTGACGTAAGGCTGGCCCGCCGTGATGGAATAATTCGGCTGGTATGCCATCGGCTCCCGGGGCTTTGTTCTGTTTAAGCCGGCCTATAGCCTTCTCAACCTCTTCTATGCTTGGTGGCGGCAACTTCTTGAAGTAGTGGAGCCTCCACTTCTGCAGTAAGCTGACCATTTAGCAATTCATTAAAGTACACTTCCCATCGCTCCAGTATGCTTTCCGAATCAGTAATCAGATTTCCCTCTCCGTCCTTGCAGTATGTGCAGCGTGGTGTGTACTGCGTCATGTTTCGGACGGATTGGTAGAACTTCCGCACCTGGTGCGGACCTCATTCTCGGCTATTTTCTATTTCACAGATTAGGTTCTTCTCCCAGGCTGATTTCTTTTGTCTGTGTAGCCGTTTTTCTGTTCTTCTGAGCTCTTTATATTCCTCTTCGCGTGCCCGCGTTCTATGAGATTGTTGCATTGATCGGTACGCAACATTCTTACGTTCAGTCGCTAGCTTGCATTCATCATCAAACCAGTCGTTCCGATTTTTACGACTGCTGCCTAAGATGGAGTTGGCAGTACTAATGACAGTATTTTTAAGACGTGTCCACTTCTCATTGACACCCAGCATACTGGCTCCAGGAGTTACTCTCCCTAAATCAGGTGTTTCTAGGGCGAGTCCTAACGCATTACCAAAGGTGTTACTGGTGTTTTCATTGCGCAGGGCAGCCGTGTTGATTCGAACCTGATCGGTGGATGCAATGCGTCTTCGCAAGGCAATCCGCCCTCGGAAAACCATACCAACAAGATAGTGATCCGAGTCGATATTGGCACCTCGGTACGCTCGTACCGTCATCAAGTAGTGGCGACGGTCTATCAACACGTGGTCTATTTGGTTACGAGTGACTCCATCAGGTGATACCCAGGTGGCTTTGTAGATATCTTTACGCGGGAACCTCGTACTCGCAACGACCATGTTTTTCGATGCTGCCAACTCTAAGACTCGAAGTCCATTGTCATTAGTGTTCTCATGCAAACTATGGGTGCCTGCGTAATGCCTGAATACCGGCTCCCGACCTATTTTTGCGTTCAAATCCCCAAGGATGATTTAAACATCATACCTTGGACAGGCATTGAGGGCCCTCTCGACTTGTTCGTAGTAAGTCTCTTTTTCTTCGTCTGAGGACTCCTCCGTAGGTCCGTGAACGTTAATGAGGCTGATGTTCGTAAATTTGCCTCGCAAGCGAAGGGTGCATAGCCTTTCGCTTATAGCGTTAAAGCCGATGATAGTAGACTTCATTTTTTCGCTGACTAGGAAGCCTACCCCGAGCACATGGTGTTTTGTATGACAGCTGTAGTATACGTCATATTCTTTCTTCTGTAAAACACCATTCCCTGTCCATCTGATTTCTTGAAGAGCTGTTATGTCAGCTTTATAATTTGACAGGGCATCGGCTAGCTGCTGAATAGCCCGAGCTCTATAGAGCGATCATACGTTCCATAAGAAAATTCGTAAATCGTAAATTTTTGCTCTTGCATATGCTTATATTTGCTTGAGTCACATGGCAACCAGTTTCTAGTTCCAACTACTATAGGAGTTGTTGTAGTCCTTAAAAACAACAGTTTTTCTCTAAAACATTAATTTTTGAAATAAGAAGGGTACCATTATTTTAAGTCTTAAAAAAAAGTTCTGTGGGGGAAACATTTAAAAATGCTATCTACCAAATTTAAAGAAAATCGACAAAGTCTCTATGGCAGTTTTTGGAATGACAGAAAGAATTGCGAGACCCAATTCTTACATCTTTCAATTATCGTCCCAAGTTTTATCAAAATCTCGAGTTCAAATAGTTCCTATCTATCGCAAGGTATACTTCAAGCGTTCCTATTTCCCACAAATTTAATAATGTTATAAGTTTGATTCGTCATACCACGGGTGTTTATTATTCAAATTTTCATCTTCGACTCAGAACTCAATTTTGTTCCAACGATTTTGCTACAGACGTAAAAAGCTTTCCTAATCCAATTTTTAGGGTCGATAACTACACCAAGATATTTTGCACCTGAAGGGAGCAACACAGTTTCTTTCTTAAACAAGGATGGAGTGAAGGGGAGGGTGTGTTTTTATTTTAGTAATGATCCTAGCCTAGTTACTTCGTTTCCTTAAAGCCATCTCCGTTATTTAGCTTATTAGATGAGAAAACTTCCCTGATATCAGTATAAGCAAATAATTTGCACATTCTACAACATCCTCTAACAACAGAAGAATTTTGTTCATGCCGTAGAAGAAGGGGCAGAACATCACCCTGGAGCCTTCTTCTATATACGTTGTTTTTCAAGTTTACATTACATAAAGTAGGTTGAATCCTCCTATCGCAGAGCATAAAACTGAAGTGGTTCCTCTACCACGAAGCCAACGAGGGATCCATATTTTTGTTAAATGTCTGCCGTCTTATTTTTGTCAACATTACACCGAAGATTACCTTTAATGCGAGTCGATTTATGTAGGTATGTTGTATGTAGGATGTTTGTATATCTTCTTTAATTTTTGGGACTTTATTTTTTACAATACGAGTATGTACAAATTCCAGCTTCCGAACCCTGTCACAACCTCCTCGAACAAAATGAGTGTTTTTGCCATTTACAAGTTCTTCCAAGCTCACCACACTTCACGTATGCGAGAAATTGCACGCGTTTATCTGACACACTTTCGCTGTTTTTGTGGTTTGGTTGGGTGAGTCGTCGGTCGGAGAGTTGTTAAACACAGATATGGGTTTGGTTGGGCTGGGTATAGGTATCGTGCTGCAAAATAATGCTATGTCGTTATCTAGATATAAAATTATAATATGGTTGGTGAACACAATGTTTGGAATGAAGTCAGTAGTTATGATTTATGCGGTCTTGCATTTCGTTACTTTGTGTATGTTTATTGTTTTGTCTAGTCTCAGCTGAATTTCAAGGTCCTATAGTTGAGTGCTCTTTTGGTCTCACTTTTTATCAATCAAAACCGATGTTTGTGAAGGTTACACAGGTCGATTAAATGCTTAAAAAAAATGAAATCCTTTGACAAGCTTTACATTTTATGGTTAAGTGGACCACCTATATGCACCGGTAGATATGGGGAAAAGATTTAAATGACTTGGTTGATGAAACTTGAACGGCGAGTATAGGCCAAGAGCCCACAACAGATTTTAGGAGTGCAAGCATAGAACTACATATAACCAAAACAAGCATATGTAATAATAGGAAATACAGGGTGCGTTCCATGTTCCAGGTCGATGTTCTTTCATTAATTTTTTTACAATTTTAAAATTTATATCTCATTAATTGATTATATTATAACGTTATGTGTGGAATATGAATATGATATCGGGCAAGAGTGCTCCTCTGTTCGTGGCGCAAAGGCGACCTCCATTAAAGTCATATTGCTTTGCATAACAATTTCGCAGACTTCTGTCGTAATTTCAGAAATCAAACCTAATCCAAGCTATAACCGAAATACGACTTTTATCACAGATAGTCTGGTGGCTGTTAAAGCCATTAATTCTAGTAGATCATCTTCCGAATTGACCCAGCAATGCCAGAATGAACTTGCTCTCCTAAATATTCTCCCCAGTGTCACTCTTATCTGGGTTCCGGGTCAAAGTGGCATTGATGGGAATGAATGGCGGAAAAAATGGCCGGGCAAGGATCAGGGCTTCATAACTCACATGCGGACAGAGACAACATTCCACTTGGAGTTCCTACCTGCAGCTGACACTGGTCAATATGAGATAATGCAGGCATTTCTCAGAACAGTCACTGTCATAGGTGTGGGTACCAGCAGGATATGGAAACAGTTATCCATTTCCTCTGAAAGTGGCCTGCTCAAGCCAAAATTAGAGCTAAATCATTAAGAATGTAATTTTTTGACTACATTGACGAACTTACGGAAATAAAAAATAAAGCTTTGATCTTTTTTCCTAATGCGACGAAATGGCTCTTGGCCAAACTTCGGTTAGTTCTGTACCGTGCACTTCGTTTGATTCTTTAGATCTCGAGCTAGAAGACTGAGAGGATGGAAGTTTATGATGCATAATGGCAGAAAGTAAACACAAAATATAAGACACATCAAAACATATTTCATCCTCTCCTATTTTGTTAACTCAATCCAAACTGGACGACTCCGTGAGAATACACACAATTCCCTATATCAATTCCATCCAGATGTTCCAATGAGTTATGGTATCAGAATGATGCAATTCAGCGCTAATTGGGCCGCATTTCTACCTTCTGAAATTTATAAAAATAAGTTGTACACCCAAATAAGACCTACCAATGGTTTGGTCTTGTTGAGGACGAATTTCTTATGAGGCAGCGAAAATATCACAGTTCTTACAGGCTTCACGATTAGCAGTCTGATCAGTGAGAAACGAAAATCCAAGATTGTGTGGCTTCAAAAATCCAAGAAAAATTTATAGCATGAGTAACATCTCTCCATCAAATTCACTGTTTGGTACCGTACTATGGCCTAAAAATGTATTGGCCCATATTTCTTCCAGAATGAAGGTGAACCGCCAAGAACGATTTCCGAGACCTATAGACCTGGTTCGTGAAATTATTGGCAAATGTTTGATTTCAAAAAAGACGTCGCATTTGTTAATAAACCAAAGGCTTTTAGACAGCTGAAGCAGAATATTCGACACGAAATACGGAGCCTGCAACCAGGAACAGAACGATCTAAAAACAGCCATTGTATAGTGCTTAAGTTGAAATAGAATAAAATAAGCTGTGAATAAGGTATTAACAAAACATTGCCACAATGTATGCAATATGAAATCGTTCAAAAGTCCACCTCGACTTCTTAAGGTGACACGGGTCCGAGTGGTCCAATTCTCAATGACACTTCCACATATATCCGGCTAAATTTGTCTTTAGAGCATTTGTCGATTGTTGTTTATTCACTTACACCTGCGATTTCAGGAAAGCCCAAAAGAAAAAGTCTAGCGGGATCAAATCACATAACCTTGGTGGTCAATTCGTACCCTATCTGTGAGAGATAACATTACTTTCAAATCTTTCATGCAAAATGTCAATCGTGGCGTCCGCTGTGTGGCACGGAGCAATATTCTGCTGAAACCATATGTCGGCTATAAGAAAAGGGTTATCATCGTTCTGTATAGCTCGCCATTGACGGCGACAGCCTCACCAAGGTTGTTTTCAAAAAATTACGGACCACTGCATGCCGCCGCGGGACCAAAATCCTTACCAAACGATAATTTTATTAGGATGCATTATGACCTAGTGAATCTCGTATGGGTTGGTTTCGCCCCATATACGGCAATTATGCTCGTCAATACAGCGCTTCATCCAAAAATGCTAAAGATCGTTGCTCAAGATGATTTTTCGCCCAAAATTGGGGTACTCTTCCAAGCGCTTCGTAGCTCAGTCAGCGAATAAACTGTGTCGTTCATGGTAATGAAATTTGAGTTTCGGTCTATATTAAATTTTGTACGGGTGCATGCCCAAATCCGAACGAAAAATTAACCAAGTTGAATTCTGCGAACGACCGAGGTTAAAAAACCCTGCTCGACTTCTGTACGGATATATGAAGACTCTCTGTCTGAGACACGCCGCAGTATAAGAGTTTTGTTAAGATTTTATCAAATGCGTGAGGAGCTTTTAATTCATTTTGTTGCACGAACCCAAACTAGCAGCTGTTTCCTAAGTTCATTCTCCGTTGGATATCCCCTATGGTGTCGTTCGTTGAATTTATATTCAAAGTAGTTGAACTCCTCACTTACTTCAAGGTTCTAGCTGTCAATAATTACTTTTGTTTTAAGTCTCTTGACAGATGTTTGGTTATTTGTTGAAAACATGTAGTTGGTCTTATTCTCGTTTAGAGCTAGGTAGGAATGGTGACCACCGACAGTCTAGTCCTGTGGCCCAATTAGGGCTGAAGTGCGCTATTTTGATACCATAACTTGTATGAACCTGTGGATGGAATTGATTGGGAAATCTTCGACATTCTCACGGAGTTATCCAGTTTGAATTAAGTTCAAAAATAAGAAAAGAAAGGATCTAGTAGGTTTTGATGTCTCTTAGGTATTGTGTGTTTACTTTTGCACACTCATCCGGAAATTGGATACCTCACTCAGCCGGACCACCACACTCATTGGACACCATTTACACTGTGCTAAGTTAGGCAGCTTATTGGCTGGTATTGAAAAATTAGCCAATCGGATTGAGTGATCATCCGGCCCCCCGCACCGTAAGCCTGCATCAAAGCCCTCAGTCTCCTAGCTTGGGATATAAAGAGTTAAACGGAGGGCACGGCTCAGAAGTTAACGAAGTTCGTCCCAGAGCCATTTCGTCGCGTTGAGAAAAGTGGTCAAGTCTTCGACCTTCATTTTTGAAAGTTCGTCAATGTTGTCGAAAAATGCCCTTTCCGAATGATTGTGCTCTAAATTTGCCCAGAACTGGGCCTTTGCAGAGGAAGTGGTGAACTGTTTCCTTTTTCCGCTGGTCCCCACAGCTATGGCAATGAGTGTTGTGAGGAATACCTAGATGCCCTGCTTGCTCTCCTATTGGCCAGTGTCCGCTACACGTAGTCACGATCTCGGCTATGTCTTATCTAGGTCTGCATATCAGATCAAGTGTTCGGGATTTATTATAGGTGGGCCAAATCTTTCAAGATATAATGCAGTTAGTTAAACTACTCCACCTACGGTTTGATTCGCTGAATTTAAGAGAATGTTACCCTTCATTACACCGAGCTGAATGTTGACTCTTTCGGCAAGAACTTATTCTCCTCTGGCCAGCTCGTTCACCCGTTTCCCATTAACGCCACAATAACCCCGAAACCAAATAAGGGTGACACTGCAAGTTAGTCCCGGCATTGCTGGACCAATTTGAAGTATGATATACTAAAACTAATAGCTTCAACAGCCGCCTGACTGATAGTGATAATAGCAGTATTCCATTGCTGGTTTGGATCTTGTTTGAGTACCTTGCATGCTTCCCTGATAGACAGTAATTCAGCTTGAAAAACACTAACAAAGTCGGGTAGCCTAAACGAACCTAAATATATCCAAAGTCACAGAGAATATTCCTGAACCAACACCACACTCCATCTTTGAGCCATCAGTAAAGATAGTTGTGTCGAAGTTTTTCGTCAGGACGTTACCTTAGTACTATTTTCTTTATGGTAAACATATAACCTTAAAATTTTTACTGATGCCCATTTAAGAATTGTAGTATTCAGTGGGAGTCGAAAAGATCTCTATTAGAATCAACTCCATAATATTGTTAATCCAAGAGTTCAATTTACCATTTTCTTAGTCTTAATGCTCTGCAAGATACTAGATGTATAAATTAAGTGGTAAAAGGTACAGAAAAATGCTTAAGGCATCAAATGGGCAATATCTTTGAGCCCCTGTGGTGCCAAGGATAGCAGTTCTTTGTACATTCTTCAGTTTATCGATGTTATATCTTATATGCTTTGGTAAGAGCGAATATCGAACTATACGTGAGGATCGGTCGCACCACGGCTGTGCATGTCCACAAACTCATATTATTAGATTGAAGACCAGATTTTTTACCTAAGGTTTTTCTACAGGCATAGAAAGCTAAGCAGCCATCCCTATCTTCAATACCAATCAAGTCAGAAACTTAAAATTCCGAATATTTGCTAAGTTAGTCAGGCACAGCCGCCTCACTAAATTTCAATTGTCTAGCATAAGTAGCTCCTGAAATATAAGGCCTCAAAAATCAATAAAACCGTAACTGACTGACTGACTGACAGATCATCAAAATTATGGAGCACTTCCCGACATCGTAGAATCGTAGAAATTTGAGGTTTTCCATTCAGGGGGCGTGGTATCCGCCCAATTCCTCAGAACTGATGTAAATTATATAGCACACTTCCGATTGCAGTAGAACAAGAAAAACACCAAACTCTATGAGTGATTCCAAAATGGACTTGGTAAAGACGTTGTTGAAAGCCCTTTCTACATCTAGAAGGTCACTTGTACGCTCTACCCCATGAAGGACCGTTTCTGTAGACTTATGCTTAAGGTTTCGAGCACAAAAGAAGTCAGACTAATTGGCCGGAAAGCCTTCACGCATTCACGGCCCCGCCTACAGTCTTTCGGGATAAGAACTACTCTTTCTTGTCTCCAGGGCTCGTCTACATAAGAACAAGAGAGGCATCCGTTGAAAATTATTTCCAGCCATGGAATTGCAATATCTTGCGTTTTTTGTAGCATAGTTGGCAGTATACCAATTTATATCTGAAGAGTTATATGGAGAGAGTATTAATTGCCCATGAAGTTATCTCCTTTGTTATAACGGTGTTGATTTGCCCTGCACGAGCCATTACCGTGTTAGGGAATCTAAGCGTTTACTTCGAGCACAGAAAAATCAATCACCGTGAATTATCTCGTCAGTGATTTCAAATCTGGGAACAAATTTAAGGCCTTCTATTCATCTACTACAAGAGATGTCTTGGACAACGAATTGATTTAGATAATTATTTACTTATATTATGTTCAAAGTTTAGTAAGCTACAAGTTCAATCGATTTATAAATATTTCAAGCTTTCTTACCTCAAGGTTTTTCGAAAACCTCTTTAACCCCCTTATACTGTTTGGAGGCAATATAAGCAGTTTCAAATGTATTACTGAGAAGTTAATTGACAATATTCAAATATGAGAAGATGATTCTGCATTATTTTCATTCCAGCACATGACCAACAGACCTTGTTGTTTCTCCTCAGAGAAATTCGAAGTCAAATATACAAGCCCTTAATTAAGCATCAAACACAGAGCTCTTGCATAACTTAACCTAACACTACACCATTCATTTACTTCAATCCCTGTGCTATAACTTTCAAGCCATAAACAGCTTTGTCTTGTTGCTAAAACTAAATTAAACAAAATTATACACACGATGACGACGACTCCAAAAAGCAAATAAAGTCAAAGGTTGGTAGTTTCCTAAGGGTTAAGGCTCAAGCCTAATGAATACACCAGCAAATATTGACACTTTTACATCAAAGAATTTAACTTCAACTGAGCATCAAATAAATGAAACTACTATTCACTTTTGAAAGATGCAAATATGACGGACTGTCTCAGTTGAGAGGCTTTCTAAATCTCGGGCTTTGAGTTGTAAATGAGAAAAAATTAAGAATAATATTCGAAAGTGTTTGTTCGTTGATGGGCTGTGTCGTTGTCTGTGATGCGAAAGTGCTAATTCCAATGACACCCATTCGGAATAAACGGTAATTGATGTTGGTGCTGTTAATTGATGTTGGGATCTGTCATAAAAATAATTTCAATGTGTCTCACTCACCATGATCTGCTTGTTCCGGTTTGGGTCATATTGTGCGGCAATTTGTGCGGCTGTTTGTGATGGAACTTGCTGGGCAACATTGGAACTTCTTTGCGGCACATAAACTGGGCCTTGTATTCGAACTTTACCCTGAACGAAGCTGAAATTATTTAAAACATGATACATTATGCATGTACACGGTGGATGAAAGTGATTGAGAATATAGAAGTGAAGATGAAAGTTGGGAATGGTACCTCTGGGACTGAGGGTCATTGGAGTTTAAGAAGGGATGTGTGTTGTAGTTTTGACTAGTGGACTGTTGAGGTGGTGGACGTTGTTGTTGTTGTTGTTGATGCTGGTGTTGGTATTGCTGTTCTAGAATTGGATCACTTGTGGTGCCCAAGCCCCAGGCGTGTAACACATGTTCGTCTTCAGGTTTTGGCTTAAAATAGTTTCCATCAACTTGGGCACTACGATTTATGTCACTGATGTATCTGAAAAAATGTGTGTGTCAATTACGTTTGGTGAAAGAAAAAGTTGAAGAAAATTTAAACTATGCATAAGTATAGGTGGTTAGTTTAAATATATAGATGTATTTATAGCGGGTATATTACTATTGGTATTTAAATTAAGTCTAAATTATTATTAAAAACATGGGGAGATAAAGCAATTCAAATGATAAAAAAGGATTCTGGAAGATGGGCCTGTCTCCCACCTTTGACAAAAAGAAGCAATCTTAAAAATTACTATATTATTTTATTTATTTATTTAAAAAAAAAACGGCAACATCTAAAAATAAAATGCATGACTGGGTCGCACGAACTTGCTCTTATCTAAGCGACTAAGAATTTCAAAAATGAATGTTATTAGAGGAAAACTGTTCATGGGCATAAAATTAATTTTTAAGTGACTAAAACAAATCCTTTAGTTGTTGGAGCTAAAAACAGATGCCATGTGATTCAAGCAAATATAAGCTTATGCAAGAACAAAAATTATAAGTCGTTGTAGTGGTTTCTTAAAAAAAATAAGCTTTTTATACAAAATTTTTAAAATGTTTTTAAGAAAAAAATGTTGGTACGCCAAATTAAATATTTTATTATTAATCGAATACAAATTAAATTTACAAAAAATAAAATACTGAGCCATTTCTGAGATATCCGATTAAAAAAAAATTGATTTTTTTTTGTCAAAAAATCAAAACATATTTCTTTTAAGTTTTGAAATGCAATTAAAACATTAGAAGCTTCTCTGTACAAAATTTCATTAAAATCCGTTATGTCGATAATGAAAAATTCTAAATCTGAAAAAATACATAGGTCTATGGTAGGTACAGTCAGTTAAATCTTAATTTAATTTTTTACTTGCGACTTATAGGTACTATAAGGCAAGTTATGCATTCGTAAAAAAAATCGAACTCGAGATTTTGATCAAAGTTGACATTACGATGATAGCGAAGACTAAAAAAGTGGGTCTGGCAATTCTGTCTGTCGCTTCGACTACAGCCTAAACGGCTCGGCCGATTTTCTTTAAACTTGGTAGATATGGGTTTTGATTTTTCATCCCCACACGTTTTTTTTCTATTTTTTTAAGGCCAAAAATAACGGTACCTGCCATACGAACTTTTTTCGAAATTTTATAACTATTTTTTTTTCTCAAAAACTGCTGAACAGATTAAAAAAATAAAAACATAAAAAAATTTCATTTAGTTGAAGCTAAGTAATGCTTGAAAAAAATGTTCCGAAAAATGGTTATTGAGGGTACCCCCCATGGAACCATTTTTTTTGTTTTTGATTTGCTCAAAAACGGTAACACCGATTTGGATAATTTTTTTTTTTGCGAAGGCTCTTTAAAAATTTAAATTGAATTGTGTATTCAAATTTTCAAAAAAGAATTTTTTTGATTTCTATAAAAAACTTCAAATTTTTTTTTTTCAAAACTCAATATTTCTAAAACTCCATGCTAAATTTTTTTTAAACTTGATAACAAAAAGTTTCTTAATATAATCTACAAAATGTGAGAAAAAAAATTTCATTTTACCTTAAAATAAAATGTTAAAAAATTTAAAAAAATGGTTTTCAAAAATCGTATTTTTCTCGAAAACGGCGAATTTTAATACATTTTTTTTCTTTCAATTAATTTTTATGATCTTTAATTTATTAAAAAAAAAAATTTTAATTAAGATATTACAGCTTGTACCTACCATAGAACCATTTTTTCGAATTTTGAATTTCTCATCATCCACATAACGGTTCTTAATGAAATTTTTTATAGAGAAGCTTCTAAAAAGTTTAAAATTATTTTTTTCTTTTTTTGAAAATTTGATATATCAGAAACGGCTCAATATTTTTTTTTTAAATTTAATTTTTATTCGAACAATAATAAAAACTTTAAATTGGCATACCAAAATTTTTTCTCAAAAATGTAAATGCTTTTTTGAAGAAACCACTAAAACGACTTATAATTTTTGTTCTTGCATAAATTCATAATTGCATAGCATTCTGTTTTCGTCTCTTACTATTAAAAGAATTTAAAAAATTAATTTGATCCTTATGAACAGTTTTCTCTAATAACATTCGTTTTTAAAATTCCTAGTCTAATACATAGGAGCAAGTTCGTGCGACCCAGTCGTGCATTTTATTTGTATTAAATTTGTGTATTCGTATTTTTGCAGAAGATTAGAATCCTTGAATTCTATTTGAAGGATTTTTCATTAAGGATTTTTTTTACTTTAAATTTCCATAAAAATAGCTGTTTGTAAGATATCATTCGAAATTTTCAATAACTTAGAAGCCCTATGTTGTTACGGTAAATTTTACCGCAACAAAAACTTCCCTTCGGTCGTTCCTTCCCCCTTTCTTTCTTTTGGTTGCAGCTGCAAAATATTGGCGAAGATGAGGGCAACCATGGTCTCATCAACTACTGGTGTTCCTAGCCTGTATTTTGCAAAAGCAACAAACGCAGGTGTTCGAGTTTACGCGAGGAGTTCCGGCGGATGAGCCGAAGAAGTAACGAGTCAGGTAGACTCTTACTTACCTCAAAAACAACTCGTCAAATAAACAACACAACATAACAAATGTTGCAACGTAATTCTTTCTTTAAATATTTAACGTAACGTAGCGTAACTTCATAATTTTAAATAACTTTAATTTTCAAGTGTAAAAAATGGGTTTTTAACGCGTGTAAGATGAAGTATTAATGTTAAGTGTATGCATTTTTTTAAAAATGGATTCTGAAGTAACACTCCTTACTATAATTCCAAAAATAGTTTAATTCAATTCACACTTCGAATTCCGCGCGAATAGTAGAGTATTAGGAAAATGCCTAATTATGGCTCCTTCTCGATTTTAGTTCGTTTTCAATTTTTTCTCGAAATAAAATTTAGTTGGGAAGGGGTCTGAACTCGCCATTATGTTTCGGCAAGTTTTGGAAACACATCCAACAACTTGTTGAAACCGTGTTTGTGTGTGTGAGAGTAAAGTTTCGCAGAGAATCAACAACGGTTGCTTTCTTGGTTAGTGTCAAGCTTCCAGGAAGCCGTAATCCCGTGACCGACGATCTCGAAAACGATTGCTTGAGTTGAATGTATGTGTGAATGACTGGAATGGACGAGGGAGGAGATTTACCAAAGATAAGTAGTTTGAGTTATCTTTTAAATAGAAATATATATATATTCGTAATCCTGAAATATATATATATTTCTAGTCATTTATTGTTGTTCGGGTCTTCCCAAAAATTGTCGGGACGCGCGTCGGTATTGTGAAAACCCATTTTCTTTCAATTAATTTTATTTGTTTTCAATTTCATTGTGTTTAAAAAATTTGCTACTCAGCCAAACGGCCATTTTAAATTGTACTTCTTTTTTTTTTATTCGAAAATATTTGGGTTTTAATCCAGGGATCTTCTATCCCACGGTTTCCCAAAAATAAACATTATATATAAACCTATTGCTTATACTTTTTTTATTCAAACCATTTAAATTAGTTTTGGAATTTTCTATATCGGAAAAAAAAATTCCTGGCGCCCATTTTTTTTATTACAGTACCCCACTGTACTGGCAATAAAAATATTCTTCGTTTCATTAAATTGATTATATCAATAATCAATTTAAATATTTCCCAATCGCGAATTCTTCCACCCCCATTGAACCCAGCCCAGCTGAGCAGCCGCGGTGGTAGCTTTATAAACGAGCTACGAGTTGCACTTTTTGTTGTTCTCTCTTAGTTTTTTTGTTTGATTTGGCCTATCTGTCAAAACGAGATTATAATACGCATACGATCGGGTCGAGTTGTTTCGGTTTGTTTTGTTTTTTTTTTTTGTTAATTCGATTTCGATTAATCTGTTATTATTATTAATTAAGCTAATAATAATAACAATCTTGATATAAATAAAAAAAAAGGTCGGATACCATTCTCGCGTCGAAGAAAAAGTGTAACAATGTATTCCATAAGGTTCGAAATATAACGTCATTCAATTGTCCGCTGCGGATTTGATGCGTGGCGTGCATCCTAAACATCCAATTTTTCATAACTTTTGCGCATAAATAAGGCTGAATTTGACCCATGGTATTGATTTTGTTGGCTTTTAGGGCAGTGGTGGTTTGCAGCTTATTGGTATAGATCTGTGACTTAGAAAAACTCACAAGAAAAAGTCTTAGGGGTTGAAAACACAGGATCTCGCTGTCTAATTTACATTACCTCCGCGTGAGATAACCATGTTCTCAAATCACTCGTGCAAAATGTTCATTGTGTAATGGGCTGTGTGGCACGCAAATGCACCTGTCCTGTTGAAACCGTGTCCATATCATTCTTTGGGTCAAAATAAATTGGTTATCATCGGCCTACAGCGCTCATTTTGACGGTGGTGGCCTATTGAACGTCGTTCTCAAAGAAGTATAGATCGATGATGCTGCTAGTCCAAGATCAAAACCAGACATTGCAATTATTGTAGATTATGATCGTCCCAATTTTTACAATTTTGTTTGTTCATGAATCATATATTCTGCGTCGAAGCCCATTTTTAGATGAAAAAGTATCCAGAAATGGGCTTCGACGCCAAATATGATTTCGACCTAAATTGAGAGCCCAGTTGTCTTTGTCCTTGGTCGTTAAATCTGAACACGGATGTAGGCCTTAGTCATGACACAAATTCCGTCAAGTCGCGGTCTATGAAAGGTCGAGTTCTTGTGCGCGGCACGCAATTTACTACCTTAGACACTCCCTCACATTCTCACGGACAGTGGCGATATTTTTAGCAGATATTCCGTTTCGTTGACGTATGTATATTGGCAGATTGTTAAATGAACCTATCGACTTGAATTTTTCTACCTTGTTGCGAAAAGTTTTTTCGGAAAGGCAATTATGGCAGCCATTAAATGGGCGAAGGACGCAAAATGTTGAAAACAAGACCCACTTTCCTAAAACATTGCAATCATTTTCACATGTTGTTGAACGCTTTTGGTCTTCATGTAATAGACAGACTTAATAAATAACTTCACCAATACAGCCGCAATCAATTTTCAAAGTTTAGGAAATTCCTACTGGAACACCCTTTTTTACCAACAAAAAATTAGTTATAAAATAGACAACTTCTATAAAAATTCAATGTGTGCAACTGCACTTGTAGGGCTATATGTCAACTTTTTTTTCACAGTTTCTGTCAAGAAAAGTAAAGAGTTTGAATTTTCCATAACTCTGCAATTAGAAAAGTGATGATAATCTAGACAACAAAAATACCCAAAACATAAATTATTCAAAGGAGACATCTGTGCTTGATTAAGATCTTAAAGCTTTTATTAAAAAAAAAAAATAAAAAAAAACTCACTCTGATCCTAAACCTGGTCCAGAACTGACCCAATCATTGCTTCCATAATCTTCGTGAGTTGTTCCGGCATGCCCATGTCCACCATGCAGAAAAACTGATGGGCGAACTTTTGGTGGATCGCTGTAGAATATTTCTGGACCACTTCCATGACCATGCGGTGATCCATTAGATGCATGAACAATGTTTGGTAGGTGTGGTGGTCCTTCGGTATGATGCCAAGGTGGAACAATCTGTAATAAAAAATGTTGGTCTTTTAATTTTGGGGCGAGTTTTCACAATTGACTAATGGGTCATTTATTTTCCAAAGGAAAAAATTCAGACCAGGTCTGATTTCGGGCCAAAAAAAAAAAATCGGTAAATATTTGACTGTAGCGTTGAGAATTGGCGGTGAGGGTAACACCCTTAATACCAATGGTGTTTCGACAGTGTTACATGTGGATTTTCACTTCCCCATATCGGACAATTTTTTTTTAAATATCCACCGACTGACAAAAATGTTGCACGTAACCTTAAACTAAACATAAACATCCATATTAATAAAGATGGTTTAGTGGAGGTTTATCGTTAAGTCCTGGACTATGTGCGAAATTTCATTAATAAAACAAATTTTCATTTAAGTAACGTTTACTAACTATGATTAAGTTAAACCACCGAAGTGGGTGGTTTAGCGAAGGAATAAGAAATAAAAATTTCAAATTCGTTTTTTTTTTATCAGAAAATTAAACAAAAGTGAGAAGTTTCTAAATTAATTTCGAAAAGAAATAGTAATAATAAAAATGTCACAAAGTTTTAACGATTTCTTGAACCGTTTGGGTTTGCTGGATAATCCTTATTTTTCTATAAGAAGACCAAAAATCTATAAACCCCGATATGATCCAATAAAAGAGCTTAGCGAAGAGGAATTCCGAAAGAAATATAGGTTTTCCATGTTCCATGTTCATAATTGATTTTTCAATATAATTTACAAAAGAAACAGCAATAAACATACACAATCATACAGCAATTGACAATCAATTTGGGTAGCCACAGAATATAAATATGAGATAGCTTACTTGTTGTAGTAGATTTTTTCAAAGGATTTTTGATAAACTTCACTTAACTATTCCTCGAACATTTCGTTTTTATTAATGTAAGTATTTAAGCCAGGACTTAACTCCTATTCCATGGTTTAGTTAAACCGTGGAATAAAGGTGGAATAAGCGTTTTTTATTAATATGGCTGAAACAGTTTCCATTGTCATTTCGGTTTGACGTATGCGTTTGAACAGGGATGTCAAATCCGAATCACATCTTGTCTGTTCCTTTAAATTTAAAGTCTTCCAAAGTTCATACAAAACAAGATTAAGTTGTATAACATTTTCAGTTTTTAACAGACATACTCGATTCGTATAGTCCCACGAAAAACTTGTTTGACAGAAAAAATTCCTCTTCAATTTCGTTTTTACCAAGAGAGAGGGAGGGAGAGATAGAGAGAAGAAAAGTGACAACTCAAAGAAATGATTGCAACAATTACCTACTAAGAAATCAGTTGCAGAAAAAATGAAAGTAAATAGATCGGGTTTTACGGTTACCTATTATTATCACTGCATGATTGTTAAGACCTGGTTGATGCCAGTGATAAATAATAATTAACAGCAGGTTGTGGTTAGTGTCTCAATTTGCTTGCCAATGTTACAGCCTAATTAAATATTAAGTATCTTCATGGAGTTTTACATTACATCGGAGTGCAGCGAAATTTTAATGGAAGGTACACCATGGCCATAGCTAGGGGAGGGCATTAGGGGGCAATGCCCTAACTTAAAACCTACAATGCCCTACCTTAAAAAATCAACTATCGTATCGTAACGCCACTGATTCAAAAACTGGTTTTCCAAAACAAGAAAAATCCATTCCCCATATCCAACCTATGGTGATGTGGCAGGACGAATTAAATAGAGTATCTATACAACTCTAGCAGTGCTGAAACGTTGATACATCCAAAAGCTTTAGAGAGACATAGGTACTACGTTAGCTCTATTATTAAGGTTATAAAATTTGTCAACGAATTAGCTTTGCGTGGAAATTATATTTTGTAGGAAGAAAAGGTACAAGGATTATTTCAGAATTTGTTTGAATACTTCTGCATGAAATATCCAAATTTGAAACAGTCTCTTACTAATATCCACAAATTGCAAGATAAAGTTCACCTGAATTCAAAATAAAATAATTCAAGCAATGATTATACTAGTACAAAGTTCCATTGTTAAAGATATTAATGAATCGGACCTAAACAGGTTTACTATAGTGAAAGAAAAATAACCGCGAAAATATTGCAATAGCAATACGCTACGTTAAATATGGAATTGTCAATGAGGCGTTGCTGACAGTTACTACTACTGAAAATCTTGATGCAGCCAATTTTACGGAATTAACGTTAAATAAGATTGACCACTCTTGTATGCTAAGCCAATTCTATGATGGCGCAAGTGTAATGAGTGGCAAAGTTTTGGGAGTTGCGACCAGAATAAAAAATAAATTGGGCCGAAAAATCCTTTACATCCATTGCTTTAACCATCGCTTGCTGGTAATCATTAGGGTTATCTTCGAAATGACTTTCATTCGATTAGTTTTTGATCAATGCATCATGTTACATGAATATTTTTCAACATGGAAAAATAGATACCTTGTATGGTGAAAAAAGGATTTACCGGCTCCTAGAACAGAGTTTGTCAGGACACTTGGCCGTAACAAAACTTGTACAAGATAATTATTCATTGATTTAGGATAAAATTAGAAATGACAGATTTAAGGGTGATGACGTCGCCAAGAGTGTGGACATTAAAAAAGTGATGCTCAATTTGGAATTCCGAATGGCCTTGATTGTGGCCAAAAAAATATTATCCATGCTCTAGCCTGCAGGCGCAGCTTTACAATCCCAAAGCGCAGGATTTAAAGACTCCATAACAATAATCATTAAGCTCGCCCAAAATAAATTAAGGAAACTTAGATCAGAAATGTATCATCAAATTTTGGAAGAAGCAAGGTCTATGACAAGCGGCGATTCAGAAAATACGACTCGTACCCAAAAGAGACAAATCAAAAAATCAAAACGGATGGATGGCTACTTGATATATGGCCCTTTCTGTTCCTCTGCGAGACAAAATATAGAACCTCAGAACGCTCAACCATTTAAGTCTGAGTATTTCGAAACATTGGACATACTAATTGCTAAATTTTAAAGGAGATTTTCGGACAGGGACGATCTATTAAATTCAGTAGCGAGTAAAGATGAGTTGGATGTAGACAAAATGGTACCGTTGAAAAGCTTAAGTAAGTGTGAGAAAACAAAACTATTTGTAAAATGTACAGTTTCACCAAGCCACTTTGAAGGCCAATAAACGAACCAAAACATAAATTTATCAGGTCAACAAAACTTTAAAACTTTTAGCGAAAACCCATTTAATTGCAATATGGTGCAACTGGCCTTAAGTTACTGCTAGAAAATCAAGTCTTTTTGATTGGTCCTCTTTATATGACAATAAATAGGTTCTTTTAAATTTGTCGTGACAAAATTCTTAAGACCCATTTGCTGAAAAGTAACATAAATATTTATTTTCAACTTCAACGCTTATGTCTCAAAAAAGTTTTTTATGAAGATTAAACTTATAAAACTTTAATTTTCGATTAAGTAAACGTTTCTAAGTCGTTTTTTTTTTTTGGAAAAATGCAATGCGTTAAAACTGATTTTTTAGGTCTTACAATTCCATATAGGAAAAAGGCTGCTTTGGTAAAAGCTTTTTTAAGTCACCTCAAGAATAAAAAGGAAAACACAATTATTGATGTTATGTACCAGCTAGAGGCGTTCAAAGATACAAATGAACTATGCAATGTGGCGACCATAGGATGTAGCACTGCTGTGAGTGAATCAACTTTGACTGCAATCAGTAGGCCTCAGAGGCTATCAATAGGTGCGTTTTATTATTCACAAATCTATCTGGATCCGGATCTGGATTAAGTTTTAACATGTATTACAAAAACAATTTGGGATCCTGTTTTCTATCGGGATCTATTTCAAAGATCCAAAAATTAGTTATTACACTGGCGAGTAGATGGCTTTTTAGGGTAAGGTAGTGTAAGCTATAGTGCAAAGAAAAAAGACAAGAAATAATTTAAAATTTCCAAACCCAAGGATAAAAAGAGACGGACATATAACACTGCTGTCACTAAGATCCGTATCGTTTTATTTTCAAGGGAAGATACAGATCCGGATCCAGATAGATTTGTGAATAATAAAACGCACCTAATGAGTCACGAAAGAAAGGCAGGTATGGTATTTGTGGCCTTTGAAAATAAAAGAACCAAGTCAGTTGATCGGGATGAAGTCCTTCATGTTTTTAATATATGGCGAATCAAAGGATTCAGTTATTTTAATGAAAGATTTTTGTATTGTTATCTACTCGTATGTACATAGGTATACTAAATATAATATGTTAAGAGAAATAATAATATAAACCATTATATAAATGAATTTTTAGAACTTATCTATCACTCCCTCCCGACAATTGAGTACCACCTTTACCAGGATCAGATCATATTTCATATCGATACCTTCCCGTAAGAATGTATTAAGCGACATTTTTAAAACTGTTCAGGAAACGAAAAAACGTCTCATTTAGTTATTTTTGTGTGTATTTTATTGGACGAAGCAGATTTGTTTCTCGCAAGAATGTAATAAGCGACATTTTTAAATTTGTTTCGTCCAATAAAATACACAAAAAAATAACTAAGTGAGACGTTTTTTTTCGTTTCCTGAACAATTTTTAAAATGTCGCTTAATACATTTTACGGGAAGGTATCGATACGAGTATCATGTAAAATTTTTACTCCCGCCCTACATGTTATCACCGATGCCCTACCTTAAATTCAACTCTAGCTACGGCCCTGAGGTACACGCAAACTATTCATCACCTCTGTAGAATTTGATTTAAGGTAAAATATCTCACGTTCTAGCCGTGGTGGTTCTACTCATCGGTCTTGCCAAGGTCTTCCTGAACAAAAGATGAAATTTCAGAAGAAAAAGTTGTCAGAACATTGTTGCAAAATTTTAATTGAATTCAATGCTCGAATTAACGGTTTACGACTGCTCTTGGACTACTGGTATTCTGGCAATCGATTGAGTCTACGTTTATTCTGATCATTTGAGTATACATATTATGTAGTCCTGATGCTTTGATGTGAGGTTATATAGTTTTTGATTATTTGGGTTTTCGGTATTTAGTACTGTTATTCTGGTATTAAGTTTTATTTCTTTAAGAATTTGAGTTTGATACGGAGTCTTCATGTTTGTACATCAGCAGGTATTATGCTCTTGGTGGCACTTAAAACAATAAGCTTAACTAGTCTGGCACATTACCGGGAACTACGTCACTGGGGGCACTCTAAACAGCAGGCTAATCGCTCTGGTACATCATCAGGTGCTGGAAGTTTGGTGGCATTGAAAACAGAAGAGAAAACGCTCGTGTAGATCACCAATATTACCGAAAGGTTTTGCTGTAATTAGGAATTTTTAATTCGAACAAAGCCCCTCACGACAGTAGTGCAGAAGTCGTACCAGGCAATTGTGGAACAATCTCACCTACGTTAATGTTTCTTTCAAACGAAAGCTCTTACCACTTGGGAGAGGAAGCTCCAAAAGAGAAAAATGAGCTAAGTGATCGAATCGGCCGTAGTCAAACTGATTAATGAACACCAACATGAATGATCAAGAATGAAGAAAGTTGTAGACAATATGGAATGAGGAAATCGCAATTGGAATCTTTTGTGAAATAATCGCTGTATCCATACACTGTCAAATGCTTTTTCGATGTATTTTGTTCATGAAGCACAAAAGTCATCTCTATCCAAAGATGGCTTTGTTGTTGGACTTAGTCACGATTTTATTCTTTATCCTTTTGCTGGCAAAGTAGCAGTTCCTATCAGAGTAAAAGGTGATAATTGCCAGAACGATCACCACCGACTAAGGCAATATCTCCAAGAAGAATTTGGAGATATTGTCATATCCTGTTGACTTGTTTAGATAGCTTCTGTTTTTGCTGGCGAAGTTAGTCACTGGCAGGATAATTAGCAAACACTTTCGATTTGACTTCATTTTAAATAATCTCCCAAGAGTGCTGGATGACTTCTGGGATTGTTAACATAAGTTAAGGTTCGCGAAATATTGTTAGATAGGTATCTACAAATACTCGTTTTTTTGGACCTAATAACGAACTAAAAAAAACCTGGGGTGCCAGCACGTAACTTGATACAATCGAAATCGAGTCTAGTCGATGTAGTCGAGTATAGGGAGTTCCTTATTTGATTCAATCGAATCGAAAACAATCAGCTGATCATAAGAAATAACTGCCTGTTCTCGATTGTATCGACCTAACTCGATCGTATCAAGTTATGTGCTAGAGCGCCTGTAAATTAAAAAAAAACGATTAAGTCGAAATTAAATTAGAAGTCGACTCAAAAATCGTAACAAATGGTTATAATTTCCGGCCGATTCTAATTTTGATGATTTGTCTCCAAAATGTTGGTTTTTAGAATTTTTCAAGAGGAGGCTATTTGCCTTTTTAAAGTTATTATATATATATTTCTAGACAATAAAAACTTCCTTTTTTTCTTCCAAAAATGTTTACATAATTTGCGATACAAAGAGCTAGCATGGACTTATCTGAGTCCAAGCAACGCAAAATTGTATATTAGAGATAATCTACTTCTCCCATTATAGATGGGAGTTTTTATATGATTGACTCTGTATGGTAATTGAATTTAAAATTGTTTTTAATTTTGCATAAGCTTTTGAATACATAACGCAAAGATTTTTTATCGAATCACTTCTTTAGCTAATTTTTTCTTATTCCTTAGCAATATATTCGACACAAATTACCGAGTAGATGAGATACTCCAATTGTTTATTTGGCAATGCCCACCAATTTACACTTGGGCCGAACTTCAAACGTACTGTCAATTACAGAGATTTATTCTTTAGCCGTATCCACGAATGTGGAATGCCTTGCCAGACTCTGTTTTTCTGTCAAATTTCAATACTTAGAACTTCAAAACTAATGAACATTGATACCTCCTATTAAATCCTTCCCTATTTCCTTAACACTCGTACAGTGTTAATCATATTAAGGATAGAATCAACTCCTTTAGTGTGAGTTCCTTGTAAAAAAAAGGAAACCCATCTGAACTGAGTTAGTAGAGTCCATTGGCCACTCCGATCGAGTAAGTCACTTGCAGCCATTGAGTAAGTTTGTGTCATTAACCGAGTAGATTATTTATTTCAATTAAGTACAAAGGCGAGTGCAACCTAAATCTTTGATAACAAAGTACATCAAAGTCCTTTAAAAACTCAATGGCAGCACTTAACTGGCTATTATCTCATACGGAGATGTTGCAGCTGTTCTATATTCACTTTGCTGGGTGCCGGCCATAAGAGCATTCCAGGAAATAAAGGTATTCCCATGGATACGTGTAAGCTACTGTAAAGATTGAAGTAGAGTTGGTTGATGGGCTGTTATGATGGCAAGATCGCCATGTAAAGAGTGAAGGGTGTTTAGCAGCTTGGGTAATAAGCTGGCAGGATCGCCATGTAAAGATGGTTGAAAGTGGAGGTGTCCTACCGGAATACTTTAGAGATCTAGAATCAAATCGCTTAGCAACGAATGCTTCAGCTCGGACCTCTGGCAAAACTGCACTCGAGGTTTTGACCTACAAATCAAAGTATTCAAAGTATTTTCCTTTTTTTCCTTTCAGCTCGCAAGCTCCTCAAGAATAAAAAAAGAAAAGACCTTCTGCTTTTGTAATGTACCTTCTATCTAATTATCTATTCGACGGGCAGAGCATAAAAATGCCATAGGTTTTCTGCCATAAATGAGAAACACTTTGTATAACTAAAATGAATCTGATTTTATTTTCCAATTTTACATGCTTATATACTAGTTGCTTACAAATATTTTATTGCTTACAAATACTTTATTATTTACAAATACTTTATTTACAAATAATAATAATAGAACTTAATATTGTATCTTAATATATCTAGTGTCATATGTTACACATTTGGGTGAACTACTTAGAGTTCAATACTGTTAGTCATTGTTTGCTTGTGTCAGCAGTTTAGGTTTAGGTGGGTCAGTCATAGTCATCGTCGAAGTCATTGTGTGCATCGTGTGCAGGTTTCGTTTTCGTTTGTTTTTGTTTTTATTTTATTTGTTTGTAATGTTTTCGTTTAGGTTGTCTCGTAGGGTTGAGGTAGGTTAAGTAGCTACACTACACCATCACCCTTAAGCGGAAAATTATTTGAAGAATAATTTTTCAAGAAAAAATTTTAATTGGACTGGTCTCAAAAGCTGCAACATATGACGTGGTTATGTTAATATTGTCTCAGATAACTATTTCTATTCTTTTATATAATATATTTCTTAAGGCTATTATTGTGGAGTTTTTTGTGTTCTCCATTTATATTTATTACTGAATTGACATTGTTTGTTTCAATTATCTTATATGGTCCATGGTAAGGACTTTGCAATTTCTTTTTACTTTCTAATCTTACAAACACTAAATCTCCTAATTTAAAATTTGAAACATTCGTAATTTTGTCGTATTCTAATTTTCTTTTCTTTTTAACATTTTCAATAATTTTATTCGTTTTTGTTATTGCGTGCTTAAGTCTAATCTTGAGTTCATTTACATAGTTTTCTAGATTATACACTTTATTATTTGAATTTATTACATCTTTTGGTAGGTAGGATAGTTTTCCAAAAATTAATTCGTATGGTGTGTAATTAGTGTCAACATGTGGTGTTGTGTTATATGAGAATGTGTAATACGGAACCCAGGTGTCCCATTCATGATCTTCGGTAAAGTTTAAAATAAATTCATTTAATGTTCTATGGTTTCTTTCTAGTGAACCTATACTTTGATGATGATATGGAGCTGAATAGATTGGTTTGATTTTTAACATTTCACAAATATTTTGCATTAACTCATTTTTAAATTCAGTTCCGTTATCTGATTTGAGAATTTTAAAACAGCCATATTTCAGAATGAATTGTTCTACCAATGTTTTGGCTATGGTTTTCGCGTCTTTACTTTCGATAGGGTGTGCAACAACATATTTGGTTAGTTCACATTGCATTGTCAATATATATCTATATCCATTTGATATCCTAAGAGGTCCTACTGTATCTATTTGCACAGTTTCGAAACTAGTCGTTGGTGTATCTGTTATGGTCATTTTTTCTTTAATATGTCGTGTATGTTTGTTTTTAGTACAAAGCTCACAAGCGTTGACAAATTTCTTAACCATTTGTCTCATCTTTTTCCAAACATATTTTTGTTTAAGTTTAGTTATTGTTTTTCGTATGCCTAAATGTCCTCCATATGGTGTGTTGTGGTAATCTTTTATGATATTCAATTTTTCTTTATTATTATTTATTCTTTTAGGGGGTTTATATATTAATATATTCATGGGCGAGTGTCTTTCATCAGGTTGCAACCTATTATAAATATCTTTTAATTTTTCTTTTTCTACATATTTAAATATTAAATCTTCTTCACTAAGCGCTATTTCTTCAACGGGTACCCTTTTTAATTCTGATACTAACTTCTCCAGAGTCGAAACTTGTTTCGCTGGATTATCGCTGCATCTCACAATAACTTCTTTTTCATTTATTTCAATACTAGTATTTTTTCTTTTATTATTTCTCGCTATTTCAAATCTTAAGTTTTTCATATTTCTGACGTCAGAAATGGACGTACAATCCCACATATGAAGGTAGCTAGTCTTCTGTTGAGATGTGTAGTTCTCCTTTATAATGTTATTATTCTTAGTGGCAATATTCTTTGCCATACCCCTTGTTATTGCCATGATCCGCTCCTTGGAGTCGCAATCACTTTGGCTCTTATTATTATCATTGTTTACCAACATGGATTTTAAAATATCACTGTCAATTTTTATCCTTGAGAGTGCATCGGCATTTGTATTTGATGTTCCTTTTTTATAAACTATCTCAAAGCCGTAATCCGATAAATCTATTCTAATTCTCGTTAATTTTGACGATGGGTTTTTATGTGAAAATAATGAAACTAGTGGTCTGTGATCTGTTACAACTATGAATTTTCTTCCATAGAGATAAGGTCTAAAAAAATTAATACCCCAGTGGATAGCTAGTAATTCCTTTTCTATTATCGGTTTGTTTATATCATGTTTTTGTAAGGATTTGCTAGCGTATGATATTGGTAAATCATGACCTACTTCACCTTGTGATAGTACCGCACCTAATGCAAAATCTGATGCGTCGGTTGTAACGATAAATGGTTTATTAAAGTTTGGATATTGTAAAATTGGAGGGTTGATTAATTTCTTTTTTAAACATCTGAAAGCTGATTCACATTCGTTTGACCAAATGAAAGGTTGATTCTTTTTAAGGAGGGAGTTTAAACTTTTTGCAATTCCAGCAAAATTAGGTATGAACCTTCTATAGTAGTTGCAGAAAGCTACAAATCGTCTTACCTCGTCTGCATTCGTAGGTATGGGATAATTTTCTATTGTTTTATATTTAGAGGGATCAGTTTGAATACCCTTGTTTGTTATTAAATGCCCCAAGTATATGACTTCGGATTTAAGAAAATGACATTTGCTAGCATTTAGTTTTAGGTTATATCTTCTTAATCTGTCAAAAACATGGATTAGATTTTGGTTGTGATGTTGTATGCTACAACCAAAGATAATTATATCGTCTACATATAGAAATGCTTCTGATTCTAAACCACTAAGTGCTATCGTTAACATTCTTTGGAAACTATTTGAAGATATTTTTAGTCCAAATGGTAGTCTTTTGAACTGATAATGTCCATCTGTTGTTGAAAAAGCAGTCAAAGGCCTTGATTCCTCCTTTAATGGTATTTGGTGAAAAGAACTTGTCATGTCAAGTGTGGAAAAATACCTTGCTCTACCTAGTTTATCGAGAACATCGTCTATTCTTGTCAGTGGAAATTTATCATTAACAATCTTGTTGTTCAATTTCCGGAAATCTACTACTAAACGCCATTTTTTTACATCTTCATCACTCTTCTTTGGTACTAAAAGTAAAGGAGAGTTGTATGGACTAACTGAATGTTCAATAATATCATTATTCAAGAGTTCTTCCACCTGTTTTTTTATTTCTAAATTTTGTGTCTGAGGGAGTCTGTAATTTTTGATGTATATTGGATTTTCATCAGTAATGTTAAGTCTTTGAGTGTAGAAATTGTTAGTGGTAAGCGATTCATCCTTGAGATGAAAAATGTCTTGATATTTCTCACATATCTGTTGTATTTTTTTATATATGAATTATATAAACCAGTTGCTAAGAACTTAATAGTTTTTTGTACATGACTTCGACTGAAGCTCTATACACCATATTGTTTGTTTGCTTATATTCGTTTCTATTATATTTTTTACTAATTGGTATTTTTGTGTAAATTTGTCTATAAGTAAATTGTGACTTGTATCTAATTTTTCTATTTTAGAATTTTCTATAAGAAATTCTTTCTTTAGTATTTTTATTTCTTCTAGTTTATTTAACCAAGTGTTTTCTTTGTATCCTCTACCTACATTTTTTTTTATGTTTAAGTGTATATTCTCTAGTGCTTCAATTATCTCTTCCATTGGTTTAATTTTAAAAGCATTTCTTATTCTATACTGTATTTAAATTATTTCTAGTTACAATTTTTTTTACATAATTTTTAAAACAGTTATGAATTTTGATTACTAAAAATATTATTACTATTAATATGATTATGATTAGTATAAAAATTTGTTCTAAATTTAAACCTTCTTTAATTTTGTTTTCTTTTGGTTTGATTACCAAAGGTGTTTTCCAGTTCATTTTAAAACAATATTTCCAATTTAGACTGTATTTATACTATTTATTCTTACTTTGTTCTTAACATAGTTTTTGTAATAATTATTAATTTTGTTTGCCACGTATAAAATAAATAAAATTATTGCTGCTGTAAAAGCTGCGATTTTGAAGGGATCTTCTTTGTCATTAATTATGACATTCTCCTTAACGTTATTATTTCCTATTATATAATTCTTTAAAAATATTATTTATCTATATTTATTTCCCTTATTATTTTTTGTTTCGTTAGGGTATTTTATGAAACTCATTTTGAGCGTTTCAATTTCCTGCCATATTTTGTTTGCCGATTTGTCTTCTGGTGTACTCCTCAATAGTAAGTCGTTTCGGACCACTTATTTTTGGAGTAAGAGTGTATTGTGGTGCTCTTACAACTGGACCTGGTATTAATTCTTCAGACATTCAGAGATTCAGATATTCGAATCTGGTCAGGATCGCCATGTAATGGCAAGATCGCCATGTAATGTACCTTCTATCTAATTATCTATTCGACGGGCAGAGCATAAAAATGCCATAGGTTTTCTGCCATAAATGAGAAACACTTTGTATAACTAAAATGAATCTGATTTTATTTTCCAATTTTACATGCTTATATACTAGTTGCTTACAAATATTTTATTGCTTACAAATACTTTATTATTTACAAATACTTTATTTACAAATAATAATAATAGAACTTAATATTGTATCTTAATATATCTAGTGTCATATGTTACACATTTGGGTGAACTACTTAGAGTTCAATACTGTTAGTCATTGTTTGCTTGTGTCAGCAGTTTAGGTTTAGGTGGGTCAGTCATAGTCATCGTCGAAGTCATTGTGTGCATCGTGTGCAGGTTTCGTTTTCGTTTGTTTTTGTTTTTATTTTATTTGTTTGTAATGTTTTCGTTTAGGTTGTCTCGTAGGGTTGAGGTAGGTTAAGTAGCTACACTACACTTTGATGTCTAAGGCGAAGACAAATTTATTTTGAAAATATTGTTCCTATTTATACTTACAAATTGGTTATCGGAATCGATCCATACTTCGATTTTTGACCTCACAAGTAATCGATATTAAAATCATCACAATTCGTACGTATGGGCTAAGGGTGAACGACCAGATATCTTAAGTGGCACAAATCGTTCGGCTACAATGCTTAGTTGACATATTTTGTCAACCTAAACAAATGACCGTTGATCGCACACCATCAACCCATTCACATAATACCATGCACTTTGTATATTTATGCCGTTCGTGCCATTAGGGAAATATGATACTGTTTTTTTTTGTTAGTCATCGACAACGAGTCGGATATGTTTATTTCATTTATATCTTTTATTACCCTGGCGTAGAAGGCAAATTAATGCATTGCATTGGATTTTGATCGTTATGTATCCATTGCTTAAGGCAATGCATTTCATATTGTGGGAATCGAGTGTCAAATATCGAAGTATGGTTCTATATGGAAAAGATAATTAAGTGGTCGCTAGTGCGATCCCTTCACAACTTGCTGATGCAAAATGCTAAGAACAAACCTTAGGTGGAACAACATCACCACTTATTTGGCAACAACCACATTTGATATACAAGATCTGAAGAAATCTATCTTCTTAAGCAGATGGCTCGTTGAATTCGTAAAAGGTGTTAAAACAAAAGTAAACTCCGATTGCTGATAGATTTCTATCCATTTAAAAGATCCACTCCATGACCTTGGAACAAATTGCCAATGCCAATTATCTAATCTTAAATTCCAAAATAATAACTCCCACCGCTCAAATTCCAGTTTGTAAAGTAACTTTCACTTAAGCCGAAAATTACCAAAACAAAACCAAACAAAGCCTAACATAAAAAAAAAGAATAACAAAAGAATTTAAAGTATAAACGCTTCCTTGTTGAAAATTGCCTCAAACTTAGTGCAGAAGAACCAGATTTTTAACTGATATCACCCTCCAGCCCGACCACCTCTATATGTTCGGTCTAAGCTTCTCGGTTTATTTTTAAAGGTGCCAACAATGACCCAGATCCGAGTCCGACAGATGTGTATTTTATTTGGCATGACGACTCTCAAGCCTCCCCACATGCGCAATGCGTGAATTCCATCGTGTTAACAACCGGTTGCGCATGCGTCACCGTACCCGCCGGCAAGCTGCGCCAACGCATTTCATTTTCGTCGAATGAAAACTTAAACTTTCATTTTCGAAAAAGAAAACAAATAAAAATAAGAATTAAAATAAAAAAAAAAAAAAAACTCACCGTGTGATGATGGTTGATAAGGTGGTGATGATGATGGTACTTGGTGGAGTGGTATTCCTGCTGATAGTACGAGCACAACTTGAAGAGATGCGACAATGCTGGGAAGAGGAAAAGCAGGAACTTGAGAAGCAGCCTCTTGGCCGTGCCTACTCCGACGATTATGGGCAAGAGCCAAAATATTTTGATCTTAATGATTTTCAAAATGAGTATCAGTGCGAGGAATGACAGCATCAGTTTGCTCTTGAAAAATTTCTCTGAAAATTCAAAATATTTAAAAAAATGATTAATTATACTACATTCATAGGTGTGTGGTGATTTGTTTGGATTAGTTTAATTGTTTTTTTTAAGAACCTGTGGATTTCAAAGGTATTCTTATGGTCTTTGCGTTTTATATATTTATTTAAAGATTACTCAAAGGATTATTATTATATGTACATATATGTGCTATGTCGTATAAGTTAGCTTTCGAACTCGAGATCAGTTTCGATGATGGGGAAGACGAAGAGGGTCTCGCAATTTTATCTGCCTATTCGTCTACAGCTTATACAATTAGGCCGATTTTCTTTAAACTTTGTTGATATCATTTTGGGTACTTCCCCCAAAAATAACAGTAGCAGTTAGTTGGGATACGGGGTAAGTTGTACCACGCAAATAACTCAGAAACTACAGCGGTAAATGTTAATGATCCAACACGAATACAATATGCGTACAAATCTTAACGTTCCAAACCGGTTTCAGTTGAATATTATGTCTCAAAGTGTCATTCTCTGATTTTAGTGGGTAAAAGCTAAAAAACTGTTTGAATAGGTGTAGGTGTGGAGTAAGTGAGAGAAGTGGACCCACCTGCCCACCTAAATTAATAGTCAGGTTTTATATTGGATTTTTTAATTTTTATTCTTAGTATGTTTACGTATGCAAAAAAACTAAGAATTTAAAAAATTAATGTTATTAGAGAAAAAATGTTCATAAGCATATAAGATTCATTTGTTAAATGACTAAAACAACTACTTTAGTAGTCGGAGATAAAAACAGGATGCTATGTGGTTCAAGCTAATATTAGTTTAAATAAGAAACAAAACTATAAGGCGTTGTAGTCGTTTCTTAAAAAAATAAACTTTTATGAAAACAAAAAGAAAAAATGTAGATACGCCAACCAAAAGTTCTTATTATTGTACGAATAAAAATTAAATTTACAAAAAAAAATATTGAGTCGTTTTTGAGATAACGAATTTTCCAAAAAAAAAAAAACGACTTTTTTTTCCCAAAAATTCTAAAAATATTTTTTTTTAAGTCTTGAATGCAATTTTTTTAAACTTTTTAGAAGCATCTCCATACAAAATTTTATTAAAAGCCTATAAGTCGATAATAAGAAATTCAATATAAAAAAAAATGGTTCTATGGTAGGTACAAGCTGTAATATATTATTTTAATTTTTTTTCTATTAAATTAAAGATCATAAAAAATTATTGGAAGAAATAAAATCTTATCAAAATTCTAGGCGCCGTTTTCGAGAAAAATACGATTTTTGAAAACCATTTTTCAACATTTGTATGGTGGGTACATTTATTTTAAGTTAAAATAATTTTTTTTTCTCACATCTTGTAGATTATATAAAGAAACTTTCATATATCAAGTTTAAAAAAAAATCTAGCATGGGGTTTTCGAAATATTGGGATTTGAAAAACAAATTTTGAATTTTTTTTGTTAAATCCAAAAAAATTTTTTTTTGAAAATTTGAATACACAATACTATTCAATTTTTTGGGAAGCATTAGCTTAAAAAAATGATCAAAATCGGTGGTACCGTTTTTGAGAAAATCAAAAACAAAAAAATGGTTCCATTTGGGGTAGTCTCAATTTTTTTCAGTCATTACCTGGCTTTAACTAACTGAAATTTGTTTGTATTTTGATTTTTTAAATCTGTCGAACAGTTTTTGAGAAAAAAATTCTTATGGCAGGTACCGTTGTTTTTGGTCTTAAAGAAAAAAACGTGTGGGGGAAAAATTAAAAATGATATCTACCAAATTTAAAGAAAATCGGCTGAGCCGCTTAAGCTGTAAGCGAACAGACAGACAGAATTGCTAGAGCCACTTTTTTGGTCTTCGCTATCATCGTAATGTCAACTTTGATCAAAATCTCGAGTTCGATTTTTTTTTACGAATGCATAACTTGCCTTTAGTATCTACCTATAAGTCGCAAGTAAAAAATTTATTAAAATTCTAAGCGGCGTTTCCGAGAAAAATACTATTTACGAAAACCAGTCTTAAAAAAAACACCGAGAATGGGATTTTGGAAGTACTTATTGAATTTAAAAACAAAATTAAATTTTTTTTTTGAATTTTCAAAAAAAAAAAATATTTGGAAAATTTGAGCACATAATATTATTCAAAATTTTGGTGTGCTTACCATAAACAAAATTATCAGAATCTGTTATTGAGAAAATAAAAAAAAATAGTTCCAAGAGGGTACCATTATTTAGCTTTAACTAAATAAAAATCAGTGGAACAGTTTCTGAGAAAAGAAAATATTTATAAAAGCAACTTGTATTATATGTTCTGTTCTCTCTGAGGTCTACCGATTTTGTGTGCTTTGCTATTTTTCGGGGCCAGTCCGTCTGACAGTTCTTTAGTGTTACCATAGGAATATAAAATAAAAGTAGGTAGTATTTAGTATTTTACTAGAGGGTGGAGTAATTTAAAAATGATATCTACCAAGTTTAACGAAAATCGGCCGAGCCGTTTAGGTTGTAGTCGAACAAACAGAATTTCGAGACCAACTTTTTTCTCTTCTCTATCATCGTATGTTAACTTTAGTCAAAATCAAAATATTTATCAAGAAAATTGCTGTAGTACGATACTAGTTAGAAAATATTTAAAATTAAGAATGAATTAGTAAACTACTTATAAGTTAGCAAATTGTTAAGTAGTAGATATCAATATCATACTTATACCTTAATACTAAGCTGGTTAAAATTTTCCGACACAATTTTTTCTTGTGCAATAATACAAACTTAAAATTGGGCTTGCCAATTTTTTTCTTAAATGTTTTAAGAACTGTAGATATAAAAACTTATCTTTGTAAAGCACTTAAATTTATATTGGCTTAAGAAATCATATGGGATTCTGGTTTAAGCTCCAACACCAACATTTATAATATGAACTTTATGGTTCATTTTCTCTAATAGCATTCAATTTCAAAGTTCAAGGTCTCCCAAACATAAGATCTAGTTCGTGCTACCTAGTCTTGCATTTTATTTTAAATTAAAATTAATTTTAAAGCTATACTTTCTATTTCTATCTGTTAACTATTTTCGTTGCATTAGGTTAGCAAAATTGCTCAGTTTAAAGTGTAATTGATGTTAAATGATCTTAATTGAAGATGCTGGTTTACTTTTGCGCTTTATGTAATTAAAAAAGAAAGTTGGAATCAATGTGACCGTTTCCGCTGTTTGAGAAGAAAAATTATTAAATTAACTGAATTATACATTAATAAAGACTAAGGCTAGGTATTAGCAAGGGGCATACATTGTCGGCACTAATATTGCCTGCTATCGAATTTATTTCAATAGACTTATTGTAAAGCTTGAACCAATTCACTTGGTCATTCTATGAAAATTACTAAAAAAAAAAGGAAAACAAGATGAACATACAAAGGTAGTTTTCGTCATTGCTGCTACGATTACGATGTGACTGAGGGTGGGTTTTGTTTCCCTCATAGCAAAAAATAGATCACGTTCCAGAGATGGATCTATTTCCTTACATGAGGTACGATCATGGCTTTTTATCCAGTTTTCAAAAAAGTATTTCATTTCCGGTGGGAGAAAAACGGAAGATTTTAAGGTATCAACTTTATTGATTCAAAATAGCTTTTTTGGCCTTTAGTCCACAAAAATTGGTGTTTCGTCCGGGTGATCTCACATGGACTCATCAGTTGACTGTAAGGGCCTTGTCAATACGCAATTTTTGTTAAATTCAGTTCATCTTACATCGATTTTTTGACAAAAATCCAATGTGAACTATATCCAACCAAGATTAAAATTGTTGGTAGTTTTTGCCCGTGGCCTGGCATTGATTCTATATAAAGGTTTTATTATACAAATTCTATATACTACTGAAATAAATAGTGCTAAGTCTTCTACTTGGCTCATTTATTACAGTAGTATATAGAATATGGTATCAACTTTACTTCGAAAAGATAAAATTCAGGACATAATTGGGATACATTTCATACAAAAAATCTTTTGTAAAATACAATGGGGTTAAACATATAAAAAAACAAGTCCAGGGAGATCTGCAGCTTAACTTAAGTATTTCGGCTCGCACCACGATTGCAAGAAGAAATGGAATTTACTACAAAAAAACTCAAACAAACTTCAAACTTCTTTGTGGAATAAATGATATCAAATTCTTGTGTGTGAAGTATCTGAGAACAATCCGAGATTATTGAAAGAAGTATATGACATTTTTTGTTTGGACAAAAGTTTTACTCATAGCTCACATACACGGCCAGGAAGATGCCAATTTCGAAGGGAGAGAGGCTGATAATGGTGTTGAAAAAGGCTTCGTGAAAAATGCCTTACTTTTTTTTAAATCTGGTACGAAAACGGAAGTCTATCGCAATGACATGAATCTTGAAAATGTCTGCAAATGGATGCACGGTTGCAGGAACTTATCTTCATTAACCTGGAACAACCTTCAGTAATTCTTCAGTCATATGACGAGATCATTTCGATCTCGACAAGGAAATATATATTAAGAACTCCTATCAACAGCTAACTCTAAATTCATTTTCTTATGAATCTTATGAATCGTGTCTCAATATCGTGGGAGGGAAGATCTGGATAATGTTATCTTTTGGTTCTGGAGGCTGGATAGGGCTCTATGATTACTGCATAACTTGAATGTGCAGATTTGCACATTTTCTGTATAGATGATTTCTTCATCGATAGATTTTGCTTATACAGGGTGGGCCATCTTGTGTTTTCTTTTTAAATCATATGTAATTTTGCAACTTACAGCTGTTTCCCGCTCGAAATCGTTACAGAAAGTCAGTATCATACCTCCGCAGAACGAAATGAGTCGCTTAACGCTTGAAAAACGTTGGGAAATATTGAAAACTTATTTGCAAATTGAGTGCTGTATAAGTGTATAGCCCCAATAGTGCTGTATAGCCCACCCAGCACTCAGCAATAAAAAAATTGGCTGTAATATTATGACCATAGACTATATTTTGGTAAAAAAAATTTTCGGGGGAAATGTTATTAACGGTACCTGTCGTAGAAGGGTTATTTTGATTTTCGACTTTCTCATTAAATGCTCTAAGGATTTTAACCAACAATTTTCACCAGGAGCCTCCTTAAGTTTAAAATATTTTTGTATATACAAAAATTCAAAAAAATATTTTTTGGGTTTTTGAAAAAAAAAAATCCAATTTATTTTTTGAAAAATCAATATCTTGAAAACGTGTGAACGATTATTTTTTTAAAATGATTTCCTAAAATCTATATTACTAAGCACTTAAAATTGGCATCCCAAATTTTGATCTAGAAAAATTTGAAAGAAATTTTTTATAAAAAAAATTACTTTAATAAAACGATTTTGAACTTTATTTGCGCAAATACATACTTTTCCCGAAATCAGACCACAATTCTATGCATTTGAACATTTTTATCTCATTAAATCCATGTTTTACATTTATAAAATGTATTTTAAATCCCAAAGTACTTTTACATAAGAGTAAGTTCGTGCGATCCAGCCGTGCATTTTATTTTAATTAACAAGAGTAACCTCACTAAATTTGTTTAGAAAATACATTTTTCCCGAAAGCTTTCTTTTATAGTAAAAGCAAGCTTATTGTTGAAAAAAAAGTTGTCGAAATGATTCTTGGCAAAAGCGCTCTTTCGGGATACACGCAGCGAAGCTGCAACGAAGTTGTGTATGCGCTTTTGCGCACGGCACTTGGCCATTGGCGTCGGCGTCGTCGTCATCGGGTGTCAATAGATAGTCAGTAATGACTATTCACCAAGCAATAAGGAAACAGAGTTTTGGTTAGGTGAGCTGTGACCAGGGTTCGGACTTAGGTTTTAAATTTTCGAAGTAGATATCGAAAAAAAGTGAAGTAGATTCAAAATTTTCGAAGTAGCTTTAGAAATTAAATTATATAAACATAACATATACACATAAGTCAATTCTGATTTCAGACTTTTAAATTTTTTTTTAATTAAATATAAATATTTTAAAGTAATTTTTCCATCAACGAACTTGTACTTTTGTATGAATTTTATCAATTCAAAAGGTAGCTCATATAATATCTTTAATTTTTCTGTAAGTGATGTCGAAAACATTAAATTTTCCACGGTGCTTACGGTTAAGCGATGCATTAACTTGTTTTTTATGTAATACAGAGTGTTCATGTTCAGCGCTATCTTTATAATGTTGGTTAAGTATTTCAAAGAGAAGTAGATCATAATAAAGAGAAGTAGAGAAGTAGACTAAATTTTTCTCTCAAAATCGAAGTAGATCTACTTCGATCGAAGTAAAGTCCGAACCCTGGCTGTGACTCATATTGTCGTCGCGATGTGTGCAATGTTTGTTCAGTTGCGTAAATAATGAATATTCTTATCTCTAAATCGATAGTATAAAAGGGCTGAATTAATGATTGACATTTTAATAATGTATAAACTAATAACGGGTGAAGTACTAAATAAAAATAATAGTGTTTTATAGATATCGACTCTGAGGAAAAAAATGCTGAGAAAGAAGTTCTCCAAGTTGTTGATGAAGAATATATTGCTGCCCCAGAGGATTCTAGAGAAGGACTAAGTGGAAGACTTAATTCTGGATCTGACAGTGTTTTGTCAGGTGGAAGCGGAAGACGCGATGGAAATGTTCATCGAAGCATTTCGAGAAATATGCTCCTTCAAGAAAGGTATGTGTTCGCAGGAATTCGAGATACTAGCGAACAAAGACAAGAGTTCTTGGCGAGAAGAATTATTAAGGAATTATTCGGAGACGAGGATGAAGTTTTATGGTCAAACTATAACACAAAATGCATATCTTCAGACAGCGAAGTCACTGGTGGCATCAACAATCAAGGATCTGAAAACTCAAAATAAAGCAAAAGAAGAAAACCATCAATTAATATGTAAAGTACTGCTGCACGATTTTATTACAACAAAAGAGTTTTTAACTTCCACATGGAGGTTTGCAAATAATCATGTCGATTACAGAATTCGCAGAATTTTACTCCCGGTGAATTGACTTGATTCGCATCCGCTGTAAAACTCAATTATGAAATTCGTCGGATGAACTACATTGTCGATTTCTAAAATTACCTTATCATTTATGAACTTTCGTATCGACACTGTCAGCAACAAACATTTATTCAACTGGCCTATGCTGTGATAATAGTATCGTTTTCGATCAACGAAATCAAGCATCGTTGAGAGTGGTTAGTACGAAGATGGAGGACGGTTCAAAACCAACCGTGTGCTCTTTTTTTTTTTTTTTTTTTAGATTTCTTGCTCTCTGGTTGCGTTGCTATTTGTGCGTTTTCTATTAAAATTTCTTAAACAAACACTTTAGCATTCGGTATGATAAGCTTTTGACTTAAATTTTTATACTCTCCATTGTTTATTTTCGTTTAATCAAAAATTCACTTCAGATTCGTCTCGAAATTGGTGCGAATGTAAAATGATAGAAATGGTATGGAGTGCGAATGGATTGCGAAATCTGTAATACCATATAAGTTGAACAAAATGTCAGTGGTGCAGGGATTGTTACCGACATTCGTTCAACTTTCATTCGTCGGATTCAGTAATAGCAAAAGTTTGGAAATGAATTGAAATTGTCACTTTAGCTCATTCGCCGAATTCTGTAATAGGGGTGAATATGAGTGTCATGTTCAAGAATGCCATTTCTACATGTAAATTACGTTTTCTCATTATGAGGCTATGCGACTACAGGGCATTTAATGAATCAATGGAACAGATACCATATTGGATACAAATACCAAAGGAAGAATTTGAATCTAAATATTTATCAATTAAAGAATCTAAACATGTTGTTTTAAGATTGTTAATCTTTCAGTTCGCCTCGGAATGAATGAACAACCAATATAATATCATCAATGTCGATTGGAAATTGAAGGTATTTACTTATGTGAAGAATTTAATTTTGCTTCTTAGATGGAAAGAGAAATAAAGAAAACAAAAAAGAACCTTTTTTTTCGATTTTTAATCATACTAAAAAATTTGGACATTAACAAAAAATTTGTTTTGAAGTTTAATACAAATCAGATTTTTTTTGGAAAGTCAATACAAACTTCAATAACCATTTTCATTCTCAAGTTTTTTGAAACTTGCTACTTGACAGTTTTTTAAATCTATCTTAAAAGTTTAGAAAATAAATGGTTTTTTTATTCAAAAATAACAGTACTGACACTACACATGTTAAAAAATAGTTTTTCTTTTCTTCTCTTAGAATTTTGGTACAAATTTGTCAGACATGAAATATTGCGGCGGCGGTATCCGAGAGATACAAATATTTCAATATTTCAAGAGACTCAAATAGATTTTTGGAACACCTGCCAAGATATGAGAATTGTTCTCGAGTTTTGGAAGCATAAAGGTTTTACGAGTATAGTTATAATACATCCAGATCATAGCGCTTAAAAAACTTTTTCCATCGGCCAGAAAACACTTAGCAGCGTTTTTGGCGACTTCAAATATGTGATCACTCCACCTAGCACCATTCGATTTTCCTGAAATCTAATGAACGAATTTTTATCGAAACTTATAAGCCTATAGCAATTGAGTTATTGTTTACCAAAATTATAAATAATAATTTAAATTTTTGTTTGAACATTGAATATTTCTGTTAAAAGGACTTCGTGGATTTACTTAAAACCTTACGCTAGCTGCTATAGAACTGTTAAAGGCTCGTAAAATACAATCAATCATAGACCAAATTTGTGATATTTGATTTGACTTTTTTAATTTAATTTTTTTTTTATATTTTTTATTTGCACATACATTTTCCTTAAAATTTATATATGTATCTATACAAAAATTAGAAAAACCGCTCGAACGATTTAACTTTATTTATTTTCAATCCAAATTTGTTTAAGAAATTAGATCAGCGGAATAATCAAACAACCATCCATGTCTTAAACTTCAGAGAACGAAAGAAAACCGAGCCTTAAATACTGACAGTAGGCGTTAATTCGAAGGACGCCTTTTTGGATAATGACTTCTTTATTATCGAAGATTGTGTGGGAACTGCTTTCCAGCAACGGTAAGTGTTCATCAAGATGAATACGAATCATGAACTGGAAAATGGAGCCCTGATTTAGCACTTCTTTCGAAATAACATGTAACACTAGATCGGAGACCCGAAGGTAGAGTTTCGCTGCTTTAAGACCATATATCCGGTGGTTGAAAGTTGACCAATTTTTAATGGCCTTGGATAAGACAAAACAACAGAGTTGGAGTACACATGATATTATTTCAATCAGGTTCCAATAAACAATACACTTTCCGTCGGACTTCTATGCAGTGCGTCCTAAATTCGATTCTCAGCCGCTGCAAGAAGGTTTTTCAGTTGCGTACTGCTTCTTGCAAAATTGCACGACTGGTTCACACGAACTAGCTTTTATGTTCAAGAGACCTTTATTATAAATATTTATTTATATTTAGTTATAGTTATTAAAATGGTCAGAAGTATAAAATTATGTTTTTTAAAGGGCTTACCAAAATCCTTTAGTACGAGTAGTTGGAGCTTAATACATAATTAATGTAATATGATTTCTTAAACAAATATAAATCTATGTAAGAACAAAGATGATAAATCGTTTTAGCGGTTACGATATTTGCCCTGCTCCTTCAATTATTGACCTATTGCACTAACGTCCCTTTTTTCAAGGTTTGGGGAACGCTGATAAACAATCAGCTTTAGAAATATCTCGCAGAACGAAAGCTCCCAAATGACCGGCAGTAGGCTATCGTAGCAATAGGTCCACTGGTGATCTGTAGCGGGCGTATCTCACAGAAAAGTGAAACCAATCTTTACAATCTTTACTTGATTTTAGAGAAATAAAGGCAATTGCAATTGATAGACTTTGGCACGAAAATATCTTATAGGAAATGCGTGCATTTGGTATCGAAGAGTATCATCTTTGTTGGGCTAGAAATTACCTTTTGGATCGTTGAATACAAGTTGTATTGGATGGTATCAAGTTTGATATTTGTAAAATAAACGCTGGTGTGCCCCAAGGCTCCGTTATGTCTCCGACTCTCTTTCTCATTTTTATAAATGATCTCTTGTCTGAAACTTCGTATCTACTTCATTGTTCGCTGACAATAGAATATAGAACCCTCTTCGGTTGTGGAAGTGTGGAACCGATATGACCGGAAAAACAAAACTGTCTTCTACCGACAGTGAAATATTCCAGCAATGCCATTTTCTATAAATTGCACTTGTATTAAGGGAACTGAATTCTGTTTACAGTCGGTATGTAAGTATGTAAATGACCAGAGGAAGTTGAGGACTGTTCCCTTTTCCCGCTGGTCCCAACAGCTATGATAGTCAGAGTTGTGAGGAATTCCTAGCTTCGATGGATTTTTTTTTTGTATAATCTACTCGCGCTCAAGGGATTATGATCACCCTTTAAATGTTTTCAACACAGCTCGGGCGTGAAGTTAAGGAAGAGAAAGAAGAATAGGAAAGATGTGTGGCACGATGTTCTGAGACTGAGGGTGGTTGTCTCAGATTTTTTTTATCTCCAGAGATGGCGGCTGAACTAAAGCGGAGAAATGCCGTGTCTTATTTCTATGTCCCTTATAATTCGCATTATTTTTTATTCGTATTCATCCTTGTTGGGCATACTAGTTTAACTCAATCACATGTTGTTAGTGTTATGCCTAAGCAACATGTAATGAGTAAACCAGCAACCTATTGATTACAATTTGTAGAAGGTTTTAATGAAATTAAAGGCGACATAGAACGGCAGGGATCGAACCTGTGATCATGAGGTTTATAGGCGAGCACATAACTATCGCGCCACGGCCACCTCCATACCACGGTCCTGGTTTTGTCTTGCCTGAGTATGCACATCCGATAAAGTTTTCTGGATTCGATACACCAAGAAAAAGTGAGAGAATTTTGCCCTTCATTACTCCGAGTGGAATGTTGACTATTTCCGCAAGTGAGTTATGAAGGGATGATCCTTGTCTGGCCAGCTCGTCCACCGTTCAATTACCGTCAATGCCAAAATGACCCGGAACCCATATAAGATTGATATTGAGGCTAGCAAGTATGATATACTGGAATTATTGGCTTTAACAGCCGCCTGACTGTATGTTATAATAGCATAATTGCGGTTCTGCTTTGGATCTTGTTTGAGTACCTTGTATGCTTCCCTGATAGCCTATGATTCAGCTTGAAAAACACTAACAAAGTCGAGTAGCCTAAAGCTCTAAGCCACCTAGATATATCCAAAGTCACAGAGAAGATTCCTGAACCAACACCAGACTCCATCTTTGAGCCATCAATAAAGATAGTGTTTCGAAGTCTTTTGTCACAACGTAGATAATCCTTCTAATACTTTCTTGATGGGGAACATAACCTTAAAGTCTTTACTGATGCCCATTTTAGAGTTGCATCTCTATTGGAATCAATTACTGAATATTGGTGGGGCCATACGGTATCCCAATCCAAGAGTTCCATTTCCTTAGCCCCTGGTGTAAATCAAGTGATAAAAGGTACAGAAAAACGCTTAATGCATCAGTTGGACAAAATCTTAGAGCGCCTGGGGTGCCAACGTTAGCAGTTCTTTGTACCTTCTTCAGTTTATCGATCTAATATGCTTTGGTAAGAGCGTGCCATCATACAATTGAACCATACGTAAGGATTGGTCGCACCACCGCTGTGTATGTCAACAAAATCATCTGAGATTGAAGACCCCACTTTTTACCAAAGGTTTTACTACAGGCTGTAATCGAACAGACAGGCAGAAAAATATATCTTGTACGAATGCATAACTTGCGAGTAAAACCGCTGAAATCGATTTCATAATTCAAATTTATTTCCTGAAATTATTGTTCTGCATTGTAAATTTTTATTGGATACCCGGTTTCTTGAAATGAATTATTGCTTGTGGCTTGTGGATACGTGGGATGAGGGCCAACAAAAAATATCTGTACAAGAAAATATTTTATTTAAAACGACGCCATTTTCTTTTCTTCTTCTGTTTCTGCTTCTCTATAAGGTCTTCATCCATCCGTAGCGCTTGAAAACAATTTCCTTTCTCATAAATGGGAAGATGCTCCATAAACATTGTTGAGTATTATAATAAATTCCGAAAAGAGCTTGAACGGCGCAGGTGATGGTAGGTGAGCATATTGAAGCATAATCGAAATATTTAGGCCTCTCTTCTTATCACTACTTTTTGCTAAAGTTTATCTAGTATATAAATCAATTACCTATGTACATTCTTCCCCCAAAAAAGTGCACCATAATAACACAGAGCTTACAACCAGACCTACTCATATTCTGTCAAGTACAAAGTTATGAATTAGGAAACATTTCTTCTAACCTAACCATATATTTTTTACCGTTCCATTTTAACAGTCAGGTAATAAAAACATTCACAGCAGATGGATTTCTCTTTCGTTTGAAGTGTGTTTACTTTTTCAGAGAAGTATGAACCCCTCATATTGAAAAAAAAAAGAACACAAAACTATCTTGCAATATTTTTTGTACTCACGTATTTTCTTTTTGATAAAAAACTTCCCCGCGTCTCGCGCTTCAACTTCAGCCTTTGGTATTAATTCCAATTTGACAATAGCGCCATTCCCTTCGATTGATCTGGGAGAAATTCTAAATGTCGCTCCATCGAACACCATTTCCGGTAATTTCAGCTCAACGTCATGTGTCATAACGAATTTGACACTTTTGCCGTAAAGTGAATTCGTTACTTCTTCAATCGGTGATTCAGCTGAAACAAGACAACAAAAAGAAACAATGTTAAAAATAATTCTCTTTTGTATAATGTCAACTGATTTCCAATAATTAATGTTCTGATTGGATTTCATAATACTCGTATCTTCCCAAGTCAAAAAGATTAATTTTGAGATAAATCACAGCAACTTTCATTGATGTCGAACATTTTAGAGGTTCAGTCAACTTTCATCAAAATTAATTTATGCAAGTACCTTGGCTGTAGAGAGTGAAAGTATGAATTAGATTTATTCATGAAAGCTACGACAAAAAATCGTTCGCAAAAATGATTAAACGAGAGATTAAAAACGAGTCTCTGTATTTGACGGTACGACCAAAATTAGGCTCGAGGGTGAACTGATGAGCATTCATAGCGGAACGGGTATCACGGGAGAACTGATTAAGTGGAGGAATGGAGTTTGATTCTTCGAGTGAACATTGCTTGTGAAAGAAGCGATACAACAAGGAAACACATGAAACACTCCGACTGCATTCAAGAGATGCTATCCATGATAGCTCTGTTTCTTATCAGTTTTAACGCTCTGTTCTGAACTCTTTCCAACAAGTGGAGAGAAGTTTTTACTGCACCGGCCCAAAGATGTTAGTTTTATACTCGAGTTTTGGACGTATAAACTCCTTATGAATTGTAGCCAGATCAGAGGGGGTAAAAATTTCTTACATCAATATAGAAATCCCAAGCATTTAGCAGCATTTTTGGCTGTCTCGAGAATGTGGTCATTCCAACGAAGATCGTCTCTGAACAACATAACGAGTGCTGAGAGCTTTTCCTTTTCTTCGATGCAAGTCCCATTCAAGAACAATGGCATGAGGGTTTCATATTGCTTCAACGACAGGAGACAGCATTGAGTTTTCGAAGCATTAAACTCCACACGATTTCCTACCCCATTTAACAATGCTGTAGAGAGAGTTATAGAGCTTATCACACAATGCCGTTGGAATTTCACTTACGAGGGGGATATACGTGAATTTGAAAATGAATATGAGAAGCTGAGGGTAGAGTCGTCGGAAAAAAATGAAGTGGATAAGAAGTTGCAGACAAGAGATCATTTACATATGAAAATGAGGAAGAGCATCGGAAACAAAATGGAGCCCTTCAGAACACCAGTATTTATTTTGTGAAGATCGAACCGTCCAATACAACATGTATTGAACAATCTAGAAGGTAATTTCTAATCCCTCGAAGAAGAGAGTTATTGAAACTGAAGAAACGCATTTTCCATAAGAGAGCTTGATTCAAGACTCTATCAAATGATTTTGAAATATTAAGCACAATAATCTTAGCTTCTCAATAACGATATAAAGATTTGTCTTGAAATATACCATACTAAATTGAAAGAACTCCTCCATAAAAAAGTGTTTGTGCGCCCATAAATTTTCGATTGCATCTGACGCAGGCCCGATGTCCTATGGACTGCAAATATGAGTGTGCACTAGAGCTGTGTCAATCGCGATTGATTCGGCCCCTGTGACCCGTTCACCAAAAAGATTGATTGATTGCAATCAAAGTAGACCAAATCAATCAATCCTAATGTCAATCTCTTGCCACTGAAACCGATGAACTAAACGAACAAAAAAGTTATGTTTCGTTCATCCATCTTGTTCTCAATCATTTTATAATACCAAATAGGAATGGACATGAATCAAAATGTATATTCCTCATTCTATATACAATAGAAGAGGGCGTGAACGTAGCAACGAAGTAGAAAACAGCCAAACTTGCTTTCATTTTCACATTATTTCGGTCTCGGTCTGAACGAAACGATTGGAAAAAAATATTTTAGTTGAATGAGTGATTGAAAACATTTCATGACGGTCTATATCTCGTTGGGAACGAAACGGATGGATAAAAAATGATTGAATGAACGATTGATTGAAAAGATCGAATCCTTGAATGATTGATTCGGTCTTTCAAAATTAACGATTGGCACAGCTCTAGTGTGCACTGAATTGCTGTGGCCTATGGCTGTTGGTGCTATTCAATTTCAACCTCCATTAAATATTGATGTGCGTTCAGAGTTACCCTTGTTAATTTCGTAACTTGTTCAGTTTTTTTTCCTTGGGTTTCTGTTGAGGTGCTTTTGATTTTAGAGCTTTAAAAAAAGGATACATTTAAAATCAACACTACGATAACCCTGTGAGAGCTTTAATGAAAGACAGATTTATGCAATTCACTGTAGCCAGAATTCGAGGCAAACATCCTATCTTGCCCATACTGCATATTTTTATTGGACAGAGTATAAATATTTCTTGAGCTGAAAATTGAAAGAAGTTGCAAAACTTAAAAAACGATTTTTTTTTTTTCAAAATTCAAAAAAATCTTTTTCTTAAAGTTTTGAAATGCAATATTTTTTAAACTTTTTAAAAGCTTCTCTCTAAAAAATTTAATTAAAATCCGTTATGCCGGTAATGAGAAATTCAAAATTTTAAAAAATCGCTCTATGGTAGGTACAGTTAGTAATATCTTGTTTTCAAATTTTTTTTTATTAAATTATAGATCTTAAAAATTAATCGCAAGAAAAAAATTTAAGCAAAATTCTCCGAACCGTTTTCGAGAATAATACGATTTTCGAAAACCATTTTTTAACATGTGTATGGAGGGTACCGTTGTTTTTAAATAAAATACTTTTTTTTTCTCATATCTTGTAGATTATCTTAAGAAACTTTTATTTATCAAGTTTTAAAAAAATCGAGCATGGAGTTTTCGAAATATTGAGTTTTCAAATTTGAAAGCACAGTAATATTGAAACTTTTGGGGAGCTTTAATATAAAAAACATGATTAAAATCGGTCGTACCGTTTTTGAGAAAATCAAAAACAAAAAAACATGGTTCCAAGGGGGGTACCAAAAATAACATATTTTTGGATTTTTTTTTTCAATCATTACCTAGGTTTAACTAAAACAAATTTTATGATTTTTTTTTTTTTAAATCTGTGGGACAGTTTTTGAGAAAAAAAAAATATTTATAAAATTTCGAAAAAAATTCGATTGCCAGGTACCGTTATTTTTTGTCCGGGGGAAAAAATTAAAACCCATATCTACTTAGTTTGAAGAAAATCGGCCGAGCCGCTTAGCTGCAATCGAACGAGCAGACAGACAGACAGAATTGCGAGACCCACTTTTTCCGTCTTCGCCATCATGGTAATGTCAACTTTGATCAAAATCTCGAATTCGATTTTTTTTACGGAAGCATAACTTTCCTAATAGTACCCATAAGCAGGGTTGCGAATTTTTGAATTAAAAAAACCATAAGTCATAAGTCTGTAGATGATTTTTGAATTAAAAAAAATTAATTCATAAGTTAGTTAGTGACTTATGATTTAAAAAAAAAATTAATTCATAAGCTAGTTGGTATATTGGAAATGTGCAAGCTTGTTTTGACTACATTATTATTTATTTATTGACGAAAGTAGATTTCAAGCTTTTGTGTATCATAAAATTATTATGCTAGCTTATAAATTTTCCAATTAATCATTTTGTAATCAGAATTCATCCATTAGCTTATGAATTTAACTTTTTTTAATTCATAAGTCACTACGTAACTTTTGAATTAATTTTTTTAAATTCTTAAGTCACTTACTTGCTCATGACTTAAATTTTTTTAATTCATAAGTCACTTTGTAGGTTGTGAATTATTACTTAAACCTGGCTACATAGGCAAACAGACCGAAAGACATTAAATTAAAAACAAAACAAAAAAAAAATCATCAATTGAAAATCTTTTGTTTAAGGCTTTTTGACAGTTCACTCGTTACAAAATGTTTCCCACTGTTCCTTTTTTACAAAATTCATACTTGTACATATGTAAGTATTTTCAAAAAATTAAAAAAAAAAAAAAATAGCAAAATGAAGTGCAAATAAATATGTATTCAAAACTCTAACCCCTTTGATCGTTTGTTTTTTTTTAAAGCTTTAAACTTTAGCTACGATAAATTATTGCAAGAAAATGGACACGAATCATGTGTCAAAAAAAAATTAATATTCCTTCACATCAACAACTTCTAAAGATGAAAAATACAAAGGAATAATAAATTGACTTCTACAAAATTCCTTCACTTCAGTCATACTTCAATTTTTTAGTCATTTCACTCACGTATACTTCCAATCTTCCCATGAATTTATTTGCTTTGATGTTGTTGACTTTATTTTTCTTTTCCTAGATTAGAATTCAAAAGTCTATTCAAAACAAGCAAATACAAAGGAAAAAATAAAAGGCTTATCCAACTTCCACAGAGCCAGAGACAAATCTAAATAAAATAAAATGCACGACTGGATAGCACGAACTTGCTCTTATGGAATAGACTAAGAATTTTAAAAATGAATGTTATTAGAGAAAACTATTTATAAGCATAAGTTCATATCTTAAATTTTTTTTTAGTGGTGAGAGATAAAAGCAGAATGCCATCTGATTTCTTAAGCAAATATAAATCAGACCAAAAACTTAAATGTTAAAAAAGAGCCAAGTTCTTTCATAGAACGACGACGTTATATTATTTAATGATTACTGAACTGACTAAAAAATTTGATGGGTTCACTGGTTAAAGTTTTTAAAACCTTTCGAATTGGGCATAAAAAAAACTTGCCAAGTAAGCCCATCAAATTTTAGTCAGTAATCATTAAATAATAAAATTTCTCTGTTACATTGTACGAGTAGCTGTTTCAATATTATTCTACTTTAAATATTCGGTATTAAACCTTCATAAAGTAAGAACTTGGCGTACCTACTAAAATCAACTTAGTTTATAGCTTCCTATTTCTTTCGGTATAGTTTCTTTTTGTTATGGGTTGTTTTGATTTGCGTTTCAATTATAACTTGCGACTTATAGGTACTATAAGGCAAGTTATGCATTCGTAAAAAAAGTCGAACTCGAGATTTTGATCAAAGTTGACATTACGATGATAGCGAAGACTAAAAAAGTGGGTCTCGCAATTCTGTCTGTCTGTCTGTCGGTTCGACTACAGCCTAAACGGCTCGGCCGATTTTCTTCAAACTTAGTAGATATGGGTTTTAATTTTTTTCCCCCAGACGTTTTTTTTCAATTTTTTTTTAAGACCAAAAATAACGGTACCTGCCATACGATTTTTTCTTCGAAATTTTATAAATATTCTTTTTTTCTCAAAAACTGTCCCACAGAATTTAAAAAAAAAAATTGAAAAAATTTGATTTAGTTAAAACTAGGTAATGGTTAAAAAAAAATTTCCAAAAAATTGTTATTTTTGGTAGCCCCCCTGAGCCCATTTTTTTTGTTTTTGATGACGGTTCAGCCGATTTAAATAATTTTTTTTATGCTTAGGCTCCTCCAAAGTTTGAATATTTTTACAAATTCAAATTTTCAATTTTTTTATTTTCTGGATTTTTAAAAAAAATTTCAAAAATTTTTTTTGGAAACTCAATATTTCGAAAACCCCATGCTCGATTTTTTCAACCTTGACAAATAAAAGTTTCTTAACATAATCTACAAGATTTGAGAAAAAAACTTTCGAAAATCGTATTTTTCTCGAAAACGGTTCCGAGAATTTTGCTAAAATGTTTTTTTTTTGATTAATTTTTACGATCTATAATTTAATAAAAAAAAATTGAAATCTAGATATTACTGACTGTACCTACCAAATAACGATTTTTCGAATTTTGAATTTCTCATTATCGGCATAACGGATTTTAATTAAATTTTTTATAAAGAAGCTCCTAAAAAGTTTAAAAAACGTTGCATTTCAAAACTTAAAAAAAAAATATTTTTAAAATTTTGTGCTTATTTATTTATTTATTTATTTATTCATCAAGCAGAGACACAGCTCTTATAGATTACTTAAAATTAATTAACAACATAATAAGAAATATACAAAATAAATACTAATCACCGTTAATAAGACTAGATAACAATTTATTTTTAAAACACTCCCTACTTAAGTACAAATTAAAATCAATAACATTACATAGAGAATTTGCATGTCTTAAACAGCGAGTTAAGGGTTCATTGGTTCCATAATTAACTCTATGAAAAGGTATACAAAACAGACGATTACTTCGTAAATCACGATTGGGAACATGAAAACCAATCAACGAAAGCAACTGAGGGCAATTGATTTTATAATTGATTAAATCTCTGACTAACATGACATCGAAATATGTACGGCGTAATTCCAAGGATTGAATGCCTAATAACAAACACCTTATATTATAAGATGGCATATTAATATTCCATCGTAAGATCCGAATTGCAGTTCTAGTGAAGCGTTTCTGTATTCTTTCAATTCTTATTGAATGAACAGAATACATAGGATTCCAGATGGAAGAACAGTATTCTAAAATCGATCGCACATAACAAAAATATAAAGATCTGAGAGTAAAAGGGTCTGAGAACTCTTTAGCATTCCGAGAAATAAATCCGAGCATTGAACTAGCCTTAGAAATGATGTAGTCAATGTGATTGGAAAACGTGAATTTTAAATCAAAGATCACACCCAAATATTTTTTTTCTGTAACATTGGATAGAGAAGATCCATGTATATCGTAAGAAAATAATATTGGAGATGTACCGCGGTAAAACATCATACTATGACATTTAGAAACATTCAAATGCAGATCGTTATTAGAACACCAAACAGATAATTTATAAAGATCGTTTTGAAGGTTTGTGCAATCTGAGATAGATTTTACTCGTAGGAATAATTTAAGGTGGTCAGCATACATTAAACAAAGACTATTACTCAAAACACTTGGAATATCGTTAATAAATAAGAGAAAGAGAAGTGGTCCTAAATGACTTCCTTGTGGAACTCCGGAAGTTACAACAACCGGGTTCGAAATTAAGTTGTTGATTCGAACGTGTTGAATCCTACCAGTAAGATATGATTCAAACCATTTTAATAAGCTAGAATGAAAACCTAAATTATGAAGTTTGACAATTAATAATGCATGATCAACCCTGTCAAACGCTTTGGAGAAATCAGTATATATAACATCACATTGATACCCCTGTTCCAGAGCACCTAATATATAATTACTAAAAATCGTAAGATTGGTCAAGGTTGATCTGCCAACGACAAACCCATGCTGAGAAAAAAATCTTGTTATAGACAATTTTTTCGAATAGTTTTGGAATTGCAGATATTTTACAAATAGGGCGATAGTTTATTACTTCATTCTTAGATCCGGATTTAAAAACAGGGTAGACATACGAATTTTTCCATTGTTTTAAGAAGTAACCATCTCGAAGAGAGCGATTGAAGATGATTTCAAGGGGAATTGCTATAGAAAAAGCACATTTTTTTAAAACATAGGGAACAATACCATCAAATCCAGCTTTCTTTTCATCTTTTAATTTTAATAGTTCATTAATTATATCACTTTTGTTCACGTATAAATTACATAGATTAATTAATTCAGATGATGATATAAAGGCGGGCCTTATTTGATGACTTGTAGGCTTAAAGACAGAACGGAAAAAGTCAGTAAAGAAATTACATATAGTTAACGGGTCACTAGAGGTTTCCCCCATATATCGTACCGAATTAGGAATTCCTGTAGAACATTTCTTGTTATTAATAAACTTCCAGAAACATTTGCTATTTTTTTTCAGCTTAGATTCAATACTCAATAGATACTGATTATAAAGAAATTTGTTGAGAAAATTAAACTCTCGATTACATCGTAGGTAGTTCATATATAAAACATTATCATCTCTGGAATCACGGTAAAGTTTAAAAGCTTTATTTTGCCGATTACTTAAATTTATTAACCGTTTATTGAACCAACAAGGCTTCGATTGAGATTTTTTTCGAATTAAAGGAGTATTAAATTCAATTGCCTCATTTAAATAGTTCGTTAATACGGTAAAAGCTTCTTCAATATCAATATTGTTAAAAATTGAAAACCAATCAACCCTATTCAAAAAAACAGAGACGTTAGAAAAATTACATTTATCATAGTTTAGAACATAACCAATATCAGATGTTTGCTTAATATATTTAAAAAATTGAAAACTTATACACAGAACTTTATGATTATCAGTATTAGGTAAAGGGGGAGGAGTGGGACTGTCTATACACACACCAAATTCGTTATCTGTAAAAACTAAATCAAGATAACGATTTAAATTGTTTTGAAAACAATTGATCTGATTAAGTCCGAACTCAGCTAGAGTATCGACAACCACACTCTCACAATCACTGCTAACGTTGTATGGAATCAAACATTTTTCATCGGGATCAAAAAACCCAATTTAAAGATGGTAAATTAAAATCACCTAAACTAATAATATGTTGATGTTCTTTTAAGTTATTTAAAACAAATAAACAATTATCAATATGTATTTTATATACTTCAAAAGAACTTTTAATAAGAAAAACATCATGAATATTATCAACATTTAAACGAATAATTAGTTGGTCAATATTAATTGAAGAATTAGAAGAAGACGGCAACTCTATCTGCATACTCAAAATAGTAGAACGAACTGCAACTGGAAAATTCGATATCTCAAGAACGGCTTAATATTTTTCTTGGAAATTTAACTCTCATTCGTACAATAACGAAAACTTAAGGTTGGTATACCAATTTTTTTTAAATGTTTTAAAAATTTTGTGCATAAAAGCTTATTTTTTTAAGGAACCACTACAATGACTTATAAATTTTGTTCTTGCATAAATTCATATTTGCCTAGCATTCTGTCTTTATCTCTTATGTACTACTAAAAGAATTCAAAAAATTTATTTTATCCTTATGAACAGTTTTCTTTAATAACATTCGTTTTTAAAATTCCTAGTCTATTACATAGGAGCAAGTTCGTGCGACCCAGTCGTGCATTTTATTTCTTCTTGTCCAGGCAAGATACCTAACACTAACATACCTACCTTAATTACAGCAATCAGAAGTGCTCCATTTTCTCACAAAGTGGGTGGATACCACGCCCCCTGAATGGAAAACCTCAAATTTTTTCCTCTACTTGCATGACAAGACCTACCGTTGTGCAAAACTACAAGATTCTACGATGTCGGGAAGTGCTCCATAATTTTGATGATCTGTCAGTGAGTCAGTCAGTTACGGTTTTTGTGATTTTTGAGGCTTTATATCTCAGGAACCGCTTATGCTAGAAAATTGAAACTTGGTGAGGCGCCTGTGCCTGATTAGCTGGGAATATATTCGGAATTTCAAGTTTCTGACTTCATTGGTACTGAAGTAGGGTGGGGTCAAAAGTCGCCTGAGTTTGTTCCTGTAAAAAGGGTGTAGTGCCAGAACTTGGCTGGGCATTACCGTGCCCTTTGATTCGAAGATATTAAGAGATTACATAGGTAAATAAACTGCCATTAATTACTGAAATACATATTTAACTCATGGTAAAGACATTTGGAAAGTTTATTCAGCAAGGTTTTTTTTTGACAAAAAATGAAAAACAAGTATTGAAAAATGAACCCAATATTTAAAAAAAATTAAAAAAATGTGACTTAGTTCATTATTACCTCGAAAAATTATGAAAAATTGTCATTAACAAAAAAAATTGGTATAATTTAAAAAAGGAGCAAAAACAAACAATGAATTTATTTCAAAAACTAAACAGAAATGTATTAATAAATTCATAGTTTCCTTAAATCCAGATTCTTTAAATGCATACACCCAACTCCGAAAACTGCGCCGTGCCTGCCGCTACCAAAATATTAGCAAAAATAGTACTGGAACGCATCAGGGAGCATCTAGAAGCCACAGGCCACACTCGTTGACGAACAAGCAGGTTTCCGCGCTGGATCCTCATGCATTGATCATATCAATACTTTAAGGATCATAATTGAGCAGTGTGTCGAATATCGATTACCACTTCACCTGAAATTCATTGACTGTCAATAGAGAATTTATTCGGCTTGCTTTACGCAGGACGGGTATCCCGGACAAATTAATAGCTATTATTAACGCAACTTATGATGGATGCAAATGTCACGTTTTGCACAAAGGGAAGCTGCCAGAAGAGTTTGAAGTCCAATTGTTTCTGTTGGTGATAAGCGATGTGCTGCGAGCGGCTTTGATGGGAAACGGAGGAGTTTGATGGACTCTGGCGTTTCACCTTAAACATCTTGACTATGCGAACGACGTATGCTTGCTCTCTCATATCATGAATCTTCACCGAATGACAACAGGGGTGGAGAGAGAAGCAGAAATCAACTCGGGCAAAACAAAGATGATCAACCTCGGAACCCAGTCATCTTCTCTCATAAATATTTCTCATTAACCGGTAGAGAAAGTACAGAGCTACCAATACCTTGGAAGTATCATCTTTGCCGAGGGTGGCACCGAACAGGACATCAGCAGTCGAATCGGGAAGACGAAGGCTGCTTCCGGAATGCTTTGAAATGTATAGAGGAATAACTCTCTAAGCTTAAGAACCAAGCTACGGCTGTTTCGATCCAACGTCAAATCCGTTTTACTTCACGGTTGCAGCACTTGGAAAGTAACAGTAGGTGTCACTAAGAAGCTGCAAATGTTCATTAATAGATGTCTACGAAACATCCTTAGGATTTTCTGGCTCAATCGTATTTCAAACGAAGAGCTCGTGGCAGTGGATCGGACACACAGTTCGAAAAGGCGACAACTGTATTGCGGCGCATGCAGTGCAATGGAATCCGCTCACTCAAGAAGGAAAAAGAGCTGGACGACCGAGAAGCATATGGAAAGAGTTGGAGGGAGTTGTGACTCATATCCAGGAACCGAACACGATGGCGATCTGGCGTTGTGGATTCTATGCCCCACTAGGGGTCCCCCACGGACATAAAAGGTTGTTGTTGTAACAAATGCAAATGATGAAGTATCTCAATATCAGATGGGTCGCTATATAATCAGCAACAAAGCATATTTTCATTTGCGACGAAAGTCACCCTACAGTAGTCAATTTGATAGTTCATATAAAAATGGACAACGGCACGTCAACCATCGACCACACTAACAAGTTTCTTCTCAATTTGTCAAACAGATGTTTTTTTATCGAACTTTGATATGCGACGCTATTACACGTGGAAGGCATCGTCGAAATCGTTTCAGCGTCGGAAACAAGGAACACCAGTTGAAGGACACCCAAATGTATTTGCCTCAGACGCTCTAGGTTGCATTTACACAAAAGATACATCCAAATAACAATTAATGTTATTACCTTTGATTGCTGTTGGTGAATGTTCGTGGTACATCGTTTCAACAACTGAGAACAGTTCATGGATATTGGTGTGCGACTTTCCGTTAGGCGTGTCAACTACTCCAATTGCTCGAGAACGATTAAGGATTCCGTCATATCTTCATCGTCACATCAAATTGGCACATTGTTTGCGATTATAATGTCGACATGTTTCCCCTCGAATCCGGATAAAATATAGGGATGACATGTCTGAGAAAGTGTTGCTTCGTGTGTGCTGTCAAACTTTAAATCCTACACTACACATTACTGCAGAAATGATAGAAAATATGTGTTTTTTGATGGTAAATAAAGTATTGTCGTGTTTGACCGAAACAGCATTTGAAATGAACAACAAGGAATTGCGTACGATACTTTGATGGAAGATATGAACAGTGGATCTGGTGGAATTTACTTCCTTATTGCTCCCGGGGGGGCTGGAAAAACGTTCCTAATATCATAGCTATTGGCAAAGATCGGATCGCAAAATGAAGTAGCATTAGCTTCATGTAGATTTTTGTCACTTCGTCGACTCAAAAGAGGAGCTTATTCAGCGTGTTTTTATGGACATAGAACAACAGTTCAGAAACCATAATTAGGTGAGTGAACGATCAATATTGGCGACCAAAAACAAATATGTCGATGATGATCTCAATGCATCCATTCATAATTTTCTTGCAGGAGAGTTGTTTTCTTACAAGTCCGTTGGCACAGTTACAAGCCAGGATGACGTAGTCAACTATCTCACAGAGATTTAAATTCCCTGGATTTGCCTTGACTACCACCTCACAATTAGCAATTATAAGTAGGATCAGTTGTGATTATGCTACGTAACATTAATCAACCACCTCGACTGTGCAATGGAACGAAACTGGCTGTAAAAAAGTTAATAAATAACCTCATCGAGCCAAGATCATCAAAGGAAAATATAAAAGAGAGAGAGAATGTCTTGATCCTGCTTCTACCGATTATTCCAACAGATTTGCTTTTCGATTTTAAGCGTCTACAATTTCCCGTCGGTCTGGCCTTTGCGATGATCATAATTAAATCGCAAGGTCAGTCGTTGAAAGTTTGCGGAATCAACTTGGGGTTTCCCTTTTTGGCGCAGTGGCTATAATACGGCGCATGTTCGCGAGTCGGAAAACCATCATCTTTACATATTCTAGAACCGCAAAATAGTGAAAAAAAATATAGTACATCAGAAAGCGTTAAATTGATTAAGTGTATAACTGCGTTGCATTTAATGTAGATGGAAATTTTGTATTAAGTTTTGACTATTTAGTTGTACGAATAAAAATTATTTTTTTTAAAAAAATATTGACTTGTTTTTGGGATATCGAAGTTTCACTAATAATGAGAAATTCGAAAGTTGAAAAAGTGGTTCTATGGTAGCTGCAGTCCGTAATATCTTGATTTTAAATTTTTTGTTTATTAAATTATAGATCGTAAATATTAATCGAAAGAAAAAAAATTATGAAAATTCTAGGGCGATATTTTTTAACATTTGTATGGTGTGTATCGTTAGCTTTACCTAAAATAAAAACAATTTTCCCACATCTTGTAGATTGTATTAAGAAACTTTTATTTGTCAAATTTAAAAAAAGATCATGTATGGGGTTTTCAAAATATTGAGCTTTTAAAAAAATTGAAAATTGGAAAACACAATAATATTCAAACTTTTTGGGGAGCTTTAGCATAAATTAAATGTTCAAAATCTAAACTAAGTACCTAAATTTTTTATAATTTTTTTTTTGGAAATTTGTGGAACATCTTTTGAGAGAAGAAATTATTAATAAGATTTCGAAAAAAATTGCTATGGCAGGTACCGTTAATTTTGGTCTTAAAAATAAGAAAAAAAAAACGTGTGGGGGGAGGGTTTAATTTAAAAATGATGCCTACCAATTTTAAAGAAAATTGGCCGAGCCGTTGAAGTTGTAGCTTTGTATATAAAACTTATAGTACTCTCAAGAAGACGAACGATTGGGGCGACACACAGTGCGGCGAATAGTGGAAAAAATGAAAAAAAAAAAAATGTGCCAAAAATGTGTAGCAAGTATGCCAAATTCAAGGTAATAAGTCTAAATGAATGAATCGACAGTTTATTTATGATAAAGTTCAATTTTCTGTTGTCAGAGATCGTCCAAAGATCAGCAAAATAACAAATAGTGAGAGTAGGATTTGTAGTTGCCGGTTGAAAGAGCGTTTACTGAAGAAAAGAAAAGAACATACGATATTTTTTTCGCTATGCTCACAATCAGGAGAGCAAATATAGTTATTCTAATCGCATATTTTTTTTACATGCAAATTTTAATTTTCTTTGAGAGTCCAAATCAAAGCTTTTTTGTTCGTGTTAGGTACCTACTGACTTTGATAAGTCATATATTTTGTGTTTTTTGTGAAAGAAAACAATCATATATTTCAAAAAAAAAAAAAGGAAGTTTTTCTTGGGCAACTTGCGCTATTTCTTGCAAAAAGTGTTTGTTTACGAGCATTTTTTACAGAATGTGTTCAAACAGGGAGCTTTTTGATGTTTGGTTTTCCAACTCAACGGCCCGAGTACCTGGTGTTTTGCAGTTTATGGAGGTACAATTAAATATGCAATCAAATTTAGAGCCTGAAGATCAGGAAATCTTAGCAAGACACGCATCAACAACTTGCTCAGAAATAAATAAACATTATCACTTCCATCGCTTAAACACTCGAAGACTCGGATAGTGATCTTTTTTCGTAATTGTTTATTTTTCGGGTTTTCCTTTTGTTATTACTTTTTTTGAATAATTATTTTTGTCAACAATAAAAGCATCCATTATATTTTGCAAGATCTTTTATGCGATATATGTACATATTCTGTGGTCGTTGTGCTTTGAGAAAATGTATACTTTCCTACTAACCTTTAAAATATTACAACTTTTGTATATCGTATAATCATCAAATTTTTTTAAATGTTTGGCTTCTAACTAATCATTTTACAATTGTGGGCGTGGTAGTGGGTGGATTTTTGTTCAAATAAATTTTTCTTATCAAACACATTAATTTTGTACATTTTACATTTCAATATCATACCAAAAATTAAAAAAAAAATCAATTTTATAGCAAAAGTGGGCGAACTTTGCACTATTTTAACTCATAATTTCTTCACTGACCAGAATATTAATAATTTAAATCACTATCGTACTAGAAGTTTTCATGTAACCAATTTTCTATCAAAAATGGGCGTGGTAGGGGGCGTGAAAATTCCTCAAATTGAGTAAAATCCTCTATTTATTACATTAAGTAACGGTGGTTGGGTGCTGTAGGAACTAGGGGCTTCGAGCTGTATCTTTTCCTACACATCAAGTGCTTACAATACCTCCTTGTTGGTAACCGCCGGATACTGGTCTTGGCTTTATGTCATGACTTGCTAAACTTGTAAGTGCGAGTGTTGACCAAGGAAACAATTGCAACACTAAACCCATGGCCCTACAGATTGGAGGTTAGTGCGTCGGGCTAACGACCCGGCCACAGTAAAAAAACATTAATTGTTATGAGAGAGACGCGAGAAGCCTCGGATAACGACCCCCCTCAAATGGCAACCAGACCCGGAACGAAAATGGACTACGATTTACGAGTATGCACCTGGAATGTAAGGACACTCTACACACCAGGTGCTACTCAAAAACTTGAATCTGTCCTCTCGCGGTACAAGGCAGACATTACCGCGATCCAGGAGATACGATGGATAGGATCAGGAATAGCGAAAAGAAAAGATTGCGACATTTATTACAGCTGTCATCAAAGAATGCACATGTTAGGATGCGGATTCGTCGTGGGTAATCGACTCAGATCAAAAGTCATCGATTTTAAGCCGATTAGTGATCGCCTGGCTGTGATCCGCATCAAAGCTACTTTTCAAAACATCGGCCTAATATGTGCACACGCCCCTACCGATGAAGCTGAGGAATCTAACAAGGAGGAGTTTTACGACCTCCTGGACGGAGCCTACGGAGCCTGTCCGGGGTACGATATCAAAGTCGTACTCGGAGATTTCAATGCTAAAGTCGGGAAGGAAAATATCTTTGGCGGATTAGTTGGAAAGCACAGCCTCCACGAAATGACAACAGATAACGGCTTCCGACTAATCGACTTTGCTGCAGCTCGGAATACGGTGATAAGTAGCACTAGGTTCCCCAGGCGAAGGATACACACAGCAACCTGGCGATCTCCAGATGGTCGAACCGCCAACCAAATCGACCACGTGCTAATTGGCGCAAGGCACGCGTCGAACATCTTGGACGTGCGAACTTTCCGAGGTGCAAACGTGGACTCTGACCACTTTCTTGTTGTGATAAAGTTCAGAGCCCGACTGTCCAACGAAAAGAAAATGAGGACCGCCCAAAGGAAGAAATTCAATACTGCATGCCTTAGCACACCTGAGAAAGCCAGAGACTACAGTGAGCAATTGACCGGGAAACTCTCTGCCGTACCCCCAGCCACAAGCGTCAACAACCAGTGGAGCCAGTACCGCGACATCATTAAGGAGGTAGCCGAGTCCGCCATAGGCTATCAACCACCTAGTAAAACGAACCCGTGGTATGATAATGAATGCGCGGTATTGAAGCAGGAGACAGAAAATGCACGAATGCAAATGCTGCAACGGAAAACAAGAGCAGCAAAAGAGGAATACCGTGAAAAGAGAAGGAAAGAGAAAAAAACCCTGCGCAGAAAGAAAAGAGCAGCCGCAGCTTCTCAGCTCAGGTATCTCGAGGAGTCTAGCACCACCACAAACACCCGCCGGTTCTATAAAACAGCCAAACAACTGGCATCAGGTTATAGGACCGGCACGCAAGCTCTTCGAAACAGCGAAGGGAACCTAGTCACCGAAGCACAGGGAATTGTAGACGTGTTTAAACAGCATTTCCAGCAGCTGCTTAATGGGCATTATTTAGATGAAAACACAGGGGAGCAAAGAAGCATAAGACCAGTCAATGAAGATCCAGTCCCACTACCCAGTACTGAAGAGGTTAAGAAAGCCATACACAAGCTTAAGAATAACAAATCCGCAGGCTCGGATGGCCTACCTGCGGAACTCTTTAAGTATGGAGGAGATGTCCTGATAGGGTGCATGCATCAGCTCATCAACCAAGTGTGGGAGGAGGAAAGCATGCCCGACGACTGGTCAAATAGCTCCATATGCCCAATCTACGAAAAAGGCGATCCTATGTCCTGCAAAAACTACAGGGGCATATCCCTGCTTAATGTTGCCTACAAGATCCTATCCACCGTACTATGTGAGCGTCTAAAACCTTTCTGCAACACTATAATCGGCACGTACCAGTGTGGCTTCAGACCAGGCAGATCAACGATAGACCAAATCTTCACATTGAGGCAAATCCTGGAAAAGACCAACGAATTTCAAGTCGAGACCCACCATCTTTTCATCGACTTTAAAGCCGCATATAATAGCATAAGTCGCCAAGAGCTTCTATTGGCAATGTCGGAACTCGGGATCCCGAAAAAACTGATCCAGCTATGCCGCATGACGTTACAAAATACGCGGTGCAACGTGCAAATGGGTAACAGCTCATCCGAGCTATTCCAAACGTGCACAGGGTTCAGACAAGGAGATGCGCTATCATGTGATTTCTTCATCCTAGTCCTGGAGCAGATAGTGCGCAAGAGTGGTGTTAACCTGGAAGGCACTATTTTCAACAGGTCTTCCCAACTGCTTGGATATGCGGACGACATTGATATCATTGGCCGCTCCAAGCGTGCTGTGCTAGAAGCGTTCACTGCTATTGATGAACAGGCGAAACGCGTTGGTCTTGAAGTTAATGAGGACAAAACAAAGTATATGCTATCAACAAACAAAGCCACATCTGTCCATCGCCTAGGACAAAACGTCACTGTTGGTAGCAGTAATTTCGAGGTAGTCAAGGAGTTCACCTACCTCGGAACGAACATCAATCCCACGAATGACACCTTAGTGGAAATTCGACGAAGAATTACCCTAGCAAACCGCTGCTACTTCGGTTTGGCCAAACAAATGGGTTCAAAACTCCTTTCTCGAAAGACAAAGTGCACGCTATACAAAACGCTAATTTTACCAGTTCTACTCTACGGCGCCGAGTGCTGGACGATAAGTAAAAAAGGGGAATTGATACTGGGCACTTTCGAGAGAAAAAATTCTTCGGCGGATATTTGGTCCTATATGCGAAGAGGGCGAATGGAGGAGAAGATTCAATCGTGAATTATACGAGCTGTACCAAGATGTGGATGTAGTCCAAAAAGCCAAAACACGTCGACTACACTGGCTCGGTCACATCGAGCGAATGGACAACAGCGCTCCAGCCAAGAAAATCTTCGAATCCCAGCCCCCAGGTTCGAGACGACGAGGAAGACCGAACCTCCGCTACAGGGACCAGGCGGTTATAGACGCAAGAGCGCTTGGTCCCGCCGACTGGAGGGAGCTCGCGAGGGATCGCAACCGATGAAAGACCGCAATAACTCAGGCAGAGACCCTCCATGGATCGGGAGCCGGTTAAGTAAGTAAGTACCCAATTTTTGATCACAGTTATCTTACTTTTGAAAAATAGATTTTTGTCCACTACCTGCATACAATCGACGCACTGTGCGACATCTTAAGCACAGCGATAGTACTTGTTAAATTTGTCTCTGCTAAATTTAATACTAAAATATTCTCTTTTTAACTACTTGTTTTGTATGTTATCCTACTCTCCACTGTAAAATCGTACGCTAATTTCAGATCCACCACCAGGATAGCGTTGGTACCACAAAATCACGCTCCATTATAATAAGTACTATAGGTTATATATACAAAGGTTGTAGTCAACCAGGGAGACAGACAACCAGACAGACAAAATTTCGAGACCCACTTTTTTCGTCTTCGCTATCATCGTACCATATGTCAACTTTGATCAAAATCCTGAGTTCGATTTTTTTACGAATGCATAACTTGCCTCATAGTGCCCATAAGTCAGAAGTTAAAACATGTCACATACGACTTCAACTGCTTTATGAATGTGTGATGATCGTTGGACTTGATAAGCTATATATTACCGGCCATGAGACTCGTTATCCATTCTGGCCACGTAACAAAATGCTGCCCCTTCTCTCATCCCTCTTTATCGTCATCATCACATCTTTAAAATTTTCAATTTTGAAACCGAAATGTCTTCTTTACAGATACCTGTACCAGCTCTAGAAAGAAATCCCCAACCAGTCATAAAACTAAAGTGAAAGCACCACTCTCCACAGATACAAAAAAAAAAAAGATGCAAAATAAACAATAAAACTCACCTGCTCTCGATTCATTTGGAATTTCATTGGCATCCAAATGCTCCTCAGTTCCATCGATGTGTTGATTTTGTTGTTCGTTGGCCTCGACTGAGTACTTGGTGTGATCCACCTTGTTCTTGTACAATTTCAAACGACCTGTCACATTTACGTCACTCGAATCAAGGGCGTCATCTAGGAAAGTGTAGACATTCTTTTGGAAACATGAAATCATCGGTCGATGATAACAATCCTGGATGATGCCGTCCCATAACTCATTTCCGGTTGACAACTTCGTAAACCATGAGCCGTTATTCGCGGTTCTATTCCGAATTTCATCGATGGTGGCGGCGGCGGGTGTGGGCGCATTGACATCAGCTGTCATTGGCGTCGTTGGTACATCGTAACTACTTGACGCACGCACATCTGTCACGGTAATTAAAAGTAAGACCGAAGCGAACACAATAAACATCGCCACGGATCTTGATCCTATTGCTGCTTCACTGACCAGCTTACTACAATTATTAGTCACTTTTATCGTTACTGTCGTTGTCGCTGACGCGTCGTCGGCGTCGCTGCCGCCGTTAGCTGACAATCTGGTGCACTTGGAATTCGAACACATTGAACTTGCGTAGTTCCACTTTTTACCGTACCTCGGCATTTGCATTGTAATTCTGACACACTTTTTTATAAATCCTGACTTGGGTTTTAATTTGGAAATTATGCTTAATTATTTTTGTATGAATCGATAGCGAAAATATTTTCCATTTTTTGGAACGAACGTTCGGAATTTTGTGGTTGGCGCACTTCCGCTTGAATTTTTTTTGTTATTCGTACTTTCAAAGAGAACGCCCGCAACACACCGTTAAACAGACAGTCTTCGCGTGCTGGTCGTTAGCAACTAAGTGGGACCATGGTCAAGGTGGAAGATTTAGCTGGTCGAAGTGGAAAGCTAAAAGTTGTTTTCTTCTTCGTCTTCAGTGTGTATCTTGCAGATACTCGTTCTTCGTTAAGTCTGCAAGGCGCGTTATCACCGTTGCGTTGATTTCGTTGACGAAAGATGTCTCAAGTTGATCTCTCAGCTGTTCGAGCACTCTCGACAAAAAGTTTCTGAAATAAAGAAAAACATGAAAATACTGAGTTTGTTGTGTTTGAAATGTTGGCATGGTCATAACAAAACGACATAAACTGGTGAAACGTGGTTAAAATGCATCTCCTCTAATATTACGTTCATCACCTTGCGAATGGAAGATAAATTTTAAATAATAAAAAAAAAAAACTGGTCAGTGGACCAATTTCTCTTTCTGTTTGCACAAATAGAAAATGCGACACGGCAAGTTGCTGATATTTAGAAATCACATCCATCTACATCAGCTAAACGAAGATATCGATAGGAAGATGGGTGGTTGGGAAATTTGTGTGTGAATTGAATTGACACAATGACAGTTAACAAAAAGTTAACCCAAAGGATGTGATGCGTGTAGAGATGCAACGGGGGGAATTGTAGCGCAGACTTGATTCTGTCCGGTTGCAGTTACTGTTTTTCTTCTATTGTTGACACGAAACCTGCTTTGAAGAGTTAATTATTGCCATTTCGCTTTATTCCAAAGAAATGTAGTTGAAGACCACTTATTGGACAATGCAAAACAATTTTGTATTTTAATTCCTGGTATTGATGTTCTGCCTATAGTCTGGCGGAGTGAGTTGCAAAAAGTTATAACAAAAAGTTCTCAGTTACAATTTTTAGAATCCGTGATGAAGGCTGGCGGACAGGTTTCCGAAATCCAATATCTCGAAAACCCGTTCCAAGTATAAGAACTATAAGTAATTAATATTATATTGAATATTTGTTTATAGAACAATAATGATACCAAAATTCTTCTTGGTAGATAGATACTGTTTATCGAGCCAAGAGGAACGTAAACTTATTTTAATAGTATTCGTAGTCGAACTTGACCGCATATCAATTACACGCCCTAAACTTTTTTTGTGTGGAAATTTTAACGGCAATCTCTTATCAGGAAGCTTTCTTATTGACGAAATACGCTCAATTAACTTATTCCCTATTAACACCAACACATTTATCTGAGCACTCCTCTTTGTTGCTAGATTTGTTCCTTGTCAGTACTAAGGGCAAAGATCTTTTCTATGATCAGCACCTGCTTTTTCGAGGCATGATCTCTTATATCTTACCTTCGATTTTGATACCCTCTCCTCACCCTGAACCCTGATGACATGTTGTTCCAGCACGACGGCTCTACATGCTTCACAGCAGACGCTGCGTTTGACATTATGCATGAAAGATTTGAGGATAAGCTTATCTCAAGCAGAGGTGACGTGAATTGCCCACCTACACCTAGGTCAAGCTAAGCCCCACTAAACATTTCCTTCTGAGGTTTCCTGAAATCACAAAGTATATACCAATAAACCGCAACTGTCCGATACCTTAAAGGAAAGGAAAACATAAAATATGCCGAAGAGTCATCAAAAATTGGACCACGCTACCACCGTAAGTCGGCAAAAAAAACTGCAATGTCCCAAGGTAGTACACATTTTTGGTCATTTGTAAAAACCGTACGAAAAACTGCGAAATCCCGAGTTCCAGCACTCGTCTTCAATGACACTCCTGTTGTAATCTCGATAGATAAAGCCAATTTGCTTGCAGTACAGAGAATGAAATGACTTTCTGTATTTGAGAGCGTAAACTATTTTTTGGGACGAATCTTCTTTCAAACTCATGCAGCTGCTAGAGTACTAAAAGATATTGATATTCGCAAATCCGCTGGGCCGGATAGTATCCTTCTGATTGTTCTGAAGAAGTGGTTCTTCAACGCTGTCGTAGTCTACAGGTCTCTTTCCGAGTTGATGGAAAACAGCATTTGTCCAGCCTGTCCCTTAAAAAGCGAATCTTCTTCCGTCCCTAACTATGGTTCACTTAAGTCCCTGGTCAATTTTCAGATTAAGAAATATCTTGAGCTTTTTAATGACCGGCATTATGTCTTTCGAAGCAATATTTTCACAAGTGACCTGATGATTTATCTTATCAAATGATGGCACAAATATTTACATCGTTTTGGAGAAAGTAAGCTTATTGCACTTGATATTTCAAAGGCATTTGATATAGTTTGTCATCAAACTCTTTTATCGAAAATTGGTGCTTTTGGTATCGGTGTATCTCTTCTTCGATGGATTGGAAATTACCTTTCGGACCGATCACTTCAAGTAGTTTTGAGCGGTTTCAAATCTGATATTTACAAAATAAACGCTGGTATGCCCCAGGGTTCCGGTTTGTCTCCGACACTCTTCTTTATGTTCATAAATGATCTTTTTTCTGAAACTTCTAATGCACTAAATTTTTTCGCTGACGAAACTAGCCTCAGCTTTTTATAGTCGTTTTTAGATTCACATCCTTGTACTTCGGATGAAGACTTCCAACGGCAGCGTATGAAGCTCATTAAATTCCAATCAAATGGGGATTGAAAACCCGTGAATTTAATGCTTCAAAAACTCAATGCTGTCTACTGTCGCTACAGTATAACCCTCCCTCAATATCACTATCCATGGATGCACTTGCATCGAGGAGACTCAACAGCTTTCAGTTGTAGGTAAGGCCATCACAGACCATCTTTTGTGGAATCACTAATTTGACGTAGCCAAAAACGCTATACTAAGTGTTAAGGTTTTCTCCACCGATGCAAGAAGGTTTTTACCCCTTCTGATCTGGCTGCAATATATAATGCCTTCATTCGAGTACGCTTCCCATATCTGGGCTGGTGCTCCAGAACCCACTTGAGTCTCTTTAAAAATTAAAGGCGACCGTTGTTTAATTGTCTATCATGTCTATCATTATTTTACATCTATTTTCATAAAAAGTGCTCGAGGGAAATAGCCACTAGACAGTTGCATTCCTTCCCTCAAACAATTCAACCGTAATACCCGAAATTCTAAGAATGCTCATCCCTTGAGCCCAATCAGACCAAAAAACATAAATGTTAAAAAAAGAGCCAAGTTCTTCTATACAAAAACCTTTGTGTAACAAGTCAGCCGTGAAAAGTACTGAGATCTAAAAGTACGCCAAGTTCTTATTACTTCATGAAGGTTTAACACCGAATATTTAAAGTAGAATAATATTGAAACAGCTACAATGTAATAGAGAAATTTTATTATTTAATGACTACTGATTTAAATTTGATGGGCTTACTGGTCAAGTTTTCAAAACATTTTGAATTGGGCATAAGAAAAAACTTGCCAAGTAAGCCCATCAAATTTTAGTCAGTAGTCATTAAATAATAAAATTTCTCTATTACATTGTAGCTGTTTCAATATTATTCTACTTTAAATATTCGGTGTTAAACCTTCATGAAGTAATAAGAACCTGGCGTACTTTTAGATCCCAGTACTTTTCACGGCTGACTTGTTACACAAAGGTTTTTGTATAGAAGAACTTGGCTCTTTTTTTAACATTTATGTTTTTTGGTCTGATCTCACTCCTTTTTGCAAAGATTTTAATATTTTGCCATGTCAAAATCTCGAAAGATACGGAAGGATAGAAGGGTGGACCCTACCTACTAAAATCAACTTAGTTTATAGCTTCCTATTTCTTTTGGTATATTTTCTTTTTGTTAATGGTTGTTTTGATTTGCGCTTCAATTATTTCTTCTTATCCTGGCAAGATACCTAACACTAACAAACCTACCTTAATTACAGCAATCGGAAGTGTTCCATATAAATTAAACATTTTCTCAGAAAGTGGGCGGATACCACGCCCCTGCATGGAAAACCTCGATTTTTATTTTTGGTCCCTTATATGCGATTTGAGCCCTACCGTTCTACCAAATTTCATTGGTCTACTCCAATCGGAAGTGCGCCATATATAATTTACATCAGTTCTGAGGAAGTGGGCGGATACCACGCCCCTGAATGGAAAACCGCTAATTTTATATTTTTTTCTTTGTATGCAATCTAAGCCCTACCACTTTACTAAATTTCATTGTTTTACAGCAGTCGGAAGTGCTCCATTCAACCAACACCAATTTGGAGAAAGTGGGCGGATACCACGCCCATGAATGGAAAACCTCGATTTTTATTTTTGGTCCTTTATATGCGATTTGAGCCCTACCGTTCTACCAAATTTAATTGTTCTACTCCAATCGGAAGTGCGCCATATATAATTTACATCAGTTCTGAGGAAGTGGGCGGATACCACGCCCCTGAATGGAAAACCGCTAATTTTATATTTTCTTCTTTATATGCAATTTAAGCCCTACCACTTTACTAAATTTCATCGTTTTACAGCAGTCGGATGTGCTCCATTCAACCAACACCAATTTGGAGAACGTGGGCGGATACCACGCCCCCTGAAAGGAAAACCTTGGTGTTTATTTTTGGTTCTTTATATGCAATATAAGCCCTACCGGTTCACCAAATTTTATCGTTTTTCAGCAGTCGGAAGTGCTCCATTCAACCAACACCTATTCGGAGAAAGTGGGCGGATCCCACGCCCCCTGAATGGAAAATTTCCAATTTTCGATTTTTTCCTCTGGTTGCATGACAATGCATGACAAGACCTACCGTTGTGCAAAATTACAAGATTCTACGATGTCGGGAAGTGCTCCATAATTTTGATGATCTGTCAGTCAGTGATTTTTGAGGTCTTATATCTCAGGAACCGCTTATGCCAGAAAATTGATATTTGGTGAGGCGCCTGTGCCTGACTAGCTTAGCATATATTCGGAGTTTTAAGTTTCTGACATCATTGGTACTAAAGATAAGAAGGGGTCAAAAATCGCCTGAGTTTGTTCCTGTAAAAAGGGTGTAGTGCCAGAACTTGGCTGGGCACTACCGTGTCCTTTGATTTCGGACTTACTGTCAAGTACTGAGATTCCTTTTTTAGCCGCACTACATGAATGTGGAAAGCATTCCACTCGACTCAATATTTCCCACTCAGTGCAATGTAAATACAATCAAAGAGTATTCGTAACCCCTGGAGTGCGCGTATCAAAGGGTACGATAGTGCCCAGCCAAGTTGACCCCTCCAGATCCCTCTTCAGTACCAATGAAGTCAGAAACCTAAAATTCCGAATATTTGCTAAGCTAGTCAGGCACAGGCGCCTCACCGAATTTCAATTTTCTAGTATAAGCGGTTCCTAAGATATAAGGCAGGCCTCAAAAATCATAAAAACCGTAACTGACTGACTCACTGACTGACTGACAGATCATCAAAATTATGGAGCATTTCCCGACATCGTAGATTCTTGTAATTTTGTACAACGGTAGGTCTTTACATGCAAGCAGAGGAAAAAATCCAAAATTTGAGGTTTTCCATTCAGGGGGCGTGGTATCCGCCCACTTCCTCCGAATTGGTGTTGGTTGAATGGAGCACTTCCAACTGCTGTAAAACGATGAAATTTGGTAAAGCGGTAAGGCATAAATTGCATATAAAGGACCAAAAATAAAAATTGAGATTTTCCATTCAGGGGGCTTGGTATCCGCCCACTTTCTCCGAATTTGTGTTGGTTGAATGGAGAAATTTTATTATTTAACGATTGCTGACTTAAATTTGATGGGTTTGACGAGTTTTTTTCTTGTGCCCAATTCGAAAGGTTTTAAAAACTTGACCAGTGAACCCATCAAATTTTAGTCAGTAATCATTAAATAATAAAATTTCTCTATTACATTATAGCTGTTTCAATATTATTCTACTTTAAATATTCGGTATTAAACCTTCATGAAGTAAGAACTTGGCGTACTTTAAGATTTAAGTACTTTACACGGCTGACTAGTTACACAATGGTTTTTGTATATAAGAACTTGGCTCTTTTTTTTAACGTTTATGTTTTAGGTCTGATGTACTTTACAAGTCTTTTCTTCAACTCAACGTTTTATTTTTTTTTGTTGTTTTGTAGTTTATTTCTTGAACCTACCTTGGTAATGCACCTGCACGAAGCGAACAAAGACTTAGTGACTTACAATTCTCAATAATTTCTGTCTGCGTGTTACAAAGAACTTTCCATAACCAATAGATTCTACTGTAGGCTTCCATACAACTGAAAATTAATGTATTCCTTTTCTTTATTACCTGCGTAGATATAAGCAACACTAACTCTCAGACCAATCATTTATAGTAAATTGCATTCGCTCTTAAGTATGTATTTAATTTTTTGTTTGTGTTCTAAGTTGCATCATGTTTTTTATTAAAAAAACCAACAAAACAACTTTTATGACCATGATTGTTGAATAATACCTACTGTATTGTTTCTGTAGAAGAAAGTCAATTATCTCGTATGTCGTTTGCCTTCCCAGCTCATATATTATTAACAACTAATCATACCATCACGCCCCTTAAAGTGCGATTTATTCTCTCAAGATTTACAAGAAAAACATTCTTTATTCCCAACGGGAAACAAATACCTCCTAAATGTACCAAAAGAAGCACATAAAGACATTTAAAAAATATTGCTCAATCTCATCGTGTGATGCTAGATTTTATTAAAATCCGGATTATTTTTTATTGAATCGATAGATGTCGCTCGGTTGAACAAAAATATGGAAATCTGAATGGCTGGTGTTGGAAGGGTGAGCAAAATCGGGTCACGTAAGAGTCCTTGGATCATCGTTTCACAAAGCCTTCTGCAGAGTTTGCATTAAGTATAATCTCGGTAATATGTGTGAGGAAGTTGAGCTCTTTATCACGTAAAACACCAAGGCAAGGAATTGACTCAGCGGTGGATATGGATTGAAAATGGAGAAGGTAAAAACGGGTAGCAGATTGGATGCGTTTTAGTGAAAAAGTAATTAAATGATATTTCGAAATATGTATTTAGCTCTAACCAATTTTTCAGGCCCAGATTTTAGCTGTAGAAGAGTAGATTCATGTGTCAAAGAATTGGTCTTGAAAAACTTTATATCGTCGAAGTAGAGTAAAACATGAGAATATTTGATTAACATGTCAATATCGTTAATAGTAAGAATAAAAAGTAGAGGTACTAAGTGGCTGTCTTGTGGGACTCCGGATGTAACCAAGAAATCATCAAAGAACTTAGATCTGAACCGATTTTCCTAGTAACAGTTTTTCGCATGAGAAGTAATACATCTAGAGAAGATAGGTTCAAGGCCAATGATGGTCAGTTTGAATAGAATAAGTTTATGTGAGATTTTGTGAAATGCCTTACTGAAATCTGTTGAGACAACGTCGACTTCCTTTCCGTTCTATAAGGCTGAGAGGCTTAAGGATACGAATTCAACGAGGTTAGTTGTAGTGGGGCTACTTTTTAGAAAGCCGTGTTGTCTAGGTGAAATGAGAGAAATTCTTTCAAAGAATTTTGGAAATATGTGAGAGTTAAGCAATTGGACGGATAGATTGTAAATTCCAACTTTATGACCTTTTTATTGATTGGGGTTATGAAAGAGGTCTTCCATAACTATCGCATTTTATTCTTACCTCTCGTTTAACTAAAAAGACACTCAAACGACAAAGGCTCTAAGCTCTGTCCAATAAATATTGTCAGTAAAGTAGGAAATAGGTCTTCTGGTGATTCTTCTTCGTGGAAGAGGTAAGTTTGCTGATGTCCAAGATTTAAGCTCAGACTTAGAGTGTCTTAACTACAAATAATAAAGCTTACATTTATTTTGTTTAGTTTCGTTTCACAATGTCATTTATTTTATTTTTTAGACTGAATTTCCTAAACGGTATCTCATAAAATGTGATTTACAATATTTTGTCCTCTTAAGGAACATATTATGTAGTATCACAGTAGAACGTATAATACAATAATTACCACGATCTTTCATATAATATGACCTCAGAATAGCACACAAGCTGAGGAACAAAACGTTTGGAAACTTTCTGAAGAGACCTTGTTTTGCGCTATTCTTAAACGGAAACACGAAGGAGCAAAGCTGTCCGGAATCTTATCGGAAACCTTATGTCTCGAGCACTAGGGAGCAAAATGGTCGTAACTAACTTAAGAGAACTTAGTCCAATAATTTTCTAAAATATGAAGCTTAACAGTCGGGAATTCTAATTCTTATTGAAAACTTTTGGAAGAGGACCTTGTTCAATAGGTCACTTGAAAATGAGCTTTAAGAAACTAAATGAGCGAGAATTCCAAGCCCTAGCCAAAGGAACCAAACGGTAGATATTCGTATAGAAACCCTTCTCCCAAGTACTTGTGCCGAAACCGGTTTATGAAGGACCTCTACCTCCCTTACTACCATTACAACCTTAGGCTCATCCTGGAGGCAGGAAAGAAAGGGCAGAGAGGACAAGAGAGGCAGTGAGGTGTTTTGGCTGAAGCACGTCCTAGCTCTTCGGACGGGGAGGGGGGTTCTTTCCTCCGCACCACTTGACTTTGTTACGAATTGTTTTCCATGTCGAGAGGCTGAGATAAAAACGGGTTCAAAAATAATTGTGATCCCAAATTCGTCCAAGAGGGGTAGTGCTGTGATTACTTGAGAGGGGAGGGACCACGGTTTTGTTGGAAATCTGCAGGATTAAGCTCATCCATTGTATCTTACTACTAAGGGTACTACATAATAGGAAAAAAAAGATAGGAAATCAATAACGAGAATCTTGTCAAATGAGCTACTTCAAGAGGAACTCAGCGATGCGAAACCGGGCCATAAATAAATTTTTTTCGAAATTTAAAAAAAAAAATATTTTTCTTAAACACTTTTAAAAAAAACATATACTAATATAAAAAGTGTTTCCAAAAAATTTTGTTTTCAATTTTCTGAAAAACGATACAACTGATTTTGACTATTTTTTTTTGTTTTGCATGCAAAAATAGAAACTTCAAAGTTTGTTTTTAGAAACTAAATGTTTCGAAGAAAAAATACTTAATTTTTTTGAAACTTCACAGTCAAAAGATGTAGAATAAAATGAAGAAAAACAGTTTTTATTTATTTAAAAATAGTGGTACTCACCATTTACATGTTAAAAAATTGTGTTTGAAAATGGTATTTTTCTCGAAAACGGCATCTAGAATTTTGATAAAAGTTTTTCTACTTTGCTTAATTCTTAGGATTTATAATTTAATAAGAAATAATATGCACGACTGGGTCGCACGAATTTTCTCTTATAAAATAGACTAAAAAGAGTTATTAGAGAAAAACTTTTCATAAGCATAAGTCATTTTAGAGGTTTCTTAAGAAAATAAGCTTTTAAAACCAAAATTTTACAAAAATTCTTAAGAAAAAATTTTGGTACCCAAATTTACAAAAAAATATTGAGCCGTTTTTGACTATCGAAATTTCCAAAAATATAAATATTTTTTTTTTTTTTTCAAAAATTAAAAAAATATTTTTTTTTTCAGGTTTTGAAATACAATGTTTTTCAAACTTTTTAAAAGCTTCTCTGTAGCAAATTTGATTAAATCAGTTATGCCGATAATATTCCTAAAATATTGATCTTTGGTAATATCAATTTTTTTTATATAGATCGTAGAAATTAATCGAAAGAAAAAAAAATTTTATAAAAATTCTAGGTGCCGTTTTTAAGAAAATGCGATTTTTGAAAACCATTTTCTAACATTTGTATGTGTACCGTTATTTTTGGGTAAAATAAAACTGTTGTTCTCACATCTTGTACATTATATTGAGAAAGTTTATTAATAAAACTTAAAAAAAACCGCTGTGGTTTCAAAATATTGAGTTTGGAAAAATCCAAAAAATTTTAATACACAATAATATTCAAACTTTTGGGGAGCCTTAAGCAAAACAAAAATTATGAAAATCCGTTGAACCGTTTTTGATAATATCAGAAACAAAAAAAAAATGATTCCGTGGGGGGTACCATTAATAATCATTTTTCGGAAAAATTCTGTCAACCATTAATTAAATATTTTTTTTACATGCGAAATATGTAGGTACTATAGGGCAAGTTCTGCATTTGGAAAAAAAATCGAACTCGAGATTTTGATCAAAGTTGACATTACGATGGCGGTCAGCCATCAGACGAATAGGGGGAATAACATGTAGCATACGAAAACATGCACGTGCCGTAACTATTCGGGACTGGTGGAAGTCTGATCATAGCCTCTTCGTGGCGGCCGCTAGAAACAAGCCTTTAAAAAGGTTTGGCTAATATGATCAGGCTGGTTCCTCAGGTTGGCGACAGGTTAATTCCCTGTCCCGTAAAACTTTTGAATTACGAGACCGACAACAAGCCTCGGAAACGGACTGATCACACGACGACAACCAATGCAACGAAAACTGAAAAATGATTTACGAATTTTCTTATGGAACGTACGATCGCTCTATAGAGCTCGAGCTGCTCAGCAGCTAGCCGATGCCCTGTCAAAATATAAAGCTGACATAACAGCTCTTCAAGAAATCAGATGGACAGGGAATGGTGTTCTACAGAAGAAAGAATATGACATATACTATAGCTGTCATACAAAACACCATGTGCTCGGGGTAGGCTTCCTAGTCAGCGAAAAAATGAAGTCTACCATCATCGGCTTTAACGCTATAAGCGAAAGGCTATGCACCCTTCGCGTGCGAGGCAAATTTACGAACATCAGCCTCATTAACGTTCACGGACCTACGGAGGAGTCCTCAGACGAAGAAAAAGAGACTTACTACGAACAAGTCGAGAGGGCCCTCAATGCCTGTCCAAGGTATGATGTTAAAATCATCCTTGGGGATTTGAACGCAAAAATAGGTCGGGAGCCGGTATTCAGGCATTACGCAGGCACCCATAGTTTGCATGAGAACACTAATGACAATGGACTTCGAGTCTTAGAATTGGCAGCATCGAAAAACATGGTCGTTGCGAGTACCAGGTTCCCGCGTAAAGATATCTACAAAGCCACCTGGGTATCACCTGATGGAGTCACTCGTAACCAAATAGACCACGTGTTGATAGACCGTCGCCACTACTCGAACTTGATGACGGTACGAACGTACCGAGGTGCCAATATCGACTCGGATCACTATCTTGTTGGCATGGTTTTCCGAGGGCGGGTTGCCTTGCGAAGACGCATTGCATCCGCCGATCAGGTTCGAATCAACACGGCTGCCCTGCGCAATGAAAACACCAGTAACACCTTTGGTAATGCGTTAGGACTCGCCCTAGAATCACTTGATTTAGGGAGAGTAAGTCCTGGAGCCAGTATGCTGGGCGTAAATGAGAAGTGGACACGCCTTAAGAATATTGTCATTAGTACTGCCAACTCCATCTTAGGCAGCAGTCGTAAAAATCGGAACGACTGGTTTGATGATGAATGCAAGCTAGCGACTGAACGTAAGAATGTTGCGTACCGAGCAATGCAACAATCTCATAGAACGCGGGCACGCGAAGAGGAATATAAAGAGCTCAGAAGAATAGAAAAACGGCTACACAGACAAAAAAAATCAGCCTGGGAGAAGAACCTAATCTGTGAAATTGAAAATAGCCGAGAGCGAGGTCCGCACCAGGCGCGGAAGTTCTACCAATCCGTCCGAAACATGACGCAGTACACACCACGCTGCACATACTGCAAGGACGGAGAGGGAAATCTGATCACCGATCCTGAAAGCATACTGGAGCGATGGGAAGTGTACTTTAATGAATTGCTAAATGGTCAGCTCACTGCAGAAGTGGAGGCTCCACTACTTCAAGAAGAATACTCTATGTTGCCGCCACCAAGCATAGAAGAGGTTGAGAAGGCTATAGGCCGGCTTAAACAGAACAAAGCCCCGGGAGCCGATGGCATACCAGCCGAATTATTCCATCACGGCGGGCCAGCCTTACGTCAAGCAATTCATGATATTATAGTACACGTATGGGAGCAGGAAGAAATGCCAGAAGACTGGCGAAAAGGTTTAATATGCCCCATACATAAGAAGGGAGATGTCACAACGTGCAGCAATTATAGAGGTATCACGTTGTTGAGTACCGCCTATAAGATACTCTCCTCTATCCTACAAGACCGGATAACCCCATACGCTAAAACCGTTATCGGACAATATCAGTGTGGTTTCATTCCAGGCAAATCAACAACTGATCAGATATTTACCCTTAGGCAGGCGATGGAAAAATGTCTAGAATTTAACATCCCAACATACCATCTGTTTATAGACTTTAAGGCCGCCTATGATAGCATAGCCAGGGTAGAACTTTACAAAGCCATGAGAGAATTCGGCATCCCAAATAAATTGACACGACTATGTAGGTTGACCATGACCAACGTAACAAGCCAAGTAAAAATAGCCGGATTGCTATCCAGACCAATCAACATCTTTAATGGACTCCGACAAGGGGACGGTTTGGCCTGCCTCCTCTTCAACCTGGCGTTGGAGAAAGCAATCCGTGACTCTGGCACGGCAACAAGAGGGACCATCGTCAACAGGTCCAGCCAGTTACTGGCTTACGCAGACGACATCGACATCATCGGAAGAACCGAACAAGCTGTACACGATTCCTTCATCCAGATCGAGCAGGCGGCACAAAATCTGGGGCTGCACATTAGTGAAGGTAAAACAAAGTACATGGTGGCGTCGAATGCGAGAGGAACAGTTGGTCAAACAATCAAGGTTGCGGAGCACGAATTTGAAGTGGTGCAATCCTTTAAATACCTTGGGTCAATAGTAGCAGCCGATAACAATATAGAAGAAGAAATACGCGGGCGGCTTCTCAAATCCAACAGAGCCTACTATAGTCTGTCAAAGCTCTTCAAATCCAGAAATCTCACCATAACTTCAAAACTACTGCTGTACAGGACCATGGTCCTGCCAGTACTCACATATGGATCCGAGACTTGGGTGCTTAGCAAAAGGCACTCCGACCTCTTAGCTGCGTTCGAGAGAAAAGTCTTAAGGAGAATTGTTGGCCCCGTATGTGAGGAAGGACGATTCCGGAGACGGTACAATCATGAACTGTACGCAATCTACCTTGAAGCAGATATCGTGACAAAAATTAAGCTCGGTAGACTCCGGTGGGCAGGGCACCTAGCTCGCATGAGCGAAGAGGAACCTGCTCGGAAAGTTCTTTGTGGTACATTCTATGGTAGACGACAGCGTGGTAGACCATGCTTGCGCTGGAGAGATGGCGTAGACCAGGACGCCCGAAGCCTTGGGGTGCGCAACTGGATGGCGTCGGCTAGAGACCGGGATAGGTGGAGAGACTTGTTGAAAGAGGCCAGGACCGGAACCCGGTTGTCGAGCCGATGATGATGATGATGACATTACGATGATAGCGAAGACGAATAAAGTGGGTCCGGCAATTCCGTCTGTCTGTCTGTAAGTCTGTCTGTCTGTATGTCTGTATGTCTGTACTTCGATCTAGAGCCTAAGCCACTAGACCTATATTCTTCAAACTCGGTAGTTAAGGGTCTTCGGTGATTCCCTAGAGGGGAAATTGAAATTTTGTTTTTAGCTCCAAAACTATGGGTACCACCCATACACCCGTAATGCAAAATCTTATTTATCTCGAAAACGGCTCTAACGATTTTGATAAAAAAAATTAGGTGTGATATTATGGACATGGACTACGTTTTGGTAAGAAAAAAATTTGGGGCAAAATGTTATTAACGGTACCTGTCATAGAACCGTTTTTTTTGATTTTCGACTTTCTCATTAACGGCTCCAACGATTTTAACCAAAAATTTTCAGCAGGAGTCCCCCTAAGTTTAAAATAATATTGTATATAAAAATATTCGAAAAATTATTTGTTGGGTTTTTTTTGAAAAAAATTTTTTTTTGAAAAATCATTATCTTCAAAACCTATGAACGATTATTTTTTGAAAGTATATCCTAAAATCAATATTATTAAATACTTAAAATTCGCATCCCACATTTTTTTTGTGAAAAATTTTAAAGAAATTTCTTATATAAAAAATGTATTTATTTAATAATAAAATGATTTTTTTAAGTTTGTTTGCATAAATTCATACTTTTCTAGAAATCAGACGGCAATTTCATTTTAAACTCATGTTTTATATTTATAAAATGTATCTTAAATTCCAAAGTACTTTTACATAAGAGCAAGTTCGTGCGATCCAGTCGTGCATTTTATTTTTTTAGAAAAGATAGATATGATTGCGAGACCCACTTTTTTGTGTTCTCTATCATCGTAATGTCAACTTTGATCATAACAACTTAAAATTGAGAAGGCATTTTTTTCTCTTAAATTCATATAGAAGTCAACCCTTATTTTTAGCTCAAACTAATAAGTTAGTTGTTTTTGCAATTTCCAAAATAAGTTCTATGAATTTCAACAGTTTTCGCTAATAACAACCATGTTTTATGTCTATAATTTTTAAAATCTCAACTGCTGCTGCTGGAACTTAACAGCAAATGCGTTTGATCCAGACTTGACACATATTTTGTTCCACCCAATATATCTGCTCTAGATCTGTACTCAAACATGATTTTAATTAAGTTAATATAAATTCATACAAATCCAAATTCATTTACAAAATCCAATCATTTGAGTCAAGCTTTAATAAGTTACCTATCTTAATATTCATTTATATGTAAATATTTTATAATTTAATACATTATGCATTTTATGATCTTGCTTTTCTGTTAACCTATAATATTTAATGACTTATCCAGAACATTCTTAAATTGTTCTCAATACATACAATTAAAAACCTTTTTTTTTTTGAATAAAATAAGCTAAATACCTATTGGTGTCTTGTCTGCTGTCCACTGTGTCTGGTTTTGGTCAAATACTCGTAATAAACACTGATTTGAATTTAAAATATTTGAATAGTTTTTGAGTAGAAATAGGGTATTGATGGATGGAATTAGCGGCCAAAGCACCTCCGTTTATTCTCGACCCGTTGGTGATAATAGATATTTTTGTTTTTATTAATATTTTGTTTATTTAAATGAGATGAAATAAAAGAAGCTTTATATGAGCATGAGGTATTATTTATTTGAAAGGTCAATATATGCCAATAAGACATCGTGCGGCTTCTTACGTATTACACGGATCCCAGTCAGTGGTCCAATTTTCAATGACTCTGCCGCATAGATCTGGGTTAATTTGAGCGATAACCTCTTGACGAACGTTAGTTTTGAAAAAATACGGACCAATGACACTGCCAGCCCAAAATCCACACCAAACGATAATGGTGATTTTGAGAATGCATTGTCACCTGGTGAACCTCTTGTGGGTTGGTGACGTCCATATACGGCAATTTTGCTTGTTAACATTCAGCCATTCATTTAAGAATGCGCCTCGTCGGTAAGGAAACGACTGCTGCGGATTCTACTGTACACCTTTACGGATCGCAGCGATGTTCTCAGTCGATCTTACGTTCCTTTGATGTAAGCATATTGGCTGATTGATTATCCAGCTGGTCGTCACAAATTTGGCCACCAAACAATGAAGAGTCGACAGTGAAAGACTATCACATCTATCATTAAATGGATGCAACGCTTTCATTTATTTCTCATCAAGCCGACCACACAAAATAAGTAAATAATAATAAACAATCTTATAGACAACTGAAATATATACTAGATTTGAAAGTATGAAGACCCAGTAGCTTACATCTAGTACTATAACAAGGCATAAGAATATTCTAATCAAGTCTACGAACAGTAATTCTGGTGAATCGTTTTGGATACCTTCAATCCGATCAGAGTGCATTGTATAGTACGGATTCCATATGAAACAACAATACTCGAGAACAGGTCTTACATACGAATAGGATAATGCTCTTTAAAGAATTCAAGTAAAAAATCCGCCTTAGTCACAACAAAGTTAATATGAAAGGAGAAAGTAAGCTTAGGGTCGAAGATAGCTCCAAGATCTTTTCTTTTTACTTGCTACTTACATATAAGGCAAGTTATTCGTAAAAAAAAAATTGAACTCGAGATTTTGATCAAAGTTGACATTACGATGATAGCGAAGATGAAAAAAGTGGGTCTGGCAATTCTGTCTGTCTGTCTGTCTGTTCGATTACAGCTAAACGGCTCGGCCGATTTTCTTCAAACTTGGTAGATATGGGTTTTGATTTTTTACCCCCGGATGTTTTTTGATTTGATTTTTTAAGACCAAAAATAACGGTACCTGCCATACGATATTTTTTTCGAAATTTTATAAATATTTTTTTTTTTCTCAAAAACTGTCCCAACGATTTTTTAAAAAAAAATTCAAAAAATTTAATTTAGTTAAACCTAGGTAATGGTTGAAAAATTTTTTCCAAAAAACGAGTAGTTTTGTGTGCCCCCCTTGGGACCATTTTTTACTTGCGATATAGGTACTATAGGGCAAGTTCTGCATTTGGAAAAAAAAATCGAACTCGAGATTTTGATCAAAGTTGACATTACGATGATAGCGAAGACGAAAAAAGTGGGTCCGACAATTCCGTCTGTCTGTCTGTATGTCTGTATGTCTGTATGTCTGTATGTCTGTATGTCTGTATGTCTGTATGTCTGTATGTCTGTATGTCTGTATGTCTGTATGTCTGTATGTCTGTACCTCGAAGTACAGCCTAAACTACCGGAGGTATTTTCTTCAAACTTAGTAGGTAAGGGTCTTCGGTGATTCTCTAGAGGAAAAATTGAAATTTTTTTTTAGCTCCAAAACTAAGGGTACCCCCCATACACCCGTAATGCAAAATCTTTTTTATCTCGAAAACGGCTCTAACGTTTTTGATAAAAAAAAATTAAGTGTGATATTATGGACATGGACTACATTTTGGTCAAAAAAAATTTTGGGGCAAAATGTTATTAGGGGTACCTGCCATAGACCCGTTTTTTTTTTTATTTTCGACTTTCTCATTAACGGCTCTAAGGATTTTAACCCAAAATTTTTAGCAGGAGTCCCCTTAAGTTTAAAATAATATTGTATATAAAAATGTTCGAAAAAATATTTACTGGGTTTTAAAAAAAAAACAAAAATTAAATCAATATCTTCAAAACCTTTGAACGATTATTTTTTTAAATTATTTCCTAAAACCAATATTATTAAATAAGTTCGCATCCCACATTTTTTTCTTGAAAAATTTTAGAGAAATTTCTTATATAAAAAATGTATTTAATAATAAAACGATTTTTAAAGGTTTATTTGCATAAATTCATACTTTTCCGGAAACCAGACGGCAATTTTATGAATTTGAACATTATTATCTCATTAAATCCATGTTTTATATTTATAAAATGTATCTTAAATTCCAAAGTACTTTTACATAAGAGCAAGTTCGTGCGATCCAGTCGTGCATTTTATTTTGTTTTTGATTTGACGGTACAACCGATTTTGATCATTTTTGTTATGCTAAAGCTTCCCAGCAGTTTGAATATTATTGTGTATTCAAATTTTCCAAAAAAAAATTTTTTGGATTTTTAAAAAAACTTTCAATTTTTTTTTTGAAAACACAATATTTCAAAAACCCACGCTCGATTTTTTCAAAACTTGATAAATAAAAGTTTGGAAAAATAATCTACAATATATGAGAAAAATAAATCCATTTTACCTAAAAATAACGGTACCCTCAATACAAATGTTAAAAAATGGTTTTCGAAAATCGTATTTTTCTCGAAAACGGTTCCGAGAATTGTGCTTACATTTTTTTTCTTTATATTATCTTTTAATATCTGTTATTTAATAAAAAAAATGTTTGAAAAAAAGATATTACTGACTGTACCTACCATAGAACGATTTCTTAAAATTTTGAATTTCTCATTATTAGCACAACAGATGTTAATGAAATTTCGTAGAGAGAAGCTTCTAAAAAGTTTAAAAAACATTGCATTTCAAATCTTTAAGAAAAATATTTTTTTGAATTTTGAAAAAAAAATCAATTTTTTGTTTTTTAAAAATTCAATATCTCGAAAACAGCTCAATCCTTTTTTTGTAAATTTAATGTTTATTCATACAATTATAAAAACTTCAAATTGACGTACCAACGTTTTTTCTTAAAAATGTTTTAAAATTTTCTTATATAAAACCTTATTTTTTAAGAAACCACTACAAAGACTTATAATTTTTGTTCTTGCATAAATCTATATTTGCTTGAATCACATGGCATCCTCTTCTTACCTTTAACTACTAAAGAAGTTTTGTTTAGTTATTTAAAAAATGAATTTTATGCTTATGAACAGTTTCTCTAATAACATTAATTTTTGAAATTCTTAGTCTTTTACATAGGAGCAAGTTCGTGCGACCCAGTCATCGATTTCATAATTAAAGCTTAGAGGAGAAAAATTCCGACGGAAAGTTACAAAACTACATTTAGAGACATTAAGAAGCAACTGATTAGAGATACACCAGTTCGCTGAAAATGTAATTTTGAAATAAAATACAATCAATAGGAGACTTAATGCAAAAAAAGCAGTGTGGACCTAAGTGGCTCCCTTGAGGTACGGCAGAAGTAACATCAATGAGATCAGATAGTAAATTGTCAATTTGCACGTACTGAGTACGGCCCGTTAAATAAGATTTCAACCATTTTAATATATTTGAATGAAAACCGAGGACAGAAAGTTTCTTTATTAAGATTGCATGATCAGTTTTATAAAACGTTTTGGAAAGATCGGTATAGATGACATCACATAAACATCTTCAAGATGACGAGTTATCTCGTTACATAAAATTGAAAGATTTGTGGTAGCCGACCTTCCAGAAATAAATCTATCTTGGAATGGAGAAATTATTTCCTTAATAAAAACAAAAGATAACTTTTCATAAATCAGTTTTTCAAAAAGTTAAGTTATCATTGAAAGCTTACCTATTGGACGATAATTATTGACAACTTGCTTTGATCCAGATTTATGAATAGGAATAGTAAAAAATACTTTCCAATCGTTCAAAAACTGACCTGTGTTAAGAGACTCATTAAAAACAGAGTTAATGGTTCTAAAAAGGCATTAGAGCATGTTTTTAATACGATTGGTGGTATAACATTGGGATCGGGTTGTTTATCCAGATTCAGTTCACCAAAAGCTTTTTCAACATCAGAGTAACTTAGATATAAGGAACCGCTATTGATTTGAGTTATTGAAATTTTGCAGATATGTATATAAAAAAGGAGAATAGACAGATTGGAAAAATTTAGAAAACATTTTTTTTTGTGTGTTTGTGTATTGTTATGCCTAGTAAGTGTTTTGTCGTGTATAGTAGGTAACATTCGGGGCTTCGAAAAAATTTCTGTGCTGTGTACGTTCACACGGTTTTAAACAAGTCAGCAGTTATGGCACTAAACGAAACCCAGGTTGGTGAAAACGCCGATCATACGGAGCTTAACCTGCATGGTTATTGCTTTTTTTTTTTTTTTTTTTTTATAATTAGCGCGCACACAAGGGGTTATTACTACCCTTAAAATGATTTACACAGTACGAGCATTAGGAAAATAAGGAGGGGTTTAAAAGGAGATACCGATGCACATTAGTTTTAAATTTTTGAACATTAAAATTGGAAGGAAAAATAGAGCTGGGTAAAGCATTCCACATTCGTGTAGTCCTGCTAAAGAAAGAATCTCTGTATTTCACAGTACGTCCGAAGGTGGACTTAAGGGTAAACTGATGAGCATTCCTAAAAGCGCGAGTATTGCGGTTAAATTGTTTAAGGGGAGGAATGCAACTGGCTATTTCGCTAGAGCATTGTCTATAGAAGTAACGGTAAAATAATGAAAGACAAGAAACATTGCGACGGTGCTCGAGAGATTCAAATGTTTCTGTTATACTTCTATCACCTATCATTTTTAAAGCTCTTTTTTGGATTCTATCCAAGAGACTCAAGTGTGTTATTGGAGCACCTGCCCAAATATGGGAATTGTACTCGAGCTTTGGACGAATATAAGCCTTATAGATTACAGCCAGATCAGAAGGGGTAAAAAATTTCTTGCAACGTCGAAGGAAACCTAAACACTTGGCAGCGTTTTTGGCAACGTCGAATATGTGGTCATTCCACACAAGATGGTCTGTGATGCACATACCGAGCACAGAGAGTTGTTCAGTTTCCTCAACGCAAGTGCCACTCATGGATAGCGGCATAGGGGGTGGGTTCTGCTTTAACGACAGGAGACAGCATTGAGTTTTCGAAGCATTAAATTCTACACGGTTTTTTATTCCCCAATGGACAATGCTGTCAAGATCAGAATTTAATGAGCTTATCATACGCTGCCGTTCAAGTTCCACTTCCGAAGAACAAGGAAGTGAATCTTTGAACGAATATGAAAAGCTGAGGGTACTATCATCAGCAAAACAATTTAGTGGATTAGAAGTTTCAGATAAGAGATCGTTGATAAACATAAGGAAGAGAGTCGGAGACAAAACGGAGCCCTGGGGTACACCAGCATTTATTTTATGAGTTTCAGACTTGAGACCATCCAATACAACTTGTATTGAGCGGCCTGAAAGGTAATTTCTAATCCAACGAAGAAGAGATTCATCAATACCAAATGCACGCATTTTCGATAAGAGAGCTTGATGCCAAACTCTATCAAATGCTTTCGAAATATCAAGTGCAATAATCTTACTTTCTCCAAAACGATGTAAAGATTTGTGCCACTGTTCGGTGAGATATACCATCAGATCACCAGTGGACCTATTGCTACGAAAGCCATACTGCCGGTCATTAAGAAGCTTTCGTTCTTCGAGATATTTCTTGAGCTGATTATTTATCAGCGTTTCCATGACCTTGGAAAGAAGGGACGTAAGTGCAATTGGACGATAATTTGAGGGGGACGAAGATTCACCTTTTTTAGGGACAGGCTGGACAAATGCTGTTTTCCATCTACTCGGAAAGAGTCCAGAGGAATAGGATAGATAGAAAAGCTTACGCAGTGGTTTTGCCAGCGTTGAAGAACACCTCTTCAGAACAATAGGAGGGATACTATCCGGGCCAGCGGATTTGTGTATGTCAAGATCTTTCAGGACTCTTGCAACTGTACGAGTACGAAAGAAGACTCGTCCCATGGAAAAATTTGTGTTCTCAAGTACAGGAGGAGTCATAACACTCTCTGGCAGCGTCGAATTAGCAGCAAAGTGTGCTGCAAGCAAATTGGCTTTATCAATAGAGCTGACGTAGGGAGTGTCATTGATAACGAGCGTTGGGACCGATGACGAAGTAGTATTTCGGATATTTTTTACAAATGACCAGAAATTTTTACTACCCTTGGGACATTGTAGTATTTTCTGTCTAATTTGTTGGTCATGTAAGAACTTGGTCTTTCGAATATGATCATTGCAAGTCTTTCTAGCTTGTTTGAACTTATTCCGGTTTTCCTCAGTAGGGTTGGCTTTATAACATCGGAAACTTACTTCTCTGACCCTGATAACCTCTTTACAGCTCGAATCAAACCATGAGTTCTCTTTCGGTTTGATAGATTTTTCCCTATGCGGGATATAATCTCTCATTCCGATGAGAATTAAATTTGTAATCATATCTGCACTGGAGTTCACGTCATTATCGAGGAAGCATAATGACCAGTTAAAGTTTCTGAAGAAATCATTGAGACCGTCCCAGTTGGCTTTCTCGTATTGCCAAACGGTTCTCTTGGGAGTTTTCTCTTTAACTGAGGTTTTCAGACACGAGAAATGCGCAGATATGACACAGTGGTCTGATGTGCCTAGAGGCGATAATACACTGATGGTGTATTTATCAGGATCAGAGGTAAGGAACAAGTCTAGTGTGTTGGCGGTTTGACCTGCAATGTCAGGAATTCGAGTTGGCTCATTAACAAGCTGAGTCAAGTGGTTTAACTCAGCAAAGACCTCAACATACCTTCCTTCGGGTGTTGTCTGACCAGAAAAGCGAAGCCAACTAGAATTGTGTACATTGAAATCGCCCGCAATGACGATTTCAGTGTGAGGATAATGGGAAACAATTCTTTGGATGGAATCGGACAGAGCATCAAATTCGTTAAAAGTTGAATTTCTGTCTAGGTTTGGACTTCGATAAATGAAACAGGTATGTATGATGTGCTTATGTACCGTGAATTTTAACCATATAAAATTGAAATTCGTATTTAAACATTTACCATATTGCGGTTGAAGTTGGTACGCAACATCATTTCTAATAAAGATTCCGAGACCGTGGTGTGGGAAGAATAATGGCACTAAGCTATACCCATGTAGAGAAAATTCCGAATGATCGGTATTCTCACCTACCTGAGTTTCACTTAGTGCCAAAACAGCTGGCCTGTTCTTTACAGTATGAACGTACGTGGCACAGAAGTTCTTACGCAAGCCCCGAATGTTGCTAAAATCAACCCTAAAATCACTTACCATTGCAATATTCACAAAACAAAAAAAACTAAAACAAACGAATAGTCTAATTTAATAATTAATAAACTCAGTACCAGTTGAACTTTTCAATACACATTACCATTAGTGTTATGCCTAAATGGCAATATGTATCAAATCCGCTCCTGGTTTAAAGAGAGTAATAATTATCAAATATACATTTGTTGTTATCTACACTTGATTCATCGTACACTCTATGTGTGTGTACACACAGTGCATACGATGATCAAGGTAGATCAACTGTAAGTGATGGGGGGAAAGGGATGGACCAGGGATTAGCACTCGCGTTTCTGTGATTTTTTTTTTTCTATTTTATTCACTTTTAATTGTACTAATTTAGTTTTATTGTTTTTTGTGTTTAAAATTGTGGCGGGACTATTTTTATTATTATTATTTTTTTGTATTTAACTGGGTTATTGATTTTTTTTTTGTTTGTTTTTTTTTGTGTTTAAAATTGCGGCGGGATTTATAGAAAGCACGAACAGTTGGTGCGCGCACGTTGACCTGCGGATCGGCTTAGTGCCATTATTCCTTGCTCATCATGGTCTAGCCGTATACGTTCGTAATGATGTTGCCTAGCAGCTTCTACCACATTATGGCCCCTGTATTGATACAAATTTCAATTAGATGTGGTTGAAATTCACTGTTCAAAGGCGAATCATCCATACATGTTTTATTTATCGCAGTCCAAGTTTGGATAGTAATTCGACCTATAATGAATTCGATGGCTTGTCCGACTCTATCCAGAGAATTGTTTCACATTTTCCGAACAGTGAGATCGTTGTTACGGATGATTTCAATGTACAAAATTCTTTGTGACTACGCTACTCAAGTCAGACAATACCCGAAGAGTGGTATGTCGAGATTTTTGCTGAGTTAAACAACCTGACTCAGGTTGGTGACGACCCAACTCGGATTCCTGACGTTGCAGTTCAATCAGCCAACACTTTAAACTTGTTCCTTACCTCTGACTCTGATAAATACACCAGAAGGGTGTCATCGCGTCTAGGCACATCAGACCCTTGTATCATATCTGCGAATTTCTAGTGTCAAAAAACCCCAGTTAAAGAAAAAAATCTGTGAGAACCGTTTGGCTGTACAAGAAAGCCTGGGATGATCTCAATGATTTCTTCGGCAAAAGTTACGAAAGGTAATTTCATAGTGATCAATTAACACTATGAAATTACTTTTCGGACCGTTCACTAAAAGTAGTGTCGGACGGTTTCAAATCTGATATCCACAAAATAAACGCTGGTGTGCCACAGGGCTCCGTTTTGTCGCCGACACTCTTCCTTGTGTTCATAAATTATCTTTCGTCTGAAAATTCTAATTCACTAAACTGTTTCGCTAATGACAGTTCCCACAGCTTTTCATATTCGGTCTTATATTCACATCCTTATCCTTGTCCTTCGGATGTGGACTTTCAACGGCAGCGTATGATAAGCTCATGAAATTCTGATCTTGACAGCATTGTCCAATGGGGAATCAAAACCGTGTAGAATTGAATGACATTTGCAACAAGAAGACTGAACAGCTTTCAGTTCTAGGTATGTGCATCACAGGCCATCTTTTGTGGAGTGATCACATATTTGACGTTGCCAAAAACGGTACTAAGTGCTTAAGTTTTCTTCGTCGATGCAAAAAGTTTTTTAAACCTTCTGATCTGACTCTTATATATATATATGTATGTATAATGCCTTTATTCTTCCAAAACTCGACTACAATTCCTATATTTGGGTAGGTGCTCCAAAAATCCCTTTGGGTTTCTTGAACCGAATTCAAAAGAGAGCTCTAAAAATGAAAAGTGACCGTAGTCTAACTGTCTTTCATTATCTAACCGCTTTTTTCATAAATAAACCTGTAGTGACATAGCCAGTTGCATTCCTCCCCCAATACAATTCAACAGTAATACTCATACTTCTAAGAATGCTCATTATCATCAGTTTACCCATGAGCCCAATTTCGGACGTACTTCCGAGTAGGAGATTCTTTTTCAGCTGTACTACACGAATGTGGAATGCTTTATCCGGCTCAATATTTCCCACTCATTCTAATGTGCAGATATTCAATATCAATGTGCTTCGATATCTCCTTTCTAATCTTATCCAACTAATTGCTCGCAGTTTTGGCCGAAAAATCATCTTTAGCGACGAGGTGCATTTTTGGATGAATGGCATATGGGTGACACAAACTCAGAAGAGGGTCGTTCACCTGGTTCGTAATGCATCCTCAGAGTCACCATTATCGTGTAGTTTGGATTTTGGGCCGGGTGGCATCATTGGTCCGTACTTTTTCGAAAATAACGTTTGTGAAGTGGTCACCGTCAATGGCGAGTGTTATACCAAATGATGACAACCAATTTTGTATGCCGCAAAGTAAACCGTTTGCCCCTTTCTTTAGTACGCTTCTCAAGTATGGTTTTCTTATCAACAAACTCATATACATATCTTGAATCGAGAGCATGAAACGTCGTTTCCTACCTTTTACCCATTTTGGGATGTCTTGGAATAACCCTTTGATTCTACCTCCGTATCGAGACTTATTTTCATCAATTAATTTGAATAAGCTGGAAGAACGAAGAGCAATAAGCAACATTCTTTTCATCCATCGAATATTTTCTGGATTTGTTGACTGCATAAGTCTCAACAATTCCATCTCTTGCAACACTGATTCTCGTAATATAAGAAATCCGCACCTCTTATGCTACGAATAGACCAAGAGCCCACAGCAATTTTTGGGTGTGATTGATAACAAAAAATAATTAGCATAATTAGATAGACCTTTAGTAGATAGATAGATAGATAGAAAAGATTTTTATTGAATTATAAATTAGTTTCTTACAATATACAAAAAATCATTATGACATGGCATTTGCCGTCTGCCAGATTGACAATTAACGCATCTTAGAGCATTATACATGATTATTACAGTTTGATTTGATTACATTTAAAGAAAAAATGAAAACCAATTGGGAAAAATAATAAAAAACGATACATTGGAAAGCTAATTTTTATCTATTCAGAAATCTTCATTAATTATTCTTCCTCTGTACCTTAACGTAATTTTACAATATTCATACAATTTGAAACGTTCATCTCATTTAGTTCGTTAAGAACTTCTTCTTCTGACAAAAAATCACTGCCAAGAGTGCTTCTTCTGGATTCTCTTAGAGTTGGACACTTTCCTATGAAATGAATGATATCTTCTCTTTTCTTCAAGTTGCATATGCTACACTCCAATGGTAAATCGGATCTATGTGGTATGAAGTTCAGGCTGAGTAATTCACTACGAAGTCTGACCATTGTAGAAATCACGCTGATATTATTATCATCTTTGAAGTAGTTTCTGTCAACATCGCTGACAACTTCCAGAGTCTCTCCGTTAAACGTCCATTTTTCATTCGAGGCATTCCGACCTCCACCTTTTTTAAATATCATGAACTTAGACTTTTGTCTATTAACAATTAAGTTCCATAAGCAACAATAATGGTATACTTTGTTTATCATGAGTTGTAATGTTTCAGGGGAGCTCGCAAACATGATGATATCGTCCGCAAACAATAAGGCTTTGATACGGACTCCTGCAAAATCTACGCCACCAGGAAGGCAATCGATGAAATCATTAATAAAGAGCGAAAACAAGGTGGGACTCAATGTGCAACCTTGTCTCACTCCCGAGGTAGAAGCAAACCAATCCGAAAGTTCCACACCATTCCACACTGCCGCCTGAGTTCCTTTGTACAACTCCTCGAGCACACGTCCGAACTTCAGCGATAATCCTAAACCATATAATTTATAAAATAAAGCACCTCGATTTATTGTGTCGAAAGCTGCCTTGAAGTCTATAAAGAATACATAAAGTTTTCTTTTCTGCATGCTAAAGCTCTCCGCTATACTTCTGAGGACGAAAATATTATCAAAAGTACAGTATCCTGATCTGAAGCCAGCTTGGAACTCATTCAAAATATTCTCTGCATCAATCCAGGTAGTGAGCCGTTTAAGTAGCATTGTTGTAAAAATCTTATACGTTGCATTAAGAAACGAAATTCCTCGGTAGTTTGAAGCTTCTAATACTGATCCTTTGTTAAGGATTGGGAATATAATGGCATCCTGAAATTCCTTGACTACAAGATCCCCTTCCATTGTTTTGTTGAAAAGCGTCACAAGACGTTCTTTAAGATTAACCGTTCCATACTTGTACAATTCAACTGGAATACCATTCGCACCTGCAGCTTTCCCATCTTTTAGAGACCATAGCGCTTGTTCTAATTCTTGTATAGTGAAATCAGAATCTAAAACTTCACTGGTGACTTGGGGTGGCGCATAATGCCAGATTTTTGATGACTTTAACGGATTAAGTAGAAATTTAAAGTGCGTGTATAATACACTTGCATCCAAATTTTTCGGTACTGAAGAATATTTACGAGTACCATTTAATTCCCAAGCAAGTTTCCAAAATTCTGTTGCATCTTTGCAAATCGACAGTCTGTATGCTTGCCGTTCCTCGTATTTCCTCTTTTTTGTTTTTTGCATTGCTCCTTATATTTTGTATTGGCCTCAATGTAGTCACTTCTAAAAAGACCTTGAGATGACCTCCGGAAGTTTCTCAACCATGCAAAAGAAACTTTACGAGCCTTTCGGCATTCTTCATCAAACCAAGCCTCGTTACCTTTTTTAATTCTTTTTTCGCTAATATGTTGATGCGGATACGATGACTTTACTATTTGCTCCAGCAAAAGAAAGTCTACATTTTGGTGTTCTTGAAGTTTCAGGTCTAGTTGTTCCCTATAAGTCAATGCTTTAGAAGATTTCCAGTAGAGTCTTGTCAAAGGTTGATTGTTGGTGTTCTCGTCAATTGTCTGCGCAGTCCGTTGGAAAGTTACAACTAGAGGCAGGTGATCTGAGTATAATCAATCACTGATGACCCCTGTCCAGCAACAAAAGTGAAATTTCCCGAAGTATCGCTTAAACTCGTACCATTAAGAATTTGAAGTCCAAACGAATCACAAATTTCCATTTAGTAGTTATTTACAAATGTGAACATCTTGCATGCTCTAGTGGGAGCAATAGCGCATAAAAGTGCAGTTCTTTCCAAAGTCTTAAAAATTGTGATAAAAAATTTGCCCTAAATTCAAAATGAAGAGCTAAGTGCCCTGATTGCAAATATCGAATTCAAAGACGTTTTGAAGACGACCTTTTTCGTGCAAGAAGTACCCTCTTCTTATCGCGTCTTCCAGGTAGAGGGATAACTGAAAAACTTCTTGGACCTCAATATTTTCAATCAGTGGGCTTAACTCTACATTTTGGCATAGTTTTTATCACAATTATTTAGACTTGGAAATAACTACATATCTGATGCATGCAAGACGTTCACATTTGTAAATAACTACTAAAGGCTTATCTAATTATGCTAATTATTTTTTGTTATCAATCCCACCCAAAAATTGCTCGGTCTAGAAGGATAAATTGAATAATTAGCTGTTTCAACTTCAACCTCAATTCACCCTGGCTCAAACTCCGTCTTAATTATCCTTGCAATTCACTCCAATCCTATAGAATTAGCTTGTATGAAGCCTAATAAATGGGGGTATTGCCCCCACCAAAATACGAGTATTAGACGACTTGTGGTTCCAGTAGAACGGCTCTACAATGCATACAGCAGACTCCACGAATGACATTCTGCATGAACGATTTGAGTGTAGGTTACTAAGTCAGCCGGATCTATGCGAAAGAGTCATTGAAAATTGGACCACTCGGTTCCGTGCCACCGTGAAAATTCGCGATGAGCATTTGAACGATGTTGTATTCCATACATGTCCCTTTTGAATAAAAATAAAATACACGACTGGGTCGCACGAACTTGCTCCCATGTAATAGACTAGGAATTTTAAATACGAATGTTATTAGAGAAAACTGTTGATAAGGATAAAATTGATTTTTAAATTCTTTTAGTAGTAAGCGACAAAAACAGAATGCTATCCAAATATGAATTTATGCAAGATTAAAAATTGTAAGTCGTTGTAGTGGTTTCCTAAAAACAGCTTTTATACACAAACTTTTTAAAAGCTTTTTAAGAAACAATTTTGGTACGCCAATTTAAAGTTTTATTATTGTTCGAATAAAAATTAAATTTACAAAACAATAATATTTAGCCGTTTCTGAGATATCGAAATTTCAAAAAAAAAGAAAAAAAATAGATTTTTTTTTCAAAAATTCAAAAAATATTTATTTTAAAGTTTTGAAATGCAATATTCTTTAGGCTTTTTAGAAGCTTCTCTATAAAAATTTTCATTAAGATCCGTTATGTGGATAATGAGAAATTCAAAGTTCGAAAAAATGGTTCTACGGTAGGTACAAGCTGTAATATCTTAATTTCAAAATTTTTCTTATTAAATTAAAGATCGTAATAATTAATTGAAAGAAAAAAAATTTTATCAAAATTCTAGTCGCCGTTCTCGAGAAAAATACGATTTTTGAAAACCATTTTTTGAAATTTTTTAGCATTTGTATGGTAGGTACCTTTATTTTTAGGTAAAATAAAATTTTTTTTCTCACACCTTGTAGATCATATTGAGAAACTTTTATTTATTAAGTTTAAAAAAATATAGACAGGGGTTTTCGAAATATTGAGTTTTGAAAAGAAAAATTTGAAGTTTTTTTTTTAAAATCCAAAAAATTTTTTTTTGAAAATTTGGGTACAAAATTCTATTTATGTTTTTGGGGAGCTTTAGCAAAAAAACTTATCAAAATCGGTTGTACCGTTTTTGAGAAAATCAAAAACAAATAAAATGGTTCCATGGGGGATACCCTCAATAACCATTTTTCGGAAAATTTTTTTTTCAAAAAATACCTAGCTTTAATTAAATGAAATTTTTTTATGTTTTTATTTTTAAAATCCGTCGAACAGTTTTTGAAAAAAAAAAATGTTTATAAAATTTCGAAAAAAATTCGTATGGCAGGTACCGTTAGTTTTGGGCTTACAAAATCAAATCAAAAAACGTGTAGGGGGAAAAATTAAAACCCATATCTACCAAGTTTGAAGAAAATCGGCCTAGCCGTTTAGCCGCAATCGAACGGACAGACAGACAGACAGAATTGCGAGACCCACTTTTTTGGTCTTCGCTATCATCGTAATGTCAACTTTGATCAAAATCTCGAGTTCGATTTTTTTTCGGAATGCATAACTTGCCTTATAGTATCTACCTATAAGTCGCAAGTAAAAAGAATCGTTTTAATATCTCACACACAGCTTGTTTTACTCGACTTCAACATCTACCCGCCCTTATTAAAAAAGAAACCCTTTAGAAAGTAACTATATCCATGTACATATATAATATAAATACGTATGTACATGTGTTCTGAAGCTTATAATATAAAGGTAGTTTCAATTCCGAAAAGCTGCCTTTCAATTGTTACATTTGATGGAATCAGCTTAACTTTTAATGCATACCAGTTTGTATGGAGTTCCCTTTCTAAGCTTTGAATAGCAACTGGTTTTTACCTTTCCACGAATACGTGCTTAACATTTGACATGACATTGAGTTCTTATATAATTATGTTATTCAACCAATGACCTATGTATGTTCCGAGTGCAGCCGGATAATACAAACGGAACTGAAGCCCATTATTTTAATTAAAACATGTTTCATTTTGAAAGAAGTAAAAAGTCTGTAATAAGCTTTAGTAAAGTATGTATTTGATATAGTCATAAAAAACATATTACATGTAGCTACGTTCATAACTTTCAAAACATAACGACTTTTGGTTTTACTTTTTCAGATAATGTTTGTAAATTAAGCTCTTATTTTAAATGATATCATAGAAGACATGGAGATGCTAATCAGATATAAATACATATAAATTAATGTATCTTCATCACTGAGAAAGTTTGTTCGAAGCGGACACTAATAATAAATAATTGTCGAAAACTGGAAAATGTAATTCTTATGAAATTACAAATTCTTATGAAAATCGACATCAAAAAGAATTTTAAAATAAATTTAAATTACAAAAAACAGGGACTCTGAATGGAAGGAATTCACATAGTTAGGGTTTTACTTTTCAATTCATTAAATTCACACAATTGATACTTCCTTGAAATAATAATTTACTATGAATACACATTTATTTTTAACACTGACATTTCAATAATTAAAAATAAACTTGGTTGGGATATATCTCGTCAGAACCAGGACGTGTGCGTGTGCGTGTTGTTATACGACATTAATTATTTTTAAGGCTTTTACCATACCTTTGCTTCCACAAAAAGAAAACAGTTAAATAAAAAATACTAAAGGATTTATATATAAATAAAGGGTTTTCCAATAAGAGGTGTTATTTTGATATTCAAAGAAAAATGGCATTTTTGAAGATAAATGATCGGATGTTTATTTCATTATAAAGAGGAAGATATGCAGTTAATAATGGAACACAACACCAGCCAAATGGCAGTGTGTGTGTCTTTGCTGATTGGGTCCTTGAAATGCATGATAATGATCCGGAATTTCATCTAAAATCATCTTGACTGATGAGGCCCATTTCCACCTCGGAGGCTACGTCAACAAGCAAAACTGTCGCATCTGGGGCTCGGAAAACCCAAGAGTTATTGTTGAAAAGCCTCTCCATCCTCAACGCGTGACTGTTTGGTGCGGTTTATGGTCCCGCGGGGTCATTGGACCTTACTTTTTCGAAAATGAGGCTGGAGCAACAGTTACGGTCAATGGATTGCGCTATCGAGAGATGATTAATGATTTTTTTATGGCCTGAATTGGATGGTATTGATCTGGACAACGTTTACTTTCAATAAGACGGCGCTACGTGCCACACAAGCAATGAAACCATCGATCTTTTACGGGAAAAGTTTCCGGACCGTGTTATCTCTCGAAGAGGTGATCACAATTGGCCACCGAGATCTTGTGATTTAACACCTTGCGACTTCTTCCTTTGGGGCCACGTGAAAGATAAGGTCTACGCCAACAGCCCAGCGTCGATTCAAGACCTCAAAGATGAAATTCGTGAGGCTATCGAGGACATAGGGCAGCCACTTTGCGATTTGGTTATGGAAAATTTAATGAAAAGGATATGGTCCTGTAAGCGTGGTCTTGGCGGCCATTTGGCTGATGTTGTGTTCCATTATTAACGGCATACCTTCCTCTTTATAATGAAATAGACATCCGATCATTTATCTCCAAAACTGCCATTTTTCTTTGAATATCAAAATAACACCTCTTATTGGAAAACCCTTTATAATGAAAAAATAAAATGGACGACTGGGTCACACGGACTTGCTCTTATGTAATAGTCTAAGAATATTAAAAAATAATATTATTAGAGAAAAATGTTCATAAGCATAAAATTCATTTTTGAAGGATAAGACAACTCTTTTAGTGGTTGGAGATTATAAAAGATTGTAATAAGATTTCTTAACCAATGACACAACGTCATATCTGAGGAGGTCAGACACTTAACTTATGATCAATTTAAATAAAATAATAACTGACTTACAGTAATTTGACAATCTAAACGACCTGTTTTGGGATCTTTTTCTAAACAAAATTTGTTGGTGTTTTTTAATGCCCTTAAATATACGAAATTTTGAAAATTTTATAATTTTACAAAATAATGTCAACTACGATGTTCAAATGGTGGACACGTGCACCCAAGAGGACACAAGCGTCCACAGGTTTCTTTCAAAACCCACCTCTGTCCACCAACTCCTACTCTCACCTCCCCGTGGTGAACATCGGGTACCTCAACTGGAGATTGGGTCTCAACCCCAGTAGAAAGTTGTTGGGGATAGCAAACGAGAGAGGGGGGGGGGGAGGTGTTCCCACTAAGGCACCTCTCCTTTTACCCAGACGCCAGCATAAGAATTCCCCAGATGGAATCAACGGTGGCGTCTACAGTTCCAGTTAGGATGAACTACTTGGTGAACACCTTATATGGGCTACTACGACATATTCGTAGCTCAGGCCAATAAGGAGCGGATTTGCCCGGCTCCCTACCCTTGGAGTTATAATAAGGGTCTGGTCCTCCAGGTCGGGGGTTGTGCGTCGAAACAAGGACAACGATTTTCGGTTCTGCACTAAGAATGTCCGGACCCTAAACAGGCCACGTGCTTCGGAACAAATAGTGGAGAGCCTGGATAGCCTAAAGGCTGACATTCAGCCATCCAAGAAGTGCGATGGGATGGAGAAGACATAGGAAGGATGAAAACGTGTGACATCTACTTCGGCCAGTGCTACAAGGAGCAGGGTCAGTGGCTTTTTGGATGTGGATTTGTGGTAAGGGGAAGACTTAGGCAAGAAGTCTTGGGCTTCAGAAATGTGAGCGAGCGCCTGGTCACAATCTGCATCAAAGCGAAATTCAAAAACGTGACGCTGATCTGTGTCCATGCCCCAACGGAAGAAAAAGACGACTCAACCAAAGAAGAATTCTGCGACCTTCTCGAGGAAACGTATGATAGGTGCCCCAAGTAAGACGTCAAGAAAGGAGGGCATCTTTGGTTCGATAGTCGGAGAACACAGCCTGCACGACAATACTTCCGGTAACGGACTCAGGCTGATTGACTTTGCGGCGGGGCGAAATTTTATCATAGGTAGCACTCGATTCCCACACCTCAATATACACAAAGGGACGAAATACCCTCAGAGTTTTGGAAAAAGATGGGAGACATCGGGTTTAGATGGCTCATGATTCTTGTCTCCAAACTTATACGAGGTGATCGCATGCCTAATCAATGGAGGGAAAGTTACCTTCTTCCAATTTATAAAGGAAAGGGTGATACTCGAAGCTGTGATAATTACCGTTCGATTAAGCTGATGTCACACACCATGAAGATCGTTGAGCGAGTCTTGGGTAGCCGACTGCGAAAAATAATTAGGCTATCTGATGACCAGTGCGGGTTTGTCGGTGGTAAGTCAACCACGGATGCAATCCAGAGTATAAGAATAATTATGGAAAAACATCGGGATTCTTTGGAGGATTTGCATGTCGTATTGGTTGATTTTGAAAAAGCATTCGATCGGCAACCACGAGATCTAATATGGGTGGCCCTCAGGCAACGAGGAGTTCCAGAAACCTATGTGCGAATAATTATGGACATTAGACTGGGCCAAAAAAATTGACTATTTTTTTTTTGAAAGATATATCGAGAATATCATTCAGAATGACAAAAAAAAATTTTCGTAAAAGTTTGAGCCCTTAATATCAATTTTAAGAGGGCTATCATCGCTAATTTTGATTTTTAGTCATAATTTCAGGTTTTGCGTCAGAACTGACAAAACATTGAAGTAAAAAAAATTCATTTCGACTTACTTTTATATAAAATTAAATTCCCTACAAAAAAGGTCTTATTGAAAATTTTCGTCAGACAAGCCGTTTTTGAGTAATTAAGCTTAATAAATTGTTATTTTTCTTCGATTTTACTTTTTTAATTTGGAATTTTGTAACTAACGAAAAATAACAATTTATTAAGCTTAATTACTCAAAAACGGCTTGTCTGACGAAAATTTTCAATTAGACCTTTTTTGTAGGGAATTTAATTTTATATAAAAGTAAGTCAAAATGAATTTTTTTTACTTCAATGTTTTGTCAGTTCTGACGCAAAACATGAAATAATGACTAAAAATCAAAATTAGCGATGATAGCCCTCTTAAAATTGATATTAAGGGCTCAAACTTTTACGAAATTTTTTTTTTGTCATTCTGAATGATATTCTCGATATATCTTTCAAAAAAAAAAAAAAGTCAATTTTTTTGGCCCAGTCTAATGGACATGTATGATGGAGCAGTTACTAAAGTTGGAGTCACCGAAGAATTCGAAATCACAATAGGTGTACAACAGGGAAGTGTCTTGAGTCCCCTGCTCTTTATTACAGTTCTTGATTACCTGCTTGAAGGCAAAGTGACGGATCCAAAGGTACATCAGTTATTCTTTGCTGACGATGGAGCCATCATAAGTGAAGACTCGATATCCCTACAACGAGCACTTGACGTATGGGTGGATGTTCTAGAAGGAAGTGGGTACCGCATAAGCGCGAAAAAGACAGAATACCTATGCTGCCCATTTTCTGATCCACACAGGCCTATTCCAGACATTTATTTGAATGGAGTAGTGCTTCCCAAGTGTGAAAAGTTTAAATATCTGGGGTCTATGATAAATAACGAAGCTACTTGTGATGACGATATCAATCATCGCGTAAGCGTAGGGTGGATGAAGTGGCGGGAAAATTCTGCTATTTTCTGTGACCGAAAAATGCCCCCTAAGCTGAAAGGAAAGCTCTACACTTCAGTTGTGCGTCCAGCACTCACATACGGTTCACAATGTTGGACAATGTACAAAAAGTATGAGAATAAGCTAACGGCAGCTGAGATGAAGATGCTTCGTATGACAGCAGGAGTTACAAAGCTTGATCGAATTAGAAGTACGAAGATCCGAGGAAGCCTTCATGTTAAGAATACCATTTCCCAAAAAATTGAACACGACCGACTCAGTTGGTATTGCCATGTTCAAAGGAGAGATCCTGAGAACCCCGTCAAAAAGGCAATATCATACAACGTTCCAATTCGGAATAAAAAGAAAGGTAGGCCTAAACACTCCTGGTACAAACAAATGCAAAAACACCAGCATTCAGTTGGCCTCAGAAATGGAACAATACAAAACCGGGAGGCTTGCCGCCGATTTCTGAGGTCAACCCGGCGAACCCCACAGGCGGATCACTAGTGTGAAGCAGATACGTGGGAGAGTTATGATCCCCTCGACATCGAGATCATAACAGCGCCGAAACAAAGGAAGAAGAAGAAGAAATATACACAAAGGGACCTGGCGGTCTCCGGATCAACTAACCGTCAACCAGATTGATCATGTTGCGATAGACGCGAGACGCTTCCAGTATCCTGGATGTCCGAACCTTCCGAGGGGCCAACACAAACTCGGATCACTACTTGGTGGTAGCCCAAGCACGGATGCGTATATCCATGACGCTACAACGACGGACGGATGCTGTTTTCAATGTCGCGAGGTTAAAAACGCAGGAGGTCACCAGGAATTTTGCAGACCGCGTCTCTCTTAATCTCTCAGCAAGCCCGCCTCAAGCTGGATCTACGGAGGACCTGTGGAAGCACTGCCAGAATGCCATCAGTAGTGCCGCCGCTGATGTGCTGGGCTTCACAAGGCCACCACAACGAAACCCCTGGTTTGACGAAGAATGCACGTTGGCGCATGAGGCCTACCAACTAATGCTGCAGGCAAGAACCAGAGCTGCTGAGAGAGCTGCCCGGGAGATCTACGGGCAAAGACGGAGGGAGGAACGCTGACTTCTAAGGAGGAAAAAGAGAGAGCATGCGAGGACTGTACCGGCAGAGGGGTTGTTTGAAAGTTTTACCAAAGAGTGAGGCAATCCACCCAGAGCAATTATACGAGCTGCCAGTCTGCCAGATGAGATGAAACCGCTGCACAGTGCGTCGATGGTATGGTGTTAATGGACAAAAATATGTTTTTCAAAAGTGCACAAAAATTGGTTGGTAAATGCAATAAATAAGGGATTTCACTCAATTTGAGAAATTTTTACGCCCCTTGTAACGCCCACTGCTGACAAAAAATTGGTTTAACGGAAACCTCCGTACAATAGTGAATTCAAGTAATTCAATTAATTCAAGGTAAAATAAAATTAATATTCTGGTTAATTAAGAAATTATAAATTAAGAAAAGCGTGAATTACGCCCACTGCCATGCCCACTTTTTCTATAAAATTGTGTTTTTTTTTAACTTCTCGTACGATATTGAAAAAAAGTGTCCAGAATTGATGTGTATGCTAAAAAAATTAATTTGAACCGAAATCCACCCACTGCAATGCCCACAATTGTATTATTATTAGTTAAAAGCCAAAAAACTTTATGATGTTTACGTTATACAAAAGTTGTAATATTTTAAAGGTTAGTAGGAATGTAAACATATGTTCTCAAAGCACAAGAACCACGGAATATATCGGCATAAAAGATTTTTCAAAATAAAATGCACGATTTTGTTGTTGACAAAAATAGTTATTCAAAAAAAAATAATAACAAAAGGAAAAACTCAAAAATAAACAATTACGAAGAAAAATTTTGATATATGGCCTGACATCGATTTGGTCAGCTTTTAAAGGTCTCGAGTCTGTCTGAAATTTAAAATAAAAGGATCAGACTTTTGTATTAATCCGGGATGATTTTCTTGTGTGAGAGAGGTGATTTTTCCGTAATTCTTTATGACTTGCCTCTAGTGCTTCTTCAAGCAGTTGTCTTAAAGGTATTTCAAAAGATGAAATTGTATAGAAAACCCTGAATCTAAGACTCTTAATGCGATTGAAAATGTATGTACGAGTTCTTTATGAAGTCATATTTTTTCTGCAGCTATTTTCGAATTCTGAAAAAAAAACATCTTGCCGTGCTTCCATCATTTATTGACCCAAATCCTAGAAATCCATTTTTTGATTTTTTTATGGTTTGACTTTGCCCTACAAAAAGTCAAATATTTTGAAGGTTAGCAAGAAGTATCAAGAAAAGTAAACATTTTCTTAGAGAACAATAACAACAAAACATAATGGCAAAAAAGATTATGCTGCCATTTGTTGCCATTTTTTTTAAAGCTTAAGTTTATACAATTTTTAAGCCTTAAAAAAGAGCATTTTTGCAAAAAATCACCAAAATTCACATAAACAAGAAAAAAATAAAATGCACGACTGGGTCGCACGAACTTGCTCCTATGTAATAGACTAAGAATTTCAAATATGAATGTTTTTAGAAAAAAACTGTTCATAACCATAAAAATTAATTTTTTAAACGACTAAAAAAACTTCTTTAGTAGTTGGAGGTAAAAATAGAATGCCATATGATTCAAGCAAATATAGGTTCATGCAAGAACAAAAATTATAAGTCTTTATAGTGGTTTCTTAAAAAATAAGCTTTTATATACAAACATTTTAAAACATTTTTAAGAAAAAATTTTGGTATGCCAATTTAAAGTGTTCATAATTGTTCGAATAAAACTTAAATTTACTAAAAAAAATATTGAGCCGTTTTCGAGATATTGAATTTCCAAAAAAAAAAAACGATTTTTTTTTTCAAAATTCAAAAAAATATTTTTCTTAAAGTTTTGAAATGCAATGTTTTTTAAACTTTTTAAAAGCTCCTCTCTAAAAAATTTCATTAAAATCCGTTATGCCGATAATGATAAATTCAAAATTTTAAAAAATCGCTCTATGGTAGGTAGTAATATCAGTAAAGTCAGTAATATCTTGTTTTCAAATTTTTTTTTTATTAAATTATAGATCTTAAAAATTAATTGAAAGAAAAAAAATTTAAATAAAATTCTCGGAACCGTTTTCGAGAAAAATGCGATTTTCGAAAACCATTTTTTAACATTTGTATGGAGGGTACCGTTATTCATAGGTAAACAATTTTTTTTTTCTTAAATCTTATAACGTATATTAAAAAACTTTTATTTATCAAGTTTTGAAAAAATCGAGTATGGGGTTTTCGAAATATTGAGTTTTCAAAAAAAAAATTTTGAAATTTTTTTTAAAAATCCAAAAAAAAACTTTTTTTTTAATTTGATCTGGGGGAAAATTATTAAAACCCATATCTACCAAGTTTGAAGAAAATCGGCCGAGCCGTTTAGCTGCAACGGAACGGACAGACAGACAGAATTGCGAGACCCATTTTTTTAGTCTTCGCTATCATCGTAATGTCAACTTTGATCAAAATCTCGAGTTCGATTTTTTTCCGAATGCATAACTTGCCTTATAGTACCTACATATAAGTCGCAAGTAATAAAACAACAACTCATACCAGTACTGAATGTATCAATTTTCAATATTTAAATAAAAAAAATTATAAAAACAAAATATTTTTCTCACACGAGCTAAACTTGTTCGCACAAAATTTCAACCTTTAATTACACTGCGCTAATCCACAAAAAAAGAGAGAAAAAAAAAACAAAAAAAAAAACAAAAGAAAAACAAATTTAAGTACTTCAAGATGTTCCAAGACTGGTTTAGAGCTTAAAACAAAGAAATTGAATTTTTATTTTTGTTATTTTTGTCCACTAGTCGACGCACTGTGCGCTGTGTTGCGATTTCGCAACGCTCGTCTAAGGTAATAGCATTTGAACCAGAGCAAAATATTTCCGTTCGTTGCGATCTTAAATCAGAAGGATTGGTTTTTTGTGAGAATATTGTTTGTTTACCATTTTTTAAAAATAAACATAAATTTTAATTGCATCCAAGAAAGAAGAAGGAAGAAGAAGAAAGAAAAAATAAGTCATACAAGGGTGCCTTATTAGAAAACCCTTTACTTTCCCTTTAACTTTATTCTAAGAAATAATTAGCCACTTATTCCTTCTGCATAAAGGAAACCTCCAGATTAGGTTAGGTTAGGTTAGGTTAGGTTAATGTGGCTGCCGACCGGAAAAAGGTCAACACACTTAGACCAATATTTGGTCCGTTGTGATACCACGGGATTTAAAAAATCACCCTTACTCGTTAAACCATTTTGAGCTAACAACGAAGCGTTTGAGACAGTGAATGTCGGAATTATTTAGATCAATAGGATTGTTATAGTTTGGTAATTTTTAAGTTTGGTAATGCAATGTTGGAAAATAGGTTCTTTTTTGTCAAACATTAATAAAATATTTTTTTTAAGTTTGGAAATGCAATGTTTTTTAAACTTTTTAGATAATGATAATTTCAAAATTCGAAAAAATGGTTTAATGGTAGGTACGATCAGTGTTATTATCTAGTATTATCGTAAAAATCAATAGAAAATAAAGCCAAGTATTCGAAAGTTAGGCTGAGTTCGTAATTTCAAAACTGCCGCAGTCCTGCAAAACTTGCGTTCATAATTGTAAATAAACAGCATCATCTCTGCATGAGCATGGCAACATTTGTGTTCATAAAAGTAAACTTACAGTCAACATGTGTGGCATGTGTTTTTTGTATGTTGCTGAATTTGCAGGAAAATGGCAGAGGATATAATGTGAGTAATTTTTTTTTTGAAATTAATTTATAATCGTACAAATATTGATTTGTACATCTTTGATAAGAAATTAATAAGTATATATCAACAGGATTGAATACGAGGCCAAAATCTGTTCCGATGCTGATATCGAACTATTTTGGCAATTATGAACTCATTTTTAACAAAGTATGATAACTGCACACATGCTGTTGTAATTGTGTTCATAAAAATGTATTCGAAGCATGTTTTAGGCATGGCAGGGGCAACAAACATTGCAATTACGAACTCAGCCTTAATTATAATAACATTCTATTGGGGCATTTTAATTTCAACTATGCAATTTTATTTTTAAGACCTTTAAAAGATCTAGGTACGAGTTCTTTTACCGAAGCTTTCGGTAACGTGAAGTTATTACGTACGTTTCTGGATGATTCAAATTTCACTACCTTCTGTATATTAAATATTTATTTATTGAAAGATTCCACCTGTTTCGGCCAAACTTTCCAATTTGTTCACATTGAAATTAATCCGAAATAAAAATCTTAAATAAATGGACTTTCTTAAAAAAAAAAACATTTAAAAATATATTATCACCCATTACCTGTTTCGTGTATCGAAAGCTACGTCCTCGTTATTCTTTAAATATATATATATAAATCCAATTCATATTTTGCTTGTTCTTTGCATTTTTGTGTACTGGAGCACGACAAATATGCACTTCCGTCGCGTGGTCGGTCCACACATCGACCAATCCAGTAACGAAAATTTCAAAAAGTCTTACTGAACAACTTAAACGATCTTCTTCAGCTCAATTATTTTAAAAGCTAATAGTCATACCTATATGATTCGCAATAATTAATCAAGGCTAATGGTGCCCAAATTCCGAAAGATGCACTGCACATTTAAATTAATTATTATTTGTTTTGATCAATTTTTGTTTATTTGTGTCAATTTTCTGAGCCACAACACCAAAAATCCACCCATAAGTTTTAGATCCGTTAAATTATTGTATCTTAATGGTGCGTGATGTTAATTTAAATTATTCTAATTACGATCTATCTCAGAAAGAAAGACAAAAAAAAAACAATTAAGCGATTATATCGGCAAATAATTTCACATTAAACATGCGCTCGTACGTAGTTGGGGCGAAAGCAACCGGTTAACTGAAGGCCCAAACGGGTCTCCAGGTAGTTTTATTCTTCAAGACCAGACCAGAATGAAAGAAAGGTATTTATGCTGCATAGCAAAAGTATCTGGTAACTTATGGTAGGTTTCTGTACCATCGTTTTGGATGAAAGAAATTCGTTGTGCAGCTTCAAGTTCGATTGCTACCAATTGGTATAAACATGCTTAAAAGAGAGTTCAACATTTAATTTAAAGAGTTATCATTTATAAAATTGGTATAACTTGACGAAAATGGTAGAGGTAAAGGAAAATCTGTACTATTGTATAGTGACTTAAGAGAACTTCCCGGCTTTTTTGTAACACTTTGGGTGATAAGAATGAATGCTCAAAGATATTGTTTGTAAACAATTTGATATATCCCTTCCCTTTGACAAACTAGAATATAACTTTTTTAATGGTTGTGTGAGCTGCATTATGTAAGTATACATATTTTCGGATTTTTGGTCTTATACTTTGTTTGATGACTTATACAATTTTACTTCTTAAGGAATTTTAACATCTTAGTGAAGTTAACCAGGGTTAATAACATATCGTACTTGCGTTGTACATCTGCCTATATTATTATCATGAACCTGGATTTTGTGTTACCAACGCTTTCCTGGTGGTGGCCCTGATATTAGCGGACGATTTTACATGCGAGTAGAATAAGATACAAAACCAGTAATAAATAAAATGCACGACTGGATCGCACGAACTTGCTCTTATGTAAAAGTACTTTGAAATTTAAGATACATTTTATAAATATAAAACATGAATTAAATGAGATAATAATGTTCAAATGCATTAAATTGCCGTTTGATTTCTAGAAATGTATGAATTTGATTTTTCAAAAAAAAAAAATTTCAAAAAACCCAACAAATATTTTTTCTAATATTTTTATATACAATATTATTTTAAACTTAAGAGGACTCCTGCTGTAAATTTTTGGTTAAAATCCTTAGAGCCGTTAATGAGAAAGTCGAAAATCAAAAAAACGGTTCTATGACAGGTAGCCGTAATAACATTTCCCCCCAAATTTTTTTTGACCAAAATATAGTCCATGTTCATTGTATCACACTTAATTTTTTTTTTAATCAAAACCGTTAGAGCCGTTTTCGAGATAAATAAGATTATGCATTGTGGGTGTATGGCGGGTACCGTTTGTTTTAGAGCTAAAAAAAAATTCAATTTCTCCTCTAGGGAATCCGAATCATCGAAGACCCTTAATAGTGCAGTCAAAGCTTCATTTGACCTTGCGCGGAGAGGCTTGGTCTATTTTGTTTTTTTCATGGATCGATCGATAGGTACTTATGAGAAAAGTAATGAAGATAGAAACTAATTTCTGTTTAAGTGGAGTGATTGAATTAAATTCATTTAAAAGCTCAAGTAACCTCAACTCCAAGGTGCGTTTCGCCCAGGTACGACAGTGGGCTCATCAGTTAGATATGCTGCCAGACTCCAATAAATTTAATAAGCTTTAAAACAAAAAAAAAACTTATGACGATCCGTCAAGTAGTTATAAAGTAATCGTGGCCAATGTCAATGTCAGTTTTCGAGACAAAAAGGAAGATCTCGTTTCTGTTCTATAAAATAAAATAAAATGCACGACTGGATCCCACGAACTTGCTCTTATGTGAAAGTACTTTGAAATTTAAGATACATTTTATAAATATAAAACATGGATTTAATGAGATAATAATGTTCAAATGCATAAAATTGCCGTCTGGTTTCCGGAAAAGTATGAATTTATTCAAATAAACTTTAAAAAATACAGTTTTATTATTAAATAAAATTTTTATATAAGAAATTTCTCTAAAATTTTTCAAGAAAAAAATGTAGGATGGGAATTTTAAGTATTAAATAATATTGATTTTAGAAAATAATTTCAAAAAATAATCGTTCATAGGTTTTGAAGATATTGATTTAAAAACATTTTTTTTTTTTTAAAAACCCGACAAATATTTTTTCGAATAATTGTATATACAATATTATTTTAAACTTAAGGGGACTCCTGCTGAAAATTTTGGGTTAAAATCCTTAGAGCCGTTAATGAAAAAGTGGAAAATAAAAAAACCGGTCTATGGCAGGTGTTATTAGCATTTTGCCCCAAATTTTTTTTTGACCAAAATGTAGCCTATGTTCATATTATCACACCTAATTTTTTGTATCAAAATCGTTAGAGCCGTTTTCGAGATAAATAAGATTTTGCATTACGGGTGTACGGGGGGTACCGTTAGTTTTGGAGCTAAAAAAAAATTTCAATTTTTCCTCTAGGGAATCACCGAAGACCCTTAACTACCGAGTTTGAAGAAAATAGTTCGAGGTACAGACATACAGACATACAGACAGACAGACGGAATTGTCGGACCCACTTTTTTCGTCTTCGCTATCATCGTAATGTCAACTTTGATCAAAATCTCGAGTTCGATTTTTTTTCCAAATGCAGAACTTGCCCTATAAGATCTATTATCGCAAGTAAAAAATGGAAAAAAAATACATTTTTGGTCGCCGAAAAAGGAGAACCTCCCCTTAATTAAAAAATCTCATCTCTGTCATTTCTGATCATTCGTTTATATTTAAGCATTACTCTTTAAAATTTGCAAACATTTTGTGACTGGATCAAAGAATATCGACAAAAGCAGTTATGATTTGCCAAAAGATTCTAAAAATTAGACAGTAGCCAAAAAGAAAAGGATGTTTGATTATAAAGGTAGCGATCAACCTACAAAGTCTGCTAAAAGCTGGTATGAAACAGATTTTTTAATACCATGATTGATTCTGCGATAAGTAACATGGAATCGATATTTATGTCTTTAAATCAACATTTTGAAAATTTTGGTTTTCTCTATGACTTAAACAAGTTAAAAAAAAAATCCAAAAGAGCAAATATTGAAAAACTGTCAGGATTTACGCACAGTCCTACAAGAAGATGAGAGCAGTGACTTCCAACCTTATGATTTATATGAGGAGTTTTTGTTTAATGTTCCAAAGAAGTATGAGTATATATTTAGGTTTGTTTCTTAATAAATAAAAAAAACTGTTTAATTAAGTGATTTTTTATTTTATATTGCCTTCTACTTGCACAATCAGAGCGCCTCGCGAAATGTATCTTGCCCACATTAAGTTTAGGTCTTGCGCCGCCACTGTCGCCAGAAACAAGAAGCAACAAATATGTGTAAGTATGTGTGGGTGTTTGAAGGATACCAATATACAAAACCACAAGCTACAAGGTTAATATCCTAAACTGTAAGCTTTTCTAAGTTCTTAAATCATGAATATCTTGGCTCCCGTAATGGACTATTTTTTTTTAATTTGAAGAAAATTAGCAGGACTATAAAAAAAAAATTCAAAACCGCAAAATATTTACCGTGAAATACAGTTTTTTTCTCAATAACTATGAAAATAAAATGCACGACTGGGTCGCATGAACTTGCTCCTATGTAAAAGACTAATAATTTCAAAAATGAATATTATTAGAGAAACTGTTCATAAGCATAAAATTAATTTTTTAAATGACTAAAACAACCTTCTTTAGTAGTTAAAGGTAAGAATAGGATGCCATGTGATTCAAGCAAATATAGATTTATGCAAGAACAAAAATTATAAGTCTTTGTAGTGGTTTCTTAAAAAATAAGGTTTTACATAAGAAAATTTTAAAACATTTTTAGGAAAAAATGTTGGTACGCTAATTTTAAGATTTTATTATTGTATGAATAAAAATTAAATTTACAAATTTACATTTGGACCGTTTTCGAGATATTGAATTTTCAAAAAAACAAAAAATTGATTTTTTTTTTCAAAACTCAAAAAAATATTTTTCTTAAAGTTTTGAAATACAATGTTATTTTTATACTTTTTAGAAGCTTCTCTCTACGAAATTTCATTAAAATCCGTTATGCTGATAATGAGAAATTCAAAATTTAAAAAAATCGTTCTATGGTAGGTACAGTCAGTAATATCTGGTTTTCAATTTTTTTTATTAAATTACAGATATTAAAAAATAATAGAAAGATAAAAAAATTTAAGCAAAATTCTCGGAACCGTTTTCGAGAAAAATACGATTTTCGAAAACCATTTTTTAACATTTGTATGGAGGCTACCCTTATTTTTCGGTAAAATGAATTTATTTTTCTCATATCTTGTAGATTATTTTTTCAAACTTTTATTTATCAAGTTTTGAAAAAATCGAGCATGGGGTTTTCGAAAAATTGTGTTTTCAAAAAAAAAAAAAATTGAAAGTTTTTTTAAAAATCCAAAACAATTTTTTTGGAAAATTTGAATACACAATAATATTCAAACTGCTGGGAAGCTTTAGCATAAAAAAAATGATCAAAATCGGCCGTACCGTTTTCAAGAAAATCAAAAACAAAAAAAAAGGAACCAGGGGTGCTACCAAAAATAACAATTTTTGGAAAATTTTTTTCAACCAATACCTAGTTTTAACTAAATGAAATTTTTCAATTTTTTTTTTAAAAATGCTGTGGGACAGTTTTTGAGAAAAAAAAAATATTTATAAAATTTCGAAAAAAAATCGTATGGCAGGTACCGTCATTTTTGGTCCTAAAAAAAAAAAGAAAAAAAAAACGTGTGGGGGGACAAAATTAAAACCCATATCTACCAAGTTTGAAGAAAATCGGCCGAGCCACGTAGGCTGTAGTCGCACCGACAGGCAGACAGACAGACAGACAGAATTGCGAGACCCACTTTTTTGGTCTTCGCTATCATCATTTTTTAACAACGAAAAATTATTTGAACTTACTATAACTTTTTTTTTCATTTATTTAAACAATTTTTTTTACAGTATAATAGATAATGTTATTAGGAATAAATATATGTTTTATTTTTGTTTGTACGATATACCGGAGCCGAGATATTCGAAAATGAACAAAAAATGACACAAAACACATTTTTACCAATAACTTTGGTAAAAAAAGTTGTCATGTGGTGCGAATTCGGTTTTAAGCTTTTCTCATAAGTACCTATCGATCCATGAAAAAAAAAATTGACCATTCCTCTCCGCGCAAGGTCAGGCCCTTCTTCATGACGCTTTGACTGGACTTAAGTACCGAGTTTGAAGAAAATACCTCCAGTAGTTTATACTGTAGTTCGAGGTACAGATATACAGACAGACAGACGGAATTTCCGGACCCACTTTTTTCTTCTTCGCTATATCATCGTATTGTCAACTTTGATCAAAATCTCGAGTTCGATTTTTTTTCTCAAATGCAGAACTTGTACTATAGTACCTATATCGCAATTAACAAATGCAGAATTTACCCTATAGTACCTACAATCGCAATTAAAAAAGAGAATATTTTATTATTAAATTTAGCAGAGGTAAATCTGACAAGAAGATACTATCGCTTTGCTTAAGATGTCGACCCAATCGTTCGACTTCATGAGAGTACTATAAGTTTTATATGTAAAGGTAAAAGCTAAACGACTTGGCCGATTTTCTATAAGCTTGGTAGATAGCATTTTTAAGTTTTTCATATATTTTCACACGCTTTTTATTTCGAGACAAAAATAAGGAGACCTGCCATGTAATTTTTTATTTTAATTTAAGAAAATATCTATTTTCTCAAAAACTAATCCAAAGAATAAGAAAAAAATGTTCAGAAAATTTCACTTAGTAAAAGTAAACGATAATGGTTCAAAAAATGTTTTCAAAAAATCATGGTACCTACCCCATGATGTAATTTTGTTGGTTTTCGATTTTTTCAAAAAATAGTACAACGGATTTAGAATTGTATTTTATCTAAAAATAACAGTACCCACCATACAAATAATATAAAACGGTTTTCAAAAATCGAATTTATAAATCATTAAAAATAAGCGAAAGACATATTTTTTTATCGAAATTCTGTGTGGCATTTTCGAGGAAAATATGATGTTAAGAAACCAGTTTTTATATTGAACTGTTATTTTCAAATAAAAGTAAAAGTTTTTCCTTAAACCTTATATAGATATTGTAAGAAATCTTTTAAATATCAAGTTTCAAAAAAATCGATCAAATGGTTTACAAAATGCTGGCGCAAAATTTTAGTTGTACTCGTACGATGTTAGAGCTGTTTGTTTTATTATTATTATAACTTGCCGACCCAGCTCTCGAAATTCGTGTGCCAATTTATTTATTTAATTCATAATCATTCAATAAAAGACAGAGAATTCATGATTTTTTTTTAAATTGTTGAATGCAATGAGAAGTACCTACTAAGCACTCAATCCTGGAGTCCAAAGGAAAACAGTTAATGGTAAACAAAATTTCAAACCTATACACATTTCTGACACATTGCAGATTTTTGACACGTTGCAGATTGGTTGTTGATGTTGTAGGCCGCAAAAACAATTGTTGAGTTGAACTGATGTTATTTGATGTATCAGAATCCGGTATGTTTAATGTGGATTTTTGGACGTTTCTTAATCCATCGAGATCGTAGCCATCCTTTGATGGAATTTGACAGTTTATGGCTTGACGAATAGAGAACGAATTCAGTTATGACGTACAAAGTGTATTTCGTACAAAATGTCAGCCAAAAACTTTTTTGACACTTTTTAATCCATGTACAAAGTAGGCATCATTCGATGTTATTTGGCAATTTATGGCTTACAATAATAGAATATTTTGTGAGAACTATCAAAGTCAAAAGTCAATCTTATCATCGAAATCGAAATTAAAATCGAATAGGAACAGTATTGAGTCATTTCAGTGAAATGAAAATGATCGAATGATCGGTTGGTTGAAATGATCGGATCCTTTTCGTAATCGATTGTTGAACGATTCAATCATTTGAAATGAACGATTTTCTCAGCTCTAATTCGAATTTGATATTATGTTTGTTGGGAAGATTTGAAAACAGTAACGCATAGAAAAAAGCTAGAACTACATGCTCTCTTTTTCCAACTCATTTCAAATTTCTATCTTCCATCTCGAAAACCACAAAAAGTAAAAGTTGAAATGGTTCTAAATTTCACTTTTTCACTTTTTGAAAACACTAAGGCTTGGCGCGCATATTCAATTTTTAGTTTCGCAACTGCTTGGTTCGAGCAATTAAGAAGTTTGTATTTTGACACAAACTAAACGATTGCCCAAAAAGAGTTCGCTATTTTGTATAACATATAATTATATGCACCTGCGCGGACATTCAACCAAATAGTTCATCTGTTTTCTATAAGCAACGAAACAGTTGTGCAACTAAAGTTGAATGTGCGCGTCTAGCCTAACACGGAAGTTGCCCGATAGATGTAGTTAATACTCTAAGACTTAACTACATTCAACTGCAAAGAGTGTAAAGTGCACAAAATGTGCTGTATTTTTCCAAACAACAACAAAAGCAAAAGTTAAAACTTAAACTTAAACCACAGATAATTATATGTATATACTCGTATAATGTATGACAGTAACTGTATGACAGTATAGTGTAAATGTATGCTCTATTCAGCAACAGATGTCCGGGCATTTTTTTGTAATTTTTATTTGTTGTTTTAAACAATTTCTGTGTAGTATATTTAAATAGTTTTGGCATTGTGCACTTCTATGCAAAAAATGCTTTCGTTTAATATGTAATTTATGGCCCTTCGGTTTTGGTGGGCCGCGTAAAGTGTACCACAAAAAACATGTTTGCTGTTTTATTATACGATTTATTAACATGTAATTTAAAATACAGGGTAATATAAGGTTTTGCTTTAAGCGTTTAACCGGATCGGTTTGCATATTTTGCTCAACAAGTTAAAAAAGGATTTTCTGATTCTAAACATGTTTATAACAACAGTTGATAATAAGAGTCGTTTTCCAAGAATTTCGCACGTAATCGTTTATTTGAGTACCTGTCAAAATACTTTCCTTTACCGATTCCTTAAAAGTTCTCAAAAAGAGTAATGTTTGGGCTACGGTTTGGGAAACGGAGCAGTTTCAAATACAGGACCTAACGTGGGTAGGCGTAATTGGAAACAAACAAATCAGCCCTTTAAACTCCTCCCAAGCTAAATTTTACAACCTATCTAAAGTTCTTGCGCAATGGCTTACCAGAACTATTGGAGGACATTCCACTTATGTAAATAGCTTCGTCAAATTTCCAACACGATGCATGGTGCTCCAACCCACTATTGTCGAGAGATTAGGAATTGGTTAGATGAAGAGTACGGTAATCGTTGGATGGGAATTTATGGACCGGTTCACTTACCTGCAATATGTTCTGACTTTACGGTGTTGGATTTCTTTGTATGGAGAAGAATGAAAGAACTTGTTTATTCAACCGAAATAGCAATTTAAAAGGTGAATGGGAAGACCGTATTCTCAAAGCTTCATCAAAAGTGAAGCAGCAGTTATCATCAAAAAATCTTTGCAGTAAAATCCAAAAACCGGCTCTAGTATGCCTACAAAAGCATGAAAGGCACTTTGAACACATGTTGTAACTGTTTTAGTACACACATAAAATAAAAAAATATATCTAAAGCCACATAAAATCATTTTTTATTCATAAATTCATTGGAGTTATAATAAAAACATTTTTTTATTTAACATGTCTCAGGTTTTCCAAAATATTGTTGTGAACAGAGCTTTATACTATTACAGCGCCATCTGTTGGAAAACTGCATATCTAATTTATGGAAGAAACGAAAAGCTCTTTTTCAATGTCAAATGTATTTCCCCTTATTCCAAACATCTAGAACATTCCAAGACAAGAACTTTCGAGAACAACTAATTTGAGTATATAAGGGAGTGTGCACGGTGAGTACAACACAGTTGATTTTGGATTATGAAAGTGTGTAAAAGTATTGCTTATTGGATTGTGTTATTAAACAAGTGTGATTTAAATTTGAATAAAAGTATTTGAGTTGTTTATAAATTGAGATTTACTGTTTTGAACTAGAAAGTGTGAATAAAGAAGAAATACCTTAGTAAAATATTACAATATCATAAAATCTATGGGTTTTATCCCAAACTTGTCATTGAGTTTTATTTTTACCATTGTTACGTTAATTCAAAAGTAAAAAAAAAATAGTCAAACGGTGAGCGAATTCCACTGCATTGCATGCACACGTATAATAGAGTTAATAGGTTCCTGAATCCTGACCCGTTTTCCTGAAGAACGAAGAGCTCTTCATCGTTTTTTTTTATTGTGTCTCTTCGTTTCTTCGAGCCGCTACTTAGGTTTTCTCAAACTGTTTGAGATTTAAAAAAAAAAAAACATTTTTTTTATTTTTAAACCTTTTTATTCGGATTGAATCTTAAGACTAACTTAACATCTTGTTTCGCTACTTAATGATGCCTCAAAATTTATTATTTTGCTTAAAATGCAATTTTGCTTTTATGTTAACGAACTGAATTGAACATTTTGGTTTAAATTACAAATTGAGTCGTTTACAATTTTGGAATTTAATTTATTTGTTTTCTTTTTCATAATGCAATAATGCAATTTGATAGTAAAGGTATAATATAATAGCTAATACTTTTGATGTAGAATTCTTTCTGTAGACTTATTTTCTCTTTTAAGAAACTGGCGGAATCATTTCATTGACGTGAAGTGGTTGGACGACGCTGTGGAACACATCCTAAATCTCTCCAAAATTCCCATTGGAATTTAAATTAAAGGCTCAGACGAATTTGTGCATCCAAAAGAGATTGTGCCTGTTATCCCCCCGGTCGACGTATCAAGGCCAGTGAAACTAATAACACCTACTTCTAGGGGTGTCCACTTAAGAAAAACATCGATGTTTTTATTCGATGTTAGACATCGGAAACCGGCATCGATGTCTTCCGATACATCGCTTAAAAACATCGATGTTTTTTCAACATCGAATACCTACTTTATTTAACGATTTTTTACTTTAACAAATGGAAACTAACAATATGCGCTAGCAAAAGTATTATCTGTTCCTTAAAAATTCCAAAAAAAATTTGATCAGTTTAATTGTTTTAGATTAAGATTAAGCCTAGTACGCAGATCGAGACAAGATAAATTTTATCTCTACAATTTTAATCTCTACAAAACTTTTCCAAATCTCAATTTGAAGTTGGAGAGATGAAATCTAATTTAATGTATTTTTTAGTGTATCTCTGGAACGGGTTGTCTTACAAAAGTTGTTCATACCTTTTTGGAATCTCTTGATTATCTTAAGACAAGCATCAGCACCTTTTACATAAAATCAGAATTGACAAAAATCACTTTCGGAAATACGGTGGCTGTCAAAATTTGTCCCGCAAAATAATGCTTGTAGTATTCTTTTTCCTGTTTAGTGGAGACATTTTGAAGAGCAATTCACAACAAGTATGAATTTTGCGCGCGAACTGCGAACTGCTCGGAAAAATATCCGAGACAAAATTTGTCCCAGGAAAAAAAATTTATGGGAGACAAAATTTTTCCCGATCTGCGCACTAGGTTTTAGCGTAAAAAGGCAAATTTCGATTCACAAATCATACTGTAGATGAGTGAGAGTAAGAGCAAGTATATGAAGCAGTACAGTTCAGGCAGGACAGTGAAATGAAAGACTAAAGCGCGGAACAGATTGAACCAGCAACAGCACCGTCAACAGCAACAGCGGCCGCCATTAATTTAGAGCCAATGTATTTCAATTTTTCAACACACATTAGAACAGCAACAGCAACGCCAACAGCGTCGTTAGGCCAAAGTCCTAAATTTGCTGTTGCTGGTGCGGTGTTGTCAACTTTCCCACTGCAATATTCAGTGGCACCACAATGAAAAGCTTTTTTTTCCATATGAAATGTCAAGCAGATGAAATGACGTTGCTGGCAGCGTTGCCACAAAGTGCCCGATCGGGCCATTTGGCCCCCTGTTTTACATTTTGGCCCTTTGCCCGGGCCAATTAGAAATGGCCCCCAAATCAAAATTTTAGAAGATTTAACATATCACATCATATCGTTCTTAATAATAACTAAAAAGCTTTACAAAATTAAATATAAATCATCACGATGCATCGCCACTACAACTGCATTTCATCAAACGAAAATAAAATGCACGACTGGATCGCACGAACTTGCTCTTATGTAAAATTACTTCTGAATTAAAAATACATTTAATAAATATAAATCATGGATTTAATGAGATAAAAATGTTCAAATGCATGGAATTGCCGTCTGATTTACGGAAAAGTATGAATTTATGCAAACAAAGCTTAAAAATTGTTTTATTATTAAAGTAATTTTTTATAAAACAAATTTCTTTAAAATTTTCCTAGAAAAAAATTTGGGATGCCAATTTTAAGTATTCAGTAGTATAGATTTTAGGAAATAATTTCAAAAAATAATCGTTCACATGTTTTCAAGATATTGATTTTTCAAAAAAAAAATAAATTTGAATTTGTTTTTTTGTTTTTTTTTTTTTTCAAAAAACCCAAAAAATAGTATAATCGCGGTAAGTCCGTAAACTATTCTTCCATTAAAAATTCTGTAAGCAGTTCATAACTAAAAGGATGTATAATTTAAAAAAAAAAAAACACCAGGAAGAAAATCTATCCACAATCGCCAGCTACTAACACAGCCCTGTGGGAAGCTATACAGAAGTGTTGGAGGTCCATACCTGTAGAAAGATGTGAAAATATTCCTGATTCGATACAACATCGTTGTGCTGCTGTTATTTCTAACAAGGGACATGCTACTTAATATTAATTTAAGTTCAAATATTCGACTATCACTTATGGTAGAAATTGTGGATTTTGAATGCGCTACTATTTTTCTATATAACTTGGATATATTTGAAACTACCAACTAATTTATTGAATTTGAAAATAATTTCTGAAATTAAAAGCCTAAAAGACACTAATTTGAAAATCAGGTCACTATTTATTCCTTTAAAATTAGTAGATTAATTTATTTTAGTATTTGTTGCGTCAAATGGTTCACTACTATTATTTTGACCGCAGCTATATGTCCTGATTCAAAAATTAACCAAAATTTTAAATGTGGAAAAACAAAAGCAAGCGCTGTTTTGAAGGATGTTGTTAAACCTCTCTGTTGTAAGGAAATCGCGCAGAAGTTAAGGCAAACGAAGTTTTCTTTTATAGAATATAGATCTACAGATGTTTCTATGACAAAATGTGTTGTAATTGTGGTGAGATCTTATGAAAACTCGATTAAAAAAATTATGGGTAGGTTTTTGTGTATTTAAGAAATAAAAGATTCTTCCGCATAAAATAAAAAAAAGAATAAATACAAATATTAATAAATTGTAGTTTAATGTTTTAAGAACGGATTTGTAAGTAAAATATTTGGCCCCAACTTTTGTCAAATGGCCCTTGAAAAATTTCAAAATGGCCCTCTCTGCTTTTTCCTTCGCGGCAACGCTGGTTGCTGGTGGCAATGTGTTTGAGAAATTCTTGCTGGTCAGCGTGCTGTTTGCTGTTGACGATGCTGGTGCTGTTGCTGGTTTAATCTGTTTCGCGCATAAACCTAAGAAATTAATCAAAGACAAGAACTAAAGACAAAAAAGAGCTGATGCACACATTTTTGCAAAAGTATGCGTAACCTCAGTTGCTTGTAAAAGAGCCGATTCTCATATTCACCGACCTGAATGAAATTAATAAAAATAAGTCTTTATGTTCTTTGTCATAGTTTTTCGATTTAAAAAAAAAACATCGATACATCGAATAGAAAATTTACTAGGCAAAACATCGGATCAATCCTCGTATGGTGAACATCGAATGGATTCGATACATCGATGTTTAGTGAATATCCCTTCCTTCTACCAGGCTGGTAAAAGTATGCATTTTATTTGCACCGCCACCTTTGGATTCTTTTTTGTTTTCGGTCAATTTCCTCTTGATGTACGCCTTCCAATCTAACCACACCTAAGAATTTATTTAAAGTCAGTGTAACATATTTAAAACAAAACTATTTTATTTACTTTTCTCCAGCTATAGTTGCGTCCGTAGAAGGCGGACCAGAGCTATTTACATAGTTCTGTTTTAATTTGCTCCCAGAAAGCTTTCAATTCCTCTTTGAAACTGAGACCGATTTGTTATTACTTTATTTGCCCTTTGAGAAATAAAAAGTGTAGATAATACTTATTTTCACATTTATCTAATTTCGTAATAAAACTTACATTTCTCTTTAAGATTACTATAAAAATAACTGTTCGTAGAAAAAACAGTAAAATTTCCTATTCATTCGTGGCTATAGTGATGCCGATTTCCCCGAACTCCGAATTTAATATTTTTAGCACGACGGGACCTATAATACATTTTTTCGGGATTCATAGCACGAATATATTGCGACGGGGCCGGTGATAAGGCTGATTATCTATCGATTTTTCATACATTGGCCCGGATTCCCAAGTGCTTTTCGAGCGGCAGAGTCGCGGCAGAGTCCCACACTTCTGACACCGAATATTACCAAGCCTCTTTTCAAGATGTCCACTTAAAAGAACGAAAAAACTGTGTCAGCATTTTAGTTTACAAAATTAATATTAAACCTTTTGCAAGACCCACCATCGAGGAAAGTTAACGATTAAGGCCTTTGTTATATAAGTTCTTAAGGCTCTAGTATCTTTAAAAAAAAATTAATTGACACGTACTTTCATTGCGGGCAATTAATAATAATCAATCATTTTGGAAAAGCCTTCACCAACTACCGCAGATGTAAGATATAAAATCATATTGTAGCTACCATCTGAGGAAGTCCTCAGATGCGCGCCAATTTAATAATAATTAAATTCCTACCTAGAAAGTAATGAAACAATTACCGGAATATCTAACCTTAAAATCATTGCCCACCGTGGGCAATATATAAGCAACAAGCATACTTTTTGCATTATCACTTCAGTTTTTTCTCCTAAATATCACGGCTAAGGAAAAACCAAACGTTTTTCGCATGATAATTAAGAATCTCAATACAATTTTACCGAGGCATTGAAAATCGCCCCATCACCAGCAACGGAACAATAATAAATAGAAACTGTTGTTGAACAACTGATGAATGACCGACTAGCGGGTTGAGTTTTTTTTTTGTGGTTGTCATCTCAGAGACCTCTGAGAGTCGCTGTTGTTTAAACGGTGCGAACTATGATTCGGTCAGTAAGTCAGTTGATTCCATTTCCAGAGTCATCATCATCATCATTGCTAGGGGGAGCAAAAACAGCGCTCCATCATTATGGCAGTTATGGTCGATCTCCTCAACAGCAAAAAAGTGTTGATGTGTCTAGAAGTGCAACATTAATAAAGTAATTGGTAACTGAATGCACTTCTCTTGACTTGTTAAAGGATGCATGAAAATATCTGGAACTATTGAATTTGACAGCACCGATTCGGAACGTTGCGTTGGCTTGTTAGAGGAGTGAAAAATGGCCATGACTTTAAGCTTTTAGTGATTTATGTGGATGTAGGGTACTTATATTGCAGAGAAAAGAAAAAAATGCCCATACTAGTGAAGCTCAAAGATTGGAACCTTTAACCCAATTTGTTGGTAACGTTGCGAAAACAACGCAACGTCTTATAAGTTGACGCCTGCAACCTACCTGAAGATGAATTTAAATGGACAAAATATTAATTTTGAGAGTTTATTTAATGATCTTTTTTTTTACTTATTTATTTAATAAATTAAATAAAAACTTAAACTCTTAAAGCTAACTTTAAATAACAATTCAAACTTAAGTTCAGCTGACCCTTAAGTGGAGTTTTAATTTGAAGTTCAACTCGTCTGGTTCCACAGTCTAATCTGAACGTATGTAGTTTAAGTAAATTGTTTTGTCTTTCTATCTGAATCAAAGAAAACACAATCAAAGATAGTTTTCTTTGTTTCAGTTGTGACATGTGACAAGAAAACAAATTAAATAAAATGCACGACTGGGTCGTATGAACTTGCTCCTATGTAATAGCCTAGGAATTTTAAAAACGAATGTTATTAGAGGAAACTGTTCATAAGGATAAAATTAATTTTTTTTTAAACTCTTTTACCTATAAGAGATAGAAACTGAATGCTATGCAAATATTATGAAAGATCAAAAATTATAAATTGTTGTAGTGGTTTCTTAAAAAAATAAGCAAAATTTTTAAAACATTTTTAAGAAAAAAATTTGGTGCGTCAACTTTAGTTTTTTATTATTGTACGAATGAAAATTAAATTTCCAAAAAAAATATTGACCCCTTTTTGAGATATCGAATTTTCCAAGAAAAAACTGTTTTTTTTTTTTTTCAAAAATTCAAAAAATATTTTTTGTTTAAGTTTTGAAATGAAATGTTTTTTAAACATTTTAGATGCATCTCTATAAAAAATTTCATCAAAATCCGTTATGTCGATAATGAGTAATTCAAAATTTGAAAAAAACGGTTCTATGGTAGGTAAAAGCTGTAAAAAAATTTTTGAAAATTTGAATACCTACACAATTCTATTCAAATTTTTGGGGAGCTTTAGCACAGAAAAAGTTATCAAAATCATTGGTACCGTTTTCGAGAAAATCAAAAACAAAAAAAATGATTCCATTGGGGGTACCCTCAATATCCATTTTTCGGTAAATTTTTTTCAACCATTAGCTATGTTTAACTAAATGAAATTTTTATTTTTTGAATCTGTCTTTTGAAAAAAAAAAAAAAATATTTATAAAATTTCGAAAAAAAATCGTATGGCAGGTACCCCTGCTTTTGGTCTTAAAAAAAAGAAGAAAAAAACGTTTGGGGAAAAAATTTAAAAGTGATATCTACCAAGTTCTCAATCTATCCTACACTACTGGTCGCTTTCCGAGTAGATGGAAAACAGCATTCGTCTAGTCTGTCCCTAAAAAAAGCGAATCTTCTACCCCTTTAACTATCGTCCAATTGCACTTACGTTCCTTCTTTCCAAGGTCATAGAACCGCTGATAAATCATCAGCTCAATAATATCTCCGTTCTTAATGAACGGCAGTATGGCTTTCGTAGCACCAAAACAATGGAAAAAATCTTTACATGCTTTTGGAGAAAGTAAGATTATTGTACTTGATATTTCAAAGGCATTTGATAGACTTTGGCATCAAGCTCTCTTATCGAGAATATACGTGCATTTGATATCGATGAATCTCTTCTTCGTTTGATTAGAAATTACCTTTCGGACCATAGTAGTGGATGGTTTCAAATCTGATATCTGTCTCCGACACTCTTGTTATTTTCGTAAGTAATCTTTTGTCTGAAACTTCTAATCCACTTAATTGTTTCGCTGACGACAGTACCCTCAGCTTTTCATATTCGAATTTAGATTCACATCCTTGTCCTTCGGATGTGTACTTCCAACGGCAGCATATGATTAGCTCATTAAATTCTGATCTTGATAGCATTGTCCAATGGGAAATCAAGAACCGTGTAGAATTTAATGCTTCGAAAACTCAATGCTGTCTGCAGTCGCTAAAGCTTAACCCTCTCTCACTTCCACTTTCTATAGGTGCCACTTGCATCGAGAACAGCTTTTAGTACTAGGTATGTGTATCACACACTACATTCGTCCAAAGCTTGAGTATAATTCAGATATTTGTGCAGGTGCTCTAGTAACCCATTTGAGTCTCTCTCTTAGACAGAATTAAAAAATACAAAGGATTGAATCTCTCGAGGACCGCCGCGCCGCGCCGCGCCGCCGCAATGTTTCATGTCTTACCATTATTTGTCCGGTATCTTCATAAACAGTGCTCTAGTGAAATAGCCAGTTGCATTTCTCCCAATTCATTTCTCCAATTCAACTATAATACTCATACTTCTAAGAATGCTCATCAGTTTACCCTTGAGGCCAATTTCAGACGTACTGCCAAATAGGATATTCTTTTTTTAGCCGCACTAGCTTAGGTTAGGTTAGGTTAAGGTGGCTGCTGACCCGAAAAGGCTAACACACTTAGACCAATATTTGGTCCGTTGTGATACCACGGGGTTTGAAAAATCACCCTTACTCGTCAAACCATTTTGAGCTATGAACGAAGCGTTTGAGACAGTGAATGTCGAAATTATTTAGAACACTAGGATCGTTATAGTAGTAGTCTCCCAAGTGGAGTCTACGTCTTTGTGCTAGGGCAGGACAAGAACATAGAAGGTGAGGAACTGACTCCTCTTCTTCTTCATCCATGCAGCCTGTGCAAAAATCATTTGCAGGAGCTCCCAGACGGAAAGCATGTCTTCCTATTAGGCAGTGTCCAGTAAGGACACCTATAACGGAGCTAAAATGCAATCTACCAATAGAAATTAGTTGTTTTGAGCGTTTAGCATCAAACAACGTGCAAATTAGTTTAGTTGACCGGCAAGTTAGGGTGCTGGTCCATCTATGGTTAGCTTTCTTTATGGTATCATGCTTTAGCATAAGCTTACAAGTAGCTAGGGGTATACCGATGTTAGATTTGCTATCCAATAAAGGTAAGATTGTTCGGTTTCTTACAAGTTCGTCGGCTTTACAATTAATTACCTTTACCTGGAATGTCTCTATGCCCCGGCACCCATATAAGGTGAATGTTTTGACATCTCCATCAGAGATGATCTGAAATTTTGGGCTGTTAGTGAGTTAATGAAGGCAGAGTCCAGTGACTTTATGGCAGTTTGACTGTCTGAGAAAATACGTATGTCAGTAGTTGATATAACGTTTTCTTTGAGCCAAGAGAGGACTTCTTTAATTGCTAGAAGCTCTGCCTGGAACACGCTACAGTGTTTGGGAAGACGAATAGATAGACAAAGATTTAATCTTTCGGAGAATACGCCTCTTATATCTTATCCTATTTTCTTAATTGCTCGCACTGTGCTTAACATTATAAGAATATTCCTAACCCCTTGAGTGCGCATATTATATAAAAATAAAAAACATCAAAAAAATCGAAAACAATTTTTTAAAACTTGTATGGTGAGTTCCTTTGTTGTTGGGTAAAATTAAATTTTTTGTCTCAAATCTTGTAGATTATATTGGGAAACTTTTATATGGTCAAGTTAAAAAAAAATCTAGGATTTGGTTTTCGAAATATTGAGTTTTGAAACAAAAATTTAATTTTTTTTTAAGTCCAAGGAAATTTTTGTTGAAAAATTTGAATGCACAACACTATTGAAAATTTTGGGGAGCCTTAGCACAAAAAAATGATCAAAATCGAAACAAACAAAATGGTTCCAGTTGGGTACCCTTAGTAACCATTTTTCGGAAAATTTTTTTCAACCATTACCTACTAAATGAAATTTTTAGAAGTAAAAAAAAAATATTTATAAAATTTCCAAAAAAATCGTACCGCAATATGAATATCTTTCAAAACTGACAATACATAAAGTACTTTCACCTATGGATTCAATAGATTGATGAATTTTATTAATGGAACTCGACTAATAAAAAAGTAGCTTAAAACAGAATAAATACATTATGATGAATGTTCAAAATATTTAATGCGGATAATATTTTCAATTAGTCACATTTTCCGAAAAATATTATTTCATGGCCTACCTCTCATTAAGCAATAGTATTAAGCTATTATGATTAAGTAATAATCAGGCTGCATTATTAATTTATTATTGGGAGAATAATGCACAAAACAAGTCATTAAATAAAATAAGCTCAGAAATAAAAGATATATGTGTTTCAACTAAATAACCTAAAACAAGTGTAAGTACAGGGTGTTCTCATAGCTTGTACTAAAAGTGGGCGCCAGGAATTTCTAAATATATTTTTTCCGAGCTTTTAAATAAAGAAATAAAGTATAAACATAAAAATCAAAATCACTAGAAATAGAAATAAAACACGAAATTTTATTTGCCAAAAATTTTGTTCGGGAAACCTTAGGCCATTAGGGCCAATTCTCTTTATGAATCTTAGGTAAGCCATACATTTTTGGACTGTTGGCTGTGTATGTTGTTATACATTTCTTTTCTGATATACAAATACATACTTAAAAATTTTTGAAACGTCTTCTAAAGATTTTTTAAAAAACCACGGATATAAAAACCAAACAAACAAATACAAAATATTTTTATTTATTGAATATTTATTTATTGCAAGTATATCCTTTTAAATTTTGATGTACATAATGTAATGTTTTTATTTAAAATTTCATAATAAATAGGTCTGAAGAAGGGTATAATCTTATCCGAAACGTCACAAATAAAGAAAAAATAACAAAAAACTGACCTTGAGCCCACTTTAGGACAAACATATAATTAAAAAAAAATAAGGTCACGAAGAAAGGTAACATTTTTTTATTTTATTTTAATAAAATTTAGCTTTTAACCCCCGGGTCTCGGCTCAAAGGTTTCCCGAATAAAATTTTGGGCAAATAAAATTTCGTGTTTTATTTCTAGTGATTTTGCTTTTTATGATTATACTTTATTTCTTTATTTAAAGGCTCAGAAAAAATATATTTAGATTTTCCTAGTTATCTTTCAAAAACGAAATTCTGGCGCCCACTTTTAGTACGAGAACACCCTGTACGTACACTTGTTGTAGGTTATTTAGTTGAAACACATTTATCTTTTATTTCGGAGCTTATTTTATTTAACTACTTTTTTTGTGCATTTTTCTCACAATAAGAAATTAATAATTTAGGTTTGTCAATTTGCTTACTACAACCAGCCTGATTATTACCTTATCATAATTGCTTAATACTATTACTTAATGAGGAGAAAGATCATGAAGTATTTACGGAAAATGTGATTAATTAACAATATTAGCCACATTAACTATTTTGAACACATAATGTTAATCCTCAAGTGGGCTTTAGGTCAATATTTTGTTTAGTTTTTGTATGTTGTGACGTTTCGGGTGTGGTTACACCCTTCTTCAGACCTATTTATTAATTGAAAAATAATTTAAAACATATATACATATATATTAAATACATCAAAATTCTAAAAGAGTATACTTACAACTTTAAAAATTACAAATATTTTTATATATATATATATATAAAACAACAAGAAAAAGATTTTAAACATCTTTTAAACTTTTTGAAAAAAACACGGAAACCAAAAAAGAACAAACAAATAAAAAAATATTTGTAATTTTTAAAGTTGTAAGTATACTCTTTTAGAATTTTGATGTATTTAATATATATGTATATATGTTTTAAATTATTTTTCAATTAATAAATAGGTCTGAAGAAGGGTGTAACCACACCCGAAACGTCACAACATACAAAAACTAAACAAAATATTGACCTAAAGCCCACTTGAGGATAAACATTATTTAATTAAATAAAAGGTCACGAAGAAAGAAAATATTTATTTTGAACACTAACTTATCATCATGTATTCATTCGTTTTAAAGCTTCTTTTATTAATCGAGTTCCATTTATAAAATTCATCAATCTATTGAAGCCACCCCATTGCTGAGCTACTGGATGGCAGTACTTTATGTATTGTCAGTTGTGAAAGCTATTCATATTAAACGCACCCTTCGTTTGACAGTTCAGCGTTTCTGATTTTAAATTTCTTTTTATGTCGTGGCGTACGGAGGCTTAGTAGCTCGATAACTAATTTAATTATTAACTTAGTTTATTTAGATGAAATAAATCCATAGACGTTGTGGATTGAAGTTCCGCGACCATAAAATTAGATTTTGGCGACCATGTTATTTTGGTGACATCTGTCAAATTTATTGTTTATTATTTAGTAACTGATGTCAAATTACCATGGCAAGCCACACGATAGAAAAGTACGTCCAAATGATAAAACCTTATATCAAAATGAGTGTTCGTTAAATACATAGTACCTACGTCAATAAAACGCAAGATCGGCCAAGAACATCTCCGCGATCAGTGCCAGTGTGTAACGGAACCTGAGGCAGTCGATTTTTCGTCGAACACAAGACCACGGCCTTTCGCAGACTTCAACTTGGCGAATTTTACTTGGTGACTTTGTAGAACCCTAACAAGATCTATATACAATTGACCCAAGAGCTCAAAGTTCATGACCATATAAGCAACGCCGTTTGATCGCTGACTGGACTCACCCGGTGACAATGCATACTCAAAACCGTTTGGTGTGTATTTTAGGCTGGCGACGTCATTGGTCCGTACTTTAGAAAATGACGTTAGTTAGGCGGTAACCGTCAATGGCGAGCGCTTCAGTACGATGATAACTTATTTCTTATGGAAGTCTGGTGCTCTACGATCACGACACCGAATATAGCTATTTATTTAATTATACAAGTTTAATCGATTTTGTCTTTCTTCGCTTAAATTTTGAAGCAACACTAAGGGCGAGTATTGTATTCGTTTAAGTGTTTTAATCAAAAACCATCTCCATTAGTTTTAGAGCTTAAGCAAATTAACGTATTTGCTTCAAATTTGGTTCATTACCGGTTTTGACTTCAATGTCTTACAACACGATTGAAATGAAACTAAATTTCAAGAGCAAGTATTAAGTTTGTATGTCAGCTCTTTTGTTTGGATTGAAATTGGTTTAAAATATGAGAAAGCAGCTGAAAAGCAACAGCCGCAAGTATGCAAAGATTTATGCGTATGCAAGTATATAATATCTAGCAGTGCATATCTTAAGGCGTTATTTTATAATTTGAACTGCCAAATAATTTAACAGCTAAAATATCACTCACTTGGACTTGGTCTATAATAAATGTTATGTGACTCAAATTGAAGTGAAACAACGAAACCGAAACAGAATCTTTATAATTATATCCGAAATTAAAGTACACAATAATCCAGTCATTTTTAATTTAATAATAAAGTTCTTAAATTTAAAATAAATATTCGAATAAATAATAATATAAATATAACGTTTTCTCTAGTATCTAATGAAAACGGTTCAGCTTAATGTAGGTTCTTTCAACTGATTGGGTAGATCCAAATTTATCGATCGGCCATAGCCTCCTCCATAGCCACTACCACTGTGTGCACTGTAATGTCCACCATGCTGGTGGCCATCATCGTGGCTAACAGAATGCGAATGTGATGATGTGTAAACAGGTTTTGCGACAATTTCGTATGTCGTAGATTTACCTCCCGATGAGGCCAGAGACTTCAATCCAATGACACCTGAGAGTGTTAATGCCATTAAAGCAGTTATCAATGCCTTACCAGCTATCAAAGCGAGGGTTCCCATTCCTATGGCCATTAATGTTCCTGGAAATATACATAGCTCTATCATTTTAACAAATGCATTAATAATTAAGACAAACCTTTCATCATTAAACCGGCAGCAAGAAGGGCTTCCATCCCTCCCTTTTTGTGAAATTTTCCCTTTCTTCCAGTGATTGAAGATTCTTCAAATGATGAATCATCCGATGGTAGCAACTTAAATCGCAACGAACGGGATTGAAGGAAGTTTTTAGCCTTTTTCAAGATAAACGCATTTAATCGCTGATCGGGATCCTTTGGAAAACTTCGAGCGATTTCTAATAAGAAACAAATTTATCAATATTGACTTACAGTTATAGTTTTAAAAGTGTTATACAAATTTGTATATGCGAACAGGTCTGCTAATACAAATCTTTAGCACATATGTTTTCTGGTACATCTTATCTTAGCTCTTTCCTAACTTGTCTTATTAATAAATATATTATATCTTTTACTTGAACGACGGAAATACAACAAAACATTTCACATCACTGATTTTTGATTAGTATGCCGGTACCAGAAAATAGTTCTATCAAAATGGTATGAGTATTGATGTGTGTACCTGTACATATTAACTCACACATCACAGCCCTTGACACATTTAATTCCAACAAATATAAGCAAATATAGAGAAATCAATTTTAGCTTGAGTTTTGAGCACATATAATTTTCACAAGTTCACAATTCCTCCTTAACTAAAGACGTACAGTAGAAAGGGACCAAGGCAATCAAATTGATGAAGTGAATGTAAAGAAATATATCTCACAGTGTATTTCCTAGTATTAAGGCTTTCTTACCATAGGAAATTAATTAAATATATTTATTTAGAAATAGTGCAGTCACTATTTGAGGTAAAAGAAAGGGTGTGTAAGAGCTAGCAAACATTACAGTGTAAAAGTGAAGTCAACGAACATTTTTAACTTTCGATTTTTGTATTAGGTGATTTGCACACAAAGGTAAGTTAGTAGGTTATGCATTCGTAAAAAAAAAATAAACTCAAGATTTTGATCAGACTTGATATTACGATTAAAGGGAAAATCAAATAAGTGGATATCACAATTTTGTATGTCTGTCTGCTTCTTCGACAACATTCTGAATGGCTCGGCCAATTTTATTTCAACTTGGAAAATCGCATTTTAAATCTCCCCAAACATTGTTTTCTTTTTTTTTAATAACAAAAATAACGGTACCTGCCATACGAATTTCGAAATTTTATAAAATATTTTTTTTTCTCAAAAACTGTTCCACAGATTTTTTTGAAAAAAAAAATCAAAAAATTTCATTTCGTTAAAGCTAGGAAATACTTGCAAAAATATAATGCATGACTGGGAGCAAGAACATGCTCTTATGTAAGAGAGTAAAAATTAAAAAAAATAAATTTTACTAGAGAAAAATCTTCATAACCTTACAATTAATTTTTACTTGCGACTTATAGGTACTATAAGGCAAGTTATGCATTCGTAAAAAAAATCGAATTCGAGATTTCGATCAAAGTTGACATTACGACGATAGCGAATACTAAAAAAGTGGGTCTCGCAATTCTGTCTGTCTGTCTGTTCGACTACAGCTTAAAGAGCTCGGCCGATTTTCTTTAAATCAATGAAGATAGAAAGTAATTTCTGTTTAAGTGGTTGAACCGTTTTTGAGAAATTCAAAAACAAAAAAAATGGTTCCATGGGGGGTACCCTCACTAACCTCACTAAAAATTAAAAGTGATATCTACCAAGTTTAAAGAAAATCGGCCAGACAGACAGACAGACAGACAGACAGAAAGACAGAATTGCGAGACCCACTTTTTTAGTCTTTGCTATCATAATGTCAACTTTGATAGAAATCTCGAGTTCGATTTTTTTTTACGAATGCATAACTTGCCTTATAGTACCTATAAGTCGCAAGTAAAAATACAAAAAAATTTCATTTAGTTAAAGCTAGGTAATGGTTGAAGAAAATTTTCCGAAAAATGGTTATTGAGGGTACCCCCCATGCAACCATTTTTTTTTTGTTTTTAATTTTCTCGAAAACGGTACCACCGATTTTGATGATTTTCAAATTCAATTTTTTTTTCAAAACTCAATGTTTCGAAAACCCCATGCTAATTTTGTTTTTAAACTTGATAAATGAAAGTTTCTTAATATAGTCTACAAGATGGGAGAAAAAAATTATTTTACCTAAAAATAAAGGTACCTACCATACAAATACTAGGAAATTAAAAAAAATGGTTTTAGAAAATCGTAATTTTCTCGAAAACGAAGCCTAGCATTTTGATAAAAATTTTGTTCTTTCAATTAATTTTTACGGTCTTTAATTTAATAAGAAAAATTTTGAAATTAAGATATTACAGCTTGTACCTACCATAGAACCATTTTTTCGAATTTTGAATTTCTCATTATCCACATAACCGATCTTAATGAAATTTTTTATCGAGAAGCTTCTAAAAAGTATAAAACACATTGCATTTCAAAACTTTAAAATACATATTTTTTGAATTTTTGAAAAAAAAATTTGAAAATTCGATATCTCAGAAACGGCTCAATATTTTTTTTTGTAAATTTAATTTTTATTCGAGAAATCTCACCATAACATCAAAACTGCTGCTGTACAGGACCATGGTCCTGCCAGTACTTACATATGGATCCGAGACTTGGGTGCTTAGCAAAAGGCACTCCGACCTCTTAGCTGCGTTCGAGACAAAACAGAAAAGTCTTAAAAACAATTGTTGGCCCCATATGTGAGGAAGGACGATTCCGGAGACGGTACAATCATGAATTGTACGCAATCTACCTATAAGCAGATATCGTGACAAAAATGAAGCTCGGTAGACTCCGGTAGGCAGGGCACCTAGCTCGCATGAGCGAAGAGGAACCTGCTCGGAAAGTTCTTTGTGGTACATTCTATGGTAGACGACAGCGTCGTAGACCATGCTTGCGCTGGAGAGATGGCGTAGACCAGGACCCCCGAAGCTTTGGGGTGTGCAACTGGATAGCGTCAGCTCAAGACCGGGATAGGTGGAGAGACTTGTTGAAAGAGGACAGGGCCGGAATCCGGTTGTCGAGCCGATGATGATGATGATGAATTTTTATTCGAACAATAATAAAAATTTAAAGTAGCGCACCAAATTTTTTTCTTAAAAATCTTTCAAAAAGTGTGTATATAAAAGCTTTTTTTTAAGAAACCACTCCAACGGCTTATAATTTTTGTTCTTGCATAAATTCATATTTGCATAGCATTCTGTTTTTGTCTCTTACTATACTAAAAGAATTTAAAAAAAATTATGATATTTTTATCCTTATGAACAGTTTTATCTAATAACATTCGTTTTTAAAATTCCTAGTCAATTACATAGGAGCAAGTTCGTGCGACCCAGTCGTGCATTTTATTTAAATAACTACAACAACTCCTTTAGTAGTTCGAGCTTTAAACAGAATGCCATGTGATTTCTCAAGTAAATGTCAGTTTATGCAATAACAAAAATTATAAATCGTGGTTTCTTAAAAATATAAGCTCTTATATACAAAATTCTTGAAACATTTTTAAGAAAAAAATTTGGAACTACAACTAATGGTTTTTATTATTGTTCGTATAAATATTAAATTAAAAAAAATAAAATGCACGACTGGGTCGCACGAACTTGCTCCTATGTAATCGACTGGGAATTTTAAAAACGATTGTTATTGAGAAAATTGTTCATAAAGATAAAATTAATTTTTAAAGTAGTAACAGAATGCTATGCAAATATGAATTTATGCAAGAACAAAAATTATAAGCCGTTGGAGTGGTTTCTTAAAAAAAAGCTTTTATATACACACTTTTTGAAAGATTTTTAAGAAAAAAATTTGGTGCGCTACTTTAAATTTTTATTATTGTTCGAATAAAAACTAAATTTACGAAAAGAAATATTGACCCATTTCGGAGATATCGAATTTTCAAAAAAAAGAAAAAAATAGATTTTTTTTTCAAAAATTCAAAAAATATTTATTTTAAAGTTTTGAAATGCAATGTGTTTAAGACTTTTTAGAAGATTCTCTATAAAAATTTTCATTAAGATCCGTTATGTGGATAATGATAAATTCAAAATTCGAAAAAATGGTTCTATGGTAGGTACAAGCTGTAATATCTTAATTTCAAATTTTTTTTTATTAAACTAAAGATCGTAAAAATTTATTGAAAGAAAAAAAATTTTATCAAATTTCTAGGTGCCGTTTTCGAGAAAAATACGATTTTTGAAAACCATTTTTTTTAATTTTTTAGCATTTGTATGGTAGGTACCTTTATTTTTAGGTAAAATAAAAAATTTTATTTCACATCTTGTAGATCATATTGAGAAACTTTTATTTATCAAGTTTAAAAAAAATCTAGCATGGGGTTTTCGAAATATTGAGTTTTGAAAAAAAAAATTTGAAGTTTTTTTTAAGAATCCAAAAAAAAATTTTTTGAAAATTTGACTACACAATTCTATTTATGTTTTTGGGGAGCTTAAGCAAAAAAAAAATGATCAAAATCGGTTGAACCGTTTTTGAGAAAATCAAAAACAAAAAAAATGGTTCCATGGGGGGTACCCTCAATAACCATTTTTCGGAAAATTTTTTTCAACCAATACCTAGATTTAATTAAATGAAATTTTTCTGTATCTTTATTTTTAAAATCTGTTGAACAGTTTTTGAGAAAAAAAAATGTTTATAAAATTTCGAAAAAAATTCGTATGGGGGGTACCGTTATTTGTGGTCTTAAAAAAAAAAAAGAAAAAGCGTGTGGGGGGAAAAAATTAAAAATGATATGTACCAAGTTTAAAGAAAATCGACCGAGTCGTTTAGCCTGTAGTCGAACAGACAGACAGACAGACAGACAGACAGAATTGCGAGACCCACTTTTTTAGTCTTCGCTATCATCGTAATGTCAACTTTGATCAAAATCTCGAGTTCGATTTTTTTTACGAATGCATAACTTGCCTTATAGTACCTATAAGTCGCAAGTAAAAATACTGACCCGTTGTTGAAATATCGAGTTTTACAAAATAAATAATTTTTTTTTTTTCAAATATTTTGGTTTTTAAAGTTTTGAAACGCAATGTTTTTCAAACTTCTTAAAAGCTTCTCTTTACAACATTTCATTAAAATCCGTTATGCCAATAATGTTAAATTCAAAATCCGAAAAAAAATATTTTTTTGTGGTAAGTACAATCTGTAATGTCCTTTTAAATTTTTCGTTTAATATAGAACGTAAAAATTAATCGAAAGACATTTTCGAAGAAAATACAATTTTCGAATACCATTTTTTAACATTTGTATGGTGGGTACCGTTATTGAAAGATAAAATGACTTTTTTTCTCACATCTTGTAGATTGTATTAAAAAAATTTTAACTGTCAAGTTTTAAAAAAATCGGTGATAAGGTTTTTGAAATATTGGGTTTTGAAAAAAAAAAATTGAAATTTTTCTTAAGAAAATTTTAATACACAATAACTATCCAAATTTTTGGGAGCTTTAGCATGAAAATAATAATCAAAATCGGTTGTATCGTTTTTTTTTTTATAAAATCAAAAACAAAAGAAATGGAAGGGGTTTACCTTCAATAACAATTTTCTGAATTTTTGTGAATCATTACCTAAATGCAACTAAATGAAGTTTTTTAATTTTTTTTAAGAAAAATCAGTGGAAAAGTTTTTGAGAAAAAAAAAAATATTTATTAAAATTTCAAATAAAAAAGTTTGTATGGCAGGTACCGTGAGGGAAAAAAAATTCAAAATGCTATCTAACAAGTTTAAAGAACATTGTCCGAGCCATTTGGGCTGTAGTGGAACAGACAGACACAGAATTGCGTATCTTCTCTATTATTGTAATATTAAGTCTGTAAGTTTCAAGTAAAAAAATTGAAAAATGAATATTAATGGTACCCCCCTTGGAACCAAATTTCTGTTTTAGATTTTCTCAAAAACGTTACAATCGAATGTATTCAATTTTAGAATAAAGCTAAAGCTCCCCAAAAATTGTCATTAAAATTTTCAAGAAGTTTGTTTTTAGATTTAAAAAAAAATTCAATTTTTTCTCAAAACTCAATTTTCCGAAAACCCTAAAAAAATATTGCATTTAAAAGCATTTTTTTTTTTTTTGAAAATTCGATATCTCGAAAAACCCGCTACAACTATTTATAATTTTTATTCTTGCATAAGCAAGCTATTATTTGTTTGAGATATGGGATCCTGTTCTTAGCTCCAACTACTTAAGGAGGCAATATCTTCAATTTTATTTTATTTCTGGAATTTTAGACGATTCTGCTATGTATACGAGGGCGGGTCAATAAGTCCGTGACTTTTTGAATTTCTGACCTCTTTACTGAAACAGCAACACTGCTCCTGTCAACAGGCATCTGTCAGTTGACTCCTGTCAAAATTTAAACTTGCTGCGTCAGTTAGTTTGTGTTTGACAGCTATTTTTATCAGACTACTCACTAATTTGAGGAGAAAATGGAAAAAAGTGAATTTCGTGTGCTTATTAAGCATTATTTCTTGCGAAAAAAAATCATTACCGAGACCAAGGCTAAGCTTGATAAATACTATGGGGACTCTGCACCATCGATTTCAATGGTAAAAAAGTGGTTTACTGAATTTCGTTGTGGCCGTACAAGCACTGAAGATGCCGAACGTCCTGGACGCCCAGTTGAGGTCTCTACACCCGAAATGCATAATATTAATTTTATTTGTATTTGAAAGATTTTTACATGATACAACAAGATTAATCTTTTAATAGTATCCAAATAACTTTACCAAGTGTTTCAAATTAACAAGTACATCAAATAATAAAGAAAACAAAACAAAAAGAGAAATATGCTTGGAGCTTATAAAAATATAAAAATTTAAATAGATTTTAAGTCAAATAAAGAGAAAAAGAAAAAAAAAGGGTTCATTTTCTGTTAAAAAGAACAAGAATAATTTCTTCCTAAAAATGGCTGGTGAGGTAGTTATCTGCAATTCTATAGGAAGGCTGTTCCACAGTCGAATAGCAAACACAAAAAAAAATTGCTCTGCAACGGTATTTGTAAAACGTGGAATGATTAATCGCAAGCCTCCTTGTGACTGGGCGTATTTAAGTATTCCACCTAAATACTCAGCACACTTATTATTTATTATGCTGTGAAGATAAGTAGTATTACGAAACTTTAGGTACTTGTCCAAGCTCCGTTCCCATAACAAACAATTTATATTGAATACACTAACATATCGCATGCTTAATGGAATACTGACCTAACTCGAAAAAGACGATTTTTGGGAAATTGCAAAAAAAGATCTTGCTATGAGGATTTGTCCTACTTGTTGACGGATAAAATTAAAACTAATTCATGAATTAATCATAAATACTGGTATTCTTAAATTATGATAAACTATTGATGAGATGAGTACGTAACGTAATTTTAACCTTTCTGCTAATGGTTCAGTATTCCATTAAGCATGCGATGAAGCGCAAACAGTAGTTAAAAGCCACATTTAGTTTACGTTAGCATTCAAAATCAAGAACAGGATAGACAGAGCAGTTAAAAGTAAATAAAATGCACGACTGAGTCGGACGAACTTGCTCCTATGTAATAGACTAGGAATTTAAAAAAACGAATGTTATTAGAGAAAATTGTTCATAAGGATAAAATGAATTTTTTAAATTCTTTTAGTAGTAAGAGATAAAAACAGAATGCTATGCAAATATGAATATATGCAGGAACAAAAATTATAAGTCGTTGTAGTGGTTCCTTAAAAAAATAAGCTTGTAGATGTACAAAATTTTTAAAACATTTTTAAGAAAAAATTTTGGTACGCCAACCTTAAATTTTTATTATTGTACGAATAAAAGTCAAATTTTCAAAAAAAAAAAAATACTAAGCCGTTCTTGAGATATCGAATTTTTCAAAAAAAAAAATGACTTTTTTTTCTAAAAATTGAAAAAATATTTTTTCTTAAGTTTTTAAATGCAATGTTTCATAAACTTTTTAGGAGCTTCTTTATAAAAAATTTCATCAAAATCCGTTATGCCGATAATGAGAAATTCAAATTTCGAAAAAATCGTTCTATGGTAGGTACAGTCAGTAATATCTAGATTTAAATTTTTTTTTTATTAAATTATAGACCGTAAAGATTAATCAAAAGAAAAACAGTTTTAGCAAAATTCTCGGAACCGTTTTCGAGAATAAATACGATTTTTGAAAACCATTTTTTTAAATTTGTATGGAAGGTACCGTTAGTTTTAGATAAAACAATTTTTTTTTCTCAAATCTTGTAGATTAGGTATGTTAAGAAACTTTTATTTGTCAAGTTTGAAAAAAATCGAGTATGGGGTTTTCGAAATATTGAGTTTCCAACAAAAAATTTTGATTTTCTTTTTTTAATCCAAAAAATTAAAAATTGAAAATTTGAATATGTAGTAATATTCAAACTTTGGAGAAGCTTTGGCATAAAAAAAAATATTTAAATCGGCTGTACCGTTTTCGAGAAAATCAAAAACAAAGAAAATGGACCCAGGGGGGCTACCAAAAATAACAATTTTCGTAAAATTTTTTCAACCATAAGCTAGTTTTAACCAAATGAAATTTTTTGATTTTTTTTTTTTAAATTCTGTGGGACAGTTTTTGAGAAAAAAAAATATGTACTTATAAAATTTCGAAAAAAATCGTATGGCAGGTACCGTTATTTTTGGTCTTAAAAAAAAACAGAAAAAAACGTGTGGGGGGAAAAATTAAAACCCATTTGAAGAAAATCGGCCGAGCCGTTTACGCTGTAGTCGAACCGACAGACAGACAGACAGACAGACAGACAGAATTGCGAAACCCACTTTTTTGGTCTTCGCTATCATCGTAATGTGAACTTTGATCAAAATCTTGAGTTCGATTTTTTTTACGAATGCATAACTTGACTTATAGTACCTATAAGTCGCAAGTAAAAAAGCTTTTATATACAAAATTTTTAAATAGTTTTTAAGAAAAAAAAAAAAAAGATTTTTTTTTCCAAAGTTTTGAAATGCAATACACTTTTTAGAAGCATCTTTACAAAAAATTTCATTAAAATCCGTTTCGGCGATGATGTGTAAATCAAAATTGAAACAAAACAATTTTTATCAAAATTCTAGGCGCCGTTTTTAAGAAAAATACGATTTTTAAAAACCATTTTTTAATATTTGTATGGTGGGTAGGGTACCTTTGTTTTAAGCTTTAGGGTAAAATAAAACTTTTTTTCATACATCTTGTAGATTATGTTGAGAAATTTTTATTTATCAAGTTTGAAAAAAATCTAGCATAAGGTTTTCGAAATATTGAGTTTTGAAAAAAAAAATTGATTTTTTTTTTTAAATCCAAAAAATATTTTTTTGAAAATTTGAATACACAATTCTATTCAAGTTTTTGGGGAGCTTTAGCATTTCCATTCAAAATGGGAAGCATTGACATATTTTCCGAAACTTCCAGACCAAAATCAAAATAAACATTCTAGAAACATTTAAAATTTTTTTTTTTTTCGAGTGTCCATACATTTTTTTCGAAAATGTTTTATAAATGTTTCTTCGCTTTGGGCATACCTTTAGACATATGAATGATATGTCCTTAAGTGGGCTTCAGGCCAATAAGGACATATTATTAACAAATGAAAGTAGTATTTTGGAATTTCTTAAGATTATAAATTCTTTTACGAAATAATAGTTAAAAATTTTTTTATCCAATCCCTGATGATATTATTTATATATTTAAAATTTAAAATTGCCGAAAACTCATAATTTCAAAATTCAGCGCAATAGCCCTTATTTGATTAGTAACAAAACGTAAAACGCATCGGTATAGAATTTTTGAGTTTTCAATTTTAGGAATATGATTTTCGTAATTTTGAACAGTTGCTTTGTTTTTTTTAAGTTTAAATTTAAAATATGCATAATTTTACCAGCAATTAATTCGGTGTTCTTCTGTTGCGTAGCATTAGTATCATGAATTAAACTTAATCCCGGCAGTATATCAATTTCCCTGCGTTCCATTAATCGTTCGAGAATCTTTACAAATTCCAACTTCAGACACGTAAAACTCAGCTCCTTTTCACAATTTTCAATAGACTTTTTCATTTCCAATTTGCTTTCAATACTTGCTGGAGTTCCGAATGATAAAACGCACAGAAACACAACACCTATTAGGAGTCCCTTTGATAGGCACATTTTTCAAACACTTCAAATCACTCGAAACGAAAAAATTGCTTCGAGAAGTTATCACAAGTTAACACAACTCACAAAAAGAATGGTCAAGCCAGAACTAATGTCCGACTTCCAAAGAAGTCACGATTTATACACGAACTTGAAGTCAACTCGAGTACATTCAAGTGATAGGCTAGAATATCAAAAAAAACTGAATTCAAATTGAAAGAAAAGAAATGACAAAAAAAAAACAAAAATATAGGTAGACGCTACAATTACCTACCACAAATTGAAATTGCCACTGCTGGCTCATTAAAATGAAAGCAAAAAATGATTGCTCATCATTCATCCGTGATGGACCCTCGGAAACATGAATCTTTTAGCACTTAATACAACAATTTTCACCTAAGACTTTTCTCTATTTGTAAAACAGAAGCACTTTCATTTGCGGTAGCTTTTTTGTCCATTAACGTTTACTCAAGGCGAAACAATGGCCACCACTTTGATATAGTGATCTGCAATTAGACTTAGGACAAATTTGGTTCTTGGTGTTGTTTCTCTTTGGAGTTCTTCACGATTCGGTGAATTTAGCTAAGATGACAGAACAAGAAAAATGATTTTCGATGTCGAAGCTATAAATTAATCTTTTTCTTGTTATTATGTCAAAACATAGCTAAGATGTCAGTTGAAAGGAAAACAGTTTCAAAGTGAATGAAGTAAAACTTTCAACAATTGAATTGTCGGTTGGACGGTTGGATTGTTTGAAAGTTACCGTTTGGAGCAATTCTCAGATGTTCATCTATACTCGTATACTTTCTGATAAAAGTTGTGAGTTCGTACAAGAATTAAGATTTTCAAGCGCATAATGTATCTGCATCAGCAAAGCCTTTTGTTGAGAAAATGTCAAGGGAATTAGACGTTAAAATGTTCTTCATGGCATTTGAACCTTATCCTTTATATAGGTAGTCAACGTACTATGGGAGCAAACTGTGAAAACCTTCTAAGCAATCTTTAATTCCTTTCATTTTGTTTTTGTATAAGATTATTTAATTATCTGGAATTTATATACACCGATATAAAGGTTGTCAAACTTCAATGGATGAATGAATTGGGGATGGGTTTATTGCACTGCGACCTACAGATCTATTGTGTCCCCATCCAGACCTAGATGATTTTCTCACTCCACAGCCCTTGCTGCCAGTTTACCACTTCAAGAAATTTGATTATTTGGTGTATCTCCAAGGGAATGGATCGCTTTCTTCAAGACCTTGTAGAGTCCAAGATACTTATTTCCTTGATGCATAAGTGCTTCGTTTTTTTCCTAGTAATGCTCCGGCAGCGTTTCCTCATGAGTATATTGTAAGATCTGGGGTTGTTTTCTAGGCCAAGAATACTTAAATGTCTTTTTAGTTTACAATGGCCCCTGAAAAGACCCGTTATAATTCTTAGATTTTGCCTACTTAAGTTCTCGAAACGATCTTTGTTATTGTTTCCAAGTAATAGTTTAGCTGCCGCAGCTTGGGGAGTTCTTTCCAGTTTTTGGATCTTTAATAAATAAATAAATAAATAAATAAATATAGTCTCCTCATCTGTTTTGATTTCATTTAAAATTTTGTCCTCACATTAAAGGAGTCGTTGCGCCAATTTTCCCTAGAAAATCTACCTCCTAATTTCCTAGAACCAATTGAGTTGTTCTTACCAAGTTCGCTTAGACTGTCCATACATTCCCACACCAACTTAAAGGTGATGGTGTTTGAAAGTATTGCTTTGACTAGCTGCTATAGTAGCAATGTTTTTGGTTTCTGTATTTCCTCTCAAGTTTTCGAGCTGCACATTTCACTAAGGCATTGACTCCTTTATTTTATTGAAGCAAATGCATAAAAAAAAGCATTAAAATTCACGGTGCGCTGCTAGGGCTATTGATTTAGGGCTATTTGACTTTGTGTTTGTCATGACTCATGGCCCTTACAGCTGGCTTTTGGCTTAATAAGCAAGCCCGCCTTTTTTTAACGGTTAAAAAATTTTGGTTAAAAAGTTTTGGAGTGCATCTCTGGAACAGATAGTCCTAAAAAAGTGGTTGATAGCTTATTGGAATCTGCTCTTGATGCTTATAAGAGAAGCATTAAAAGCTTTTACTTAAAGGTAGTGCTGAAAAAAGTCAATCTTGGAATACGCATTACTCGTATACAGGGTGTCCCAAAAGTCAACGTCGAAACGAAAACGGGTGATAGGGTAGGTGGTGACAGTTATCAGAAATATAATAAAAAAAAATCGTAGCCATGTATTTTGTGAATTATAGGCATTCGAAAAAAATTGAAAAAATTGTCCCCCTGTGACGGTCTTTCAAGTGCCGTGATTACAAATCTTAACTTTTCTCAATTTTTGTTGTTGTTATGGAACCTTAAATAATCCTGCTAACAATTGCATTCAAAAATTTAAACACGCCTGCGTTAGTTTTAAAGAAAATATAAAAAAAATGAGTCGAATGAATATTGAAGTATTTTTTATTACCTTCAGATCTACTCAAGGTCACGTAAAGTCAATAGAGTTTCAAAAGTAAGATACATAACTTCATCTTTATTGGTTTCAGCAGAAAATGTCTTATAACGTTATACGTCTTTCAATATTGTTTAAATAAAAATGGTTGCTTAATTTGAATAATTTTTTAATAGTTTTATTAAATAAATAAAAAATATTCAATAAAATTCTAAAAGTTCTGTTTCCAAAACTTTCATATCATAAATAAAAAAAACTTTTAAGGAATTTGGTCTTATAACGTTACACGAAAGTAAAGCGCTTTCGTTTTGTAAAATTTACAAGTTTGAATATTTTTTTGACCAAAAAAACGAGATATTTAGTTAAAGTAAGGCTTTTTCCGGCGGTCAGCCATCAGACGAATAGGGGGAACAACATGTAGCATACGAAAACATGCACGTGCCGTAACTATTCGGGACTGGTGGAAGTGTGATCATAGCCTCTCCGCGGCGGCCGCTAGAAACAAGCCTTTTAAAAAAGGTTTGGCTAATATGATCAGGCTGGTTCCTCAGGTTGGCGACAGGTTAATTCCCTGTCCCGTAAAACTAAAAGAATTACGAGACCGACAACAAGCCTCGGAAACGGACTGATTTCACGACGACAACCCACGCAAAGAAAAAGGAAAAACGATTTACGAATTTTCTTATGGAACGTACGATCGCTCTATAGAGCTCGAGCTGCTCAGCAGCTAGCCGATGCCCTGTCAAAGTATAAAGCTGACATAACAGCTCTTCAAGAAATCAGATGGACAGGGAATGGTGTTCTACAGAAGAAGGAATATGACATATACTATAGTTGTCATACAAAACACCATGTGCTCGGGGTAGGCTTCCTAGTCAGCGAAAAAATGAAGTCTACCATCATCGGCTTTAACGCTATAAGCGAAAGGCTATGCACCCTTCGCGTGCGAGGCAAATTTACGAACATCAGCCTCATTAACGTTCACGGACCTACGGAGGAGTCCTCAGACGAAGAAAAAGAGACTTACTACGAACAAGTCGAGAGGGCCCTCAATGCCTGTCCAAGGTATGATGTTAAAATCATCCTTGGGGATTTGAACGCAAAAATAGGTCGGGAGCCGGTATTCAGGCATTACGCAGGCACCCATAGTTTGCATGAGAACACTAATGACAATGGACTTCGAGTCTTAGAATTGGCAGCATCGAAAAACATGGTCGTTACGAGTACCAGGTTCCCGCGTAAAGATATCTACAAAGCCACCTGGGTATCACCTGATGGAGTCACTCGTAACCAAATAGACCACGTGTTGATAGACCGTCGCCACTACTCGAACTTGATGACGGTACGAACGTACCGAGGTGCCAATATCGACTCGGATCACTATCTTGTTGGTATGGTTTTCCGAGGGCGGATTGCCTTGCGAAGACGCATTGCATCCGCCGATCAGGTTCGAATCAACACGGCTGCCCTGCGCAATGAAAACACCAGTAACACCTTTGGTAATGCGTTAGGACTCGCCCTAGAAACACCTGACTTAGGGAGAGTAAGTCCTGGAGCCAGTATGCTGGGCGTAAATGAAAAGTGGACACGTCTTAAAAATACTGTCATTAGTACTGCCAACTCCATCTTAGGCAGCAGTCGTAAAAATCGGAACGACTGGTTTGATGATGAATGCAAGCTAGCGACTGAACGTAAGAATGTTGCGTACCGAGCAATGCAACAATCTCATAGAACGCGGGCACGCGAAGAGGAATATAAAGAGCTCAGAAGAACAGAAAAACGGCTTCACAGACAAAAGAAATCAGCCTGGGAGAAGAACCTAATCTGTGAAATAGAAAACAGCCGAGAGCGAGGTCCGCACCAGGCGCGGAAGTTCTACCAATCCGTCCGAAACATGACGCAGTACACACCACGCTGCACATACTGCAAGGACGGAGAGGGAAATCTGATCACCGATCCTGAAAGCATACTGGAGCGATGGGAAGTGTACTTCAATGAATTGCTAAATGGTCAGCTCACTGCAGAAGTGAAGGCTCCACTTCTTCAAGAAGAATACCCTATGTTGCCGCCACCAAGCATAGAAGAGGTTGAGAAGGCTATAGGCCGGCTTAAACAGAACAAATCCCCGGGAGCCGATGGCATACCAGCCGAATTATTTCATCACGGCGGGCCAGCCTTACGTCAAGCAACTCATGATATTATAGTGCACGTATGGGAGCAGGAAGAAATGCCAGAAGACTGGCGAAAAGGCATAATATGCCCCATACATAAGAAGGGAGATGTCACAACGTGCAGCAATTATAGAGGTATCACGTTGTTGAGTACCGCCTATAAGATACTCTCCTCTATCCTACAAGACCGGATAACCCCATACGCTAAAACCGTCATCGGACAATATCAGTGTGGTTTCATTCCAGGCAAATCAACAACTGATCAGATCTTTACCCTTAGGCAGGCGATGGAAAAATGTCTAGAATTTAACATCCCAACATACCATCTGTTTATAGACTTTAAGGCCGCCTATGATAGCATAGCCAGGGTAGAACTTTACAAAGCCATGAGAGAATTCGGCATCCCAAATAAATTGATACGACTATGTAGGTTGACCATGACTAACGTAACAAGCCAAGTAAAAATAGCCGGATTGCTATCCAGACCAATCAAAATCTTTAATGGACTCCGACAAGGGGACGGTTTGGGCTGCCTCCTCTTCAACCTGGCGTTGGAGGAAGCAATCCGTGACTCTGGCACGGCAACAAGAGGGACCATCGTCAACAGGTCCAGCCAGTTACTAGCTTACGCAGACGACATTGACATCATCGGAAGAACCGAACAAGCTGTACACGATTCCTTCATCCAGATCGAGCAGGCGGCACAAAATCTGTGGCTGCACATTAGTGAAGGTAAAACAAAGTACATGGTGGCGTCGAATGCGAGAGGAACAGTTGGTCAAACAATCAAGGTTGCGGAGCACGAATTTGAAGTGGTGCAATCCTTTAAATACCTTGGGTCAATAGTAGCAGCCGATAACAATATATAAAAGAAGAAATACGCGGGCGGCTTCTCAAATCCAACAGAGCCTACTATAGTCTGTCAAAGCTCTTCAAATCCAGAAATCTCACCATAACTTCAAAACTGCTGCTGTACAGGACCATGATCCTGCCAGTATACTCACATATGGATCCGAGACTTGGGTGCTTAGCAAAAGGCACTCCGACCTCTTAGCTGCGTTCGAGAGAAAAGTCTTAAGGAGAATTGTTGGCCCCATATGTGAGGAAGGACGATTCCGGAGACGGTACAATCATGAATTGTACGCAATCTACCTAGAAGCAGATATCGTGACAAAAATTAAGCTCGGTAGACTCCGGTGGGCAGGGCACCTAGCTCGCATGAGCGAAGAGGAACCTGCTCGGAAAGTTCTTTGTGGTACATTCTATGGTAGACGACAGCGTGGTAGACCATGCTTGCGCTGGAGAGATGGCGTAGACCAGGACGCCCGAAGCCTTGGGGTGCGCAACTGGATGACGTCGGCTAGAGACCGGGATAGGTGGAGAGACTTGTTGAAAGAGGCCAGGACCGGAACCCGGTTGTCGAGCCGATGATGATGATGAAGGCTTTTTCCATAAAAATTATAGTTGAAGGTTAAAAAAAAAATAAATAAAAGGTAACCTTTTTTCGAGTACTTGAATTTCCTTCTGTGTGTGAAGAGATCAACAAGCGAATTTTAAGTGTGGCTTAGGACACACCAAAAATGTTTTTGCTGTTGATAATAATATCAACCATTGGTATGATATATATTCTTTCTAAAAATGAGCATAGTAGCGGTAAATTCTAAAAAAAAAATTGTGGCTTGGTTTCATTTCTCGAGGCCGTGACCATATGTATGTACATTGTACACCCCTTGGAACCATTTTTTTGTTTTTGATTTTCTCAAGAACGGTACAACCGATTTTGATTTTTCTTACTCTAAAGTTCCCCAAAAATTCTAATAGTATTGTATATTAATATTTTTAAAACATTTTTTTTTTTTTGGATTTTTAAAAAAAGTTTTTTTTTTTCAAACTCAATATTTTGATAACCCCACGTTCGATTTCTTTTAAACTTGACAAATAATTGCATTTTACAAGATGTGAGAAATTTTGTTTTATTTGATTTAACCTAAAAATAACGGTACTCCCCATACTCCCCAATCTTAAAAAAGGTTTTTGAAAATCGTATATTTCTAGAAAACAGAGCCTAGAATTTTGATAACCTTTTTTTCTCTCAATTAATTTTTACATTTTTTCTCTAAGATCATTCATTTTTGAAATTCTTTGTCTCTTACATAAGAGCAAGTTCGTGCGACCCATTTTTGCAATTTATTTTCTTATTGAATTATAGGTCGTATAAATTACATAAATGAACTAAAAAAATGTTATCAAAATTCTAGGTGCCGATTTCGATGAAAATACGGTTTTTAAAAACCATTTTTTAACATTTGTTTCGTGGGTACTGTTGTTTTTAGATAAAATTAAATTTTTTTTTCCTACAACTTTTGGATAGCAATTAAAAAATGGTAATTGTCAAGTTTAAAAAAACAATCGAGGATGTGGTTTTCGAAATATTGAGTTTTTAACAGTAAATACTATTCAAACATTTTAGAAACTTAAGCATAAAAAAAAGATTTAAATTCGTTGTACCTACCTTTTTTGAGAAAATCGAAACGCACACATTTCAGCAATGAATAATCAGTATTTTCAATGCTTCTTTCCTTAATAACTTCCCATTTGTGGTGTTGAAAACTTTATATTTAGTTTCAACTAGAACTTTCTTCGTTTATTTTCGTTTCCTGGACAATTTTAGAAATGTCGCTTAGTATACATTCTTACGGGAAGTATCGATGTATAAAACAACATACTTTAGAAGGCGCTATCGGTGTTCATTCCCAAGAAATTCGACTTGAAATACAATTTTAACTAGTTTTCACTAGAATTTTTAGTAGTTTTTTATTTAAAAAAAAAAAAAAACTATTGATTCAATATTTGTCAACATTTTACCAATTGTACAAAATTATACTATGTATAAAATAAACTAAATTAGAAGTCAATATCACTACTAGTTCTCGAGAAATTTGAGTCGAAAAACAATTTTTACCAATTTTCAATAGAATTTTATATAGTTTTTTAGTTTTTGTAAAAAAACTGTAAACTGATTTTTTTGAAATTTTCACCAGTTGTCAAACACATTATTTTTCGTAAAATAAAATTATTTTGAGTTTGAAATTCTTCTTAGAAGTTCTTAGAATATCTGGGTTATGAATTTTTTTTTCAGTTTTTTTCATTTAAAAAAATAACGGTATGTTAATTTTTTTTCAAATTAATACCAAATCTGTATGACCTTATAATGAGTACATTAAATTTTATTTGAAATCAATAGCATTATTTTTTCGTGAGATATTTGAAACTAACCAAAATTTTTACTGTTTTTTTAAACCGTTATAGTGAAAAAAATATTCACTGAATTTTAATAAACGCCCTTTCAGCCTCTTTCGAAGTTATTATCTATTAAACAAAATTTATTTGAAGTCGATATCCTTACTCGTTCTTCAGATATCGACGACGAAAAATGGTACCAGAACGTACGGACGTACGAACGTACGAACGTACGAACGTACGAACGTACGAACGTACGTACACACACACACACAGACATCTCTCTAAAAATGACTGATATAGCCTCTAGGGACCTTGAAAAGTCGAGAAATGTCAAAAATTCCAATTTGACAAATCGGACCGATTTCAATAACTCCCTATGGGAAGTTAAAAAGATAATATAGAAAATAGAATCATTCCAATGAGAAAACAATTGTTTACATTCCCTAAGTGCAATGTGGATTTATAAGCAAGTACGATTACTCCAATTATAATCCTATCATTTAGCCTGCGTTAAACATCATTATTCATTACTCATCATTAATTTGTCATCATACTGATAACGCCTAATTTCCCCCGAGATAAGTGCGAAAAAAAATGTTCACTCATTCATTGTCTCTTATATTTCATTGACTATTTCGCGAATCATTATCCCGATAGGGAATACAATTAATTTTGAGTATTTTTCTTCCATCAGAGTTATACTTATCACAATTGTCAATTCTGCTTTACTAAAGGTTGCTGGTGCGACTGTAGTAGCTTACGATGAAGGTAGTTTTGAAAGCTAGACCAGGGCTCTAACGGAATTGCTGCTGGATGCGTCGTAAGTCTATTTGCAGTCAGGTTCCTATCGACCTCCTCGTGGTGTCTGTGGAATGTGGATAGGTTACGAAAGTAACTGAACTAAATAGTAGATAGGAACATTCTGACCATAAAAGTCGGAATCCGCTAAGGAGTGTATAACAACTCACCAGAGGGGGGTATACATTCTTAGTTGTGATTTCTATTTTCTACTTCGATCATGGCACGGCATGTATTTATAGGGTTGACAGGCCCCCTGAGTTTTGCAGTAACTCATCTGGAAGTGACCTCACGGTTGCGAAGCTCCACCGGAAGCTATATTCTGGCACCATGGAAGATAGTGCCCAATAAAAAGTAGAGACCGTTTAAGTGTCTCTACTTAAGCTATCTATGCGGTAGGCCCCCTAGTGGGATATCATGGTGGTTGTGGTTTATTCCAAATGCGGAGACATTATGGTTTTCAAGCGTGCTTGAACTCAAAGAGGTGTTAGATAGACCTCGCCCCATAGCAAGAGGTGTGCACATGCTGTAACATGTCACAGCATTGCTACTGATATGGCTTCGGCTATATCAGAGCTCATGGTCAGCGTTCAATCTGACTCCTATGTTGGTAGGCCCACCGTGGAATTAAGTCTTAGTTGACATCAGGTGTCCGCGTTAAACACAATACGGTTCTTTACTAAAGGTTCATGTTGGAGTTTGAGTTTCCGATATACACTCATTGCCACTTGGACACCCCGTAGACTCTCTTTGCAATTGCTCTTAACTCGAAAGTAGAATAATAAAATAATGGTATTTTGTCCGTTATACTTGAGCAACTTCTCTCCTTTTTGGTAAATTGCAATTTTATAATACAAGGCAAGTTCTGCATTCGTAAAAATACGAACTCGAAATATTGATCAAAGCTGACATTACGATGATAGCATAGACGAAAAAAGTGAGTCTCGAAATTCTGTCAGCCTGTCTGTTCGACAACAGCCTAAACGTCTAGGCCGATTTTCTTTAAACTTAGTAGATATAATTTTAAAATTTTTCCCCATGCGTTATTTTCTTCTTTTTTTTTTTTAAACCAAAAATAACGGTACCTGCCATGCGATTTCTTCGAAATTTTATAAATATTTTGTTTTCTCAAAATCTGTCCCACAGAAATTGAAATTTTTTTTTTTTGAAAACTCAGTATTTCGAAAAACCAATGCTCGATTTTTTTTTAAACTTGATAAATAAAAGTTTCTTAATATAATCAACAAGATATGAGAAAAAAATGTATTTTACCTAAAAATAACGGTACCATCCATACAAATGTTAAAAAATGGATTTCGAAAATCATATTTTCTCGAAAACGGTGCCTAATCATTTTAACATTTTATTTCTTTGGATTAATTCTTACGTTCTACTTATAATTTAATAAAAAAAAAATGAAAACAAGACATAACTGACTGTATACATATCATAGAATGAATATTTTGAATTTCTCATCATTGGCATAACAGATTTTAAAGAAGTTTTTTATAAAGAAGCTTCTAAAAAGCTTAAAAAGCATTGAAATTTAAAACTTTAAGAAAAATAGTTTTTTGAATTTTGAAAACAAAAATGTCTATTTTTTTTTTTTTTTTTGGAAAATTCAATATCTCAAAAACAGCTCTATATTTTTTTTTGTAAATGTAGGTCTTATTCAAACAATAATAAAAACCTTAAATTGGCGTACCAAATTTTTTTTTTGTAAAAAATGTTTTAAAAATTTTGTATGTATGTATATAAAAGCTTATTTTTTTAAGAAACCACTACAAGGAATTATCATTTTGTTCTTGCATAAGCTTATATTTGCTCAAAACACAATATGGCATCTTATGCTTAGCCTTAGATCCAACTACTAAAGGAAAATGAGAAATGCTCTCATTTTTGATACACGATACTCATTTTTGAGCATAGTTTTGTTTTTGTAATTTACATACATATTTTATCAGGGCTCTTCACAAAATCGTTTGAGTGTTAAAACAAATTTAATATTTCAAAATATTTTGACATTTTATTAATTTTTTTAAAAAAATTGCGAATCGGATAGTGTGTGAAGTTGTGAAAAAGCTTATCACTTCACAGTTTCACAGATAGAGAATTGACCCCCAGGTTTACTTACATATCTATGGTATACTCTGTCCAACAAAAATTGTCAGTACAGGAAAGATAGGACGTTTGTCTCTCATTCTCTCACTCTCACAGGGATTCCGTAGTTTAAATTATAAATCGCCGCAAATGAAAGTAAAAAACGCGTAGGGCTACCGTCTGCCAATTCAAAACGACTGAAAACAATATTCAATTTACCTTTTCCCACTTCGCCAAGCGGTAAGATAATAGGCGCGTTTTTTTTAAGTTGAAAAGCAATACGACAACTCTCAACATACTCATCTTCTTAAAATGTGTTCTCAAAAGCTTCAAATCCCAAAAGCTCCTTAATAGAAACCACTGAAAAATCTCTTTGCTTGCAATTGAGAATGATAATGGTAACTCTGTTTTGATGTAGATAAAGAGCGCACGATCGTATTGAGTGACACTTGACACCAGTGGTACCACTTTACTTCAATTGAAGTAGATCTACTTCTTTTTTTCAAAATATTTTAAAATCTACTTCCTACTTCGCAGCATCAGCAAAATACTGAAATCTACTTCATTTTAAGAATCTCTGTTTCAATCTACTTCAATTTTACAAAAAAAAGCATAAATCTACTTCTTAGGAAGAGAATTACAAAAAAATGTATGTCAACACAATAAAAATACATAAATGAGTAATTTTAAAAGCATAGAAACACGAATCTTATGAAAATTTCGCTTGCGTGTGTTTTATTAGTAAATTAATTCTTTATAACTATACAAATTTCTTTAAAATTAAAAGAAATGTATTGACAATTTTAAATATTTAATAATACATAATGTATATGTACATTTAAGGAAAAAATATTTTATTTCAAAATCAAAGAAGCTCCTATATGAAAATTTTGATCGAAATGGGTAGAGTCAGAAATGAGAAAGTAGAAAATCAAAAAAAAGGATCTATGACAGGTACCGTTACTAACATTTCTTTTTACTAAAATGTGGACTGCATTGTTGGTATGGTCTGAAGATAATTTTTTTTATAAAAACCATTAGATCCGTCTTCGAAACAAATAAGATATTTCATAATAACTGTATGGAAGAAACCGAGCTAAGAAAAAAAAACATTTCAATTTCTCATTTAGGCTGCAGGTTTAGGTACAGTAGGCAGACCTGTAGACAGACGGAATCCCTACTTTTTCGTGTTGTAATGTCAATTGATGAAAATCTCGAGTCATTTTAAAATCTACTTCGATTTTTCTCAATTTACTTCACTGTTTTCTTCAAATCTACTTCGACTTTTTTTCCGGAAGTGGTAACGCTTCTTGACACTCTTGTCTTGATCTCGACACCTCGACAGTATCTCATCGGCAGTGGGATACGACGGTCGTGTTGGGGTGTACAATTTTTAACTTCCCATAGGGAGTTATTGTAATCGGTCCGATTTGTCAAATTGGAATTTTTGACATTTCTCGACGTTTCAAGGTCCCTAGAGGCTATATCAGTCATTTTTAGAGAGATGTCTGTGTGTGTGTGTGTACGTACGTTCGTACGTTCGTACGTTCGTACGTTCGTACGTTCGTACGTGCGTACGTTCGTACGTCCGTACGTTCTTGTACCATTTTTCGTCGTCGATATCTCAAGAACGAGTAAAGATATCGACTTCAAATAAATTTTGTTTAATAGATAATAACTTCGAAAGAGGCTGAAAGGGCGTTTATTAAAATTCAGAGAGTAGTTTTTTCAATATAACGGTTTAAAAAAAAAGTAAAAATTTTGGTTAGTTTCGAATATCTCACGAAAAAATAGTGCTATTGATTTCAAATAAAATTTAGTGTACTCATTATAAGGTCATACAGATTTGGTATGAATTTGGAAAAAAATGAACATACCGTTATTTTTTTAAATACAAAAAACTGAAAAAAAAATTTTCATAACCCGTATATTCTAAGAACGGAAAACAATTTGAAACTCAAAATAATTTTATTTTACGAAAAATAATGTGTTTGACAACTGGTGAAAATTTCAAAAAAAATCAGTTTACAGTTTTTTTACAAAAAATAAAAAACTATGTAAAATTCTATTGAAAATTGGTAAAAATTGTTTTTCGACTCAAATTTCCCGAGAACTAGTAAGGATATGGACTTCTAATTTAGTTTATTTTATACATAGTATAATTTTGTACAATTGGTAAAATTTTGACAAATATTGAATTAATAGTTTTTTTTTTTAAATAAAAAAACTATTAAAAATTCTAGTGAAAACTAGTTAAAATTGTATTTCAAGTCGAATTTCTTGGGAATGAACACCTATAGTGCCTTCTAAAGTATGTTGTTTTATACATCGATACCTTCCCGTAAGAATGTACACTAAGCGACATTTCTAAAATTGTTCAGGAAACGAAAAAAACGAAGAAAGTTCTAGTTGAATCATAGTGTGCTAAGAGACAATTTTGGTTAAACTAAGTGACATCTAACAAAATTTTTTGTTGCTCACGACAATGAGATCTTTATTAATCTCGCTTAGCATAATTTTTTTGGCGGATAATACAAATTTCAGGGGGCAACATTATTTTAATGAGAAATTTTTTTTATTTGTACTCTAGTTTCCTTTTCATGCATAATAGGTTGGCGAAACCCAGGCCAAAACGTGGTCCTTAACATATAGTATATTTCCTCATCAAAAAGTCATTTTCGAAAAAAGTGTCGCTTAGTACATTCTTACGGGAAGGTATCGACATAATACAATTATTAACATATGGTTAAATTTTGACAAGTATCGAATTGACAGTTTTAACAAAAATATAAAAAAAATCTACTAAAAAGTGGTAATGTTTGTTTTTCGACTGGAGTATCTGGAGAACGAGCAATGATATTGACTTTGCCATTATTTAATTTTATACATAATACAATTTCTAACAAATGGTTTATATTTGACATATATCTAGTTTTAGAGCGGATATATTTTGTAAGTACCCTTCCATCAATAACCAAACCATATCTTTTATATTTGAATATTTCGTTTTTAATTTTTTTTTTCAATTAAAATGTTTGGAACCGAAATAATAAAGTAATTTCTATAATATAATTGTACATAATTTTATAATTTTATTATCAACTTAGTTTTTAGAAGAATGTATGTACTGTACATACGTATATGAATAAGGTTGTTCAGTTTTACCCAAGTCCCACATTTTCAAATTCCATTAATAGCTTTGGTAAAATTGAAGAAAACTTCACAATATGTTTTTATCTTTTTGTCCATGAAAAAGATGTAAAATTCTACTCAAGGTTTTCTTACCACAATGGGAAGTTATCAGTGTGGGTCGCACCCAGCCTCTTTTTTTGCAAAGAATTACAGCAACAATTCCTTAAGAAAAGTCACTGGCTTGCTCTTTTTTTAGTGGATTTTTCCTAACGCATTGTAGTGAGGGTGCATCAGGCGCCACTGCTTTAGAAAAAGCTCTCTCATAAGGCCTGTACTCACAATTTTTGTTGGACAGAGTATAGTTGAACAAAGTTTTCATATTCTCGGAGTTTCAATAATTCCTTCCAATTTATATAGGTATTTCTGCGCTCGAAAGCTGTATGTTCTCTTCATGGACTTCAAAGCAGCTTTCGATTGCGTTGATCTCCATGCTCTTATATGTACAAGCTGTATGGACTTGGTATGACAGTATGACGCAAAAGTTCGAAAAACGCCTTCAAAACATATACAGACACAAAATCAGCAGTTTGGAATGGTGAAGACAAATCGGAGTGGTTTGCAACTCAAACCGGAGTATGACAAGGCTGCGCCCTTAGTCCAAACTTATTCGCTCTTTTCATAAACGATTTAGTTGACTATTTACCTGGTGGCATTGAATTTGGAGGACTGCAAATAAAAGCTCTTCTATTTGCAGACGATGTAGTGATGGTGGCATATTCTCCTGATGCTCTACAACTTATGATGAATAAGTTACAAGAATATTGTTATCTGTGGAACCTTGTGGTTAATCTAGACAAATCCAAAGTCATGATAATAAGGAAGGGAGGAGGAAGAATGTGTGGGAATGAGAAATGGTTTTATGATGGGAATCCTGTTGAAATTGTAAAGGAGTATAAATATCTTGGACTGCTGATCACACATTTATGTAATATGAGAAATGAAAAACTAAAAAAGGCTTAAATTGATATAAATGCAACTTGGAAAAACTGCTTCAACAACAATCAAATTAGCCACAGTAGTAAATATCGAGTCTTTAAGACCGTAGCTGAGGCTAATCTCTTTTATGCTGCACAGGCGTGGGGCGGAAAGGAATATGCGTCAGTTGAAAAACTTTTGAGATTCTTCATCAAAAGTACTTTCCACCTCCCGCCAAATTCTCCCAACTATATGATAATGATAGAAAATGACAGATTACGCTATACGTATTATGCTTATGCCGGATCACCGTCTCCCTAAGAGGGTCGCGATGCAAATGCTGCGAAGTAGGAAAGGATGGTTTGAGGAATGGAATGAGCTAACAGAAACGTGCGAAATAGATCTGAATATAAATTTAGATGAACCATGTATATGGCAGCCATTGTTGTATGAATTGATCAGAGAAGTACATCTAAGATATAGATCAAAAAAAGAGGCTGGGTGCGACCCACACTGATAACTTCCCATTTGTGGTCTTGAAAACTTTATATTTAGTTTTTTTCAAATAACCAAATTTTCAGCGAAACAAACTTTAGCTGTAAAATTCAAACAAACATTATTTTAAGATTGAAAAGCATTTTAATTATTTAAAGAGATTTGAAATTGAGATTGTTGATGTTGATTGTGAGCAACAAAAACTTTTGTTAGATGTCACTTAGTTTAACCAAAATTGTCTCTTAGCACGCTATGATTGAACTAGAACTTTCTTCGTTTTTTTCGTTTCCTTAACAGTTTTAGAAATGTCGCTTAGTATACATTCTTAGAGGAAGGTATCGATGTATAAAACAACATACTTTAGAAGGCACCATCGGTGTTCATTCCCAAGAAATTCGACTTGAAATACAATTTTAACTAGTTTTCACTAGAATTTTTAATAGTTTTTTTTATTAAAAAAAAATATCGCTACTAGTTCTCGAGAACTTTGAGTCGAAAAACAATTTTTACCAATTTTCAATAGAATTTTATATAGTTTTTTATTTTTTGTAAAAAAACTGTAAACTAGTTTTTTTTGAAATTTTCACCAGTTGTCAAACACATTATTTTTCGTAAAATAAAATTATTTTGAGTTTCAAATTGTTTTCCGTTCTTAGAATATCTGGGTTATGAAATTTTTTTTTTCAGTTTTTTTTATTTAAAAAAAAAACGGTATGTTCATTTTTTTCCAAATTTATACCAAATCTGTATGATTTTATAATGAGTATATTAAATTTTATTTTAAATCAATAGCATTATTTTTTCGTGAGATATTTGAAACTAACCAAAATTTTTACTTTTTTTTTAAACCGTTATAGTGAAAAAACTACTCACTGAATTTTAATAAACGCCCTTTCAGCCTCTTTCGAAGTTATTACCTATTAAACAAAATTTATTTGAAGTCGATATCTTAACTCGTTGTTGAGATATCGACGACGAAAAATGGTACAAGAACGTACGGACGTACGAACGTACGCACGTACGAACGTACGAACGTACGAACGTACGAACGTACGAACGTACGTACACACACACACACAGACATCTCTCTAAAAATGATTGATATAGCCTCTAGGGACCTTGAAACGTCGAGAAATGTCAAAAATTCCAATTTGACAAATCGGACCGATTACAATAACTCCCTATGGGAAGTTAAAAATATGAGAAAGAATCTACAAACAAGCTCCTTACACCGATCTGTGTATAATCGTCTTGATTATTCTCTTAAGGAAAAAAATTATTTTAAAGATGAGTTTACAAGAGAAACAATTTCATTAATGTTTCGCCTACGAGGGAAATTGTTGCACCTTAATTACATACCTCATAGAAGTGATTTGCCGATCTTATGTGATCTATGAAACCGAAGAGAAAGAGAAGATATCATACATTTCCTGGGATATTGTCCAGTCTTGCGAGAAATAAGACGAAACGTATTGGAAAGTGATACTATAACAGAGAAGTGCTGTATTTCATTATTAAATGAAATGGATGTAGAAAAATTTTATATAAATTCTTAAAACCTGCGCTTAAATATAGGAGTCGCATAAAAAACGCTGATTTTTAAAAAACGCTTTTGATTAAAAAATGCTAAATTAATTGCTATATTGAAAAAGTAATAATTTAATTTAAATCATCATATAATAAAACGGCAAACATGTTTTTTGTGGTACACTTTTCTCCAAAAGTATTTAACCGATTTCGATAAATTTTATATGGTTGTAAAGCCACAGTTACGGAGATGTGCAGAATATACTTGAGACACGCATTTACACACTGTGGGTCATTTTTGTTTTTGCACTGTCGAACACTTTGCATATTACATAAAACAAACTTTAATTTAATAAATTTGCTTGAAAACACTGCCAATAATATAAATAATAAATAATAAATAATAAATAATAAATAATAAATAATAAATAATAAATAATAAATAATAAATAATAAATAATAAATAATAAATAATAAATAAATTGGCACTCGAATTTCGAGAGCTGGGTCGGCTAGTATTTATAAATTGGATTGTCAATCTAGCAAACGGCAAAGGCATGCTAAAATGATTTTTTTGTTTATATTGTAACCAACTTTCATCGTATTTGTGTGCATATTTAAAATGTCAGACTTTTGTGAATAAAAAAGAAATTTACTGGAATTTTGAAATTTTTTAATGGTTTTCGTGGATATAAATGGCAGAAACAAGCAGAAATGTAATAAAATAAGATCTAAGAACAACATTACTGGGGATGATGTTTTTTAATTTAAATACTAAAAACATCGTCTCCAGTGATGTTGTCGGTTATACAGGGTGATTGGCATAAGGTGTGACAAAAAGCTAGGGCGTGTAGGTTTGACTTAGACAAGAAAAAAATCGTATGGGAGGGGGGGGTCTATTTCCCCCCGTTTAGGCGGGAGGGGCAATTTAAGAAAAAAATCACTTAAAACAGAAAAAAAATTATTAAAAAATAAGGGTGATACCTACAGAGTAATGCTATAGCATTTTGAAAAGCCAGAAATACATTCTTTAATTTTGTTTTTAAATAAAGTTGTTCGAGTGAATAGTTTTTGAAAAATTAATTTTCAAAATCAAAATTTTGAAAAAAAAAATGAAAATTTTTTTTTTAAACAATTTTTTTTCAAAATTTTACGTAATTAAGTATTATTTTTGTATTCAATATTCAATGCTGTTATTAATTTTTGATCAAACACAAAAAATCGGATGTCAAAATGTTTTTTAGTTTTTGAGAAAATCAAAAATAACAAAAACTACTGTTGTTCTAAGAAAAGCATTTTATTTTAGTTTTTACGTTTTTGGATTCTTATGTAGGTGAATTTACGATTGAAAGGATTAACTTTCTTTTTACTATTCTTTTAATTATCGTCTTATAAGCATACAATAATGTGACAAAGTACTGGATTAACCATATGTTTATTAACGGTATGTCAGTAATGGTCTACCAATGGACGTGTATACACCCACTTGATAATTTATGAGGTTGGCCAGCAGATTTTCCCAAATATTCTTTTGCAGGACTAAAATGCAAACATGTCTGTATTCATTCTTTTCTTAAAATTGAGAAACCTGTTCAATTTCTTATTCAGGACCACGCAAAGATATTTCGCCTGATCGGAGATTTTGAAAATCAGTTTTGGTTTTTGCGGGTTAACCGTTAGACCGCAGTTTTTATTCCTTGTAATAAATAATTCTCAGTCGCTGCAAAAGAGTTTTTCAGGGGTGTATACATTGTATATATATATTTTTTTTTTTTTTGTGTATGTACATACCTATCTATATTAATTACAAAAAAAATTCAATTGCCACTATCTAACTACCCACTGCAAATAATTATTATAAAATTATTATTATAAAATTATTTTGGTTACCATAACGAAATAAAGAAAATTTGAAATTATTTAGTTTTCAAAAACGAAATAAAACCATTTGATCAATGAATATAATTGAGAATTATCTCTGTTTAAGTGGAGTGATTGAATTAAATTCAAATAAAAGCTCAAGTGACCTCAACTCCAAGGTGCGTTTCGCCCAGGTACGACAGTGGGCTCATCAGTTAGATGCTGCCGTACCCTTCTAAGACGCAAATATTGGTCGATGTTTATCAACTCTTATAAAATTTACAGCTTTAACAGACTGTGAATTTTATTTTTCTAGGGGAATTTGATCAAATTCAGACACCTAGAATAATAACGTCCGTGGTCAGACTATTAAATCAATGAATATAATTGAGAATTATCTCTGTTTAAGTGGAGTGATTGAATTAAATTCAAATAAAAGGTCACTTGAGCTTTTATTTGAATTTAATTCAATCACTCCACTTAAACAGAGATAATTCTCAATTATATTCATTGATTTAATAGTCTGACCACGGACGTTATTATTCTAGGTGTCTGAATTTGATCAAATTCCCCTAGAAAAATAAAATTCACAGTCTGTTAAAGCTGTAAATTTTATAAGAGTTGATAAACATCGACCAATATTTGCGTCTTAGAAGGGTACGGCAGCATCTAACTGATGAGCCCACTGTCGTACCTGGGCGAAACGCACCTTGGAGTTGAGGTCACTTGAGCTTTTATTTGAATTTAATTCAATCACTCCACTTAAACAGAGATAATTCTCAATTATATTCATTGATTTAATAGTCTGACCACGGACGTTATTATTCTAGGTGTCTGAATTTGATCAAATTCCCCTAGAAAAATAAAATTCACAGTCTGTTAAAGCTGTAAATTTTATAAGAGTTGATAAACATCGACCAATATTTGCGTCTTAGAAGGGTACGGCAGCATCTAACTGATGAGCCCACTGTCGTACCTGGGCGAAACGCACCTTGGAGTTGAGGTCACTTGAGCTTTTATTTGAATTTAAAACCATTTGAGTTTATTAAGTTCAAATTCTTTTAGATCTTATTACAAAAGTCGATAAAATGGCAACTCCCGTAATTAATCGTATCAGAATTTAGACAAACCAGATTGCATGAGGAATAAAACAAAATTCACAAAAACTCTCATACACTCTCAATACTTTTTGCTTGTATTCATTTCGCACCTCGCATATACAACTTTATATACCTACCTACAATTGATTCTGACAGCAAAAAGAAACGCAGATAATATTTTCTCCCTTACCCTCATTATTGTTGTCAGAATAAAAATATCTCTACCTCGTCTCTTGTTTTGCTTATATTTTCTCCTTCCACATCAACTCTGCACAGCTTAACATAGCCACACTTACGATTTTGCGGCACAATAATAAAACATTTTTTCGTGTTCCATGAGAGTACTATAAAAATATATATACAATGGTGTATACTGCCTCATAAAAAAGTTTGCCCACTAGGCGTTAAAAAACTGTCACTAGGTCCTTGTTCGCTGAAAACTGTTACACCACCAAATTTATTTAAGGCAAGCTAATATGACAAGAACAATATCACTGGTATGATGAGGGCGCAGAAATTTCAAGTATCATAGCTAAATTATAGAACTGGGAATATAAATAGAAATATATATAAAAAAGATAAAATAAACAAAATTTAGTTTTAAATTATTTTATATTTTATTTAACTAATATCACAACTTAAGTTTTATAAATCGCTACGCGTTTCGGAAATCATGTTTCCACTAGGCATGGGTCAATACTAATATTTTGTAATATTACCTAATACTAATATATTAGTTAACAAATATTATAATATTTAAACCGATATAAAAATATCACTAATATTTGGAAAAATGTATCCTCCTTTTACATTGTACATACACTGAAAATAAATTCCTAGGTCATATTGATAAAAACGTTTTTGTTGATCTTCAACAAAACAATATTATCGTTTTAATAATATTTTATCAATACGAAAGGATGATTTTGTTGTAATGTACCTAAATGTAATTCTGCATGATTTTTTGTCAGTTTAACAAAATATGCTCTACAAATAATATTGTCAGTTTAACAAACCAAGTTTTGTTAATATAACAAAATAAAACAGAGATTTTTGTGATCCACAAATTTTTTTGTGATTTTACCAAAATGTTTTTTGTATCAAAAAAAAAAATCTGTTTTATAAATGTTTGTCAATAGGTACCTATCACAAAGTTTTTGTCAATTTAACAAAAAATTAAAACATTTTTGTTGAAATGACAAATTTTTTCATTTTGGAGTTGAGTTATTTTGTAATATTGATAAAATATTTTGTAAGGAAAAGAAAAAATTCAGCGAAAATTTTTTTGATCATGAAATAATCAATCAAATAAATCTTTAGTGTATGATATAGTTAACATTTGGTTTCCGTCAAAAAATCGATGTAAGATTAACTGAATTTAACGAAAATTGCTTATTGTCAATACGCCCTCACAGATGATTCCATGTGAGATCGCAGGGACGAAACGCCAATTTTTATGGATTAAAAAGTAAAACAAAGGCTATTTTGAAACAAGAAAATTTTTCATATTGATTACCATTTTTATTAAGCTGACAGATAAATTTTGTGGATTCAACAAAATAAATTTGTTAAATTGACACAAACAAACAAAATGACTTAGTTAATCCGACAATGAAAAAAAAAAAAACAATTTGTTACATTAAAAAAAAAAAATTTGCTGATATAAAAAAGAATTGTTTATATGACAAAATAATTTTGTAAATTCTACGAAATTTTGTCATATTGACAAAATATTTTCGTTATTGTTTATTTTCAGTGTATGCACCAAAAGCTATCTAAACGCCCAATTCTACATTCTACAAATATCTTTCCCAAAAATATGTCCTGACCCTCATGATTGTGACACTAATAAGATCAATTTAAAAAAGGGTGATTATGTAGGTACCTACTATGTACTTACTTTTAAAATCACTGATATACCTATAATCAGAATCATTGAACTTAATAATTTGAACATTTCTTACTTAAATGAATTATTATAGGTAGGTAGTTATTTAATTTGTTTTTCCTGGGTAGGTAGGTATTTAGTTTTTTGTCTTGAATTTAATTTTATTTCGTGTTGCGTTGATTTCGTTTTAGCTGTTATTCGCTTTCATTGCAGGTATTGAAAAATAATAGCATTAAACTAAACATTATCGCTGACAATATTGGCACAATTGATTATTACTTGAATATCATTTCTTCTTCTTCTTACCTGTATATTAACATTTATTTTAACAATTGAAATTTATTTTTACAATTCAACTTTTGGTTTTTAACAATTAACTCTCTTTCTTACCAGTAGTCAGATTGAAACGAAATTTGAAATTTAATTCCAGTCTTTTCAAAATGAACCATACCTACATGTTAGTGTTTAGTTCTCATTCGTATATCCTGAAACAAATAATTGCTTTCTAATATTATTTAATACGGTAAACCGTCCTATCTTAGCCCTTATTCACTATTGCATTTAAAAAAAGTCAGAATTAAGTGTTCTCTACAAATACAAACTACGCTCTATTTCCCCGGCATACCTACCTAAAAATATTAGTATTTCATTGCCATTCCATACAAGAACAATAAAAAAAATAACAGCTTTTCATACTAAAATACAATTTTCATATCAGAAACCATCAAATTACAAGATTGAAAATGAAGTCCATGCACTACCACAAACTTAAATCCATAGCATAAATACATACCATCTTTGGTTTATTTCCTATCTTCCTTCGTTCACTAAACAGAAAAATTCCAGTGTCCAATTTAAACACCATCCCACTTTGCTTGCATTATAAACATTTCACGCTTTTGTCTCTTTCCAGTCTTTTTTCCTCATACAAACAATACAATCCATAAAAATATATCAGATATGCGTCCGATACTGATACTAATATCTTATATGATACAAAAATATTCGCTTCGACCGACAATGATACGAATACCTAATACCAAAAATATTATGAATACAAAAATATTAGCTTCGAAGTTAATACTAATACTGATATCTTGTATGATACAAAAATATCACCTTCACTATGATACTAATACCTAATACCAAAAATATTATGAATACAAAAATATTAGCTTCGAAGCTAATATTTTTGTATCAAAGTATCTTCGTATCGTATTACTCATAGTATCAGTGGCACTCAAGTTGATACTATCACTATGTATCTTAATATTTTAGGTAAGAAAGAGATATCAGAACAAGAGTAGTGAGGTTGAGTGGCGTGTCTCTGTGTGGTGGTGTGGTTATAACGAAAGCCAAAGCGAATATTCGTAGGTACGATATTTATATTTTAGGTAGGTAAGAAGAAGAAGGAGATGCATATGAGATGAGAACAAGTAGAGTGCAAATGAATGAAATCGTTGGTTATGTGTAGGTAGAATATAGAAGATAATATTGTTGCGGTAGGGAGAAGTGAATATTTTTGCGAAGGAAGGGAGAAGCTCATATTTTTTTGTAGGGAGAAGTCAATATTTTTGCTAGATATCTGAATATTAGGATATTTATGATATTAGTATTAGCGATATTGAATATTTTCAAATATTAGTAATATCTTAGTGAATACTAATATATCGGTTACATCCCTAGTTTCCACCTTCAGGCGGATTTTTTGAATTTGATTTTCCACTTGTTGTCATTTATGTTCACGTATTTTCTTTATAGTTGTATATGTATATGTGTTTATCTCATTTCATCTTGTGTTAAATGTAAGTGCTGTGTCATATAGTGCGTTTGGTTTTAAAGTTAATTTGTCCTTTAGTAATTTGTTTTGTTTATAAATTGCGTACACCTCTAACGTGTCTAGTATTTTCCCTTTTTTGCAAAAATGCATTGGGCTTAAATTGTTGCCGAAGCTCGTGTAATTGTGTTTGTTGTCGATTAAGTGTTAAGCGTATACTGGGGTGAGTTTCAGTCTTTTACGTAGAAAATAAATTCCTATAAGTCACACCAAGATGTCCGTTAAACGTTCACCGGTCAACAAAGGACTTAACATCAGATCAGTAGAAAATATTTCCGCGAAAAGACTGCATACTGAGCTATCACCATCACCCACTTCATCAAGAAACCAATTTTCCACTGTAGAGCCACCGAAAATGGTAGGGAATTTACCGGTAAACGACTTAGTTACACTCATCCAATCTTCTGTGGCAACAATTTTGGACGAAAAACTGAAAAATGTGGCAACCAAAACTGACATGGAAAGCATCAGTGCAGATATCGAGTGTTTACAACAAAACAACAAATCGTTGCAAATGCAACTTGAGTTAATGCAGTCGCGCTGTATGACATTGGAGCGACTAGTAGAACAACTCGAAAAGAAGTCAAATGAACAAAATATAGTCTTGCATTTTCCTAAACAAAATGGTCTTAATGCAGTGCAGCGAGCGAAGTCTCTTTGTCTTGAGCTTCTTCGAACAAATAACCCTAGCAAGGTAAAAAGCGTGCGAGAACTTCACTCCGGTGGAAACACTGTGAACGTCATCGTTGAATTACAAGACAAAGATGACGCAATTTGTGTGCTAAAATCCAAAGCAAACATACAGGATGCAGGAGTAACGATGCATAAGGACTACCCATCGGCGGCGGCAAGGGAGCGAAGGAGAAAAATTGTTAAACTGAAAACACAAATAACTGCAAAAAACAAAGATTTAAAATTACAAATAAGAGGGGAAACATTAATAACAAATGGAAAAACATTTTATTACGACAAAAACAACAAATTAATATGTGACAGCGATGATGGATTGACTTTTCTCCAACAGCTGGTAGGCGATATGACAGAGGTGACAGCAGGAGATGGTGGAAACACAGTGGCAGCCATGCCCAGTGGCTCTCAAACGGGGAGTCGCGTTCGGAAATCAAACTTTTAATAAAAATGCCGTCTGCCTTAGTAATAATATTAAAAATGTAACAAATGTAAAAAAGATAAATTATAAATTTAAGATTCTAGCATATAACGTATCAGGTCTTGTTAATAAGAACTTATTTATGGATTTTTATAATTATATTAATCGCTTTGATATTGTTTTTTTGTTTGAAACTTTTGTAACCGAAAATTATTTTGAAAAGTATGAGGGCAATTTTAAAAATTTCGATTTCAAATGGATTCCAGCTACAAGGTCAAATACAAGAGGCAGAGCAAGCGGTGGTTCTTATCTGGGCATCAAAAAAGGAATTGAAAATTTATCATGGAAATTTGAATGCAAAAATGAGATTACATATGTGAAAATAAATTTCTCCAATGAACAATTTTTGATATTGCCAATATACGTGAATTGCAACAAGTGGGAAGGAGATTTTGAAAATCTGTACGAGTTTATGCTTCAAAATGATAACCCAAACGTACTTTTGGTCGGCGATTTTAATGCAAGGTCTGGGAATGTAGCAGGACTAGAAAATGAAGCAGCGGGATTTACACGACAATCGAAGGATGTTATTTGCAATGCAAGAGGAAATAAAATACTAGACATATGCAACTCTTTTGGTCTACGAATTTTAAATGGAACGAGTACCTCTGATGTGGATGGAGATTTTACTTTTGTGGGAAAACAAGGAAATTCGGTCATCGATTATACCCTGGCTGGTGGTGCATGGAATGATTACATAAGCGATTTTGATGTTGATACGGTACCGTACTCGGATCATCTTCCAATAATCACAACCATCCAGATAGAAGGTATACAAAGGATTGGAAATAGAAATCTAAAAATGTTGCCGAAACTGAAGTGGATACAAAATAGAGCAGGAAAATATCACATTAACCTTAATATTGCGCTTGGAAGCCACAACGATTCGGACCTTACAAATATTATGAACAGTATAAGATCTTCCTACCCTACCTGCATTAGTTCAAGTGGAAAACAACAAAATCAAATTGCACCATGGTTCGATGCAGACTGCAAAAATGCAAGAAAGAAATCTTTTACGTGGTTAAAAGCATTTCGAATTCATAATGATGGGCTTAGCAAAACCCAGTATATAGAGGCAAACAAGGAATTTAAATCTATATGTAAGAATAAAAAACATAATTACTTTGAAGTAGAGGCTAGACGACTGGCGCAGTCCTGCAATTCAAACAATTTTTGGAAAATGGTAAAAACCTTGAACGGAAAAAAGTTCATAATAAATCAAGATCTAACACCTGGTATCTTATTTGGCCACTTTAAGAAACTTTTGAATCCTCTATCTAGTGGTATGCCCATCTCTTATCCTGCACCGAGCTTCGAGAGTCTATTATTGGATGCGAGTATAACGAGTTCAGAGATAATAGATGTACTAAAGGCCTTAAAGAACGGAAAGGCGGCTGGGTCAGATGGAGTTCCTGTGGAGTTTTTCAAATTTGGGACCATGGAATTGGTAAATAAGCTTAAAGTTTTGTTTAATCAGATTATGGATACCGGAAGCATTCCGCTGCAGTTTAAGGAATCTTTAATTTTTCCAATATTCAAAAAAGGATGCACGAGGAACCCGGAAAACTATCGTGGGATAAGTTTTCTAAATGCTTCTTATAAGATATTTACATCAATTCTACAACAACGACTAAGGTCCTGGATAGACGAAAATCATTTAATTAAGGAATTTCAAGCCGGATTTAGGCCAGGATACTCTACAACTGATCACATATTTGTACTAAGATGCATCGCAGAAAAATTTATACAAAGTGGCAAAAAACTATATTGCTTTTTTGTTGATTTTAAGGCAGCCTTTGATACGGTAGATAGAAAAGCTTTAATATACAAGATGTTTAGACTAGGGATGTCCAAAAAGTTTGGTAGAGTGCTGCAAAACCTGTATGACGATACTAAATCGGCAGTATGGAATGGAGAGGAAATGTCTGAATGGTTTCAAACCGAATCGGGAGTACGTCAAGGGTGTGCGTTGAGCCCTCTTCTGTTCGCACTTTACATTGAGGATCTTTCTGACTGTTTGTCTGGAGGTATCGAATATGCAGGAACTATTATTAAAGCACTTTTCTTTGCGGATGACATAGTTCTATTTGCTTATTCACCAGAATCACTGCAACTGATGATTAATCAACTATATAGATACAGCATAGCTTGGAGCCTCAAAGTGAATCTGAACAAATCAAAAGTCATGATTTTTAAAAAAGGTGGTGGAAGGAATTGTTCAAATGAGAGGTGGTCTTATAACGAGGAGAGTATAGAAGTTGTACACGAATATAGATATCTGGGGGTTTGTTTTACCAAAAATTTGAGCATGGAAAAGCATTTGAAGGAGAAGCTTGAGAAGGCCAAGAATGCCATTGGTGCCACGTGGAAAAATTGTTTCGCCAGTAAATACATTCTCCATAGTAGTAAATTTCGTGTTTTTGAAGCAGTCTCGGAGTCAATTATGCTCTATGCATCCCAAGTATGGGGATACAAGCATTTTGAATTGGTGGAAAAACTCTTAAGGTTCTATGTTAAAAGAATATTTCGTCTTCCTTCTAATACCCCTAACTATATCGTGACGCTGGAAACTGGACTATCCCCACTCTTCATACGGACACTTAAGCTACACTTTGATTATATAATCAAGGTTTTAAAAATGTCCAATGAAAGACTACCAAGGAAAGCGGCCCTTGAGGTAATACATCGAAGAAGCAGTTGGTATGCTGAATGGATGGAGTTGGCACGGTGGTGTGGGATTCAGCTCGAATTAGATTTAGAGAACCCCAATGATTTGAAAGGCTCACTCTACAAACTAATTGAGGCGACAGACATCAAATATCGAGAAAAATATATACAAGAAGCTACCACTTCCGTGCATAGAGCGCTTTATAGTAGATTATGCTACAATCTGGGACAAAAAAATTATTTTCGAGATGAAAACAGTGTAGAGCAAATATCTATGATGGTAAGACTGCGTGGAGAACTTTTGCGACTCAATTATGTACCACATAGAGAAGACCTGCCTGTATTATGTCATCTGTGTAATCGGAAAGAAAGAGAAGATGTGCTACACTTTCTAGGAAGATGTCCGGTGTTGATGGAATCAAGAAGATTATTTTTTGGCTGCGATGCTTTAACCGACGAAGAGATGTTATCGCATCTAAATGAAATGGAAGTATCCAAACTCTTTAATTATTGCAAGGTGGCGCTTGCGTATCGAGAGATGATAATTGATGAAAAGTTTTAATGCACTTATAATATTTAATGCTCTATCTATGTTGAACTTAAATTTGCTTAATACTATTTATGTTTTAATTGTTAAAAATTAACCAAATTTATGTAATTATTTGTCAATCTGGCAGACGGCAATGCCATGCTATATTTGATTTTGTAATAATAATTGCTTTATATGTAAATTTTAAATAAAAATCACTAAACTAAAAAACTTGTTAAGCGTAGTCCGATTTTAAGTTGCGTCTTGGTAAATGTTCTTTGAATCGTTCGTTGAAAGCTCTTCCTGTCTGTTTCTGTCCTATGTAATATTTTTCGCAGTCATCACATTTTATTTTGTACACACCGGTGCATGTTTTTTTGTCGTTTTCTCTTTTGGATGTGTCAATTTGTGAATGTTGTTACACGTTTTTAATGATACGTTTATGTTCTGTTTTTTCAATTCGTTTTGTAAATCGTGTGGTAATATATATGTTTGTGTATTACATTGAGATGAATTTAATATCTTTGCTGTTGTTATTTTTCTCATTATTGTTTTTGTTTTTTATTTTTTATTTTATTTAAAAGTTTTTCAATTGTATCGACTTCGTATCCATTTGATATTGCAATTTGTTTTATTATTTTGAGTTCTTTTATAAAATCTTGTTTGTCCATGGGTATTTTTAATAATCTATTTATGAATGCGGTAAATGCTACCATTTTTTGAGAATATGGATAATGTGACTCTTTATGTATAGCAATATCTGTGGTGGTAGGTTTTTCGTATATGTGTATTATTCTTGATATTTAAATCTAAGAAGTTTACATTCATGTCTATTACAGAACTCGATACTTTCGTATCGACACTGTTAGCTACAGGCATTTAGTTAACGGCCTAGGCTTTGATAATAGCATCGCTATCGATCAACGAAATCAAGGATCATTGTGCGTGGTTAGTTCTTGGATGGATGACCGTTCAATACCAACCGTGTGCTTACTTTTTTTTTTAGATTTCTGGCTCTCCGGTTGCCTTGTTATACTCTGTTCAATTTATATTTGCAGTACAGGAAAGATAGGATATTGGCCTTTCAGTCTCACCATTATAGATTTCAATAAGCTATCTTTAATTTAAAGCTCTTACAGGATTGCCGTAGTAGCATTAAAAATTGCCGAAACTCTCAGAAAAATACTTGCTACCAAAAGCTCGAAAAAGCTTAAACCCTGAAAGTAATACAGCAAAAGCTATAGAAAATGCCATTATGAATTTCTATCAATTTGGGAATGGTAACTCTGATTCAGTTTTTTTTTTTTATAAACACAATAAGGGTTGGTTCTCCTTTCAGTCCTTTCACCCATGGAGCAGATAGATCATGGTGGGTTGCACGTGAGCTCAAAGAAGATTACACAAACAATTTTAGTGTAACTCAGTGATTTTCTTTCTTATTTCAGGGGCAATATCTTAAGTTAAGGTGCCGTGCAAATAGCAGCAGGCACCAGTGTATCTGAAAAAGCTCTCCCATAAGGCCTGTACTGCAAATATAAATTGAACAAAGTATAGTTGTGCATTTTCTATTAAAATTTTAAACATTCAGTATGATAAGCTTTTGACTTACATTTTTGTGCTTTCCATTGTTTATTTTTGTTTTTATGTTTCCTTTAATCAAAAATTCACTTCAGATTCGTCTCGAAATTGGTGCGAATGTAAAATGATAGAAATTTCATGGAGTGTGAATGGATTGCGAATTCAGTAATTCCATATAAAATGAACAGAATGTCGGTGGTGCAGGGATTGTTATCGGCATTCGTTCAAATTTCTTTCGTCAGTAGATAATAGCAAAAGTTTGGAAATTAATTGAAACTGTCACTTTAGCTCATTCGCCGAATTCTGTAATGTGGGTGATTATCTTTAAAATCCATTTCCATTTTGTTGTTTATACTGTTAATGATTAAAGATTTAGATAAAATCAAATTTTATTGCTCTATAAATGGTAGATTTTATATTATTCACAATCATTAAAGCATGCCATTTGCCTCATTGAAAACTTATATGGAAAATACAAAAATTTATAATACAAATTAAAAATCAAAAATTTTCGCTTAAGATTCTGCTTCGATACATAAGTGCAGTTTTACAAAATTAAAACCTTTTTGGTACCTCTAATTCGTTGAGATATTTTATAGAAAACCCTTCACATAAAAAATCACTTCCAAAAACGTGTCTTCTTGTTTCTCTGAGTACGGTACCTCTCCCAAGAAAATAAAAAATATCTTCTCTTTCTGCCACATTCCGCAAAATATGGGTAGATCATCACGGTGCGGTATAAAGTTGAGATTCAAAAGTTCAACTCTCAGTCTAAACATACTTGATATTTGTTCTATCGTGCAATCATCCCGAAAATAGTTGTAATTTTTAAGGTTGTGATTAAGCTTACTGCAAATCATACTGTGTATGGATTATTTTGCTTCTTCAGCATATTGCAATCTAAAACGATTATCTAAGGTTGAAATCAGTTGATACAATAAGGGCTTCCAAGTACTGTAGTCATCAAGGTTTAACTCTATATCAGTTTCCTGTGTTAGTTGCATCCAATCCTTGAACCATCCAGATCAGCTTCTTATCGCTTGAAGAGCTGCGTTTCTTGGAATACGATAATCGGGCATGTTTAGAGCATTAATTACGAAATCAACTTGCAGTTTAAGTGTTTTGTGAATAATGGGGAAATTCCTGTTTCTAACATGATCATATAATTAGAGGTATTTGAAGTAAGTCGAAATATAAAATCGGAGAAGTTTTTCAGCGGTTTCATATTTTTTACCTCCCCAAACCTAAGCTGCGTACAACAAGGTTGTATCTGCCACCGACTCAAACACTGAATTTACTGCTATGTGCTTTATGACTATTGCTAAAAATTTCCTTTCAGGCAACATTGATTATGCTTAGCTTTCGCTAGCTTTTCGGTAAGATGCCTTTCCATACTGAGTTTCTGGGTTAAATAAACTCCTAAATATTTTGTATTCTGGACGACCTCTATCCTTTCATTGTTGTATATGTCCATTTTTCATCCTCCTTTTTTGAATACCATAACTTTTGACTTGTCCAAGCTAACAAATAATTTCCACATAGTGCAGTATTCATAAAGCTTGTTTATCATAAGCTGAAGGGATTCCGGTGAGTAAGCAAACAGCACAATATCATCCGCAAAAAGGAGGGCTTTGATAAGGGTTTCTTCATATTTTATACCTCCTGGCAAAAAATCCGTTATGCCATCGATGAAAAGCGCAAATAAGCTTTGGCTGAGTGTGCAGCCTTGGCGTACACCAGTCTTAGTCTGGAACCATTCCGAAATATTTTCACCATCCCACTCCCATACATACTGCTGCTATGATACGATACCATTGAAAAACTTCTAAATAAAAGAAAAAACAAAATAAAATAAAAAACAAAAACAATAATGAGAAAAATATCAACAACAAAGATATTAAATTCATCTCAATGGAATACACAAACATATTACCATACGATATACAAAACGAATAGAAAAAACATAACATAAAAGTATCATTTAAAACGAGTAACGACAGAGAGAGGCAGTAAGAGCTTTCAACGAACGATTCAGAACATTTACCAAGACCCAAATCAAAACCGAACTACGGTTCACACTTAATCGACAACAAACACAATTACACGAGCTTCGACAACAATTTAAGCCCAATGCATTTTTGCAAAAAAGGGAAAATACTAAACACGTTAGAGTAGTACGCAATTTATAAATCAACAAAAAGAGAACAAGACAAATTACTAAAGGACACAGCACTTACATTCAACACAAGATTAAAAGAGATAAACACAAAATAACTAGTCATGTCTCCAGTAGTCGAACTCTTAGTGGTTCATTGTTAAATAATCCTTCCTTAACTGTAAAAGAACCCTCAAGAGTTAATATGTAATGCAAAATCGATTAGCAGCTTAAACTCAAACTGTTGCTATTAAATTCAAAGTTTATCTAAAATATTTTACTGTCTATTTATAAAAAAAATAAAAATAGAAGAAAGTACAAATTCCCCAGTAATCGAACATTAAGTTTCCTTAGTTCGAACAGAAGATTTCATGTAAAAAAATAAAAGTAAAAGGAAGAAATGCCAGAAGACTGGCGAAAAGGTTTAATATGCCCCATACATAAGAAGGGAAATGTCACAACGTGCAGCAATTATAGAGGTATCACGTTGTTGAGTACCGCCTATAAGATACTCTCCTCTATCCTACAAGACCGGATAACCCCATACGCTAAAACCGTCATCGGGCAATATCAGTGTGGTTTCATTCCAGGCAAATCAACAACTGATCAGATCTTTACCCTTAGGCAGGCGATGGAAAAATGTCTAGAATTTAACATCCCAACATACCATTTGTTTATAGACTTTAAGGCCGCCTATGATAGCATAGCCAGGGTAGAACTTTACAAAGCCATGAGAGAATTCGGCATCCCAAATAAATTGACACGACTATGTAGGTTGACCATGACCAACGTAACAAGCCAAGTAAAAATAGCCGGATTGCTACCCAGACCAATCAACATCTTTAATGGACTCCGACAAGGGGACGGTTTGGCCTGCCTCCTCTTCAACCTGGCGTTGGAGAAAGCAATCCCTGACTCTGGCACGGCAACAAGAGGGACCATCGTCAACACGTCCAGCCAGTTACTGGCTTACGCAGACGACATTGACATCATCGGAAGAACCGAACAAGCTGTACACGATTCCTTCATCCAGATCGAGCAGGCGGCACAAAATCTGGGGCTGCACATTAGTGAAGGTAAAACAAAGTACATGGTGGCGTCGAATGCGAGAGGAACAGTTGGTCAAACAATCAAGGTAGGGGAGCACGAATTTGAAGTGGTGCAATCCTTTAAATACCTTGGGTCAATAGTAGCAGCCGATAACAATATAGAAGAAGAAATACGCGGGCAGCTTCTCAAATCCAACAGAGCCTACTATAGTCTGTCAAAGCTCTCCAAATCCAGAAATCTCACCATAACTTCAAAACTGCTGCTGTACAGGACCATGGTCCTGCCAGTACTCACATATGAATCCGAGACTTGGGTGCTTAGCAAAAGGCACTCCGACCTCTTAGCTGCGTTCGAGAGAAAAGTCTTAAGGAGAATTGTTGGCCGCATATGTGAGGAACGACGATTCCGGAGACGGTACAATTATGAACTGTACGCAATCTACCTTGAAGCATATATCGTGACAAAAATTAAGCTCGGTAGACTCCGGTGGGCAGGGCACCTAGCTCGCATAAGCGAAGAGGAACCTGCTCGAAAAGTTATTTGTGATACATTCTATGGTAGACGACAGCGTGGTAGACCATGCTTGCGCTGGAGAGATGGCGTAGACCAGGACGCCCGAAGCCTTGGGGTGCGCAACTGGATGGCGTCGCCTAGAGACCGGGATAGGTGGAGAGACTTGTTGAAAGAGGCCAGGACCGGAACCCGGTTGTCGAGCCGATGATGATGATGATGAAATTTTGGAATTTCTATATCGGTTTCAATGAGCAAAATACTTATACATATTTTTGTATATTCAATTTGATTGAGAACACAAACATAAAAAAAAAACAAGGTTTTAAATTAATAATTTAAATACAAAAACAACAGTTGTAGCTAAGAAGCAAAGTAAAAAAATAAAAATATTAAATAAAATTAAGTCTTAAAGTTTTGGTTTAAATTTTAAGAGTAAAAGTTTTGTTGGTTGATGTTGGTGTTTATTTCAAAACCTTCTTGGGATTTCGTAAAATCATTTGCGTCATATTCATAAAATGTTTCCGAACTCATCCATCCCGTTTCAGAACGTCAAATGATCCAATCTATCAGCATACTTTCGACATATTTTGATGATGGATTGCATATTTAGGGGAATACAATACTTATGCACCAAATTCCCTATAGGGAAAGCTCAAATTATTGTCAGGAATCAAGCAAATTCAAAGCATTTACTTGTGGGGTTTTACTATTTCTTTGATATCTTCGTTTCATTTTGTCTGAAATAAGTTAGTTTTCAAATTTATGGCAATAAAAGGCCCTACATCTACAAAATAAAAATATAAGAAACCAAAAATAGAAGGAGTTTCCTTTAATCGAACAACGAACACTGAAGAAAAGGTGTTCGAATACCTAAAGTTTTTGGTATCATTGTTGAGAAAAAACTTTAAAAGAATTTAATTTGATCTATACCTATTCATTGCCTGACAGAAAAAATACGATTTTGGCGTAGTTGCCTATGTTCGCACACTAGTGTTCGAACAGGCAATTCGAAAAAAATTGGCTTCCTATGATCGAACAGTGAATATGTAATAAAATAAATAAGTTTTAAGATACAAATCTTGCTTAAATAGATAATGTTATATAATATTTAATTAAAAAGACTTCAAAAATAGATACCTACCTTCATTTATCGACAAAAAACACAGTTTCTCACAACACCCGCCACAGTTTTTATTTTTAGCAAAACCGTAAATAACCAAACTATCTGAAGCTTCATTACAAACTGCCATTTTTTTCACTCTTGATATTAAGTTAAGCAGTTGTTGGCAGTTCCTTATAGTTTGGGAACAAGACATCGACATGCTGAATTTCCTATTTGTTGAAGTTGAAAATTTCAGAATTAACACATCTTAGACGGTTTTTCTCAAAAAGTATTTTACTGCTGGGAGTATTCGGAATTAGGCTACTCTACCCTATATAAGAAAATATGTGAACATAAATGACAAGTGGCAAATCAAATAAAAAAATCCGCCTAAAGGTGGAAACATGATTTCCGAAACGCGTAGCGATTTATTAAACTTAAGTTGTGATATTAGTTAAATAAAATATAAAATAATTTAAAACAAAATTTTGTTTATTTTATCTTTTTCAAATATATATAAATATACACGCAACTTAGAGACCAAAAATACCACAATGCTGGCCATTATACGCATCAGGTGCAGGTAAAATGCTACTGCCAAGTGTTGCTTCCGAAATAACAATTTATTAAAAACCAGAAAAAATCGCAGAACCATTTGTATTTGAATTCTTTTTATTCAATTGCTTGTTTTCTTAAAAATGTCCACACAAACCACAACAATGATCCTGAGTAATATGAATGATACATTTTTTTATGAAATAATTTTTATGATGTCGATATAAATAATTAATTTACATTGGTACAAGATTGTGTGGAATAATTTTACATATTTTGCTTTTTTATATTTTCATAATTAAATAAATAATTATTTTTAAATATTTTAACTATGAAATAAAATAAATTAATTTTGTTTTTTTTTCGGAATTGTATTTACATCATCCGTCTTATAGAGCTCTCTCTTTCTCTTTATCATTTCTGTCGATTTATGCGCATCAATTGTCCTTGTTTCACTTGCCGTTTCGTTTTCTTAAAAGTCCATCTCTTATAATTTGGTCTAACTAGATACAAACTAGGGTCTTAAAAACTTAATTTACAAAGGAAAGGGTTTGATTTTTTGTTTGTTTAAATTAATTTAGTAGGGTTGGGTTAGTCCATAGTGGTTGTAAGCTAGATCTTGGGCAGAAGCTTGTCCATTACGACTCCAGTCAGAGTGTACAATTTCAGCGTTCAATGGGCTTCCGGTGATGTATGCGGTGGTAACATGGTCCTTCTTCTTGGCCAAGAGATCCTTGAAGAAGGTGGCACCTAGATATAAATTCATTAATAGGTATACAATGATTCAAAATGTCTTTAGACAACAAAATACATACCGGCAAAGATGAGAGCCAAGAAACTGATAGCCAAAGCCTTGAGGGAGATGAATTTAACGATCATAAAGAGTACCTTGAAGACAACAGCTTTTTTCAGCTTCAAAGCCAAAAGGAGTGGCAACAGAACTTTCCTCACCCTCCTGGTGCGTGGCTCTATTTAAGGAGGAATAAAAAAAAATAAAGAAAAAATTATGGTATAATTCTTGGCTGTCATCATAATAATTTTTGTTTTCCTAAAAATATACTTTTAAATATTGTGTTTTGCGAAAAATTCATCACCACTAAAAATAAAGACTACTAGCAACGGCAGGTACCGAATGGATTATGTTTTCCCCAAATGTATGCTTCCAACTAATTCCCGTCTAAGGGTACCAAAGAAGAGAAGAGAATACTACTTATTTCTTTAAGGTTTGATACAAAACTTAAAGTGAAAGTCTCATTAAATTGGAAATTAAAAGTAACTCTTGTTGGGTGAATCCTGTAGTAGTTCATAAATGCCTTCATGGTTTTCTACAGGAATTAGCTTTAACTTACTGGCTGAACACAGCACCGTCTGCAGCACCGACTGCAGTTGCGTTGTGTTGTGTTCGTAACATTGAATTTACGTGTATTGAATATTTTGACAGCTATTCCAGTTGCTGTTCCAGTTGCAGCTCCGTCTCCATTGTGTTCAGCCAGTTAAATAGCTTAACCCTTTCGATCCGATCGGGACACATGTGTCCCAATATAGTGTCAAAAAGACCTATCTCTAAAAATTAGCTGCAAAAATGGGACAAATGGGTCCCAGTCAGTAGATTATATTATTTCTAACGGTTTTATTTCGAATTGGAGTCGATTTTGGTGGTGGGTAATGTTGTATTCGTCCAAACAAAGAGATCAATTGCAAGTGGAATTTCAGTGCGCGAGTCAAATTTATTAATAATATTTGTTTAGAAGTGGTAAATCAACATAAAATATACATAAACAACAGTACAAGTGTTCTCCTCATTATCTAAGACTGGTAGGTGCCTTTTATTTGTTTAGGTCTCAATGTTATTCGCCTATTTATGTTATCGGGACATATTTGTCCCGTGCCCGTTAGTATTTTTGTATGGGCTATAAGTGTCCCAGTTGGGTTCTTGCGTACAAAATTAAAACACTTTACAGAACCTTCAATATGCCAAGACCACGAAATTAGCCCACAACATACAATTTTATTGAGACTTCTGATGAGGATGATGACTTCTCGAGTGAAAGTTGGGATGATTATGAGCCTACGGATTACGAAATCGAATCTAACGAGAGCCGTGCAGATGAAATGGATTCTGATGGTGGTCAAGACGTTCAACATCGCGATAGTCAAGACGAAGAAACAGCCGACGAAGAGAATAAAGAACCGGAGCTAGAAGAAGTCCACCCCGCTGTTAACACTGTCAGACATATTTCAACGGTTTGGTCAACACCAAATTTCGATTTCACTCCAAGAAAAACCGTAAGTATCTAACTCTCGACTTTCTAACATAAGCCCGAACTTCGAAAGGACTGATGATCCGCTACGAATATTTAGTTAATTTTTCCCTGAACGTTTGTTTATGTATATAACCCAATGCACCAATGAACGAATTGAAATTTTACGCAAATCGAAACAAGGAAACCGAAATATAAAGCTAACCGATGAGAAATGAAGAAAGATAATCGTTGGATGTATTATAATTATGTCGTACAACCATCTTCCAGCTTTTAGGAACTATTGGTCTGCACACCCTTCTAATAAACATGATGCAATAAAGTCTGCTATTTCACAAGATTCTTTTCAGCTGTTGTCCTCAAAATATACTTTGAGGAGTAGCAGACAGCAGCTTCCAAAGCACCGACAAAAGCATGACAAAGTTCAAGGGGCGTTCATCCATGAAACGATATATGTCTTTGAAGCATACCAAACGAAGTATAAAAATGTTGCTAAGATGTGATGTTCTTACAGGTTACACGTATGATTTCAACATTTATTGCGGTAGAGAAGAAGAAATAAGCGAAGCAACTCTTGGTGAACGGGTTGTTAACCAATTAGCTGCTTCTATTCGAGAACCTGATGCAACCTTATACTTCGATCGATTTTTATGGCCCATAAGTCTTACGCTTGGTTTCCACTTGTCTTTAAAACACTCAGTTTGAAATGACAGGAAGATAACTGCGCTCTACGTCTGTACTATTTGCTTCTTTTTGTTCGTTTTAACCAACAAAATTTGTCAAAGGAGGTTCTTAAGGGACAAGTGGGGATCTAGCATTACGCACCTCACAACACTGTTCAGGGTGGGTCATATGGGGGTTTCTTTTTAAATCATATGTTATTTTGACACTGACAGCTATTTCCTGTTAAAAATCTTGACAGAAAGTTAGTATTATACTTCCGGGGAACAAAATGAGTCGCTTTACGCTTGAACAATGAACCGAAATATTGAAAACTTATTTCCAAAGTGAGTGCTGTGCAGCCCAAACAGTGCGCCTACTGCCCGCAAGTTTTTGCAGAAAGTTCTTGAGACTGGTCATACGGTGTGCACAAACGAGAATGTGGCTGCTGTAGCCGAGACTCAATTCACGAAAATCAACTCGCCATCGGTCTCAGTAGCTCAACATTTCACCCACTAACCTGAGGAGAATTCTGCACAAAGATCTCGGATTATTCGCTTACAAGGTCCAATTCACTGAGCAATTAAAGGCGCTTGGCCATCCGCTTAAACGACGTTGTGTTCCATATAATTAATGGGAATGTTTGCTCTTACTAATAAAGCCATAATGCATGGACGAAATTTAATTTTGATCATTTTTTTGGATTTTAAATAAGAAACTTGTATTTGGCCCACCCAGTGGTGTAATATCACAAAAGTTCTATTCCAAAAAAAAAAAACATTTAGCAACACCTGTGTTCAAAATTAAATTATTCGAGACGAAAATGTTTGAAATCAGTGATTATCACAAACATTTTTATATACACCACACACCACAGACTTGTTTGATCAGACCCTTTTTAAAAATTACGAAAAACTACGATAGAGCTAGAAATATGACATGGAAAACAAGCTGCTTGTTGACTTCCGTCTGGGATCGGAATATAGTTAACTCATTTCAACATTTATCTGTTTCCCAATTCCTTACTTTACAATTTATTTTGTTTTTTCTTTTACTCTGTGTTCTTTGTAGAATGGCGTTTTTAATTGTTGGTCTTGAAAAACGTGTGAACGGTTCGATTTGGAAATTCTAGAATCAAATCAAAATGCATTTTCTTTTCTTTTTAGACAAAGAACTGTCATTCGATGGCCAATCGTAAAAGAATAAACATTTCATTACCAAACATTTCATTACAAACATTACAAACCAAAAAAATTAAACAGAAGTCTTAAATTTATCGCAAGGTAAAAGAGTGATCAATTCGTCATATAAAAGCAGCCTCACATGATAATTTTTGAAGAAGTATTTGAAATAAAGTAACGTCTCAATAGTCATGTGTGTTTAGATGGGCATCCACAATTAGTACTTCCGAACGACGCTCCTGACGTTTTTTTTTTTTTCTTAAATTTTTTGATTAACAATCCACTATGGTTCAAGATTGACATTCCTCCTCACATTCCACCAATGAACTTTGGGAACTTTGACAAGATGAAACCATCCACTAAGTCTTTTCATTCATTTTTCATTCATCCATGAGGGAAAGTGGATACCGATGCATGGCGGTCGCTCTATGACACATAGTCATAGTCAGTTTGATTTGACTGTTGACGTGGGCGTAGCTATCTGACACAATGAACAACTTATAAGCTGTTTCATGAAACAAAGTGGATGGCAACAAAAGAAGAAATACACACGTCAAAAGTGTTAATCATAAGTGATCTTGGATGCTTAATTTTATACCGAGATTTGACATTTGAAAAGTTGAAGCAGAACTTAAAAAAAATACTTAATTGTTAATTGAATAAATTTTTGAAAATGATTTTAATACGCTTCTCTAGATTATTTCGAGCTGTTATTCCGTTATTTTGACAGCTGCTTATAATCTGTCTGTTGAACTCGTTGGTAAGTTTTGAAAAAAAAAATACTTATAAAAGAAAAATGGAACTGGAAGTTCTGGTGAAGTTATTGGAATCTGAAGCAAAAAAAGTACTTCATTTTTCATAATTGAATGCGTACTCCCAAGTAAGTTCCTTGCTCTATTCCAATTCATCAGCGGCTATATTGAATTCTGTTTAATCCCCAGTGACAAAAAGTGACAGAAACAAAATCAAGCAAATTCGAAAAAAAAAATCAGAAGAAGGAGCAAAAGAAATGTCAAAATGCAAGAAAATGCAAGGAACTCTCTTTTGTAATTCATTGAACATTTACTAAATACATACAGTTGTGGTCAAAAAAATAGCACTGAAGTGTAACTTAGTATATTTTCAACGATTATATATATTTTTCAGTTGTTCCTTCAGTTATCAGTTCAGTTGTCAGTTCAGTGTAAAAAAGGCAGTCAGCCTTATTTTGACATTCGACTTCATTAGAAAGTATGTCGAATTCGAATAATTTGTATTTTGAGATTCGAACGATTCGAAAGTTCACCTTATCAATGGAAAGTTCATTTATCTTTCGAAAACTAAGCAAATTTTCACTTTCGAATCGTTCGAAAGAAATGTCATTTCATTCTCGTTCAATTTTTTCTGGCGAATAGATTCATAAAACATGTAAGTTTAGTATAATGTTAGTAGTATTGGATGCATAAAATGGATGTGATGCAACCATTATCCTTCTCCTAATACAACTGCTCCTCACCGTTTTCTTTTTTCATACATAAAACAAAAGCCATTTTGATTTTTTAACGTCTGGCTTCAATTTATCAATTATTTTCATAAAACAATTTACAAATTCAAGTGTGACCAGATTTGTGTAAATTAAGTGGCTTTGAAGTTGACTTCTTTTTTTGTTTATCAATTTGGAAAACAAAATTAGTTTACATGAAAATTAAAACATAAATCAAGTATTTTATTATTCAGGGAAGTTTTACCCTTATTTAACATCTTTTTGATATCAATAAACTTACCATACTGTTTTCTAAATGCTCCAAAATTTGAAAATGTCAGTTTTTATTGATGTATTCAAATTCAAACTTTACCGGGCCGTTAGCATCACTTATCTTTACTTTATTTTTCTTAAATAATAAAGTTTTATTTTTAGACCATATTTTTTTTTTGAAATAAAAATTATCAAAAAAAAAACAGCTTGGTCATACTAAATCAGATAGAAATGTCAGTAAATTTCAAACAGCTGATTTCGAAAATGAATTTGATTGAGGTTCATTTTATGCAATCATTCGACAATGAACATTTTTCGTTCGAATGTCAAAATATGGATAGTTCATTCGAATGAAAGTATCTATTCTATCGAATTAGCTATTCGTTCGTTTTAGACCTCATTCCGGTGTTCAGTTGAGCTTGTATGCTGCTTCTCTTTTAACTGAATTGTGATAAAAAGGGTCACTTCTTCCAAAAACATGGGCACGCGCGATAAATTTCAATGAAATCGACCAAATTATCATTCTGTTTCTATATATTGAAAAAAAAAAAAAAAAAACAGGAACTCGAATGCCGACTGAACTGAAAAGTATTTACACATCAGTTTAACTGATAACTGAACTGAAAACTTATGGAAATTTCATCAGTTTCAGTTTAAGTTTCAGTTAAACGCTTCAGTTTTTGCATTTAGACATCAGTTTAACTGAAAGCTTAACTGATAGCTCAACTGAAACTGAAACTGAATCTGAAATGATCGTCTAAAAGGGGCTTAAAAGGGACTTAAAAAAGGTTTTCTCTTACTCAGGTTTGTATAGTACACTGAAAATAAATTACTAGGTCAGCAGAAAGACCAAGCCGCTCCAGTTGATATAATTATTACTCTGTACATTTATTGTTGGATTAATAAATAATAATAATAATAAATAATAATAAATTCCTTGGTAATATTGATAAAAACGCTTTGTTGACTTTCAACAAAACAATTTTTGTCATTTTGATTAAATTTTTGTCAATACGAAAGAATGATTTTGTTGATTTCACAAAATTTTATAATTCAGCATGATTTTTTGTCAGTTTAACAAAATATACACTACAATTAATATTGTCAGTTTAACAAACCAAGTTTTGTTAATATAACAAAATAAAACAGAGATTCTTGTCACATCGACAAACTTTTTTTGTGATGTTAACAAAATGTTTGTTGTATCTACAAAAAATCTGTTTTGTAAATGTTTGTCAATATCGCAAAGTTTTTGTTAATTTGTTTTTTGCAATTTAACATCAAATGAAAACGTTGTTGTTAAAATGACAAATATTTTGTTTTGGGGTTGAGTTATTTTGTAATATTGAAAAAACTATTTTGTAAGGAAAACAAAAAAATTCTGGGCGTATATTTTTTTGATCATGACATTTCTTTTATGTATGATATACTTCGCATTTGGTTTTTGTCAAAAAATCGACGTAAGATTAATTGAACTTGACAAATATTTCGTATTGTCCATACGCCCTCACAGATGGTTGCATGTGAGATCGTAGGGATGAAACGCCAACTTTTGTGGACTATAATCCCAAAAAAAACTATTTTGACAAAATTAATTTTGTGGATTCAACAAAAGAAATTTGTAAAATTAACAAAATATTTTGTTGAATTGACAAAATATTTTGTTGAATTGACAAAATATAACAAAAAGGTTTTGTCAATTTAACAAAACAATTTTGTTAATTTAAGGAAACAATTTTGTTGATTTAACAAAACAATTTGGTTAATTTAACAAAAACAATTAAAAAAAACATATTTTTAACATTAACAAAAAAAAATTGTTAATATAACAAAAGAATTGTTAATATATGACAAATTAATTTTGTAAATTCTACGAAATTTTGTCATATTGACAAAATATTTTTGTTATTTCAACAAATTAATCTGTTAGCATAACAAAATCGTTTTGTGGATACAAGAAAATATTTTTTGTTACCTTAACAAAATTCTCTAATTTTTATCAATTTGTAAAAATTTTTTGTTGGACGTATATTGACAAAATTTTTATCAGATCTACCTACATTTTTGTCATATATACTTAGATTTTATTTCAGTGTAATGCTTATTCTTTAAAAAATTTAATAAAACTTAAGCAAGTTTAGCACCAATGGGTTGTGGAAAACATTGTATGGCTGAAGATCGAAAGATCATTGGAAATATAATTTTTTAACGGTAAAATGTATTCAGAAATCCGACAAATCCTCGACTGTTCCAATAAAAAGATCAGAAATGATGTATCATTTACAGAAAAACGCGAAAAACGTGGGCGGAAGCGAGCAATATCCCCTCTTATGGTCAAACGTCTAATCCGACAGAGCAAAAAAAGGAGCCGTTTATGCCAGCTACGCAGCTGAAAGCAGCGGTCAATGTGACAGCAAGCGTGGAAGTTTTTCCCGCAGCCCAAGAAAGGTCCCACTCTTATAAAAAAAAATCATGTGATGGAGCGTATGCAGTTTGCTCGAGCCCAACGACCACGAGCTCGACGACAAAGTGGAGAAAGGTTTTGTGGACAGATGAAAGCAAAATTGTGTTGTTTGGTGGAAGAGGTTCGCGGGCATACGTCAGAAGGCCTCCAAATGCCGAACTCATCCCGAAATACACATCAAAGATTATTAAACATGGAGAATCTAGTATAATGATCTGAGGCAGATTTCATATTTCATATTACTGGATCAAAAAAGTATTATGGATAAACATCTATGTATATGTCAAAATATTGGAAGATGAGATGTTGATTAATGCTTCTGAGGAGATGCCGTTGAAGTGGGTCTTTCAATAGGACGAAGCATACCAGCAAACTAGCAAAGATCAAAGAAATGGTTACTGGATAACAAAGTAGATGTCATGGAATGGCCTGCACAGTCGCCAGACTAAAACCCGATTGAAAATATTTGGGCTGACGTTAAAAAGGAACTTTCTCGGTGCAGGCCAAGTAACGATATTGGAACTATGGTCTACTGTTAGGAGCTGCTGGAAATCGATTCCTGTTGAAAGATGTCAACGGCTTGTAAACTCTATGCAAAGGCCCTGCACAGCTGTTATAGAAAATAAGGGACATGGTAAAAAATATTGATATGAACCACAAATTCAACAAATTAAAAAATAAATACCCAACATTAATTAAAAAAAAGGTGCAATTTTCATTTTGTTAGATGTAATTTGGACCCGGTGGTATTTTTTTTACTGCCAAAATTTTGAAAATGCCTTGGAAATTTAACATATCTTAAGAAATGGACTGAATTTGAAATCTATTTTTTGTATAGTTATTTAAAGGCTTAAAAGCTAATTGATTTAATAGGAGGCAAATTTATTCGAAGTGTGATTTCAGTTTTTTTTCCACTTCATAAAGTTGATTATGTTCTGCGGTGCTATTTTTTGACCACAGCTGCTTGCGCCGTGTAATACTAGTCTAAAGGACTAAAACAGGAACCACGCTTGTCTCGTGTGATGTGTTGTGACGACAACACCCCTTCAAACATCATTATTAATACCCCCTGGCATAATGATTAGTGCATTACACTGTCATGCAGAAGGTCTTGGGTTTGATTCTGAGTAGCAGCAAAAAAGTTTTTTAGGTCTGTACTACCTCTACGAAAAATTGACAAATCCTATAAGAGTATCTCTTGTCATGAGAAGTGCTGCTCATTAGCCGTTCGGAATCAGCCGAAAATCTTATGATGTCTCCATTCCCGGTAACACGCACACAGGAATGGTTCTACGCATCTAAAATACATCGAAGCGATAGCCGCAAACCACTCCACAACACGACACGCCGCCGCCGCCAAGAGATAAATGTGGTTACAGCTTTATGTATAAAACCTATTCGTTTCAATATGCAATGTGCAGATTAAAAACTTGGACGTGAATTATAAAACCCAAAAAATTGCGCAAACGAAGAGGCAAGTAATGAATGGAATAACTAGAGTTATTATATGTTTATTCGAACCCATTCTTTTAAAATGGATTTCTTCCTATCTGGAAAACCGTTACTACAGTGTTCGTTTTAGATCCACTTCCTCTTATCCTTTCTTATCCACTTAGGGCCTCTCCTTTTTATTCTTACTACTAACAATATTGAATTGGTCATCAAACATTCCCATATATCCCTCTATGCCAACGACACTAAATTTTTCAAAACCATTTCTTCTGCACATGACTCTACTCTAATCCAACTTGATCTCAATAATTTTTCAGTTTGGTGTCTCAAAAACTGCTTAGACTTAATGCCACTCAATCACCTTCTCACGAAAACGTTTAAAATCTACTCCCCGTATCTATTTTCTTCACAATCAACCTATATCTATCGTTAACTCGATACGTGATCTCGGCATATTATGTGATCAGGAGCTAAACTTCATCTCCCATTATGACGACATAATTCTCAAGGCCAAGTCCGCACTTGGTTTCGTCAAACGATGGTCCAAGGAATTCTCCAACCCATATGTGACCCGATCCCTCTATGTTGCCTTTGTCCGCCCCCTACTTGAATACGCCTGTCAGGTGTGGTCCCCCTACCAACAAGTCCACATCGACAGAATTGAGAGTATCCAACGTCGATTCCTTCGCTTTGCTCTTCGAGGACTTTCCTGGAACAATTCCCTAATCCTACCTCCCTACCTAGACCGCCTTAAACTAATCAACCTAAATTCTCTAGAAGAACGAAGAAAAACTTATGAAATTCTCTTCATTCATAGTCTTCTTACAAGTTCTATTGACTCTATAACTCTTTATAACTCTATCTTCCCTAATATCAACCCCCGCAACATACGAAATCCCCTTCTCTTTTATATACCAACCCACCGTACGTCTTATGGCTCTAATGAACCAGTCTCACGTATGCTAAGGAATGTCAACTCAAACCCAATAACCTTAGACTTTAACCTTAGTACCCCTTGCCTAAAACTCCGTCTCTTGAATCGATTCCCCCACTAACAAAAATTCGTAGCTATAAGTTTTCTTAGTTTTAAGTTAGATTAAGCTATAGCTTGTATTAAGCTTAATAAATGGGGGTATTGCCCCACCAAAATTAAAATTACAATTGTCAATATTTTGACATTTGATAATTGACAAATATTAAAAATTGGAATTTGAACACTGAATTTATTCAAACAAAAGCAAAAAACAGATACTATATTGGTTTTTCTGTAACAATGGTTAATGACCAACGATCGTTACTAACTTAGTAAACATGAATTTATCAATTGAGAATTGACAATCTTAATAAGGGTCACCAACATTAGATGCATATAAATTTGTTTCAGTAATGTTTACTGATTTTTGAATAAATTATAACAAATTATAATTTGAAAAATTATGAACTTTTTTAAAAGGCCCCTCGCTCAAAAAAGGACCGCTTTTTTTCTCCAAATTTTTTATTCTTAACACTATTGTTCGAATTAATTATATGGTGTACCATATCCAATGTCTATAAATTGAAACAACTTTCTCAGTCATTTGCTAGCAAGAGTCTGATTTAATTCATAACGATACTCAATCTTTTTATATACAAGTTCTATGCCTGGATCGCGTATCCATTAAACAATATTGTTGACTGGCCGTGCAAATTATAGAAAGTATTTCTTTTTCCAACCCACGTTATAGGTACATACATAGACATGCGTGGCTTATAGGAGAGTTTCTCTTAAAAGGGTGGGACTGAGTTGGTCAATACACTAAACGATAAACTATAACAACAACAACAAATTTTCACTTTGCAATTGAAATTCGAAAGTTGTTTTGAAATTTAAGCCAACAACTCTACAAACAAACACAATCCAACCTCAACATTTTTATGAATTTCTACTTTACAACTAGGTAGGTACGAGTAGGTAGGTATACTGCAAGTATTTCTGGCGCAAAGTATTCAAAACAAAATTAAATTAAAACAACAAAAAAAATCTCCATAAATCTTGACTGCAGGAAGGTGTTGTGGGGTGCTTTGTGGCATGGAAAGTCAAGCTACATTCATGCTTTCCTCGCATTTTGAACGTGACCGCCAAACAAAATTGCTTTCTCTCTTCTTTTCCAAAGACTGGTTATTGAGGTCTTCGAACTCGTATCTTGCTGCTGGTTTGTAAGAGTGCAAGACCAACACTCTCATTATAAATGAAACTCTATGTAAAGATACTTTTTTTTTACTTTTTTCTTCGCTCAAGTGCATTTTTTGTAAAATTATGTACCTAGGTAGGTACGAGTATATGCGGTCTGAAAATTGTGGAGAGGTACTGGCAAAGAAGGCCATGAGTATTGTTGTTAACGTTTCTCCCACTGCCCCAATTTGACAAGCCATGCAGGGTGGGGCAGTCACACTTTGATTGTCATTCAAATGTTTGAAAGAACAACAATAAAAAAATCTAAGTTGAAGAAGTATCTAACTTACAATATTGCGGAAGTGAAAAACCGTTTACTTGTTGCTTCCTTTAAAAGGGATTGAGGCTCATTGAATATTTATAGGTATACGAGACCACGAAGAAGCTCCAAATGAAGAATAAGAATGTAAAATGAATTTCCGGAATAGCACACAAATAACGCTGCATATCTGCAGAGAGGTATGGATATGTGGAATAAATTATATTGCACGAAATGGGGAAGCGGAAAGAACTATCTAGGTACATCTCTGTAGTGAGAGAACAAAACAAAAACAAGATGCAGTTATTTGTTTATTATTATTACTTTTTTTTTTTTTGCTTATTGATTACTTTTTTGTTGCTGAAGTTATAATTTTTAGCAATTTAATATCCTCCTCGTACTGTAAGATACATAGATCTATCTTTTTCCATATACCTAAGACAGTTCTGCCAACCATTGAGTAAAAAAGGGGAAAGCTTTCTAATGTTCCATCTTTGAATGGCTGTTTTTTTTTTTTCTTATGACGGATTGACTTTTACCCAAGATCACACAATTATTTAATGTCATTCATCAGATGCCCATGTATTATTGTGGAGAGAAAAGAAAGTTGTTGTGTGATTTTTATTGGAATTATGGTTTTCTTATTTAAAGCAGCATCACGAGAACGTGATACCTTGCAGATGCTCAAAGACGTGCAACCTGTGCAAATGGGTATGCTGTGAGCTCTTTTGCTAACTGTTACTTGCTCTTATTGAGTCCTTGATATTAGGTGTTAAAAAAAAAGAAGAAATTTTTGTTTGTTCTTTATGATCAAATAAAGTTTTGAAAAACAAAAAAGAAATCGATTTTGTCTTAAAATGGACTTTTTAGTTCGTCCATTGAACGGTGTGGTATACCTAATAACGCCATTATCAGAGGATGTTTTTTCTGTAAAACTATACCCTCGAATCAATGAAATCGGTGAATGGGTTCATGTTTAATGAATAAGGCTTCATTTTGAACGAAAACCTTGTGCGGCTAACAGTTTTGTGATTCAGTCGACATTTTGTTTGAAAGCTGTAGTCAGTGGCGGATTTACCAGCAGGCTTAGTAGGCTTGAGCCTAGGGCGGCAGATTTTAGGGGCTGCAAACTTGAAAACCATCTCTCTAGAATTCCACAAGACACCTTTCCGATGACTTTTCCCTCTTCTACCGCAAACTTTTATCCCCCAACCAGAAATCTATGAGTGAAATGAGAAAATAGCGGAAAATATATTTAACGCTCTTCCCACTCCCACTATGTACTCATACAAGTCCGACTGCTGGTTGGGGGCTGTGAACTGAGTGGATTTTGAACGCATTGGTAATTGCAGTATTGGTGTGGTAGATCTGCATAAAAAATTGTTGCAAAGAAAAATGTTTTGTTTAAGATATTCTTCGTTCAAAGCCAAGCACCGTTTGATTTTTTCGTTCCTTGCTCTGCCCACTCTTTAAATTTAGTGGCAACTGCAACTGCTGAATCTTGTACAGAAGCTTGTCGCTTCTTCATGTTGCTCCAAAAAATTTACGTTTTTTTGTAAGTTCGACACAACACTGGAAAAAAATTAATAACTGAAGTCGGAGAAGGGAATTCGATGATTGTACCGAAAAGCCTGTCACACGAAACGAAGCTACAGGAATTCTTCTAAAATTAGAACAGCTGGAAACGGCGTTAATGGTTATCGTGTGGAATATTTTTTTGGAAAGAATAAACAAAGTGAATGTACAAATTCAGGCTTCTACCATTTGATTGATTACTGTAGCCGATCTTTATAAATCTCTTCGCAAATTTTTCGTAGATCAACGAGAAAATTTCAAGTATTTCGAAGAAAAGGCGGTGGAATTAAGCGTGTCGAAGCAGTACACAAAAGACATGGAGAAAAGTCATTCGAAAAGAAAAAAAAATTTTGTGAAAAGCCCGCTAAAGAAATGAAAATGACCGCGGGTGATACTTTCAGAGTTAACACATTTCTAGTCATTATTGATTGACTTGTATCTGAATTAGAAAAAAGACAGAAGGCCTACGACAAGTTCAACGAAAAGTTTTCATTTTTGAACAAAATGAGTGAATTGTCATCATCAACCCTTACAAAAAAAGCTCTCGCCTTGGACAAAATATATTCTAATGATTAAAAGACTGACTTAGTTCAAGAATGCATTCACTTTCAAAGCCACATTTCTACGGAAAGAATTTCGGTAAAACCAAATTCTGAATCATCGTCTATCTTCGTTTCTGCGAAAACAGTATTTGCATAACGCTTTTCGCTCTTCTTATGGCATTATGTACTCCAGCGACAAATTGTTCGAGTGAGAGAATCTTTTTTGTCTAAAAAGGGTAAACAATTATCTGAGATCGACCTTAAGTCAGAAAAATTAAACGCTTTAGCTCTTTTGTGTATAGAGTCAGAATTAATGAACAAGATCACTTACGACGATATTATCGATGATTTTGCCATCAAAAAATCGTAAAAAAAGGTATTGCAAGAAACTTTAATAAGTTAACTGAAATTATTATTTTTTTTAACTAATTGTTAGTACAATAAAGATTATTTAACTACGTTAACCGAATGTACATTATTGTGTGAGTGGCATACCCCGCCTGATTAGTTGTAGAACATTGAGCTTTGATTACCTCAGAAATATACTCAAAAACTATTTCTTGTGCATTTTGAACCGAATTGTTGGATTGTAAAAATAATCTAGGAACTGACAATTTACAATTGTAGAGGTAAGGGCGGCAAAAATTCAATAGCCTATACTTGGAAATTGTGTAAATCCGCCACTGGCTGTAGTTTTTTATAATTTCCATGCTCAACTACCGATGGAGGTATAATTTTTGGTAAATTTATATTTCTGACCACTCACAAATTTCCAACTTAGGAAATTCATTAAGTGTTGCCAACATTGATTCTTCTAAATGTTATTTCGGCAGCTAATTTAAGCAATTTTATTTAAATCTTATGTGTTGCGAAATGTAGAGTTAATCGCAGAAACTTGTACTGGTCTAAAGGTAACTTGAATGTTCAGAAACGTATTGTCAAAGCGAGTTGATTAGTTCATTAAAACTGACAAGAATTACGAGTGGTAAGAAGGCACTTGAATACAATACGTTCTCGATAAAATCAACTGATTGAAATTGGACCTCCACGATGGGTTTTATCTTGTCATAGTGGGAAGGCTTAAATCTAATTCTCCGTCAATCCAGCTGGGGATTTAGGCAACTAAGAAAATCCAAAAGTGCCCAGAGAAGTCACGGCCAAACATAAGGAAAAGCAATTGAGAAAGTGTTCTCTTATGCTATGATGTATTGGCCCAGCAATCTATGGAATTGATTTGGGATAGTAAAGTAAGATTGCTTAGGACTATCGTTCTTAATTTTCTGTAGGGCGAATAAAGACTAATTTGAATAATTATGGATACTAGTTGTAGCTCAAGCTGTATCCAAAAAAAATCTAGATCCATATCCTATCCAGGGTTGCAAAAGCTTAAGTCACTTTTTAGCTTAAGCTTGGCTTTAATTCACAAGCTAGTGGGTGACTTATGAATTAAGGAAAATGTAACTCAGCAGCTACTTACTGACTTATGAATTAAAAAAAATTAATTCATAAGTCAGTTGGTGACTTGTGAATTAAAAAATTTAAATCATAAGCTTCTTTACGACTTATGAATTAAAAAAAATTTATTCAGAACCTACTAAGTGACTTATGAATTAAAAAAAATTTAAGTCATGAGCCAGTACGTAACTTAAGAATTAAAAAAAAATTAAATTCAGAAGTTACCTAGTGACTTATGAATTAAAAAAAAATAATTCATAAGCTAATGGATTAAAAAATTATTATTTGGAAAATTTATAAGCTTGCATGATAATTTTATGACACACAAAAGCTTGAAATCTACCTTCGTTAATAATTAAATAATTATGTAGTCAAAACAAGCTTAAACATTTACAATTTACCAACTAGCTTATGAATTAAATTTTTTTTAATTCACAAGTCACTTAGTAGCTTACGAATTAAATTTTTTTTAAATCATAAGTCACTAACTAACTTACGAATTAAATGTTTTTAATTCACAAATCATCTACAGACTGAGCTACGGATCCATGGTACTATTTATTATAAAAATTTTGGGCGAGTGATAAGGGGAAATCACTGTCAAAACATAAAGAAAAGCAATTGAGAAGTATTTGCTCTCTTGCTCGATGTTTTGACTTAAGTAATCTGGATAATTGATGGTCGTTCCCAATGCTAAAAGATTAAAGAAAAATTCTTAGGACTATCGTTCCTAGTTCGTTGTAGGGCAAAAAAGACTAATCATGAAAATTGGTGCAAATTGTGGCTGGCTTGGGTCAGCTATGGTCTGCACCACGGAGTTTCTACTCCATAACTTAGAACATACAAAATAACCCAAATTGGGTATCTCGGGAATAATGAGATTGAAGAATTGCCCCGCTAATTAGAGCCCCCAGGGTGTAAAAACCTTGGTGTCTTGTTATTAATTGGGTAGACCCTCTGATGTAAAGAGAGCACGTGGTGGCTGTGGTTATACCAACCAAGTCACCAAGGCTAATGTTACCAACAATAGTTAGATGAAAAAGACGGACCAAGGGTGGTACTACCTACACAGTGCAAATTTGCAACAGTATGGAAGCTGGCTTGAATTCCGAAACGGACTGTACGAGATATTGATGGGTAGCAATATCGAGTTGGTTTGTCGAGGAATCAAGATCTGGCCCCTGCTGGAAAGGAGTTGCAACCTATCTTCCATGATAAAATGCAACTGGGACTATGTCCTAGAGGCTTTGTTAAATTGCCGTTCATTGAACCCGATAGTGCTTGGTAGGCCAAATAGTGAGATTAAGTCTTAACTGACAGGTGCTTACTATACAGTTCTGATTGAAATTGGGGCTTGATATCTAATGAGGTTGTTGAATATAAACGGGTCACAAAAATTAGACACTATGAATTAGAATCAAAGGCTGTAACCTAAGATTATGAAAAATAAAATTGTTGGTCGAGGAATTAGAAGAAATTGCCGAAATAATCTAAGAAGTGATCATGGATGTAAAGTTGCCTGTACTGAGTAATTTTTTTTAAAACAGGTACAGTCACTGAGTCAATAATGTCTAGAATTTTGGTGTGATCTGGACGATATGGTCAACTTTGCTAAAATTTCCAATCATACAAAAAATTCGTTATGTGCAATGAATAGTAAAGATTTTTTTTGACAATTATTGTATATCTACAAATATACCTTACCAATATTTTATATATTGAGTATAAGTCCAGTTATATTATTTAAATGAATGGAATTATGTCAAAATTTGACACTTTCCATTTTTTAATTAATAAGTTAAATTTTCTGAGTCTTCTGAACTTTCAACAATCTTAGAAGTATGAACAAAAATTCTCAGTTTCAGACGGAAGAAAATTTATAAGATCTTAGATATTTTAGAGCACATTATTGTGGTGGCAAATTTGGGACTTCAAAATTATTTAACAATAATTGGCGACTTTAAATTGAATACAGAATAAAATGTTCGTCTGTGTGATCGGCTACAAACTAAATGACTTAGTCGATTTTCGTAAAACTTAGTACAAGTGTGTACACTTATTGAGTTTTGGGCATCACTCAAAAATTTGTGTTCTTATTTGTAGAATCAAAAATAACAAAAGATACAAAGTAGGGTGTTTTATTGATATTTTTTTCAAAGTTGTTGAAAATGGCTTAGTTGATTTTTATAAAATTCTTACTCTGAATCATCTAGAAAATTTAAAAAGTATTACATGTTCAAGTTTTCAAATTATTCAAATAAATTTCAATTAAAAGCTCAAGTGACCTCAACTTGGAGTTGAGGTCACTTGAGCTTTTAATTGAATTTAATTCAATCACTCCACTTAAACAGAAATTACTTTCTATCTTCATTTATTCAAATTAATAATATTTAAATTTAAAAACAAAAATGTCTCCTTTTTTTTGAAAACTCAAAATTTATGATTTATCTTTATATTTGGTTTTTTAACAACACCTAGAAGATTAAAGAAAAACATAATTCTAGAATCAATAAAATGCACCACTATTATAAATAACGTTACGAAAATCTAAATCGCAAACGGATCTTAAAAAAATGTCTATTTGTTAATATTAGTGGGAAACAAACTAAAATTACCTTATTAACAGTTGTTTTCATAGAAATGGTTTCAACTTTCTTATTAGAAGCTTAGCTTAATTATAGACATAGATTCTTCCAAAAATGATAGGATATCAAAATTTTTAAAAATCCATTTTTTGGATTTTTAGAATATAGAAATCAGAGGCCATTTAGGCTCGCAGAGAGCCTAAAGAACTCAATGAGTTCTGTGTTCGTGTGAGCAGAACTGGAGAGGGACTAACAATTATTGGTTGATTTCGAACGTCTAATGAACACCACTTTTTATGAAAAGAGATACTCCTGGAGGATTTGTAACTTTACCGCAAGAGACAGTACTCTCGTAAAAACATTTTTGCAATGAGTGAGAATCGAACAGTTCAAGGCACTATACTCTGTCCATCAAAAATTGTCAGTACAGGCCTTATAAGAGAGCTTTTTCCAAAGCAGTGGCGCCTGATGCACTTATCACTACACTACGTTGGGAAAAATGCCACTTAAAAAAGAGCAAGCCATTGACTTTCCTTAAAGAATTGTTGTTATAATTCTTTGCAAAAAGTTGTACACCCCAACGGGACCGGTGAATCCCACTGCTGAAGGGATACTGTCAAGTCAATACGATCGTGCACGTACCAGCGTTGCCCCCCTAGTACAATCGTAGTGTTTTTACTACACCTTTTTTCAAAAGCACACACTACGCACGCTCCTCCAAACACTACACTTTTTTTCAAAGCGAAAACACCAAAGTGCATCGTTGCGTATACGACCATGTATTTTGGATTTAAATTCGAAGAATTTTGCTGTAGAAAAGAAATTGAAAATAATATTTAAAAAAAAATACAAACGAAGTCATGCCAATTTTATGTAGCTTTATGCGATTTAATTCATAATGAAAAAAACAAGTCATTTAACTCTTCTTGACCCTATCAAAATTTCAAAATGAGACATTCCGACTATAATGCCCCTTTTGAGAAGATTTCCATTTCATATTTTTAAGCAAATGAAACTATAATAAATGACGAATTTGGTCCATAATAGGTTCACAAGAAATGTTAAAAGAATATTTCAATGAAGACATTGTTAAATTTTGGGTCAATTTATTGGGTGCCAAAAAATTTCTTGGAAAGCCATTTCTTGAAAATGTATGCAGTTACATGCTTACTTTGTGTAGCTTGCCTCAGGCTTGCAGAGAGGGTTTTCTCAAGTTTAAATATAATAAAGGATGATTTAAGAAATAATTTAAATATTTTAACAGTTAATGCAATTATTCAATTAAAAGAACTCTCGAAAGACGTAGAGATAATTTTTGCACACAAATTCAGTTACCACAATACAAGTCATTAATCCCTTAATGTATGTTTTTGGTTTGTAAAGATGTGAATAGTTTATTTTTATTATTATATAAGAATTTTGTATGAGTTGTTTATAAATATAGTTTATTGTACCTACGTATATTTAAAAGTAAATTAAAGGATTAAAAAATTTGCAAAATAATTTTTTTTTTTTTACTACGTTTTTACTACACTTTTTTTTCTTAACACTACACTTTCAATCAGTTGGGGGGGCAACACTGGCACGTACGCTTGTTATACACATCAGAACAGAGTTACCATTATCATTCTAAATTATAAACAAGGAGCTTATTCAGTGGATTTTATTAAAGAGCTTTTGGGATTTGAAGCTTTTGAGAACAAGTTTTATGAAGTTGAGTATATTGAGTGTTGGCGATTTATAATGCAAACTAGGGAAACCCTGTGAGAGCTTTAAAAGGCGACACACTTATGCAAGCCAATGAAATCAGAGTGAGAGGCAAACGTCCTATTTTCCCTGTACTGACAATTTTTGTTGAACAGAGTATAGCCATAATGCCAAGGGTTCCCACTTTATACTATTATTTTTACTACTTATACTTCTACTGCTAATAATACTACTGATACTACTACTGCTACTATTATTAGTACTTATACTACTACTTTTCATAGTACTAGTTCCACTATCAATACTTAAATTACTACCACCACTAATACTAATAATCTGTTACCAATTCTACAACTAATATTACTTAAAATTGTGTTTTTAAAATGGTGCGCACATTATTTATCGATCTTGAGTGACATCTCTTAAATTTTTAGTTTGTACTCTCTGTGTAATGGCTTGTCACGTTAATTAACTTACAAAATTTTGTGTGAGAATGATTGGTGTGTGCAAAATTCTACCTCTTAATTGATACTTGACCTACTAAAATTAGACTTTCACTTTAAACAAAAATTCAACAAAGCCGAATGTCGGTAGAGAGTTTGGGTAAAGGCTTTTCATTTTGTTGGTTGATTTTTTGTAAATATCTCAAAACTATGTTTTTGAAAACAAAAAAATGTTAAGATAAACATTATATACATAGAAACAATTTTTTTTACAATTACAATAAATTTAGTTTGGATAAATCTCTCCATTTTTAAGTTAAATTTTTTTGATTTTATTTTAAAGTTTGACATTTGTTTTGGACGAATTTTTCTGTCCTCATAGATGTCTTAGTTAAATTTTCTAAATATTTTTTTACGTTGTGGATTTTGTGAGAAAAAAATTCTGTTGAAAGAAAAGTTTTAATTAAAAAAGTTCAAACATAAATTTGAGTCACATGAACATTTGTTAAAAAAAAACGTTTTTTTTTCAAGAATCGTAGATGAGCTTAAAAATTCAAAATCGATTATATAAAATCGTATTATTAAAATCGTAAGGATGACTTGTAGGTACTGTCAAACTTTCAAGGACCTAAGGAGTTGAAATAGCTAGAATTTATTTAATAGCCATTAACTTATTATTAAGAATTTTAAGAATTCTACAGATTATATCTCTTGTTATAGCTATTTGTCTTACAATAACATGAATCAAGAATACTTCTGGCGTAATTAGGAATCTGCGATGGGTAAATTTTGTTCAAGGAAAGATTTTTAACTATTCAAGTTTCTCATCAGTATTTATAATTAATAGTTATTTAAAAAAAAATTAAGAATTTTCGCATACAGTTAATTCTTTCACTTTTACAAGAACACTAAAACAAAAAAACAACAACTTTTCAAAAATTCCCTCACCCTTACCGTCGGCAGAACGTCCAGCGAATTCATCTTCACTCTCATCATCTTCACCGGGGAATGCCAAGTTCAATTCGTGCGATTCCAAATAACGCTCGGCACGATCTTCGATACTTTCACCAGAATTTGCCTCACCAAACGAGCGACCATTCTCTACCCGTTCGATACGTAATCCTCCGAACAGTGGCAGCGTTGGTTCATTGTCGATTTGGTTCAAGGCATTGATTATATCCTTATCACTATTATCCTGATGTGGGAGGGCAACAGCGGTGGCACACACAACAGCGAGAAGCACAATTGAGAATTTCGAATACATTTTTTTTTTTAGAAAAAAGGGTCTTTTTTTTAAGTTTAATAAAAATTAAAGTTCTGATCACTGATGGCACACGTCTTAACCGAAGCGAGTGGACAATTTGCTTTGTGATTGATTGGCTATCGGTCAAGCTATTTATTTAGACGAAACTTACAATCAGACTTTGAATGAAATCAACCTGCCAAAATACAAACAGTGGGTAGGTGAGGTGCAAAACGACGAAGAGCAGGTAAGGTAGTACTTTTCAAGTGGGGAAACAAATTGGTAAGTCTTTATTGTGTGTCCGTAATCCAAGCTCTTCTTCGTTTTTAATTAGTATTCATTCTATGAGGCTGCTATAAAAATATGTTACAGTACGTGACACCATTCTTTCCATCTTCATCCATCGCACACATGTGTGTGGAAGTGGATATTTGTATAATCAGATACACGCAATGGTGGTGCGGTGGCAGCTTTAGGGCGGAACCACAAACCTCCACCCATGGGCACCTTCAATGCTCGTGCAGCCATAGTCGCCACACCAAACATGGCAAGTCTTCCGCGTCTCTAAAACCGTTTAATTTTCATTTTCAAGTCATCCATTTTGGAATTCAATCCACGACCCTCTTAAGCTAATCGATGGAGTCTCCCTCTATATCATCGTGTACTAACCGTCATCGAGCCGACCCCGAAATGGTGCTCGAAAGAAAGCCTTTTCCATCCAGAGCCGTTAATACAATTTGCGATTTATCAATCATAAGCGAATGTAGAAACGGGTATGGATATGGCTACCCTACTTAGGTGTCATAAGAAGATAATTATGGAATTTGTGGAGCTTGACAATTTGTGTCGAAATTAATTTGCGTTTCATAAAATCGCTGCACAGCCTAGTTCATCGAAGTATTTGGGTTGGGTATAGGTTATTCGGATTTGATGGTGGAATAGATTGGAATTTATCGAACTGTTTGTTCTCATTAATATTTACGTTTGCTATGGACATACTATAGTGTACGCTGCGCCACGCCGCGCCGCGCCGGTCGCACCGTGATAGCTGGGTCGTGGTGGGTGTTTTATAAATTGCGAAAGTTTTCGAGACCGAAATCAGACTCATATAACCGAGAGTTGTATTTTGGTCGAATAAATTAATTTGAGTAATTATTTCGAACGAAACTGATATTGGATAAATTTGCTCTAAAAACTGTGTACTTTATACCCATGGCTCTGAGAGACAGGAATTTGATGTTTTTCGGAATTGTTTGAACAGGAATTTTGGTTTTAATTATAATATAATGTGTAAAAGTTTTACGCTACAAAAACATGTAATGAAACAGGGATTTTGATTGCCTCCTTTCAGCGGAATATAGTTTAGCTTGTTCAGGATTTTCATTTAATTTAAATTGAAAATAATTGAATTTTAGATATGAACTAGAAAACAGAACGAAATCCGAGGATAAAATGTATTTATTGAGACAATTTTTTTTTTGTAAAACTTAATTAAGTACCTTTTATAAAAATTTAAGTTAAAAAATGCGGGTCTGTTTGGTTCGGTACAAAAGGTGCGAATGTTTACATGACTAGAAAAATTAGTAACAGACAAGTTATTTAAAAATGTCACTCTGTTTCAACAAAACGTGTTGCATTATTCGTCTTCTAAAACGTCTTAACGCGACATAGATATTCGTGTAAAATGAAAATCTAAGAAACGATTTGGAGAAAGTAAGATTATTGTAGTTGATATTTTAAAAAACATTTGATGGTTTGCCATCAAGACTTCTTAATTCTGATAGTTATAAAATAAGCACTGGTATACCACAGGGCTCCGTTTTGTTTCCAAATCTATTTCTTATATTTATCAATTATATTCAATTAAAAAGTTCAAGTGACCTCAACTCCAAGGTGCGTTTCGCCCAGGAACGACAGTGGGCTCATCAGTTAGATGCACCTTGGAGTTGAGGTCACTTGAACTTTTTAATTGAATTTAATTCAATCACTCCACTTAAACAGAAATAATTTTCATTTCTCTATGTATTGATTTATCAATTATATTTTACCTGAAACTTTTGACCTATTTAATTGTGTTGCAGATGACAGTAGGTACTCTCAGTTTTTCATGTTTGTTTCAAGATTCATGTCCTTTTTCTTCAGATGTTAAACTTCAACCGCTGGGTATGATAAGCTCATTAAAATCTATTGCTGACAATATTATCCAATGGGGAAAAAAACCCTGTTCAAAAACTCAGGAATATTTTCTTATATAACACGCGCACTCAAGGGGTTATGAATATCCTTAAAATATTAAACACAGTGTGAGTAATTAGGAAAGTAGGATACGATTACAAATGAGATACCCATGCACATTGGTTTTGAATGTCTGCACATTGCAATGAGTGGGACACATTGAGCCATGTAAAGCATTCCACATTCGTATCATCATCATCATCGGCTCGACAACTGGGTTCCGGTCCTGGCCTCTTTCAACAAGTCTCTCCACCTATCCCGGTTTCTAGCCGACACCATCCAGTTGCGCACCACAAGGCTTCGGGCGTCCTGGTCTACGCCATCTCTCCAGCGCAAGCATGGTCTACCACGCTGTCGTCTACCATAGAATGTACCACAAATAACTTTCCGAGCAGGTTCCTCTTCGCTCATGCGAGCTAGGTGCCCTGCCCACCGGAGTCTACCGAGCTTAATTTTTGTCACGATATCTGCTTCTAGGTAGATAGGTTCATGATTGTACCGTCTCCGGAATCGTCCTTCCTCACATATGGGGCCAACAATTCTCCTTAAGACATTTCTCTCGAATGCAGCTAAAAGGTCGGAGTGCCTTTTGCTAAAGCTAGCCCTAAACGACGAACATGCTCGCCGAACTTGTTCGTTTGCGTTAGCCCCTACACGGCGAACACATTTGGCGAACATTCATTTCGTGTTGATTCTTCACAGAGTAAGCATGTGCGACGCACAGTGGGTCCTGTTGGTACTAAGCAGTCTCAAAATTCAAAGTCTTGTTAAAAATGCTAAAAACTGTTATAAATAGATACTAACTGCTTCTGAAAATGAAAATATTAGCAATAATGAATATAGTTCTGACTTTTAAAAATAAAAGAAAACTGCACACAATTAAAACTTCCGCATGTTTAATGAAAAACCAATGACACAGACAACTTAAATGTACCGTAACTTGGCCGTTAGACAGAGAGGAAAGATAATACTGTGTTATAATGTTTGTTATAATATTTATATTGGTTAGGCATTTTTATTTTGTTTTTATTGACAAAAATTGAAAACCGTATTTTGAGCACTATTATCTATGAAGAGGACCCACTGTGCGACGTTCACGGTAAAAATAAGATTTCCTCGCGAACATGGCCCTACACGACGAACATCGAAGCCAACGAACATGAGAAAATCGAAATTTTTCGCCAACAGCGAGCGGCTCGCGAACCAGCCCCTACACGACGAAAACATGGCGAGCACGAACAAGTTCAGCGAGCATGTTCGTCGTCTAGGGCTAGCTTAAGCACCCAAGTCTCGGATCCATATGTGAGTACTGGCAGGACCATGGTCGTGTACAGCAGCAGTTTTGAAGTTATGGTGAGATTTCTGGATTTGAAGAGCTTTGACAGACTATAGTAGGATCTGTTGGATTTGAGAAGCCGCCCGCGTATTTCTTCTTCTATATTGTTATCGGCTGCTACTATTGACCCAAGGTATTTAAAGGATTGCACCACTTCAAATTCGTGCTCCGCAACCTTGATTGATTGACCAAATGTTCCTCTCGCATTCGATGCCACCATGTACTTTGTTTTACCTTCACTAATGTGCAGCCCCAGATTTTGTGCCGCCTGCTCGATCTGGATGAAGGAATCGTGTACAGCTTGTTCGGTTCTTCCGATGATGTCGATGTCGTCTGCGTAAGCCAGTAACTGGCTGGACCTGTTGACGATGGTCCCTCGTGTTGCCGTGCCAGAGTCACGGATTGCTTTCTCCAACGCCAGGTTGAAGGGGAGGCAGGCCAGACCGTCCCCTTGTCGGAGTCCATTAAAGATGTTGATTGGTCTGGATAGCAATCCGGCTATTTTTACTTGGCTTATTACTTTGGTCATGGTCAACCTACATAGTCGTGTCAATTTATTTGGGATGCCGAATTCTCTCATGGCTTTGTAAAGTTCTACCCTGGCTATGCTATCATAGGCGGCCTTAAAGTCTATAAACAGATGGTATGTTGGGATGTTAAATTCTAGACATTTTTCCATCGCCTGCCTAAGGGTAAAGATCTGATCAGTTGTTGATTTGCCTGGAATGAAACCACACTGATATTGTCCGATGACGGTTTTAGCGTATGGGGTTATCCGGTCTTGTAGGATAGAGGAGAGTATCTTATAGGCGGTACTCAACAACGTGATACCTCTATAATTGCTGCACGTTGTGACATCTCCCTTCTTATGTATGGGGCATATTAACCCAGTGGCAAATTTCTTCCTCGATGAAAATTTTTGGTGAAAACAGCAATGAATTCATTCCTTACTTTTATAGGGGAAAATAAAGTAATGATTTCCTATGAGCAAGGTAATGCCCTTTTTCCTCGGTACATTTTCGCATGCAAATACGTTGTGATTTCAGTGAGGAAAAGTCCTGCACAGCTTCACGAGCCCGCAACGCAAGTAGCATTGAGTACTGTGTGTTGCTTTCATTAGAAGAAGAACAAAATGAACAAAAGAAACGAAAAAAATTCTCTATTAGCGCAGCAAGTATTATTTTGTTTTCTTTAATGGATTGGTATAATCATCCCTTTGTTGGAAAAAAGAATTGAAAATGACCTGAAAGTATCAATGGATATAAACATTATGCACTTTTGCTGATCGCAGATGATGCGACGCGAACGGTTTGGGTTTTTTCCAGTATCGTAAAAAAATGTTTTTATTACTTTATAACGGTTTAGGTTTTTTATTGTCTATGTCCTTTCTTCTGCGATCGTTAAGAAATGTTTTTTTCTTTAATTTAATCAGTGCCAACGAGATCTTTGTTGAAGACGGATGAAAGTGCAAGTTGATAAGTGAAAAAAGCGAAGAAAATAAAATTACTATTTTTTAAATATAATTGGTGAGTGAATTTGTTAAAACATACCAACTGCTAGAATGAAGGGTTTTAGTAAGCAAGGTATAAAGCGCTTGGCAAAAAAAAGGGAAACTGTTGAAAACAAAAGAAGAATACGTGAAAAAGCGATAGTGATAGTGCCTGTGATCGAAATAGTTAATGATATACGTGTAGTTGACCCGTGTTCAAGTAGTATTCATCAAAACGTTTGCCAAATAAATAATCAGATTTAAGAAAATATTCAAGAGTGCAACACGTTAACGTTCATGGTTGAAAGAGGCAAATACTGTTAATCAATGATTTCATAGCTGCGTTTTCATGTTATATTTCATTCATGAATAAATGTTGATGAAAATTCAACTTCCAAAAAAGAGATGAATTCATCAATAACCTTTCACTTTATTTTTCACCTGAGTAACAGAACAAATGAAAATGCAGCATACTCATATTCAATGATTTCACCTATGAATATTCACCAAAAAATTCACTGGTGAACTCCAATGACATCCCAATGTTAATTTCACCAAATTATTCACCAAAAAATTCATGGGTGAAGGCTCTGTTCCTTGGTGAATCTCGTGGTGATTCCTTGGTGAAAAATTGAAAATTTGCCACTGGGAAACCTTTTCGCCAATCTTCTGGCATTTCTTCCTGCTCCCATACGTGTACTATAATATCATGAATTGCTTGACGTAAGGCTGGTCCGCCCGTGATGGAATAATTCGGCTGGTATGCCATCGGCTCCCAAGGGTTTGTTCTGTTTAAGCCGGCCTATAGCCTTCTTAACCTCTTCTATGCTTGGTGGCGGCAACATAGGGTATTCTTCTTGAAGTAGTGGAGACTCCACTTCTGCGGTGAACTGACCATTTAGCAATCGCTTCAGTATGCTTTCAAGATCGGTGATCAGATTTCCCTCTCCGTCCTTGCAGTATGTGCAGCATGGTGTGTACTGAGTCATGTTTGGGACGGATTGGTAGAACTTCCCGGCCTGGTGCGGACCTCGCTCTCGGCTGTTTTCTATTTCACAGAATAGGTTCTTCTCCCAGGCTGATTTTTTTGTCTGTGTAGCCGTTTTTCTGTTTTTCTGAGCTCTTTATATTCCTCTTCGCGTGCCCGCGTTCTATGAGATTGTTGCATTGCTCGGTACGCAACATTCCGGAAGAGACCAGTAGAGTAGGACAAATGGAAAAGCTTACGCATTGGTTTTGCCAGCTTTGAAGAAAACCTCTTCAGAACAATGGCAGGGTTACTTTACGGGCCAGCGGATTTGTGAATGTCAAGATCTTTTAGAACTTTAGCAAATGCACGAGTGCGAAAGAAGATTTCCCCATAAAATCGCTTCCGCTCTCAAGTACACGAGAAGTCATAAATGTCACTCTATGGCAGCGTCGAATTAACAGGAAACTTTGCAAGCAAATTGGCTTTATCTATCGAGCTTAGAACAGAAATACCATTGAAAACGAACGTTGGAACTGAGGGAGAATGTCGTAGTGCTTCGTACGTTTTCTATAATATGGCCAAACATTTGTATTATCCGGTTTCCCTCAGAAGGCTGGCTTTAAAACTACGAAAATTTACTTCTAACCCTGATAGCCCCTTAACAGCTCGAATCAAAGCAGGAGTTTTTTTTCGGTTTGATAGATTTTTTAGATTTTCTCATACCGTATACAGAATCAAATTTGGGACCATATCTACACTAGAATCTACATCACTATCGAAGAAACATAGTGACTAGTTAAATTTCCCGAAGAAGTTATTGAGATCGTCCCTGTTGGCTTTCTCGTATAGCCAAACGGTTCTCACAGGGTTTTTTCTTTAACTGGGGTTTGTTGATACGAGAAATTTGCAGATATGACGCAATGGTATGAAGTGCCTAGAGGCGATATTACACTTAGTGTGTACTTATTCGGGTCAGAGGTAAGAAACAAGTCTAGGGTGTTAGCAGATTGACCTACAACGTCAGGAATCCGAGTTGGCTCGTCAAAAAGCTGAGTGCGGTTATTTAACTCAGCAAAAATCTCGACATACCTCCCTTCTGGAGTCCTCCCCGACGGGTTTCACATTGTCGTGGTGGGGAGGCTTATGTCTATTCTCCGGCTGCTCGGCCAGCTGGAGATTTAGACAACTAAGAAAACCCTTAACAGTAGGAAAGGGAGTTAAGAGGTATTAAAGGATGGAAAATGGGAGTAAAATGATTAAGGAGTAAAATCGCGAAACCTCCAGCTACTTGCGTGGCTGGAGGTTTCAAGGTTTTAAATGGTTGAACGAAGGAGAAAAAAGGTTTTTTTTTTTTTTTTTTTTTGAAAAGGTTTAGTCTCTGTTTACTGCGTAACTGGAGATCTTATTTCTTAAGTAGCAAATAATAGTAGAACTATCTTCCTAGTTGTTTTAGAACAAAGATTAGGAGTATCTTTCCTAGTTCTTTTCAGAACAAAGATTTCCTAGTTTGCCGTAAGGTGAGCAAAAGACTAGGAGTAAGGAAGCACACTAAGTTGTTGGTTACTTGGAGTGTGTATCCTAAGGGTTGACAGGCCCAAGGGGTGGCCGTGGCGCGATGGATGTGTGCTCGCCTGTGAACCTCATGATCACAGGTTCGATCCCTGCCGTCGTCTACGTCGTTTTAATTCCATTAAAAAAAACCTTCTAAAATTGTCATCAATGGGTTGCTGGTTTACTCATTGCATGTTGTTCAGGCATAACACTAACAACATGTAATTGAGTTAAAACTAGTATGCCCAACAGGATGAACGCGAATAAAATAATGTGAATTATAAGCGACACAGAAATAAGACACGGCATTCTCCGCTTTAGTTCAGCCGCCATCCCTGGAGATAAAATATCTGAGACAACAACCTTCAGTCTCAGAACATCGTGCCACACATCTTTCCTATCCTTCTTTCTCTTCCGTAACTTCACGCCCGCGCTGTGTTGAAACATTTAAAGGGTAATCATAATCCCTTGAGCGCGGGTAGATTATAAAAAAAAAAAAAAAAAAAAAAGGTTTTGCAGTAACTCATCTGGAAATGACCTCGGTTGCGAAGCTCCACCGGAATCTATATTCTGGTACCATGGGAGGTAGTGCCCATTTGAGTTGAGGGTTGAGTTTTACCCTCTGCTCAAACTCTCCGAATGCGGAGACACCAGGGTTTCAAGATTCTTTTCTTGAATTCAAGAGGTGTTAGATAGACCTCGCCTCCTAAGCAAGAGGTGTGCATATGCTGCAACATATCACTACTTTGCGACCGAGATGGCTTCGGCTATGTCAGGGTTAATGGTCAGGACTCAATCTGACTCCTATGGAGTTAGGCCTCTCGTGGGGTAGAGCCGGCAATCAGCAGGTACTCACGTAAAACCAAAAGACGATTCTCCCTTCTGGGGTTGTCTGACCAGAATGACGCAGCCAAGAAGAATAATTGTGGACATCGAAATCGCTGGTAACATCGATCTCACTGTGCGAAAATTTGCGATCAATTCTCTGGATAGAGTCGGACAGGGCATCGAATTCAATAGAAGCCGAATTACTAATCAAACTTGGACTGCGAAAAATAAAACATGTATGGATGATGCGTCTTTGAACAGTGAATTTAAACCCCATATAATTAAATTTTTTTAATGATAGGGAACATCATTACGTACATATATGGCTAGACCATGATTAGCAAAGAATAATGGCACTTAGCTTTAGCCATGGTGGTTAAACTCCGTATGATCGCAGTGTTTTCACCAACCTGGGTTTCACTTAGTGCCAAAACTGCTGGACTGCTAGAACACTGTGAACGTATACAGCACAGACATTTTTACGGAGCCTCCGAGTGTTACTATACTGGACACAATACTTACGAGCCATTACAATGCACAAAACACAAAAGAACACCAAAACTAGACAAACCTATCAAGTTATTGATTGTGGGGTACCAAAAAACTTCACAACTGCAATTTACCATTAGTGTTATGTATTAATGGAAAATCACACTGATCCGCTCCTGTACACCCAAAAATAATAAGCGGAATATGTATATCCAATATCGCTATGTATAGTCTAATGCTATACTATATGGTTTTAACCATACAATGCATGCAGTGGCTATACTAAGCAACCGTGAGAGGAGTTGGAACGGAGTGGGAGCACATGTGAAGCTAGATGATCTTGTTTTTCTATATACCTACTGCACTGAATTTTTAGTTAACAGTTCATTTAGAGAAATTTAAAAAAAAATATGTTTTGAACCTCAATGTTTTTTTTAGAAGCTTCTCTATAAAAAAAATCATTAAAATCTGTTCCATCGTTAGTGATAAGCCCAAAAATATGGTTCTATGGTAAGTACAGTCAGTATAAGTACTAAAGTGCAAGTTCTGGATTTAAAAATCATCGAACTTGAGATTTTGATCAAAGTTGATCTGTCTGTCTGTCTGTCCGTATACTGTACCTCGACCTGCAGCATGGGCAGGGCATGGACTATATTTTATTAACAAAATTTTACTAACGGTAACTGTCATGGTACTGTTTATGTTGATTTTCGACTTTCTTATTAACGGCACTAAGGCTTTTGACCAAAATTTTTGTACAGGAGTTCCTTTGTATTTAAAATAATATTCTATTTGTCAAAAAAAAATCATTATTTGAAAATTTTGCAATTTTATGCATTTATACATTTTTATCTAATTAAATCCAAGTTTTATATTCATTTATAAGCAATTTTTAAATTCCAAATTACTTTTACATACACTGAACCAAAAAGGTACATGATTCGAAGGAAAAACTGCATGTTTTTAAAGAAAAAATTCATTAAAAACGCGCCAAGAATCGAGTTCATTAAAAGAAAGAAATCCTAAGCATACGTTTTATGAATTTGTTCCTACGACTATAAAAGGTTCTTTAAATTAATGATTCCTGCATTAAATTAATGATTGGAAGTCATTAAAAAATTCTCTCGATAATTCACAAAACATATGAACTATTTCATTCGATGTAAGTAAACAAACATGAAATTCATAATTTTTTGCTTTAATTTCATGTATTTTGTCATTCAATTTTACTATATTTTTCATTTATTTTATGACCTTCTGACATAAATTGAAGGAACAGATTCACTGTTTTAATGTATTCATGGAATTCATGATGTTTTTCATTAATTTTATGAAATCGGTCTGTGTTTTAAATGATTTTATTCATTAGTTTAAAAACTCTGACACTTGTTCTAGGAAAAGTTTCCTAAGATTTATGACGTTTTTTATTGATTAAATGAATGATAGTTTTATTTTTAATGATTGCTTGCAATAATTGTAAGAAAAGTTTCTTTTTTAATAATGAAGCAATCATTAATTTAATGCAACTTTTCTTATATTAGTATGAATCTTTTCATTAGTTTTATGTAAGAAATTATGGAACCTAAGTTATTTTTTCATAAAACTAATGAATTTTTTCTTTTTTTTTCCAATGATTTTTATTCGTGTTAAGAACAAATAATTATACGTGCACGTCCACCTGAAATACAAAAGCCCCGATGGCAAATTATTTTCAAGAAAATGGTATACCTGAAAACTTAAAGAAAAGAAAAGAAAAGAAAAGAAAAGAAAAATATTTAAAAATAGAACAATTTATTTATTGAATATATTTTTGAATATCAAATTATTGCGTACAACATATAAATAAAATATACAGGGTGTCCGACAGTCGAAAAACATTTCGTGAAAAATTATTTCGGGCGAATAACATTCTACCCAGACACCACATTAATTTCACTGCAGCATTATCTAAAACAAAAATTAAAATACAAAGTCAATTAGTCAAGGATATTAAACGTGGTTTTCTTAAAGTAATCATTAAAACAAAAGCAATTTTGGCAATCAAAAATGATAGGTTTAATGTTAACGTTTAATGTGTTTTGAAATAAATATATATGAACTAAGAAAAATAAAATTACCACTTTGACATCTGCTTCATCTATTTTTTCAGCATTACCCTCATCTGCTTGTCCCTTAAATGTTTTACTTGTAGAAAAAATTGATTAAGTCGGAATGGCTTGATTTGTCCATCTGCTGACAATCCCTGTGCGATTTCCAAACAACACACCAAAATCCATTTTTATCTAGAAAAATTAAATAATATTATATAACGAATTTATGAAAAATATTCGCTCCTTATAGACTAAATACTTACAAATTTTATAAATCAAGTAGTTGAATAAATTTAAGGTCGTCCACAATGCGCAACACTTTGAAAAATGTATACATACTCGTATTTTTAAAATAAATTTGGAAAAGAAAACTTTTTGGTAACTTTGTAAGATCACGTTTTAACACTGATAATATCAAACAAGAAATGAACTCTTGATATGATATTACAAGTATATTGCATAGTAACCGCAAAGTTTATGACTTATTTCCTACTATTAAAGAGTCAGTCATACAAAACATGAAAATGTTCCGTTTTTTATGAATAAGTTCTTAAAACACCAGACTACAGCCATAGGTGTATAACGGTTATATTTTGCACTTTAAGGAAATATTCCATAAATTGTAAGTAATGAGCTTGCAGTTTATGAAAAAATGCCTAACGATTCAGGAATAAATTCTTTCACAATAGTGGGCAAAATCAAACTGTTCCTAAAATTGAAGTGTTAGTCATGCAAAATATGAAATTAATCTTATTTTGTATGAATTAGTTTTTAAAACACCAAATTAATCTTATTTTATATGAATTAGTTCTTAAAACACCAGATTTCTATAACGGCACTTTCATAGCGGCATTAAATTGGTTTTCTTTTTGAATAATTATATTATGTCTTAATAAAAGTCAAAGATGATGACGTAAAAAATATATAATATGTAACTTATTAAAATAAAATTCACAACGGGGTCGCACGAACTTGTTCTTATTGTAAAAGACTGAGAATTTAAAAAATTAATGTTACTAAAAAAACTGTTAATTCACTTTTTGCATGCATCAAATGAATGGATTCAAGCATTTAAAGCAATTTTTCTTAAAATGTCCGTTACTCATGCATTGAAAAATATGTTGCATGTAACAAATGAAAAGTTACATACATTTTAAGTAATCTTTCATACAGCTTCATATTAAATTTTGTATGAATTGTTCATATTTCAAATGTTAAGTTTCCTGCTTGGAATTCGCAACAAAAAAAAAATGTTTATGAATATGGTTTCATGCATTGAATGATATTTTGCATGTAAAAAATGTATAGTTTCAAGAATTCTAAGTAATTTTTCATAAAATATCACTTGCTCATGTTGATGAATGTGGTTTCATATAATCAGTTACTTTGTTCCTACAATAAAAGAATAGTTTCAAGCATTTTAAGAAATTTTTCATAAAACTTTACAATAAAATTTGTATGAACTGGTCATACTTCAAATGTAAAAAATCATAATCTGATTTTCCAACAACAATTCTATTGCTTTGGATTTTATGAATTGTTTTTCATGAAAATCATGACTTGGTCATAAAACAAAAATTAATTTTTATGAATTCGTGCATTATTCATATGAATATTTCTTAAAAATTAATGATTTTGGCTGAATGATCATTCATAAAAAGAATGTACAAACATTTTTTCAGTGTAAGAGCAAGTACGTGCGATCCAGTCGTGCATTTTATTTTTTAATTATAGAATTATTCTAGGAGCCACCTTCGAGAGCTTTTTGGAGCTTTAGTATGACAAAAATGATCAAAATCTGTTTTACCGTTTTTGAGAAACGGGATACCAGCAATAACCATTTTTATAAGCCTTAAAAAAAAAGAACGTGTGGGTGAGAATTTAAAAATGCTATCTAAAGGGTTTTTTAACAGGGACGCTACAAAAGTAGAGCGACAGAGACAGCAAACGACGCCATATTTCTTGCCGCTCTTTTGACATTTCTCTTCAGTAAGGTTTGCCATTTCATGATGGAAAGATATACGAGCCAACAACGAGTCGAAATTATTATTTTTATCAACGTTAAGAGCGCTACGTCCAATTTATGGTCATCATAATCGTCCTAGCAGATCAACAATTGAGCGTCTAGTGGAAAATTTTGCATTTACAGGCACAGTACAAAATTTTCCCGTGCCAGTGAGACAAAGAAGTGCCCGTAGTGTCGAGAATATTGCTGCCGCTGAGGCTTCAGTTGCAGAAAGTTCAAATGTGTCTATCACACGTCGTTCTCAAGCGGTGGGCATCTCTGTGACGTCGTTGTGGCGAATTCTGCGAAAAGATCTTGGCCTACATCCTTACAGGATTAAATTGAAGCAAAAACTGAAGCCGCTTGACCACCAGAAGCGTCGTATGTTTGTGAATTGGGCTGAGCAACAACTTGAAAATGATTCGGATTTTCATCGAAAAATCATCTTCAGCGATGAGGCTCATTTCTGGCTGAATGGCTTCGTCAATAAACAAAATATGCGGTATTGGTCAGGTAGCAATCCACACGTACTCCATGAGTCATCATTGCATCCCGAAAAAATTACGGTTTGGTGTGGTTTATGGGCCGGCGGCGTCATTGGGCCGTACTTCTTCTGTGATAATCAAGACCGGCACGTTACTGTGAATGCGGATCGCTACCGTTCAATGATAACCGAATATTTTTGAACCAAATTGGATGATATGGATTTGGAGGACATGTGGTTCCAACAGGACGGCGCCACAAGCCACACAGCGAATATCACAATCAATTTATTGGAAACCAAGTTTAGAGAACGTGTTATCTCACGAAATGGTCCAGTCGCTTGGCGCTTGGCTGCCTCGGTCGTACGATTTGATGCCGTTAGACTATTTCCTGTGGGGCTACATCAAGTCTATGGCCTATGCCAACAAGCCAGCGACGATTGATGAACTTCGTACGAATATCGAACGTGAAATTGCAGCAGTATCGGCCGATTTATGCTTGAAAACCGTCGAATATTGGGTTCAGCGTCTGGACTTCTACAAGCGTGCCCGTGGTGGCCATGCAAAAGAAATCGAGTTCCATACATAATGGCATAGAACGTACTCGTACTTTCACAGGAATAAAGAATTTCATTGATATCCAAAACCGATATCAAGTTTTAGAAAAATCTTCCGAGCCGTTAAGGCTGTAGTCGTACAGACAGACAGACAGATGGAATTGCCGCAGCCACGATGACCTCCCCATTCCACACAAATTTCTGACCGGGGAGTGATTTTTTCAAGTTTGCAAACAAAAAAAGTCGCACGGGGCCAAATCTGGAGAATACGTTGGATGGGGCAGCAATTCGTATAGTGCAATTCGACCAATTTGGCTGTGGTCTCACCATTACGCTTTTAGTGCGAACTGAGCAAACGCGGCACCCATCGCGTCGACAGCTTTCACATGCCCAAAATTTCATGGAAGATATCACCCACGCGGTCTTTTGAGTCGGTCGAGATTGGCGGTCTACCAATACGAGATCGTGGATTTCTGACACGTTATCCTCTGTGCCGTGGTAGTCATTTTCGGGGCACCTGGGCGGGGCTAATCAAGAACTGATGTGCGACCACGTTGAAACTGGTTATACCAATTTTTTACGGTCGCCATCGAAGGAGAAGAGTCACCGTACACAGCATCCAAGCGGTCTTTGATTCGTAAGAATCGAATCACCGTACGACCGACTTCTCCATTTTTCTAAAATTCGCTGAAAAGCTGGCTTCCGCACGTAGTCAAAACAAAATGACAAGTCGATTCGGCTGAAATTTTGACAGTAGACGGCTAATGTTAAGAGAATGTACTAGACGATAGTAAATCTCTCTTGTGATACTGGCACCATCAGGCGGTAAGGCTAGGTACTTACCAGACCGCCCTAGTATGTTTAGCCTTATGCAATTGTACATACGAGTAATGTACATAGATTCATAAGATTGTTATCCATCTTATTAAATGCAGGTTAATTTGGAACACAAAACTCAAAAATGAAAGAGAATAAAAGCACTGACTCAAGATTCGAGCATCATGGCCCTTCCCCCAATCAAAATCCGGTATTCGCAGCTGCCTTTAACTGCCATAATCCAAATCGTTTTAGGGGTCAATATTCTCTCCCTCTTACCAGACGTATACATATTTCAACGATAAATTATTCAAAGGATTTAATGAAATTTATCACCTCTATCATTTATTTAATTAATCGAATTTTAAAATGAAGTAACTCTACTACTGATATGCTTCGAACTTTTAAACTCAAATAATTTATTCACTAATTAAATAGATAATTTACTCAGATACAGTTGAATAACTTAGGTCACAGGTCAAACCTATTCAAACAACTATATAGCCCCAAAGCGATGATGCTTAAAATGTTTTCCATATTCAATAATGCAATAAGTATATACAAACTATCCACAGTGCCGGATTAGCCACGAAGCAAGAGTAGCAAATGCTACGGGCCCCGCGCATTTGGGGGCCCCGCGCACCAACCTTTTCTGACCATAAAAAAGTATTATTTACATATTAGATTTAGTCACAATTACTAAGAAGAAAATATTTGCATCAAAATTATCAACTAAAATTTTATTTTTCTATCTGCTGGTCTTACCAAAAATCATGTTTCGCACCGCACCAAACGAAAATTGGACAACGGTATGAAATTCAAGTATTTATTGTCACCATTGATAACGTACTCACTGCTTTAGGTAAACGTATATGAACAGTTATCATAAAATTTCTGGCATTTTCGGAATATTCCAAGAGCTAAAATCTCTTCCTGATTCAAAATAGCTTTTTTGGCCTTTAGTCCACAAAAACTGGCGTTTCGTCCGGGTGATCGCACATGGACTCAGCAGTTGGCTGTGAGGACCTAGTCAATACGCAATTTTTATTGAATTCAGTTCATCTTATATCGATTTTTTGACAAAAATCCAATGTGAACTATATCCAACCAAGAATAAAATTATAATCATTAACGTTGGAATATTTTGCCCGTGGCCGAGTTTTGATTCTATATGAAGGTTTTTATAATACAAATTCTATATACTACTGAAATAAATCAGCCTAGTAGAAGACTTAGCACTATTAATGGATTTGTTGAATTTGTTGAAAGTAGCAAAATATTTCAACGTTAATGATTACAATTTTAATCTTGGTTGGATGTAGTTCACATTGGATTTTTGTCAAAAAATCGATGTAAGATGAACTGAATTCAATAAAAATTGCGTATTGACAAGGTCCTCACAGCCAACTGATGAGTCCATGTGCGATCACCCGGACGAAACGCCAATTTTTGTGGACTAAAAGCCATAAAAGCTATTTTGAATCAATAATACTTGGCTGATTTATTTCAGTAGTATATAGAATTTGTATTATAAAAACCTTCATATAAAATCTCTTCCACCAGAAGAAATTAAAAATCTGCAACCATAGTAAGTGCTTACGCAGATGATTTGAAGGACAGTCTGGGCAACGAATTAGTGCAATTCGCTTCAATGCTCAATTCTGATGTGGCTGGTATTATTGACAGCAGGAATCATGAGGCTCTGGAAATGCAGGTTTACAAGCTGTTGATAAATAATTCTTTACAATCTTGTTTCCCGAACGTTGAAATTGCTTTGCGCATTTATTTGTCTCAGTGGTGAACGATCTTTCTCAACATTAAAACGTGTTAAAAATGAATTGAGGAACACGATGAGCCAACAACGTCTTAATCTCCTCACTTTAATGAATATTGAACATGATTTACTCCGAGAAGACGATATCAACAGCATTATTTATAAATTTTCCCAAATTAAATCAAGAAAAGTTTGTTTGTAACAGTTTTGTTTTATTTAATACCATAAACTTGATAAGTGCCTAACCTAAAACAGTCTAAGGGCCCCTTGATAGAATTTGCTACAGGCCCCGCGCTGGCTTAATTCGGCACTGACTATGTTGCAGAGTTAAGAAAATTAGACGACCAGCTGTGTTGAGGTTTGGCTAAAGAAGAAGGAAGCCAGACATTTTATTCATTAAAGGAAGTTCATAAAAGTGATACCAATAAAAGTTTTATCTACTTTAACAAATGTTTAGTGAATACAAATATAAATTATTTAGTTTGATACGGAATTCTTTATAATTATGTATGTAGTATAATTTCAATAATATAAAATCATAATCTTATTTCAACATTTCCTCTAGATAATTGTTTTTATTATTGAAGCAGACCCATAGATTCGGCACAATAGTTGTTCTTCAGTGCTGCAAGTGGTTTTGTAAGCGCATCAGCAACCATCTTTTCCGTTGGCATGTGTTCCAATATTATCTTTCCATCGTTGATAACATTACGTATATAATGATGCTTTACGTCAATGTGCTTCGTTCTGTTGTGGTAACTATTTGTTGATGCCAGATGTATGGCGCTTTGGTTGTCACAGAAAATATTCATTTTAGAGATGTGGCTCGGTTTTAGTTCTGCTTGAAGATTTTGGAGCCATAAACCTTCTTGTATAGCAAGGCTCAACGCCATGTATTCGGCTTCCGTCGTTGACAGGGCTACCGTCGGTTGTTTCTTTGAGCACCAAGAGATGGATCCACCGTACATCTTAAAAATGTACCCTGATGTAGATTTTCGTTCGTCTATATCACTTGCAAAATCTGAGTCACAATAACCAGTAATGCGTGGAGGTACGTCTTCTTGCTGTTGGAAACAAAGTTTATATTTAGATGTTTGCTTTAAATATCTTACAATTCGCTTTGCGGCTATCCAATGAAGCTTTCCCGGATTGTTATTAAATCTGCTTACGGTGTTGACTGCAAAACAAATGTCAGGCCTAGACACTTGCGCCACAAAAAGCAAACTTCCGACGAGTTCTTGATAAGGGAATTGCTGCATATGTTCCCTTTCTTCTGCTGACTTTGGAGACATACTCTTTGACAACTTTTGGTTAACATCCATTGGTGTTGTTGACGGCTTGCTCTCACTCATTCCAAATCGTTGTATAATACTTTGTATATAGCTCTCTTGGTCCAGCCATATTTTTCGTTGTTTACGATCCCTGTGTAACCGCAATCCCAAAAATGTATGAGCTGGTCCAATATCTTTCATCTGAAAGATGTTCATAAGATTCCTTTTTAAATTATTTTTCATTTTTTGATTATTTGATAGTATTAAAAAATCGTCCACATATACAGCAACAATCAAAATATGTTGACCTTCGATGATGAAGTATATGCAAGGATCAACCTTTGATTGCTTCATATTTAGGCCTTTCAGTTCATCATCGAGTTTGATGTTCCATACACGGGAAGATTGTTTCAGTCCATAAATCGATTTTTTTAAACGCAATACCTTACTACCATTCTTGTAACCTTCAGGCTGGTCAATATAGATTTCCTCTTGAATGTCACCTTGTAAAAAGGCGGAAACAGCATCCATCTGGTCAATATCTAAATCCATTTGAGCAGCTAATGCAAAAAGAAAGCGAATTGAATTATATCGGACCACAGGTGAAAAAGTCTCTGTGTAATCAAAACCCTGTCGCTGACTGCAGCCTTTCGCTACAAGCCGCGCTTTATACTTATAAATGTCACCATTAGGATTTAATTTAGTTTTAAAAACCCACTTACAGTTTAACTTTCTTTTTCCAGGTGGTAAATCAACCTCTTCCCAAGTGTGGTTTTGTATTAGCGATTCGTATTCAGCCTTAATTGCTTTTCGCCAGTGTACTGCATCTTCGCTTGAAATTGCTTCTTCATAGGATTGTGGATCACATAAACTCTCAGCTACAGCAGCATAGGAAATGAAATCATCTCTTCTTATCGGTTTCGGCAGACGGTTGGATTTTCTTTGGTTTTGTTCATTTTCGTTAGTTGGTGTCACTAGGTCAGCAGGTGGTATGTAGTCTTCATCATCATCGGCGGAGAACATTTCGCTATCGGATTCTGGAAGCATACAATTTTCAGAGATATTAACATCATTTTGTTCAGATATCTGTTGTTCGGTTTCTCCAGCAATTTCATCTGCAGACTTTACCCTTGTTATCTGCTCTTCATTATCAGTATCGTGTTCATCTGTAATTTCATATGTTAGTACTTTTTGAGGAAAAATATTTTCGATTTTGTTAGCTACTATATGTTGTGTATTAGAATAAAGTTTGTCTTCAAAAAATACTACGTCTCGACTAATAGTTAATTTTTGTGAAACAGGGTTAAATAGCCTGTATCCCTTTGTATTTTCACTATAGCCTACCATGATGCATTTAGCGGACTTTGCATCCCATTTTGTTCTTTTTTGTTTCGGTATATGTGTCATAGCTACACATCCAAAGACACGAAGATTACTAAGATTCGGTTTTTTACCTGACCACATTTCCTCTGGAGTCTTATCTTTCAAAACTTTACTTGCAGTTCGGTTGATGAGATACGTAGAAGTAGCAACAGCTTCACCCCAAAACGATTTATCTAAGCCAGCATCAATAAGCAAGCATCTGGATCGTTCAATAATCGTCCTATTGGTCCTTTCAGCTTTCCCGTTTTGCTCCGGGGTGTAGGGTGTACTGGTTTGATGACGTATGCCTGCATTACGTAGATAACGCAAAAATTCATTGTTGCAGTATTCGCTGCCGTTATCTGTGCGTAAAATTTTAATTTTTTTCTTAGTTTCATTCTCGACAAGCATTTTAAATTCGTGAAATTTGTCTTTTACTTGGGCTTTTGAATGCAGCATGTAGACAAAAATTTTTCTAGAGAAATCATCTAGTAGCAGAAAAAAATATCTTGCGCCTCCTAATGATTTTTGTGGCATCGGGCCACATAGATCGGAGTGCACAATTTCTAGCACATCTTTACTAACGGAATTTGACGACTTAAATGAAAAACGGGATTGCTTACCTTTTAAGCAAGTTTCGCACTGTTTCTTATTTGTGTCCACAAAATCCATGCCATCTACACTGGAGTCTTTCATTATTTTTAGATTTTCGAAGTTAATATGGCCTAGCCGCCTATGCCAAACATTGTATGACATATTTTTGCAGAAGCTCTCTGACTGACGAACGCCATCCAATTTAAACATGTTGCCATGTAAAGTGGCAGTGGCTAATAACAGACCCGTATTATTAAGTATTTTGCACATGTTTTCAGAAAAAATAACCTCATTGCCATTGCTGACCAATTGACTTACTGATATTAAGTTTGCACATAGTCCTGGCACGTATAACACGTTCCTCATGCTGATACCGACACTTGAATTATTTGCTAAAACATTGATGCTTATATCACCTTTTGATTCAACCCTTAAGGTTTTGTTATTAGCAATGGTTACAACATCATTTGAGGAAGGTGTAATATTTTTTAGCCAATCTTTACGCATAGTCATGTGCGCAGACGCCCCTGAGTCGATGTACCACTCATCTGTATTTTTCGCCTTTGCGGTCAATGAGGCTAGGTGCACTTTTTCATTTCTCCCTTTAGAATGACAATTTTTCGAAATGTGTCCATATTGGTTACATTCATAACATCGGGGGCCAAGCTTCTTTTTCTTTTTGTACCTTTTGCCTTGAGAACCACTGAAAAACACTGTTCCCTCACCATCATTTCCACTCACCAATGCCTCCTCCTGAAGCAGCTTCGTTTTAATCAAATCTCCAGAAATTTTCGCACCTGAATTTTCAAGACCCATTATCATTGGTCTATAATGATCCGGCAGGCCAGCAAGCAACAGCGTCCCAATCCATTCTTCATCCACAGTCATACCTATATTGTTTAATTTGTGTGCAGTCATAATTATTTTATTGACGTACACTTCTATCGAGGAACAGCTACTTAGATTAGTTGTTACCAATGTACGGAGCAGACTGACTTTCCTCGTGAGACCGGAATCTTCGTATGCAGCGTTGAGGTTATCCCAAACTTCTTTGGCGGTAGTCGCTTCTTGCACATGAACATAAGCAATCGGATCAATTAGCATGATCAATTTTGATTTTGCTTTTGAGATTTTTGCAGCATCTGTCTCTACACCTTGTACACATGCCCACAGCATCTCATGTTCCATGTAATTCCTCACAGCAAACTTCCAGGAATCGAAGTTTTCCCTTCCTTTTAGACGGTCGATCATAGGCAACATAGAAACAGACATCTTTCGTACGATGTTATTGCCAAGAGGATCCAAACAAAATTTACGGAATCTTTCCACAGTAGAAAAAAAAAAATAAAGCAAAATAGTTTTATTAATACCTCAGTTTTGATTTATTTCTCGGCTGTGGTCACTGGGCCCATAACCTGTTGCAGAGTTAAGAAAATTAGACGACCAGCTGTGTTGAGGTTTGGCTAAAGAAGAAGGAAGCCAGACATTTTATTCATTAAAGGAAGTTCATAAAAGTGATACCAATAAAAGTTTTATCTACTTTAACAAATGTTTAGTGAATACAAATATAAATTATTTAGTTTGATACGGAATTCTTTATAATTATGTATGTAGTATAATTTCAATAATATAAAATCATAATCTTATTTCAACACTATCCACATATGTATGTATCTTTTTACCACCGTTAAATTACATCACATTGTTGGCCTTGAAATTTAAAAAGGCATCATCATCAAAATCAATTCAATTTCGAATTTAGCTGCTGGTCATTTCATTTCACTCTGCACGATTTCAAAATTTATTCAAATTTTATTCGATTAGCAATCGATATTTTAAAGCTTTTATTTGTGTGTGAGATATCAATTAACAAGACAATTTACATCATTTCCAGTGATTAGCATGGTAATTAACTGGAAACAGACAGGGTGACCCCATTTAAGCAAACTCGAAGAACAACAAAAACAAAACAAAAAAAAAAAAAACAAACAAATTTATAAACGAAACTGGCACAACAACTGTCAGATTTATTTTGATGTTTCATTATTTTTTGCCATCAACAACAATTCGATATGGTTTATGATAATGATTTTTTTTTAACAATTTGTCTCTTTCTCGACAACTTCTCGACATCTTTTTTTATAAATAAATTAAACTACAAACTAAAAAACAAAAGGCACAACTCTCGATTGAAGATATCAACATCTTCGCTTATTCTAGTATCTGTATATCTATTGAGCTGGAATTTGTGCTTTGAAGGCCAATTCTTGCGCATCTTCGCTGCTGTCATCGTCTCCGAATCTGCGGGCATATGGATATGACGAACCACCCGATGACCAGCCTTGCTGAGCAGGTTGTTGCCATCCGGCAGCGCTTGCTAAGCCAGCACCGCCACCAACACCACCGAGACCACCCAATTTTCCAGCTCCACTGAATAATTTCGACGCACTCACAGCCAAGGCCAAAAGGAACGCAATTTTAGCTACAACAATGGCCTTGGTGGCGAGCAGAGCCAAACCACCAAGCAAAAGTGGCACCAGGGCAAACAACTTAGCACCAACAGCCAAGATCAATGGTCCCATGAGTTTCTTCATCTTGCCACGACCTAGAAAGACGGCATGAAATTATACAAGAAATGTATCGTAAGGAAAAGCCTCTTTGGTGCAGCGCTATGGCAAGACTTGTTTTCATTTTTTTTTTACTTACCTTCTTCGATGGCGCGAGCAACCTCTTGAGTTGTCTCACTGGGTACTTTGACTTCCAAGTTGTGTGATCCGAAGAAATCTGCAACCGATTGCATAGCCATATCCATGAGACGTCCATTTCTATCTTCAGGCTCTGTTGGCAGTTCAGACATGATGTCATTTTCGGACAATGCCTTAGCACTGCGTGCAACTGGAACTGCTTCATCTCTATAATATTACAAGAAGAAAGGGAGAATAGAGATAGTTTCACTTTACGACTGAACTTAACATAATATTGAATTCATGCGAAAAAAAAAAATAAAAACAAGTAGACAAGGAATGTGATGTGTGAATTAAGCTTGACTATCAGATGGAGATGATATGTTGCACTATCAAAGTCTGATGCAACTAACAAGATTAAATTTATTTTGATGATATAACGTCACTTAATTAAATTATACATTAAATAATTATTACAAAACAAATTAAATAGATTTGACAGATGACTTGCACATCACTAGCGTAATTAAGAGAAAAAAACAAATTTGATAATTGACTCGCTCACCACTAAGCTGGTGAAAAAAAAAATTGATAAATAATCTCTCCATCATCAGCTAAGTGACAAACAAAATTTAACACATGATTTGTCCATAACTATAAGAAACAAATTTGACACATCACTAAGCAAGGGGTGTGCAAATCATCTGTCAACTTTTTCTGTTTGTAAATATAATTGCATAACTAAGTGAAGGGCTCACAACGAGTTATATCTAAAAAAAAAGAATTTCACTTGATTTGACATCACCAGGCTAGTGACAAAAAGATTTAACTCATAAAAAAATTTGACACATAATTTGCCCATCACTACAAAAAACACAAATTTGACATGTGATTTGCACATTCCCAGCTTAGTGACAGTAATTTATCACTTAATTTTCCCATCACCATAACACAAAAATTTGACATATGTATCATTTGCACATCACTAAGCAAGTGGTGTGCAAATCATCTTTCAACTTTTTTTGTTTGTAAATATAATTGCGTAAGTGAGTGAAGGGCTCACAACGAATTATATCTAAAAAAAAAAATTTCAGTTGATTTGACATCACCAGGCTAGTGACAAAAAAATTTAACTCATCAAAAAATTTGACACATGATTTGCTCATCACTATAAAACACAAATTTGACATGTGATTTGCACATCACTAAGCTAGTGCTGTGTAAATCATCTGTCACCATTTTTTGGTTGTGGATATAATTGCGTAATTTAGTGATGTGCTCACAATCACTTATGATAAATTTGTCATGTTCGAGCTATATCAGTTCTACTTAAGTGTCATTTCTTTAAAAAACGATTTAAGTTCCACAAAAATGTAGAACATATTCATTTAAGTTTAACGTAAATATTTAAGATTTGTTTCATCAAAGGTTTATAATTTTAGTCTCATTCACTTAAATACTAAACTTCAAATTAAACTTAATTATGTGAACAAATGGGGTTGTGACTACCCTTGAGATGATTTGACACAACACAAGCACGATAACAGAATAAGGAAGGATTTAAAAAATTCACCGATGCTCACATTGGTTTATAAGTTATGACTTCCGTAATGGAAAGGACAAATAGAGCCACGTAAGGCATTTCACATTCGTGATGACTGTGCCCTGACTTTTGTAATTGTTAATCTTTTTTAATTTATAATTTGTAGTATTTTTTTTTAAATTTATTTTTAGAAAATTAATATACGAGTATCTACTAATTTAAAAATTAATATTATCAATGGGAAATAAATAAAAAATATTCTATTACATTTTAAGTTTAAAAATTGTGGACTATCATAGTCAGTTGGTATATTTATACGAGCACTAGGTATAGTCAAATATTATAACAAAAAATTAGGGACATTTTGAAAAATTCTACAAAACATAAAAAATGAGAAAAATTCCAAAACTTGCTTTCTTGTGAAAATATAAAACAATATATTCTACTACTTTCAAGACCAGAAAGTTAAGATAAGCCAACCAAGATTAAATAATATCATAAACCAAGGGTACTTAAATATCAGAACACATCCCATTTTTCAACCCGTGGAATAAAAGTTAAATTTTAAAACGAAACTGCTACTTTTAAAAAATTGTAAAAAATAGTCACGAACTCAAATTTATTTTTTCTGTCAAATACTGAGAGATTTTTTGAAAATCCTCAGATCCCTTAAATTTGATCTGTAAACGTCCGTACGTATTTCAAAAATTTAGTTGAAGGATATTTTAGAAATATTTCGTTAGTCGTTAGCTTGAAATATTAAAAAAAATCCCTAAAATTAACACTTTGCACACACATTGACACCCAAAACGATAACCTTATTGATTGTTTTCTATTCTATTCTTTTGTCACACCTCTTAAAAGTTATTCCATTGGTTACAACAATATTGTTACTCCTTGCAGCACGATTAATCGCGGTGATTCCTTTAACAGCTAGACATGTCGTAATATCGTCACTTTCAAAACAGGCTCCTAGATATTTGGCTGCCCTTGATAAGGTGCCTTCACTTTCGATTTTGTTATCGATAACACTTGGGGCAGCTGAAGCTGCAGCAAATAGCAAAACAGACACAATCAACACTTTCATTTTTAATTTGTATTTTTTTTTTAATTTGATCTCAAAACCGCACGATGCTTTTTATATTTTTTTCGTTTGTGTCTTATAAGGCTTCACTTAAAAAAAAAAAAAAAAAAAACAAAAACAATCGAGCTTTACTTTGATGTATCGCTAGTGAGATGTGAGAATGATTTGATGTACTTGTCCGGACACTGGCACCCTTTTATACCACATTTAAAAAGTCGCTTTTTGGTTGTTGGCTTTATATATTGTCGCATGGTGTTGCAGAGGCAGAGCAAAAAGCCACGAGTTATCGTGATTACGTATACGCCTTAAACTCGAAACCCCTCGCATTGCCCCCACCACCCCGAAAGACTGCATACTCATGCTCAAAGTTGTTGCCATCCCTCATTGCTTAGCTCATGTATGAGCTGTTGCTGGTGGTGGCGCACATTGTTTACCCATTGTGTTTAACCACCGACGAGGAGGGGTACGATGTTTTTCGTCAATATTTACTCTCGCGAAAAATACACAAGAAACCGTTAAGCAATGCGGCGAACGAACCATAAAACTGTAAAAGCAAATTAAAATTATACCATCGTCAGTTGTTGTGTCGCGTCGCTGTGTAAATTGTGAGCCACAGCACAGAGAGAGATGCTTTACCGCCGCATACTTTAAGTTGACAGTCGAGATACCACTCTTCGGCTTCGTGCTCAGTGTGTTTAGCCCAAATGACAATCAATGACGATTTTCCGGCTGCGTAAGTGTATAAGACTCACATTGTCAGAGAAGAGGAACAATAAAAAAAAAAAAAAAACGTGGCTCAAACAATCGCACCGCAAAGCAAGCCTCGGTAATGGCCGAACTTACCAACAATTAACAGGGGAGAGTAAACAAATGCTTGGTAAAAACGTTCGGTAACTAGCCAATTTGGTTAACTCTTTTTGAAGTTCCAGCTCGGAGAGAGGCTAATTGTAGTGATTTTCTCGTCAGAGCTCAGAGCCAAAAAAAAAAGAAAACAGTGTCTTGCAATCTTATAATAAGCCGTGCCACGCCACATGCAGTGCTTTATATTACTCATACGCCGTACATACCGCGTTTTTTCCAAGAAATCATAAAGAGAGTTACTATTTTGGATTTGTGTTTGATTGCAAATAGGTACGCACACATTCAGGGCGGAGCTCCGGAATCAAATCATGAGATAGTTCTTATGAAATAAATTCGTAGCTCTTTTGTCGGAAGGAAAAAAGTGGACATTCCAGATTGTGTCTTTGCTTTAAAACAAAAAAAAAAAGAAGAAACAAGTCCAACATAAATTTTTGCCCATTAAATATTATCCAGGAGACAAGATGTCTAGCGGAAGATTTTAATTTGATACAAATTTGTATTAAACAATTGGACAAAAAACGGAGCTTTGGACGCTTTATTGCTTTTTCGTACTGCTAGTTAAGAATGTTTTTTGTTCTTTTTGTGCGCAGTAGGGTGTTCCGTACTTATATGGAGAACAAAAATCTCGAATTTTTTATCGAACGGCGTATAAACGAGTAGTCTCAATTGGGATTTGACAAATTTGAACTCTCATTGTGAACGCACCCTGAAACCAATGTCAAAACATTCCGTCAAAACAAGGTTTTCATCATGGTTGAGTTCACGAACGAGGAACGGTGTACAAAAAACTAAAATTAATTACCAACATTCCCAGATGGTAAGGGAAACTTTTAACCTTAACGCCAATTTTTGGTCGTTTGGCTGAAACACTCATGTGCTCCAAGAAACAAAACTTCATTCACATGGTGTGGTTTGCATGCTGGTTCACAGAGGTAGAACGCCACAAAAAGTTGCCCAAAACTAGAAACTTCAGTATTGACCAATATTCTTTATTAAACGGGGCTTTTTTGGGTCAGTGAATACAAATTTTAAATTAGACTAGACAAAAAATTGGGTGGACAGAAAATTGAGTAGATACGGATACAATAATGACGGGATTGTTTTTCAAATCATATGTCTTTCTACAAAAAATAAAATAATATTTGGGGGGTTTAGAGCGTCGGAAATTCTACTTAAGGTTTAATATGATACCCTTATAGACGAAATGTAGATGAAAATGGGTCTTGAATGTTTGCAAATTGAAATAGCAGGGGAAAACCGTGCCGGGTAAATTATTCAAAATTCGTATTGTGCGATCTGTCTGTACCTCCCAAAATAATGATCAAGGGTAAACTGATGAGTATTCCTATAGCGAAACGAGGATTACGGCTAAACTGATTGAGGGGATGAATGCAACTGGCTCTTTCGAGTGAGTTGAGTATTGCTTATGAAAGATCCGATAAAACAAGGACAGATATGAAACATTCCGAAGGTGTTCAAAAGATGGGAATGATTTCATTATAGTTCTGTTTCTTTTTAGTTTAAACACTCTATTCTAACAGTCTGATATTGATTTCATTAAAAAATGGCGGAGAATTCTCTTAACAAAAATAATCACTTTCTGAAATTCTGAGCATTTCTTCTTATTTTTACTTGCGACTTATAGGTACTATTAGGCAAGTTATGCATTCGCAAAAAAAAATCGAAATCGAGATTTTGATCAAAGTTAACATTACGATGATAGCGAAAGCAAAAAAATGGGTATCAAAATTCTGTCTGTCTGTTCGACTACAGCCTAAGCGGCTCGGCTGATTTTTGTCAAACTTGGTAGATATCGTTTTTAATTTTTTCCCCCTGAACTTTTTTTTTTTCTTTTTTTTTTTAAGACCAAAAATAACAATACCTGCCATACGAATTTTTTTCGAAATTTTAAAATTATTTTTGTTCTCAAAAACTGTCCACCAAATTTTCTTAAAAAAATTCTAAAACTTTCATTTAGTTAAAGCTATGTAATGGTTGAAAAAAAAAATTCCTAAAAATGGTTATTTTTGGAACCCCCCAACAGTACGACCGATTTTGATAATTTTGTTAAAGCTCCCTAGCGGTTTAAATATTTCTGTGTATTCAAATTAAAAACAATTTTTTTTTGGATTTTTAAGAAAAATTTATTTTTTGTTTGAAAACTCAATAATTCGAAAACCCCATGCTCGTTTTTTTTTTTAAGACTTGATAAATAAAAGTTTCTTAATATAATCTACAAGATTCGAGAGCGAAAATTTTGTTTTATCTAAAAATATCGGTACCCATCATACAAATGTTAAAAAATGGTTTTCGAAAATCGTATTTTTCTCGAAAACGGTTTTGCTAAAATTTAAAATTCTATAATTTAATAAAAAAAAATTGCAAGCAAGATATTACTGACCGAAATGAATCTTATGCTTATAAACAGTTTTTCTCTAATAACATTCATAAACAGTTTTTCTTTAATAACATTCATATTTGAAATTCTTATAGTCTCTTACATAAGAGCAAGTTCGTGCGACCCAGTCGTGCAGTTTATTTATTTTAAGTATAGGTTCAAGATACTATTCGCACCCTAATACCATCAATACCGGACATCATGTTGTAACACCTGTTACCTAACTCTTTGGGGTTTCACTGTAGAAGAATATCTTCAACCCTTCTGCGCTTTGTCGGTCTCTCAATTCTTGGAATTATGATCCAGAGAACGAGCAACTAGTGTTTTCCTTCTTTATTATCATTCTCACTGTCAAAAATAACCCCTCACTTTAGTCACTTTTGGCCTATTAATTTTTTTCTATAGGTATTTGGGATTATTACTACCCTTCAAAATCAAAAACATGCATCTGGAAACAAATATGAGAAAATAATTTAATGGATTAGACGTTTCTGATAGAAGATTATTATTGATGAATATGAGTCGGAGAAAAAATTGAACCCTGTGGACACTATTTATTTATTTAATGAATTTCAGACTCAAAACTACCTTATACAACTTGGGTTGAGCCGTTCGAAAGGTAGTTTCTAATCCAACGAAGAAAAGATTTATCAATACAAAATGGATACATTTCCAAAAAGAGAGGTTGATGCCAGACCCTATAATATGATGTTGAAATGTCAAGTGCAATACTGGTTTCTCCAAAACGATGTAGATGTTTGTGCCACTATTCGGTAAGATAAACCATCAGATCACGAGGGGACCTGTTGCTACGGAAGCCGTTGGGCCTATCATTAAGGAGCTTTCGTTTTTCGAGAAATGTCTTAAGCTGATGATTAATCAGCGACATCTAGATCTTTCAATACTTTTACAACTGTACGAGTGCGAGTGCGGTACCATTAAATCGTCTACGCTCTCAAGTACAGGAGAAGTCATGACACTTTCTAGGAGCTATGAATTAAAAGCAAATTATGCTGCAAGTAAGTAAGCTTTCAAGAGAAGAGTCTAATTTTTTTTTTTTTTTTTTTTAAACTTCAACGGGTGGTCGAAGTCTGAAATTACTCCTGAATATTTTTGTAATTGTTTTTTTTTTCTCAAAATACTGTTCAAATTGCAACTTTAGCTGGGTCTGTCGGTAATATAATAAAAATTAATTCGCCGGGTCACCCTAATGTGCAGGACACATTCGTGACACTATTCGTGTTGGATGACTTTTTATCACAAACGTTTATTTTTCTTTTTAACAATATTCGCATTCTCAAATTGAAGTGCATTGTGAACGTTAATTAAAAACACTTCACGGTAGCAATATAGACGATTACAGAAAAAATGATAGAGAGTTTTATTTTAATAACACCTACATGCACCAATTGCAAGTATTTAATTATTTAACCCTTTATTACAAAGAGTGAAAATTGAGATTTAGTTGAATAAATTCAATTTGATAAAATTAAGTGAGATTAATTTACACTACTAGATCGCACGTGCTTAGTCTTGTGGTTCAAAGTAATAATGCAGCTAGGCAAACAAATGAACAAGGTTATTAGTACTATTGTTTGGAAATATACATACCTACATACAAAATGTCAAAAATGCTCGTATGAACAAAATTTATTTTTTCTCAGATTTTTTCTTTTGATAAGGTAATTTGGTAGTTAATTTCAGACCCATTTATTTTATAGATTAACAATTCATTTAATATATATATAAATCTTAATGGCTAAGAAAAGCACAAATTAATCGGTTATAGCTTGGAGCAATAAGAGATCGAACAGTCTTTTCAATGTCATAAACTATACAGCCAAGGATGTGTTTAGAAACTATGTTAATTAAAGGGGATAACACAATTCAATAAGTTATCAAAATATGTAACAACTTTCCCCCTTTTTGCTTTAGACTTCCGATAATACAAAAATAAAATAACTTTAGCTTTGGCTTATCATAATGAGAAAATGTGAAACGTTTAGGTTTTCTTCTGTCTCTTTGAGATCTTCCAATTGAAGAACTTAAGTCTTCTGAAACTACATAATTCTTTTTCAAAATTAAATTTTACGTTTTTAATTTTATCCAACTTAGGATCTCTATTACAATTTTCATCATTGAAATTCAGTGTTTTAGTTTTCATATATATACATTGTCTTTTAAATGTTTTTTACGGGACCGTATCGGAATCCCGCTTTTCAAAAACCCCGAAAAAAAAGTTTTAAAATCCCGTCTGCTAAAATACTGCTTTTTTAAAATTCCGTCTTCTAAAATCCCTCTTGTTCAAAATGCCGATCTATTATAATCCCGCTTTTTAAAATCCCGCCAAATCCCGCTAAACCCGTTTTTTAGAATACGTAGCTAAAACTTATTGATTTTATGTTGGTTATTTTCCAGATTCTTTAAATGCTAAAGAAACTTTGCATACACAAAACCTCGCACCTACCCCAAATTCTATAGTGTGCCCCAGCGGGGGCCTACTTCACCACTTACACGTCGTAATAAGAAAGGGGATTATACAAAACGAGATTATAAGAGACGGGATTTTAAAAAGTGGGATTTTAAAAAGCGTATTATAAAAAGCGGGATCTTAAAACAGCGGGATTATAAGAAACAGGATTATAAAAAACGGGATTATAAAAACGGGCTTATAAAAAACGGGATTATAAAAAACGGGATTATAAAAACCGGGATATCGTAACCAACCCGTTTTTTACGTAATTGATTTTAATGGACCAAGCGTATTCTATGGTTAATGTTTGCTAAATGGGCAAATCTCAGAAACTTTTGACTTTCGTGTAACTTTGAAATTAAGTTACTTCATAGTCATATTTTTTTACTCTATCTCTGATAATTTTTTTCGAAAATATAGTATTACAGTATAAAAAAAGTTATTTTCCAAATTAAGAATTTTTTTTTTACCTATAGAACGAGTAAAAGGCAAAAAGTATAGGAAAAATACAAAATTTTATATGTTACTATTAAAATATTTAAAAAGTTTAATGTTCTTACGATTGAAGCGTCTGATTTTAGTTTGTTAAACTCAAATGGGGTACATAAGAAACTTTGAAAATCAAAATTTTTTATGAAAAAATTATGTGCTTTGCTTAGATTTATGACAGTGTTTGTCAGAAGTTTGGGTACCACATTTCCGAAAAAATCATTAAAATCTGGTACGTCTCTTATCATGTACACAGCATGCTTTGCACCGATTTCTAAATTACATATTCATTTTCTATAGACAAAAATGAATAAATTAAGCTTTGGTAGAGGTGTGTGCTAAAATCGCAACCTGGTTAAAATTAGCTTATACTGAATTAAAAGAGTGCGAAACTTTTATTTTTCAAGACATTTTCAGTTAGCACTCTCATAAAAAGCAATATTTCCCGTTCTTAACTATTGTTCCTTCTTCTAAATCATACTAAGAAGTGTACGTTTTGTCGCTGACGCTACATATTTTATGGATCTTTAAAATTCAGTAGTTAATTACAAAGAAAAATCATTGATATTTTTTATACATTACTTTTTAAGGGGCCGCCAAGATTTGATGACGGATTTTTGTAGAGGGGTCAAAAACAAACACTTTTTACTATGGGAGGGGGGGTCTATCTCCCCCCGCTTAAGAGGTAGGGGCACTTTTATAAAAAAATGGTTTAAATTGAAAAAAAAATAAATATTAAAAAACAACGGCAACACTTACAATAAAGTGCTATACTGCGTTTGAAAGCCAGAAGATTCTTCTATAATCCTGCATTTAAATTAAATTACTCATGTCAATGGTTTTTGAGAAATTCGCATTTAAAGTCCAAATTTTGATAAAAAAAACGTGAAACAAAAAGTTTAGACCGATTGTTTTCAAAATTGTGAAATGAAATTGTAAATTAGCTTATATGTGTTCCATGTATCTATCAGTTCTTAATCGAACACAAAAAACCGCATGATTCTATGTCTTCTAGTTTTTGAGAAAATCGAAAACTACCAAAACTGTTTTTTTTTGATTTTTGGTGGTGACGGTGATTCCATTTTAAGGATTAATGTTAATAAACATAATGCATCTTTGTTAGTTCAGTAGAGCAATTCATTTAGCGTTACACCAGAATTGCACACCGCCACGGGAGTTGAATTTTCATTTGGTATTAAGCCAATTTCTTCGAAAAAAGTAATATTTTTTTCGTTGGTCGACACTAAATCACCGAAAGAAGAAAATATTGGAAAATTATTCAATTTGAGATGGAGTAGTAGATGTTTAACCGCCTTTTTTCATTTAGAGAAAAAAACACTTCACTCTTACAAAAGTTGAATAACGAATGACCTTGGTAAACAATAACTTGTACCACATTTATCATTTGTTATACAAAATTAAAAATTTCTATATTAATTTAAAATTTCGCGCTTACATATTTTCTGTAGTTCAAATATTAACAAATGCAAGCTAGGGCAGTGAGAAAAGTGAAAGAAAATGATCCTTATCAATAACATTCTTATAAACATAGGTATAAACAACTTACGTCGAACGTTAGTGTGGTATCAGTAGTCTTTGTGACTCGGCCACTTAAAGTCGTTTCGTGTTACTGTTTCGATATTTCAACGTCGCACTATGGGACCAAAAGATGAAATCCATCTCAAAAATGGTTTTGGTGAATTTCGTAATTTGAAAAATCTAATGATGGGATTATATACTAGAAATAGGGTTCTTCCTAACACAGTAAATTTTTTGTATCTTACTTTTGTTCTAGATACCTAAAATTGGAAGTGAGAGTTTGAAGTCAATTATTTCGTATTTTTTCTGGACAGAATGTATAAGTATTATACCTTTTTGAAAAGCCCAAGCCTTCTTCTTTACAAAACAGTTATATTTTTTTAATTAAGTTCACCAGTAAATTAATAAAAAAAATGAGTAAGGTGTAGTATATTTTTCATTTTTTTGTTTTCAATTGAAGTTTTCTCTGTTAGCTCCGGCTGCCTGCGTTTAGTTAATGGCTGTTTAGTATTCTAAAAATATTCTAAATTTGGAAAAAATGTTATTATATTTTTTGTCAAAAGTTAAAAAATATAACATGTGCAACACATTTTCATAAACATCATATAAGTGACTATGTTTCCACAACATTTATAAGTTTTTATCATTTATTTCCAATATTATTAAAATTCTAAATTTTATTTTTAGAATAAAATATTTTTTGTTTTCCAATTTTAAACTTCCTTACTCATATTTATAGATATTAAAAAAAATCATAATTAAATAAAAATAAATGCCAAGCATTTGAGGGTGGGAGGGGGTGTGTGGTTTATGGTTGCATATAATACAAATGTAGGTACATAGTTTTAAATAACACTAGCATTGTTTGACGAGGCTTAAGAACTTTTAGACATTAATTAATATACCTAGTAATAAGGTGTACTTTTGAATTCTTTCTTTTTTGTCTTAAGGGCGAAAAACTTTCATATATCAAAAAGGGGCGTGGCAGTACACGGATTTTACTAAAAATAAATAACACTTTTCATAAACTCACTTCTTCATATAAAACTTAATTAAAAAATGCCTGCTCTTAATGAACTTTAAGCTGAAAATAAAAAAGGGGAGTGAAAGTAGGCGGGAAAGTGGGCAGACAAAATATACATGCGATGTCTTAAGTTCACTAAAAATAAGAAAATAACAAAAATTTAAAAAATATGGGCGTGGTAGTGGGCGGAATTTACAAAAAACTACTTTCAAATATTTTCACCGGTAAAAGAAGAAAACAAATTTCATCCAAATTGTTGCAATAATTCTTGCTCCAACAAATTTTTCCCATATAAATGAAACAAAATCTACAAATTTGTTATTTTATTTTATTAAAAAAAAATAAAATAATTTATTTCTATCTGAAACGTTTTAATATTTTAAATTCTTGGTTATACAAGTATAAGTATACAAAATTTCAAAAAAAAATATTGAGAAACGAAAAAGTTATGGATTTTTGAAATGGTTTGCATAGTGCGTCGCCGGAAAATGAGTGAGAAATTTTTAAGCATTCGTTAATAAAAGAGGAACACCATCAATTATATTTTCTGATGTTACAATGGTGCTATAAACTTAATTTTAAAGGTGTGCTTAGTTATTTTCTCTTTACGCGTTTTCAAAAGTCTAAAGTCAAAAGTTTCTGAGATTTGCCCAAATAAGTTAGCTTACTTATTATCTACACAATTTTTGCAGGTATCCATCCAATAAAATGTTTAAAATGATACTGATACATTACATTATTTTTATGTGTTTGATTAACTTTACATTTTTTGTCAATAAAGACTTGAGAATTATCATAATTACAAATTACATTCAATATTTTAGTGGAGGCTTAACCCCCATTTATTAAGCTTAATTCAGGCTATAAGTAAAACTTACAAAAAACACTAACTTCAATCATTATCATTGTTAATTCTATCTAAAATAATTTTCGGTTTGTACCAGAAAAGCATTTCCGATGGCGTTTTCGAGGTTGAGGAGCAAATTTGATCTTGTATTGGAAATCTGTTACCATGGTCTAAGCAAAAAGCTTCAAAACTCTCTTCGCCACTTTGTACACCGCGTTCTTCTAACCCGATAGAAGCAGGGTGATAAAACAAAAGAGTTGAATTGTGGTCCGTTATCGGAAACTATATTATCAAGAAGACCATAAAACGAAAAAAATTCTTTAAAAACACTTATCACAGAATCCACGTTTGTAGAGTTCATAATTTTAATTTCGCAAAATTTACTGTAAGAATATACCAAAATTAAAAACATCTTCCTTTTAAAGTAAACAAAAATCTAATTGAACTAAGGATATAAAGTTTCTGGCCAACTTGTTGTAACAATTCTGAGTTTGATCACAAACTTACTTTTTTTCAATATCCTTATCACATAACGGCCACCAAACATATGATCTGGCTAATCTATTCATACTAACAATACCAATATCGTGAATGATGCCCAAACCTAAAAACACACCCACTATCCGTAGACAAACTGCTTCTTTTGTGATAGTATCTACGGCATTACCTCTTCTTTTAAAGGATGCGACCAAGATCTAAGTAACGACACATGAACTGACTGTAAAATTGAATTATATTTGTAGTGTTCCAGAACTACCGAAGCAGTACCTTTTTTTAGAATTGAAAATTTCCATTTAGGTTGATGGTCTGTATAGAGTTCAACCTATTGTCCATATACTATTTGCATTGCAAAGACCATAGCAAGAGCTTCTCTTTGTAATTGAGAATAATTGCGCTATGCTGAACTTAAACTACTCGAAGCGAAAAGCACGGGTTTTTCAACACCTTCAATCTCGTGCGACAAGACATTTCCCATAGGGACTGGCATCCGTAGCGACTAATATTGGTTTATAAGGATCAAAAGCTCTTTTCTTTGCTTAAAAGCTTCTGAACACAAGTTTGACCAAACATAAATTGAATTCTTTTTAAGTAGACTATACAACGGTGCAAAAGTTGTCGTCAAGCTTGGGAAAAATCTTCCATAGTAATTAAGAGTTCCGAGGTACGATTGCAATTCTGCAACATTTTCAGGAGCCGGAGCTTCCACTATGGCCTTGACTTTTTTTATATCATTGGAACAAGCTCGTTTTTTTGAAATTGAATGACCTAGGTACGAGTATTTAACGCAATTTTGTAAGAACTTTGAATTTTCTAAATTTATTCCGACATTGTGATGACTTAAACAACTGAGTACTTCAATCAAATTTGCACGGTAATCCTTCTCATCGACCCCGCCAATTATTGTATCGTCTAGATAGCAAAAAATATATTTTAAAATTCTATCCATAACCGATAACAACAATTATTTAGGAAATGACGTACACGCTCAGAATAATAGTTACGGTTGAAATTAAACGAGCTAGATCAATTAAGTAAAATTGTTTAAATCGACACACACAATCAGTTAAAGAGTACTAAATTTAATGAAAGTAGTTATAAGTTGGTGTTTAATAAGTTAAAGTGGTTTGCAATAGTCGATTTAGTTAGTGGAAGTAACTAAATATATCGAACATTTATTATTGATGTAATAATAATAACCTAACTCAATTGCAGGCTTACTCTGTTGGGGTCACCCGCTTTTCTCGAATGACGTTGTGCGTAATAAATTGGAAGCAATAATCTACTCGGCTGTTATAACTTAGCTGCATGGTTGATGTTACAAACTTACTCAATTAGTGTAAGAGTAAGTCGTTTGTAATAGCCAATGTACTCACTTAAAGTATCCTCTATACTCAGTTTAGATCAAAACATTGAATTTAGGGGACTTTCTCCCTAATTGTTAAACCACTTGGAGTTTCCGAACAGTGAACCGTGTACGAGATCACCTATATCTGTATTGGCCAGGATTATGGTAGTACAAAATCTACCTAATTTAGTCTAGGTCTTTGGGATGGAGCAGAACATCTAGAGCGAAGGTGATTTCTCCTCTTATTTATCCATTTAACTTTTCCAAGAATTTTCTACTAGAAAGTGCTCTATTATGACGCCTATTACGGAGCCTTTGTGCGATCTATTTAGAGCGCCTCTGATCATGAACTGGCAAAGACATTGACATAATTGGAAGAACAAAGCATGATGTCAGTGGCGCATTTGTGAGAATTCAAATGGAAGCAAAGTAACGTCACCATAGACAGCTATAATTTTGAGGTAGTTAGGGACTTTGTATATCTAGGTGCCAATTTGTATTCAGACAATAACAGCAGCACTGAAATTAAACGCTGCCAATCGCTGCTTCTTTGGACTAAGAATGCACTTAAGTAGCGAAGTCCTCTCTCGAGTAACTAAAGTGTCCCTCTGTAAAACTCTCATCATCCCGGTCTTGTCTATGGTGCAGAAATATACACCTTGTCAAAAGTGGATGAGAACACTTTAGGATGTTTGGAGCGGAAAATTATCCGTCTGATCTTTGATCCCGTCTGCATAGACGACGACTGGCATTATTTAACTCTCTCAAACCGCCACAATTTTAGGGATTTGGTCCAACCATTTGGAGTGCGAGAAATTGGACCCTAAAGAGTAATATCTATCTATCTAGACGACGACTGAGATGGCTAGGTCATGTAGTGCAAATGGACTCAAATGCTCCGGCTCGGAGAGTTTTTAAATCCAACACCGAGCGACTTTAGATAGCTAGTGAGCTAGCTAGGGACCAAGCTAGTTGGAGAAGCTTGTTAGTTTAGTTCTTGGTCCACCCCGGTTTGTAGTGCTAAGTATAAGTAAGTAAATAAGTAAAATTTGCCGCACTATCTACCATAGCTGGGCATTAACTCGTTAATCCGTTAATCGTTAATTAATCCACGTTAAGTCCGTTAAACGTTAATCCAATGCCTACTATTTACCGCGCGGCGCGAAAAACAGGTTCAGACAAGTATTTATGAGACAAGTGCCGTGCGGCGCGTGCCGCGGGTGAAACGCAGACAGGAAGGTACGTGTTATATTTTGACGGCGCGTGCAAGTGAGAATACTGTGAAGAGATCCGTTTCGTTTGCTCATTTCTTTCGGACGTCCACTATGTGCGCGATAAGTTCAACCAACTTCGTTCAACTTTTTATTCAACTCTTTCGTTGGATAAACGAATTTAAAACCTCTTACACTAGTGCAGCAGCTTACGTAATTCACGTTGAGCAACTAAAGTTGAACAAAATGCGTTTGGACCCCGTACACATAATTGACCAACTTTCCCATATGTTGATTAACCCCGCACACCTAGTTGATCAACTCTTAAAACTTATTCCAGTGTTGAATAGCTCCGTACACCTAGTTGACTAACTTACTCAAATGTTGAATAACCTCGTACACTAGTTGATAAACTTGTTCGATTTTGACAGAAAAAATTTTTTTTCGAGTTGATCAACTGCGTTTTCGATATTGTTGCTGATCAACCAGTTGATAAACGAGTTGATACCTTCGTACACTTAACCAAGGATCACTCGTTGGGGAACGCGTTGAACACACAACGATAAACAAAAAACTAAAACGTCAAACCTGAAATAATTTTGGCATCAGTTCGGTACATACATTTATTGTCGAAGCACGCCTTCGCTTTAAAATATTCTTTAATTTGTTCCGTATGAGTATGATTTCCTCTAAGAAAAACAAAAGTAGCTGCCGCATTAATAATATTAGAAAATGAACGACAAAGTAAGAAAAAACAGCCAAGACGATTCTGGGTAGATAATAATTTTATTTGAGTCGCGAAGAAAATTGTTTTTCAATGAAATATATGAGAAATTAAAATCGATTGATCCCACCGCGCCCGTGAATTCGAATTCAAAGTTTAGGCAATTGCATTTTCGAGAAAATTTGAGACCAAGCCAATGCCCTGGCATCTCGATTTTTATAAGAGGGGCTCTTAATGTCCCATATATTGGGCTTTTCCTCAATTGTTGAAATCATTTGCAAAATTAATTCCGTGGTTCACTCTGATTTTTTATCACCTTCCATGACGAAAAACCAAAATAAACTACAGTTTGCAAGTTGCAACAACTGCAAGTTCATGGCAACGCAATAGTTCAACCACGTAGACACAATTCACTTCAGCCAACGCAACGCAACACAATATTACGTCAAGAAATCCCAAAGAAAATTAAAAAGTTGGTCAATGCGTTTAACAAATAATGTGCACACATTATCTTGAAAATGTTGCTCAACATGTTGATCGGTTGATCGAACATTTTCAAGGAGCAACACGAGCTCGTACACTACCAACAACTAGATCCAATCCGTTGTTTGAACCGAATTGAAGGCACCGTACATTAGAGTTGAATGCGTTGAATTCGAAATTTGTGCGTTGATCGCCTAGTGGACGACCGGTATTACTTAGCGCCGGTGCTCAGAGTAAAAAAAAATATAAAAAATGCAATTTTTATCACATGTTAACGGATTAACGATTAACGTTAACTTCCGTTAATTCTTCCGAAATTTAACGCTTTAACGTTTAACTTAACGAAGCTAACTTTTTTAGTAGCGGATTAACGATTAACGAAGTTAACTGTTTGATTAACGGTGCCCAGCTATGCTATCTACTTTTGTCAAATATCATTGAAAAAATGAAATGAAATTTGGTGGTGCAACAGTTTGAAGAGAAAAAGAACCTAGTGACTTACAACTATCAAGACCTGCAGCACTTTTCAAGACAAGTGATACTCCTAAAAGGTTTGTCAATTCCTCGCAAGAGGGACTGCACCTATGACAAACTTTTTCAAATATCATAAAATTTCGTTAACATTCCTCAATAGGTACAACTATACAAAACAGAGATACTAGACTCTTTATTGGTTGCACGACTTTCATTTTGAATTGCTTTTTTCGAGAAATTCAAATTATCAGTCGCATTCATTTTGAAACAACAGATTTTGATTTATGACAATATTGAACCAAATGACCAAAATGAATAATGTCAAAAAATTCATTCATTTGTATTGTTTCTGTCTTTCTGTGTCATTACGTCGAGATCGTTAATACAAATTTCACCTTATACGACGACGGCAAGCCTATGTCAACAACAATAGCAGAACAGCACACAAAACTGTTCTACAAAGAAAAAAAAAGCTAGCTACATCAAACTCACGTTCATGGTCGTAGAGAGTTTTCATTTTCTATCACTTAAGGTCTTAAATCTGTTTTACGTCCGTCGTCGTCATCGTCTCCATGACAATTCGTCTGTCACACCTTAAAAAATTAAATGACATCTGAGTGGAGTGTATACTCGAGTAATGAAGATTTAACAACAAACACTGTAGATATACACACACAAGTTGTTATCCAACTTCATGTAAATTCCATCATGTTCACCAAGAATTACAGGTAGGTAACCGAAAAACAAAATAACGGATGATTTATGAATTTTCATATTTATTTACTTACAAAATGATGTTGTGAAGCAGTCTGCACCAAATCCTTAAAAAATAATAAACGATTCTCATTTCAATGGAAGAAGACTTTCAAGAATAAAAGATGCGTAAATATTTGTACATGATTGGGACAAACGGTCCTTTCGATTTATTGAAAACAAAACTCGAGTATTTGTTATCATATATCATATTTATTAAATGAAAGTAGGTATTTGTACTCAAAGCCTTCCTTAGCCATTTGAATACAATCAAATTGAAATTCATTTAATTGTCTGAAAAAGGATCTATACCCACTACCCCCTTTGGGTATACATCACAAGATTGGAAAATGAGATATAAGTTGTGTGGAATGAATACCTTTTATCTACTTTAAGGTTCATGAGTAACCTTCATTATTATTCGGCTTTTAATATAGAAGATATCTTTTTCTTTGGCTTACTGGTTTTTTTCATTTTAGAAAAAAATAAATAAATATACTTTCAAAAAATAAATTGAATTTAAAAACTCAAAATATCCCTAACTGGATCTTTTCTTTGATAAACTCGCTCACCGGCAAGGTAAAATGATTATAAAAAAGGAATAGCTCATCTAGAAAAAAATCATATTCAGGTTTGAATATTTTACATGCATAATGTGGTTACGTGTTTTAAAATTCAGATTTCTACTATTCGCACATAAATAAGATGAGATAAATGGATCCTTTTTCAGCTGTTTGCTAATGGCTTCTTTCGACACAGTTGGAGCCGAAATATCGATTGCCAAAATCTCGAAAGGGCTTCCATTTTGTATGCTAACTAGTGGTGAGCGCATCCGAATGATATTATCGATTACAATCGATTCAGACAACATCTCAAAATATCTCGATTCTTCACTCAAATCATTCGAAGACTCAAATAATTTGAATGGTTTCTCACATCTTGTTACTCTAAGCGAAATGAGAACTTGCAACTCGAGTGCCGAACTGCCGATTCGAGACCGAGAAGAGAATATTAATATAAAGGACAAAAAAAAAAACACACAAAATCGAGAACTCGAGAAGTTGATTATTTCTGTAGCAACAATCAATAACCGCTTAAATCGACTTAAGACAAAAATCATTTCCTTGCTGCATCATAATCTGCATGCTCCAGTGCCAGATTAGCCACGAAGCAAGAGTAGCAAATGCTACGGGCCCCGCGCATTTGGGGGCCCCGCGCACCAACCTTTTCTGACCATAAAAAAGTTTTATTTACATATTAGGTTTAGTCACAATTACTAAGAAGAAAATATTTGCATCAAAATGATCAACTAAAATTTTATTTTTCTATCTGCTGGTCTTACCAAAAATCATGTTTCGCACCGCACCAAACGCAAATTGGACAACGGTATGAATTTCATGTATTTATTGTCACCATTGATAACGTACCCACTGCTTAAGGTAAACGTATATGAACAGTTATCATAAAATTGCTGGCATTTTCGGAATATTCCGAGAGCTAAAATCTCTTCCTGATTCAAAATAGCTTTTTTGGTCTTTAGTCCACAAAAACTGGCGTTTCGTCCGGGTGATCGCACATGGACTCATCAGCTGGCTGTGAGGACCTTGTCAATACGCAATTTTTATTGAATTCAGTTCATCTTACATCGATTTTTTGACAAAAATCCAATGTGAACTATATCCAACCAAGATTAAAATTATAATCATTAACGTTGGAATATTTTGCCCGTGCCCGGGTATTGATTCTATATGAAGGTTTTTATAATACAAATTCTATATACTACTGAAATAAATCAGCTTAGTAGATGACTTAGCACTATTAATGGATTTGTTGAATTTGTTGAAAATAGCAAAATATTTCAACGTTAATGATTACAATTTTAATCTTGGTTGGATATAGTTCACATTGGATTTTTGTCAAAAAATCAATGTAAGATGAACTGAATTCAATAAAAATTGCGTATTGACAAGGTCCTCACAGCCAACTGATGAGTCCATGTCCGATCACCCGGACGAAACGCCAATTTTTGTGGACTAAAAGCCATAAAAGCTATTTTCAATCAATAATTCAACAAGTCCATTAATAGTGCTAAGTCTTCTGCTTGGCTGATTTATTTCAGTAGTAAAGGGTTTTCCAATAAGAGGTGTTATTTTGATATTCAAAGAAAAATGGCATTTTTGGAGATAAATGATCGGATGTTTATTTCATTATAAAGAGAAAGGTATGCCGTTAATAATGGAACACAACTTCAGCCAAATGGCCGCCAAGACCACGCTTACAGGACCATATCCTTTTCATGAAATTTTCCATAACCAAATCGCAAAGTGGCTGCCCTATGTCCTCGATAGCCTCACGAATTTCATCTTTGAGGTCTTGAATCGACGCTGGGCTGTTGGCGTAGACCTTATCTTTCACGTGGCCCCAAAGGAAGAAGTCGCAAGGTGTTAAATCACAAGATCTCGGTGGCCAATTGTGATCACCTCTTCGAGAGATAACACGGTCCGGAAACTTTTCCCGTAAAAGATCGATGGTTTCATTGCTTGTGTGGCACGTAGCGCCGTCTTGTTGAAAGTAAACGTTGTCCAGATCAATACCATCCAATTCAGGCCATAAAAAATCATTAATCATCTCTCGATAGCGCAATCCATTGACCGTAACTGTTGCTGCAGCCTCATTTTCGAAAAAGTAAGGTCCAATGACCCCGCGGGACCATAAACCGCACCAAACAGTCACGCGTTGAGGATGGAGAGGCTTTTCAACAATAACTCTTGGGTTTTCCGAGCCCCAGATGCGACAGTTTTGCTTGTTGACGTAGCCTCCGAGGTGGAAATGGGCCTCATCAGTCAAGATGATTTTTCGATGAAATTCCGGTTCATTTTCATGCATTTCAAGGACCCAATCAGCAAAGACACGACGTTGTTGATGATCAGCCGGCTTGAGTTCTTGTGTTAACTGAACTTTATAAGCCTTAAGACCCAAGTCTTTATGTAAAATACGGTGTAATGACGTTTGTGGAATGCCTAATTCCAAAGAACGACGAGGAATGGACAAACCTGGGTTTTCTTCAACACTTTGGGCTACAACAGCAATATTCTCAGTTGTTCTTGAGCGACGTGCACGGGTTTTATTCTTCACATCACTAACTTGTCCCAACAGCTCGAATTTGTCCACCAATTTCTGTATTGCGGTCCGACAAGGTGCTTCACGACGACCCAAAAATGTTTTAGTTTTACGAACCGTCTCTGCCAAATTTTCACCATTTTTATAGTGAATTTTAATAATTTCAATGCGTTGTTGAAGCGTGTATCGTTCCATTTTTATTAATAGCGTAGTTTCTACTTGTCAAATGTTAAAAAATGACAGCTTCAAAAGTGACAGCTACCGAAATAGCGGGCTATTCAAAATAACACCTCTTATTGGAAAACCCTTTATATAGAATTTGTATATAAAAACCTTCATATAAAATCTCTTCCACCAGAAGAAATTAAAAATCTGCAACCATAGTAAGTGCTTACGCAGATGATTTGGAGGACAGTCTGGGCAACGAATTAGTGCAATTCGCTTCAATGCTCAATTCTGATGTGGCTGGTATTATTGACAGCAGGAATCATGAGGCTCTGGAAATGCAGGCTTACAAGCTGTTGATAAATAATTCTTTACAATCTTGTTTCCCGAACGTTGAAATTGCTTTGCGCATTTATTTGTCTCTCATGATCACCAACTGCAGTGGTGAACGATCTTTCTCAACATTAAAACGTGTTAAAAATGAATTGAGGAACACGATGAGCCAACAACGTCTAATCTCCTCACTTTAATGAAAATTGAACATGATTTACTCCGAGAAGTCGATATCAACAGCATTATTTATAAATTTTCCCAAATTAAATCAAGAAAAGTTTGTTTGTAATAGTTTTGTTTTATTTAATACCATAAACTTGATAAGTGCCTAACCTAAAACAGTCTAAGGGCTCCTTGATAGAATTTGCTACAGGCCCCGCGCTGGCTTAATCCGGCACTGGCATGCTCCGTTCTGTTTTAGAATAAATTCCTGGATTTGTAACTCTTTTTTACGTCAAAATAATCCAATAAGAAAAAGAGGCTGTGTGCGACCCACACTGATAACTTCCCATTTGTTTAAGAAAAAACTATTAATTCAATATTTGTCAACATTTTACCCAAGGCCGTCTTTACCCCTTTGGGGGCCCAGGGCACTTTTCGAAAATGGGGCCCCTGTATGATTATATAAAATTCTTATGTTATGTAATAAAGGTATACAGAAAAAATCACATAACTTTGAATTAATATTTACTCTTTTAATTTTTTAAATAAATAATATTTTTTTAATTCATTAAAGCGATAAATAATTATTTCAGCATTTTTTCCCTTTTTCGGATCCACTTACATATGACATATTTTGATTTAATATAGTATATTTGTATGCACTTCAAAAACACAAATGAAACACGCAAACTTTACACAGAACGATGATCAAAACGAAACATTTGAACTATAAAATCACAAATTGAAAATACATTGCAAACTTAACACAGAACGATGATAAAATAAAATGCACGACTGGGTCGCACGAACGTGCTCCTATGTAATAGACTAAGAATTTCAAAAATGAATGTTATAAGAGAAAAACTGTTCATAAGCATAAGATTAATTTTTTAAATGACTAAAACAACTTCCAACTACCTACTAAGTTGGAAGTAAAAATATGATGCCATGTGATTCAAGCAAATATAGGTTTATGCAAGGACAAAAATTATAAGTCTTTGTAGTGGTTTCTTAAAAAATAAGCTTTTATAGAAAAAAATAATAAAACATTTTTAAGAAAAAAATTTGGTACGCCATTTTTTAGCTTTTATTATTGTTCGAATAAAAATTGAATTTACAAAAAAAAATGAGCCGTTTTAGAGATATTAAATTTTCAAAAAAAAAATAGATTTTGTTTTTCAAAATTCAAAAAAAAATATTTTTCTTGAAGTTTTGAAATGCAATGTTTTTTAAACTTTTTAGAAGCTTATCTCTAAAAAATTTCATTAAAATCCGTTATGTCGATAATGAGAAATTCAAAATTTTAAAAAATCGTTGTATGGTAGGTACAGTCTGTAATATCTTGTTTTCAATTTGTTTTTATTAAATTATATATATTAAAAATTAATCGAAAGAAAAAAAATTAAGCAAAATTCTCTTAACCGTTTCCGAGAAAAATACGATTTTCGAAAACCATTTTTTAACATTTGTATGGTGGGTACCGTTATTTTTAGGTAAAATACTTTTTTTTCTTATGTTTTATAGATTATTTTAAGAATTTTTTATTTATCAAGTTTAAAAAAAAAAATCGAGAATCGGGTTTTCGAAAAGAATTTTGAATTTTTTTTTTTTAATCTAAAATTTTTTTTTTTGAAAATTTGAATACACGATAATATGGAAACTTCTGGATAGCCTTAACATAAAAAATATGATCAAAATCGGTCTTACCGTTTTTGAGAAAATCAAAACCAAAGAAAATGGTTCCAGGGGGGTACCAAAAATAATAATTTTTTGGACATTTTTTTTCAACCATTACCTAGGTTTAACTAAATGAAATTTTCTGAATTTTTTTTTTTTTGAAAAAATCTGTGGGACAGTTTTTGAGAGGTACCGTTGGTAGGTACCGATATTTTTGGTCTTACAAAAAAAAAGAAAAAAATATCTGGGGGTAAAAAATTAAAACCCATATCTACCAAGTTTGAAGAAAATAGGCCGAGCCGTTTAGCTGTATAGTATCTACTCCGTAAATTATGGTCCTTGCAATATTACACCCCTATTACAACTCGTTTGTTATTGGCTAAAACGCTTGTATTGTATTGGTATAATACTTACATACGGGTGCGAGATCTTTTGCAAATGCGATGCAGTCAGCAGGCGAAGGCTTAACGTAGCTTTTAACAATACCGCACGTTATATTTTTGGGTTACATAGAATGGACCGTGTATCAAATTTCTCCATACTAATATACACAATTTCCCTTGATAACTTATTCCGCTTCCGAACTCTGGTATTACTGTTCAATATAATTTATACTAATGAACCATGTAGCCTATTAAATAGGTTACAGTTTGGGTCCTCGAATAGATCCCAAAATCTCAGACATCCCCGTTATGCTTGTCTTACTTCTTAGCGACAGTTCTTCGTCAACGCAATACGACTGTGGAACTCCCTTCCGAGGCACATAAGGAGAATTAGTGGCGAAACACAGTTTCGTAGAGAGTTACGTAGACATTTTCAAAACTAATTTCAAAATTAATTAAAAAAAAAATAACGAATCTTTCTTTTTAAATAGAGATGAAATTGTAATTGTTTTTTTTTTTCCTTTCTCTTTCTTTTTCTTTGTTTCCTATTCAAGGTGTAGTTTTTAACTTTTAACTTTTTCTTATTTCAAATTTATTAAAATAAAATGTTATAAAATATTATTGCTCATACAATCAAAGTAGCTCTTCTTCACATAATTGTTAAATTTAAAATTTAGACTTACACTAAGTTATAAGAAGTATAAATTCTTTATGTGTAGGTACTCATTGAATTCAATAAACTAAAAAACTAAACGAACAAACGGACAGACAGACAGACATAATTGCGAGACCCACTTTTTTTGTTTTCGCTATCATCGTAATGTCAACTTTGATCAAAATCTCGAGTTCGATTTTTTTTTGCGAATGCATAACTTGCCTTATAGTACCTATAAGTCGCAAGTAAAAATCAAATGAGCAAAGTCGCACACTATAACACTACCAGAGTATATCTGAAAATTCCGCATGCGCAAAAACAATTCGACTATACGCTTATCCTTTTCTTTACTATTGACCTATAGAACAAATAGTGAGAAGCGTAATTTTTTATCTATGTATCTCATTGAATAAATAAAAACTCTTTACCTCTTTAACTTGAAATTTTAAAAAATTGAGTGCCGTTCATCCGACGAATAGTTAAATCGCCTATGTATGAGTTACTGCGTTGATTCAAACTTGTATGCGCGTTGCAAATATAGAAACACCATTGGCGTAAAATTTTAGTTGAATAAATACGATGTTAAAGCTGCAAATTTTAATCAAATATAGCATCATACTTTCTCTACTCTTTTATTAAAGTCAAAATCATCGAATACCTATTTTATTAACTTCCCATAGGGAGTTATTGTAATCGGTCCGATTTGTCAAATTGGAATTTTTGACATTTCTCGACGTTTCAAGGTCCCTAGAGGCTATATCAATCATTTTTAGAGAGATGTCTGTGTGTGTGTGTGTACGTACGTTCGTACGTTCGTACGTTCGTACGTTCGTACGTTCGTACGTTCGTACGTTCGTACGTTCGTACGTTCGTACGTCCGTACGTTCTTGTACCATTTTTCGTCGTCGATATCTCAAGAACGAGTAAAGATATCGACTTCAAATAAATTTTGTTTAATAGATAATAACTTCGAAAGAGGCTGAAAGGGCGTTTATTAAAATTCAGTGAGTAGTTTTTTCACTATAACGGTTTAAGAAAAAAGTAAAAATTTTGGTTAGTTTCAAATATCTCACGAAAAAATAATGCTATTGATTTCAAATAAAATTTAATATACTCATTATAAGGTCATACAGATTTGGTATGAATTTGGAAAAAAATTAACATACCGTTATTTTTTTAAATAAAAAAAACTGAAAAAAAAAATTTCATAACCCAGATATTCTAAGAACGGAAAACAATTTGAGACTCAAAATAATTTTATTTTACGAAAAATAATGTGTTTGACAACTGGTGAAAATTTCAAAAAAAAACAGTTTACAGTTTTTTTACAAAAAATAAAAAACTATATAAAATTCTATTGAAAATTGGTAAAAATTGTTTTTCGACTCAAATTTCTCGAGAACCAGTAGTGATATTGACTTCTAATTTAGTTTATTTTATACATAGTATAATTTTGTACAATTGGTAAAATGTTGACAAATATTGAATTAATAGTTTTTTTTTTAATAAATGGGAAGTTATCAGTGTGGGTCGCACCCAGCCTCTTTTTTTTTTTAGTATCGTGCTATTTACAACCGCCACAAAAGGTCTGTTTACTTAGTTTTCTGTAAGAAAATTGCTTTAGTACGATACTAGTTAGAAAATGTTTAAAATTAAGAATGAGTTAGTAAACTACATACTTTAAAGTTAGCAAATTGTTAAGTAGTATCATACTATTACCTTAATAATAGGCTGTTTAAAATGTTGCGCCATTATCTTTATTTTTCCATACAGTGATATTCAAATGTGTGTTTTTGTTTGTTTCTGTCAGAAAGCAAACAGCATTGTCACTTAGTTATTTACAGCGGATCATTGTTTATAGGTGCTTCATATTTCTGTTTTAATTTGAATATAATTTCGCAGTTAATGTGATATACACTGTTCAGCAAACGTTGTTGTTTAGCAAAAAAAGTACGAATTCTGATCATTCTTTATGCCTCTAAAATTGTATCAAAATATTTTTTTCTTGAAAATAGACCAATACAGGTTAAGTGATGTTTCAGCAATTTGGGGGCCCCTGGTGATTGCGGGGCCCTGGGCCCGGGCCCAGTGGGCCCAGTGGTAAAGAGGGGTCTGATTTTACCAATTGTACAAAATTGTACTATGTATAAAATAAACTAAATTAGAAGTCAATATCACTACTAGTTCTCGAGAAATTTGAGTCGAAAAACAATTTTTACCAATTTTCAATAGAATTTTATAGTATTTTATTTTTTTAAAAAAAAACTGTAAACTGATTTTTTTTGAAATTTTCACCAGTTGTCAAACACATTATTTTTCGTGAAATAAAATTATTTTGAGTTTCAAATTGTTTTCTGTTCTTAGAATATCTGGGTTATGAAATTTTTTTTTCAGTTTTTTTTTTATTTAAAAAAATAACGGTATGTTCATTAAATTTTATTTGAAATCAATAGCATTATTTTTTCGTGAGATATTTGAAACTAACCAAAATTTTTACTTTTTTTTTTTTAAACCGTTATAGTGAAAAAACTACTCACTGAATTTTAATAAACGCCCTTTCAGCCTCTTTCGAAGTTATTATCTATTAAACAAAATTTATTTGAAGTCGATATATTTACTCGTTCTTGAGATATCGACGAGGAAAAATGGTACCAGAACGTACGGCCGTACGAACGTACGAACGTACGAACATACACACACACAGACATCTCTCTAAAAATGATTGATATAGCCTCTAGGGACCTTGAAACGTCAAGAAATGTCAAAAATTCCAATTTGACAAATCGGACCGATTACAATAACTCCCTATGGGAAGTTAAAAAACCGCTTAAGTCATTCTCATAGATTGAAGCATTTGCAATACCCGCTTAACTCACAGAAGAACTTGTGAATTTCAAAATTTCGGTATCCAATAAAAGCTTATATGAACTTAAGATACTTTTACAAAATAAAAAACTATTCACAAATCAACCAAACTTATTGTACTGAAAACAGCTTAAATCGACTTAACCGTTTATTGCAAACTTAACAAAGTATTTTCGCTATAACCAAACTGAAATAAGTCGTTATTGCAAATTTCTATTGGTTACTTCTATGGAGACTATGTAGAGTAAGCGGTTTTTAAAAAATGTATTTTCTACGAACTGCAGAATTAAGTTGATTTATGTCGTTATTTAAAATGCAAGAATTAAATAATATCAATTGACTTAGGAGTTTTGGTACGTGAAGTCCGTGAATTAATTTTGTTGAGATAAAAGTGTTTTGAACATGGCTCGAAAATGTGGTGTGTTAGGTAAGGTTAATATATTTGAAGAACGAAAACGGAGGAAGACAAGCGATAGTTTTGAAAAAGATTTGGGTACATTTTTTATATGAAGTTTTATGAATGTGTTTTTAATTATTTTTTTTTTTTATAATTAACGCGCAATCAAGGGATTATGACTTCCCTTTAAATGTTGGTTGAACACAGTGCGAGCATTTAGGAAACAGTGGGAGGATTGAGTAGGAGAAACCGATGTACATTCGTCTTAAATTTCTGGACATTGAAATGGGGAGGAAAAACAGAGTCGGTTAAGAAATTCCACATTCGAGTCGTACAGCAAAAGAAAGAATCTCTGTACTTAAGTGTACGTCCAAAGTTTCGCTCAAGGGTATATTGATGACGATGAGCATTCCCTATGGCACGAGTATTACGATGAAATTTTTTTAGGGGGGGAATGCAACTCGCTATTTCAATAGAACATTGTTTATGGAAATAACGATAAAACAGTGATACACAAGAGATATTTCGACGATGTTCTAACGAAACAATTGTTTTGGAAATTACTCTGTCATCTATCAGCCTTAAAGCTCTATTCTGGATTCTGTCTAGTAATTGTAAAGATGGTTTATAAGCACCAGCCCAGATATGAGAATTGTATTCTAGTTTGGGACGTATATAAGCCTTATAAATTGTGGCCAGATCAATGGGGGAGAAAAAGTTTTTACATCTTCTTAGGAAACCTAAGCATTTGGCCGCATTGTTAGCAATATCCAATATGTGGTCATTCCACGAAAGGTGGTCAGTAATACACATACCAAGAATTGATAGCTTTTCAGTTTCTATGATGCAAGCTCCATCCATGAATAGGGGCATAGGGGGAATATTCCGCTTTAATGACAAAAGACAGCTCTGAGTTCTAGAAGCATTAGATTCAACACGATTTTTAATACTCCATTTAACGATGCTATTTAGATCGGAATTTAATGAGCTCAACATATATTGCCGTTGTAATTCAACATTCAAAGATCAAGGAATTGAATCAGGAAATGAATATGAAAAGCTGAGGGTGCTGTCATCAGCAAATTAGTAGTTTCGGTAAAAAGATCATTTATGAAAATGAGAAAAAGAGTCGGAGACAAAACAGAGCCTTGAGGGACACCAGCATTTATTTTACGAACTTCAGGCTTGAAACCATCCAAAACGACTTGAATTGAACGGTCAGAAAGGTAAGTACTAATCCAACGAATAAGAGATACATCGATACCAAACGCAAACATTTTTGATAAAAGAGCAGGATAACAGACTCCATCGAATGCCTTAGAAATATCAAGCGCAATGATCTTACTTTCCCCAAAAAGATGTAAGGATTGGTTCCACTTTTCAGTGAGATATGCCATCAAATCACCATTAAAAAGATTATGTTCTTCAAGATATATCTTAAGCTGCCGATTGATCAGTGTTTCCATGACCTTAGACAAAAGGGACGTCAGTGCGATTGGCCGATAATTAGAAGGTGAAGAAGATGCGCCTTTTTTGGGGACTGGTTGGACGAACGCTGTTTTCCAACTCTTTGGGAAGCACCCTGTAGAATAGGAAAGATAAAAAAGTTTGCGCAGTGGTTTTGTCAGTGTGGAAGAACATTTCCTCAGAACGATGGGTGATATACCATCCGGGCCAGCAGATTTGTGAATATCGAGATCTTTTAATATTCTAGCGACTGCTCGGGTGCGAAAATAAATTTTGCTCATTGAAAAGTTTACATTTTCAAGAACCGGTGGATTCATTTCGCTATCGGGCAGTGAAGAATTTCTTACAAATTAGCCTTATCTATGGAACTAACAACAGGATTATCATTGTAGATGAGCGTGGGAACCGACGAAGAGGTGGAGTTTTTGATTTTCTTTACGAATGATCAAAATTTTCTACTGCCTTTAGGGCACTGGATTATTTTTTGTCTTAATTTTTGTTCGTGAAAGAATTTAATTCTTTTGATCCAAGCGTTACAAGCATTCCTTGCTCTCTTAAACTTAATGTGGTTTTCCTCAGAAGGGTATGGAAACGATTGGTTGGCTATAGCCCACTTATCATACTAATTAATGCAATCATCGAACAATAATTAAAAATTGTGCTCTTTGGCCAAGAAGGATCTAATTCCAAGTAGTTTTCTGAACCCGTTATCAACGAAATAAAGTGATCTGCAAATGAAGTTGGTTGTGAAAATCTGAATATAATTTTTGAACAGTTTTGTGACAACATTTGTACAGAATCTGAACATGATTTCAGCTCAAATGATTGTACGCGATCCCTATTTCGAACTTGCAGACATGGACATTTCTTCAGATTCTCCTGACGAAGAACTACTGCAGAGTGGTAAGCAACTTGAGGAAAGTTTTATTAATTTTCTCCTACATAAAACAGTTGAAAACGAATCGGAATATTGTTCAAGTAAAGTGATTCCAAGAAAAAAAAAGGAACAGAGGTGAATCATACACTCGAAAAACAAGAGTGATTGAGGCAAGAAAATGTGAGCATCTTAATATCGACAAAATTGCATTGGACAAATTTAGTTTTCAAAAACAGAATTAAATCTTCAAATCATATTGGGAATTAGGGACGTTCTACCAAAGAATTCTTTTTATCAGAGCTTAAATAGAAATAGAAGATAAGAAATCACAGACATTAAAAAAAAGTCAGACTCGACCTCGAAACCGACGGCTTCATATAAATAACCTCATTTATTACTAGAAAGAAAAGATTCGTGTCCGTCAATAGTGTTTTAAACAATGCTTCAATGAAACTGAAAGTTTTCTAGAATCACATCTGACACATCTCGTAAATATTTGTATGTGGTTTTTGGATTTGACCTTTAATAGTATCTGCCAACACCACACCTCCGAAATTCAGTAAGTTTTTATAGACAAACGTCAGTTGTAGGCGCCGACAAACAAGTGAGATATTTGATTTTCTATACTTTATATGGCGATCAAAATAAGAATTTATTTGTGAGCACGATGTTGTGAACATTTTTGAAAGCCAATAATCGTGTCAAACTCATATGGAGTGTACCGTAGATCCAGAGGCGTATTTAAGGATTTGGCGCCCCGGGCTGATAAATTTTGCCGCCCTTTTTTCTGAGGCTTTTTTTCTGTAAGCGCTGCCGTTCAGTTTTTTTCTAACTGGATCCATTATTTAAATAAATCAATCAAAAGAGCATAAGCCACAATCTGTATTGAAAAATAAAATTTGTTACACTTCTAAACAAAACAAAACATTTATGGCAATTTTACACACTGTTAAAAATTGTGTATATATAATGTACCTTCAAAATCAATTTTTTTAACTAAAAGAATCAATTACAGAACATAAATATGATTTGTTTGGGACAACACGATGGAAAACAAATTATAGATTTTATAAAAAAAAATAGAAAACGCTTCTAGTATGCACAACTTATAAATCGGAGTTATCAGAAATTCCTTTGCTAACAACTACAATTTCTTAACACCCATAGCTAAATTTGTTCTTTGGCAACGATTTTAAAAAATAGTTAAGTACAAGTATACACGCTTCAGTAACTTACGGTAAAAAGAGTTAACATTTATATTAAATACCAATACCAAAACACTCTTTGCATCTTTGCACTTTATGTATGTAAAAGCAGAATTTATAATTTGAGGTTACCGTTATGTCACTCTACACGATAAATATGTAGGTGTTAGTCAAAAAAGTTATGTGAAAAAACTACAAGAAAAGAAGACATTTAAAATGAAAATGAAATGAATGAATGTGTCCAACAAAAAAATAATTTGTATGTGATTGATGGCACCAGTAGTCGGCCAGTTAACTTTTTTTTTATCTTTGATTAACGTTTAAAAATCACTTATTTAAGTTTTTGATAGAGTTATCAGTTTTAATGATTAATTGAAATGTGTAGATTGGGAAATTCTAGACGAATTAAGTATATTTACTACGTGAAACAAATTATTTACCTTTATGGAGATGAAAGTGTGATTCTTGAGTAGTCGGTCCTTTCAGTTTCAGTAGTCGGCCGCATAGGTATCTAGTAGTCGGCCTCTATTCGACAATTCATATTTTCATACTATTTGCAATAGTAAAAAGTATCTAAGAAGCATTTTAGCATTTAATAACTATCAAAACACAATTTTAATAGAACAGGAACATGTTCGGCAACAATGACCAGCACTCTTTAGTGATTGTTTCACAACACAAACCCACCTTTCCCAGAACACCCTCAACGCTGGAATACTTCCTGGCTTCCTCGAACCTAGTACACACTGTTCATGAATTATATGTGTACATTATTGCACAGTGACACGGATCATGAAGCTGTTCAACTGTCGATTAATCTCAACCAACCCGTAAACTTTACAACAGAAGTTCCTGAGAATTTCAGACGGATGGATATTGATAGACTTCACAGGGACATCGAAGACATCTTAACTCTTATACCTTCAGACATGAATCTTCTGGCTACCCAAATCGATGCAGCGATTGTCAATTTTAACATGCCTTATCTAATGCCTTGGACAAGCAAAAACAGTCTAGAACGTCAAAGGATAGGTACCAGCACCTTCCCGAGTACTTTCAGAGTCTCTATGCTCACTGCCAGCTTCTAAGAAAACGAATCAATTAAAAAATCAAGTGACCACAACTCCAAGGCGAAACGCACCTTAAATTCAATCACTCCACTAAAACCGAAATAATTTTCATATCTTCATTGGTATAAGAAAACATCTCTAGCAGATCCATCAAAGTGAACTGAATACAACCAACAGAAACTTACAGATAGTTTGTAATGAGCTACCGCAAGCCAACATCATGTTCCGGAACTCTATTCAATACCACAATAATATCCAATACCAGAAAAGATTGCAAATCAGGACGTGATGCTTTTAAAACATCAATAGGATCCATAGGAAAACAGCCATAAATACAGGAAACCATCATCAGCAGTGATACTGAAGCTACCTCTCCCCCAAACAAGGTGAAAGCGTTAGCCGACTACTTTAAAGGAAACTTCACTCCGTTTCCACCTACCGACTCAACTTTATTACAAGAAGTTGAGGCAACAGTTCAACAAACACTTCGAACGATCAATTATAATATCATCAATCCAGCAAATGATTCCACCGATGGCAATGTTTCAAATTTATCCAATCTAGAGAAGATGTCGAAATCATCGGCAATTCTAGGCCAAAAAAGTCTAATGGGCCAGATGGTGTCTCCTACTACATCCTGAAAAGGTTGCTCATGCAGTAATCGTAATGACTTTCCTCACAATCAGTTTAAACAGCTGCTTGAATTACTGTTACTTCTCCCAGCAGAGAAAACAGCGAAGATTGTTCAAATTCCAAGGAAGGTGCTTCCAACCTAGTTTCCAAGTACAGGCTGATATCAATTCTCGAAAACATCAGCAATTTACTGGAAGAAGTAGTCTTCCGAAGACTGAAGAAATTCTGCTGTGAAAATTCCATCATCCCTGATATGCAAATCGGCTTTCGAGAAAAACACTCAACCTCGCAACAATTTGCAGAAATCTGGTCCTGAGACTCCCTGAGGGATCTACTACTAGCGGCAAGAAATATACTGTTAATAACTTAAACTATTAAGTTTTTTGTCAAGAATTTAATAACACTAGTAAGTTATTTAAGTGAACCTTACATGTGTAATCCTATAGCCTTACATACAAATCGTAATAGGCCGACCTAAGAATACTGGTTGTCTATAGTCGGCCACCCCTTCTCCCTTTACGTTAACAGGCGGCCGACTAATGGAACCATGCAATATTTGTTCAAAGTGTTTGTGGGAATTAAAAGAGAATACAATTTCCCTTCACTTTGCATACTCAGTTGAAAAAAAACTAAATATGAGTAGTTTTCAGTAGTCGGCCGGGGGTGGCCGAGCTAAGAAGAATCGAAAAAAAAATGTCTTCTGAGGCCGGCCCCCCTTGTAGTTAATAACAAAAAAATATTTTTAAGTTTTTTAGCGAAAATACTCAAATATAAACTATAAACAAATAAAAAATGAACACATAGTGCACCTACCTTCAATATCTTGCCAATTAAACCTGTTTTAAAAACTTACTTCCACTAATTTTTTTTGTTCGAAAAAGCATAAAAACACAACGAACGAAATCTCGACGCAAACTTTTATTTTCTACAAGAAAACCAGCAGCTGCAATTGAATGAAATTTTGCACCCAGGAAGAAAAACCGTTAGCCCATTAGAAAATATTTTTTGCCTGGAAGTTGAACGAAGGCCTTTACTATTACGTTGTACTTTACGACGAAGTGGCCGACTACTGGAGGTGGCCGACCTTAGGTGCCATCACCCATATAAAATTTCTATTGAAACGTGTGAGTCGAATTATTCTCCTTTTTTCACACTGCTTAAAAACGATTTTTTGAAGTAAAACTTTTTTAGGAGCAATATGACAATCGCTTGGATACTCGTATTATTCGGATAAATTTTGGAACAGAAAAACTGGTCTAAAGCAAATACATATGTGTAACGAACCAATTTCAGACAGCCAATGGAACGTTTTTTGATCATTCAGCCTCTCTAGAACATAACATACGGACGCTCCAATGGAAAGTGACATTAATATCTACATCCTGTGTTTCCAATTAATCACTTTGACAACGTATCGCCCTTTGTTTCAAAAGCAACCATCCTTAAGCGCACGCACCGGTGACGGTGTATTGAAATGTGTGTTGTGTGTGTGGGATGGTTTGTGCACCGATTTCTCGTGTAAGTCTCGCTGCGAGCAAAATCAAAATGTTTTGATTTTTGGTGTCGCCGCCGGTTTGTAAATGTGTGCACATTTACAGTTTGCTTAAATTGGGCGCATTCACAAAACTAGTCACTACGTAGTCAAAAAGTCAACTTGCTTTGTGAATGCAAAATTGCACTACAAAGCTAGTCAATTCAAACTATCATATTAATGACAGATGTAAACATATGAAATAAGAAAAATTGTGTTTTGGGAACTTTAAATAAACTTTTTTTAAAGTTTAAATTGAATAATTTAATTAATTTGTTTTATAATTTCACTTCGAAAATATCTTCCACCAAAAATTAAATTTGTATTTTCAACGAACAGCTGATTGTGAAATGTCAAAATCAATATCCACTAGCTTTGAAGCAGAAATTTTTACACTACGTTTGAGGGGAAATTTCAACTAAATTTTTAGTTGTATAGTTTTTAGCCAATCAGAACGAGTTGACTACGTAGTGACTAGGTTAGTGAATGCGCCCATTGCTTCTGAACACACCTAAAACAATGACAGTTCATGCAGACCTTTTTTGACATCTGGAAGCATGCAAGAGGCATATGAAGTTAGCACGATACTAAACAGATAAAATAGGTATCTGACGATTTTAATTTTAGTAAAATGTTAGAGATAGCATGATGCTAAATTTGATTAAAATTAGCAAAATCGTCTTTTTAAATTAGTATTACCTATACTAAAATATTTTTAACATCGTACTAATTCCACTGAAATTTTGGAATTTCTTCCAAAGAATAGATAAATGTCTATAAATATTTTTAGTATCGATTCTCATTATAAAAAATAAGAATAGTAAATGGTGAAAAAAGTGAGTGACATGTTACAGTGAACTCTCTCACAGCTTGAAAAACTCAAAAAATCGCAGTTTTTAAATCTTTGTACATTTTGTGTATCCTTCAAAAATATTGTAAATTAGACAATTGTTAGGGGCGGCTGGCCCTCTTTTACTTGTATGTAATGAAAGTTCAATCGCTTCAGAAATTATAAATTGGCCAATTGCTAGGGGCGACTTGCGCCCTTCTGCTTGAATATTTTGAAAGTTCAATTCACTTAAAAAAATATTAAAAATTGGGCAATTGCTAGGGGTGGCTTGCGGTCTTTTGTTTGTATGTTTTGAAAGTTTAATCGCTTCAAAAAAATATTATTAATTGGCCAATTGCTACTGGCGGCTTGCCTTCTTCTGCTTGTATGTTTTGAAAGTTCAATCGCTTCAAAAAATAACTATAAATTGGCCGCCCCTAGCAGCCTTGCCGCCCCGGGCTGTAGCCCTTTTAGCGCTAGGGTAAATACGCCCCTGCGTAGATCATGAATTACAAGAAAAACGAACAAATGTACGGATTCATCATCCTCACGATTGGTTTAATTTTGTCTTACTTTGACTTTGGTTGTGTTTCAAATACAAAACTTTTGTGGAGTAGGCAGGATGAAGATTCAAACATTTTTGTATATAATAAACTGAAGAAAGTTGGTAAAATTGAATACAAAACAACTCTAGATAAAAATCTGCATTTTTCAATACTTACTGTTGTAAAACATGTTATTGACTCACTCAAATGGTGTGAAACTCCCAACTCTAACTAAAAAAAAACTGGGCTTCAAAGAATATTTCCGTTTATTGATCATTCGTTTCATGAATTTTATAATAACTTAGACAATAGACACGGAAATACAACCCGGAGCTGAAATACATCCTGACTTAATAGATGCAGACGAAAATGAAGCTTTAATACTTTTTCTAACTTATAAATTTTTTAAATTAATTATTTGTTAACTTTAATTGCCTATTTTTTACTTAATAAGAGTTTTTCCTTTTTTGATACTGTGAATTCGGGTCATCTGTTGGTTTATTTTTAAATCACAGGTTATTTTGACACTCGAAATCTCGAAATCTTGACAGAAAGCCAGTATCAGCGGAACGAAATGGGTCGCTTTACGCTTGAACAACTTTGGGGAATTTGTTGTAATATTCAAAAATTCATAACTTTGGGAAATATTGAAAACTTATTTCCAAAGTGAATGCTGTGTAGCCCAAACAGTGCTTTTTTTGAGAAGAAGTTTTGGTCGAAATGAAGCACCTACCGTGCGCCTGCTGTACCCAAGTTTGTGCAAAAATTTCGTGAGACTGGAATGCTAGTGCACAACAATCATGGACCCCTTCGTCGTACGGTGCACACAGACGAGAATGTGGATGTGGTCGAGAGTGTGAGTCTCACTTCACTAACATCAACTCGCCATAGATCTCAACAGCTCAATATTTCACGCACTAGCCTGAAGAGAATTCTGCACAAAGATCTCGGATTATTCGCTCTCAAGGTCCAATTGACTCAGCAATTGAACGAAACACGTTGTGTTCCATAATTAATGGGAATGTTTGCTCTTACCCATAATACATGGACAAAATTTAATTTCGTTCATTTAATTGCATTTTTAAAAATAAGCTTGTATTTGGCTCACCCTGTATAAGGTTTATATACAGAAGAACTACAAAAAAAAATGTGTATCAGGGGCGAAAGATGGCCTCTTCGTGTAATTTTTTGGGAGACAATCAGCATTACAAGGACTGACTAGCTACGATTATGACTAGGGATCGAGTAAGTGGCTATAGCCGAGAAAATGGTCCACGAAATAGCAACGGTAAGGGCAACTTGAACTTATTTTCTCAACGGACCCAGATAACTCATCAGTCACTCTGTTCCCACAAATTCCTACAGTTGTTGATAATTATCATCCTCCCTTGTTACTAACGTTCTTTCACAATTCTCCTTTACAGACTTCTCCCCCAACAAATATATCTTCTCATGATTTTCATAAAGCCTGTTTTTTTTTTAAATTGATGAATATATTGCCAAAGTTTGCTTTAATTTTGACAACCTTACTGTGAATGATGCAATAGACATATTTTAAAGAAAAACATTTAATTCTATTTCTCTTCATGTACCCGTTCCTCGTCTTAAGACTTCGTCTTCTTCCCATTCTTGGTATAATCACAGGTTACGATCGATGCTTAGTAAGAGAAACAAAATTTGGTCAATTCTCCTTCAATTTACCGAACTTTATAACTCCCTCTATCAAAGCTATTTAATCCAAACCCAAAGCAATCTTATTATTATTCTTCCAATTTGTCAACTTTAAACGAAAATCCGTTGGTTGTTCTCCCTCTCTCTCTTTCGACGACTCCTTTATACCTGATTGTTATTATTTCAATTATTTACCGAATTTCTACCTCGGACCATTTCTACCTCATACCATTGACTCGTTACTCCTCGAAAGTAAGCTGAATAAACTCAATAATGATTATACTCCCGGCCCAGATATTTCTCATAAAATGCTCTTCAACACTCTCTCTTCCCCTTTCAAAAATCTTCGGCTTATCACTATCTCAAGAAGTTTCCCTCAGTTATGGAAGACCTCATTTAAAACCCCAATACATGAAAAGGTCCCAAAGTGTGAAATTACAAACTATCATCCAATCGCTAAACTTTCACATATTCCCAAAATCTTTGAAAGCATTTTGTATGATATTTTAAGTTTTCGTTGTAAGTCCCTCATTTCCCCTAGACAACACGGCTCTGTCAAGGGCAGGTCCACAACGACTAACCTTGTTGAATTCGTGTCAGTTAGCGTTTTAGCCTTAGAAAACGAAAAGGAAATCGATGCTTTCTCAACCGATTTCAGTAAGGCCTTTGACAAAATCTCACATAAGCTTAGTCTATTCAAACTGTCCACCCTTGGCCTTGAACCAGTCTTCTTAAGATGGATTTCTTCTTACTTAAACACCCCTTCGATTCAGATCTTCCTTCTCTGATGATTTCGTAGCTACCTCTGGCTTCCCACAAGGCAGCCACTTAGGACCTCTCCTCTTTATTCTTACTATTAATGACATTGAAATGGTCATTACACATTGCCATATTTCACTCTATGCCGACGATACAAAGTTTTTCAAGACCATTTCTTCCACACATGATGCCACTCTCCTACAACTTGATCTCAACAATTTCTCTGTCTGGTGCCTGAAAAAATTGCTTAGAACTAAATATTTCCAAATGTCAACCAATAACTTTTTCACGAGAACGCATCCCCGTTGATACATTCTACAATATCAATATCAACCCATATCCACCGCTAAGTCAATTCGAGACCTTGTTGTTTTATGTGATAGAGAACTCACTTTTATCACACATATTGACGACATTGTACTCAAAGAAAACTCTATACTAGGCATTGTGAAACGTTGGTCCAAAGAATTCTCTGACCCATACGTGACCGTTCTTTATACATAACCTTTGTTCGCGCGCTTCTTGAATACGCCTGTCAAGTATGGTGCCCTTAACAACAAACTCATATATCCAGAATCGAGAGCATTCAACGTCGTTTCCTTCGTTTCCCACTTCATGGTTTGTCTTGGAATAACCCTCTTATTTTACCTTCGTATCAAGAGCGACTTCTGTTAATCAACTTGAATAACAATTCCATCTCTTTCTTCTATCTGCCTATCCACCTATTACTCGCATGCTTCGGAGTATTAATTGTACTCGTAAAATTAACTGTTTCGACTTTAACCTCAGTTCATCCTCCTGAAATTCCGTCTTAATAATCCTGCCAATTCCCAACCCTAGATTTAAGAGCTATACTTCAGTTAGATTAAGAATTAGCTTGTATTAAGCCTAATAAATGGGGGGTATTTTCCACCACCAAAATTAGATACAAGAGTGGTGGGAAGACCAATTATTGACTCCAACAACACTGTCAATGACTATTGTTGACTTGATGAACCTCTGTATGGGAGGTGTGGGTTTGATTTTGTTGAGAAGAAAATGTATTCTTTGAGTTAGATGTAGTGTAGATCTTTATTAGGTTAAGTACAAAATCATAATAATATATGAAATAATATATAATAGATATTCATATAATATAAGATATTCAGAGTATCAATGGATATTAACTCATAGTAAGGGCATAGATTATAGTTTTATTTTATTTTTTCAGTAAAGTATTGAATCTCCACCCCTTTCTCTCATACTCCTTTTCTGTCATTTCCCTTAACATGGCTTGAATTTATTTTGTTTGCTGAGTGAGAGGTTTGTGGAAAGCGGTCAGCAACGCCCCTATCCTTTGAGCTAGGTGCAGCGAAAAGCGAGCATACCTCAGCTGAGTCAGGTTGTATAACTGAGCCTAGATCTCGACATACCTTCTTTCGGGTTTTGTCTGACCAGAATAGCGCAGCTACGAAGAATTGTAAACATTGAAATCGTCCGTAACAACGATCTCACAGTGCCGAAAATGGGAAACAATTTTTTGGATAGAGTCGGACAGGGCATCGAATTCATTAAAAGTCGAATTATTATCCAAACTTGACAGAAACTTCAAAGGTAGTTATCATTTTTAGTCAAATGTAAAACATATTAAAAACTCTTCTACGTCATCGGTTGTCGGTTCCAGCACTTATTCCCCACAATACTCCTGTCATCAGCTTGCATGAATTTGCCCAACAGAGTTGTATGACTGCTCCAGTACTTGCTGGTTTTTTTCCGTAAGTTTTGAAGAAGTGTGCTTCTACAATCGCAAAACAACTTCGGAAGCTTTTCCATCTGTCCTACTTTTAAACGCATTTCATAGAGCCGCATTCAAAGTTGTTATACTATCAAAAATCCGTTCTTGGTACTAATAGAAATAACATTTCTGACCATTAAATTCAATGTGGTAAGTCTGATAATCAAATTAATGCTGGTGAGCGCAAAGGTTCCGATTTGTCTCCGATACTTTTTCTTATTAGAATTTATTAGCTCTTGTATAAGTTCCTGATCCATTTCACTGTTTGTTTCTCTTGAACACAGTCAGAACGTCTCCTGTAAGTTCCTACCCTCAAACAATTCAGTCTTGCTACTCAATTAGCTATGACTGCCCATCAGCTTACCTTTGTTCCTTACTTCGGACGTTCCTTCAAATGAAGAGTTATTTTCTTTGACCACACTAATCGAATGTGGAATACTTTTCTTTTCACGATTTTTCTCACTTTCATTGAGTTATACAAGAAATAGAAGAAACTTTTACAGCAGCTGATAATGGGAATCATCTAGAGCGAGTGAAAGAGTACAAGACAAGCTCCCTTCCGAACAATAAAAACTCTATGCCAAGCCTCAGATCCCGAAAAAAACAGATCAAGCTGTATCGCGTAACATTAAAAATAACGTGGCGCAATATCAAATTGGCGAATAGCTGATTCGAGATATTTTTAACAGAGTTTTTCCATCTCATTTGGGAAAAGATAATGCATATCGTAGATGTTAAAACGGTAGCCACAATCTGCCACAAATTTTCCCAGTAGAGAACGTCACTATCAAAACAAAATTTGTTTGAAAATTTGAATACAAAATAGAAACCGTACAAACAATTTTTTTGAAAATTTGAAATCAAATACTATTTAAATTGTAAGAAGAACTTTAAAAAAAAAATCATGAAAATCAACTTAACTGTTTTATTTTACTATAATGGGAGGTACCATTAATAGTCATTTTTCGAAATTTTGTAACCCATTCTGTGGAATAGTTTTTGAGAACAGAATATTTTCCAAAATTTTCGAAAAAAAATTTACGATGCATACCGGTATTTTCGCTTTTTAGAATTCATAAACTTGTGGATTTTTAAATCCAAAATACTTTAAAAGCAGGTCTCTGGCTGATGAAAACCAAGTTTCAACTGAACTTTGCATGAAACGTTAAAAAGATTACGGCATGCAAAATAGGCTAGTGAAACTTGTTGTTTCGTGGCACCACAACCTTTTTACGGGAACCAACTTAGGTGATTTTCGAACCCGTTCTAACTTCAGTACTAATAGTGTGAGTCAGAGACTTCAAAAATAATAGTATTTGCTAAACTGATTAAACACAGACGACTCAAAAATTTCAACAATTTAGCATAAGTAGTTCCTGAGATATATAGGACTTCAAAAATTGCTAAGACCGCATAGTTTTGGTACATATGAGCATCTTGCCCTCTCTTTTAACATTTGCATTTGTTGTCGTGATTAAATTTACCGCAACAAATATGTCTTGACAAAAGACTTACAAACGCAAAATAAAAGTTCAACGAACTTAACAATCAATTAATATCAATCTTGAATATATGAATTTGTGAACAGATTCATTTTCACATTGAGAAATGAATGAAGAAATCATTCAAACATGCTCTTTTAAATTCTATTTCAAAATTTAAATTTTATCAAGAGAACGAGTTAACGAATTCAAACTCAATTCACTGTGAGACTTTTTCAACCTTCAATTTTAATCAATTCAATTCCCACACGATAAGCCCTGACAAGCCACATTGACAGTCACTCATCAAGGCACTCTATCTTCATAATCAAATCAATATTACACCTATTCAAGTATATTATGCAACACAATATTAAGCAATTGTCGTTTTTGGAAAATAATGCCAGTGCAACATTTTGGAACTTAAACACAAAACCCAAATTTAAGCTATTACAAAATCTCGCATCATGATTCATGATTACCACCTAATGGAGGCAGAAAATCGATTTCTGGTTTAAACCCTATTTATAGATACCCATTTATAATTCTGTATAAGTTAATGAATCAACAATCCACCTTAAAGTTGAAGCCCACCAAAAAACATGTACTCGTATTCACTTCACATAAATCTTGTGTAATCCTAAATAAACAAAAAAAAGTCTAATAATAAACATCAATAAATCTCGACTACGCCTGTTAGCTGATGGATGCAAGGCCACAGAAACGAAACATAAAGAGACCATCTCACGATACGAGTGCGAGTACCTCAAGTAAGCCGCGCTACTCAGCCGAAGAACAGTGAAGTATTTATGTAAAACATTTGGCTAAATAGATAGATGCACAGATTTTAGAAATGAGATTAAGAGTAAGTTTGACGCAATTTGAAGCAAGTTTGAGTTCAAATTTAAAAAAAAATGATACGTTGTGTTTTTTTTAAAAACCCATAAAACATTTTTTGAATATTTTTATGTACAATATTATTTTTAATTCAAAGGAGTTCCTGTGCAAAAATGTTGATCAAAATCGTTAGAGCCGTTAATGAGAAATTCGAAAATAAAAAAAAAAGTTCAATCCCAGGTGGCGTTAATAACGTTTTTACCAAAATGTAGTCGTTCGAGCCGTTTTCGAGATGAATAAGATTTTGTATAACGACTGTAGGGAAGGTACCGTTAGTCTTGCAGCTAAAATATTTCAATTTTTCCTAAGAAACTTAAGTGCCGAGTTTGAAGAAAATACCTCCAGTAGTTTAGGCTATAGGTCGAGGTACATACATACAGACACACAGAAGAGTATGTTTCCACAAATTAATCTTTAGGAGGAATGATCAAAACGATCTTCCGTGTCTTAAGCTTCAGAGGATGACAAAAAACAGAGACGTACTTCTGACAGCAGCGGAAGATCCGGAAGACGCCGTGTTTGACGACGACCTCTTTATTGTTGCAGATCCGCAGGAGAGAGTGGAGACAGTGGGGGCTGCTTTACAGCAAGTGTACAAAGTAAATGATATAATGATGGAAAAGAGAGCCCTGCTTCACCATTTCTACCCTCGAGATGAAATGACGCAAAGGTGATCGGAGAACTGTGGTTTCACTGTGCTCAATGATGATTGATGACCAACTGGCAAACGCCTTCTTCGCCGAGTAAGAGTAAGAGTAAGAGTAAGGGCCCAGTTCTCTATTAGTTTCGATTTTCGAAGGTGGAGCTCCAGCTGATCTTGGACTCATTAAAGAAAAAGAAGTCAGCAGGAGCCGATGGTACAACGTTGTACTACGACATCTATCTTCGGAGGCAGTGGAGATTTATACCACTCTGTTTAACAACGCATTGAATAATGCACTTTATCCAGTGCGATGGAAGACAGCTGTGGTACATACTCTCCCGAAAAAGGGAAAGGACAACTCCAATCCGGCGAATCTCCGATCGATAAGACTTCTTCTGAGTATCAGTAAGGTATTCGAAAAAGTTAATTATTAGAACTCTGTCCAATTGGGCGGAGGACAACAATATCATACTGGATACTGAGGTGGGTTTTAAGGCAGGACATGATACAATTCATGCCGCGTGTAAACTAGTCTCTGATATTCAATGGAAAAAAACTAAAAGGCAGTTGTGCTTGTCTGGTTGATTTGGGGAAGGCTTTCGACACCGTATGGTTAGAGGGTCTCTATCTAAAAATAACCAGACTTGACATAAGTAAACCACTTTTTTACATGCATTATGACAAGCTCAATGGTAGGAAGTTTGTTGTCAAAAGTGGCAATTGAAGTCTTCGATATTAAGAATGGTCTTCACCAAGAAGCGGTAAACTCTCGATATTCAGCATTTACACCAGCGATCTAATAGGTATTCTACCTCAGGAAATTGCGTATGCCATTGATTTAAGAGAGTACATCTCCAAAGGTCGAGATTATCAGAATTTTTTTTGCTGCGTGATTTCGACAAGATTCAGCGATAATGTGATGACTGGAATTTGAAAATCAACTTTCAGAAATCCGAAACTATTCTGTTTAGAACTCAGTTGGCTGGAACCCAAAGGGATACGGGAAAGAACTGGCGCAAGCTGTTGATCGTAGGGGCACATGGGCAGCCACTGACAAGTAACAGTGTAGTAAAATACCTTGGCATCTGGTTGGATCAGTATTTGTATTTCGACAGACATATAAATGTTGCTCTTGCCCTGACAAAACGGTTGTTTTACTGCAGCCAGCTTGACAGCAGGGTGAAGGTGATTTGCTACAAGGCCCTGATGCAGTCGATAATTCAAATGGAAAAGATTCGGGTGTTTGGTAGGCAGTGTCTTAGATGTTGCCTTGGATTACACAGAACACCAGAGTAGGAGTACAAACATTATTATTCCAACCAGGTTCAATACAAAGGAGCCAACATTAACAAAATTGATAATTTTTTAATAAAGCTGATTCGGGGTCACATTGCAAGAGGGATATCCTCGATCTGCAGCCCAATTTTTGGGACCTACTACCTACTACCCTAATGACAATTATTATGAGAGTGTGTGTCTAAGCGGCTTTATCCTGCACGATGCTTTCCTTTATTTAGACAGTAGAGGGCTGGTTCAGGATAAAATGGCGATTCCGCTTATCTACAACGTCAGCCGCAGAACTGTGGATAAGCGACTCCATTATGTTCGAGACGTCCTCGCACAAGGCGGAGCAGAGCACTTTCGGTTCAGTAGGACTGTGTGCGATCGGGATCAAAGGGACAGAATGAGAAAGGTGAACCAATTCTGGTGGTTGTCTAATGAAAGAGAGAGTTGACTATGACACATAAGCAGCGTTACCACTTCTGGACAAAAAGTCGAAGTAGATTTGAAGAAAAAAGTGAAGTAACTTGAGAAAAATCGAAGTAGATTTGAAAATGACTTTTTACTTGCATTTAGAAAAAAATTGAACTAAAGATTTTTATCAGTTGACATTACAACACTTAAAAGGAGTGATTCAGTCTGTCTGCGAAATTTTCATAAGATTCGTGCGCACATGTAAAATTACTTGTTTGTGTACTTATACAGCGTTGAACCAAATTTTGTTCATGGAAATTCTGGGGTTTCATACTACCTAGAGTGAAATAGAGAAAAAGAAGTAGATTTGGGCTTCTTATTGTAAAATTGAAGTAGGTTGAAACGAAGATTTTTAAAAGGAAGTAGATTTCAGTAAGTAGGAAGTAGATTTTAAAATATTTTGAAAAAAAGAAGTAGATCTACTTCAATTGAAGTAAAGTGGTACCACTGCACATAAGTCTTAGCCGACTTACATTAATTTAGGATAAATATTAGGCAGAGGAAAAAAATATACATACCTAATATGTAAATATTACATATATACACATACATATAAAAAAACACATTATCATGCTGTGGCTGTTCTAGTTTAAAGTAGCTTAGAAATAGTTTTTAGGGCGAAAGGTATTAGAATAAAAATTATAGTTTAACTAAGAGCGCCCGCATAGGCATAGTAAGTTAGTTTTAAGTTATGATAAGTAGGCTAGTTTTTATGAATTAAATAAATTAAAAAAACAACATAAACATACAGAGAGTGATAGACAGCCGTAACTGCCGGACCCATTTTTTTCCCGTTCTCTATCATCGTAATATCTTTGTATGTATGTATAACCTATATTATTACCATGGAGCGTAATTTTGTGATACCAATGCTATCCTGGTGGTGGCGCTGAAATTAGCGCACGATTTTACAGTGGAGACTTAGTAGAAAAGAGAATATTTTATTATTAAATTTAGCAGAGATAAATCTTACAAGTACTATCGCTTTGCTTAAGATGTCGCCCCAATCGCTCGTCTTTATGAGAGTACTATAAGTTAAGTTGTATATACAAAGGTTATATCAACTCTGAACAAAATCTCGATTTCGATAGTTTTACAAATGTAGAACTTCCCCGGTTCGCAAATAAAAAATATGGAAATATTCAAGTTCTTAAGCTTCAATTTCTCATCAGTCCGTTTATCTTAAAAAACTTTTGAAAATTCACCCTTACACCAAAAGGTTATGTCATGTTTTATCTTAAAACAACCCACTGTTTGCAGCCATGCACTCATAAAGAAAGTGTTTTCATTGACGTCTCTGTTACTGTTACATGATGATAGCAATGATGGCTGGCCTGGCCACTCTTGATCATACAGAAAACCGTTTAGCAAACAAATACAATTTGCATTAAATACAAAAAAAAATGCTCAAAGCTCCATAGCGAGTGCAAAGTGGCTTGCAAATCGAATCCAGATCCGTCTTTTTAGCCGTAATGAAAGTGTCAAGTGGTAAGAGAAAAATAAATGATGAAAGAGCCAAGTGCTTGCTATGGCAAAGATTTGATTTACCCAAACGCTGTTTTGTGGTAAGCTTGCTGTATAAATAGCTATTTGAAGTTAATGGCACTTAATTGGTTTCATGCTTGAGTGGAAGGGCTGCGTTTGAGAGGAAGGCTATGAATTGATAATGAATTCACAATGGAATCTCGGATAAGTGAAGAGTTTTTCATGTAAAGGTTTGTTTTTTTTTTTTAAAGAAATTCCACATGAATTTGCTTGATGTTTTGTTAATTAGTTAATTTTAATTTTATGCTTATTTTTTTTTTCTTGAAATAGTATAATTTTGTTGTGATGGTCGTTAGCTCTTCTATTTAACAATTAGATATAACTTTCTATATGAACTATTTGTTGGGCATTAAGTACGCACGTATCACGCATTGCATAAATAACTGAATTTAACTATAGGCACTCGTAAGTTATGCGCACGGCCGTTTTTCATGCGATATACATCTGCATAATAAGCATGTAATTGTATCGTACTGAACGTAAATTCTACATAATTGAAGTTGAGATTTAAGTCAATCTCAATCGTGACTTTAGAGAAGATTCAAAATAGGTCTACTGATACTTTGCATATCAGAACTAAAGACATATATACATATTCAGAGCTTTTCAAATAACTGGCTGCTGTAGGCTTCTTAAATTTTTGTCTTTCTTTTAAGCTTATCTTTTCATCAATCAGAGCATGATATACCTACTCATACAGACCAAGATATTTAATTTTTGCAGGTGGTTATATAAAATATATAACAATCTTATTAAATAAACATAATTATTAATCGTAAATTAAATAACAATTAAAAACAAATAATTATAATTATAATTAAAAAAATAACATCTTTAGGATAATTTATTTGCTTTACAAATAATGTATTTTAGAGCATAATAAATTAGTTTTTCTAACGCAACGGGATATTGGCTCGTTGCGGCCAAAGTTTCTGCCATAAAACTGTTCATGAGACCCAATTCAACTTTAAATACAACTCACGACTGGATCGCACGTACTTGCTCTTGTGTAAAAGTTCTTTGGAATTTAAAAATTGTTTATAAATATAAAAGCATGGATTTTGTTAGAGCAAAATATTCAAATGCATAAAATATTGCCATATGATTTCTGTATACTGTGGCAACACATCCAAAAGAAAGAGTAAAGAAAAACAAATGAATGTTCAGAAAGGAGATATAATGAGAGAAAGATATAATGATTGTATTTAATAGAAAGAGACTACCGGTCAGGTAGAAGAAGAATATACAGAAAGAATAAAGATGCGATCAGTTGTTGTGCATCTGTTAAAGAGGAAAGACCTTTTATTTGTTTAACCGAATATTATTTTAGTTTTTTATTAAGCAAAGTTTAAACCTGTATTGTAAGCATATTATATTTTTTTATAATTAGCGAGCACACGAGTGGCTATGAATATCTACCCATATAATGTTATAAATACACAAAGCAAGACGTTAGGAAATGAGGAAGGGATTTTAAAGGAGATGCCGATGCATATTGGTTTTAATGCTTGTATAGTATTCCACATTCAAATAGTACGGCTAAAGAAAGAATCCCTCTATTTGACAGTACACCCGAAATTAAGCTCAAGGGTATGCTGATGAGCATTGTTAGCAAGGCGAGTATTACGGCGAAATTCTTCCAAGCGAGAAATGCAGCTGGCTATATCATGAGAGCACTGTTTATAGAAGAAGCGATAAAACAAAGTAAGACAAAAGACATTACGACGGACGGTGTTTGAGAGAAACAAAAGTTTCCATAATAGAACTGTCTCCAGTTAGTCTAGGGGCTCTTTTTTGGATTTTTTCTAAGAGGTTCAGATGGGTCTTAGGAGCATATGGGAGTTATACTCAAGCATAGACAATATATATGCCTTTCAAATTGTAGCCAGACCAGAAGGGAAAAACTGCTTACATCTTGTGAGGAAACTAAGCATTTCGCCACAAAAGTTGGTCGGTAAAACATACATATACCGAGGATGAAAAGTTTTTCACTCGATGCCAGAACCATCCATAGATGATGGCAGGGGTGGAATATTTCTCTTGACGGACAGAAGACAGCTTTAGAGTAACTGAGTTCCAGGCGGTTCCTAACACCTCATTCTACAATGCTATCAATCCTCGCCAAATGCATGCATTTTCAATAAGAGAGTTTCATGTCAAACTCTATCGAATGCTTTAGAAATATCAAGTGCAATAATCTTGGTTTCACGAAAATGGTACAAAGATTTGTTCCACTTTTCAATAAGATATGCCATCAGATCACCAGTGGAGCTGATGTTACGAAAGCCTGGATATGTCTTGCCTGGATCTGCATATCAGATCAAGTGTTCGGGATTTATTATAGGTGGCCCAAATCTTTCTAGATATAATGCAGTTAGGTTAACTGCTCCACTTACGGTTTTTTTCGCTAAGAAAAATTGAGAGAAATTTGCCCTTTATAACTCCGAGCGAAGTGTTGAATCTTTTCTCAAGTAAGTTATAAGGAAGGGCTGATCTTTGCCTGGCCAGTTGGTCCGGACGTTCATTTACCATCAATGGCACAATCACCGGGAACCCAGATAAGAGTAGTGAATAATATTGAGGCTAGAAAGTTCATCTCGGCATTTGTGGACCAATTTGGAGTATGATGTACTAGAATTAATGGCTTTAACAGCCACCTCACTGTCAGTGACAATAGCTGTATTCAGGTTCTGGTTTTTGGATCCTTTACACGCTTCCCTGATAGCCATTAATTCAGTTTGAAAAACATTAGCAAGGTCGGATAGCCTTAACGACAACGAGAAACTTCCTGAACCAGCACCACACTTCATCTTTGAGCAATCAGTAAAGAGAGTTTTTTTGTAAATATTTTGAAATTCTAAGCAATTTCAACATTCAGACCAACTTCGCGCGACCTAAGTTTATTTAATCGGCCCCTATAAAATTATATTATTTGCTTTTCTAAATTGTCTCTTTGAGGAAAGTGATACTTTATAAAGCAAATACATTTTGTAAGCCAAATAATAGCAGGACATCGACCACAAGGAAGAGATAGGAAAAAAAAAAGACATAATGGGAAGATTAAATAAAATATAAATTTGGTGGTGCAACAGCTCGAAGGGAACCAGGACCTAGTGGGAAGATTAATGGATTATATTACCTGCTCCGCAAAATAAAGAGAACGGAAATCCACCCTTATTAACTAGGAACAAGTAGCAATTATGTATTTATTTAATTTGAATTTAATACCAAGGCTCCTACAAAGAAGTTATGGTTTGAGTTACTTTTTTGCTTAAAACTATTTTTATTATTTGCAGATGTTCTTTTCTTTGACTACAAATATATCTTAAATCCGGCATCGTTGTAAATAGAAAACTGTTTTAATCACAGATAGTTATGATTGTAATGATGACAAAGAAAATATTCACAAGACCTTGTTGGTCACAGCATGGGGTAAAAACCTTAAATTTCAACTCATTAGTTTCTTGCACAAGTATTCTGTGCTGCAAATTGGTCTAGTAGATGTCAGCAATGTCATATTTCTGATTTCAGAATAAAAAGTTGCACGATAAGCAGCAAAGTCTATAATAGGTGCGTTTTATTATCCACAAATCTATCTGGATCCGGATCGGGATCTTCCCTTGAAAATAAAACGATACGGATCTTACTGACAGCAGTGTTATAAGCCCGTCTCTTTTTATCCTTGGGTTTGGAAATTTTAAATTATGTCTTGTCCTTTTTCTTTACACTATACCTTACACCATCTTACCATGAAAAGTCATCTACTCGTCAGTGTAAAAACTAATTTTTGGATCTTTGAAATAGATCCCGATAGAAAACAGGATCCCAAATTGGTTTTGTAATACATGTTAAAACTTAATCCAGATCCGGATCCAGATAGATTTGTGAATAATAAAACGCACCTAATAATTCTATAGAGATGATAACATTGTTTGTACGACAAAATGTAATGCACACCAATTTAGCCTGGGACCCAACCTCGAACGTTATGTTAAGTGCAACGATTTAGTCTTGAGCCATACCACTCGATTGTTGAATGCCTTGTCCGGCTTTTTTTTTCCATTCACTTGCGATATTCAGAAATTCAAAACTAATGTGTATACCTCCTATTAAATCCCTCCATATTTCCTTGAAGCTTGCTCTTTGTTAATTATTTTTAGTGTAATAAGAACCCCGCCTTTAAGTTCACGTATATATAATAAAAAATATCTATAGATATAAGTCTGGACTCTAAAACTAAACTGGGGCAAAAACATAGAAAAAAGCTTAAAAAGACCTCCAAACTCGCTACGCCTGTACCAAATTTGTTTCTAAAATGTGGGGTCTATAGTCGAAAATGATCTTTTGGACGTACACAGCCGTCGTACGACCGTTCCTCACATACGGTTCGATTGGGAGTAGACCCGCACTTAACAAAGAATATATAGGACACCTTTAAACTTAAGAAAGTTCGAAGAGCTGCGGCGTTGGCAACATAAAGATTTTAAGATTTTGTCCAATTTATACCTGTCTGTACCTTTTACCACTTGATTTACACATTAAACACATTGTGCCCCCATGCAGAGCTAGATGAGGTGCTAACCCTACAGCTTTTTCTTCAAGTCTATTTTTTGACGAGTTCGATTATTTGGATAATTCACTCTCTTGTACCTGTTAGCGTCCCAAATATTTGTTCCTTTAAGTTCTTCACATCCGCCTAGAATGTGTTCCGGCGTTTCGTCATATACGTTTTACAGAATCTGCATGAGCGACTGTTTTCCAGACCAATAATATTTAAGTGTCTTCTTAGTTTACAGTGACCCGTGAGGAGTCTCGTTGCTATTTGAGGATTGTTCCTACTTAAGCTGATCCTACTTATGAAACGATCTTGGTTAAATTTCCTAAGAAATAGCATGGCATGTCTTAGTTTTGTGAGTTCTTTCCAATTTTTGGATGTTTTGGCCTCCTCCTCTATTTTGATTTTGTCTTTAATCCTGATTTATCCTATACTGAAGTAGGGTTCCTGGCTGCATTAAAGGAGTCCTTGATGCGCCTATTTTTTCAAGGGAGTCTGCCTCCTCATTTTCCTGGACACCTATACATGTCCACTGTCCAGGTACCCATTAATTGAGACATTATTGTTCTTGCCAAATTCGTTTAGCCTGCCTATATATTCCCACACCAATTTAGACGTGATGGCTTATGAGCTTAGTGCTTTAAGAGCGGCTTGGCTATCTGACGTTATATCAATGCACATTCCTCTATGGCATTGACTTCAGCCTGAAAAATGCTGGTGGATTGTTCAAATGGTATGGAAAATTAGGTTCGAGGCCCAAAAATTCCAGCACCAGTCCTTTTTATTATTATTTATTTTTTATTCACGAACCATCCGCATAGCACTTAATAGCATTGACCTTGAGATGTAGATCCACCTAAAGATATATGGCTTGCACCCCTATGATTTACTCGCAAGTTTGTTCCAATCATTAGGGCTTGTGTGGCTTTCCCGACTGTACGAGTATATTTTCTCAGATATTTTACTTCTTTCTCTGTTAGTATTTTTTCGCCAGCTAATCAAATATTTGCCACGCGTAGCAGAAGTCTTTTCTTGGTAAATGGTATTAGATATAGTCGCCTTTGTAGGGTTGATTGACAATCCTATACAGATAGACTCAACTTGCTTATAAAAGTTAGATCTTTCTAAATGATATCAAAGATAGTTTTTTCAAACTTCCCTACGGCTGTTATGACGATATCATTAGAGAAACCGATTCAGCGTATGCCTTGAGAAATAAGATTTTATAGCAGTTAATCCGCTACTATATTCTACACCAAGGATGACAGTACCTCTGAGAGAGGCTGGGTACACACTTCCTTACTGGGGATTTATTTACTGCGATATCGGAGGTATTATCAAAGACTCCCTCTTTTTCTAAGAGGAACGCACACAAAGCTGTTGTCTTAGTGTCTATAGCTTTTGTAAGGTATTAGTGATGTTGGCGTACATTGAGAGCCCTATTTACTAAAACTTATGATCTTTTGAAATGTCAACAATTTTTTCCTAGGTTCTTAGAACAAATCATGTTAAGCTTATCGGCCTGAAAGACTTTGGATGGGTTGTATCTTTTTTCTTTAGGAATGAAGATTACCTTAGCTCTTCTTCATATAGACTTACTGATAGTATATACCCAAGAGAAATATCGCTAAGGAGAATGCAAATGAGATAAGGCATACGATCTTCTTTACCCATTTTTAGGAGGACTGGGAAGATTCCATATACCCCTAGTGTTTTCAAAAATTGAAAAGTGCTTAACGCCCAGTCTATTGTCTTACTAGAGGTATTCTCTCAAGAGAGTTTGCTGCTAAAGGTTTAATGCCTAGAAATTGCGTGCTAAGCAGCAGAGAAGACCCCTCCTCTTCACTATCTATAAAGCTTCCATCATTGTGCCGAAGTGCTTACGATGTAAGTGTCTTCTTTTTTGCAAGAACTTTCTGTAGTCTTGGCACAGCAGAAGTTGAGGAAATACTCTCACAGAATGATTTCGAACCATGCCTTATTGCGGGGCAAGAGAAGTGGAGGTGTGTCGGTATTAAGGATAGGTAGGACAAAGGAAATGTTATGAAACTGGAATAGAAATAGATTAGAAAAGGGTAGGAACATCAAGTTTAGGAAGACGCGGATTTTGCCCCCAAAGGGAGCCATAATGAGGTTTGGGAAGGGGGGTACTAGGACGGGTTAAATTATTGGAAACAGGGAAAAAGACTCGCTAGGCGAAACAGTAAGCTACAGTCTTAAAGAAAATGCCATCAAATGGTACACTAATGGATCGAATCGAGAACAGCTGAAGGGGCTGGTGCCGGAGTTTTTGAGACTAGAACTAAACTCTCCTTACCGATGGGACAGTCCACTAGCAAATTCCAGGCAGAAATAAATGCCATAGGTATATGTGCTGAAAGAAACCTCGATAGAAAATACAAAAACCAAAAAATTGCCATCATGTCAGACAGACAGGCTGCACTAAAAGCACTAACCTCCTACGCCATTAGTTCCAAACTAGTTTGGGAGTGCGTGATAAAGCTTAATGAACTGAGCAAGAATAACACTGTCACGCTTCATTGGGTACCAGGCCACGTTGGTGTCCAGGGCAATGAAGTGGCAGACTCCTTAGCAAAAATAGGTGCATCGACACCCCTTACAGGGCCAGAGCCCTACTGCGGAATAGGAGAAAACGTGATCAAAAACAAAATCAAAACAGAAGAGGAGACAAAAAGATCAAAAATCTGGAAAGAACTCCCTAAGCTAAGACAGGCAAAACTCCTACTCGGGGACTACAACCGAGAGCGTTTTCTAACCTGCATTATTAGCTTAAGTAGGAACAACCTCAGGAAAATCACGGGGCTTCTCACAGGCCACTGTAGGTTGAGAAGACACCTCAACATCCTTGGCCTGGTGAGCAACGCGACTTGCAGATTCTGCAACACTCACGAAGAGACGGCTGACCACATACTGGGGAAATGTGATGCACTCGTGCATCAAAGGCACAGGTATCTGGGCAAGCACCAGATAAAAGAGATTGAATTATCATCCCTTAAAATACTTCGATTTCTCAGAGGAGCAGATTTGGAGGAAGAACTGTAATAATGAGCTAACCTCATCCAGTTCTAGATGGGGGGCACAATAGATCTTTAGGTCTAAGTGTTTTTATATCCAAATTTATTCATTCATTCATTCAGTGCATACAAATTGTACACACTACATCTAGTACTCATTTAAAATGAAAGATAGCTGACAATGTAATGAGACCATAATTTAGTATATGGAAGCCTTACTCGTGATACAATGTTGTATTTACAAACGATAACTTAGTTACTACAGAGAACTATTTGATTACTACTGAATTTAAATGTAGTCAGTACAAATTTCAGAAAGTAAAAAAAATATATATGGTAGCAAAAATTAATGAGATGAGTACACACAAAAATGTGTTGAGAACCCACATACCTAAATTTTTTCTTCAATGTGCCTGAAGAACCAGATTTAAGAGAAGAAATTGTTAGTATTCAGGAACCTTTCAACAGAGACTCCTGCAAATGATGCACTGCAGAAGGACAGTGATGCAAATTTAAAGTAAGGACATCATAGGACACCATTTTGTGTTTAAATGTGAGATCTAAGACTTTAGTTTTTTGATAAACAAATAATTTAGAAAAAATTATCACAATAAATACGGTAGATGACCATTTCCGCTGCTAAGTTAAAATAATGTTCCTAAAAAAAAAAGGAATTAAATGAAACCCTGAAACCATGCATTTCCTTTGCCAACCAAACATTTTTCTCACGTACGCATGCGGTGCGTACAATTTATATGTACATCAATGTACATTACGCAATAATCTCTGCGGTTACCCACTATGAGTACCTGCTTCAATATTCGATGAAAAATTTAAGCGACACGTAATATAAAACCCGAGGGCTCCTCAATAGCGACAATAGGGCGCAGTGAAAGTTTTTGGCAATTAGCTTAGCGACCAAACTTGATTAAGCAGTATATGTACATATGTATATGTATGTAGGTACTTTAAATGTTAAAAAAAAAGGAAAATAAAAACAACAAGACTGCGCAAATAGCGGAAAAGTAAAACTAAAAGGGTACCCACCTGCGTTTAAACATTATTAACATAAACATATAATTCGATTACTTAATATTTTGTATGTCATCGGTTTCACTTTCCTCTGAGAGCAGCCGGGGTGACGACAATGACTGCGACCACGATTCACGACGACCGACGCCAATGTGGAGTCATGCCCAAGATCTTGATCATGACGATGTCGGCCGGTGGCTGTGTGGCAAGATAACGAAAATGATTTAACTGGCCAAAGCCGGTGTTATGGGGAAACAATGTACCTAGGTAGTTACATTGCCGCTTAAATTTTGTCTGAAGAAAGTGAATCATCTAGATTATTATGGGCAGATGCGGCTCCAAAGGGGATTAATGGGAGTATATTGTCTGCGGAAAAATGTATATCGTTGTCAAATTTTCAAACCATCAAACAATAATGTTTATGACTTAAAGTGGTTAAAAGTTTCTTAAGAATAAGTTTGTCTTTAGAACAAGAATCACTTCGTCATAGAAACATACAGCGCTTATTTGTGTGTAACTAACTAGCTCACGTCAGTTTCAAGTTAAAACGTTAACGATCTTACCGCCGCTCTGACAGTTCACATTTTCACACAATATCTAGTTTTAAGACAGAAAGTTTGAGTAACTTAGTCTATAATTACACACCAGGGAAAAATATTTAAGGCTGTTAGAATTAAGATGATTGGTATAGAAGACTCTAGCGCACAATTTTAGTCGAATTAGTATGATGTTAAAGGTGTTTCTCTTCTTCTTATTCTTATCCGTCTCCCGATCCATGGAGGGTCTCTGCCTGAGATAATGCGGTCTTCCATCGGTTGCGATTCCTCGCGAGCTCCCTCCAGTCGTCGAGGCCAAGCGCTCTTGCGTCTGTAACCCCCTGGTCCCTGTAGCGGAGGTTCGGTCTTCCTCGTCGTCTCAAACCTGTGGGCTGGGATTCGAAGGTTTTTTTGGCTGGAGCGTTGTTGTCCATTCGTTCGATGTGACCGAGCCAGTTTGGGCGACGTGTTTTGGCTTTTAAGACTACCTCCACATCTTGGTACAGCCCGTATAATTCACGATTGAATCTTCTCCTCTATTCGCATATAGGACCAAATATCCGCCGAAGAATTTTTCTCTTGAAAGTGCCTAGTATTAATTCCCTTTTTTTACTTATCGTCCAGCACTCGGCACCATAGAGTGCGCTTAGTCTTTCGAGAAAGGAGTTTTGAACCCATTTTTGTTTGGCCAAACCGAAGAAGCAGCGGTTCGCTAGTGTAATTTTTCGTCGTATTTCCACTAAGATGTCATTCGTGGTATTGATGTTCGTTCCGAGGTAGGTGAACTCTTGACTATCTCGAAATTACTGCTACCAACAGTGACGTTTTGCCCTAGGCGATGGACAGATGCGGCTTTGTTTGTTGATAGCATATACTTTGTTTTGTCCTCATTAACTTCAAGACCAACGCGTTTCGTCTGTTCTTCAATAGCTGTGAACGCTTCTGGCACAGCTCGCTTGGAGCGGCCGATGATGTCGATGTCGTCCGCATAGCCAAGCAGTTGGGAAGACCTGTTGAAGATAGTACCTTCCAGGTTAACACCACTCTGCTCTAGGACTAGGTTGAAGAAATCACATGATAGCGCTTCTCCTTGTCTGAACCCTGTGCACGTCTGAAATAGCTCGGATGAGTTTTTACCCATTTCCACGTTGCACCGCGTATTTTGTAACGTCATGCGGCATAGCTGGATTTTTCGGGATCCCGAGGTCCCAGAATTTGCCTCAATGTGAATATTTGGTTTATCGTTGATCAGACTGGTCTGAAGCCAAGTACGTGCCGATCATAGTGTTGCAGAAAGGTTTTAGATGCTCAAATAGTACGGTGCAAAGGATCTTTTAGGCAACATTAAGCAGGAATATGCCTCTGTAGTTTTTGCAGAACACATGTTCAAGGTGTTTAAGTATGATAAAAGACGATTTTGTATATTTTAGTTGATTTTAGCATCACATACTTTCCTTTACATTTTATTAAAGTTAAAATCATAAAATACTCGTAGCTATTTTATTTTTACTTGCGACTTATAGGTACTATAAGGCAAGTTATGCATTCGTAAAAAAAAATCGAACTCGAGATTTTGATCAAAGTTGACATTACTATGATAGCGAACACTTCGACTACAGCCTAAATGGCTCGACCGATTTTCATCAAACTTGGTAGATATCGTTTCTAAATTTTTTCCCCCACATGTTTTTTTTTTCGAAACTTTATAAATATTTTTTTTTTTAAACTCTCGCACAGACTTTTTTAAAATAAATTAAAAAAAATCATCTAGTTAAAGCAAGGGTAATTTGAAAAAAATTTGCAAAAAATGGTTATTTTTGTTATCCCCAATGGAACCATTTTTTGTTTTTGATTTTCTCAAAAAACGGCACAACCGATTTTGATCTGTTCTTATGCTAAAGCTCCCCAAAAGTTTGAATATTACTGTGTATTCAAATGTTTCGACTTTCTCATTAACGGCTCTAAGGATTTTAACCCAAAATTTTTAGCAGGAGTCTCCTTAAGTTTAAAATAGTATTGTATATAAAAATATTCGAAAAAATTTTTATTGGGTTTAAAAAAAAAAAAAAAATTTAAATCAATATCTTCATTCTTCAAAACCTATGAACGATAATTTTTTGAAATTATTTCCTAAAACCAATATTATTAAATACTTAAAATTCGCATCCCACTTTTTTTTTCTTGAAAAATTTTAGAGGAATTTCTTATATGAAAAATTTATTTAATAATAAAACGATTTTTTAAGGTTTATTTGCATAAATTCATACTTTTCCGGAAACCAGACAGCAATTTTATGCATTTGAACATTATTATCTCATTAAATCCATGTTTTATATTTATAAAATGTATCTTAAATTCCAAAGTACTTTTACATAAGAGCAAGTTCGTGCGATCCAGTCGTGCATTTTATTTTAAGAAACCACTACAGACTTATAATTTTTGTTCTAGCATCAGAGCCTTACTCGTAACTAACTTCATTTTGATTTGGGTTGATAAATAACCACTACTGATAGAGAGACTTCGTAAGGAGCCTTAAATGTTTGCGATAATATAGTTAATATGATCGTTCCAGTTCATATAGATGTTGTGCCAAGGTTTTTAATTTTGTTGACTATTTATTTAGGAGAGTTATTAATGATGATGGGTGGAAAATTATCGAATACTGGATCTTGTTTGAAAATAGGGATTACTTTAGATTTTGATGGGTTGATGAGAAGTTAATTTTCTAGAGACCATGCAGCGATGGCGGCTAAGTCGATGTTTAATTTTCCGATGGCAGCTTCAACTTCACTTTTTTGAAAACTTATGTATAAGTAATTGGACGTCATCGGCATATATGTATATGATGTATACAATAAGATAAAACTAATGGTAGGTCGTTAATAAACATGGAAAACAGTAAAGGTCCCAGCAATGACCCTTGCGGAACACCTTTACTGAGATTCACAAAGATGACAGTTTACCATTGCATGATACGGCTTGAGAGCGATTGGACATGTAAGAAAAAATTTGTTTGCTTGTTGAGTTAAACATATTGAAAAACGTATTTAATATGTTGCATAGCAAAACTGGATCTACTGAATCGAAGGCCTTAGAAAAGTCTAATAAGGATAAAAGTGTAACCTGATTCTTATCAATCGACCTTCTTTTGTTGATGATTTCTGGTATTCCAAAGACGACAAGATCGGCGCTAAGCTTTTCACGTTGAAAAGATTCGATTTCCAGCTCCAAACAGTTGTGATTTTCGGAAAGTGAATTTATTTTTTGTTGAAAATCCAGAAATATTTCCTTGAGTTTTGCATCCATTTTCTGTTCCAATTCCGACATTTTTGAGTAGAGCAGTTGAAAGAATATTATATTATATAAAATATTGTCTCCCTATTTTTGTAATTTTGCTTCAATGCGCTCCCAAAATTTGTCAGCATTTTCTGTTTTTGTGTTAAAAATCTTGGGAGAGTTGACATTCGGAGTGTATATATTATTTGCTTTTGTAGTGGTACGTCTATCAACAGGCATTGCTCCGGTATGTATAAAACCAAAGATTTTTTGATTATTTAAATTAAAAAGAAAATGACACTCCGGATTAGAAATAAATTTAAAACGTTATTTTAAGAGAAAAAAAAAAAGAATCTTAGTTATTTTAAATATGTATAACAATGCAAAGAAAGTGGGTTTCGTAAAAAAAATGAGACTTATTACGGACAAGACTTAGCAGTACCGACTTGTTTGCATATTCAGCAACGAAAAATATGTCACTGCAGGTCTAACTACGACCGTGTACATCCACTTGATAATTTTTGTACTTGGTCCCAGGTTTTATCAAACCAGACTATTGCAGGAGTAGGAAAAAAATGGCTGCATTTGTCTTTTCTTTCTTTAATGTTGAGACTCCAGTTCAATTTCTTATACGAGATCACGTCAAGATATTTCGCGTGTCGCTTCGGTTAGGGGAATTTTAAAAGTCGGTAATTTCATTTTGTCCGTAAAAAGGACCAGTTCCATTTTTGCTAGACCGAAGTCCTTAGTCTATGTATTCACTATTGATAATGCATTCTCTATTTGTTCTCTAATTGTGGAGGGAAATATACGTTCTGGTAGTAATGCATTTTATAAATAAAAAACATGGATTTATTGACATGAAAATGTTCAAATGCATTGAATTGCCGTCTGATTTCCGGAAAAGTATGAATTTAAGCAAACAAAGTTTAAAAATCGTTTTCTTATTAAAGTAATTTTTTATATAACATATTTCTTTGAAATATAGGAATCCAATTTTAATTATTTATTTAGTAGTTTGGATTTTAAGAAATAATTTCAAAAAATAATCGTTCAGACGTTGATTTGATTTTTCAAAAAAAAAAACTTGGAATTTTTTTTTTTTTTTTAAATCCCAACAAATATTTTTCCGAATATTTTTATATACAATATTATTTTAAACTTAAGCGGGCTACTGCTGAAAATATTTGGTTAAAATCGTTAGAGCCGTTGACGAGAAATTCGAAAATCATAACAACGGGGTTATGACAGGTACCGTTAATAACATTTTGCCCCAAAATTTTTTCTTACCAAAATGTAGTCCATATCCATAATGTCACAATTAATTTTTTTTTATCAAAATCAGTAGAGCCTTTTTCGAGATAAATAAGATTATGCATTATGGGTGTATGTGGGGTACTGTTAGTTTTAGAGCTAAAAAAAACTTCAATTGCTCTTCTAGGGAATCTCCGATGACTCTTAACTATCGAGTTTGAAGAAAATACCTTCAGTAGCTTGGGCTGAATATCGAGGTTCAGATACAGATAGACAAACGGAATTGCCGGACCCACTTTGTCCATCTTTGCTATCATCGTAATGTCAAATTTGATCAAAATCTCGAGTTCGATTTTTTTTCCAAACGCAGAACTTGCCCTATAGTACCTATGTACATAATATGTATAGCCCAAGTAAAAAAGGTCAACTATTCTACATATTGTATCGCAAGTAACAAAGTCCTGTCAAATAATACTCAAAAGAAACAAATTCAAAAAAGCTTCAAAAAATTCAATGTTTTATTACAGACGCCACAAGTTTCCGGTATTATGCGCGACATACGAATTCTTGCGTTTGTCTTACACATTATAACCCTGTTTTTGTTCCTCGTGCTATGAATTCCTTAGTATGAAACAATATTGACTTTAAAGTCCAAATTTAGTTTAACCCAAAGCAGCATATGTCAAAATGACAAATAAATTGGAATAACTTTACTCCATACACTTTGAACATACTCCAATACTATGAATTTGGTTGTTTTATAGCCAACATGCATGCCAATATTGATACAGTCTGGAATCGGTTTTTTAATTATGTATTTATTTCTAAGACTTTTTGAACTTGCTTATGGGGTTCGCATTTTAATGAAGCCACGTGGATTTGTGGAGACGGTGTAGATCTTGGTTCTGTTTTCACTTTTCTTCTTCTTATTTCCGAAGAGATACATTTTTAAAAATTAATATTTCACAGTACATTTGTTGGGGGGTAGTGGCTGTTATGTTGGTTGTTTTTGCTGAACAGGCGCATGGAAATACATACAGTGACGAGCAAAAGTAATCAAATGATTTCGCTTTTTGAAAAATTGATTTAACTAAGGATTTTTTAATAGAATTAAATTATTTGTTTTATTTATTTTATTTTGTTTATTTATCTTATGCACGTTTTAGTTTCAAGAGATTTAACATCGTTTGTTCATTGAGAGATGTTCCTCTCTATTGTGCTTTGTTTGTTTTACTGTTGTTTAACAAGTAACAGTTAAGATATTTTTGTTTGTTGATAGTTTGTTGTGGGTAAATCGTTCATTTTAGAACGAAAAGCTGATTATTGTCAAAATGAAAAAAATTTGTAAAAATACCTTCGACCGCTCAATTTTTTTTACTAAAAAGTGGTGAATCATCGCGTGAAGTGTCCGAAATTTTGAAAATTTCAAAAACTTCTGTGCTTAACATTAAAAAGAAACAAAAACATCGATGTCCCCCAATGAAAAAAGGACGGAAACGACTACTTTCTGATTTGGAAGCTAGAAGAATGGAAAGAGAGTTGAGAAGTTGTGGGTCCAAAACACCTAAGCAGGCAGCCCAAAACATAGACAAGCCAGTTAGGAATGGACTGCACGCCGGGCACTCAAAATAATTATGTTAAACGCTTAAGAGAAACCGAAGAATGCTTTTCCTTTCAGCGAAAAATATTGAAACCAGGTTAGCTTTTGCTAAAAAGCACAAACACTGAACCATTGACCAATGGAAAAAAGTCATTTGGTTGGATGAGACGAAGGTCAATAGAATAGGAACGGATTGTAGATCTTTTTATTGGTCGCGTCCTGGAGAACCACTTCAACAACATCAAGTTCAAAAGACCGTGAAACATGGAGGAGGTTCGGTGATGGCTTGGGGCTGTTTCTCGTGGAACTCTATTAGTCCTTTGGTGAAAATCGATGGCATCATAAACAACGAAAAATATTTGGAAATTTTGAAGACAAATTAACCACCTTTTACTGCATCAACAAGCTTCAATGATTGTGGAATAACTTTTCAGCAGTACAGAGATCCAAAACACACGTCAAAAATTGTCTCGGAATGGCTGATAAATCAACAGTTTACGACGATGACATGGCCAGCACAAACCCTGACCTCAATCCAATTGAAAATTTATGGTCAATTGTGAAGCGACGGTTGGGGCAGCACAAAAATCACCCATCAAACACTCAGGAGCTTTGGCAACGAATGGAGCTGGAATGGAATTCCAGTGCAATTTCTCCATAATTTGGTGGAAAGTATGTCAAAGCGTTGCTCCCAAGTAATTCAAAATAAAGGTTTATGGACTAAATACTAAAGAAAAAACATTGATTTCAAACGTGCATAATTGGACAAGTCTTAAAACTAATGGAATATTTTTTGTTTTGTTTAATATATTATTTTTTTAAAAAGTTATTATAAATAATAAAATTTAGTTAAATAAACAAAATGAAAAAAATAAAAAAAAAATTTTAATTCTATTAAAAACTCTTACTTTAAATCAATTTTTCAAGTAAGCGAAAACATTTGACCACTTTTGCTCGTCACTGTACATCGGCATCTTTAAAAGCGTTGGCTGAAATTGAAAAACTCGTGACCAATTCGACGTTCCGGCAGAAAGGGGAAGCAATCATCATGGCAGGTACAGATAGAGATAGCTTAAATGCCAGAGCCAGGGGCGTCTTTATAATTTTGCGGGCCCTGGGCCCAACAGGTTTTGGGGGCCAAAAAGAGTATATTTTTTTTTATTTTTTAGGTAAAAAAAATTATTTCAAAATGAATTTGTTTTTCAAAAATATTTTTACTTTTTTTAAAGAACTAAAACAAACATAAAAAGATAGTTTTTTTATAGTTTTATAATTTTTTTAGTTACCTTTAATAGTTGAACATTTTTTTTTTGTTTATTTTTGATAATTTTTATAGTTTTTTTGGTTGATTTGTATTGTTTTTATATTTTTTTTGTTAAGATTTTTTGTAAGTTTATTTCTTTTTTTTTTTTTTGGTTTCCTTTTTAGATAGGTATGTAAGTTAATACAATAAAATATTATTGAAGACATACTTTTCTGACTTTGTCAGTAGCAAAATCATGAATTAAGTCATCAAATTCAATTTCCCACAGTAATTCATTTTCAATTTCATCCACTGTAATAAGACTGTACAATTTTGGAATTGTAATAAGATCTTCATTTACATCTTTATTGAATTCTTTTAAATACTGTACGAGGTGCAGGCATTCTGCATCAAGTTCTTCTGCATTAACATCTCTATGGTATTTTTTTGAAAATCGTTCGCAAGAATTTTGCAACACCTCTGAAGTCAAATGTTGCAATCGACAAAAAAAAGACAAACAATGCATTAATTTCTTGGTAGCAGTTGGACCGTATTTTTAATTGCAAAGTAATAGTGTCAGTAATTGGGAAAAAAGTTGATATTTTAAACTTTTCTTTCACAATTAGCTGGACGGATGGTGCAGGACCATCAAAATATGTGGCACGCGAACTTCGTACTTTTTTTCGTTGCATTAAGGCTAGTCGCGCACTGGCAACTGTGATCGAAATCAAATAGTTTAATCACCAGTTGAAAGAGAACCGCGCACTGGCAACTCTTTACTCACGCTCACACTCTTTTCTCTCTTGCACTTATAAAAAACAGCTTAACTGTTGCGGGGCAATCGTTTAGTTTGTGTCAAAACACAAACTTTTTAGTTTCGAGAATCGAGTTGCTCTAAGTGGGCGGTATTCCATATAAGCCCATATGTTTCATTTTAGCAGCTAAAAAGTTGCGAAACTAAAAATTGAATGTGCGCGCCTAGCCTAAGTCTTTATAATTAGCATCCGGATTCTGAATTTTGGCACACGCTTCAAATTTATCAAAATTCTCCCTTAGATCATTTATGAAAGAACATAGTGAACAAAGCAAATTAGCAGCAACTTCAATCGTTATTGTTTCTTTTTGAAGGTTCTTGCTGGTTTTATGAATTCTTTCTAATATTGTGTCCCAAATTTCTGTTAAAATAAGAAATTCTAGTTTTGACATTTTCTTAGACAGGCTTAGCGCTTCGCTTTTTGTTTCTGGAGCTTGCTCTGGATCTCTAGAGATAGATTTCAGGACTTCAGTAATTTGTTTGTAACCACGATGGAGCGCGTTAACTGCATCAGCTCGTGCAGTCCATCTTGTTTCAGAAAGACTTTTAAGAACTCTATGTGAACCTAAACATTCATTTAATTAATTCCAGCGATGGGTAGAAGCAGAAAAAAAATTGTATATTTTTTGAACCACTTGAAAGAAACTTGTTGCCTCCTACACACAACAAGATGCATGAAGGCCTACTAAGTTAAGAGAATGTGCTGCACATGGTATAAAGATAGCAAATTCGCATTTCTCCTTTTAATCTTGCTTGCAAACCAGAACGTTTGACCGACATATTTGACGCATTATCATAGCTTTGTCCTCTACAATCCTCTACAGGAATATCATGATTTTCCAAAAATGTCAAGAAAAGCCGTGTTATCCGTAGTACAGTAGGATTTTATATGAATAACAAATACAACATCCGCAGTAGGATCACTGCCGATACTTAAATAAACGTCAAATCTCTATCCGCAGCAGGATTTCACTTCTCCTTTTATCGGCAGTGATCCTACTGTGGATGTTGCATTTGTTATTCATATAAAATCCTACTGTACTACGGATAACTTTTCCAAAAAAACACGGCTATTGTGTCAGCCAAATATTCAGACTTATGCTCTTTAATAGGTATGAATTTAAAGAACCTTTCGATGGGAACACAATTTTTAACATACCGAATTACAGAAGTCAACTGGTCGATATGAGAAATGTCAGGTGTACTATCAACGCTTATGGAAAAATATTTTTCCGATCTAATTTTACCTAAAATTATTTTCATTAGGACTTGTTTTCCCATTATATCAATATACTCGTTGCAAATATTTGCTGATAAAAAGGAAGTGTATCCCTTTCCTGAGTTCCCACATTTTTTTAAATGATCTGCGAGGAATGAATAAAATTCACCTAGAAGTTCCAGGCATCCCAAATAACTTCCATTGTTGGGTGACCCAATGGTTTCGTTCTTACCACAAAATGGAAGCCCTCTTGATGCCAAAAATTTAATAACTGCAACAATTCTTTTGAGAACATTTTTCCACCTGCGTGTGCAGGTGTATGACTTATATGGACCCTTCGCCACTTGTAGGTACTCACGTTGAATTTTGGTATTGGAACAGAGAGTACAATGAAACTAGTTTTTCTGTTATTGTCTATAACCCTTTTTTCGTTTTGTTATATAATTCTTGTATAGATTCATTCATTTTGAGTTGGTGGAACTGGGGGCTAAATAATTGCGGGGCCCTGGGCCCTGGCCCACCGGGCCCATGCCTAAAGACGCCACTGGCCAGAGCTTGTATTGAAGCTATCCGAAAGGAAGTCCGAAAATTCCCGTTAAATTCGTTAGCAGTAAACACAGCTATCAATGGAGTTCTCGATACAGTAAGGCTTACATATGCGTTTGTGACTCAAGCCAACAAAGCAATTGATATTGCTGCGAATCTAATTAAAGATCAAGATATTGATGGAGCAACTGATGCTATAAAAAAAGGATTCAAGGCTGACAGAGAATTGGTCTTCATTGCCGGAGTACCAGTTGAGGACGCACAAGGATTTGCCTTGGCCCTTGCTGGTGGCTTAGCACTACCGGGATTAAAGAATACAATTGTTTCTATCCAAAGTGCAGGAACTGCAGCATATGAAGTCGTTGACATTGCTGATAAAGTAGCGACAAAAGGAATAAAGATCGGTGGAGGTGCTGCCGAAGAGGCATTCAAATCTCCCCGAAACGTTATGTCAACTGGTTCACATTCAATATACAAACATCTTAAGGATGCCGCAATACATGCTTTAGAGGGACTACAAAATGCTGTTTCACAGGAAAACAACGAAGTCGATGTTGTAACAGGAGTCATAGATAGTTTGAAGACAGAAATTGTTACGAACGATTACGCAGCTTTGGCCGCCATTGCCAAGCTCAATAAAGGTTTAAAATCGGCCTTAAGCGTTTTGACAAAAAAAACACCAATTGATGCTGCCAAAGTTATGTGTGAAGGACTTAAGCCGACAATTGTGGAAACTGCTCATGCGCTGTCCATTGCAAAGAAGGCATTTGAGGAGGCAGATCATAGCCGGCCAAAGCCAACCACAATCTTATAGATATCACTCTATGGAAGATATCTTTATCTTATTGTTCATACTTGTTACTTTTAAAATATTATGGAGTTATTTAAAAAAAAAAAAAAAAAAAAAATCACCAGTAATATTATATGCTTTTTTTTAATGTATTAAAAAACTTAAAATAATATCGTATTCAAGATACGTTGACGACACATTCATCATATTTGACGGGACGATCAGACAAATCAACATACTAAAAAACTATATCAACGGCATAAACGATAATATAAAATTCACAACCGAAATAGAAGACAACAATACAATCAACTTTCTAGACCTAAGCATTAGCCGAAACAACAACAAACTCACATACAAAATATACAGAAAACCAACAACAACTGACATAACAATACACAAAAATTCCCACCACCCACATACACAAAAGATGGCAGCATACAACACATTTATCGACCGACTACTGAATATACCGATGACTAAAGAAGACTATAATGATGAACTTAACACGATAAAACACATAGCAACAACAAATGGATACCAAACAGAAATCATCGAAAAATTAATCCACAAAAAGAAAAGAAAAAGGAATAACAACAACAAAACAGAAAATACAACAACCGAAAACAAAAAATATATAGCAATAGAGTACACAAACTTAATCCCACAAATATTAAAAAATGAATTCAAAAAACTCAACACAAATATATCATTCACAACAAATAATAACACACAAAAAATATTGCAAAAGAAAAATAGAAAAGACATCAAGACGTGTTCAGGTGTCTACAAAATCCATTGCGACGACTGCAACAGCTTTTACATCGGTCAGACGGGAAGAACATTTTATGACAGGTACTTAGAACACAGGCCAAAACAAAACACAAAATCTACATATGCACAACACTTGATTGACAACAACCATAACTACACCGACTTTGAGACAAACTTGACACCACTACACATATGCAAGAAAGGGACAACATTAGACGCACTAGAGGAGTTTGAAATATACAAGGCATATAAGACAACACAGGACAAAGTACTCAACGACAAATTAACAATAAAAAACAATACATTATACAACACAGCGATAAGACACCAAAGAGGACAGCAGCAGTAAAAAGGGAACAATTCACAATAGATTAACTACAAAAACAAAAACACAACCCACAAAAAACAAGTTAATTGGCAAACACCAGTAAAGTCTAACTTAAGCCCGAAGATGGATATCTATATCCGAAACGCGTCGCTGTAGAATAAAACAATTATATGTTGTAATTAAAAAAGGTTAAATATAAATAATAAAATAAAACTTAAATTTTAATTAATTAAAAAATTTTTTAATTTTAACTTATTTTATTTTTAATACATTAAAACAAATTTAAAATACAACATGGAGACAAAACCAAATAATAATATTATATGCGCTTAATAAATTAAGCAAAATAAAGATGCAGATCACAGCCGACCAAAGCCAACCACAATCTGCACCGAATACGATTAGTCTTTCTCGTCCTACACCAAAAGGGATAGAGACATTCCCCGCAATTTTAATTTCAGGTACCGGGAAGGACCATCCATTGTATTGCTTTACCAAGACTACAGGCAAAAGAGACGGTCAATTCGCTCAACTATCCTTCGTCATAGGCCGTGACCCCCACATCACATTGTTCAAGATTTGTATAAATCAGCACCAGGGACCCGTTGCTCAGTTTCCTGATATCAGATCTATCCGATTTCTGAGATTGGGTATGGTACCGAGATTTTTTCGGACATGGCTTGAACTACAACCGATGTCCTCCAAGCCTTCAAAATTTCTTATTTCTTGTTTAGCAATCTCATTTTTACATCATTTTATATCACTACTTTAGATTGCTTTTGCATACATCGAACGAAAGAGATGTCTCGATCACTTATTGTTATGTATGTCACGTGACTTATTTTTTATAAGTTCTACGAGTTTTCTTAGTTGTCTAACTCTAGCGAGCCAAAGAAAGACGTAAGCCCCCCCACCACGACAAGGTGAAACTCATCGAGGAGGTGGCAAGGAAGCAGTTGAAAAACTTGTTCCTTCCGTTATTGACATTGAATATGGGAGAGTAACGTCGTATGACGTTTTGGCACTCGCTGAAAGAACCGCTATTGTTGGAATTCGAGGTGGTGAATCAGCTACAGCAGAAGGAATTTCTTCTGCCATGCAAATGTGTGATACTGCTGGATTGGCACTTTACCAGGATTACTCTGATGCTGGGCAAATGGGATTCAAAGTTTTTCAAAGTATTTGAAATGTGATTGCCAGGATCATGACCATCAAAGCAATGAAAATATTTTTTTGTTTTGTTTTTGAGCATTAGAAGGCTTCAAAACAGTTGTAACACATTTTGTTAATACATTTTTTGATAACATTAAGGAACATTGCGTAAAATTAAAACAACAATAAAAACTAATTTGTATTCCAACGTGATTCGAGAATTATTAAGATTAAGTTTCAGAAATCAAATCAGTTAAACATTAAGCCCCGTTTGCTGATACGAAACTTAAATAATTATGCTGACCACAAACGCTTATAAAATAAAATGCACGACTGGATCGCACGAACTTGCTCTTATTTTTTTATCAAAATCGTTAGAGCCGTTTTCGAGATAAATAAGATTTTGCATTACGGGTGTATGGGGGGTACACTTACTTTTGGAGCTAAAAAAAAAAATTCAATTTCTCCTCTAGGGAATCACCGAAGACCCATAACTACCGAGTTTGGAGAAAATAGGTCCAGTAGCTTAGGCTCTAGATCGAGGTACAGACATACAGACATACAGACAGACAGACGGAATTGCCGGACCCACTTTTTTCGTCTTCGCTATCATCGTAATGTCAACTTTGATCAAAATCTCGAGTTCGATTTTTTTTCCAAATGCAGAACTTGCCCTATAGTACCTATACCGCAAGTAAAAAGTATTTCGTCAGATAATTACCTGGTTGAGTTGAGATAGATGCTTTTTAAGGACGTGATTTTTTCCCTTAACCCCACTTGAGAAATCATCTCTCGATCTGACCCGTAGAAACATGTGGCTTCTTGCAACGTCAGGCAGATGCTTCTGATATATTAGTAGTTGGTGTATAAAATGTCCGTTTTTTTTATTTGGTCAGGATTGCTGAATAAGTCGCGGCTGTTTATTTCCTGAATTGGATTTTACATACCAATCTTAATGAAAGGTGGTCCCATTATCTCACTGACGCTAGTGTTTACCGCAAGACTGGTAACGGCTGGTATGTAGGGAGGTGCCCATTCTCTTATTTGTTGCTGCTCCTGCAAGAAACATACCAATCGTTTTGTCGTTTTCGTTCGTTCTATCATTGACTTCTGTGACTCTTTTTATGGTTCTTACCTGTGGTTGGAGGCGATTTCCAGTCTCATGATGGGTTGGTTCATAAAACCCTGTACCAACACCAATATTCATCTTGGAACCGTCGGTATATATTGCTATCATCGATTCGCAGGTTGATGCCAGTTTTTTCTATTAGGAAAGTCGGGCGTGAACGGGTTGGAAAAGTCTAAACAGTCTAAACTGAGTGTAGTCTAAATGTTTCCTGTGTATTTGACATATGGCATTGTGTCTCCAGTTGCCAATTTGCTTAGCCGAAGTACGCTATTTGCTACCGATTCTTGTATAAATAGACCTATGGATTTTAAGTTGAGTATAGCTTACAGAACCGCTGTTTGGGTGGACCTCATTGCCCCAGTAATTCCAAAACTTTCCATTCTTTGTACCTTGGTCATGATTTTAAGGTTGGTAAGTTTTTCCAATTCAATACACCAGACTTTGTTACCGTATGTCAGTACAGGTCTAACTACGACCGTTGTACATCCACTTAGTCCCAGGTTTTACCAAACCAGACTCTTGCAGGATTAGGAAGCAAACATCGCTTTATTCGTCCTTTCTTTAATCTTGAGACTCCAGTTCAATTTCTTATCCAGGATCACTCCAAGATATTTCGCGTGATCGGAGATTTTGAGTTGGGTCGCTTTAATTAAGGGAATTTTAAAAGTCGGTAATTTCCTTTTGGTAGTAATGCTTGGTCATGACAACTTCGATCATCACGTGTGATCAGAGAAGCGGAGAAAGCAGAGGAGTCCCCGTAAAATCAATTGGTTATTGAAACATTTTATATCAAATGAATTATAAGTGTAATCAAACCTAATTCAATCGAAGTCAATGAATGCAATCTTTAATTTGAATTCAATGAATGCTTTTTAAAGATTGCGTTCACAAAAAATTGCATTCCTTGACAGCCCTCGTAGAAAGGCACTACAGAGGGAAGAACGAATCACATTAGTTCACTGATTCTGCTTCAATTGAGTTGGTTGCTGTGGTTAACAAAAGAAGAATTGGGATGAAACGTGCAGCTTGCTGGTGTTAAAAACACAAAGGTTCTTGGCAGGGGAATAGTTCGTTTAAATGTTAAATTTAAAAATGATACAAAAGTTATTGGTTTAAATAACGTCCTTTATGTGCCTGAGTTAAAGATAAATCTTTTATCTATCTATCAGTTTTCTTTATGAACATCAGAGACCACCTTCTGTGGCCAAACCGGTGCTTGGTGTTTAGGTTTTCTAAAACGACGACGATGCAAAGAATTTGGCTTCAATTCCGATTTGGTTGCAATTTCAAGTAAGTTCTTAACCTATCTTAAAAACACGGTCTTTTATATTATATCCTTAGAAACTGGCATTGGAATCCATTGTAAAGATTGTAAGCGGTCAGTCATCAGACGAATAGGGGGAACAACATGTAGCATACGAATACATGCACGTGCCGTAACTATTCGGGACTGGTGGAAGTGTGATCATAGCCTCTCCGCCGCGGCCGCTAGAAACAAGCCTTTAAAAAGGTTTGACTAATATGATCAGGCTGGTTCCTCAGGTTGGTGACAGGTTAATTCCCTGTCCCGTAAAACAAAAAGAATTTCGAGCACGACAACAAGCCTCGGAAACGGACTGATTTCACGACGACAACCTACGCAAAGAAAAAGGAAAAACGATTTACGAATTTTCTTATGGAACGTACGATCGCTCTATAGAGCTCGAGCTGCTCAGTAGCTAGCCGATGCCCTGTCAAAATATAAAGCTGACATAACAGCTCTTCAAGAAATCAGATGGACAGGGAATGGTGTTTTACAGAAGAAAGAATATGACATATACTACAGCTGTCATACAAAACACCATGTGCTCGGGGTAGGCTTCCTAGTCAGCGAAAAAATGAAGTCTACTATCATCGGCTTTAACGCTATAAGCGAAAGGCTATGCACCCTTCGCGTGCGAGGCAAATTTACGAACATCAGCCTCATTAACGTTCACGGACCTACGGAGGAGTCCTCAGACGAAGAAAAAGAGACTTACTACGAACAAGTCGAGAGGGCCCTCAATGCCTGTCCAAGGTATGATGTTAAAATCATCCTTGGGGATTTGAACGCAAAAATAGGTCGGGAGCCGGTATTCAGGCATTACGCAGGCACCCATAGTTTGCATGAGAACACTAATGACAATGGACTTCGAGTCTTAGAATTGGCAGCATCGAAAAACATGGTAGTTGCGAGTACCAGGTTCCCGCGTAAAGATATCTACAAAGCCACCTGGGTATCACCTGATGGAGTCACTCGTAACCAAATAGACCACGTGTTGATAGACCGTCGCCACTACTCGAACTTGATGACGGTACGAACGTACCGAGGTGCCAATATCGACTCGGATCACTATCTTGTTGGTATGGTTTTCCGAGGGCGGATTGCCTTGCGAAGACGCATTGCATCCGCCGATCAGGTTCGAATCAACACGGCTGCCCTGCGCAATGAAAACACCAGTAACACCTTTGGTAATGCGTTAGGACTCGCCCTAGAAACACCTAATTTAGGGAGAGTAAGTCCTGGAGCCAGTATGCTGGGCGTAAATGAGAAGTGGACACGTCTTAAAAATACTGTCATTAGTACTGCCAACTCCATCTTAGGCAGCAGTCGTAAAAATCGGAACGACTGGTTTGATGATGAATGCAAGCTAGCGACTGAACGTAAGAATGTTGCGTACCGAGCAATGCAACAATCTCATAGAACGCGGGCACGCGAAGAGGAATATAAAGAGCTCAGAAGAATAGAAAAACGGCTACACAGACAAAAGAAATCAGCCTGGGAGAAGAACCTAATCTGTGAAATAGAAAACAGCCGAGAGCGAGGTCCGCACCAGGCGCGGAAGTTCTACCAATCCGTCCGAAACATGACGCAGTACACACCACGCTGCACATACTGCAAGGACGGAGAGGGAAATCTGATCACCGATCCTGAAAGCATACTGGAGCGATGGGAAGTGTACTTTAATGAATTGCTAAATGGTCAGCTCACTGCAGAAGTGGAGGCTCCACTACTTCAAGAAGAATACCCTATGTTGCCGCCACCAAGCATAGAAGAGGTTAAGAAGGCTATAGGCCGGCTTAAACAGAACAAAGCCTCGGGAGCCGATGGCATACCAGCCGAATTCTTCCATCACGGCGGGCCAGCCTTACGTCAAGCAATTCATGATATTATAGTACACGTATGGGAGCAGGAAGAAATGCCAGAAGACTGGCGAAAAGGTTTAATATGCCCCATACATAAGAAGGGAGATGTCACAACGTGCAGCAATTATAGAGGTATCACGTTGTTGAGTACCGCCTATAAGATACTCTCCTCTATCCTACAAGACCGGATAACCCCATACGCTAAAACCGTCATCGGGCAATATCAGTGTGGTTTCATTCCAGGCAAATCAACAACTGATCAGATCTTTACCCTTAGGCAGGCGATGGAAAAATGTCTAGAATTTAACATCCCAACATACCATCTGTTTATAGATTTTAAGGCCGCCTATGATAGCATAGCCAGGGTAGAACTTTACAAAGCCATGAGAGAATTCGGCATCCCAAACAAATTGACACGACTATGTAGGTTGACCATGACCAACGTAACAAGCCAAGTAAAAATAGCCGGATTGCTATCCAGACCAATCAACATCTTTAATGGACTCCGACAAGGGGACGGTTTGGCCTGCCTCCTCTTCAACCTGGCATTGGAGAAAGCAATCCGCGACTCTGGCACGGCAACAAGAGGGACCATCGTCAACAGGTCCAGCCAGTTACTGGCTTACGCAGACGACATTGACATCATCGGAAGATCCGAACAAGCTGTACACGATTCCTTCATCCAGATCGAGCAGGCGGCACAAAATCTGGGGCTGCACATTAGTGAAGGTAAAACAAAGTACATGGTGGCGTCGAATGCGAGAGGAACAGTTGGTCAAACAATCAGGGTAGCGGAGCACGAATTTAAAGTGGTGCAATCCTTTAAATACCTTGGGTCAATAGTAGCAGCCGATAACAACATAGAAGAAGAAATACGCGGGCGGCTTCTCAAATCCAACAGAGCCTACTATAGTCTGTCAAAGCTCTTCAAATCCAGAAATCTCACCATAACTTCAAAACTGCTGCTGTACAGGACCATGGTCCTGCCAGTACTCACATATGGATCCGAGACTTGGGTGCTTAGCAAAAGGCACTCCGACCTCTTAGCTGCGTTCGAGAGAAAAGTCTTAAGGAGAATTGTTGGCCCCATATGTGAGGAAGGACGATTCCGGAGACGGTACAATCATGAATTGTACGCAATCTACCTAGAAGCAGATATCGTGACAAAAATTAAGCTCGGTAGACTCCGGTGGGCAGGGCACCTAGCTCGCATGAGCGAAGAGGAACCTCCTCGGAAAGTTCTTTGTGGTACATTCTATGGTAGACGGCAGCGTGGTAGACCATGCTTGCGCTGGAGAGATGGCGTAGACCAGGACGCCCGAAGCCTTGGGGTGCGCAACTGGATGGCGTCGGCTAGAGACCGGGATAGGTGGAGAGACTTGTTGAAAGAGGCCAGGACCGGAACCCGGTTGTCGAGCTGATGATGATGATGATGATAGCATAGCCAGGGTAGAACTTTACAAAGCCATGAGAGAATTCGGCATCCCAAATAAATTGACACGACTATGTAGGTTGACCATGACCAACGTAACAAGCCAAGTAAAAATAGCCAGATTGCTATCCAGACCAATCAACATCTTTAATGGACTCCGACAAGGGGACGGTTTGGCCTGCCTCCTCTTCAACCTGGCGTTGGAGAAAGCAATCCGTGACTCTGGCACGGCAACACGAGGGACCATCGTCAACAGGTCCAGCCAGTTACTGACTTACGCAGACGACATCGACATCATCGGAAGAACCGAACAAGCTGTACACGGCTCCTTCATCCAGATCGAGCAGGTGGCACAAAATCTGGGGCTGCACAGTAGTGAAGGTAAAACAAAGTACATGGTGGCGTCGAATGCGAGAGGAACAGTTGGTCAAACAATCAAGGTAGCGGAGCACGAATTTAAAGTGGTGCAATCTTTTAAGTACCTTGGGTCAATAGTGGCAGCCGATAACAATATAGAAGAAGAAATATGCGGGCGGCTTCTCAAATCCAACAGAGCCTACTATAGTCTGTCGAAGCTCTTCAAATCCAGAAATCTCACCATAACTTCAAAACTGCTGCTGTACAGGACCATGGTCCTGCCAGTACTCACATATGGATCCGAGACTTGGGTGCTTAGCAAAAGGCACTCCGACCTCTTAGCTGCGCTCGAGAGAAAAGTCTTAAGGAGAATTGTTGGCCCCATATGTGAGGAAGGACGATTCCGGAGACGATACAATCATGAACTGTACGCAATCTACCTTGAAGCAGATATCGCGACAAAAATTAAGCTCGGTAGACTCCGGTGGGCAGGGCACCTAGCTCGCATGAGCGAAGAGGATACTGCTCGGAAAGTTCTTTGTGGTACATTCTATGGTAGACGACAGCGTGGTAGAGCATGCTTGCGCTGGAGAGATGGCGTAGACCAGGACGCCCGAAGCCTTGGGGTGCGCAACTGGATGGCGTCGGCTAGAGACCGGGATAGGTGGAGAGACTTGTTGAAAGAGGCCAGGACCGGAACTCGGTTGTCGAGCCGATGATGATGATGATGAAAGATTGTAGTAGCATTACTCGCAGCATTCAAGTAATAGGTGTGAGTGGGCAGACAGAGAAGAAGAGGGTTGAAGAGTGCATTCAACAAATCCTGAAAGTAGTCCATGAATAGAGAATATCGGTTAGTTCACTTCATTGTTCAGGTAGAATAAAGGGTCCACAAAGAAAAAAACAAAGATCGGAGAATTCTTTCGACAACCATCAATGTATGTTAGAAAACTGAGCTTTCTCTCACATAAAACGTCAAGAATCGACTGAGCGGTAAATCTGGTTTGATAATGGAAAAGCTATAAATATGAAGAGAAGATTTGAAGCGTTTCCGTTAAAAAAGTAGCATTGTGTGTCGAAGAAATGGTCTTGAAATACTGGGTACCATCAGCGAAGAGCGTGAAATGGGAATATTTAACGAACGTCTCAATATCGTTTACAGTAATATTATAAGAAGTAGAGGACCTAAGTTGACGCTTTGTGGGAACCTGGAGGTAGCCAAGGAATAATTAGCTAGATCTGAAATGAACTTTATAAGATCAGTTTCTCAAGTAAAAATAAATCCATCTGAAGAAGAAAGCTCGAAACACGAGATTGAATTGTTTAAAAACAACATCGACTTTCTTTGCCTTCCCTAAGGCTGGGACAGTAAAGTACTCATATACACATTCAACAAGAAAGCTCTGCTGTCTGGAGAAAAAATATTGACTTATAATTGCGTACAAAATTATCAAAGATTTTGGAATATGTAAAAGCTTAGCATTATCAGGCAATAGCTCGTTATTTCCAACTTTTGGCTATTTTTATGTTTTGGAGTAATGAAAGAAGTTTTCCACATCTTTAGGAATTCTCCTTGAGACAGGGATAAGCAAAAGAGTTCTTTGCGGGGAGACCATCCGGGCCGTAATTAAACTCTTTATTGTCAGAATAGTAATTTGATACTGTAAATATAACTACTTGAATAATTTATATTTTGTTCTTAGTAAAATATTTCATATAAATTAATATTGTTTAGAAAAATTTAAAATATATTTTTGTTAGTTGTTATGAAGCTTTCTAAAGAAACACATCGTTAATAAATTATAATTCCTGAACACATCATCAAACCTTGTTTTATTCTATTAACATTTATATCAATGAGAAATATGTGAATAATAAAGGGCGGGCCATCCAGTGGTTTCTTTTTAAATCATCGGTTATTTTGACACTTACAGCTGTTTTCTGCTCGAGATCTTGACAGAAAGTCAGTATCATACCTCCAGGGTCGCTTTACGCTTGAACAACGCTCGAAAATATGAAAAACATATTTCCACAGTGAGTAATGTGTAAGTAGTGCAAACAGTGTCTTTTTTGAAAAGAAGTTTTGGCCGAATTGAAGCACCCACACCACACAACACATGAGACTGGCATACTAGTGGAGAACACTCATGTGGCTGTAGCCGAGAGTGTGAGACTCAATTCACGAACATCAACTCGCCATCGATCTCAATAGCTCAACATTTGCACAAAAATGTCGGATTATTCGCTTTCAAGGTCCAATTGACTCAGCAGTTGAAGCTACACAATCATCCGCTTCGTTATTCCTGTGGTTAATAATTTGGTTCATCATGTTTATTGTTTCGATAAGTCTGAATCACAAATTCTACACGTAATAAGAATTCTCTTCAATCAAACAAAATTGATTTGGAGATATGTCTCTGATTTGGTTTGGCAGCAATAGATCATATTGTTATTGGTTCTAAAGTAAACAGTGACCGAAATTCGACAGACAAAAATTGAAACATGAAATCCAGAATAGATTTTGTAGAAGTTGTAGCACAGATATTTCAGCATTTAATATTTTTTCCTTAACATATATATATATATGTACCTATTCTAACTCTAAGAAGGATTATTGTCTTCATTAAAATTTGCTACTATAGTAATTTCTTGAAGTAAAACGAAAATAAATAAGAACATCTTCTGCGAACACTTGACCATAACTTGACTCTATATACTCATTATAATTAATAAAAAATGGAAAGAAAAACGAACCTAATAGAGAGCCTTGTGGAACAGTTAAATTTATTGTTCCTATTTATTTTCTTGCTCGAATCTCTTATTTTTTTTTTATAATTTACCCGTGCTTAAGGGATTATGATTACCCTTTAAATGTTTTCAGCACAGCGCGGGCATGAAGTTAATGAAGAGAAAGAAGGATAGGAAAGATGTGTGGCACGATGTTCTGAGACTGAAGGTGGTTGTCTTAGATATTTGTATCTCCAGGGATGGCGATTGAACTAAAGCAGAGAAATGCCGTGTCTTATTTCTGTCACTTATAATTCACATTATTTTATTTGTATTCATCCTTGATGGGCATACTAGTTTTAACTCAATTACATGTTGTTAGTGTTATGCCTGAACAACATGCAATGAGTAAACCAGTAAACCCATTGATGACAATTTTTATAAGGTTTTAATGGAATTAAATCGACATAGACGACTGCAGGGATCGAACATGTCATCATGAGGTTGACAGGCGAGCACACAACCATCGCGCCACGGCCACCCCCTTATCATAAAGGATGGCTGCCTAAGACACAGTTGAGGCTTGCAATCATCTACTCTGCTCCCAATCATTGCGCTCTGACATCCGATAATATGTCCTGGTCTTTTAACTAGAGATACGTTCTTATTTGTCATCCCGAATCTGAGACTGGGCTTGGAAAACTCTCTTGAGTGAAGTGAATGGTGTCCATTTAATTGAGCCCATGTGCCGACGAGTTTTTTGTGACTTTCTGGGCTACTTCACAAATTTTTTTTTTATATTTATAACGGACTAAAGGGATTTTGGCTACCCTTAAAATGTTTGAGTGCAGTGCAAAATTTTATAAAAGTTGGAGGACATAAAAGGAGATATACCGCTGAACATTACAACGGAATAGAAATAATGAACCGGGTAAGGCATTTCACATTCGTGTAGTATAGCTAAAGAAAGAATCTGTAATTTGTGGTATTTCCTGATGCCCAAGTATTACTTTGGACGAATATAGGCCTTATAGATTACAGCCAGATCAGAAGGGGGGAATAATTTCTCGCAAGATCGAAGGAAACCAATGCACTTAACAGTGTTTTTGGCGATGACAAATATGTGGTCATTCCACACAAAGTGTTCTGTGATGCTCATACCGTTCTGTTTCCTTAATGCAAGTGCATGGTAGGCGAATTCCGCTTTAACGACAGGAGAAATCATTGAGATTTAGAAGCATTCAATTCTACGCGGTTTTTCTTTGACAATGCTTTCGATCAGAATTAAATGAGCTTATCATATGCTACATTTCTAAATCCATATCCGAAGAACAAGAAGCTGGAAACAAATGTGGGTAGCTGAGTGTACTGTCGTCAGCAGAATAATTTAATGGATTAGCAGTTTCAGACAAAAGATCATTGATGAATATGAGAAAGAGAGTTGGAGACAAAAGGGAGCCCTGTGACACCCCAGCATTTATTTTATGGATTTTAGACTTAGAACCGACCAAAACAAGCAGTAAGATAGGTAGTTTTCAATCCATTAAAGAAGATATTCTTCAATACCATCATCAATACATACATCAATAAGAGTGCTTGATGCCAATGAATGACTGAATTACATATTAGGGGTAGATATCTGTTGTGCCCCCACCCCCACCTTAATCTGGATGAGATTGCTCATCCTGCAGTTCTTCTTTCAAATCTATTGCTCTCAGAAGTTTTAGAAGTGAGGGAACCTTCAGAGAAGATTGATGGACTTCTTCAAAATGGTACCGTTCCATATATAGCTTTTCCTTAGATACAAGAGTTGTAACGAAGCGTTACAATTATTGAACAATTTAATCAAATTTCCGAGCAAAACGCTACGACACCAACGACCCCTAATCCTATTAACAAGCAAAACGTTACGACACCTGCATACCGCATTATTAAATAATCATATTGCACATCCAGTGTGCACCCGGAGTCATCTGATTACCACTCAATCGGAATCACATGCAATTTTGTCATTTATTTCGTGTAATTCACACTGACTCTTAGCCGTAGATTTAATAAGTGGACGTTGGAAAAATGACAAAATCGTCTTTTATTCTCGTCCAGTGTGGATACCAATCTAGTGTATAGAGAGTTTAAGATCGGGCCGCAAACATAAACCTTCTTCAGCTGATGATTTATCAGCGTTTGCATGGAAGGAAAAGACGTAAGTGCAATTGGCCGACAGTAAGAATGGGAAGAAGCCTACATCCACATCTGATGCAATAGCCCTCTTCGCTCAAAACATTCAATATCAGTCTGGGAATTTTTCTTTCGAAAGAGGTCAATTACAAATCTCCCTTTCTGCTTATCGTCTAATACTTGGCAAGGCGGCGGCGGTAAATTTAATTTTTTGAAGAGTGTGTCCGTGATCATAGTTATTAGATGAACTGTGGATTTTTTAGAAACACACGGATTGCAATATTTATAGAACTTTAACAAACAAGAACTTTAACAAAAAAAGCTGAAAAAAACAACCGGCAAGACTTCTAATCAGAAGTGGTCCTGTTCTTCCTTTCACAGTATTTAAAAGCCGAGATCATTGAACACCTGCCGAATAAACCGTTCCATCAGTATTACCCCTATGGGTAATTGCAACACGTCGTGTTGTGTAACATCTTATAAATATTATAAATACATAAATTTCGCAAAGGTAACGTATGGAACACGAACTTCGTAGACAGTATTTCTGATGCCAAAATGAAGCCAAACTAATTATTTTAGAAGAACGCTCTCTTCCACATTTGAAGCAAATCGTTCCAGCCATATATGCTCTAGCTCGATAAGCAGTAGCACGCACAATACAAATCTACGTTCATACATGATTGTACTGTTTGACTTTTAGTCGATTCGAAGGTCAGATCTGTTAAAGTTTGATATACAAACATAGGTAGCGCACGTTTAGTTAAGGCAAACATTAGTTCTATACAGAATATCAATGGTATGTCTTAAGACAATGTTTTTGTTAGTTTTGTACAATGTTAAAAAACAATTGAACAATTGAATAAATAAATTTCTGACAATACGACTTTTTTTTTGGCCTATAAAAGGAGTGGATTTCATCCAAACCCCATTAGTTTCATTGAAGCTGTGTAAGGCTAGCCTTTGAACTATACTAGACTACAAAATGGCATTTTCTCGCTATGGATTTTTGGTTTTTGCGGCTGTGTTCTTAGTGTTCGCCAAAAAATCAGAAGGGAACATGACTGCAGTCTTAAGTGAAGCAACTGAGGCTGAAAAATTTTTGGCCAGTGATAATTTCCAAATTGCCCTAGATGCAGCTATCATGGCCGGTACAGATATAGAAAGTTTAGCTACCAAGAAGATTATAAATGAAATTCGAAACGCTGCATCGCAATGCCAGGCTGATGGAGTGCCTGTGTTAGCAGTGAACGCAGTTTTGAAGGGATTGCTAACTTCCATAAGGCTTGTATCAACAACTGGACAGAAGGCAAACAAAGCCATTGATATTGCCATGACTTTGAAAGCAGATCCTTTGGCTGCGACTGAAGCTATTAAAAAAGGATTCAAAGCTGATGAAACAATTATTTTTGTTGCCGGAGTTCCAGTTCATGACGCGCAAGGATCGGCTCTAGCTATTTCTGGTGGTGCAGCACAACAAGGATTGAAAAAATCTGTTATTTTAGTCCAAAAGGGGGGACAATCAGCATTGGAAGCCCTCGAGGTGGCTGGAGAAATTACAACTCTTGGAATAAAGGCAGGTGGAATTGCATTAAATGAAAGTTTTAAAGCCGCCCGAGAAGCTGTTGTAACAGCCGAGTTAGCAGTCCTCTCATATATCTCTGAAGCTTCTCAATATGCGTTTGAAGGTTTGCGAAATGCTGCTTTGAAGGCTCCCAATCAGGGCTACCTTACCTCTGGAATTATTGACAGTCTAAAAACAAATTTTTCTACCGAAAATATTGCTGCTTTGGATGCCATATCTAGACTCAATAATGGTTTGAAATCGGTATTAAGCATTTCAAAAAAGAAACCCGCTATCGACGCAGCTCTAATCATGAATCAAGGACTCATATCAACCATTTTGGAAACCGCAGATGCAATGTCCGTTGCCAAGAATGCTCTTGAAAAAGCCGGAAAACTAGCAAGCCTAGACACTGAAGCTGCTGTACTTGCTGTGCGAAAGGGAATCAAAGCAGCCCAAGATGAAGTATTAAATGGATCGGCTGCTGGATATCTAGGACTGGGAGCTGCGGGACAAATTGCGGGCATAGCAGCAACTGAAGGGCTTATTCCAGCCGTACTTGAAATTGAATATGGTAGAGTAGCAGCATATGAGGTTTTGAAACTTGCTGAAAGAACAGCTTGTAACGCACTTTGGGCTAAGGGGCTAGCAGCAGCTCAAGGAATTTATGCTGCTATTCAGATGTGCGAAGCCGCCGGGAGTGCACTCTACATCCAGTTTGCAGATGGTGGAGAGATTGGATTTGAAGTATTACGAAGCATTTAAAATGTACATTCATATATTATTTTGTATTATACATAAGTAATGTATTCATTCCTTTTTAATTAATTTGATCCAATATTTTATTAACATTAAAGAATTTTAGTACAATATGTAAATGCAGATTGTTTTCTCCACATTTATTATACAATTGTATTATTACTATTTATGTATTTAAATTCGATTTTGGTCTAACAATTAACATTATATGTATAAAAATAATTATGACATGGCATGGTTGCCGTCTGTCAGATTCACAAATAAATTTAAAAATCAAAGAAAAGTTTAAAAAAAAATATATTGTTTCACGTTTTAATCAAATAAACAGACCGTAAGTACAATATTTTTATGTTCGATCAAATAAAACTTTTTCCTGTAATCGGAACAGAATTAGTCCTTTTTACAAACAAAAGGAAAATACCAAGTCTCAGAATATCTTCAACTGAAAGCACCCCGCTGAAGATTTCAGATCATAAAAGTATCTTGGTGGGATTTCTTATAGGAAATTAAACTGGAGTCTTAACACTAAGGAAAGAGCGAAAAAATGAATGATTGCATTCTAATCCTGTAACAGAATCTTTGGGAAATCCTGTGGACCGTGCCCAAAAATTATCAGGTGGATGTATTTTGCGATAATCAGACCAATACTAACTTATGGTAATTTAGTCTGGTGGAATGCACCTGAAAAAAGCACGAACTTCAAAACTCTGACAAATGTACAGAGACTTGCGTGCATTGGAATTACGGGTACCATGAGATCCACACAGAAGCGATACTCAACCTGAAACCCCTACACCTTTTCGTACAAGAATCCGCAGCATATAGCGCCTTAAGGCTAAGCCAGACTAATACCTGGAAAAACAGCGCAATAGAACATGCTCAAATTCTTCAGAAATATTTGGGTGAAAATATCATTACAAATTATACAACAGATTATAGTAGTGTCTTCCAAGCGGAGGTGTTGGTGATACCACGGGCTGGTATCATCTTTTACATTGATAGCCAAGCGGCAAAAAAAACCATTTCTGCCACTGTGATAAAATCAAAGCTTGTCTTTTTGTTTTTTTTTTTGACGAAATATTTGAATCAGAGACAAGCTTTTAAAATAAGTCTTTATTCATCGAAGTTTTTATTAGAAAACATTTTTCAATAAAATTATTTATTGACAAAATCAATAAGGAACTCTAAGTTCATTTTGATAACTTGAACTAAATATACAAAGTGTGATATTCTAATCTTAACACTCCCACTTTTAGTTACAAGTTACTTTGAAAATAGAATTTGACAAACATAAGCAAACACTCAAACTTATCATTAATTCTTCGATAAAATGTTAATCAATTTTTGAAAATGTTGATGTTTAACTTTAGACAAAACTTTTTTCATGATATCTGCCAATTGCTCATTTGTATGTACGTACTTCAGTTCGAAAACTCTTCTTTAAATTTATCACGAATAAAGTGATATCGTACATCGATGTGTTTAGTTCTTTTGTGGAACTCTGGATTTTTCACTTCACGAGTCGTATTGCGCTCTGATTATTTATCCATGTAAAAAAAACTGGTGCAGTCAATGTTGATCCAAATAGTTCCTTCAATAAATTTTTCAGCCATACCAATTCCTTGACAGCGTGGGCTGCTGCAATATACTCGGATTCAGTAGTTGACAGGGCCACAGACTTTTGGCGTTCTGTGCTCCAACTAATGACACTATTTCCTAACATGAAAACATACCTTGATGTTGATCTCCTTGTTTTAATGTCTCCGGCATAATCTGCGTCACTGTATCCATAGAAATTCAAATCATTTCCAGCTTCGAAGTAAATTCCCATATCCTTCGTACCTCTAATGTATTTGAAAATTCGTTTTACTGCATTCACATGAGCTGCAGCTGGCTTTTCCATATGTCGGCTAACATTTCCAACTGCAAAGCAGATGTTTGGCCTAGTTGCTACCGTCAAATACATTAAACTTCCGAGTTCCGATTGCTTCACGGTATGGAAAGTTAACTTCTTCTTTGGCCTCAAAATCGCCTAGATTTTGTGTAATATCTGATGGTGTTGTAACAGCGTTGCAGTTTGACATATTGAAGCGATCAAGTATTCGCTTAGTATATCCTTCCTGATGTAAATAAATTGATCCATCGCTTTGTTGAATTATTTCGAGACCAAAAAAACAGTTTAACTTGGATAACTTTATCTCGAATTCTCTTTGTAAATGTTGAATAACTGGCTTTATAGTTTCTTCTTTTTATGCCGCTAATAAACCGTTATTAACATAAATGGCCAGAATAATCATTCGATCTTGTGTGTTGCATACAAATACACATGTATCCGAGGTACAAGCGTACAAGCCTTAAAACCAAATTTGTTTATAAATGTCGTAAACTTCCCGTTCCAACAACGTGACGCCTGTTTTAAGCCGTACAAGCTTTTCGATAATTTACAAACTCGTTTACTACCATCTTCGTATCCAATGGGCTGGGACATATAAACTTCTTCTTCGAAAATACCGTTCAGGAATGCTGTTTTCACATCGAATTGTCTTAATTTAATACGTTTTGATGCTGCCAATGCCAATATTGTTTTAATCGATGTAAATTTAACAACAGGACTAAACGTTTCATTATGGTCAATTCCGTATTCCTACGAAATATTTGAATCAGAGACAAGCTTTTAAAATAAGTCTTGGACCTTACTCGGAATTCCCCCCCCCCCCCCAAAATGAACTTTTTTTTAACGAATCGATAAAAAAGTGTTTGCTGTTGATAAAAAACATCAAATTATGGAGGAGAAACACTTTTTTATGGTAAAAAAGTGAAGTATAAGCGGACCACCCACAGTACTATTGGCCCTTATTTGGAATTCCCCCCCCCACCAATAATATGAACTTTTTTTTTAACGAATCGATAAGAAAATGTTTGCTGTTGATAAAAAACATCAAATTATGGAGGAGAAACACTTTTTTATGGTAAAAAAGTGAAGTATAAGCCGACAACCCACAGTACCTACTATAACTAAAACTACTTTTTTATGGGATATTTGCTTTTTTTGCTTGCTTACGCATTACGGCCGGCGTATAAACAGTGAGATATGTATGGGGGGCATGCTGCCTCCCTGCAACCCCCCTGCTTGGACACACTATAGGAATTGGGGTAGGTGCGAGTTTGGGTGTATGCAAGGTTTCTTTTGCATTTACAGAATCTGGATTTAAAGAAACTTTGAATTTACCCTATGGCCTATGTATATTAATTTTTTTTATAATTCACATTTTTACCATAAAAAAGTGTTTCTCCTCCATAATTTGATGTTTTTTATCAACAGCACACTTTTTTTTTATCGATTCATTAAAAAAAGTGCATTTTGGTGGGGGGGGGGGGGGGAATTCCGAATAAGGACCTAAGTCTTTATTCATCGAAGTTTTTATTAGAAAAACTTTTTCAATAAAATTATTTATTGACAAAATCAATAAGGAACTCTAAGTTCATTTTGATAACTTGAACTAAATAAACAAAGTGTGATATTCTAATCTTAGCATGTCTCTTGTCTCTTGCTGTCGCGAAGAGCTTAAGGACCTTGGCACGCAGCACAATATTAGACTCTGCTGGGTCCCGGGACACAGCGGCATACCAGGTAATGAAAATGCCGATGAGTTGTCAAGACAGGGATTAGCGCTTGATGCTATTTAAGCAGAGATGGTAAGTATCCCACTGCAACATTAAACAGAAAATTTCAGATTTAATCCTAAAGAAATCCAATGAAAGGTAGAGTCTACTTGACACCTTTGATACTACTAGAAAAGTATGGTCTTGCTTTAACAAGCAGAGGACCAACTTAGTAAGAAGTCTTTTCGCTTTTTTACGAGAATAATCACCGGACATAATTTACTGAAATATCATAAATTCAAAATGAAACTAGGTACAGATGACCTATGCAGAGGATGATAATGAGAGAGGTGATAAAGAGGTCGTAAAGACACATCACACTTTCTCTGTCATTGCCCTTCATTATACCAGCAGAGAAGGAAATGGCTTGGTAGTTACTTCTTTGACAATCTAGAAGATCTTTCGAATATTTCAGGAATTTACATATTGAACTTCGTCAATGACTCAAAATGGCTTGACTGATTAACAGAATACTTAGGTTTTTATCAGAAATGGATTAATGGATCTACATTGAACTAATTTAACTATAATGACATCAATTGTCAGCCCAATTACCTAACCTAAGCTATTAATCGGAGCACTTTTACAGAAGTTTTCAAGCTTTTCCCAAAAACGTTACAAAATATATTCGCGGAAATTCTCTTAGAAGCAAACATTTGGACGAATCATTCCTTGAGAGTCGATTTATCGATCGTGTGAAGCCGTTCGCGAGTGAGTTAAATAGATAAGATTCGCGTTTGATCCAAACAACGGCAATGTTAAATAAAACAAAAAAATATTGAATAAATAAATACATCAACAAAAAAAAAAAACATCAGCTAATGCAACATATAACGTCGCGTTCTCTCCATCTTCAAACGAGGATCTGTCACTTGCTGCCTAAATTAAACATTTTCTCAGAAAGTGCGCGGATACCACGCCCCTGAATGGAAAACCTCAATTTTTATTTTTGGTCCTTTATATGCAATTTGAGCCCTATCGTTCTACTAAATTTCAGTGTTCTGCTGCAATCGGAAGTGTGCCATATATAATTTACATCAGTTCTGAGGAAGTGGGCGGATATCACGCCCCTGAATGGAAAATCTAAAATCTTACATCTTTTTCCTTGTATGCAATTTAAGTCCTGCCACTTAACAAATTTCATCGTTTTGCAGCAGTCGGAAGTGCTCCATTCAACTAACACAAATTCGGAGAAAGTGGGCGGATACCACGCCCCCTGAATGGAAAACTTCAAATTTTCTTGCGCGACAAGACCTACCGTTGGTTGAGCAAAATTACAAGATTCTACGATGTCGGAAAGTGCTCCATAATTTTGATGATCTATCAGTCAGTCAGTCAGTTACCGTTTTTGTGATTTTTGAGGCCTTATATCTCAGGAACCGCTTATGCTAGAAAATTGAAATTCTGTGAGCCGCCTGTGCCTGACTAGCTTAGCAAATATTCGGAATTCTAAGTTTCTGACTTCATTGGTACTGAAGATAGGGAGGGGTCAAATATCGCCTGAGTTTGTTCCTCTAAAAAGGGTTTAGTGCCAGGGCACTACCGTGTCCTTTGATCGCAAAATTCTATCAATCGACAGTTAAGTGACATTTGATATTATTTCAATTTGCTTATATGCGTTGATATGGTTCAGATTCAACGGATTCTATGGGCTGAAATGAGCTTTTTTAAGTGACAGGGGCGACTTCGGTGTTATATTTAAGAACAGCCAGGGATCAAGTAGGCATCAAAATTTATGACAGCATTAAAAAAAATATATTTGTTATATCTTAAATCCAGCTAGGTATTGTGGCTTTTATATATTAATTCGAATTTAAATCAATTTGCATTTACCTTTTCCGTTAGCCAGCCATTCCTCATAATGCAGAAGTTGTTTTGTTCGTGTATTTTTTTTTTTTTTGACAATTATCAAAACAAAAGTCAAGGGATCTGTTCGCAGACTTTAGTTAGTTTTGGATTTCTCAACAGCTTTTTTTATAAAAAGGCATTGTCGCGGTAGTAGCTCTCATTGGTCGCTGTTTAACTAAAGTATAACAGCTACAACGACATTTCGCTGCTACAAAAACGCGTTAGTTATTAAACAGCTTTCTATAAGAGTTCGATACCAACACCATTCAAAAAAATGCAGCGTTTTTCTTAAAGAAATGTTTTTCTTAAAAAAAAACAAACGTAAACTCTCACAGCCTTATTAACTAACACCTTTTAGCGACGGAGTAAATTACTTCGACCTTACAAAGGCTCTAATCCTGAAAAGCTTATTTATAATGAAAATGCACGAGGAAAAGCGGTGGAATAAGCTAAAACTGGTTCATAGGAGGCTTACGGCCGTTTTAGTATCTAAATATCATTTTGAGATGACATCTTGAGAAATTTACAAAAAGCGATGTAAGCAATTTTTTTTTCGTTTGTTACTAAGACAAAAAGGATAGATATTTTGAATTAATAAATTATTTATATTTTTCAAACGCTCTAACCGTACGGTATTGGGGACGCAATGTGGTTGGTACATTCATTTGATACTCGTATATTCACATTTGGTACATGTGTACGATTAAGTACGTGTCGACCAAAGTGGTATCACCTTGACGACGTGAGACGCTTCTAGTGCATGAACCAGAAGATCTCCTATTTTTTGACGCGTTTGGGATTGTTGATTGGTTCTCTTGTTGATGAGGAATGTTTTATTGACCTTCGACTAATGCAACACCTTACCTCTGGTGGGGGAAGTTGCAATAATTTAAGAAACACTCAATATTTGGTGGTTAAACAGAAAGTGATTTTATTCCTTCAAATAATCGTCTTTGTTTGGGTGTGAAGTAGATCCCAGTAGTTTTTCGATTAGAAATGAGAAAACCATTAATTTATATGGATATATTAAACTTTATTTTCTTAATGAACAAGAGTTCGATCTTACCTCGTAGAGGGTTAGTTTTAAAAGAAGGAAAAAAGACAAGCTTAAGATTAAAGAAACACAGGAAGAGCAAAATTATTGGCTTAAACAGAGATTACATGGGCGTGCTAGACGCCCTCTGTGGTTTCGTAAAAATGTAAACTAACTAAGCTTTACCTACTTAAGGTAGGTAAGTAAGCGTGAAATAACAAAAATAAGTGGTGATTTCAACAGCGATCTCTTGCTTGAAAAAAGTTTAGTGGAAGGAATGTGTACTTTTAACTTATTTCCTTTAAATACTACTGTTGCAACACACTTTAGTGAATATTCAAGTACACTCTTAGACGTCTGCTTTGTGAGTGATTTACGTTAGGTTCTCTTTCAAGATCAGCTCTCTGTGCCAGGTTTCTCAAGACATGACCTTACTTATATGGCTTTTGATTTCGATCTCCAGTATGATGATATGACTTTTGAACATAGGGACTTCAAACATATTGAATACAATGTCCTAGAACACAATTTGCGCTCTATAGATTGGAACTATATTTATTGTTTACCCTGCCCTTCTGATCAAATCGAATTCATTAATTCCCAAATCTTATCCTTATTTGATACACACGTTCCTGTGCGTAAACGCACACGAAAACATGAACATAGGCCATGGTTTACTTCGGAAATTCGTCAGTTAATGCTAAGAAATTGTGCTTTCAATAACTGGAAAAACTATAGATTAGAGGTATTTCGACAAAATTATCGAACGTTACGTAAAACAGTGGTACACTCAGAGAAAAAAAGAGTATAATTAAGGAGAAACATACTTAAACTGACAAATTTCAAGCTTGTTTTCATTGCAAATATGTTTATACTATAATTGAGAACGCCGGATTTGAATCAATATTATTGCATTCTTATGTTATGTTAAGAAGGATCGCGTTCTTAAATTCAATCTAAATATGCTCAAAATTAGACTTCTATTTTTCTCTGGGTATACGTAAAATCCGAGCCGCGAAAACAACAATGTTATCTCGCAAATTGAATCCATCTCTGGGTGGGTGGCAATTATGGAATAATCTTCGTGATATTGGTATTGCAAGAAAAAAAAATCCGATTCCGCTGATGTTAATGTGGAGGAACTTAACAAAAAATTTGTCGAGCTACCTTTTCCTTGTGTTCCAATAGTTTCACCCCAATACTCTCAAAACGATAATATAAATGCGTTCTATTTCACATGTGTCAATAGCACTGACGTTGTAGAAAGTTTTTTATCGATTACAGTGGGTTGCCAAATTAATAGGGACAGTCATGGATTTTAAGAAAATTGAATGTTTCCGTATCAAATTATTGAAAATCGTTTGTGTATTTTGATAAATAGATATTTTGTATAAAGATAAGATATTATTACATAAAAAAAAGTAGTTAAATAGTTTTTTTTAGTTAATAATCTTTAAAAATAGTTCGAAATCAAAAAGAAGTAAGAAAATTACAAAAACTCAATATTTTGTAACTTTGCCTTTTGCCTCAATAACTGCTTGAATACGTTGCGGTATGCTATCAATGCACTTTTTAGCGCATTCTTTAATTGCAGGGCAGTGGTGCCAGACCCCTATTAGTTTTTCTTTAAGTGTTATTTTTGTTGTAATATTTTCTTTGGCAATTTTCATTTTAGTGATCCTCCACAGGTTTTCTTTGGGGTTCATGTCAGGGGAATTGCCTGGACAGGATAAAACTGGTATGTTTTGGCCATTTAGATATTTTGTTGCACTCTTAACTTAATGGCACGGGGCTGAGTCATGCATGAAAAGATATGGTTCGTTGTTAGAGAACCATTCTGTTTACTGGGGTATGAGACGAGTTTGCAGAATGTCCTTATATTGGTCCTGTCTCATGGTTCCCTGGACAATTTGGAGACGTCAAACACCTATTGTGCTGATAACTGACCACTCCATAACTTTAACAGGATGTTTTACCATTTCTACGATGCAATCAGGATGGCAATTCTCACTGGGACGCGCGCCGCCGAACGAAACTGCTCTTATCAGCCCATATTTCGAGCCCAAGACAAACGTATTTTTTACCATTGTCTCTGTGAGCCGTGGTTTCTTAACAGGACTACGACCCAAAAGTTTTATTCCGTTAACAACAGACTTAGGAACACCTGTCATAGTAGCTATTTCTCTTTGGAAATGACTCGAATGAGGTAATAATGTTCTTATTTCGGTTTTTTTTTTCTTGGAGTGATATCCAATCCTCGAACCATTCTGTTTCGGAAAAATGCCCAAAATCATTAAAAAATTATTATTCTTTTCTTAAGAAAAGCTTTGTTTTAAACAAAATAAATTACATTACTAACGTTTCAATTAAAACAAACTTCAAACAATATCCACAAACAACTATCAGAAAAAAACACCTTTCAGAATAATACTGGTTTTCCTCGAATAAAACCGGGTATTCCCCGAATAAGACCATATTGAATATCTGCCGTCAACTTAAAATAACCGTTAAGCACGTGCCTGTTAAATAAAAATCACCACGCACACTTAGAACCAAAACAAATGCTCAAAAGAAAGCTACAACATGAAAATTAATAAAAATTTAAGATGTCCCTATTAATTTGGCAACCCACTGTAGGTCTAATGCTATGAGTATTGATTAAATGCACCCAATTGTCTTTAATGCAATACTGCCCATACTTTTACCGTATGTCATGTGATGTGCTTTTTGCTTTCCAGCCGAGGTTTTGCTCGCCGGATTTCCAGGGTCGTTCTGAAGAAAAACACGAAACTTCAGTAGGAAGGTCTTTAGAACCTTATACAAAATCTTTATTGAAAAACAAATCTTAAATTCATATAACAACTTTAATATTCTTGACTTCAATTAATTACACCATGCCTGGTGTATCTGGTAAACATTGGTTATTCTTCTTGTATTGGGGTCCTGCTGGTTTCCTCTAGAAAGCTTTATTCTGGCATCTGGTTCCTTCGTCAACTGGCATTCGGTATCGGGCCACTCTTTTATAAATACGGGCTACGGACTACGCTCCTGGCGCTTACAAGATCAACAGTTTAAGGCCCTGGTAGGCACAAGATCAACAGTTTAAGGCCCTGGTAGGCACAAGATCAACAGTTTAAGGCCCTGGTAGGCACAAGATCAACAAATTAAGGCCCTGGTAGGCACAAGATCAACAGTTTAAGGCCCTGGTAGGCACAAGATCAACAGTTTAAGGCCCTGGTAGGCACAAGATCAACAGTTTAAGGCCCTGGTAGGCACAAGATCAACAGTTTAGGGCCCTGGTAGGCACAAGATCAACAGTTTAAGGCCCTGGTAGGCACAAGATCAACAGTTTAAGGCCCTGGTAGGCACGAGATCAACAGTTTAAGGCCCTGGTAGGCACAAGATCAACAGTTTAAGGCCCTGGTAGGCGCAAGATCAACAGTTTAAGGCCCTGGTAGGCACAAGATCAACAGTTTAAGGCCCTGGTAGGCACAAGATCAACAGTTTAAGGCCCTGGTAGGCGCAAGATCAACAGTTTAAGGCCCTGGTAGGCACAAGGACGTTTTATTCTTCGAACCAAACTGATGGAACGAAATTGCCGGACAATTTCAGACGACTCGTAAACTAGAATCTAGCTCGTCAGCTTCGACCGTAGCAAACAAGTGACTTTCCTTCACAAAAGGAGGTCCTCTTGTTATATTTTTCGTAAAAACTGAGTGTGAATTATATACTGGTCGAATGTAAATCACCCAATGTGTTCGACTGGCTGTGACGTCATACCCTTATTGTGACTGCATATTATAATAAGACAAGGTATAAAATCCCTTTATCTTAGCGAGGTAACTGGTGTCGTTGGTAGCTGCGGCGTCGTATGGTGTCGTCGGTCGGTGCTGCGGCGGAGGCTGCTTAGTCATGGTGAATTAAATCACCCAGGGTGTTTGGTATTGGTAGAAGCATGGAACGCTTCGTTACAGTCACACATACTTTTAACACTATTCTTACAACTGGCGTTTTTCCTAATCAGTGGAAGTTGGCAAAAATAATACCAGTTGAGGAAGGTCCAGGTAGTAAAGATTTTAGACCTATTTCCATACTTCCTTTCCGGTCGAAGGTTTTTGAAAAAATAGTTCAAAAGCAGGAGTAATATTCTATCACCAAAACAGTCCGGTTTTAGAGAAAAGCACAGTTGCGCTACAGCTCTAATTAACGTTATTGAAGATATGAGATTAGCTTTAGACAGCAGATATATAACTTTCCTGGTAATTTTGGACTTTTCAAAAGCCTTTGACACGGTTGACGGTTGAATTACGTTTAATCGGATACTAACATGGGAAACGCATATAAACAAAGTCATTGGGAAAGTTTATGGAGTACTCCGCAGACTGTGGCCAACACATTATTATACACCACCTAAAACAAGACTAATGCTTGTTAAAACCATGATCATGCCTATACTCTTGTACGGATGTGAAATTTACTGCAATTGCGACCAAGTTAGCAGAAGGAAACTTAATGTGGCATTTAATAGTATCGCTAAATACATATATGATATATGGTCTAAAAAGGTTTGATCATGTTTCCTTCTTCTCTAAATCTGTATATGATATTTCATTTGATAATCTAATAACCTCATCAGTTCGATCTCAACAAATCTTATAATCTCGTTTCACATGCTTAACGTCCTTATTCGTCCATGCTACGCGGCTATGGAATAATTTTCCACGAAAAATAAGGGTAATAAGAACCTTTAAGTGTTTTAAAAATGAACTAAAGACACACTTTTCCTTATAGTAAGACCTGCAGAATATAAATGTTTTTAAAAATGTTTTTATAAATTGTTTTTATAAATTATAATTGTTAAATTTTAATTTTAAATAAGAATTTTGTAATTGCAATCATTTTTTGAATTAATTAATTATCAGCTATTTCAATTATATTTTACATCTGCATAAAGCTATGATAAATTAACAAATAAATGCTTGTATTAGTTTATAAGATATTGTATCTTAATATGAAAGCATGCCAATAAATAAATGAATAAAAAAAAAACACAAAAAAAGTAACAGATTTTTTTTAAACAAACAACCTACCTATATAATAAAATGTTGCAAACCAAACCACATTTATTAGAAGTATGTAGTTATATAACATTCTAGGGAAATATTATGACTTTGGGAATAACCAATGACGTACGTACACTTCAAAATTTTTAAATTGACTTTCGAAATTTTTGTTATTTCTTTTTTTCTGATTCTGGCGTCAAAGAAATGATTTTCACCTTACCCAATTTAGATAAACTTTATTGTCTTTAACTAAATAGACTTAGCTGTTTACAGTAAAATAGTTCTCTTGAACTAATTAGACTTAGTAAACACAATATTTAATATTTGATAAACAAAATAAGACACAAAAATTTGGTTGTCGAGTTGATTTTGGTTTGTTTAAAATAACAGCCATTTCTTGATACTAAACTTGAAACTTAAAATATTTAAGTTCAACTTTGACGGTAGTTTTTAATTTTTGTTAGAAAAGAAGGAACAGTACCGATTCATAGATTTTACAGGAGCAATCATAAACAAAGGGTGAAAATATAAGAGTTTCTGCTGCAGATATTCCCAAGTATATACAATCTGGGGGCTTTACCCGAGACCTAAATGATACACTCAACTCAATAGCTCAACATTTCACGCACTAGCCTGGGAAGAATTCTGCACAAAGGTCTCCAATTGACTCAGTAATTAAACGACGTCGTGTTCCATAATTAATGGCAATGTTTGCTCCTACTCATAAAGCCATAATACATGGACAAAATAATTTTTTTTTTTTCATTTTATTGCATTTTCAAAAAAAAATTGTATTTTGCCCACCCTTTATGTGGTCACAGTAGCGGAGCAAAATAAATAATTGATAGGTACTATAAGGCAAAAAAAATCGAACTCGATATTTTGATCAAAGTTGACATTACGATGATAGCGAAGACTAAAAAAGTGGGTCTCACAATTCTGTATGTCTCTCTGTTCAACTACAGACTCAACGGCTTGGCCGATTTTCTTTAAACTTGGTAGATATTATTTTTAATTTTTTCCCCTCACGTTTTTTTTCTTTTTTTTTTTAAAGGCCAAAATAACGGTACCTGCCATAGGATTTTTTTCGAAATTTTGTAAATATTTTTTTTTTCTCAAAAACTGTTCGACAAATTTAAAAACTAAAAATACAAAAAAAAATCATTTAGTTAAAGCTAGGTAAGTGTTGAAAAAAATTTCCGAAAAATGGTTATTGAGGGTACCCCCCATGGAACAATTTTTTTTTGTTTTTGATTTTCTCAAAAACGGTACAACCGGTTTTAATCATTTCATTGCTAAAGCTCCCCAAAAAACTTAACTAGAATAATTGTGTATACGACTTTTCAAACAAATTTTTTTTGGATTTAAAAAAAAAACTTTTTTTTGAAAACTCAATATTTCGAAAACCCCATGCTAGATTTTTTTAAACTTGATAAATAAAATTTTCTCAATATAATCTACAAGTTGTGAAAAAAAAAGTTTATTTTACTTAAAAATAAAGGAACCCACCATACAAATGTTAAAAAATTTTAAATATTGTTTTCAAAAATCGTATTTTTTTTCGAAAACGGGGCCTTAAATTTTGATAATTTTTTTTTTTAAATAATTTTTATGATCTTTAATTAAAAAAAAAATTGAAACTAAGATATTACAGCTTGTAACCTACACTCTAAGAAATATTCGAAAAATTACTACAATAAATGTTTAACTTTTTTCAACACCGATTAAGTTTTATTACAATTATTGTAGTAGGTAACGAAATAGAAGTGTAGTAAAAATAAACATATGCTTAAAAGTCAACAGTTTTTTGTTGAAAATTTCTCATATGATGAATTTTTAACATAATTAAACACTTTTTGAAGAAAATAACTCATCGCTGTTGAAAACTCATAGCCGTTTGTTTAATAAAATAATAATTAATAGATTGCTTAAAGTTAAGAACGGAGATGAATTTTCAACACGATTTATTTTTGAAGGATAACATTTTTTTCTTTAATTCAACAGTTTTTGGTGAAAATCAAATATTCCTGTTAAAAATGTTGTATGAATTTGTTCAATACTCAACTGAGCGCTGGAAAAGGGGAAGCAGAGACAAAATTTCAACAAACATAGTTTTCCTCTGCATTGCTAGGGATATCGTTTTTCTCTAATTCAACATTTTTTGTTGAATAAAAGTAAATTATCACTTTTGATAATCTAATAATCGTGAAAAAACAGGGTTCCAAAATGTAAGAACGTAGAAAAATGTTCAATGCATCTCGTTCGGTTATGTTTTCTTTCTTCTTTTCTCGTCAAGAAACAGAATCAGATCAGAATCAGTCTCGCAGTTGCAGTCACAAAGTGATAGAGTGAGCGTTTTAAAACAAAATCGTTTGTGAAGAAAGAAAAGAAAAACAACAAAATTATCAAAGTTCGAGTTAAGTATCTATAAAATAAAAATATTTACTGTTAACTATTGTTTAGTTTATGTTGTAAATTAAGTAGTTTTTAATTTTAATGTTGTGTTAGTTTGAATTCCGCAGTCTGCTGAATATTTGATAGTTTTTGCTCAATCCCGTTTGCTCGCCAAAAAATCATTTTTTGTTGATTCCCTAACAAAATTTCAATAACTAGAAAACTATTTGAATTCCAACAATTTTTTAAAATTATTCATTATTTTACAATCGGTTAAAATAATTTTGATAATGTCGAATCTTTTAAGACCAACTATAAACAATATTACTTACTTACTTACTTACTTACTTACTTACTTACTTAACCGGCTCCCGATCCATGGAGGGTCTCTGCCTGAGTTATTGAGGTCTTCCATCGGTTGCGATCCCTCGCGAGCTCCCTCCAGTCGTCGGGACCAAGCGCTCTTGCGTCTATAACCGCCTGGTCCCTGTAGCGGAGGTTCGGTCTTCCTCGTCGTCTCGAACCTGGGGGCTGGGATTCGAAGATTTTTTTGGCTGGAGCGTTGTTGTCCATTCGCTCGATGTGACCGAGCCAGTGTAGTCGACGTGTTTTGGCTTTTTGGACTACATCCACATCTTGGTACAGCTCGTATAATTCACGATTGAATCTTCTCCTCCATTCGCCCTCTTCGCATATAGGACCAAATATCCGCCGAAGAATTTTTCTCTCGAAAGTGCCCAGTATCAATTCCCCTTTTTTACTCGCACTCGGCGCCGCACAGTGGAACGAAAGCATGAAAAAGTGGTCATCGGGCTATAACTTTTGAAATAATGGATGGATTTTGAAACGGTTTTCACTATTTTGTACTTGAAAAATTCTAGTTTCATACTATATTTCAAAATCTCTACAAAAAATGAGCAATTTTCCAAAAAAAAATTTAACATAACCCCTGAAACTTTTCAAATTTTAGCTTTAGGCAAATAAAATTAATTTTATTGAAGAAGAACAATTAATATGTACTGCTCTTAATTCATATTACAAGTTTGATGTGCATTTTTGCACTTTTTTTTTTAAAATATGTATTTCGAGACATCGTTCACATTTTAATTTGAATATTATTTATATAGAATATTGTTCTAGTTAATATATGTTTATACACATGTTTTTTTGCCTTTTCATGGTATTTTATTAAAAAATCTACTACTTTTGAAGCATTAAGCTTAACTTCACCTTTCAGCTTCATTTTTTCGGCTAAAAGAAGCATAGTGCTGCATGTACTTTGACGTAGAGCTTCGGTTTTACGACTGTTTTTGTCGCTCACTGAAGTTATCAAACTGTTCATTAGTGTTGTTAGCGGTTGATGGGGTTGGTTTTATAAAGATTAATTTGTTAAATTCTGTTTCAAGCAACGTTTTAAACCGTTTGTTCGCATTTTATTGTTACTCCATTCTACAAATCCATTTTTTCCCTAGATTTTACTTTCGCTGTTTGGATAACAATATTTATAGTCAGTTAAGTCACGCCTGTAAGTCTTTAAAACGTTGACAAAATCTTCGTAAGTAAACACAACCATTTTGACTCAGTAGAAGGTTCAAAATTATTTGTGTACTAGAGACGATCAATTTGTTAAAAAAAAAAAACTAAACAAAAATGGCATTCATTGTTATAAAATCACATGATTACATTTTTTTAAATTAAAAGAGCAAAAATAACCGTTAGCATGAGAGCCATACTTTGTTTTGCCATTAAGTCTATAACAAATATTGATAACCTAAAGACAAAATCTCTTTAACCAGAGCCAATTTAATTGATAAAAAAGAGTCCCCCAACCCCACTGTTTCATAGTTTTAGATTTCTTTGTGTTAGTTATTATTATTTATAATACAAAGATGCCCCTACCCCCTTCTCCAGTTAAGAAACTTATTTTATATAGGAGAGCCCAGCTCTAAGGGAGATTTTTAAAAACCCTCCAGGAAGCGGGGTCGGATGCGGTCGGATCCAATTTTTTGAAAATATGACTCCAAATAATTGCACCGAGCATTTTTGAGCATTTTTTTAAAATCAACTTCAAACCTGAAATTAGAATTTTTTAAACATGCTCACAAAAACAGTTTTTTTTTAAGGCTAAAACAATTTTGTTTCAAGGATTTTTTTAATTGTTAAGCTTAAATGAACCAATTACATGCCTACAAAATTTATTTCGAAAAGAAAGCATAAAAAGGGTCTGAGAAAAAGAAATTACAAAAATGCGTTAAATTTACAATTTTTTTTGGTTTTAAAAATACTGCATCTTTGAGTCCCTATTATTTGAAAATTAAAGAGTGTACATAAAAAAACTGTTTATATGTAAAAGAGGCGACAATTTTCTATGCATATCAAACAAAAAATATTTCGAATAATGGAAATAAAAAATCACCCAATGTCCGGAATTTTGTACTAGACGTTCCACTGTGCGCGCCGTAGAGTAGAACTGGTAAAATTAGCGTTTTGTATAGCGTGCACTTTGTCTTTCGAGAAAGGAGTTTTGAACCCATTTGTTTGGCCAAACCGAAGTAGCAGCGGTTTGCTAGGGTAATTCTTCGTCGAATTTCCACTAAGGTGTCATTCGTGGTATTGATGTTCGTTCCGAGGTAGGTGAACTCCTTGACTACCTCGAAATTACTGCTACCAAGAGTGACGTTTTGTCCTAGGCGATGGACAGATGTGGCTTTGTTTGTTGATAACATATACTTTGTTTTGTCCTCATTAACTTCAAGACCAACGCGTTTCGCCTGTTCATCAATAGCTGTGAACGCTTCTAGCACAGCACGCTTGGAGCCGTCGATGATATCGATGTCGTCCGCATATCCAAGCAGTTGGGAAGACCTGTTGAAAATAGTGCCTTCCAGGTTAACACCACTCTTGCGCACTATCTGCTCCAGGACTAGGTTGAAGAAATCACATGATAGCGCATCTCCTTGTCTGAACCCTGTGCAGTGTGCACGTTTGGAATAGCTCGGATGAGCTGTTGCCCATTTGCACGTTGCACCGCCCATTTGTAACGTCATGCGGCATAGCTGGATCAGTTTTTTCGGCATCCCAAGTTCCGACATTGCCAATAGAAGCTCTTGGCGACTTATGCTATCATATGCGGCTTTAAAGTCGATGAAAAGATGGTGGGTCTCGACTTGAAATTCGTTGGTCTTTTCCAGGATTTGCCTCAATGTGAAGATTTGGTCTATCGTTGATCTGCCTGGCTTGAAGCCACACTGGTACGTGCCGATTATAGTGTTGCAGAAAGGTTTTAGACGCTCACATAGTACGGTGGATAGGATCTTGTAGGCAACATTAAGCAGGGATATGCCCCTTTAGTTTTTGCAGGACATAGGATCGCCTTTTTTGTAGATTGGGCATATGGAGTTATTTTACCAGTCGTCGGGCATACTTTCCTCCTCCCATACTTGGTTGATGAGCTGATGCATGCACCCTATCAGGACATCTCCTCCATACTTAAAGAGTTCCGCAGAGTTCAGTACTGGGTAGTGGGACTGGATCTTCATTGACTGGTCTTATGCTTCTTTGCTCCCCTGTGTTTTCGTCTAAATAATGCCCATTAAGCAGCTGCTGGAAATGCTGTTTCAACACGTCTACAATTCCCTGTGCTTCGGTGACTAGGTTCCCTTCGCTGTTTCGAAGAGCTTGCGTGCCGGTCCTATAACCTGATGCCAGTTGTTTGGCTGTTTTATAGAACCGGCGGGTGTTTGTGGCGGTGCTAGACTCCTCGAGATACCTGAGCTGAGAAGCTGCGGCTGCTCTTTTCTTTCTGCGCAGGGTTTTTTTCTCCTTCCTTCTCTTTTCACGGTACTCCTCTTTTGCTGCTCTTGTTTTCCGTTGTAGCATTTGCATTCGTGCATTTTCCGTCTCCTGCTTCAATACCGCGCATTCATTATCGTACCACGGGTTCTTTTTCCTATGTGGTTGATAGCCTATGGTGGACTCGGCTACCTCGCTAATGATGTCGCGGTACTGGCTCCACTGGTTGTTGGCGCTTGTGGCTGGGGGTACGGAAGAGAGTTTTGCGGTCAATTGCTCACTGTAGTCTCTGGCTTTCTCAGGTGTGCTAAGGCATGCAGTATTGAATTTCTTCCTGTGGGCGGTCCTCATTTTCTTTTCGTTGGACAGTCGGGCTCTAAACTTTGTCACAACAAGAAAACGGTCAGAGTGCACGTTTGCACCTCGGAAAGTTCGCACGTCCAAGATGTTCGACGCGTGCCTTGCGCCAATTAACACGTGGTCGATTTGGTTGGCGGTTCGACCATCTGGAGATCGCCAGGTTGCTGTGTGTATCCTTCGCCTGGGGAACCTAGTGCTACTTATCACCGTATTCCGAGCTGCAGCAAAGTCGATTAGTCGGAAGCCGTTATCTGTTGTCATTTCGTGGAGGCTGTGCTTTCCAACTAATCCGCCAAAGATATTTTCCTTCCCGACTTTAGCATTGAAATCTCCGAGCACGACTTTGATATCGTACTCCGGACAGGCTCCGTAGGCTCCGTCCATGAGGTCGTAAAACTCCTCCCTGTTAGATTCCTCAGCTTCATCGGTAGGGGCGTGTGCACATATTAGGCTGATGTTTTGAAAAGTAGCTTTGATGCCGATCACAGCCAGGCGATCACTAATCGGCTTAAAATCGATGACTTTTGATCTGAGTCGATTACCCACGACGAATCCGCATCCTTACATGTGCATTCTTTGATGACAGCTGTAATAAATGTCGCAATCTTTTCTTTTCGCTATTCCTGATCCTATCCATCGTATCTCCTGGATCGCGGTAATGTCTGCCTTGTACCGCGAGAGGACAGATTCAAGTTTTTGAGTAGCACCTGGTGTGTAGAGTGTCCTTACATTCCAGGTGCATACTCGTAAATCGTATTCCATTTTCGTTCCGGGTATGGTTGCCATTTGAGGGGGGTCGTTATCCGAGGCTTCTCGCGTCTCTCTCATAACAATTAATGTTTTTTACTGTGGCCGGGTCGTTAGCCCGACGCACTAACCTCCAATCTGTAGGGCCATGGGTTTAGTGTTGCAATTGTTTTCTTGGTCAACACTCGCACTTACAAGTTTAGCAAGTCATGACATAAAGCCAAGACGAGTATCCGGCGGTTACCAACGAGGAGGTATTGTAAGCACTTGATGTGTAGAAAAAGATGCAGCTCGAAGCCCCCAGTTCCTACAGCACCCAACCACCATAAACAATATTACATATCATTGTTCTTAAGAAATGTTTTTGTTTTTATTTTTTAGAATAATTAAAAAAAAATTATTTAAAATTTGATTTTTCATATATTTAAATTGGTGTTTTAAATTTTGTCCCATTTTTTTTTTAATTTCATACATAAAAAATATTTTATGTTACACTGCATAGGGGAGGGTTATCAAAATAAAATAAATGCCTTCACTCATACACGCGATGGTGAGTGTGATGAATAACGTAACAGTAGATTGATAAAAAGAAAAATAGCAAATAGGTATCTGCTGTAAAGATTTTGTGATGCAGTTTTTGAAGTAAAACTTCTTTTCCGCCGTTGGGGGTAAAAAATTTTCTATGCAGCTGTCAGTGACCTGTCAAAACGACACGTTATCAGTCAAAGACAGCGACATGTTTTTAGAATACAAAATGTTTGTACGTTTATAGGTTAGAAACTTAGAGGCTTTGCTTGAGGGAAAAGAAGTTTTACTTCTACCGCGCGTACGACAGTACACACAACCATTTTTTTTTTACTGTGGGAGTGTGGGTGTGTGAAGGAAATTAAACATAGACTTATTTTTGGAATAGTAGATACGTATATATTACATATCGTATATCTGTCTTTAAATTCAGAATTAGCTGTTTGTTACATATATAATAAATATCAATATTGGTGTGAGCTATTAAAAGAAATGAGACTTAAAACAGAAGGTACGTAGTATCTATGAAGTAGTGGCTTTTTTAACGCTTGCCCAAGGTGCCCTTTGGGTTCAGCGCCCTGCGCATTTGCACTGCTTGCACGTACAGCTTGTCCGGCCCTGAGCATAAGCCAACAATTGCTTGAATCACATGGCATCATATTTTAACCTCCAACTACTAAAGAAGTTGTTTTAGTCAATTAAAAAATGAATTTTATGCTTATGAACAGTTTTTCTCTAATAACATTCTTTTTGAAATTCTTAGTCTTTTACATATAGGAGCAAGTTCGTGCCACCCAGTCGTGCATTTTATTTTATGTAATATCTTGCTAACTTCATATGGCTTTTTGTCATTTACAAACGTCAATAAAGATATGTTTACTTTGGCTTTTGCTCAAACTGACATTGTTTTAGGTGTGTTCCGGAGCAATTGATTAAAATTAAGAAAGAGTTAGTAAACTACTTTTAAGTTATCAAATTTTTAAGTAGTATAATATTAATGTGTACCTTAACACTAGGCTGTTTAAAATTTTACGCCTCTAGCTTTTATTGTACGAACCTTCACTTAAAGACGAACTCCTACGGTTGAGTCAATTCTTCAGTACAAGAATTCGATTATAAAAATCGATTTGTGTGATTTTAAATAAAGGGTTTTTCAATTGACGTGTGCGGATTTTGATGACCTGTGGCGGTCATGTTGTGTTGGAGATATCTGTCAAATCTGTTGCTCATTATTCAGTTACTGATGTCAAATCACCATTTGAAGTAAGAGGATTGAACAAGACGTTCAAATATTAAATCTTTATTATCAAAAATATAATACCATTTTAGGTAGACGTAGTGGCCCTTCTGGCCAAATCTGAGACGACCACTCCGGTAATCAATTAGCCAACATTCGTACTTCGAAAAAAAAACCCAGGATCCGCCCTAAAGCATCGGTCTGTGAAAGTATACAGCAGAACCCGAGGCAATCGTTTCCTTCCCATGCACAAGTTCATGAACATAGAAAGCGCCATTTGTTCGCTGACTGGGCTTCGGAGCGTTTGGAAGATCACCCCATATAATGCATCCTAAGTAAGCTACCATTTGGTGTGGATTTTGGCACAGGCGCGTCATTGTTTCGTACGTTTTTTATTTTGTTTTTTTTCAACGACATTATTTTATCCTCAAAAAACTTAAAGATACGAGTATACAAATTTACGAAAGTTAGGTAAAGATAAGTACAAGATTCTTTAAGTTTAAAAACTGACCATTCTGTTGTTGAAAAACAAGAGTCGAAAATATTGTATAAATTATTGATAGTTTAATTCATTTATCACTGGGGATGCGATAAGGTAAAGAGTTTAAATAGCAATATTTCAAATTAACAACATTATAAAAACGTTAACGTGCTTATCACGCATTTCATTCATCTGACAGAGCAAGAGGCGGATCATCTCTATTTATTAAGGATACTATCGAACATTCAATTAGAACTATAATTGAGATCGATATAATGCAAATAAGTTCAGTAACTGTCAACGGCCTTGGCTCTGATGAAAGCATCGCTTCCCATCGATCAGCGAAATCAAGCATCGTTGCGCGCGGTTAGTACTTGGATGGGGGACCGTTCAAATACCAATCGTGAGCTGTTGACATGTGTTTTTCTGTTGTTCTTTCTTTCTGTCTGTCTCTCTCTGTTGTATTGTATAAGCCGATGGTCTGAGTTACCAGTGCTTTCAGTGTCTCTACTTCGTAGATTTATCTACGGAGTAGTGGAATATGTAATGTAATGTAATGTAAGTTCAGTAACTATTAAATTTAGAAATTCATACTATAGTGTTGCGTCAATCTACTGTCCTCCTATAGAAGTAAAATTGCGAAAAACGACTTTATAGATCTATTTGAAGTTCTCGGGCCAAAATTTATCATTGGTGACGACTTTAATTCGAAACACACTTTCTGGGGATCGAGGTGTATCTCAACTAAAGGTAGGCAGCTTTTCAAAGCTTGTATGGCATCTTGTGTTGATTTTTTCTCGACAGATAAACCAACATACTGGCCAACTGCCAGACCTTGTAGACTTCTTTATCGCAAAAGGACTAGATAAAATTTACACGAAAATCGAGGAAAACTTTGACCTTTCCACCGATCATTCACCAGTCATATTGACAGTAAGTGGAAAGATAGTCAAAAAGGAAAGAGCTCCATTTTTATGTAACAACAAAACTAACTGGGATAAATTCAGAGAACATTGCGAAAACAATATTGCGCTTAATATAATCTTTGAAAACGCCTTTAGAGCTAGAAGATAAAGTCGATATATTTATTAAAGTCATACAAGGCGCTGCATGAAAAAACACTCCACACAACTTTAGAGATCCAATTAGAAACACAGCTACAATTCCACCGGAAATAAAAGATCTGCTTCGCGAAAAAAGAACTGTTCGGAAAAGATGGCATCAATCACGAGCACCTCAGGACAAAACCATCTTAAACCGCCTCTCGAATGAGCTCAAGTATGCTATCCGCGAATCAAAAAATCGGAAGATTTCTACCTATCTTGAAGGTCTGACCGCAGATAAAAATACGAATTATTCATTGTGAAAAGCTATAAAAGATGTTAAAAAGCCGCAAATACATTCAGCACCAATCAGACAAAATAATGGTGAATGGGCTAAGTTCGATAGAGAAAAAGCCGATTTATTTGCTGAACATCTAGAGGAAACCTTTAAACCTTTTGACGGCCAGGCGTTGATAAATGAACATGGTGATATCCAATGGCCATCTGAAAACTTTCTTATTCGGAATATCACGTTATCAGAACTTCATCAAGCTATTAAAAATCTTTAAAATGATAAAGCTCCTGGGTACGACCTAATAAATGCTCGCGTGCTTAAAGAGCTACCCAGCATCTTATGAATGCGGCATTAAGACTTTCATACGTTTCACGCCAATGGAAAGTCGCAGAAGTTTTAATGGTTCTAAAACCGGGAAAGTCTCCGAACGAAAAGAAATCTTATAGACCGATTTCCCTCTTGCCACTGATCTCGAAGGTATTTGAGAAAATCTTATTAAAGCGACTGCTTCCTATTATCGAAGAAAAGCGGCTTATTCCTGACCATCAATTTGGTTTCCGAAAAAGCCACTCAACAATTGATCAGGTGTACAGGATAACCAATGAAATTGAGAAATCACTAGAGAGAACAAATGTATGTTCAAGCGCATTTCTAGACGTCTCTCAAGCCTTCGACAAGGTCTGGCACGATGGCCTTAAGTTTAAACTAAGACAGGTCTTTCCGGATCAAATATATTACATCCTTGAGTCGTACCTCGAAGATAGGCTATTTCGAGTTAAGCAAGGGAGGGAATATTCGGATTTTAAGGAAATCAATGCTGGTGTTCACCAGGGAAGTGTTCTCGGTCCGATTCTATTCGAACTATACACTAGCGATATTCCTCAAGAAGAAGATACCATAATAGGTACGTTTGCAGACGATACGGCTATACTTGCAACATCCGATTCAGTTGAATCTGCAATCGAGAAGCTCCAACGAGCTCTAGATAAAATTTCGGTATGGACTAAGAAATGGCGAATTGTTCTTAATGAGTCCAAATCAACACATATTAATTTTACTTACAAAAAAATTACCAATCTGCCCACCTACATCAATTCGGTGCAAATACCATATGCTAATGAAGCAAAGTACCTAGGAATGACACTAGACGCTAAGCTTAAATGGAAAACTCACGTTAAAAAGAAACGAGATCAACTTGAAAATAAATTACGTGAAATGAATTCTCGACTGAAAAGGTAAAGTATCTTAAGGCAATTTTGATGATTTTTCAGGAGAGCAAAAAAACACTTTGAAGCTGCCTCCCAAAAAATCTTTCTAGTGTAGACTTTATTGAATAAAGCATTTAGATGTCAAATTTTATGATCTTTTTTTTAAAATTTATTTCGAAAAGATATTTTTAATATTTCGCCCGTTATAAGGAAAAATATGACTTAAGATAGTTTAGCTTTTCTTCAAATTGTATTTTATGTTAATTTCCAAAATCTTAAGTTGAGATAAGATATTTTGCCTCGTGTTTTGGAATAACGTTTTCAATTCTTATGTCCACTTAAGATGAGTCGCGTGTGTAAGGGTGGAAAAAAAGAGACTTAAGATGATATTTCCTGGTTTTTATTTTTAAAAATGTATGTTCTTAAAATCTAAAAATCACATTTGTTGTATTGAGATTAACTTTAATAATGAAAAAGAAACTTAAAAAAATACAAAGACTTGAATTTCTTAAAAAAAAAACAAAAAAATCACACTTGATTCACAGAAAAAAAATTAATTATAAAAAGAGAAATAGTTTAGTTTTATTTAACTTTGTTTTTTAAGTCAAATTAATAAAAAATAAACGAACCAAATTATAAATTCTTTGAAAAAAAACTTAAAACGATTTCATTTAACATTGATTATTAAAGTTAAATTAGTAATAAAAAAATTTTAGAAGAAACTGAACAAAAAACTTAATTTATATAATACGATCTTAACATTAATAAAAAAAAGTAATTAGGAATTTAAACATTAGGTTTCGTTTTCTGATTCTTCTGATAGATCTGGATGAACATCTGGTTGATCATCGGAACGCAGACTAAGGTAAAAATCATGAAAATTATAATTTATTAAGTCGAGCATGTCAACAAGGTCTTTTTTTTTGCAGCACTTATTTTAATGGGTTCATTGTATGCAATGTTTACGTCACTTGTCGTTACTTTGTTAATTCCTCTTTTTTTTGTGTTCAAGATTTTAAAATCCTCGGATTCATCTAAACTGGTCTTATACTCTATTTGGCCAAACGTTTTTGTGTATCTAAGCCATCTAATGGAGCTCCATTTAAAAGCTTCTCCGTGAGTATTTGTTTTGCGCCACATAAATTTCTCCTTTAAGGCCGCTGAATAGTTTAAGAACATCGTTTGATTCATCTCATGGACTTTAAAGATGTTTTTAGTTCCCAAAGATGAAATAAATAAGTACCAGTCTTTTGGATTATGAATTTGTGCGTTGGTTCTTTTCTTTTTGCGTTCTATTAATGAGTGATCGGTATCGCACTCCATGTGTGTATGTCCCGGTACTAAAAACTTATGGTCAATGGTATCGATAGTTGTTTCGCCCTGTAAAAATGTTGAAAACATAGTTGACAAAAAAGCGTTTTTATTTTGGCCAGCACACGAATCACTATATAAGATCAAATGTTTGCAGCTACTTCGGATGGACTTTAAATATTGTAGAATACATGATGCTATTTCATTTCCTCCACGTTTAGCAATGCCTTCGTGCCACATCATGCAAACTGGTTGTCCAGACACACAGTCGTGGACTGTTAAATTATAAGTCCAAAGAAGCCTTTTATAAAAAGATACAGATGTTTCCAAGTTCGGAGTGGGCAAACATTTTTGTAAATCAAAAGTAACCACCTTATAAGTATCGTCTTCTTTTCCGATTACCTTATCAGCATCTTTAGCTTTATATGCATCATCTGCTTCCTTGTGATGTTTTTGTTGAAGTTGTTTGTGGTTTTCTTTTTCTGTTTCATCTTTTGCCGATTCAATTTTCATTTTGAAAACATCACACTTGTGGCAGCAGTCCGTCTTAGGTTTTTTCATTTTAATTCCCATTGTCAAAAAAATTTGTCTATATTTTGTATATGAAACTGGATCTGTGTGAGATTCCGAGTAAAGTTCATGCATTTTTGTTATGGTTAAGTCGCATGCCAGATATTTTTGTGCTGATGATTGACGCGTGTAGTGGCTTTCGTACAAGGGAAAGCTGTTGATGTGGTTACGGATCTCATCCACTTTCGGTGCTGATATTTTATTTGTTGGTTCTGTTCTTGAATCGATGTTAACTACTCCGGAATTAGAAGACAGTTTTTTTTTTACAATGGTCTTAATTATTTGTTCGGTTTCATCAAATGTATATAAAAAACATTTTTGACAAACACTTATTCTGTTTCCGTTGACTTCCAGGAAATAGAGATTCGAATAAAAACGGTTACGCTGACGCTGGGTGCTAGAATCTCTTACGCGACAAGTTTTTTTTGGCACAACTTCAATTAAACCAGTAAGGAAAAGAATTCTTTGTTTATGGCTTCCCAAATTCCAATAGGCCTCAAAAATATCTCTTTGGTTTCGATGACTTATTAAATTTTTACATTTCTTTCGACAAAGTTCAAGCTCTTTACATTTTCTTTCACTTTTCACAGATCCAGTTCTAGTTAAATACTTCTTACCTTGATTTCTCTTTAACTTCCTTGACTTTGGTGTGTCAGACTTTACTTCCATAATCACAGACAACGTTTCCATTTCAAATGATCTATTAAGCTGCCGTTCAATTTCATCACCCATTTGTTGTAGTTCAGGGTCAACATTTTCGCTTCCTTCCACGCAAATATTGTTGACAGAAGAAGAGTTTTGGCCATCGTCGTGAACATTGTCGTTTTTGTCTGAAGAACTGTTTTCTTCCTCGGAGAAAGGGTAGTAATTAGGATCCGCTTCTTCATCGTCAAAAATTTCATCTGCCAGAAATTGAAGCTCAATATTTACACCGCTTCTTTCTGGAGCCTCTGGTGGATTTAACTGGCTGCCTATCTTCTTTTTTGAATTTACCATTCGCAGAATGGCTGCAGCACGCGAGTTGCTATACATTATACCAATGTATCTAAAAAAAAAAGCATTTTAAAGAAGTAATTTATGAACTATCCTTGAAACAAAAAAGCTTTCTTATAATCTATAATGGATTCAATAATAAGTACATACCTTTTATTTGCTATATGTATTTACTATCTGAAACACTATCCGAAAATCTAACTGAAATACTAAGTGCAAAAAAAACTGAATTAATAACTCATTCACTAAAAGAAAAACGTTCGCACAAGAAGAAATCCAGAACCAAACTACGCTTAAAAATATCTTATGTCCTTGTTATTACGGGAATTTTGTTCGGTTTGCAAACGGTAAAATATCCTATGACTACTTAGGGAGAGAAAAATGTCAGTTTTAAATTTAAAAAATCATATTATGTCGACATAAGATGATTTTCCTTTTCAACCTTTTTCGGATATTTTTTAAGTATTTTATCTTATGTCAACTTAAGGATGACTTTTATTTCTATTTGCACGCGCGAAAATATCTTAAGTCAACTTAATATGATTTACGATTTCACAATAATAAAAAAGTCTTAAGCCAATATAATCTTAAGTCTATTTTAGGTTTTAAAATTAAGCAGAACACACAATCTTATGTGCACTTAAGATATTTTACCGCGTGTAGAGATGTGTCTTTTGAACATAAGATGAAGTTGTTTTTGTCTATAAAAAAGCACAGGAGTGAGATAGAAGGAAGCCGATAACACAGAACTGTAGCCTTTTAGAATGGCACTAAGGATCAACAAAAAAACGCGAAATATCTTAAGTCGACTTAAGATTCTTTACCTTTTCAGTCGAGAATTGGCTTATCGGAAGATATTCCAAACTCAGCATCTACAATAAATTGCTTTTCTATAAGCAAGTGATAAAACCAGTATGGACGTACGGTATACAACTTTGGGGTTGTACTAAACCAAGCAATAGACAAATACTACAATCTTTTCAGAGCAAAGTTCTCAGAGAAATCGTTAATGCTCCGTGGTACATTAGAAACAGTGATTTACACAGAGACTTACGATTGCCAACTGTTGAAGATGAAATAGCACTTTTCGCTGGAAAGCTACGAACTCACTTAAATAACCATAGCAATAGAATTATTCGACAAACAATTGATGAGACAAATCTTGTGCGCGGACTTCAAAGAACGAGACCGTTCGACCTAGCGCCATAAGGATTATTCGCTTTCAAATGTGGTATCCGCAGGTCCTCACAGTCAAACGTGATTATAATATAATGAAATTAAAACTACTTGATAAGGTAACTTAGTTGTAGTCGCAAGAACAAAAGGGAGGTGTTTTTTAGTGAGTAAAAAATCTCACACTACTATGAGTACCGGGCTCATAGTGTCTATGAAGATTCTTCACCTACCCACGAAAAAAAAAAAAAAGATACTAATGGATAAAGTAAATTTTCAAAAACATCATAATTTATTAGGAATAGTCATTGTTCAATGTTTTTAAGGAATACTCTCAGACGTTAGATTTTATGGTAGATTATTTAACAGGCGGGGCGCAATTTCATTAAAAAAGTGTGCAAAACTGCTTTTTTGATGGTGGTTACATGGACGAGATTTCTAGTGTTTTACCAAAAGTTTCTGGAAGAGTTATACCCAGAATTTCCAAAAAAAAAAATTTTAACTTTTTAGAAATACAAATGCCTTAATGGAAAAAGTTCAAGACTTTTAAACAACTGAAAGCCTAACACAGAATACGAATAGCATAGTTTTGTTTTATAAGCAAAGGCTCTATTATATTGAGATTAGTTGTTCCACCCCAGCAAATTAAACCATATTGAAGCTTAGATTTAAAAAAGGCCGTTTAAAACTGTCAAACGATAGTATTGGCTAAGAAGAAAAATTTGTCTTACTACATTGTTTAAAAATTGCTTTAAAAATTTAGTATGGCTCGTCTAGCCCATTAGACTATGAGTCGAAAATATACTCTTAATATTTAAAACTATGTATCAATACGCTCAATCTTAAAGCAATTATCTGAGCAGCATATACTCGTATTTGAATCAAATGAGAGTTTATTATTATCGTGGAAACAAGTGTTCATTAAATGAAATCTTTCACAATTGGGCAAATGAAATTTGAATGGCTTATCTTTTTATGTTGAAAATCATAAACTTCGTTTTATTACTTATGACCAACTTATGTACTTTAAACCAACCACAATTCTAAATCATGGCTTAGGAATAAAGATAGGTTCAAATAACTTTTACTACAATGACACAAAGCAGTGTCATTGGCAAACGATTCTTGTTTGCCTTTAAGAGGTCGTAGGAATAGCGAATAAACAAAGATTAAAAACAAAATTGGTCCTAAGACAGAGCCTTGTGGAACCCCTACATAAATTAATGGAATTTAATTTATGCGTTGGAAAAAAAATCGAATTCAAGATTTTGATCAGATTTCACATCACGATGATAGGTAAGACGAAGGAAGTGGGTCTGGCAATTTTGTCTGTCTGAACGACTACGACTGAAACGGCTCAGCCGATTTCCTTTAAACTTAGTAGGTAGCATTTCTTAATTTACCCCACTCATTTTTTCTTTTTTCTAAAGACCGACAAATGGTCTGGTCAGTAACACACCTTAGAACCATCTTTTGTTTTTGATTTTCTCAAAAACGGTATAATCGATTTCGACTTGCTCAATTTAAGCAATTTTGATTAAAATCCATTGAACCGTTTCTGAGAAAATTAAAAACAAAAAAAATGGTTCAATTTTTTTTTAACCATTGCATAACTTTAAAAATGAAATTTTTTGAGTTTTTTGATTCTGCATTTGGAAAAAAAATCGAACTCGATATTTTGATCAAAAGTGACATTACGATGATAAGGAAGACGATTAAAGTGGGTCCGACAATTCCGTCTGTCTGTCTGTATGTCTGTATGGTTGTATGTCTGTACCTCGATCTAGAGCCTAAGCCACTGGTCCTATTTTCTTCAAACTCGGTATTTAAGGGCCTTCGGTGATTCCCTAGAGGGGAAATTGAATTTTTTTTTAGACCCAAAACTAACGGTACCCCCCATACACCCGTAATGCATAATCTTATTTATCTCGAAAACGGCTCTAACGATTTTAATAAAAATAAAATGTACGACTGGGTCGCACGAACTTGCTACTATGTAATAGACTAAGAATTTCAAAAATGAATGTTATTAGAGAAAAACTGTTCATAAGCATAAGATTAATTTTTTAAATGACTAAAACAACTTCTTTAATAGTTGGAGTTGGAGGTAAAAATACGATGCCATGTGATTCAAGCAAATATAGGTTTATGCAAGGTTATAAGTCTTTGTAGTGGTTTCTTAAAAAATTAAGCTTTACTATAAAAAAAAATTTGGTACGCCAGTTTAAAGTTTTTATTATTGTTCGAATAAAAATTGAATTTAAAAAAAAAAATGAGCCGTTTTCGATATATTAAATTTTCCAAAAAAAAAAGTTTTTTTTTCCAAATTCAAAAAAAAGTATTGTTCTTAAAGTTTTGAAATGCAATGTTTTTTAAACTTTTTAAAAGCTTATCTCTAAAAAATATTCATTAAAATCCGTATTTGCCGATAATGAGAAATTCAAAATTTAAAAAATCGTTCTATGGTACAGTCAGTAATATCTTGTTTTAAAATTTTTTTTATTAACTTATAGATCTTAAAAATTAATTGAAAGAAAAAAAATTTAAGCAAAATTCTCGGAACCATTTTCGAGAAAAATACGATTTTCGTCGTCATTTTTAGGTAAAATAAATTTTTTGTTCTTATATCTTGTAGACTGTTTTAAGAAACTTTCATTTATCAAGTTCTAAGAAAATCGAGTGTGGGGTTTTCGAAATATTGGGTTTTCAAAAAAAAAAACTTCAATTTTTTTTTAAAAATCCAACAATTTTTTTTTTGAAAATTTTAATACACAACAATATTGGAACTGCCTGGGAGCCCTAACATAAAAAAATTATCAAAATCAGTTGTACCGTTTTTGAGAAAATCAAAAACAAAAAAATTGGTTCCATGGGGGGTACCTACCAAAAATAATAATTTTATGTAAAATTTTTTTCAAGCATTACCTAGGTTTAACTAAATGAAATTTTCAGAATTTTTTTTTAAAAAATCTGTGAGACAGTTTTTGAGCAAAAAAAAATATTTATAAAATTTCGAAAAAAAACCCGTATGATAGGTACAGTTATTTTTGGCCTCAAAAAAACAAAGAAAAAAACATCCGGGGTAAAAAATTAAAAATGATATCTACCAAGTTTGAAGAAAATCGACCAAGCCGTTGAGCTGTAGTCGAACAGACAGACAAACAGAATTGCGAGACCCACTTTTTTCGTCTTCGCTATCATCGTTATATCAACTTTGATCAAAATCTCGAGTTCGATTTTTTTTCCGAATGCATAACTTGCCTTAAAGTACCTATGAGTCGCAAATAAAAATTATGTGTAATATTATGGACATGGACTACATTTTGGTAAAAAAAATTTTAGGGGGAAATGATATTTTCGGTGCCTGCCATAGAACGGTTTTAACCAAAATTTTTATGCAGAAGCTCCTATGCATTTGAAAAAATATAATTTATAATTTTTTTCGAAAAAATAGTTTTTAGATTTTTAAAAAAATAATACAATTTTTTTTTTTTTGATAATTCAATATCTTGAAAACGGATACACGAATAAATTTTTAAATTACGTTATAACTTGCATATATTAACTTTTTTTATACAAATTTTAAGGAAAATTAAGTACACAAAAAACATGTTCCAGTGTGTCTGTATGTCTTTACCTCTCCCTACTGCCTAAGCCACTAGACCTATGTTCTTCAATCCAGGTAGTTTAGAGTCTTGAATTTTTTTTTAGCTCCAAAACTAGCGGTACCCCCCATACACCCTAAATGCATAATCTTATTTATCTCGAAAACGGCTCTAAAGATTTTGATAAAAAAAAACTTAGGTGTGATATTATAGACATGGACTACATTTTGGTCAAAAAAACTTTTGCGGCAAAATGTTATTAACGGTTCCTGTCAAAGAAACGTTTTTTGATTTTTTGACTTTCTCATCAATGCAATGGATCAAACGATTTTAACCAAAAATTTTCAGCAGGAGCCCTCTTAAGCTTAAAATAATATTGTATATAAAAATATTCGATTTTTTTTTTTTTTTTGGGATTTAAAAAAAAAAAAAAAATCAAAGTTTTTTTTTGAAATACCAATATTTTTAAAACATGTGAACGATTATTTTTTGAAACTATTTCTAAAATCTATACTACTGAATACTTAAAATTTGGCATCCCAAATGTTGTTCTCGAAAAATTTTAAGGAAATTGTATAAAAAATTACTTTAACATTAAAAGAATTAAATCGGATGGCAATTCCATACATTTGAACATTTTTATCTCATTAAATCCATGTTTTATATTTATAAAATGTATTTTAAATTTCAAAGTACTTTTACATAAGAGCAAGTTCGTGCGATCCAGTCGTGCATTTTATTTTTTAAAACTGTCGAAGAGTTTTTGAAAATAAAAAAATTATTTAATAAATCATCGTATATTGTCAACTTTGATCAAAATCTCGATTTTTTTTTACGAATGCATAATTTGCGTTATAGTACTTATAAGTGGCAAGTAAAAATTGAAATTAAGATTTTACTGCCTGTACCTACCATAGAACCATTTTTTCGAATTTCTCATTATCGGCATAACGGATTTTAATGAATTTATAGGGAAGCTTGTAGAAAGTTTGAAAAATATTGCATTTCAAAACTTATTTTTTAAACTTTTTTTTTTTTGAATCTTTCTTTTTTTTCCAAAATTCGAAAGCTCAAAAATGGGCCCACAATTGTTTGAAATTTAATTTTTATTCGTATACAGTACATAATACAAATTGGAAATTGGCGTTGCAAAATGTTGTCTTAAACATAATTTCAAAATTTTGAATATAAAAGTTAATTTTATTTTAAAAACCGCCACAACTATTTGTAAGCATAAACTAATAGTTGTTTGAGAAATCACATGGCATCCAGTTTTTACCTCCGACTACTATTTCTGTAGTTACATTAATATTAAAAATGTGTATAGTCTTTTACCTAAGGGCAAGTTTGTGAAAACCAGTCGTGCAGTTTATTAAGTATCACTTGGGTGTTTTTTGGGCTAAGTATCGGCAAGACAGATAGACACATATACAAACAGACCTTTTTAATTTAAGTTAGACAATTCAAATCTCAAATTCAATTTTTGTACTAATGTAAAACCTCACAGCATGTACTAGACCTTCCTTAACCAGACAAACAATCAGCTTACAACACCCGATCCAACACGGCAGTTGACCTTGGATAACTCATTTATCAATTTGCCATGTAAATCTTGAAGATTACCAAATCGGTTTGCATCAAATTAAGGCATTAAATCCATATCAATCATTTAAATACCTGACTAGCACGTGATGATGGGATGGAATCAATTTGGAAACTATATAACTTATAAGCTTAAGCTGCCCATTCTCTTGAAGGTGTGTGTGCTCGTGTTGTTTCGGGTTTTATTTTTTTATGAATGAATACAACTCTCAGTTTCACAATAATTTGTTTTGCTATGGAGTAAGCTTGTTCATCGTTCATTCATAAAAAATTAAATTATAATGAAGCTGCCAGAGATGATAGTAGATGGCTGTTTTTGGAAAAGAGATGATGAAATACCTGTCAGGTCCGTCAACTGTTGTAGCAGATATGGCAACATGGGCTGGGCCGTTTCGCAGATCAACAAGGCAACCGAAACACTTTCTCACTGAACCAATATTGGCATTTCTCATTTACGCAAACGAAAAGAAAATCAATTTCACCAATTGGAATGCGTTTAACCCAAATACGCATTATCTTGGCATGTCGAGTCGGTGTTTCCTATTATGGATCTATAAGAGGCGACATAATGAATATGTATAATAAAAAAAAAAACCTTAAAAAAAGATAGATGTAGAATATTAAATGATACATTTTTATTTGAAGATTCAGTGCTTCGGAATGTTCCATTTTCGAAATTGAAATGAGACATGGTGAAATGTGCACAAATATTCTCTGAAACGTGACAAGTAGGTAGTCAGGTTAAGCAATCGGTAAATATAGTTTGCTCATTAAGAAAATCATCAATTTAGAGTTATACCATCATTAGAATGCGTTGAGAATGTGAAAGGCTTAGCGGAAGAATTAATTCAGTTAGGAACTGGGTTTTACGAGGGAAAGGTGTAGTTTGGACTTATTTTTCAAAATATGTAACTATTATTTCAGTAAATTATAGTTCCTTACGGAGATCTTTATGACAAAGTTTTGTATAATTGATATAGGGGAATTGATGAAAATTGTAGGTAAAAAAGATGGTCTCAAGTTCCGTTTGCCTTAAAGGCTATATTCAAATGACCTCGACACGTGTTTTTTTATTTCTTAACAACTAAAGTAAGAACGCCAATTTTGAGTTCTTAAAAATAAAAATTTCAAAACAAAACACTGAACCGTTTTTGAGCTAACGAGTTTGAAAAAAAGTGTTTTTGCTTAACTGTTAACATACAATGTTTTTTAAATTCTTTTCAGCTCCTGTTTACAAAATTTCATTAAGATCCGTTATGACGTTTATGAGAAAGTTAAAATTGGAAAAAATTATTTCTATGGTAATATTTTAATTTTAATAATTTCTTTTATTGAATTATACATCATACAAATTAAGTGAAGCTGAACAAGATTTTTCAAAATTCTAGTTGTCGTTTTCGAGAAAAATACGATTTTCAAAAACTATTTTTTTACATTTACATATATGTTGCATACTGTTAAGTTTATATAAAAGAACGTTTTAACTTGCGACTTAAAGGTACTATTATACAAATTATGCATTCGTAACAAAAATCGAACTCGAGATTTTGATCAAAGTTAACATTTCGATTATAAAAAACACGAAAAAGAGGTTGTCGCAATTCTGTTTGTCTGTCTGTCTACCTTTTCGACTACAGCCTAAATGGCTCCGTCGATTTTCCTTATACATACTTGGTAGATATCAATTTTAAATTTTACCCCCACAATTTTTTTTAAGACCTGCCATACAATTTTTTTCGAAATTTTATAAAATATTCTTTTTTATTGTTAATGAAATCCTCCTAAGAGCATTTTTTTATTTTCTCAAAAACGGTACGGATCATTTTATCACGCTTAAGCTCCCAAATATATTGGGTAAAGTTGTGTATTCAAATTTTGAAGAAAAAAAACTTTTTTTTGAATTAAAAAAAAAATTTATCAAAATTTCGAAAACTCTGTGCTGAATTTTTTGAAAACTTGAAATTTAAAAGTTTTTTATAATGCAATCTTAAAGATGAGAGAAAAAAATTTACTTTACTTAAGATTAACGGTACTTACCATACAAAAGTTGAAAATGGTTTTCGAAAATCGTATTTTTCTCCAAAATGGCTCCTAGATCTTTCATACAAATTTTTTTTCAATCAATTTAAACAATCTATAATTCGAAAAAAAAAGAATTTCAAATTAAGATATTACTGATTGCACTTAGCATAGAACTATTTTTTCGAATTTCTCACTATTGACATAACGAATTTTAATGATTTTTTCTATAGAGAAGCTTCTAGAGCTGTGTAAATCGTTCATTTCAAATGATCGAATCGTTCAACAATCGATTAAGAAAATGATCCGATCATTTCAATCAATCGATCATTCGATCTTTTTCATTTCACTGACATGATTCAATACTGTTCCTATTCGATTTCCATGATGAGATTGACTTGTGGCTTTGATAGTTCTCACAAAATACTCTATTATCGTGAGCCATAAATTGCCAAATAACATGGAATGATGGCTACTTGGCACATGGATTAAAAAGTGTCAAAAAATTCAAGAAAAAGAGATTTTATTTGTTGCTTCGGAAAAAAGCAATTTTATGGCTTTCGGCTAACATTTGGTACGAAATACTCTTTGTACGTCATAACTGAATTCGTCCAAAAATCCACATTAGACATACGGGATCCTGATACATAAAATAACATCAGTTCAACCCAACAATTGTTTTTGCGGCCTACAACATCAACAACCAACCCGATAAATCATGTTCTTCAATACCGAGTTCAACCCAGAAATTCCAGTCCACCGTCCGTTTGGCGTTCATAATCCACATTGATTGAATCGGAACAAATGGAATCGAGTAAATCATGGTTAATCGAGTCAACTGATATCGAAAATCGAGACTCATTGAAATGATTGAGATTGAAATGAAAATCGTGAATCCAGGGACCAAATTACCGCTTCTGTGACCGAGTGAGTGAGTCTCATCAGAGATCGAATGAAAATGTCAAATTAGAGTAATCTATTGCTCGATGACGGAAGCGGTAATGCCAAACTCACATAATTCAGTCACTTATTACTCGATAACTGATGCGGTAATTTGGCCCCAGAATCGAGAATCATCTAAATGATTGAGATCGATTAAAATGATTGATTTCGATCATCAATACTTTTCGATCGGTTCAAAAAAACAAATATTTTTTGAATTTTTGAAAAATACAGATCAATTTTATTTTGAAAACTCGATATCTCAAAAACGGGTCTTTATTGTACTAAAATTTTTGCTCAGACATTTTTTAAAAATTTTCTATACCTATAAAAGCTTATTTTTTTAAGAAACTGCTATAACGGCTTAAATTTTTGCTCTTGCATAAATTCATGTTGTCTAAAGAAATCACATGGTATTCTGTTTTTATCTCCTTAATACTAAGAGAGTTTCAAGAATAAATTTTCTCTAATAACATTTATTTTTCAAATTCTTAGTCTATTACGTAAGAGAAAATTCATGCGATCCAGTAGTGCATTTTATTTTTCTACATCTTGTAGATAGTATTCAAAGACTTTTAATTATAAAAATTCAACAAAATCGAGCATGAAAATAAGTTGTACCATTTTTAAGAACAACCAATTTTCATAATTTGTATTCAACCGTTATCTAGGTTTTACCTTAACCTATAGTAATATCATGGAACTTGATTTTGTGGTAGCAAGCGTATCTTGGTGGTGGCGCTGAAATTAGCGCACAGTTTCACGGTGGAGAGTAGGATAAGGAATACAAAACTAGTAGGTAGGTAGGTAGGTAGAGATGGTAGTCGCCAGCCAGCTGGGCCCGCGACTCAATTAGCGCTGGGGTGCGCCGTTTTGATACCATTAAACTCGTGTCAACCTAATAAGGATTAAGTACGGAAGAAAATGGCTTTTATATACAAAACTAGTAGTATAGAGAATATTTTATTATTAAATTTAGCAGAGACAAATCTAACAAGTACTATCGCTATGCTTAAGATGTTCGTTTGTCTTCAAAAACTTTAAGTCTTATATACAAAGGTTTTACTTAATAAAATTTTTTGAACTTTTTTTTATATCACTGGAACAGTTTATAAAAAACTATTTTCTAAAATTACGAAAAAAAATAATTTATCAGATGCCGTTTTTTTTGTTCTCAAAAAAAAAAAAAAAAAAAAAAAAAACAAAAAAAAGAACGGGGGTATAAATTTAGAAATGTTATCTTCCAAGTCTTAGCAAAACCGGCCCAGCGCTTATGCTGATAGGCAGACATGATTGCGAGACCCACATTTTTGTCTTTCCTGGCATTATGTCAATCTTTTTCTAAATTCTCGCGTTATATTTCTTTAAGAATCCATAACTTGCCATGTTGTTCCTACTTATATTGTGTATGTCAAATTGAAAATGTTAAAATTGTTGCGTGTAAAATTTTTTTAAATATTTTTGATGAAAATAAATTAAAAAGTTGCTTCCCACATTTAAGGATTTTCTTAAATATCAAATAAGAAATACAAATTATTTATTAAAAACAAAACATTGGAAAGTTGATATTCTATATAATAATAGGCTCTTTATATTTTTGATAATTTATATTTTATACATAATATATTAAATTGTATCATAGACTGAGCAGCAAATTTTTTTTTGCAAAATCCGTGCTGCCGTTTTCGAGAAAAGGAAGATTTTCCAAATATAATTATTTTTAAGTAAAAGAATATCAGACCAAAAACATAAATGTTAAAAAAAGCCAAGTTCTTCTACAAAAACCTTTGTGTAACAAGTTAGCCGTGAAAAGTACTGAGATCTAAAAGTACGCTAAGTTCATACTTCATGAAGGTTTAATACCGAATATTTAAAGTAGAATAATATTGAAACAGCTACAATGTAATAGATAAATTTTATTATTTAATTATTACTGCCTATAATTTGATGGGTTCATTTGTCAAGTTTTTAAAACCTTTCGAATTGGGCATAAAAAAAAGTCAGTTACGGTTTTTGTGATTTTTGAGGCCTTATATCTCAGGAACCGCTTATGCTAGAAAATTGAAATTTGGTGAGGTTCCTGTGCCTGACTAGCAATTCACGCTAGATAGCGTGGGGTCAAAAATCGCCTGAGTTTGTTCCTGTAAAAAGGTTGTAGTGCCAGAACTTGGCTGGGCACTACCGTGACCTTTGATTTCCTTCTTCCATCTTTTAGACACCGTAACAACCCGTATTACAGAAGATCTGGTATCCATTTCCAGTCGCTGCAATTATGTTTTTCAGGAGAATACTGACTATAGTCAAAAACCGATAAAACCTATAATACTCGTATCTCTTGTCATAAAAATTGTTTCTAATCTTAGCTGTTCAGCCGTTTGATTTTTGCACCGATGGATCAAAAACTAATGACGTGGTGTGGTGGAGGTGTTACTGTATAGTATACTCTTTACAGACTAAATTTAAGTCTCTCTTTTCATCTACCCAATAACTATAGCGTGTTCAAGGCGGAACTTTTGGCGATTAAAAATGCCCTGTCTTAGCTTAAAGAAATAAAATGCACGACTGGGTCGCACGAACTTGCTCCTATGTAATAGACTAGGAATTTTAAAAACGATTGTTATAAGAGAAAACTGTTCATAAGGATAAAATTAATTCTTAAATTCTTTTAGTAGTAATAGACAAAAACAGAATGCTATCCAAATATGAATTTATGCAACAGCAAAAATTATAAGTCGTTGTAGTGGTTTCTTAAAAAAAAACTTTTATATACAAACTTTTTAAAAGCTTTTTAAGAAAAAAATTTAGTACGCCAATTTAAAGTTTTTATTATTTTTCAAATAAAAATTAAATTTACAAAAAAATATTGAACCATTTCTGAGATATCGAATTTTCAAAAAAAGAAAAAATTGATTTTTTTTTTCAAAAATTCAAACAGTATTTATTTTAAAGTTATGAAATACAAAGTGTTTTAGACTTTTAAGAAGCTTCTCTATAAAATTTTTTATTAAGATCCCTTATGTGGATAATGAGAAATTTTTTTTTTTTGAAAATTTGAGTACACAATTCTATTTATGTTTTTGGGGAGCTTTAGCAACTGTCGAACAGGTCAAATTCCTAAACGTAAGACTTGCAAAGCAAAACACCTGCAAAGCAGATATAGCAAATCAGAATATGCATATGTAAGAGAATTGCGCAAGAAATGTTTGACATTTGCACGAATACCTCTGCATTTGCGCAAGAAAGTAGAATCGATTGCATTTTGGGACACTCTGCTTAGCAGAGATTTTTGTATTTGCATTTTCGAACTGTTTGCTTAGCAGAATTTGCGCAAGATATGCGTTTAGGAATTTGCCCACAGTTTTTGATAAAAAAAAATGTTTATAAAATTTCGAAAAAAATTCGTATGGGGGTCTTAAAAAAAAAAAAGAAAAAAAAGTGTGGGGGGAAAAAATTTAAAATGATATCTATCTACCAAGCTTAACGAAAATTAGCCGAGACGTTCAGACTGTAGTCGGACAGACAGACAGACAGACAGAATTGCGAGACCCACTTTTTTCGTCTTCGCTATCATCGTAATGTCAACTTTGATCAAAATCTCGAGTTCGATTTTTTTTCCGAATGCATAAGTAAGAATTTTTATCTTATTTATATCGAAAACGGTTCTAACGATTTTGATACAAAAATATTATTTGTGCTATTTGGACATGGACTACCCTCTCGTTGAAAAAAAATTTTAGGAACAAATGTTATTAACGGTCATAGAACGGTTTTTTTTCATTTTCGACTTTCTCAATAACGGCTTTACCGATTTGGACCAAAATTCTTTGAATTTAAAATAATATTTTATATACAAATATTCGAAAAAAATATTTCTTTTGTTTTTGACAAAATATTCCATTTTTTTTCTTGCAAAATTTAAAAGAAATTTGTTTCATAAAAAAATAATTTAATATAACAATTCTTAAACTTTGTTTGCATAAATTCGTACTTTTCTAGAAATTTGATAGCCATTTTATGCATTTAAACATTTTTATCTCATTAAATCCATGTTTTATATTAATTTATAAGCAATTTTTTAATTCCAAAGTACTTGCAATCCAGTCGTGAATTTTATTTGTTTTAGTATTTATTGAAGATGTAGTTTCTTTCTAACAACTTCATTTTCCATAGTTTTTTTTAAACTTTGTATCTTTTATTTTTTTTCTAATTTCTCTTTTTCCTCCACATTTCTTTCTATTTAGCTTATAACCAAAATTAAAATAAAGGACAATGTTTAACTTTATACATATATAATTTCTTTCATAATTTTATTATTTAAGATTTTATTTATTTTAAGGCTTAATTAATTTAAAAAAAATTGCACTTATTTTAAAATGTATATTTTATTAAACTTTTTAAACTTCAAAACCAAGATTCAGAAAGCGGCAGACTGCTCATAGCTGTGCCTTAAAATCTTTATTAAAATTGTATAATACCTAGTATTATTTTCAAAGGCATCAAAAAAGATAGAAAAACTCCCTTCCATCTTGCCTTTAACGCTGTGTACTGTAACCTTATAAGGGAAGTCATAAGCCCTTGAGCTTGTGCAAATTGAAAACAAATTTACTATTAGAGAAAAACTCAACCCGACCTATTGATTTCACATCCCGCCACACCATTGTTATGTTCTGAGCATCTCACATTTTTGCTGACAGGCACTTCAACCTTACCTAACGAGTCCCCATAAAATGTAATCTCTGCCCATTGAACATATTGTTCTTCAATGTAACCATAATTTGTATAATGCTGGCTATCATCCTCTCATTTGTATGTATGAGCATAGTTGAATTCACGTAAGTGCTTTGTTAGAACACTACGAGTATCTATCCATCCTGTCCTTAAATAACTTCATTTCAGCACGCAATTACTTTATTTTTAACAACAAGAGCCAACCACAAGAACAAGTATACTCGTATGTATGTAGTTTCCATGGCATAACTTTATGGCAGCACGTCAAGAACTTATCAAATAAATTATGCCTTTGCACGTTATCGCCCTTTTTACTATACCACCTTATGGAAGTCATGGCCAATGAGGTCTTCATTTTTAGACAACCTACTGTGATTATAGAACTTGCCCAAGTGCATCCAAGTGCATAGTGATTCTTTTACTTACCATTGAAGGTATTCTCAAGTCTCAACTCCTCGAACTCCTTCGCAGCCAATGGCCAAACAAACCAGAATCAGTCTTCAGTTAAATATCATCGACCGAAGATGTTGAACCGGACTCCACTCCTTATATTTTCGATTAGTGGTTGGCTATTTTTATTCGCCAAGGCCAAGGGCATCAAAAGTTCCACAGATGATCTCATAACTGTTTTACCCAAAATTAATAACCAAATATCTACTTTTCATCAAAGTGAAATCAATTTAAACCCTAATACCACTCAGGCAGAGTTCCATGGAAAATTAATAAACAAAGGTTTGTAGTGCTATATGGCCTTGGGTGCCTTCTTTATTTCATTGATGTATTCAAGGTCGAGGACATCTTCACAAACGCAAGAAAATCTTAAGGCTTTTGAGCCCCGTTCTGATGGCTGCACTGTTTGCTAAGCTGGTTTTAGTGCCATTGGTCTTGAAGCTACTTATAGCAAAAACATCATCAGCATTTGTCATGAGCAAAATTGCTTTGGTTATATCGGGGTTGATAGCTCTAAGCTGGTTGTTGGGGGCGACACGTGAAAGAGCAAAATTACAAATTGTGCAATATCCTGGATTAGGGGGACCAAAAAAGCAGTTGGGTGGTTGGAATGTTCAGGACAAATATTCACCCCAATATGGATCATATAATTCCTGGGGCTATGATGATACAGCGGTTGACAGCAATGACAAAAATTTCTTTCTTTAGACGACAACTGTGACGACACCTTGGCGTCTTTAAATGGAAAGGTATGGGAACATTCAACAAACAAAATATTCATATTTAACCATTACAATTTAAATAAAAATACTAAAACTGAAAATGTTGTTCTAAATTATTTCAACGGTAAATAGAACTTCGGGTACTGTGTTTTTAGAAAGATTTAAAACATGTTTTAATTTACCATTCGCAGATTTACATATTTGGCCAAATAGCAAATCAGTTTAACTTAGATGCGAATAGATTTATTCATTTTTTATTTTATTTTATATTATTTTGTATTATTATTTTATATTATTTTTATTTTTATTTTAATACCAAAATTTATCACAACTTTAGATTTTTAAATTTAGCCCAATCATCGGATTTATAATTGGTAAAATAAATTTGTGAGTGAAAAATATGAAAACCAGATGTCTCTGGGTTGGTAGGTAGGTAGAAATGGCGAACACCGGCACTCTATTTAGCGCTGAAGTGCGCCATTTTGAAAACATAACTCGTACCATGTGGACAGAATTGATATGGGATTTGATATGATTGTGGGACATTCTCACGGAGTCATCCGGTTCGGATTAAGTTAAATAATATGGATCTAGTGGTTTTGATGTCACTTATTGTGTTTGTGATCTTGAACAATCATCCGGATATGGGATCACTTATGCAGCCGGACCACTACACTCGTCCGACACCATCTACACTGTGCAAAGCTAGGCAGCTTGATGACTGGTACTGAAAAAGTAGCCAATTCCATTGAGTGGTTATCCGGCCCCTGCACCGTAATCATCCGTCAAAGGCTTCAGTCTACTAACTTGGGATCTAAGGAGTCAAACGGAGGGCACGGCACAGAAGTAACGGAAGTTCGTCCTAAAGTCTTCATTTCCGACAGTTCGCTAATGTCGTCAAAAAATGCCCCTCCTAATAATTGTGTTCTAAATTTGGTCGTAGCTGGGCAGTTTCAGAGGAAGTGGAAGACTGTTTCCTTTTTCAGCTGGTCTTCACAGCTGTGACAGTGGTGTTGTGAGGAATGCCTAGCTTCGCCGCATGCTCTACTATTGGCCAGCGTCCGCTGCACTTAGCTAAGTCTTGCATTGGTATGCATATATCAAATCAAGTGTTCGGGATTTATTATAGGTGGGCCAAATCTTTCTAGATATAATGTAGTTAGTTAAACTGCTCCACGCATGGTTTGATTCGCTAAAAAAAATTGAGAGAACTTTGCTCTTCATAACTCTGAGCGGAATATTGACTCTTTTCGCAAGGGTAGATATTTGCCTAACCAGCTCATTTTCATCAATCTCACAATGATCTGGAACGCAGATAAGAGTGATATTGTTGTTATTATTGAGACTAGCATTACACCTATGGTATTTGAAAATACCATTTCTGAGAGCTTTGCCTCGATAGAGTTCCACACAGCCAATAACCCTCTGTTGATTGTAAGAGATCCATAATCGATACTTGGAGTTCGTCTCTGACAGCCTCTACAGTATGCGGTTGCGTTGCTCTAGGTCTAGGAGATGATAGCCTTACTTACTTTTTAGGGGTCTGTTAGTTTCATCCTGTGACTTGTTTCGCTGCTTTTTCTTCAACTTCAGGAAGAGTGGTGTACTCTTCAGTCTTCAACGATCTATTGGTATTTTATTTTCTCAGCGGCAGGGCGTCTCTCGCATGAACTGTTCTAACTTCCTCATTCCTGGAAATCTTGCCAAGAATAATAGAAGCCCTCTTGAGCAGTTCCTTAAAAAGGGCGGTCGTCATTTTTTCTTACCTCGTGCAGTGTTGCTATCGATGGCGTTGCTATACGAAAGTAATGGTTTGCATTGGCCGGTTTAGGAAGCAGAGAGTACTATGGCTGGTGCTGCTTGTGCTTCCTGATGGTTTGGGTTACTCAAAAGTACCGGAACTACCAGCACTATTTGAGCTCCCTTAATGGTCTCCTGGCTGGAGGCCAAAAGTTCATCCTTTGTTTCGGCGGATGGTATACAGTCACATTTGTCCAGCACCTGTACAGCCGATATACCAGGGTAAGGCGAAGGGATCCGAAACTGCCTAGCCGATTTCAACAAATTGACATATTTTTTTTCTATTTCTTGGCATTAACGACAATGAAGAACTATTATGGAAGTGCTCCGGTTCTAGGAGTGAGTCCATGTTTATAGTTGTTGGTAATGGACTTATTCTGTCTTATAAGCTTCGACAAATAATATTTTAGAACTTTTAATACTATCTTAATTTAAACTTTTCAAAGTTCAAATCAAAGCATTCTCATGAAGGGCTGGTGAATGCAACGCTGGGGCTTGAAGTCCATTTCCAGTTATACATACTTGGGCTTGATCTAACTGTAGCAGTGGCGGATCCCCGGGAGGGGGAGGGGTTTCGAGCCCAGAAAAAAATTGAGCATGGGCGTTTCGAAATATTGAGTTTTGAAAAAAAAATTTTTTTTTTTTTAAGGTACTACTACGGTCTAGAATGCCAAAAAAACGCACGATTTTTGGGAATTTTTTTCTCGGAAACCTTATGTAACATTATTTTTTCAAATAATGAATACATGCGTCAAGAGTACAAACAATTTTTTTTTTTAATTTTCGAATTTTGGCCGAATTATAGAGGGCGTCAACGTCAACTCGACAAAAAATACATAAAAAATACATGGTCCCATGGCGGTCAGTTAATCTCAGAATTGGATGGACTGAAACAAAAACAACAAAGTGGGTTATTTAAAGGAGGGTTTCTTACGAGACAATTTATAGCAATTTGTTTAAAAAGTCGAAACAAAAAATAAATATCGAGCTTTGAAAAAAAAATTTTTTTTTGGAATTTTTTTTTGGCCATTTTTGGGTCGCCATTTTTTTGTTCATAATATAAATATAAATATAATATAAAATCAATGAAATTTCAACAAGTTTTTTTGAAAATCGGTTAAGTAGATCCGGAGATTAACTGTCCGCCATGGGAACATGTATTTTTTGATGAGTTGACGTTTGCGCCCTCTATAATTCGGCTAAAATTCGAAAATTAAAAAAAAAAAAACAATTTTTTTTTGTGCTCGTGACGCATGTATTCATTATTTAAAAAAAAATTATGTTATTACCAAATATCGTGCGTTTTTTTGGCATTCTAGACCGTACTAGTACATTAAATCCAAAAAAAAAAATTGTTTGAAAATTTGAATATACAATATATTTATTTAAATATTCAAACTTTTAGGAAACTTTAGCAGTAAAAAAAGATTACAATCGGTCGTACCGAGGTTCCAAGGGGAGTACCAAAAATAACGATTTTTGAAAATTATTTTTCAACCATTTAACTAAATAAAATTTTTTGAATTTTTTTTTTAATCTGTGAACAGTTTTTGAGAAAAAAAATATTTATAAAATTTCGAAAAAAAATTCGTATGGTATGTACCGTTATTTTTGGTCTTAAAAAGAAAAAAGAAAAAAACGTGTGGGGGAAAAATTTAAAAACGATATCTACAAAGTTTAACGAAAATCCGCCAAGCCGTTTAGGCTGCAGTCAAACACACACAGTATTTCGAGACCCAATATTATCGAAATGTCAACTTTGATCAAAATCTCGAGTTCGATTTTCCTTGCGAATGCATAACATATCTTATAGTACCTAAGTCGCAAGTAAAAACAAAGAAAATTACCTTTTTTGACGTTTGTAAATGTCAAAGAATAATGTGAAGTTAGAACGATACTAAGAAAATAAAATACATATCGTTTTAATGATTTTAACTCTAATAAACTCTTAGAGAAAATATCAAGCTTAACGCAATTGAAGTACTAACATCACACTAATTCGAGTTACTTTTTGTGCCATTAATACGAAAAATACCTTAATTTGACGAGCTACAACCTCAGAAGAAGGAGAACTACAATTAATTTGATTTCTTTAACATTTCATCAAATATGTTTTTAAAATCAATACTTTGCAAATCAAGAAAAAACTCTTCTTTGTGTTTTAAACTCAAGACTTAGTTGAGGTCTAAGCATATTGTCAAAGATACAGCTAGAGCTCCAACATTTTATGGTATCTAGTAATTTCAAATTTCAAATTTTTCTTTGACAAGTGTGTAGACGAGCCAGTTATACAATAGGCTAACTGACCTAGTTACAAAGTGACGCACTTCGCACCATAAATATGAACTGGTAACAGAATGTGTTTCATTAACGAAAGTGTTAACTAAAAAGCCGACCCACGAAGACTGCGACACACGCCTAATTACTTGTACTTGTACTTGTACACCAGGCGGATCCAAACAAAAATATAAACATACATATACATATACATATACTTCTTGCACCCTATTGGCACATGTTGCATGAACGTAGACTGATTTACAAATTTGCGACATGAATGCACTCGTTAAACACACCTCGATAGGAAGTATTGAATCCATAGATATAAGCATTCACCAGGCGGATGCGAATTTGTATAAAGTCAATTGTGATGCCATGGCACGTGTCTCAGTTGAAGACTTCACGTTTCAAAAATAATTTCACTATTAGTGGCGACATGTATGTGAGTTGAAAGTCCAATTGATGGCATAAAAATTACATCAGTCACAAAGGCCATCAGATATTCATAGCATAATGAGGAACTTTTTTTATTTTATTTTTGTTTTCATACAAAATGTTCTTGAGAAGAATTTAATAAAATTTTAAATAATTTTATAAAAAAGAAAACGATCGAGAAAAGTTAATTTCTTTGAACTTTTGCCATTCTCACATTAAAGTGCTCTCATTATATCTATGGGCCATAATCAATTCACTGTTCCGCTTCAATGTAGAACCGTGCTTCTTTATGGATGCAGTAGATACATGGACAGTAACACCCACTGTCACAAGAAAGCTGCAAACGTTCGTAAATAGATGTCTGCGAAACATCTTGCGGATTTTCTGGCCTAACCGTATCTCCAATGATGAACTTCATGCGAGGACAGGTCAGGAACCCATCGACTCTATAATACGAAAACGTAAATCAGTGGATTGGTCATACACTTCGAAAAGGCCACGAATGCATTGCGAGTCAAGCGGTGTAATGGAACCCTCTCACGCAGCGAGGCAGAGAAACCTCCAGAAACCGTACACGATGGCGCGTAGAAGTAGTGTAGGCCCTATGGCCCGCAAGGGGAACCACACGGACGTAATAGGTCCGAGGACCTAAGTAAGTAAATATAATCAATTCACAGCCGTCTTTAAACCCTAGCGCAAAATTTTAAACAGCCTATTATTAAGGCAATAGTATGATACTACTTAACAATTTGCTAACTTTAAAGAAGTTTACTAACTCATTCTCCATGTTAAACACCACCCCGACGAGTTTCACCCGTCGTGGTGGGGTGGCTTACGTCTTTTCTCCGGCTTGCTGGAGATTAGACAACTAAGAAAACTCAAACAAGACCTTTAAAGAGCCGACCCATAGAATCCGTTGCATCCGTTTAAGCAACGGATGCGGTGCCGTTTCCGCATTTAACGGAATAAGGGTGACCAAATGAATCCGTTGCGATATTTTGACATCTGAATTCGTACGGATTCTTGAAAGTCAACATTTACTACGTTTATACTCGTATGAGGTATTGAAGCGAGCTTGAAGCTCGCTTCGACCCTTTGTAAACCGGTATTGAGTTGAAATGAGCTTCGTTCGACTCGATCTCACTCGCTCAGCGGTGTCGAGTCGAAATATGTGACGAAAAACTGGGTCGAGAAGTTGGCTTAACAAAATGTTTCAGAATCGCTCAACACCATTTCAACTCAACTCCAAATCGAGCTCTCAACTCAAATGACGAAAAACCTGGGTCGAAAATCCGACCCTAATCCAACTCGATCTTTCGATACTGCATATACATAAACGTAGTAATTAACACTTTCTAGAGATGAGTCAATTGTTCAGAAAAAGTGAAGCGGTACTAGAGATGTGCTCATGTATCACTGAGAGTGGTTCAATTAGTGTTATTCAGTAGCAGGTTTTGGTTCTGCTTTAGAAGTGATTTCAGTTTTGTTTAAGGTTGTACGCAGGACTTTAGTTAGTTGTGGATTTCGGTTAGGGGGGGGCGGGGTAGGGCAACCTCATTCAAAAAAAAGTTTTGATACAGAAGTCTTGCTTTCAAAAGAAGATAAATTTCCTAATGTATGAAATATATTGTGATTAGAGGATTTCAAAACTGGTTTTGCGTTCTGAAAATAAAGTAGTGTTTCTTAAATCAGCTTCTGGAGGGATGTCAATTACTGCGTTTACAAAGCGAATTGAATCAGAATTAGTGCCGTGTATACCTAGATCGAATCGAAATAGGATTATCCGATTGGATTCGGTCCGGTTAAACAAGCTGAATGGAATCGAAGGCTCTGTTAATCCAACGTCTTAGTGGAGATGCGGTCGTGTAAACGTAGTAAATGTGTGTGAGGTTTGGCCTCATATTGTTGTTACTTTATGGTATGATTAGAAATAAGTTACCTAACTTACCACATGTTCAATCATTTTGACATCAAATCTGAGTTTGTTTACAAAAACACAACTTTTTCCAATTTGGCGCAGTAAAAAAACAACATGCTGTCTCCTTCTTTTGCATTGAAAAGTGTCAAAAATTACATTCAAACCATTACGCACATCAATCTGATTGAATATTGACACGCTACCAAACTGAATGAGAATTTTCATTTGTTGTGGCAGGTTGTCAGCATGGTTTGGCTGAGATATTTTGACACAATTGTGGCTGAAAATATAAGCACGTATAAGCCATAGATTTTAATATATACCTAGATAAACAACATCCGGCCACCATTTTGGTGGAGGCGAATACAACAACAATTCTATTGGGTTTTGTGTGCTGTTTCTTTTTTGCGGAGGTGATTTTTTCTAAAATTAAGTATTTTTATTTGTTCAATTCATTTGTTAAATGCATTTATTTCCATTGTTTACATTTTTTGCCTCCAACAAAATGGTCGTAAGGCTTCACTTTTTTCTTGTACAAAAGATCTCTATGGTATATACATGTATATAATATAATAACATAAATATGGGCCTTGTGAATAAAAAAAAAGCTAAACCTGAAACTTGGATTTTTAAGTAAAAGCTTGATTTTTAGTGAATAAAAATAAGCTTAAGCTAGCTAGTTAAAGATGTTTTCTAGTAATAGCTATTTTAAAATAGCCAAAGCTAAATTCATTTAGTTTTAGCTTGTTTTCCTAGCTTAAGCTTCAATTTGTGTGAATAAAAATAGCTTAAACTAGAATATTACAGTTAAAGCTACAAAAATTTCAAGATTTTTTCGACCTGTCTAGAAAGCTTTGACTAGTTCTTATTTTCAGTATTAACTTGTGCGAGTTGTTAATTAAACATAAGGGTATATCTCAAAAAATAGGACTGTGAACGTATAGACCCAGAAACTGACATACGAAATGTTAAAAACATTTTTTAGCTGAAACCAATAGTTGCCCTGTAGAACAGATAACAAATTGAGGCAAAAAACCTTTCTTTCGGTCATACATGTACCAGTTTTAGCTAAAGCTAACTAGCCGAAACATGTGAATAAAAAAAGGAACACCTTAAATTACGAAGCTTAAGCTAGAATTTTCCAGCATAAGCTATTTAGCGTTATCATTTTTTTATTCACATAAAACAAAGCTTAAGCTAGTACTGTCTAGCTTTAGCTGCTAGTAAAAGCTATGACTAGTTGGCTTTAGCTTCCTCCAAAAAAGCTTTAACTTTTTTTTTAATCACAAGACCCTATATATAAATCAATTTTGTGTACCCTTTCATTAACCACGGATCAATTTTAAAACTTTATCGTTAATGCCAATGGACTCTTATTGCTATTTCACTGACAGCATAAATCGCAACTAGAGTAACATCTCTATGGTAGCAGTTTGTCTCACCCCATCACTAGCAAAAACATGAAACTTCAAATTGCTGATGACAACGCCACAACGGCTATCACCGCATTTGCCGGAGAGAAGAGTTAAAAGTTCGACTACTTTGTTCCGTTGCGTCCGTCGCATGCAACGCCTATTGGTCGTCTCTTATGAAAAAGCGTATATTTAATCAAGCTGTCAGTTGAATACGGCACGGCAACGGACGCAACGGATTCTATGGGTCGGCCCCTTTAGTGTCACGGTCATACATAATTTATTGACGTAATAAAATAAAATAAGATTGCTAAATAATAAAAGTAAAATTTTGAAAGCGAAAGGACATCGGTTGTAGTTCAAGCCATGTCCGAAAAAATTTTGGTACTATATCCTATCTCAGTTATCTGAGCAACGGATGCCTTGTGCTGATTTATACAAATCTTGAACTATGTGATGTGGGGGTCACGACCAGCGTTACCACTTCCGGAAAAAAAGTCGAAGTAAATTTGAAGAAAAAAGTGAAGTAAATTGAGAAAAATCGAAGTAGATTTCAAAATGACTTTTTATTTGCATTTAGAAAAAAAATTGGACTCGAGATTTTCACCAGTTATTACAAAACGAAAAAGTGGTGATTCAGTCTGTTTGTAGATCTGTTACTCAATCTGCCGTCTAGAGGAGAAATTATATATTTGTACTTGTGTCGATGCTCATATTTTTGTATGGAAGTACTAACTATAATGAAAATATAGAAAATGAAGTAGTTTTGGGCTTTTTTTTGTAAAATTGAAGTAGATTGAAACAGATTTCTAAAAGGAAGTAGATTTCAGTATTTTGATGATGGTGCGAAGTAGGAAGTAGATTTTAAAATATTTTGAAAAAAAGAAGTAGATCTACTTCAATTGAAGTAAAGTGGTACCACTGGTCACGACCAATGACAAAAGGTAGTTGAGCGAATGCGTCTCTCTTGCTTAGTAGTCTTGGTTAAGCAATCGTAATTGATGGTCCTACCTGGTACTTGAAATTAAAAGATTGCGGGGAATGTCTCTATCCCTATTCGGTGTAGGGCAAAAAACAAGACTAATCTAATTTAGGTGCAGATTGTGGTTGGCTTCGGTCAGCTGTGATCTGCACCACGGGGTTTTTACTCCATTTGGTTAATTTATTAAGCGCCTGTAATATTATTGGTGGTATTTTTAAAATAACTCCATAATATTTGTAACAATTAACAAGAAAAAGAACAAAATAAAGATAAAGATATCGTTTATTGATATCTATAAAATAATAATAATAAAAATAAAGATATTACATACTATATCTATAAACTAATAATACCCTAATTGGGTACCTCGAGGACAGTGATTGCTGAATCCCCCGCTAATTATAGCCCCCATGGAGTAAGGACCATGGAATCACTGTCACTGGAAAGGCCCTCTGCAAAGAGAGCTCGAGGTGGCTTAGTGGCTGTGGTTAACCAATCAACATACGCGATTGGCTATTGTAGCAGATGTTGCAATAGATAGATAAAACAATTAGATCCGTACCAAAGGTAGAATTGCCTACACAGTACAAATTTGGAACAGTCTGAAGACCACTTTTAAAAATTTAGAGAATTTCTTAGTTTATCAGGTATATTTCTTCCATTTCCGCATCGAATTTGTGTAGAAAGTTGTCCCTTAAAAATGTTTACAGCTCCTTTCTGCGAAGATAGTAACAAATAAATTCTAAGCAGGCACACGCATATTTAGTAGAACCGTTTACTACTACACTCAAAAAATTTATTAGTAAAATGGCTACGAATGGCATTCGTGAAAAAAATATTCGTGCATTGTACTAATATTCGTAAAATATACGAAGTATTTGTACAGTGAAATATCTACGAATGCATTTGTAAAGTTTTACTAATAACTGTGGTAGAATGCACGAATCTATTCGTTTAATGCACTAATTTTATTCGTAAACAAGAAGTTAACAATTTTTTGGAGTACATTGTACGAATTATTGTGTACATATAACTAATAACATTCGTTAATTTCTCGTACGAATGACTTCGTACTTTAATCTTTTTCATTCGTAGTATTTACTAATAAATTCGTACTATTTACTAAGTAAAACTAATATTAGTAGACATAATTCATTCGTAGGTAGACTGTACGAATTATGCGTAGAATGTACTAATAACTTCGTACTTTCATGAAGTGCATTAGTATTATTTAATAATCATGAGTACAAAAAATAATATGTGTTCAGCTCTAAAAATTAAATGTATTCCATTCGTCAACACGTTGAAACGTGTTGCAATATTGCAAAGTAATGGACGCGTGATACTTTTTTTTCGTACGGTGTATCTTTAAGATACAAATCTTGGGAACCAGACTTTTTTTTCGAAAAGACGAGGTGAGTACCTAGACTTACATATTCTTATATACAAATAAAGCTTATTTTATATTTTACATACAGGATCCTGAAGCAGCAGAGCATTCATATGTGGGAATTTTTTACAAAATAAAAATTAATGTAAGTACAAATGTTTTTCGGAAGATTTTTAATGTTAAATGTTAAATTTATTTTCAGTGGCCCTTTGATAACAAGCAGTTTGGAAATATAATTTTGGTTGTTAATTATATTTATGAATTAATTAATTTATAAGATACATTTTAGTTTTTTTTTTAACTTCATTTGTAATTAAAAATTAAATTATAAAATTAAAAAAACATGAATTATATAATTATTTTTTAACTTAAACAATACATTAGTTTTTGTTATTATTTCTTATAATGAATATTTTAGGAAATTTCGGAGTATACAGGGTGATTGGCATAAGGTGTGACAAAAAGCCAGGGCGTGTAGGTTGGACTTAGACAAGAAAAAAATCGTATGGGAGGGGGGGGTCTATTTCCCCCCGTTTAGGCGGGAGGGGCAATTTAAGAAAAAAATCACTTAAAACAGAAAAAAAATTATTAGAAAATAACGGTGATACCTACAGAGTAATACTATGGCATTTTGAAAAGCCAGAAATACATTCTTTAATTTTGTTTTTAAATAAAGTTGTTCGAGTGAATAGTTTTTGAAAAATTAATTTTCAAAATCAAAATTTTGAAAAAAAAAAATTAAATTTTTTTTTTAAACAATTTTTTTTCAAAATTTTACGTAATTAAGTATTATTTTTTTATTCAATATTCAATGCTCTTTTTAATTTTTGATCAAACACAAAAAACCGGATGTCAAAATGTTTTGTAGTTTTTGAGAAAATCAAAAATAACAAAAACTACTTTTGTTCTAAGAAAAGCCTTTTATTTTAGTTTTTACGTTTTTGGATTCTTATGTAGGTGAATTTACGATTGAAAGGATTAACTTTCTTTTTACTATTCTTTTAATTATCGTCTTATAAGCATACAATAATGTGACAAAGTACTGGATAACCCATATTTCACACATTTTTTCATTGAGAACACCTGCGTGAGAGCATTGGTTTAAAATTGACCTGCCACTTTTTTATTATGATGGGGTCGGCTTGGCTTAGGTGCATTTACGAAAGAAAGGATTAACTTTTTTTGTAAAATTTTTTTATTATCAGTCTTATAAGCATACAATAACACATTTTTTCATTGAGAACACCTGCGTGAGAGCATTGGATTAATATTGATCTGCGAATGTTTTTTAAATAATGCAGCGTTACACGCCCTAACTAGTGACAGAAAAATGCAATTGCGAAATAAGAACAAAAATGTTCCTGAATCTTGAAATCAATTTAAATAATAAATACATGCATATTTAGATAAAATACATAATTACTGTTTATTTAAAGTTAATCCTTTCTTTCGTAAATGCACCTAAGCCAAGCCGACCCCATCATAATAAAAAAGTGGCAGGTCAATTTTAAACCAATGCTCTCACGCAGGTGTTCTCAATGAAAAAATGTGTGAAATATGGGTTATCCATGTTGAAAATAACAATATAACTTCAGATTAAATAACTATGTATGTGTCTGTATGTGGCCTATATAAGGAGGCTAAAAATCATAATGCAGATGATTATAAAAGTACTCTTGACCCGAGCAGTAGTTGTTCGGTTGCTGAATAAAAATTAATTAAAATTCAAAGTTGTTCTTTTTATTTTTGAATCGGACGGACAGGCTTAATTAAGAATAACGCATTGTATCAGGATTTTTCAAATTGGTGCCGAAACCCGGGATTAACGTGTTTTTAGAAAAATGGATTTACAAGTGCGTGCGGGCTATCGTAGCCAAATAACTAAAATTGTTAAAGAAGCCAACGAATTTTTACTCAAACCGGAATCGCGAGTAAGTGATGATCCATTAAAAATGGAAAATTTAGAGGAAGAACTAGCTTCCTTTCTACAAAGATTGCGTAACGCACATGATAATCTTTGTGCCGTCAATAAAATAATTCTCGAAAGGGAACTCGAGGATAAGAATCCAGAAAAAATCGCGGAATACGAAGATACGGCAGTAGGAATAATGTCTCGTCTGGAGGTAAGATTTGCTAAGGTAAGAGAGCGAAATAACCCTAGTGGAAAGACTCCTACGGACGAGCTTAGTGAAAGCTTACATACAGCGCGGCCAAATCATCATTTTAAGCTACCAAAGCTGCAATTAAAAACCTTTTCTGGTGAGTTCCAAGAATGGATACCCTTCTGGGAGAACTTCAAGTCAACAATACATGACAACAATTCATTAACTGGGAGCGAAAAGTTTAACTACCTTCAATCTGTTCTGAAAGGAGAAGCTGCAAAATCAATTGCGGGCTTTACCCCTTCGAATTCCTGCTATGATGGTGCCATATCACTGTTACAAGAAGAATATGGTGATAATGAAAAACTTGTAGATCGCCTGATGCAACAGTTAATGACTCTTCCACCAGTGCATAATAAAACTGATTCTGTCGCACTTCGTCAACTCTATAATGCTGTCATCTCATCTAGCCGTTCGCTAACGGCATTGGGCATTCCATCTTCGCATTATTATATAATGCTCAAGTCACTTTTGCTAAGATGTATGCCAAACGAACTTCGCATACAGTACCACCGTCTACAAAAATCAAGAGTAGAAGAAAACTGTGAATCTGAATCCGAAGGTGACTCTACTCTTTCATTTGCTGGTGATAAGCAAGTCAAAAATATATTGCTCTTTCTCAAACAAGAAGTAGAATCAATTGAAAGATCCGCTGTAGGAAAAGCAACAAAACCACAAGTATATAAACAAAACCAAATGTCTACAGCAGCTGGCTTGCTCACTACCGTACTTCCATGCATCCTATGTAAATCAACAGCACATACCACGGAAGAATGTATGTGTGATCGTCCGATGGTTGAGAAAAAGAATGTGCTGAAAAAAGAAGGTAGATGCTTTAGATGTACACGTAAAGGACATACGGTAAAATTTTGTCGAGTTAAAATTATGTGCAACCTATGTATGTAAAAAGAATCACGCGACCGTCGTTTGCAATAATAACGCGAATACACAAAAAGAGCTAACCGATAAGAACGACAAAAAACAAGTGGTAAATTTATTTGTGGCCAATGAATCAAAGTCATTCAATATTTATCTGCAGACCGCGCGAGTTATTTTGCCTTCTCCATCGAACGATAAAAAACTATTTGTCCGAGTAATAATCGACGGTGGATCTCAAAGATCTTATGTTACTCAGAGTGTCGTTGACAAATTAAATTTAGCTTTCACGGGCAATATAAAACTTTCAATTATTCCTTTCGGTAATTCTGACTGTCCAACTCCAAAAAACTTTAAGTTAGTGAATCTTAACATTCAAAGCCAATTCGGTGCTAAAAACATTAACATACGTGCGGTTGTTGTACCCGAAATTTGCTTCGATTGTGTAGTGGCCCCCGAACCGAATAATTTTCAGTTTAATTTAGCGGACTCTAATCCCAATAATTTTTTACAAGAAGATGGCATCGGCTTGATGATAGGGGCAGATTACTACTGGGCTGTTCACGACAACAAAACCAAAAAGCTGAGCAGTAGATTGGCAGCGGTTTCCACTATTTTCGGCTGGACCATTCATGGCCAAGGCTCGGTAAGTTCATCCAATAATGAATTAGAATTTTCTTCTGCTTTTGTGAACGTCGCAGTGGAAAAGATGTGGGACCTAGAATCCATAGGGATTCAACCAGTGAAGGATGAAATTACCAAATACGAGGAGCCATGTATCCGCAGGAACCTAGAATCAGAGAGATATGAAGCCCACATACCGTGGTGTACCAATGATCATCTAGCCAACAACAAAGATGTCGCCATCCAGAGAGTAGAAGCACTCGCTAAACGGCTTTCTAGAAATCCAACGAAGCTGCTTGAATATGATGACGCTGTGAACGAGTTTGTTGCTGCTGGATTCGCTGAGCGGGTTCCAGATAATTCTGGTAAGAGAATTTATTACCTTCCACACCGACCTGTATACCGTCCAGATAAATCCACTACGAAACTGCGCATTGTTTTCGATGCCTCGTCGCATTCTGCAGGAAACCTGTCACTTAACAACTGTATCTGGACGGGATCGAATCTTCTTCCAGAAATTTTTAAAATTCTATTACGATTTAGACTGGGTAAGATTGCAGTTATAGCTGATATTGAGAAGGCGTTCCTTCAGATTTCTCTAGCTAGGGAGGATCGCGACAGTCACAGATTTTTATGGTTTAGAAAAATTAAATGCTACAGGTAGTTTGCCAGCTTTAGTTGAGTATCGCATGACAAGGGTTACCTTTGGAGTGACTTGTAGCCCCTTTTTGCTCTCGGCTACAATACAGAAGCATATCAGATCTGTGATGCAAGAATATCCAGAAACGTGTAATGTTTTGATGAAATCTTTCTACGTAGACGATTTGGTGTGTAGCTTTGATTATGAATCGCAGGTTCAAACATTTTATAAAGAGGCCATTGAAATTATGAAAAGGGCGCATATGAATTTGCGAAAATGGGTTTGTAACGCTGCTGATATGAAACATGAGTTGTCAACTGCTGAAGTAGAGACTGATCAGCTGGTTCTTGGACTTAGATGGAATGTTTTTTCTGATGAGCTTTCCATTAATATGCAAAAAGAAGTGTTCCTAGAAATGAGGTCGCCAACAAAACGAAATGTTTTAAGGATAATTGGAAGCATCTTCGATCCATTAGGTTATTTAGCTCCTATCGTTATTCGTTTAAAAATCTTATTTCAATCATTATGGCGTCTTAAGTTAGGCTGGGATGAAGCACTTCCCGTTGAACTGTCTACTGAATGGAATATTTGTTTGAAGAGGTTAGCTGAAGTTGGAGAATTGTCTTTGCCTCGTTGGTTAGGAATAAGTCCTAAATCTCGTTCAGTAGTAGTACATATTTTTGCTGATGCCAGCCAAAAGGCCTATGGAGTAGTGGCTTTTATTAGGACAGAGGATGACTTAGGTGTGATAGATGTTCAGTTTGTATGTGCTAAATCACGAGTAGCACCCTTAAAGGAAACCAAGTCTGATGATCTAAGTTTGCCAAAACTAGAACTAACAGCGACTTTACTTGCTTCTAGGCTTAAGTCTTACTTCAAGAAGATAAATTTTCCAGCCGATAGATTTGTTTTGTGGACTGATTCTCAGATAACTCTCCACTGGATAAGCGGTGATTTAAAAAAATGGGTGCCCTACGTTGCTAACCGAGTTAGAGAGATTAAGGAGCACACAGAGCCGAAGGAATGGAGACATTGTCCAGGCAAACAAAATCCGGCGGATTTTTTGACAAGGGGAATATCTGTAAACAAATTCGAAGATGCTTGTGATTGGCGATGTGGACCCGACTGGCTTAAAAAATCCGAGAACACCTGGCCTGAATGCCCAATTGTCAAACAGAATGTTACCCTTCTAGCTGTTGGCGTGCAAAACGAAGACGATCATTCTGCTGTTGTTGTTCTTCAGGAAACATTATTTGCGATTGAATCTTTCAGTTCATGGAAAAAACTATTACGTGTTACAGCTTTAATTCTTAGAGCTGTTAAATTTATGCGTTCTATACCAATTCCACATAAATTTTTGACTGCACCAGAACTGGAAGATGCAGCAAAGTACTGGCTTAAATATTCACAAAATATTTGTTTTAGCGATGAAATTAAAACCTTTAAACGAAACAAAACTCTTAAAAAATCTTCTTCTCTTTTATCGCTTAATCCTTTCCTAGATAAAGAAGGTCTACTGCGAGTTGGAAGCCGTTTTCAGCAATTAGAAAGTTCATTTGATGTCATCAACCCTATCATAATCCCGAGGTCCAGCTACATTACCAAGCTACTAGTTTGTTACATTCATGAAATTACATTTCATGGGGGAGTAAATGCTGTCATGGCGAGACTAAGAGAAAAGTTCTGGTTGGTTGGAGGACGACAAGTTATCAAGAAAGTAATACGAAGTTGCAAGCTGTGTCAAAAACTTAAAGGTAAACCCGGCTCCAACCCTTTCGCTCCGTTGCCAAGAGAAAGAATGATGGCGTCTAGACCTTTCGAAACGGTAGGAGTAGATTTTGCTGGTCCTCTCTACACCAAGGAAAACGATATTTCTGGTAAGGTTTACATAATGATTTTTACCTGTGCTGTTATTCGTGCTGTGCACTTAGAACTAGTATCAAATTTAACAACAGAGAGCTGTCTTCTTTCCATTCGCCGGTTTATTGCCAGAAGAGGCGCTCCAAAGGTTATATATTCAGATAACGCGAAAACTTTTAAAAGAGCTTCGAAAGATCTAGCTTGTTTAGGAAACATTTTGGACAGCGAGATATTTTACGGTTTCCTGAGCAATCGTGCAATTGTATGGCGTTTTAGTGTGGAGAGAGCACCCTGGTGGGGTGGCTTTTGGGAGCGTCTTGTAAAGAGCGTTAAGGACGTCTTAAAGGTCACCATTTGGCGTGCAAAAATCAACAACGAGGAACTAACTACTCTGTTAGCAGAAGCAGAGTTTGTCATTAATAGCCGTCCCTTAACTTATATTAGTGACGATCCTTTGGACTTAACCCCTCTTACACCAAATAATTTTCTTGCAGGCTATTATGGTGAATCTACAAGGGACAAACTAGTTGATGACATCGAGCTTCGACGAAAGTGGACTTCTAGAACCCAGCATATATCTTTTTTGTATAAAAGATGGAATAACGAATATCTTTGCCTTTTGAGATCGGCTCATCACACGAACGCGGCGCCATCAAATGAAGTTAAAGTGAGAGACGTCGTTCTTGTTCATGATAATGCAAAGGCCCGATTGCACTGGAAGATGGCTGTGGTAGAATGTATTTTTCCCGGAAGAGACAACAAGGTGCGAGCAGCTGAAGTTCGTTTTGCAGATGGCACAAAGATGAGACGTGCAATCCAGCTCTTGTATCCCCTGGAAATTCATATTTCGGGGCGCCCGGAGGATGTTGAAAATAACAATATAACTTCAGATTAAATAACTATGTATGTGGCCTATATAAGGAGGCTAAAAATCATAATGCAGATGATTATAAAAGTACTCTTGACCCGAGCAGTAGTTGTTCGGTTGCTGAATAAAAATTAATTAAAATTCAAAGTTGTTCTTTTTATTTTTGAATCGGACGGACAGGCTTAATTAAGAATAACGCATTGTATCAGGATTTTTCAAAATCCAGTACTTTGTCACATTATTGTATGCTTATAAGACGATAATTAAAAGAATAGTAAAAAGAAAGTTAATCCTTTCAATCGTAAATTCACCTACATAAGAATCCAAAAACGTAAAAACTAAAATAAAAGACTTTTCTTAGAACAAAAGTAGTTTTTGTTATTTTTGATTTTCTCAAAAACTACAAAACATTTTGACATCCGGTTTTTTGTGTTTGATCAAAAATTAAAAAGAGCATTGAATATTGAATAAAAAAATAATACTTAATTACGTAAAATTTTGAAAAAAAATTGTTTAAAAAAAAAAATTTCATTTTTTTTTTCAAAATTTTAATTTTGAAAATTAATTTTTCAAAAACTATTCACTCGAACAACTTTATTTAAAAAGAAAATTAAAGAATGTATTTCTGGCTTTTCAAAATGCCATAGCATTACTCTGTAGGTATCACCGTTATTTTCTAATATTTTTTTTTCTGTTTTAAGTGATTTTTTTCTTAAATTGCCCCTCCCGCCTAAACGGGGGGAAATAGACCCCCCCCCCTCCCATACGATTTTTTTCTTGTCTAAGTCCAACCTACACGCCCTAGCTTTTTGTCACACCTTATGCCAATCACCCTGTATATTTATTTATGGTAAGTTCTACTATAATGTTTGTAGATACAATATACGAATGAATTACAAGGGCATTAGTAAATATTACTATGATATTCGTAGAATATACGAATGGAGCTGTACAATATACGAATGAACTACAAGGGCATTCGTTAATATTACGATGATATTCGTACATTGTACCAATAGTATTCGTACAATATACGTATGTTTTTCTACGAATACTAATAAAATATTAGTAAAATGTACTAATAAACGTCCATTCTACGAATACTATTCGTGGCTGAAAACCACGAATAAAATTCGTAGAATGCACGCATGAATTAGTACTATTTACACATGAAATTTTTTGAGTGTATGCAAGCATTAGTTTCGTTAATAACATATGAATGTATTAGAATGTTTTCATGCCTCTAGTAATGCACACTGGAACGATCAAAAAGCTAAAAATGTATTTATTAATGAGAAAAGTTATCAAACGCACAAGTTCTCTATCCATGAAGCAGCTAACGCTAAAGTTTAAGAGTGGCTAGTTGGTCCTTTACATTAATCCTCCTGTAGATCTGTAAGTTACTTAAAACTTAAAATTAAATAAAAAGTGTTAACATCAATTAAATTATATAAATGTAATAAATTAAAAAAATTTATTTGTGTTAGTTTTTATTTTTAAATGTACATTAATATCCAATAATTTCTTCTTTAGTCCATTTTACCACTTTTTTAAATCTTGTTTATTTTCAGTCTTTAAACTCATTACCGCAGTAAAGAGGGCAAAAAAGAATCCCGCCATTCCAGTCGTTCCAACAAGCAACACCAATCCACCCATAAGCAGAGGTATCAATGCTAAGAATTTAAGCTTGTATGCAAGTAAGAGTGGAAACAAAAACTTTTTGAACTTCTTTTTGAGTTTTTTTGATTTCCGACTGCTGTCAACCAGTTGTTCCTGATAGTCATCAGTATTGGATAAATCTATAAGAAAAAAATTAAATATTTTAAATTTTAGCTTACTAAAAATTTGATGGAACAAAAATCATAAGTAAAATAAACAGACATTTTGAAATACCTACTACTTAATATGATTTTATATATTTTTGTCTAATGTGATGTTTTGGTGGGTGGTGTGTTGTGGGGGAAATGCAGACTGTTCTGATTGAGAGATATCGCTGTAATTTGTTTGCTGTTTCTTGAAGATGGTGCTTTGTAAAGGAGCTTAAGCAAATACTGACAGTTTCCAACACAGTAAGCTTGATTGTATTACTTTACATTTGACAACACAGCACGGAACACTACACCCCAACAGACACCAGCCAGCCTAAGATTTAAAATTATGTCAAATTCTGTCTTTGAAGATTGAGTAGAAATGAGTAGAGTAGTAGAGTATTCACGTAAATAATTTTTGTTTGATGTGTAAACTACCTGTCAATTTTGACGAATCAAAGGTCTTTCGTGCGAAATGCTGCTTTTTTAACTTATATAATTCAAATAGCATCCATTCTTCTTTGTTATTTCACCTATACTTATAACTGTTGCAGTTTGTAAAAATGTTGGGTTCATTTAAAAGAACGAGAATTTTATAAGCACTTTGTTTCAATCGCTGCCTAACAGCATGTGTTTTGTGTGTGTTACCCCTTTTTCGAACGACCGCTTGATTTTTCGAGTGCAGCGTACCTTCCGTCCACTTTTCAACTCGAAATGTGTCCACAATAAGAAGTAGGACCCAGAGAATGGTCTATACCCCAGAAAACATTGAAAGGATATAAACTGCATATGAACAATCAACAAATCACATGTTCTCTTCTAAATCAGGTGGATGTTCTTGGCATTTCGAGACGTTCCATTCAACGAATCTTTGATAAACACATTTATAACGGGTGATTTTTTTGAGGTTAGGATTTTCATGCATTAGTATTTGACAGATCACGCGGGATTTCAGACATGGTGTCAAAGAGAAAGATGCTCAGTATGCTTTGACATTTCATCATGAATAGACTTACTAACGAGCAACGCTTGCAAATCATTGAATTTTATTACCAAAATCAGTGTTCGGTTCGAAATGTGTTTCGCGCTTTACGTCCGATTTATGGTCTACATAATCGACCAAGTGAGCAAACAATTAATGCGATTGTGACCAAGTTTCGCACTCAGTTTACTTTATTGGACATTAAACCAACCACACGAATGCGTACAGTGCGTACAGAAGAGAATATTGCGTCTGTTTCTGAGAGTGTTGCTGAAGACCGTGAAATGTCGATTCGTCGCCGTTCGCAGCAATTGGGTTTGTGTTATTCGACCACATGGAAGATTTTACGCAAAGATCTTGGTGTAAAACCGTATAAAATACAGCTCGTGCAAGAACTGAAGCCGAACGATCTGCCACAACGTCGAATTTTCAGTGAATGGGCCCTAGAAAAGTTGGCAGAAAATCCGCTTTTTTATCGACAAATTTTGTTCAGCGATGAGGCTCATTTCTGGTTGAATGGCTACGTAAATAAGCAAAATTGCCGCATTTGGAGTGAAGAGCAACCAGAAGCCGTTCAAGAACTGCCCATGCATCCCGAAAAATGCACTGTTTGGTGTGGTTTGTACGCTGGTGGAATCATTGGACCGTATTTTTTCAAAGATGCTGTTGGACGCAACGTTACGGTGAATGGCGATCGCTATCGTTCAATGCTAACAAACTTTTTGTTGTCAAAAATGGAAGAACTGAACTTGGTTGACATGTGGTTTCAACAAGATGGCGCTACATGCCACACAGCTCGCGATTCTATGGCCATTTTGAGGGAAAACTTCGGAGAACAATTCATCTCAAGGAATGGACCGGTAAGTTGGCCACCAAGATCATGCGATTTGACGCCTTTAGACTATTTTTTGTGGGGCTACGTCAAGTCTAAAGTCTACACAAATAAGCCAGCAACTATTCCAGCTTTGGAAGACAACATTTCCGAAGAAATTCGGGCTATTCCGGCCGAAATGCTCGAAAAAGTTACCCAAAATTGGACTTTCCGAATGGACCACCTAAGACGCAGCCGCGGTCAACATTTAAATGAAATTATCTTTAAAAAGTAAATGTCATGGACCAATCTAACGTTTCAAATAAAGAATCGATGAGATTTTGCAAATTTTGCTTTTTTTTTAAAAAAAAAGTTCTCAAGCTCTTAAAAAATCACCCGTTATATACCTCCACAAGACGGTTCTTCTCCAAGAATTTCCGCTGTGTGACTTTGAAGGCAGGCAACTCACTAGCGAACACATGCTTGCTGCGTTGTATTGAGACGCAATCGTTTTTTCTCTGACAAGGCATATTTTCACATCAGCTAATCAGCAAAACATATGGTACTTCTTTAGAGCCCTCTGCACTCCGGAAGAGTTTCATTGTCATTTGCAATATCAAGAATGGGGATCATCGGTCCTTACTTTTTTTGTTGAAGAAAATGATCGAGCAGCTACTGTGACTCCTTCACGTTAACGAACCATGACCATGAGTCCATGATTCAGAATTTTGTCTTGACCGAATTTGAACAAATTGAGTTGGAAGATGTCTGGATTCAGCTCAGACAGCGAGAGATTTAACCTGGTCGTTTTAGAGACAGATTCTCCGGGCGCTCATCTCTCTAAGAGGCGATTGAATGTAACCAGAACGACCCCTATGTTCATTTCCTGTGGGGATACCTAGAATCTCTGGCTTAACGATATTCCCAGGACTCTGGAAGCCCTTAAACCGAACATTTGAAGTAGCATCCTGTAATTTTCTGAAGAAATGCTTGAAAGAATGGATGCAAACTTAAAAAAGGCTAAGATAACATTTTGAGTGTGAGGGTCGCCATTTGGCGAGTTAGAAATGACGACCATTTGCAGTCTAGCACTGTGCCCAATTAGCGTTGAAGTGCACCATTTTGATACCATAACTCGTGTGGTTGGAATTGATATGGGAAATTCCAGTTTGGACTGAGTTCAGAAAGAAGAACGAATCTAGTAGATTTTGATGTCTCTTCTACACTGTGCCAATCTAGGTAGTTTGTTGACTTGTACTGGAACGGTAGCCAATCCGATTGAGATTGAATGTCAGTTTAAATAGCCGTAAATCGGTTTTGGTTTGGATCATATTTTATAACCTTGCAAGCTTTCCAATATCGAGTGGCCTAAAAAACCTAGACTAGGTACCTTTAAAAATAATTAAAAAACTTCGAAAAAGATCGAACTCGAGATTTTGATCAAAGTTAACATTACAATGATAGGAAAAAAGAAAAACGTGAATCTCACAATTATGTCTATCGGTCTGTCTGTCTGTTTAACTAAAGCCTAAACGGCTAGGCCGATTTTCTTTAAATTTGGTAGATATCGTTTTTAATTTTTCCCCTCACACGTTTTTTCCTTTTTTTTTTTAAGTCCAAAAATAACGGTACCTGCCATATGAATTTTGTTCGAAATTTTATAAATATTTTTTTTTCTCAAAAACTTTCCCACAGATTTAAAAAAAAAATTAAAAAATTTCATTTAGTTGAAGCTATGTAAGTAATGGTTGAAAAAAAAATTCCAAAAAATCATTATTTTTGGTACCCCCCTTGGAACCATTTTTTTTGTTTTTGATTTTCTCAAAAATGGTATGACCGATTTTGATCATTTTTTTTTATGTCCCCCGCAGTTTCAATATTATTGCTTATTCAAATTTTCAAAAATATTTTTGTTGGATTTTTAAAAAAAATTTCAACATTTTTTTTTTAAAACTCAATACATCGGAAATCCCATGCTCGATTTTTTTAAAACTTGATAAGTAAAAGTTTCTTAAAATAATCTACAAGATATGATAAGAAAAAATTTATTTTACCTAAAAATAAGGGTACCCTCCATAAAAATGTTAAAAAATGGTTTTCGAAAATCGTATTTTTCTCGAAAACAGTTCCGAAAATTTTGCTTCAATTTTTTTTTCTTTCGATAAATTTTTAAGATCTATAATTTAATTAAAAAAAATTTGAAAACAAGATATTTCGAATTTCTCATTATCGGCATAACGGATTTTAATGAAATTTCTTAAAGATAAGCTTCTAAAAAGCTTGAAAAACATTTCAAAACTTTAAAAAAAAATATTTTTTTTGAATTTGGAAAAAAATCTATTTTTTTTTTTTGGAAAATTCAATATCTCGAAAATGGCTCAATATTTTTTTTTTAATTTAATTTTTATTCGAACAATGAAATAATACTTTACATTGGCGTACCAAAATTTTTCTTAAAAATATAAAATCTTATTTTTTGAAAAAACCACTACAAAGACTTATAATTTTTGTTCTTGCATAAACCTATATTTGCTTGAATCACATGGCATCCTGTGCTTTGCTTAGCTCCAACTACTAAAGAAGTTGTTTTAGTCATTTAAAATTGAATTTTATTCTTATGAACAGTTTTTCTCTAAGAACATTAATTTTTGAAATTCTTATTTGCTTACATAAGAGCAAGTTCGTGCGACCCAGTCGTGTATTTTTTTTTTTTTTTTAGTTTTATGGCGAGGACCTGTACACCCTATTGTTCGTTGAAGTATCGTCCTCTATACTCCATGTGTCTTTGACGTTCACCACCGTCATCCTGCATATACGAATGAATTCGACATGTATGTCAAAACAAGACATGCACATGACTCTTATAGCGGGCCTCTATATATATTTGTAAAATGTCTGCCTGATATCAATGAAGAAGTGATCAGTGTACACAATAAAATCTTTAGTGTATGTGTCAGGCACCAAAACCGGTCATGAGAATTCCTTTTGTGATGCAATACTAATCGGGCTACCGGTGCCACCACTTCGTCTAGGTCCCACGCCCATTAGTGACGAAAAAAAAGTGGGTGATCGGCATGAAACTCTAGCTAGCACACTTAAATTGATCTTGTTTTATTCGCAAAATCTTAAAACTAATTAATGTAGGAACTACTTTTGAACTTTTGTGTTCAATTTGTGTTGAATAAATCTTCGATAAAAGGGTATTTAACAAGGTCAGGAATGTCAATAAATTACTACTTCTAATCGTACTCAAAAAAAATTTTTTTTATTAAATAAAGCATAAACTCACTTTCTTCGAGAAATCCCATTACAGTTGAACAGAATGCCTTCACCTTTTCAATTGCTCGGCCAAGAGGAACTACAAGATCACTACTCTCCCCAAACCGATCGAATCCACTTTCCTGCTTCCGAGATTGTTGCTTCCACTCGTCATTAATGTTGACAGTTCTCAATATAAATGTTTTCATTTCCTCTGGATTCACAAGACTATTCACACTTTTGCCCGAATTCACGTCAAAAACACTTAAGTTTTTCGAACTGTGCCTTCCCTTAGAACTTGTTTCGGATCTAGCTGGGATAATTATCCAGTCATTCCAGTCGCTCGAAAAAGACACACTGCTCGCCAAGGCTTGGATGTAATTCCAAATAATTATTTTCATCATTATTCCTAATTTCGCCATATTGGCTGTCGGTTTAGAGTTTACAAGTCACAAGCACATCACTCAATTTATAAACAAAAAATGATCGAATTTTGTCAGTTGCTGTGATCATTTATAGAGATCACTTTCTTTCAATTTTTCAAGTCCATTTATTTAAAGAGAAAAATAAAAATACTGTCTCTATCCACCGATAACCATAAACAGTCTTTTCTCCAGAGTTATTTGCCAAAAACTGACAACCTTTTTATTTTCCAAGTTAAACAAAATTTATTCATGCGTTCGTTCGTTTCGTTCTGCCCTTGGACATTTTATCCAGCAGCTGTGTGTTTTATAAGAACAAATGTAAAAATGGTAATAATTATTACTTGCAGCTCGAGAGTGCCGTACCTCCAATAATACCCGTGTCTTATAAAACATACCATTTAATGGTTCCAATTATAGTCAAATCACTCTATCAACCACAATACCTTTCAGATAATGGCTCAGCAAATAAAAAAAAAAACAAATAGCGGGCGGTTCACTTTCAAACCCAAGAATCGGATGGATGGAGCTTCACGCACGGCCAGACGAACATAAGGCACTGATTCGGAGATCACAATTTTCGTCGTATGGAAACATTTTTCCAGAGGCTCTCGCCATAATGTTAAAAGAAAACCTCAACACTTTAAAGCATTTTCCGGGCTTACATTAGACTTCGCAAAATTAAAGCATCCGAGAAAGTTTTACGGTGGTGACCTTAAGGCACCAAATTAGCCAACCACTGCCATTACATCCAATCCGCCTAGGTCTTGAATGCAAATGAAGACGTTTTGACAAATCATCACTTGGCACTTACTTTATATGATATAGGTGGGTAATTTAAGATCCCAAAGGTATAAGGAGCAAGAAGTTGATTTGCATTTTCTTCTGCGAGATTGTAGGTTTGCTCAAGATGAATTGCTGATAATTTACGGGATGGATGCAAGTCGAGGTCTGCTTTCTTATGGAATTGTTATAACAAATTTATTTTGGTATATACATATGTACGAGTACGTAGATATAGGCACTACTTGCTTGCTCTGCTCTGGGCTATAGAAGTCAAAACAATTTACAAACGTAATCTCAACAAATGTCCTTTTTGTGGTAACGGACATTTAAATATTAAAAATAAAAGTAGATAGTTGATGTTGGAAGATGCTAGATATGACGAAAGAATGTTTAAAGACGAAATTAAAAAAAAAAAAAAAAAAAAAAAACAGACACATAAGTAAGGAAGTTTTTTTAATGTTACAAGACTACATCTGTACCTAAGCTAATGATTCTAAAGATATTCCAAAAATTAAGGAAGGTGCTTCAAAATAAAATTTGCATTTGGGAAGCCTATGTGGTTAAGAATTAAAGATAAAAGAGTTATCAATATGTGGAAGTTAGAGAAAAAGTTCAATTAAAAGCTCAAGTGATCTCAACTCCAAGGTGCGTTTCGCCCAGGTACGACAGTGGGCTCATCAGTTAAATGCTGCCGTACCCTTCCTTATCGAAGCAATGAATAAATGTTTGTTTTTGTTTGCAGCACAGTTTGCAGTTAATTCGATGTTGCCAGAAAGTGTCATAACTGTTCCGGTACTTGAGAGCGAAAACGATTTTATTGGTTGCAAAAGTACTGAAGGATAATCAAAGAAGTCAAATCTTCCTTGACAACTAATTATTGGCTAGTTGCACTTGCGTTCCTTCTCACCAAGGTCATGGAAGCGCTGATAAATTTGCATCGACATGGCCGGCTTCAAAACCTTCCGAAAGAACAAAGATGAGGGCCGTAGGGACGGCAATCTACGTAAAAAAGAAGATTTCCCCCAACACCGCCGAAACAATTATTACAGGTCTCAGATTTAGCGAAGCCACTGTCGTCACCATTAAAATTGGAAGACATCATTATCATTATCAGTGTCTATTTCAATTGCCAATCCAGCATGAGAAGTATTCAAATGACCTCCAAATTCTCAACGGTGTCTTCGAGAGAAGCACATATGGACTCATCGGCGGTGATTTCAATGCCAGGCATCACATGCGGCTGGATACTATGATTGCACCTGAGAGCAAGGCGATTGTTGACTGACTGGACGTCAACTACGGCCAGCACTCCTTAGTGGTTGTTTTACAACACAAACCCACCTTTCCCAGAAGACCATCAACGCTGGACTTCTTCCTGGCTTCCTCGAAACAAGTGCACACTCTTCCGGAAATCCGGTATTATGTCTGTACATTAGTGCACATTGACGCCGGCCATATGAAGCTGTTCAACTATCGATCAACCTCAAACAAACCCATACTCCTTACAACAAAAGCTCCAGAGAATTTCATTAACTTCAGATGGCTGGATATTGAAAGACTTCACAGTGACATCGAAGAGAGCTTAAGTCTTCCACTTTCAGACAGGAATCTTCTGGATACCGAAATCGATGCAGCAAGCGTCAACATTGAACATGCCGTATCTGTTGCCCTGGACAACCAAAACAGTCTAAAACCTCAAAGGATACAACCAACAACCAACAGAAACTACCATATAAATTAGAATGAGCTATACAGCAAGTCAACATCATGTTCCGGAATTCAACACCACAATAATATTCAATACCAAAAAAGGTTGCAAGCAATCAAGCCAGGACCTGATGCTTTCAAAAACATAAAGAGGATCATTGGCAAAGAGCTACAAATACCTGAATCCATCATTAGCTATCATACTGAAGCTACCTCAGCCCAATACAACGTGGAATCGTCCGCCGACTAGTTCGAATGAAACTTCACACCGAACTCACCTACTGAACCAACTATCTTACAGTAAGTTGAGGCAACAGTTCAACAAACATTGCAGCCAAATCCGGACAAAATCAATTTTAATAACATCAATCCAGCAAATGATCCCACCGTTAGTCCACATTTATGCAATCTAGAGAAGGTTGTAGAAATTATCGGCAATTCTAAGCAAAAATCAGCAAAGATTGTGCCAATTCCGAAGAAAGGTGCTTCCAACCTAGTTTCCAACTACAGGCTGATATCAGTTCTCAACAACATCAGCAAATTACTGGAAGAAGTAATCCTCCGAAGACTGAAGAAATTCTGCAGTGGAAATTCCATCATCCCTGACATGCAATTCGCCTTTCGAGAAAAACACTTAACTTTGCATCCACTCATAAAATTCCAACACGATATCACCATAGCCCTCAACACTCATCTTGTCACCGTCGGATGCTTCCTGGATGTCGCGAAAGCATTCGATAGCGTGTGGATAAACGGCCTAATCCACAAACTCCATCTTATGCAAGTATCTCTACCATTAATGAAAATTTTCCTTTCTTTCCTATCTTTCAGTAAATTTTTCCTCCAACTAGATAACTGCAAATCAAACATGAAGACCATCAGAGCTGGAGTCACTCCCGGCTCAAAACTAGGCCCCTTCTTAGGGCATCCGGATCAACACTTCAAAATCGTAACTTGTCTGCTTCAGGAGACTTCAACTGGTTGAGGCATTCGCACCGCAACAATTTGCAGAAATATAGTAATGAGACTCCCTGACGGATCCACCATAACGGCAAAGCCTAACGTCAAGTAACTGGGGGTATACTTCAACGAGTTGCTAAGGTTTTACCTGTACTCAAGAAATGTTCTGAAAAAGGCCAGCTGGGCCTTAAGCCGTTTGCACCCATTTCTTAAAAGAAGATCAGGTCTTAGCCAACCAACATAGATATTAATCTACCAAGCACCTCCTGCGCCCAGTGAACAGATATTCCTTCTGAGTCTGGTTTTCTATTTCGAAGACAGCTATGAAGGAACGTTTCGAAAGGAAGATACTGAGGATCTGCACTGGATTTCAATTCGACCGTCAACGGCAGAAACACTATACAGGAACGATCTACACAAAAACGAATTTAATCCAAGCGGACAAATATCTAGTTAATTCAACGAAGAAACTAATGGGGAACATCATCGACCACCCGAATCAGCTTATGAAAAAGATGACCACAGAACAACGACGCGACGTCCCGAACCGAGGTACATCAGTGTGATGGAAACTCTGGATGCCACCGTAATCATGGACAACGGAAATGAAAGTAGTCTCGTTCTACTCTGACATTGAGTCAGCCTACCACCGCGGCTAAACGCCATCCTTGCTCACAACCCACAAAAATTACCACTGACAACCAGAAACGAACACCCTGAAGATAATACCGTCAATCAATATCTTAATTATACTCTGTCCAACAAAAATTGTCAGTACAGGGAAGATAGGACGTTTGTCTCTCATTCTGGTTGCATTTCCATGCATAAGTGTGTCGCCTTTTAAAGCTCTCACAGGGATACCGTAGTTTAAATTATAAATCGCGGCAAATGAAAGTAAAAAACGCGTAGGGCTACCGTCTGCCGATTCAAAACGACTGAAAACAATGTTCAATTTACCTTTTCCCACAACGCCAAGCGGTAAGATAATAGGCGCGTTTTTTTTTAAGTTGAAAAGCAATACGACAACACTCAATATACTCTTCTTCTTAAAATGTGTTCTCAAAAGCTTCAAATCCCAAAAGCTCCTTAATAAAAACCACTGAAAAAGCTCTTTGCTTGCAATTGAGAATGATAATGGTAACTCTGTTTTGATGTAGATAAAGAGCGCACGATCGTATTAAGTGACACTTGACACTCTTGTCTTGATCTCGACAGTATCTCATCAGCAGTGGGATACGACGCACAGTGGGCAGAAAGTGTGGTTTAAGTGGTCAAAAATCCATAACTTTTGAACCAGTTGAGTTTTTTTTATAATTTTTTTTTATTTGTAACTTTATTTAAGTACCTTTCAACATATAGTGTTTAATTTATCAAATATATGTTATTTTGATTTTAAAATAAATAATAAAAAAAAGTTGTTTTCTCCCTGTTAATGTGGGATGACAAATTTTTCAATATTGACTTAAATTGGATACAAAACTTATTTTAAAAGAACTTTCTTGAAGATCCAACAAATAGTGACCAGTAAACTATTTGTTTGAAATTCTTAGGTTTGCCCTTTGGGTCTTCACAAAAACACTCAAAAAGAAATTTGTAGTTCCCATTTTGTCCTTTTCAAGCCAACATTTTGTTTAAGAATAGTTACCAAAACCTTAAATCAATTTTGTCAATTCCATCATCCAATTATTAAATGTAATGGAACAATTAATGAGAACCACATAAATAGAGCATACCATTTTTTTTGGGCACAGAAAATAAGTGCAAGTAAATTTACTAACCGCACTAAATAAAAACAATATGGTATGTTAGGTTAGGTTAGATTAAAGTGGCTGTCATTAAAGCATCTGACCCACTTAGACCAATAGAGGTCCATAGTGCTACCACGATCTAATATGGAACAAAAAGGTTCCCTACTAGTTAAAACCATTTGGAGCTTCTAATGAAGCGAAGGAGACTTTTAATGTCTGTATTTATAAGATCGCTTAGTTCGTTATAGAAATATTCTCCTAGATGAAGTTTTCGTTTGGGTATGTACAAAGAAGGTGTGGGATTGTTTCCTCTTCCTCCTCGTCCAAGCAACTCCTGCAAAAATCGTTTGATAGTACACCGAGTAGTATCTACCAATACTCGTAAGACAGTGTAAAATTATGACACCTATTACGGAGCTGATCTGAGATCTGCTGAGGGACAATAAATACTTTGACTACTTCAAATCCAGTTTGGGCCAGATTTATTTGGTCGCCAAACATGTGGTATTGTTAAGCCATCTTGTGTTTAATTGTTCCAGAGCAATTCGCTTCAGCATAAGTTTACTTGTAGCTACAGGCATACCTATGTTTACCCTAACGGGCAAGAAATTCATTTCCGTTCCAATTCTGGCGAGTTCGTTGGCTTTGCAATTCCCTGGGATGCCCCTGTGTCCCGGCACCCAGAATAGGTGAATATTAAACTGTTTGGCCATCTCCATTGGAGACGAATGACAGTCTTGGTACATGGTTACAGTACAATATGTAAGATTTTGCATACTGAAGAGTCGCTATTTAAAATGTTTTTTCGCTCTAACTCGTAAATGCGGATACATGCGGATATGAATCTTTCGAGTTTTGATAGAGCACATATTCAATTTTCAATTCGTAAACAAATTAAAGTTGTGAAAAGTTGTGAATTTTTGTATCGCCCTTATAAACTGGAAAATTGGGTAAAATTAAGATGGGTGTTTCAAAATCAAACGGTACTAACTACTTAACGTTTCTTTATATTTTTTTTGCGTATTATAACATAAAAATATGTGAAATAATTAGCTGTAATAAATTCGATTACTTTCCAAAAGGATTTTCAAGAAAATCGGGAAATAAAAATTGTGCCAAAAATGCTTCATACATCGATTTACAAGTTTTTCTCACTTTGAATTTATTTTTCTCTTAACCTCAGCATATTTATTTAAAAAAAATGTCATATGTATATTTAACATATAAATATTTCTTTAATTAATTAAAATTAAACTTATGTGATTCGAAAACAAAAAAAAATATTTTTGACCACTTAAATCACGATTTATGCCCACTGTGCGACGGTCGTATTGGGGTGTACAACTTTTTGCAAAGAATTACAACAACAATTCCTTAAGAAAAGTCAGTTGCTTGCTCTTTTTTTAGTGGCATTTTTCCTAACGCATTGTAGTGAGGGTACATCAGGCGCCACTGCTTTAGAAAAAGCTCTCCCATAAGGCCTGTACTGACAATTTTTGTTGGACAGAGTATAGTTGTATTGCTCTTGACATTTCCAAAAAATTTGGTAGGGTTTGGCGTCGCGCTCTCTTATCGAAAATGCGTGCATTTGATATCGATCAAACGATCAATCTCTTCTTCGTTGGATTAGAAACTTTCCTTCGAACCGTTCAATACAAGTTGTGTTGGATGGTTTTAATTCTGATTTTCACAAAATAAATGTCAGTGTGCCACACAGCTCCGTTTTGTCTCCGATTCTCATATCCATCAATGATCTTTTGTCTGAACCTTCTAATGTTCTTATTCGTTACATTGGTTTGCTATCGACAGTACTCTTAGTACTCACTCAATGCTGTCTTCTGTGCGGAACCCACCTCCCATGACCCTATTCTTGAGCAGAACTTTTTTTTTTTTTTTATAATCTACACGCGCTCAAGGGATTTTGATTACCCTTTAAATGTATCAACACAGCGCGGGCGTGAAGTTAAGGAAGAGAAAGAAGGATAGGAAAGATGTGTGGCACGATGTTCTGAGACTGAAGGTGGTTGTCTCAGATTTTTGTATCTCCAGGGATGGCGGCTGAACTAAAGCGGAGAAATGCCGTGTCTTATTTCTATGTCACTTATAATTCACATTATTTTATTCGTATTCATCCTTGTTGGACATACTAGTTAAACTCAATTACATGTTGTTAGTGTTATGCCTGAACAACATGCAATGAGCACACCTTATAAGGTTTTTAATGAAATTAAGAAGACATAAACGACAGGAGGGATCGAACCTGTGATTATGAGTTTGACAGGCGAGCATACAACCATCGCGCCACGGCCACCCCGTGCATTAAGAAAACCGAACAGCCATCTTGTTTGGAATGACTACTACTGAAACGCGCCTAAGTTTTTAGGTTTCCTTCAACGTCTGATCTGGCTGAAATCTATAAGGCCTATATTCGTCCGAACCTCGAGTACGAGTGATAGAACTACATAAGAAGCATTTGAACCTGCAAGCACTGCCGCAATGTTTCTTGTCTTTAATTGTTTTACTGTTATTTTCATAAACCTTGTTCTAGTATTTTAATAGCCAGTAGCATTCCTTCCCTTAAACAATTCAACCGTAGTAATACTTGCGCTTCATGGAATGCCCATCAGTTTACCCCTGAGCTCAGCTACGGACGTACTGTTAAATTCAAATATTCATTCTTCAGCCGCACTACACGGCTCAATATTTCCCTCCCATTATGATAATTAGACATTAAAAACCAATGCGCATCGGTACCCTAAGAGTAGCCTTAATCCCCTTAGTGTGCGCAAAAAATCTCGCTGCAAAAATCGCGCATTATTATCAAAATTTTGTCTTAAAATTAAATTATATTTTTTTAACCAGTCTGCACCACCATCTCTTAATTTTGACAATAGTTAACAAAACTGCTTTAGCCTCATCTATCTACTTTTACTTCTGCCAAATGTGCAATGGAAAGCGAAATCTGCCCCATGCTAAGGAATGCGTGTTCAAAGTAGAAATATTTCAATATGCCCGGTCAGTTAAGCGGCACAGTTTCGATCGACAATTTGAGTAGATATGTATTCTTTGTGATTGAGGCCATCAAACTCCGTTCAAGTCGTGTTTCGCCGTCGTCGTCGCCTTACTTCGTTTCTTTAATTTATTTTCGCCAAACAGCTCAAGTCTTGGTATAGATCTTACGATGAAGCATTCGACACATTTACAAAGCAATCTCATAGATTACTTTTATATCTACCGTAAGAGAGCGAAAAAAAAAACAATTAGCCAATGATCCCCGACCGTTACGAATCAGGCTCAGATATCAGCACGTGATTCGACCTAACACAGACGATTAGAAGAAATTACTTCCTCAATGATCATCATAATGTATAAAGGTATGGCGTATGGAGAATAAACGCAGCCTTGTTGTCCGGGAGCAAATAGGCTTGTGCCGTTCGTTGGGCACACTAACAGCTCACTGAGTAGCATCCCATAGGCTTCTTCAGTTTCAGTTGGGGCTTGGGGAGAACACGCATACACGATAGTTACAAAATGTATGCGTACCTATAGAGCATGGCTTTGGTTGCTACTACACTGTGGCTGTGGCATGCGTTAGTTTAGTTTCTGTTATTCAAAGGAGTTCAATATCTTGATTGTTGGTTCGATTTGTATTGATCAGTGACTTTGAATTGAATTTACTTTACCGAAAAGATATAAATTTGGTTTTCGAAAAAACGAGAGTTGATCTATTGAATAAAAAATCACTATACATACATATATTGATTTCTGATTTTAATTCTCCAGTCAAAATCAAAACGGCAAGCGATATCGGTCCATTCCAATCTTTCACCACCACCAATTTCTTTTGGCCCAAATTTTATAATATGGATACTGAGGATACGTGGTTTCAACAAGACGGCGCTACGTGTAGCCCCGTGTTGCAATGGACATTTTTAACGCCTTTGCCATGCAGAGCTCCTAGCCAAGACAGCTTTTATATTACGGGTGCGCCATTTTTAAAAACCGATTTCCAAGTGGCCCCATCTTTTGACTAAAGAAAAATGTGCACGTTTTCCAACAATTTTTCAACCATCTCGGGAGGTATAGCTAGGATTTCGGCACGAATGTTTGGCTTGAACTCGTCAGTGGTCTGAGGCTTTTACTGGCCTGATTTTTACTTTTTAAATAAGCCTTCCAAAATAAGTCTGAAGGGCTGCATATACCGGGTGTTCAGTCAATAACGCAATTTTTTGACATCAGAAGTTCAACCAATTTTCTCTACAGAATCTGGTTGTTTGATTTGCATTATTTGCATTATTGGAAGCATCGTCTTTTTAAGACAGTAACCGTGCAGAGCTTTTTCACACATTTGTGATCAAATATAATGGGACAACATTCTCCGATATCGATTACCATCGACTGTTTTCCCTTTTCAGAGAATTTAAAATGCACGAATGGGTATGTAATAGAATAAGAATTTCAAAAATGAATGTTATTAGAGAAAAACCGTTTCCGAGATATTGAATTTTCCAAAAAAAAGAGATTTTTTTTTTTCAAAATTCAAAATTCCATCGGACAAAAAACAAAAAAAAATATTTTCTTAAAGTTTTGAAATGCAATATTTTTTAAACTTTTTAGAAGCTTCTCTCTAAAAAATTTCACTAAAATCCGTTATGTCGATAATGAGAAATTCAAAATTTAAAAAAATTGTTCTATGGTAGGTACAGTCAGTATTATCTTGTTTTCAAATTTTTTTTATTAAATTATAGATCCTAAAAATTAATTGAAAGAAAAAAATTTAAGCAAAATTCTCGGAACCGTTTTCGAGAAAAATACGATTTTCGAAAACCAATTTTTAACATTTGTATGGAGGGTACCGTTATTTTTAAGTAAAATAATTTTTTTTTTCATATCTTGTAGAGTATTTTAAGAAACTTTTATTTATCAAGAAAATCGATCATGGGGTTTTCGAAATATTGAGTTTTCAAAAAATATTTTTGATTTTTTTTTTTAAATCCAAAATTTTTTGAAAATTTGAATACACAATAATATTGAAACTGCTGCGGAGCCTTAACGGTTGTACCGTTTTTGAGAAAATCAAAAACAAAAAAATGGTTCCAAGGGGGGTAACAAAAATTATAACTTTTTGGAAATTTTTTTTTCATTCATTACCTAGGTTTAACTAAATGAAATTTTATGATTTTTTTTTTAAATCTGTGGGACAGTTTTTGAGAAAAAAAAAATATTTATAAAATTTCGAAAAAAAATCGTATGGCAGGTACCGTTATTTTTAGTCTCAAGAAATCAAATCAAAAAACGTCCAAAGGGAAAAAAAAAAAAACTCATATCTTCGAAGTTTGAATAAAACCATCCGAGCCGTTTAGCTGTAGTCGAACACACAGACAGACAGACAGAATTGTGAGACCCACTTTCTTGGTCTTCGCTATCATCGTAATGTCAACTTTGATCAAAATCTCGAGTACGATTTTTTTTTTTTCCGAGTGCATAACTTGCCTTATAGCACCTATAAGATCGTCTTTGGGTTGTACGTGGATGCCTGCCTGTTACGGCTCTACCCCACGGGTGGCCTACCACCATCAGTGTCAGATTTAGTCCTGACCATTAACCCCGACATAGCAAGCTATCTCGGTCGCAAAGTTCTGATATGTTGCAGCATATGCACACCTCTTGCTTCGGAGGCGAGGTCTATCTACACCTTTTGAATTCAAGAAAAGAATTTTCAAAACCGTGTGTTTCATTATTTAAAATAAACCAAGCCACCATGATGCCCCCACTAGGGGGCCTATCTCATAGATAGGGTTCGAGCCGAGAGTAAAACTCAACCTCCGACTCAAATGGGCACTATCTCCCATGGTACCAGAATATAACTTCCGGTGGAGCTTCGCAACTTCGTCATTTCATGGAGCTTCCTAGGCGAACGGAACAAGGACATAGTCCAAGTTCTCACTCATCTTCGGAATTACCAGATCTAAACTCGTCACTTCCAGATGGGCTCCTGCAAAACCCTGGGCCTGTCAACCCTTAGGATACACACCAAAAAGTCAGCCGGGGTAGAGGCCAACAATCCAATGTGCATCCCAGTTTTTAGTTTACCTTACGGTAATCAAGGAAAGACGCTCTTGTCTTTAGTTTACCTTACGGCAAACAAGGAAAGACGCTCCTATCTTTTGCTCACCTTACGGCAAGCTAGGAAAGACGCTCCTATTTATTGCTCTATAGAACGAGGACGACGATCCCCCTATTGTTTGCTTCTATAGATAGGAACAAATAAAAAACCCTTATTTAAGCTCGTAAAACTTTCAAATATCCAACCACATAAGCAGCCGGAGACTCTACTAATTTTACCCCTACCAACCAAGATCAACCTTAGTTAACCCTTCCAGTGAAACTTTCAAAATCCCCAACCACAAAAGCAGCCGGGGACGTTACTAAATTCACTGCTCCCTCGAGTAGGACCTTAGAAATCTCCAGCTGCTTGCCCAGCCGAAGACTTCATCAATCCCACTCCCCCTACCAACCAAGATCCATCAAAAAGTCTCCAGCCACAAGTGAAAGAGCCACGAAAGTCAAGACCATCATCCATGCATTAACCACTTGCACCACCACCGACCAACAATGGCCTTATGCTCCCCGCCACCCATTATGATTGTGGGAATTACGCAAGCTGCACTCGGACAGGTATGCCACCACAATCATAATCTCGGACTTACGCTTGCTGTCATGGTCCGATGTGTACTTCAGTAGCAATACACTTCCAACAGTGAATCCCTCCAGAGCCCGAACACGAGCAACCAAAGACTTCACAATCTCACCCTAGACACCCTAGTAGACCCTTCAAAACCTGGAGAATACCTTAAAAATCTCCAGCCACGTAAGTAGCCGGAGATTTCACCAACACACACCCGTAATGACCCTACTACTCCCTTGGGTTTTCTTAGTTGTCTAAATCTCTTAGCTGAACGAGCAGCGAGAGAACAGACGTAGGCCCCCCCACCACGACAAGGTGAAACCCTTGGGGGGGGGGGTGATTATAGCGCCTATAAGTCGCAAGTAAAAATGGCACATTGATGGTTTCGGCGATATCGAGTGGATTTTCCGTTCCCCGAATGTGGCAATTTTGCTTATTAACGCCGCAAGAGAATTAGAAAGTGATCTCATCTGTCATGAAAATTTTGCTTCCAAAAATCAAAAAAAAAAAATTCAGTGTCAGTGACTATTTGGCCGTATTCCAAGTGAGGATCTGTCAGAATATTCTTTGAGTCAATTGCATTTTATACAGAAACAAATCCAAATCATCCTTAAAAATGCGCCGCAAGGTCGATCCGCACATCTCAAAATGATAAGCGTTGTGAAACACAACAGACCTCAGCAAAACTTTCTCTTACCGCTTGAACCAGTTCATTGGAGCGTTTTGGAAATTGATGAACGGCATACTGACGGCCTCCCACTATCCGTTCTCAACAAAATTCGATATCAAATGACGAATAGTGTTGTCAGAAGTATGGTCAAATGAAAAAAAATTGTAACTAAAGTTACTTGCAACATAACCGTTTTCTTGATTTTCAACTTTTCATTAATGGTGGTACCGATTCGATGGATTTGGCTTCTATAGCAGAGCTCCGTTACACAAACTCGTATTTTATACACAATTTCTTTAGTCGGTCGGCCATGTTTACTATACATGGTCTGTAGCCGGTGATGATTGCCTATAGATGACTAGAGTTGGAAGGGTTCAACATTACCCCATTTCAAATAAAATTGTCCTAGACGCGGCCTCGGATTAAACTGGACACCAGAGAGGGAGTTCATGCACAATATTATTATTAATATGTATGCACCGAGGCCAGCAGGAATATATAATTTTTTGTTGATGGCCTCGACAAAGCAGCTTAATTTTTTGGGTCTGGCTGACATATGTATACTATGAGAGTGCCCGTCTAAGTGAAGGATTCTTTTATTTAATCAGTGGAGGGGTAAGGTTCCACTAAGGCCGGCAATTCACGATACAAAATAACTGCGCAAACGGGGGTATGCGCAGTTTAGTTGTGTTGTGAATGGAGTTGTTTGTGGGATTTGTGCAGTTAACTGCGTAAAAATCAAAACAATTTTGATATTTTTGCTCAAGTTTCACTTGAGAGAAATGTCAGTTTGTGCAGTTATTTTGTGTCGTGAATTGCCGGCCTAATCCACCACGTTGCCGTTGGACGTAAAACTGTAGAATGGCGACTCATTTATGTTCGAAAAATTCTCTCCTATAATGGAGCACAGAGCATCCAGCTCAGTAGGAGTCAGGGATGGAAAATGTAATTTTTCAATTGTACTGAAATCTGGAATAAAATTGTACTGAAATGATGTCAATTGTACCGAAAACAAATTTTGTATGAAATAAAATGCACGACTGGGTCGCACGAACTTGCTCCTATTAATAGACTAGGAATTTTAAAAACGAATGTTATTAAAGAAAACTGTTCATAAGGCTAAAATGAATTTTTTAAATTCTTTTAGTAGTACATAAGATATAAAGACAGAATGCTATGCAAATATGAATTTATGCAAGAACAAAAATTATAAGTCATTGTAGTGGTTCCTTAAAAAATAAGCTTTTATGCACAAAATTTTTAAAACATTTAAAAAAAAAATGGTACACCAACCTTAAGTTTTTGTTATTGTACGAATGAGAGTTAAATTTCCAAGAAAAATATTAAGCCGTTCTTGAGATACCGAATTTTCCAAAAAAGAAAATGACTTTTTTTTCCAAAAATTGAAAAAAATATTTTGTTTTTAAGTTTTGAAATGCAATGTTTTTTAAACTTTTTAGGAGCTTCTTTATAAAAAATTTCATTAAAATCCGTTATGCCGATAATGATAAATTCAAAATTCGAAAAAATCGTTGTATTGTAGGTACAGCGTACAGTCAGTAACATCTAGATTTCAAATTTTTTTTTTCAAATTATAGATCGTAAAAATTAAAAAAAATACGACTTTCGAAAACCATTTTTTAACTTTTGTATGGAAGGTACCGTTAGTTTTAGATAAAACAAATTTTTTTTTCTCAAATCTTGTAGATTATGTTAAGAAACTTTTATTTCGCAAGTTTGAAAAAAATCGAGCATGGGGTTTTCAAAATATTGAATTTCAAAAAAAAAAAATTTTTGAAAATTTTTTTAAAAATTCAAAAAATAAAAAAATTGAAAATTTGAATATATAAAAATCTTCAAACTTTGGAGGAGCCTGAACATAAAAAAAAATGATTTAAATCGGCTGTACCGTTTTCAAGAAAATCAAAAACAAAAAAAATTGACACAGGGGGGCTACCAAAAATAACAATTTTTTGGATTTTTTTTTTAACCATTACCTAGTTTTAACTAAATCAAATTTTTAATTTTTTTTTTTTAAATTCTGTGGGACAGTTTTTGAGAAAAAAAATTATAAAATTTCGAAAAAAATCGTATGGCAGGTACCGTTATTTTTGGTCTTAAAAAAAAAAAAAGAAAAAAACGTCTGGGGGGAAAAAATTAAAACCCATATCTACCAAGTTTGAAGAAAATCGGCCGAGCCGTTTAGGCTGTCGTCGAACCGACAGACAGACAGACAGACAGACAGAATTGCGAGACCCACTTTTTTGGTCTTCGCTATCATCGTAATGTCAACTTTGATCAAAATCTCGAGTTCGATTTTTTTTACAAATGCATAAATTGCCTTATAATACCTATAAGTCGCAAGTAAAAATCAATAATTCAACTAAACTAAAAGTTTTCCAAAGTATTTTATTAAAAAAAAATCAAAGCAGAAAATATCAGTTTTTCTTCTAATACAAAATATAAATAAATATAATTAGCTCCGTAGAAAAAAAAATACTATCTTCATTTAAAAAACAAATCATACAAAAAATTGAAATATAAAACTATAATTCACAAATTAAATATCTTAAAAATGCACAGACAACGCAATCACAAATCACATTCACAAGCTTACAGTTTAGTAGGCGTAGCTTACATGTAAATACAACATTTACCTAAGTCTATACGGACCAAAGTCCAAATAATTTTCGAGACTTAACATAAGTCCTGATAAAAACTGTGATGCAGAATAATATCTATTATCTATATGTTATCGATAATTTGTTCAGAGAAGTCAAAAGTGACGTTTTTGGATGCTAGTTGATACTAGTCGTCAATACAGCCGACAAATGCCATAGCATGCACACTGCACAGTGCTTCCATCTTTTTGGAAAGAAGTTACCGATGTCGTTTTTTTCTACAATTTTATATGGACTTGCACAAAAAACACGGCCAGTGTTTAGTAACCAAACCGAAGCCATCTCTGAAAGAAAGCTGATCGATAGAGAGACAAAAAAGCAAGACGCCATCTAGAAGTGAAAAATTTAATTAAGAGTTACAGCTGAGTTATTATTCTGGTAAATGAATGCATTCAGGTCAGGATAATGTATCGAATTTTCAATTGCCTTTTATGTGCTTTTATTTTGTGTTTTTGTGAAATACATAAAATATGGAAGTTTTGAAATTGTACTGAATTGAGACAAATTGTACTTTTGTACTTCTACAAACTCAATTGTATCGAATTCGGTACAATTGTACCGAATTTTCCATGCCTGGTAGGAGTACGTTGATCGATACTAAAGAGATATAGTGAAAATGTGTGCGTTTGGTAGGTATCAGATCAATGAAAAATTAAATCTTTATTTTTTGAATTTAAATCTATCTTTTGACTCTTTCAATACATGTTGTATTCGACGGTTCAATGCTCCGTTATGACTCGAACCCTCTTCTTCATTTTTATAAATGAAAAATGATCTCTGTAACGAAGTTACACCTTTTAACCTAATTACACCTTTTACCACCCAGAGAAGACAGAACACCGAAATTCTACTTTAATTACTATTCCGGATGAAATGGCCAGCAAGTATAGCATACCTCAAGGCGCCCACGCAAAAATGCAAAAGAGGACCCACACTGATGACTGATGGTTGGCGAGTGGGGACGTCAACAAATGAATTTTGTTCGGCAGTTTTACAATCTACATTTGGTTTTGGCCGCCCGCCAAGTCGACAAGTAAGAGTTGGAAATTCATAGAAAGTCAGATTTTTCTTGTCACCGTATCTTTTGTACCAATCCAGTGTACATGGTAGAGATCATCTCAATAAGAAGCACACTGCTGGTCGCATATACCAGGTAACAATTTCGAAGCTTTTGGCTTCCGCCATTAAATACCCCCTCCGCTCACCTCGTCCACTCAGACTCAGACTAGGGATAGGGACTTTATCCCAATCTTTTCTGTCTTAGCATCCTCCACTCATACAAGGGACTCTATCCCAACCTTCGCTGCCTAAGCCCTCGTCGCCGTAGTTAAGAGTTAAGACTAGGGACTCTATCCCAACCTTCGCCGTCTAAGCCTCCGTCGCCGTAGTTACGACTAGGGACTTTATTCCAATCTTTGCTGTCTGAACCTCCTCTCCGATACCGCCGTTAATGTATATGAAATATTTTGCCAGCTTATTATAATATCGTAAATATTGTACATAAAATTATATGAAATACTTCGTTAAACTATTTATACATATTTAATAAATACAAATCGGAACTGGAGTTTTGAACTCTCTATTGGCCGAGCTTTTCTGCTTTCTTCGGTTGACATCACATCTCTTATCTGAAACTTCTAATTCACTTCATTGTTTTGCCGACGGCTCTTATCTCATCTTCTCATACTTATTCTCAAATTCACGTCCATCTCCTTCGGAAGCTGAATTGCAACAATATTGTATTAAATTGAGTATTAGCTCATATTAAACTCCGATCTTTAAAGCATTTTTTAATGGGGTACAAGAAATCGTGTGGAATTTAACGCTTCGAAAACTCAATTATGTCTATTGTCGTTAAAGCAAAATGTACCCCTCAGGCCTATGCCCCCGAATGGCACTTGCATCGAAGAAACCGAAAATTTTCCAGTATTCGGTATGTTTGTCAAAAACGATTTTCGTTAGAATGACCACATTCTCGAGACAAGCTAAACGCTGGCTACCATCTTTATAAGTCCAAAACTCGAGTATAACTCACATCTTTGGATAGGTGCAGCACAAACTTCTCTCCGTTTATTGGATATAATCTGGAACAGAGCGTTAAAACTGATAGGAAACAGGGCTATCATGGAATCATTCACATCTCTTGCACACCATTGGAATGCTTCATGTATTTCCTTGTTTTATCGCTTCTTTCACAAGCAATACTCACTCGAAGTAGCCAGTTGCATTCCTCCTGTCAATAGTTCACCCGTGATACCAGCTTCTCTAGGAACGCTCATCAGTTCACCCTCGAGCCTATTTTTAGTCATATCTACCGTCAAACATAGAGTTTCGATTTTTAATCACACAACACGATTATGGAATAATTTACCCGGCACGGGTTTTCCTTTCCATTTCAATTTGCAAACATTGTTCGTCGACACCTACCTTCTCCTTTCCCCTCAAAATCGTCCCATCGCTCATGCTTTCTTTATGTTTAACATTAGATGGGTTTAACCATAAGCCCTTGAGCACGTTTCAATTATTAAAAAAAACTGTGTTCATGGACTTACCTTACCATCCATTCGGAACCTGCCACACAAAAAAATACAAATAATAATAACCTTTCCATATTAACTTCAAAAAACAATTCAAATTTCGAGCCATTTTTTCTTACAGTCCAAGTATAGTGTATACAAATTAAAATTTTAAGCAATCTCAAAGCATTCAAAAGGGCTTTCCAAAGAAGCCTTTCTTGACAGCCGCACGCACAGGCACATAATTTTAAGAAAATTCTGTATAATTTTGAAATGTTAAATTGTGAGTAAACCGGCAGGTATGTAGGAGTAGGTAGGTTCGTAAAAATAATTTATGTTGCTCTTATCTCACGCTCGCCTTATTTGTGAAGGCAAAAATGAATTCCCGTTTTCGTGAAACATTGAATATCCCTTTGGTATTTTGTAAGTCTAATTCTTGTTTGTGTTTTCATACCCAGTGTTTATTTCCACTCGAAAAGCTTTACAATTACTTGTCCTTAATCATTAAGCTACGAGTATGTAGGTACTTTTCGTGACTTAAATTAATTCGGTTGATAGGGTGCTCTTGCGCAAAACTTCGAGTTTTAATCTTTTGATATGATTAATAATAATTTGTAGTCTACTAAAGCATCGACCATTAGAGCCTAAATTAAAAGCTTATATCTAGAACCAATAAATTTAAAACATAAAACAGGACCAACCGTCCTGTACTTTTATCTTCTTATAACATACAAAAACATTGTGCTCTCATTTTATAAGACTGAAACAGGCGTTAAAGTGGAAAATTTATTAGTAGATAACAACATTAAAAGTTTGTCCTTTTGATGAAATTTTCAAAGACGAAGAAAAGTAGGAATCGTTCTATGTGGATCCCAACCCCCCTGACGTTTGCATATTTATCTGTTTTTTGGATAAATATTTAAATTGTGAACAGTGTGCTTTAACATCAGAACACAGAATTGAGTAAATCAATAAATTCTATGCGGCTTATGGTTCCCCATTTGACAATGCTTTCGAGATTAGAATTTAATGAGCTTACTGTTACTGTACGCTGCCGTTATTATAAATCCACTTCCGAAGGACAAGGACGTGAATATGAAAACGAATATGAGAAGCTAAGAGTATTGTCGTCAGCATAACAATCTATTGGATTATAAGTTTGAGACAAAAGATCTTTGATTAACATGAGAAAGAGAGTTGGTGACAAAACGGAGCCCTGTGGTACACCAGCATTGATTTTATGCATTTCAGTTCGTTGTCCGTCCAATATAACTTGTATTGAGCGGTTTGAAAAAGAATTTCTATAACCCATCGAAAAAGAGATTCATCAATAGATACCAAATGAACGTATTTTCGATAAGAGAGCTTGATGCCAGACTCTATCACACGTATTTGAATTATCAAGTGCAATAATCTTACTTTTTCCAAAACGATGAGATAAACCATCAGATCACTATTGGACCTCTTGTTACGAAAACCATACAGCCGGTCATTGAGATATTTTCTTCCTTCAAGATATTTCTTGAGCTGAAAATTTATTAACGTTTATATGAGTTTAGTGTTTTCACCAAAAAAAGATTAATTTGACGTTTTCGATGTCATTCAGAATGACATTTGTCAATAATAAAAGAATACATTTCGTGATTGTACTAAGGAATAAATAAATTAAATTTGCAAATAAAAGAAACAAATAAATTTATTTTACAAAAATGACTAACTTAGAACTATTATTGTCGCACTATTTCATTCTTCAAAATAATATGAAAATAATAATTACTGCAATGGACTGGAAAATTCATAATTACCGAAAAAAACGTCGGCAGAGTACGTACTACTCAATATTTTGATTGCCAGAAAAAAAAACTTGCGATACAGAAAAGCATTTTCAAAAAACAATATGAAAGAAAAGTATGGGTAAAGGTAAGTAGGACCACGAGATTCTCAATTTTTATTAAATTAAAAATTTTGTAGACACGTACAGTCACTTTTTGGGAAGTAGATGTTGCCAAAAATGATGACCAGTTCTTCAAGGAAAATTTTCGAATGTCCCGAACAAATTTTGCGATTTTATGTTCTCAACTGCAAAACCTTAAAAAAAAAAGACACAAACTATAGGAAATCAATACCACTTGAAAAGAGAGTAGCAATAGCTTTATATGCACTTGGATCTTCAGCAGAATACCGAAGCGTATCAAATCTCTTTGGGGTGGGAAAATTCACGGTGGGTAATATTTTGCAAGAATTTTGTGAAGAGGTCTGGAATGTGCTGCCACCAATCTATTTGTCTGCATACCCAATTACTGGATACCAAATAAAGGAAAATGTAAATGGTTTTGCAAAACTGGGCTTTCCACAATGTTTTGGAGCGATAGGCAAGTGCAAAATATTTAAGCAATAAAATAAATAACACAAAAAATATTCCTTAGATGGCTGTCACATAGAGATACATCCTGCTGCTGAAGATGCTGTTGACTACTTTAACTATATCTAAAGGTTGGTATTCAACAGTATTTCTAGCTGTCGTCGATTTTAGGCAAACATATTGTTATAGCTTTAATATGACCATTCACTAATTTTTAACTTCAATTTAGGTACAGATTCCTTTATATTAACGTGGGAAGTCCAGGTCGGTGTAACGACTCACAAATTTTTGAGAACTCTTCTGTAAGAACACAGCATAATAACCCATTACTTAAAGGAATGTCAAAGAACCTGTGCGATGTAAATGTTCCAGTGGTTCTGATTGGAGATTCTGCGTTTAAATTTTCCGACATTCTAATGAAGCCATATCCATATAGTACTGTTTTAACTCCGATTGAAAAAAATTACAACTATTACCTTTCAAAGAGTCGAAGAGTTGTAGAAAATGCTTTCGGACATTTAAAAGCTAGGTTTCGAAGGATAGGAAAAGGTCTGGACAACCACATTGAAAACACAAACCTAATTATAATATCATGTTGTGTGCTACACAATTTTCTTAATGTCCATAATGATAAAATTAACAATCATTGGATGCAACATTCAGCTGAAAGCGAAAACCCAGCCAGAGAACAACCAGTGTTTGTTTCTCATATAAACGACAACCCAACAGCAGTAAATATAAGAAATGCAATTTTTGCCTATTAATGTAAGTACAAATCAACTCTTTCAAGTACAGACTTTCATTCTTACCATTTAAATGAAGTGGATTTTCATTTTTACTGAAAAGTACCTTAATTACTTTCACCAATTTTAATACTTCACATGAGGCGAAATATCTTTTCCATTAAACAATAAAATATTAATTACTCAAAGATTTCAGTAGTTAAAAATTCATAAATTTTATTTAAAAGAAGAAGAAATAATTTAAAAATTAAAGCATAAAGGAACATAACATAAACAGTATCACAAAAAAAACAATAACTAAAACATTAAAGCACAAGAAAACATAATATAAACAGTGTCACAAAATAACAGCAACATACAAATTAAAGCACAAACAAAAAAATACACAACTATTACTTCTTTTGAAGAAGATTTAATATTTCTTGTTGAACCAATGCGCAGGAGTTTGCGATTCTTTCGAGGATTTCGTTCCTTTTCTCTTTTGACGATGCGGTTGGTGGCTCAGAATAAGGCACACTCGGATCAACTATAGAAGGCGGTGGGCAGAGCGGCTCTGAATTTATAAACAATTATAATTAATTAAATTTTTTTAAATAATAAATCTTATGTTACCCATTATACTATCTTCTATAACCTCATCCAAGTTGTTGATCCGAAGGCCCCTTGTAGTTGGTGGATCTTATAATAAAGACCCCATTTCGAGGGAGACCCTCCTGAAGGTCCGACTTGTTTTTTTTCTCGTCTGTACAATACAAAAATTTTAGTATATATGTACACAAATACATAAGTATCTGCATTAAACAGAACAAGGAACTTACCTGTATCGATTGGAAAGATTATGATTCTTTATTTTTATTTCTTCGGGAGTATATTATTTGTCTCCCATTATTTTGGCCATCTCCTTATACACGTGCGAGTTTTTTCTCTGGCTGCGCAACTCACCCAGCTTATCGGCCCAGACTTCCACCAACAACTCCTCGTCATCGGACTCCCAAGTTTTCCTTTGTTTTTATTTATTTGAGTTTCCATTTTCTGCAAGTTTGTTACTATTATATTAAATGTGAAAATAACTAAATTTTCTATACTTATATTTTATTTATTCGGCATTCACGCAGTCGCAAACAAAATTTAAAGAAATATTTTTTTGTATGATTATTAATGTCAAAAAAAGACGTTTAAAAGGGGATGTTCTACAAAATAAAGCTTGTTTGATTTGATAAATCACTCGCTATGAGAAGATTTCAATGGGATTTATTTTAAATCTTGTTGTGAAAAGATTAAATGTTGTATGGTAAATCTACGTGATTTAAAGGAGATTTATGGTAAATCCACTTAAATCCCGGATTTACATTTGGTGAAAACGTAGTATAACGTAACATTACTATCAATGAAACATAGTGACAATGGCCAGTTAAACAATCAAAAAAGTTATTTAGTTAGACAGTCCCAGTTGGATTTCTCGTATTGCAAAACGGTTCTATTGGTATTCTTCTCTTTAACTGGATGAATGGCACGCTGCAAATTAGCTGACATTATACCTACAGTGGTCTGAAGTGCCGAATGGAGAGCTTACCGTTATAGACTTATGTATTGTATACCATTGTATGTATTTAAAATCTAGAGTACTCTCATGAAGGGGAACACTATCACTTCTAGAGTCGTGTAGAGTTGAAACAGATGAGAAATCAGAAATAATTATAATGACAGTTAAAGCAAACAGAAGATTGAAAATGAGACGCCAGAAATATAGCTTTTTTTCTGATTTCGCTTGATTCATTTTATATACAAATAAGTTCGATGTTTCTGTTTTTTACTTTCGACTTATACACTGAAAATAAATTCCTAGGTAATATTGACAAAAACGTTTTTGTTGACCTTTAACAAAACAATTTTATCGTTTTGATAAAATTTTTGTCAATACGAAAGATTGATTTTGTTGATTTCACAAAATTTTTGTATTCCAGCATGATTTTTGTCAGTTTAACAAAATATGCACTACAAATAATATTGTCAGTTTAACAAACCAAGTTTTGTTAATATAACAAAATAAAACAGAGATTTTTGTCACATCGACAAACTTTTTTGTGATGTTAACAAAATGTTTGTTGTATCTACAAAAAATCTGTTTTGTAAATGTTTGTCAATATCGCAAAGTTTTTGTTAATTTTTTTTTGTCAATTTAACAAAAAATGAAAACATTTTTGTTAAAATGACAAATATTTTGTTTTGGGGTTGAATTATTTTGTAATATTGATAAAATAATATTATCAGATAGATAAAACTATTTTGTAAGGAAACCAAAAAATTTCTTTTGTGTATGATATAGTTCACACTTGGTTTTTGTTAAAAAATCGATGTAAGATTAACTGAACTTAACAAAAATTGCGTATTGTCCATACGCCCTCACAGATGGTTGCATGTGAGATCGTAGGGACGAAACGCCAATTTTTGTGGACTTAAAGCCCAAAAAAAAACTATTTTGACAAAATTAATTTTGTTTTTTGTGGATTCAACAAAAGAAATTTGTAAAATTGACAAAATATTTTGTTGAATTGACAAAATATTTTGTTAATTTAACAAAATATACCAAGAAATTTTTGTTAATTTAACAAAATATTTTGTTAATGTAACAAAACAATTTTGTTAATTTAACAAAAAAATTTTGTTAATTCGATAATAATAAAAAAACTATAACACTAACAAAAAAATTGTTAATACAACAAAAGAATTGTTAATATGACAAATTAATTTTGTAAATTCTACGAAATTTTGTCATATTGACAAAATATTTTTGTTATTTCAACAAATTTATCTGTTAGCATAACAAAATAATTTTATGGATACAACAAAATATTTTTTGTTACCTCAACAAAATTCTATAATTTTTGTCAATTTGATAAAACTTTTTGTTGGACGTATATTGACAAAATTTTTGTCAAATCAACCTAGATTTTTATCATATATACCTAGATTTTATTTTCAGTGTAGGTACTATATAAGGCAAGTTATGCATTCGCAAAAAAATCGAACTCGAGATTTTGATCAAAGTTGACATTATGATGATAGCGAAGACGAAAAAAGTGGGTCTGGCAATTGTGTCTGTCTGTCTGTCTGTCTGTTCGATTACAGCTAAACGGCTCGGCTGATTTTCTTCAAACTTCGTAGATATGAATTTTAATTTTTTACCTCCGAATGCTTTTTGATTTGATTTTTTAAGACCGAAAATAACGGTACCTGCAATACGATTTTTTTTCGAAATTTTATAAATATTTTTTTCTCTCAAAAACTGTCGAAACGATTTCTTAAAAAAAATTCAAAAAATTTTATTTAGTTAAACCTACATAGGTAATGGTTGAAAAAATTTTTACAAAAAATGAGTAGTTTTGGTACCCCCCTTTGGACCATTTTTTCGTTTTTGATTTTCTCAAAAACGGTACCACCGATTTTGATCATTTTTTTTATACTAAGGCTTCCCAGCAGTTTGAATATTATTGTGTATTTAAATTTTCCAAAAAATTTTTTTGGATTTTTAAAAAAACTTTGAAATTTTTTTTTTGAAAACAAAATATTTCGAAAACCCCATGCTAGATTTTTTCAAAACTTGATAAATAAAAGTTTGGAAAAATAATCCACAATATATGAGAAAAATAAATTCATTTTACCTAAAAATAACGGTACTCTCCATACAAATGTTAAAAAATGGTTTTCGAAAATCGTATTTTTCTCGAAAACGGTTCCGAGAATTTTGCTTAAATTTTTTTCTTTCTATTATTTTTTAATATCTGTAATTTAATAAAAAAAATTGAAATCAAGATATTACTGACTGTACCATAGAATGATTTTTTAAAATTTTGAATTTCTCATTATCAGCACAACCGGATTTTAATGAAATTTCGTAGAGAGAAGCTTCTTAAAAATTAAAAAAAAAAAACATTGCATTTCAAAACTTTAAGAAAAATATTTTTTTGAATTTTGAAAAAAAAATAATCAATTTTTTGTTTTTTGAAAATTCAATATCTCGAAAACGGCTCAATACTTTTTTTGGTAAATTTAATTTTTATTCACACAATAATAAAAACTTCAAATGGGCGTACCAAAATTTTTTCTTAAAAAAATTAAAAATTTTCTTTGTATAAAATCTTATTTCTTAAGAAACCACTACAAAGACTTAAAATTTTTGTTCTTGCATAAATCTATATTTGCTTGAATCACATGGCATCCTATTCTTACCTTTAACTACTAAAGAAGTTTTTTTAGTCATTAAAAAAATGAATTTTATGCTTATGAACAGCTTCTCTAATAACATATTCATTTTTGAAATTCTTAGTCTTTTCATAGGAGTAAGTTCGTGCGACCCAGTCGCGCATTTTATTTACATAAGGGTATGATATTACGTGAAATAAAATGCACGACTGGGTTGCACGAACTTGCTCTTATGTAAAAGACAAAGATTTTTAAAAATGAATGTTATTAGAGAAAAGCTGTTCATAAGCATAAAATTAATTTTTTAAATGACTAAAACAACTTTTTTTTTGTACAAAATTTTCAAAACATTTTTAATAAAAAAACAATTTAAATTAAATTTACAAAAAAAATATTGAGCCATTTTGAAATAACGAGTTTTCCAAAAAAAATGTTTTTTTTTTTTTCAAAAATTCAAAAAATATTGTTTTCAAAGTTTTGAAATACTTACAATGTTTTTCAAAGTTTTCATAAGCTTCTTTATGAAAATTTTCGTTAAAATCTGTCATGTCGATAGTGTGAAATTCAAAATTTAAAAAAATGGTGCTATGGTCAGTTATATTTTGTTTTTAATTTTTTTTATGAATAATGGATCGTAGAAATTAATCGAAATAAAAAAAAAATTAACAACGTTTTCGAGAAAAATACGATTTTCAAAAACTATCTTTGACATTTGTATGGTGGGTACCTTTATTTTTAGGTAAAACATTTTTTTTTCTCAAATGTTGTAGACTGTATTAAGAAACTTTTATTTATAAAGTTTGAAAAAATCGAGTACGGGGTCTTGGAAATATTGAAATTCCAAAAAAAAATTCTGAAAATATTTTTAAAAATCCAAAATAAAAAAGAAACAAACGTGGGAGGGGGGGGGGGGGGAATTAGAAACGACAGACAGACACATAGAATTTCGAGACTGACTTTTTTAGTCTTCGCTATCATCGTAATGTCAATTTTGATCAAAATCTCGATTTCGATTCTTTTTACGAATGCATAACTTGCCTTTTAAAATCTACCTATAAGTCGCAAGTAAAAATCGACAAGGACTAGACTTTGTTTTACTGCTTAAGAATATCCAAAAATATTTCGGATTTATTTTAAGATCTGATTGCACAATTTGAATAAAACTAAAAAATAAAACTTGAAGTCTTATGAAATAATTATTCAATAATTTTTTAAATCAGTTTTATTTTAGGATAGTCCATCGACCACAATTAATTTCTTCGTTTTATTTTAAATTTTCTGGAACCGATGACATCCGTTTAACAATAGTATCTAAGAGTAACAGGACAGAAAAAAAGTGTAAGAGCTTTCAAAATATGTTTGTTATAAAAAAGATCAAAATCCAGAAAAAAGAGAAAAATTTAGTGCTGGACGATGGCAGCCTTCAGAAACAAGAGGCTCAGTCGCCATTAATAACAATGAACACTAGATCCAGCAAATTTCCATTGGTATTTAAAACTTTATTAAATTGATGAAGTCCAAGTGAATTTAAATCACCAGTAGTTTGGAGTCGTCTGATCTAAGGTTAGCGCAACCAGGCGGTGACATTGGTAAGATTAAAATCACATGATTTCGTCCTGATATTCTAATAATTCATTTATATAGCATAATATAGTATTCGAAAGCTTTTGGATAAACATCTTGTGGACTTCCAAAGGCAATATTTAATGTTACAACTTTATATGCCACTTTGACATTTCCAAATGTCAGAAAATGGTCTGTTTATTTAGTTTTTATTTTTAGTACCACCTGTCATTGTGTTATTTACTATATTTTCTGAAACAATTTATTAAAAAAGTAGCCTTGCAGTACTGAATCGAAAAACTTCTCATATTTGTTTTCTTCAAACAAAGACGAACATCAGGTTAACGGTGGTTTGGCTTTTCATCGAAAAAAGTATCTTTTTATTGTTAATAAAATGAAAGACGTTACAATGTAACGTACTTTTGAACACATTTTAGGCGTTTTGTGTGACAAAGAGATAAGCTTTTAAAAGTAGTATACACTTAGGCGAATGGTGGGTTTGTCTAATTTTGCAAATCTGCACGATCTTTTTAATATGCTCTTTAAAACGTGGTGTGGAAAATTGTTAACAATTGTCTATGCTGTTGAACATACATTGTTTAACAAAATTGATCAAGACACAATCATGCTTCGGTAGCATGCCGCCCAAAATGGGGCAGGTACGTAAATGGTGGATTGTATCAAATCTTATAATACTGGCATGCTACAATAGGAGTATCTAGAGATTTAATTGAAATTCAAGGATATAGTGTATTCGAATTTGGAAGTTTTTATAAATTAAATGTGACAACCGGTCAAAACGAACCGGCACGACTCTCTTGTAGTTTAATGTTGCTAAGAATTTCCAATATTGAAGGTTTGAATATTACTACAAGCAACTTGATTGAACTACCGCCAAGTGTATAATAGATATTGGCTGGACTTATAGCTATTTTACGGGTGCCAAGCCGATCATCAGACTCTTTTTTAGTGGTGCTTAGCCTTTATACTTTAAAGTTTTAATTGAAAAATTTGTTGGCCTTGACTGAGATTTGAAACCAGACATAGCGTCTTCAGAAGCAAATACAGCAGATACGCATTGCGCTACCGAAACCATTTATGATCAAGTCCATCCCATATGTAGGGATGGAGACTAGACTAGTTACAAAAGTTTGTTGTTGAATATTCGGTTTCTTTCTTTTTTCTCCCTATTCTGTTTATAAGCTTACAACTCGTTGAACATACTGTGAGCGTCAAAAGTGAGTAAACACCTAAATGATTTCTTGAGTTACATGGAATTAAAACCAAAAAATTAACAAAAATTGAATTCCAATAATACAAAATAAAAGTTTTATTTAATAGCAATAAATCAAAACCAAAATAAAATTTCAAAAAATTAGGTAATGCATTTTTTCCTAATAAAAACTAAAAATACTCCATATTTTAAGCGTCAAAAGTTATATCTTATTATATATGTACATATAGTACCTTAAGTAAAAAACTGGGTATTTCATTTGACCACATTTAGACTTCATAACATGTCTTAGTCGGCGTGACATGGAAACAACAATTTAATTTCTAACATCGTAGGATATTTTTGACCGTTCTTTAATTAAAGCCTTTTGTGAAATTTTCCGGTCCAAATGATCCCATAAATGTTGAATGAGGCTTAGGTCCGGCGATTGTGGAGGCTGGTGGAGGTGCTTTGAAGTCCTATAAAGTATTAATTCTTTAAGGAACAGCGAGATACGCTTAGGATCATTGTCTTGCTAAGAGATCCAATTGCTAAGCATACCTAATTTGTGTAAGGTCGGTTGAAGGTTATTGATTAGGATGTTTAGATAGTCTTGATTATTCATTGTACTTTCAATGAAAACAAGATTCGATTCGCCTTTGCTAGGGGCAGGCTGGACAAATGCTGTTTTCCATCCACTCGTGAAGAGACCAGTAGAGTAGGACAGATGGAAAAGCCTACGCAGTGGTTTTGCTAGCGTTGAAGAACACCCCTTCAGAACATTAGGAGGGATACTATCTGAGCAACCGGATTTGTGAATGTCAAGAGAAGTAAATGAGAAGTGGACACGCCTTAAGAATATTGTCATTAGTACTGCCAACTCCATCTTAGGCAGCAGTCGTAAAAATCGGAACGACTGGTTTGATGATGAATGCAAGCTAGCGACTGAACGTAAGAATATTGCGTACCGAGCAATGCAACAATCTCATAGAACGCGGGCACGCGAAGAGGAATATAAAGAGCTCAGAAGAATAGAAAAACGGCTACACAGACAAAAAAAATCAGCCTGGGAGAAGAACCTAATCTGTGAAATAGAAAATAGCCCAGACCGAGGTCCGCACCAGGCGCGGAAATTCTACCAATCCGTCCGAAACATGACGCAGTACACACCACGCTGCAGATACTGCAAGGACGGAGAGGGAAATCTGATCACCGATCCTGAAAGCATACTGGAGCGATGGGAAGTGTACTTTATTGAATTGCTAAATGGTCAGCTCACTGCAGAAGTGGAGGCTCCACTACTTCAAGAAGAATACTCTATGTTGCCGCCACCAAGCATAGAAGAGGTTGAGAAGGCTATAGGCCGGCTTAAACAGAACAAAGCCCCGGGAGCCGATGGCATACCAGCCGAATTATTCCATCACGGCGGGCCAGCCTTACGTCAAGCAATTCATGATGTTATAGTACACGTATGGGAGCAGGAAGAAATGCCAGAAGACTGGCGAAAAGGTTTAATATGCCCCATACATAAGAAGGGAGATGTCACAACGTGCAGCAATTATAGAGGTATCACGTTCTTGAGTACTGCTTATAAGATACTCTCCTCTATCCTGTAAGACCGGATAACCCCATACGCTAAAACCGTCATCGGGCAATATCAGTGTGGTTTCATTCCAGGCAAATCAACACCTGATCAGATCTTTACCCTCAGGCAGGCGATGGAAAAATGTCTAGAATTTAACATCCCAACATACCATCTGTTTATAGACCTTAAGGCCGCCTATGATAGCATAGCCAGGGTAGAACTTTACAAAGTCATTAGAGAATTCGGCATCCCAAATAAATTGACACGACTATGCAGGTTGACCGACCATGACCAACGTAACAAGCCAAGTAAAAATAGCCGGATTGCCATCCAGACAAATCAACATCTTTAATGGACTCCGACAAGGGGACGGTTTGGCCTGCCTCCTCTTCAACCTGGCGTTGCAGAAAGCAATCCGTGACTCTGGCACGGCAACAAGAGGGATCATCGTCAACAGGTCCAGCCAGTTACTGGCTTACGCAGACGACATTGACATCATCGGAAGAACCGAACAAGCTGTACACGATTCCTTCATCCAGATCGAGCAGGCGGCACAAAATCTGGGGCTGCACATTAGTGAAGGTAAAACAAAGTACATGGTGGCGTCGAATGCGAGAGGAACAGTTGGTCAAACAATCAAGGTTGCGGAGCACGAATTTGAAGTGGTGCAATCCTTTAAATACCTTGGGTCAATAGTAGCAGCCGATAACAATATAGAAGAAGAAATACGCGGGCGGCTTCTCAAATCCAACAGAGCCTACTATAGTCTGTCAAAGCTCTTCAAATCCAGAAATCTCACCATAACTTCAAAACTGCTGCTGTACAGGACCATGGTCCTGCCAGTACTCACATATGGATCCGAGACTTGGGTGCTTAGCAAGAGGCACTCCGACCTCTTAGCTGCGTTCGAGAGAAAAGTCTTAAGAAGAATTGTTGGCCCCGTATGTGAGGAAGGACGATTCCGGAGACGGTACAATCATGAACTGTACGCAATCTACCTTGAAGCAGATATCGTGACAAAAATTAAGCTCGGTAGACTCCGGTGGGCAGGGCACCTAGCTCGGATGAGCGAAGAGGAACCTGCTCGGAAAGTTCTTTGTGGTACATTCTATGGTAGACGACAGCGTGGTAGACCATGCTTGCGCTGGAGAGATGGCGTAGACCAGGACGCCCGAAGCCTTGGGGTGCGCAACTGGATGGCGTCGGCTAGAGACCGGCATAGGTGGAGAGACTTGTTGAAAGAGGCCAGGACCGGAACCCGGTTGTCGAGCCGATGATGATGATGATGATGATGAAGATCTTTTAGTACTCGAGCAACTGCACAAATGCGTTTACGATTTAATTGTAGAAGACAGCTCATGTCACTTTCTGGTAGCGTCGAATTAACAGCAAACTGTGCTGCAAGCAAATTGTCTTTATCTATCGAGCTTACAACAAGAGTGTCATTGAAGACGAGCGTTGGAACTGAGGATTTCGTAGTGTTTCGTACGTTATTTTTACAAATGACCAAAGATTCTTACTACCTTTGGGACATAATAGTAGTTCTTGCCGTAATTTTTGGTCATGTAAAAATTTAATTCGTCGGATATGAAGGGTATAGGTCTTTCTAGCTTGTTGGTACATATTCCGGTTTTCCTCTGTAGGGTTGGCTTTAAAACTACGAAAACTTACTTCTTTTAACAAAATGTGGTTGGGATCATGACGTTATCTCGAATGCAAAAAATCTCGAAAAAACAAATTTTTAATCTAGAATGCAAAAATCTCGAATGCACAAAAATCTCGAATGAACAAAAATCTCGAAAGACAATATCTCGAAAAAAATCTCGAAAAAAAATATAAATTCGAGATTTTTTTTACCTATTTAAGGAGTTCACACTTTAATTAAACGCATAACATATTTAGTTTATTCAACAATTTATTCCTTGTTTGAGAAAATAAACAATAAAATATATTTAAAATATTTAACAAAAAAAAATCATTAGGTATCATAATAAAATAATTATAAAAAATATCAAAAACAAAGAAAAAGTTATAAATTCATAAATATACCTATAAATGCATATGTAGGTATAACAAGTGCCGATGAGTGCCGATCTGCATGTCAACGCGTGCACGTCAACTGTTTGTGTTGTGAAAGTGAAAGTCTTAAATTGTCAAAAAAATATTAAAGAAAAGTCCATTTCCTCCCCTTCAAATCAATATAATAAAAACAAAAAAAAAAACAATAACCCAAAAATAAAATAACAATAACCCTAAAAATATAATCTATAATCACGCCTCAATAAATCAAGCCAATAATCCAAATTAGTGCCGCCGCAAAGTGAAAAAAAAAAATAAGAAAAAAAAAAAAAATTATTATAAGGTAATCACAGTCAGCAAGTGCTAACCCCTCGTCCCATCCTTTCCCTTTCTCAATCAAACAGTTAATCTATAGCCTGATCATCGTGTACACTGTGTGGGTAATCTCACATAGAGTGTACGATGATTTAGGTATTGATAACAACAAATGGATATTCGATAATTGTTAATCTCTTTATTCCAGGGGCGGATTTGATGCATGTTGCCATTTAGGCATAACACTAATGGCAATGTGTATTGAATAATGCAATTGGTACAGAGATTTATTAATTGTCAAATTAGACTACTCGTTTGTTTTAGTTTTTTCGTTTGTGAACATTTTCAATGGTAAGTGATTTTAGGGTTGATTTTAGCAACATTCGGGGAATGAATTTCTATGCCACGTACGTCCACACTGTAAACAACAGGCCAGCTGTTTTGGCACTAAGTGAAACTCAGGTAGGTGAAAACACCGATTATTTGGAATTTACTCTGCATGGGTATAGCTTAGTGCCATTATTCTTCCCACATCACGGACTCGCGATTTATATAAGAAATGATGTTGCGTACCAACTTCAACCCCAATATGGTAAATGTTTAAATACGAACTTCAATTTTATATGGTTAAAATTCACGGTACACAAGCACATCATCCATACCTGTTTCATTTATCGAAGTCCAAACCTGGACAGAAATTCAACTTTTAACGAATTTGATGCTCTGTCCGATTCCATCCAAAGAATTGTTTCCCATTATCCTCACACTGAAATCGTCATTGCGGGCGATTTCAATGTACACAATTCTAGTTGGCTTCGCTTTTCTGGTCTTTGCTGAGTTAAACCACTTGACTCAACTTGTTAACGAGCCAACTCGAATTCCTGACGTTGCAGGTCAAAATGCCAACACACTAGACTTGTTTCTTACCTCTGATCCTGATAAATACACCATCAGTGTATTATCTCCTCTAAGCACATCAGACCACTGTGTCATATCTGCCAATTTCTCGTGTCAAAAAACCCCAGTTAAAGAGAAAACCCCCAAGAGAACCGTTTGGCAATACGAGAAAGCCAACTGGGACGGTCTCAATGATTTCTTCAGAAACTTTAACTGGTCACTATGCTTCCTCGATAGTGACGTGGACTCCAGTGCAGATATGATTACAAATTTAATTCTCATCGGAATGAGAGATCATATCCCGCATAGGGAAAAATCTATCAAACGGAAAGAGAACTCATGGTTTGATTTGAGCTGTAAAGAGGCTATCAGGGTCAGAGAAGTAAGTTTCCGATGTTATAAAGCCAACCCTACTGAGGAAAACCGGAATAAGTTTAAACAAGCTAGAAAGACCTGCAATGATTATATTCGACAGACCAAGTTCTTGCATGACCAACAAATTAGGCAAAAAATACTACAATGACCCAAGGGTAGTAAAAATTTCTGGTCATTTGTAAAAAACATTCGAAATACTACTTCGTCCTCGGTCCCAACGCTCGTTATCAATGACACCCCCTATGTCAGCTCACTAGATAAAGCTAATTTACTTGCAGCACACTTTGCTGCTAATTCGACGCTGCCAGATAGTGTTATGACTCCTCCTGTACTTGAGAACACAAATTTTTCCATGGGACGAATCTTCTTTCGTACTCGTACAGTTGCAAGAGTCCTGAAAGATCTTGACATACACAAATCCGCTGGCCCGGATAGTATCCCTCCCATTGTTCTGAAGAGGTGTTCTTCAACGCTGGCAAAACTACTGCGTAAGCTTTTCTATCTATCCTATTCCTCTGGACTCTTTCCGAGTAGATGGAAAACAGCATTTGTCCAGCCTGTCCCTAAAAAAGGTGAATCTTCTTCCCCCTCTAACTATCGTCCAATTGCACTTACGTCCCTTCTTTCCAAGGTCATGGAAACACTGATAAATAATCAGCTCAAGAAATACCTCGAAGAACGAAAGCTTCTTAATGACCGACAGTACGGCTTTCGTAGCAATAGGTCCACTGGTGATCTGATGGTATATCTCACCGAAGAGTGGCACAAATCTTTACATCGTTTTGGAGAAAGTAAGATTATTGCACTTGATATTTCAAAAGCATTTGATAGAGTTTGGCATCAAGCTCTCTTATCGAAAATGCGTGCATTTGGTATTGATGAATCTCTTCTTCGATGGATTAGAAATTACCTTTCAGGCCGCTCAATACAAGTCGTATTGGATGGCCTCAAGTCTGAAACTCATAAAATAAATGCTGGTGTACCCCAGGGCTCCGTTTTGTCTCCGACTCTCTTTCTCATGTTTATCAACGATCTCTTATCTGAAACTTCTAATCCATTAAATTGTTTTGCTGATGATAGTACCCTCAGCTTTTCATATTCGTTTAAAGATTCACTTCCTTGTTCTTCGGAAGTGGAACTTGAACGGCAGCGTATGATAAGCACATTAAATTCTGATCTTAACAGCATTGTCCATTGGGGAATAAAAAACCGTGTAGAATTTAATGCTTCAAAAACCCAATGCTGTTTTCTATCGTTAAAGCGAAACCCTCCCCTTTTGCCGCTATCCATGAGCGGCACTTGCATTGAGGAAACTGAACAACTCTCTGTGCTCGGTATGTGCATTACAGACCACCTTGTATGGAATGATCACATATTCGACGTGGCCAAAAACGCTGCCAAGTGTTTAGGATTCCTTCGACGTTGCAAGAAATTTTTCACCCCTTCTGATCTGGCTGTAATCTATAAGGCTTATATTCGTCCAAAGCTCGAGTACAATTCCCATATTTGGGCAGGTGCTCCAATAACACACTTGAGTCTCTTGGATAGAATCCAAAAAAGAGCTTTAAAAATGATAGGTGATAGAAGTATAACAGAAACATTTGAATCTCTCGAGCACCGTCGCAATGTTTCTTGTCTTTCATTATTTTATCGTTACTTCTATAAGCAGTGTTCTAGCGAAATAGCCAGTTGCATTCCTCCCCTTAAACAATTTAACCGTAATACTCGCGCTTTTAGGAATGCTCATCAGTTTACCCTTGAGCCCAATTTCTGACGTACTGTGAAATACAGAGATTCTTTCTTTAGCCGGACTACACGCATGTGGAATGCTCTACCCAGCTCTATTTTTCCTTCCCATTGTAATCTTCAAAAATTTAAAACTAATGTGCATCGGTTTCTCCTTTTAAACCCTTCCTTGTTTTCCTAACGCTCGTACTGTGTTAATCATTTTAAGGGTAGTAATAACCCCTTGAGTGCGCGCTAATTATTAAAAAAAAAAAAAAAAAAAAAAAAAAAAAAAAAAAAAATTCGCGCGAATTGTAACCATTGTCTCAAAAATTAATATATTAATTCTAGATTTTTGCATTCGAGATTTTTTTTTTCTAGATTTTTTCAATTCTAGATTTTTGTTTTCGAGATTTTTACTTTTGAGATTTTTGCTTTCTGGATTATTGTTTTCGAGATATCGTGGTAGACCCAATGTGGTTATACATTAGCATAAATAAAATCAAATAGGGTTTGTAAGAATGCAAAATAGTATTAGATCGGGACATAAGACGAAGGTCATTGTTGTATTTTTTTGTTTAAGGAAATAACTCAAACATTATTTAAATTTAACGATTTTTGTATATATAAATCTTTGTAAATTGTACAATTGGAAACATAATAAATCAATTCTAATCTAAAAATCTAATCTAAATTATTTAAATTTCTCAATTTAACTTGCCGTTTCGAATAAGAAATACTACTACTATAAACAAATTGATACAAATCTCTCGAACACAGCATACTCTAATCAAAAATGTGTTGTCCAATTACCCTTCCAGCTGCCGACATTAAATTTCTCGGAAACAGTGCCGTATGAAATTAAATATTAATTTTTAAAATTAAAAACCTAAAAATGTAATAAGATACAAATAAATGTTAACAATAAATTAATATTCCCTTTATGAAAACATTCCAACTTACCTCCGCACAATACCTATGTTAGGCCTTATTTGAGTTCACAAATATTTAATTTCCAAAAACCTCAACAAAATATATTAGGTCTTATTTGGGTTCACAAATATTTAATTTTCAAAACCCAACTCTCTTTAATAGAATCAGAATATCACTTGAAATTAAGGAATTCAGGTATCTTGTTTGATGTGGTTCTCAGTAACATTTAGGTAAGAGTTATTATTTGGTTTCTGTCTAGAAAGTCACATTTTCTTCGATTAAGGGTAAGGTGGATCTGAAATGATATGGGATCCATCTATAGGCTCCTAGGAATATTGATTTTGTTACTATACGAGCATCTATGCAAAATGTTGGTAGATGAAATGCAGAGTTTCCCTGCTCCCTGCAGGGATACACAATACTATCCCAACTATGGTGAGCTTTAAAATAAAAAAATAAATGCACGACTGGGTAGCACAAACTTGCTCTAGAAACTTAGAGAAACTTTTTATGAGCATAAAATTCATTTTTTAAATGACTAAAACAACTCCTTTAGTGGTTGGAGCTAAAATCAGGATGCCATTTGATTCGAAGCAAATATTATTTTATGCAAGAACAAAAATATAAGTCGTTTTAGTGGTTTCTTGAAAAAATAAGCTTTTATATAAAACTTTTTTAAATCATATTTAAGAAACAATTTTACTACGCCAACTCTAACTTCTTATTATTGTACGAATAAAAAGTAAATTTCCAAACAAAATATTAATCCGTTTTTGAGATATCGAATTTTCCAAAAAAAAATTATTTGTTTCCAAAAAATATTTTCTGTTAAGCTTTGAAATACAATGTTTTTCAAACTTTTTAGAAGCTTCTCTATAAAAAACATTTCATTAAAATCCATTATGCCGAAAATGACTAATTCAAGATTGACAAAAATAAGGTTCTATGGTACGTACACCGTACAGTCTGCAATATCTTTTAATTAAAAGTTTTGTTTTATTAAATTATAGATTAAGAATTAATTACCTTAAGGTCGATAATGGGCAAAATCTTTCCATTGAAACAAATCCATGAAGAAATCATAGAATTTCAACCCCGGACTCACTTTTATTTCATCCTTTTATTTTATCCACATGGAGTATCATATATCGGAGGTTTCTCGTCTGATAACATTCGCGCAGTAGGCTGCAAAGCTTTTGCACCATCATTTATAACATTCAAACCTTCGATAGAACCTCTATGTTGCAATGGATGAACTTTCGATCACGGAATATTTGATACAAATCGCAATTAGGATGGCGCGATGGATGTGTGCTCGCCCGTGAACCTCATGATTACAGGTTCGATCCCTGCCGTCGTCTATGTCGTTTTAATTCCATTAAAAACCTTCTAAAATTGTCATTAATAGGTTGTTGGTTTACTCATTACATGTTGTTCAGGCATAACACTAACAACATGTAATTGAGTTAAACTAGTATGCCCAACAAGGATGAACACGAATAAAATAATGTGAATTTTAAGCGACATAGAAATAAGACACGGCATTCTCCGCTGTCGTTCAGCCGCCATCCCTGGAGATAAAATATCTGAGACAACAACCATCAGTCTCAGAACCTCGTGCCACACATCTTTCCTATCCTTCTTTCTCTTTCTTAACTTCACGCCCGCGCTGTGTTCAAACATTTAAAGGGTAATCATAATCCCTTCAACGCGTGTAGATTATAAAAAAAAAAAAAAAAAACCTTTCCACTCATGAATCGGTGTTCTGCAAGGGAGATCCGCTATCATATGATTTTTTTTATTTCGTCCTGGAGCAAGTGGTGACCGTTACAAACGTTCCATAACAGGTGGAACATGTTGATCTTCAAATAAACTAACACAAGACAAACAAACATTTACCCACCGGGGAGAATATACAGGGTGTCTCAAAAGTCAACGTCGAAACGAAAACGGGTGTTAGGGTAGATGGTGACAGTCATCAGTGTTTAAATTTTTGAATGCAATTCTTAGCAAGGTTATTCAAGGTACCGTAACAAAAAAAAAATGAGAAAAATTAAGATTTGTAATCACGGCACTTTAAAGGCCGTTTTTTTGATTTTTTCTCGAATGCCTATAACTCACAAAATACATAGCTACGATTTTTGTATTTAAAACTGATAACAACTGTCACCACCTATCACCCGTTTTCGTTTTGACGTTGACAACAAAAAATCCCCTTTTTTTTGGCACCAAAACCTTTTTTTCCCCTTTTTTTTTTCTTTGAAATCCCCTTTTTTTCCACGAAATTTGTGGTACCCTGCATATTTTGCAGAGAGCGCGAGTACCACTCTTTTTGTCTTGGCATAACCACCTTTTAAATTCTGGCAACGCTTCCCATTGCTTCAAATATTTGTGTTGTGTTTTTGGCTCTTCATCTTCATCGGATTCTACTCTTCTTCGTTTTTTTATTAATAACATTATAATTTTGAAATAAAGATCCATATTTAAATACATATATATTTTGCTATCTTTTAACTTACCCATTTTCCAAATTTAATTGCGTTTGTTGTCGATGAATTGCCAAAAAATATCACCACGCAATCATCACCATGTAGACAAGCAACGTTGTCCGTTATCCGTTTGACAGTTTAAGTTTCTTTTCTCTTTTGTATGCTCTTTCGTGGTTTTCCTTTCATTCTGGGAACACTGCCCTGTTTACTTTTGGTCATGTATGCGCTTAAAGCAAATAGGTGATTTGATACAACCGCAGACACAATGAGCTGTATCAAGATTTTAGTGATGTCAAAAGTAAAAAAACCTCAATCCTATTGACACATGGAGTCGCGGCACCTGGCAGTCAGCGCATGAACCTTCAATTGGAGATAGATTTTTTTTCGATTTGACGTTCAATGTATTTCCCATAAGAAAAAAGCAAAAAGGGGTCGGAAAAACATTGATTTAACTAATCAAATTTATATGGACCGGTATGCATTTTATGATTTTAAAAGAATAGTAATATGTGTTTATTTCTAAATCAGGTTGAAAATATAATAAGAAACTTAATTAATCCATTGTAATTTGTCTTCAAATATCGTAAGCATATCGTATGTAAATGACAGATGAAACAATTTTTTTAAGAAGCAACTTGTATTGTCTTCTTTGACTAGCCGTATTTTAGTGTCAAGGTAGAATATTTATCCTTAAATCAATAATTATCTATTTAATTAAAAATAAAACAAACATAAAACCCCTGCGTGGCCATTTTTTTTTAAATATTGGTTGTTGTTTTCTTCAATTTCTTTACTTTTTTTTAGTACAAATTGCACAGGATTAATTATGTTTTTAATATATTTTCCACCTGATTTAGAAATAAACATATATTATTATTTTGTTAAAATCATAATATTGATACTCGTTCATATAAAATTAATTAATAAAATTTATGTTTTTCGAGCCCCTTTTCGCTTTTTTCTTATGGGAAATACATTGAACGATAAAGCGTAAAAAATTCTATCTCCATTTGTCAGTACACACACTGACTTCCAGGTGGTGTGGAAAGCAACTTACCAGGTGCCAATTGGGTCAGCCAAATCGAGCGAACGGACAACATTAGAAGATTAGAACTAACCCCAATGTTTAAAGGAAAAAGGAAGACCAACCTTCAGTTAAAGCACCAATTCATCGTAGATCCCAAGGCTATAATGACTGGAATCTTGAGATCGTTAAACCAGGGCCCTATTCCACAAAACAACTTATCAACTTTTCACTTTGCACTTATCAATTTTTTCGACAATTTGCAAAACTTTATGTTCCTCAGAACTATAAAATTTGATAAGTTATAAGTTCAAATTGAAAAGTGTAATTTGCAAAGTCTTTGCAATTTTTATATTCTCTTTGCAATTTCTGTTCCAAGTTACGTTCTCATGTGTAAACTGCAAAGTGAAAACTTAATATTGAAAAGTGTAATTTGCACAAGAACTTTAAATTCTATTTTTGCAAAGAAAATTTTGATAAGTGTATCAAAAGTTTGCAAAGAAAACGATGGCCTTGCAAATTCATATTGTTATAAGAACTATTGAAGCTTTTAAAATGTTAAGACGTGAGTTTTTGTTCGACGATAGTGAAGACGCGGTTATAATAAGAAATTATAGAGACTAAATTAATTTTTCGGGACTACAAAATTTTAATTTTAAAGAGGGCTTTCGTTAATTCAAGTTGATTTTCTTTTAAGTAAAATAGGAGAAATATTAGAGTACAATAAACAGCGAAGTCATGGTTAGTCGGCTGAAAATCAACTGTTATTGTGCTGGCATTGGCTCGGAAATGGTTGCCAGTTTCTTGGAGTTGCAGCTATGCATTGGGTTGCAAAATCAACAGTTTGCAGAACCGTCCATAGAGTTGTCGACGTTATAAAAGACGTTTTATTTCAAAACACAGTGCCGTGGCCCGGTGACGTCAAAGGTATTGCGGCTCGTAGGTTTACACTGAAAATAAATTCCTAGGTAATATTGATAAAACCGTTTCTGTTGACCTTCAATAAAACAATGTTATCGTTTTGATTAAATTTTATCAATACGAAAAAATGATTTTGTTGATTTTTTTAGCAGAGTAAAAATAATAACAACGTATTCGATTGAGAATGTAGAACAGAACAACAATATCAAAACTTAAACACAATAATAATTTTGATCGCAAGTACAAATTCAGCAAGTATTTCAACACCCCCACTCGAACAAAATTTACTGGTTTTGTTAAATTATCTGCAACCATAAATTCAGTTCCAATTCCAACAAACGTGATAATATTCAAGCTCCTTTTTTCGCGTATAAAATGGTGTCGAACATCAATATGTTTGGATCTTGATAAGTACTTGCTAGTTGATGCCAGGTGGATTGCACTTTTGTTGTCGCAATATATACTCATGGCGGAATTCTTGAAATCTTGGTTCAGTTCAATTTCAAGATCACGAATCCACATTGCTTCTTGTGTTGATGCCGAAAGTGTCATATACTCGGCTTCTGTTGTAGATAGAGCGACAGTTGGCTGATGTTTCGTTGCCCAAGATACAGCGCCTCCCTGTAAGATAGATACATATCCTGTTACGGATCTTCTATCATCAGAATCATTTGCCCAGTCAGAATCTGAATAAATCTTGAATTTAGAATTTCCATTTTTTGAGAACTTCAATTTTGCTGCTTTTGTTCCTTGGAGATATCTGAATATCCTCTTGACAGCTGTCCAATGTTCTTTACCAGGACAGTTATTAAATTTGCTTAATTTGTTAACTGCAAAACAAATATCCGGTCGAGTGCACTGTGCAGCAAACATAAGACTTCCTATAGCTTGCTGGTAAGGAATTTTAGCCATTTCCTTTTGTTCTTCCGGTGTTTTAGGTGACATGTCCTTTGAAAATTTGGAGTTGATATCCATAGGAGTAGCTATAGGATTACATTCATCCATATTAAATCTTATCAGCATTTCTGAAATGTATTTTTCTTGATCTAAGGAAATCCCATCTTTGTCTCGTGAAATTTGAATTCCGAGGCATTGTTTCGCTGTTCCCAAGAACTTCATTTTGAACTTTTTCATCAAATTGGATTTCAGAATTTCCCAATAAGGCATTTCATTGGTAAATATAAGAATATCATCTACATAAATTGCGAGAAATGTCATGCTTGAACCTTTACGATGGAAATATATACAAGGATCTACTTCTGAACGCTTCAATTCAAGCGTTTTTAGAACTTGGTCCAATTTGGTGTTCCAAACTAAACTTGATTGTTTCAGCCCATAGACAGCTTTGTTCAGTTTCATCACTTGCCCTTCTCTTCCCATTGAAAGTCCCTTTGGTTTCTCAACATAGATGTCTTCACTTAAATCACCTTGAAGAAAAGCAGTTACAGCATCCATTTGCATGATTTCCAAATTATATCTTGCTGATAATGCAATCAAGTACCGAATGGATGAGTACCTTACTACTGGTGAATAAGTTTCCTCATAGTCAATACCTTTCTTTTGTGCAAAACCTTTGACCACTAAACGAGCCTTGTATCGAACATGATCGTCTTCATCTTTCTTCTTTTTGAAAACCCATTTCGTCTTGATGATATTGGCTCCAGCGGGCTTGTCTACACATTTCCAGGTATTATTTTCTTCGAATGATTTCAGTTCACATTCCATTGCCTCTATCCATTTATCTTTGTCGCTTCTAGATAATGCATCTTCGATATCTTCAGGGTTTTCACAAAGGTTGGTCTTCTCAGCACTGTAAACTACTTTGGGTAATTTCGAAATTCTTTCACTTCGACGAATTGCTTCTTGGGTTGTTGTAGCTTCTTTTTCTTCGCTATCCCCCACTTCATGGTCATCGCCTTGAATTGATGAACATGACACAAAATCGTTCTCGATCTCGATAGCTAGGTTCTCTGGATTCGTCAAGGTGTTAGCCCCCACTACAGCGGTATATATTGGAAGTTCTTTGGTGTTTACGTTTTTCTTTTCTGTATAATGAAAACTATCTTCATGAAATATAACATCGCGGCTGACGAAAACATCCTTCTTTTGCAAACTGTAGAGTCGAAATCCTTTGGATGTGCTTGAATACCCCACAAAAATACATTTTTCAGATTTCGAATCAAACTTACGACGTTTTTGCTTCGGAATGTGTGACATCGTAACATCTGGTTTGTGACCACACCATAATTCTTCTGGCGTTTTCTCAAGTTTTCTATGAGGTGAACGATTAACTATGTAGCATGCACAATTAACTGCCTCAGCCCAAAAGAATTTTGGCATGTTAGCATCACACAACATAGATCGAGCCTTTTCGATCAAAGTTCGGTTCATCCTTTCCGCTAAACCGTTTTGCTCGGGAGTATAAGGGACTGTTGTCTGATGAACGATTCCATACTTCTTCAACTCAAGCTCCATTGCTTTGCTTGTAAATTCCTTTCCATTGTCCGTTCGCAGAATTTTTATTCGCGACTCTTGCTGATTTTCTACTTCGGCTTTGAATTCACGAAAACAGCTAAGAACAGAATCTTTAGTCTTCATAAAGTACACGAATACCTTTCGAGTGAAATCATCTATGAAAGTTACAAAATATATACTTCCCTTTATAGATTTCACCTCCATGGGACCACAGATGTCTGAGTGAATTAAGTCAAGAACTTTTGATGATCTTGAACCTTCGGACGGAAATTTGTTCCGATGCTGTTTCCCTTCTGCACAGGATATGCAATTCGATAATGATTCTTGGCTCAGGTCAACACCTTTTACTAAGCCTTGTGCAAGTAATTTCATATTATCTTGACCCAAGTGGCCAAATTTTCGATGCCAAATGTTGCCAAGATTACATTGCGAAACATATGCATTCTGATTTGTGGCAATGTCCAATTTGTAAAGCCCATTTGAAGATCTTCCTGTAGCTATGATTTCTTTTGAAGAATTCATGACACGACAACCATTTTTGTCAAAGATGACAACATTCTCATGATCCACAATCTTCTTTATGGATAGTAAGTTCACTTCTATTTCAGGTACGTAGAGAACATCATGAACTGCAACAGTTTGTTTACCTTTGGGAGTCAATACATCCAACGATATATCACCCTTGTTAACAGCGTTCATAGTCATGCTATTTGCAGTCTTGATCTGACCTTTAAATGGTTTGAGTTCTTTAAAATACCTAGAATCCGAAGTCATATGATCAGTTGCACCGCTATCGAAACACCATTCGTAATTTTTGGCCTCTGCTTCTGCATGGTATGTTGAAAACATAGAACATCCTTTTGGTGATTTTAAATTTCGGTCTTTAGACTTAGATGGGCATTCTGAAGCAAAATGTCCAACTCCGTCACAGTTAAAGCAGCGAGATTTCCCTTTCCTGTCAAACTTGGATTTCATTTTCTTTTGCATATTCGAAAAATTACCTTTTTTGGATATCAAAGCTGTGTTTGATGATGCTGAATCAAATTTTACATCTTGCAACAATTTCATTTTGATAGAATCTGCTGTTATTTTCTGTCCACTACTACCAATGCTCATGATCATCGGCTTATACTCATCGGGTAATCCTTTAAGTAATAAGCTTCCAAACCATTCATCATTGACTACAAACCCAACGTCGTTTAACTTTTGAGCAGTCGAAATGATTTGGCTTACATAATCTTCTACGGATGAGCATTCAACCAATACCACAGAGCACAATCTTTGTAGCAACCCAATGCGTCTGTCCAATCCTGAGTCTTGGAAAAGGTTTTGCAGCGCTGTCCATACCTCCTTGGAAGTTCTAGCATCCCTTACATGGACATATAGATTCTTGTCGATAGCTAAGATCATCTTACATCGAGCAATCTTGTCTTTAGCAACATCCATGGCTTCATTGGCAACAGGCTCAATACATTTCCAGGCATCTTCCAGCTCTAATTGCGTCTTCATTGCAAAGCTCCATGTAGACCAATTTTCAGAACCAGTCAGCTTCTCCATATGATTGACTCCTACAGAATTCAGATGCATCGCCATATTTGTCTTCTTAAAGATTAAAATTGTTCTCTCTATTATTATTTAAACAATTTGTTATGGTCTGGGCCCATAACCTTTTAGCAGAGTAAAAATAATAACAACGTATTCGATTGAGAATGTAGAACAGAATGAAAATTTATTAAAAATATTTTCATAACAACAATATCAAAACTTAAACACAATAATAATTTTGATCGCAAGTACAAATTCAGCAAGTATTTCAACAGATTTCACAAAATTTATATAATTCTGCATGATTTTTTGTCAGTTTAACAAAATATGCACTACAAATAATATTGTCAGTTTAACAAACCAACTTTTGTTAGTACAACAAAATAAAATAGAGATTTTTGTCACATCCACAAATTTTTTCGTGATGTAAACAAAATGTTTGTTGATCTACAAAAAATCTGTTTTGTAAATATTTGTCAATATCACAAAGTTTTTGTTAATTGTTTTCATTTTTTTGGTAAATTGACAAATATTTGTATTTTGAGGTTGAGTTATTTTGTAATAATGATAAAATAAAATTATCAGATAAATAAAACTATTTTGTAACAAAAAGAAAAAATTCTGCGAAATTTTGTTTGATCATGACAAGTTTTTGTGTATGATATAGTTCACAATTGTTTTTTTTTTTTTTTTAAATCGATGTAAGATAAACTGATTTTAGTCAACGGCCTTGGCTTTGATGAAAGCATCGCTTCCCATCGATCAGCGAAATCAAGCATCATTGCGCGCGGTTAGTACTTGGATGGGGGACCGTTCAAATACCAACCGTGTGCTGTTGACATGTGTTTCTTCTGTTGTTCTTTCTTTCTGTGTGTCTCTCTCTGTTGTATTGTCTAAAGCCGATGGCCTCAGTTGCCAGTGCTTTTCAGTGTCTCTACTTCGTAGATTTATCTACGGAGTAGTGTAAAATGTAATGTAATGTAATATAATAAACTGATTTTAACAAAACTTGCGTATCGTCAATACGCCCTCACAGTTTATTCGATGTGAGATCGCAAGGATGAAACCCCAATTTTTGTGGACTTTAAGGTCAAAAAAGCTATTTTGAAACAAGAAACATTATTATTTATTATTTATTGTTTGTTATCTTAACAAATTTTTGTAATTTTTATGAATTTGTTAAAACGTTTTGTTGGACGTATATTGACAGAAGTTATATCATCTCAACCTACATTTTTATCATATACCTATACCTAGATTTTATTTTCAGTGTAGACCTTAACTTTAGACAATCAATTTTTTTTACCGATTATTAAGAAAAACACTAATTTGTGATGTCGTGTCGACTGTCGATTTTTATTAAAATCGTAAAAAAAAAAACAATAAACAACCAATTTTAGGGCCTCTACTGTTAAAGTGGCCCTTAAGTATTGCTTGGTATTATTTAAGATGGGAATTCAAGCCATAGGTGGGTTGCAATTTTTTTTAAATCATGAAATTTTCTTATCAACTTTTCAATTTTTTTGCACTCTATGCAAAGTCTTTGCAAAAATTTGCTTAGTGAAAAGTGAGATTTGCAAAGAATATTGTGTAACAGAAAAACTTATCACTTTGCAAAAAAATTTTATTTGATAAGTGCAAAATGAAAAGTTGATAAGTTTTTTGTGGAATAGGGCCCAGCTAAGTAAATAAAGTACTCCAATTCTTGTTTTCTGTGGAGAAATTCAAACACTCAAATCTTTTATATAATTTTTAAACTTTTCAATTCTGTTCCATCTAGACAAATTTAACCCATCATCCTTTGTTTCCCCTTCTCACGCACTAAAAGGATAATGACTATCTTTAAAATGTTTGAGCACAGTACAAGCGTTTTAGGAAAGTTGGAAAGGATTTAAAAGCGAAATATAGAGTCGGGTAAAGCATTCCACATTCGTGCGATGCGGTTAAAGAAATAATTTCTGAATTTTACTGTATGTCCGAAATTTAGCTCAAGGGTAAGAGCGCGAATATTACGGTTAAATTAGGATAAAACCACAACAAAATAACAAGTTATCATTGAATCCTATTTAGAACTCTAAAAGATAGAGATTTCTCTTTTACCGCGCTACACGTATATTTATCCAAGCGTTCATTCATTGCAATGTTAAAAAAATTAAAATGCAATTTTCATTTGTTTCTTATAATCCGCAAATTATAAAATTAAATTACATTGATATAAAGTTATAACGTGCCAAAGTATTAAAAATCTATGGTAATTCTTTATTAAATACATTTTTAAAGAAAATATTTTTGAAAAAAAACAAACAAACATTTTTTTACGGGCATAAGCCTAGTTAAACTAATAAAACAAAACTTTTCAAGTTCAAGTTCAAATTTATTTGCAGTTTAAATTTTAGGTTATTTTACATTGATTAATTAAGTTAAGAGTTACAGAACCTCATTCTTTACATCTATAATATAATTATTTTATAACAAAATTTAGCATTAATACAACAAAAATATATTTAAGGGAAAATACTACAAGAAAAAAACCCTTACATAATACTTAAAAACTAAGATTGCACATAAACCCAATTTTACTGGAGCAGCAAAATTTAAAGATCAAGTATAAGTTCATTATCTGAGTAAGAACATCTTGCAAAGAAATTTTCTTGCTGTTTGTAAAGAACAAATTTAATTGGGTTGACATTTGCTCTAATGTGGAGCCGGGCAGTTGAATAGAACGATGGCAAGCTAAGCATAAGCTTAAGAATTTTATTTTGACTAATTTGTAATTTTTGTATGTGGCTCTCAGCACAGTCAAACCATACTGGGGCCCCATACGTTAGCACCGGTTGGAAAACAGTTTTAAAAATTAAGATTTTATTATGTATGCTAAGTCTAGACCTTCTATTTATAAACGGATATAAAATTTTTACTAAAAGATTAATCTCGTGAATTGTGGTTGATATATGTCTTTTAAAAGTCAATTTTTTGACACCTAGGTATTTACATTGTTCCGACCATTGTAGTATATCGGTGGAATTTATTTTAATCATAGATTGCGGGAGGAGACTTTGGTTTCTGCGTCGACATTTGTCAGCATTAACTTTTATTTTCCACTTAATAAAGTAGTTCATAAAGGTATCTAGGGAACTCTGTAAACAAGTCAGTGCTTCTTGAGGGAGAACACATGATGCAAAAAGCGCAGTATCATCTGCAAACATGGCGACTTCAGTATTATTTCCAAAACGGGGAAGGTCTGACATAAAAATATTGAAAAGGATGGGCCCAAGTACTGAGCCTTGTGGAACTCCAAAACTAATACCGTGCATGGAAGACTTTGCAATTCCGGTTGAAACGAAAAATTTTCGATTTTTCAAAAAACTCCAAACAATGTTGATAAGGTAGTTAGGAAAATTATATAGAATTAGTTTGAAGATAAGTCCTTTGTGCCACACTGTATCGAAGGCTTTTTCAATATCTAGCAATACTAGACCAGTTGAACGTTTTGAATTAAGGCTGTTTTTTACGTACTGTTTAATTCTAAGTATTTGATGAGAAGTCGAGTGACCTGCTCAGTGCTCTGAAACCGAATTGCTCAATAGGGTATATATTTTTCTCCACGACATGCTTTAAGAGGCGATCCTTTAAGACCTTTTCAAATATTTTACTTAGGGTGCTTAATAAGCTTATAGGCCTATAGCTGTTTGGATTTTCTTTTGGCTTACCAGGCTTGCCAATTGGAATAACTTTGGCTATTTTCCACTGCTCTGGAAAATAAGAGTGCATAATAAAAAGATTGAACATAAACGTAAGGTAAGTTATACCTCGTTTGGGTAATGCTTTTAAAAGTCGATTATTGATGCCATCAAGGCCAGGTGATTTTTTAACTTTTAACTCTTTAATTAAATTCTTAACAAGACGGTTGTTTTTGATTTAAATATTTGTTTGGCTAATAGGAGGATTCCTCGCTTCCATAAGCTTATCCCTCACAAGATTTTCAGTTTGAAGGTCACTCAAGTGTGCTGAAACTTGATGATTTTTACTAAATGTTTCTGCCAAAATATTTGCCTTTTCCTCCGGAGTTACATAAACATTATTTTGCACACGGAGGGGAGGGAGATTAGAGCCTTTTTTCTTTATTATTTTAGTGACTTTCCAAAATGGTTTGGATCCTTTATCAAATCCAGATAGCAAATTGTTCCAGTTTGTATTACGGAAACTTAAGATTTCATTTTTAATTCGATAGTTTAGGATCTTAAGGTTAGTTTTAAATGTGTCTAACCTATAACGAATCCACTTCCTTCTCTCAGAATTTCGCAATCGAGTCAAGTATAAAATATTTTCTGGCAGCGGCGGTTTGAGGTTTGAGTTAAGAAATGTATGTTGGGTCTTTGGAATTGAAATCTCAGCAGCGCGCTTGATTGTTTGTTCAAATGTATCGGTAACCTGGTTTATCTGTTCTATTGACCGCACACTGTCTAACACTAAGTTTCCCTCGTACAAGTTATCCGATATATAAGACCGATATCGCTCCCAATTCGCAGAAGAATAATTAAAATGGCCATTTGCGTTGTTTCTAGGACAATAAGACTGTAGTTGTGTACAAACCGGCAAATGATTTGAACTCAAAGCATTAATAGTTAAGGGTTGAGAAAAGTATGAAGCATTATTTGTTAAAAATAGATCAAGAGTCGAAGGATTTCTCGAGGAGGTACTTGGAATATAAGTTGGTTCTAGAGGATATAATAATGAGAGTGTTCTATTCACAGCGACAATATCGTGAAGTATATTACCCCAACAGCCAAGTCTCTGTCAGTAGAGCAATGTCAATTTTATTATGAATCATGAAGTCAAAAAATTCAGTTTGTTTATTTTGAATGCTTGTAGCATTCCAAGTAATTATTTTTGGGTTTGTGTTCAACATAATGAATAAACATACTTCACTGCAAGAGTGGTAATAACGTTAAATTGATCAGCCTTAGTTCGACATGAACTTAATTTAGACATAACATCATTTAGTAAACATGAGATTTCATCAAGAGAAAACAATGCATTATTTGTACTCTGATCTAATAGATTTGATCTTTTTACTTTGGTTTTATCAGACAATGAGTGAGTGTTGACTTTATAGGATGAATTTGTACTCGACGACGCAGCATGTTGATGGTGAGTTTGGTTAATGTTATAAATTTGGGGCAGCTGGGGAAATTTCTCCATGGTGAATTTCACGTGATTGGTCTTGGCTCTCGGTGGATTTGTTAAAACCGGTTTTGAGTTACGTGTTTTGGAGGATAATCTTTGCCGAATTTCGATGTAATGTTTACGACTAATACATGATGGGTCGGTGGATTTGTGTGCACCATTGCAGTTTGCACATTTAGTTGCTGTTGATGACTCGGTGCACTCAGAAGTTTTGTGAGAACCAGAACATAAAGAACAGAAGCTTTTAACTTGACAATGCATGGCGCCATGACCGTACATCTGGCAATTATAACATAGCGTAATTTTGTTTGGCTGGTGTTTTTTATAATCCCATCTCACAAGGGTTTTAAATACAATTTTGTGGTTCGACCGGAGATCGCTCATTTTAATGGAACCACGTTCAATTATAATAATATATTTATAGTGTACGTAAGGCGAATTTGTTTTTATTGTTATGGGTTTGACTTCAATACATTTAATTCCCAGTAAAATCAGTTCATTTTTTAATTTAATGTGGTCGTAGAGGTCTAAACCCGAGAGGACCACTTTGAATGGCCTACTTTGCTTTTTTTTCGTGGGAGTAGAACTCACATGACTGGACTTTTAATGCTTTATCAATAATATTATAGGATTCCATGCTTGAACACATGACTTTTTGTACCAAGGAAATATTTTTCAAGAGATAATCAGTTATTTTAAGTTTATCAATTAAGTTTCTAAGAAATTCATTTTTTGTTTTTAAAACAATGATTGGGGGAACGGATAATTTTGGTTTCACAATTTCACCATGATCACTATTTCCACTATCCATGCGGTCATCGCATAATGTTTGGAGTGGCTGATAATAATTTTCATTGTTTATAGTATTTTCCATATTGGAATACTTAATAGATTTGAAAGGAACTTTACTTTTTCGGAGGATGAAATCCTCATCCTCCATTACACTTCTTAAACGTTTTAAGTTAATTTTTACTTGTCACTTAATAACACGTGCAGCTTTTTCGACAAATATGCCAATGCACTGACAAAACTTTTAATGTGTTTGATAGATGAGGTTAAAATGGAAATAAGAATCCCTTACTTCGTGGTATCTTGGAATTCTTCTAACTTACCGCCGAAAGGTTGTGTATATAACCATTTGTTCCATCTTAACTGATTCCAAACTTCTTAGAAAAGAAAAGACACGCTTTGGTTTTCTGATCAGTTTTTTTTTTTAAATATTTTATTATAAAATATTATTTAGCACATTTTATTTCTTAATATTAAAATTATTTAATAGAAATAAATAAGAATCAATAAATAAATGCAAAATATGTATATTTTTTGTAGTTAAAATTTTCAGTCGAAAGTCTTGGGCCGGGCGCCAATCTATGAATTTCTTGTCCGCAATTTGTTTCACCTATTCGAGTTTATACTATAAAATTATATGAAGTGCACATATTCAATTTACTCGCGCAGGGTGTAACAAAAGTAGCAGGAGGCACCTGACCGAAAGGATTGAAAAATCTTAAGGTAAAAGTGTTAAATGTGTTTTTTTTTTATAAATAAATACAATAAATTAAATAAATAAACAAATAAATAAATAAATAAATAATAAAATAAAATAAAACAAAAAAATTAATGTTGAGGAAATTAAATTACAATTAAATGCCTATATAACAGAATAAAACTTTATAAATCATATACATCTATGACTTTTGAACATCTTGTTGCTTTTGTGATTGTTGTGGTAGTTGTTGTTGTTGCGGTTGTTGTTGCTGCTGCTGACGTGTTTTACTGTAGCTACGATACGCTAGTTCTTGGGCTTCATTTAATGAACGCCTGTCCCAGCCAGCACTTCCACCTCCTCCAGATGACCACCCTCCACCGCCACCACCGCCCCCAGACGACCAGCCAGAACTTCCGCCACCACCACCGCCATTGCCACCACGACCAGACATAAGTTTTTTCAGCCCAATAATACCAGCGAGGAGGAGAGCAATCTTGGAGATTATTAGCGCCTTGCCTGCCAATATATACAATGCACCCATTGCTAGTGGAATCATTCCCATCATTTTCATGGCCATGCCCATCATCATCATTCCCATCATCTTCTTCATTTTGCCACGGCCTGAAAAAAATAGAAAAAAAAAACAAAGTATGAAATTAAAGCTATTTTAAGATAGATAAAATTGAGAAAAAATTCAGATTATGGCATTATTAGGGGAAATGAAAGTAAAAAAAAAACTTAACAACTATCCAGAAATGCCAAAGTTCTTAGAAATATATTTTCTTGAAACACAAAAAACACTGAACGTCTGAACCGACAAATATATGTATAATAATTCGATGCTTCAAGCATTTTATTAGATTTTTTTCTGGAAATTATGTATATTTTCTAATCACACAAAATTTTACACACCATCTTTGGAATTTAGATAACCTTTTGTGTGGGTGGAAATATTTTATTGTAATTTCTTAAACTATCCGTTATAATATTTGAAAATTTTATTTAAATTAGTTCAGTGGATCCGATTTTACCGCACTTAAGAAGACTGCCCCATACTAAGCAAGTTCTTGTTACAAAAAAGTAAATAAAAAACCTCAAAAAAGTGGGTGTGGAAAATTTGAATGGCCAACTTCCTTCAAAAAAAGCACCATCTTTCCTTTACTTGAAACAAAACTTGGATATTTATCAATTTTGATGGTGTTTTTATTAGTAGGTGTGGCAGTGGATGGAAATTATTTGTAGTGCTTTCTTTTCCAAATTACTTTCATTTCTGAAAATTTCATCCAAATTGTTTCAGTGGTTCGGTTCTTATGGATTTTTTCCCGCTCTCCTATACAAATAGCCCCACTGTGCGGCGCGCGCCGGCGCGGCGCCTAGAATTTTAATAAATTTTAAAAAAGTTGAAATTAATATTACTGATTGTCTGTATCATAGAATCGTTTTTTTTCGAATTTGGAATTTCTCATAATTTTTAATAGAGAAGCTTCAAAAAAGTTGGAAAAAAACATTACATTTCAAAGCTTAAAAAAACAGATTTTTTGAATTAGAAAAAAAAAAAAACAAAATTTGTTTGTTTAAATTTGATATCTCTGAAAAACGAGTGAATGATTAGTTTTTAAAGTTATTTCCTAAAGTGTATATTATTAAATACTTTAAATTTGCATCTTAATTTTTTTTTAGAAGTTTTTTTTACTAAATTGCTTATAAAAAAATTTATTTAATAATAAACCAAAGTTTTAAACTTTAAACTTAAATCGTGGTACGTTGAAACAAGACGAATTTCTTGAAATCTTCTTCACAAGCTTTGATGCACTTGAATTTTATGATCCTGAATATAATTCTGAAGGGAAATCGCAATATTTGCTAAGATCGAAAACGGCTTTTAATAAAAAAAAATGTGTTCTTAATTGAAGATTCCTGTGAAAGATTTTTTTTTGTTTAATTTTTAATATCAACAGAGATATGAAGTCCTTATTTTAATAGTCTTGTTCTTAATCCCCTTAACACTAAGTGTCTTGTCATTTAAAAGAAGACTTTAGACCTAAGCTATTTTCCGACAATATTCCTAAGCAAAACTCCAGTTGAGTACGTCAATACGACGTAAAATTTAGATATATACTTTAATCGAAATCCAACATGAAACAACGTTGAGATAGGAAAGGCTTAGGGTGTGCTAGGAACACTATCTGTTGCAAAGAAGTTCACACCAGCAGAAACTAGAAAAATGCTGGTTAAAACATTGGTAGTGCCTATTTTAACCTACGGTTGTCAAATTTTTGAAGTTTAGATGCCACTTCGTAGAAAAAATTGAACTTTTTTTTTCAACAATGCAGCTCGTTATGTTCTTGGACTTCAAAGATTTGACCACATTTCTAATTACATATATGCAAAGTTTGTATGGATCTAGCTCTGCGAACATAGTACAATTAAGAAGTTTACTATGTTAATTAAAATTGTTCGTATGGCAGCTACAGTTATTCGTTAGTGCTGGTCGTCTTTGGAATTCGTTGCCACGTCAACTAAGGAGAACAGATAATCTGGAACATTTTCAGAGAAAGTTAACGAAATATTTTTGAAATTAATTTATGTTTCAAAACATTAAAATTGAATCAGTTTATGTTTCAAATCACTTTAAAAATTGAATATTGGTTGACAGTATTTTGTTACTGGATCTGGGGGCAGGGTTGCGAATTTTTGAATTAAAAAATCCATAAGTCATAAGTTTGTAGATGATTTGTGAATTAAAAAAGAGGCTGGGTGCGACCCACACTGATAACTTCCCATTTGTGGTCTTGAAAACTTTATATTTAGTTTTTTTTTTCAAATAACCAAATTTTCAGCGAAACAAACTTTAGCTGTAAAATTGAAACAAGCATTATTTTAAGATTGAAAAGCATTTTAATTATTTAAAGAGATTTGAAATTGAAATTGTTGATGTATAAGTTTACCATAGCTATTAATGGAATTTGAATATGTGGGACTTGGGTACAACTGAACAACGTTATTCATAAGCGTATGTACAGTACATACCTTCTTCTAAAAACTAAGTTGATAATAAAATTATGTATTATATTATAGAAATTACTTTACTATTTCGGTTCCAAACATTTTAATTGAAAAAAATTTGAAAACGAAATATTCAAATATAAAAGATATGGTTTGGTTATTGATGGAAGGGTACTTACAAAATATATCCGCTCTAAAACTAGATATATGTCAAATATAAACCATTTGTTAGAAATTGTATTATGTATAAAATTAAATAATGTCAAAGTCAATATCATTGCTCGTTCTCAAGATATTCTAATCGAAAAACAAATATTACCACTTTTTAGTAGATTTTTTTTATATTTTTGTTAAAACTTTCAATTCGATACTTGTCCATATTTAACCATATGTTAATAATTGTATTATGTCGATACCTTCTAAGCGACACTTTTTTCGAAAATGACTTTTTGATGAGAAAATATACTATAGTTAAGGGCCACGTTTTGGCCTGGGTTTCGCCAACCTATTATGCATGAAAAGGAAACTAGAGTACAAATAAAAAAATTTATCAACTGCAATGTTTTCTCATTAAAATAATGTTGCCCCCTGAAATTTGTATTATCCGCCAAAAAAATTATGCTAAAGATCTCATTTTCGTGAGCAACAAAAAATTTTGTTAGATGTCACTTAGTTTAACCAAAATTGTCTCTTAGCACACTATGATTCAACTAGAACTTTCTTCGTTTTTTTCGTTTCCTGAACAATTTTAGAAATGTCGCTTAGTATACATTCTTACGGGAAGGTACAACATACTTTAGAAGGCACTATCGGTGTTCATTCCCATGAAATTCGACTTGAAATACAATTTTAACTAGTTTTCACTAGAATTTTTAATAGTTTTTTTATTTAAAAAAAAAAAACTATTAATTCAATATTTTTCAACATTTTACCAATTATACAAAATTATACTATGTATAAAATAAACTAAATTAGAAGTCAATATCACTACTAGTTCTCGAGAAATTTGAGTCGAAAAACAATTTTTACCAATTTTCAATAGAATTTTATATAGTTTTGTATTTTTTGTAAAAAAAACTGTAAACTGATTTTTTTTTGAAATTTTCACCAGTTTTCAAACACATTATTTTTCGTAAAATAAAATTATTTTGTGTTTCAAATTGTTTTCCGTTCTTAAAATATCTGGGTTATGAAATTTTTTTTTCAGTTTTTCTTATTTAAAAAAATAACGGTATGGTCATTTTTTTCCAAATTCATACCAAATCTGTATGACCTTATAATGAGTACATTAAATTTTATTTGAAATCAATAGCATTATTTTTTCGTGAGATATTTGAAACTAACCAAAATTTTTACTTTTTTTTTAAACCGTTATAGCGAAAAAACTACTCACTGAATTTTAATAAACGCCCTTTCAGCCTCTTTCGAAGTTATTATCTATTAAATAAAATTTATTTGAAGTCGATATCTTTACTCGTTCTTGAGATATCGACGACGAAAAATGGTACGAGAACGTACGGACGTACAAACGTACGCACGTACGAACGTACGTACACACACACAGACATCTCTCTAAAAATGATTGATATAGCCTCTAGGGACCTTGAAACGTCGAGAAATGTCAAAAATTCCAATTTGACAAATCGGACCGATTACAATAACTCCCTATGGGAAGTTAACAACGTTGAGATAGGAAAGGCTTAGGGTGTGCTAGGAACACTATCTGTTGCAAAAAAGTTCACACCAGCAGAAACTAGGAAAATGCTGGTTAAAACATTGGTAGTGCCTATTTTAACCTACGGTTGTCAAATTTTTGAAGTTTAGATGCTACTTCGGAGAGAAAATTGCTTTTTTTCAACAATGCAGCTCGTTATGTTCTTGGACTTCAAAGATTTGACCACATTTCTAATTATATGCAAAGTTTGTATGGATCTAGCTCTGCGAACATACTCGTAGTACGAGTACAATTCAGAAGTTTACTATGTTAATTAAAATTGTTCGTATGGCAGCTACAGTTTTTCCTTATAATTTAAAAAAAAATTAATACGTAAGCTAGTTGGTAGATTTGAAATGCTTAAGCTTATTTTGGCTACATAATTATTTAATTATTAACGAAAGTATATTTCAAACTTTTGTGTGTCATAAAATTATCATGCTAGCTTTTAAATTTTCCAATTAATAATTTTTAATCAGATTTTATCCATTAGCTTATGAATTAATTTTTTTTAATTCATAAGTCACCCACTAGCTTGTGAATTAATATATTATACATATAATATATGTATATATATTATATGTATACCATATATATATATATATACAGTCAAAATCGGTTACAATGACATCGGTTATAACGACCAAATTCTTAGGTCCCGGCTGAGTTCCATTATAATCCCAATGAATAATAAATCGTTTATTACGACATCGCTTACAACGACATATCGGTTACAACGACCTTATTTTCCCCTTTTTTTGACTAAAAGCGACGCAGCTGTTGATGCGACTGCATATTTTTCTAAACGGTAATCTGTTTATCTTTAGATGCGTTGTATGAAGAATTTCGGATATATATTTGTTTTACGTTTATTATTTGTTTTGAGTTTGTTAAAGTAGGTGGGAAAATTACTTAGTGCAAATTTGTCTGCGTGACGAATGGTCGTAGAAGTTTTATTTTATTCGGTTCGCATAAAGTATCTAGTATTGGAAAATGAGTCAGAAACGAACCTCAACATGCCTCAACAATAAATAAGAATTATAAAAAAGGGTCTCTACTTGAAAACAAATTAATTTCCTTGATATCGGTTACAGCGACCTATCGCTTATAACCACTAAGTTCGTCAGTCCCTTGAAGGTCGTTATAACCGATTTTGACTGTATATTATATATGTACATTACTGTACCTTTGTAAATATGTAATTGTTAAAAATGTTTATTCATACATTATCTAATTATTTATACATATTTATCTATTCATTAACGTAATTCCACAATAAGGCTTAGTTATCTAAAAGATGGTTATCTTAATAGCTGCTGCATCAACCAGCATCCAAAAACGTCACTTTTGACTTCTTTGAACAAATTATCGATAACATTAGATAATATTATTTTGGCATCACCATTTTCATCAGGACTTAGATTAAGTCTCGAAAATTATCTGAGCTTAGCTAAGTCCGTATAGACATAAGTAGTTGTTGTATTTAAATGTAAAGCGCTTAGTCCCGATTTATAAATAAATACTCTACTAGTATATCTCAATACCATATAGGTTTGTAAACTATTCGCAACATTAAATATAACAGGAGTTACTAATAGAAAAATATTAGCAAATCAAACCCAGCCTCAATCCGACTGAACCAATATCTCTTTTCGTTTTTATGGATAAACATTTTTTTATTGTTATTAGTGAATTTTATGCAAAAAAGAAAATCCAATAATTTTCAATCAAATTTCTATTCAGACAAAATCAAAACGAGTTTCAATAGCAATCGCATTGCCGTCAAGTACCGCCAAAGCCACATCCATTATGTTGGTTACAACTTCGTTTATAGAAACTTACACCTATCAAGTTGCATCGCGGCGTACTTGTAGCTGCAGGCATAAATTTCCACAATAATATTTTTCATAATTGAACTGAAGTGCGGCCAAAAATCAATTAGATATTTTATGTCTTCTTTGCTCGATTCATTCAGGACTTCCAAGACCTGTTAGGTGTACCTAGTTAAATTTAATCTCAAAGTTTGAAACTTTTTAGACATCAAACGAAGTTTCTATTTCACTTTTACCGCTGATAATGAAACTCAGTGAAGCAACAACTTATCCCTAATTGAAATGTTGTACAAAAGATTCACAGACTTGTGGGGCTTTGGTTTTTTTTTTTTTTCGAAAAATTCATTGAGGTAAAACAATCTCAAGAAGAAAATTAATTTACTTTGTGAAAAATACTATTGTAATGTAATGAATGCCTCATTAAGCACAGAAACAAAGCCACCGTGACAAAACAAGTGCTGCATAAAGTGACATAAAAACTTCTTTAAGCCAGTAAAGAACCTAGATATGCAACTCATTATAAAAATTATGTTGAGGCAATTAAAATCAAAAGTAGATTACCTACCTACATTTTTATCTTAACGCATTAGTTTGCTTGCGTAGATAGACACATCTAAAATGGGTCTAATTTGCGGTACTTCTATCTTGTTAGTTTTTTTTTTTAATATGTATTTTTTGTATTCAGAACTATTCTAAATCTCTTCGAAAGTGACATAGAAATTTGTCGAGGTGTAAGAAAAAAAAAAAAACAAACTCATGAAAAACATTGTGGCATTTAAAAGTAAGACAGTAGGTTTATGATGTTAAGGTTACTAGTTTGTTTTTTATATGACACATAAACTTCTTACGGTAAAACAAAGTCTAGACAACGAGAGAAGTTTAAGCTTTTTGCTTTAATTAAAGTAACATATTTTCTATTACACACTACTTAAGGTGTCAAAAAACCTTGGTAGCGTGAAAGGTCATTTTAATATTTTTACGGTTTATGGCTATGTTGTCATAAAAATACATCCGTAATGGGCCAAATTTTGTACTTGCTTATTGATGGAAAAACCGAACTCGAGTCTTTGAACAAATAAATTAAATTAGAGACCATTATATGCTTATGCATATTATGCTTGTTGAGAGCCTAAGCTGAGTGACTTAGTAAATCTCAACCCTAAAGTATTCCTGTTGGCGAGTTATCAGGAAAACAGATCGTTAGGTTGGGTTGACGTGGCTGTCAGCAGCAGAGCCGACACACTTGAACCATTAGTTGGTCCATTGTGATCCCACATTGAAGCTTGGTGACTTATTCCTTAATCGTTTAACCAATTGGAACTCCTTAAGAAGCGAGCGAGATTGCCTATAAACATATCTTTTTTTTCAAGATCACTAAGATCATTTTAGTAAAAATCTACGTCTTAGCGATAAAACAGGACATGTATAGAGAAGGTAAGGAATTGATTCCTCCTCTTCTTCGTCCATGCAGCTTTTGCAGAAATCGCTGGAAAAAACTACAAACCTATGAAACAATGTCCTGTTATTACACCTATTACGGAGCCTATGCGACTTTCTTCCAAGAATTCTTTCGTTCTGAGCCTTTTAAACTATATTTTTTTTTAACTGGACAGGAAAGGTCTTGGATATTCCCCGACACTTTTTTTTTTAATTTTTTCCACCAAAAATAGTCACACCTGCATTAAGATTCTGAGTTCTAAAACTGTTTCAAAGATTTTTATTTAAAAAAATTTAAATAAGCCACTTTAATTGAAAACAAGTGTCATTTAATCAAATTTTTTCTGAACAATTTTTATTTTGTATTTTTAGAAACAAATTTGATTTTTTTTAACTCAAGATTTCTAAAACTGCAAGGTCGTTTTTTTTAAGTTCAAATTTCTTAATTAAAAAAAAAAAGTTCTAAAAAATTATTAAAAAGCTGCTAAGGGAAATCTCTTTTTTCTCGAAAACAGCTTCAACTATTTTGATAAAATATTATTTGTTTATACTTAAATGTTCTATGTAATGAAATAATTTTTGGATTTAAGACAAATGAATTTTTTTTTTTGAAATTCAATATTTCCAAACTGGATTAATGGCTTTTTTTTTTAAATTTAATTTATATTTCAGTAATAATAAAAAAATAAACTCACGTTTTCTTTTTTGAAAGAAAGTAATTTAAATTTTATATATAAAATTTTTAATTTTAAGACAAAGTTTTTGTACGACAATTTTAAGTTTTTTTTACTGTGGAAATAAATTTTAAATTTTAAAAAGAACAAATCATTCAGACATTTATAAAATATGTAATTTTCAAAACAAATGAGTTTTTTTTTCAAAACCTAAGAAAATATTTTTTTTTTAAGTTTTGATATCATAAACATTAAACTTGTAAGAATCTTTTGTATACAGAATTGCATCTGTTTTCCGATAATGGGAAAATCAAAACTCAATATATGGGCTAAGCATTTTCTTTTTTGACTAAAAGATGGTAGAAATTATGCATAACAAACAGAAATTCTCAAAATTCTAGTTGCAGTTTTATAGGCACATACCTACAATTTTCGAAAACCATTTTTTATCATTTGTATCGTGGGATATTTGTTTCGTGTTGAAAATATTAAAAAACTGTAAGTCTTAAAGATTCAACAAAATATGGCATGTGGTTTTCTAAATATTGGGTTTTCAATTTTTTTTTTATTTTTTTTTTTTTTTTCAAAAATCCAAGAAAATTTGTTATAAAATTTAAATCAAATACTATTCAAACTTTCTGCGAGCTTAAACATACAAAATTGATAAAAATAAGTTGTACCGTTTTTGAGAAAATCGAAAAATAAATTGTTGTATCTGAGGTACCATTAATAACCATTTTTGGAAAATGTTCTCAACCGTTAGCTAGCTAAATTAATTTTTTTTTTTTTAATCTGTGGAACAGTTTTTGAGAAAAAAAAATGACTTTTCGTTAAAAAAAAATCCACGACTGGATCGGACGTACTTGTTCTTGGTAAGAGTACTTTGGTATTTAAAAACTGTGTCTAGATAAATATAAAATATGGATTTAATGAGATAAAAATGTTCAAATGCATAAAATTGCCGTCTGATTTAGAAAAGTATGTATTTATGCAAAGAAGGTTTAAAAATAGTTTTTTTTTTTTTTTTATGTAACAAATTTATTTAAAATTTAAACAAAATTTGTGATGCCAATTTTGTCGAAAATTTGTAGAAACAATATTTTTTTTTGAAATTCAAAAGAACTCCTGTATACAAAATTTTGGTTCAAATCGTTAGAGCCGTTATTGAGAAAGTCGAAAACCAAAAAAAAGGTTCCATTACAGGTACCGTCAATTTCATTTTTCCCAAAATTTTAATGTCAACTATCATCAAAATCTCGAGTAACTATATCGTAAGTAAAAATATATATCCGAAAAAAAAAAATTAAATGTTATCTACCTCGTTTAAACTTTAAAGAAATTTAGCGTACCCGTGCGGGAACTGCCGCAAGCAAATCTTGTTCAACTGAATTTATTCAAAATAAATTATGTACTCGTATCTTAAATGTTCTGGTTTTTGGGTGCTTATTTTAATCTTAAACAATGATTTTATTAATATCATTATTGAAGTATTGAAGTATCGAATATCATTATGGAATGGAACCCTCTCACTCAGCGAGGCAGAGGAGTGGGCCGACTCAGAAGTACTTGGCGAAGAACGGTCGAAGAGGAATCAGCACAACTGGGGAAGAGTTGGAGAGAGCTGAGGTACATCTCCAGAAACCGTACACGATGGCGCGTAGGAGTAGTGGAGGCCCTATGCCCGGCAAGGGGAACCACACGGACCTAATAGGTCCAAGGACCTAAGTAAGTAAGTAAGTAAGTAAGTATTATTGAAGGGATCTGTTCCTCCCGTCAGAAAAAGAGAACTTATAGGGCCCATACACTACTCATGCCTGCATGCACAGTCACAAGCATGCACAATATGTCTTCCCCCATACACAATATTCATTCGTGAGTTTATTGCTAGTAGAAAAGTTATGTGAAAGTCCGCTGCTGCAATAATTTTGATTGCTTTGGCAATAAAAAAAAATAAATTTATTTATTGACCGATATTTATCGCTTGACTGAGCAATTTTGAATTTTTAACACACACACACCACACAATCATACATGCGCAAACATGAAAAAATCAAAAATTTTAGAAATCACTCATGCCGCATGCACAACCACGCAATCAAGATCAAGACCATAAATGTTCAGTTCGCATGCGTAATCATTATATTGCGCATGCAGGCATGAGTAGTGTATGGGCCCTATTAGTTCTGAAATAATAAACACGTAAAACTTACCCAAAAATTGTCGCAACCAATCGCCTTTTCACCATATCCTAAAGAAAAGTTGAAGACGTACGAGTACGAGTATCTATCTACGAATTATTTTTATTTTTATTGATAATATATTTAGATTCTTTGTTTATATGTACTTCACAAACTGTACTACTTTAAGGCCATCACTAGGGATATAGACGCTGCAATAAATTTCATTTGATTTGAAAAGTATTGTCCATTTATTCTCAAGCCCTTGTCTTTCCAATCCAGTTTTCTTAAATTTCTTCAAGACCAGCTACAAAAAAGCACCGGTGAAAGAGGGTTTCGTTGTCTAACACCTTGTGATATTTTAAATTCAGATCCAGTGTAGTCTGTTTAATATGCGCGATCTTCTTATCGTAATTTTTTTTTGATCCAATCTTATATGTACATATCTGTTTCTTAAATTGTAATATATTATTTTCTTAATTGTAATGTTTTTAGAAGATTTTATGTACAAAGTTTATCTTATAGTGAGAAAATTCAAAAAAAACTTCATATGCACAATGCACATACGTGCTAAACAATCATTATTTTACTATATGTATTTTAATAGATATTCTCCGGGATGCCCAAATAATTATAATTTTAAGTTATTTAAGAATACAGACCACAATTTAGGCTCCCGGAAATTAAGCCAGAAAAAATTACGTCAGAAAACCCACGAAGCGGGCCAACCAAGGTACTGTGGCCCAAGAAAACCCAGTACGTCGGCCTCCCGCGCGTTGTGTGCAGTAGAGCGCCGACCCTGGTGACTGATATTTGTTCCTTTGTACTTCATCACATTTAAAGTCTCTTCTTTGAAAATAAAAAGCATTTTCTGGTCTTTTTTCCGAAATCTAATTGCCATTTTGCTTTCTGGCTCTTTTTCCATACCAGTTTTTTCAGAAATAAATTCTAGCGTAATTTCTTCTGGCGTTATTTCCGGGAGCGCTCAATTTATAATATATGTTTTCGCAAAGAAAAATTACTTTTTCTGAGACCAATCTCCGAGTATCAAGTAGTTTTTGAAATATATTTTAAGCTTCTAGACTAAGACTTCTTAAAGCTTCTTGAAAAAAAAAAACAAAGTTCTGTATGAGATACCTGCAGTAAATAACAAAATTATTTCTTTTTACTTTTTAGAATCAAAATAACATATGTAAATGAAAATCTTATAATGGGTGTTTTTTGCTATATTCTTTTTCGCAACACTGGTTTTGAAAGTTCACGCACGTTTCGTGTTTTGTGTTACTGTCAAACATCTTCAGTTTGGTCTATGATTAAACCATGAATCGTCTTACAAACGAACAACGCTTGCAAATTATTGAATTTTATTATCAAAATGCGTGCTCTGTTAAGAAAGTTCATCGCGCGCTTCTTCCATTTTATGGTCAGTTTAATCGACTTACTGAGGCCGAGGCGGCTATTCGGTGTATTGTAACTAAATTTCGCAACAAATTTACATTGTTGGGCATTAAACCACCAACACGTGTTAGTGATGACCGTGAATTATCGATTCAGCACCGCGCAGTTCGCAGCAATTTGGGCCTCTGTCACTCCACTACGTGGAAAATGAAGTCGAACGACCTACCAAAACGCCGAATTTTTGGTGAATGGGTTCAGCGACGAAGCTCATTTCTGGTTGAATGGATACGTGAACAAGCGAAATATTCGAATTCGCATTTAATATATTTATTCAGACATCCTACATTCACAAACCAATCAGCTAAAAATCGAATTAATTATGATTTAACCCATTTTACTTTGTACTTCTCTGATGGTGGTCACACTCTTATCATCACTTATCGTGGGATGGTACTCTGCTCTGTTTGCATTTGTTTATAAAGCAAGTGGGATTCAGTTGAGAAGGACTTAAAAGATTCCCATAAAATATAAACTTGCAGCTTAAATCAGCGCATTGGCTTTTGTTTGTTTGAAATCATTATTTACAGCTTAGTTTAAGCTTCCTTACGCTACTTCTAGGAATTTTCATCATTATTTCAGCATTATCGTCCCTCGGTCGAAAGTCGTCACATCTCGATGCACAATCGTTCCTCGTATACTGTACATTAAAAATATTTAAGCTGGTAGCTTATACGAGTACTTACACTCCACTCCCCAACTGCAACAACATAAAGAAACAACTGGCTCTGACTGACTATAGCTAACGATAATGACAATGATTCCAAATGCAACCAGCTCCAAGGTGAAGCAGACTCAAAGATGCAGCTCGCCTCCAGGAAAATCGACTAGATGATGAGAACTAAAAAATTTCGCTTGCAAGCGTTTGGCGCACAGTCGAGGTCAAATTTTCGATTTCATTTTCCTCTGAAGAATTCAAAAGAATGAACAAAAAAAAACAGGCAGGCGGTTTTCAGTGGATTTCAGCTTTGCTCCAACATAAACAACATTCGCACGTTCGTCGAGAAAAACGAAAAAAAATAAACTCCTCGCTTGTGAACTTTTCTGTCGGTCTGACGCGCCTGACTTGTTAATTTATCCAGGATGATGAGCATCGCAACATACACGACAAAACAAGATGGTACAGTGGGACAGTGGTACAGTAAAATTGGAACTGCAAATGGAAAACATCACATGGTGACGGTAGTATCTGGCAACACTGTTGGATAATTTGAACTTACCCTTTTGGTGTTTCGAAGAAAGGATTGTAGGCAATCGAATAACAGAGGCCAACGACAACAGACGTCTACTACAGTGACCTGTTTCGTATACTATAGACTTCTGTCAACTGCTAAGCAAGCGTACGGTAAAGGAAATCGGTGGAAACAGCCTTCATACACTGGTTAGAACAATCGAATACTCCCTTCATCACAAAGACGGTTGCCTTCGTTGACAATGGCGCTTTTAACAATGTTAATACATCATTTCTGAATGTAGAAAGTTAGTTAGGAGAAATGATCATTCAAAGTCCTACTAACAGAAATATTAATTCAAAGCTGTAAGGGTTTTCTGTAAGAAGGGACGCCAAAATCTCCTCTTTTTTCGAACTTAGTACCGAATGAGCTGTTGAGATAGATGACATTGCTATTAATGTATCAGAAAAGCATTTTATTACCCTTAAAGATCTCATACAATACGCTATAAGCAAGCTAACAAAACGGTACGATCACCACGTAGACTGGATGTCAACCCTCACAAAACCGATCTTGTCTTCTTCTCTAGGAAATACAAAATGTCCTATAGAAGGCCACCCCTCGTCCAACAAGTGAATATCACGAACATTCTACGAAGAAGCTAACTACCGGGGTCTTATTAATTTTAGATAAGAAATTAAGTTTGAAGCCTTACAACCTAGAAAGAGTTCAAAAGACCACCGTAGCTATCTCCTCATGCAAAAAAGCCATTATTAATTAATGGGGCTCGACCAATTCTATAAAGGCGAGACATTAGGCAAACAAACGGCATCTAACACAGCTATTCATCTTAAAGCCTCCTCGCACTGGAACAATAAGGTGCCAGTTAAAAATTTTTATTCCCATTTTTAAGACGAATAAACAAACTGCAATGACTTAAATTGGTACCAAAATGAAGATAATGAGTAGTAGAATTTTGGTCAATTGGGCCGCCTAGATCGTTCGATTTAACTCCTCTAGACTATTTTTTGTGGGGCTATGTTAAGGCTCATGTCTAAAGTGACATGCCCGCTTCGATTGACGCACTGGAAGCCAACATTGAAGTATTTATTTGTGAGATACCGGCCGAAATTTTAGAAAGAGTATTCCAAAATAGGACTAAGCGGATGGACCACTTGAGGCGCAGCAGCGGCCAACATTTGCATAAAATAATAATCTTCAAACATTAAATTATATCGAACGTACTATCGTACTATCGATTCAAATAAAGATTTCATGCATTTTTCTGAATTTTATGTGTTTTTTTTTTTAATTTCCGATAGCTCTTAAAAAATGACTCGTTATGTTATGTTAATGTTTCTTATTTTTAATATATTTGGTGGCCAGCCATTGATAAGGTTATGGCAAAAATTCAAAAACTGGCATGTATCGGCATAACAAATACCATGAGGACCACGTCAACCGAAACTTTCCTCTCACTTGCCCCACTCTATCTTTTCGCGAAGGTGTTGGCGGCCAAAAATACTCGGCGATTTAAAGAGTGTAAAAATTGGAAAAGGGGCCACTGACATAGAAATTCAAACAGACTATATTTCATCGTACATATATTTTAACTAACTCGCACTAAAAAATATTCCAACAAGGGAGATATGGATGATAAACCTGTTAATAAACACAGTCTTTACAGACGGTTCCAAAACGGAAGCTGCGCTAGGGTCAGGCATCTTCTCAGACAACCCACCCATAAATAGATCATTAAAGCTCCCAAAGTTTTGCCGTGTTTTCCAAGCGGAAGTGCTTGTAGTTTGCGACGCCGCAAAATATCTTTCCGCATGTGAACTGACGGACAAGAAAATTGATATCTTAATAGTTAGCCAGGCGTAAATCTGAGCCATTTCGTCAATTGTCACGAAGTCAAAACTAGTTGGTCGTTGTCTCTGGGTACTTATGGCACTGGAGCAGGAGAAATATCGAATCCACCAAAGTTTCCCTAAGACCGCAAATGACAGATGGTCAACAGTTGACACCTGTCGGGTTTGCCAGATACTTCAAAGAAATATAACAGAGTACCTACTGAAGCTTAGGAGGCCTCAATTGTCTCTCTTGTTTGGAATCCTTACGGTTCAAAACTCAATGGGAACCCACATGACTTAAATGAGCATCAGCACATCTGACTTATGCAGAGGGTGTTAAAACGATGAGGGTGAAGAGGGTTCATCTCACTTCCTTTGTGAATGCCCCAGCCTAGCCAGAACTAGAAAACATTTTTTCGATGAACTGGGCGACGTATCATTTTTGCCACTAAAAAGCCTTAATTTCATTCAGAAATCAGAATGGTTCATTGAGGCACCCCATACCTAATACTTCCACTAAATCCTCCCGCTTACTCTTCTCATCCCTACATTACCTACACCCTGGGATCAAAATTGATCCATTGAGATCCGAGTGAGGTTACACCGCTTGCCGCATTATCAACCCACCTAACCTAACCTATTTTAGAAATATTAGTAACATTGGCTTTTTTTAAATATTTTGTTCCATCGTTAAATACAATTCCATCTTCAATGAAATCTTTCACCTTTCTATTGAAATCCTAACATCAGTTAGGAAAACACCCGAATACAATTTTACTATCGTGGAAATAGCATTTCATTTATTATAGGGTCTTAAGTTCGATTCTTAGCTCCTGAAAAATGTTTTTCAGTGGTATACTGCCATTCCTGCGAGAAAGTGAAAAATTCTCCATAAGGAAATCTTGTCATGAAAAGTGCTGTACATTATAGTCCTTTATACTCGGCAGAAAACTGTAGGTCCCCTCCATTCCTGGTAAAACGCACGCAGGAATGGTTTCGAGTTTTAGGTCACTAGGCCCTGGTTCTCTACGATCTATTGCACCACCGAATTTAATTTAATTAATAATATAGTTGTTAACAAATGTTTAACCGAGGTCTCGGTACTAAAAGTTATTCGACAGCAGTCTAAAGACAATATCTTATTAAAATGTTAACATCGGTGTTTGAAGTACATTTATTTCTAGACCTTAAAACAACAAAATTGTGTCGGGTAAATTATTCCATGATCGTGTTGTGCGACTAAAAAATGAATTTTTATATTAAACGGTACGACCAAAGTTAGGCCCAAGGGTTAACTAATGAGCATTCCTGGTATCGCGGGTGAACTAATTGAGGGAAGGAATCCGACGGTGTTTAAGAGATAGGAATGAATCCATGATACTCGTAGCTCTTTTTTCTATCAGTTTTAACTCTCTGTTCAGTTTTCTATCCTTCTGTACCTGCTTAAAGATGTGAGTTATACTCGAGTTTTGCACTTATAAACGCCTCATAAATGATAGCCAGATTAGAGAGGGTGAACAAATTTTAACATCGATATAGAAATCCTAAGCATTAAGCAGCTTTTTTGACGGTCTCGAAAATGTAATTATTCAAACGAGATCGTCGTTGGTTGACATGCCTACTTTAAGCTTTCTTCGATGAAATTGAAATTCGGGGACAATGGCATAGGCTACATTATGTTTCTTAATGTCGATGAGTTTTTAGCAATGATCTTACTTTCTCCAAAATAATGTAAAAGATCTGTTTCACTCTTCGGTGAGATATGCCATCAGAACATCAGTGGAACGATTGCTGAGAAAGCCGTATTGACGTTCATTAAGAAGCTTTCGGTCTTCGAGATATTCCTTTAGCTAAATACAATGCATCAATATGAGGAGGGGTCGGTCGGAAGTATCACCTATTTCAATTTTGTTTTCCATCTTCCATGAAAGATTCTATAACAGTTGGAGCAATTGAAAAGCGAACGAAATGGTTGGTTTTGCGAAAACACCTCTTCAAAAGAATTTTTTTTTTGGATTTAAAAAAAATCAATATTTTTTTTTTTAAACTCGATTTTTTCTCAATTTTAAAAGTGTTTAAAGCAATTTTATGATAATATATGATTAATAAAGATATAAAAGATATATAGATATAACTTTTTCGATAAATTCAGAAAAGAAAAATTTGGTTCAATGTCCAGAAACAATTAAAAACCATTTTTCGGAAAAAAATTTGTTACTCAAAGGCACCCTTTACTTATTTTTACAACTTGTTATTTCTTGTTTTACAAAAATCTAAAATAAGTACTTAAATAATTTCTGTGGTAGCTTGTTAGCTCTTATGTAAAAGTACTTTGGAATTTAAAATATATATTATAAATATGTATAAAACATGGATTTAATGAGATAAAAATGTTCAAATGCATGAAATTGCTGTCTGATTTCCGGAAAACTATGAATTTATGCCAACAAAGTCTAAAAATTGTTTTATTTTTAAAGTATAAGTTTTTATATAACAAATTTCTTTAAAAATTTTTGAGAACAAAATTTTGGATGCCAATTTTAAGTATTTAATAATATTGATTTTGGGAAATAATTTCAAAAAATAATCGTTCATAGGTTTTGAAGATATTGATTTTTCAAAAAAAATTTTTTTTCAAAAAAAACCCAACAAATAATTTTTCGAATATTTTTATATACAATATTATTTTAAACTTAGGGGGACTCCGGCTGAAAATTTTTGGTTAAAATCGTTAGAGCCGTTAATGAGAAAGTCGAAAATCAAAGAAACGGTTCTATGACAGGTACCATTAATAACATTTTGCCCCAAATTTTTTTTCTACCAAAACGTAGTCCATGCCCATAATATCACACCTAATTTTTTTTATCAAAATCTTTAGAGCCGTTTTCGAGATAAATAAGATTTTGTATTACGGGTGTATGGGGGGTACCCTTAGTTTTGGAGCTAAAAAAAAAAAATTTCAATTTCTCCTCTAGGGAATTACCGAAGACCCTTAAGTACCGAGTTTGAAGAAAATGGCTCCAGTAGTTTAGGCTGTAGTTCGAGGTACAGACATACAGACATACAGACATATAGACAGACAGACGGAATTGCCGGACCCACTTTTTTCGTCTTCGCTATCATCGTAATGTCAACTTTGATCAAAATCTCGAGTTCGATTTTTTTTTCCAAATGCAGAACTTGCCCTATAGTACCTATATCGCAAGTAAAAAAGAAGACCAATAAACTTTTTTTTGTTGTTTTGGCAGTAGCTTTTTTACGGTCTTACGTATACATTCATATATTCAAGTTGCCGCTAATTTCTTATACAGAGGCGCCACATAATTTTACAAACTTCTCTTGAAAGTTCAGAAAATCTAAAGTTTAGCCAAACATATTAGTTCCAGTCAAAATCTTTTTTTTTTACTGTACAGCACATATCTGTCAATTTTGACAAATCTGTTATTCTTTAATTTATATCAACTTTACTTTGTGAAAATTAAAAATCGAAAACAAGAAATATTTGGCTAAAAACAAGATTCACTAATGGAGGAATCCATTGTATTTTATGAAATCTTGAAAAAAGAATTGTTATTTATTAAAATATTGTTTCATGTGACATAGTCTCCACAAAGATCTTGTGTCAAAATTTAGTTGGAATTTAAGTTGATATTTGCAAGGAAATGTGCGAACAAAAATTTTGGACTCACTATCTGCGTACTAGGCTTAAAACAAAATGGAGGAAAATATGCAAACAATATTTTTTTTTGCAAAACTAAAGGTTTTGAACTGTTCCACAAACATTCAGTTTCCATTTACTATAATATTTGCTTGATTGAAAATCAAAATTCGAAATCCACGTTTTCACTGAGTGTGTCTGAAAGTAGATAAACCTTATCCAAAAATTGTTGTATCTATGTATGTATGTCTTATTTTGAAACCTTTTAAAAACTGATATGTTGTCCAAAATATGTAAATTTTTCAGATTTTTGTTATTTAAATTCAAGTGAAGAACCTGAGATCCCGTCAAAAGAAAACATCGATTTCGTAGATCGCATGGTATTTTTCTATATATACAAGATGCTCTTTAAATACTCGTAAGCTTTTGCAAAGATTATTTCTGAACTTAGCTAGTCGATAAATATAGTTTGGAAAAGCTTAAAATTAAGGCAAAATGCATTTTATTCATTTTTTTTTAGCAGCTATAAGCTTATTTTAGCGGGATCTTGAATACAAAAAAAGCCACGCGGGCTACAAAATCAAGGTTATCCCTATGTACAAAAAAGTTTTCAAATCAGATGCCAATTAGAAAATCATATTGGTACAATAACTTCAGGCTTATTAATTTCGTAATACATATCTGTCCGCTAACTTCAGACTTATATACATACATATATTAGATCGAACTTAAATAACAAAAAAACAACCTATACGTGCTCAGAATTCTTGGTTTGGGCAGCCAAACACTGTTCGCCAAGATACAGAACGGAGACCATTTAAAAACCTTAAGCTCCTAGTTTGAAGTAAATCGCTTTTATGGATTTGACTGCAGGTCGAGGTGCAGATAGAAACTTATCACTAATGCTGATATTATTTTACTTTTAAGATGAATATTTGGGTTTCCTATAATCAGTATATGAATCGTTCTCTTTTTTTAATCTAAATTCCCATTCACGACCAAACTATCTTCTACTTTCCCGTAGCACGAAAACATAAAATAAGAAACTGCCCTCCCAACTAAACATATTATCCATACAATGTCAACCAACCTTCTTCCAATCCTCGACCGATCTCTTCTGAAGTCAGTTTTGGAAAGTTCACTTGCATTGAATGGCCATTAAAAAATCGACTCAACCGATCGATCAGCATGGTCGTTAATTTTGTATCACGATCGTCTATCGATCGTGGCAATATCGATTCCAATTCATTTTCACTCACTGGCCGTGGTATCGGTGCATCTGGCAACCGTACCACTTTAATTCCATCGGCAACGGTAATAGCGTCAATTATCGAAATCCGATCAATAAATGAGACAGTCTTTTTCTTCAAACATGGCACAAAACCACCCTCCGATTTGGAGCACTCATCGTAAACGCGCAAAACTGTGCGCATACCAGCATTTTGGTATGTGGCACCACCTGCAGCTGCTGGTGCACTGCCACTGATATCCTCACTTGCGGCTCTACACAGCTGCAGGAGAGTTCCGAGGATCACTAAATGGCCGAAAATACCGATTGTTTTTTGAAGCACCATTGTGTCTTATTTTAGGATTTGGACTTGTGTGGTTTTTTTTTTTCTAATTTTGGATAGCACTTATTAGTAAATCTCAAGGGCTTTCACATTTACAATATTTCAAGGAATGTAGGTACACTTTCCACGATAGACCCCGCAAACCAGCAAAACACGACAGCGCTTACGATCCCGAGTGCCTTCAAGCACAGGCAACAGATAACTGATGCCGGATGATAGTGGTGTAAATTCTTTTATAGACCTATTCTTCTTCTTGGCTAAGGCCCGTCACAACTTTCAGTGTGCTCAGCCAGCAGCACTACCAAAACAAACATTGCAGACGATCCATGGTAAGCTTGAGTTTGAGCATTGAAATAGGAATGGTAAGTGTGACTGCTGCCGATTGGTATAAGGTAAGTACATCCAGGCTTCCATTGTATCTATAGCCCATGTGAGGCGAAGGAATTGGTAAAAGCCATACTCGTGTCTATATCACTCATTTGGCATGGTATTCATTCATTTTTGTGAAGTTCAACTTCGGAAGGTAGCTTTGTTAAATGTGAATTTGTACAGTGATAAAGGTTGTTCATCATGAGGTTTGCGTTTATAACTTCGGATATCTAGTGAAATTAGGTTCAAATAAAATGATCGTTTTAAACCAAATCAAATAAGTCTAGAACATAAAGTTTTTTTTTATAATTTTAAATTCCTTAAGATAGGAGAGATCAGGTAGATTCAACTCAAAATGTCAAATTTTCTAAAAGTAAACTCAAACAAGTTTCTGGCTTCCTTAAACAAGGATAAAATATTTTACCAAACATTCACTATCCGTTTCCTCTTTCTTATTAATAAAAAAAATATTTTATGTGATATCTTGACAACCCTAAGTACAGGAAGCACGGCAACACTTCGTCAAATTTCAGCAACAATTTTAAAACACTGACTTATGATTGATGCGGTGACCGGTTATACCAAATGTAGGAGTTTGTGTAACACTCTACTTAAAAAATCGAATTCGATGAGTTAAATTTATCCGCTGGCTATCACATATCGTGTTAATTGTAAGTTGATAGATATCTAAGGGCTAACTCGTTATTGTTCATTGTTTATTAATGGAGGCTGAGATGCATTTATCTCAAGAAAAAGAACCTCATGTTGGCCAACAATATTAAACAATATGGCTACCCCTGCGAAAGCTTGAAGAAGTTCGAAAATATGGATATATTAGTAAGGCATCAATGAGGAGTTCTTTGATCTCCTAGGGCAGAGCCTACGGATTACGGAGCATGTCTGTAGTAGCAAGTTATGAGGTAAAAGTTGTGCTCGGAAATTTGAATACTTTAGTTGGCAAAAGAAGTTATAATAGCAGAAGAGTTGGTAAACAACCTGCATGAAATGACAACAGCTTCATTCATATTGACGAGCTTACATTTCGAAAGACAAAAGTGGACTTCTGTGCTTCTGTCATATCTTCCTAGCGGCGAAATTCAGAGCTCGAATATCAAACGAAAACTAATTGTGAACTACACAAAAGAAAAACTGCGCCTTAGTGAACCTGGATTTACCAGAGTCATCCAACATAGGTCTTGAGCTCTCCGGTGTTCATTTATCAATCAGTTTTATCAGTACAGCAATATCATCAAAGAGGCAACCCTTACCGAAAGAATCTATGGTACAATGGTAAATAATGAGTTCAACTGGAAATAATGTTAGAAGATGCACATGCGAGTATGCTACAGTTGCTAGAATTTTGCGGAAAGAGTATTGTGCAAGTTAAGAGAAGAAAAGCAGATTCTGTGTAGAACTGTGCAACTAGCTGCTGAAATACAAGCTCTTCGAAACAGTAAAGGTTACATAGTCACCGAACTACGAGTAATAGTAGATATTTTCAAGCAGCATTTACAGCAGCTTGAATGAATGGACATCATGTAGAGTGAGTAATAGGGCAAGAAGACAACCAACTTCTAATCAGAGAAGATCCTGTCTCACGACCGAGTAAAGGATGTAGGTTTGCCTATAATAAAACGGTATCAAACCACTTGGCCAAGCCGTACCATCTGATGAATTTCCAGCAGAGCTCTTCAAATACGGAAGTAATCTTTTGGTATGCATCAAATCATCAACCAAGTATAGGAAGAAGAGAGCAGGCCCGATTGTTGCACCATATACCCCACCCACAAACAGGAAATCGTAGCTCCTGCAAAAACTATCTGAACGTCGCAAAAAAGATCAACATGATGGGTGAGATCAAGAAAAAAGCAGTCGAAATAGGTGCTAAGACAGAACATGACGAAAGACACATTATTAGAGATCCGGCGAAAATACCCTAGTAACTTTATAGTGGCGAAACAAATGTGTTCACAACTCTAGGAATGTAAGACGTACAAAACGCTCCACATAACCCTTATACATCGAGTCGTGCTGTCGTGCGCCGACTGTTATGCGATTAACAAAAAGACAGAGTTGATACTTGGTTCTTTTTCGAAAGAAGCAGTTTTGGCTTGATATTTGGTCCTTTATCAGAGAAGTCTAATAGGAAGATATGTATGCCAATTTAATTCAGAAAATCAAAATGGAAGACCAAACATCCAACTGAAAAACAAAGCCATCGCGCATGCCAGAGTACTTGGCCTAGTTGTCTGGAAGATCCGTGCTTGGGATCGTAGAGAATTGAAAGCCAGCGTGTCTAAGCCAGTGACTCCTCATAGATCGGGAACGGCTTTTTTTTTTAAATTTCTCCAATTGGTGTCCGAAAATCTCTTCGCAATATAAAAAAAAGTCATGATTATAAACTACCAAACTGCATGTTATCAAGCTCCGTATCTAGCCGACAAATCAATAGGAGGAACGGCAAAAGTTATAAGAAAGTGCATAACTTTTTTAGAATTTTTAACTGGTCACTATGTTTCCTCGATAGTGACGTTGATGCCAATGCTGATATGATCGCAGAAGTGATTTTTCTTGGGATGCGTACGTTTATTCCTTACAGAATTAAGAGTATAAAGTCTTAAGAAAAGTTTTGGTTCGATACAAGCTGTGAAAAAGCTATCAGGTTGAGAGAAGTAAGTTTCCGCTCTTACAAAGCCAACCCAAGTGAGGAAAATCGAAAAAAAGTTTAAACAAGTCTGAAACCAATGCAAAGCTGTTATAAAGAGATACATGAACAGAAATTAAGGCAGAAAATCCTGCAATGTCCCAAAGGCAGTAGAAATTTCTGGTCATTTGTCAAGAATGTAAAAAATTCTACTTCATCTTCGGTTCCAACGCTCATATACAATGATAAACCGATAACTAGCTATTTAGAGAAGGCAAATGTACTTGCAGTTCATTTTGCTGCTAGTTCCACGTTGCCTGTTAGCAACATTGCCCCTCCTGTACTTGAGAACGTAAATCATTCAATGGGACAGGTATATTTCCGCACTCAAGAGCCCTTCGAGATCTTGATATAAACAAATCCGCTGGTCCTAATGGTTAACTCCCCATTATTCTGAAGAGGTGTTCTTCATCGCTGGCAAAGCCATTGCGTAAGCTTTTCCATAGCTCCTACTGTTCTGGAATCTTCTCTAGAAGATGGAAAACAGCATTTGTCCAGTCTGTTCCTAAAAAAGGTGACCCTTCCTCCCCCTCGTCCTATCGACCAATCACACTTACGTCCCTTCTCTCCAAGGTCATGGAATCGCTGATAAATCATCAGCTTAAGAAATATCTCGAAGATCGAAAGCTTCTTAACGACCGGCAATACGGCTTCCGCAGCAGTCGTTTCATTGGTGATCTGATTGCAAATCTCACCGAAGAGTGGAAAAGGTCCTTACATTGTTTTCAAGAAAGTAAGATTATTGCCCTTGATATTTCTAAGGCATTTAATAGAGTTTGGCACCAGGCTCTCTTATCGAAAATGCGTGTGTTTGGCATCAACGAAAACCTTATTCTTTGGATTAGAAACTTTCTTCTAGATCGTTCAATACATGTTGTATTGGATGGTTTTAAGTCTGATCTTCACAAAATAAATACTGGTGTTCCCCAGGACACCGTCTTGTCTCCGACTCTCTTCCTCATTTTTATAAATGATCTCTTGTCTGAAACTTCCAATCCACTTCATTATTTTTCCAACGACTCTACCCTCAGCTTCTCATACTCGTTCTTAAATTCACGTCCATCTCCTTCGGAAGTGTATTTGCAACGGTACCTTACGATAAGTTAAACTCTGATCTTTACAGCATTGTTAAATGGGGTATAAAAAACCGTGTGGAGTTTAATGCTTCGAAACGACGATCTTCGTTGGAATGATCACATTCTCCAGACCGCCAAAAATGCTGCTAAATGCTTAGGATTTTTATATCGATGTAAGACATTTTTCACCCGTTCTGATCTGGCTACCATTTATAAGGGGTTTATACGGTCAAAACTCGAGTATACCTCACACCTTTGGGCAGGTGCAGCACAATCTTTTCTCCATTTATTGGATAGAATTCAGAACAGAGCGTTAAAACTGATTGGAAACAAAGCTATCATGGATTCATTCCCATCTCTTTAACATCGACGGAATGTTTTATGTATTTCCCTGTTTTATCGCTTCTTTCTCAAGCAATGCTCACTCGAAGAAGCCAGTTGCATTCTTCCCCTTTATCAATTCACCCGTGATACCCGCTTCGCTAGAAATGCTCATAAGTTCACCCTTGAGCCTAACTTGGGTCGTACCGTCAAAGATAGAGATTCGTTTTTTAGTCGCACAACACGATTATGAAATAAGTTACCCGGCACAGTTTTCCCTCGCCATTTCAATTTGCAAACATTCCGAACCAATGTTCATCGTCACCTCCTTTCTCTCCCTCCCAAATTTCCCAATCGACCGTGCTGTGCTTAATATTATAAGGGTCCCTTAACATACCCTTGAGCGCGAGTGAATTATAAAAAAAAAAAAAAAAAAAAACACTGTGAACAACGAAAGTATCAAAACATGCACATAACAACAATTAGTATTTGTTTTTTTAAAAATAAGGAAAGGGCTTAAGACAGCAGCAGAAAGTTAATGTACATAATAAATAATAAATACAAAAATTAAATTAAATATATATACTCTGCCTTCAGAAGCATTGTTCAACTGAAGAACACTATGCCCAGCTCCTAAATTTCCAAGTACAAAACTTCCTTGTTGGTGGCTACTTCAATGCCAAACCCACCCAGTGGGATCCAAGCTAATAGCTTTAAAAAGGAAACTATTGTTCAAAACAGGCCGCATTTATCACTGGGAATTCTTTTCAGATGGTTTCCTAACATACTGGCCCTAAGCAAATATGAGACTTTATTGAATTTCTCATAGCTAAATGTATTAAAATGTATTAAACGAAATCATGTTGAAGGTAATTTCAATTTATCGTTCAATCATATTCCAGTAAGGTAGAATTATTAAGGTTGGGTATAGGTAGATGTTGAAATGGAATAAAACAAGCTGTATTTGTAATGCCCATGTATGGCCTCCTCGTCTTCTTAGGGTAGCACGGATCCGAGTGGTCCAATTTGATGTTCTATAGGTCAATCAATGTTCTCCATTGACTTACGAATGTTGGCTGAATAAGAATGATTACCCAACCAATCGTCTCAAACCAAACCTTGAAGAGTCCACTTCCACGTCAACCGTAAAATGGGCTCTTATGAACACTGATTTTGATAATAAATGTTTATCATTTGGTCGTGCTGTTCAATCGTGACTTGCTATTGTGATTTAGCATCAGTAACTGAATAATAAACAATAGATGTCACCAAAACATCATAGCCGCCACAGGCAGCAAAAATCTACCCACGCCAATATTTGGAAATAAACACACACTGGAACTAAACCAGAGATAAATTTGAAGTTTTAGAAACTTTAGATTCTCTATGAAACAACTTGGTCATGAAATCGAACAGTTTATTGCTGATATGTAATATGCATAACAGGCTGCAGAAGAAGGTACCCCAACTATTTCAATATGCAGAGAAACTAAAATAAAATATCATGTGAAATTAAAGGAGCTGATATTGGAAAATTGATGAGCTCGAAGGAAATGTCAAACCCCGAAAATCCCAGGAGATAAGGCAATATTCTACCATCTTAGCTATTAACTAAAAAAACAAACGACGAATGGCTCAAGCGAAAACTTCTTATAGAAAGCAGCCAAGCAACTTGAAAGTCGCAGAAGACTGACATCTTCACTGACATCTTTCAAATGTCTTTAAGTAATTCTCAGCAAATGCAGCTTTTAAAGAATTACAGATTGTTGATAGAAGCGACGAATATGAAATTACTATTGTCACGCTCGAAGAAGTAATACGTACCTCTATGTCAACACAAGTTAACCAACAACAAATCACCAACTCTGGGCTGCGTCACTGGCAGTCAGCAGTCACTGCAGCCTAACGATCCAATAACAGCTCAACTTTTGAAAAAAAAGAATAGCCTTCAAATAATTCCAATTCCTAATAAACGCATGCCTTAAACCTAGATAATGTGCCACAACAGTACGAAAATTGTAAAAATCATTGTTATACCAACAGAAGTTAAAACCTACACTGTAGAGGTTAATCCAATCTTCTGCTCCTGAAAGTTTCTTCTTTTATTTTTTTAAACCTTTTCAGTTTGGATTTAGAAATAAACATTCTACGATAGACCAAGTGCTTGAATTACGGACGTTGAAGAAAAGGAACTTGAAACTTCTTAGATGTTTCTTAAGCCTTTGTAAGGTTCGGCACATGGGCCAAACTAAACCGACGCTAAAAACTTTGCAAACAAGAACCTAGGTAATGGTCAAATTAGCAGTGCTTACGCCTATACTGAATAATTCTTTGGAATGATTTTCGATGCAAAACTGAAATGGAAAGAGCACATATACAAAAGTATAATGCACGGTTGGATCGCACAAACTTGATCTCATTTAAAAGAATATAAATTTTAAAAACGAATTTTACTAGAGAAAATGTTTATAATCATAAAATTAATTTTTTTAATTACTCAACCAACTTCTATAGTACATAATTGGAGCTAAAAGCAGGATACCATGTGACTTCTCAAGCACAAATATTAGACAAATACAATGCACGACTGGATCGCACGTACTTTGGAATTTAAAATACATTTCATAAATATAAAACATGGATTTAATGAGATAAAAATATTTAAATGCATGGAATTGCCGTATACATTTATACAAACACAGCCTTATTTACTAACTCGTTTTAGCGACGGAGTAACGTTACTTCGACTTTACAACGGCTCTAATCCTGAAAACCTTATTTATAATGAAAATGCACGAGGAATAGCGGTGGAATAAGCTAGATCTGGTTCATATGAGGTTTAAGGCCGTTTTAGTATCTAAATGTGGGGAGAGTACGATAACTTGGCCGCCAAGATTTGATAAGTGATCTTTGTAGGGGGGTCAAAAACAAGCACTTTTTACTATGGGAGGGGGGGGTCTATCTCCCCCCGTTTAGGAGGTAGAGGCACTTGTAGAAAAAAATGGTTTTAATTGAAAAAAAAAATATTAAAAAACAACGGCAACACTTACAATAAAGTGCTATACTGCGTTTGAAAGCCAGAAGATTGTTCTATAATCCTGCATTTAAATTAAATTACTCATGTCAATGGTTTTTGAGAAATTCGCATTTAAAGTCCAAATTTTGATAAAATAACGTGAAAAAAAAAGTTTAGACCGATTGTATTCAAAATTTTGAAATGAAATGGTAAATTAACTTATATGTGATCCATGTATCTATCAGTTCTTAATCGAACACAAAAAACCGCATGGTTCTATGTCCTCTAGTTTTTGAGAAAATCGAAAATTACCAAAACTACTTTTTTTGATTTTTGGTGGTGACGGTGATTCCATTTTAAGGATTAATGTTAATAAACATAATGAATCTTTGTTAGTTCAGTACCGCAATTCATTTAGCGTTACCCAGAATGCACCATGAGGAGGTAGAATTGCATCTGGGTCAGTTATTTTGTCAGTTAGTCAGGAGTTAGTCAGTCATAGTTAGTTAAAGAAGGTCAAAATGTATTAAAAAGGTGTGTAAGTCTCGTCAAAAAAGCCATCGTCCGTACTATAACTGTCGAGTTCGTTGAGTTACTCTTTTATGGTGGGAAGCCGAGGATGTTTTGGCGGTAAAACACTTTCTAAATTTTCGCTCTGAAGGGTGGGAGGATCGATGTCTTTTAACTGTAAACCGTCACATATATCACCATCGGTATAACAAGGGTAAACTTTTTTTACATCTGATAAAAACTCTATTATTTGCGAACCCCAGTCGTCCTTATATTTCCTTTCTAGGCAGTATTTTCGATAGAAAAATAGTGCCATGTATTGGTGAACATGGTCAGAAGTTTGTTTTGCTTTTCAAGATCGTTTATTGTATTTTATATGTATTATATGTATGTATTTGTGGACATTGGATAAATAGAATAAATTTAAATTTTTTTAAATACAGATTCTGTGAATGCAAAAGAAACTTTGCATGCACCCAACCTCGCACCTACCCCAAATCCTATAGTGTGCCCAAGCAGGGGGGTTGCAGGGGGCAGCGTGCCCCCCCATACATACTTTACTGTTTATATATTGTAATGTTAGAAGCTAGCACTGATTTATTTATGTAAGGAAGCAAACAATATCAAACATTTTGTAGAAAAGTAGTTTTAGTTATTTTCGATTTTCTCAAAAACCAGAAGACATAGAACCATGCGGTTTTTTGTGTTCGATTAAGAACTGATAGATACATAAAACACATGTAAGCTAATTTACAATTTAATTTCACAATTTTGAAAACAATTGGTCTAAACTTTTTTTCACGTTTTTTTATCAAAATTTGGACTTTAAATACGAATTTCTCAAAAACTGTTAATATGAGTAATTTAATTTAAATGCAGGATTATAGAATAATCTTCTGGCTTTCAAACGCAGTATAGCACTTTATTGTAGGTGTTGCCGTTGTTTTTTAATATTTTTTTTTTCAATTTAAACCATTTTTTCTAAAAGTGCCCCTTCCTCCTAAACGGGGGGAGATAGACCCCCCCCTTCCATAGTAAAAAGTGCTTATTTTTGACCCCTCTACAAAAATCCGTCATCAAATCTTGGCGGCCAAGTTATCGTACTCGTGCCCTAAATGTCATTTTGAGATGACATCTTGTGAAATTTACAAAAAGGAGTGTACGCAATTTTTTTTTTCATTTCTTACTAAGACAAAAAGGATAGATATTTTGCAATAATAAATTGTTTATATTTTCCAAACGCTCTAACAGTTTTACGGTATTGGGAACGCAGTGTGGTTGGTGCATTCATTTATTGGATTTGAACTTTATACAATCCAATTTTAAATGTATTCAATTTCCAATATGCATACAATGATAATAAAATGAATAATAATGAAAATCAGCTGGGGTTTTATTTAGGTATATAATAACCAGAGTTTTAGATTTGTCACTTTTTTTCCAGTATATTTGACATAAGAAAGGCGTAGCTAAAACGGCTAAGAAAATAATTTTAAATAAGGATTTGTTTGACGTGGCGTAAACCCGAAGTAAGTGCTTCGGCTTGGTTTAACTATTCTGAGGTTAAACCCAGTATTAGTGAAAAATAATAAATAAGGCTGACAAAGTTTAAAAATCGTTTTATTATAACAGTATAAATTTTTATACATATACAAAATTGTCGGCCCACTTTATTCATCTTCGTAATGTCAACTTTGAATAAAATCTCGAGTTCCAAACGCAGAACTTGCCCTCAGTGTTGCCAGAAACACCGATTTATCGTATTTCTCCCGATTTCTAGACCTATTTCCGATACACCGATTTTTGATGTAAATAGTGCACTTTCTCCCGATTTAAAATTTAAAAATACGTTCAGATATTTTCTCCGCTCTTCAATGAACATAATTTATTATTTTACTAAAAGTTTTGGCAGTGCCTAACTTACGGTTTTCTCTTTCTAAATTTAGTATAAAAACATATTCCTTGCAATTATTGTAAACGTCGTTGTCATTGTCTCTCTTCTTCTTCAAAATAGCTTTTTTTGGCCTTTAGTTCACAAAAATTGGCGTTTCGTCCCGGCGATCTCACATGGACTCATCAGTTGACTGTGAGGACCTTGTCAATACGCAATTTTTGTTAAATTCAATTCATCTTACATCGATTTTTCGACAAAAATACAATGTGAACTATACCCAACCAAGATTAAATTTCTTCTTCTTCTTTATCTTGTTTGATTTGGTGTGGGGCGATGTATTTGTATTTATTAATAAAGCAACGCTTTACATTAAGATTAACTTATATATAGTACAGGATATAAGAAACAAGAAAATTATAAATAAGAATTAAAATAAAATTGAAAAGTAAAAGAGAAATAAAAATTGAAACTAAATTATACTTGAAGAGAATAAAAACAAAACATATTCAATTTACTTGTTTACTAATTGACATTAAATTAAAGTCGCAACCAAAACATATTCATACATAATATTGTAAAACGGCAAAAATAATAAAAATAAAAGAACAGTAGCAAGGAAAAAAAAAAAATTATCTCAACTCAGACTAGAAAAGTGAATAAAACATAATTTGAGAAATATTCTGTGTTCAAAACTCGACCTCACATGATTGGGCAAAACATTCCATAGCTTGACAGCGTAAATGAAAAATTGCCTGCTTGAAGTCAAACAGGTGAATATCGAAGGTCTCAGTACTATAGAGCGATTGGAGGAGCAAAAAGTGATTTTATCAAACAAATAGCCTGGTTCTTTCTTATGAATAATCTTGAAAAGTAGGGAACAGCAACGATACCTGAGAAAACCATCCAAACTACATCCAAATAGTTGGCGAACTTCTGGCGAAATATGGTCAAACCTGCGAAGATTAAAAATGTATCGAGCAACCGAATTAACAGCAACTCTGAGCTTTTGAAGCGATAGGGAATCAGAATTGGCAAACAACTCACAGCCATAGGAGATTATTGGTATTATAAGGGCTTTTGCCAGCTTTAACTTTACTTGGGTAGGCAGAACTGTTTTTGTTACCGATAGCCCTCTTAGCGATCCATAAACTTTGGATGTGATGGAATTTATATGGGTGTCCCAAGTTAATTTATTATTGAAAATTATTCCAAGATTTTTGGCATGGCTAACGTATTCAATTTGGCAGGAGTTTAAAACGATGGGAGGAAAGTCGGAGAAAAACGGCTGATGCTTTGATATAGGTATTGCTTTTGTTTTTTCGGGGTTAAGTTTCAGACCGTTACGATTGGACCATTCGTGTATATCACATAGATCAGCATTTAATTTTGCAATCGCATCCTCAACCATACCAATAGGGAAACTTATATAGAGCTGAACATCATCGGCATATATATGAAAATTACAGAAAGATACTACTGAAGGTAAGTCATTAATAAACATTGAAAACAGTAATGGGCCAAGTATTGCTCCTTGAGGAACACCATTATTAACGGGGTTAAAAGAGGACAATTTACTATTACATGAAACAGCTTGCATTCGGTTAGCCATATATGAATAAATAAGTTTGTTAGAAGTATCGCACAGAAGTTAAAGTATTGCATAAGTTTATCACAGAGAATATTAGGATTAACACAGTCAAATGCTTTAGAGAAGTCCAATAATGTTATCACAGTTGTGTAGTTACTATCAATTGCCATTCTTATGTCATCAGAAACTTTTAATAAAGCTGAGGTGCAGCTATGCCCGGAACAAAAACCTGACTGCAAAGGATTTAGAAGCTTTTTCACACTGATAATTTTTTTTATTTGGTTGCTTATAATGGATTCAAATACTTTGGATAGGAAAGAAAGGATGGCAATGGGTCTAAAATCGGAGTTTGAGCCTTTTTTGGGAATAGGGATAATTTTAGATTTTTTCCACACTGAGGGGAAAGTAGATGTCATGATAATGGTGTTAAACATGTAGGTGATATAAGGCAGGATAAAATGAAGGAGAATTTTCACAAAGTCTGGGTGAATGTTATCGACTCCGATAGGCTTGGATTTAATGGAGAAGATTGAGTTTCCTACAGTTAATGCATCAACTGTTGCCAAACAGAATTCGTTTTCCCTATTAACCACTGGTGTTGAGGTGACAGAGGTAGTAGGGGAAATTGTCGCAGAAAACTTATTGTTCAGCTCATCAAGATCAATATCATCGGTAACCAAAGTATTATCTTTTGTCAATCCAACATTACGGACTTCTTTCCATAGAAACTTAGAGGAATTATTGACATTAAATCTATTATTATAATAGTTAAGTTTAGCGGACCGATGCGTGTCGGTAGTTATGTTCTTGTTAATATTTTCAATTTCACTAATAATATAAATGTAGATCCATTTTCTTTATCTTTTAGCGAAATGTTAAAATCAGACTGTACCTACAATATAATAAGCAATGATAATTTGTACCTCGGGAGCGATGTTAAGTTACAATTGGACAAAAATCTTATTTCAAGCTCTGAAGTTGAACGATTTAAAAACAGCTGTATAAGCGTTTACGTTGAACTTTGCAAACAAATATTACATAGGTTTGATTTTAAAAATAAAACTTTTCAGGCTTTGACCTTATTAAAACCAAAACAAACTGTAAATAAACAAATTGATCCACTAAGTAATCTTTTTTATTTATTTCCTAATATTATTCATTATTCTGATATGCAGCGAATCGATTGTGAATATAGAGAAATAAGTAATCTTGACTTTAAAAGCTTTGATACTATTAAAATTGAAATATTTTGGAAAATTGTTTGTTCAATCAAAAGGGGCAATCAAAGTTTGACCTTTCCATTGATGGCTTACTTTATTTCATCGATATTATTAAACTTTTCAACTAATGTTGAGAGAACTTTTTCTCAAATAAATTGATGAAGAAATTTTTTTTTTTTAAATAAGTAAAATTATTTCAACTTCTAATTCCCCGATTTCCCCGATTTCTGATGTGGAAATCTCCCGATTTCCAAAAATATCTTATGACAACACTGCTTGCCCTATATCGCAAGTAGAAATGGTTCTAGGGGGTACCATTAATTAATAAATTCATAAGCATTATCTGGCGTAACCTTAATGACATTTTTTTGAAGAAAAAAAAAATCAGACTTTCTGAAAGCTTTGTTCGTTCTTTTGTGATATTCAATCGGAACATCCGTGAAAGGATGTACGCCTTAAATGTATTGAGTGCATATTATTATAATGGCATTTTGTTTCCACGAAATAACTAAAGAGAAATGCGTTCTTTATCTGTTTGTTTGTTTTTCTTCTCTGTAGTTTTCCAGAGGGAAGTTTATAACACTGGCTGCGCTGGGATTTCCCTTTTGCTTCTCTTTTATTTCGCTTAAATCCTATTTAGTGCTCCTCTTCGTAAAGTGAAATTATAATTCCACCCTGGTGGACGACATTTTCTTGGTATTGACAGTCTCCATTCGAGTATAAATCGCAGAGAGTTTCCGTGAATTTAGTCAGGGCTGTTATAATATCAGCACCAAAGCACAAAAAGCCAGAAGCGCATCATCTGGAGTTTATTTGTGTGGGGGCTGGTAGTTGGTGCACTTTGATGCCCTGTTAACTTTAAATTGTGCCCTTCTTGGTAAATCCAATTTATAATTCAACGGATGTACAGCATATCTTGGAAGAGAGTGCATTTGAACTTTTCCACGAATTTCATTACAATATCATAAGCCAGGCTGGATCCGATGGAGACATATATTCTAAAGTTCTTGATTAGCTTGAATTAAAGCAGTATATAAATCTTATGAAATTAATTAATTTTGCTATATTGAGTATGCTCCAGTTTATGGAACTAGTTGCCATCTTTTATTTGTTTTAAATACCTAGGTACACAACATCCAGCAAAAAAATACAAACTGTGTTATACTATGTTTAAGATATATAATTTTAATAAAAATATGAATACTATTTAAATTTGAAGTAACCTATGGCGTGATGCCCTTATCATTTTGGAGGTCTGGGGTCAATTCTGCTACCTTAAAACAAGAACAAATGTTTTGTCTTTCAGGGGTACTGCCTATTGCGAGGAGGTTACTTCATTCGTAAAAAGTGCCTTTCATCTTAGCAGTTTGGACTCGTCAGAGATCCATTCCTGCCGACACCATGTATATAGAAATTGTTGAGAGTTATAAGTTACTAGTTATTTAAGACATATTCCTCCTTTTTTTATTATTTTTTTCTCATTTAATAACATACATCAAAAAAAAAATAATCAGTTAACTGATTTTGAAGAAAATTTCAAATTATAAATTTACATTTGCAATAATTACAATATAAGTTTTCTCTTACTACTCACTTACTTAAAAAAAAAAAACACAAAATATTATAAAATTATTGCCAAAATTGATAAGGCAGAGATTTTTTAAAAGATGCAAGTAGGTTTTGACGATTCATGGCGACCATGTTGTTTTATCTTCTCAAAACTAGGCCCCTTTTTCTACAACTTGATGACTTCAGACCAACCTTCACCAATTGGATGCGAGAACCTTCTGCTTTCTGATGACTCGCTCACCTACGCTACATCAATGTCACCACTAATCGCTGAAAAGAAAATCAGGTCTTAGCCAACCGACAAAGATATTAATCTACAAGCAGCTCCTGCGACCTGATCAGCTATTCCTTCCCAGTCTGGTTTTCCATCTCGAAGACAGCTATGAAGGAACTTCAACAATTCCAAAGGAAAATACTGAGGATCTGCACTGGACTCTACTTCGACCGTCAACGACAGAAACATTACAGGAACGAGCATCTCTACACATTCAACGAAGAAACTAATGGGGAATATCATCGACCACCCAAATCAGCTTATGAGAAGGATGACCATAGAACAACGACATCCCGAACCGAGGTACCTCAGTGTGATGGAAACTCTGGATGACAACGTAATCATGGACAACGGAAATGGAAGTAGTGTCGTTCTGCTCTGACATTGGGTCAGCCTACCAGCGCAGCTAAAACGCCATTCTTGCCCGCAACCCACAAAAATCACCACTGACAACCGGGAATGAAATGAACCACCCTGAGGACAATACAGTCAACCGACCTTTTAAATTTAATTTTTTTTTGTCATGTAAATTTTATATAAAATTAAATAAACTTAAGTCACTGTATATAAAGGGAGGTTAAATTTTAAGAGCCGATGTTGATTTTGAATAAAACACAAATTATTTAGGAAAATATTGTCATTTCTTTTTATTATGATAATATGGCATGGTTCAATTATGTATGGAACAAAATATCGGCCAAATGGCCACCGCGACCTCGGCGGCACGCCTCCATCCGATAGTCCAAATTTTCGATGACGCTGAGGCATAATTGAGGTTCTATGCCGTTAATGCGCCGAATTATCCCATCCTTTAGCTCTTGAATTGTTGTTGGCTTATCGCCGTACACTTTTTCTTTCAAATAACCCCAAAGAAAGAAGTCCAACGGTGTCAAATCACATGATCTTGGCGGCCAATTGACATCGCCACCACGTGAGATAACACGGCCATTGAATTTGTCGCGCAAAAGAGCCATTGTTTCGTTAGCTGGATCAGTGTTGCCATAAGATATTTTTGGAAATCGGGAGATTTCCACATCAGAAATCGGGGAAATCGTGGAATTAGAAGTTGAAATAATTTTACTTATTTAAAAAAAAAATGTTCTTCATCAATTTATTTGAGAAAAAGTTCTCTCAACATTAGTTGAAGAGTTTGGTATTGTTAATATTGATGAAATAAAGTTAGCCATCAACGGAAAGGCCAAACTTTGATTGCCCCTTTTGATTGAACAAACAATTTTCCAAAATATTTCAATTTTAATAGTATCAAAGCTTTCATATATTAAGCTTTTAAAGTCAAGATTACTTATTTCTCTATATTCACAATCGATTCGCTGCATATCAGAATAATGAATAATATTAGGAAATAAGTTAAAAAGATTACTTAGTGGATCAATTTGTTTATTTACAGTTTGTTTTTGTTTTAATAAGGTCAAAGCCTGAAAATTTTTATTTTTAAAATCAAACCTATGTAATAGTTGCTTGTAAAGTTCAAAGTAAACGGTTATACAGCTGTTTTTAAATCGTTCAACTTCAGAGCTTGAAATAAGATTTCTGTCCAATTGTAACTTAAGATCGCTCCCGAGGTACAAATTGTCATTGCTTATTATATTGTAGGTACAGTCTGATTTTAACATTTCGCTAAAAGATAAAGAAAATGGATCTACATTTATATTATTAGTGTAATTGAGAATATTAACAAGAACTTAACTACCGACACGCACCGCCCCACACCAAATCAAACAAGATAAAGAGGAAGAAGAAATTTAATATTGGTTGGGTATAGTTCACATTGTATTTTTGTCAAAAAATCGATGTAAGATGAATTGAATTTAACAAAAATTGCGTAATGACAAGATCCTCACAGTCAACTGATGAGTCCATGTGAGATCGCCGGGAAGAAACGCAAATTTTTGTGAACTAAAGGCCAAAAAAGCTATTTTGAAGAAGAAGAAAGACAATGACAACGACGTTAACAAAAATTGCAAAGAATATGTTTTCATACTAAATTTAAAAAGAGAAAACCGTAAGTTAGGCACTGGCCAAATTTTTAATAAAATAATAAATTATGTTCATTCAAGAGCGGATAAAATATCTGAACGTATTTTTGAATTGAAAATCGGGAGAAAGTGCACTATTTACATCAAAAATCGGTGTATCGGAAATAGGTCTAGAAATCGGGAGAAATACGATAAATCGGTGTTTCTGGCAACACTGAGCTGGATGGCAAGTGGCACCGTCCTGTTGAAACCACATATCGTCCACATCCATATCTTCCAACTCGGGCCATAAAAAGTTCGTTATCATCTCACAATAGCGAACACCATTCACAGTAACTGCCTGACCGGCTTCATTTTGGAAAAAATACGGCCCGATGATGCCGCCAGCCCATAAACCGCACCAAAAAGTCACTCTTTGTGGGTGTATTTGTTTTTACACAATCACTCTTGGATTATCATTCGCCCAAATGCGCCAATTCTGCTTATTGACGAATCCACTGAGGTGAAAATGTGCCTCATCACTGAAGATGATTTTCTTAGAAAATTGATCATCCAGTGTTGCCATTTCAAGAAGCTTTAGTTCTTGAGTCAATTGCACTTTGTAAGCGTGTAAATGCAAGTCTCTATGCATAATGTTCATCAACGACGAGCGTGAGCAGTGCAATTTTTGGGCGACGAGTTGAGGTTTACGGTTCTTCAGCCACACTATCGCGAACAGCAGCAATATTTTTTGCAGTACGAGCTGTACGAGCATGCACTGGTGTTTTCACATCTCCTACAAACCTGGTTTGCTCAAATTTTTGTACGATTTTTCCGATTGTACGCACATTTGGACGATTAAATTGACCGAAAAAATCACGAAGTGCACGATATGCATTTTGATTTGAACGCCCATTTTCATAATAAACCTGAATAAGTTTAACGCGTTGCTCGATTGTGTATCTTTCCATGGTTCAAATTGAGTTAGTCTGAAATTGCAAATTGAGACATGTCAAATGAAATGCAGAAAAAAATTGACGTTTAGGTGTGGTTCACATTCAACATCGGCCCTTAAATTTTAACCACCCTTTATTTTATTCAATTTATTTTAATAATTAGCTGAGGGTTCTAGCCCCCGGCCCTAATTTGACACGCAACTGGATACAGTGTAAGTATGCCAAAGCTCCTGAAGATAGAGTCCATTAAAAATTTCCTGGAAGCTTTTTACAACGCGTTTCTTTGTAATCCCTTCTAAAATTTGAATGGACTATAAGGTACAATACAAATTGGTAAGATGTTGAGTTCAAATGTTTAAATTCAAGTCGAAATATTAATTACTCTCTTAACTTTGAATTTAGGTTTTGTATCGGCTTGAGTCGAAAACTTAAATTTTTAAAAGCAATCTTTAAACTTTGTAATAATAGGACCGCAAAAAAATGTACACATACATAAATGAATATCAGTTCAGTAGTTGAACATACAAAATCAAAATGTTTGATGTTGAGTATGGGGTTGCTCATCGGTGTTGCCGTTTTGACAAGGTTGGGGTTTTGATGACAATTGATGGTTGAAAATTTTAGCCTTCTTCCTTAGTAAAAAGAAAAACAAAAAGAGAATACAATTTACATACGTCAAGTCATTGCTGAATATAAAGTGTATTTAACTTAAATAAAAATTAAATTTAGTGGTGCAACAGCTCGCAGTGAACCAGGACCTAGTGACTTATAACTTTCAACCATTCCTGTGTGCGTGTTACTAGGAACGGAGGGGACCTACAATTTTCTGCCGATTCCGAACTGCTAATGAGCAGCACTTCCCATGACAAGTGATACTCTTGGAGAATTTGTCAATTCCTCGCAAGAGGCAGTACACACCTAAAAAAATCTTTCTTGCAGCGGCTGCGAATCGAACTCGAGACCTTCCGCATGACAGTCCAACGCACTAAGCTTTATTGCAAGAAGTACTACTATACTATAAAGTGTATTTAGTATTTTTTTTAGTATTTAGTATTTTTTAGATGGCGCTAAATTCAATTATTGTTTAAGAGTAGCGTATGTGCTTATACATTAATAATATACATTTAATTTAGCCGAAGAACATTTAATATAGCTCGTTTTTTAATAAAATAGATATGCGTAAATTACATAAAGAGTGTATTAAATTTATTCGTCGAAGCTAGCTACTGAACTCATCAATTTGTCTCACCAACAGGATCTGTTTTCTCTTTCTTATTCTTCATATTGTGTCAGCTGCTGCTTTTGTCTTACCTTGTTGTGTTGGCAGTTGGCACTGTTTGTCGCCCTGATGGCGTTGCCACAGTAGCAATAAAAGCAATGAAGTCTTTGGCCCTGAGTAATAGATCCGAATCTAGCCTAAGTTCGATTTTAACCAAACATTCGTAGAAATGAAACAAATTTCAATTATAAATACTTAAAAGCTGCTTTCCTGTAACTTTACGAATCTGGTTAATAGAAATCTGTTTGTGTATCAGTTCACAATAACGAAATTATGAAAATGAGTCACAATTATTGGTATAAATAAGACTTCTGTAAATTTGATCTGTTACTACGAAATTTTAAAAGCAACTTTTCTACATCTAACAAAAAGTGACTTTAAAACCGATTCTATGAATGTCTATTACTAAGGGCCTTTGAGTATATATAATATGGAGGGCTCGTTTCTATTCCAATTGCGTGACTATCATAGGGGACGCTGCTCAAATTTGTGTAAGACAAAGTTATTTGACAGCGGCAACCAAAAAAAAGTTTCTGGCAGGATTGATTACCTTGCGGGAAGATACTAAGTTAGAACAAAAGAATAGCATATAAATTAACAAACAAAAAAACATTTTATTATTCAATATTTTTGTATTATTAAACAACCAAATAAACACTAATACTTTTTCAAACTAAATTTTTCTACAAATTTATTTTTTAAAATCCAACTAAAACTCATTACACCTTGAGTTAGTCTTCGAATTTGGACTCGTTTTTCGGTTCGAATTGTGCCAGTTTCTTAATCTTTACCTCATTACAAAGGTGACACAAGCCACTTGCAGGGAATTGATCTCTGATGTCGGAAAAATCATTCTGCTGTTCATCTCTTTTAGTCGAGGCTAAATTACTGCAGTCCAGCTGTTGATAGATCTCCCGATTGTAGTTACCATCCTTGGTAAATCCATTGTATTGGTCACATTGTGGGGAAGCTATTCGCCTCCAAGTAGGGAACTTTTGATTACAAAACCAGCAATTAACAGTCACTTTAAAGTTTGATCTTATTTTTACGTATAATTTTTAAAGAATTAAAACAGTCACAAAGCTTATTGATATGCGGTTTTTTGCAAACAAGACTGAAAATTTACCGAGTGCTTCATACTCGTATCACATGCGACCGAGAGCGATGTGCGAGGGGAAGGTAAACACAAATTGACAACATACAGCTGTATCCTTAACTTACAGAATGTGAGAGAGCGACCTCTATCACAACTGCAAGTACTACAATGCATTAAGGATAGGAACGAGCCCTCCATATTATACATATATACTCAAAGAATAAAGTGAACTTCAATTGTTGCAATATTGAGAGCTTAGTTGGCGCTCGATTCAATTGAGAAAAATGTGAATTTGTCACTGATTTTTAATTTATAAAAATGAGTGGTAGTGGTTATTGAAATGAGCCTAAGCGTTTCATTCCCTCTTAATTGCTATGCTGGTTAAAAGTTTCACCAGAGCACGACTATTAGCCGTGTTTTTTTGCGATTTTATATTACAGTACAATAAGAAACTTCTCAAAAAAACATTTGGAACTATCAAACAGCCGTCGTCGCGTCGGTATAATTTGGGAAAAAGCACAAATGGGGTTCGTTCGTAGATTATGGTCAAACTAAAATGTCTTTGTTCTTTTCTCATTTACATTCACATGAGTTCTTTTATGGAACAGGTCTAGTAAAAATTATATTGTTTGTCCCTAGATCTTGAACGTATTTTTTGTAATCTGCAGCAACACTGAAGCAAATTTCAAAAGTTACCCTTGGTTATTGCGTTGGACTCTGTTGACTTGTGCAGAGGGTCTTGGGCTCGATTCACAGCCGCTCCAAAAAAATTTTTCACGGGAGTACTACCTCTTGCGAGGGATTGACAAGTCCTCCAAGAGTATCATTAATCGTTCGGAATCGGCAAAAAATTGTAGTTTACCTCCATTTTATCTAAAAGTAATTAGGTTTAGGTTCTCTAGCAGCCGTCATGGCCTCTGATTTATGATAGATATGACATTTAGCATTTCCATTTCTAAATACAAAAAAAAAAAAACAGCAACATACCAAAGAACTAAATTATTTGTTCACACAACCTCAGGCATGAATAACAGATGGCGAATAGGGACGAAAGGAGCTAAGTAAATACAAGTGCATTCTCGATGTTTTTCTTTCGATACCAAGAATCGATACGTTCAATAAGGATACCAAGTAGTTACCGAATGAAAGAACTTTGATCGAATGGAAGCACTTGCATTGTCTGAAAGTAAAGTACATTTATATATTATTGATTCACCACTTTCAAGTGTTTCAAAAATAATTCAAATCAACTTTTCAGAAAATGGAACTTCCTTACAAGGATTCAAGGTTTAAAAATAAAAATCCAGTGGCTGATATTCAGAATAAGAGTTTTGTTGAACCCATTTGTTTTGCTAAGCCGAATAAGCAGCGGTTTTCTAGGGAAATTTTTCGTCTGATATCAACTAGGTAGATGAACTACCTCGAAGTTTTTGCTACCAATAGTGACGTTTTGCTCTAATTAGTGGACAGCAATTTGATTGTTTGTTGATACTTGGTCTTATTCTCATTAACTTCAACACCAAAAATCTCTTTTCTTCAACAACGTTGTTGATATCGGCCCCGGGCCCCCTACTCCAACAGATGGACAGATTTGTTGAATATAGTGCCCTCTGTGTTAACGCCTTACCTGAAGAAACGCCTAACAATATTGAAGAAATCCCATGATAGCGCATCTCCTTGGCGAAACCCTGTAAATGTTTTGGAACAGTTCAGAAAAGTTGCTCCCTAGTTATTTGCACATTGCACCGGATATTTTCCAGTGTCAGGCGAAACATTTAAATCAGTTTTCCCGAGATACTGAGTTTGGCCTTTAGCATATAAAGCTCCTGACGATTAATGCTATCATATGGGGCCTTAAAGTCGATAAATAGATGGTGAGTCCTGACTTAAAATTAGTTGGTCTTTTCCAAGATAAGCTTCAATGTCAATATTTGAATATTTTTGGTCTATCGTCGATTGGCCGAGCGGGAAGCCACACTGGTATTTGCCAACTAAATTATTACAAAAGGGCTTAAGACGTTCACATAGCACATTTGATGGGATCTTATATGTGACATTAAGCAGGGTAGTGCAGTAGGTAGACAGTTCTTGCAAGGCATAGGTTCTCCTCTTTTTTAGATGGGGCATATAGAGCTGATAATCCAGTCATCGGGCATGGTCCCTTCCACCCATATATGGTTAATGGTTTGATGCATGCACCTTTCCAAAATATTACCTCCAAATTTAACGAGCTCTGCGGTCAAGCCATGATATCCTATGGCCTTGTTGTTCTTAAGCTTGCTCATAGCTAAGCCTCTTCTATACTGTGTGGTGGAACTGGTTCTTCATTGATTTGAAGCGGGTTTTCTTCTTGCATTGTTAAATGCTCTATACACGATGTAAATTTAACAGCTGCTGGAAATGCTGCTTGAAAGCATCTATTCAAGGCTGTGTGGTTCGGCGAATAGATTAACTTTGTTAGTTCGAAGAATCGGTCTTAAAACCAGCAGCTGGTCTTCCAACACGCGGAAGATCATAGACAGCCCCTTGTTTCTGAAAACGCTGAAGCAATCGGTAAATTTTGGCGCTTTTCAAAAATGAAAAAAATTTCGATATGACCTTTGTTTTTCAATAATTGAATATCGGCTTTCAAAATAAAATTGAACAACTTTGGTCTTTTGTTCTATGTTAAGTCTTTTCCATTATAAATTTCTCAAGTTTTTCAAAGTTAATTCAGAAAAAAAATTCAATAATTAAATCATGACGTCACTTATGTATATGCCACCCTATAATTAGGATTTCAGAACATTTAGTTGCCAAATGGAAGTCAAAAACTGTCAAATTTGATCTTTTGACAGAACAGTATAAAAAAAACATTGGAGCAAAATTTTAAACAGCCTATTATTAAGGTATTAGTATGATACTACTTTACAATTTGCTAACTTTATAGTAGTTTACTAACTCATTCTTAATTTTAAACATTTTCTAACTAGTATCGTACTAAGCAATTGTTATTTTAGGCGTGTTCTCGTGACAAGAAAGTACAGCAAATTAAAAATTTAACAAAGAAAACAAAGGAGAAAACTTACTAGCTATTATTTTACCTTTTCATCACAAGTAAAATCGAGTTGAGTTCGCTTAAGTGATTTTTTTTAATGATGATTTTGTTTTTTTTTTTATATATTTTCCAAGAGTGTCAACATCAACATATTTGAGTTGAATTCGTTAAAAAAGAAAAAAAGATGGAAGCCAAGCAAAATAAGGAATGAAAGTAAGTTAATGATACATAAGTGCCAATCCCTAAATATTGAAATAAAGTTGGAATGTGGACCTTTTTTTAAATTTGTTTTCCTTTGCTTTACTTTCTAGTCACGAGAACATAATTTTTGTTAACCAAAAGGAAAGACCCATGATATTAAAAAATAACAAAGAGTGGTGCACAGCTCGAAGAGAACCAAAGCCTAATGGAGGGACCTAGGATTTTCTGCCGTTTTCGAGCGGCTAATGAGCAGCTTTTTTCATAACAAGAGATACTCTTAAAAGATTTGTCAGTTCCTGTCGGTTATTGTCAGTTCCTCGCAAGAGGCAGTGCTCCCCTGAAAAACTTTTTAGCCGCGACTGAAAATCAAACCCATTATACAGGGTGTCCGGTAATTCGGGTGCCATACTTTGGAATGTGATTCTTGGTCATATTCTAAAAAAAAAATTGTTCTATAGTAAAGTCTGATTTTCAACTTTGACATCACTTTTTGGCGATTTAAAAAAAGGCTAACTTTGGTGTACCCTGACCCATGTTAAGGTGAATTTCTCTGTCAGTACTAATAGTAGGGACCAAATTTTGGATTTTTTTTAGTACAAATACTAACCTTTAAAACTACGTTTAAATTGAGCTGATATGTTTTTAGGGTTGCCAGATATGCAATTGGAGTGGTTTTCCAAGAATTGATAGTTTTTAGGTAATTTTTAAGACTGTACAACCATGAAAAGGGTTAAAAATGTACTTATGCCTACTTGACTTGCTGTCAAAACCGTAATTACCTTACCTCTTCTCAGGGAGAGTCAAATTTGGGGTATGAATGTTTAATGGGTAAATTGACTAAATAAGTGGTATAAAAGAATTAAAAAACAAATTCATTCATCAGATTATCAAGTTAAGTCGTGGTTACAGTTGGATAAGACCGCTTCTGAAATGCCTTCTCAGACATTTCATTCGTTTATGGGCTGTGCAATGGAAATTCCCGAAGAGCACAACCAAGATACCAGGAACTTTTTTATAACAGACGGCTTCTCTTCGAAATGTTTTTGGAAATACCTTTCGAAGGCTTCAAGAAACTGAATTAGTTTCAACTGCAAGACCTAACGTGGGAGCTGTAAGCACAAGAAGAGTTTCGGTTGATGAAAGAATACTGTCAGCTGTTGAAATCGATCCTTCCTCAGCATAAGACGTTTGGCTCTCCAGTATACTGCATGGAGAAAATATGTATCCATATCACCACACACCTGTGCATGGACTGCTTTCCGATGATTTTGAAAAGAGACTCGAATTTTGTTACTGGTTGCTTGAGAGAAGCTTGGATGACAACCAGTTTATAAACAGCATTCCTTGGACAGGCGAATCTCCATTCACAAGAGATGGTATTACGAATTTCCATAATCTCCATATATGGACTTCTAGCAATCCACATTCAGGACCGCAAAAATCATTTCAGCACAGATTCAGTGTCAATATGTGGGCAGATGTAATTGGAAATAAATTAATCGGGTCTTTCAAATTACCACCCCGACTTAATTCAACTAACTATTTGGACTTTGGAGGCTTTACAAAATAATCTACCAGACCTATTGGAGGAAGTTGTACTGCTTCAATTAGCTTCATCATATTAACAACAATATGGTGCTCCGGTCCACTATGGTCGTGAAGTTAAGGATTGGCTGTGTGAAGAATACGGTGATCGATGGATAGTCAGAAATGGACCAATTCACTGGCGTGCAAGATCTCCCGATCTCACTGTACTGGATTTTTTGTATCGGGACGAATGAAAGAAATCGTTTACTCATCTGAATTAACAACTTTAACTGAATTAGAACAACGGATTTCCGAAGGATCAATAAAAGTAAGGCAAGAGTTATCGAGAATAAACATTCAAAATTAAATCCAAAAACGGGCTCTAGCATGCATTCAAAACGTAGGAGGGCACTTTGAGCACTTATTATGACTGTTTTTGTGTGTACATAAAATAAAACATTACTTAAAACTACACATATTATTGTTTTACTTAAACCCTTTACACTTCAGGGTAAAAAATCATTTTTTTTGAATTTCACCTGTTTTAGATTTTCCCAAGTATCATAAAATGTATGGGTTTTTGGGTGAACTTATTAATGAGTTTTTTTTATTATTGTTTTGTTCATCAGGTCAAAATAAGAAAACTTTATGTTTATTAGAGCATTTTTTGAAAAAAATTGACCTCAAATTCAAAATTTTGCTCGGGCAAGAAAAATTGAACACCATTTAAAATTGAATATCTGGCAACCCTATAAACGTATCAGCTCAATTTAAACGTAGTTCTTAAAATTGGTATTTCTTCTATAAAAAAGTCAAAAATGAGGTCCCTACCAATAAAACTGATAGAGAATTGGGTCAGGGATTACCAAAGTTAGCCTTTTCTTAAATCGTCAAAAAGTTATGTCAAAGTTGACTTCAGATTTCACTGTAGGACAATTTTTAAAAAATCACATCCCAAAGTATGGCATACGTACGAATAACCGGACACCCTGTATCTATACATTTTTTAAAATATCCAATACCTTTGGTCTGTTTATTAGTTCAAACAATTGGAATACTCGTAAATTAAAACACGAATTCTTAGCTAAATATACCCAAAAAAAGATTATTTTTTTTGTAAGATAAGAAATAAGTCACGTTTTTTGATGCAGGATAGAAAATGGATGGCATGCAAAGAAAAATAAAATGCACGACTGGATCGCACGAACGTGCTCTTATGTAAAAGCACTTTGGAATTTAAAATACATATCATAAATATAAAACATGGATTTAATGAGATAAAAATGTTCAAATACATGGAATTGCTGTCTGATTTCCGGAAAACTATGAATTTATGCAAACAAAGTCTAAAAATTGTTTTATTATTAAAGTATAAGTTTTTATATAACAAATTTCTTCAAAATTTTTCGAGAACAAAATTTGGGATGCCAATTTCAAGTATTTAGTAGTATATATTTTAGGAAATTATTTCAGAAACTAATCGTTCACACGTTTTAAAGATATTGATTTTTCAAAAAATCCAAAAAAATATTTTTTCGAATATTTTTATATACATATCTACAATATTATTTTAAATTAAGAGGGCTCCTGCTGAAAAATTTGGTTAAAATTGTTAAGGCCGTTAATGAGAAAGTCGAAAAACAATAAAAAAAACGGTTCTATGACAGGTACCGTTAATAACATTTTGCATTACGGGTGTATGGGGGTACCATTAGTTTTGGAGCTAAAAAAAATTCAAGTTCCCCCCTAGCGAATCACCGAAGTTCCTTAACTACCGAGATTAAAGAAAACAGGTCCAGTGGCTTAGGCTGTACGGTGAGGTACAGACATACAGACGCACTGAATATGAAATGTTTGTAACAAAACTTCAAATGCAAATTGTTAGTATTTAATAAAAATACATTTTAAAACGTAATGTTTAATCGTGTTTCCGTTTTCAAGATAATGAATTTTCAAAAAAAATGTGCATTATTAACTTCCCATAGGGAGTTATTGTCCGATTTGTCAAATTGGAATTTTTGACATTTCTCGACGTTTCAAGGTCCCTAGAGGCTATATCAATCATTTTTAGAGAGATGTCTGTGTGTGTGTGTGTACGTACGTTCGTACGTTCGTACGTGCCGTACGTGCGTACGTTCGTACGCCCATGGCAGTTGATACATTTTTTTATGTGTACTCTAGTTTCCTTTTCATACATAATAGGTTGGCGAAACCAGGGCCAAAACGTGGCCCTTAACATATAGTATATTTCCTCATCAAAAAGTCATTTTCAAAAAAAGGGTCGCTTAGTACATTCTTACGGGAAGGTATCGACATAATACAAATTGTTAACATATGGTTAAATTTTGACAAGTATCGAATTGACAGTTTTAACAAACAACAACTTATACATCAACAATCTCAATTTCAAATCTCTTTAAATAATTAAAATGCTTTTCAATCTTAAAATAATGTTTGTTTGAATTTTACAGCTAAAGTATGTTTCGCTGAAAATTTGGTTATTTGAAAAAGACTAAATATAAAGTTTTCAAGACCACAAATGGGAAGTTATCAGTGCGGGTCGCACCCAGCCTCTTTTTTTTTTATCCAAAAAACGGTTCTATGGCAGGTATCGTTACTCGTTAGTAACATTGTGCCCCAGACATTGTGTACAGACAGACAGAGGGAATTGTCGGACCCTTTTTATTCGTCCGGTATCATCGTAATATCAACATTGATGAAAATCTCGAGTTTGATTTTTTTTCAAATGCAGAACTTGCCCTATAGTACCTACATATATCGCAAGTAAAAAAAAGGTAAGAACGCACTTAATGAACACATCCATTGAGACACACGTAAATAACAATCCCGCCAACATAATAAAATAAAATTCCATTTTTTGCTCGAATAAAGATCGAAAAGCCATCAGCAGCAGTGTTACCACTTCTAAACTAAAAGTCGAAGTAGATTTGAAGAAAATAGTAAAGTAACTTGAGAAAAATTCAAAATGAATTTTTACTTGCATTTCGAAAAAAATTTAACTCAAGATTTTAATCAGTTGACATAACAACACGAAAAAGAAGTGATTCAGTCTGTCTGCGAAATTTTCATAAGATTCGTACACACATGTAAAATTAATCATTTGTGTATTTATATTGTGTTGACGTACATTTTGTTCATTTAAATTCTGGGGTTATATACTACAGTATTTATCGCTTATAAGAAACACGCTTATAAGAAAACCTCGCTTACAAGAAACTTGAACAAAAGCACCGTGTATTTTCCCATATATTTTAATGTTGAATTGTGTGTTTATAAGAAACACGCTTATAAGAAAAACACTGATAAAAGAAACATTTCTTCAACCACGAACTTTCTTTTTTCAATGTAAAGTTGGTTGGATTTAAGAAACTTTCAAAAAAATCACGAAACTCAAAAAACTTGAGCAGATGAATGTCATTTCAATTCGACATTTGAAGAGAATTTTAGTTCAGTGTTCAGTGTTAATAAATAAATTCTTTATACACACTAGTCTTTTTGGCCTTTAGTCCACAAAAATTGGCGTTTCGTCAACTGATGAGTCCATGTGAGATCGCCGGGACGAAACGCCAATTTTTGTGGACTAAAGGGCAAAAAAGCTAATTTGAATCAATAATTCAACAAGTACATTAATAGTGCTAAGTCTTCTACTTGGCTGATTTATTTCAGTAGTATATAGGTAGAATTCGTATTATAAAAACGTTCATATAAATTCTTTATAGCTATACAAATTTCTTTAAAATTAAAAGAAATGTACTGACAATTTTAAATATTTAATAATATATATTTAAGGATAAAAATGTTTTGTATACAATATTATTTTAAAATCACAGAAACTCATATATGAAAATTTTGATCGCAATCGGTAGACTCAGAAATGACAGGTACTGTTTTTTTTTACAAAAATGCAGACTGCATCTGAACATGATTTTTTTTATAAAAACCATTAGAGCCGTCTTCGAAATAAATCTGTGGCCGCAAACCATAACCGCCTAACTCGAGTTATGACGAAATTGAGTTTTTATCATAATCGTGCTGAGAATATACAAATCTATGCCCACTCAATTTTTTACGTCTGTATCTTTTTTTAAAGAAAAGTTATAAACAAAAAACCTAACAACCTAACTCGCTTTTCAAAAATTATAATTTGCCATAACAACTTAACTCAATAAAAATACAACGGCGGTTTCATAACTTAAGTTAAATTTTTATTATTCTGCATTGAAAAAAAAAATAATGAGGAATAACAACATAAGTCAAGTTAATCAATTTAAAATCTGCCGAGAATTAAAAACGCTTATTTTTCATTTTTCTTATGTCAACATAGGCTCTTATTCCCTAAAGTAGAAAAAATATTTACTTTTCTTAACTTGAGTTAGGTTGTTATGGCAAATCACATTTCTATTTCTTGACAAACTTAACTGGACTTAAGTTCTTTTGGCTAACCAGACTATGATTGCATGAAAATCTTAAATTGAGTTAGGCCGTTATTCCGTGTTTCAATTTAAAAAATCACAAATCTAAGTTGACTTATGTTCTTTTGCCTTAATCAGTTTACTGTAAAAATGAGTCATAAGTGAAGATAGGTTATTACGAACAGTCGCATCTGTAGTGTAAGTGATGTTTTGTTGAAAGGTTTAATTAAAGAAGTGCGTAAGATACCGAAAATGAGCTCTGCAAATAATGGAATTAGCAAGCATGCTTACAAATTACAAGATAATAATTATCTATTACCATTCTGATTACACGATATAGTTATGTGATGTATTAAGGAGCTGATATCACATTGTGGCAGTGCCCTATACAAACAAAATTAGTATAGGTATTACTTAATAAGAGAAAGTACTCGTTACAACATATTTACTTTTCATTTATTCTAAAATAAATGTTCGGTGTCAAATTAAAACAAAATTCAAAAAGAAATATCAAAATAAGAAGTCGTAAGAATTGATCTTCCATTGAGCATTTTTTTTTTTTTCACTACGCTTGTGCAAACCTCAAAAACATTGTATATTATTTTTTTTGCAGGACAATGTTATAATAGAGATCAGCTTGTGCGTGAATAAAATGGAATGAAATAAAAGAATTCCTGCTGCCAATCCCTGTATTCATGATTCGAGAGTGTACTTTTAGAAATGTATTTTTGCTTTAAATCAAAATATAATATTATGACTTTTGTTACAATTAAACCAAACAAAAATGTTTCCATATTTTGAACCGAGTATAACGAAATACAGTCATTAAAGAATGGCCAAACTCTTGTTTTTAAGTCATCAGTTATAGCAACAAAACTTTTAATATTTAATAGAATGCTAAGGTTTATGTTAAGATATGTACACAGTTTTTTGTTGTTCAGGTGAACTACATAATATGTACATGAAACTGAGAACGTTGAAAATGATCCCGAATTTGATGGTACTTTTCTTTAATAAACCAGAATAGATACACTTATTAAATAAGTCTAGTAATTCAATTTCTGAGACCTCAAATAGAAGAAACGTTTGCAAGACCTAAATGCAAAGCTAAGAAAAAGCTATATATTAAACTTTCAATCAACAGAAAGACTGTTAAGGTTAAGGCTTGCAAGCCTCTTTATATTTGTAGAAATAAATGCACCGAGAGCATTAAATTTTAAAAACTTGAACTGGAGTTCAACAGCTACTGGTCATTAGAAAGCTATTACGAAAGAATTTTATATATTGGTTCAATCAAACACATTGAGGATACAAAATTTGGTGTACGCAGTTAACTGGAAGCCAAAACGCGACCGTAGCATGAAGAATACGAAAATATTTTTAGTGTTTTTTGTAAAAAATATTTTCTTCAGTTCTTTGACGAAACTAAGAGCTTCTTTAAATCCGTAATCAAAACAAAAAACTTCACTGTCGTTAGTGTCGTTCGATTCCATTTAAGGATTTCAGAGAAAAACGTGATTCTAACAATAAAACGACATATTTCGAGGTTTACTGCACATAAAAGCCACTTCATTTGAAGGGACTCGTGTACAAAATATTTAAACGCTAGCTTTAATCTTACATCAATACACGGCCATTATAAATCATAATCTTTGAATCTGGCAAGCTTATCAAAATACTTAAAAATGTTTGGATTTATCGGCCAAGAGTTTAATGCCCCAAAAGTAGACAAGTGTTCTTTTGCTTCGAAGAGAAAGGTTACCGAATCCGAGAATGAAAATTTCGCATTGATCGAACAAAAAAAAATTAAGGCGTAAAGCAAAACGCAACGAAAAAAAGAGCAATAAAAACCAAACACTTTTAAATTAAAGCTTGGACCTTCATCGATCCGTGCGCCCATCACGAGCTCAATTAGCTTGAGCAAAAAAACGAAGGTCCAAATTGAAACCCCAAGAGATTGGTTTTATTTCGTTAATAAGACTGATTTAATTGACACGAAGAACAACGACAATGATTTTTCTGATTTAGCCAAATTTTATAGATCTAAAGTTTCTTGGAAACGAATCGATGAAGCTGGTAACAAAATAACTTGGAACTCTATTCGGTAGCTACGTGACTATAAAAACTGCATCAAATGTCCTACACAAATTTCTTGCACAAAGATGAGGTTTCTAAAATTATAAAAAGTAAAAAAAAACGAGAGCTTCTTTAAATCTAAACAACTTCTTTCCCGAAAGAAAAGAAGATTTCATGGACTTAAAACATCAAGTCTTGATTTTCAGTCTTTTTATGACAATCTTCCATCCAATATGGACGAGCCAAATACTTATCCTCATTTAACAGGCCCTGACAACTCAGAAGATATACTCAAATATCAATTTTGCTCAAAATTTAATCAATAATGTACAATACATAATTTAAACTTATGCATATTAAAAACTTGAATAGATAAAATATTCTTATTACAAAATGTTCCTTTACTTGTATGATACTTTCACGACCAAAAGAAAACAAACATGGAAAATTAACTTAAGTTAATAAATACCCTGGTTTATTGGTAAGGAAAAAGAACTTAAGTCAACATATGAAATTTTTTTCCACAATCTCACACATGGAATAACGACCTAAGTCGAGAAAAGAAATTTTAATCATTCTTTCTTAATATGCCATAACAACCTAACTCGACCTAAGCTTTTTATTTTTTTAAAGTTCAATAAGCCATAACAGCTTAAGTGTTTTTTTCCTTAATTACTCATTAAATATAAGACATATATTTTATTACTTCTAGTATATGAGAAATGTGTATTCTTTCTTCATTTCTGCATTTAAGAAATTTAAAAATTCATAATTCCTGATTCATAGCGAGATTATGAAACTTAAAACAGCTCTCCTGAAAAATATGAAAAATCGACTTAAGCGGTTATGCCTTGTGACCACTGAAATATGATATTTCATAATGGTAGGAAACGAGCAAAAAAAAAAAACATTTAAATTTCTCATTTAGGCTGCAGGTTGAGGTACACACCTGCAGACGGAATCTCTACTTTTTCGTGTTGTAATATCAATTGATAAAAATCTTGAGTTCTAATTTTTCAAAAACCAAGTATAGAGTCATTTTAAAATCTACTTCGATTTTTCTCAATTTACTTCACTTTTTTCTCCAAATCTACTTCGACTTTTTTTCCGGAAGTGGTAACGCTGCTGGGTATATTTGTATAAGAAACTTGTTTCTTATATCCGTATAAGAAACTTGTTTCTCATATCCGTTCTATGAATATAAGAAACACTCGGTTATAAGAAACAAATCTTGTGCAATTTTTGAGTTTCTTTTAAGCGTTATGTACTGTACCTAGAGTGAAATAGAGAAAAAGAAGTAGATTTGGGCTTTTCTTGTAAAATTGAAGTAGGTTGAAAAAAAGATTTTTAAAAGGAAGTAGATTTCAGTATTTTGCTGATAGTGCGCAGTAGGAAGAATATTTTAAACTATTTTGAAAAAAAGAAGTAGATCTACTTTAATAGAAGTAAAGTGGTACCACTGAGATCAGCAGTAGGTTTCTGCTTAAGATTAAGTATATTGGAAGTATCCCTAATCCCTACTGCCGTGAAAGTATTTGTTATGAGTGCAAAATCTTACCATACTACGGACAGCTTTCTCATAAAAAAAAAAACACGGCCTTTGTATTTTGTTCGCAGTAATTACATTTAAATCAGTCCGAGATTTATTTTTTAATTAAGACTCTGCTATAACTTGTTAGCCATTATTACAATGTTTCTTAAGAGTTTTAATTGGCTCGAGCAAATTAATTTAGTAATTTTATTTTGCTTATAGCATTCTTGTGAAATTCTCTTTCTATATTCATATTGTACCATCACTTCACTAGACCTCAACTCAAATGGGTTGCTGCTGCATTCGGTTGTTTTTTACCTTTATTTTTTGTTAAGACATAACAATACAGGTGTTCGCAAAGGAGCCAACATCGTCAATAGTGGTACTTGCGGTTGAAGGGGTCAACACTTTACATATACATATAGTATATTCGAAACGGAAAGACCCAATGAGATGAGAAAACAATGCAAATAGAAACGAAAACAACAGTTGTTTAGGGCAGGTCTGAATGCACTCTGCCATGATCTACGGTGAAAATTGCAACTGGTTCTTTTTTGTGTATGTTTGGATGTGTGTATATGAGTCCGCGAGGGCCATCAGTTAGAGGATGTCTTTCCAAGTGGATGCAACAAATTTTCTATAGAAATGCTTTATAAGGTTGAATGCACTTGGAAATTGAGAGGGAAAGTTAGAAAACGGGAAAAAGGATGTCAGGAAAGAAGATTATATGCTGTTTGGCAAGATTAGTGCCTGTCATAAAATACAAAAAATAAGTGCTTTTTTAGCTGATGGAAAAATTTAAACGTGCCGAAGTGATAAATAGTAACAGCCAAATCGAGTTGCCGTGTAGGTAGGTTTAGTGCAGTACAATTCGCTTCTCATAAGCAGACAGTGACGAAAATTTATCCGCCTATCAAAAAAAAAATTGTGGACCTTTTACTAAAACACATAATGAACAGTTAGGTATCAATGTTTGTGAATTTGTTCAAATATCAGTGAGGGTTGATTTCCATATTCAAAAAATTGGAGACTTTTCTACAGAGAATAGGACGCTCGTGATATGCATTAGAAATTGTGAATTTGTGTCCCGTATTTTTGGCCTTTTGCACTTTATTTTATTTGTCTTTCATTCCAATCCTTCAAATTCTTTAAAAGTTGTAAGCGACTATGCAATCAATCTTTGCATTTAAAAACTAGATACTAATATTCCACTTGCACTTTGTCTATTTAAGAGAGAGCCCAACTCTATTTCCGGTTTTTATCCATCAACACCCGAGACCGATTATGTCATACGGCATCGCTTTGCATCGTTTTGCCAATACTTTCAACTCTGTAGTTTCTGCTCCGTTATTTTCTCACTGCTTGAGTGTCTAAGAAGTAAAGAGTGACATCTGCTAAATCTGTTACTTAATACTGATGCTAAATCACCATGGCAAGTACCAAAATTAGACAGCACGTCTAAATGATAAAACTTAATTAGAAAAATGTGTTTTGGTTAGCACAAAAGTTGCGCCCATTTTACCGTAGACGTGGTGGAATTTCACAGTCGACTGGTGGACAAATTTAAGACGAGCGGTTCGGTAATCAATCAATCACATTTGTGTGTCAAAGAAACGCTATATCGGCCGAAAACATCGCCGTGGTTCGCGAAAGTGTACAGCTGAACCCGAGGCAGTCAATTCTTCGCCATGCACAACTTGGACCTATGTCCGAGATCAGATCGAACTGATCCATCAGGAACTCAAAGTGACCATATACAAATCCGATTGTTCGCTGACTGGGGTTCCAAGTGCTTGGAAGAGTTATCAAATTTTGGCCGAGAAATCATCTTTAGCGACGAGGAGCATTTTTGGATAAATAGCTGTGTTAACAAGTAGAACTGTGTCAATCAGGATCGATTCGATTTTTTTGATCCGATCATCGAAGAGTATTGATGATCGAAATCAATCAGTTTAATCGATCTCAATCATTTAGATGATTCTCGATTTTCTATTTCAATCTCAAACATTTCAATGAGTCTCGATTTTCGATATCAGTTAACTCGATTCCATATGTTCTGATTGAATCAATGTGGATTATGAATGCCAAACGGACGGTGGACTGGAATTTCTGGGTTGAACTCGGCATTGAAGACCATGATTGATCGAATTGGTTGTTGAAATTGTAGGCCGAAAAAACAATTGTTGGGTTAAACTGATGTTTTTTGATGTATTAGGATACAGTATGTTTAATTTGGACTTTTGGACGTTTCTTAATCCATCGACATTGTAGCCATCCTTTGATGGAATTTGACAGTTTATGACTTGACGAATAGAGGACGAATTCAGTTATAACGTACAAAGTGTATTTCGTACAAAATGTCAGCTGAAAGCCGTAAAGTTGCTCTTTTCCGGAGCAACAAATTTAATCTCTTTTTCTTGAATTTTTTTACACTTTTTAATCCATGTTCAAAGTAGCCATCTTTCGATGTTATTTGGCAATTTATGGCTTACAATAATAGTGTTCTGTGAGAACTATCAAAGCCACAAGTCAATCTTATCATCGAAATCGAAATACAAATCAAATAGCAACAGTATTGAATCATTACAGTGAAATGAAAATGATCGAATGGTCGATCGATTGAAATGATAGGATCATTTTCGTAATCGATTGTTGAACGATTCTTTTGTCTTTCCTCAAATTCATATTCTGTTCTGACAATTATATTGATTTCGAAAATACCAAAAAGGTTTGGAAGCAGCGGAATCTGACCAACAATATGAAAATAAAATGCACGACTGGGTCGCACGAACTTGCTCCTATGTAAAATACTAAGACTTTCAAAAATGAATGTTATTAGAGAAACTGTTCACAAGCATAGAATTAATTTTTTAAATTACTAAAAAAAACTAAAAAAAACTTAAAGGTAAGAATAAGATGCCATGTGATTCAAGCAAATATAGGTTTATGCAAGAACAAAAATTATAAGTCTTTGTAGTGGTTTTTCTTAAAAAATAAGGTTTTATAAAAAAAAAAGAATGTGTGTACTGACGTACGCGCTCTAGAAGTAAAACTTCTTTTCTCTCAAACAAAGCCTCTGTAAAAACTTTTGTAAAATCCAACGTCAGAATTAATTGTGATTAATATTATAATGAATTTACAAATTGTATATATAGCCGATTAGTTTTCGAATCGTTAAAAAATGAAACAATCCATTTCTCACTTATCGTCTCTATCAAAAATGGGTTTTGTGACATAGATTCTGTTTGGGTGTCAAAATTGTCAAAATAAGTTATGAAGTTTAAATTGGAACTCAAAACTGTTTCAATTATACAATTGAAGCAATTAGTTTTGGAATGATAGCTTGGTCTAAATGGCATTTTCTTGAATTTATTGAGAAAATCAAGAAAGTCATTTCAAAACACCTTGCTTCAGATTGGGACTCAAAACTGTTTTAGTCATCCGAATTAAGCAAGTAATCTAAAAATCACAGCAAGCTACTTGTTTCATTTGGATTCTTGACTCTGATTTTTTAATTTTAATCACTAATACTGAAAACCATTTTCAATTCGGAAAATTATTTCCAAAAATGTCCATAAAAGTTATTTTTGTCATGTTTTTGAAAATTTAGAAATGAGAGAAATGCTTTTAGATGGACATATTTTGAAATTTATTGAAAGGCTAGAATTAAAATTCAAAACCTTTCAAATCATTCAAATAGTTTAGAAATGACAGCTTGGCTAGGTACTTTTTTTCGGATTTTAAGTAATTTCTTTAAATTCTCACACACAACAGGCTGTCATTTCCAAACTACTTTTTTCATTCTGACGACTGAAACGGTTCTTAGTTTAAATTTATGTTATGTAACTAATTCGGGAAACTATTTTCAATTTCAAGAAATATTTGAAAAAATTCTATGTAAAAGTAATTCCACCATTTTTTGGAAAATTGAAACATGACGGAATTAGTTTTATATTCACCCCTATCACAGAGTCCCTCGTAACAAATCCCCGAAAATTTTGTTACCTACAAATACGAATAAATTAACATCATAGGCCGGAATCAAAAAAGCATTTTCCTAATTTCGGAGTTTCAAAATCAGTTGATTTGCGTCAAAATTTGAAAAATATATAAATTTTCGTTGTTCATCTTTTGATTTGATTATTTGTATTTACTTTATTTGTGGGACAAAACCCAAACCTTTCCATAAATTAAAAAAATGTTATGATTTTTTCTTTTATTCTTCAATCATTTGCTCCATAATGCATGGTGGTTCCTTTTCTAAATTGCTTTCTTTTATTTCCTTTTGCTCCTTATCGTCATCTTCACATTTATCTTCTTCGAGTTCGTCTTCGTTCTCGAAAATATTTGATATTTGAGAAATTTCAAATTTCTCATTTTCCGTAAGACTTGGTGCTGAACTCTCACTTATATATTTTTGTGCTTCGTTTTGAAGATCTGAATATAAGATTAAAAATGTATTTATTAAAACAATATCATGCTACAAAAGTATTACCATCTACTGCCGATGTCGCTATATAAATATTTTTATATAGCTCAATTCTCCATACGTTTTGTTCCTTTTCAGTTAAATCTTTAATTTGTATTTCCATTTTGTTTAGAAGTTGAATTGTTTTCCTTTTCAGCTCGTAGGAATCCATTGATAGATTTTATTAAATATATGTGTTTTGAAATAATATTGAATATTCTGGTCGTAACTCGCTGCAGTAGAAAGTCTAAGTCTAAAATATTGTCATTAAAATAGCGTCATTCAAATAGACAGTTACAACATTTTACAAATAATGATATTGCGAAAGAAAAGAATAAAATCGCAACTAGACATTATATAAGCAAAGAGCATCAGAACGGCATTAATTTGACTTCGTGTGAATTTTAGGTGTGTTTAATGAGTGTTTCTATACAGAAAACTTCAGAAAAGTATAGGATTACATTCCTGAATAAAAACATTTAATTAGTCAGGAAACAATTTCAATACTCACAATCGACGATAAAATCAGTTAAATTGAAATACATATTTCTGTTCGCGTACTGTTCAAATCTGAAAATTACGGGATCAGAGATATTATTACAATAATTTAATCAATTTTAAATGGAAAAGAAAGCAAAAGCACGAAATGAAAACATTATGATTTCAGCTGTATTTTAACCACCATTTACTTTGAATTAAGTAAAGACTTTATGACGCCATAAAGTTATTTTTGCCTTGTTCTGTTTTTTTTTTCTTATTAAACCCTATCTATATTCGTTATATGGCCAGTTTTCTGCTAGAAATAAGGGCAGCCTGTCACAATGTAAAATAAAAATAGGCTCAAAATTTTAGTTAAATTAGTACGATGTAAAAGCTGTGAAACTAATTTAAAACAACGATTTTTCAAATACTTTCTCTACGATTTTATTAAAGTTAAAATCATCATACCTATTTTTCATTGTTTTAGGTGTGTTCAGGAGCATTTTATTAAGAAAATTGCTTTAGTAAGATACTAATAAGAAAATGTTTAAAATTAAGAATGAGTTAGTAAACTACTTTAAAGTTAGCAAATTGTTAAGTAGTATCATACTAATATCTTAATACTAGACTGTTTAAAATTTTCTTGCGCCAATAAATTAATAAAATAGGTATTCAAAGATTTTTACTTTAATATAAGGGTAGAGAAAGAATGATGCTATATTTGATTCAAAATTGCAAAATCATCGTTTTAAAATAATTTCATACTAAAACACCTTTAACATCGTATTAATTGCACTTAAATTTTGCACCATTAATTTTAATTTCAACGCTCGTAGAACAAAATAATTTCAACGCTCGTAGAACAAAATTATTTCAAAAGATACAACAAAGTAATATTGTTTTATTATTTTAGATTTACCAGGTGAAGGAGAATTATCGGCATAAATTTGAGTTGCTTTTGCAACACTTCGCCGCAATCTATAATCTCGGCTGCGTTCGGCCACTGTCATTACTTTCCTTGAAGCTAAATTACAATATAAAATTACATATAAGTAACACTCACTTTATTTTTTGTATAATATAATGCTACCAGGTTTGGGATAATTTTCTTCATGCATCACCGGTGGGTTAATATTTTGGTTATTTTGGTCTTCAGTTGCTTCTGCAATACTCTCCTGCATTCTATAATCCTGACACATTTGAGTACTATACTTTTCCATCTTAATAACTAAAATATATATAAAACTACTTATTAGCAATACTCAAATTACTTTAGTTTGCAGCCATAATAGGCATTTCATGCCTAACGAAGGAAAAAATATACATTCTCGGAAACTTATCTATATCCAGTTTTTTTTTCAAAACAAATGGACACAAAATAAAATTACGGTACAATTTATTTTGTTAACTAAGTAAATTTACCAGGTTCAACAGAATTTTCCTCATGTACGACCAACGCTCTAAGTTTTTTGACTCTAGTTTCTTCCGCCAATTTTTTTCGTAATCTATAATTTCGACATCTTTTTGCATTTCCATTTACCGTTTTTTTTACTAAAATAAGAATAAAATTAGTATGAGTGGCATTCGAATTACATTTAACTTGATACGCCAAAATGTACAGTGGCGAGCATATGTGGATACAAACTGACTTTAACACTAAATTTGCAACTCAGAACTGTTTCAATGATCAAAATAAGGCAAATAGTTTTGAAATGACATCATTTTGTAACTAAGATTTACATGAAATACAATAAAATTTCATTGTTTAACATGATGAAAATTGTGTTATATGAAATTTTTTTGAAATATTTGCTGAAATTGAAAATGGTTTTTAAAATTCAGCATAACACTAAATTGGCAACTCAGAATAGTTTCAATGATCAAAATAAGGCAAATAGTTTTGAAATGACATCATTTTGTAACTAAGATTTACATGAAATACAATAAAATTTCATTGTTTAACATGTTGAAAATTGTGTTATATGAAATTTTTTTGAAATATTTGCTGAAATTGAAAATTGTTTTTAAAATTCAGCATAACACTAAATTGACAACTTAGAATAGTTTCAATGATCAAAATAAGGCAAATAGTTCTGAAATGACATCATTTTGTAACTAAGATTTACATGAAATACAATAAAATTTCATTGTTTAACATGATGAAAATTGTGTTATATGAAATTTTTTTGAAATATTTGCTGAAATTGAAAATTGTTTTTAAAATTCAGCATAACACTAAATTTGCAACTCAGAACAGTTTCAATGATCAAAATAAGGCAAGTAGTTTTGAAATGACATCATTTTGTAACTAAGATTTACATGAAATACAATAAAATTTCATTGTTTAACATGATGAAAATTGTGTTATATGAAATTTTTTTGAAATATTTGCTGAAATTGAAAATGGTTTTTAAAATTCAGCATAACACTAAATTGGCAACTCAGAATAGTTTCAATGATCAAAATAAGGCAAATAGTTTTGAAATGACATCATTTTGTAACTAAGATTTACATGAAATACAATGGCGCAAAATTTTAAACAGTTCTCGTTTAAGGAATAAAACCGGCTCTACTTAACGCAGTCGTTTAGCTTGGAGACTTCGTCTAACTTTTGTATAATTTTAAACACGTTAAACAACTCTTCTAACTGATGTGGGTTTTACAACAGAACCTAAGCGAATTTGCGTTGAACAACCCTTAATTTGACAGATACATAACTCACACAACTACAAAAACACAACAAAAAAAAAAGAAAAAAAGAACAGACAACTTTAAACCAAATAATTTTTCGCCAAAAAAAGTACATTTTATATACTACCTCGGTACAGATTTTGATTGTTTATAAGTTATTTACATAATTTTAGATGAAAATAAAGTATAAATCGCAAATTCACAGTATAAAAACTCAATTTGTTGTTGCAAGGTGCAGATTCATTTAGCTATACTCGTCTCGGCCGGCGGCGGCGGCGGCGCGCCTACATACCTACATACATTTGTATTTTCAGATTTGTTCATCGTAGAGCGCTTTCGTACGATTATTTCGAATTTATAATATTCAGTTATTCAGTCTATTTACAAAAAACATCTTTAAAAAATCGAATAAAACATCAGTAAACAGTTTTTCTTCGATTTGCTTTGGTATTAAATGACCATTGTCAATATGGATAAAGTATACTTTTAAAAGATAAACTAGCTATTTGCTGCTGTTAAAGTAAGACGATCTCTTTAACGTTAAAGTATAGTTTATGTCCTTTAAAATTAACACAAAGTCGGTTATCGTTTTATACTCAATATTTAGAGTCGACTCCCATTCTAAAATTGATTTAGAGTGGGTTTTAAATGTTTAAAATTTTGCGCCAATAAAATTTCATTGTTTAACATGTTGAAAATTGTGTTATATGAAATTTTTTTGAAATATTTGCTGAAATTGAAAATTGTTTTTAAAATTCAGCATAACACTAAATTGACAACTTAGAATAGTTTCAATGATCAAAATAAGGCAAATAGTTCTGAAATGACATCATTTTGTAACTAAGATTTACATGAAATACAATAAAATTTCATTGTTTAACATGATGAAAATTGTGTTATATGAAATTTTTTTGAAATATTTGCTGAAATTGAAAATGGTTTTTAAAATTCAGCATAACACTAAATTGGCAACTCAGAATAGTTTCAATGATCAAAATAAGGCAAATAGTTTTGAAATGACATCATTTTGTAACTAAGATTTGCATGAAATACAATAAAATTTCATTGTTGAACATGATGAAAATTTACCAAAAAACCTTAGACCGGATTCAGACATAGTGGGCCAGCATTCCGATCGCCCTAATCGAAAAATTAGTAAAAAGCATGTCCAAACGACTCAATGACTCATTAAAGCCAAGGGCCTTTGGACAACATACAAAAATGTAGTATTAAACGCTTTTATTTTGAACGTGCAAAAGTGGATACATTGAGTTTTCTTATTAAATAAATTAAAAGTTAATTTTTCTTTTCAGTTTTAAAAAATGTTTTTATATTTTTTGTTTCTTAATAAATAAAGAGTTTAAACCGAAAAAAAAATGTGTAATTGCTTTATTTTTGCGAGTTTTACAGCAACTTAAAGTCAGTTTTGAGCATTATGTATCCACATAATGCTCGCCACTGTACATTTAATGCGGCTATTTTGTTTCATTATCAATATCAATATCAAAACGAAAACAACTCTGCCACTGCAGACTGCAATGAAATTTAGAATTTGCTCGATAACATTTAAATCCCTTTTGAGCAAAATAATAGTTCCATTTTTGTTAAGATTAAAAATTTCCAAAATTTTTATAGATTAAATGTTTGACCATTTTCATATTCATATTGAGTTGAAACGATTCTAAGAGTAATAGACTTACATGCTTCTTTACGACGACCATGAATTTTGTTAGTGGAGCTACTTGGTACATCAGGATCATTTTCCTCAACCATCGGAACCGTAAAAGGCACATCTATATTATTTTCGTTCTCGAAAAAACAAGAATTGATTTCACCAGAACACGATGGATTCTCAATGATTTCTTCCATCTTTTATTTAAATTTTTTCTTTTTGTTATGCACTTTTTAAACAATGTTTTTATTCCTATTATTTTTAGAAAAGATAAAAGACTGAAAATATACCGTTTTACGAAATTTAAATGGCGTGCTTTGAAACTTGGGAAAATAAAATTGTAGGTATGTTTGTTTTGTTACCAACTTTGAAAACCTTTGATGATGTTCTTTATGACACACAGATGGTGCTTTTTTTTAAAGCATATGATTATTAAACTGGGTACAAATCATTAATCGATAATAAAAGAACACTAGGTGCGTAATGATCTACTGATCTATATCTTTTTGTAATTTTAAAATGGTCCCGCAATTCCCCAATGTCAATGTTTTTTCACATTGGTACCCATTTAATTTGGAAATATCTTAAAAAATTGGTGAGTGAAAAATCGTCGTAACCGATTTTGTCAGAAATGTCAACAATGAGGCTAATCGCGCACTGGCAACTGTGATCGAAATCAAATAAATTAATCACCAGTTGAAGGAGAACCGCGCACTGGCAACTCTTTACTCACGATCACACTCTTTTCTCTCTTGCGCTTATAGAAAACAGCTCAACTGTTGCGAAGGCAATCGTTTAGTTTGTGTCAAAACACAAACTTTTAAGTTGCTCGAATCGAGTTGCTCTAAGGCTAGGCGCGCACATTCAATTTTTAGTTGCACAACTGTTTGGTTGCTTATAGAAAACAGATGTTACACAAAATAGCGAACTCATTTTAGGCAACCGTTTAGTCTGTGTCAAAACACAAACTTTTTAGTTGCTCGAACCAAGCAGTTGCGCATCAAAAAATTGAATGTGCACGCCTAGCCTAAGTGCGCGGTGTCCCATATAAGCCGATATGTTTCATTTTAGCAACCAAACAGTTGCGAAACTAAAAATTGAATGTGCGCGCCTGGCTTGAAGCTCGCTTCGACCCTTTATAAACGGGTATTGAGTTGAAATAAGCTTCGTTCGACTTGATCTCACTCACTGAGCGGTGTCGAGTCAACTCAACTCCAAATCGAGCTCTCAACTCAAATGACGAAAAACCTGGGTCGAAAATCCAACCCTAATCCAACTCGCTCTTTCGATACTGCATATAAACGTAGTATATGATTCACTCATAACTTTGTAGTTTTAGGCTTGGCGCGCACTTTCAAGTTTTAGTTGCGCAACTGCTTGGTTCACTATTTTATTGAACATATAATTATATGCGCCGACATTCAACCAAATAGTTCATCTGTTTTCTATAAGTAACCAAACAGTTGCGCAACTCAAAACTAATAGTGCTCACGCGCACATTCAATTTTTTGTTGTACAACTGCTTGGTTTGAGCAACTTAAAAGTTTGTGTTTGACACAAACTAAACGACTGCTTCTAATGAGTTCGCTATTTTGTGTAACTTATAATTTATTATATGCACCTGCGCGTACATTCAACCAAATAGTTCATCTGTTTTCTATAAAGCCTAGTACGCAGATCGAATTAAGACAAATTTCATCTTTACAATTTTAATCTCTACAAAACTTTTTCAAATCTCGCGCAAAAAATTGAAGTTTGACACAAACTAAACGACTGCTTCTAATGAGTTCGCTATTTTGTGTAACTTATAATTTATTATATTCACCTGCGCGTACATTCAACCAAATAGTTCATCTGTTTTCTATAAAGCCTAGTACGCAGATCGAATTAAGACAAATTTCATCTTTACAATTTTAATCTCTACAAAACTTTTTCAAATCTCGCGCAAAAAATTGAAGTTAAAGAGTTAAAATCTAATTTAATGTGTTTTTTAGGCTAGTCGCGCAACCAAAAAATTTGCAAGTGCGCGCCTAGCCTTAGTGTATCTCTGAAACGTATTGTTTTACAAAAATCGTTCATACCTTTTTGGAATCTCCTCTTGATGCTCTCAAGATCAGCATCACCACTTTTTACATAAAACCAGTATTGACAAAAATCACTTTCGGAAATACGGTGGCCGTCAAAATTTGTCCAGCAGAATAATGCTTGTATCATTCTTTTTCCTGGAAAAATTTTGTGGAGACATTTTGTACAGCAATGCACAAAAGCATGAATTTTGTGTGCGAACTGCGTACTGCTCGGAAAAACATCCAAGACAAAATTTATCCCAGGACAAAAAATTTATGAGAGACAAAATTTTTCCCGATCTGCGTACTGGGCTTAGGCAACGAAACAGTTGTGCAACTAAAAATTTAATGTGCGCGCCAAGCCTTAAAATCGTTTCGCAACTCTTAGCCTAGGCGCGCACTTGCAACTGTAATCAAAACCAAATAGTTTAATCACCAGTTGATAGAGCACCGCGCACTGGCAATTCTTCACTCACGCTCACACTTTTTTCTCTTGTGCTTAAAACTGCTCAACTATTTAGTTGAATGTCCGCGCAGGTGCATATAATTATATGTAACACAAAAAAGCGAACTCATTTTATGCAATCCTTTAGGCTAGCCGCGCACTAGCAACTTTTAGTTGCGAAACTGCTTGGTTCGAGCAACTAAAAAGTTTGTGTTTTGACACAAACTAAACGATTGCCTAAAATAAGTTCGCCATTTTATTGAACATATAATTATCTGCAAATTCACGGACATTCAACCAAAGAGTTCATCTGTTTTCTATAAGTAACCAAACAGTTTCGCAACTAAAAGTTGCTAGTGCGCGGCTAGCCTTAGTTTGTGTCAAAACACAAACTTTTTAGTTGCTCGAATCGAGTTGTTCTATGTGCGCGGCGTGTCATATAACCCCATATGTTTCATTTTAGCAACCAAACAGTTGCGAAACTAAAAATTGAATGTGCGCGCTTAGCCTTAATGCTACGAAATTTTTACTGTGAGACTTAGTAAAACATGTTTTTTTCTCATAGGCAATTAGGCTAGGCGCGCACATTCAAGTTTTAGTTGCACAACTGTTTGGTTGCATGTCTGCGTATGTGCATATAATTATATGTTACACAAAATAGCGAAGTCTTTTTGGGCAATAGTTTAGTTTGTGTCAAACACACAAACTTTTTAGTTGCTCGAACCAAGCAGTTGCCAAACTAAAAATTGAACGTGCGCTGCTTTCACAGTTTCAAACTGATTTTACAATTTACTTCAAAAAATTGAATGTGCGCGCCTAGCCTTAAATGAAATCGAGAAGAAAAGTGCCACTTGACAAGCAAGTTGCCTCGCTTTGTTTGTATTACCCTAGGGCTGCACGTGCAAGTATTGGCAAGCATGTTGTAATCTTGTAATGTACACAAGCATTTCTTATTAACCCGTACAAACCCGAGCAACTTAGTAGTCACCTGGCATTAATTCAGTATCCAGGCAACTTGGAAAGCAAGTACACTGACAGCGGCACTCTTGTAAAATTAATTATTAAAGTATTTGATTGATTATTCGGGTGACGTTCAAATTTATAAATACCAAAACAAATGTCGGTGGCGTGTGCGATTAAGCGAATAAATATTATTAAAAAGTATAATTTCAAAACTTTCAGGCAACCTGATGGTCATATGGCATGCCGTCTATGACAGCAAGAATACAAAAATGGTAGTGGATATACCCAACTTTTTGGCCAGTACTTTGTATGTGAGGGTTAGGTGTTGGTAAAATTTATTTGGATTGCAATATGCTTGTCAATAATTATTCGTGTTGCATAGCCATTGCGCGTCTGAACCTATAGTTTTATGTTTATCTTTGAATGCAGCCATTTGAAATATGTAAATTCTAAATCGTATCCAACTTCATGTTATAATTACTTTGTATTCTAAAAACATGTCGCTGTCTTTGACGGATGGCGTGGCGGTTTGACATGTCACTGACAGCTGCATAGAAATTTTTTTACCCCCAACGCCGGAAAAGAAGTTTTACTTCAAAAATTTTTAAGAAAAAATGTTGGTACTCCAATTTGAAGTTTTTATTATTGTATGAATAAAAATTAAATTTACAAAAAAAGTATTGAGCCGTTTTCGAGGTATTAAATTTTCAAAAAACAAAAAATTGATTTTTTTTTCAAAATTCAAAAAAAATATTTTTCTTAAAGTTTTGAAATGCAATGTTTTTAAACTTTTTAGAAGCTTCTCTCTACGAAATTTCATTAAAATCCGTTGCTGTAAGAAATTCAAAATTTTAAAAAATAGTTTTATGGTAGGTACAGTCAGTAATATCTTGTTTTCAATTTTTACTTGCGATATACTAGGTACTATAGGGCAAGTTCTGCATTTGGGAAAAAAATCGAACTCGAGATTTTGATCAAAGTTGACATTACGATGATAGCGAAGACGAAAAAAGTGGGTCCGGCAATTCCGTCTGTCTGTCTATATGTCTGTATGTCTGTATGTCTGTATGTCTGTACCTCGAACTACAGCCTAAACTACCGGAGGTATTTTCTTCAAACTCGGTACTTAAGGGTCTTCGGTGATTCCCTAGAGGAAAAATTGAAATTTTTTTTTAGCTCCAAAACTAAGGGTACACCCATACACCCGTAATGCAAAATCTTATTTATCTCGAAAACGGCTCTAACGATTTTGATAAAAAAAATTAGGTGTCATATTATGAACATGGACTACATTTTGGTCAAAAAAAAAATTTGGGGGGAAATGTTATTAGGGGTACCTGTCATAGAACCGTTTTTTTGATTTTCGATTTTCTCACCAATGGCTCTAACGATTTTTACCTAAATTTTTATGCAGGAGCTCCTTTGCATTTGAAAAAAATATAAACTAAAAATTTTTTCGAAAAAATTGGTTTTGGATTTTTAAAAAAAATTCGATATCTTGAAAACCGATACACGGTTAAATTTTTAAATTACGTTTTAAAATGTATTTTATTAAATACTAACAATTTGCGTAACAATTTTTTTTATAAAAAACAAAAAACAAAAACCATGTTTCAGTGCGTCTGTATGTCTGTACCTCTCACTACAGCCTAAACCACTGGACCTTTTTATTTCAATCTCGGTAGTTAAGGGTCTTCGGTGATTCCCTAGAGGAGAAATTGAATTTTTTTTTTAGCTCCAAAACTAAGGGTACCCCCCATACACCTGTAATGCAAAATCTTATTTATCTCGAAAGCGGCTCTAACGATTTTGATAAAAAAAAAATTAGGTGTGATATTATGAACATAGGCTACATTTTGGTCAAAAAAAATTTTGGGACAAAATGTTATTAGGGGTACCTTCCATAGACCCGTTTTTTTATTTTCGACTTTCTCATTAACTTAAGTTTAAAATAATATTGTATTTTGTATATACAAATACTTATTCGAGAAAATATTTGTTGGGTCTTTAAAAAAAAAAAAAAAAATTTAAATCAATATCTTCAAAACCTATGAACGATTCTTCTTCTTCCTTTGTTTCGGCGCTGTTATGATCTCGATGTCGAGGGGATCATAACTCTCCCACGTATCTGCTTCACACTAGTGATCCGCCTGTGGGGTTCGCCGGGTTGACCTCAGAAATCGGCGGCAAGCCTCCCGGTTTTGTATTGTTCCATTTCTGAGGCCAACTGAATGCTGGTGTTTTTGCATTTGTTTGTACCAGGAGTGTTTAGGCCTACCTTTCTTTTTATTCCGAATCGGAACGTTGTATGATATTGCCTTTTTAACGGGGTTCTCAGGATCTCTCCTTTGAACATGGCAATACCAACTGAGTCGGTCGTGTTCAATTTTTTGGGAAATGGTATTCTTAACATGAAGGCTTCCTCTGATCTTCGTACTTCTAATTCGATCAAGCTTTGTAACTCCTGCTGTCATACGAAGCACCTTCATCTCAGCTGCCGTTAGCTTACTCTCATACTTTTTGTACATTGTCCAACATTGTGAACCGTATGTGAGTGCTGGACGCACAACTGAAGTGTAGAGCTTTCCTTTCAGCTTAGGGGGCATTTTTCGGTCACAGAAGATAGCAGAATTTTCCCGCCACTTCATCCACCCTACGCTTACGCGATGATTGATATCGTCATCACAAGTAGCTTCGTTATTTATCATAGACCCCAGATATTTAAACTTTTCACACTTGGGAAGCACTACTCCATTCAAATAAATGTCTGGAATAGGCCTGTGTGGATCAGAAAATGGGCAGCATAAGTATTCTGTCTTTTTCGCGCTTATGCGGTACCCACTTCCTTCTAGAACATCCACCCATACGTCAAGTGCTCGTTGTAGGGATATCGGGTCTTCACTTATGATGGCTCCATCGTCAGCAAAGACTAACTGATGTACTTTTGGATCCGTCACTTTGCCTTCAAGCAGGTAATCAAGAACTGTAATAAAGAGCAGGGGACTCAAGACACTTCCCTGGTGTACACCTACTGTGATTTCGAATTCTTCAGCTGCGCATCTTACTTTAGTAACTGCTCCATCATACATGTCCATAATTATCCGCAAATAGGTTTCTGGAACTCCTCGTTGCCTGAGGGCCACCCATATTAGATCTCGTGGTTGCCGATCGAATGCTTTTTCAAAATCAACCAATACGACATGCAAATCCTCCAAAGAATCCCGATGTTTTTCCATAATTATTCTTATACTCTGGATTGCATCCGTGGTTGACTTACCCCCGACAAACCCGCACTGGTCATCAGATAGCCTAATTATTTTTCGCAGTCGGCTACCCAAGACTCGCTCAACGATCTTCATGGTGTGTGACATCAGCTTAATCGAACGGTAATTATCACAGCTTCGAGTATCACCCTTTCCTTTATAAATTGGAAGAAGGTAACTTTCCCTCCATTGATTAGGCATGCGATCACCTCGTATAAGTTTGGAGACAAGAATCATGAGCCATCTAAACCCGATGTCTCCCATCTTTTTCCAAAACTCTGAGGGTATTTCGTCTGGGCCAACAGCTTTTCCCTTTTTGGAGTATTTTACCGCCTCACTAACTTCTTCGACTGTGACGTCGGATACTTCGCTTAAGTTAGGTGAAGCTATTGGAAAGTATAGCCTTGGTAATTGTTCGTTTAGAAGTCCGTCACAATACTGTCGCCACCTGTGAAGAATTTCGTTGTCTTCCACAAGTAGTTGTCCTTGAGCATTGTTAATGAACTTTGGCGAACAAATCTCCTGGGCATTTCTTCTTCTTTGAGCGGCTATTTTGAAGATAGTTGCGTCCTTATTCGTGTTTTGCCGTAGCTCTTGAATAGCACCAGCTGTCGGGGTAGAAATTTCATGCAGCTCCCGATACAGATACAGGTTTTCTGTATTCTTTGCTTGAATTTGGGCGCACTTCTTCTTCGCTTCTTTCTTGCAGTTTCTATATTCCACTTCGAGGCGTGACTTTTGCTCTGTATCATTAGAGGGGCACTTCGACCAAGCCTTGAAAGCCATTTTCTTTTTACTTATAACTGATTTAGCTTCATCATTCCACCACCATGTTTCTTTGTCTTGTTGGTTGTGTCCTTTTGAAACCCCTAACAGTGTTTTGGCTTTTTCTTTGCATGTTCTCTGTAGGAGATCCCACATACTTTGTGCTGTACTCTCTTCATTTCGAACTATATCGGTGTTGTTATACAGAACGTTTTGCATATTCGAAATAAAAGCTTCGCCTTTTTCCTTATCCAGATTATATATTTGATCTTCCCAAAAGTTTTTGTATGTTTGTTGTCGTTCACTGTCTCCATAAAAAATTCTGTCAGTAGGAGACGGTGTTGGTGGGCGATCGCTTCTCCTAGTATCACTTTGCAATCTTTTACCCGGGGTTTCATGAAACTAGATACCAAATGGTAATCAATCTGGTTTGACGAACATGGTATTTAGTACGATAAGACCGTATGTTTTGCACATGCTCAGGATGTCTTCACCAGGAGGGTTCCTGGTGCCGTATCCGAGGCCTCCATGGCAATCTTCATAGTCTTCGTTTGTCTTCCCGACATGTCCGTTCAAATCTCCGCCCACGAACAAAAACTCTTCCTTTGGGATGTCCTTAAGTAGATTGTGAAAGTCTAGCCAAAATGCATCTTTTTGCACCTGCTCACATCCAATTTGGGGAGCATATGCAGTGAAAATATTCCACAACTTTCCTTTAATCACCAATTTAAGGGACATCAAACGGTCGCTGGATTTCGAAATGGTCAATACGCTGCTTAATAGATGTTTTGCAAGGATGATTCCGATTCCGTTTTTACCCTTTTCCGTTCCATAGTAGAACATCTTATAGTTTTTTGTCCTCGTATCCGAGAAACGGGCCCTGTTTCCCGTGTTTCGCCATTTTGTTTCTTGAACACATAAGATGTCCACTCGCCTTCTTTTCATCATCTCTTCCAGCTCGAAGCTTCGACCTGTCATACTGCCAACGTTCCAACTCGCAACTCTCAGATTTTGTATAATCTGCGGCATTACTTTGCTCCGTCTAGCTCTGACCCGAGCATTGTTGCTCGGTCCAGGATCAGTACCATGTGTAACAATGGTAGTGCCTGGCGGGGTAGTGTCATTTTGAACGAGTACTTCCATAATGCTTTAATTCACAAAATCCTGGTTGTAAGTATCGACGTGTGCATGCTCCAGTTTTGTATTTGATCTCTCTTTTACGGCACCGGTGATCTCCAGTCGTGCCAACCCAGGGACTGGCATGCACACTTTTGGGAAAGTTTATAGGTGTTACGTGTCGCTAGGTTCACCTTGCTGTTTGTGGCCTAGATGTATTTACTCCTTTAGTCGCCTTTTACGACAAGCTCGGAGGCGCTGCAGGAATATTCTAACCCGTCCCTGCACAGGGATTCAAAACCTATGAACGATAATTTTCTGAAATTATTTCCTAAAATCAATATTATTTAATACTTAAAATTCGCATCACACATTTTTTTCTAGAAAAATTTTAGAGAAATTTCTTATGTAAAAAAATTATTTAATAATAAGACGATTTTTTAAAGTTTATTTGCATAAATTCATACTTTTCCGGAAACCAGACGGCAATTTTATGCATTTGAACATTATTATCTCAATAAATCCGTGTTTTCTATTTATAAAATGTATCTTAAATTCCAAAGTACCTACTATTACATAAGAGCAAGTTCATGCGATCCAGTCGTGCATTTTATTTTTTATTAAATTACAGATATTAAAAAATAATAGAAAGAAAAAAATTTAAGCAAAATTCTCGGAACCGTTTTCGAGAAAAATACGATTTTCGAAAACCATTTTTTAACATTTTACCGGTATTATTAGGTAAAATGAATTTATTTTTCCCATATCTTGTAGATTATTTTTTCAAACTTTAATTTATCAAGCTTTGAAAAAATCGAACATGAGATTTTCGAAATATTGGGTTTTCAAAAAAAAAAAAATTTAAAGTTTTTTTTAAAATTCAAAAAAAAATTTTGAATACTTACACAATAATATTTAAACTGCTGGGAAGCTTTAGCATACAAAAAATGATCAAAATCGGTGGTACCGTTTTTGAGACAATCAAAAACAAACAAAAAATGGTCCCAAAGGGGTTACCAAAACTACTCATTTTTTGGGAAATTTTTTTCAACCATTACCTAGGTTTAACTAAATTAAATTTTTTTTAATTTTTTTTTAAATCGTTGGGACAGTTTTTCAAAAAAAAAAAAAAATATTTATAAAATTTCGAAAAAAAAATCGTATGGCAGGTACCGTTATTTTTGGTCTTAAGAAATCAAATCAAAAAACATCCGGGGGTAAAAAATTAAAACCCATATCTACAAAGTTCGAAGAAAATCGGCCGAGCCGTTTAGCTGCAATCGAACGGACAGACAGACAGACAGAATTACGAGACCCACTTTTTTCGTCTTCGCTATCATCGTAATGTCAACTTTGATCAAAATCTCGAGTTCGATTTTTTTTCCGAATGCATAACTTGCCTTATAGTACCTATAAGTCCCAAGTAAAAAAGGTGCATGAAACATTTTGTGCTGAGCCCTGATATTAACTATGGTTTCGGTAGACATTTCATCATGTAGTAATTCTTTAGAGGGAAGCCCATCAGATTTGGCTTCAATGAATGGATGAGTTTATGTATTGGAGGTATTGCACTGCGAGATCTATTGTGAATCCACTTAAAAATGGATGAGCTTGGTCATCTTATAGTTCTTGCTCCTAATCTATTGCTCCAAAGAATCTTAGTATTTGGAGTTCCTTCAGAGAGTATAGGTCGAACTCTCTCACCTGGTATTGTCCTAGATGGTTTTTCCTTTGGTGCATGAGTGGTGCATGAGGAAGATGTTCCTAGTATGTGGTCCGGTGTTTTCTGACGCATGTATCATAATCTACATGTTGCACTGCTTCCCATACAATGGTTACCTGGATGTCCAGTTTGCAGTGTCCAATTAAGATGCCTGTTATTATTCTTTAGTTATTTCTACTAAGTTAATGCAGTTTTCGAAACGCTGCTGGCTGTAATTGGCCAGTAGTAGTTTCGCTTGCCTCAGCTTTGGGAGTTTTTTCCAATTCTTGGATCTGCTTGCCTCATATTCTTGTTTAGTTTTGTTTTTGATGACATTTTCTCCTATTCCGAAAAGGGCTCAGTCCCTGTTAAAGGGGTTGCTGCGCCTAGTCTTGCTAGGGAATCTGCTTTTTCATTTCCATGAACACCCACATGACCGGGTTCCCAGTAAAATGTGTGACCTTGTTCTGTTTGCCAAGTTCATTGAGCAGGTTATGCACTCCTTACACCAATTTAGAACTGATGGAATCAGAGCATAGTGCCTTGAGTGCCGCTTGACTGTCTGACATGATGGCAATGTTCTTGTTACGATAGTTCATTTCGAGATTTCCATTCACTTGGAAGATGCTGATGTACTGCCCCATCAGTATGGAAAGTTTGGTTCTTGGCCCAAAGATTCCTGCACCAGTCCTTTCGCTTGCTTTCGATCTATCAGTGTACCACTTGATAGTATTTGTTTCGAGGGTGTAGTTTATTTCCTGTACTACCCAATCTTTTTTGTTGCTTATAGCTGTGTAAAAAAGTTTTTCTCGAAATTATGTTTTTTGATCATGCCATCTCTAGGGATGTCAAGAAGGTTTGTCTGAGACCAATAATTTTGTCTGTCCCTGTTCTTTGCCTCCCATTTATATGGTAGAGCAGGTTCTCATTACTCACGTAATACAAATAAACCCCAGCCATTTGACTTTTTCTAGAGTTTTTCTAGTAATTGATAATTTGGTTCTCTTGTGTCATGTAACCACACTATAGGTATGTAATGATGTGTTTTACTATCATAGTGTACACCCAGCCAATGATGTTCGGTTCGCATCTCCATGACTTGCCTGCAAATATTTTGCAAATTATTTATTAGGGCTTTTGTGGCTCTCCCGACTATATCTTCTAAGTGTTGGTTCCAGAGGAATTTACTATCTTATATGTATAATTCCTAGATATTTTACCTCTATCTGCATTTCAATTACTCCACCAGGTTACTGGATAGGTTTCATATGTGGCAGAAGTCTTTTCCTGGTAAATGGTAAGCTTATCGTCTTGGTGGGGAGAGAAACCATTTCGTTCAAACTTACATACGGCTATGATAGCGATATCATCTGTAAATCCAATGAAGCATTATACCTATCTTAGGAGGTAAGATTTTCAAACAATTCATACACTAAAATACTCCACAACAAGGACCCCACCCTGAAGACAGTCTCTTGGTGTGATTATTTTATTTACATTTTGTCCTGTTTGTGCCTCTGCATTTCCATCTTTATCCATGTGGTTATGGTGATGGGTACGCATTTCTTAGACATAGAGGGATCGACGGCTTATGCTGTTTCCTTTACACAAAGCCTTTTTGTATCTTATTTGTTAGTTCAAACAGGGCGGCCTTTGTTGATCTGCCCGCCTTATATTTGTGTTGTCGCTGATTGAGAGGCCTACTTATTAAAACTTCTGATCTAATGAAGTTGTCAATTACCTTTTTCAAAGTTTTCAGTACAAAAGATGTTAAGCTTGCATGGCCTGAAAGATTTTGGATTGGACGTATCTTTTTTCACTATTGTGGGATTATTCTCCATACCCGAGGCCATTGCTACTCGGAAGAATATTAATGAGATAGGGCTTAGGGTCTCCTTTTCTCTGCTGAAAGAGAGCTGGGAAGATACCAACTATACTTGGTGATTTGTAGGATTGAAAGTTATTAATTCCCTAGTCTAACCTTTTGCTTAAGCAAATGGTTGTAGCTTTCTTCCAATTCTCTCTGTTTTCTATGAGAGGCGTTCTCCCAATGGTTAACTGTCTGGAAAGCATGTGATCAGCAGCATATTGCAACTCTCCTTTTCATTTTAAGTGAAACTCCCATCACTGTTTAGTAGTGCTAGTGATGATAGTCGTGTTTTTTTTGCAAGTCCATATGCAGAAAAAAACGACATTGGGACTTAGAAACTTCTTTCCAAAAATTTGGAAGCACTGTGCAGTGTGCACGCTATGGCATTTGTCAGCTGTATTAACGACTAGAAAAGTCAAAATTGCAAAACAAAAAAGTACTCTGATACACACATTCCATACTGGCCGCTATAAGAGCTACGTGTGTTTCTATTCAGGTAGGTAGATAAATATACATAAATAGATTGTGAATGGGATTGTTTTAAATGTCTTGACACAAAAACAAATTCATCAAAGAAGAATAATTTTTAATTAGTTTTTAATTAATAAATAAGAACAAACAAATAAACTTGGTATATCATATCCTCCAGAACGTTTTCGTAGGCAGCTTCCAGCAGATCCAATACTTTCTCCTTCGCCCACTTTTTCTGAATACTACTACTACCGATTTTCGTCAAACTTGGTAGATATCGTTATTAGAGAAAAACCGTTCATAAGCATAAAATTCAATTTTTAAATAACTTAAACAACAGGATGCCATGCGATTCAAGTAAATATTAGTTTATTCAAGAACGAAATTATAATTCGTTGCAGTTGTTTCTTAAAAAAATAAGCTTTTATATACAAAATTTTTAAAAACAAATGAATTTTTTTTTGTTTTCAAAATTCAAAAAAATATTTTTTTTTTTAAGTTTTAAAATGCAATGTGTTTTATATTTTTTAGAAGCTTCTTTATAAGAAGTTTCAAAATTGTTTTTATTAAATTATAGATCGTAAGAATTGATCAAAAGAAAAAACATTTTAGCAAAATTCTCGGAACCGTTTTTGAGAAAAATACAATTTTCGAAAACCATTTTTTAACTTTTGTATTGAGGGTACCGTTATTTTTAGATAAAATACATTTTTTTCTCATTTCTTGTAGATTTTATTAAGAAACTTTTATTTATCAAGTTTTAAAAAAATCGAGCATTTGGTTTTCAAAAAAAAAATTAATTTTTTTTTAAAAATCCAAAAAATAATTTTTTGAAAATTTGAATCCACATTAATATTCAAACTATTGGGGACCTTTAGCAGAAAAAAAATGATCAAAATCCATCGTACTGTTTTTGAGAAAGTCAAAAACCAAAAAAATGGTTCCAAGGGGGGTACCAAGAATAACCATTTTTTTGTAAAATTTTTTTCAACCATTAGCTAGCTTTAACTTAATGAAATTTTTTGATTTTTTTTAAAAAATCTGTGGCAAAGTTTTTGAGAAAAAAAAATATTTATTAAATTTTGAAAAAAAAAATCGTATGGCAGGTACCATTATTTTTGGTCTTAAAAAAAAAAAAGAAAAAATGTGTGGGGGGAATAAATTCAAAAAGACATCTACCAAGTTTAATGAGAATCGGCCGAGTCGATTAGGCTGCAGTCGAACCGACAGACAGACAGATAGACAGAATTGCGAGACCCACTTTTTTAGTCTTCGCTATCATCGTAATATCAACTTTGATCAAAATCTCGAATTCGATTTTTTTTTTAAATTCATAACTTGCCTTATAGTAACTACCTATAAGTCACAAGTAGAAATTTGAAAATTTGAAAACACAATACTATTTACACAATACTGGTTACCTTGAAAAACGGGAACGGTGTCAGTCGGCTTATAAATCTCTGACACAGGAAGTAAGATAAAATACAGAAACCCAAAAAAGTTGTCGTAGGATTTAGCTCAGTGCGAACAACGTAAAAAAAGACATGAAGAGCCTGATTGCACGAGCCTTTTTTTCGTCTTTTTTTGACATATTCTACGTTTCTATACCTCTCACCTAAACTGTAAAAAACGAAAGACGAAACAAGCGAAAAAACAATCGCATCAGGATCCAAAAGTCAAACTGAAGTATCATATTTTCGTGCACCATTAGAGGCGGTCACATTCTTATATATGTTTGACAAGAACGGCATAATTGGCTTGATTTTGATAATCAGATCGCTCCACCTAGTGGCTTGTCAAGCATGCTGGATGGATAACAAGGAGGGTTAAGACCCCTATTATGGGAGCCTACTCATAGTACCTCCTATGGTTCACGTGATCCAATCTCTAGTTGTAGTAAAATATTTAACTTGATGTTTGATGAAAATTTTGATTTAATTATGTCTCGAGAAGTCTTTAAATCTAAATTAAAGGTTGCTTTAAGTCTTTTGTAAATATATATGTAATTGTATAAAATTAGTTAAGGCAAATATCTGTGGATGTAAAATCGTAGATAATAAATAAATAAAGTATGAATAAAGTATGAACTGTGCAAATGTAAGAAAATATATCAAAATGACTTTAATAATCAATAGCGGTACACTTAGCAGACTTTGAATATAAAATTAATGTAAATTTCGTCATCTAAAATTTCATCTATGCTCTTAGTTGGTCCGCTATGGTCAAAATTCTAATGAGAAGTCATGTTTGACAGCATGTTTGATGAAAGTAAACGCTCTTCTTTTTCAATGCTCCGAGCAAATAGTTGCAGGATCACTGCTTTTAAACAATGCGATATCACTCTGCAATTTGTTAAGCATGTTTGCGAGAGGCGTATGTGTTGGCGGAGTTAAACGCAATTGCTGAGGTTTCGGTAAAAACAGTCTATTTCGTATCAGATAACATCTCTGTTTGAAAATACGTAAGTGTAAAAATGTAACGTTGGCTCAAGGATAAATCCCTGTTTAAACATAATTCTAATAATCTTTACGTTATGTAGCGGAGTCTAATGGTACGTTCTGTTTCTTTAAATTATGAAAAAGATAGGTTTGTTCCTTTAATGGGAACTCTACAACAGAGATGTTAAAATAAGTCTGAGGAGTTAGTCCAATTCCAATGTGAACACTGTCTTGAAATTAAAGATTAAAAAATTATTAATAAGTTTGAATGGAGGCTACGTAGCATGTGTATAACTGGCGCCTTAGTCGCCCATATTTCTATCAATGCGATAGTTACAGGACATTTTCCAAAAATACATATGTATGTGCCTTGGGGGAAAGCGTTATGTATAGCTATATCGAGATATTTTAAGACTTTTTTGGATTTAAGTATAACCTTTGTATGTACAACCTATAGTATTATTATCTTTCATCTTCTTGGTAGTGCTATAAAAGTTTAATATAAAAAGGTACTATCAAGAAGACGAAAGATTGTGGCGACATCTTAAGTATAGAAATTGAACTTGCTATATTTGTCTCTCCTAAATTTAATAATAAAAAATTCTCTTGTTTACTACTTGTTTTGTATGTTAACCATCTCTTCACTGTACAATCGTGCGCTAATTTCAGCGCCACCACCAGGCTAGCGTTCGCAAAACAAAATCACTCTCCATGAACCATGATAATACTATAGGTTATATATGCAAAGGTAAAGGTAAATGGGAAGCGTTCAGTACTTCAGTATGACTTTTCACAATGCTGAGGATAATCCAGATATAAATCAATTTATAATGTGTTGTTTCCACAAATAACTCACAAAATAAAGTTTTTAAAAATTCAAACAACAATCCTGGGAAGTATTCGAATTCGCATTTAATATATTTTTTCAGACATCCTACATTCACAAACCAATCAGCTTAAGATTGAATTAATTATGATTTAAACTCATTTTACTTCCCAGGAAGTGGTCGCACTCATGTTTATTATTCATCACTTATCGTGGGATGGTACCTACTCATTGTGTTTGTATTTATTTATAAAGCAAGTGAGATTCAGTTGAGAAGGACTTAAAAGATTCCCATAGAATATAAACTTGCAGCTTAAATCAGCGCATTGGGTTTTGTTTGTTTGAAATCATTACTCACCGCTTAGTTTAAACTTCCTTACGTTACAAATTTTATGGAACATACAAAAATCTAAAGAAGCTTTAGAAAAGTGGAACATTTTTGTATTCTGCCATCATTATCCAGCTATCGTCAATTATAGATTAAGGGCGATACTTCCAGGAATTTCCATCAGCAAGCATTGTCTTCACGCGGTCGAAAGTCGTCATATCTCGATGCACAATCGTTCCTCGTACACTGTACATCAAAAATATCTAAGCTGGTAGCTTATACTTACTTTCCACTCCCCAACTGCATCAACAGAAAGCAACAACTGGCTCTGACTGAATATCGCTAATGAGAATGATTTCAAATGCAACCAGCTCCAAGGTGAAGTAGACCCAAAGATGCAGCTTGCCTAGAGTGAAATGCTTAAATGGAAAATCGACTAGATGATGAGAACTAAAAAATTTCGCTTGCAAGCGCTTGGCGCACAGTCGAGGTCAAATTTTCGATTTCATTTTCCTCTGAAGAATTCAAAAGAATGAACAAAACAAAAAAACAGACAGGCGGTTTTCAGTGGATTTCAGCTTTGCTCCAACATAAACAACAGTCACACGTTCGTCGAGAAAAACAAAAAAAAAACTCCTCGCTTGTGAACTTTTTTGTCGGTCTGGCGCGCCTGACTTGTTAATTTCTCCAGGATGATGAGCATCACAACATACAAGACAAAACAAGATGGTACAGTGGGACAGTAGTACAGTGAAATTGGAATTGTAAATGGAAAACAAGGGGTGACTTGTTTCATATACTAGACTTCTGTCAACGGCTAAGCAAGCGTACGGTAAAGTGAAATCGGTGGAAACAGCCTTCATACACTGGTTAGAACAATCTAAGACATCCTTCATCACAAAGAGTATACTATGGTTGCCTTCGTTGACAATGGCGCTTTTAGCAATGTTAATACATCATCTCTGAATGTAATGGTTGATTTTGTTGCTTTTTTCTTTTTGGCAACACTGGTTTTGACAGCTCACGCACGTTTCGTGCTTTGTGTCACTGTTAAACATCTTCAGTTTGGTCTTTAATTTAACCATGAATCGCCTTACAAACGAACAACGCTTGCAAATTATTGAATTTTATTATCAAAATGCGTGCTCTGCCAGTGTTAGTATCGATTCGGCGCTGCCGTTCGCAGTGGGGGTGGCCGTGGCGCGATGGATGTATGCTCGCCTGTGAACCTCATGATCACAGGTTCGATCCCTGCCGTCGTCTAAGTCGTTTTAATTCCATTAAAAAACTTTCTAAAAATTGTCATCAATGGGTTTGCTGGTTTACTCATTACATGTTGTTCAGGCATAACACTAACAACATGTAATTGAGTTAAACTAGTATGCCCAACAAGGATGAACACGAATAAAATAATGTGAATTATAAGCGACATAAAAATAAGACACGGCATTCTCCGCTTTAGTTCAGCCGCCATCCCTGGAGATAAAATAGCTGAGACAACAACCTTCAGTCTCAGAACATCGTGCCACACATCTTTCCTATCCTTCTTTCTCTTCCTTAACTTCACGCCCGCAAGCCGAACGATCTACCACAACTAACCGAATTTTTGGTGAATGGGCTCTTGAAAAGTTGGCCAAAGATCCACTTTTTTATCGAAAAACTGTGTTCAGCGAAGAAGCTCATTTCTGCTTGAATGAATACGTGAACAAGCAAAACTGCCATATTTGGATTGAAAAGCAGCCAGAAGCATTGCGAGAGCTACCAATGCATCCAGAAAAAGTCACTGTTGGTGCGGATTATGGGCTGGCGGAATCTCTTCAAAGATGATGCGAATCGCAATGTCACTGTGAATGGTGAGCGCTACCGTGCAATGATAACAAACTTTTTGGAAGACCTTGAATTGCATAACATGTGGTTACAACAAGACGGTCCCACATGCCACACATCATGCGTAAAAATAGACCAATTGAGAGGCGAGTTCTGTGAACAGTTTATTTCACGTTTGGTGTCGGTCAATTAGCCGCATAGATCGTGCGATTTTACGCCTCTAGACTATTTTTTGTGAGGCTATGTTAAGGCTCATATTTATAGTGACAAGCCCGCTTCGATTGATACACTGGAAGCCAACATTGAAGCATTTGTTCGTGATATACCAGCCGAAATGTTCGAAATAGTATGGCAAAATTGGACTGAGTGGAGGGACCATTTGAGGCGTAGCCGCGGCCAACATTTGCATGAAATAATCTTTAAATATTAAATAATATCGACCGTACTATCGATTCAAATAAAGATTTCATGCGTTTTTTCTGAAATATTATGTGTTTTTTTTTTTTCGGAAGGAATGATCATTTAATAAGAGAAATTATTCTTTCGAATGAGCAGAATGAGCTGTTCAGATAGATGACATTGCAATGAATGTATCAGAAAAGAATTTTGTTGCCCTTAAAGATCTTTTACAATACGCTTTAAGCAAGCTAACAAAACGGGACGATCACCACATAGACTGGATGTCAACCCTCACAAAACCGATCTTGTCCTCTTCTCTAGAAAAAATCTAATATAGCTATTCGTCTAAAAGCCTCCTCTCACCGGAACAATAATTCCATCATTCTAAACTCATTCGATTCAATTCAGGTAACATTTCCTTTTGAAAAAATCTGGGAGGAAATGGCATTCCTAGGATCAATCAATTTTTACACCGATGGCTATGGATCAAAAAGTAATGAGGGACTAAATTTAAGTCTTCCTTTTTGTCTCAACAATTACTGTAGAGTTTTTCAGGTGAAACTTTTGGCGATTAAAGAAGTCCTGTCTTGATTGTTGTGGACCACCTCATCCAATTCATTTTATTACACCAGCCTTAGCTACAGTCAAATAAATTTGATGTATACATTACAAAAAAAAAAAAGGAATGAGTTTATGAACACTAGCCACACGGAATTCAGTAGATATTCATTCTAGATTCTACATATCATATGGTATTAAATGACGATATTGAAACATAGCAAAACTAAAAGCATTTCCTGCTTTGCGGAAAATGTTGAAATGAAACCACATGGCGGTCTAATAGTTCTTCTTGTCAGAACCAATAGTTCTTTTCGTTTCCAGTACTCGCCGGTGGTAGAACCCTTCCACATTTTTCATCTTTTTTCTTGAGGTAATAATTGTGTGAATAATAAAAAAAAAAAAGTAATTTAAATCAAATAATATTATTTAATTAGAATTAACATTCAATTAAAAGTCACATCAAAAACAAAGTCATTTTGGACATAAGTGTTCTAAAATTGTAACAGGTAAAATAATTTCATAAAAAAAAAAATTGCCAACATTTGAATGAAACTTTTGCTTAGGCTATCCGACATTTCTTAGAAATAAAAGAAAAGAGAGCAACTTTGATTAATCGAACTATTCCTGCTGTAATCTACCGATTACAAAAGGAATATTATATCCATCGCTATACCGGCAGTACAATTTTCATTTATTTAGACAAGCGAAAACAAACACAACTGTACCAAATTCCAAGTGCACTTGCTGATGCAAAGAAAGTAAATTGGAAGATTTACAACGCCACGATTCAAAGCTTTCACAGCTAATAGTTTGGGATTGCTCGATTAAAACTAGCCAAAACATCTGGCAATAATTTGTTTGCGATCACTTGTTATTGAAAGGCTCTCGTCGTCAAATTACCTATCATCACTAATTTCGGTACTCGGCCAGGTTGTCGGAGGCCTATTACGTCTGCATCACCTCTTCACGTGCTCCTATGTGTCCGATAAGTTACGATCTGTAACAGAAAGCTGTTGTCTAAAGGTCCAACATCTCTATATCCATAATATTTCTGGACAAGTCATTGTAGTTGTCCTACAACAATAGACCATCATCTCCACTAGAAGCAGCCCAGCAGTGAACATCTTTACTACGTTACGAGTATAACATATAGCAGCCAAATATACTACCCTCAGATCCCACAGAACATCGTCAGCCAGCATCATCATCAACGTCAAAATCATCCCAAAGCACAATACCTATACAAGCAAAATTCTTGTCTGTCAATTTGTTATTGTTTTATCATTTCGTCGTCGTTCTATGAAAACTCCCTAAGTCCATTTTTTGTTTTTTGAGATATTTGCATTTGAACTTGGAAATTAATATAAAAAAATCCAAAAATTATCAGAATAGCATGATCTCAGGCTTCAATTGTAGAATTGGTTTGGCGTAGGCAATGTGCAATAAAATTTTTTGCAAATGGTTTATCCGAAATAAATTAAATAAGAATTGCATCACATTTTTTTTTTAAATGGACTTAGGGAGTTTTCATAGAACGACGACGATTTGTTATCAAGAACTGATAAAGAGCTTAGATTGCCAAATTCCGAACTCCGAAAGTTGAGTAGGTACATATTGATTTTTTTTTTCTTATCATTTGTAAAGTTCGTTTATTTGTTTCTTAAATTTATTTTTTTTTCTTAATTTTTTAAACATTTAGCTAGCGCGTCGGTAATCCAATTTGCTGTGCACATCATATTGAGAAACCACCACTGCTACAAAAAGGATTTTTTGGTAATAAGAAAAACTTTTCATTTAATTAAAAAAAACAAGACAACTGGTGAGTGAATATTATTTTGTTAGTTATACAATTGAACGAACTATAAATTTTTTTTTCCATTAATTTATATTGTGATAATTTTTCTGAATAGCGTCACTGCTCTTAAAGCTCTCCTCTGAAAGGAGATACAAAAACAAATAAACAAAACAAATTTTAGGTGCATAATTTTCTTTACTAAAGTAAAAGCTCGTTGAAAATTCGTAAATCTTTCGGAGCTTTATTATTTATTCCAATTCATTTTATTAAATTCAATTTACGCTCTTTTTGTTTGGAGCTTGATTTTAATTTTTTTAATCGGGATTCGATATTAAAGCAATCCGAAAATAGAACTTTTATAAATATATATGTATATACCTACATATTTCTTTATGAATAAAATTTCTTTTTATTGTGAATTTTGAGAATGAATCTTCTTTTTATTTGAAATAATTAAGTCATATTATTGTTTGAGATGAATATCTAATTCCCTTTTGTGTAGGTGTGGGGAAGTGTAGTAATTTTAGTGAAGTGATGTCAAAGTGATCCTGTAAAAGTTCACTTATTACTTTAGGGGTTTTTTGCAAGAAAAAATAAAGGCGTGAAGCAAAAACCAAGGTTATCCATTATCTTATGAAGGTGGATAGTGGGAGGGCGAAACGCAAGGAAACTTATTCCATCTTTAAGTTTTCCGATTTTGAGGATTAAGGTTTCTGTTTGTATGATTTTTGTGTGAGTTTAAGAAAACAAAAAGGAAAATATCTGATCATTTAATTTAGGCATGATAAAATGTACGGCAGTTCAGTAGCCTGCGCAAGATCCCACCCCGCCGACGAGCTAGTTTTTCGTGCGTAACGCAAGCATGCCTAACCGCGCTTCGCTGACTGAACAACCCTTCACATTGCCCATAGATTCCTTAAGGGATTCCTGTGTTGCTTGGGGTATATTTGGGATGGATTAAGATTTTCTTTTGATGTGATAGGACCATCTACCGTTACATGATTAAAAGAAAACGTGATATCAAATAAAGATATCGGCATCTCCTCGGACAGCCAAGCAGCCATTAAATCTCTAAATTTTGTCTCTACCACCTCAATAATAGCACTTAACTGCTGATCGCCTTTGATGGAAATGGCGCCGTAGCTCAACATATTCCTGTATTCGGCGCAGGATCACAGAGACATTTCAAGAAATTGAAAAACTGATGAACTCGCCAAAAGAGGAACTTAACTACCTACATATTTTGTCAATGGTATATAGATATGCAAATCGTTACATGCAAATTTATGCTGAAACAAGATGCTATTGAGAAAACAACCCTTTGATGGAACAATATCGCAACTTTTCTGGTGACAAAACAAACCTTACCACACCTGAATCTGCAGAATTCTAAATGTTTGATGTCTCTAAGCAATTTACACTTCGGCTCCGTAATATAGGTGTCATAAACCCGATACTCTGAATATTTGATGAATGAACAATTCTCATTAGAATTTTGACCATGGCCGACCAACTCAGAGTAAGATAAAATTTTAGATGAGGAGATTTTCCTGATTTTTATATTACAAATCGGCAGAAAACTTATATTAATCTAATAAGATCCACTTGAATTACCACTATTGCTTATAAAACTTAATTTGATATATTTTTAAATTAAATTAAATTTTGATGGTTGAAATTTTAGCAGCTTGAAGTGAACCAGGACCTAGTGACTTACAACTCTCAACGTCTCAACCATTCCTGTGTGCGTGTTACCAGGAACGAAGGGGACCTACAATTTTCTGCCGGTTCCGAACGGCTAATAAGCAGCACTTTCCATGACAAAAGATACTTTTGGAGAATTTGTCAATTCTTCGCAAGAGGTAGTAGCAGTACACCCCTGAAAAAAAAACATTCTTGCAGCGGCTGAGAATCGAACTCGAGACCTTCCGCATGACAGTCCAACGCACTAACCATTATGCCAAGGGAAGGGGTACTACGCCCCTAATGGTGTACAAAAATAAGCTTTTTCAGTTTGACACTTGTAATTGCAGCCTGATTACACGATTCTTTTTTTCGTTCGGTTTATTTTTATTTTTTTTGTTTTGTTTTTTTCTGGGTGAGGATGTAGAAACTCTACAGTTCTTCATTTAGCACCAAATATGTCCAAAAAGACAAAACAACTGAAACGCAGAATCATGTAATCAGGCTCTTGATGTCTTTTTTTTTGCTATAGAGGGCGTTCGCACTAAACTAAATCCTACGACTAGGGTTCGGACTTCACTTCGATCGAAATCGATCTACTTCGATTTTGAAAAAAAAATTTAATCGACTTCCCTAATTCTCTTTTTTATGATCTACTTCTCTTCGAAATTCTTAACCAACATATCTGAAGATTTAAAGACAGCGCAGATTACTCTGTTTTAGAATAAAACCAAGTTTTGGAATCGTTTAAACGTAAACACCGTGGAAAATTTCATGTTTTCGAGATAACTTACAGAAAAAAGATATTTTTATGAGCCAATTTTTGAATTGATAAATTTCACACAAAAATACAAGTTCTCTGATGGAAAATTTACTTTAAAATAGTTATATTTAATTACAATTTTCTTACAAGTCTGAAATCAGAATTTACTTATACATATATAATATGTTATCTTTATATAGTTAAATTTTCTAAAACTACTTCGAAAATTTTGGATCTACTTCAGATTTTTTGCGCATTTACTTCGAAAATTTAAAACCTACACTCAAAAAATTTATTAGTAAAATGGCTACGAATGATATTCGTAAAGAAAATATTCGTGCATTGTACGAATATTCGTAAGATGTACGAAGTATTTGTACAGTGGTATATCTACGAATGCATTCGTAAAATTTTACTAATAACTGTCGTACTATCCACGAATCTATTCGTTTAATACACTAATTTCATTCGTAAACAAGAAGTAAAAAATTTGTTTGAGTACATTGTACGAATTATTGTGTACATATAACTAATAACATTCGTTAATTTCTCGTACGAATGACTTCGTACTTTAAACTTTTACATTCGTAGTATTTACTAATAAATTCGTACTATTTACTAAGTAAAACTAATATTAGTAGACAGAATTCATTCGTAGGTAGACCGTACGCATTATGCGTAGAATGTACTAATAACTTCGTATTTTTATGAAGTGCATTAGTATTATTTACTAATAATGAGTAAAAAAAATAATATGTGTTCAGCTCTAAAAATTAAAGGTATTCCATTCGTCAACACGTTGAAATGTGTTTTTGCATAGTGCGCGAATTATTTATAAGGTAATGGACGCGTCACACTTTTTTGCTGCAGTGGTCTGAATTAATTAATAGTTTTGTAAATTCATACGGTGTATGTATAAGATACAAATCTTGAGGACTAGACCAACATCTGCTTTTTTCGAAAAGACGAGGTGAGTACCTAGACATACATATGCCTTAAAGCTTATTTAATATTTGACATACAGCATCCAGAAGCAGCAGCGCATACATACATACATACATATGTGGGAATTTTTTGCTAAAAGAATTTTAATGTAAGTACAAATTTTTTTCGGAAGATTTTGAATGTCAAATTTTAAATTTATTTTCAGTAGCCCTTTGAAAATAAGGAGTTTGGACATATTACCTACTGTGATTGTTAATTATATTAATAATGAATTAATTAATTTTCAGATACTTTAAATTTTTTTTTTTAACTTTATTCATATACACGTATATGATACTAAAATGAATTAAAAAACTTATTTTTAACTTAAAAAATACATTACCTTTGTTAATATTTCTTACAATAAATATTTAAGGAAATTTCAGAGAACAAATTTAATGACAGTAAGTTCTACAATAATATTCGTAAAATATACGAATGGAGCTGTATAATTTACGAATAAATTACAAGGGCATTAGTAAATGTCACATTGATATTCGTACAATGTACGAATAAAGCTGTATAATTTACGAATGAATTACAAGGGCATTAGTAAATATTACGATAATATTCGTACATTGTACCAATAGTATTCGTACAATATACGTTTGTTTTTCTACGAATACTAATAAAATATTAGTAATATGTACTAATAAACCTCTATTCTACGAATACTATTCGTGGCTGAAAACCACGAATAAAATTCGTAGAATGCACGCATGAATTAGTAATATTTACACACGAAATTTTTTGAGTGTAAGTCCGAACCCTGCCTACGACTGTTTTTTTGGCGCTTTTTCACTTTATCTCATTCCCATTCCCTCTGTCAGAGATTTTTAAACCTATTCACATCGGACAAAACTAAAATTTATAATCCATTGGTATCGAAGTCATCATCCAGTTCATGGCTTGACAGATGTGTTCCCCATCTATATTTTGATGTGGTTTCGCAGATAAGAGACAAATTAAATTTTAACGTATCGAGGATGAAAAAGCAATTTTTTCGGAGCAGAATATAAAAACACATCGTTTTTCGGATTTTTTAAATATCAACTCTGAAAATGCATTTTACCGGATCATAATATAAAGTACAATCGTCTATTACTATCCGAAGGGGATTTCCTTAAAGCATTGAATGAACCTGGAATAAAATTTGACACCAGCTATTTCGTGATTCATCTTTTTGACATATTGAGTGGGTGGTGAAGGAATGTTGGGGGAATGAAGACATAAAATTCTAACTATCAAAGGAAAGTGTTAGTGTACAATGACCTACAGGCCGCTTTAAATAGATCCTTTTAAAATAATAGAAATAATTATTAATTTTTATAGGTACTAAAATCGAGACTTCAATCCATTGACACCATAGGCGAATGGCGAACTCTTTTTGAGGTTCCTCAAAGCTTCCGATGTAAACACGATGTAGTAAGTACTCAATATTCCCAATGTAAACAGGGTCTTAAATGCAATCTTTCATAAGGCATAGATGCTTACACATCAATAAAACACTATTCTTAATCCCTTAAAAAATCGTTATATTGGATGTCTTCTAAGCCATTTACTTCCAGTTTCTATGATAGTCTATCCCACTGTGCATCGTGTTTTACCTAGCCGTATGTGCTGAAAGGTGAAATGTCCCACACGCACTGTGTGAATACGGCATCATAAAAGAAGGAAAGTTTTGCATTTTTAATTTCGTTCAAGTTGAAGCTATAAAATCTTGGTGAACTCAAACAAGCCAACTATGCATACGAGTAGATACCTTTTTTCGCGTAGAGTCTGATTGTTATAAACGCCAAATGCCATCATTTGTTTGATGGGAGTAAGACAAAAAAATTGTTGCATTAATTTTTACCGCGGGTAGTTTCACTGCGGGCACACATTAAAAAGCTGTTTTGATAAAGAATGTTTTTTTACAAAATTAAGTACAAATAATGGTGACTATTCTCACGAATTCTCACAATTATTCTTCTTCTGGGGCACGTTGTGCGTTGTATTGTATATTTAATCGTGCCTTAAGGTAATTCATATTTTGATTTTGTCGTGCTTCAAAGTGAAATTGTTCTTAATAGGTCCCTTAATAGCACGGAAAGGAAGTAAGTAATGTGGTAATTTCAATTTGGGAAAATGTTATGTTATAAAGACGAAGGCAGTATGGATATAACACAAGGCAAAACGCTAGCTCGTATACGTTATATTTATATTTAGATAAAGAATTTGATTTAAAGTATCGATGTTTTATATACAGTAACTTGCCATATTATTACGCCCAAGCGAAAAAAAAATTAAACAGAAACATAGCTAGATAATTTTCTACATGTTTACTTTATAGTTGAAAGTGTTACTACTCTTTATTGTTAAGACTGGTTTTTAACTGTAAAATAAGTTTCATGCTTTAAAGCTTACACCAAATGCAACACGCCACATTTCTTTCATGGAGGTCATTTTGTGCGGAAGTTAATTGGAAAAATTAATAGAGTGATTTACTATTTAGGTTGTTTTATAGTAAAATTTTTACAAATTTATGGTAAGTATGAGTGCTAAATCTTTTGTACTTTATGTTTATTTAAATTTAAAACAAAAAAAAAACTTATTTATTGCTTAAAGATGGGAAGAGCTTCTGACATATCTCCAAAGAATGTTGGGCAAGTACCTAGACTTTTAAAGACTACTAACCTATCCCAATATGAAATTGCGGTCACAGTCGGAGTTTCGTGAAGTTCTGTTAGTCCCCGAAGAAAAGGTTGCTGTGGTGGACCACGACACACATTTCAAAGTGAAAATCACAAAATCAGGGTTGTTTGCCGTAAAAACAGAAAATTTACAGTGCGTTTGCTCACGAAAATAACCAAAGATAGAGAACTCAAAATATCGCTACACAAAGTCGCAAATTTGAAAGGCGCTCGGCAGAAATGGAGTTTATCGCAATGAAACCTGCTCGAAAGCCAAAACTAATACAACCAAAAAACATCAATCAAAATGCATTTTTACCAGGTTTGATTTTCGGATGAATCATTTTTCCAAGTTTTGACTGAAAAAACAAAATTTATGCGTAGAAGACTTGGCGATCAGAACAAACCAGAGCACATTATTCCAACAATCAACTACCCTCTATCCATAATTGTTTGGTCTTTAATATCAGGGAAAGGGTTAGGTCTTCTTTAAGTTGTGGAAAATACCAAGACCAGTACAAGAAAGTGCTTGAAACCGTTTTGTTGCCACAACTTCGAAAGTGGTTTTTGAGCCATGAAGGTCCAATATTCATGCATGACATTGCTTTTTGCCATAAAGCCAAGAGTGTTACGGCTTTTCTCAAATAAAAAAAATTAAATATTGGACTGGCCTGGATATGCTCCGGATATGAATACCATAGAAAACGCTTGGGAGCTTCTTAAGCTCAAAGTTGCGAAATCCCCCATAACAACTAACATTGAGCTTGTGGAAAAGCTTAATTCTAAGTGGTCGAATAATAGCAAGCTCAAAATTACAATTCAAGCGTGTATTAACAATTTGCCCCGAAGAATTAAGGCGCTTGTTTCAGTAAAAGGTCAACAAACAAAATATTATAATAAAGATGGTTTCTCTTAATCTATGTTTTTTGTATCAAAAATTGTATTGATTTTTATTTTTATTTTATTTCAGCAATAATTAACAATATACATATGCTTATAATTTGAATAAACAAATATGAACAAAAAATGTAAGCTATTAAAAAAAAAAACATTAAAAATAAAACAAAGTAAACAAAAATGTTCCATTTTTTCGCTTGGGCCTAATAATATGACAAGGTACTGTAGTATCTTCAAAAGATGTTCAAGATACATAAATGTGAAGCTAAGTCGACACCAGCATCTTAAATTAATTTTTTTCAAACAAACTTTGTGTACCTACCTGTGGATTTAGGTGACGGCATAGGTTTGAGGCGGCAATGCAAGAGTTTCTCATATATGGAATTAACAATGACCACTAGAGTTCCAGTTAGAATTACCTACTTAGCGACCAACTTAAATGGGTTTCTATGACTTAGTTAGAGCTCAGGCTTTTATTGAGTGGTTTATCCGGCTCCATTTTCTTGGAGTAATACGAAAAGACTGATCATTCAAAACGTAAAGTAACTAAGTTCCGAAGTAACAACAAGCCGAATATGGGCAGATTTACTGTTCACGAACCAAGTAAAGGAAATAAAAACAAAGCACTTCGGATAGCACTTGGAATGTTATGTCACTTAATATGCCCAAATATCCCAACAGTAAGTGGAGGCCCTAGACGATATAACACATAATGCGATGAGTTGAGACGTTGAATGTTCGCGCAGGTGCATATAATTATATGTTACACAAAATAGCGAACTCATTTTAGGCAATCGTTTAGTTCGTGTCAAAACACAAACTTTTTAGTTGCTTGAACCAAGCAGTTTCGAAGCTAAAAATTGAATGTGCGCGCCTAGCCTTGAGGCATGATACATGATAGTCTTCTCCCATGATATTTTTCTCGCATGACAGCATTCCCGTATGATAGTTTTCTTTCATGATAGGTTTTTCGCATGCTAATATCCCCGCATGATGTATTTCGCGCAGGATTATATTCTCGCATGATAGTTTTTTCTTATGATAGTTTTTCAAAGGATCAATCTTCTCCTGTACTCGTACAATTGCAAGAATTCTGTAAGATTTCAAGATACATAATATCGCTTGCTTGAAGAGGCGTTATGCATTGCTGGCGTAAGCGTATATAAGCTTATTCACCAACCCTACTTCACTCGTTTCTTTCCGAGTAAAAATATTCCGAGTGGATGCAAGACAACATTTGTCCACCAGCATGTTCCTAAAAAATGTGAATCTTCTCCTTCCTCTGACTATCATCCAACTGCCCTTACATTTTTTCTTTCCAAAGTCATGGATACCCTGATTAACTTAAGGAATGTCTTGAAGAACCAAAGATTTTTAATTTCCTGCATAAAGGCATTGGTAGAAAATCAAGCTGATGATCTGATGCCTTATCTCACCAAACAGGGGCACAAATCTTTACATCGTTTTGGAGAAAGTAAGGATATTGCATTTTATAGATTTTAACATCAAAATATCTTATTAAAAATACGTGAATTTCTTCTTTATTGGATTGGAAATTATCTTTTGAACCGTGCTTGTCTATCGCAGGGCTCCGTTTTTTCTTCGACTCTCTTCCTCATATTTATCAACAATCTCAAGCTTCTCAACGATTAAGATTCTGGTCCATTAAATTGTTTTGCAGACGAAAGTACCCTCAGCTTTTCATATTCGTTTCTTATTTCTTAGATGTGGAACTTTAACGGCAGCATAATTCTACTGCATTGTCCATTAGGGAATAAAAACAAAAACATGAAAAATTGAATGCCTTTCAATTCTGGATATGTGCATCACAGACCAACTTTTGTAGAATGACCACATATGCAAGTTGCTTAAAACAATGCTTTGCACTTTGGTTTTCTCAAAGTACGAAATTAATCTCCCCTCCTAATATGGTTGTAACTTTCGAAACACCAGTATACAATTCTCATATTTGGTCAGGTGCTCCATTAATTCACTTAAATTTTTTAGAAAAAAATCAAAAGAAATCTTTAAAATTGATAGGTAATAGAAGTTTACCTGGAGCATTTGCTACCCTCAAATACCTTCTTATTATATCACAAAGTACAGAGATTATTTTTCAGCCATACTTCGCGGATGTGGAATTCAGAAATTCAAAAACATGTTGGAACCTGCTTTCAAGACCTTTCTTTGTTCCTAGACTATGTGCTAATAATTTGTATAGCACATTTCTCTCGGTTAGTATTGTATTAGCCGTGCAATCGTCGCTTTCCTAAATCTGGATGAGCTTGCTCATCTTACAATTCCTCCTCCAAGAAGTTGTATTATTTGGGAAAACTTCAGAGAGGAAAGATCGTATCTGGTATTATCCCAGATAGTTTTGGCGATCAGCCATCAGACGAATAGGGGAAATAACATGTAGCATACGAAAACATGCACGTGCCGTAACTATTCGGGACTGGTGGAAGTCTGATCATAGCTTCTCCACGGCGCGGCGGCCGCTAGAAACAAGCCTTTAAAAAGGTTTTGGCTAATATGATCAGGCTGGTTCCTCAGGTTGGCGACAGGTTAATTCTCTGTCCCGTAAAACTAAAAGAATTACGAGACCGAAAACAAGCCTCGGAAACGGACTGATCACACGACGTCTAGCGAAGACGCATTGCATCCGCCGATCACGCTCGAATCAACACCAGTAACACCTTTGATAATGCGATAGGACTCGCCCTAGAATCACTTGATTTAGGGAGCGTAAATCCTGGAGCCAGTATGCTGGGCGTAAATGAGAAGTGGATACGTCTTAAAAATACTGTCATTAGTACTGTCAACTCCATCTGAGGCAGCAGTCGTAAAAATCGGAACGACTGGTTTGATGATGAATGCAAGCTAGCGACTGAACGTAAGAATGTTGCGTACCGAGCAATGCAGCAATCTCATAGAACGCGGGCACGCGAAGAGGAATATAAAGAGCTCAGAAGAATAGAAAAACGGCTACACAGACAAAAGTAATCAGCCTGGGAGAAGAACCTAATCTGTGAAATAGAAAACAGCCGAGAGCGAGGTCCGCACCAGGCGCGGAAGTTCTACCAATCCGTCCGAAACATGACGCAGTACACACCACGCTGCACATACTGCAAGGACGGAGAGGGAAATCTGATCACCGATCCTGAAAGCATACTGGAGCGATGGGAAGTGTACTTTAATGAATTGCTAAATGGTCAGCTCACTGCAGAAGTGGAGGCTCCACTACTTCAAGAATAATACCCTATGTTGCCGCCACCAAGCATAGAAGAGGTTGAGAAGGCTATAGGCCGGCTTAAACAGAACAAAGCCCCGGGAGTCGATGGCATACCAGCCGAATTATTCCATCACGGCGGGCCAGCCTTACGTCAAGCAATTCATGATATTATAGTACAGGTATGGGAGCAGGAAGAAATGCCAGAAGACTGGCGAAAAGGTTTAATATGCCCCATACATAAGAAGGGAGATGTCACAACGTGCAGCAATTATAGAGGTATCACGTTTTTGAGTACCGCCTATAAGATACTCTCCTCTATTCTGCAAGACCGGATAACCCCATACGCTAAAACCGTCATCGGACAATATCAGTGTGGTTTCATTCCAGGCAAATCAACAACTGATCAGATCTTTACCCTTAGGCAGGCAATGGAAAAATGTCTAGAATTTAACATCTCAACATACCATCTGTTTACAGACTTTAAGGCCGCCTATGATAGCATAGCCAGGGTAGAACTTTACAAAGCCATGAGAGAATTCAGCATCCCAAATAAATTGACACGAATATGTATGAGTAGGTTGACCATGACCAACGTAACAAGCCAAGTAAAACTAGTCGGATTGCTATCCAGACCAATCAACATCTTTAATGGACTCCGACAAGGGAACGGTTTGGTCTGCCTCCTCTTCAACCTGGCATTGTAGAAAGCAATCCGTGACTCTGGCACAGCAACAAGAGGGACCATCGTCAACAGGTCCAGCCAGTTACTGGCTTACGCAGACGACATCGACATCATCGGAAGAACCGAACAAGCTGTACACGATTTCTTCATCCAGATCGAGCAGGAGGCGGCACAAAATCTGGGGCTGCACATTAGTGAAGGTAAAACAAAGTACATGGTGGCGTCGAATGCGAGAGCAACAGTTGGTCAAACGATCAAGGTTGCGGAGCACGAATTTGAAGTGGTGCAATCCTTTAAATACCTTGGGTCAATAGTGGCAGCCGATAACAATATAGAAGAAGAAATACGCGGTCGGCTTCTCAAATCCAACAGAGCCTACTATAGTCTGTCAAAGCTCTTCAAATCCAGAAATCTCACCATAACTTCAAAACTGCTGCTGTACAGAACCATGGTCCTGCCAGTACTCACATATGGATCCGAGACTTGGGTGCTTAGCAAAGGGCACTCCGACCTCTTAGCTGCGTTCGAGAGAAAAGTCTTAAGGAGAATTGTTGCCCCAATATGTGAGGAAGGACGATTCCGGAGACGATACAATCATGAACTGTACGCAATCTACCTTAGAAGCAGATATCGTGACAAAAATTAAGCTCGGTAGACTCCGGTGGGCAGGGCACCTAGCTCGCATGAGCGAAGAGGAACCTGCTCGGAAAGTTCTTTGTGGTACATTCTATGGTAGACGACAGCGTGGTAGACCATGCTTGCGCTGGAGAGATGGCGTAGACCAGGACGCCCGAAGCCTTGGGGTGCGCAACTGGATGGCGTCGGCTAGAGAGTCTAGAGGGGTCGGCCACCAGTAGAATGAATAAATGAATGAATATATGGGGGCACAGCACTGTGACCTAGAGATCTATTGTGCCCCCACCTAAATCTGGATGAGTTTGCTCATCTTACAATTCTTCCTCCAAGAAATTGTATTATATCGGGAAACTTCAGAGAGGAAAGGTCGTATCTGGTATTGTCCCAGATAGTTTTCCCTTTGGTGCACGAATGTATAACATTTTCCTAATATTTGGTCAAGTATTTCCTCACACGCAGAATCTACATGTAGCAATGCTTAAAAAACCAAGTAAACCTAAGTATCTTCGAAGTTTGCAGTGTCCAGTGAAGGAACCTGTTATTATTATCAGCTTGTTCTTACTGAAACTTATCCAGTTTATGGAACGTTCTTGGTTGTAATTGCCCATAGTAGTAGTTTCACCTTCCTTCGGCCACTATTCATTATCAGTTCTGCTTATGTATACCCGATTTTTTTTTCGGGACTTATGACCCTGTAAAGTGGATTCAACTCGGGACTTATGACCCGGTAAAGTGGGACATAAGTCCCGAAAATAAAACTCGAGACTTATGTCCCTGCACCGCCGACAAAGACCACTCATGTCTTGTCACTCATCGAACGGTTTCTACCATATAACAGAAACAGGAAATGGCTCCTGTACTAATTTATTTTTAAACAATTAAAGATTCCTATATGAAGGTTTTTATAATACAAACTCTATATACATATTATTGAAATAAATCAGCCAAGTAGAAGACTTAGCACTATTATTGGACTTGTTGAATTTTTGTGTGGACTTAAAGGCCAAACAAAGCAAATTTGAATCAATTTAAGATTCCTTCAATGTTTCACTTGATGGCCAATCGCAAATATTGATTGGTGAAACCATGAGTCCCGGTGATGTTCCTTCACCGTAGGATAGCCACTCTTCAAACAATTATTTTTCCTTTTATTTGGTATTATAAAATATTAATTGTGGGCTCCTATCCTCCCGCGCGCCGTACCTAATTAGGGTATTCCCACCCAAGTATTTAATTTAATTGAGCTTATTGTAAGTTTGTTTGTATCTCTTCACATTGCTTTCTTAGTGCTAGCAACGAAGTTACCCTAAGACAAGTATGCTCAAATTACCTATATTATTGTACACAGATACCATGGTCCTGAACTTTGTATGAGGATACGAGGGAAAAGATAACTCTCTGTAAATGAGTTACAAATTTTAGCTACCCAGAGATTAATCGCTACTTCCACAATATCCCTGAATATTACAGACACAGAGGTCAACTACGATTAGTAATCACATATAGGTACATTCTGCAAAGTTTTAAACCTACATAAAATTAACGTTCAAAGAGCTATACAAGCCAGGTTCATTCAGAACACAATGCCACAAGTCAGGCAACCAACAAGAGAGGAAGGAAAGGAAGTATAAATAAAAAAAAACAAGAAAACTAACACCATATAAATTAATGAAGTGTCAAAACCTACCCGACTCCATTAAAAAGCCCTTACACTAATTACATACCCAATTTTAAATTTCATAAGCAATTTTCGAAATAATTAAAAAAATATAGTTCTACGAATTTCGTTTAAACATTTTTGTAATTAATTGATAAAATGTCATTTTCTTTGTGACAACAAAATGCCATGGTCAATATGAAACTTAATGGAAAAATTAATTGAAAAAATTATAGCTATATAGTATGGGGATACCTAAAGTTAAGTTCGGTACTTTACTGTTATAGTAAAAAAAATGATATTAAAGTGTTCTTTTGTTTGATTGTTTGTCAATTTGGTTGTATATGACAGCAAAACTAATAAACAAACAAAAGACTTTAAATAATACATAAACTAAAATGTTTTCTTATCTGAAAGTGAAATATTTGCTTAATGAACTATATAGTCATAAAATTAAAAACATAATATTAAAAAAATAAAAAATCGTATGGAAACAATTTGAAGAATTCCATTTTTGAGTGTTTTGACGTTTCTCTAATATTCTTCTTATTTATGGTCATCTTAACGATAACAGCGCCAATGTTCATATTTGCCATGCACTAAAGGTGCGCTTGTATGCGTCTGTATAAGACCCCGTTTAGATTGTGACTTTCCATTCCCCATCCACGACAATGTTTTTGTCGATGAGATCCGTGAGGAGCTCTGTAAAATATTGAAACAGATTCTAACGGGCATATTATTCATTTGATTCATCCAGATTAGAACTTAAATCACGATGTTAACTACTCAAATTCTAGGTAAATACATCCGGATCTAAGCATTAATCTGGATGTATCGAGTGTATAAAATGACGGTAAGTGTGGGTTGTCATATTCATTTTACTGGAAAGCGCATTCAGTTCGACGCACGGTAAGGTTTTATATTCGTAAAGAGATTCCACCCACATAATATCTAATCTAATTCTAATAGAATTTCACCAAGAAAAATTATGTATTTTTAGTAGATAGATTGACTATAAGGGTCTGATATGGAAATCACCCTTTTCATAGTTCCGAATGTACATCTCTGTTTCGATCGTCAAAACACATTTCCATAGTGTCGCACTTTGATTTTGATAAATATTTGCCAATTGACATTTTAAGTTAATTCTAGGTTGAAAGATTATTTCTGAGATAACTTGGGTTCAATTTATTTGCAGGCTTAGCTCTTAACTTACTAACTTACCACCAGCACTGAAAACTGGGCACAAATATTCTAAAACCTGCTTATGTTTTTGTCATAAAAAAGGGTAACATTTCAGTCCTGGACTTAACTCTGTTATATTGTAAAAATCAAACACCGACACCGTTGACTCGTTTCTTTAGACTCCTCGTCTTCGTGTCAAACAACCGATCGAGAACCCAAGCAGAGCCATGGGAAATCGACACGCGCTGACCATTCAGCACTACTCAATTCTTTCGATATTGCATTTTGGTTGACCTAAATTGATATCCGTAAGGTGATACGTTTCGGATAGAATATATTCAATATAAATGCAACTTAGAACAATTGAGAATGCATTAAGTTCAATGCACTACGACTTCCTCAGATAGGTATGGGAATACAACATCCCTCCCTACCCGGGCAGAACTCGTGAACGATCAGCTGGGTGACACTTGACAAGATCGAACTATATTTTATTGTAACTTTCTCTTAAAAATATTTAACAATTTTAATATGTATAACTAATAATTTTTTTTATATATATATTATTGATTTTTTTATTTTTTTATATACCTATACATATATTATTTAATTTTAATTTTTTTTTTTTTATTTCCTTAACATGAAAAAAATTCTAAATACAGATACATTAATTTTTGTTATATACTTTCATTCATATTTAGTTCAAAAATTCCTTGCAAGCCCGATTCAGAACCTCAAAAAGTTGACAAAATAATGAACCCAAAATGATAATAATAAAATTTGATAAATTGAGATTATTTTACCTAATTAAATTTGAGAACTTTTACATTGACTTTTTTTCTCATTATTATGAATTATGATGTGTATCTGTTTACATTTATGTTACATACTCTAAGATTTAAGTGTTGTTCCTTTTTCGCTTCTGGATCAGTACAAGTAAGCTGTTTATTTTTTTTTTTAATTTGTTTGAGCGAGAGAACTGTAGCTAAATGGACTTGCTATGTTTGTCTGTTTTTCTCTTTTTCCTAACATACATTATTATGAAGTAATAAAATTAAGATTAAAAGAATGATATTCTTGTCATTCCTTTTTTTTAATATTAATTTTGTTTTCTTTTTATTGTATTTTATGACAATAGTTTTTTTTTTTTTTTTTTTAATTTTAGTTTTAATAATATTGTTATATGTTTTTCTGTTTTTGATTTAAATAATATTTTATTTGTTTTTATAATTTTTTTTTTTTGTAGTTTATATAATATAATGTTTTTCTATTTTTGATTTTAATAATGTTTTTGTTGTTTTTCTATTTTTGCTTAAAGTGTTTATGTTTGGATACAAAAAAAAATTAGTGAATAAATTAAATAACTTTTTGTTCTTTAAGTGCTACACTCGCGCAAACGTTACTCCTCTTGCCGATCTCCTCGTTGAAACTCTTCGTACTGGAAAATCATTCATCTCGACTGCATCGGTTTTTTGCGGGACAACGTTCGTGATATCGTTCGTCGATCTCCTCGTTGAAGCTTCCCGTCCTGGAAAGTCATCCATGTCGACGGCATCTATTTTGACAGCATTGGTTTTTTGCGGGACAACGTTCGTGATATTCGTTGTGATTTGGCTTGGGTTGGTGGTGGCACGTTCATTCGAATATCTGGAACAGTACCATTTTAACAACACTAGTGCTATTACCAGAAAAATGATTGATACAAATGAGTACCGATGGATATCAACTTCCAATTGCTGACTGTTCAAACTCTTTCTGTTTTCAATCTGGTTCGCTTCCAATTTAAGATCGGCCAATGACTTCTTCCCCTCTACTAAACTCGTGATCATATCACCGTGACTGCCTAATGACAAGAGCGGCCGCTTTGAAAAGGTCCTCACTGTAAGATTGCCATATTTTGTTCGTAGCACTTCAATTAAATCGGAATGGTTTACACTCGGTTGATGAATCTTAAAGTTGGAACTCCAAACCTGCTCGTACGGTATTCGAAATTCTTTCGTACTTATTTCGCAGGGATTTAAAATGTGGAGAATCCCAAATCCATTAAGCTCCGGAGCATATAGTTCTCCATTACAATTAAAGTTAAGGGCAAGTGGTTGTTTCATATTGAAAAGCCATTTATTTTTTGTTGACATCTTCGTGATTACCCCCTTGGATAATGGAGCGGCGACGTATTTACAGTTCATTTGTGACGTAGCAGAGTGCTGTAAAAGTTCTACGAGGCACTCGGAGCTTCCACTGGTATGTATGGGTTTTTGGTGCTTGCATACCTTTATCGTAACTGATGAATTGAACATGACATCGGAACATTGCAACAACTCTAGTTGGGACATGCTCACAAATAAAGCATGATCATCTGCTTCTGCGATAAACTCTGTCTTAATATCTAAAACCAGGTCCCAATGTTGATCGAGTTTCGTACGTACTGGATATATTTTGTAAACAGAGAACATCGTGGCTTCTGGTAGCGGAACCGTGATTTTTAGAACGATTGAGCTTCCTTGGGGAAAAGTCAACAGCTGGACTGCTTGGTACAATGCTGCTGGATTTAGGGTAACTCTTTCGTATTTAGAATGCTTCAGTACTGATGATATATTATTTGCATCCAAAATGAAGGGATGAAGCTTATTCTGGTACAAGTCATTAAAAATTGATAGTTCAGTTGTTTGGCGGTTTTGAACTTCGAGTAATTTTGATGTTACTAATGAGATCAACTCGTTTATCTCCACTTTCAGTTTCATTGCAGCAAATTCTTTGATTGTTGCAGTTGCAAAATTTTCAAAATCTGTCGTGATGTTGTCGAGACTTTTCCCAATTTTTTCCACCTCGGCTGTTAAGACCTTAACTGGTTTACTGAGCCTGTCAAAGTTGGAGCTCGCCACAGTTATCTGCTTCTTAAGAAGATGTAACGCTTCATTCTCGTTGTTATCCAAGGTGTTGAGTTGGTTGTAAATCTTCTCGGCATCTTCATTGTCCATAGTTCCAAAAGCCCAATGAAAGAATTGTCCAATTGATTCTATGGCCCTCTTGTTTCTTCGGTGGGAAACCATATGTTTTAGTCGTATGTTGTTTTGCCGAAGGTTCGCTATTATGACCTCCAATTCGTTTGTCCTCAGATTGCAATTAGCTTTGAATGTTGAATTCAAAGGTACGCACAACTGCTTGATCTTAGCGTCACATTTGTTGACAAAGCTTAGCACTTCAGAGAAATCCATTGGTGTTATTTTTGTATAAATGGTCCATTTATTGTTGTAGAACACTGCATTCCCAATGCCTTCAAATAGTGCCGGAGTTATAGGTAGCTCTTCGATTCGGTAATGAGTTGATGTCGTAGCTTTGGAGAATATGTTTGACGCGAGGCAAATACAACTTAATTTCATAAATAATATTCTTAACATATTTTTTTTTTTTTTGAATTGGCTTAATTCTATGATATAGATATTTATAGATAGAGGGAGAAGTTTTTTTTTTTTTTCAATGGAATATAGGTAATTTTTTTTTCTAAATTTAATGTTTAATATTTTAAATCTAAACTCTGAAAAATAGGAAAAGGATTATTTTTTCCGGGCGGCCAACAATCTAAAAAGAAAAAAAAATGAATTATGTAGTTGGAATTTAATCATTGTGGTAAGCCTTTAGCTGGTTATTGTGTACCCTTTTGATTTTCCTACCTACTCGAATATTAGTGTTTACAGATTCATTCACTGAGACCACCTCGTAGGGGCCCAACCAAATAGGTGAGAACTTGTTTTTCCTAGTGGGGTTTTTAAGCATGACTTTTTCTCCAACCACAAACGAGACAGGGCTTGTGTGACGATCGTATTGCTGTTTTGATTTAAGTTTGGCTAATTCCAAATTCTTTCTTGCAAGTTCATGCGTTTTCTGTAGTTGAAGTTTCAGTAATTTTGGATAATCTTCAACATTATACAGAGGTGTAGATGTTCTTTTTAAGTTTGTTGGCATTTGAAACTCAAAACCATACAAACTCTTCGTCGGTGTCAGTTTAGTAGCAGTATGGACGGTGTTATTGTGGACATGCATCGCCTGTCTCAACCATTGATCCCAGCACCGGTCATCATTGTCAACGAAACTCCTTAGGTATTCCGCTAAGGGTCTGTGACTGCGTTCGAGTGAACCGTTGGCTTGTGGATGATAGGCTGTAATGTGAATTTTTTTTACTCCTAGAAGCTTACATGTTTCGGAAAAAAGTTTCGAAGTAAAATTAGTTCCATTATCTGTGACGAGTAATTTTGGAATGCAGAACCTTGCAACAATCTCCTCGTAAAAGGCTCTTGCTACCGTACATGCTTCAGCATCCGGAATTGCCACACAGGTCATATACTTTGTCAGGTCGTCCTGGAATGTTAAAATATACCTGTTACCGGAATAAGTCTGGGGAAGGACACCGACCATGTCCATGTATACCTTTTCGAATGGGAGGCATGGGGTGTCTGTCAAAACCATTGGCATTCTGGTCAACTTGCCTGCCTTGTTCTTTTGGCATTTGTCACAGTTCCTGATGTAATTTGCAATATCCTTTTGCATATTTTTCCACCTAAACTGACGACGAATCCGTGCATACGTCTTCGCCATTCCCTGATGTCCTCCAAGTGCAGAGTTGTGGAAATCGCGAAGAACTGTTTGTATGTCCTCTAGATTTTCTAAAAGCTGAAAATCGTTTCTACTTGCCTGCTTGTTGTTGCCTTGCTTACTATTTTGTTGTTTGATGACCTTTTTAGTATTCAAACTTTTTTTAGCTAGTTTAGTCCTACATCTTGTCTGTACAATTTTTATATCATTATTTTCTTTCTGAATCCTGCTTAACGCATCTGCATTGCAGTTGGTCTTACCAGGCTTATATATAATTTTGTAATCGTATTCAGACAACTTGTGATGGAATCTAATAAGTCTAGTGGTTGGGTCCTTAACATTGAATACTCCTATGAGAGGACGGTGGTCTGTGAAAACTGTAAATGGTCGACCTAGAAGGTATGTTCGAAAGTGCTTGCACGCCCAAACTATGGCAAGCAATTCCTTTTCTATAGTCGAATAGTTTTTCTCCGATTTGTTAAGCGAGCGGCTAGCATAAGCAATAGGCTTATCTTCACCCATATTACCTTGGGACAAAACGGCTCCCAGAGCTTCATTGCTTGCATCGGTTGTCACGATAAATGGTTGCGTGAAATCTGGATAGATAAGAACAGGTGGTGTGGAAATCGCTTCCTTAAGGAACTTAAACGATTTCTCACAATCTGGGGACCATTCGAAACTATTTTCTTTCCTCAATAGCTTTGTTATTGGGGCAGCTATTTTAGAAAATTGTGGTATAAATTTTCTATAATAATTCGTAAGTCCCAGAAATGATTGCACCTGTTTTATTGTTGTGGGTCGGGGAAAATCTGAGACACATTGAGTTTTAACTGGGTCTGGCGAAGCTCCGGCTTCAGAGCATATATGTCCCAAATATGTTACTTCACGACGTAGAAAGTTACATTTCTCTGTGTTTAATTTGAGATTATGCTGTCTTAGCTTACCCAAAACTTTAGAAAGTTTTTGATTGTGTTGTTCCAGGTTTTTCCCATAGATAACAATATCGTCCAAATACACGAAGCAATCAATACCATGCAACCCAGTCAAGATGTGATTCATTACCCTTTGAAATGTTGCCGGGGCACCGGTTAGAAAAAGGGCATTCTATTGAATTCGTAATGCCCTGTGCTGGTACTAAACGCAGTTTTTGCTCTATCGGCTGGATCGATCAACACCTGATGGTAGCCGCTTGCCAAATCCAAGGTAGTAAAAAATTGGCAGTGTCCCAACTGGTCAAGTATTTCTTCTATTCTCGGTAGAGGAAATGCATCTTTTATTGTAACTTCATTAAGTTTCCTAAAGTCTACAACTACCCTCCACCGTTTTTGACCGTCGACCGATTTTTTGGGTACAATAAGCAATGGTGAATTCCAAGGAGATTTACTTTCTGAAATTATATCTTGGTCAAGCATTTCTTGTACTTGCCTTTCAATCTCCTTTTTATGAACCTGTGGAGTTCTGTATTGCTTAGTGTTAATCGGTGCTTGGTCAGACTTGGTGGTTATGTTGTGGGCTAAAACGGGTGTATAGCTTAATTGATCACCCTTTAGTAGGAAGACATCATGAAACTGAATGCATAATTTATGTAAAGATTTTTTTTCCTCCTCGGTTAGATTTTCATCTAATTTAATTGAACTTAAAAGGTTAGCTATCCGTTCTTTATTGGGGTCGTTTTTAAAGTTTGTTAATATTTTCCCTCCCGAAGTGTTTTCAACTATTTTGTAATTTTTGAAATTTGAATGGGTAGGTATAAAATTTTTATCCATGAAATAGTCCTCTGTTGTGCAGTTTAAAACAGGAACTTGGACGTAACCGTTGTTTGCCTTAACAATTGTGTTTCCCAAATAAATTCCACTATCAATTTCCTGTGAATGAATCAGCAGTTCATTTGATTTTGAATTAGGAATTTGTATTTGCACAACTGTTCGTGTCCGAGCTCCAATCTTACACTTCACAAGGTTTAATGAAGAGATGTTATTAGAACTCGATGACAAACACTTGAGGGGTAAATCAATTAAAACTTCCTTTTTCCCATCCAAAAATTGTATTCTTTTGGAAACTGCGTCGATAATTGTGTGATTCCAGAGGATATCCCGACCTAGTATACCATCAACCGGGACATCATCTAGTCCATCGACAACATTCCATTTAGTCCAAAATTTTTTAGGAAAAAGTAAATTGGTCTTAATTGTTCCCAATGTTGTGCTAACACCGCCAAAGACACCACCCAATTGCTTTATTTCTCGAGTGTTTATATTGTTTACATTCTTTAGTGAACTTCGTTTAAGTAAGCTTGAGTCTGCCCCGGTATCTACAAGTAGAAGTACATTTCCGTACTTAGCTATTGAAGTAGGCAGCTCGACGAACACATCGTTCTTACGAATGTTCTTAAATGTATACAATATTTTCTTTTTAATCTTCGGCATAGTAAACGGAGACAAATACTCACCAAAAACTTCAGAAACATATTTCTTAAACGTATCTAATAAAAAGACAATACATTTCCATAGCTTTAAACGACTAACAACCAAACATACATTTGTTAGAAGTAACCAGATATAAAACTGACCTGGGACAACTTTTGCCCCAGATACTCCTGGCCTTGATTTCCGCTTCGTTTTACGAACCGACTGAAAAGTAAAGAAATTGGACCCTTTCGAATCAACATTTTGTTTTCTTTTTTTCTTCTGTCGTTGCGACTCGTTTAATAAATGAGCTGATGGCTTTGTCTTATCTTTTGTTTTAGAAGTTTCTTCATATTGTATTTTTGATATCATAGGAGGTGTTTGATTATGCAGCCCTGATGACACAATTTTTGTATTTGAAGAGGGACTTTTTGGTGGTATTTTATCTACGGAGGACAAATTTTTTGGGGCACAATTTAATGATTCAAATTGGCCCCCGGGCCGTTTCCCGATTGGTCCTTAAGACAGTTCTTCTTTGAGAAACAATCGTCCTCCACATGCCCCACCCTAGAACACCACTTGCATTTGACTCTGGGCTTTTGTCTTGTTGTCTGGGTAACTCGTATTTGTGAGCGGGGACAACTGTTTTGACTATGCCCATAGTCCTCGCAAGTGTCGCAGTATGGTGTCTTTTTCCGAATAGTGCAGTCTACATAGGTGTGGTTTTGCTTTCCACAGAATCCACATGTTATTGCGGGCCTAGTTGGCTGTCTATTGCTGGAGTGGGGGGAGTCTTGAAGTTGACCGGTGAACTGTGGTGTAGGTCTTTGACAATATGTCTGAATTTGTGAATTATTTATAGTCGCTTGAGGTTCTTGTTGTTGGGTTAGTGATTGTGGGTATGTGGTAGTGTATATACTGGGGTATTGAGGTTGAGGTAAAGGAGGTACAGGTGTGTAAGTGTTTGTTAGGCTATTGCTAAGTATGGCTTGATGAGTGGCAGGACTTTGAAACATAAAATTGGTATGGTCCAATGGAAATGGTACGTTTGCTGTCGTTCCAAATCCCATCGCGTTTGGCTGAATAAGCAGATAAGTCTTTAGAGCTTCCTCTGCTATTTCGTTGAGGTTGCTGCTTTTGCTGCCCAGCATAAACTGGCGAAGAGCTGGATCGACCAATCCTATTTTAAACGTAGTTAAAACCATGTTGGCAACTTCCTTTTTCAGACCAACCGACTCATCTGCCGTATACCTGGAGTCAATTATCTCATGCGACGTTGTCTGCAATTTCGCTAGACGCCTCGCGAAAGCTTTAAGATCTTCTCCTAGCTGTTGACGGCATTGCTTCAACTCGTTCAGCACGTTGTCCAGTGTTTTTGGCACTAAATAACTGTCTTTAAATAGTTTTGCCAAATCCGCTATTGTTTTTACCGTGTTTGAACGAATTAACTCAAATGCATCACCCACTAACCGCGTTGAGATAAGTGAGACTAAAATCTCTTCCTCCTCAGCCTTAACCATTCTTAATGCCAGATCGCAGGCATTTAAGAACTCATGAACTCTACGCGAGAGTTCATGATTCCTTTCCCCGGAAAAGATGGGAACCAACCTTGAAACTATCTTACTTATATTTTCAAGCGACATCATGACCGAACCTTTTTGTTTTTTGAGTATTTGATCTGTTTGAGTGGATTTTGATTTCTTGGTCGATCTAAATGCCTCTACCTCTGTGGTTTGAACTCCTGTGTCTACAGAATTTCTAATCGCAGATGTTTTTGGTGTAGAGGTATGTTGAGGGGTGCAGAGCAATGGAAGAAAATTTTTTGAATTACCTGTTAAGGGTGATATTGAACCTGTTTTTTCCCTAAGCTCCCTTTGAGTTGATAAACTTTTGTTCAACTCAACAGTTAGCTGGTCTATTTCTTGATCAGCTTCTTCTGCCGCTTTTTGACAACGTTTCTCAGCTTCTTTACGACCAAACTCGCTTTTTTCCAGCTGTTTAGTAAGCTCTTCTGTCTCTCTAGTGTGTTTTTTTATTAAATTGTGGACTGAATTAACGTTGTTTATTGCGTTCGCGTTAGGAACTTCGAGAATACTTATCTTTCGTGGTATTTCCAGGCTGAAAAGTCTTTAATATAAAAATGTCCGTAATTAATGAAAACGCGCGTGTTCTTTCTTGAAACTTGCAAGGACTCCAACTTTATTAATTGTAAAAACGGAAAGGAGGATAGCTATAGAAAAAATAGAGAGAGACGGTACTATGTACCATTACAATTTTTACAGGGTTTTTCATTTGTTCAGCGCAAAAGTAACCACTTAAGGTGGAAACACAAGATTTAAGCCGCTGTATCGGTAAACATACTCCCACCGTTGAAAGCTCCTTTCAACTTTAATCGACGAGTAGTGGGCATAACTTGGATATAGAGCGTTTAAACTCTCCCTTTGCTGTAGTGACTGACGCAACGCGTGTCAACCCATCCTGTCCGGGGTAAGTTTTAATAACTCTACCGATGAGCCATCGACATGGGGACTGGTTTTCATCTTTCAAGATGACTACATCATCAGGCTGAATGTTTTTTGACCTTTCTAACCATTTCGGTCGTTTTTGGAGTTGAGTCAGGTAGTCTTGAGACCACTTTTTCCAGAAGCTTAGAACAAGCCGTTGAATGTACTGCCATCTATCGCGTATCGATGCTTCTGCCGTTAAAATATTGGGATCTGGTACAGTTGTCATTGGTCGAGCGATAAGGAAGTGTGCTGGCGTTAACGGATCCGTGTCTCCTTGAAATCGCGTGCAAAGCGGCCTTGAGTTAGCGCAAGCTTCAATTTGACACAAAATGGTTGAAAACTCTTCGTATGTTAGAGATGACTGACCGAGCACCCTCCGTAGATGAAATTTTGTAGTCTTGACTCCTGCTTCCCACAAGCCGCCGAAATGCGGAGCATGGGGTGGTGAGAAGTGCCAGTTGATTCCATTGGAGGTGAGCTCATTCGTTACATCCTCTTGAAAGTTGCTTGAGTTGAGTAGATTCGCCCAATCTCGAAGCTGTTGGTTTGCGCCAACGAAATTGGTGCCATTGTCACTAAAGATAGAGTGACACTTTCCGCGCCGGGACACGAAGCGACGTAGAGCGGCTATGAAAGCGGACGATGAAAGATCCGAAACGAGTTCGAGGTGCAAGGCTTTCGTAGCCATGCAAACGAATAGGGAAACATAGACTTTATGCTGCTTTGCACCTCGTCCCTTCCATGTCCGGATTAAAAATGGTCCCGCGTAATCGACGCCTGTGTTACCAAAGGTCACTCCTGGTTCCAATCTAGATTTCGGCAAGCTGGCCATTAGTTGTTGGTAAGGAATGGCGCGTTGCCTAGCACATGTGGGGCATTGATAGATACATCGTTTTATAACGTGGTGGACACCGATGATACAGTAGTGGAGCGAAATCAGGTACGTCATTTGCCGCATTCCGGCATGCAAATTATTGAGATGAAAATCTGTGACGATAAGACGAGTTAGGGGATGATCCTTATGTAGAATTATTGGATGCTTTTGCTCAAATGGTATGCACGCATTTTCTAGTCTCCCTCCTACCCGAAGAACACCCTCCTGATCGATGAAGGGACGCAAGAAGTAATATTTGCTTTTCTTGGAAACCGCCTGGTCTCGTTCTAAAAGAGCGATTTCTTCTTTAAAGATGCGTTTTTGAGAGAGCTTAAATACTGCGAGCTTTGCCTGTTGTATATCATATGGTGATAAAAAATGCGTACGGACTCGTTCACGAGGTCTTACACGAGTTCGAGCAAATCGAATGATACGAGCGATGACCCGAAGAAGACGATTGAGTTTAGAAAACCTTTCGAAGATAAATGTATCCCATTCAACCGTTTCCGTTGCGGATGCAAGACATGTGATCTCATTTTCGACAGGACTATTTTTAAGGCTAGGTAATCCTGAAAACGTTATCTCCTTATCGCGAAGAAACTGTGGACCATTCCACCATAGGTCCAAATTGGATAAACATTTCGGCATCATACCGCGAGTGGCACAGTCTGCCGGATTCTCGGCCGAGCGGACATGATGCCATATAGATACTGGAAATCGGGCAGCAATTTGCGAAATTCTATTATCCACGAATACATTTCGTGCACGTGGATATCCCTGAATCCAGTGTAATACCGTTGTAGAATCCGTATAAGCAAAACACTCAATATCGTGAATGGCTAAGGCTTCTTTTACCTTGCTAAGCAGTTGGATTAGCAGTAAAGAGCCACATAATTCCAGACGCGGAATCGAAAGGGTAGGCTTCACTGGAGCAATTCTGGTCTTAGCACAGATAAGCGCAGTTTGCACCGTATTGATTCCTACAACCCTGGCATACACAGCAGCAGCATAAGCTGATTCCGATGCGTCAGCAAATCCGTGCAATTCCAATACCTCCCCTTGACTATATTGCACCCATCTCGGAATGTTGACTGTTTGTACATAAGCAAGACCCGCTCTAAAGTCCACCCACTCTTGAAAAAAGTCTTTGGGAATGAATTCGTCCCAACCGATACCCTTGATCCATAGACGTTTTATGAAGATCTTCATTTTGACTATAACAGGTGATAGCCACCCTAATGGATCAAAGACTCGAGCTATGTCCGATAATACTTCCCTCTTGGTGGCATTTTGGCCTATGGTCGGAATTGTAGGGGAAAATTTGAAACAATCGTGTTTCGTATCCCAGATTAGACCCAATGTTTTGACTCCCGCGTCACCAATGGATAAATCAGTCGCTGATTCTCGATGCTCAGGAGAAATAGTGTTTAGAAGGTCATTCGAATTGGAGGACCACTTACGGAGGTCCATTCCAGCTTTCATAAGGATATCAGTTACCTCGTTTTTTGCATGTAAAGCTTCGACTACGTTTTCGAACGTAGACATGTAATCGTCCACATAAAAATCGTTTAAAATGCTATTCGAAGCACTTGGAAAAAGATGCATATTGTTTAAGCCAATTTGTTTAAGGACACGAGTTGCCAAAAACGAAGCGGAGGCAGTACCGTACGTTACGGTGAGAAGCACGTAGTCGCGTGGTTCTTCCGTTACTTCTTCCCTCCAAACTATTCGTTGGCAATGAACGTCGTTTGCATTGAGAAGAACCTGGCGGTACATTTTGGCGATATCTGCCTTCATCGCGATTTTATGTTTCCGAAATCGAATAAGGCATGTAAAAAGATCATTTTGAACGGTAGGCCCAACATGTAAGTAATCATTTAATGATAGACCGTTCGTGGATTTACTGGAAGCATTGAAGACAACCCTCAGCTTTGTTGTTGCGCTGGTGGGCTTCAGTACCGCGTGATGAGGTAAGTAAAACGATGGACGATGGAGGTCATTAAGTGGCACGATTGTCATATGACCTAATTGCTCGTATTCACGCATGAATTCGATATATTGTTTTTTCAAGTTTGCGTCCTTAGAGAATCGTCTTTCCATCGCGTGTAATAGGCTTAACGCCGCACCACGGGAGTCTCCGAACTGTACGGGCATTTTACAAAAGGGTAGGCTTACTACATATCTGCCATCGCGATTAATGTAATGCGTTGAAACAAAATGATTTTCAATATCTGCACTTACCTCAGGTTCGGTGAGACGTCCATCAGCAAGATCTTCAGGCTCAAAAAATCGTTTTAAGAGAACATCAAGATCTACGGCAGAATGATTAACACTTAATGCAGCTTCTTGTTTCAATGAAATGTTTCCCGCTATAACCCAGCCAAAGATAGTATTTTGGGCGACAGGGGAACCCGAGGGATGCACGATTTTCCCGTCCGCGAGAATGTCAAAAAATACGTCCGATCCCAACAAAACATCGATTTTGTTTGGGCGATCACATTTAGGATCTGCTAATGATAGATTATTAAAATAAGATAAGCTAGCACTTGAAATGTCAAAACTCGGAAGATCGTTTATTAATGTGGCAAGTACAAAGGCATTGACCGATACGAATGAATTTGAATCAAAGGTTGAAGACACGACTAGGTTTACTTGACCCCGTGTACCTTGTGTACTTTCGAACTGTCCTAGGCCAACTATAGGAATTTTTGCATGAGTTCGTTTTAAACATAGACGTTGGACACACGACTCCGAGATCAGAGTTGCTTGGGATCCGGAATCAAGCAGAGCCCTGCACGGTTGAGGTTCACCATTTACATCTTTTATCATAACCATTGCCGTTGGTAACATAGGTAAACACTCGGGATATGATGGAATTGTGCGAACAGATACCGCGGATACGACGGCATTTGAAGAGGAATTGACGGTTTGCACGAAAGGTGGGGGAATTCGCTCTACATGTAACAAAGTGTTGTGTTTCAAGTTACACGTCTTGCAATTAGAATATTTGCACTCCACCAATGAATGCTTTGCACGAAGGCAATTACAGCAAATTCCGTTTGCTTTAACAAATTCACACCGAGAAGGCACCGTAAGATCACGAAACTGCGCGCACTGATAGAGCATATGCTTTTGATGGCATTTAGGACACGATGGAATTGTGACATTTAAAACGCGTCTACCTGCGTCTTTAGTCTTAAGTGGAGCAATCACATTACGCACGGAATGAGTCTTTGACAAGTTTAAGCTTTCGAGCTCATTAATTCTATCCTTCAAAAAGTTTGTGAAATCCGAGTACGATTGCTTTTCACTTTGTTTAGTTGCACGAATCCACAACATCTTATTCTCCGGATCTAATTTACGCGACAGAAAATAAATGAGCAATATATCCCATGAGTCAACGGGGAGATTCAAGGCGCGAAGGGCGTTCATATTTTCGATCGTTGTGCTGAACAAGCGTTTTATTTCTACCAACGAACCACTTTTGACTACCGGCTGGTCAAATATATTGTCTAAATGCGCAATCATAATGAACTTTGGTTTATCATAATGCTCATTTAACAAACTCCACGCAATATCGAAGTTGTCATTGCTGTGAGGAAGATGGTTCACGAGTGACAATGCTTCTCCTTTCAACCGCGTTTGGAGAAATTCCAATTTTTCGATATTAGTGACCGATTTTTTTGATACTACTAAGGCCGTAAATAAATCGCGGAATCTAATCCAGTCGTCAAAGTTTCCAGAAAACTCTGGTAAAACTACTGCAGGTAAACCAGATTGCGGTTGCACACTTGTTATATTTATTGGCCTTCGCGTTGTTTCGGCAAGAGTCTTCACTATATCGTTAAGTGAGGCCTGATTCTCTGCTAGAGCTTTGATAGATTTTCTGACCTCAGCATCCGAATCAGATCGTGGATCACTTGCACTATAACTTTGCATCAATTCAGATAATTTAGCATGGGCACCGTAAAACGTAGATTCGAACTCGGCACGATATTGTGTTTCTTCGGATAATTGGGCAACATCATCGATTGATTCCTCTATTTCACTTTGAAGACGTTCAAAATCTTGCATATATTGCTCTAGTTTTGTTTGCCGCAACTTACTTTCAGCCAGAGGAGCACCCGGTGTCTCACTAAATGTAACGATCCGCGTTACCTGACCTTTAATTGCAGCTCGTTTTCGCTTTAGAGCATCCATAACGCAAATAGATAAATAGACGAATGTTTTGTTCGATTTTCAGATGATTGAAATGCAATTTCCGCGACAAGGTTCCGACCTTAATCGATTCCCAATAACCGTGCGCGCACAAACCGAATATAATTGTTGTTTTTCTCAAACCCAACACGAACAACTAACACCTAAACAGTTTAATTAATTTTGGGCAGATGTAGGTACCGTTTTCTTAAGCAACGAATTTTGCACAACTGTGATATGGTATGTTTTATATCAGACCGTATTGCAACCACAAACACCGTTCTATTTGATACAGCAAAATGAGAAACGGTAAACAAGTCTTGTTATAGTGGTTTTGTCAATGTCATCTTTGGTGACGAGAAGAATACGAAGAAGAATACGAAGAGAAGGCAATTAATAGAAATTGGTAAATGTGGACTGTATTTGATGGGTATGGATTGCGTAGCACCGAGTACATAACCTATTTATCACTCAAATATTTTTTTGTTGCACTCGTTCGAGTTCGAGTTCTTTTTATTTGAGAAGATAAATGATAAATGCTTGTAGATATAAGCACTAGCAACGATCTACAATTATTTGATGCAATACCGAACTTGCATTATGAAACCGCACGGTATGATTTTATTTGAAAAGCCGTGGAAATCCAAAAATTCTCGAATAATCCGTGCTCGATAAAGGACCAATGTTTATTGCGTTCGCGTTAGGAACTTCGAGAATACTTATCTTTCGTGGTATTTCCAGGCTGAAAAGTCTTTAATATAAAAATGTCCGTAATTAATGAAAACGCGCGTGTTCTTTCTTGAAACTTGCAAGGACTCCAACTTTATTAATTGTAAAAACGGAAAGGAGGATAGCTATAGAAAAAATAGAGAGAGACGGTACTATGTACCATTACAATTTTTACAGGGTTTTTCATTTGTTCAGCGCAAAAGTAACCACTTAAGGTGGAAACACAAGATTTAAGCCGCTGTATCGGTAAACAAACGTATTCCGTAAGAATAGCGTCTGTAGCTTCCACACGAGTAAATTTACCCCACCGAGAGCTGAACTCAAAACTGACCAGTCTATAAACCTCAGTGTTCAAAATTTTCTTAAGTTCTGAAAGAAGAAAATCGTTCAACAATTCTAACTGCCGTTGCTGTTCTCTCTTTTCTTTTTTCAAAAACTCTGACTCCTCAATTAGATCATTAAGTTGGGCCTCTATTTGCCTTTTGGCCATTTACTTAACACCAATAAATAAAAATCAAATTTTTCAAACGGATTCAACCTACCTCAATAAAAATTAAACAGACTACACACAAAAAAAAAATAACTTTGAAAACCGATGTAATAAAAAAAAAACTCAAATGGGTACACTATGTCTAAAGGTAGCTTCAATTTTGTAAATATATAAATAAATATTTAGTAGTAATATAGATACCTTCATATACTCACCTGGCTTCTTCTTTTTATTTTTTTGGTTTTGCGTTGTTGTTTTTGGTTTTTTTTTATTTTATTCTCAAACACAAATTTGCATTTTTTTTTTTTTTTGTTTTTGTATGGATACTCGTATTATTTATGAATGCATACGATTTTTTTTTTTCTGTCACTAACAATTTTTCTTTTTATTTTCTTCGTTTGCTCCGGTATAGATATCGAATTATAGAACATACAAAGCGACACGATTCATTTAGGTGAAGATTAGCTAAATTTTAAACATATATCTTTTTCACAATTTATTTTTCTTTTTCTAATAACTTATTTATTTTAAATTTGGTTTCACGTACCGGCTGCGCCAATGTTATATTGTAAAAATCAAACACCGACACCGTTGACTCGTTTCTTTAGACTCCTCGTCTTCGTGTCAAACAACCGATCGAGAACCCAAGCAGAGCCATGGGAAATCGACACGCGCTGACCATTCAGCACTACTCAATTCTTTCGATATTGCATTTTGGTTGACCTAAATTGATATCCGTAAGGTGATACGTTTCGGATAGAATATATTCAATATAAATGCAACTTAGAACAATTGAGAATGCATTAAGTTCAATGCACTACGACTTCCTCAGATAGGTATGGGAATACAACAACTCTGAGATAACCCAGAACTAGTAGATATTCCAAATAAATTGAATCCAAGTAAGCTCAAAAGCAGCTTTACAGTTTAGAATTTTCAGTTATCATATATCTTAATGCTGTTAAGCCTGGGAGTTACATAAATATTGACGCGTAAGTCAAAATAATTTTTTTTTATTCAATCCAAAACAGAAACAACTAAAAAATTGTAACATATAAATTGCCTATACAGTGCTGAGACCGACTTGAATTATTCTTCGTTCTTATGGATAGACATAGTTGACAGTACTCGGGTTTAAATATGTTTTGTTTTTTGTTATAAACAGATTCCTTCTTCATTTAATTTCAACCCAACTCTAGCCCGATCGTTCAACTCATGGATCGAAAATCTAATCCAAACCGATCCTTAAATTATGAGAAATAATGGCGCTGTACACGAATAAGAGAAACTTCAAAACGATTCTCCTCTTTAATTCTATATAACGACCCGATAACGCCAGCCCATAAACCACACCAAACAGTTACTCTTTGTGGATGCATCGGGTTTTTTAACAATCACTCGTAGATTCTCATTTGCCCAAGTGCAGCAATTCTGCTTGTTAACGAATCCACTGAGGTGAAAGTGTGCCTCGCCGCTGAAGATGATTTTCTTTGTAAAGTCACCATTCACTTCTGTCTGTTCTGTCAGTAGGATTCAGGTATTGATTCAATTGAACCTTGTAAGCGTGTAAATTCAAATCTTTATCCAAAATTCGCATCAGTGATGTTCGTGAGATGTTTAATTGTTGGGTACGACGACGAGTCGAGATCGACGGCTCTTCTGCCACACCATATCGCGAACAACAGCAATATTTTCCGCAGATCGAACTGGGCGAGCATGCGCAGGTGTTTTCACATTTCCTAGAGACCTGGTTGCGTATTGCCAAACTGTATATCAGTACAGAGCTCCGAAGCTCTATAATAGACTACAGAATGCTCATTCAAATTAAGAGCATACTATATACTGTGTCAGATCAAAAGCAGATTTTTCTGCGTTGGTATACATTTTGCTCAGGAAACTAAGAGCAAAGTACCTGTGATTACAGAGCCATCGTTTACGTTGGTGTGGTTATTGTGTGTGCCGTGACATAAAGGCCAAGTGACAAAAGGCCAAATTTGTTTGTGACTTAAGGCCAAACATAAAATGTTTTGTCTTGAGCAACAGTACCTTGGGTGGCCCGCTTCGCGGGTTTTCAGGATTTTAACTCCCTTTTCGGGGCTCACACCCGCTCACGCAACTCCGTTGCTCCGCTTAGGGTAAGTTCAGTCGCCAGGCAGGCGCCTGTAGCAACAGTTTTCCTGAGCAGCAGTACATAACTGTTAGTTGTTTACTCCAATTAATGTAAAATACAAAACTGTTGCTACAATAAAGGATCTATCTTATCTCTAAAGAACAGTTGGACACACAGACTCACCTGGACGCAAATTTTGAAGAATACATTTTTTTAAGGTCTGAGGTTGCAGTCATCGTAGAGTTGATTAAATTCTAAAAAAAGAATTGAAATAAATGCCAACACTCGTACTGGCCTATAGAGCAAGCTTTAACACTAACAATTTTGCTGTTCATTTAACCATGCAGTAGCTCATTCTACAAAATACATACATATACCAGTTTCTGCGACCGTAAAAGCAACATTGACAATGAATGATGCACCTTCGACGTCATTCGACCATTACCTACAATCTTAAAATGAATGATTGACTGAATATGGCCTCCAGATACAAATGCACTTCCAGTTAGCCATCTGCAAGGGGCTTGATGAAATAGTATCGCATTCATTTGGGCTTTTCTATGCGAATGCATGTCACAGTTCCAGTGCACTTAATGAAAGTATTTACAGTAAGCGCTTGAATCATAGACACAGGATTAAATTTTGTATATTATTTGTAAGAAATTGAACTAAATTTAAAATACATAAATATAAATGTAGACAGATACTAGCAGCGGTATTAATATAAATATTTATAAGTCTATTTATATATGTCATTTCTTAAAATTAAGCAAGCAAAATTGATATTCAAATTCAATTTTCTGGTTTAAGCAACTTTACTTAAAAGTATGTAATTGTCGCAAAATTTTAAACATTTAAAACCTAAATCAATAAATGGGAGTCGACTCTAAATATTATCTATGTATAAAACGAGAACCGACTTCTTGGTAATTTTAAATGACATAAACTATACTTTAACGTCAAAGAGCTCGTCTAACTTTAAAAGTAGCAAATAGCCACTTTATCTTTTAAAAGTATACTTTATCCAGATTGACAATGGTAATTTCATATCAAAGTAAATCGAAGTATTAGTGTTTACTGATGTTTTATTTAAGTGTTTTGCAAATAGACTGAATATTAGAAATGCGAAAGTGCTCTACGATCTTCAAAATTTTGAAATAGTTAGATAAAGTCTAAAAACCGAACGACTGTGTTAGATTTTATTCGTCAAACGAGCAACGTTTAAGACCTTGCGCTAAATACCATTCACCGCACTACAATTTTATTTAAGGTCATTTTAAAATTTTGAAAATTTTTTGTATTAAATAAATACGTTAAGCAGTCGATTAAAAATTTGTAAAGGCTTCTTAACTTAAAAAAAAAACTTTCAATTGCGATTTTTAAATTTAAGCAATCTTAATCAAATAACTTTTATCTTAAACAGTCTCTAATGCGTTTGAACTTTCAAGGGTAGCTAAAGCCAGCTTAAATATTTTTTGACACCGGAGAAGAATTTTCGTTTTCTGTATTAAAGACGTAGCTACTCGTATTGCATATCTCGACGTACATATATTCTTCTGATTACCTATAATTAAAGTTGATTAGGATATAGCATATATTAGGAACAGTTTATGATTTTCTCAAAAAACTTGAATTGGAGTTGCAAAATAAATTTATCTGTATAAAGAAATGTTTCCCTAATCTTCAATGTTTAGTGGTAAAATTCAAAAATCTGGGATGCGGTTTTCGAATTATGTAGATATTGAGTTTGAATTTTTTTTTTTTAAAAATCATAAAAAACGTGATTCTTGGGTATATTCTAAGTACAAAATCGTTTTACAGTAAGGGCGTATCTCCAATTTTTATATCATATAACGGTAACTGCGCTGTTAGTATTAATGATAGAAACTTTACTTAGGCATCTGTGTTTAGAAGAAATACCAGCCTTTATAATTGTGTTTTTGGGGACCTGCATCGTGCTTGATCGGGAAACTATTGATTGCCTAGAACTTGGACTAGGCAAGTAGCGCAACAATTAATCACGATGTAGTGGTGCATGTTTTACCTCCTCGTGGTGGTCCCCGGGTAACTATATGTGTTTTTTTTTTTTAAATTCATTTTTATTCAATTCATTCTTATAACTATCTTAATGCTAGACAAAAATTCATAAAACTAGCCTACTTATCAATAACTTACAACTAACTTACTGGCCCCATACGGGCACTCTAAGTTAAACTATATACTTATAACTACTGCCTTTCGGCCTAAAAAAACTATTTGGAATTCAATAACTATATCTATATTTTTTTCTTTTCTCGAGAAAATTTGAAAAACTCGTTTCGTCAGAGCGAAGGCTCCTCTGGCCCTGGCCAGCACAGCATCTATATGTCTGTCGCAATACAGATACCGATCCAACCAGATACCGAGGTACTTCACTACACTTTTGCTCGTTAATCGCTGCCCGTGAGGATCAACGATGACCATCTTGCGCCAATTCTTGCGCGTATCCCGCGGGGCTCTAGCCAACGGAGTCCGGAACAAAATTGTTTCCGACTTCTGGACATTTATTTTCAGTTTCCAGTCATCGCAATATCGCTGAATCTTCTCAAAGTCACGCTGCAAGAGAATTCTAATAACCTCAACCTTTCGGGCCGTTCTGTACGCAATTAGATCGTCGGCATACGCTATTGAATTCGGAAGGCTACCTATCAGATCGCTGGTGTAGATGCTGAAGAGAATTGGCGAATTAACCGCTCCCTGTTGTAGACCATTTTTGATTTTAAAAGTTGTGGTAGAAGTTACATTGCCACTTTTGACAACAAACTTTCTACCGTTAAGCATATCATAAAGCATATACATCAATGGTTTGCTAATGCCAAGTCTGTTCAGTTTCAGATAAAGACCCTCTAACCATACGGTGTCGAAGGCCTTTTCTAAATCCACCAAAACAGCACCCGTGCATTGTTGTTTTGACTTATTCCATTGGATATCAGAAACGAGCTTAGCCGCGGCATGAATTGTGTCATGTCCCGCCTTGAACCCGAACTGGTTATCCGGAATTATTGTGTTTTCCGCAGCCCATTTAATCAGAGCCCTATTGATGATCTTTTCGAAAACCTTACTAATGCTCGGAAGAAGACTTATCGACCGAAGATTGGACGGATTGGAGTTGTCCTTTCCCTTTTTCGGGAGAGGATGTACCACCGCTGTCTTCCAATGCACTGGATAATATGCATTATTCAGCGCATTGTTAAAGAGTGTGGCATAAATGTCAATTGCGTCATTCGGTAGATGTCCTAGTACAACGTTAGATATACCATCAACACCGGCTGACTTCTTATTCTTAATAGAACTGAAGATAAGCTGGAGATCCATCTTCGTCACTAACAAGGGACTTGTCCCTATTCGCTCGGCGATTGTGGCATTTGCCAAAAGATCATCATTGAACCTCAAGAAACCGCGGTTCTCAGATCGCCATTGCGTTATTTCATTTCGAAGATGGAAGTGATGCAGTAGTGCTCTGTTTTCCAGGTCGTGGTTCGGGCGAATACAAGCATTCACCTTGTACACTTGCTGAAACGCAGCCCCCACTGCTTCCACCTTCTCCCTCTGATCCTCAACTATAAAGAAGTCATCGTCCAAGACGGCTTCCTCTGGATCAATTTGCGCTGTCAGGAGTACGTCTGTGTTCTCTAATGTTCTCTGGAGTTTAAGACACGGAAGGTCATTTTGATTGTTTTTCCTAAATATCTTATTGATTTCAGGAAACATACTAGGGTCGCTGGAATTTACAGAACGAATTCTGTTGTCCCAGAACCTGTTAATAGATAACCTGTAGTTATCCTTAATCAACATATTGATATTCTTTATTGACGACTTTAGTGTCCTAACCTCCAGGTCGTGTGGGTCTGTGAATCGTCTGTATAGGTTTTTAAGTCTTGTCAGTATACCACTCTTATGTCTATGTAGTGCGTCTATGGTGGCGTTTCTGTAGACGTCCATTTGGTCGCGTTCTTTGTACTTGGGTATTGTCCGTTCCATTGTTCGTTTGATCGTTTCGTCCATCTGATGTAGATGTTGGTCGATTTCTGTATTCGTAAGGTTTCTATTATTTGGTGGGGCTATGTCACTCGAACGAATTTCTCTCGCTAAGGCGTTGGTGAAACGAGGCCAGCGCATCTTACTGTAATTGTAAGAATGCGCTGCAACGTATTCCTCCAACTCCACGCGTTCGTTCGGAATCTGAATTACAGCAGCCAGTCCGCAGTGATCACTGTCGTACTCGATTGTCTGTAAGCAGTTTCGAGGGTGATTACCCACTTTGTCTGTAATTGTCAGTCTGGTATCGTAGAGCAAAAGGTCCAGAAAGGAACCGCTCCTTGGATACGACGGCCTTTCAGTAGTCAGCAGGTCAATACCATATTCAACGCTGTAAAGATTCATCAAATTAAAAAGATGATTACCTCTGAGATTATTTGTTTGGTTTCCCCAATCTTCATGTTTTGCGTTCAAATCACCGGCCATAATATAGTAGTTTTCTTCCAAGCTCAGTTTAAGTGTTCTAAAAAGAATCTCGAGCTCTGAGTCAAAAGTAATAGCCTGCGGAGCTTCAGCCGCATAGGCCGCAATCACATACATCCGCTTCCCTTGAGTGAGAGAGATGCATATGACGCAAACCTCTAGCGTCTGGAGCTTTCGAAGATCATTGTTGTATATGACTTTATAAATAATGCCTTTTCGTATGAAGATGGCGACACCGCCTCCTTGAGTAGAGTCGGGTCGATCTCTTCTTACGATATTGTAATTTTTATGAGTCAATTTATGTTTCAGGTTTAGCTTGGTTTCGCTAGCCAAAAACACATCTGGACTGAGGTCTTTCAACAATTGGAACAAATTAGCTCTACGTTCAATCCTAATCAGTGAATTTACATTCACAGCCAGGATTTTTAAGCGCGTCTCCGGTAGCGCGCCCATTATGGTCTATGTTGCACTAAGCCAGGCAACAAAGAGTAGAGATGGTCTACCCTTTTGCCTTGCTCCTTTAATTGACTTTGCAGTCCTGCTAGCTGGCCTTGAATGCTCAGTAACAAAGCTACAATGTCGGCCTGCACCTTTGGCGCCTTAGGCACGGGGGCCTTTGGGGCAACCGTTGGTGGGGCCTGTCTCGTAATCCTATCTCTTGACGCCATTTGGGCGTAAGAGAAGTTAGGAACTACGAATTTTGTTGTTGGAGCCTGTCGAACTTCGGCTTTTTGACTGGCCTGTTGTTGTTTTATTTGCTGAACCTTACGGCAGCCCCTATAATTAGCGGGGTGCCCCTCGTTTCCGCAGATGACACACCTGAGCTGGGTTAAATCTTCAACCCTCTCAACTCCTAATTGACATTCCCCTCTCATGTGGGTTTCTGCGCACTTGACACAGCGCATCCGCATATCGCAGTTGGCTGCGACATGGCCGAACCTCTGACAACGCATGCACTGAAGCATGTCGTTATGTCTTTTTAGTGTTTCCCAACGTACAGCCTGGAAGTCGAGGCGGGAAATACTCCTCAGACTTTCAACCTTGCTCTGGGGCGATAATGTTACGAGGAACATTGGCAATCCGTAACCCCCTCGTCTTGACTTCACCGTGGTGAAAGGCTTGACCCCGATAAACTCGAGATCGTCGCTGGCATTCTGACGGAGCTCATCTAAGAGCGCCTCCGGTTCCGTGCAGGAACTTATGCCCTTCAAGAGGACCGTTTTCAGTTTTTCGCATTTCGGCGTGAAGCTGAAGAACTCAGCTGTAACCTCTCTCAATGGCTCTTTCGCTGTTTTGTATTCGGCCAGTGAGAAGCACTGTACCGAGTAACGCTTTTCTTTATCATTAATAATTTTAATAAGAAAGTGGCCATTTGTGGCCCGCTTGCATACCTGTTTAATGTCCTTCAGGTCGATTTTAAAGGTCCTAATTGGTGGCACCTTCTCATTTTTAGGCTGTGGCTGTTTCTGGTGTTGCTGTTCTGGCTGCTGCTGCTGCTGCTGCTGTTGCTGCTGCTGTTGCTGCTGCTGCTGTCTTGCTGCTGCTGAGGTTGATGGGCCCTCATTATATGGGCCTGCTGCATTTGATATTTTTTGGGCGCCTTGCTCCGCTCCTGCCGTTTTCCTTGCAGGCTTTGGCTGCTGCTGTTTTTGTGCTTGTTGCTGCTGTTGTTGTTGTTTTTGTTGCTGTCGCTCTGCTGCTTTCTTGGCTTGCAGCTGTCTTTGGGCCTGCTTGTCTTCTGCCTCTTTTTATCGGAGCGCTTCCATTTTGGTTTTTATTTCCCTGAGGAGGGGCTGCATTTCCTCCTTCAGCTTGTCTAGGTGTTGCTGGTACTTATCTACCTCAGCTTTCTTTGCCTGGAGGGCCTGCTGCAGCTCGCTTACCAGCGTTTCTTCCTGGGGGTCTTTTTCCCCTTCCAGCTCCCTATCTGTCTGCGGCTCTGGCTCCGACAGTAAAGCAAATTGATTGCTCCCCGGAGACCTGTAGAGCCCCTCTCCTCCTTCTGACATGTACTCGGTGCCAGCCGAGTCGGAATACTCGTCAGTGTCACCAATCTGACCTGCTGTTGTTGCTGCCCGCTTCTTGTCTTCAACCCCAGCTCGCAGCTTACCTGGGGTGGCTCTCGGTGCATCTAGATTGGGTTGCGGTCGCAACGTCCTCCTTCGCTTCTTTGACTGCTTCACTGTTGTTGCAGTAGTGCTGGGATGTACCGCTGCTGCCACAACAGCAATATCATCCGATTTTGCTGAGGCATCTTTCGATGCCCCAGCCCTTCTCTCTTTCTCCATATTTCTTTTTTCCCAATAAATAATTTCGTTCGCTTCACTATTATGAAAAAAAGCTTCAATAATTTAATTTTTGTCCGTCTGGGATTTGAACCCACGACCCTCGGATCCACCAGCCGACGCCACTACCACTGGGCTATCGAACACTTGATGGAATATGTGTCGAATTTCCTATTTCACAACTAACTTTATTTTTCTACCACTTGAAAATATACTAGCACACTGAAGTCTTTCCTGCTCGGAAGTCAGAGATCGACTGTAACTATATGTGTATCCTTATATACGAGTACATAAATAGGTCAAAATTAAAAGTGTGAAAAGGCCAAGCTTTCTAGGATAGGCTACGGAAGTTAGTATTCTTCGTAAATTTTAAGAAATCAGCCCGCGACCAAAACCAACATTACGCTTCGGATTAGTAATAATAACACTTTTGGTTATTGTACGCGGACAAAGATTGGTTTCTGGAATGTGAAAACGCTTCTTGATGATGGAAAGGAAGGTCCTCAGAATGCCAGATTCCTCCAACTAGAGAAGGATTTCATGCGGTTCCGGTATTAGATGAACATCTTAGGGATAAGTGAAGTTAGATGGTTGGCCTCGGGGAAGTTTAAGTCACCTACCCGTAACATTGTATTTATTATAGGCTTAATACAAGCAGAACTTAAAACTAAACATAATAATCTTAAATCTATACTTAAACATAATAAAGGGAGTACAATTTATTATTAATTTGTTTTATTTGGCTTGATACGAAACAGAAGAATTAGCGTTTTATTACTTATCATATAATTTAGATTTAATAATAGCTTAAAACTAAAATGGGAAGAAGGTTTAGTGAGGGGTTTGGGACAGAATTCTTCTAAGGGATGCAGAATTAAGGGAAAAATCAAAAATATCTTGAACAGAGTTGGCTGAACGTAACAATCTGGAAATTGGGTTGAAGTGTCCGTAGTTGGTGGAGTGTGTAGGGAGGTGGAAAAAGGGGACGGAACGTAAATGACGCGGATTTGTATTGATAATTATTATTTCAAGCAAGGCCGCCCAACTAACATTTCAGTTTCTATTAGCCTAGAAATATGGACATGCTGGAAGTTTCAATTTATATAATGCTTCTAAAGAGCTTTCTTCAAAAATAATTTTCCTATAGAAGTCACGGTTTCAATATCATCTTCTTTTAAACCTTTTGCAAGTAAGACACAAAGTTTTTCAGAGACTAGAACCAATTTTTCGGATATGGTTTTATAAATGAAAATAGATAAGCTGGAACTTGTATAAAGATTGCAATGTGATATGATATAGAAGTTTACATCAGTGAGTTTTCAAAAGGTTTCTATAACAATTTCCTAAGAGCTATATAGAATACGTCTCTTAAGCCTAGCAGACTTTAACAAAAAGTCTTTAAGTAAAATGTCGATGTTCAAACTTCTAAGAACTCTGCAAATGAATCTTAACAGAAACTAATACATTTAATCTTAATTAAAGTTAGGAATATTAAATTGCAGGCATCAACTAATTATTTGTACACATTTATTGTAATCCATCTATGTACTTTTTAGATATTATTCAGGCAAGTATAAGAGTATAAATCGAGATCCCTATGATACGAGTATATAGCATAGACAATTAGTTTGATTGTTTGCCTTGTGAACCTTAAGGCTAGACGCGCACATTCAATTTTTAGTTGCACAACTGTTTGGTTGCTTATAGAAAACAAATGTCCGCGCAGGTGCATATAATTATATGTCACACAAAATAGCGAACTCATTTTAGGCAATCGTTTAGTTTATGTCAAAACACGAACTTTTTAGTTGCTCGAACCAAGCAGTTGCGAAACTAAAAATTGAATGTGCGCCCCTACCCTAAGAGTCTAGCGAAGATGAAGTTGAAGTGACGAATAACCAAAATTTAAGAAAAAATACCTTCGAAAGCAGGCAGCTGAATTTCAGATCAACCATTCGGCTCTTAAAAGTTGAATTGCAATTATAAACGAGCGTTTCGAAACAGGTGCGAAGTTATAACCTGAATATCCGAGAACTTTTTTGTTTTCAAACATATAATGTTGCTGCATTTATGTGATTATCTTCATTTTGATCTTCTGTGCCCATAATATTAGATATAAATGTGAATTTCTTTGGAAGAGGCATATATGTAAATCCAGCATGATATCTCTATATATCCCTCAAAGTGGAAATACATAAAACTATAGATCGGGTGAACTGACCAAAATGTTTGATGGTTTTATTACAAATAATATAAATAAAAATTACATGAAAATAATTCACGATATTGAAGAAAGGCATAATGTATACTTAACATAACAAATGTCAAACTAAACGGAGTACAAACATTTTACATATATGAATGAATGAATCGTTTTTAAGGACACAAATCAAAACAAAGAAAGAGTTAAGTAAAACATAAAACAAATCACTACGGTTAGCAATTTAAAAATATTTTGTGCGCTCCCATTAGGTATGAAGATTAGAGCTCAATACTGAAAATTAAATAAACATTTTGTAGGTAAACCCAACAAAGGAAACTTAATACATTTGCTTAGGTTTTGTTTTTCTTGTGTGAAAGTGGCCTTGGCAAAATTGTATATCGCAGTCTTGTGTTAATTTTGAAGTTCGAGAAAGAAATAGGCTGATTAAGTTTTTGCATCTTCCAAATAATATTCAATATGGCCCAGTGCGTAGAGAGATGGACTCAGTCGATCTCGTACTGTGACAGTGTAAAGACGTCCTCGGCTTCACAGTTTCCCAATTATAAAGTGTGTGATTATTATCAAGTAGAAAGTTTGAACAGCTATTTCCAATATAGAGCATAGCTCAGTTGAAGAGGTGGCGAACCCCGGACCGAGGGATCGTGAGTTCAAGTCCCCATCGGGCACTCAGCTTATTAGTGCTTTTTTTCATAATAGTGAAGTTGAAAGCATCATAGAAGAAGACGAGAAGCTAATTAAGCGTAGCAACAATAAAGCGGGGGCATCGAAAGGTGTCCTACCAGCTACAACAACAACAATGCAGAAGGCAACGGCAGCAAAACCGGGGACATCGAAAGATGCCCTGACGAAGTCGACCGGTGCGATACCGCAAACATCATCCGATGTAGAAAAGGCAGCATCAACCGATGCACCGATGAAGAGGAGAAAGAGGGTACAGGTTGTGCCCAACCTGGTGAAGCGTTGCACCATCACCCCAGCTGAGCTGCAAGCTGAAGGGAAGGTGACAGCGCAAAAGGAAACAATACCAGCAGCAGAAAACAACAAAAAGGTGAATCCCTCGCCAGCTGATGATGACGAGGAGATATCATATATGTCCGAGGGTGGAGAAGGTCTCTTCACCACGGGCGACAGCCAAACGTTTGTGGATTTGTCGACTCCAGAGGCATCCGCAGACGAGGAAGAAGAAGAGACCATTCAAGCCAGAATTGGTACGATACAGGGGCAGATCGTGACCCTTCAAAGCGATCTAGCCACAATGGTCCAGGCGCTGAAGGAAAAGCAGCAAGCGCGAAGAGAACGAGAGAGACAGGAGCGCTCAAATAAGAAATGTCTCCAGGCCCCATCCAAGGAGGCGCAACAAAAGAGTGATGATGCGGAGCTGCAACCGCCAACCAAGCAGCCCCATCAGCCACAACAAAAACAACAAAGGCCGCTGCTCAATGATAAGCCAAAGCAGCAGGCAAAAAAACAACAACAACAACAGCCAGCACAGCAGCAGCAGCAGAAACAACAGCAGCAGAGACAACAGCAGCAGACACAACAGCAGCAGAGACAACAGCAGCAGAACCAACAGCAGCAGAAGCAACAGCAGCAGCCACAGCCGCAACAAATAAAGAAGAAGGAACAAGTGCCACCCATAAACGTATATAAGATGGACCTGAAGGAGACCATTGAAATATGTAAGTCGGCCATAGGTCAAAATTTTAATATTAAAAGACTTAGTCCTAATAGACATGCTATCCACTGCCTCACAGTGGAACAGCACAAAATTGTGAAAAACTTACTAAAAGCTACCACGACTGAGTTCTTCAGTTATACACCGAAAATAGACAAATTTCAAACGGTCCTGTTGAAGGGCATAGACTCCTACACGGAACCGCAAGAGCTCTTAAATGAGCTCCGTGAAAAAGCGGGCGACGATCTCGACTTTATCGAAGTCAAGCCTTTTGCCACAGTTAAAGCCAGACGGGAGAATCGGAAGTTGCCAATCTTCCTGGTTCAGCTTTCACCCAATAGCAAATTGGATAGTTTGAGGAGTATCTCCGTCCTCAACTACCAGGTTGTAACCTGGGATAAATTAAAGAGGCGCGGCGACATGCTTCAATGCATGCGCTGTCAAAGGTTCGGCCACGCCGCGACTAACTGCGAAATGCAGTCACGCTGCGTTAAGTGTGGAGAGAACCACATTCGGGGAGAATGTAAGTTAGGGCAAGAAAGGGTCCAAGACATGACACTGCTTAAGTGTGCACTCTGCCGGAAGGAAGGGCACCCCGCAAACTATCGGGGATGTTCCATCTTTCAGGAAATTAAACAGAAAAAGGCAAAGCAAACAGAGATAGAAAAACGACCAATAACGCGTGTTCCTACAATAACGCCCGTTAATCCCCAAATTTCCTACGCCCAAATGGCGGCAGGAAGGGGTAAAACGGTACAGCCTGCGCCAAAGGCAGCCCCACAGGCCCTCGTGCCTAAGGCTCCGGACGCACAGGCCGAAATAAGAAGCATGTTGCTGGCCATTTCTGGTCAGATAGCAGGTCTTTAAAATCAGATAACGGAGCAGGCGAAGAGGGTGGACCATATCTACTCTTATTTGCCGAGCTTTACGCAATTTTTAGGTTAAGGGCGCGCTGCCGGAGAGGCCCTTAAGGATCCTAGCTGTGAATGTAAATTCACTGATTAGGATTGAACGTAGAGCAAACCTATTCCAATTGTTGAAAGATCAAAGTCCTGATGTGTTTATGGCTAGTGAAACTAAACTAAGTCAGAAACATAAATTGACACATAACAATTACAATATCGTACGAAGAGATCGGCCCAACTCCACTTTAGGGGGAGGCGTCGCAATCTTTGTACGAAAAGGCATAAAATATAAAGTTATATATAGTAGTGAAGTACGCAGATTTCGGCTGCTTGAGGCGTGCATTGTATGCATTCCTCTCCAACAGGGGAAGCGAATGTATGCGATCGCGGCTTACGCTCCGGAATCACCTCAGCCAACTGACTTTTTGACAGAGCTCGAAAAACTTTTTCAAGTGCTACAACTGAGCTCGGAAGATAATTACTATCTCATGGCCGGTGATTTAAATGCCAAACATATAGATTGGGGAAATCAAGTACAAAATCCGAGAGGTAACCATCTATTTAATTGGATGGGTCAATACAGTATTGAATATATGATCGATCTTCTAGCGACTGATAGACCATCGTTTCCAAGGAGCGGTGCCTATCTGGATCTATTACTAAAGGACTCTAGACTGACAATTACTAACACTGTGGGTCAACGGACAAGAAACTGTTTACAAACGATAGACTATGACAGCGACCACTGTGGCTTTGCCGCAGTAATACAGTTGCCGAACGAGCTCGTAGAGTTGGAAGAGTATGTACCTGCGCATTCTTGCAATTACAGTAAGATGCGCTGGCCACGCTTTACCAACGCCTTAGCAAGCGAAATTCGTGCCAATAATATATCCCCACCAAATAACAGGAATTTAACTAACAACGAAATTGACCAATACTTAGAACAAATGGACGAAACAATCCTACGAACTATGAACAGAACTATACCAAAATACAGAGAACGTAACATAACCGACATGTACCGTAACGCGACAATTGATGCACTACACAGACAAAAAAGTGGACTACTGACAAGACTTAAACGCTTGTACCGACGGTTTACTGACTCACGCGACCTGGAGTTTAGGACACTGAAGTCGTCAATTAAGAACATAAACCAATTGATCAAAGAAAATTATAGATTGTCTGTTAATTTATACTGGAATAACAAAATTCGTGCCGTTAACTCTAACGACCCGAGTATGTTTCCACAAATTAACAAGATATTTAGACGAAATGATCAAAACGAACGACAGAAAACAGAAACGTACTTCTGACGGCAGGGATAGATCCAGATGACGCGGTCTTGGACGATGACCTCTTTATTGTCGAGGATCCGCTGGAGAAAGTGGAGGCTGTGGGGGCTGCTTTTCAGCAAGTGTATAAGGTGAATGCAAGCATCCACCCCAACCACGACCTGGAAAACAGAGCTCTACTCCATCACTTCTATCTTCGTAATGAAATGACGCAATGGCGATCAGAGAATCTAGGTTTCATCCGGTTCAATGAAGAAAACTTGGCAAATGCCATCATCGCCGTGCAAGATGGGAGTAGTTCCCTGTTAGTTACGAGGATGGAGCTCCAGCTCATCTTCGATTCATTAAAGAGGAAAAAGTCAACAGGAGTCGATGGTATATCCAATATTGTACTTCGACATCTACCTAAAGAAGCAATTGACATTTATGCCACACTGTTTAACAACGCACTGAATAATGCATATTATCCAGGGCGGTGGAAGACAGCTGTGGTTCATCCTCTCCCGAAAAAGGGAAAGGACAACTCCAATCCGGCAAATCTCCGGTCGATAAGTCTTCTACCGAGTATCAGCAAGGTATTCGAGAAAGTCATAAATAGAACTCTGTCCAAGTGGGCGGAGGACAATAATATCATACCGGATAATCAGTTCGGGTTTAAGGCGGGACATGACACCATTCATGCCGCGTCTAAACTCGTTTCTGATATCCAATGGAACAAAACTAAAAATCAATGTACAGGTGCTTGTCTGGTTGATTTGGAGAAGGCTTTCGACACCGTATGGTTAGAGGGTCTCTATCTAAAGTTGACTAGGCTCGGCATAAGTAAACCACTATTATATATACTTTATGACATGCTCAATGGTAGAAAGTTTGTTGTCAAAAGTGGCAATGTAACTTCTACCGCAATCTTCGATATCAAGAATGGTCTTCAGCAGGGAGCGGTGAACTCGCCGATTCTATTCAGCATTTACACCAGCGATCTGATAAGTAGTCTAACTCAGGCAATTGCGTATGCCGATGACCTTATAGCGTACAGAACAGCTACAAAAGTTGAGGTTATCAGAATTCTCTTACAGCGTGACTTCGACAAGATTCAGCGATACTGTGATGACTGGAAGTTGAAAATCAACTTTCAGAAATGTGAAACGATTCTATTTAGGACTCCGTTGGCTAGAGCCCCTAGGGATACTAGAAAGAACTGGCGTAAGCTGATGATCGTAGGGCCGCACCGGCAACCACTGGCGAGCAGAAGTGTGGTAAAGTACCTTGGCATCTGGTTGGATCAGTATTTGTATTTCGACAGACATATAAATGCTGCTCTGAACAGGGCTAGGGGAGCCTTTGCCCTGACGAAACGGTTGTTTTACAGCAGCCGGCTTGACACCAGGGTGAAGGTGATTTGCTACATGGCCCTCATCCGGCCGATGATTGCCTATGGTTGCCCGGTGTGGTTCAACATTGCCCCATCTCAAATGGAAAAGATTCGGGTGTTTGAGAGGCAGTGTCTTAGACGTTGTCTTGGACTACACAGAACACCAGAATCGGAGTACAAACATTACTATTCCAACAGGACTCTATACAACGGAGCCAACATTAACAGAATAGATAATTTTTTGATAAAGCTGATTCGGAGTCACATTGCGAGAGCGATGACCTCAGAAAATAGCTTAATCTTTGGGGCTTACTACCCCAACACAGAATACTTTGAGAGTGTGCGTTTAAGTGGCCATATTGCACCTAATGCATTCCTCTATTTAGATAGTATAGGGTTGATCCAGGATAGAGAGGCGGTTCCGCTAATCTACCACGTCGGCCGTAGTACTGTGGATAGGCGGCTCCTTTATAGTCGAGACGTCCTCGCACAAGACGGAGCTGAGCGACTTCGGTTCAGTAGGACTGTGTCCGATCGGGACCTGAAAGACAGGGTAAGACAGGAGAACCAGTTTTGGTGGTTGTCTAATATTGATAGCGATAGTTGACAAGTTGTCTGGGCCGACTTACATAGTTTTAAGGGTATTCTCAGTCAGGGTGGCACAAAAAAAAAAAAAAAAAAAAAAAAAAAAAAAAAAAACTTAAGTACATTTCAATGTATTTAACAAAAAAAAAAAAAAAAAAAAAAAAAATCTCTGCTGCTGTGGCTGTTCTAGTTTTTAAGTAGTTTTAGTTTATTTTAAGTAGTTTAAGTTGGTTTAGGTAGTTTTTACTTAGTTTTACTTTAGTTTGTAAGTCTTATATACAAAATATAAAAAGATAAAGAATCCGAGTTTTTTAAATTTTCTCGAGAAAACAAAAAAAAATAGATATAGTTTTTGAATTAAAAATAGTTTTTTAGGCCGAAAGGCATTACATTTAAGATATAGTTTAGCTTAGAGCGCCCGCATAGGGCCAGTAAGTTAGTTTTAAGTTATTGGATAATTAGGCTAGTTTTTTATGAATTTTTGTCTAGCTTTAAGATAGTTTTAAGATTGATTGAAATAAAAATGAATTAAAAAAAAAAAAAAAAAAAAAAAAGAGAGATGGACTATTACACAAGAGATGCCGAGTTCGATCCCCAAATAAGGTATAATGTCATTCATGTTTTAAAATTATTCCAAATACATTAATTAATAACAATTCCAATGTGGTACATAGTTTCAGGTTTAAAATGGATTAAATGTCGGAAAAACGTCTTCAGAGAAATATAAATTTACTTTTATTTTCGTATTTTTCAGGTTCGGTAAAAGTTCGAGTGTAAGCTTGTAATAGACATAAAAAGCCGTACGTTTGTAATTTTTGCGAAGCTTTATTGAAGCCATCTGTCAAAACTTGAACTTCAGTTCAATTTCGAATAGGACTCTGTTAAACTTCTAATAGTTCATACACGAAGCTGGCACCTTTAAAAGATCTGTGCATGGTACTTCTGAGAGGATTTTCAGAATCACTTATAGAAGTCCATAAAAGGTTTTGTGAGCTTGTGTAATATTCTCCTTTTTGTTCTTCAACAACCTTTACAAATGTATTAAAGAACTTCGAAAATATATTTAGTTAGACCGAATCGAAGCTGAAATGTTAGTTGGGCGGAGAGTCAATGATACCAGTGATAAGTTCGTGGACGAATACTATATCGGCGATATGACGACGTTGAGCAAGGGTATGTTGGTTGATCAATTGTAGACGGTCTTCATACGGGGGTAAGATAAAGGCATCGGACCAAGGCAAATTGCGCAAAGCAAAACGAAGAAATCTTCATTGTACTGCTTCAATTTTATGTGAGCGAGTGATGAGAAAGGGTGACCAAATCTGACTAGCATATTCAAGGATGGTTCTGAAAAATGTGACATATAAAGATCTGATAAGACCAATAGAAGAATTTGCTTTCGCTTCACTAGGTATGATTTAGTCCACTCAATAAACCATATTGGAAAACCAAGAGCTTTCAGTTTTATATCGATAATTTGGTGACTGATCTTGTCAAAGGCTTTACTAAAATCAATAGTTATAACATCAACTTCGAGACTTTTGTCTAAAGATATTAGTGTTTTGGAGACAAACTATTATATTCCAGAAAGACACCTGGAAGCACTCGGGAATTTGAAATTGGATTGCTACTTTCCAAAATAGAACCGAAAAGCTTAATTTCCTGGGAGCGTCGTGTCACTATCATACAGTGTTACGCCCCAACTTTGCTCTTTTCTGACGGGAGACTTGAATGAGAAGGTTGGCAATGACATGTCATTTCATGGGAAAGCATGGTGTGCAACGCCAACGGTCTTGTTATTGGAGGTGGAGGGACCATGTTTGAGCATAAGTCGTGCCACAAAGTCAGTTGTGTGTCGACTGACAGGCAAGCAACTTCCAACCAACTTGACCACTTCGCGATCAGTCGGCGTTTTAGAAGCAGTCTCCCGGACATCCGTAACAGAAGAGGTGCAGACATGGGAATGGCACGGGACCACCATCTGATGGTTGCTACCGTCAGATTAGGTACACCTGCAGTTCTGAGATACCAAGAAAACACTCGATTGCCCAAGTTTAACACAGATATAATAAGGAATCCTGCAGTCCAGCAACAACTAGGGGACCACCTTTCAAGAATCAGCACAACTGTGGAAGAGTTGGAGATAGCTGAAATACATTTCCAGAAATCGCACACAATTGCGCGTAGGAGTAGTGGAGGCCTTACTTCCCGTAAGGAAACATCTCGGACGTAATAGATCCGAGGACCTAAGAGAGAAATATAATTACGTTTAAACAAATTTGATGTCATATCTCGGTCTTGTGGTATCCAGATTCTAAAACGTTCCATTTTTCCTGACCATGCTAATTTCTTGATGATTTCTTATTTTGGTTAAATAAACAAGTTCTTTAATTCTTCTCCTTACAAAGAAACCCAATATTGTAAGGTCAGTAGATCTTGCAGGCCAATGAACTGGTCCATTTCTTCCTATCCAACGGTTACCGTACTCTTCGCCCAACCAATCTTAACCATGGAGGGCTGGAGTACCATCCTATTGGAAATATGACAAAGCTTGTTGCATTAGTGAAATGTTGTCCGATAGTTCTGGCATATCATTGCGCAAAAACTCCAGATAGTTTGTAGAATTCAGCCTTCGTGTAGTTTGAGTGGGCCGATCAATTTGTTTTCAATTAGGCCTGCCCACATTATTGACGCTGAATCTGTGTTGAAATGATGTCTGTCTCCTTGTTTGTGGATTTTCCGCCTCCGCTTTAACAACCAGTTAGAGAGCTCTAGTCTATTTTCCAAATCATCTTGAAGTAGGTCTTGTACAGGTGTGTGGTGATATGAGTAAAGATTTTCTCCATCATTAAATTGCAAAGCTAAACGTCTAATGCTTTGATCAGTCGAAGTTCTTCTTACTTGTGGAACTCCCCCATTAGGTCGTGTATTTGAAACTACTCCCTTTTCTTGAACCCTTCGATATGTATTTTCAAATACTAAGAAGTGGTCGGGTTGGATAAAGTTTCTGGTGTCTTTGTCGCGCTCTAGCTGTAGTTCCATTGCACAGCCTTTAAACGAAAATAAAGACTGTGAATTTTTAGTTTGCAAATGTAGACATTTCAAACAGAGTTTCTAATCAACTATTGCCATGGCGTTCAAAATTAAACTGATACCATTTTTGCTAGGTAAATTTTGCAAATAGGCGCTTATACTCCAAACCTTACAATTTTTGAAAGTAAATGGGAAAGCAAATGAGGGTTTTGAAAGGTACTCAAATTTAGAAAATACTTTTCTTAACAAAAAAAAAACTTTGTTTTTAATTTTACCTGTTAGACATTTTTGGTGTCACGAGTAGCGAAGAAAACAGATTGTTCTGTCCATAGATTCGCTTGGACAGAAAGAAGGGCGTCAGATATCCAGATACTCCGTTTGCGACTGTGCTAGTTTTGAATTGGGGCTATCAGCCAAGCTGATCATCGGCACTGGTCATATAACGCCTTGAACCAGCCCAAGGGAATGGTTAGATTGAGATCGCCAAACAACGTCACCGCCATACTGTCGATAAAATGTTAGATGTAAGAGCTCCGGAGAGCGTAATCATCATGCCGTCGAAGGCAAGGAAAGAATGACATATAACGTTATCTATATGAAGGTTTTTATAATACAAACTCTATATACTACTGAAATAAATCAGCCAACTAGAAGACTTAGCAATATTATTGGACTTGTTGAATTATTGATTCAAATTAGCTTTTTTGGCCTTTAGTCCACAAAAATTGTGAGATCACCCGGACGAAACGCCAATTTTTGTGGACTAAAGGCCAAAAAAGCTATTTTGAATCAATATAACGTTATCGCCATTCTGCCAAGAGAGGAAGACTAGGTAAGGAAACGTTGGCCAGCCTTGAAGAGAGGATAAAACGGACAGCGTCATCGCCATACCGTCACGGAGGTAAAAGAAGGGGATGAACGTGAGTGGGAGGGGTAATGGGAATTGGACCGCCCTTTGGTTTAGGGACTTATTTGAAGAGGTTATCTTGAGACCTTTTGACCATAATCAAGTTCGAAGTTCGGGTAGAAGAAAAATATGGCCACTAACTATATGTACAGTACATAATGCAGGTAATATTATGTTTTTCGAAAGCAAAAGCTTACAGCCGTTTTTAACATGCGAGTTAAAAAAAAACTAGCGAATAACGTTCCATTTTTAACGAATATCAAATCAAGATTATTGTTATCATTTATACATATAAAGATAGTTGAAAAAAAGATGAGCACTCAACTCAGCTATTCTCTTGCACGTTGCACGTCACTCGTACTTTCTGGGACCAGATATATCCCGCGCTTCTTTGAATCTGCCCATCTGTCATATTTTGGTTTGGATCAACCGCCTTAAGTGTAAAATTGACAAGTTCAATATATTTTGTTTTGTAAAATAGTGAACCGGTGGCTGATTCTTTTCTTTCTCTTAGTGAAGAATAAATTGAAAAGCCAGAAACAAAAATTTGAGTGATTGAAAAACGATAAATGGCACCTTGAGCTTCACAGACAGTAATGACAGTTCGGTTTGACGTTTGTGATTGAAACAGAGATGTCAGATTAAGAACATGAATTGCGTTGAATTATTTTCACGTCAATAAATGCTATAACTAACAAGTTTTAATTTATTTGCAACGATGGGAAGTGTGGAGGGAAATTTGTTCGCATTTTATTGAAAAAAGTAGGAACTGAATACTTCCGAAATATAAATAAAAAACCACATGCATTGCCTGAGAAATATGCACATTCAACAAAATCCCAATGTTAAAAATAAATTTGTAAAAAAATAAAAATTAAATCCACATAATGTACATGTTTCTATGTCCGTTACTGTACAAGATACCAAAAATGCACCAGTGCTTGACGTATTTGTGTAATTAGCCTTAATCGAATAAATAACTGCACCTGGTAAATACTTTTACCGAGATGGCAATAATCTGCAGTGATATTCCTGTCGGTATTACGGGCGATAAAACAAGATAAGGTCCCTTAATAGACCGATATGATGTGATGGCACCAATGTGCAATGCTTTTAGCTGTTCGGAGCGATGATACTTTATGCAAATAAATACCATGGAATTTATAATCCAATCTCGGATGATGTTAACTTTCAATTACACCGTCCTCGATTTGAACATTGCATTTTATTTAAATGGACATGCTTTCTGTTGTTGAACATTTGCATAGTCTCAGTGAAATGAAGATGCTAAAATAGTGGTATGTCAATTTGAAAAAAAAAACCGTAATTGAGGGAAACTTCATTTTCATTCCATTCGGATGTAAAGGGGCACTCTTGCGCTGCCGTGCGAACGGATGGCGGTACTGTCCCACGTCCAAATATTATAATTAAGGTGTATATATGGGTTGAATGAAAGTTGGATATCAGCAAAGCCATCAATACCAAATTGCAATTTGAGATAATCAATGAAAGGTGAGCATTTGCAGATGCAGACGACACGTTGATTTATAGAAATTGTTTGTGTACTGGGTTAAGATCATTTCCAAACAGACCGACGAAATTCCGAGACCCGCTTTTCTCGTTTGCCCTTCCCTAATAGTTATAATATAAGTTTGGTCAAAATCTCGAGTTCGATTATTTTAAGGAATAGGAACAAAAATAAAAACAAAAGCAGAGGATTATAAAATAGAGTTTAATGATTTCGCTGATATTGTCGTCTGGGCTTATAGGAGAACTTAGGACAAAGTCTAGCTTTTTTTGACTTAATTAACGCGTAGTCAAGGAGATTTATGTATGAATATCCATTTTACGCAAGACAACGCCCTGCGAGCATAAGATGAAGTAAGAAGGAGCGAAAGCATGAATTAAGTGAGTGTGGGTAGATTCTACATTGGTGTAGTGCCACTAAAGAAAGAATCCTTTACTTCAGCTAGGAGATGGAAAACAGCATTTGTCCAGCCTGTTCCTTTAAAGACTGATAAATCATCAGCTCAAGAAATATCTTGAAGATCGAAAGCTTCTTAATGACCGGCAATACGGCTTTCGCAGCAATCGTTCCACTGGTGATCTGCTGCCATATCTCACCAAAGAGTGGAACAGATCTTTACATTGTTTTGGAGAAATTAGAATTATTGCACTTCATATTTTCTATGACATCTGATAGAGTTTGGCATCAAGCTCTCTTATCAAAAATGCGTGACTTTGGTATTAACGAAACCCTTATATTTTGGATTAGAAAATAACTTCTGGATCGTTCAATACATGTTGTATTGGACGGCTTCAAGTCTGATCTTCACAAAATAAACGCTGGTGTCTCCGACTCTCTTCGTCATTTTTATAAATAATCTCTTGTCTGAAACTTCTAATCCACTTCATTGTTTTTCCGACGACTCTATCCTCAGATTCTCATACTCGCTCTCAAAGAAATCGTGTGGAGCTTAATGCTTCGATAACTCAATGCTGTCTATTGTCGAAAAAGCAAAATGTACCCTCTTAGCCATTATCCTAAAATGGCACTTGAATCGAACTATTCGGTATGTGTGTCATCAACGATCTTCGTTGGAATGATCACTTTCTCGAGACCGCCAAAAATGCTGCTAAATGCTTTCGACTTCTTTATCGATGTAAGAAAATTTTCATCCCTTCTGATCTGGTTACCATTTACAAGGCGCTTATACGTCTTGAATATAACCCTTAAGCGCGTGTGAATTATAAAACAAAATCTGAAATTTAAATTGATAAGCATTCCTAAAAGTGCGAGTATGGCGATTGGTTGAGTTCTTAAAGGAGAAGAATGCAACTGGCTATACTACACTAGAGCACTGTCTATTAAAGAAACGACTCAGGAAAGTTTAATGAGCCCAGCTTACGTATGAGTGTTACACTCCAACTTCCTTGATGCAATTCCCACTCATGGAAAATGCCAAGTGGGAAGGTTTAATTATTTATTAAATTTTGCTTTCTAATATGAGACATGAAATCACTTACCAGAAGCCCGAAATTTAAGAGATACTAATAAAAGTTCACGGACTTGTAAAGGGTGGTTACATTTTAAGGGCCGATGTTGATTTTGAATAAAACACAATTATTGTCATTTCTTTTTATTATGATAATTTATTGGTATGGTTCAACCATATGTATGGAACAAAATATCGACCAAACGACCGCCGCGACCTCGGCCGCACACCTCGATCCGATGGTCCAAATTTTCGATGACGCTGAAACATAATTGAGGTTCTATGCGGTTAATGTGCCGAATTATCTCATCCTTTAGCTCTTGAATTGTTGCTGGCTTTTCGACGTACACCTTTTCTTTCAAATAACCCCAAAGAAAGAAGCCCAACGGTGTCAAATCACATAATCTTGGCGGCCAATTTACATCGCCACCACGTGAAATAACACGGCTATTGAATTTGTCGCGCCAAAGAGCCATTGTTTCGTTAGCTGTATGGCAACTGGCACCGTCCTGTTGAGACCACATATCGTCCACATCCATATCTTTCAATTCGGGCCATTAAAAGTTCGTTATCATCTCACGATAGCGAACACCATTCACAGTAACTGCCTGACTGGCCTCATTTTGGAAAAAATACGTCCCGATGATGCCGCCAGCCCATAAACCGCACCAAACAGTCACTCTTTGTGGGTGCATTTGTTTTTCGACAATCACTCTTGGATTATTCATTCACAAATGCGGCGATTCTACTTATTGACGAATCCACTGAGGTGAAAATGTGCCTCATCACTGAAGATGATTTTCTTCGAAAGTTAATCATCCACTGTTGCCATTTTTTGCCACCATTCTAACCATTGACGACGACGCTTGAAATGGTGAAGAGGCTTTAGTTCTTCAGTCAATTGCACCCTGTAAGCGTGTAAATACAAGTCTTTATGCATAATGTTCATCAACGACGAGCGTGAGAGGTGTAATTGTTGGACACGACGACGAGCTGAGCCACACTATCGCGAAAAGCAGCAATATTTTCTGCAGTACGAGCTGTAAGAGCATGCACTGGTGTTTTCCCATCTCCTACAGACCCGATTTGCTAAAATTTTTGCACGATTTTTCCGATTGTACGCACATTTGCACGATTAAATTGACTGAAAAAATCACGAAGTGAACGATATGCATTTTGATTTGAGCACCCATTTTCATAATAAGCCTGAATAACTTTAACGCGTTGCTCGATTGTGTATCTTTCCATGGTTCAAATTGAGTTAGTCTGAAATTGAGAAATGTCAAATGAAATGCAGAAAAAACTTGGCGTTTAGGTGTGGTTCACATTCAACATCGGTCCTTAAAATTTAACCACCCTTTATGTATCTTCCCTAAATTTTGTATCTTTTTTAAAAATACATTTTACATGGACTCATCAGTTGACTGTGAGAGCCTTGTCAATACGCAATTTTTATTAAATTCAGTTCAAATTACATCGATTTTTCGACTTTTAAAAATATAGTGCTGACTGTACCTAGCATAGAGCAATTTTTGATTTTTTCATTTTCAAGAAAAAAAATTTAAGATGCCTATTTTAAATATTTAGCAATATAGATTAAAGAAAATAATTTCAAAAAATAAACACTCACACATTTTGAAGATATTGATTTTAAAAAAAAAAATTTAAATATTTTTTCGAATATTTCTATAAAAAATTACGGAAAATTTCAATTTCTCCTGTAGGTAATCACCCGTAAGCAGTGGCGTAGCGAAGGGGGTCGGCAAAATGTCGCCGGTGATGCGGGTAGAGTAGAAATCATATGTTTCATGACAGATCGTTTGACAAGTCAACAAACAACAATGATGTAAATTTGAAATTTGCCACCCTATCTGTGGTTCATCGTTGACCGCTCTCGGCTGATTTTCGTGAATTCGTAGACGGCATTCCGTATTGTCGCGCTGATCGCGAAACTAAACCAAAACGTTCCGAAACTCTCGCGAAACTGAAAGGGAGTGTTCCGAAACATATGATATGCATATGTGAGATATGATAAGATAACTAGGATTCGACAGAAACGTTATTTTAGTCTCAGCCAGCTCAATGTTTTTGCTCCCTCCCGCATCACAGAAAGTTATTTCGATTGTGTTGTTTATAGTTTAAATACTGTTGAATCTTCTAAAACTAAACACTTAGTACTTCACTCAACCTTTGAACTAGTTTTTAAAAATGAAAAGAGTTAAAAAAAGCGGCGCGGAATACCGCAAGAAAAAGGCTAGTTCTGGTTCAAAAGCTACGTTAACGTCTTCGGCGGCATCCAGCAGCAGCGGAAGTGATTCCAATGTAAGTAAGATTCCTCCATCTACGAGTGGCCTAGAATTGTTCTCCGGCCAATATTCATGGGAATGCATAATTTATTTTACAGGCAGAAGAAGAAGACGTGCCTGCCGTCGAAGTTGGAAGTCGTTCTGGTCCCACCACAGAGCAGGGTCAAGTAGAAGTCGACTCACCAGAAGTACCTCAAACATCTAGTCACAAGCCTGCAGAAAAAGTGAACCTCGTGAAGCTGTAAAGACGCTTAAAAATAAGTTTGTGGAAGTTCTTGAGGTACTGGAAGAATTGACGGATCGGTAGCCAGTCTTCTTCTGACAGTCATGCAGTCATTTAACTTCCTCACTTTTCTTGGCCTTTGAGCTGCAGAGCTACCTCAAGAAGATGACGCACAGATTTACCTGCAGCAATGTGGACTGAGTGTGGATAAGTGTGCTCAGAAACTCTGCGTTTTAAAAGCTCTCCTAGTGGAGAGCAGAGACCGTTTTGTCCAAGCCGCAATCGACTTTTCTAAGACTCTTTGGAAAAAACTCGGAATCGAACTCAAAACGAGAAGAGTTCGCAGGAAAAAACGCATGCATGGAGATGAATCCTCAGATGCAGCTTTGTCTCACGAGCCTCATTCGTAAGGCCCGTAGAATCCGTTTATGAAACCGCTAATTCTATTTTACTTTCAATAAAAGATACTTCATTGCTTGTAAAATGATGTCCCGAAATTTAATTTTAATTTAGTTTTAAATGGGGGCGGCAAAATGGGTCTCCCGCCCCGGTTGCCGAGATAATACGCTACGCCACTGCCCGTAAGTGCCTAGTTTGAAGAAAATAGCTCCACTTTAGGCTGCAGGGAGAGGTACAGACATACAGACAGACGGATAGAATTGTCGGGTCCACTTTTTACTTGTTCTCTATCATCAACTTTGATCAAAATCTCGAGTTCGATTGTTTCCAAATGCAGAACTTGCCCTTTAGTACCCACATATATTGCAAGTAAAAATTAATTGTTCGAGTATGCTTATGAATATTTTTTCTAATAGCATTCATTTTTATAATTCTTAGTCTTTTACATAAGAGCAAGTTCGTACGACCGAGTCATGCGTTTTATTTTAGTAGTTGTAAAAATAAAATTCCATAATAAAATATAGGTTTAAAGTTTTTATATTTGGTATGCCATTTTTAAGATTTAATTTAATGAGCCGATTTAATGACAAATCTGGAATTTTTCAGCAGAACCCGAGGCAGTGGATTCCTCACAGTGTACAAGAACTTGGCCTTTCGCGAACTTGAACTTGGCAAATTTTGCGTCGGCACTTGAGCCTACAACCGTTCAATATCCAATATCCCAGGAGCTCTCACTGACTATCAGTTATGAGCTCACTTCCTTCCATTGCAATGGTGGCTTTTGTAATGAGTCCTTGACTTTGTGGCATTGGGGCCTGACCCGTGACAATGATATGGATGCCTGATATGTATGCCTTGTATCTCCTGATCAAGCGACTGAAAAAGGTGGGTCCATCTGGAGGCGCATAGTGACTTGCGGCTCGTGTGCGATTTTACAAGATCACTGGTGGTTTCTGTTTTGTGTGGTCCTTGTTGTAGTTTTTGGCTATATCTCTTCATATCTGGACTCAAAGTAGGCCTCGATATTTTTGTGGAGCTCATCTATCAGCTCAGCCGGAAGCTATGTTCTGGTACCACGGGAGATAGTGCCCAGGAGGTAGGGTGGATTCGCAAGACGCAAGACGCTTGGCCTCTCTGCCTCAGACTTTCTACGCGATAGGCCCCCTTGTGGAAGTATCATGATGGCTGTGCTTGCCCAACATCGCGGAAACATATATGTAGTCTCTATGTTTTTTTTGGAAACAAGAGATGCTAGATAAAGACTTGCCTTCCCAGATAGGGGTATGGACTTGCCTCAAAATATTCGAAAAATTGCTACTGGGGTGGTGTAATGCTTTCTCAGGGAATAATCTGACTCCGTTAGTATGGGTAGCACAAAATTCATGAACGTTCATAGACAATTTCGTTTGTTCGTTTACCGGGCTTCGGAGCGTTCGGGAGAGGAGCCTTATTTTGGCCGAAAAATTATCTTTAGCAAAGACGCATTTTTGGATGAATGGCTGTGTCAACAAGCGAAATTTTAGTAGATGGGACGACAAAAACCCACACGGGGGTCACTAGATTGCAATGCATCTTCAAAAGTTTCCGTTTGGTGTGGGTTTTGGGGCACGATTTGAGGGTATGCATATCTCTCGCACAGGTAGAGTAAATTAGCCACAAAGGTTATGTAATTCGATTAGACTTTTTCTCGTTTGGTTTGCTGAAGGCGCAAGTCTATGAGAATAAACCATAATTGACCGATGCCTTTAGCATGCCATTAGTAAAATTCGACCTGATCTATGCGCAAGAGCCATTAAATATACGACAACTCGGATCTGTGCCACCGAAAGATTTTTGTTTTTAAAACTGGTCATACATTTAAAAAAATACATATTAAATATTTTCTAAAATTTCGAAAAAAAACTCGAATGGCAGGTACCTTTATTTTTGGTCGGGGAATTTAAAAATTACTTCTACCAAATTTAAAGAAAAACCGGTGATACGGCTCACTGTAGTCGAAGACAGACAGAATTGCGAAACAGAATTGGTCTTCCCTATCATAGTAATGTCAACTTTGATCAAAATCTCCAGTTCAGTTTTTTACGAATACGTATAACCCTCCATATAGTATAAACATATATGTCGCAAGTAAAAATTAAATTATAGGGAGCCTTCAAACAAGTCTACTCTTTTCGTGTATCTGTCATGGAGTTAAATTTTAATTATAAGGCACTGCGTCCGCCACTATTAATTCAGTTCCACAAATTAAACCTAATGGTGACTTTATAAGACGTTAATAACGTCAACAATTGACTTTCACACTTTTCGCGGTCTAATGAAATCCAAAAACAATTGCGTGCCAATCAAGTCACAAAACAACAGAACTACTTAAAAGAAAGTCTAATATACACCTACTCCGAACTTTTACCACTAACCCCTTTTCCATCCCAGTCCGACACCTTATAACGAACTTCTCTCCCTACAATTTTAATTAAGAATTCATCCGTTTCGCTCAATGGAACTCGTGCAAGTGCAAGTAAAACAGAGAAAAAGAAGTTGACTAATAAAACAAACTATAGCACTAGTATCTCCAAAGAAAGAATTGAAATTTTCGGTATAGTTTTTTCCTATTTGATTACCCTCGATGCCAAGCCAGAGATTGGGCCTAGCGAAGCTTGTAATCCAATCTCGATTCGACCGCATTGCAATTCTTGCAACTGCACTGCTCCGCTTTGCACGCTCTGGATAGCCTGCATCCGAAAGATACAACATGCATGTACTATAAAATTGATTTGCTACACTTGATGGCGATCAGTTTGATTAGAAGAGTTCGACGCGAAACTTGGAGACCAGGATTACTATGGATACAAGACTGAGGCAACTAATCGTGGTGATTCTAATCGGATGTGCGCTGGGTAGCCAGGAGGATGCAGCGACGACTACAACATCATCACAAACAACCGGGCGAGCATCCCTCTTGGACAATGGAATATCCAGAGCGATCAAACACATCTACGATCAGTGCGAAGGCAGTGATGACATATTTCGATGTCTGAAGGTTCAAGGTGCTAAGTTCTTCGGACGAGCCTTGAAGGTACACAATATTAAACTTCTGGACGGTATAACTATTGTAAGGAAGCCGGATTATAACGAGAGCGAGGCAAGATCTCGAGGTGATCTTCATTTGAGCAATAGTGATCTCGAGCAGCTGTCCTCAAAGAGCTTGGATAGAATCCTTTTCGCGCGGGTGATAAGTCTTCTTCAAAGTCGACAAGTGCAAGTGAACATTCCCCGGTTATTGTCCTTCGGTCAACGAACTAGCCAGGTTCTTTTTAGTGACGCTCGAAAAAAGAAAGATGACAAAAAGTACTTGGCATCCTTTATTGCTGCTGTCCTTCTCAAAGCGGGAATTCTAAAAATGGCGTATCACTCGATTGCAATTCTCGCCGGAAAGGCACTTATTGTGGGGAAGATTGCTCTTATCATAAGTGCTATCATTGGATTGAAGAAGCTCGTCTCAGGAGAAGGTCATGAGAAGACCACTTACGAGATCGTCAAACATCCACAAGTCCAACAGAGTCACACTTACTCCTCCAGCCATGGTGAATACGAGGGTGGCCATGAAGGTGGCTCTTACCATCGAAGCATAGACGATGAAATGATTATGCAGGATAAGGCGTACCGGGCTCATGTCCCGACGAGGACCTAAAATGAAATAAACACTCTCTTTTACATTTACACACACAAAAATACACTGAACCAAAGATTTATCAATAGTTTGTTTTTTGTTTTAAATAATTTATTTAATTTATACCTAAAACTCTAGAATTAATAAATATTATTAATAATTATAATTATATGAATTTATAGTCATCTTTCTGATAATTCGTATCATGTGAGTAGTATTCGGAAGTTTGAGGGATTTCGTGGTGCTCTTCATGGTGCTCAATGTGAATCGGGGGCGCCGGTGTTATGTACGGCAAACTGCGATGCCAGCCAACTCCACTGTGACCATGACCGGCTCCGGAATCTATTGTGACTACATGATCAGTACTACCATCTGCTTTGTGTTTCAATTTTAGACTGGTCTGGAAAACAGATCGATTAGTGTTGCATTTATAGAAAGAATTTATAAATATTGAGTAATAATCTTATAAACCGTTTAAATTATTTTAAAATGCTTAAAAAGAAATCAAAAAGTAAATTGAAATTCAGTCGATGATGGCCTTCGTTGGGGCAGTAAATAGTCGTTCATATGCCAATGAATGTTTTTCATTAATCATTAAATAAGGAAGTCAATCATCGGCTGAATTTCAATTTCCGTTCGGATTTTGTTAAGTTTAAAAATGTATGCATATTACTATAAGTTCTCTAATTAACATATGACCATACACCCGTCATTATAAGAAGAATGGTAAGCTTCGTGTTACTCTGTTTTAATGATGAAGATTATTCTATAAGCGTTTATCCCTAGACCCAGGTCCATGCTGAGTGGGTTTTAAAATTGCATTTTCGGCTGATTTAACACCCGTCCCTATCTGCGAAACAATTTCCTAAACACGGATATAAACAAAGAGCAATCAGAAGTAGTCTTGAAGGTCATGAAAGATGGGAAAGCGGCTGGGTCAAATAACATTCCCGTAGAATATTTCAAATTTAATTCGGCTGGATTTAAGGAAAAGTTAGAAGAAGCTTTAAATTTAATTTTTAAGGTCGCCATTCCCTCTAATCAAATCAAGCCCTAATCTAGCCCATTCTAAAAAAAGGGTGATATTAGTGATCCCAAAAACTATACGTTTCTGAACTCTTCACTTAAAATATATACTTCACGTTTATGCGGCAGGCAAACTGGGTAAAGACAAACAGAATTTCAGGCGAGTGCCAAGCTGGGTATTTTTAGGGTTACTTAATGGTAGACAACATTTTTATTCTGACAAGTTTGGCAATATTTTAAATCAGAATCAACAAACACTTGTTTCGTCGATTTTAGGATACAATCTACAGAAATACTTTGCTCTTTAAGCTGTATAACTTAGGAGTGTCAAGTAAATGGTAAAACTATCCCAACAATCATTTGCCCAAGCGTTTGACAGAAAGGGCAAATCCGAAAAACTGAAAACGAATAGTGGTCCTAGGCAGCAGGGGCGAACGCAGGTAGGTGTTTTAGGGGTTAAACCCCCCCCCCCCCCCGGAAACAACCAAAGAATAAGAGTTCATTTTGTTAAAGAAAAAAGAGACAAAGTGCTATTTTCGTGCCATATTAATAATAATGTAATATTAATGTAAGTTCAATTGATTTTTAGAAGTTTTGTGTTTCCCTTTATCGGTTCTCTGCGTTTTTCTTACGACTTATAGGTACGTATAAGGCAAGTAATGCATTCGTAAAATAAATTGAACTCAAGATTTGTATCAAAGTTGACATTACGTAGATAGCGAAGAAAAAGTGGGTCTCGAAATTCTGTCTGTGTGTCTCTTCGACTACGGCCTAAGAGCATGGGCCGATTTTCGTTAAATTTTCCTTTTTTTAAGACCAAAAATAACGGTACGAATCATCTTTTGGAAGCCCTCTTGGAACCATTTTATTTTCTTTGTTTTTGATTTTCTCGAAAACAGTACAACCGATTTTAATCATTATGAAGCTCCTCCAAATTTAATTTAGAAAAAAAGAAAAACGCCAATTATTTTTTTTTTAAAGTCAATATTCCGAAAACCCCTGTTCGATTTTTTAAACTTGAATAAATAAAAGTTTCTTAATATAATCTACAAGATCTGAGGGAAAAAAATTGTTTTAACTAAAAATTAAGGTACCCACCATGCAAGTGTTAAAATATCTTTTTCGAAAATCGTATTTTTCTCAAAAATGGCTCCGAGAATTTTGATAAATTTTAACCAGTTTTTCGAATTTTGAATTTGTCATTATAGACAGAACTGATTTCAATGAAATTTTGCATAGAGAAGACTTGATACAGTAGTTATCGTGTAGAATTAGAATAGGTACCACCACATACAAAGTTGTAATGTACGCAGATGACATTTTCATCAGAGTCTGCTACCTCACTTAGGTTGATGATAAATAGGTTAGCAGATTCTTGTAAAACATGGAGGTTAAAAGTTAACATTGACAAGTCAAGCGGAAGCGGTAGATCATCAAGAGAAAAGCAATTGAATGTTGATGGAGATGGAAGAGGTCTGGATGTTGTGAAACCATACACTTTTAGGCATGGATTTAACTTTTAATCTTAATATGGAAAAACACTTCAAATCGAAAGCAAGAACTGCTATTTGTATATTTCTCTAAGCCCAAAATACAGGGTCTTCAATGCAACTGCGCAATCGGACTTATTCAATGGAGCAACAGTTTCGTGGATATACAAATTCAAAACTGAGGAAAACTCCAGAAAAATCTTCGCTCTGCCCATAAGTACACCAAAATATATGTTTTACTTGGAAAGCGGTGTGTCTACGCTTTTCATTTCGATGCTTGAGCTGAATTCTGGTTACCTGATCAGGATAACTTATATGATAAATACGAGGCTTCCAAAAATGGTCGGCAATATGCGGTTCAATTCCAAATAAGCTGGTACCAATATTGGACGAAACTAATCACCTGACTGAGGTATTAGAGCTGTGTCAATCAGGAATGATTAAAATTTTTTGATCCGATCATTGAAAAGTTCTGATGATTGAAATCACAAATTTTCATTTCAATCGATCCATATCTCAATCGTTTCGATGATTCTTGGTTGTCGATTTTCTATTCCAATCTCAATGATTTCAATAAATCTCGATTTTTGAAATCAGTTAACGCGATCAACCATGATTTACTCGATTCCATTTGTCCCAAATCAATCAATGTCGATTATAAACGCAAAACGGACGGAAAACTGAAATTTCTGGGTTGAACTCGACATTGAAGAATATGCTTAATTGTGTTGGTTCTTGATGTTGCGGGCAGCAAAAGCAATTGTTGGGTATTATTATGTTTAGTGTGGGATATGAACTCGCTTCATACCTAGCAGGTTGACTATTCACTCCAACGTGTTGGGACCTCAACTGTCGTTGATGGTTACATGTTGCTGCTCCCGTAAAACTAAATGTTTTTTTGCAGTAGCTGTACTTTTCTCTTCACCTAAAAATTTGATCAAAGTGCATCCATACTGCGCTCCGCTTTCTATCTAAATCTGACATTCTGAAAAATGAGTGCTATATTCATACAATTGTTTTTTTTTTTTTAATTTGCTTCGACGTGGCTATTAAATTTTATTAATACTTTTCGTCGGATAAAATGGTCGGTCTCTTGTTTCTTATTCGTATTTTTGTTTCATTTCGCTTTGATTTTACAACGAAACGTAATTTAATTTTTTTAAATTTAGCTCAAATTGTAATTCGGTACATTATTGAACTGGAATAACTTTTAGTCTCTGCAACTTGAACAAAAAGAGAGAAATTGGCCACTTTCTGGGAGTTTTTCCAGTTTTAAAGCAAACAACAAAAACAGTTTTTGATAAAAATATATTTTACAAGAAAATGAAGTTTTAAGAATTCTAAATGGTAGAATAATTAGTGGAAGTTTTTAAAAATTTTGTTTTAACTAAATTAAAAGTGAATTTCAGCGTTTAGCAAAACTAAATGCCCTTTGTTATATACATATATGTATAATCAATTTTTAATTTTATTATTAATTATTATCTTTTGAATCATGATTTATTTAACTTAAGGTAACAATAAGATTGAAAATGCAATTTCAAGCTGAATTTAAAGCCAATCAGGCAGACATTATTTGTGATATCTTTAACACAAAAAGAATTTTTTAATTTATAGAAGCTGCCGTTTAAATACCTAAATTAAATTCAAATCCGAAAAGTCAATAATGAGAAAGTCAAAAATCAAAAAAAATTTCATTGGTAGATAATGTCTTTACTCAAAATGTTCTCATATTGAATGATTGATCGTAAAAACGTAATGCAGAACAGATTTGATCAACATTTTAAGAGCCGTTTTCTTGAAAAATGAAATTGTCGAAACCAGTTTTTACATTTTTTTTAAGTTAAAGGACGAATTTCTACACCTTTAAGATAGGAAACCAAGCATGTGGTTTTTGGAATAGATACCTACATATTGAGTTTTCGATATTAAATTGGAAACTTTTTTTTTAATTTTATTAATTTCTACTTAAAACATATAACTAAAATTTCTTAGTATATTGAACATTAAAAAATGTAGCATATTCGGTTATACGATTCTTGAGAAAATAGGAAACAAAACAAGGATTCACTGAGACGTATGTGTCATCACCATTCCTTATTCCACCATCCCTGTCCTTTTTTGATAGCCTATATCTATCCTACTCATTCACATTCTCTAACATCCCTTTAACTAAGATAACGTAATATTAATTTGCAGTTGGATCGTGTTTGGACGTATATTCAATAAACGTGTTTAAAATAAAGTCTTAATTTTATTATTTATACCGGACATCTCTTGACAATTTTCAGAAGTGGGATGAATAACCAATAAATATCCAATTAATATTCGATTATTATCTGATTAAGTGGAAAAAAAAACAATATGGACCTTAATAAATTTACTGTGAAATGATTAAAAGGAATTCTTTCCCAACTGAACGACAAGACAACGGGTAGCAAAAACGAATTAATAACTCGACTGAATAATTACGAGTTCGCGGAGCTGCAAAAGGCTAAGGAGTCGGTCCATTGGAGCAGAGTGAGGAACGGGAGGATGAGGCGGACGTAGGTAAGTTGAGGCACTCCAACGATCAATGGAGTTGCTGACCCAACAACTTGCAACCGTCATCCAACTGTCGACGAATCTGCAAAAGAACAATGCTAGGCTGGCGGCTGAAGTGGAAGCAGCGAAGAAAAAAAAATGTGCAACCGTGCCCAGTTGTCTCGACAGTGCAGTCTAACGCAACAGCAGTGAATATGGAAAATGTAACGGTCGTCGGGAACAGTCTAAAGTAGGCTACACACTGTCATTTTTTTACATCATTTCTGCTGAAATGATGGAAAAAATGATAGTGTGTAGATGTAAATGATAAATGATGAATAAATGATGATGGAAATGATGAAGATCAAAATTTTTCGTGGGTATGACTGGAATGATGAAATGAAATGACAGTGTGTGGGAAACATATCAGCGTGCGTCATTTTTGAATGAATAAAATTTCAAAAATGATTGAAAAAATGACTTCATTGAAATGACAGTGTGTAGCATCAAATGAAATGTTCAGAAATGACAGTTTTGGAATGTCATTTAAGAAATGATAGTGTGTAGCCTACTTAACGACGCAAACAAATAAAAATAATGCTGTCGCGTCTAGTTTATACGTTTTGACGTCATCACCACTAGTGCAAACAAACACAAATATGGGAAGACAAAATCCAATAATGTTACCGTCTTGCTCTAATGTCTAATACTTTAACTACTAATGCTTTGTCTCTACCATTGCTGGCAACACAACATCCACCGACATGTTCAACCAATGTGTATGTGCCTGAAAGTATCCTTGTCTCTCTTTCGTCGGGTGGAGTAAATAGAGTCGTGAGTGAGTCATATATTTTGAAAATAGAAACAAAATGCAAAACGCAATACAAACCGAGTTGCCGTCAGTACCAAATACCAATATTCGCGATCTGATTTATGTCATACCAGAATTTGACCCCTGCAACGGAAATCTTTCGTCCGCGCAATTCATTGACCGTATTGAACAATTAAAAAGCGCGTACCAGTGGAATGAAATATCCGTTTTGTTTGCAGTGCAATGCAAGATGAGAGGCGCTGCTAAATTGTGGATAGATGCACAAAACGTTTTTTTTTTAAGTCATGGTCCGATTTTGTGTGCGCGTTCATGTTAGACTTTCCATGTGTCATAAATACAGCCGATGTGCACAGACAAATGTTGCAAACGCGAATAATGAAAGGAGAATCATTGCTTGAATTTTATTTTAAAGTATTGTCTCTGGGTCGTCGCGGAAGTTTGGATGATAACGCGATTATAAGCTATATAATTAACAGACTCTACGATGGTGGGTTGCGCAGAATGTTGTCGGCATATTCTTTCACCAAGTGCTCGGATTTGTTACAAACATTGAATCGCGTGTGTGCGAACGAAGGTCCTTATGTTAGTACACCACATATTGCTCCACAAACGCAAGTATTTGGACGACCACAAGAAAATTTTGGGTCTAGTGTGCTACAATTGTCGCGAGCGTGGACATGTTTCAAGAAATTGTACCCAAACACAAAGGAAACTTCGGTGCGAAAAGTGTTCGACAACTAGCCACGAAACGAAAAATTGTCCCTATCAAAATAGAGCTCCGGTTAATGCCATCGCGAATCGTGTGCGTCAAGAAACATTGAAAAACATTTGTATTAAGAACTTAAAATGTGTGGCATTAATTGATTCCGGAAGTAGTTTCTCGCTTGTTTGTAGAAAATTTGCAATTAATTTCAAAAATGATATAGTTCCGTGCAATTAAAAACTCATTGGGTTCGCAGGAGGAGAATTTCAGTGCCATGAAAAATTAGTAGTGCCAATAACAATTGACGGGTCTGAATTTAAGAGCGAGCTTATGATCATTGACGACGAGGTGATGTCATATGACGCCATAATTGGAGTCGATATTTTGTGTAAAGGCCGCGTCATAATCGAAAACGGACAATGCGAAATAATCGCGCTTGACAATGATAAAATCGGTATTGGCGATCAACTCTCTGCCGATGAGAAGCATAAATTAATCGTTCTTGTGAATTCGTTCGCCGGGTGTTTCGGTGAAAATCTCAAAGACCTTGGAAAGTGCGCGTCGGTCAAAATGTCCATAAAGCTCACGTCGAGCAAACCGATCAAAAAGAAACCATATGCTATTCCATTTCCGAAACAACAGACTGTAAATAAAATTTTTCAGGAATTACTTGAATTAAATATAATTCATCCAGCGTCATCTTCGTATGCTCACCAATAGTTCTCGTTCGAAAACAAAACGGCGAAGAACGTCTATGCGTGGACTATCGCGAGTTGAATGCGATCACAGAAAAGCGACCTTGGTCAATGCCGACCGTCGAGGAAGTTCTGATATCTATGTCAGGTAAGCGTTTTTTCAATACACTTGATATGATGTCAGGATATTATCAAATTGAAATCGAAAAAGAGTGCAAACAGTATACAGGGTTTGTTACGACTGATGGACATTTCGAATTTAATCGAATGCCATTTGGGCTCAAGAACGCTCCTTGAAAGTAAAGTGCTGAAAAGTAAAGTGTCCATATATGTGGATGAGATTGGGTCTGCATCCGACACTTTCGAAGAAGGTCTTAGGAATCTCGCTGAATTTTTGTCCATAATTCAACATGAAGGTCTTACGCTGCGATTATCAAAATGCTCATTTATGAAAAACAACATTAATTTCTCGGACATGAACTTAATGCGAACGGTGTAACTCCTGGGAAAAAACAAAACGAAGGCTATTCGCGAACATCCTGTCCCTACTAACGTAACGGAAATAAGACAATTTTTGGGTCTCACTGGTTTTTTTCGAAAATTCGTAGCCAATTACGCCCACATTGCTGCACCTTTGACACGTCTGACGAGGAAAGACGCCGTGTTCAAGTGGTCAGCCGACTGTGAAGATGCGTTTCGAAAGCTAACCAACATTTTGACAGAAAAACCAGTTTTAAAAATCTACGATGTGAATAAGGAACAGCAAATTCATACCGATGCTAGTAGCGCAGGACTTGCAGCGATTCTTCTTCAATAGAACGAAAATGGTCAGCTGGAACCAGTTTCATATTTCAGTCGGGCATGTAGTGAAGCCGAAAGTCAATATCACAGCTATGAAATCGAAGTAATGGCTGTAGTCGAAGCATGTGAGCGATTCCGTGTCTATGTGCTTGGCAAGCACACCCTGAAGACATAGGCGCCTGCATTATAAATATACGAATCTCTGAAAACGATTGTCTCTGGACGATGCAAAAACAAGACTCAAAATTACTTCAAATAATGGATATACTCTCTGGGAAAACAGCCTCAAGTCAAAAATCAAAATATCTTAGCGAATACGTAATGAAGTGCAATCGTCTCTTTAGAAAGAGCGATCGGAACAAACTCTTGCTAGTTATTCCCTGTGGTATGCGTTGGCGTGTTGTGAAACTTTGTCACGATGACGTCGGACACCCTGTTGTCGATGGAACAATAAAATGAATTTCACAACATTTCTGGTTTCCTAGAATTCGTAACTTCGTGAAGAAATTTATAGGCTCATGTATTGAATGCTGCTTTAGACGTGATTCAAAGCAGAAAGAATGCCAACTGTATGGAATGGACATTCCGAAAACTCCATTTCAGGTATTACATATGGACCACTTAGGCCCTTTTATCAAAAGTCGTCGAGGAAATGAGCATATCCTTGTCATTGTTGATGCTCTTACAAGGTATTCTATAATTTTTCCTGTTAAATCGACCAAAAGTAAGCCTGTTATTGATATAATGAGTCATCAATTGACATTGAGTTTCGGTGTACCAGAAACAATAGTCACCCACCGATAGAGGAACGGCATTCACTTCGGCGTCGTTTGAAGAATTTTGTAACCATAACCTCATTCAACATATAAAGGTCGCTGTCGGGACTCCACGAGCGAACGGGCTTGCCGAACGGGTAAATCAAAGCATATTGGCTTACTTAAAAACTTCATCCAACGATGTTAAAGATTGGGACACCAAAATCCGTGAACTGCAATGGACAATAGACACGAGAATCAACTCAACAACAAAGTTTTCACCTATCGATCTTATATACGATTTTCCACTCCGTGACATCGGCGGGAACAAACTGCTGGCGGCACTTCATGATGACGATATCAACATCTTTGAGAAACCAACAGTCAGTGAGAGACGAGAAGAGGCAATAAAGAACATCGAAAAGGCCAGAGAAAAATGGAAGATACTTTTCGACGCTAAATATTGTTCTCATCGAAAGTCCGATCCAAAGCACAGGCGAGTCTCGCAAGCTAGAGTCTAGGTATAAGGGTCCATACGTGGTGACAAAGGTTTTACGGTTCGACCGATATGTCGTAGAGAACATTGTTGGAATGAAAGTAAAGCGAAAGCTTAGTACAATAGCCAGCATCGATAAACTCAAGCCTTGGTGTGCTCTGTATCCAGGAATCGATGAAGACTACGACACAGAAGAAGAAGATGAAGATCCGAACCATAACCAAGAATAACTCGGGGCGAGTTATGTCAGGAAGGGCCGAGCTGTTATCACCATTCCTTATTCCACCATCCCTGTCCTGTTTTGATAGCCTATATCTATCTTACTCATTCACATTCTCTAATATCCCTTTAACTAAGATAACGTAATATTATTTTGCAGTTGGATTCGATCAGTTATCGAGTTTGGACGTATATTCAATAAACGTGTTTAAAATAAAGTCTTAATTTTATTATTTATACCGGATATCTCTTGACATATGTTAATACTAACAATATTACAAATACCTTTGGCAACACTGGGCATAGAATAAAATACCGATATCTACTGTTCTTTAAATTGGTTGGCAAAATTTAGCAAGAAACACTCCGTCATATAGGTAGACACCGTGTTTACTTTGTTCCTAAGATTTTCAAAAGTTGATCACAAGAATTTTCAATTTCCGCAATGACAATTCCTGCCTCCCGGCCTATCAAGGCTGAAACTTTGCCAGTCGTCATTGGTATTATGACTCTATTAAGGGATACCTATCTAAAAAATTTCAATTGAATGCGTGTGATTCTTATATTTTATAACTCTCGCTTTTAGGGAGCGGAAATTAGCATTTTCTTAGAAACTGTCAACAATAGACATTTTTCTTGTGTTTGGTTAATTTATTTGGATCAATATCAAAACAGAAGAAAAAAATGTACGAACTTGCTCTTATGTTTAAGAGGCTGAAAATTTTAAAAATGAATGTTAAAATAAATAATAAGTTAAAAATATAATAAGTTTTTAGGAGTAGAATATAAGAATTTGTGCAAGAACAAAAATTAATTTTAATCGCGGTAACGTTGAAGTTTTTATATAATTAGTTTTTCACTAAGGGGAGGCAGGCGTTGGGGTTGTAGATGTTGAAAGCGAAATAAAGCTGTGTATGAGGTATTAACAAAATTTATTTGGAAGGCCCATGTACATGTATGTAGGTATGCCATTATGTATCGAATACGACATCGTTCATCGTGAGTGGTCCAATTTTCAATTACTCTTCCGCATAGATCAAGCTGAATTTGGGCATCGGTCGATTGTGGTTTATTTGAATAGACCTGCGACTTGAGGAAACCCCACAAGAAAAATTCTAGCGGGGTCAAATGGTATGATCTTGGTGGCAATTCACGTCACCTCTGCCAGAGATAACCTTATCATCAAATTGTTCAATAGTATAATGTCATAAATAATCGTTCTGTAGCGCTCCTCATTGAAAATGACTGCTTGACGCAACGTGATTTTCGTAAAAATACGGACAAACGACGCACGCCCCGGCCCAAAATCCACACCAAAAGGTAACTTCTTGGGGATGCATTTGTCACCTGGTGAACCTTGTATTTGTATGGTTTGGTGTCGTCCCATACACGGAAATCTTGTTTGTTAAGACAACCGCTTGGTAGCTAAAAATGATTATTCGCTCAAAATTGGGGTCTTCCTTCAAACGCTCTTAAGCCCAGTCAGCAAACAAACGCCATTGCCTACGATCATGAACTTTAAGCCACTGGTCAGTTGGATGGATCTTGTATGGGACTACGCGTGTAAATCAAAATCTCTGCGCAAAATTCGCCAAAAAAAATTCTGCGAATGGCCAAGTTGTGCATGGTGAGGAATCGTCTACTTGCTACCTCGGGTTCTGCTATACACTTTTGCGGACCGCGAAGATATTATCGCTCCTTCTTGCGTTTTTTGACGTACAAATTTTGTCTCAAATTTTGCAACCAAACAATGAAGAGTCGGCTGCATAAGGCCAGCCTGTCAACCGTAAAATAGGCGCACCGCTTACAACGTTTGCATTTGCACTAACGGATACTCATTTTGGTAGCAAAATTTTATGATTTCGACGTGCTGTTTAATCTAGTTAGCTAGTTATCATTGCCGTTTAGCATCAGTAACTGAATAAGAAACAACAGATTTGACAGATGTTACCGAAACAATCTAACCATGCCAATTAGAGAACCTTTATTACCTGTAAATCGCAAATAAAAATACAAACATAATCATGTGGTTCACGAAGTTTAATCAAAATCCTTAAAGTTGTTTTCGACAATATTAAAAAAAAAATATAAATAAAAATATAGAAAACTGTTCATATGGATAAATTTGTTTTTTAACTCTTTTAGTAGTAGGTGATATAAACACAGCATTCTGGAAGAAAGTATAAATTTATGCGAACAAAAAATTATAAGTCGTTGTAGTGGTTTCTTATATACTAAATTTTTTGAACATTTAAAAAAAAAAAATGGTAAGATTTTATTATTGTACGAATGAAAATTAAATTTCAAAAAAAATATTGAGTTTTTGAGATATCGAGTTTAAAAAAAGAATGATTTTTTTTTAAATTCAAAAAATTATTTTTTCTCAAGTTTTGAAATGCAATATTTTTCAAACTTTTTAGAAGCATCTCTATAAAAATTTCATTAAAATCCGTCATGCTGATGATGAGAAATTTGAAAAAATGGTTCTATGGTAGGTACAGTCAGTAATATCTTATTTTCAATTTGTTTTATTACATTAAAGATCGTTAAAATTGATTAAAAGAAAAAAATTTTATCAAAATTCTCGGAACCGTTTTTGAGAAAAATACAATTTTCGAAAATAATTTATTTAACATTTGTATAGTGAGTGCCGTTATTTTTAGGTAAACACATTTTTTTTTTAAATCTTGTAGATTATATTGAGAAACTTTAATTTATCAAGATTAAAAAAATCTAGCATGGGGTTTTCGAAATATTGGGTTTAAAAAAAAAAATTTAAACTTTTTTAAAAAGCCAACAAAAATTCTGAAAATTTGAATACATAACTCTATTTAAATTGTCAAAATCGGTTGAACAGTTTTCGATAAAATCAAAAACAAAAAAAAAATGGTTCCAGGGGGGGTACAATTAATAACAACTTATCGGAACATTTTTTTAACCAGTATCTAGCTTTAACTAAATGAAATTTTCTTGTCTTTTTTTTTAACCTGCCGAACAGTTTTTGAGAAAAAAAATATTTATGAAATTTCGAAAAAAATCGTATGGCATTATTTTTGGTCTTAACAAAAAAAAAGAAAAAAATGTGTTGGGGAAAAAATTAAAAATACTGTATACCAAGTTAAAGGAAAATCGGCTGAGCCGCTTAGGCTGTACTAGAAAAGACAGACAGACAGACAGAATAGCTAGACCCACCTTTTTGGTCTTCGCTATTATCGTATTGTAAACTATGATCAAAATCTCGAGTTCGTTTTTTTTTACGAATGCATAACTTGCCTTATTAGTACCTATAAGACTAGGTGCGCACATTCAATTTTCAGTTGCACAACTGTTTGGTTGCTTATAGAAAACAGATTAACTATTTGGTTGAATGTCCGCGCAGGTGCATATAATCATATGTTACACAAAATAGCGAATTCATTTTGGGAAATCGTTTAGTTTGTGTCAAAACACAAACTTTTTGCGCAGTTGCGCAACTAAAAAGCCTAAGATGATTTCTAATTCATCGGACTTCTTTATCATTGTAATCTTCCATTTGGTTAAAACATCGATTTTCTTACACTAAAACAAGCAATGAAGACTCAAGAAGACTAATAGAGAAAACAACGTTATGGAAAATGTAGGTAGAAATCGCAGTCACGAGCCACCTAGCTCATTGACCTGTATACCGCTTGAGTGAGCCTCTTTCCATACTAGTATAACTCGCTTGACCTGTACCGCCACTCGCCGAAGATGATTAAAAATACGTTTAAAATGATTGATTATTGGACGTACCCTTAGCCCACATTGAGTTGGACAAAAATATACCAAACTAATTTGGTGGATGGATCAGAGACGGAATGGATCTGATCGCTCAGTAGGATCGTCTTGGTGCGTATTGTAGTGGATTTGATGCTGTAGCGTCTCAGTGGATATCCGTCTGATCCAAAAATCATAGGTTATGATAAAAGTAAGGGTTGTAGTATTTGAGGATGTTAAGGACAATCACCACACTGCGCCTCCACAAATAATGCCTTTTATTGCTAAGATTGCAGAAATTATTATCATAGAATTCAGTGCCCAAATTATTAAATAATATCTTGTTTGCACTATGGCTGCCGATAAAAAAACAACACCCATATGAAGCAGGTCAAATACCCCGCATGTGATCCGAACTCAACATGCATGTAAAGGTAAAATCTAGCAGAAATGTCACCTGAACTGACATTTGTCGTCAAATTATTTCTTCATTTAAGGCCATACAGATGGTAAATTTCATCAAATATTTTATTTCATAAAATTTGTGATATCCATTGGAAATTTCCATTACATGCCAAATGTTTTAAGTGAATTATTGCTTATAGACGTGGAGTTAGCAGGTGGATCTTAAGAAACTAACTCAATTGGATCACTATCCGCAGTTGAAAAGATCATTGCCCTTTATAGCTATCTTGCTGAGTTAAGGTTATCACTGTGCAACATGAATTCCCTTAAAAAACCAGCAATCTCCTACCTCGAAGTTGAACTTGATAGAGAATACGGTACAGGAACTACCTAAGAATGTTCTATAGACAAAAGCAGAAAACAGCTCCTCCAGATCTTCAATTGGGAGAGTTCGTTAAAAATTCCTTTTTAGAGAGGAAATAAATGAATGATCCTTTTTCCAGCTGGTTCCCACAATTCTGACTGTAAGTATTGCCCAGCTTTTTCGTATCCTCTCCAATTTGCCAGAATGCATACACGCCGTCGTTGTTCTCAAACATTTTAAAGATAGTAAAAAGTTGCGACGATACTGGTTATCTCTGGCCTGTTAATATAATAAAATTGGTTAAACTGTAATACCCCTTGGTATAATGGTTAGTGCGTTCGACATAGGGTCTTGGGTTCTATTCTCAGCCTCTGTGTTTCAGGGCTGTACTGTACTGACAAATCCTCCAAGAAACACTAAAGAAAAGTCACGCTCATCTTAGCCGTTCGGATTCGACAGAAAATTTTAGATCCCCTACATTGCTGTTAACATGCACACAGTAATTGCCAGTTCGTCAGCACTTTGATTTTCGTCAGTCCCCGGAATCTAATAAGGAGTCACCTAAGTATTTTTACTTAGACTTGTGGCATTACCGGACCTATTTACAGGATGATGAAACTGAATTGGTGGCCTTAACAGCTGCCATTCTGGGAGAATAGTCGTATTCCACTTTTAGTTTGGATCTTGTTTGAGTAGTTTTCATGGTTCTCTAATTATTTTTAATTTATGTCGCAAATAACTACCAAAGTTGTGGAACTAAAAAAAACTTAGAGATAATTAAAAGACTCAGAAAAGATTCCTTAACCTAAACTTCATTTTAGATTTATCAATAAAAATAGTTGTGCTTCTCTCCGAGAATCTTATTTTTGAAATCCTGGTGATCCTCACAGCAGGAGTGTTACACGGATATGGATAATTGGTTTGAAAAAATCTATGTAGGGTGTAATAGAAGAAATTAATAAAATTTCAAAATACAGAAGCTTAGCGAATAATGGCCTTGAATAATTTTGAAAACCATGCAATTCGATAGATTCGATATTAGAATAATGATTTGTATTATAAAATATTATGTATTTAATAAGGGATTTGCTCCTCTTCAAGTAGCTCATTGGGCAAGGTTCCCTTCTTCCTTGGATTTCTACTGTTTTGTTCCCTAGGTTGTGTACTAGGGTTATGGGCCTTCTATTAGAATCCCCGACTGTTTATTTTTCTTAAACTCATTTTCATGACGATTCTTCTCCGACTAGACTGTGTACTATAAAAAAAAAACCCGACCAACTAGTTCCTTTGGAATACTCTGTAAGAAGCTCACTGGACAAGGTTTTATTCTATGGGTTCCAAATGCTTTGCTCCCAAGGTTGCAGGCTAGGGATATATGGTTTCCAATAAAGTTTCCGACCACTATCAAAGATATCGAACATTGCATTATACGAAAAACTACGAGTATAAATCTTAAAAGAACAAAATGTCACGAAATTAAACAAAATATTCAAAAGCTAATTTATTCTGAGTTAAGACCCCCATGTTTATATGCTGAAGAATTCTGGACACCAATCGAAGAGCTTTCCTCAGCCACGAAGATGAGAAGGAAGGGGAGTAAGCCCCTAAAAATATATTTTTCTTAGGAGCAGTGACTGGTAACCGATTGACAGATCTTCGGAGAGACAGTTCAACGCAACAAGGAGTCCTGGACTGAAAATTGGGTCATAATTAAGTCTGAATCTTGTATCAGTTTACACGGAGAAACGAGAGAGACGATTTGGTAGGGTCGGCTATCTTTAATTGTCAATTGTCAATCAAAACTAGTAGACTATTACCGCAACGAACACAGTTTTCATTGGATGGATCATATGACATGACACGGAAAGGAAATGGTAAATGAAACGGTCATCTCTTGATCCGAGACAACCTAAATCCTCGAGTCTTACGCCAGTGGAGCAAGATCAAAACAGAATTCACCAAAGATTCTTCAGAACCGCAACCGAAAGATTGTCGAAATTTGAGACTGGTTGGGTTTTTAGGAATCTATGGTTGGAGCTCTCAAAGATAAAACAATTGTCCCTTTTGGGTAGAATCCGAACAGGTCACAACTCAATGTGTTAAATTGGAATTAGCATATCTGACCATTCTGATGCAGAAATCAGAATGAAATAACGGAGGAGTGTCCATGTCACTTTCTGTGAACTCCTGCCCTAGGCTTGTCAGATCAACTTTAGACCTCTACTCCTATATCCTGCAGGCCGCATTGGATCGATTTCACAAAAGATTTAATCGGTGACTTTTGACTGTGCGATGTACTATTCGAAGAACAACCTCAAAACTGCTCATCAAAACAAGTCAAATTATATTAGAAATAAAAATTCCACACTTTAAAATTTAACCTTTTACTTTTAAAAAGATGTTTTGAAGAAAATAAAAAAAAAACTCACCAAAACTGACACCATAAGTGCAATTTTAGCCATCACAAAAGCAGCACCCGCAATGAGCAGCACCTTGCCTAAGAACATCTGAGCCATCATCGCAAACATAGCAATACCGCCCATCATAGCCATCCCTTTGTTCTTGTCCTTCTTCTTGCGTCCTTTAAGTGAATCATTTAAGTACCAAATTTTCTGCTTTTTTCTTGAACTTTCACCACCTTCCTCGAAATCCAAATTGTCCGCCTTAGCCTCCAGTGCCTTGGGGTTAATTTTCATTCGAATTGAACGTGACTGCACTAGCTGAAGTAATTTCTCAGCAAACATATCACTTGGGGATCCATTATTATCGAACCTTGCTGAATTTCTATCATCGACCGTAAAATTTTGATCTTTTTCAAATTCAATAAAATCACTGTACTGCCAAGTTGAATTATCACTCAAAAGTATATCCAAGGTTTTAAGGGCTTCATTTTGAAGACACTTCCCAATTAAGGGATCGCCTAGACATCTAGCTAGACTTTGACCAAACGAATGTGCCGTTAAAGGGTCGTTTTTACCTGCCACTATCGTCAGAATAAGCAAAAACGAAACCGTATATACAATAAGAATGCGGTGCATTTTGGTCTGACGAATGTGCCCAGTAACGCGAGGGTAATAATTATGAACTAAAAGTTTTCTAAACTCAACAATTATTTATATAGCTTCGAGGCTTGGGAACGCAAATAGCTTTTGGGTTAACCAAAAGACTACCTACCAAGTACAAATGTGTCTACCAACCGAAAATTGTTTACTGGAGCTGAAAAGTATTTTCATATCACCCACAAAAATCGTCGCAGACTCTTAACTGAATAATTAAGAAGTTCTTATGTCGTCTACAATATAGTTTTCCCTTTTAAGCAGATAAGTTGTTTTAGATACCTACATATCAATAGAACATCTCCGCAAAACTGCCATAGGTTCTGTGGAACACTATGGGTTCTCCGCTTGGATTGGGTGTTCACCGAAGCGCTTGGAATTTTTTGTAGAGTAGCTAAAGATGTCATTAAAATCAGAACATGGCATTAGCACTCATTGAGATAGGTACTTAGTATATGGCTGGTTGAGTTTTCATTCTTTACCGCAGAAGTTTCTCTTATAGGAAATGCAATTATAATTAGTGTAGGTTATATCTAATTTCTTTGAAACATTATTCGACTTATCTGAAAAGCGAACAAGTTTTTGATTCAATAAATGGAATTATATCTTTGGCAAAGGCTACGGACCGAAACCCGAGACCCCACAATGACTTGATTATTGATTTATCGAACGTTTTTATGTTTGGTGAATGGCGATACAAGAAATAGTAATTAGAAATAATAATTAGGGGTGGCCGTGGCGCGATGATTGTGTGCTCGCCTGTCAACCTCAAGATCACAGGTTCGATCCCTGCTGTCGTCTATGTCCGTCTTAATTCCATTAAAAACCTACTAAAAAAATTGTCATCAATGGGTTGCTGTTGCTGGTTTACTCATTGTCATTACATGTTGTGCAGGCATAACACTAACAACGTGTGATTGAGTTAAAACTAGTATGCCCATCAAATATGAATACGAATAAAAAAATGCGAATTATAGAGGACACACAAATAAGACACAGTATTTCTCCGCATTAGTTCAGCCGCCATCCCTGGAGATAAAAATCTGAGACAACCACCATCAGTCTCTGAACATCGTGCCACACATCTTTCATTTCTTTCTTTCTCTTCATTAACTTCACGCCCCCGCTGTATTGAAACATTTAAAGGGTAATCATAATCCCTTGATTTGATTGATTATAAAAAAAAAGTGTTGCCCTTTGAGTTTGTATTTATAAAAATCAAATGCTAGTTTGTTACACAAGCTCCGAACTGTTCCAAAACCTTCCGCCAAATCTAAAGTAAGTAATAGGGATTTATTTTTAGTTGTATGTAATTTCAAGAACGATCCATTTTCTTATATTTTTTTCTTGTTCAACGACGTCTTTGTAAAATGGGAAACTATAAATAAGCTATCTTGAACTTACAGCTTACACGTATAATTTTTCGATCCTTCTTCCACGCCCACTTTTCTTGTATTTAATTTTTTTTCTAGATTACTGTAGTCCCTGTGAAGATCGAACTCGAAGATTCATTCTCTTGTTCAAACATAGCAATACTACCATGGCACTGAAAGGACATTGCGACCTACACGTAGAAAAATGATCGGGTAAAAACAATCTAAAACTCGTGTTAAATTAAACAAGTGAAACTGCTATATCTACTCTGTACAACAAAAAATTTCAGTACAGGCCATATGGAAGAGCTTTTTCCAAAGCAGTGGCGCCTGATGCACCCTCACTACATTGCGTTCGAAAAAATGACACTTAAAAAAGAGCAAGCCACTGACTTTCCTCAAAGAATTGTTATTGTAATTCTTCGCAAAAAGTCAATACGATCGTGCGTTTGTTATCTACATCAAAACAGAGTTACCATTATTATTCTCAATTACAAGCAAGGAGCTTATTCAGTGGATTTTACTAAGGAGCTTTTGGGATTTGAAGCTTTTGAGAACAAATGAAGTTGAGCATGTTGAGTGTTGGCGATTTATAATGTTAACTAGGGAAATCCTGTAAGAGCTTTAAAAGGCGACACACTTATGCAAGCCAATCAAACCAGAGTGAGAGTGAGAGCCGACGCCATCCAGTTGCGCACCCCAAGACTTCGGGCGTCCTGGTCTACGCCATCTCTCCAGCGCAAGCATGGTCTACCACGCTGTCGTCTACCATAGAATGTACCACAAAGAACTTTCCGAGCAGGTTCATCTTCGTTCATGCGAGCTAGGTGCCCTGCCCACCGGAGTCTACCGAGATTAATTTTTGTCACGATATCTGCTTCAAGGTAGATTGCGTGCAGTTCATAATTGTACAGTCTCCGGAATCGTCCTTCCTCACATATGGAGCCAACAATTCTCCTTAAGACTTTTCTCTCGAACGCAGCTAAGAGGTCGGAGTGCCTTTTGCTAAGCACCCAAGTCTCGGATCCATGTGTGAGTACTGGCAGGACCATGGTCCTGTACAGCAGCAGTTTTGAAGTTATGGTGAGATTTCTGGATTTGAAGAGCTTTGACAGACTATAGTAGGCTCTGTTGGATTTGAGAAGCCGCCCGAGTTACACAAATGCAAGTCACCAAACTTGATGACGGGACATTTGTGTTGCTTCGCAACCCACAAGGTAATGTAAAACCACTTTCCGGTGACGATGGGAAAATGTCTGTATTTGAAGGCCATCGGAAAGTGGATGCATTGACCTAATGAAAAACAAGCTGAAATAAATTATAAAAAATAAATCGACCGGTAGTCGCAATCGACCCGGCAAACATTAAAGAGTGTTTTTGTTAGTACTACTGATAAACAAAAAGAATATAACTGGCGCAGTCGGTGCAACACGATCGATTTTTTTTTAAGTGTGAGAGTGATTGTTTAAATAAAAGTATTACCAAAAAAGCATATATTTATAACCTTACAAGTAAGAATTGGGTTAGTAAACTTGAATCTATTGAGGAACAGTTTTGTAAATTCGGAAATCCTAAGAAAATCATTTGTGATAACGAATTTAACTCGGAAAATATTAAAGAATTTTTCCGAGATGAAAACATTCAGGTTCATTTTACAAAACCGAATTCCCATACAGGGAACTCGGATATCGAACGTTTCCATTCAACATTACTGGAAATTTTACTTACACTTAAAAATAAATATTTAACAACCAATCAAAAAATGCATAAGGCAGTTAAAATATACAATAATAGGTATCACTCCACTCTTGAGATGAGTCCAAATATGGCAGGAGAAACAGAACCCAAAATTTTAAATGAAAAAACAAAAAAACGTAAGAACCAGGTTTTAAATAAAAGAAATATAGATAGAGAAGATTATAACGAATGTAGAGAGGAAGGTTTTATAAGAAATTATAAGCATTTACGACATAAAAATGAACCTTACTTTAGAAAAAAAAAATTAAAAAATGTCCATCCAACAACTGTTAAAAGACCGAATAAATTTGCAGGTTCTACTCTGGCTAGTACTTTGGACAATGTTAACGACAGCAGTGGTAGCGGAACAGGCTCTCCTCATCTCGCAAATTCAAGCTAACAATGGCTACACAATCATTAGCAGAGGAACAGTAGAGCTGATAAACCAAACACAAACAATTGTTCATGTGATAGATCCTTTAGAAATCGTAAGCACGATCGAAGGGTTTGAAGTTAACCTACACAAATTGAAATTAGACCAAAATAGTCAAATAGGTACATATTACAAACATCAAGTCAAAAGTGAAGGCTCTAGTTTCAAACTTTAGACAAAAGAGAGGTTTAGTCAATTTTATAGGGACAGGTCAGAAGTGGTTATTTGGAACCATGGATGACAATGACAGGCAGGATATTGTCGAACATTTCAAGGTTATTGACATCAACAATAGGAATTCGATAGAAAATTTGAACAAGCAGATAGAAATTAATCAAAAAATAATGGAAAACATCCAAAATTTCAATGAAGTCATTAAAGAAGATAGGAAACTCATAACAGATGTTTACAACAACGTTGGTGATATCCAAAGAAATTTAACGCTAAAACTTTTAAAAACCGACCAACTCTTGAAACTCAAAATGTTAGAAGATAAAATCGATAGTATCCTTGACAATATAGCATCGGCAAAGCAGGGTATTTTACACCCAAGCATATTGACTGGAGCAGTTCTAATTTAGATTTTTTCAAAATTAAACATTCAAAAATAGGAGCTTTTAAATTGGACGGAATAAAACTAGTATTAGCTATAAAATTACCTAAAACTTACTTGCAAACCCAATTGAAAATGATAATACCGATGCCTAACAAAGATTTTAAAAAAATTAATGTATTACCTACAGAATTTATTGAGCTAAATAAAATAAAATTTAATTATAACCCTAACAATATTTATATAAAAGATTTGAATAAAATGGATAATTGTTTGATTGATGGCTTATGTAATTTTAAAATAAACAACAAAACAGAAATTTTAAATATCGAAGAAAATTTTGTAATTTGTAAAAATCTTAAAGAAGAAATTGTAAATAACGGTTGTGACGATAGAAATTTAATTTTAAGTGGAAATTTTATAATCAATATCAATAATTGTACAATAAACATAAGAAATATTTCAATATCAAATTTTAATATAGAATTTGTTCATAAATTTTCCTACGAAGAAGACAAAAATTTAATTATAAAGGAAAAATTCAATTTTGAAACAATGATAAAAATGTATCAAATCGAAAACCTTAACCACATAAATGAATTAAAGTACCATAAAAACAACAATTATATTATTAGTTCCGTCACAATCTTCATTGTTATCATAGCCGTAATTATAATTGGAGTTTTCATTTTCGTAATTCAAAGAAAGAACAAAAATGTTAAAATAATTATAAAAAATATAGAAACAAAATTCAATGAAAACAAAATTCAGGAGAATCTTGAATTAAAGGGGGGTGAAGTTACACAAATGCAAGTCACCAAACTTGATGACGGGACATTTGTGTTGCTTCGCAACCCACAAGGTAATGTAAAACCACTTTCCGGTGACGATGGGAAAATGTCTGTATTTGAAGGCCATCGGAAATTGGATGCATTGACCTAATGAAAAACAAGCTGAAATAAATTATGAAAAATAAATCGACCGGTAGTCGCAATCGACCCGGCAAACATTAAAGAGTGTTTTTGTTAGTACTACTGATAAACAAAAAGAATATAACTCCCGCGTATTTCCTCTTATATATTGTTATCGGCTGCTACTATTGACCCAAGGTACTTAAAGGATGGCACCACTTCAAATTCGTGCTCCGCTACCTTGATTGTTTGGCCAACTGTTGCTCTCGCATTCGACGCCACCATGTACTTTGTTTTACCTTCACTAATGTGCAGCCCCAGATTTTGTGCCGCCTGCTCGATCTGGATGAAGGAATCGTGTACAGCTTGTTCGGTTCTTCCGATGATGTCGATGTCGTCTGCGTAAGCCAGTAACTGGCTGGACCTGTTGACGATGGTCCCTCTTGTAGCCGTGCCAGAGTCACGGATTGCTTTCCCCAACGCCAGGTCGAAGAGGAGGCAGGCCAGACCGTCCCCTTGTCGGAGTCCATTAAAGATGTTGATTGGTCTGAATAGCAAACAGGCTATTTTTACTTGGCTTGTTACGTTGGTCATGGTCGGTCAACCTACATAGCCGTGTCAATTTATTTGGGATGCCGAATTCTCTCATGGCTTTGTAAAGTTCTATACCCTGGCTATGCTATCATAGGCGGCCTTAAAGTCTGTAAGCAGATGGTATGTTGAGATGTTAAATTCTAGACATTTTTCCATTGCCTGCCTAAGGGTAAAGATCTGATCAGTTGTTGATTTGCCTGGAATGAAACCACACTGATATTGTCCGATGACGGTTTTAGCGTATGGGGTTATCCGGTCTTGTAGGATAGAGGAGAGTATCTTATAGGCGGTACTCAACAACGTGATACCTCTATAATTGCTGCACGTTGTGACATCTCCCTTCTTATGTATGGGGCATATTATGCCTTTTCGCCAATCTTCTGGCATTTATTCCTGCTCCCGTACGTGCACTATAATATCATGAATTGCTTGACGTAAGGCTGGCCCGCCGTGATGGAATAAGTCGGCTGGTATGCCATCGGCTCCCGGGGCTTTGTTCTGTTTAAGCCGGCCTATAGCCTTCTCAACCTCTTCTATGCTTGGTGGCGGCAACATAGGGTATTCTTCTTGAAGTAGTGGAGCCTCCACTTCTACAGTGAGCTGACCATTTAACAATTCATTAAAGTACACTTCCCATCGCTCCAGTATGCTTTCAGGATCGGTGATCAGATTTCCCTCTCCGTTCTTGCAGTATGTGCAGCGTGGTGTGTACTGCGTCATGTTTCGGACGGATTGGTAGAACTTCCGCGCCTGGTGCGGACCTCGCTCTCGGCTGTTCTCTATTTCACAGATTAGGTTCTTCTCCCAGGCTGATTTTTTTTTTGTCTGTGAAGCCGTTTTTCTGTTCTTCTGAGCTCTTTATATTCCTCTTCGCGTGCCCGCGTTCTATGAGATTGTTGCATTGCTCGGTACGCAACATTCTTACGTTCAGTCGCTAGCTTGCATTCATCATCAAACCAGTCGTTCCGATTTTTAACTACTGCTGCCTAAGATGGAATTGGCAGTACTAATGACAGTATTCTTAGTGCTTGTCCACTTCTCATTTACGCCCAGCATACTGGCTCCAGGACTTACTCTCCCTAAATCAAGTGATTCTAGAGCGAGTCCTAACGCATTACCAAAGGTGTTACTGGTGTTTTCATTGCGCAGGGCAGCCGTGTTGATTCGAACCTGATCAGCGGATGCAATGCGTCTTCGCAAGGCAATCCGCTCTCGGAAAACCATACCAACAAGATAGTGATCCGAGTCGATATTGGCACCTCGGTACGTTCGTACCATCATCTAGTCGAGTAGTGGCGACGGTCTATCAACACGTGGTCTATTTGGTTACGAGTGACTCCATCAGGTGATACCCAGGTGGCTTTGTAGATATCTTTACGCGGGAACCTGGTACTCGCAACGACCATGTTTTTCGATGCTGCCAATTCTAAGACTCGAAGTACATTGTCATAAGTGTTCTCATGCAAACTATGGGTGCCTGCGTAATGCCTGAATAATGGCTCCCGACCTATGTTTGCGTTCAAATCTCCAAGGATGATTTTAACATCATACCTTGGACAGGCATTGAGGGCCCTCTCGACTTGTTCGTAATAAGTCTCTTTTTCTTCGTCTGAGGACTCCTCCGTAGGTCCGTGAACTTTAATGAGGCTGATGTTCGTAAATTTGCCTCGCACGCGAAGGGTGCATAGCCTTTCGCTTATAGCGTTAAAGCCGATTAGAGTAGACTTCAATTTTTGCGCTGACTAGGAAGCCTACCCCGAGCACATGGTGTTTTGTATGACAGCTGTAATATACGTCATATTCTTTCTTCTGTAAAACACCATTCCCTGTCCATCTGATTTCTTGGAGAGCTGTTATGTCAGCTTTATATTTTGACAGGGCATCGGCTAGCTGCTGAGTAGCTCGAGCTCTATAGAGCGATCGTACGTTCCATAAGAAAATTCGTAAATCGTTTTTCCGTTTTCTTTGCGTGGGTTGTCGTCGTGTGATCAGTCCGTTTCTGAGGCTTGTTGTCGTTCTCGAAATTTGTTTAGTTTTACGGGACAGGGAATTACCCTGTCGCCAACCTGAGGAACCAGCCTGAAAGCGAAACCTTTAGTAAAAGGCTTGTTTCTAGCGGCCACCGCGGAGAGGCTATGATCACACTTCCACCAGTCCCGAATAGTTACGGCACGTGCATGTTTTCGTATGCTACATGTTGTTCCCCCTATTCGTCTGATGGCTGACCGCCATAGATCCTTTTTAAGCTAATCAATTAATTTGCCTGATCAACGAAAAATACTGTTTTATATTAAAAAATAAACTTGTTAAATAACTTTATTTGAATTAAACCAGATATAGTAGTGTAAATTATGAATTAAAGTCTAGTTTATTATTTTAAAGAACTTCATTTAACCGAGTTAACTACGTTACCTACTTTAATAAATTTTTTTAAGAACAAAACTAACGATACGTGCCATAAACCTTTTTTCGGAATTTTAGAAAATATTTGTTTTCCCAAAAATTGTTCCACAGATTGGAAAAAGTAGGTACCTATACCAAAAATTTTATTTGATACGATCTAGATAATGATAAAAAAAACAATTTCTTAAAAATAGTTATTAATGGTATACCTCCCGCAGAATAATTTTTTTGGAGTTCGATATTATCAAAAACGGTTGAACTGATTTCAATCAATTTTTTGATTCTAAATGTTCTAAAATGATTAAATTTTATTTTCAGAATTTCTCATTTTTTTTTTGGGCTTTTAAGAAAATATAAAGTAAGCAAGTTATAAGTTTGAAGTTAAAATAAAAAAATAATTAAAAAAAAAGGCGAAAGGCGAAAGACGAAAACACTGACTGGTGTCAAATTTCATTTTAAGCCAATTCACTTTACGTTTAAGATGGAAGATTGCATTTTATTTTATGCTCCGGAAAAGTGCATTTTCAGAGTTAACATTTAACCCATTCTCTCCCATTGTACTTTTTAAAGTACAGTAAAATGAATTTTACAAATGGCCATTAAACAATATTCCATGAAATAAAAATCATCTTTTTGATTTTGTTTTCTCAAAAGCCAATATTATTTGAATTTTTCAGATACATTTTTATTTTTTGATCACAATAGGTTATTGTCCAATTGTCTTTTCGTAGAAAGCATTCTGAAATATTTCTCGTTTTGTGTCCTTCAAAAACATTTGTGATCATATAAACTTCAATTGACAAAAACTAAAAATTATTCTTTAATTTTTATTTGAAACAAACATAAAGCTTACGAGTATACAAGTCCCTTCATATTTGTTTATATATATGTATATACGGAGGTAAGCAATGCCAAAGTTTGATGTACTTTTAAAAGTACAATGGGATCATGCATGCATTATTTTTCTAGGAATTAGAATGGATTTTCAAACTATCCCTGTCGAACACTTTTATGGTAAACGTTTTCAAAATCTTCACTCTGCTCTGGAAGAACTGCATAATAATGAACATATCGTCAACTCTGATATCGTCATGATTCCTCCACCGGTGGACTACGTGACGGATGAAGAGGATTTAGATGAAGACAATATGATAACAACGGAATTACCACTAGATGTTCCAGGTTATTTAGCTTATTTAGCGGCTGACGACGACGTATTCGACAGCGATGATGACATCCCATTGTCAGAGTTGAAGAAGTCGATTGCTCCACCGGTATGGAGAAAATCAATTTCCTCAGCCGAGTTCCAACGAACCGAACATTTCTTGAGTAGAATCCAAAACTGCACTTTAGATTTATTCGGCCTGAACGAAATAGACATTTTTGAAAATTTGTTTGATCCCGAGGTATGACAACTTATTGTAAATCAAACTACGAGTATGTTGAATGGAGGGCAAAAACACTAACACAACTTTTCATTCAATGACAAGGATTTAAAAATTTTAATTGGAATCTTACTATTATTCCAATGAAATTCGAGGCAAGAATTGGTGGTGGAACATTTTCACCTGCATGTTTTCGTCCACTGTTTCCAATGCCTGGAGGCTCCACAAGCTGACGAATAATTATAAAGGTGATCTACTCGAACTCACCAGAGCAATAACTCTTCACTACCTTATGTTCCACACTCTGAATGCAGGACAAAGACAACCTAAACTAACTGTCAAGCGAAGCATTGCGGAAAGTCCAGGATACCACTTCCCCAAAAAATTACCAAATCAATTCAGATGTCGACAATACCATCTACGATCAAAATGGTGTTGTGAAATGTGCAATGTAACATTGTGTATAAATAAAAACTGTTTTAAAAATATTCATGTGAACTCAAATTAAAATGATATGTATGACCCCACTGTACTATATAAAGTACACCTTCATTACCAACAACATAATTTTTTTTCAAAAACTTTTTTCGTATAAATGTTCTTATTTTAACCTCAATAAAGAGAAAATACCATAAAAATATGATTTTTCCAATTTTCAATACGCTTGGGAGTTAATGGGTTAAGAAAGCCCGAAAAATGTTTTATTTTAATTTTTGCTCCGGAAAAGTCATTTTTAAGGCAATCAGTTGACTTCTGCAACGACTAATACTCGATATGTCAGAATTTAATGTCTCCCTTATCTGTCATACTACGTTATGCCAAATTTTAAATTAAATATTCTACATTACATGAAAATTTAGATGGTTCTCTATCCTGTCAAGCCATTAACTAGATGATGAATACGATGGTAATGGATTAAAATTTTTAGTTTTTTCCGCTTATATTTATCTTGGCCCATTACAGGATGGCAATGATGTCAATCGTCATATAAAAAACGTCAAAAAAGGAGGAGGATTAAGTTCAGAGTAAAGACCGTCTACAGCAGAAAAACGACATCAAAAGCCTGATTAAACTTTTCTTTTTCTTTTTTTAGTTGTTTCGTCTCTCGTCTTTTTGACATATTTGGTGTGAGGTGAAAAAGTGAAGCGGAATGAAGCTACGTATTTGTACTCCTCTCCCAAACTGTCAAAAAGACGAAACGAACGAAAAAAAGTATCGTGTAATCAGGCTCCAAGATTAAACTTGATGTATATCATATTTTCGTGCACCATTATGTTTGACAAGCACGACATGATTGGCTTGATTTCGATAATGTGAACGCTTCATCCAATGGCTTGTCAAGCATGCTGAAAGGATTTATTTATTACATCTGCGATTCGAAAAATCTACAGATTATGCTTACAGCCCGATTCTCCCCAAAGTCTGTGATGCCTCACAAGTCACAAGAAGAGGTGAAATTGATTTTGTGACTTTTTCGAATTCTGCCGCTCAGTCACAACTTGTGAGAGTCACAAAAATAATCGAATCTGTGATCTCCTTCAGAGCAGGTCACAACTCGTAAATTTTTAAACTTTATTGGATTGACATTCAGTATATTTTGTAAGAAAATTTTATAGATTTATGAATTTGTGATTACACAAAAATGGAAGTGGACTTTATTTTAGTGAATATTATTGCTGATCTTTCCCACGAAAATGAAAAGTAACATTTTGAAATAAACAAACATTTTTTAAAGAAACTAATCATATAAAGAAGTTTGCAGCGCCGACGGCTTTTAAGAACTTTGAGAGATACAAATGATCCATTCGCTCTCCAAAACAATACATTTATAAAGTTTTTTCGCTTTCCGAAAACTTTATGCTGGGATATCATTCACAGCTTGAAGCCTCACGATAGTCAGGCAACTTCCTTGCCTTTTGTTATTCGAGTAAGTTTTTCATGGTTTCATTGCAATTTTTTTTAATTTTTTTTTTAATAGTTTCTTTCAGTGCTTTATTTTGTCGGACATGGCTCCTATCAAAAGTGTGTAGGAAATAATTACACAATTCCATTAAGTAAAGCTACAGTTTGCAGAAATATTACGTATATTTACAAACTCATAGTGAAGGTAAAAGGAAATAACGTTCGCTTTCCACAAACGAATGAAGAATGTGTTGCCAAAAAGATTGGGTGTGTTGATAATATGACTTTTCCATAGAAAACTTTAAATATCATGCAAAGTCTTAGATTTTTTTAACAAATTCAACATCAAAGGGACTATTGGAGCTATTGACTGCACCCATATACCACTTGTTTCTCCAAAGACTACGGACGAGAGAACTCCTGCACACTTGTATATGAACAGAAAGGGATATTATAGTGTGAATGTTGAAGCTGTAAGGACTTTTTCTGATTGATTATTTTTCATTTATAATTATATTATTTTCATCTTAGATTTTTGATTATGATTTGCGGTTCCTGCACGTGAACGCAAAGTTCCCCGGATCTTGCCATGATTCGGGTATTTGGACAACTTCTAACATTCGCATACATTTGATGCAAAACTACAGCTCTTCGATTTCAAAATGGCTATTGGGTGATTCTGGATACCCATTAGAACCATGGCTTTTAACGCCGATAAACGAACCGACAACAGAAAAAGAAAAACTATTTAATGGCATGCATATCAAAGCTAGGAATGTGATCGAGAGGGCTTTTGGAGTTTTAAAATCTAGGTTCCGGTGCTTATCAAATGACAGAAAGCTTCATTATACCCATGAAAAGGTTGCCTACATAACCAACGCATGTGTCGTTCTACACAATATTCTACAACAAAATAGAATATTTCATGATGAAACTGAACCCATTATCCAACAAGATGTGATAAGCACAGAAGCAATAGATTTAGGTGAAAATCAAAGCGACTATTTGAGAGAAGGAAAAAGGGTCCGACAAGCCTACATTAACTCATTGCCAGTACAACATCAATAATTTTTATTGAACTCCAATATTTACATGGATATAAATACATAATAAATAGTACATACCTATCCTATGTATGCGTATATGTATTTTATTTTTCTCTGTATATACATATACATAGGTACTGAGGACACAATTATTTAAGAGTTTTTCATAATTTTCTAATTGACTTTTGCTCATCGATTTCTTCAAATAAATCCTTTAATATAAATCAAATAATAGTTGAAATTAAAATTGAATAAAATAAAAAAATAAAATCAGTTTTTCATTTATTTATTTAATAGGTATTTTAAAATTATTTAAGTAACCACAACTTGGAGACGAAAAAACCACAAAAATAAATTTAACAGCTGAACAAGCAAAAATTGTCTACCACTACAAAAACATTAAACTCAAACTAACAAAAGCTAATTTGAACATCAAATTCAATAAAAAATGTCTTAAAACCAAAATAATACCAAAATATGCACAAATAAAAATAAAAAACACATCAACAGCTGCCCAAAAAACAGAAAAAATGGCCCAAATTATACGAATAAAAGAAGAAATTAAATTTCTATACAGCAAAAAGGTAAAATTAAATAATATTCTATATGAAACTCACCTTCAATTATACAAAAATATTCACTACATCGCCGTAGAAGTCTATATAAATGAAATAAACCTAAACATACAAAAAATTGCAATAGAAATCACTAAGACACATAATAACAAATTACAAAAACTAATAAATAAACAGAATTCCAACACAATACCAATAAACACACACACATTCTACCCCAGATTAATAAATAAAGCTAATATTCCACTCACCAATACAGAAATTAAAACACTTAACAAAGGTCTCAAATATAATATCCCTAAAATAAACAAAAACAACATAGAACAAGAATTCGTCAATGAAGAAGCTGCAATAAAAACAATACCTACTCAAAAAACTAATAAAAAACAATAAAATAAACAATAAACTCAACATTAAATACAAAGAAGATAAACAAAACTTAAAAACTATAAAACAAAAATTACAGGACAATAAAGCTATAATTACAAAAGCCGATAAAGGCAATACTATAGTAATATTAGACGAACAAGAATACATTACAAAAACTAAAACTATCATGCACAATAACAACATACCTACAACACCTACAATACGATCCCACAAAAACATATACCAAAGAAATCAACAACGCCATCAACAAATACACTAATTTATTCTCAAACTTAAACAAATACACACTTAAACAAACAAATGCATCAGCACCACAATTCACAGGTCTCCCTAAAATACATAAAAAAGAAACGAAGAAATGCATTAATGCATTAAAACGCATTTTATACAAGATAGGAACTTCAGTTTTATTTTTATAAGTTATTTAAAATAAAATTAATTCATGATTTAATTCAAAGTTAAAATAAAAAAAAAGTAATTACAGTATTCCCCGCTTAATTGCACTGACCATTTTGTCAGATTTTTCGGTCAATTATCCGGGTGGTTCAATTAACGAAACCCCGCTTAATTGACTGACCTGTTCAATTAAAAGAAACCCGTATAATTGCACGAGTCCGTCAACTAAAAATTAAAATATTCATCCCAGAAATTTACTACGAACATTAAATGAAATTTTCATTGTCAACGTACGAAAACCTTGAAAAAACTGAAAAAGAACACACACACAAAAATATTTGAACACGTTTTATTTAAAAAATAAACATACATACATTATTAAAACTATGAAACAGAAATAAATTATTCTTAAAAAAAGTCACTTTTAGCTTCGAAAAAGATAAAAAAAAATAATAAATACAATAGTAGGTATTTACCTCGAAAGGCTCATAATGGTTTGAAAAAATTTGTGATTTGATTTTGATTGATGGTTTTGTTTTGAACAATGTCTTCTTGTTTTTCAGCTCAACTGTAAATTTATTTAGTGGTAAGAAGTATAAACGTAGAATTTCAATGTCCTGAAGAATTTCTAAAGTCGATGGTAATATAGCTTCAACTTCTTCTTTTTCTTAAACCGTTTTTAAAATTTCGGCGTCTGTTAAGCATTGCACTTAAGTAGATATATTGTCTATGACCACGATATCATTTTCCAGCTGCTCTTCATCTTGAATGATACCTATCTTTTAAAAAACCACTTCAGACGTAGGTTAAGTAATAAAATATTTCTAATATTTGTTTCATTATAATTTTTTTGTACGTCCAATTATCCGAAAAATGTCAATATTTTTTTTTTCGGGTGCATATTTTAAAGTTCAATTAACCGAGTAATTCAATTAAGCGGGGTTCAATTTGTTAGAATTTGTATTCTTTAATTTATACTTTGCTGTTTTCATACTTTACTAATGTATTATTATCAAATAATTTTTTATTGAATTGTATACTTCACAAACAAAAATAATTTGTTATTCCTAAATAAATTCTCATCACATCGAAAAGCTTTTTATTAAAAGTCTTTTAGGTTATTGGCCCAGATACGTTTTTGTTCAACTAATGCTTGGTAAATAATTTATTTAAAAATGTGTGAAGCGATATCTATGAATACCAAAACTGGAATTCCGCTGTTCGATGGAAACAATTTTAATAATTGGCGTTTTCGCATCGAAATTACTCTTGATGAGAAAAACTTGGGAATCTACATTAAAGAAGATCTGGAAAAGCTAGTTAAGGCTGCGGAAAGTGATGCAGAAAAGACAAGAATTCGACAAGATGAAAAGAGATGCAAAGATGCAAGAATATTATCGTTCAAAGCGTACATGATAACCAATTGGAAAACATCAAAGGGAAATCTTCAGCTAAAGAGATGGTTGATGGATTGGCAGGTATATTTGAACGTAAAACAATTGCAGGTCGAATTTTGCTAGAGCGTCAGCTACACTCGATGTCTTACCGTGAAGGGGACGATATGAAGGAACATATCTTATGTTTTGACCGATTGATTCGTGACCTTAAAGGGTCTGGAAAAGAGATGGAAGACATCGATGTCGCTATTTCGTTGATGCTTACACTACCGAAATCTTATGACACCTTGGTAATAGCTATCGAAACTATTGAACAAGCTAATTTAACATTAGATTTTGTCAAGTGCCGACTGTTAGATGAGCACAACAAACGCACGTCAGGTACTTCTAGTGTTAGAGCTACATCTGTTGCAATGAATGCAAACATTATATGTTATGGTTGTGGTCAAGCGGGCCACATTAAATCGCAATGCAACAAGAAGACGAAAAAGAAGTTCAAAAAGACTTTTGTCAAGAAAGAAGCGCCGAATAAGGGAAGTGCAAATGCAATATCATCGAATGAAACAGTCGTTTCGTTGAGTGCCATCAGCAAACGTGAACTTCGAACTGGCGATGATGAATCAGAGACAACCATGAATGCAGCAGTCAAAGATACAAGACCAAGAAGCGGATCTGTAAAGTTTATTCTTGACTCTGGTGCTACAGAGCATATGGCAAATAACGAATCTTATTTTGATGAACTGAAGGACATCGAAGAAATAGAGATTTCCGTTGCTAAGAAGAACGCGATGCTGATAGCTAAGAAACGTGGTGACATAATGGTGAAAACGCTCCATAATGGCGATTGTGACACCAAAGCTATTAGAGATGTGTTGCATGTAAAAGGCTTGCAATGTAATTTGTTGTCGATTCGCAGCTTAACCAAACGAGGATGTCAAGTTGTTTTTGAAGGAGATTTTGCATATGTGTCTCTAAATGGTAAGACGATTTTCGTAGCTCGCAGCGCAGGAAAACTTTACGAAGTTGAGTTTCAAATCGATAAGAGTGCATTTGCTGCATTCACTGATGAAAATTCAAAAATTTCACCTCAAAGTTTTTGGCATTTTCGCTTAAGTCATTTGAATTTCAGTGACATGAAGAAAATGATCGGTCGAAAAATGGTTAATGGGCTGGAGCAATTGAAAATTAATACCAAAGATACTTTTTGCGAATCATGTATTTTTGGAAAGCAGTCAAGACTACCATTCCCGCAGAAGAGGGAACCACGTTCGAATCGCATTCTGCAGTTAATTCACAGCGACGTTTGCGGACCGATGTCTGTTCCTTCGCATGACGGATCACGATATTTTGTCACTTTTACTGATGACTTCTCAAGAGCTACTACTGTTTATTGCATCCAGCGAAAGAGCGAAGTTTTGGAAAGGTTTCAAGAATTTGTTGCGAATGCAGAAGCTTTACATGGCTGTAAGGTTGCAAGGCTAAAGGTAGATAATGGTGGTGAATACGTTCTAAACGAATTTAAGCATTTCTGCAGAGCAAGAGGCATTCAGTTGATTTATACAGTACCTTATAATCCTGAATTGAACTCGGTGGCTGAGCGACTAAATAGAACTCTGGTTGAAAAAGCAAGAACTATGCTAAATGCGAGTGGTCTCGACAAGAAATTTTGGTCGGAAGCAATTCTAACAGCGAATTACGTCAAAAACCGCTGTCCGACTAGTGCTTTTGGAAAACAGTTCGTCAACAAGACTCCAGCAGAAATTTGAATGGGAACTAAACCAAATTTATCGAATCTCCGAATATTTGGTGCGTGGTGCTACAATCACATTCCGGCAGAGAAGCGATCTAGGTTTGACCAAAAATCCGTTAAATGTATCATGATGGGATATGCGTCGAATGGTTACAGATTGTGGAATGTTGAAAGCAATTCATTGATTGTTGGCAGAAACGTGATTTTCAACGAAGGCTCTGTATTAGGTCGATACAAAAGTGATGATATATCAGTTTCAGGGGAGGAAGATAATGTATCATCGAACAAGAAACCAGATCCCGAAACGATAGAATCATCCTCTGACGAATTTGTCGATTTGAATACCAATGATATTGACCACAGTGCCGATTTGGATGGTATTTGTGACAACAGAGTCAACGAAGAAAACATCGATACAAATGAGCAGATGGGATTGGACTTGAGACGAAGTTCAAGAAATCGATAAGCACCTCAGCGATATGGAGAATTTGAGATGGATGCTCATTATGCATTAACTGCTCAACAATATGTCAACAATGATCCGTTTACAATCACTGAAGCCAAACAACGAGGTGATTGGCATGCGTGGGAGAAGGCTATTCAAGAAGAATACTCATCATTGGTCAAAAATAAAACGTGGACCGAATGTGATCTACCAAAAGGCAGGAAACCAGTGTCCTGTAAATGGGTGTTCAAATTGAAGCGAAATGCAGATGGCGAAATTGACAAATATAAGGCCCGCCTAGTTGCAAGAGGTTTTTCGCAAGTTATTGGTTTCGATTACAGTGAAACTTATGCTCCGGTTGCTAAACTGACTACAATGTGGACACTGTTATCTATTGCAGCGAGCTACAACATGAAGGTTCATCAAATGGACGTAAAGGGTGCTTTCCTAAATGGCGAGCTCTCAGAAACTATTTACATGATTTTGCCCGAGGGATTCAAAAACGGCAACAAGGTTTGTAAGCTCAACAAGGCGATTTATGGCCTGAAGCAAGCATCTCGGACATGGAATGCTAAGTTCAATCAGTTCATGTTGAAGATTGGTTTCAAACGATGTGCAGCAGACCAATGTTTGTACATGAAGAATGAAAATGATATCAAAAGCTTCGTTTTGTTATACGTGGATGATTTGCTTATTGTGTGCATCGATGAGAGAAAAATAAGCATTATCAAGAATTTGTTGAAGAACGAATTCGAGATGACTGATATCGGAAAGGTGAACACGTTCTTAGGAATTCACATCGAACAGAACGTCGAAGAAGGAAGAATAAGTCTTAGTCAAAAACAATACTTAAAAAATGTTCTCAAGAAGTTTGGCATGACTGATTCCAAAAGTGTAGCAACTCCAATGGAACCTGGACTGAATCTTGCAAAAGGGAATCCAAATGAACTACCTGATGTACCTTACAGAGAATTAATTGGATGTTTGACATACGCAACACTTACTACAAGGCCAGATCTTTGTGCAGCAACAAACTATTTTAGCCGTTTCCAAAGTTGTTTTACCACTGAACACTTTGTAAATGCAAAAAAGAATTTTGAGATACATCAAAGCTACTCTGGACCTGAAGATGATTTTCACACGAAATAAAGAAGCAGATTTGCTGATTGGTTTCACTGATGCCGACTGGGCTGGCGACAAAAACGATAGAAAGTCTATTTCTGGTTACGTTATGAAGGTTTTAAACAATACCGTTAGTTGGGCCTCAAGAAAGCAAGCTACTGTAAGTTTATCGTCAACAGAGGCGGAATACATAGCACTTGGGCAAGGCATATTCGAAGCAAAATGGCTGAGAAGTTTGCTTCAAGAAATGGGTTTTAACCTTAAGGCACCAACAACTATGTATGAGAATAATCAGTCCTGTATTAAAGTGGCAGAAGAGCCACGTGAACAGAAAAGAATGAAACACATAGACGTGAAGTACCAATTTATTCGTGAAGCAATTGCAAACCATGAAATCAAAATGGAATATAAAGCAAGTGGTGATCAATTGGCAGATGTAATGACTAAAGGTATCAGTAGAATTTTATTTGAGAAACATTGCAAGAAATTAAATTTAAAATAATTTTCTTGATTAATTTAACTGTTTTAAATTTGTATTCGATTTTGATTCAATATGTTCAGTTAAGATAATGTTAATATAAATTAAGAGGCGGTGTTAGAATTTGTATTCTGCTAATTTAATAACATTTAATTTATACTTTGCTGTTTTCATACTTTACTAATGTATTATTATCAAATAATTTTTTATTGAATTGTATACTTCACAAACAAAAATAATTTGTTATTCCTAAATAAATTCTCATCACATCGAAAAGCTTTTTATTAAAAGTCTTTTACAATTAACCATCTGAAAAGCTATGCTACTAATACGGGAAATTTTGCAATGCAACTTTTTTGGTCAATTAAGCGGGATGTTCAATTAAGCGAGGTGCAACTAAGCGGGGATTACTGTATTTCAAATGTGCATACACACACTCACACACAGCATTTATATCACGGTTGAGTTAATGAACCAAATATTGCAAATGACCATAGCCAGGGAATAACGTTGGAATCCTATTGAGCCTTTTTCACATTTGTCATGGCCTCAGACACAGATTGCAAAGTTTCGGCAATACTTTTCAATGCATCTGCTATTGACTTTTGTATAAGCAAATTCTCTTCTTGGGTTTTTCGTTCCCGTTCATCCCTGTCTTTGGCCATTTGCAATATTTGATTCAGAAGATCATTTGTTGAAGTGTTTGATTTGTGGTTTTTCACCGGAAGTCTTGGAGGGGTTCCAGCATCGGTGAATTTACTTGGCCCTTGAAACATGGTGGGTTCGTCGGGAAGTAAATATTCATCCAGGAACTCTGTATTCTGGTATCCAGATTGCTCATTTTCCTACAATAATTTTTAAGTTAGTAAAATTCAAGGTAATGAAATATGTGTAAATATGTTTACCTGTGAAGACATTGATAAGTCAATCTTATCCAAGCCCAACGTTGGCACACCCGGGAGCCCATCGATAGCAACAGTCCCAATGGCTTCAAAGGCTCTCTCTTCAAAATCCTTAAATCTAATATTTGAAGGAGGGCCGCCACCCGTTGTAATTCGGTGAACTTTTGCTTTTCTGACTCGGGATCGAAGTTGATTTTTCCAGTGAGAGAGTGTCTGAAATATAAAAAAGTCAATTATATTATCTACTTTTTGGAGACAATGACTTACTTCTTTCCATTTTGTGGCCGATCGTATTGGCCCATTTAAAGCATTTAATGCATTTCCCAACTGGGACCACAAATTTTTTACCCTATTCGGGTCGGTGGGATCATTTTTGTTGGACAGGAGCTCCGGGTGCTTATTTATATAGCCAACAAAATATTCCAGTTGCTCCACTGTTGTTCTCTTGCAATCGCCACGAATGTCTTCTTCTGAAAATATTATATTTTTTATTTATTTAATCTTTTTATTGTTTAAAAATTATGTTACCTTGCATTTTGTAATTTCTTCGTTTTGAATAATCATCTGTTCAAATAATGACACTTAATTCTTACCATGCTGTGGTGAGTTTCGTTGTGAGTTTTCTTGTGACGATTAGGGGGAGAATACCAAAATGTTATCGAATCACAACAATCCTCACAACACAAGGAATAGTCACAAGAGCTTGTGACTTGTGACTCCTCACAAGGGGGAGAATCGGGCTGTTAATGTTTAATGCCTAAGGTTGCGCGTACAGTGGTGCGACAAAGCGATGCGATGCGAGAAGCGTTTGCGTGCGAGAAAAATATTTACATTGATTCTTATACATGCGATTGAGCGACGAGTCGCTGAGCGACGCAAAAAACTTAAAACATATGAAAAAATTGTTTGGAGGTGGTCACATAAACCCTGAGTGACTTGCGATTTTTTTAAGCGAAAGAGCGAAGTAGCTCTGCAATCAAATCTGTTTAATTTTTCAGTCGATCGCTGAGCGACGAAATAAGTCCATGAAAAAAATAATCGCAGAAAGTTTGAAATTTTAATTTTTTTAAAATTCTTTTGCCATCAAAGCAAAATTTAAGGAATTTGAAAAACTAGAGATAAAAAGCGAATTTAAGAATGTTATTTTGGCAAACCAAAAAAATAAAAATAAAGAATACAAAAATAAAAAAAACTAACCGTATTAATAAAACCAGCCGCTTTTCTTCACTAATTAGTTTCTTTTGTTTTGTTAATCTTGACCGAACGTTTTCCAACAGCAAATCAAAAGATTTTATTGACATACATACGACAGTCTCGCCAAAATCGGTCTGGATATCTGTGAAGATTCACAAAATCGCCTGAGTTTGTTCCTGTAAAAAAGATGTAGTGCCAGAACTTGGATGCCAATTTTCCTGGCTACTCAAATCTATAATCATTTGAAACAAAAAAAAAAAACAACAAAACACGCCTTTTTATTACTCTTAGATACCAAATTCTGGTGCGCTTTTTCAGGTTTCTATTTGATATTTTATTTAGTTATTTTTACAAGATTTTCTAAAAATATTATTTACATTTTATTACTGAAATGATATTCATATAAAAATTAACAACTTATAACTACGTAACAACATGCCATTCATTTCCACTCCAGTGTTCGTTGAAATCAAAATTGTCTTTTTTCACATTTATCATTCTCGAACTACGAGGATTTTTGTTTGCAGAGTTCTCATAGTCATAAAACCTATCTGGCAACGGTGTCGAATGTGTTACAATTTGTTGTGGATTGTTGAAAATAACTTTACGATCTTTGCGAGAGTAGTCAGCATCATGACTGAAGATATCAGAATCCGAGTGGTCGTTCCCCGTTAGACTATCTTTTGCTGGATATAAGCCCAGACCAGGACCATGACCGGGAACAATAGGTGGCCATCCACCTCCAAAAGCACCAGCACCCAAACCACCACCTCCATTTCCACCATATCCGAATAATGTTGCCAGTGATGCTGCGCCACCAACTCCCAAAACGCTGCTAATATAAATAGCGATCTTGACCAGAAATAGTGATTTCTTCAAAAAAAAAACAATGAGACCAAATATTAGTGGAACCAGAACAACAAGATTGAATTTGAATCCCAACAGCATTGGCAGAAGATATTGCTTTGTGAGAATTTTGGCTGTAAAGACACAAATTAATTCGCATGACTTTTTATTTATCCAGAAAATATGCAATCAATTTTATAAGTGAATATTTATTACTTCTACTCACCGCTAGATAGTTCTGGTGGTGAATAGAACCTTTCATCCATTTTGGTATCCATTGCAAACTCTGCAACACTATTCGAATCTGCCGATGGACCAACTTTAAATATTAATCCCGGATAAATGTTATCCAAACGCCATTGTAATGATCGTTCACTTAGCAAGGCACCTGCGCTTTCCATTATACCCCTGCAGAAAAAAACGTTATTTCATAACTTTTCTCATAAGATTTAGAAACGGGATTAAAAGAAATACAGGAAAAGAAACAATACAATTCGCTAAGGGTCGCAGTAATTTGCTCATAATGTTCAAGAATCAGAATTTTAAAAATGTAGTTTGAGCTAAGAACGAATAATCTTAAGCCATCAATGTGATCCCATAAACAAAAATTTTATATTATTGTAGGGTTTTTTTTTCAATTAATAATATACCTAAAATTTTCAAACCATAGATATTTAAAAATAAAATGCACGAGTGGGTCGCACGAACTTGCTCCTATATAAAAGACTAAGAATTTCAAAAATGAATGTTATTAATAGAAAAACAGTTCATAAGCATAAAATTCATTTTTTAAATGACTAAAAAAAACTTCTTTAGTAGTTAAAGTTAAGAAAAGGATGCCATGTGATTCAAGCAAATATAGATTTATGCAAGAACAAAAATTATAAGTCTTTGTAGTGGTTTCTTAAAAAATAAGGTTTTATATAAGAAAATTTTACAACATTTTTTAGAAAAAATGTTGGTACGCCAGTTTGAAGTTTTTATTATTGTATGAATAAAAATTAAATTTACAAAAAAAGTATTGAGCCGTTTTCGAGATATTGAATTTTCAAAAAAAAAATTGATTTTTTTTTTTTAAATTAAAAAAAATAATTTTCTTAAAGTTTTGAAATGCAATGTTTTTTGAACTTTTTAGAAGCTTCTCTCTACGAAATTTCATTAAAATCCGTTGTGCTAATAATGAGAAATCCAAAATTATAAAAAATCGTTCTATGGTAGGTACAGTCAGTAATATCTTGTTTTCAAATTTTTTCTTATTAAATTACAGATATTAAAAAATAATAGAAAGAAAAAAAAATTAAGCAAAATTCTCGGAACCGTTTTCGAGAAAAATAGGATTTTCGAAAACCATTTTTTAACATTTGTATGGAAAGTACCGTTATTTTAAGGTAAAATGAATTTATTTTTCCATATATTGTAGATTATTTCTTCAAACTTTTATTTATCAAGTTTTGACAAAATCGAACATGGCGTTTTCGAAATATTGAGTTTTCAAAAAAAATTTTTGAAAGTTTTTTTAAAAATCCAAAAATTTTTTTTGGAAAATTGGAATACACAATAATATTCAAACTGCTTGGAAGCTTTAGCGTAAAAAAAATGATCAAAATCGGTGGTACCGTTTTTGAGAAAATCAAAAATACCCCCCACAAGGGGGGTACCAAAACTACTCATTTTTTTGAAAATTTTTTTCGACCATTACCTAGGTTTAACTAAATTAATTTTTTTGAATATTTTTTTTAAGAAAATCGCAGGGACAGTTTTTGAGAAAAAAAATATTTATAAAATTTCGGAAAAAAATCGTATGGCAGGTACCGTTATTTTTGGTCATAAAAAATTAAATCAAAAAACATCCGGGGGTAAAAAATCAAAACCCATATCTACCAAGTTTGAACAAAATCGGCCTAGCCGTATAGCTGTAATCGAACAGACAGACAGACAGAATTGCCAGACCCACTTTTTTCGTGTTCGCTATCATTGTAATGTCAACTTTGATCAAAATCTCGAGTTCGATTTTTTTTCCGAATGCATAACTTACCTTATAGTACCTATAAGTCGCATGTAAAAATATGTTTAATTTTTGTTTGTATTTATAAATTAAATTTCAATGAAAATCACTTACACATTTTTAAAATATCGAATTTTCAAATCCTAAAAGTCCAAAAAATATTTTTTGAAAGCAATTAAATGCAATGTTTTTTGAGATACATAGATATGTATGTATGTTTATAGAAAGGACTATAGGTATAGCAAGATACTCATTCATAAGAAAAACCGAAACCGAATTTCTTCAAATTTGGTAGATAGCATTTTGGATTATTTCCCTACACGTTTTTTTATTTTTTTTTAAGACAAAAATATCGCTATGCTTAAGAGTTCGCTCTAATCGTTCATCTTCACGAAAGTACTATAAGTTTTATACATATACAAAGGCAATACTGACCAAACAAACGGACATATAATTACATTAAACACTGACCTATCGAACTCATCTACCAGACGTTGCAAGGAGCCACATGCTCCTACGGGCCTGGTGGAGGGATGATTTCTCAAGTGGGGATAAAGGAAAGGACCACGCTTCTAGAAGGCGTCTACCTCTCCTCAACCAGGGTATTATATCAATGTTCAAGAGTTTTGCAGGTGGTCTGTTTCGTGCAAGACGTACCCTATTCTTACCGCGTCTTGCAGGCAAAAGGCTGTCTGCAAAATTCTTGGACCTCGATATTTTCAATAACACCCATAAAAATTGCTGTGGGCTCTCGGTCCATCAAGAGTCTAGTAGAAACCTGATTTCCATTAACCAGGGACCTGCTCTTGAAGGGTTCTGGAAAAGTAACAAAAATAGGGACGTCAAAAAATTTTTAAATTTTTAAAATTGAGTGGAACAGTTTGTTTTAAAACCCTTTTTTCTCAGTTACCATGAAGACGGGCAGTCTCATGCGGATGTGCCAGCGGATGAGCTGAAGAAGTAAGCGAGTTAGACGAACTCCTACTTTGACTTATACGAGTATGAAGAAGCAACACCGAGAAATTTGGTTTGAAATGGGTCTAAAATAGGCCATTAAAATTCGCCAAGTTTTGGAAAGACATCCAACAACTTGCTAAATTCTTGTCTGTGAGAGTAAAGTTTCGTTGGGAGTCAACAACGGAGGTTTTCGAGGATATGACGTAGCCTTTTAGGAAGCCGTGATCCCGTCACTGATGATCACGAAAACGATTGGCTGTTTCTATGAATGTGTGAGTGATTGGAATGGCTGAGCCCTTTTTCTGAGAGAGCGATCCAAGCAACAGCTTATAGAAAGCTATTCGAGGAAAATTTGAGAAGAAAAGAAATAAAAACAAGAAAAAGGTTTTGTGATAGAGGATTCGAGGAAAATGTTTTGAAAAATAAAGGTGCAGCGGAGTATTGGAGGAAACTGTGAAGAAAATCGAGGCGAAAGAGAAAAAGAGGCATCGCGTTAACGGTCTTATCATTCTCCTGTATTATTACCATAGTTTTGGAGTCTTACTATTTGTCGAACAAACATTCCAGGCACCCACTTTAGTACAAGTACACCCTGTATAGTCAAAGTTTGTTTTTACTTGCGACTTATAGGTACTATAAGAAAGGTTATGCATTCGTAAAAAACATCGAACTCAATATTTTGATCAAAGTTCACTTTACGATTATGTCTGTCTGTGTGTCTGTTTGACTGCAGCCTAAGTTGCTGGGCCCGATTTTTTGTTGTATGATAAAGCTCTCCAAAAGTTTAAATAGATAGTATTGTGTTTTCAAATTTTCAAAAAAAAAAATTAGTTTGGATTAAAAAAAAATTTAAATTTTTTTCAAAACTCAATATTTCGAAAACTTCATGCTCAAATTTTTTCAAACTTTCCAATTAAAAGCTTTTTTTTACAATCTGCAGGTAGTGAGAGAAATAATTTTAATATAAATAACGGTACACACCATACAAATGTTAAAAAATGGTTTTCGAATATCGTATTTTTCTCAAAAACGGCTCCGATATTTTTAATACATTTTCTTGTCGATTAACTGATTTTAATGAATATTTTTATAGAGAAGCTTCTTACTTTAAAAAGCATTGCATTTCAACAATATTTTTTGAATTTAAAAAAAAAATATTTTTCTTTGGAAAATCCGATATTTTGTTTAGAACTTTAATTTTTAATCTTACAATAGTGAAAACTTTCGTTTGGCGTGTTAAAATGTATTCTTAAAAATGTTTTAAACCTCTCTACAACGTTTCATAATTTTTGTTTTTGCATAAACTATAATATTTGCTTGAATCACATGGCATCCTGTTTTTAGCAGTAGTTGTTGTTTTAGTCATTTAAATTTATGCTTATGAACAGTTTTTCTGTAATAACAATAATTTTTGAAATTTTAAGTCTTTTATATAAGAGAAAGTTCGTGCGACACAGTCGTGCATTTTATTTACAAATACATAGTCTTCAGATTTTTAAAATTATTTTTAAATTTTTGTTGAGATGTCGGATTAATATCCCTAGAACATAAAATTAATTTAGGTTACAAGAGAGAAGCGAAAATTATTCTCAAATGGCAACAAGACAAGTAACGTCAAGGGATAACGATTTGAGGAAATGAACTCGTACCTGGAACGTGAGACCACTTTGCACCCCAGATAAGGGTCAAAAGCTTGAGTCTGTTATAACTCGTTATAATGCAGACATTATTGCAATCCATTAAATCAGCTTATAATTTTTGCATAAACGTAATTATAGGTGAATAGGTTTCCAAACTAAATCGACCATGATGTGCTAATAACGTAAATCTCCAAAATCATAGATGCCCGTCCATTTCAAATTAGAAAAGTACTCTGTCAAATAACAAAGAAACTGGACGTTGGACGCCTTAGCATTCCTGAACCACCAGGTGGTGTTCATTAACTATGCTAAATAGGTACTATCTTTAAAATTCAATTTCTATAGACGTCCATATTTTTATTTACGATATTGGTACTATGGAACAAGTTCTGCATTTGGAAAAAAATCGAACTCGAGATTTTGATCAAAGTTGACATCACGATGATAGCGCAGACAAAAAAAGTAAGTGGGTCCAGCAATTCCGGCTGTCTATCTGTATATCTGTATGTTTGTACCTCGATCTACAGCGTTAACTACTGGAGGTATTTTCTTCAAACTCGTTACTTAAGGTTCTTTGGTGATTCCCTAGAGAAATTGAAAATTTTTTAGCTGCAAAACTAACGGTACCCCCACACACTCGTAATGCGAAATCATATTTATCTCGAAAACGGCGCTAAATATTATGGACATGGACTACATTTTTCATAAATGGTTATTGACGGTACCTGTCAGGGAACCGTTTTTTTGATTTTCGACTTTCTCCTTGATTTTTAAGCAGGAGCGCCCTTGAGTTTAAAAATTACATTTTTTTGAAAAATCAATATCTTCAAAACGTGTGAACGATTATTTTTTGAAATTATTTCCTAAAATCTATACTACTAAGTACTTAAAATTGGCATCTAACATTTTGAAAATTTTTTAAGAAAATTCTATTTAATAATAAAACGATTTTTGAGCTTTGCTTGCATAAATTCATACTTTTCTGGAACTCAGACAGCAATTTCATCAATTTTGTGCATTTGAACATTTACATTTACATGTTTTATATTTATAAAATGTATTTTAAATTCCAAAGTACTTTTACATAAGAGAAAGTTAAGCAAATAGTATATATTCTTATCAAGAATTAAAAGATTTTATTCAAAGTAGAAAATTGTTCATAATTAGTCCGAAAGTTTGAGTTAAGTATGCAATCGGGCGAATTCCTCAACTTTCTTTTGGGAATCGTGAACATTTTGTGAGATTTGCACCTGCAAATAGTCTATATTTCCGTTTATTAATTTTACAATAAAGGCAAGACACAAATAATAGCGTCTGCTTTCAAGACTTGGCAGCAGATCAAATGGATTTTCCAAACCCTCTAAGCGAAAATCTCAAGAATCTTGTTTGCACCTGTTAAACATAATCTGCGCTAATAGTCGTAATTTCGTGACCAAACTTGAAAAGCATATTCAAGATGGGTCTAAAAAAATGTTCCAAAAGAGGTTTTGAAAAAAAGTACCAGAAAATGCTGTTGATTCTCTCTTTATCCAACCAAGAATTGAATTGTATTTATAAGTGCCAGGGTAAATGTGTTGTATGAACCGAAGTTTGCAATCAAATATCAAACAGAGGATAGAGACGTCGATTAAATGTGAAAATGTAACACGGTTAAATAAATAAAAAACTGATAATTTTACATTTATCCATGCTAAAATACAAAAAGTTACGAGCACACCAGTCAAAAAATAAATTAAGGTCTCAACTCCTTGTAATTCTGTTTTTTTTGAAATATTTTTAAAGATTATAACATTTTCGTCATAAAAGAGACACACTTCATCACATGTTAGTCAATAATAAACATAATGAAAAGTACAGGATCTAAAGGACAACCCTGTGACATTCCAGAATTAACTTTAAAATTACTTAATTTAACATCGCTGAAATGTACCGAGTTTGCAGAGAACCCCTCTTAAGATCACCAAAGAGGCACCCGAAATTCGCGTAGAATATCAACCATTCCAGAGAAATAACACGCAGTATGATGATGAATGCGTTCAACTAAAAAAAGTTTAATACGTATATGCGGTACTGCGAAATCCATGCAAGAGGAGTATGGAGGAAGAAGAGAAGACCAGAAAATCCTTTGCATAAATAAGAGAGCAAAGGATATTGAAGAGTCTTTTAATATAAGCAACACTCAGAAGTTTAGTAAACAAGCCAAGTAGCCAAGTAACAGGATGCTATATAGTTTTAAGATCCGACGGCAGGCTCTCTGGAACATTGAGAGTAACCTTACCACATGGAATAGTAGATGTATTCAACAGCTGTAAATTTGGAGTATCAAAAGATTATCGATTTCCAGTCAATTATGAAGAAGTCTTAGTCCCTATCAGAGAAAAGGGAGGCCATTCTATAAAAACTGTTTAAGAACAGTCTGTTCCAATGGGACAAATGAAACATCCCCGATGATTAATCTAACAACTCAATATCCCCATCTACAAAGAGACGATCTTAGATTTTGCAAGAGCTTTCTAGGATATCCCTACTAATCTCGTTCTGGGGTTATAGTGGGCAGGTGTTACTCTCTTCAACAAATATATCCAGCTGCTAGCGTATGTGAACAATACCAATATCATTTGATGTTCCAAAAGCTTCTTATTAGACTCCTTCACTCCCACAGTTGTGGGCCCTGAATTGAAATGGGACAAGACCAAGTACACACTTTTAACAAACAGGCACTCATCTGTCAATTGCCAGTTAAATTGCCCCCTTATAACACAATTAATTTGGAATATTCACAGCGCTTCTAGTCTTGTTTCAGTTTACACTGGAGCCCAATTTTGGACATGCTTTAACTTTTAAGTATGGAGCTTCTCTCTCTAGCCACACAACACGAATGTGGAATGCTCTAATTAGCACTGTTTTCCTCACATTTTGATATTTAGAAATAATAACACCCACTTTTCTTCTTTTAAAACTGCACAATTTTCATAACGCTTTCATGGGATGGGAATAGACAAACGGTCCCTTGACAAAATAAGATAGAAACATAGCCTTTAGTCGTGACCAAGGGTCAGTCCACTACCGTGATGGAAAATCTGACCTGTCTAACCAGAAAATGACAACCCAATCCAAACAACCCGCTATGAGCTGATTACCTTATGGATAAAGATGATAAATACTTATATATTTTAGTGACTATTTAATGAAATTTTACTAATAAAAAAAAAACACAATTCAATAAGCAAGTACTCCTTATTTTAACAATTAATATCGATGGCTTTCTAGATTTTCAGAAATTTTTAATAAAATCCTTCTTTTTAGGAAAACAAATTAACTAATTAAATTAATTAATAAAATTACAAAACAAACCCAAAATCCACTGGATCCTGATCCAAAAAATTCACAATGGAACGCGAAGCAACATTTTCGTCCTTTTCAGCGATCAAATCAGGAAAGACACTATAATTATCATGCTCGTTAAAAGACTGCAAGAAACTAATCACTGTCCTTCCCATGCACGCCTTTAATCCTTGACCGTCTGCGTCCCGTATGCAATAGTTGAAGACATCGGAATGTGTACCTTGGCTCGCAAGTGCAGAAACCCCAAAACAAACTACAAAAGGTGCTATTTTAAATAATATCTCATAACCGAACATGACAAATTTTTGTTAGCAACGTTAGACCACGCGCACTCGAGACTTCAAAACACTACAAAAATCAACTGAAATATTTTGCCATGTGGTCAGTTGGCTTTATACAATTTTGCTTCCGGGATTCTTCTTCACTCTGATGGATACGCTTCAGTGAATAGATGAATTTGGCAAAATATATTGCATAAACTTCATAGAGAAACAGGGCCGGAGTAAAGTGCTCTAGGCCTTTGATCTTATAAATATTATATTATACTCGTATTATAAATACATAAATTTTGATATTTATTTTGATGGGGTCTATAAAAAATGAAGGAGTATAAATGAGTTATCCTTGCAGAATAACTAAATTCATAAGATTATTTAAGAACAAGTAGTATAAATGATAAAAGGGAAAAGAGAGTATTAAATATGATCACTTTTTTAATTGAACGGGGTTGCGTTCAAGTCGATTATGCTCACTCAGGAGAGTTGAGTCAAAACTATTCTAATCGTAACTTCCGCCATGCACCAGAGAGTCTGAAGTGTCTGGTATGGATTGTGGACCGGCGCGCCGGAATAATCAGTCCGTAATTTTTTCAAAACCACTATATTGCTTCAATAACAGAGAGCGTTACCGCACAATTAAAGCCAATTACTTTTGGTTAAAATTGGATAATATGGATGTGAACAACATGCGACTCTATCAAGATGGTGATCCGTGTCTTAAGGCTGATGCTATGATGGACATTCTGCACAAACGATTTGAAAGAATGTGTTTCTCTTATCGACGCAACGATGTAAACTGGCCATCGGGATTGTGCGATTTAAACTTTTTAGCGGTTTTCTTGTGAAAGTAAAAAATTCTATGCCAATAAGCCGAAACAACTGGCCTCTCAAATTCAACATAAACTTTCCCATTGCTCAAATTCAGGTCGATCTATGCACCAGAGTCATCTTCTTTCATTCAATTTCAACATCTGCTTGAAACCCTGTTATGAGACTACGTACAAGACAGCCATCACTTTGATTTATCTGACAGATTACAGAGATTTTTATCAAAGTTTATATTACGATGATAGAAAACACGAAAAGAGTGGGTCCCTCAACTCCGTCCCTCCGTCTGCTTGTCTGTATGTCTGTTCCTCGATCTACATCCTAAGCCGTTGGAGCTTTTTTTTCAAACTCTGTGCTTAAGGTTCTTGGGTGATTCCCTAGAGGTGAAATTTAAGATTTATGCAAAATCTTATTTATATTGAGAACAGCTCTAACGATTTTGATAAGATAAAAATGCACGACTGGATCACACGAACTTGCTCTTTGGCCCCTTTCTACCTCATACCATTGACCAATTTCTCATCGAAAATAAACTGAATAAACTTAATGATGAGTGCACTCTTGGCCCAGATGATATCCCCGCCATATTTCTCAAAAAATGCTCTTCAAAATTCTCTCTTCCCCTCTCGAAAATCTTCGGTTTATCCTTATGCCAAGAATTCCCTCAGTTGTGGAAGACCTCTTTCATAACCCTAATACATAAAAATGGCACAAAGTGTAAAGTTACAAACTATCGTCCAATTTCTAAGCTTTCACATATTCCCAAAATCTTTGAAAGTATTTTGTATGATATTTTAAGTTTTCGTTGGGAGTCTCTCATTTCCCCTAGGCAACACCGCTTTGTCAAGGGTAGGTGCACAACTAACCTTAGTAAGATGGATTTCTTCTTACCTGTAAACCCGCTACTACAATCGACTCAGATCTTCCTTCTCTCATGATTTCGAAATTACCTCCAGCGTCCCCAAGGCAGCCACTTAGGGCCTCTCCTCTTATTCTTACTCGTACTATTGACGATAATAAAATTGTCATAAAACATTCCCATATTTTACTCTTCGCCGACGATACAAAGTTTTTCAAGACCATTTCTTCTACACATATGATGCTCTTCGAAAACTTGATCTCAACAGTTTCTCTGTGTGGTACCTGAAAAATTGTCCCCGTCGATACCTTATCTCAACCAATGTCCACCGCTAACTCAATTCACGACCTTGGTGTGTTATGTGATAGAGAGCTCAACTTTTTTTTACACATATTGACGAGATTATACTCAAAGCAAACTCTACACTAGGCTTTGTGAAACGTTGGTCCGAAGAATATTCTTATACATAACCTTTGTTCGCCCGCTTCTTGAATCCGCCTTTCAAATATGGTCCCCTTATCAACAAACTCATATATGCAGAATCGAGAGCATTTAACGTCGGTCGTTTCCTTAATTTCTCACCTTGTGGTCTGTCTTGGAATAACCCTTTTATTTTACCACCGTACGCTAGATGAACGAAGAGCAATAAGCGCCATTCTCTTCATTCATAGACTACTTTCAGGATCTGTTGACTGCACAACTCTACAATTTCATCTCTTTCAACACTAATTCCCGTAATATAAAAAATCGTCTCTTCTATCTGCCTTCCCACAGTACCTCTTATGGCTCCAATGAACCTATTACTCGCATTTCGACTTGAACCTCAGTTCACCCTGCTGGAAACTCCGTCTTAATCATCCTTCCAATTCCCAACCCTAGATTTAAGAGCTATATTTAAGTTAGATTTAGAACTAGCTTGTTTTAAGCTTAATAAAGGGGAGTATTGGCGCCACCAAAATTAAAAACAAAAAAAAAATTTTTTTTTAAATTATGTCAATGAGAAAAAATAAAAAAAAAATGCATTTACTAGGGCAAAATGTTTACTTACTTACTTACTTAGGTCCTCGGACCTATTACGTCCGTGTGGTTCCCCTTGCGGGACATAGGGCCTCCACTGCTCCTACGCGCCATCGTGTACGGTTTCTGGAGATGTACCTCAGCTCTCTCCAACTCTTCCCCTGTTGTGCTGATACCTCTTCGACCGTTCTTCGCCAAGTACTTCTGGGTCGGCCCACTCCTCTGCCTCGCTGCGTGAGAGGGTTCCATTGCATCGCTTGACTCGCAATGCACTCGTGGCCTTTTCGAAGCGTATGTCCAATCCGCTGCCACTTACGTTTTCGTATTATAGAGTCGATGGGTTCCTGACCTGTCCTCGCATGAAGTTCATCATTGGAGATACGGAGATAGGGCAAAATGTTTATAACCATAAAATTCATTTTTTAAATGAAATTAACATTTTAGTATTAATTTTTTTATTAAATTATAAATCGCAAAAATTAATCGATATTAAAAAAAAAATTGTATTAATATTCTAGATGTCGTTTTCGAAATAATATACGATTTTCGAAAACTATTTTTTGACGTTTTCGTGGTGTGTACCGTTATTTTTAAATAATATTGAATTTTTCTTGAAGCCTGTGTACCCCAAGGAAGTGTGTACCGTTATTTTTAAATAATATTGAATTTTTCTTGAAGCCTGTGTACCCCAAGGAAGTATCCTAGGACCAACCCTTTATTTGTTATATGGGTGATTCTGCAAACGATGGAATTTTCGGCGGTCCAAGAAATATTTTAAAATCCGTTCAATTATTTAATCTGATTTTTTTTTATAAAATTAAATCTGATTGATATCTACCTGGACTTACAATATTATTTTGCTCAAAAAATTCTTCAAAGTGTCTGATTCTCAGTCCCCTGACGTGCCCCCAGTGCGTTTTCGCAAATGCAAAATTATTATTATCTCATACTAGGATGAATTCCACCGAAGTTACGCCAAATAATACATCTTTGCTACGAGTTAGATAAATATTTTTTAGTAGAGGAAAAGGTGGGAATATGGAACCCCATTTGGTTTTAAATTCTTTTTGTTCATACCCGTAATCTAAAGATATTAAAAACTTTTCAATTATATAAAGTATATATTCTTACATTATATATAAGAAAAAAAACATATTCTGAATACTTTTCGTATTAAATTTTTTACTTTATTCAAAAAAAGTCATTTTTACATTTTAAATTTTTATGTTCCTTATATGGAATAACGGGTTCCATATTAAATGTATGTAAAAATTATATCATAATTTTGTGTGCAAAAATCACAAACATAAAAATCATGATCATGAGATACGGAGATAGGGCAAAATGTTTATAACCATAAAATTCATTTTTTAAATGAAATTAACATTTTAGTATTAATTTTTTTATTAAATTATAAATCGCAAAAATTAATCGATATTAAAAAAAAAATTGTATTAATATTCTAGATGTCGTTTTCGAAATAATATACGATTTTCGAAAACTATTTTTTGACGTTTTCGTGGTGTGTACCGTTATTTTTAAATAATATTGAATTTTTCTTGAAGCCTGTGTACCCCAAGGAAGTGTGTACCGTTATTTTTAAATAATATTGAATTTTTCTTGAAGCCTGTGTACCCCAAGGAAGTATCCTAGGACCAACCCTTTATTTGTTATATGGGTGATTCTGCAAACGATGGAATTTTCGGCGGTCCAAGAAATATTTTAAAATCCGTTCAATTATTTAATCTGATTTTTTTTTATAAAATTAAATCTGATTGATATCTACCTGGACTTACAATATTATTTTGCTCAAAAAATTCTTCAAAGTGTCTGATTCTCAGTCCCCTGACGTGCCCCCAGTGCGTTTTCGCAAATGCAAAATTATTATTATCTCATACTAGGATGAATTCCACCGAAGTTACGCCAAATAATACATCTTTGCTACGAGTTAGATAAATATTTTTTAGTAGAGGAAAAGGTGGGAATATGGAACCCCATTTGGTTTTAAATTCTTTTTGTTCATACCCGTAATCTAAAGATATTAAAAACTTTTCAATTATATAAAGTATATATTCTTACATTATATATAAGAAAAAAAACATATTCTGAATACTTTTCGTATTAAATTTTTTACTTTATTCAAAAAAAGTCATTTTTACATTTTAAATTTTTATGTTCCTTATATGGAATAACGGGTTCCATATTAAATGTATGTAAAAATTATATCATAATTTTGTGTGCAAAAATCACAAACATAAAAATCATGATCATGAGATACGGAGATAGGGCAAAATGTTTATAACCATAAAATTCATTTTTTAAATGAAATTAACATTTTAGTATTAATTTTTTTATTAAATTATAAATCGCAAAAATTAATCGATATTAAAAAAAAAATTGTATTAATATTCTAGATGTCGTTTTCGAAATAATATACGATTTTCGAAAACTATTTTTTGACGTTTTCGTGGTGTGTACCGTTATTTTTAAATAATATTGAATTTTTCTTGAAGCCTGTGTACCCCAAGGAAGTGTGTACCGTTATTTTTAAATAATATTGAATTTTTCTTGAAGCCTGTGTACCCCAAGGAAGTATCCTAGGACCAACCCTTTATTTGTTATATGGGTGATTCTGCAAACGATGGAATTTTCGGCGGTCCAAGAAATATTTTAAAATCCGTTCAATTATTTAATCTGATTTTTTTTTATAAAATTAATTCTGATTGATATCTACCTGGACTTACAATATTATTTTGCTCAAAAAATTCTTCAAAGTGTCTGATTCTCAGTCCCCTGACGTGCCCCCAGTGCGTTTTCGCAAATGCAAAATTATTATTATCTCATACTAGGATGAATTCCACCGAAGTTACGCCAAATAATACATCTTTGCTACGAGTTAGATAAATATTTTTTAGTAGAGGAAAAGGTGGGAATATGGAACCCCATTTGGTTTTAAATTCTTTTTGTTCATACCCGTAATCTAAAGATATTAAAAACTTTTCAATTATATAAAGTATATATTCTTACATTATATATAAGAAAAAAAACATATTCTGAATACTTTTCGTATTAAATTTTTTACTTTATTCAAAAAAAGTCATTTTTACATTTTAAATTTTTATGTTCCTTATATGGAATAACGGGTTCCATATTAAATGTATGTAAAAATTATATCATAATTTTGTGTGCAAAAATCACAAACATAAAAATCATGATCATGAGATACGGAGATAGGGCAAAATGTTTATAACCATAAAATTCATTTTTTAAATGAAATTAACATTTTAGTATTAATTTTTTTATTAAATTATAAATCGCAAAAATTAATCGATATTAAAAAAAAAATTGTATTAATATTCTAGATGTCGTTTTCGAAATAATATACGATTTTCGAAAACTATTTTTTGACGTTTTCGTGGTGTGTACCGTTATTTTTAAATAATATTGAATTTTTCTTGAAGCCTGTGTACCCCAAGGAAGTGTGTACCGTTATTTTTAAATAATATTGAATTTTTCTTGAAGCCTGTGTACCCCAAGGAAGTATCCTAGGACCAACCCTTTATTTGTTATATGGGTGATTCTGCAAACGATGGAATTTTCGGCGGTCCAAGAAATATTTTAAAATCCGTTCAATTATTTAATCTGATTTTTTTTTATAAAATTAAATCTGATTGATATCTACCTGGACTTACAATATTATTTTGCTCAAAAAATTCTTCAAAGTGTCTGATTCTCAGTCCCCTGACGTGCCCCCAGTGCGTTTTCGCAAATGCAAAATTATTATTATCTCATACTAGGATGAATTCCACCGAAGTTACGCCAAATAATACATCTTTGCTACGAGTTAGATAAATATTTTTTAGTAGAGGAAAAGGTGGGAATATGGAACCCCATTTGGTTTTAAATTCTTTTTGTTCATACCCGTAATCTAAAGATATTAAAAACTTTTCAATTATATAAAGTATATATTCTTACATTATATATAAGAAAAAAAACATATTCTGAATACTTTTCGTATTAAATTTTTTACTTTATTCAAAAAAAGTCATTTTTACATTTTAAATTTTTATGTTCCTTATATGGAATAACGGGTTCCATATTAAATGTATGTAAAAATTATATCATAATTTTGTGTGCAAAAATCACAAACATAAAAATCATGATCATGAGATACGGAGATAGGGCAAAATGTTTATAACCATAAAATTCATTTTTTAAATGAAATTAACATTTTAGTATTAATTTTTTTATTAAATTATAAATCGCAAAAATTAATCGATATTAAAAAAAAAATTGTATTAATATTCTAGATGTCGTTTTCGAAATAATATACGATTTTCGAAAACTATTTTTTGACGTTTTCGTGGTGTGTACCGTTATTTTTAAATAATATTGAATTTTTCTTGAAGCCTGTGTACCCCAAGGAAGTGTGTACCGTTATTTTTAAATAATATTGAATTTTTCTTGAAGCCTGTGTACCCCAAGGAAGTATCCTAGGACCAACCCTTTATTTGTTATATGGGTGATTCTGCAAACGATGGAATTTTCGGCGGTCCAAGAAATATTTTAAAATCCGTTCAATTATTTAATCTGATTTTTTTTTATAAAATTAAATCTGATTGATATCTACCTGGACTTACAATATTATTTTGCTCAAAAAATTCTTCAAAGTGTCTGATTCTCAGTCCCCTGACGTGCCCCCAGTGCGTTTTCGCAAATGCAAAATTATTATTATCTCATACTAGGATGAATTCCACCGAAGTTACGCCAAATAATACATCTTTGCTACGAGTTAGATAAATATTTTTTAGTAGAGGAAAAGGTGGGAATATGGAACCCCATTTGGTTTTAAATTCTTTTTGTTCATACCCGTAATCTAAAGATATTAAAAACTTTTCAATTATATAAAGTATATATTCTTACATTATATATAAGAAAAAAAACATATTCTGAATACTTTTCGTATTAAATTTTTTACTTTATTCAAAAAAAGTCATTTTTACATTTTAAATTTTTATGTTCCTTATATGGAATAACGGGTTCCATATTAAATGTATGTAAAAATTATATCATAATTTTGTGTGCAAAAATCACAAACATAAAAATCATGATCATGAGATACGGAGATAGGGCAAAATGTTTATAACCATAAAATTCATTTTTTAAATGAAATTAACATTTTAGTATTAATTTTTTTATTAAATTATAAATCGCAAAAATTAATCGATATTAAAAAAAAAATTGTATTAATATTCTAGATGTCGTTTTCGAAATAATATACGATTTTCGAAAACTATTTTTTGACGTTTTCGTGGTGTGTACCGTTATTTTTAAATAATATTGAATTTTTCTTGAAGCCTGTGTACCCCAAGGAAGTGTGTACCGTTATTTTTAAATAATATTGAATTTTTCTTGAAGCCTGTGTACCCCAAGGAAGTATCCTAGGACCAACCCTTTATTTGTTATATGGGTGATTCTGCAAACGATGGAATTTTCGGCGGTCCAAGAAATATTTTAAAATCCGTTCAATTATTTAATCTGATTTTTTTTTATAAAATTAAATCTGATTGATATCTACCTGGACTTACAATATTATTTTGCTCAAAAAATTCTTCAAAGTGTCTGATTCTCAGTCCCCTGACGTGCCCCCAGTGCGTTTTCGCAAATGCAAAATTATTATTATCTCATACTAGGATGAATTCCACCGAAGTTACGCCAAATAATACATCTTTGCTACGAGTTAGATAAATATTTTTTAGTAGAGGAAAAGGTGGGAATATGGAACCCCATTTGGTTTTAAATTCTTTTTGTTCATACCCGTAATCTAAAGATATTAAAAACTTTTCAATTATATAAAGTATATATTCTTACATTATATATAAGAAAAAAAACATATTCTGAATACTTTTCGTATTAAATTTTTTACTTTATTCAAAAAAAGTCATTTTTACATTTTAAATTTTTATGTTCCTTATATGGAATAACGGGTTCCATATTAAATGTATGTAAAAATTATATCATAATTTTGTGTGCAAAAATCACAAACATAAAAATCATGATCGCATCCTGCGCAATCACTTTGTGTCCATATGTAGCAAGACTGACCCTGTCAAAATCGTTGAAGATGGAGCCTTACGTCCTCTGTTTGAAGTTTTTTTCCTAAGTTTTGGTATGAGGTATACATAAAAAACACGTAATGGTAATATGGAACCCGGTTCCATATTCGCTTCCTCTAGGAGTTCCATATTACAAGACTTCATATTTTAACAAAAACAGTGGTTTTCATCACTTATTCAATGAAATGAGAAAATTCTTACATACAAAATTGATAATCAAAAAATAAATATTATTTATGAATTTTCTGCAGGACAAAAACAGGGCCCGACATAAACGTTCTAGACTTACAAAAACAATGAAAAAAGTTTTCGATTTCCCTCGGTTATTGGAAATAACCTTACGGTAAATTTATCGAGGCGAAAGCTATGTAACTTTTTAATATGAGTATTTTGTATGAGTCCTCGCAACGTGTAGCTATAGAGTAATAGATGGCACCAACAGTTTTGGTTCCAGAATGGGGTTCCGATTTAACAACAGGTTCCATATTACCACCTTTTCCTCTAGGTAATTGATTTTATTACAAAAAAACTTAATTAAACTTTGTCCCCCGTAATTCATATCAGTCCCCTGGAATATTGAAACAGTCGAAAATATCAATAACTAGGATATCGATCGAATTTCCAGCACTAGCAATATCAAGTACCGAGTCCCGTTAATATAAAATCTTGTTGCTACTCGCTTCTATTTGCTTATGTCAATTGTGAAAAAGACATTTGTGCAAGAAGTCGTGGATTGTTTAGTTTATCAGTCCTCTGGTGAGTTTTTACGAAACAAATTTGTATGTAATAAGGCATCATTGTTAGCAGTTTGATAGTAGGTTTAATAAAACTATACTTTATATTATATATATTTTTTTTTAAGTTAAGCGTTAATATCTTTTTTGCGCAAAAACCATTAAAAATCTTAGTCCCCTGGCGTTCTAATGATCAACTGAACAACTTTTACGTCTTTTGGCTTCCAAAAATGTCGTGCCGAAATTTGTAACATTTTATTCCATTGTTTGTAGAATCACCCATTTAGTTTCTTAATTTTCGTTCGGACAAGGTGAAGTGAAGAAGAAGAAGAAGAGAATCACAAAACAGACGAATACATGTTTTTTTTTGTAACTTTGCCTTCGTATCCACTACCTTTTAGTGTAATTATTCGTTCCTGCGTTGTATCATTAAAGGTCTGGGTTCAATTCCCAAGCGCTGCCACCTAAAAACAAATAATGTTTTTTTTAGAGATACTGCCTCTTTAGAGGAAGTGAAAAATTCTTCAAGAGTATCTCTTCTTGTTGGGAAAAGTATTATTAAGCTAGGCTAGGCACATCGGATTCGGCAAAAAAATTAAACTGAACCCATAAGACTTCCTAAAAATATGGTTAGAACAAAACTTACTTAAATACATTCTTGCCCACACAGTAATTTTTTTCAGGCTTGCTCCGATTCTAACATTATCATCGTTTGAAGCTTATTCAAATAACATGCATCATCCAAGACAAGAATGTCAAAATCATAATTTATTCATTTAACCCTACCATCTTGGTAGCCATCAAACAAATTTAAAATAATATTCTCCTCATCTTCATCACAATGAAGACCTCTATCGCATTCATGATTATCTTCAGCTAAATGGTTTGAAACTTACATCCCACTTCTGACACTATGTTATTTCAATATAAATTCCTTAGTTAGGAGGTCGCCTTATAAGCTTTGACTGCTCTTGAGAGTGATTATTTATAAATAATGTATGTAACTGTCAAGCATTAAAAAATATTAAATGATTGAAAATTTTAAAATACAAATATTTGAATAGGTAGTTTCGTATATATGAAATGAAAACTTGAAATCAGTTGAATGGTTCTTGAGATTGCCACTGCATACAAACAAAATTCACCATTTATAAAATAATTTCCATATCAGTGGGGTGATTGAATAATTTCATTCACTTGAAATTTCAACCTCAACCTTAAGTCAGACCACGGACATTAAAATTTTATGGGTCCGGAATTTAAGCTAACAAAATTCACAACCAATGTTTAATATTACTGAAGATACCTCTTATAAAAATGCCTTGAAGTAATTCATTTTTGTTCAGAGAATTCCCAGATCTCTTCTACACTTTTCGCCTAGCTCCATTGTCTCCACAAATACGGCACTGCTCAAAGTAGAAAATATTTTCTATGATGTGAGAATTTCAAATGTTTTTTTACGCTTTGCTCGTTTTGACTATGGTCAGGGTTTAAGTTATGTAAAAACTGTACCATTAGATGGTTAATTTTTTCGCAAATTCTATGAAGATGTCTTCTACTTTCAGCAACTTTCCTGTGAAAAAAAAATGTAAAATATTACATAAACGAATATTTTTTGATTAATCATATAACCAGGCAAATCCTACGTAACTCATGGTTTCATCTTCATCGTATGTTGAGGGTAAGGTAGCGATGAGTGGGAAATAAAATACTTTAGATGGTTCTAGCTCACTTATAAAACAGTCTTATTTATGTGAATATTTCGTTAAAAAATAAAAATAGAAATTTAAGTTTGTGTTTTTGCAATGTTAACGTGAAGAATAATAATTGGGATTCGACGTTATGCTTTGTGATTGGGATAAAGAAAATAAATTTGTTTTAATTTATTTCAGTTTCAGTGTCACTTCTTGTTCTTTATGCACTAAACGCTCCACAAAATCTTTTTGTTGTTTACTTAATAGGCTCCTGATTGACGAATGATGTCTACCTGAGCAATGTTGGCTTTCCATTCTTTATGATCCGGAGCATGCTGCTATTAATCATCCGGACTAAGTGTTTTGGTGTTCGTGATTTCTTAATCTAAAAACCGAAGATTCAGTCTTTTTGTCCCGATGAACATGACGCCTGGGTTTCAAAGACTCTTGGCTGGAGCAATGTTGTTCAATGAAGTCAACGTGTTTTTGGTCTTCTATAGTACATATACGAGTACACATCTTGCCGTCGGTTTTCTAGGATAATTCTTCATCAGATTTCAACTTATGTGTCGTTGGTGGGGTCTTGTATTAACAAGTGGACAGATGTTTGATTATTTGTCGAGAGCGTTTACTTTGAGGTGTCCTCGTTAACTTTAAGGTCAACATCTTTCATTTGTTCATCAATTTCAATAAAGAACTCCGTTATGAAACGTTAGAATTGGCCGAAGTTATTGATAACGTATAACGCTAATCTTTAAAGTTGTAAAGATTTATTGAAAATATTGCTTTCGAACGCTTGTTCTGGGCACCATCTGCTCGAGAATGGGATTCTCAATTCCTTGACGAAAGTCTGTGCATATTTTGAATAGTTCAGAGAAGATATGTCCTAGTTGCACAATGGACCTCGTATTTTTCAACGTCACGCTGGACAAGTCTTTTTCGGGATCCTGAGTTCGGCAGTCCTCATATATTGCCCTCCTCAAGAAGCTTTGAAGTAGATGAAAAGGTGGTGACTGTCGACCTGAAACTCGAACCAAGCAGTTGCGCAACTAAAAACGTTTCCACTGAACGATAATCTAGATTATTTTCCAGTTTGATTTAAATTAATCTAGTAGTGTTTCCACTGGACTTGTTCGATTTATTTTGACATCTAAAATCTTAATTACAAGCAGTGTCAGTTATTAAAATGTTTTTTATTTTTGTTCAGTTTGTCAACAGACTGTTTTTTAATATGTTTTTTTTTTTTTTCTCCCGTAAAAAATTAAAATATCACTTATGTTGTTTTAACAATCAATGATGATTTAAATGTGATTTAACTTTGTTTATAATTTCTTGTTACCTAATCAAAAATATATGCAGATGTATTTCTACTGCGAAAATTTTGGTTTTACTGCGATTTCTTGGCCAATTTACTGCGATCTGCGATTTATGAAATCCAAACCCTGATTTGGATAGCTCAATTACCGGCTATGCTACCTTCGAAACGTAATTCGTTGATGTTTTGCGTACCTAATGCTTATGCACTCTAACAAACATCAGATCTTAATTTGAGGAGCTTTGTTTGGGACATTTGCTGGAACTAGTTCTTCATTACTGGAAGTGGGTTATATTTTTAATCTTTTATTTTTTTTTTATTTATTTTATTCTTGAAATGCTTATATACATTAAGACATATTGTCTTATAAAATAGATACAAGCTTAAAATTATTACAATAATTATAGAAATATTGAAAGCTAAGATTTTATTATAATTAAGATGATTTTCAAAAAAAAAACATTAAGAAAATTAAGAAAAACAATAAAAAGTAATTTAAATGTATTAAAAAAAATGAAGAAATTAACGACAAAATATAATATAAAAGGATGAACAAGAAAAGAATATTATAACTGAAACAATAAATATTAACAAGAAATAAAGAAAGGAGAAAGACAAATTAAACTTAGACGGTATCAAAGATACTTTCATAGAAGGGAATAGTGAGTTTTGATTTCTTGTTTTAATCTTGTAGCATCATTTATTTCTCTCAGGTAACGAATTAAAGAATTCCATAAACGTGTAGAATATACAAAGAATTGACGTTCGGATGTAAGAGATGCATAGCGTGGTTGAATCAACATTCGCGTTCTCAATGAGGATGCCGAACTTAACACATCTCTAACAAGAGACTGGGGTTGACTGTTCAGGAGAATATTTGTGAGCATAGAAAGGGCACGAAAATTAAGGTAATTCTCGAAGCTCATATTAAGAACACACTTGGAGAAGTTAGAAACGTGATCATATCTTCGTAACCCAAAGATGTAACGGACAAGACTATTGAATACGACATTAAGTTTTCTTTTGCTGATCGAATCACAGTGCGAAAAGATTTCACAGCCATAAATTAGGGTTGGTACGATTAGTGTTTTTCCTAAAAGCATGCGTATTTTAAAGGGAGTGAAGAACTGCGTTGCCCATAAGGTGCGAAGAATGCCATATGTTTTACCCACAACATAGTTGATGTGGTTGTTCCATGTTAAGGTGCGGTTGAAAACTACACCCAGATTTTTTGCAGTTTCGACATACTTGACAGTATTTACCTGCAAGATTATAGGGGGGAGGTACGATATATCAGCTCCTTTTTTCGAGTAAGAAGAAATGCCATAAATCGCTCGTTGAGATCATCAGCTTCTACTGTGACTATCCAAAGAACTAGAACAGAGCATCTTAGACGCTTCTGTACTGTCATAGCTCCATTTATATATAATAAACTTCCAGCAGATATGTGCAACAGCAATAGCCAATGCCACAGGTTCTTAAAAAATCTTAGAATTTGGCTCTTTTATAAATCAGATGTGGAAGACTTAATGCGTGTAGTAGCTTGAACTCTTATACCACGACAACCTAAACCATAAAAAAGATAGTTTTACTTGCTTTATTTAAATTAATTGCCATCCATAATTTTACATTCATATCTCATTATAAATTCATATTCTCTCTCACATATTCCTTGCCCAATCCTAAAATCTTCATCTGATGCAAATTATATCTCTTGTTTTTTGTAGAGTTCTCTCACTCTCTTACAGCAATAACTTCGACGCGGTTTTTCATCTAAATTAAAAGTATATCTAATGAAAACGCACTTTACACTGGTATTCGTACCACAAAGTGCATGATACCATTTCATTTTATAATTCATGGTCAAACACTCTTTTGTTTTCTATAGTTTTCATAATTATAATTTAATGAGTAATGATTTTTATAATACATTATGTATAATTAAATACTGTTAACCTTTAAATAACGAATTTATTAATACTTTATGTACAAAATATAATTAAATACTTATTGTTAGCTCTACGCTATTTATCATTATAATTAAACATTATTTTGCTAAGACAATAATTGTAAACATGAAATGGAAATAAATCTTAAATATTAAATATTACGATGGAAACAAGGCTGTTTTGTTGAGACCAACGGGAAATGTTTTCAAGATCTTCATTAATGCAACACACAGCATGTTCTAGAAGCCCGAGAGGATAACTAATGTACAACTGTACATCATCAGCATACATTTGTATAGAACAGTATTTATCTAGGGACGACAAATCATTAACATACAGACAGAATAAAAGCGGGACAAGAATTGAACCCTGCGGGACACCACGTGAAGTTGGAAGAAGATCGGTCAAAACGTTGTTCAATTGAACCGACTGTTTCCGACCTGTCAAATAGGAGTATAAAAGTTTTACAGATGTACTTGAAAAGTTGAAGGTTCGGAAAAGTTTTTCACATAATACGGTGTGGTCAACCATGTCAAATGCCTTTGAGAAATCTAAAAGAACAAGAAAGCTTACATTGTCTCTATCCAAGGCCTGACGAATGTCTTTCGTAACTTTTAACAATGCAGGTATGCAACTCTGTCTTTTACGGAAACAAGCTTGTTTGGGTGTAAGGATGTTCAAAAATTCGAGGTATAGAGTCATCTGTTTTTGTAAAGTTCTTTCAAACACCTTAGAAAAAGGAAGGGGAATTTAGCGATAGGTCTGTAGTCAGATTCTTTAGAGTTTTTCGGAACAGGTATTATTTTTGCTAATTTTCATTGTAATGGATATTCTCCGTATTAAGTATGGTGTTGAAGATATGAGTAATGTACGGTAGGATAAAAGGTAATATGAGCTTAAGGAATTTCGGATCCATTTTATCAAGGCCGACTGCATTTGATTTAACAGATAATATCTGTGTTATCCACTGCCCTAAAGCAGAAACCGTCATTAGAAAACCCGTAATTTCCGGATGAAATGGTAGGGTTGGTTGAAACCAGATGAGTTGATGGTACAGAGATAAACTTCTTGTTGAGTTCATTTCCATCCATTTCATTTACACTGATGTTTTTGCTTTTGGCGACTCCTATATGACGAAGATTATTCCACAGATCTCGTCCCCTCAGCGATGGATTTAACCTGTTGAAGTACATTTGACTCTTCGCGGATCGTACTGCAATTACCACTTGGTTATGAAGAAAACGATATGCGTTAAAATGCTCTGATAAACGAAAAAGTTTCCAGCGTCTGTACGCTTGATCACGATTTGAGATACTCGTAAGTTGGCGCATTACATGGGAAAACCAAGGTTTTGTAGTTCCAGTGCAGCTTTTAGTAAGTAATGGGACGTGTCTATTTAAGAGTGTTAAGATATTTTCATTTAAAAAGTTTAGTTTCTGAAAAACCGTGGGCAGGTAATAGATTGCATTCCAGTTAAAACTTCTTAGGTCTTCCTCTAATAAAGCGGAATTAATGCGTCTAAATTCTCTGAATTGGATATTTTGTATGAAAGGTGTAATTCTATAATCGAATGTCATGTAAATCAGATCATGTCTAGAGAAGGCAGGCGCTGAAAGCTGATCATAAAACTTTACTTTGCTTGAGTCACTCACCCAAAAAATGTCAAGCAGAGTACTTGTTGATGTGTTTATTATCGCGTTTTATTATCGCCAATGATCCATATAGATTAACTCTTAAAAATAAAACGATACGGATCATAGTGACACACAGTGCGGCCGACAGCCGCTTTGTGCGGTCAAAAGTAAAAAAACGTAGAGAATGATCCACAAATTGGTACGAGTATATAGGGGTTTTTGGGGTCGCTGATTACGAATCTGTAATCGGAATTAGCAAATTCTCAATAGCCGACCTAATATGGCGTCATGTCATACGAAAAAACTTATCAAAAATGAAATATCTTTGATAGTTGGTTTAAAAATTTTGTTTTGATATTATTAGGGCATGTACTTGAAAATTTATTAAAAATGAACAAATTCAAAATGGTGGAATGCTGTATGGCAATATTATATAACAAAAAAAAAATGGAAACAAAAAAATTATTTATATATTTTTATTGAAATCGAACTCAGTAATTTATAAATCATAAACTTAGAAATACAAAATGCAATATGAGTAAACAATAGGTATATAAGTTAATCCGATATTTACATGAAAAATGTTTTATTGCCCATCTCGTAACAGTCACAATCATCTACATCTGTATCTGTTTCAGAAGCGGAAGAGCTGTCAAAAGATTGTTGTGGTGGAGGTGCTACCAAATTGATACAGTCTTTAGACAAAGATTTAAGTGGTCTTAGAGGTAAATCCCGACAGCTAGCTATTAATGGATCGGATGCGATTAGGAATCTTTTAACAACATCCTCCATTGTCTTTTGACGATAATGGTTTCTTGCGAAATTAGCTTGATAGATTTAAAAAAAATTATTACATGCTTCTTGTACATCTTCCGACATTTGACAGATAGGTAACACTGAATATATTATTATTTCGGGGCCATGAATTAAAAGATTGTGAACTAACGTGGGCATACAACACCAGGGATATTGTTGTAAATTAAGGTACTAGAACGGTCTAGAACGCCAAAAAAACGCACGATTTTTGGGAATTTTTTTCTCGGAAATTTTATTAGATAATAACATATTTTTTTTTTTAAATAATGAATACATGCATCAAGAGTACAAGAACATTTTTTTTGTCTTAATTTTCTAATTTTGGCCGAATTATAGAGGGCGCCAACGGTGACTCTTCAAATAAACACACTTTTCCATTGCGGACAGTTAATCTCCGGATCTACTCAACTGATTTTCAAAAAACTTGTTGCAACTTAACTGTTTTTTTGTTTTCTAAGACAATTTACCACAATTTGACCAAAAAGTTATGAACAAAAAAAATGGCCAAAAAAAATTCCAAAAAAAAAATAATTTTTTCAAAGCTTGAAATTTTTTTACTTTTAAAACAAATTGTGGTAAATTGCCTCGTAAGAAACCTTCCTTAAAATAACCCACTTTGTTATTTTTGTTTCAGTCCAGCCAATCCTGAGATTAACTGTCCGCAATGGGACAATGTATTTTTTGATGAGTCGACGTTTGCGGCCTCTATAATTCGGGCAAAATTCAAAAATTTCAAAAAAAATTTATTCTTTACTAATGTATTAATTTCTTTAAAAAAATGATGTTATTATCTAATAAAGTTTCCGAGAAAAAAATTCCCAAAAATCGTGCGTTTTTTGGCGTTCTAGAACGTACTAGTACGAGTACCTTAATGCACAACAAAACTCAACGGGTAGCTACGGGCAGCTGAATTTTATTTTATTTGATACACAATACTTTTATTAACTATCTCAAGTAGCTTTGAGAACAAGAAATAGCAAGAAAAAAAAGTTAGGTGTGATATTATGGACATGTACAAAATGTTGTTAATGGTACCTGTCATAGAACCGTTTTTTTTTATTTTCGACTTTCTCATTAACGGCTCTAAGGGTTTTAACCGAAAATTTTCAGCAGGAGTCCCCTTAAGTTTAAAATAATATTGTAATATATAAATATGTATTAGAAAAAATATTTGTTGGGTTTTTTGAAAAAGAAAATGTTTTTTTTTCTTGAAATATTAATATCTTGAAAACGTGCGAACGATTATTTTTTGAAATTATTTCCTAAAATCAATATTAGATATTAAATAATTAAAATTCGCATCCCACATTTTTTTCTTGAACATTTTTAAAGAAATTTCTTATATAAAAAATGTATTTAATAATAAAACGATTTTTTTTAAGTTTGTTTGCATAAATTTATACTTTTCTAGAAATCAGACGGCAATTTTATTCATTTGAACATTATTATCTCATTAAATCCATGTTTTATATTTATAAAATGTATCTTTAATTCCAAAGTACTTTTACATAAGAGCAAGTTCGTGTGATCCAGTCGTGCATTTTATTTATTATTGACGTTGTTCGGCCTCACCACAAAAGTTTTCAGACTCGCCACCGACACACAATATTCAGCATGTCAAGAATGTCAAGTCATACATATCAAGTTCACTGAATGCTTAACAAAAGTTTAAGAATTTTATCCTTTAATATCAAAATCTAATCAAATGTATTTCTTATTTCTCTTACTAGAAATTGCAAGAAAAATGCAATGTCTCTTGAATATTTGACAAATGACTTGGTCAAGTGGAGTGTTTTCATTGTTCTTGTGCCAAAAGTTATAATGCTAAGAATTATTCTTATTTATACATAACATTCTTCTGTAAATACTCACCTTAGGTCTGAGAAACTGAATCGACAATTCAATTCACGACATCCAGCAGAAAATAATCGTGTTTTTTCCTTGGATAAGATATTCCCAAAAAAGTCCCATCGCCCGCGGTTTAAATATTTCACATTGGTATTATTGATCGAAAAAGTAAACATACGTGAAGGGCTTTGTTCGTAGACTAAAGTCAAAACGAAATTTATTTTTTAATATATTTAACGTTCAAAAACAGTTAGTTTTTTTTTTATATAAAACAAAATATCTGTTTCAATAAATTATTTTTGTAAAATATTTTGTAATAGAGACATCATTTTTTTGAGATCTTACTAATTCAAACTGTTTTACATGCGGAGTTTTTAACGCTCGGTGACAAGTTTTAAGGGTAATTTTTATTTCAATAAAATTGTACATAAATTTCTATTCGTGATGTGAATATACACTGTGTAAAATTAATAATGGATATCCTTGCATGTAGCATACCTTGGCATAATGGTTAGTGCGTTGGACTGTCATGCAGAAGATCTTGGATTCAAATACTGTGGGATTCAGGGATGTACTGTTTCTTGCGAGGGATTGACAAACCCCCTTAGAGTATCATTACCTTCGCAGAACTTGATGATCGAATTGTTAAACTCACTGATGAAACTGTTAGTCGAATTGCTACAACGTTAAGAAATATTGAAAACTTATTTCCAAAGTGAGGATGTGTAGCCCCAACCTACCGCACCTGCTGTACACAAGTTTGTATGTAAAATGTTCGTGAGACTGGTATGTTAGTGGACAACACTCATAGTCCCGTGGTCGTACGGTGCACACACACGAGTATGTGGCTGCTATAGCCGAGAGTCTGAGACTCAATCAGGCCCGGATTAAAGAAAATGGGGGCCCGGGGCTATTTCAAATTTGAGGCCCCCTAAAAAGATATAAAACCCAAGCAAGCCAACCCCTCATAACCCAGAGCGTCCTAAGCCCCAGGCGAGCCAACCCCCAATAACCCGGGGTGCTAGAAGTCGACGCTCTCAGCAGTGGCGGATTTACCAGCAGGCTGAGTAGGCTTGAGCCTAGGGCGGCAGATTTTAGGGGCGGCAAATTTGAAAACCGATATTTTTTTCTTAGCCGTCTTACAGAAATCGAAAAGATTTCTGTAAGACGGTTTTCTAATGTCTCTCTTGAAGTCCACAAGACACCTTTCCGATGACTTTTCCCTCTTTTCTTTCATTGTACATTCAACGGTACCGCAGTACCGCAAACTTCTATAGTCTACGGTAAGACACCCAGTTCACGGCCCCAACCAGAAATCGGCCGTTGCCCACACTTTCTATGAGTGAAATAAGAGCGAAATTGCGGAAAATATATTTCACGCTCTTCTCACTCCTACTACGTACTCATACAAGTCCGTACGTATTGGTGATTGCAGTATTGGTGTGGTAGATCTGAATAAAAAATTGTTGCAAAGAAAAATTTTTTGTTGGAGATATTCTTCGTTTTGAATGGATCAAAATTTTAGTTGACTGCTAAAAAAACTCAAATACTTTTCAGATTAAAAACTAGATACAATCGACGACGCGACGTTGAATATTCGTACGTGTGAGTTCATCTGGAATCTCGTTGTTATTTTTTAAATTGGTTTTGATATGGAAAATACAAATACATAGCATAATTATCAGTATTGATTATATTCAATTATGATGATGCGTGATACAACGATAGTCTTTCTTTTCAGCACAACAAATGTTTTTACCCCGAACGCGGTGTTTTTTTTACGCTACAATTTAATCAATGTTCCACGTGCAGTTTGCCTGGCCCATTCCCATTCCAAGAAAGGTTTGCGGTCCCTTTTTTTGTTTTATTGAACATAGTATTTACAATTTGGCTTACAACTAATAAAATACTACATTACTACATACATATGTACAAAAAAAATTTACACTTGTTGGCTCATAGAGGGCCTAACCATAACAGTGACCTAAGTTTAATTATTTTTATATAAAATTTACATGACGAAAAAAATAAAATTTAAGAAGTCGGTTGACCGTATTTTCCTCAGGGTGTTCATTCCCGGTTATCAGTGGTGATTTTTGTGGGTTGTGGGCAGGGATGCCGTTTTAGCCGCTGTGGTAGGCTGATCCAATGTCAGCGTAGAACGACACTACTTCCTCGTTGTCCATGATTAAGTTGTCATTCAGAGTTTCCATCACACTGAGGTACCTCGGTTCGGCATGGCGTTGTTCTGTGGTCATCCTTCTCATAAGCTGATTCGGGTGATCGATGATGTTCCCCATTAGTTTCTTCGTTGAATGAACTAGATATTAATTTGTCCAGTGGGATTAAATTTGCTTCTGTGTAGAGAAACTTGTTCCTGTAGTGTTTTTGTCGATGACGGTCGAAGTAAAGTCCAGTGAAGATCCTCAGTATCTTCCTTGCAAAGGTTTGGCTTCCTTCGATTCCTCGATTCGTTTTTTTCCGAACGAATGGAGGATAGATCTTGAAAAGATGAAACCAAATTCTAAATCCTTGGAAATTCTATCTTCGTTTCTGCGAAAACAGAATTTGCAAAACGTTTATGCTAACTTGGACATAGCTCTTCGTAGGGTATAATGTAATCCAGCGACAAATTGTTCGGGTAAGAGAAGCTTTTCTTATCTAAAAAGGGTAAAAAATTATCTGAGATCGGCCTTAAATTCAAGAGAAATTAAGGCTTTAGCTCTTTTATGTATAGAGTCAGAATTAATGAACAAGATCACTTAGGCTGAAAACACACCGGATAAAGCAAAACGTGTTTTTTTGTTTCGTGAAACAAGAGAACATTGTTTCTTATGAGACTAAACACACCAAAGAAAAAGAAACAAAACACACGTTTTTGTTTTGAAGTGTTTCGGTGGTGGTTGTCGAAAATACATGCTATTGTATACGAGCAACACACACCGAATGCAACAAAACTGTTTCGAACAAGGGTCGTTGACGATAATTGCATACAACAAAAGCAAAACAGAAAAACATGTTTCGTTGCCGATAGCTGACCTATTGTTTTTTGCAAAACGAAATTTTGATTCCGTTCTTTTTATTTTCTTTTTTCGTTGCACTTCACAGCACAGATTTATTTGCTTCTACGTTTACTCTGTGCGCAAATTTTCAAATAAATATGGACGTAGATGGAGAAAAATTGATTTTTTTAATTGAGGCAAAAAGTCCTATCTACGAGTATAGTTATAAAAATAAGGAATATAAACTTACTATTGATAAGCTGTGGATTGCTACTTCCTACTATGACATTTTTGAAGATGGGAAAGATGAAAAGCTTTTCTCTTTTCTTATAAATAAACACATAATGTCTATTTTGTAAACACAAAATTGTTATTTGTGTTTACTTGCCGTAGAGTTATAATTTTTCAGCCGGAGTTAAGCTTTTACGATAGTTCGTATTTTGTTTCATTTCAACGCACACCAAACGAAACAAAAAAACAAAACGTTGTATTATTCTGTTTTGCTTGGTGTGTGTTCAAATAAAAAATGTTTTTTTGACTATCGAATCAAAAACGTTTTGCTTTATCCGGTGTGTTTTCAGCCTTACGACGACATTATCGATGTTTTTGCCAGCACAAAATCGCGCAAAAAGGTATTGTAAGAAACTTTGATAAGTTAGTTGAAATTATTATTTTTTAACTGTTTGTAAGCGCAATAAATATTATTTAACTACGTTTACCGAATATATGTATATTATTGTGTCAGTGACATACCCCTCCTTATTAGTCGTACATCATTGAACTTTGATTACCTCAAAAATAAACTCAAAAACTATTTCTTGTACAATTTGAACCGAATTGTTGGATTGTAAAGATAATCTAGGAACTGACAATAATTCACAATTGTAGAGGTAAGGGCGGCAAAAATTCAACAGCCTATACTTGGGAAATATGTAAATCCGCCACTGGCTCTCAGAGACGATGCATCGAGGAGTTGACGCATCGAAAATCCAAGAAGCTATCCCCCAAGTGCTCCAACCTCCGATAAGATTAAGAATTTTCGATACCCGGGGCTAATTGTTTATCAGGGGCTCCTCTTTTTAACGTTTTTGAGCAGAGACTTTACCGCTATATTTTTTCACGGCGTCAATAACATGCTCATACATGTTTTATCAAAACAAATACACTGCTTTTTAACGTCACTTTTAAAAAACTAGTAGTAAAATATTTCAATTCGAACACCTTTAAGTCGAACATTAATTTTTAGATACGCGTAAAATTGAATTTTGCACAGGGGGAGCGTTTCGGAAAATTCAACTTTACGTACGTTGTGTCGAAAAATACGATTCAATACTTCTGCGGAAAAATTTGTATCGCCATTTTTCGCTTGCTAAACTCAAAACGGACTTGTGGAAATTAACAATTCTAAATTTTACCACATTAGTATCGAAATGTATCAATTCGCACATCTCTCTTAATCAAGAATAAATAAGGTACTCGAGATAATTAGTCCAGCATATTTCCACACTTCGCAAAAAAAGATACGAGGTATAGAATTCAATTTGTTTTTCAATCTGGCATCCCTTTGCTGAATTAGGATGCATGGATTTAATAGGTGTGTTTTGTTGATCGCCCTAATATTCACATTAAGAACTGTCCAAGAAAACGACAGTTACATTAAGACATTTTGATTCTAAATGTTGCACAACCTGCTTGATCTGTTTACTTCGGGTGTTTTTTTTTTAATGAAATGGAAGAAACCCCAGAAGAAGTCAAGTAAGTAACCTCCTATCGCTATATCATCAAAAAAAATACATACAAAAATGATGTGTTCATGAACTAGTTCATTTGACAACATGAGATAATCATTACACATTCCGATTTCATTAAAATTGAAAAATTTTACTTTCAAAGTAAATGTTATTGTTCTTATAATTATTTCGTTATTTTTTCATAAATTATTTATATATTATAAATTTGCCAACATCATGAATAATCTTATCTAGAATACCCATACTTACCGAACATATTCATGCAAATCTTGCAGAGATACCAACTTATCATATTAAGAAAAGAAATTCATTGGAAAGTAAATGTATACGTTAAATTTACTGAAGAGCGAATGTGCTGTTAACTGGTTGTTTTTGTTGTATTTACATGTGCAAAATAAGCTTAATGTGTAACATTTCTTAATGTGTAGGTACATTAAGAAGCTCAACAAAACACGCCTAATATTTTTTGAGTTTACAGTTTTGGGTTAATAGCGACTTGGGCTATGTGGGTTTGACTTTTTGGAGATATTAGCGAGTTGAGCTATGTGGGTTTCAAGTTTATGGGATTAATTGTGAGGTGGGCTATGTGGGTTTAACGTTTTTGGGGTATATAGCTTTCGAGTTTGGATTTTGTGGGGCCAACTAATTTTGGTTTTTATTTTTGGGTTTTATTAGATTTTACAGTTTGAATATCGCGGTTGTACGGTTTAAATTTCTTAATGGGATGGGGCCCTCGTTTCCGCGGGGCCCGGGGCTTTAGTCCCCCCTAGCCCCCTATTAATCCGGGCCTGGACTCAATTCACGAACATTAACTCGCCATCGATCTCAACATCTCCACATTTCACGCACTACCCTGAGGAGAATTCTGAAAGAAAGAACAGAAAGATCTCGGATTATTCCCTTCCAAGGTCGTATTTTATGCTTTCTCAATAGTGACGTGGTCTCAAAAGCAGATAGGTATGATGACAAATTTTATTCTTTTCGGAAGGAAAAATTTTATCCTCAATAGAGAAAAATCTATCAAGCCGAAAGAGAACTCATGGTTTGATTCAAGTTATAAAAAGGTTATTAGGGTTAAAGAAGTTTCCCTGTGCAGGGACGGGTTAGAATATTCCTGCAGCGTCTCCCCGCTTGTCGTAAAAGGCGACTAAAGGAGTAAATACATCTAGGCCACAAACAGCAAGGTGAATCTAGCGACACGTAACACCTATAAACTTTCCCAAAAGTGTGCATGCCAGTCCCTGGGTTGGCACGACTGGAGATCACCGGTGCCGTAAAAGAGAGATCAAATACAAAACTGGAGCATGCACACGTCGATACTTACAACGGATTTTGTGAATTCAAGCATTATGGAAGTACTCGTCCAAAATGACACTACCCCGCCAGGCACTACCATTGTTACACATGGTACTGATCCTGGACCGAGCAGCAATGCTCGGGTCAGAGCTAGACGGATTCCGGGGGCTAGCAAAGTAATGCCGCAGATTATACAAAATCTGAGAGTTGCGAGTTGGAACGTTGGCAGTATGACAGGTCGAAGCTTCGAGTTGGAAGAGATGATGAAAAGAAGGCGAGTGGACATCTTATGTGTTCAAGAAACAAAATGGCGAAACACGGGAAACAGGGCCCGTTTCTTGGATACGAGGACAAAAAAACTATAAGATGTTCTACTATGGAACGGAAAAGGGTAAAAACGGAATCGGAATCATCCTTGCAAAACATCTATTAGGCAGCGTATTGACCATTTCGAAATCCAGCGACCGTTTGATGTCCCTTAAATTGGTGATTAAAGGAAAGTTGTGGAATATTGTCACTGCATATGCTCCCCAAATTGGATGTGAGCAGGTGCAAAAAGATGCATTTTGGCTAGACTTTCACAATCTACTTAAGGACATCCCAAAGGAAGAGTTTTTGTTCGTGGGCGGAGATTTGAACGGACATGTCGGGAAGACAAACGAAGACTATGAAGATTGCCATGGAGGCCTCGGATACGGCACCAGGAACCCTCCTGGTGAAGACATCCTGAGCATGTGCAAAACATACGGTCTTATCGTACTAAATACCATGTTCGTCAAACAAAGCCGACACCTGGTCACTTACAGCAGTGGTGGAAATGAAACCCAGATTGATTACCATTTGGTATCTAGTTTCATGAAACCCCGGGTAAAAGATTGCAAAGTGATACTAGGAGAAGCGATCGCCCACCAACACCGTCTCCTACTGACAGAATTTTTTATGGAGACAGTGAACGACAACAAACATACAAAAACTTTTGGGAAGATCAAATGGTATAATCTGGATAAGGAAAAAGGCGAAGCTTTTATTTCGAATATGCAAAACGTTCTGTATAACAACACCGATATAGTTCGAAATGAAGAGAGTACAGCACAAAGTATGTGGGATCTCCTACAGAAAACTTGCAAAGAAAAAGCCAAAACACTGTTAGGGGTTTCAAAAGGACACAACCAACAAGGCAAAGAAACATGGTGGTGGAATGATGAAGCTAAATCAGTTATAAGTAAAAAGAAAATGGCTTTCAAGGCTTGGTCGAAGTGCCCCTCTAATGATACAGAGCAAAAGTCACGCCTCGAAGTGGAATATAGAAACTGCAAGAAAGAAGCGAAGAAGAAGTGCGCCCAAATTCAAGCAAAGAATACAGAAAACCTGTATCGGGAGCTGGATGAAATTTCTACCCCGACAGCTGGTGCTATTCAAGAGCTACGGCAAAACACGAATAAGGGCGCAACTATCTTTAAAATAGCCGCTCAAAGAAGAAGAAATGCCCAGGAGATTTGTTCGCCAAAGTTCATTAACAATGCTCAAGGCCAACTACTTGTGGAAGACAACGAAATTCTTCACAGGTGGCGACAGTATTGTGACGGACTTCTAAACGAACAATTTCCAAGGCTATACTTTCCAATAGCTTCACCTAACTTAAGCGAAGTATCCGACGTCACAGTCGAAGAAGTTAGTGAGGCGGTAAAATACTCCAAAAAGGGAAAAGCTGTTGGCCCAGACGAAATACCCTCAGAGTTTTGGAAAAAGATGGGAGATATCGGGTTTAGATGGCTCATGATTCTTGTCTCCAAACTTATACGAGGTGATCGCATGCCTAATCAATGGAGGGAAAGTTACCTTCTTCCAATTTATAAAGGAAAGGGTGATACTCGAAGCTGTGATAATTACCGTTCGATTAAGCTGATGTCACACACCATGAAGATCGTTGAGCGAGTCTTGGGTAGCCGACTGCGAAAAATAATTAGCCTATCTGATGACCAGTGCGGGTTTGTCGGGGGTAAGTCAACCACGGATGCAATCCAGAATATAAGAATAATTATGGAAAAACATCGGGATTCTTTGGAGGATTTGCATGTCGTATTGGTTGATTTTGAAAAAGCATTCGATCGGCAACCACGAGATCTAATATGGGTGGCCCTCAGGCAACGAGGAGTTCCAGAAACCTATGTGCGGATAATTATGGACATGTATGATGGAGCAGTTACTAAAGTAAGATGCGCAGCTGGAGTCACCGAAGAATTCGAAATCACAGTAGGTGTACACCAGGGAAGTGTCTTGAGTCCCCTGCTCTTTATTACAGTTCTTGATTACCTGCTTGAAGGCAAAGTGACGGATCCAAAAGTACATCAGTTATTCTTTGCTGACGATGGAGCCATCATAAGTGAAGACCCGATATCCCTACAACGAGCACTTGACGTATGGGTGGATGTTCTAGAAGGAAGTGGGTACCGCATAAGCGCGAAAAAGGCAGAATACCTATGCTGCCCATTTTCTGATCCACACAGGCCTACTCCAGACATTTATTTGAATGGAGTAGTGCTTCCCAAGTGTGAAAAGTTTAAATATCTGGGGTCTATGATAAATAACGAAGCTACTTGTGATGACGATATCAATCATCGCGTAAGCGTAGGGTGGATGAAGTGGCGGGAAAATTCTGCTATCTTCTGTGACCGAAAAATGCCCCCTAAGCTGAAAGGAAAGCTCTACACTTCAGTTGTGCGTCCAGCACTCACATACGGTTCACAATGTTGGACAATGTACAAAAAGTATGAGAGTAAGCTTACAGCTTACGATGAAGATGCTTCGTATGACAGCAGGAGTTACAAAGCTTGATCGAATTAGAAGTACGAAGATCCGAGGAAGCCTTCATGTTAAGAATACCATTTCCCAAAAAATTGAACACGACCGACTCAGTTGGTATTGCCATGTTCAAAGGAGAGATCCTGAGAACCCCGTCAAAAAGGCAATATCATACAACGTTCCAATTCGGAATAAAAAGAAAGGTAGGCCTAAACACTCCTGGTACAAGCAAATGCAAAAACACCAGCATTCAGTTGGCCTCAGAAATGGAACAATACAAAACCGGGAGGCTTGCCGCCGATTTCTGAGGTCAACCCGGCGAACCCCACAGGCGGATCACTAGTGTGAAGCAGATACGTGGGAGAGTTATGATCCCCTCGACATCGAGATCATACAGCGCCGCAGAAAAGGAAGAAGAAGGGTTAAAGAAGTTTCCGGTATTACAATTTACAAAGCCAACCCAACCGAGGAAAATCGGAAAAAGTATAAACAAGTCAGAAACAATTACAACGCTTTTATAAAAAGAACTAAATTCTTACAAGAGCAGAAATGAAGGCCAACATTCCTGCAATGTCGCAAGGGCAGTAGAAATTTCTGATCATTTATCACGAGCGTACTTTCAAAGTACTAATTTATACTTGAAAAAAAACGTAAATTATTCAATGGGACAGGTAAATTTTCGTACACGTACAGCCGCAATAGCACTACGAGATTTTAATAGAAAAAAATCTGCTGATTCTGATGATATACCCCCCATTGTTCTGAAGAGATGTTTTCCTTTACGTTGCTTTGGAGAAAGGAAGATTACTGCGCTTGATGTTTTTAAAGTTTGGCACCTGGCCCTCATATCGGAAAGGCATGCATTTGGTATATTTGTCTAAGAAATTACCTGTATATCGTTCAGTTCATGTTCACAAGATAAATGCTGGTGTTACTCCAATGCTCTGCTTTGTCTCCGACTCTTCTTTATTTTCACATTTATAAATGATCTCTTGTCTGAAACTTCTAATCCACTTCATATTTTTTTCGACGACTCTACCTTCAGCTTCCCATACTTGTTATCAAATTAAAGTCCATCTCTATCGGAAAACAAATTGGCAAACGTAAAGGGTCATTATGAAAAGATCGCTCAAAACCGAATCTCTAGGCATCCGCTCAAATACTTTAGATCTAGATAACAAAGTTAAGGATCTTACATTAACCTGAATAATGCAATGAATATTTCCTGTCCTCTTCTTCAAGTTAGAGGAAAAAAGAAACCTTATTGCTGGAACTCAGGACTAGAACCGCTCAGAAAAAGTTGTAGAAAACTCTTCAATCCAGCTAAATGAATGAAGAATCCTCAGACTGGGACTTACATATATAAAGAATTCAGATTTATAAGAAACCATTGAGGACAAGCAAAAGTTCTTCGTAGAGGAACTTCTGTGATAAAATAGAAGATACTGCCGAAGCATCTAGATTGATGAAAATGCTCTCAACAAATCCAGTCATGCCAAGTTCTTTGAAAATGTCAAATGGCTCCTGGACAAAATCATGTGAAGAATCACTCAATTTGCTACTTGACACTCACTTCCCGGTAGCTCGCAAAACATTTGTAACATGAACTCAATGGAGTCAAAGAACAAACTTATAAATGTCCAAGGGTTAATATCAAGGGACAAACTAAAATGGGCAATTAAAAGCTTCGATCCATACACATCAGCTGGACCAGACGGTATAATACCAGCTGAACTGCAAGCTGCTTCAGACATTATCTTACCCACCTTAGAGATAATACTGCACGGTTGTCTAAACCTGGTTCATATTCCCCTTATATGGAGAGAAGTTAAAGTAGTTTTCATACCCAAAGCTGGTAAATGCTCCCACGTTACGCCGAAGGATCTTAGACCAATCAGTCTATCGTCATTTCTTCTCAAAACTCTGGAACGATTGATTGATATTCATCTGCGTAGTGTTATAGAACCAAATCTTTTTTCTACAGCACAACACGCTTACTGTAAGGGAAAATCGGTAGAAACTGCGCTACATACCTTGGTACGCGCCATCGAACACTCCCTAAATCACAAAGAATACACTCTATTTGCATTCCTAGATATAGAAGGCGCCTTTAACAATGTCAACAGCGCTGCAATAGTGAAGGCACTGCAGAATCTCAACGTAGATAGCTTACTTTGTGTCCTAATAAATTCCATGCTGAAAAGCAGAATTATAAATGCGAAACTAGGTAGCTTTACTACAAGAAGGTCAGTCAGTAGAGGTGTGGAGTCCTATCCCCACTTCTATGGAATGTGGTAGTTAATGAACTGCTAATAGACCTAGAAGAAGAAGGATTCAAAGTAATTGCATACGCTGATGATATTGCCATTGCCGTATCAGGAAAGCATCCTCAAATTCTAAGAGAACTCATACAAAACGCTCTCAACAAGCTACTCAAATGGACAGATCGCTGTGGACTAGGTGTTAATCCCCACAAGACTGAACTAGTCCTTTTCACAAGGAAGCACAAAATTCGTCAATTAGACCCTCCATCGATCAAAGGTGTTCCACTTACTTTCTCAGATGAAGCTAAATACCTGGGTCTTATTTTAGATAAAAAGTTAAGTTGGAAACCTAATATACAGGAAAGAGTAAGGAAAGCCACAGTAGCTCTCTTTTCTTGTAATAAAGCCGTGGGGAACAACTGGGGCTTGTCTCCACAAATCACTCACTGGCTATATACTGCGGTCATTAGACCGATACTCACTTACGGGGTGACCGTATGGTGAAAGCAAAGTACAACGTTCAGGGAGTATGTGCATCAGCGGAGCTCTCCGCTCGACACCTTCCGCTGCACTAGACATACTTTTCAACTTTACATCCCCAGATATTTACAGCAAACAAATGGCTGCGAGCACAGCCATACGTCTCAAAGCCATCTCTCAATGGACCAATAACTCTATTGGCCACACCACCATTCTGAATTTATTCGGAACATTCCCAAGTCACTCCGACTACATCACTTCCTTGTTGGTTTTCGATAAAAAACTTTGAAGTCACCATTCCCTCAAGGTCAGCTTGGGAGGAAGGGGCTTTGATAGAAAATAAATCAGATCGAAGACTGAAATCGGAGTGGGTGGTGGAGTGTACTCAGATGAACTAAACTTTAGTCTCTCCTTCCGCCTACCAAACCTTTGTAGCGTATTTCAAGCGGAAGTTCTGGCGATTAAGGAAGAACTGTCTTCGCTTAAAGAAAACGTGATATCTAGCTGATGATGTTCGAATGGTAGACACGTGCACCCAAGAGGACGCAAGCGTCCACAGGTTTTTCTTAAAACCCACCTCTGTCTATCGACTCCTACTTTCACCTCCTCGCGGTGAACATGGGGTGCCTAGTACCTCAACTGGAGATTGGGTCACAACCCCAGTGGAAGGTTGTTGGGGGTAGCAAACGAGAGAGGGGGGAGAGGTGTTTCCACTAAGGCATCTCTCCTTTCATCCAGGCGACAGCGGAGGAATTCCCCAGATGGAAACAACGGTGGCGTCTACAGTTCCAGTGAGGCTGAACTACTTAGTGAACACCTTACAGGGCTACTCCGACGTATTCGGAGCTCAGGCCTGTAAGGAGCGGTTTATCCGGCTCCCCGTTCTTGGAGTCATACTAAGGACCTGGCCCTCCAGGTTGGGGCTTGTGCCGTCGGGGTGACTTCCCGGCCACATAAAATACGACGTAGTTGCGAAGCAAAAACAAGCCTCGGATACGAACGGATTCACTGTTGACGATCCATGCAAACGAAATAAGGATAACGAACTTCGGATCTGTACGTGGAATGTTAGGTCCCTTAATAAACCACGTGCAGCCGAACAATTAGCGGAAGCCCTAAACTGCTACAAAGCAGATATTACCGCCATCCAAGTGATGCGATGGGACGGACCGGGGAGATGAAAATTAAAAGGCTGCGATATTTACTACGGCGACTGCTACAGAGAACAAAAGCAGCGTTTATTTGGATGCGGATTTGTTGTTGGAACTAGGCTCAGGCAAAAAGTCTTAAGTTTCAACTGTGTGAACGAGAGCAGTCCATGCTGAAAATATGGAAAGAACATTTCTCCAATCTTTATAACGGCGATGAAGAAGAAAATGCCGCTGCTATAGAGATAGTACCATTCAACCTAGGCGACCTGGACGAAGTGAAGATAGCTATATCGAATCTCAAGTCCAACAAAGCCGCTGGAGCTGACAGCCTCGTTGCCGAACTGTTCAAAGCGGCAGGAGATGACTTGGTTGGGAGTATGCACCAGCTCATCTGCAAAATATGGTCGGAAGAAAGCATGCCCGCTGAATGGTACCTCAGTATTGTCTGTCCGATCCTCAAGAAAGGAGACCCTCTGAACTGTGCCAACTACAGAGGCATAAGTTTCCTGAACATTGCGTACAAGATTCTTTCTGCCGTATTATGTGAACGTCTGAAGCCTTTCATCAACAACCTGATAGGTCCATATCAGTGCGACTTTAGACCAGGAAAGTCCACCATCGATCAAATATTCACATTACGGCAGATCTTGGAAAAAACCCAGGAGCTACAAATCGACACATACCACCTTTTCATCGATTTCAAAGCCGCGTACGATAGCATCTATAGGAACGAACTATATAGAGCAATGTCTAGTTTTGGCATCCCTGACAAACTTGTCCGCTTGTGCAGGATGACGATGGAGAATGCACGCTGCTCCATCAAGGTCGGAAAAGATCTCACCGATGCATTTGATGTCAAAAAAGGTTTTAGGCAAGGCGATGCTCTATCGTGCGACTTCTTCAACATAGTTCTTGAAAGAATAGTGCAAAACTCACGCGTCAACACCAGAGGCACAATCTTTCAAAAGTCCGTCCAATACTCAGATACGCCGACGACATTGACATTATTGGAAGAAAGCGTGATGTCAGTAGCGCTTTTGTGAACATTGAGACGGAAGCGAAGAAGAGGGGTTTAGCGGTAAATGAAGGCAAGACCAAGTATATGCTGTCATCAAGAAAGGACACACAACACCGACGTCTTGGACAAAACGTAGTGAAGGACTTCATATACCTAGGCGCCGCTATAAACTCTGAAAACAACACCAGTGCTGAAATCAAACGGAGAATAACTCTTGCCAATCGCTGTTTCTCTGGACAAAGAAGGCAATTGAGTAGCAAAGTCCTCTCTCGAGCAACTAAAGCGTCCCTCTATAAGAACCTTATCATCCCGGTCCTTGTCTATGGTGCAGAGACATGGACTTTGTCGAAGGTGGATGAGAGCGCTTTAGGCTGTTTCGAGAGGAAAATTCTTCGTGTGATCTTTGGTCCCGTCTGCATAGATGGGGAGTGGAGGAGAAGATTTAACCACGAACTGTATGGGCTGTACAGTGAAGCTGACCTAGTCAAACGCATAAAAGTCCAGCGACTGAGATGGCTTGGTCATGTAAAGCGAATGAACCCGAATGCTCCGGCCCGGAAAGTCTTCGAATCAAACCCCGAGGGACGGCGAAGTAGAGGAAGACCGCGACTCAGGTGGCGCACACAAGTGGGGGAGGACCTCAACCAACTTGGCGTGCGAAACTGCAGACAGCTAGCTAGGGATTAGAGCTAGCTGGAGAAGCTTGTTGGTTGAGGCCCTGGTCCACCCCGGACTGTAGCGCCACATTAAGTAAGTAAGTAAGTAAGATATCTAGCACAGATATCCGCATCCCTCAGATAGTCAGGCTGCTTTGAAATCCCTCGCATCAGTCTCTGTAAACTCCATTACAGCCCAGGACTGTCGATCGTCTATGGCCAAACAGTCTAATAGTCACCTATTCAGGGTGACGGGTCACAGGGACATTCCGGGGAATTGCAAAGCCGACGGACTCGCCAGAACGGAAATGCCTATCTTACCCGAAAAGGCAAATATAGGTATGCCCATAGCTACAAGTAAACTTATGCTGAAACGAATTGCTGTGGAACAATCAAGCACAAGATGGCTTAACACTACCACTTACTTGTATGGCGACCAAACAAATCTGGCCTAAACTGGATTTGAAACGGTCAAAATGTCTATTGTCCCTCAGTAGATCTCAGATCAGCTCCGTAATAGGTGTCATAACTGGACACTGTCTCATAGGTAGACACGCCGCACGAATCGGTGCACTATCAAACGATTTCTGCAGGAGCTGCTTGGATGAGGAGGAAGAGGAGACAATCCCACACCTTCTTTGTACATGCCGTGCTCTCTCTTACAGACGCAAACTTCATCTAGGAAAATGTTTCTATTATGAACCAAGCGATCTCAAAAACACAGACATTAAAAGTCTCCTTCACTTCATCAGAAGCTCCAAATGTTTTAACGAGTAGGGAACATTTCTGTTCCCTATTAGATCGTGGTATCACAATGGACCTCTACTGCTCTAAGTGTGTCAGACGCTTTAATGACAGCCACTTTAACCTAACCTTAACCTAACCTAACGTTCATCTCCTTCGGAAAAGTGAAATTGCAACGGTATCACATTTCACATATAATAAGCTCATTAAACTTCGATCTTTCCAGCATTGTTAAATGGGGTATACAAAATCATGTGGAGTTAAATGCTTTGAAAACTCAATGCTGTTTCTTGTCGTTGAAGCCAAATGTACCCCTCGTGTCTTGGAATCATTTCCATTTCTTGAACACCCTCGGAATGTTTTGCTAGAAATGCTCATCAGTTTACCCTTGAGAGAATTTAGGTCGTTTGGTCGTACCGTCAAATACCTATATAGATTAATTTTTTAGACGCACAACACCATTATGGAATAATTTACTTGGCACTGTTTCCCTTCCCATTTCAATTTGCATATACTTTCAAGACCAGTGTTCATCTGCAACTCCTTTCTCCTCCCTAATTTTAATCTCCCAATAAACCCTTGAGCGGTTGTGAATTATAAAAAAATACCAATAATTGTTTGAAAACCTCGAAAAAAAATCAAATCGATTTCGGGATTCTAATAAATGCTCCATTCTCCTGGTTTCGGTTACGAACATGTACCTATACCTTCCAATTACCACATGTCAAAACACCCTTTATTAAACACACTTGTATTTGTATTTTTTCATTTACATGATAATGTAGGTAAGGTTTGTTCATAATTCCAGTTATTTTCGCTTGTATCTTGTGCAATTATTCTGCCTCATTTATCGTCGAAAAGCTCGGAGAAAGTCAAACCATCCAATGTACCTGCAAACAACTGCTCTTTTATAATGGTATAGTCCTTTTGGGAATTGGGATTTCTCACTTATCCTCCTGCTGCCAGGTTCGTTATCCATCAATTTATTCCTCTGAGGTGTTTGCCACAGAAATGCATGATAATTGATACTCGTATGTGTTACTGTTCCTGCTCGAAGGCGTGTACGAACGACTCCGTCCCCGACCACTGTCAAACTGTAATTGCAACGAAATTGCTTTCCTGACTCCAAAGCCCTAACTAACGTTCCCTTTCATTTGGTGGAAAGTAAAAATACCTAAACCTCCAACCAAACTAACATACCTACGACGGCAATGATCCGATGATGGTGAAACGTAACTCTAGCAATTTTATCGGCCCGTTTACTTCAATGACAAATGAAAGTTCGACCTTCTTTTAAGCCACATGCCACAATGTCAATGACACTCTTCAGGATGTGGCTCGGTGGGTAAACAAGTAGTGCAAGCTTCCACATGTGTAGTGTAGTTGTAGATACTCGTATCCACAGCCACTCTTATGTGTTTATACCTATATGGAGCACAAGCGAACGGCATCGTTCAGATTGGGGTTGGCATACCCAAACGGGTAATACCTTCTTTTTATTTGCAAAGTTGCTTTGCCAGCTGCTTGCCTCTTCGCCTTCATTGAGGTTTTGTATTTACGGTGAAAGTGTTTTCATTCGAGTTTTATAAACAAAAAGACTAAATTTTTGCCTCAATTTTGTTTTGCTTACTCGGCCCGATGTTCAAGTCCTGTCTGGTTTATTCCACTTGATATAATTTATTTGCTGATAAATGGGACGCCCTACTTTTTTGCGTAAAGAGACGTGATTGTTGCGAACTTGCTCTTCCAGAATTAATTATTTTCGTCATTCTTTTCCCTGGAACAGACGTGTGCCATCTGTTCGGGAAAGAGATGCTCCTTATACTGTGAAGATACCGCAGCGCCGCCGTCAGCGTCGTCTTTGCTGTGGTAGTATGAAATTTATATTGAAGGAAACCATAAACCTATCCACCCGGGGTATTTCTTAGAACGAGTGATTCTGAACACTTCAGAATGACGTAGATACCTATGATTTAATTTTATTTTTCGTAGAAATTGAAGATGGAAATTTAATATTTCAAAGAAATGTCCCGGAGCAAAAAGTCCTTCGTTGGATAAGACTGATTAGGAAATGTCCTTAGATTTTTGTTTTCTTTCAGAAATTGTGTTATTCTTGAAACTTGTTTAGCTCCTGTAAATGAGTATGACATAAAATACACAAATACATCAATACGTCAATTTCGACTACTAAACAGCAAAGATTCTTGTTTAGTTGCAAGCTCCTCTTTAAAACTGGATTGTCAGAACTGTATCTCATACTGCTTACAATTACGTACACTGAGAAAACTGTACTATGAGTTATTTAAATAGAAACATGTTTAACTGCATGTTTAAATAAGGACAAATAGAATTCGTTTATAACTAAACTCGAATCTGTTTAGATTCGAAAATACTATTATTTTACAGTAAAATATGTTTAAATCAAACTCATTCATGTTTAAGAATTTCATTAAGATCTCCACTTCATTTTTTATATGTATTCAAATTAGTTTTAGTTTGATTTTTAAAATGCAGGTTTAATTGTTTTACTAACTTAAAAATTGTAACATACAATGAACATGAACGAGTTTGTTTCAAATATAAACGAAGTTAAAATATTTACATGAGTAAGAGATTAAACATAAATGTTAAATTTAATCACGAACGAGTTTGAATTGAATAAAAATGAAGTAGCTAAATACAACTTTTCTTCTTTTTGGCATCGAAAGTCATGGAGTGTGTTTATGTTCCGCGTGTGTTTGTGATCTTACTAAAGTGAGTAATTTATAAAATAATAAAGAAATATTTGATTACCATTATAATGTTACATAACTGAAGTTCTGTTTCAAGCAAAAATATAAACCATAAGATTATTCGAGGAGTGGAAGTTAATACCATTGTTCCCTGCTCTCTATTGTAAGTATAAAAAAAATATTTGTTTCAAAAATTGTTTATTTATATAGTTTTATTTAAAAAAATACTGATTAATAAGTATGTTTTATAATTAACTATCATTTGACTTCTATATTCTTGCCACAGGACGACTAGAGCACGACGAAAGACGTAAAAAAAGAAGCAAATTCCAGAAGACGAATTATATGAACCAGAATTTGAAGATGTTCTCAAGATGTGACAAAGATGAGATCTTAAAGCGCTCCACAACAATTTAATGACTTTTTGGAAAAATGTAAATAAATAAAATAAAAATATAAATAGGTACATACATAATGTAGGTACTTATTAATTTGTATTTGTGTTGAGTATTTTTTTTATTTCTGAAATTCTGAAAAATCTGAAGTAACAAAAAATTAATATGATTCTATTTGAAACAACATCAAATAAAGTTAATGAAAACAAATATAAGCATGTTTAAATCAAATAGAAAACGTGGTAAATTTAAACCAAATCATGTTTAAATCGGGTCAAACATGGGTAAATACGTTTCTATTCAAATTAAATAGATATCGATTCCATGCCAAATCGTATGTGTTTGAGTTTGATTTAAATATGAATATGTTTGATATTTTTCTCAGTGTATGTGCTAAACGGGCTCCCAATCCATGAAGGGTCTCTGTCTGAGATACGAGCTTCCATCCACTACGACCATGAACATGCTGCTTCCAGTCTTCTAGAAAAAGCAATTTGGCATTCCAGAATAGATTGGTGTTTAAGCCGCAGGTGGCTTGTCACCTCACATCTAAAAACTGCGGGATTCGAATAGTCTCTGGGCAAGCTAGAGTTCTAAAAATGTTGTCAAAGCGGTCGATATGTCCGAGACAAATTATTTGACGTGTTGGACTACATCCACATTTAAGTTCATCTCAAAGAATTTGCCTCTTATCCATTCGCCTTCAAGTACACAGGGACAATTATCCATGAAAAAAAAAATATTTCGAAAGAGCACAATATCTGCTAATCGTCCCACATCAGGCGATTGACAGTAAATGGGGCGTACGCTTGAAGCTTCTAGATACATATAATTCGTGGACGAATCGTTGAGGTAGATGAACTTCTTTACTTTGTCATCAATAATGAACTTTTGTCCTAGACGAAGGTGCTTGTTGATAGCATATACTTGCTTTTTAGTATCAATTGCTGCAAGACCAATAAGTTCCTCCTGTTCTTAAAATGTTGCTAATGTTGATAGCTTCCGCGAACAAGAAACGTACATGTTTAGAATAGATCGGAGAAGGTTTCCCTACAGTTGCAGATTGATTACTCCGCATATTTCCAAATGTATCAGTATCAGGTAGATATTTCTAGTTAGAACATAGTCCTAGGTTAGATCAGATTGACGTGGCTGTCAGCAAGAGAGCCGATACACTGAAAACATAAGTTGGTCCATTGTGATACCACATTGAATCTTGGAGACTTTGTTCCTAATCGTTAAACCAAAAAAGCGATCGAGATTGACTTTATTTATATTTGCCAGATAACTAAGGTCATTTTACTAGAAATCTTCAGAAAGAGTCTATGTCTTTGGGATAAAGCAGGACATGTACAGAACAATAATTATGGGACCGATTCCTCCTCTTCTACATCCATGCAGCCTCTGCAGAAATCGTTAGAATAAATTCCAAGTCGTGTTGCATGTTGGCCTATCAAACAATGTCCTGTCATAATACAAGATATTAAACCTTTGCAGCTCTTCAGATCCAGCATTGGCAAATCAGAAATGTATGAGATTTGTAAGTAACTTGCTTATGGTTCTTTACGAGCTATTCAGCCTCTCGTATATTTATTTAACTAGTTTTGCAGGACATATATTTTAAAGATGAGTCAAATGCAGCTAGTAATCAAACATGCTACCTTTCTACTTGCGATATAGGTAGTAAGTATAGGGCAAGTTCTACATTTGCAAAAAAAATCGAACTCGAGATATTGATCAAAGTTGACATTATGATGATAGCGAAGACGAATAAAGTGGGTCCGGCAATTCCATCTGTCTGTCTGTATGTCTGTTTATCTGTACCTCGAACTACAGCCTAAACTACTGAAGGCATTTTCTTCAAACTCGGTACTTAAGAGTCTTCGGTGATTCCCTAGACGGGAAATTGAAATTTTTTTTCTTAGCTCTAAAACAAACGGTAAAACCCATCATACACCCGTATACATAATCTTATTTATCTCGAAAACGGCTCTAACGATTTTGAAAAAAAAAATTAGGTGTGATATTTTGGACATGAACTACATTTTGGTCAAAAAAAAATTTTTTGGGGAGAAAATGTTATTAGGACCTGTCATAAAACGGTTTTTTTGAATTTCGAATTTCTCATCAACGGCTCTAACGATCTTAACCAAAATTTTTACGCAGGAGATCCTTTGCATTTAAAAAATATATCATAAAATTTTTTTCGAAAAAATAGTTTTTGGATTTAAAAAAAAATAATACAATTTTTTTTGAAACTTCAATATCTTGAAAACGAATACATGAATACAATTTTAAATAACGTTTTAAAATGTATTTTATTGAATGCTAACAATTTACATATCACTTTTTTTTATAAAAATTTTAAGGAAAATTTAGTACACAAAAAACATTTTTCAGTGTGTCTGTATGTCTGTACCTCTCACTACTGCCTAAACCACTGGACCTATTTTCTCCAATCTCGGTAGTTAAGGGTCTTCGGTGATTCCCTAGAGGGGAAATTGAAATTTTGTTTAGCTCTAAAACTAACGGTACATCCAATACACCCGTGGTGCATAATCTTATTTATCTCGAAAACGGCTCTAACGATTTTGAAAAAAAAAAATTAGGTGAGATATTTTGGACATGAACTACATTTTGGTCAAAAAAACATTTGGGGCAAAATGTTACTAATGGTACCTGTCATAGAACCGTTTTTTTGATTTTCCACTTTCTCATTAACGGCTCTCACGATCTTAAGCCAAAATTTTTACCAGGAGCCCCCTTAAGTTTAAAATAATATTGTGTATAAAAATATTCAAGAAAAAATTTCTTTTGTTTAAAAAAAATCCAATTTATTTTTTGAAACACCAATATCTTGAAAACGGGAGAACGATTATTTTTTGATATTATTTTCTAAAATCTATGTTACTAAGCACTTAAAATTGGCATCCCGAATTTTGTTCTAGAAAAATTTGAAAGAAATTTGTTATATGAAAAATTACTTTAATAAAACGATTTTTGAACTTTATTTGCGCAAATTCATCTTCCCATAATGGATAGTGCACGCAACTATTAAGTCCGGTGAAATACTCGTAGCAGATATTATCTTTAGCGCACGATTTAACAGTGGAGAGTAGGATAAGATACAAAACAAGTAGTAAAAAAGAGAATATTTTATCATTAAATTTAGCACAGACAAATCTAACAAGTACTATCGCTATGCTTAAGATGTCGCTCCAATCGTTCGCCTTCATTAGAGTACTATAAGTTTAATATATGTACAAAAGGTACAAAATTCAACTGTCAATTTGTGGTACACCACATTTAACGAAATTCAATTCTAACTAATTTCAATACATTATTTTAGTATTGAAAACTGGTTGCAAAATAATAAAATGTTCACCGGAAGTCCATTTTAGATTTATTAAATATTGATTTTTGACTTATTCAATTCAGAGTAATCATTATTTCATTTTTAGCCTTTTCATTGAAAATGTAATAAGTACATATTAAAATGGAATTTGAAACCCTTCTGATAAAATTAGTTTTTGCCATTAAAATTTTAAATTTCTTTGAACTTAAATATTTCAGGCACGTGTTTATACAGAGCGCTCCCTAATGATGTAGAAATCTTCTTCGAATTTTCAGATTACACATGCAAATTTCGAAAAAAAATTAAAATTAATAACAAGCTCGCGGAAAAACCCATAGATATCCATACTTGGGAAAACATGCAAAAGCTTTTACTAAAAAATAATTTGTGTGATTTTGTATGCTTGCTAGAGCCCTATTATGGATTTCACTGCGAATTTTTACTAAAACTAACTGCTGCCTCACTTTTGATTACGCTTCGGGAATATGTACAGTCTTCTCTCTAAAAAAAAAACCAAGCAACTGGCTGCTGGTATTAGACCGGAAAGCGGACTCTTCAAACCAAGCAAAGTATGGTGGATTTTTTTAAGCAGAACTTCCAGCAACTGTTAAACGGCCATCATGTAGGGCGTCTAATAGGTAAAGAAGATAACCCGCTTCCAACCAATGAAGAAACAGTTCTACCACCCAATATAAAAGAGGTGGGCTTAGCTATAGATAAGCTTAAGAACAACAAGGTCGCAGGATCTGATGGCTTACCTGCAGAGCTCTTCAAATACGGAGCTGATAGCATCAAAACATTAACCAAATATGGGTGGAAGGTAGCCTGATGACTGGTTACCCTATGTCCTGCAAGAACTATCGAGGCATATCCCTTCTAAACTTCGCATAAAAGGTGCTATACAGCGTGGTATGCGCTGCAATAATATAGTCGAAAAGTACCAAAAGATCGGCCATAGACCAATTATTCACATTGAGCCAAATATTGGAAAAGATCAACGAATTTTAAGTCGAGACTCATCGACAAAACCGCATATGATAGCATTAATTGTCAGGAGCTCTATGTATATGGTGATAGCCGAACTCGTGATCCCGGAAATACTGCTCCAACTGTGTCAGTGACAGTGGAAAATACGCGGTGCAATGTGCAACTGGAGAGGAGCAGCTCTTCTGAACTATTCTAAACATTCACATGGTTTCGCAAGTAGATGCTAGAGCAGATGGTGCGCAGGGTAGGCGTTTACACAGAGGGCACTATATTCAACATATCTGTCCATTTATTGGGGTAAACAGATGATATCGTCATGATCGGCCGTTGCCAACGTTCTATAATAGAGTCCTTCACGGCTGTTGAAGATCAGGCGAGACTTGTTGGTCTTGAAGTAAATGAGGACAATACCAAGTATATGCTATCAACCAACAAACAAACATGTGTCCACAGATGGGGGGCAAAACGTCACTATTGATAACAAAAACTTCTGGATAGTTAAGGAGTTCCTCTACCTCGGAGATAATATTAAGTACACGAACGACACCTTAGTGGACATCCAACGAAGAAATACCCTACTAAAACCGCTGCTACTTCGGTAGCAACACAAACGGGCTCAAAACTTCTCACTCGTAAGACGAATTGTATGCCTTATAAAACCCTTATTCTACCATTTCTGCTTAACGGCGCCGAGTGCTGGACAATAAGGAGAAAGAGAGAGGTGATACTAAGCTCTTTTGAACCCCATGTTCGCGACTACAAAAAAGACCGAACCTCCGGTTTAAAGACCAAGTCATTGCTTATGCCAGACTTCTTGGCCTAGTTGACTTAGTTCGTAACCTAGTTCTCTTCATCTATGTAGCAAATTCTTAAGCTATCGACCATAGTAGACTGGATCACCATTACCTTGGATATAATATGATGGAACTAGTTGCATCAGTGGATTGTTCTCCAACAGTTCTCGATTTTCCTCAGTTGGGTTGGCTTTGTAAGAGCGGGAACTTACTTCTCTCAACCTGATAGCTTCTTTACAGCTTGTGTTGAACCAAGCCTCTTCTTGTTGGCTTCTTCGTATTGCCAAATGGTCCTAGTAGGATGTTTCTCTTTAAATAGACGCATGTGAACGATAGATTGGATGATATTTCACAATAGTCCGAAGTGCTGAATGGAGAGTTTACCGTTATGGTATACTAATCAGAGTTAGAAGCAAGAAACAAGTCGGGAGTGCGGGTGTTTTGCCCAGCAACATCTGGTATTCGAGAGTGGGTTCATTTACAAGCTGAGTAAGGTGTTGCATCTCAGCAAAAATCTCAACATATCTTCCTTCGCGTGTTGTCTGTCCTGAATTCTATTCAGCCGATTCTATTCAGCATTTACAACATCTCAGGCAAGTACTATTGCCAACGATCTAATAACATAAATTTCTAGGTAATCCGAATTATTTTGTGGCATGACTTCGACAATATTCAGTGATATTGTGATGACTGGAAGCTCGAAATTAATTTTCAGAAATCTAAAATTATTTTGTTGAGTACTCCCTGGCATTAAGCGAAAAAGAACTGGCACATGCTATTATGGCCACATGGACAGCGACTAGCGAAGAAAGTTGTATTTAGGTACGTTGGCATCTGGTTGAGTCGAAATTTGTATTTCGACATACATAATTCGGCTCTGCCCAAGGCCTTGAGGAAACGTTTATTTTACAGCAACCGGCTTAATAGCTGGGTTAAGGTGATTTGCTACATGGCCCGCATCAAGCTGATAATTACCTATGGGTGCTCATTTTACCATCTCAAATATTAAAGATTCGGATGTTTGAGAGGCAATGACTCAAGCGTGACCTTGGATTATACAGAATACAAGAGTCAGACTACCAATACCAACAATATAGTTCCTACCAGGTAGATGAGCAGAATATATATTTTTGGCTGGAGCAGATTTGGGTAACATAGCAAGAGCGATGTCTTCGATCAACACCTAACAATAGGTGTGTTTTTTTCGCAAAGCTATCCGTAGTGAAGTAAGATTTTATACGTATTACAAATACAAAGTCTTCACTGCCGATAAAAGTAGAAGTAGGATCCAACTGCGAATAGAATGTTGACGTTTGGTCGAGTCTCTAACACAAATGTTGGTACAATTGAAAACTCTTTTGTATCTCGAAGGCATGTTCGTAGAGTACGAAAAGTAGTTTGTTGTTTAGCATTTTCCATTGAGAGTTTAAGTCTTTTTTTTACAAAACCATTTTTATAAGAAAAACGCTGCATTTTGTATCGTGTTGGTGTCGAACTCTTATGGAAAGCTGTTTAATAACTAACGCGTTTTTGTAGGAGCGAAATGTCGTGGTCAGCTGCTATACTTTAGTTAAACAGCGACATTTAAGAGTTACTAACACGACAAAGCCTTCTTATAAAAAAAGCTGTTGAGAAATCCAAAACTAGCTAAAGTCTGCGAACAGATCCCTTGAATTTTGTGGTGATAATTGTCAACAAAAAAAAAAAAATCACAAACAAAACTTCTGCTTTATGAAGAATGGCTGGTGAACAGAAAAAGTAAATACAAAATGATTTAAATTGAAATTCATAAATAAAAACCTCCATATATATTTTCAGAAACATGAAAATTACTTGGCAAAAAGTTATTGGTTGTTTTTTTTTTCAATTAAATATTTGACAACTAGTCAGTGGTACCAACTTTAAAGTAGAAAAATCTCACAACTGCGGATACGTTTTTTTGGGAAATCCTACTTCACTACGGATAATTTTCCCAAAAAAACACACCTAATGATTACATACTAGAAGAGTATGCGTCTAGATGGCTTTTTTCCATCCGATGCATTCGTCTACTTCGATAGTCGATAGCTGGTCGCTGTTAGGATGGTGGTTCCACTATTCTAGGCTCCTCCCTTATACCGGAGATACCCTTGCAAAATCCGGAGCAAAGCGTCATCGGTTCTGAACGACTGCGTCCGATCAGGACTCAAGCATAAAGGTTGTGGTTGATTAATAGCTATGACTACTAATACAAATTTTCGTCATACCGGAGTTTCAGTACAGCTTTCGAAATAAAAAAATTTCCCTTCATCCACTACTGGAATTTCATAGTGATATTGTACTTGGAGTCAAAAAAACGGAAACGACTATACCGTGCTTTACAAAGCTTTCAGCAGCGTTTGGATAAAAGGATTATTATTCAAACTTTCGGAACTTGGAATTCCTAATCACTTGGTAAGAATCATCAAAAATTTCCTAAGTTTCTTATGTACAGGTAGCAGAACACGTCACACGTATCATCAAACAAGGAAATCAACGCTGGAGTCTCTCAAGAATCAATACTTGAACCGCCTGTTGTTCAACTTTTTTACTGCTGATCAACCAACCAAAATACCAGCAACAAAGACGAGGCTTAATGCAGACTACTCCATCACATAAGCCACCACTTTTTCAATAGAGATTACTTCCAGGAGGGTGAAAAAGCACATAAAAAACCTATGGGAATACTATCTCAATTTTGGAATGAAGTTAAACATTGGAAAAACCGAACTCATCCCCTTCCGAACATCACTGTGATGCTATCGAACGAAAGGTTCCAGGTAACACTCACAGTTAAATCATCAGACTTGACGTTGAAGAGCCAACTTTTTTCTGCCTTTAGTCCATCCGCTACTCAGGGAGATTAATGGACTTAGTCAGAAGACCAAGCTGCTTGTGTAAGACCAACTTATCAGACCCGATCTGACCTACGGCTTTCCCATCTGGATTTCATCGCAACCCTCTAACGAAGAAATATATACCCACTAAGAAGCTTTTCGAGGAAGCAACGTTGATATCACTGGCTTAGTATTTGCTCCGGAAAATCATCAGGAACCTGATCGTGATCCATCCAAACTCAGAAGTGCAACAATTCTTCCAGTATGAACTAGTCTATTAAAGTAGTGACAAGTATCTATACGCCCGAGCCATTACTCACGATCCATTTGAAGAAATTATCCATAACGATGATGAACCGTTTTACAAGAAGAACAATCAGTACTAGAGGAGTACAGGGGAAAAAAAGCTTTGGGCCCCTATGGTTCACCGTTCACCCAACATGATAACAAATGTTGACAGTTGGTGTCGCACAAAATTGGAATGTCAAACGAAAACGTGTAAATGTTGGGCGTGAATGTTTAACGATATTTCGAACACCGCCTTTTGAGTTTGGTGTGAAAAACCTATTAAATAAAAGAATCAAAAATAACAATAGAAAACAATTTTTTTAACTGTTTTATTTGTTTTCATTAAAACGTTGCTCTTAGGTTTAAATAAAAAAAAATAAAATAAATTATATAATAAGAATTGATGAATTATATTAATAAAATATAAAAATAGGTGTGTGACTATTTCATTAGTTAGACTGTTGATTATGAGTTATTATTTTCTTTGTGTTGAGATTTTATAATTTGTACTAAAATAAAATTAAAATCAGAAATCATAGTTTTATTGCAAAAAAGTTTAGATCTTTGGATAAGTGAAAGAAGTATTAAGCAAAACATAAAAAAAGAGAACACAATTTGAAGAGAGTAAGACTAAAAAAGAGTGCAGAGTTAAAAGAGAGTAAAGAGAAAAACGTAATGTGAAATGTGTATAAGAGAGAAGTCGCTAGTTGATGAAGGTATTGTGTTATGTAATAAATAGTATGAAACCAAGGTTTATTAAAGCTTTGACATAAGTTGAAAAATAGATACTAAAGGCAATTTAAATAATCTAAGAGAACTGAGATACGTATTGGTATTGTATTTATATAACTCTCCAAATGTGAAAATACATGTATGTATGTATATATGAATCGTGAAAGCAAAATATTTACCTTTCTTAAATATTTACTATATTACTTAAAAATTAAATCTTTTCAATAAATTAATAAAATTAATCAAGTTCGCAGTATCAAATTAAAAACAAAATAATAAACAATCAGAAGAACAAACATGGCGCATATATGTATGTATATGATTCTACTCTACAAATATAAACATAAATAAATAAAATTTATTCTTTTTTACATATCTATTTTGTTAATAAATAATATTGCATTTTTTCTATTGTGAATTCGCTTCTTTTTTATTTAATTTAATTTGATTTTTGGTATGCTGAGTAAGCTAAATTTTGAGCTTCTAGAGACCGCGCATAACTGCCATGCTCTTCGTGGGCTGAATAGTGTGGATGTGCAACAACCTCGTAGTTTTGGCTGGAATTCTTCGATTCCAAGAGTTTCTTCACTCCAATAATACCGGACAGCAGGAGGGCAATCTTGCCAATAATCAAAGCCTTGAATGCGATCAGGGCCAAGAAACCGATAGCCAATGGCAACAAAGCGGCAGCCTTGAGCTTGAACAGCAGCAGCAGTGGCATTAGAAACTTCTTCGTCTTCTTCTTCTTGCCTCGGGCTGAAAGCACATGAGAGAAAACAAAATTGGTTAGAAGAAAAAATTATTTATAATATTTTTTTTTTTTATTTCTACGTTATCAATTACTCGTATATGCGGATTAAACTGGCGATGTGTGCGTGCGCCCGTGTGTGCCGAATAAGGAACACAGCAAAGCAAAATGGGTGCACTTACAGTAAACAACATTTATATGGAGGCTAATAATTAGAGTCATGGATATAATCATTGGAAAAGCGGGGACCATGGCTTGGGCCAGGTGATGACCAAGAACACACAAACAACAGCAACTGCCAGTGACCCACATTCGGCCGGCCAAAGCCGGAGTTTTCTGGCGGAACACATTCATGTTTTACCAGAGGAATGGGGTTTCGTTTGGTGGGCTATATTACAGCGGTGTTGTCTTTCGAGCATTATGTACCTACTTGTCGTAATTTAAACGGGTATGGCATTCAAGTAAGCGATTGTCGCAGAGTGTGTTGTGTGTGCGACTAAGCACCGGCACGTTTTCGTTTGAGTCTTCATACATATTTGCGGCTTCAACTTTAACCACACGTGTGTATGTGAGGCTTCTGTGACAAGTTTTCACTCGTTTAATTCTATAACATATCGTGAAAGTTGACTCTTCTTATGGGATGTTGATGTTGGAAAACAAAACAAGCTGTACTGGATAATCTCTCCATTTTCCTGGTAAATTAAAATCAAGATACCCATATTTTTCCCCCAAGGTAAAGAAAGATGTTCAATTCAAGACAGTGACAGTTCCAGAGAAAATGTTAACTTATGGATATTTCCACTGCCAGGTATTTGAATTTTTTCAGACTTTAACATTTTTCGTTCCCAGAACAACTCATATGGCATGAAGTTTATTTTTAAAGGAATAAATCTCAGGGAAAAATATTACTCTCACTTGATTTGAATTTGGTACTTATAATAGACTTATGAAACTCATGGTGACACCACCGAGCACCGACTGAAATAAAATGCACGACTGGATCGCACGAACTTGCTCTTATGTAAAAGTACTTTGGAATTTAAGATACATTTTATAAATATAAAACATGGATTTAATGAGATAATAATATTCAAATGCATAAAATTGCCGTCTGGTTTCCGGAAAAGTATGAATTTATGCAAATAAACCTTAAAAAATCGTTTTATTATTAAATACATTTTTAATATAAGAAATTTCTCTAAAATTTTTCAAGAAAAAAAATGTGGGATACGAATTTTCAGTATTTAATAATATTGGTTTTAGGAAATAATTTCAAAAAATAATCGTTCATAGGTTTTGAAGATATTGATTTAAAATTTTTTTTTTTTTTTTAAAACCCAATAAATATTTTTTAGAATATTTTTATATACAATATTATTTTAAACTTAAGGGGACTCCTGCTAAAAATGTTGGGTTAAAATCCTTAGAGCCGTTAATGAGAAAGTCGAAAATCAAAAAAACGGGTCTATAGCAGGTACCCCTAATAACATTTCCCCCCAAATTTTTTTTTCACCAAAATATAGTCCATGTCCATAATATCACACCTAATTTCTTTTATCAAAATCGTTAGAGCCGTTTTTGAGATAAATAAGATTTTGCATTACGGGTGTATGGGGGGTACCCTTAGTTTTGGAGCTAAAAAAAAAATTTCAATTTTTCCTCTAGGGAATCACCGAAGACCCTTAACTACCAAGTTTGAAGAAAATACCTCCGGTAGTTTAGGCTGTAGTTCGAGGTACAGACATACAGACATACAGACATACAGACAGACAGACGGAATTGTCGGACCCACTTACTTTTTTCGTCTGCGCTATCATCGTAATGTCAACTTTGATCAAAATCTCGAGTTCGATTTTTTTTCCAAATGCAGAACTTGCCCTATAGTACCTATATCGCAAGTAAAAATGTAATTATCACGGCACTGCTCAGCTGATTCCATACTATAGTACCTGTGGCCCGTGGCATATGTCTGGGTTCGATTCCTAAGAGCTGCCACCGATGTAAGGTTGATTTGGCTATCAGCAGGAGAAATTACAAACTTAGACCATGAATTGTTTTATTATGGTAGCACATTGAATCTTAAACCAATTGGAGCTTTTAATGAAGCGATCAGATCATTAGGATCATTGTACTAGATATCTCTCAAATGGAGTCTATACCTTTGGGATAAAGCAGCACATGTACAGAGAAGGTGAGGAATCGATTCCTCCTCCTCCTCGTGCATGCAGCTTCTGCAGAAATCGTTAGAAGAAAATCCAAGTAGCGTAGCGTACTTGCCTATCAAACAGTGTCCTATTACACCTTTAACGGAGCCTATGTGCGATCGGCTTAAAGATATTAAACCTTGGGATTAGTGGCATTCACAAGAGCTCGGTATTCCGAAATTTTCACCCGGAGTTGGAAATTGAGCGTGTAAAAGATCCAACTGACCTTCGAGCTCAAAGTGATTGGGCTTCGGAGCGTTTGGAAGACAAATCCAGATTTAGCTGAAATATCGTCTCAATCCCCAAGACCAGACGGAAAAAGATGAGCGTTACAGATCAATGATAAGGGTGATTCGATTATTTAATCTGAATTTTACTAGATACTATTTTTTTTTTATAAAATTAAATCTGACCTAAAATCTTAAATATACCTGTCCAAACAAAATTATTGGGGTGACCTTATTTTTGTTTGCTCAAAAAATTCTTCAGTGTCTGATTCTCGGTCCCTCTGACGTGTCCCCTTTGCATTTTCACAAAGAAAAATTATTATCGTTCTTTTATTTCAGGATATTCTATCCAGAGGCCTGAGAAATTTTCAGTTATGTTAAACTTCGAACTTCATTTTTTTCGTATTTTTAAAAAGAATATAATTTGTTTTAAATTGATTCTAAATAGAAAAAATATTTACTTTTTCTTTTATATCGCTCTCAGGAGAAACTTACTGAAATATTATATTCTTTTAACAAAATGCTAAATTATATGCATTAACTATGAATTTGTATGTTTATACATATATTTCAATGTATACCTAAGTCATATTTTAGAGAAAATAAAAAAAATAAAGATTTATTCAGTCCCCTGAACACCCTTCTTCTAAAATGTCCTTAAAATCGTAATTTTTAACTTCCCATAGGGTAATCGGTCCGATTTGTCAAATTGGAATTTTTGACATTTTTCGACGTTTCAAGGTCCCTAGAGGCTATATCCATCATTTTTAGAGAGATGTCTGTGTGTGTGTGTGTACGTACGTTCGTACGTCCGTACGTTCTGGTACCATTTTTCGTCGTCGATATCTCAAGAACGAGTAAAGATATCGACTTCAAATAAATTTTGTTTAATAGATAATAATTTCAAAAGAGGTTGAAAGGGCGTTTATTAAAATTCAGTGAGTAGTTTTTTCACTATAACGGTTTAAGAAAAAAGTAAACATTTTGGTTAGTTTCAAATATCTCACGAAAAAATAACGCTATTGATTTCAAATAAAATTTAGTGTACTCATTATAAGATCATACAGATTTGGTATGAATTTGGAAAAAAATGAACATACCGTTATTTTTTTAAATAAAAAAAACTGAAAAAAAAATTTATAACCCAGATATTCTAAGAGCGGAAAACAATTTGAAACTCAAAATAATTTTATTTTACGAAAAATAATGTGTTTGACAACTGGTGAAAATTTCAAAAAAATGAGTTTACAGTTTTTTTTACAAAAAATAAAAAACTATATAAAATTCTATTGAAAATTGGTAAAAATTGTTTTTCGACTCAAATTTTTCGAGAACTAGTAGTGATATTGACATCTAATTTAGTGTATTTTATACATAGTATAATTTTGTACAATTGTTAAAATGTTGACAAATATTGAATTAATATTTTTTTTTAATAAAAAAACTATTAAAAATTCTAGTCTAATTTCATGTCGAATTTCTTGGGAATGAACACCGATAGTGCCTTCTAAGGTATGTTGTTATATATATATATATATATATATATACATCGATACCTTCCCGTAAGAATGTATACTAAGCGACACACAATGGGGCAAAACGTAAAAAAGCTGGCATTTAATCAAATTATGAAGTTGAGCTTTGTCTTAAATAACCGTTCTATTTCTCTTCCAAATATGATAGAGAATTAGAAATGAGAGAGAGAAAGTTTATTTGAATCACGTAATCTTCTGCAGATCGTCTCAAATGAAGAGTAAGTTCACGTTTTGAGTCGATCGCAGACCTCTTTTTGTCATTTCGAGTTGGTTAAGTAAATTGTGTATAGTTTATTATTTATTGCGTGTATCAAATTAAAATAAATTGCAATAGAATCAGTAAGGTCAGGAGCATTTTTGTATGTTTTTTCTTTTTATAAAAAATAAATTCTTTTTATTTTAATTCGTAGTTGAATATAAAAAAACGTTAAAAAATTGCTTGTTTTTTTGCATTTCTCTGAAATCCTTAGACGTTTAGTTGTGTTCGCCGTAAGGTGCCAATAAGTTTTATATGTCATTTTGTTAAGTGTACATTCTCCTTTCAGAATGTGCAAAATTTTCTTGCTCCAATCTGCTCCCCTGTGTGTTGTGTACATTTTTGTTGGTGACGTCACTTTCTAGAAAAAGATATTTTTCGTCAATATTATTGTATTTTTGACATTCCTTACGCCGAACAAAATCAAAAATACTACCAATAACCAGGCAAGATCTTTTTAATATAAAGAAGAAGTCAACTTGCCAAGGATTTAATAGCCAGATGGATTTTTTAAAGGAAGAAATTGTAAGACAAACTCAATACTTGGGTAACTTTTGAAATGACATACATTCTTTCTGAATTGCCATATGCATCTGAAATTAGTTTGAGAACATCTGGGCATTCGGTAGCTGCAAAACTAATTCACGAAGTACCCCAAAGTCCTAGAAAAGTCAAACAGTGTAGGAAAGCTTTAAGAGAGTCCATTTAACCTACTTCGATGAATGGTGAAGAAGCTTTTGCGTTAATTTTCGAAGCAGGCTTATCTAAATTTCAATATGAAATTATCAGATCAAAAGCTTCTTAAGTATTTCCTTCGTATAAAATAGTTCAGTAGTGTTAAAAAAATTGCTATCCCGATCCTGAACATATATCATTGTTTCGAAAATTTCTGTGAGTACAAGTTTACAAAGTTTGTTAAACTAAACAGTTAAAGGCTTAATTATTCTCCAAAAAGATGAGATTAATTCACTTCACTAAGAATTGATAAATGTATGCTTGTACTCTAAATGGGACTTTGATAGGAGTTTTGGTCACTATTCAAATAAGCAAGCATTTTATGAATTGAACCAGGTATAATCGACTGTTTTTCTTACTTGCCTTGTTCCACTTTGCTTAGTTTCTGGTGTTAAAATAATATACAAAAATTCACGTCCAAGCTCAAATAGATATTGTAGACCTATTAAAACTGAATTTTTAAAAGTGTACATGTAGCTGAAAAGCAAAGAATTTATTTCTATTGAAGAAAGGATACTAAGTTTAGCAACCAAAAATTAGTAACACAAAATATCCCGAAATGGTAACCCTATAATTTTTTTTATAATTTTTTTTATAAATGTAGTTGTATTACAATCACGAAGGATGCAATACACGCAGAGTTTCATTTAAATCGTTTGAGCCGTTTTTGAGTAGTTTCGTAAACTAATGAAATTTGTATGGGTGGTAACCCTAGAAATGGGCGTGGCCATTAGAAACTTTGGCCATGTATTAACATTGTTATCAGTAGTATTTGTGCCAAATTTCAAGTTTCTAGACCTGTTGGTTGATTTAATGCCATCTTTTCGCCGTTTTGCCCCACTGTGCGACATTTCTAAAATTGTTCAGGAAACGAAAAAAACGAAGAAAGTTCTAGTTGAATCATAGTGTGCTAAGAGACAATTTTGGTTAAACTAAAGTGACATCTAACAAAATTTTTTGTTGCTCACGAAACGGAAAGAGACGTTCTAGTGATCAACTAGAACAACTTTTAACTTTTACGATTTTTTTTCTTCCAAAAATGTCGTGCCGAAATTTTTAACATTTTTTTCCATTGTTTGTAGATATAGCGTTGCTACTACAAAATCACGCTCCATGTTAATACTGTAGGTTATACAGGGTATCCGGTAATTCGTGTGCCATAGTTTAGGATTTGATTCTTGGGCATATTATAAAAAAATTAAATGCACAACTGGATCGCACGAACTTGCTCCTATGTAATAGACTAGAAATTTAAAACTGAATGTTACTAGAGAAAACTGTTCATAAGGATAAATTTTATTTTTTAAACTCTTTTAGTAGTAAGAGATAGAAACAGAATGATATGCAAATATGAATTTATGCAAAGACAAAAATTATAAGCCGTTGTAGTGGTTCCTTAAGACAATAAGATCTTATATAAAAAAATTTTAAAGCATTTTTAAGAAAAAATTTTGGTACGCCAATTTAAAGTTTTTATTATTGTTCGAATAAAAATTAAATTTACAAAAAAAAATATTGAGCCGTTTTTCAAATATTGAATTATCCAAAAAAAACAAAATAGATTTTTTTTTTAATTCAAAAAAATATTTTTCTTAAACAATGTTTTTTAAATTTTTTGGAAGCATCTCTATAAGAAATTTCATTAATTTCAAAAATTTTTTTTATTAAATTAAATATGATAAAAACTAATTGAAAGAAAAACATTTTTATCAAAATTCTATGCGCCGTTTTCGAGTAAAATACGATTTTTGAAAACCATTTTTTTTTTTTAATTTTTTAACATTTGTATGGTGGGTACCTTTATTTTTAGGTAAAATAAAAGTTTTTTCTCACATCTTGTAGATTATATTGAGAAACCTTTATCTAACAAGTTTAAAAAAATCTAGCATGGGTTTTTCAAAATATTGAGTTTTGAAAAACAAATTTTGAATTTTTTTTTAAAATCTAAAAAATTTTTTTTTGAAAATTTTAGTATACAATTATAAAATTATCAAAATCGGTTGTACCGTTTTTAAGAAAATCAATGGTATTTTTGTATTTATATTTTTTAAATCTATCGAACAGGTTTTGAGAAAAAAAATATTTATAAAATTGCGAAAAAAATTCGTATGACAGGTGCCGTTATTTTTGTCTTTAAAAAAAAGAAAAAAACGTGTGGGGGGAAAAAATAAAAATGATATCTACCAAGTTTAAAGAAAATCGGCCGAGCCGCTTAGGTTGTAGGCGAACCGACAGACAGACATATGTAATTGCGAGACCCACTTTTTTGGTCTTCGCTACCATCGTAATGTCAGCTTTGATCAAAATCTCGAGTTCGATTTTTTTACGAATACATAACTTGCCTTTAGTACCTATAAGTCGCAAGTGAAAATTGTTCTACAGTACAGTCTTATTTTCAACTTTGACATCACTTTTTGACGATTTAAAAAAGGCTAACTTTGGTGTACCCTGACCCATATTAGGGTCAATTTCTCTGTTATTACTTACAGTAGGGACCTCATTCGGCACTCTTTTTTAGTAGAAATACTAACCCTTAAAGCTACGTTTGAATTAAGCTGATATGTTTTAAGGGTTGCCAGATATTCAATTTTAAATGGTGTTCAAAACATAATGTTTTCTCACTTTTACCCGATAAACAAAACAATAATACAAAAACAACGATTTTTTTAGAAATTTACATGTTTTAAATTTTCACAAGTATCATAAAATGTATGGATTTTGGATGCACTTATTAATGATTTTTTTTTTATTATTGTTTTGTTCATCGGGTAAAAATAAGAAAACTCTATATTTATTACGCATTTTTTTAAAAAAATTGACCTCAAAGTCAAAATTTTGCTCGGGCAAGAAAAATTGAACACCATTTAAAACTAAATATCTGGCAACCCTAAAAATATATCAGCTCAATTTAAACGTAGTTATGAAGGTTGGTATTTCTACTAAAAACAAAAGTCCAAAATGAGGTCCGTTCCGTTAGTACTGATAGAGAAATTGACCTTAACATGGGTCAGGGTACACCAAAGTTATCCTTTTTTTAAATCATCAAGTGATGTCAAAGTTGAAAATCAGAATTTACTGTAGAATAATTTTCTTCTTATAATATGACCAAGAATCACAATATACCAAACTATGGCCCACGAATTACCGGACACCCTGTATATACAAAGGAAGTACCCAATGGCATAATAGTAAGTACGTGCCAGACTATCATGCAAAATGTCTTGGGTTCGATTCTCAGCCGTTGGAAAAAAGTTTTTCGGGGGTGTACCTTGAGAGAAATTGAAAAATCCAGAGTATATCTTGCCACGAAAAGTGCTGCTCCTTATGCGTTCAGAATTGGTAGAAAATTGTAGGTCCCCTCCATTCCTGATAATACTGACACAAGTATAGTTGAGAGTTGTAAGTCACTGGGTCCTGATTCTATTCGAGCTAGTGTACCACCAAATTTAATATAATTGAAATATTAAATAATACGACGAAGTGTTAATCAATCAAAAGAATTGACATATATTTTCAAAATACCAACCAGTGTTGCCCCTCAACCGGATCAAAACATAGGATCGAAGATTCAAAATGTATCGAGACCTAGTTTACTTGAAAACGACATTCCAATTGTTTAAATAAGAAATACATTTCAACCACAATTCAAGCTTAAAAAACAAACTTAACAAAACTTTAAAACGTCCTTAATTATGTTCGAACAAACTGCATATTGTAAGTGCATACATTTTAAAATAATTCCTTTCACTCAAAGTTTTAGTTTGTTTTTTAATTAATCTCAAATTTCACAACATCTTCATGATAGAACTTTTCTAACATCTTTTTAAGAACCAGCTATCAATCTACAAGTTAGGTTCTCATTTTCATGCAATTTTTTAAGGCTTTGCGTTTAAACATAAAAGTTGAAATTCAGAAATTAAGGGCCGCACAGTGGGCAGAAATAGTGATTAAAGTGGTCAAAAATGTTTTTTTTTTGTTTTCGAATCACATAAGTTTAATTTTAATTAATTAAAGAAATATTTATATGTAAAATATATGACATTTTTTTAAAATAAATATGCTGAGGTTGAGAGAAAAATAAATTCAAAGTGGGAAAAACTTATAAATGGATGTATGAAGCATTTTTGGCACAATTTTTATTGCCCGATTTTCTTGAAAATCCTTTTGGAAAGTATTGAAAATTGAATATGTGCTCTATCGAGACTCGAAAGGTTCATATCCGCATGTATCCGCATTTACGAGTTAGAGCGAAAAAAACATTTTACATAGCGACTCTTCTGTATGCAAAATTTAACATTGAGTATAACATGTTGTTCATGGTTACAGCCCAAGACTATCGTTCGTCTTCAATGGAGGTGGCCAAACAGTTTAATATTCACCTATTATGGGTGCCGGGACACAGGGATATTCCGGGGAATGGTAAAGCCGACGAACTCACCAATATTGGAACGGAAATGCCTATCTTGCCCGATAGGGTAAACATAGGTATGCCTGTAGCTACAAGTAAACTTATGATGAAGCGAATTGCTCTGGAATAATCAAACACAAGATGGCTTAACACTACCACTTGTTTGGCGACCAAACAAATCTGGCCCAAACTGGATTTGAAGCGGTGAAAGTATTAATTGTCCCTCAGCAGATCTTATAGGTAGACAAGACTCGGTGTACTATTAAACGATTTTTGCAGGAGTTGCTTGGACGAAGAGGAAGAGGAAACAATCCCACACCTTCTTTGTACATGCCCAAACACAAACTTGATCTAGGACAATATTTCTATAACGAACCAAGCGATCTCATAAATACAGGCATTAAAAGTCTCCTTCGCTTCATCAGAAGCTCAAAATGGTATTAACTAGTAGGGAACCTTTTTGTTCCCTATTAGATCGTGGTATCACAATGGACCTCTACTGGTCTAAAGTGGGTCAGATGCTTTAATCACAGCCACTTTAATCTAACCTAACCTAAAATACCATGTTGTTTTATTTAGTGCGGTTAGTAAATGTGCTTGCACTTTTCTTTTGTGCCCAAAAAAATGGTAGTGTCTATTTATGTTGTTCTCATTAATTGTTCCGTTACATTTAATAATTGGATGATGGAAATTACAAAATTTATTTAAGGTTTTGGTAACTATTCTTAAACAAAGTGTTGACTTGAAAAGGACAAAATTGGAACTACAAATTTCTTTTTGAGGGTTTTTGTGAAGACCCAAAGGGCAAGCCCAAGGATTTCAAACAAATAGTTAACTGGTCACTATTTGTTGGATCTTCAAGAAAGTTCTTTTAAAATAAGTTTTGTATCCAATTTAAGTCAATATTTTGAAAAATGTGTCTTCCCACATTTAACAAGGAGAAAAACAACTTCTTTTTATTATTGATTTTAAAATCAAAATAACAAATATTTGATAAATTAAACACTATATATTGAAAGGCACTTAAATTAAGTTACTAATAAAAAAAAAGAATTATAAAAAAACTCAACTGGTTCAAAAGTTATGGATTTTTGACCACTTAAACAACGATTTCTGCCCACTGTGGGCCGTACCAACATTAAATAATGCTTCATTTCGCTCAAATATTAAAGCCGTCTGTTAATTTGATTGCTGGTAAGGCCCTAAGTGTCAAACACAATGTTCCATATCTAATATTTAAATATTATTTTTGTATTTTCTGACGTTCTGAAATTGTAGTGTTTGATGAATATTTAACGATTGAACGTGTTGTGTTTTCTTTTGGGAAGAATAGCGAGCAAAAACTCCGCTGACACCAACTTAATAAAAAAGGAAAAACAAAAAAAAATATACACAATCTTATGCTCCTCTACATTGTACCTGTACGAATTGTGATTTATATGACACTTTTCGTGGCTTATGTCATTTAATAGAATAAAAAGTAGTTACGAAGATAACACGAATGACACCAAACCAATTGAATGCCAAATGTTACACATAAATAAATTTATAAGTTGGCAACTTTCACTGAATCGGAAAACGGAAGTGTTTTTATTTTTATTATTGTTTTATTTTGTTTGATATTAATAAATTTCGATGAAAACGCATGAAAGAATTTTCGGGTACGAAAAGGATGCTTGCTATTTGAATAAAGGATTCTTTTGTGATTGAAAGAGCGATACAATTTTGAATGAGATACTAACAAAATTATAACTTCGTAGATATTTCATCATTCGTTGTCAGTGTGGGAGGGATTTTTCAATTTAAATATAAAAACAGGAAATGTTGATTTATTTGTCAGTCTGTTAGTGTAAGCAAAAAATTTTTATCGTTGATAAACAGTTTTGTTTTAAGGAAAAATTTCAAATGTTGTTGGTTGTTAGCAGTAAAGTATAGTGAAATCTCCCTTGAGCGGACAGCTGTGGTGTAAAAATGTTTGTCAGCCTAAGGGATTTGTCCGTCTATAGGAACCCAAATAAAAAAACAATTAAATAAATTTTTGTTGTTCAGCAGTTCTAAGAAAACCAGGACTTACTTTCTTATAACTCTCAAACATTCGTGTGCGTATTACAAGGAATGGATGGGACCTACAATTTTCTAAGGATATGTCTATTTCTCGCAAGAAGCGGTATACACCTTTCTCGCAGCGTCTGAGAATCGAACCCAAGACCTTCTGTGATCCAACGAACTAACCATTATAATAAGAGGTATTACTATCAAAACCAATACCATCTATTTATAATCGGACTTTCAGACTTTTTACTGTTGAAACGGAACATTGACTGTAACCTATTTTGACATTATGAAGGGTTTTTTAGCAGTCTGACCTAGAAGTTCAAAGTTCATGACTATAGACAACGCCGTTTGATCGCTGATTAGGCTTCCGAGCGTTTGGAAGAGGACGCCAATTTTGGCAAAAAAATCACTTTAGGGACTAGGCGCGAATGGCTGTGTTAACAAACAAAATTTTCGTATAAAAGACAACACCACCCCTCACGAGGCCCACCAGCTGACAATGCATCCTCAAAAAGTTACCGTTTGGGCTGGCGGCGTCATTGCTCCGAACATTTAGAAACCGAGATTGGTGAAGCGGTCATCGTCAATGAGGTGCGCTACAGATCAATGATAACCAATTCCTGATGAACTACATATCGACGGTTAACTATGAATATCTCCTAACATACATTTTTGTAAAATTCACTTCTTGATGCAGTTTCGTTAATAATTTCCATCTGCTTCGCTGAATTTTTAAAATTTAAACTATTTTACATCATAGATATTCAAAACTGATAATTATGTGTAAAATTGTATTATTATGCGTTTTAATTTTGAGACTATAATCAGTTTTTTGTGTCCCCTTTAAAATTTACAAAATGCGACATAGGAGGTATTCATAGTTAACCGTCGATATATGGACTTAGATTGACATTCGGCATGAATCATTTGGGGGTATAAGGTTATCTCTCGCAGAGATGACGTATAGATATTGGCCAACAAGATCATGCGATTTGACCCCGCTAAACCGACCGATGCCCTAAAGGTGAACATAAAACAGGCCATCGCTCAAATTCAGCTGGATCAATGGGGAAAAGTGTCGACTTTTAAAGTTCATTTTATTGAGAGGACAAAACTCAAAATCTCCGATCATGCGATATATCTTGGCGTGATCCTGGATAAGAAACTGTAGTACCAACATTAAAGGAAAAACGAATAAAGTCATGTTTGCTTCCTAATCCTGCATCAGAATATTTGGTGAAACCTGGGGCCCAAGCCCAAAAATTATCAAGTGGATGTACACGTAGTCTGGTGAAATGCGTTAGACAAAGTTAGCAACCTTTCAATCATGACCAAGCTACAAAGAATGGCATGTACTGGAATTACTGTGGCAAAGAGGCCCACCCCCACAGAGGGCCTGAGTAATATATTCCACTTTAAGCCCCTAGTTCTATCTATACAAGAATCGGGAGCCAATATCGCACTTCGGCATAGCCAAACTGGAAGATGGAGACACAGTACCACAGGTCATGCGCGGAATCTACAGAAATGCACGGCAAATAGGGTATGCACATCACCAATATATAGCGAAAGTTCTAAGACGGATACTGGTGTTGGTGCAAGGTTCTTTTCAGAAACCCTTGGACAGCTCAGCTCATTCAGACTTCTTGATTACAGCTGTGTCTACAACGCTGAGGCCCTGCCAATGACGAAAGCTCCTAGACAGGTCTCGATGATGGCAATACCTTAAGCTGATATCACCTTTTCATTGATTTTCAAGTGGCAATAAAAGCCAGTCAACACGATCTTCAGTGAGTTAATGGGGTCAGATTGGTAAGATCTTCTTGAGGAAAGGGACATCGTATTGAAATTATTCAGCGAAACACCAACCCCTGACCTATCAAAATAATCTAGTAAACGTTGCAACGTTGCAAGAAGCTACGTGCTCTTAGGGGCCTGGTAGAGAGATTATTTCTCAAGTGGAGTCACCTCTGACGGGTTTCACCTTGTCGTGGTGGGGGCCTTACGTCTTTTCTCTCGCTGCTCGTTCAGCTAAGAGATTTAGACAACTAAGAAAACCCAAGGGAGTAGTAGGGTCAAAACGGGTGTGTGTTGGTAAAATCTCCGGCTGCTTACATGGCTGGAGATTTTTAAGGTATTCTCCAGGTTTTGAAGGGTCTACTAAGGTGTCTAGGGTGAAATTGTAAGGCCTTTGGTTACTCGTGTTCGGGCTCTATAGGGATTGACTATTGGAAGTGTATTGCTACTGAACCACACATCGGACCATGGCAGCAAGCGTAAGTCCAAGATTATGGTTGTGATGGCATACCTGTCCGAGTGCAGCTTGCGTAATTCCCTCAATCATAATGGGTGGCGGGGAGCATAAGGCCATGGTTGTTGGATGGTGGTGCAGGTGGTTAATGTATGGATAATGGTCTTGACTTTCGGGGCTCGTCCACTTCTGGCTGGAGACTTTCTGATGGATCTTGGTTGGTGGTAAATCGGTAAGGTCTCCGGCTACTTGTGTGGCTGGAGATCTTTATGGTTTGAAGGGTGAAATTGGTGAAGTCTCCGGCTACTTGCGTGGCTGGAGATTTTTAAGGTTTTATCGGGTTGTGACGGGTTAAATTGGTAAGGTCTCCGGCTACTTGTGTGGCTGGAGACTTTAAAGGTTTAATTGGGTTATAACGAGGAGTTCACTGGTGAGGTCTCCGGCTGCTTACGTGGCTGGAGACTGTTAAGGTTTTTAAGGGTTATCTTATTTGTAGTAGCAAATAATAGGGGGATCGTCATCCTCGTTCTTTAGAACAAAGACTAGGAGTGTCTTTCCTAGCTTGCCGTAAGGTGAGCAAAAGATAGGAGCGTCTTTCCTTGTTTGCCGTAAGGTAAACTAAAGACTAGAAGCGTCTTTACTAATTTGCCCTAAGGTAAATAAAAGAAAGGAGTGTCTTTCCTTGTTTGCCGTAAGGTAAACTAAAGACTAGGAGCGCCTTTCATAGTTTGCCGTAAGGCGAGCAAAAGACTAGGATGCACATTGAGTTATTGGTTTCTACCCCGGCCGACTTCTTGGTGTGTATCCTAAGGGTTGACAGGCCCAGGGTTTTGCAGGAGCCCATCCGGAAGTGACGGGTTCAGATCTGGAAATTCCGAAGCTTGAGACAAGAACTTGGACTAAGTCCGGGTTCGGATCGCCTAGGAAGCTCCATGAAATGGCGAAGTTGCGAAGCTCCACCGGAAGCTATATTCTGGTACCATGGGAGATAGTGCCCATTTGAGTTTGAGGATTGAGTTTTATCCTCTGCTCAAACCCTATCTATGAGGTAGGCCCATTGGTGGGAGCATCATGGTGGCTTGGTTTACTCAGAATGCGAAAACACACGGTTTTCAAGATTCTTTTCTTGAATTCAAGAGGTGTTAGATAGACCTCGCCTCCAAAACAAGAGGTGTACATATGCTGCAACATATCACAACTTTGCGACCGAGATAGCTTGCTATGTCGGTGTTAATGGTCAGGACCCAATCTGACTCCAAATGAAGGTAGGCCTCCCGTAGGATTGAGCCGTAACAGGCAGGTGCTCACGTTAAACCAAAAGACGATCTTCTCAAGTGGGGTAAAGGAAAAGATCGCGCCCTTAAAAGACATCTACCACTCCTTGTGTGACGACAGAAAGTTCTTCAACGAGTTAGAAGTACCCTGTGACATGTCCAGCTATAGTTTTCTGAAGTTAATAGCATCTAAAACATTTACGCATTGATTAATTAAAAGGTGGGGTGAGAGCTTGTTTCTCGAGAGTGAACTGATGAGCATTCCTAGCTAAACTGGCATCACCGGTGAAGACAAGAACCTGTATGTTATAACATCATATGCCCACAAGAGGTTAATTCCAAACCCTTTGAATACTTTAGCTATATCTATGATTGGCGATATCAACATAGCCAATGTCACTTGGATGCACTGTTGTGACACAAATTGTATATTACCAACTGGTAACCACAGATCCAATGACTCTAAACTAATTGTTGTGTTAATATCACTTGGACTTACTCATTAAACGATATTTTAAATATCAATGGAAAACTGCTGGATCTAGTGTTTACTACCATTGACGACGAAATTACAATTTTTTGTTTGATATTTTTTCTTAAATCAGTTCCCATAACGATTGTAAAAACGAGACCGCTTGCGCCAATTTGGTATGATAGTGAAATTAGTCTAAGAAATCGAAGAAACAAGTTATGGTCTACTTTTAAACTATATCCAACAGAAAACAATTTTTTAAATTACTCTGATATTGAGTAAATATCTAGTTTAAGGTATCTTAATTATGTACATTCAGAAGGTAAAAAAAGATCTGAAAATGAATTCAAAATGTTTTTTTGGAACTTTATTAACAGCAAAAAAAAATTTTGTCCCGTCTGTTCTCAAGTTAAATGGCATTTCAAGTCATGATCCATTGGTTATAACACTTCTTTCAAAGTGTCTTTAAATGTGATACTTCAAACTGTGATACCTTTAACTGTGATTCCTAAATCTGTGATAAATCTAACGAAGGCTCAAAACTTTGACCATTCAAAATCTTTTAGTTACTTGACTTGTAAACTTTATATCTATAACCTTAACGACAGCTGTATACCAGGTCCTGATGATATACCCCCTACTATTTTAAAAAAAACTGTATACGTCACTTATCATTGCCTTTGTCTACTCTTTTTAATTTTTCAATGTCTTCATTTTCATTCGCATCTATTTGGAGAAGTTCTTTCATAATCCCTCTACATAAAAAAGGGAAAAAAATAAGAAGTTTAAACCTACAGGCCTATTGCCCGACTATCTGTGATTCCTAAACGTTTTGAGGCTATTAGTTGCGAAGCGTTATGTTTTTATGTTAAATCATTTATTGTTCGTAATCAGAATCATGGTCTTATAAAAGGTCACTCTACTGTTACTTTCTTAATAGAATTGGCTAAACTGTATTGATTCATTTAAAAACAATAAACAACTATATTGTGTATTTACTGATATCAGTAAAGCCTTTGACAAGCTGTCACATCGAGTTCTGGTTTTTTTAATTAAGAAAATTAAGACTTAGCGAATACTTTGTAAGATAGCTTCAATCTTATTTATTCGATAGATCCCATTCGATGTTATTTAACTGTTGCGAATCGAATAAACTTATAATCGATTCAGGAATCCCACAGGACAGTCATTTAGGAACTATTCTTTTTATTTTATTTATAAACGACTAAGTGCCTTATTTACGCCGACGATGTGACAATCTTCAAAACTATTTCAAATACTCGTGATTGTGAAGAATTACAATGTGATTTTTCGACTGGTGTACTCAATATAGTTTGTTTCTTAATATCGATAAATGATAAACTATGTGGTTTACAATAAAGTTTTCTTTTATTTAGTGAAACCGGTATATTTATTTTTGGTGTCACATTTGATCGCAAACTCGAATTCATTCAACATATTAACTCCATTTCAAATAAGGTTAATTCAATTCGTGGTTGGATAAAAAGAGAGTCGAAACAATTTTCTGACCCTTTCGTGATAAAGCAGCATTTTATATCTTTTGTTCGACCTATTCTAAAATACGCTTGTCACGTTTGGTCACCTCATTACGAATGCCATAAAAGTAGACTAGAACAGGTGCAATAGAGATTCATTAGGTTTGCGCTCAGAGGGCTAGGATGGGATAATCTTTTTGATCTCTCACTTTATAACAATAGACTAAGACTGATTGACAGGGTTCTTAGACTCTTTGCACCTTCTGTCTCGTATTAACTTTAATATTTTCCAAAGAAATTTGAGCAACATACTGGAGAGTATACTTATTTTAAATTATCGTACCAATTATGAAAAAATTTCTCCTTTAAAGTAAATGTTTAAACTATTTAATTTTTACAACTATAAATATGTATAACAATTTACTTAAAAAAAAAAAAAACAATAATTAATTCATTAACATTTAAGTCAACATTTTTCCTTTAAAACCTAAATATACACTTTTGTAAGAATTTTTGTAAAATTAGCAATTTAGTTATGTTAATAATAAAAAAACAGATTGAGGGGAGTAATGCAACTGGCGAACAATGCTTGTGAAAGTAGCAATAAAACAGGGAAAGTCATGAAACATTCCGACGTTAAACTTTATCACCTTAGAGTGTATAGGTAGTGCAGAAATATGAACGGTAAGAAGAAGGATTTAGTGGAAGTCTTAGGTATGTGATTTCACCCTGAACCATTATGATTTCTGAATGAACGTATACATACAGTAACAACAAAATGAATAATTTTTTTTAGTTAAATTGCAATTTTCGTTTAAAGGCAAAAATAGAACACATGAGTAAAAATGAGAATGAACGCACTTGATACCAACAAATCGTGACATTACGATGATAGCGAAGACTAAAAAAGTGGGTCTCGCAATTCTGTCTGTCTGTCTGTTCCCCCCCCACACGATTTTTCTTTTTTTTTAAGACCAAAAATAACGGTACCTGCCATACGATTTTTTTCGAAATTTTATAAATATTTTTTTTTCTCAAAAACTGCTCGAGAGATTTAAAAAATAAAAATACGAAAAAATTTCATTTAGTTTTGATTTTCTCAAAAACGTTACGACCCATTTTGATAATTTTTTTTTCTCTAAAGCTCCCCAAAAATCTAAATAAATTTGTGCATTCAAATTTTCAAAAAAAAACTTTTTGGATTTTTAAAAAAAACTTCAAAGTTTTTTTTTCAAAATTCAATATTTCAAAAACCCCATTCTAAATTTTTTTTTATCAAAGTTTTTTAATATAATCTACAAGATTCAAGAAAAAAATTTTATTTTATCTAAAAATAAAGGTACCCACCATACAAATGTAAAAAAAAAAATTAAAAAATGGTTTTCAAAAATCGTATTTTTCTCGAAAACGGCGCCTAGAATTTTGATAAAATTTTTTTTCTTTCAATTTATTTTTATGATCTTTCATTTAATAAAAAAAATTGAAATTAAGATATATATATTTTAAATTTCTCATTAATTACATGACAGATCTGAATGAATTTTTTGTACAGAGATGCTTCCAAAAAATTTTAAGAACATTGCATTTCAAAACTTTAAGAAAAATATTTTTTTGAATTTTGAAAAAAAAAATCTATTTTTTATTTGGAAAATTCAATATTTCAAAAACTAAACATTTCTGTATATTTTTCAAAAATTTCGGTACCCATCATAAAAATGTTGAAAAATGGCTCCAAGAATTTTGTAATCATTTTTTCTGTATCGATAAATCTGTACAATTTATTGTTCATTAAAAGACAAATTAAATTTAGACATTATTAAGAGTAGCATGTAAAGAATTTCTTGATTTTTTAAGTTTTCTTTATAGGCATAACTTTTTTAAATTTTGTATTAAGAAACTTTAAGAAAACCATTATACATAATACACACAGGATGTGACATCGACTGTTTTTCAATGTACAACTTCAATGCTGTGTTAAGTTGTAGTTTCAAAAATATGTCTACTCGAGTTAATCGGCTGATAAATGAAAGATGCCGCACCCGTTATGAATATCAAAACTTTCAAAAAACATTGTTCGAATTTAAAAAAAAAAATATTTGTTTTTGTTTATTTAACATTTCCTTTAACATTTTGTAAAAACCTTTTTTAAATATTAATGCAATACAAATTCATTGAAAAAAAAACTTGAAATTTTTATTTTGATTTTCTTAAATTTAATAATTAAAAAAAATTAAAACAATTTTTAATAAATTCATATTTTCTTAAGTACCAAATAAATAATTTTCTTTTTAAAGAGTTGTTTTAGTCATTTAAAAAATGAATTTCATACTTCTATTATTTTATTAGTTATATTAGTAAATGGATTTTTGATATACGAAATTCCAAGATATTGAATTTTCAAATAAATTCCATCAATAATTAAAAAAACACATTTTTACTTATCAAAATCATAAGAACCGTTTTTGTGATAAATACGATTTTTCATAACGGCTGTACCAGGTACCGTCAGTTTTGGTGGTTAAAATAAAATTCAATTTTTCTCTAAGGAAATACCAAAGACCCTTCAGTACCAAGTTTGAAGAAAATCGACTGTTGGTCGAAGTATACCCACACAAACATACAGAAGAAATTGTGGGACCAACTTTTTCGTTTTCATTTAATGGCAAATGTCATTAAAATGTCGAGTCTAATTTTATTTCCAAATCCAAAACTTGCACTGTAGTACATTATATCATTTTCAATCGTTGCCAATGCCAAGAGCGGATGAAATGGCTGCCCACAAATCCCTCGTATTAAACAGAAATAAGCTAACAAATTTAAGCAAAACCGATCGGTGCACTAATATGCCCCTATGTATACCGGAAACAGAATTATTCGCTACAGCGCAGCGGTAAGGGGTGTCAATGGAGGCGTGCAAAGTTGGAGTTGTAAGCTGAAATTTTCAACTTCGACCCAAAATCCAATAACCACGAAGAGTCGAGAGCTGCAGGACATTTCGAATTTCACCTATTCGTGCAAGCTGATATTAGATATGCAATAAAGTAAAAACATAAAGCTCCAATCCCCAAGCAATTATGAAGCTTCTATTTGTTTTTACTTGCTCTAAAACTAGGATTTTGGTTTCATCAAAAGGTTTTAATCAAAATTATAATAACGTCCAAAACATTTATTTTCCTCATATCGTCCGTTCGTCGTCAGTCTGTGGGTCTGTGTGTTCAGGTGTACATCGAGCTAGAGTCTAAAGAAATGGAACGATTTGCTTCAAATTTGGGGAAGACCGTTTTTATGTGATTCTTTACGGGACAAGTTCATATTTTTCTTTTAACTTGTCTAGAACGGGTTGTTGCATGCAACGACAACATGTGTTCCAACGATTCTGATTAAATTTAGTCTAATGCAGTTGAATGAGTTTGATTTTCAGGAGTTTGTCTTAAAATTTCGAGTAATGGAAATAGGGTTTCGACATAAATATTTCTGGCAAGTTCCAAAAAGTATTTAAAAGTTTAAAATGATTAATGTCCGCGAAAAGAAAAGTTTAAAATTTCATATTCCTCTATATATTTGTATAATGAATTTCTAAGCCGATTTTGTTCCAATTTTGTCATGTCTTAATATCAGAACCCCTGCTAAGCTTTTGCGCTTTAATGGAGGTTAATGATGATAAAATTTCGCTATGTATGTAAATAACATTTGATAATGCGAAAGGTAGCCGAGAACCAGGACCTTGTGACTTACAATTCTCAACAATTCCTTTTGCGTGTTCGCCATATAATTGAAGGGTTTCTTGAAATGAAATTGCTTTTCATTTCGAAAAAACGTTCTAAGTCAATTCAACGCAATATCATGTATGACCTCTTTAACATGCTTCTTGAGGAAATTATACTCAACTTTGCAAATCAGCGACTAAGGTTTTTCACTACTAACTAATGCTGATGATTTTGAAATTAATGTGAGACAAAGGGGCCAAATCTTTCCAAATCTGTAAAGCAGCTGTATTATTCGTATCTCAAAATATTAAATTAATATGCAGATCGAACGAACAAAAAGTTTTATCAATCGGTGTTTCATCGGGATAAGAAGGTATGTATTTATAAGGCAAAATAAATTTTATTTTGTAGCTAAGATGAGAGGCACTTTATGACAAGTATTGGAGAATTTATTACTCCTTGAGAAAAAACAAATATTTTAGTGGAATGGATTAGGGACTTGAGTTCGATTTCTGGTATAGTATTTTTATAACATTTCACAAAGTTCCTATTAAATATTTGGGTCATACTGAACATGCTGTATGAGGTAGAAGCATGAATTTTGTCAACTTCAGATGGGCTAAGTCCGATAGAGAAAAAGCCGATTTATTTGCTGAACATCTAGAGGAAACCTTTAAACCTTTTGTTGGTCAGGCGTTGATAAATGAACATGGTGATATCCAATGGCCATCTGAAAACTTTCTTATTCGGAATATCACGTTATCAGAACTTTATCAAGTTATTAAAAATCTTAAAAATAATAAAGCTCCTGGGTACGACCTAATAAATGCTCGCGTGATTAAAGAGCTACCCAGAAAAGCAGCAATTAAACTTCAGCACCTTATGAACGCGGCATTAAGGCTGACGTTCCACGCCAATGGAAAGTCGCAGAAGTTTTAATGGTTCCAAAACCGGGAAAGTCTCCGAACGAAAAGAAGTCTTATAGACCGATTTCCCTCTTGCCACTGATCTCGAAGGTATTTGAGAAAATCTTATTAAAGCGACTGCTTCCTATTATCGAAGAAAAGCGGCTTATTCCTGACCATCAATTTGGTTTCCGAAAAAGCCACTCAACAATTGATCAGGTGTACAGGATAACCAATGAAATTGAGAAATCACTAGAGAGAAAAAATGTATGTTCAAGCGCATTTCTAGATGTCTCTCAAGCCTTCGACTAGGTCTGGCACGATGGCCTAAAGTTTAAACTAAGACAGGTCTTTCCGGATCAAATATATTACATTCTTGAGTCGTACCTCGAAGATAGGCTATTTCGAGTTAAGCAAGGGAGGGAATATTCGGATTTTAAGGAAATCAATGCTGGTGTTCCCCAGGGAAGTGTTCTCGGTCCGATTCTGTTCGTGCTATACACTAGCGATATTCCTCAAGAAGAAGATACCATAATAGGTACGTTTGCCGACGGTACGGCTATACTTGCAACATCCGATTCAGTTGAATCTGCAACCGAGAAGCTCCAACGAGCTCTAGATAAAATTTCGGTATGAACTAAGAAATGGCGAATTGTTCTTAATGAGTCCAAATCAACACATATTAATTTTACTTACAAAAAAATTACCAATCTGCCCACATACATTAATTCGGTGCAAATACCATATGCTAATGAAGCAAAGTACCTAGGAATGACACTAGCCGCTAAGCTTAAATGGAAAACTCACGTTAAAAAGAAACGAGATCAACTTGAAAATAAATTACGTGAAATGAATTGGCTTATTGGAAGATATTCAAAACTCAGCATCTACAATAAATTGCTTATCTATAAGCAAGTGATAAAACCAGTATGGACGTACGGTATACAACTTTGGGGTTGTACTAAACCACGCAATAGACAAATACTACAATCTTTTCAGAGCAAAGTTCTCAGAGAAATCGTTAATGCTCCGTGGTACATTAGAAACAGTGATTTACACAGAGACTTACGATTGCCAACTGTTAAAGATGAAATAGCAGTTTTCGCTGGAAAGCTACGAACTCACTTAAATAACCATAGCAATAGAATTATTCGACAAACAATTGATGAGACAAACCTTGTGCGCCGACTTCAAAGAACGAGACCGTTCGACCTAGCGCAGGTCCTCTCAGTGGGGAGCTTCCTGCCAAACGTGATTATAATATAATGAAATTAAAACTACTTGATAAGGTAACTTAGTTGTAGTCGCAAGAACAAAAGGGAGGTGTTTTTTAGTGAGTAAAAATCTCACACTACTATGAGTACCGGGCTCATAGTGTCTATGAAGATTCTTCACCTACCCACGAAAAAAAAAAAAAAAAAAAAAAACTTCAGATTAAATCCTACTGGGTTGCCTTGAGAGGAAGGTTCTTTGAGACGTATTCACAAAATAATGACGCTCCGATGCTTCAAGTGTATTGACACCTGAAGAAGAAGTGGAGAACGACCTCAATCAACGTTTTGTGTTCGTAACTGAAGCTATCTAGTGACTCAATTCTTTATGATCTTTTTCTCTATTATACTGATCTCAACCTACAAGCCCCAGATTTTTGTCACATCTTATAGCGAATTACGCTGTTTAAAGTAAAGAAAATAGCAAATTGAATAAACCTCTAACAGCGACCAAGATGATCTGTTTACTAATGACCACCAAAACAAAATTTAGTTCGAGGTCATAATAGCAGACAAATTATTTCCATAGGATTTGCCTGCTATATTACTTTTATTGCAAATAAAAAATTAGAACAGTTGAACTAATTCAAGAGAAAAAAAAATAAAACTTCTTATTTTTTACTTGCGATATAGGTACCATAGGACAAATTTTGCATTTAGGAAAAGAATCGGACTGGAATTTTGCGATCAAAAGTTGACATTACGATGATAAAAAGTGGGTTCCGCAATTCCCTTTGTCTATCTGTACTTCGTCTGTATGCATTTACGGCTGGACCTCAATCTACAGCCTATACCACTAAAGCGATTTTCTTAAGACTTTGTATTAAAGTTCTTCGATGGTTCCCTAGAGGTAAAATTTAAGGACCTGCCATACAGCCGTTATAAAAAATTGTATTTATCTGCTATTGTAGGCATATACTACATTTTTTGATGAATTTTAGGAAAAAATGTTATGCCATAGAACTGTTTTTTTTTCGATTTTTTCATAAACGGCTTTAAAGATTTTGACCGACATTCGAAAAAATATTCGATTTTAGTTTTGGAAAAATCATTATCAATATTAATGGCGCAAAATTTTAATTGAATAAGTACGATGCTAAAGCTGTTTTAGTATGATACTAGGTTAAGATAACGAATTCGCAAATTTAAATCGAATATAGCATCATACTTTCTCTAGCTTTTTATTCCTTTTATTAAAGTTACATTACATTACATATTCCACTACTCCGTAGATAAATCTACGAAGTAGAGACACTGAAAGCACTGGTAACTCAGACCATCGGCTTATACAATACAACAGAGAGAGACAGACAGAAAGAAAGAACAACAGAAAACACATGTCAACAGCTCACGGTTGGTATTTGAAGGGCCCCCCATCCAAGTACTAACCGCGCGCAACGATGCTTGATTTCGCTGATCGATGGGAAGCGATGCTTTCATCAGAGCCAAGGCCGTTGACAGCTTATTAAAGTTAAACTCATCGAATACCTACTTTATTTGTTAAGCATCGTGCTAGCTTCATAATATGACTCTTTGACATTTGCAAACATCAAAAAAGGTTCGCGTACTTACTTTTTACACGAAATGTCATTGTTTTAGGTGTGTTCAGAAGCAATTTATTAAGAAAATTCTTTTAGTACGATACTAGTTAGAAAATGTTTAAAATTAAGAATGAGTTAGTAAACTACTATAAAGTTAGCAAATTGTTAAGTAGTATAATATTAATACCTTAATAATAGGCTGTTTAAAATTTTGCGCTAATGTCCTTAAAGAAATTTCTTGTATAAGAAATTAATTTCCATAATAAAACGAATTATTAAACTTTTTTGCATAAATTCATACTTTTCTAGAAATCTGACCCCAATTAAATTTTAATGCATTTGAACATTTTTTTCAAATCTATGCTTTTATATTTATAAGTAATTTTTTATTACAAACTGTTTGTACATAAGAGCAAGTACGTGCGATGCTGTCGTATATTTTATTTCTTTTGATTAACGGATTTATGATTTATTTCAATTAGATTTAGTCTTCGAAGGGGCTACTTTTTGATAAGAAAATGTTTTCCAAAAACTTAGATTTATTTCCAACTTTAGCAAAAACGGGTTGAAGCTGATTTTGATAAGAAATAAATGCACGACTGGGTCGCACGAACTTGATCTTATGTAAAAGACTAAACATATCAAAAATGAATGTTATAAAAGAAAAACTGTTCATAAGTATAAGATTAATTTTTTAAATGACTAAAATAACTTCTTAAGTAGTTGGAACTAAAAACAGGATGCTATGTGATTCAAACATATATTAGTTTATGCAAGAACAAAAATTATAAATCGTTGTAGTGGTTTCTTAAAAAAATAAGATTCTATAAACACAATTTTTAAGAAAAAATGTTGGTAAGCCAACTCAATGTTTTCATTATTGTAGGAATAAAAAATAAAGTTTCAAAAAATTCAAAAAATTTTGAGTTTTTAAGTTTTGAAATGCAGTGTTTTTAAACTTTTTGAAAGCTTTTCTATAAGAAATTTCATTAAAATTCGTTATGCCGATAATGAGAAATGATTTCTATGTTAGGTATATACAGTCAGTAATATCTTAATTTCAACATTTTTACTTGCGACTTATAGGTACTATAAGGCAAGTTATGCATTCGTAAAAAAAATCGAACTCGAGATTTTGATCAAAGTTGACATTACGATGATAGCGAAGACCAAAAAAGTGGGTCTCGCAATTCTGTCTGTCTGTCTGTCTGTCTGTCTGTCTGTCGGTTCGACTACAGCCTAAACGGCTCGGCCGATTTTCTTCAAACTTGGTAGATATGGGTTTTAATTTTTTACCCCCGGACGTTTTTTTCTATTTTTTCTTAAGACCAAAAATAACGGTACCTGCCATACGATTTTTTTTCGAAATTTTATAAATATTTTTTTTTCTCAAAAACTGTCCCACAGAATTTTTTAAAAAAAATTCCAAAAATTTCATTTGGTAAAAACTAGCTAATGCTTGAAAAAAATTTTACAAAAAATTGTTATTTTCGGTAGCCCCCCTGGGTCCATTTTTTTTGTTTTTGATTTTCTCGAAAACGGTACAGCCGATTTTAATAATTTTTTTTATGCCACAGCTCCTCCAAAGTTTGAATATTATTACATATTCAAATTTTCAATTTTTAATTTTTTGGATTTTTAAAAAAAAATTCAAAATTTTTGTTTGGAATCTCAATATTTCGAAAACCCCATGCTCGATTTTTTTCAAACTTGGCAAATAAAAGTTTCTTAATATAATCTACAAGATTTGAGAAAAAAAATTTTGTTTTATTTAAAACTAACGGTACCTTCCATACAAATTTTAAAAAATGGTTTTCGAAAATCGCATTTTTCTCGAAAACGGTTCCGAGAATTTTGCTAAAATTTTTTTTCTTTTGATTAATCTTTACAATTTATAATTTAATAAACAAAAAATTTAAATCTAGATATTACTGACTGTACCTGCCATAGAACGATTTTTTCGAATTTTGAATTTCTCATTATCGACTTAACGGATTTTAATGAAATTTTTTATAAAAAAGCTCCTAAAAAGTTTAAAAAAACAATGCATTTAAAAACTTAACGAAAAAATATTTTTTCAATATCTCAAGAACGGCTTAGTATTTTTTTTGGAAATTAGACTTTTATTCGTACAATAATAAAAACTTAAGGTTGGCGTACCAAAATTTTTTCTTAAAAATGTTTTAAAAATTTTGTACATAAAAGCTTATTTTTTTAAGGAACCACTACAAAGACTTATAATTTTTGTTCCTGCATAAATTCATATTTGCATATCATTCTGTTTTTATCTCTTACTACTTAAAGATTTAAAAAAAATTCATTTTATCCTTATGAACAGTTTTCTCTAATAACATTCGTTTTTAAAATTCCTAGTCTCTTACATAGGAGCAAGTTCGTGCGACCCAGTCGTGCATTTTATTTTTATTAAATTATAGACCCTAAGAACTAATTGAAAGAAAAAAAAAAACATTTATCAAATTTCTCGGAACCGTTTTCGATAAAGAAAACGTTATTTTTAGGTAAATTTATTTATTTTTTCTCACATCTTGTAGATTATATTAAAAACCTTTTATTTATCAATTTAAAAAAAAGCACTTTGGGAATTTCGAAATATGTATTAAGTTTTGAAAAGAGAATTTTGTTTTTTTTTTTAAATACAAAAAAAAAATTGAATACAAAATACTATTCAAATTTTTGAAGAGCCTTAGCATACAAAAAAAATCGGTTGTAGAGTTTTTGAGGAAAATCAAAAATCAAAAAATTATTCCAAGAAGGGTACCAAAAATAACCATTTTTTAGAAAAAAATTTTCCAACTATTACCTAGCTTTAACTAAAGGATTTTTTTGGATTTTTACTTGCGATATATGTACTAGAGCAAGTTCTGTATTTGGAAAAAAAAATCAAACTCGAGATTTTGATCAAAGTTGACATTACGATGATAGCGAAGACGAATAAAATGGGTCCGACAATTCCGTCTGTCTGTCTGTATATCTGTATATCTGTATGTCTGTATCTCGATCTAGAGCCTAAGCCACTGGAGCTATTTTCTTCAAACTCGGTACTTAAGGGTCTTCAGTGATTTCCTAGAGGAGAAATTGATATTTTCCTTAGCTCAAAAACTAACGGTACCCCCGTACACCCGTAATGCATAATCTTATTTATTTCGAAAACGGCTCTAACGATTTTGATAAAAAAAATTAAGTGTGATATTATGGACATGGAATACATTTTGGTCAAACAAAAATTTTGGGTCAAAATGTTATTAATGGTACCTGTCGGTTTTTTGATTTTTTTGGCTTTCTCATCAACGGTCTAACGATTTTAACCAAAATTTCTTAGCATGAGCCTCCTTAAGTTTAAAACACAATTGCATATAAAAATATTCGAAACATTATTTTTTTAGGATTTTTGAAAAAAAAAAAGATTCTAAGTTTTTTTTTTTGAAAAACTAATATCTTTAAAACGTGTGAACGATTATTTTTTGAAATTATGTATTTCTAAAATCTGTACTACTAAATACTTAAAATTGGCTTCCCAAATTTTGTTCTAGAAACATTTTAAGGAAATTTGCTAAATAAAAAATTACTTTAATATTAAAAGGATTAATCAGTCGCCTGTCTACCTCATGATCACAGGTTCGATCCCTGCCGTCGTCTCTGTCGTTTTAATTCCATTAAAAACCTTCTAAAAATTGTCATCAATGGGTTGCTGGTTTATTCGTTACATGTTGTTCAGGCATAACACTAACAACATGTAATTGTGTTAAACTAGTATGCCCAACAAGGATGAACACGAATAAAATAATGTGAATTATAAACGACATAGAAATAAGACACGGCATTTCTCCGCTTTAGTTTTGCCGCCACCCTGGAGATAAAAATATCTGTGACAACCACCAACAGTTTCAGAACGTCGTGCAGGTGTTCTCAATGAAAAAATGTGTTATTGTATGCTTATAAGACTGATAATAAAAAAATTTTCCAAAAAAAGTTAATCCTTTCTTTCGTAAATGCACCTAAGCCAAGCCGAGCCCACCATAATAAAAAAGTGGCAGGTCAATTTTAAACCAATGCTCTCACGCAGGTGTTCTCAATGAAAAAATGTGTGAAATATGGTTAATCCAGTACTTTGTCACATTATTGTATGCTTATAAGACGATAACTAAAAAAATAGTAAAAAGAAAGTAAATCCTTTCAATCGTAAATTCACCTACATAAGAATCCAAAAACGTAAAAACTAAAATAAAAGGCTTTTCTTAGAACAAAGGTAGTTTTTGTTATTTTTGATTTTCTCAAAAACTACAAAACATTTTGACATCCGGTTTTTTGTGTTTGATCAAAAATTAAAAAGAGCATTGAATATTGAATAAAAAAATAATACTTAATTACGTAACATTTTGAAAAAAAATTGTTTAAAAAAAAAATGTAATTTTTTTTCCAAAATTTTGATTTTGAAAATTAATTTTTCAAAAACTATTCACTCGAACAACTTCATTTAAAAACAAAATTAAAGAATGTATTTCTGGCTTTTCAAAATGCTATAGCATTACTCTGTAGGTATCACCGTTATTTTTTAATAATTTTTTTTCTGTTTTAAGTGATTTTTTTCTTAAATTGCCCCTCCTGCCTAAACGGGGGGAAATAGACCCCCCCCTCCCATACGATTTTTTTCTTGTCTAAGTCCAACCTACACGTCCTAGCTTTTTGTCACACCTTATGCCAATCACCCTGTATATGTATGTACCGTTTCACAAAAATTGGCCGAGACAGACAGAATTTCGAGACCCACTTTTTTCGTCTTCGCTATCATCATAATGTCAAATTTTTTGACAAATTTCCTTAAACAACATTTTGATATGTCAATTTATAGTATTTTATTTTATAATTTACATTTAAGGAAATAATTTTAAAATCTACAATTAGTATATAGAATTTTATTTTAAAATTTGAGGAACAAGTTTGCATTGGAATTGGTAAGGCCGTTGATGAAAAATCGAAATAATAAACCGTTCTTGGAAAGTTACAGTTAATAACAAATTTTGTAGTCTTGGAGCTAAAATTTAATTTCAACTTCTCCTATAGAAAATCATATAAAAAACCCCAAAAGTACCGAGTTGGCAAGAAATAGCTTCACCTTATTTTTATAAGTGTTCATCGAAAGAAAATAATTTTATCAAAATTTATGGCACGCTGTGTTTAAGAAAAATACGAGTTTCGAAAACTATTCTTTTAACATTTGTATGGTGGATACAGTTATTTTTAGGTCTTTATCACATCTTGTAAAACGTAATAAGAAACCTTTAACTGTCAAGTTTGAAAAAAAATCGAGCATGGGGTTTTCGAAATATTGAGTTTTGAAGAAAAAATTTTGAAAATTTGAATACACAATACTCTTCAAACTTTTTTGGTGCTTTGACATGAAAAAATGACCAAAATCGGTTGCAGCGTTTTTGAGAAAATAAAAAAAAAATGTTTCTAAGTGGGGTACCATTAGTAATTATTTTCTGAATTTTTTCTTAAGCATTTTTTCCTAGCCATAAATAAATGAAATTTTTTGAATTGTTTTTTAGGACTTTAAGGATTGTCTGCATGCCAATAAAAACTATACTTAATGCAATTTCTACAACACATCCATAAAGCCAAGTTTATACGACTTAACTGATTTAAATTATTATATATATATTATATACACTACACATAAAAAAAAAATTTTTAGGTTCTTTTGAAAATTCAATATTCACTAAGTCATATTTATTTGAAGGCTTAGTGGACACATTTGAAATGAAGTTTCCAAATACTTTTTAAGGTTAAAGAGATTTTATGTTTTTTACTCAAATCCCTCTAAGGATTTTTAATATTTGGTTCGCTTAAAATCATATTCACTCATGAACAGTTTTTGACTTCAAAATAATTTAAGAACCAATTTTAGTAAGCAATTCGATGGGTTTTTTTAATATAAAATATTAAAAATTCTGAGGCACTTCAATAACTTTGTGGTGTATTTTATTTCCTTAAGATGTAGCTTATTTGATTTGTTTTTTGTTATGGTACTCGTATATAATATTTTGAATTGTCATTTAGTTTAATTTTTTTTTTGTTTATTTTTTAATTAAGCTTTTATTTTTTTTTTGATAATACACTAAATTTGTTGGATTATATTCCAGTTAACTCAGGACTAAAATTGACTTTAAACCATGTTTTCGAAACTAAAATGGTGTTGTTCTGAGAAATAAAATTGGCATAAAATCGGTTCAGCCATTAATGAGAAATGTTTATGGAAATTATTCCTCTAAAACGATGATTGTTTTACATTTCTGTTCTGTTCAGTTGTATTGATGTGACCTATTACCCAGGCCAATGAACATTTTTTCAAACTACGACTTTGGTTCGGTAACTATCAGTGGTTCCAAAGCCAACCGATGCCAGTTTATTCTGAGGAAAACTTTCAAGCATTATTAACATTCCCGAATTTGCATAGAGGGAAGCATTCCTAACACAAATTTACTCGCGATAGCCTTATTCAATCTTATAATCCAATTTTAAGGGTTTGCGATACTATAACTCCCCCTAATTGTAATGAATAAATTAATCTATCAAACATCAAGTTCCACACTAGTTGGTGTTATCGTTCTAGTATTCCCTTCTTCAATTTCGCCCATACAATACTATACGTAGTCAATGAGTACTTGCTACTTACATTCTTCTAGAGATCTTTGCATATCCTCAATGGATTCCTTTGGAACTTTAAACTGCAGAGTGTGTGTGCCAAAGAATCTAGCGATACGCTCAACCAGCAACGAGTCAACTTCACTCTCCCTGGCATCGGGCTCATTGGGTAGGTCAACATCGTTCAAGGAGCGACCCTGTGGAATGTCGTCGGTCTTAATCAATTGAATTCCTTCTGTGAGCTTAACATCACCATCTTCAGTGTCGAAGTACTGCAGGGCACGTTCCTAAGGACGAGAAAGCAAATTGTAGGTATTATCCCGAAAATTGTAACGTTTGCTTGGTAGGTATATTTGTTTTTTTTCTTAGATGACCACTGAAACCTACCTTTATGCACAATATCATTGATTTATCACCACAATCTTTGACCATTTTTAAAGCACTTGCCAAGAGATTGTCACCTTCGGAGGACTCGGGTGTGGCGGATACAGCCGCCACTAAGGCAATGAGACACACTATTTTTGGGACCATATTCTTTTTGTTTTAACCACCACAAAATCATTCACTAACGGCACTTAGTTTTGTTTTTTTTTTCGATTTCGAACACAACAGGCGATAGCAATTGGAATCCTTAATTATTATTTTGGGACACACTGGCTGGAGAATAATCCGTTCTCTATTGCTGGAGCCTCTTGCAGAGCGATGCAAGAATAGGCTAGATGTGCAATGGGAGGCTATTGTGGGCAGACAGAAAGCAACCGGTAGACTGTGGCAAGAAACTAGCGTTGATCGAGTTTTATTCAGTCAGTGTGGGCTCCGGCAGTATGGCTTTAGAATTTAAATTAACTACATCGAAACGAAGCCGTGCGTCTTCTTGGGGTTCGACGACAACCATCATCGGAGTCACATACCATCATGCATGCTGGCTGTGGCTGTGGCTGCTTTGCGATATTTCTACTTACGCATTTCTCGCAACACGTTGTTGCTGCACACACAGTTAAATCATTGCAAGTAACCAAACGAAGTTCGTTTCTTTATTAAGCCTGGCTTTTGCTTTTTTTTAATTAAACGCCATCGACAAGTTGCATTGACTTTTAGGTCTAGAGTATCACATTTAAATTACGCCAGACTTATTTATCTGTAGATAGTTCCCAAAAAAGGCTGAGGGTGACAAAGTTCCAGAAAATCCGGGTTTTCTAATATACAAATTTAAGTTGTAGTGAAGTTTTTCTTTGCCTTAAATGAATCGCAAAAATATTAAAATGGCTAAAATGGGTACAGGTAGGGTTGCCATCCGTCCGTATTTTCCCGGACATGTACTCTTTTTTCACTGTGTGGGGGAGGTCCGGGATAGTTTTTGATAATTGTCCGGGATTGTACTCCTTTTACCCATTGTGTATCTATTTACTTTTATGCTACTTATAATTAAATGGTTATTCAAAAATGAACCTAGGCCCATTAAAATTAAGTGAACGAACAGATCCAATATATGAGAAAAGAAATTATAGAACAACTGCCCAACTTATTGTTAAAGCTCTTACACAAAATAACTTATTATCAAAAGTAAGTGGATTTTGCGCTGACAATTATTGCAATACCAATTTTGGTGGAAGACAAAGGAAAGGTTCGAACAATGTCTATTCGAAGTTAAAATCTTTAGTCAACCAAAACATGATAGGTATAGGATGTCCACCACATTAGTCAATGCGATCTACCATGGATGTGATACTTTACCAGTTGGCGCCGATATAATAATTGTAAAAATATACAACTATTTCTCTATCTACACAGTCAGAACGGAAAGACTTCGAGATTTTTCTGAATTTCTTGAAAATGAATATAAGCCTTTCTTATACCATTCGAAAACCAGATGGCTTTCTCTCTATCTTGCTGTTGAACGTCTTTTACTTATGTACGAGAATCCGCCTAAAATATTGCAAACATTTTTTAAAGACGACTTAAGCGAGGCGTATTTATTGTTGGTTCATTCTCTCATGTCAACATTCAACGTCAATATTCAAAAACTTGAAAAACAAGACATTTCTATTATTGAAACCGTTGAAATTTTACAAAATATTGTCAATAATATTTACGAGCGAATCGATAACGATTTTGTTCCACTTAAAATTAAATCTATTTTGAAGAAGCTTGATGATTCCGGCTGTAAAAAAAACGTTATTAAATTCACGTGGACAAAAGATAGAAATAAACTGTTACCTGATTCCGTCAAAGGAACTATTTTAACAAAGGAATTAATTTAACGAAAAAGCAACAGTAATATAAAGGGTTTTCCAATAAGAGGTGTTATTTTGAATAGCCCGCTATTTCGGTAGCTGTCACTTTTGAAGCTGTCATTTTTTGACATTTGACAAGTAGAAACTACGCTATTAATAAAAATGGAACGATACACGCTTCAACAACGCATTGAAATTATTAAAATTGGGTCCTTGAAATGCATGAAAATGAACCGGAATTTCATCGAAAAATCATCTTGACTGATGAGGCCCATTTCCACCTCGGAGGCTACGTCAACAAGCAAAACTGTCGCATCTGGGGCTCGGAAAACCCAAGAGTTATTGTTGAAAAGCCTCTCCATCCTCAACGCGTGACTGTTTGGTGCGGTTTATGGTCCCGCGGGGTCATTGGACCTTACTTTTTCGAAAATGAGGCTGGAGCAACAGTTACGGTCAATGGATTGCGCTATCGAGAGATGATTAATGATTTTTTATGGCCTGAATTGGATGGTATTGATCTGGACAACGTTTACTTTCAACAAGACGGCGCTACGTGCCACACAAGCAATGAAACCATCGATCTTTTACGGGAAAAGTTTCCGGACCGTGTTATCTCTCGAAGAGGTGATCACAATTGGCCACCGAGATCTTGTGATTTAACACCTTGCGACTTCTTCCTTTGGGGCCACGTGAAAGATAAGGTCTACGCCAACAGCCCAGCGTCGATTCAAGACCTCAAAGATGAAATTCGTGAGGCTATCGAGGACATAGGGCAGCCACTTTGCGATTTGGTTATGGAAAATTTCATGAAAAGGATATGGTCCTGTAAGCGTGGTCTTGGCGGCCATTTGGCTGATGTTGTGTTCCATTATTAACGGCATACCTTCCTCTTTATAATGAAATAAACATCCGATCATTTATCTCCAAAAATGCCATTTTTCTTTGAATATCAAAATAACACCTCTTATTGGAAAACCCTTTACTTAACAGTATTAGATGTAATGAAAAGTACAACAAGCACTGTAAAGGCTATTTATTAAAAAAAAAAAACAAATGAAGTTCCTTTTTTTATACCTCAAAGATGTTTTGTAACTTAAAAATGTGATTTTTAAACTAAATATTTATATTTATTTAAATGTTAATACAATTTTTTGTTTCCTCTTAGAATATAAATGTGTTTATTCTGTCCTTGTTTTGTACTCTTTTTTCAATCCTCATTTGTCCGGGAAAGTCCGGGTTTTTGAAACTCCAGTACTAGTTTCATCTAAACATATCTGGCTACCCTAGGTACAGGAGGAGGAAATATATTAAGGTTTTGAGACTTACAGGAGCTGAAGAGTCACCGGAAACTGAAAGGAGTCTATGAATTAGTGTTGGCTACTTCTTTACGTTTTTGAAAACAGAGAAACTATCTACGTAGGGATCAAGAAACTATTGAGATTTAGATGAAAGAATTAATCTTGAAAGTCTAAGTATAGACGACGCGTTGGATGAAATATAGAAACAACTGTTACTTGATATCTATATCGCTAGTAATAAGAATAAGACAGAAGAGGTCATAAGTGGTCGTCTTGTGGGATCCCATAAGTAGTAGAAATCTGAGACGAGCATCTCAATAAAGGTTGTTCAGCTGGACAAATTTCCATCTTAAGATAGATTAAAAGGTAGGGGAAGGTGAACTAAAATGGCACCCCTAAGGAAAATGTGTCACATCTCGCAAAAAAGTGACATTTAGACTTGAATGTTATATTCTTTCCAAAGTTAAATCAATAACGCTTACATTTTTTTTGCTTTACGAGCTTAAAAAGTTTCAAAAAGTATTTAAAGTAATTAATTTTCAAAAACTTCAATTTCCAACGGTCAAAATTGTCCGGGTAAAATGGCATACTGGAATGTTTTTATCTTTCACTGTCCAATACGGTTCGAGTAAACTATAAATACCAGTTTTTTACTGTTCTGTGTACAATAAGATTTGTTGTATGGAAGGGACAAGCACTTGAACTTGTTCTTGAAAGGAATTGTAGATCGATTCGAAATTAAACACTTTTAATGTTATTAAACTGGTATACCATTTTACCCTTGCAAGTAAACCAAAAAATAATTTTCAATTTCATTTAAACATTATTTAAAACAAATCACAGTTCAAAATATAAAAACATAAACAATACTTAACAAAAAAAATAAAAATCAACAATTCATTTAAAACAACTTCACTTAAGCTATAAAATGGCACACTATGCCATTTTAGGCGAGTGTTTAGTAGGCCATTTTGCCCATTTAGGGTTTTTTTTATTTAAGTTTTAATTCCAAAAAAAAACTGAAATGGTTATAGGCCAACTAATTTCAGTAAATTAATAAGAAAAATTTAATACTTACATGCATTTACTGTTTTCACCAAAATTTAAAGTTTTTTATAATGTTTTTTGTCAACAAACTTTTTACAACCTTTAATTGGTTCTACTTTTGTAGATTGCTAGAGACAGTTTGACCTGTAAAATTTCAAACAATAGCTGGAAGCTGCTAATATTTTGTTTATGTCAGTGATGTCAGATAAACTAAATAATTGTGTTACCAAAACCGTCTAATTCTGTTCGGTTCTACGATTTCTAGCAAAGGGGCCATTTTACCTTGGTGAGCCATTTTAGGCCATCTTCTAAGGGTCTAAGGGAAATTTTATCAAGGTCTATTACAATACCGATTTCCTTTCCATTCCCTTAGGCTAAGCGGTTAATAGGTATATACGAATTCAACAACCTTGGCTTAAATATTTATTTCAATAAGCCTTATTGTAAAGGGAATATTTATGAGACTTAAGAAAAACTTAAAATTTTATAGAAATTGGATTCATTCATTTTATGTGAAACATAGTTTTATAAATCGTGATTTGGATCTTTTTTGGTGTCGCAACAACCAAATTCATTTCAATTTGATTTTGTTTGTCGAATGCGAGAGGAACAGTTGGTCAAACAATCAAGGTAGCGGAGCACGAATTTGAAGTGGTGCAATCCTTTAAATACCTTGGGTCAATAGTAGATAGCAGCCGATAACAATATAGAAGAAGAAATACGCGGACGGCTTCTCAAATCCAACAGTGCCTACTACAGTCTGTCAAAGCTCTTCAAATCCAGAAATCTCACCATAACTTCAAAACTGCTGCTGTACAGGACCATGGTCCTGCCAGTACTCACATATGGATCCGAGACTTGGGTGCTTAGCAAAAGGCACTCCGACCTCTTAGCTGCGTTCGAGAGAAAAGTCTTAAGGAGAATTGTTGGCCCCATATGTGAGGAAGGACGATTCCGGAGACGGTACAATCATGAACTGTACGCAATCTACCTTGAAGCAGATATCGTGACAAAAATTAAGCTCGGTAGACTCCGGTGGGCAGGGCACCTAGCTCGCATGAGCGAAGAGGAACCTGCTCGGAAAGTTCTTTGTGGTACATTCTATGGTAGACGACAGCGTGGTAGACCATGCTTGCGCTGGAGAGATGGCGGGCGTAGACCAGGACGCCCGAAGCCTTGGGGTGCGCAACTGGATGGCGTCGGCTAGAGACCGGGATAGGTGGAGAGACCGGAACCCGGTTGTCGAGCCGATGATGATGATGATTTTGTTTTATTGAACATATTATAAGCAATTTGGCTTGAATGTTAATATGATACTAACTACTATGTATGAAAATTTACATTTGTTGCTATATAGGGGGCCTAACTATTTACAGTGACTTAAATTTAACTATTTTTATATCAAAGGGCACGGTAGTGCCCACGGAGAGTTGCCGCTTTTGGGTATAAATACAACCTCAACTTCTCTAAAAAGCAGAGAAATGTGAATCAGATTCAAGCAACAACAGGTACAGTATTTGCAGACTTGGTAAAATTAAACCTAAATTCATTTTTAAATCGGCTGGAATTATGCCGTCTTGTCCTGCAGACTTGAAGAGTGTGAAGCTGTTAGGTTCCCATTGCAGTTTATCCCTATAGAAATGAAACCCTGTGGATAGTAAGGATTCTTATAAGACACCATATAAGCTGTGAAGTTAACATTTTGAGAGATACCAAGAAAACGGGTATCCAGTATTAAGTTGAGCCATTCTTTGCCAGAGTTGGTTCACGAACCATTAGCAACTTTTAGGCTGCAGATATTGATTAAAAATTAAAAATATTTCATTGAATAGAACTAACTACAGAACTGCAAGAATAGCATTGATATTAGATCTCTCGAAAATGATTCCTGATCAATTGAAGAGCTCGCTGAATTAGTTAGCTCAGCTGTAGAATCTGAAATAATTTTGTCAACGTTGTTCTATGTTGCGTTATGGATAGGTTTAACGCCTCATTCAATATGTGGTAAAGTTCGACAGCGATCCTGTTAGAAATCAAATGTGGGTAAGAGATAGCAGCAAGTGAAAGTTAAGGTCACTTTAAATTAACGCGTACATTGCAAATTGGAACTCAAAACTCACGTAGAGTCTTATGCTTCAAATATACAAACTCTTTTTTTAATTATGCTACATCAGAATGTATAAATTTGATTGAAATACTGAAGACTGTGTTCATTCTAAACAGTATTCCAATAAATGTAATGTACTCTATAAGGTCTATAATCTTTTAAAGCTTGAGTACAATTCGCAAGTCTTCTAGTGTAATAGTCATTCTACCCCCTAAAGCCATTCAGCCATTATGGTCGCGCTTTAGAAATTGCCCATAATTTTATCGTTGATCCAAGCCTCTAGAAAAGCCAAAAATCTTAACCAAATTCATAGAATTGATCGTTATCCAGGAGTGCTGATGGCACCAAGAATTTTCAATGGAGCTTATCCATAGAATACTATTACTGAAATTCGAATAGCGATTACATACTCACCATACTCACTATCATGGAATTCACCCTAACATGCATGATCGATTTTCAAGTGTCAATTTATAGCAACTCCTGTGATTCGAGAGATTTGGGATCAGCTAACTGAAGACACACTCCAGGATCTGGACACTGGAGGCCAAGTATTATGAGACTTGATACGGCTACAAGCTCTGCGATACCATCTAACGGTTGGAACATCTTCAATGGCACAACTGAACGACACGTGGCTTCGATGTACGAGAAGAACAACATCAACCGAGTTGACGTATCTTCAGCTGGATCTTCAGATGAAGAAAAATCTACCACGAAATCTTTTGAGCTGCATAGCTTCTAGCAGAAATTGCAAGTAGGATTGAAGCCAATATATCTACACACCAGGCTACAAGCACAATGATGATGAAGCTGAGCAAAATGAAAAGCCAACGTCTTCTCACTTTAGCTTTAATCCGAGTGGAACTGAGAACGCTAAGCTAGACCACATCGGCCCCGGTAGTGCAAACTACCTCAACTACTATCAACATAACTACCACCACAACAGCCCCCATCCAACTATTTCTAAAACAACGAAAATGTCAACAATCAATCCAGGTCCGACCCCCAAGCCCTAACTGGAACTTCTTCAGCATCTGCTTAAGTAACCCCTACTACCACATCGAGCCCTGTCCCAACATCCCTCAGGCCTACGCAACGAAAGAAGAAACCATTCGATTTTGGTGGCATGTGGTGCCCATGTTGGTTTTGACGCATCTGGCAAATCTGATGTTGATTATTTAGTTACTGATTCAAAATCATCATGGCAAGTTGAACGTTTGAACAGCAAGTCAAAATGATAAAACTTTATTATCAAAATGAGTGTGTGTTAGTCCAAACGTTACGAACATTGTGCTTATTTTACGGTAGACTCTTCGACTTAGACTTATAGTCGACTCTTTAATGTTTGGTAGCCAAATTTAAGACGGTCAGTGACCAGTTTGGTAATCAATTATTTAACGTCCGTTACTCAAATAAACGCAAGATGTGTGACGTGAACATAGCCGTGGTCCGTGAAATTTTGCAGCAGAACCCGAGGCAGTCGATACCTCGCCGTGCAAAAGAACTTGGCCTTTCGAGCACTTCAATTTGGCTAATTTTCTTTTTTTTTTATAATTCACTCGCGCTCAAGGGTATGTTACGAGATTCTTATAATGTTTTAAACACAGCACGGACGAGGGGGAAATTAGGAGGGGAGAAAAAGGAGGAGTCGATGAACATTGGTTTTGAATGTTTGCAAATTGAAATGGCATGGGAAAACTGTGCCGGGTAAGTTATTCCATAATCGTGTTGTGCGACTAAAAAACGAATCTCTTTATTTGACGGTACGACCAAAGTTAGGCTCAAGGGTGAACTGATGAGCATTCCTAGCGAAGCGGGTATCACGGGGGAATTGATAAGGGGGAGGAATGCAACTGGCTACTTCGAGTGAGCATTGCTTGTGAAAGAAGCGATAAAAAAGGCAAATACATGACACATTCCGACGGTGTTCAAGAGATGGGAATGAATCCATGATAGCTCTGTTTCGAATTAGTTTTAACGCTCTGTTCTGAATTCTATCCAATAAATGGAGAGAAGATTGAGTAGCGCTTGCCCAAAGGTGTGAGTTATATTCGAGTTTTGGACGTATAAGTGCCTTATAAATGGTAGCCAGATCAGAAGGGGTGAAACATTTCTTACATAGATATAGAAATCCTAAGCATTTAGCAGCATTCTTGTCGGTCTCGAGTATGTGATCATTCCAACGAAGATCGTCGTTAACACACATACCATGTACTGAGAGCTTTTCGGTTTCTTCGATGCAAGTGCCATTTAAGGACAATGGCATAGGGGGTATATTTTGCTTCAACGACAATATACAGCATTGAGTTTTCGAAGCATTAAACTCCACACGGTTTTTTTTACCCCATTTAACAATGCTGTTAAGATCGGAGTTTAATGAACTTATCATACGATACCGTTGCAATTCCACTTCCGAAAGAGATGGACGTGAATTTGAAAACGAGTACGAAAAGCTGAGAGTAGAGTCGTCGGTAAAACAATGAAGTGGATTAGAAGTTTCAGACAAGAGATCATTTATAAAAATGAGGAAGCGAGTCGGAGACCAAACGGAGTCCTGGGGAACACAAGCATTTATTTTTTGAAGATCAGACTTAAAACCGTCCAATACAACATGTATTGAAAGATCTAGAAGGTAATTTCTAATCCAATGAATAAGGGTTTCGCTGATGCCAAACGCACGCATTTTCGATAAGAGAGCCTGGTGCCAAACTCTATCAAGCGCAATAATCTTACTTTCTCCAAAACAATGTAAAGATTTGTTCTACTCTTCGGTGAGATATACCATCAGATCACCAGTGGAACGATTGCTCCGAAAGCCGTATTGCCGGTCATTAAGAAGTTTTCGATCTTCGAGATATTTCTTGAGCTGATGATTTATCAGCGATTCCATGACCTTGGAAAGAAGGGACGTATGTGCGATTGGTCGATAGGACGGGGGGAGGAAGGGTCACCTTTTTTAGGAACAGGCTGGACAAATTCTGTTTTCCATCTTCTAGAGAAGATTCCAGAACAGTAGGAGCGATGGAAAAGCTTACGCAATGGTTTTTCCAGCGATGAAGAACACCTCTTCAGAAGAATGGGGGTTATACCATCAGGACCAGCGGATATGTTTATATCAAGATCTCGAAGTGCTCTTGCAATTGTACGAGTGCGGAAATATACCTGTCCCATTGAATTATTTACGTTCTCAAGTACAGGAGGGGCAATGTTGCTAACAGGAAATGTGGAGTTAGCAGCAAAATGAGCTGCAAGTACATTTGCCTTCTCTAAAGAGCTAGTTATTGGTTTGTCATTGTATATGAGCGTTGAATCGCTGACTAGGAAGCCTACCCCGAGCACATGGTGTTTTGTATGACAGCTGTAGTATATGTCATATTCTTTCTTCTGTAAAACACCATTCCCTGTCCATCTGATTTCTTGAAGAGCTGTTATGTCAGCTTTATACTTTGACAGGGCATCGGCTAGCTGCTGAGCAGCTCGAGCTCTATAGAGCGATCGTACGTTCCATAAGAAAATTCGTAAATCGTTTTTCCTTTTTCTTTGCGTGGGTTGTCGTCGTGAGATCAGTCCGTTTCCGAGGCTTGTTGTCGGTCTCGTAATTCTTTTAGTTTTACGGGACAGGGAATTAACCTGTCGCCAACCTGAGGAACCAGCCTGATCATATTAGCCAAACCTTTTTAAAGGCTTGTTTCTAGCGGCCGCCACGGAGAGACTATGATCAGACTTCCACCAGCATTGTTAAATGGGGTAAGAAAAACCGTGTGGAGTTGAATGCTTCGAAAACTCAATGCTGTCTATTATCGTTAAAGCAAAATATACCCCCTTTGCCATTGTCCTTAAATGGCACTTGCATCGAAGAAACCGAAAAGCTCTCAGTACTCGGTATGTGTGTTAACGACGATCTTCGTTGGAATGATCACATACTCGAGACCGCCAAGAATGCTGCTAAATGCTTAGGATTTCTATATCGATGTAAGAAATTTTTCACCCCTTCTGATCTGGCTACCATTTATAAGGCGTTTATACGTCCAAAACTCGAGTATAACTCACACCTTTGGGCAGGCGCTACTCAATCTTCTCTCCATTTATTGGATAGAATTCAGAACAGAGCGTTAAAACTGATTGGAAACAGTCAGAATGTGTCATGTATTTCCCTGTTTTATCGCTTCTTTCACAAGCCAATGCTCACTTGAAGTAGCCAGTTGCATTCCTCCCCTTTATCAATTCACCCGTGATACCCGCTTCGCTAGGAATGCTCATCAGTTCACCCTTGAGCCTAACTTTGGTCGTACAGTCAAATATGGAGATTCGTTTTTTAGTCGCACAACACGATTATGGAATAACTTACCCGGTACAGTTTTCCCCTGCCATTTCGATTTGCAAACATTCCAAACCAATGTTCATCGACACCTCCTTTCTCTCCCCTCCTAATTTCCCCCTCTCGTCGCGTAACATACCCTTGAGCGTGAGTGAATTATAAAAAAACAAAAAAATATTTCATACATAATGTCATACATGGTTCTTTGAAATGAATAAAGAATTTTTTTTTAATACCTCCCGCTCCTACAGACCTTGGGTTATTCCATCTCATATTAAGTTCATAAAAAGTTTGGAAGAGTGCGATGAATGTTACAGGTACTGTTATAGCTTATAGGTAATTGTTCAACACCTTGTACTCTTCACAATATAAGAGAACATTAGTCTTATGCTGCTAATAGATCCTCCTTATTCCTAGATTCCAAGGCCAACTCTGATCGTTCATCACTTCCGTCAAATCAATTGGTTGTAGTTCTTGAATTTATGTTCATGTTAAGTACAGTAATAGGGAAATTCACCTTGCAAGATCTTATTGAATTATACTTGTTATGTATGTTGTGTCATGCATAGAAAGCTCTTTAACTCTTTCTCGCTATACATACATAATAAGTGTGGCCGTAAAGCCTAAAGTCTGGTGTGGTCTGTCCGCTCCGATGCCATCAGCAATATTATATCCACCTAAAAGAAAAAGCCATTGGCTGCTCCTCCGCATACACGCACATTCATATTATTATTTGTCAATGAATGTTTGAGCTCCAATGGCGGCAGCCCAAAGCATTAGCACAATGATGAGGATCAAAATACATGGCTAATAGTAAAGTTGGTATTGGCGGGCGCACCTCGTCGCTCGTTGCGACGGATCTGACTAGCATGCAGCAAGAAGTAGGTATCTATGGACGGACGACAATATTGCCATTCAGAGAGGTTGTTTCGCATTTCAATGAAAAATCTCAATAAAAATTGGAGTAAAATAGAAAATAACTAGTTTTTTTTTTGTTTGTAAAATTTCACTTTATATCCATACGCACACAAATAATTTAGGACTGTAAATGCGAACGCAATAACCAATATAAATAAAATGAAGATTCTCAGTTTGGTCATATAACTATGATCAACCAAACTAGCTACCTAACCTTCTATTACCTCTGCCACTCCTAGCAGATATATTTTTGCATTGTCATATACATACGAGCGATGCATTAATCTCTTTCTAAAGATACACTATAAAGATACAAATAAAAGCATTAAATAGTCTCGTAGATTTCTAAAAAAAATACTTTCTTGGATTTTGAACTTAAACTCACTTTCAACAAGAAAACGAATTGTTGGTTCTCGGATGATAGCAATCAGAATTTACATTTTCGTTTTGCTTGCTCTCTGCGTCAAGATAAGGTCATAACGACTATTTTCACTTTTAGTGGTAGAACGTAGTTCTATGTATGTTGTATATCGGTATGTATGTGAAACTTTTCCATTTGGTCATTCAAATCTTTCAGTTTCAATGTCATCATTTTCCGAAGGGATTTTCAGATTGATATCAAATTATTCAAATGGAGTAGATGAATACAGAGCTCATTGTTGTTTAAATGGATCAAAGAATTTATATATACATAATATTATTAGTAAGAAGATATTCAGAAGTACAAAATTAGTCTTTAAAAGGCTAAAGCATTTTTTTAAGTAGTTTTTTCTTTATTATCTACAAGCAATAATACAGCTAACAGATGTTAGCTCTTCAAGAGATAATTTTAAAAGTGGATAAATATAATACTTCAATTTTAAATTTATTACGGTTCATATTTAGAACACTTCTTTGAAAGAAAACCTCAGCTCTCATAGATCTAGCAAGAACACAGATTGGTATACCAAAGCAAGACGCAACACACCTTTAATGTGAGTCTCGAATCAACATTACTCTATGAATTTTCCTTTTGTCTTTAATCCAAGTAATTGACATCTCATACCCAAGACCCATATTTACTTGGGACATATTGGTCTATTTCTTTAAACTTGGTAGATAGCATTTTTTCAATTTTTTCCCCCGCACGTTTTTACTTGCGACTTATAAGTAGGTGCTATAAGGCAAGTAACATTATGTATTCGTAAAAAAAATCGAACTCGAGACTTTGATCAAAGTTTACATTACGATGATAGGAACACGAAAAAAGTAGACCTCGTAATTCGGTCTCTGTCTGTCTGTTAGATTACAGCCTAAAAGGCTTGGCCGATTTTCCTTGCACTTGGTAGATATCATTTTTAAATTTTTAAATCACACGTTTTTTTTCTTTTTAACGGTATTTGCCATACGAACTTTTTCGAAATTTATAAATATTTTTTTTTTTAAAGCTGTTTTACAGATAAAAAAAACGAAAAATGGTTATTAAGGTTACCCCCTTTGGAACCCATTTTTTTGCTAAAACTTCCGAAAAGTTTGAATAGTATTGTGAATTCAAATTTTCAAAACAAAATTGTTTTGATTTAAAAAAAAATTGAAATTTCATTTTCAATACTCAATTATTTCGAAAAACCCATACTCGATTTGTTTTAAACTCGACAGATACAATTTTCTTAATACAATCTACAACAAGAAAATGTTCAAAAATGGTTTTCAAAAATCGTATTTGTCTCGAAAACGGAGCCTATAGAATTTTGATAAAATTTTTTTGCTTTCTACTAATTTTACGATCTATAATTCAATAAAAATAAAATGCACAACTGGATCGCACGAACTTGCTCTTATGTAAAAGTACTTTGGAATTTAAAATACATTTAATAAATATAAAACATGGATGTAATGAGATACAAAAATGTTTAAATGCATGGAATTGCCTGATTTCCGGAAAAGTATGAATTTACGCAAATAAAGTTTAAAAATCGTTTTATTAAAGTAATTTTTTTATATAACAAATTTCTTTCAATTTTTTCTAGAACAAAATTTGGGATGCCAATTTTAAGTGCTTAGTAACATAGATTTTAGGAAATAATACTTCATACGTTTTCAAGATATTGATTCTTCAAAAAATAAATTGGATTTAAAAAAAAAAAAAAAAAAAAAATATTTTTTTTCGAATATTTGTATATACAATATTATTTTAAACTTAAGCGGGCTCCTGTTGAAAATTTTTGGTTAAAATCGTTAGAGCCGTTAATGAGAAAAAAATGTAGTCTATGTCCACAATATTACACTTAATTTTTCTTTTCAAAATCGTTAGAGCAGATTTCGAGATAAATAAGATTTTGCAATACGGGTGTATGGGGGGTACCGTTAGTTTTAGAGCTAAAAAAAAATTTCAATTTCTCCTCTAGGGAATCACCAAAGACCCTTAACTACCGGGATTGAAGAACATAGGTCTAGTGGAGGGAGAGGTTCAGACATACAGACACACTGAAACATGTTTTTTGTGCACTAAATTTTTCGTAAAATTTTTATAAAAAAAAAATTGATATGCAAATTGTTAGTATTCAATAAAATACATTTTAAAACGTAATTTTAAAATTTATTCATGTGTCCGTTTTCAAGATATTGAATTTAAAAAAAAAAAGATTGTATTATTTTTTTAAAAATCCAAAAACTATTTTTTCGAAAAACCTTTTAGATTTAAGATTTATAAACGCATAGGAGCTTCTGCATAATCATTTTGGTAGAGATCGTTAGAGACGTTAATGAGAAATTCAAAAATCAAAAAAACCGTTCCATGGCAGGTACCGTTAATATTATTTACCCCCAATTTTTTTTCTTATTAAAATGTAGTTCATATTCATAATATCACACTTAATTTTCAAAATCGTTAAAGCCGTTTTCGAGATAAAAAAGATTATGCATTACGGGTGTATGGAGGGTATCGTTAGTTTTAGAGTTAAAAAAAAAAATTCAATTTCTCCTCTAGGGAATCACCAAAGACCCTTAACTACCGAGTTTGAAGAAATACATACAGATATACAGACATAAGGACATACAGACATACAGACAGACAGACGGAATTTTCGGACCCACTATATTCGTATTCGCTATCATCGTAATGTCAACTTTGATCAAAATCTCGAGTTCGAGTTTTTTTCCAAATTCAGAACTTGCCCTATAGTCCTCGTACCTATATCGCAAGTAAAAATTTGGAAATTAAGATATTTCTGACTGTACCTACCAAAGAACCATTTTTTCGTATTTTGAATTTCTCACTATCGGCATAACGGATTTTAATGAAATTTTTATAGAGAAGGTTCTAAAAATTTTGAAAAACATTGCATTTCAAAACTTTAACAAAAATATGTTTTGAATTTTTCAAAAGAACAAAGTCAATTTTTTTTTGGAAGATTCGATATCTCTAAAACGGGCCATAAGGGCAAGTTCGGGTGACCCAGTCGTGAATTTTATTTAAGGTACAAATGGTTCTTTATTACACGTACATACATACGTTACATATACTCATATCATTATTGAATGCATTGAAAGGCTTTCCAAATAAAAAATCGGGATGAAAATCTTTATAAAAGTCCTTAAAATGAAAAGGCCAAAATAGGCTTGAGTGCAATAATTTCAACAAAGAAAACTTAATGAATTAAATTGATGTAAGAGTCGTTTGAATTGCCCCTTAGCATAGGATGCTCATATATTGACCTCTTTCAGTTTTGTTTTAAATTGTATTATACTTTTGACTTGAAGTTAATACATATAAAAGAGGATTCAAACCGATCAATAGAACAAAGTCTTTTGAACTTTATGTTTGTGCTTAATGGACTGTGCTTAATGGAATAAGGATACAAGTATACGAGTCAATAAAGTCGTAATATACTACATATTTATTTTAAATTTGGGTAACGAAAGTTGAATATAATATACCTCGTATATTGGTACTTTATCTTCTGCACAAGAAATAAAGCACTTATACAATAGATCCATATGGGTCGCTCATAACTTGTACCTTTTAACTTAAGTTGTCAGTTTTTCTGCAGTCGATGCCCATTGATAAAAAATCGGAATTTCAAAAATTAACTTATGAATTTAAGCCTTCAGACAAGATGTGGTATTCATTTAGAAGAATTCTATTCATACGTTGACAGTTGGGATATTAGTTCACAATGGACTTATGTCCCTCATCGGTTACTTGATTATGCACTTTAGTCAATAGTTTTTTTTTCAAGGGTGTACTGCCTCTTGCGAGGAATTGACAAATCCTATAAAAGTATCTCTTGTCATGGAAAGTTCTGCTCATTAGCCGTTCGGAATCGGCAGCAAATTGTAGGTCCCCTCCATTCCTGCTAACACGCACACAGGAATGGTTGTAAGTCACTAGGTCCTGGTTCACTCCGAGCAGTTGCACCACCAAATTTAATTTTAATTTTTCAATAGTTAGAGCTTTCTTTTTTTACAATACAAAGATTAAATAAAAAATATAGTATAAGTTAAAAAAAATTGTTTAGTTGAAATGACTAAGAATTGCTGTTATAAATTGTGATATTCCTACTACATATCTGTTTTATCGCTAATGGTAAGGAGTTCCAGAGTTTAATGACATATACAAAAAATGGCCTTGATGAATGTATGTATTATTTACATATATCTGTGGCCTAGCGTTGCCAGACGTCCCGGTTTACACAGGACTTTTCGGATTTAAGACATAAATTTATCCGTCCCGCTGGCGCAGCTTTTTTCCCGATTGGGAAAATAATTTCTAATGTACCTTAATATCTTTTATTGTTAAGGAACAATCGCTGCATTCTGATTTAAACTTAAGAAATTGCTTTTAAAATTTCAATCAAACAAACCTAACTTAACAAAGATTGTATTTTTGCAAACTGACATCTATCATTAAAATTGACAAAAGAAAAATATATGCAAATGACAAATAACAAAAAAGTCATTCAATTAATAATTAATAAAAGAATATGTTGAAATCCCAGTTTTTTTTTTATTATTTTAGCCATTTGTTCCTCCGAGCTGTATGAAAAATCTGGCAACCCTATTGGCCGCAAACTGTAATCGCTCAACTCGGCACGAGTACGATAACTTGGCCGCCAAGATTTGATGACGGATTTTTGTAGAGGGGTCAAAAATAAGCACTTTTTACTATGGGAGGGGGGGGTCTATCTCCCCCCGTTTAGGAGGTAGGGGCACTTTTAGAAAAAATGATTTAAATTGAAAAAAAAATATTAAAAAACAACGGCAACACCTACAATAAAGTGCTATACTGCGTTTGAAAGCCAGAAGATTGTTCTATAATCCTGCATTTAAATTTTATTACTCATATCAATAGTTTTTGCGAAATTCGCATTTAAAGTCCAAATTTTGATAAAAAAACGTGAAAAAAAATGTTTAGACCGGTTGTTTTCAAAATTGTGAAATGAAATTGTAAATTAGCTGATACGTGTTTCATGTATCTATCAGTTCTTAATCGAACACAAAAAACCGTATGGTTCTATGTCTTCTGGTTTTTGAGAAAACCTCCGTTTAAGAGGTAGGGGCACTTTTAGAAAAAAAAATGGTTTAAATTGAAAAAAAAAATATTAAAAAACAACGGCAACACTTACAATAAAGTGCTATACTGCGTTGGAAAGCTAGAAGATTTTTCTATAATCCTGCATTTAAATTAAATTGCTCATGTCAATGGTTTTTGAGAAATTCGCATTTAAAGTCCAAATTTTGATAAAATAACGTGAAAAAAAAAGTTTAGACCGATTGTTTTCAAAATTGTGAAATGAAATTGTAAGTTAGCTTATATGTGTTCCATGTATTTATCAGTTCTTAATCGAACACAAAAAACCGAATGGTTCTATAACTTCTGGTTTTTGAGAAAATCGAAAATAACTAAAACTACTTTCCTACAAAATGTTTGATATTTTTTGCTTCCTTACATAAATAAATCAGTGCTAGCTTCCAACATTACCTACAATATATAAACAGTTAAGTATGTATGCAACCCCCCTGCTTGGGCACACTATAGGATTTGGGGTAGGTGCGAGGTTGGGTGCATGCAAAGTTTCTTTTGCATTCACAGAATCTGTATTTAAAAAAAATCAAATTTATTCTATTTATCCAATGTCCACTAAATACATATAAAATACAATAAACGATCTTGAAAACCAAAACAAACTTCCGACCATGTTCACCAATACATGGCACTATTTTTCTATCTTAAATACTGCCTAGAAAGGAAATATAAGGACGACTGGGGTTCGCAAATAATAGAGTTTTTATCAGATGTAAAAAAAGTTTACCCTTGTTATACCGATGGTGATATATGTGAGGGTTTACAGTTAAAAGACATCGATCCTCCCACCCTTCAGAGCGAAAATTTAGAAAGCGTTTTACCGCCAAAACATCCTCGGCTTCCCACCATAAAAGAGTAACTCAACGAACTCGACAGTTATAGTACGGACGATGGCTTTATTGACGAGACTTACACGCCTTTTTAATACATTTTGACCATTTTTAACTAACTATGACTAACTAACTAACTAACTCCTGACTAACTGACAAAATAACTGACCCAGATGCAATTCTACCTCCTCATGGTGCATTCTGGGTAACGCTAAATGAATTGCGGTACTGAACTAACAAAGATTCATTATGTTTATTAACATTAATCCTCATTAATCCTTAAAATGGAATCACCGTCACCACCAAAAATCAAAAAAAGTGGTTTTGGTAATTTTCGATTTTCTCAAAAACCAGAAGACATAGAACCATGCGGTTTCTTGAGTTCGATTAAGAACTGATAGATACATTGATCACATATAAGTTAATTTACAATTTCATTTCAAAATTTTGAAAACAATCGGTCTAAACTTTTTTTTCACGTTATTTTATCAAAATTTGGACTTTAAATGCGAATTTCTCAAAAACCATTGACATGATTAATTTAATTTAAACGCAGGATTATAGAACAATCTTCTGGCTTTCAAACGCAGTATAGCACTTTATTGTAGGTGTTGCCGTTGTTTTTTAATATTTTTTTTTTTCAATTTAAATCATTTTTTTCTAAAAGTGCCCCTACCTCTTAAACGGAGGTTTTCTCAAAAACCAGAAGACATAGAACCATGCGGTTTTTTGTGTTCGATTAAGAACTGATAGATACATGAAACACATATCAGTTAATTTACAATTTCATTTCACAATTTTGAAAACAACCGGTCTAAACATTTTTGTTCACGTTTTTTTATCAAAATTTGGACTTTAAATGGGAATTTCTCAAAAACTATTGATATGAGTAATAAAATTTAAATGCAGGATTATAGAACAATCTTCTGGCTTTCAAACGCAGTATAGCACTTTATTGTAGGTGTTGCCGTTGTTTTTTAATATTTTTTTTTTTCAATTTAAACCATTTTTTCTAAAAGTGCCCCTACCTCCTAAACGGGGGGAGATAGACCCCCCCTCCCATAGTAAAAAGTGCTTGTTTTTGACCCCCCTACAAAAACCCGTTATCAAATCTTGGCGGCCAAGTTATCGTACTCTCCCCCTCAACTCAAATGAAAATTGAGTTTTGCTGAGAATATCAAAATCTATGCCCACTCAATTTTATATACTTATCTGTTTTTTTATAATTAGTGTGCACTCAAGGGGTTATTACTACCCTTCAAATGATTAACACATTACGAGCGTTAGGAAAACAAGGAAGAGTTTAAAAGGAGATAGCGATGCACATTAGTTTTAAATTTTTGAATATTACAATAGAAAGGAAAAATAGAGCTGGGTAGAGCATTCCACATTCGTGTAGTCCGGCTGAAGAAAGAATCTCTGTATTTCACAGTACGTCCAAAATTGGGCTCAAGGGTAAACTGATGAGCATTTCTAAATGCACGAGTATTACGGTTGAATTGTTCATGGGGAGGAATGCAACTGGCTATTTCGCTAGAACACTGTTTATAGAAGTAACGGTAAAATAATGAAAGACAAGAAACATTGTGACGGTGCTCGAGAGATTCAAATGTTTCTGTTATGCTTCTGTCACCTATCTTTTTTGGATTCTATCCAAGAGACTCAAGTGTGTTATTGGAGCACCTGCCCAAATATGGGAATTGTACTCAAGCTTTGAATGGACGAATATAAACATTATAGATTATAGCCAGATCAGAAGGGGTAAAAAATTTCTTGCAACGTCGAAGGAATCCTAAGCCCTTGGCAGTGTTTTTGGCTAAGTAGAATATGTGGTCATTCCACACAAGGTGGTCTGTAATTCACATACCGAGCACAGATAGTTATTCAGTTTCCTTAATGCAAGTGCCACTTATGGATAGCGGCAAAAGGGGAGGATTTCGCTTTAACGATAGAAAACAACATTGGGTTTTGAAGCATTAAATTCTACACGGTTTTTTATTCCCCAATGGACAATGCTGTCAAGATCAGAATTTAATGAGCTTATCATACGCTGCCGTTCAATTTCCACTTCCGAAGAACAAGGCAGTGAATCTTCAAACGAATATGAAAGACTGAGGGTACTATCATTAGCAAAACAATTTAATGGATTAGAAGTTTCAGATAAGAGATCGTTGATAAACATGAAGAAGAGAGTCGGAGACAAAACGGAGCCCTGGGGTACACCAGCATTTATTTAATGAATTTCAGACTTGAGACCGTCCAATACGACTTCTATTGAGCGGCCTGAAAGGTAATTTCTAATCCAACGAAGAAGAGATTCATCGATACCAAATGCACGCATTTTCGATAAGACAGCTTGATGCCAGACTCTATCAAATGCTTTTGAAATATCAAGTGCAATAATCTTAATTTCTCCAAAACGATGTAAAGATTTGTGCCACTGTTCGATGACCCCCGATGAGTTTCACCTTGTCGTGGTGGGAGGGCTTACGTCTTTTCTCTGGCTTGCTGGAGATTAGATAACAAAGAAAACTCTAGGAGCATCTTTCCTAGTTTGAAAAAGTAGCAAAGACCAAATAAGGATACTTAGTTAAACCCGAACTAGTATTCAAAAAATCTAGTGCCAAGTCCAATCTCAGAACATACTCTGAGCAACGGATCCTTGGTACTAGATAAGGTAAAAGATTCTTAATAAAAATCTTGGGCTAGTGATTAGGGGAGTCACGACCAAAACATAAATTAAAGCAATTGAGTTGTTAACAACTTTTAACTCTTTTGCTCGGTGTTTTGGATATAGCAGACTAGATTACTGATAGTCCTACCCAATGTTTAAAAGCAACTTCCGGAAATTAATAAACATAAAAACCTCTTTAAGTCAGCCTAAACCAAAGTCCAAAAGCACCTACCTGAAGGTGCTACACACAATACACAAAGAATAAAATTCCACTAAGCCACACTCACAGTACATAGAGGAATGCTATGTTCACTCAAAACATCCCAAGGCACTTAACAAAGAATGCGGTCTCGTTGTCTTAATTTGGACCATGTAGGAAATATGTTTTGACAAGCTATCAAAGTCACACCTTTCCCAAAATAAAGACCAACATATAATAAGGCTAACAAGAAGTATACGGTTCAGTTAACCAATTTCCATTCAAACGCAAAGTGTGTTTTTCCACTGACAACCCAATCCAATAAGAGAAAATATTTCTAATTACTAATTCCAATCATGATCGGCTCCAGTTCAAAGTTTGATGCCTGTCTTCAAATCCTATACAATCCAGCCAAGCTTACAGTTAATACGAAAAATTAAACTGCTAAGACCAGGGATTTTTTTTTCTAAATTGCACAATATGTAATGTCACTCTCACCGGCAATGTCGATGGATAAGTGAAATTTTAAGTTTGGCAGGTGCTAACTGCTAGCTGATATCCCAGATTCCCAGTCAACCTCACCATAAAATGTTATTTGAATATAAAAAGATGTTGGTATATTATTTCTTTGGAATTAACTTTGCGGCCAAATACGTGAAGCCACCTTGTGCATCATAATAATGGCGGCAAAAAATCATCAAAAAAATGGAAAATATAAATAATAATCAGGGAAACAAGGTTGCACACATTTTAATGTTGTGTTTTGTCAGTTATATTAGTTTTATGATTTTTCTAGGGGTTAGAGGGTAGCAGATTGATAATTTTGTGTATGGTAGAAATCACTTCTTTAAATGTCCACATATAGTGTGATCTGCTTTTTGGTTTCCACCTGAGGTTTTGCACGCCGGTCTCGCCAGTGGGTTTCTAAAGAAACACAAGCTTCTGATAAATGGTCTTTCAAACGTTATAACAAAATCTTTATTAGGAAACAACTCTTATACATAAATATCAAATAATATTCTCTTTTATTCAAATACTTTAATGATGGATCTTTTCTGGTAAGCGAGGTTTCGGTTTAATGGTATTCTTGTAATTCGTGTTTTAGTCTCGGAATCTGGTTTCTGATTTACTGCGTTTCGGGAGTTTAGTCTGATGTTTTATTTTACGGGAATACACTCCTGATGTTCTGGTATCAGAAAAACTGGCTAAGGTTAATTCAGGCATAATTGGACAGGTACTACACCCCTTGCCCTTACGCCACTTCGGAACAACCAGGATAAACGTTTGGGTACATCGGCAGGTACTATGCTCCTGATGGCATTGAAACACCAATGTAAATGCTCTGGTAGATCGGCAGGTACAAAGAAAATGGTGAAAAACTGCAGGCGAACAGGTATAAAGCCCCTGGTGGCAATCAATTTGGCAAGCAAAGCGCTTTATTTATCACATCGACAGGTACTACATCCCTGGTGGCTGCCAACAGGCTAAAACGCTCTGGTAGATCGGCAAGTGGAAATCCCCTGGTGGCAAATAGTTATTATTGACCCAGACAGGATCGTTGCCAAACGACAAGTCCTTTTCAGCTACATTTACGTACAAACTGAATGTGAACTGTATGATCGATGAATCTAAATGGGATTTAGTTTATATTTTTCTCTGACGTCACATACTTCTAGTGAATGTGAGTTATATTGATGACATTCAAAGTTTGCTGGCGATCCACTGGTGATGACTTGGAAGATTCAGTTCAGAACAGAGAACATTTAAAATGCGCCCAGTGCTTCAAAAATTTACCGATTGGTCTAGCGTTTTCAGCAATAAAGAGAGAGCTTTCTGTGTTCTTCCGAGTGCTGGAGGACCTCTTGTAGTTCGAAATGATGTGAACATTGCTTGGGAGCAAGCTGATATTGCGGAAAACCTTGAAACCTTGTCTGGGTGGTTTTTGTAAAGAATTTTATTTCCATAAAAGATTATAACGGTCCACTCTTGATGATGACACTTATATAAAAGGTTTTGGGATTTCTTCTTACCTAAAAAACCGTTGAATCAAATTTCGAATCAGGTCTTATTTCTCTGATAATTTCTTAGCTTCATCCGGGGTCACACAAGGTAGCCACTTAGGTTATCTCCTTTTTATTCTTACTAATAACGATACTGAAGTGGATATCAAATATTCTCATATCTCATTCTATGCCGACGATACAAAGTTTTTTAAGACTAATTCTTCGACACATGATTCTACTCTTCTTCAACTTGATCTCGACAGTTTCTCTTTGAAAAATTGCTCAGACTTTAATACTTCCAAACGTCATTGAATCAATTTTTTACGAAAACGCATTCAATGTCCTCCCTGTCGAGTGTCACTGAGTCAATTCGTGAAAGAGAGCTCAACTTTCTCACACATACTGAAGAGAATATATCTTAAATCAAAATCTGCCCTAGGTGAAACGATTATCCAAAGAATTCTCTGGCCTAGAGGTATTGCCCCCATCAAAATTAAAATTGAATTAAAATTAAGGATTGTAGGTCACTAGGTTTAGGCTCCTTAAGAGCGGTAATGGCCTATAATTTCAAAATGAGATATCTCGGAACGGAACCAATTCAGTAGCAAAGTTGTGAATCTTTTAACTTATCTAGTACCAGTGATCCGTTACTCAGATAAGCCTGCGATAGGATGTAGCACTAGATTTTTTGAATACTGTTGGGGCTTAAACTAGTATCCTTATTTGTGGCTTTGCTACGTTTTACAACTCCTAGAGTTTTCTTTGTTGTCTAACTCCATAGCAAGCCCCGGAGAAATAGACGTAAGCCACCCCACCACGACTAGGTTGTAAACTCATCGGGGTGGGTTCAGACGCACAGAAGCACAGACCCATGTACGTGAACAGAGAACAGAACATGGGATTAGATGACGAAAACTTCTTCCAGTAGGCCCATTCTTAAAATTCCTGGAATAATTATGTCAACATTGGATATACATATACCCATACCGTATAGAGTTTTTTTGATTTTAGAAAACACCCAAGAATCATATCCCAAAATATACTTGACGAATTTGGGGACATCATAGTTCAATTGAAAGATGAAGTGAGCTCAACTCCTCTAGAAATATACAACCCACAGTATATAATAAATACATAATATAAGGGCGGTTAAAATCGACTTAATATTGGGATCAACATTCAACATCACAATAATATCCAGAAACGGAAAAGATTGAAAGCAATAAGGCCAAGACCTGATGACAAATACCACAAATACCGAAAACCATCATCAGCAACAACACTGAAGCCACCCCAGCCCAAAACAAGGTGGAAAAGTTCGCCAACAACTTTGAATGAAACTTCACACCGAACCCACCTACTGACCCAAAGTTCTTAAAAAAAAGTTGAGGCAACAATTCAGCATGCTCTGCAGCCAATTTCGATAACATGAATCCAGCAAATGATCTCACTGATGGTCCACATTTATGCAATCTAGAGGAAGCTGCAGAAATCGGCAATTCGAAGCCAAAAAAGTCTGCTGGGCCAGATAGTGTTTCTTAGTAGATCCTAAAAAGGCTGCCACATGCAGAAAAAATTTTCTCGCAATCATTTTAAGCAACTAATACTTCCCCCAGAAGCGGAAAAACAGCGAAGATTGTGCCACTTCCGAAGAATGGTGCTTCCAACTTAGTTTCCAACTACATGCCGATATACGTGTCAACAACATTAGCAAATTACTGGAAGAAGTAATCCTCCGAAGACTGAAGAAATTCCGCAGTGAAAATTTCATCACCCCTGATATGCAATTCAGCTTTGGAGAAAAAACACACAATCGTGCATTCACGGCTAAAACTCCAAAACGATTTTTCTTCCGACTAGACAACTGCAAGTCATCCATCCATCAGTCGCCCAAAAATAGACCTTTTCCTCTACAACATGATGACATCCGAACAACCTTCTCCAGTTGGATGCGAGAACCTTCTGTATGCTGATGGATGACTCACCACTAATCGCTGTCCAAAAAGTAGAAACCCACTTCAACAGACTCTTTCAATTCTACCGAAATGGGGCATCCGGATCAAGCCTTCCAAATCGGAACTTGTCTGCTTCAGGAGGCCTTAAACTGGTAGATGCATTCGCACCGCACCCTCCTGCAGAAACTTGGTTCTAAGATTCCCGGACGGATCCACCATAGCTGCCAAACAAAACGTATAGTACCTGGGAATCCACTTCAACGAGTTGCAAATTCTGTACTCAGGAAATGTGCTGAAAAATCTGGCTGGGCCTTCAGCTGTTTGCAACTATTGCTGAAAAGAAAATCAGATCTAAGCCAACCGATAAAGATACTTCGAAAAAGTCGTCAGCTATTCCTTCCCAGTCTGGTTGTCAATTGTAGATAGGCCCATACTGTAGAACAATTTTTATTTTAGAATGTACCCAAGAATTATGCCCTAAAATATTAAGCACGAATTAAGGGACGAATTTAGGCCCTCTATGATCCAACAAATGTAAATTAAAATAATATCTCATTAGTCGTAAACCAAATTCTAACTAATATGTTCAATAAAACGAAATTGAATTGAATTGAACTAAATATAAGGATCTTAGAAGGGTAGCGAGGCATTCAACAGTTGAGCTCACTTTAGTGTCTGGCCAAAATGCATTTTTGAGTTTTATGGTCACTTTAACTTTCAGTTTTCTTAAAATAAGTTTTACCAAGATACTTTTGAAACTTTGCCCTTTGCTGAACTCTTTTTTCAAATGTTCCCATTTTAATATCAAATCACAACAGCAAGCACACGATCCCTTATTCATTTCCTTCCCATACAATACATTCTTATATCAATCACTATACCCACAATGCAACTCTACTACCCAGACTTTAATTTAATAGAAAAAAAAGTTTGCCAAAGACACACAACACGTCGTAATACCATACGCACTTTACTCGTATATGATATTATTAGCATCCATGAGAGTGAAATTTTTTAATCGAACTCGGGTGTGTGTGGGAAAGTGCAAAAGAAATTGATATCGTCGGCCATTGACGATTAACACCAGGGCATATTAATGTTAAAGCGTAACACAAGTGCGTAAATGAGCTAGGTATGTGTATCTATACAAAAATTTCTAATTTCTTTCAAAGCTAACTATCTACAGCTAGCTGGTGTAAATATCAGTACATGTACACGCTGACAGACAGAAGATGATATTAATTAGCCAGTACGCTCTAATCGCTAATGGCCAAGATTAATGTATAAATATTGTTGCCATAAAAAAGCACTCGATTGCTAACAATCTTCTACAGCGTAAGTTGAGCAATTATGGCAACTCATAATCGCATTAGCCGTGTTAACAACACCTCTTATAGACACTTGGTCTATAAGTCTTCGGTATAGGCTTTGGCTTCTGTTTTGCGAATAGCTATAGGAACAACCTTATGTTTTCTTTGTTGATTTACTGAGGACATAGATGGTTGGGTATCAGGTTTGTTTTTGTGTTGCAGATAGGTTGACGAATGGGCACTTATGGATTTACTCATGTCCACTCGAGAAAGGGTTTAAGAGATTTCTACAATTATTATATTTTTGTGGTGTTTTGGAGTAGATAGCAGACCTCAAATTCTCAGATCACCTGTGCCAAGAAGAACTAACTTTCTTACTCACTTATCCGCTACCCGAGCACGGTTATTCAAGACGAATAGGACAAGAGCTCTAGCATCATCTATGGTTTGGTCCTTCAACCGGAAGTTCTGTGTTTCATTTAGCATCCACCCTGGGGGCCGAGTTTCGAGGACTCTCTTGACTAAAGTACTATTGTCAATTCAAACAATGTAGTCGACTTGTTTTGGGTTTCTGGATTTAATCTAAATCTTGATAAAGCTCACGGCTTTCATGGACGAATGTTCTCCTAAATTCGCCCTCCTTTCAGAATGTTTCTTTCGATAGAGGCCAGAATCAGGTCCTTCAGTTTATAAAGGGTTTTTTCAATTGGCGTGGAAAGATTTCGGCGGCATGTGGAGGCCATGTTATTTTGGTGACATCTGTCATATCTCACTCACTAATGCCAAATAACACGATGGAACAACTCGCCCAAATGATAAAATTTAATTAGTAAAATGAGTGATCCTAAGTGCAAAAACGTCCCTCACAGTCGACTCTTCCACGTTTTGTGGTAATCAATCAGCCAACATTCGAACGCCAAAGGAATGCAAGTCGAGAACATCAACGCAGTTCTTAAAAAGTGTATAGAAGAACCTGAGGCAGTCGATTCCTCGCCGTGCACAAAAACTCGGCCTTTCGCAGACTTCATTTTGCGTCGGGACTTGGGCTTACAACTGTACCAGATCACATTGACCCAGGAGCTAAAAGTTCATGACCATAGACAACGCCCTTTGTCCGCTGACTGCTTTTTCGGAGCGTTGGGAAATGAAGCCCAATATTGACCGATGAGCCGAATATGAGATAACATAAGCCCACACAAGCTTGAGCTTGAGCGGGCTAAAAGTTATAAGAGAGACCAAATTACAAATGTATTTACTCAAGAAGAGATAAACTATGCAACAACATCAGAAAGCTTTTCTTCATCACATTTTTACCCCGATAAGGCCCTTGCATTATATATGCAAGCAGAATAAATTGCTGAAGGCAAACAAAAGGTGCTATCCTTTAGAGATAAACATTAAAAAAGCTCAGCAAGTGTAAGTGGTAGACCATACTGCAACAAGGTTATTAGAAAAAAAGACAGCAGAAGAGATGACCAGAATTGAAGGAAAGTCTTTAACACTATACACCAAATGGGAATGTGATGGTGCCTCAGGACAAACTCAGTACAGTCAAAAATTTGACCATGAGGAAACTTCGGACGCTAATATGTTTATGACATCTTTGGTACTAATTCAAATGACTATGAGGGATAGTAAGGATATTATTAAGGGTATTCATGTAACCGCGGAAAACCCTAGCAAACCTCGGAAACCAGATAATTTTATCTCCGCAGAAACGAGCAGTCAAAATTTGTATGGAAAAAACTTTCTGCAAATCTGATAAAATTATCTCATGAAATTATTGCGGAAAGTTTAGAAATAAACCTGATAAACTAAGAAAATGTAAATTTTGACTTATAATTTGATTATTTTCCACATTTATGCTCGATTTCACGAATGACTTTTAAACATTTAACAGGCTTCTAAACCTTAAAATGGGATGTTTTGGTTTCACCAAGAGCTTTTAAATTAAACAAGCTTTTAAACACCCTTATAAACTAAATGCCTATTTTTGGCTCAATAAATTTTAAAAGTGTCAATGAAATGTCATCAGATGTAGATAACAACAATTGGATATAGCAGCTGAAATTATTGTTTTGTAATATTTTAGTTTTGAATTTTTTAAGATACAAATATTAATATTTAAACTATCTGTTTTTTATTTAGAATAAAATATAAAATAAATCTTTATCCAACGATAAAGTGCAACACATAGTTTTCGTCGGGCAAGAGTGTAGAGATTTTCCAAAAGCATCTGTGGCCCTGTGGGCCAGTTGCTGAATTTGTTTGGTCGTCAATTGGAACCGAGAAAAACCCGTCAGTGCAATAAATAAAGTGGTAATTATTTAAGCATTTTATGCCACAGAATCTTTCCAAATATATTTTTTTTTGCATTTGGTTTTTTTTGTTGCATTTGACATTTGTTTCAACACATAATGCTTTCTCATTTTTACTTGCGACTTATAGGTACTATAAGGCAAGTTATGCATTTGTAAAAAAAATCGAACTCGAGATTTTGATCAAAGTTGACATTACGATGATAGCGAAGACTAAAAAAGTGGGTCTCGCAATTCTGTCTGCTTGTCTGTCTGTCTGTTCGACTACAGGCTAAACGGCTCGGCCGTTTTTCTTTAAACTTGGTAGATATCATTTTAAATTTTCCCCCCCCACAGGTTTTTTTCTTTTTTTTTTAAGACCAAAAATAACGGTACCTGCCATACGAATTTTTTTCGAAATTCTGGAAATATTTTTTTTTTCTCAAAAACTGTTTGACAGATTTTAAAAATAAAAATACAAAATAATTTCATTTAATTAAAGCTAGGTATTGGTTAAAAAAAAATTTCCGAAAAATGGTTATTGAGGGTACCCCCCATGGAACCATATTTTTTGTTTTTGATTTTCTCAAAAACGGTACAACTGATTTTGATGATTTTTGTTTGCTAAAGCTCCTCAAAAACATAAATAGAAGTGTGTAGGTACTCAAATTTTCAAAAAATTTTTTTTTGGATTTTTAAAAAAAACTTCAAAATTTTTTTTTCAAAACTCAATATGTCGAAAACCCCATGCTAGATTTTTTTTAAACTTGATAAATAATAGTTTCTCAATATAATTTATAAGATGTGAGAAACAAATTTTATTTTACCTAAAAATTTTACGCTAAAAAATTTAAAAAAATGGTTTTCAAAAATCGTATTTTTCTCGAAAACGGCACCCAGAATTTTGATAAAATTTTTTTTTTTTCAATTCATTTTTATGATCTTTAATTTAATAAAAAAAATTTTGAAATTAAGATATTACAGCTTGTACCTACCATAGAACCGTTTTTTCTAATTTTGAATTTCTCATTATCCACATAACGGATCTTAATGAAAATTTTTATAGAGAAGCTTCTAAAAAGTCGAAAACACATTGCGTTTCAAAACTTTAAAATAAATTTTTTTTTGAATTTTTGGAAAAAAAAATCTATTTTTTCTTTTCTTGAAAATTCGATATCTCAGAAACGGCTCAATATTTTATTGTAAATTTAATTTTTATTCGAACAATAATAAAAACTTTAAATTGGCGTACCAAAATTTTTCCTTAAAAAGCTTTTTAAAAGTTTGTATACGAGCCCAAACGCAAAATAGTTGGACTACCTATGATAAAAAACAAAAATCTTCTGATTCTTAAATTCCATCGGAAATAAAATCAATATTTTGGTATTTTTCTTAAGATATATTTATTTTGAATAGGAATAAGTAACAAAAACAAAATGACTTCAATTAAATAACGGTATAGAGCAATCTTACAAAATAAAATAACGATTTAAACATTTTTTTAAGTGCAAAATAGTTGGCCTATGGGTCTTAATTTTTATTTTACCATGGTGTTACGTCGCCCTTGGCCTTGATAACTGCTTCTATAGGTCGTGGCATTGTGTCAACTAATTTTTGACATTCTTCGTACCAAAAGACTCCCAAATATTTATGATTTTAGCTTTAAGGTCTTGAAGAGTCCGGCATGGTTCTTTTCGCAGTTTTTGATTCATTTTATGCCAGCCAGTTTCAATTGGTGAAAGATCAGGGCTGCTGGAAGGCCATTCCAGTAAAGGAATAGCTTCAGCAGATAACCACGCCATTGTAGACCTTGCAGTATGACAAGAAGCTCCATGCTGTTGGAAAATATAGTCTCCATCACTAGTTTGAAGTCGTGGTATTGATGGGAGAAGCTCATTTTCCAGAATATCCTGTACTTGGCAGCATTGACAATTCCATTTACAAAATGTAATTTGCCCAAACCCCGCCCCGACATGCATCCCCATATCATTAGAGATGCTGGAAACTTGACCGTTTTTTTAAGGCAATCTTTGTGAAAAACCTCTTGAATTTCTAATGACTCGTTTTCGTTCGTCGCCCACGCAAACTTCAAACCTGGACTCATCACTCCAAATAACGGACCGCCATTGACTTAAAGTCCAGTTTTTACGTTGTTTGGCCCACTCTAGCCGCTTTTTCTTTTGTTTAGGTGTTAAAAGTGGTTTTTCTTTGGCCTATGTTTTTAACGAATTAAAATTGCTCTAATTTAAATAAATCTAAAACAAACCTTATAAAATTTGTATCCAATTTTTTTCATAGTCCGTTTGCAAGTGTCGACCGAAACACTTTTTTTTATTCTTTCCCTCCATTGAACAGTTATTGCAGCGGCCGTTTGACGTCGATTTTCTTTTATTATTTTTTTTAAAACTCGGCAATCTCGAGGTTTTGCAATTGGCGGGCGTCCCGTTTTTTTACCGATCTCCACATTTCCACTATTTTTGAACTTTGAGATAATGTTTCGAATTGATGAGCGCGGTAAATTGAATTGTATTGCGATTTTATAGCTCGATAATCCCGTTTCGAAGGCTTTATTTATGGATTCCCTAAGGTCTCATGAAAATGCAACGCCACGCACCATGGTTGACATTAAACTGTTGCTGGCTTGCATAAAACAAGAGATCAATAAACAACAAAACAAGTGCATGTCATTTTTTTAATAACGGTTAACTGAAAATCTATTTAAATCTTCATAGGCCAACTATTTTGCATCTCAGAGAGAGTAGTCCAACTATTATGCACTATCTTTGTTTGAGAGAATGCAAACTGGAGCCATATGTGCTTTCTCGAATTTAGTTCTGTTTGGTCTAATTTACTTATTAAATGTAATTTATTACATCGACAAAAAAAAATTAAAAAAACAACTGCTTGGGGACCAGAAAATATAGGCACATAAAAAATGTTAATTTTTAATTGATGAGTAGGCCAACTATTTTGCGTTTGGGTCGTATAAAAGCTTTTTTTTTAAGAAACCACTACAACGACTTATAATTTTTGTTATTGTATAAATTCATATTTGCATAGCACTCTGTTTTTGTCTCTTACCACTAAAAGAATTTGAAAATTAATTTTATCTTATGAACAGTTTTCTCTAATAGCATTCGTTTTTAAAATTCCTAGTGTATTACATACACTGAAAATAAATTCCTACGTAATATTAACAAAAATGTTTTGTTGACCTTTAACAAAACAATTTTATCGTTCTGATAAAATTTTTGTCAATACGAAAGAATGATTTTGTTGATTTCACAAAATTTTTATAATCCAGCATGATTTTTTGTCAGTTTAACAAATAATATTGTGAGTTTAACAAACCAAGTTTTGTTAATATAACAAAATAAAACAGAGATTTTTGTCACATCGACAAACTTTTTTGTGATGTTAACAAAATGTTTGTTGTATCTACAAAAAATCTGTTTTGTAAATGTTTGTCAATATCACAAAGTTTTTGTTAATTTTTTTTTTGTCAATTTAACAAAAAATGAAAACATTTTTGCCAAGATTACAAATATTTTGTTTTGGGGTTGAATTATTTTTTAATATTGATAATATAATATTATCAGATAGATAAAACTATTTTGTAAGGAAACCAAAAAATTTCTTTTGTGTATGATACAGTTCACATTTGGTTTTTGTTAAAAAATCGATGTAAGATTAACTGAACTTAACAAAAATTGCGTATTGTCCATACGCCCTCACAGATGGTTGCATGTGAGATCGTAGGGACGAAACGCCAATTTTCGTGGACTTAAATCCCAAAAAAAAATATTTTGACAAAATTAATTTTGTGGATTTAACCAAAGAAATTTGTAAAATTGACAAAATATTTTGTTGAATTGACAAAATATTTTGTTAATTTAACAAAATATAACAAAAAAATTTGTTAATCTAACAAAACAATTTTGTTAATTTAACAAAAAAATTTGTTAATGCGATAGTAATAAAAAAAAAACAAATTTTTAACATTAACAAAAAAATTTGTTAATACAACAAAAGAAGTGTAAATATGACAAATTAAATTTGTAAATTGTACGAAATTTTGTCATATTGACAAAATATTTTTGTTATTTCAACAAATTAATCTGTTAGCATAACAAAATAATTTTGTGGATACAACAAAATATTTTTTGTTACCTCAACAAAATTCTATAATTTTTGTCAATTTGATAAAACTTTTTATTGGACGTATATTGACAAAATTTTTGTTAAATCAACCTACATTTTTGTCATATATACCTAGATTTTATTTTCAGTGAAGGAGCAAGTTCGTGCGACCCAGTCGTGCATTTTATTTCTCATACATTTCGCTAGTTAGAAAGAAAGGACCAATTTCTTTTTTAGAGGGATGTGAAGAGAACTCAATTTTAACAAAACATTCCCTAAAATTTCCATTTTATAGATTGATGAAACTCGAAAGATTTAAGAGTCTGATAAAATTTAAGAGGATTTTTGATAAAAGTGCTTTTAGTGTTTGTTTATGAAATTGGCCATTACGCAAGTATTTTTTAGGGTGTGTTCATACAAACATTTTGGGGAAAATTATATCTTTCTACAAAGCGGAAAATTATTTCGTTACATGAATACCGTTATTGTGTAGAATAACGATCGACCATCCTCTACGAGATATTGCAGAGCCATCCAATTTTCATTTGTTAGAGAAACTGCAGAAATCATACGATACGAGAAAGACATGGAAATCAGTAATTTATCTCAGACGATAGACGAAACCGTCAGTTCACAATCAACCACGAACTCATGTTCATAATTCTGGACGGGAAGACAGCCCAATCTATAACAGGTACTCCTGCAGCTCCTTCCTGTTTCATATGTGGAACTACAACTTCGGGATTGAATAACCTGACACAAATAAGAAACAAACCTGCAAACATGGAAGCTTTGAAGTTGGGAATGTCTCCTCTCCACGCCCGTATAAAGTTTATGGATCATAACATGTTGCCTACAATTTGCCATGGAGAACTAACAATGAGACCCGCCAAATTAGAGATGCTCAGAAGAAAAAATTTCAGCAGGAGTTTCGTCAAAAACTGAGCTTCATAGTTAATGTTGTCAAACAGGGTAGGGACAACTAATGAAGGCAACACATGACTTCAGAAATCACTGGAGTCAATGAAGACCTAGTTCGGCGGTTTTCTGTTATTCTTGAAGTAATCACATCGAATGCAAAAATAGATTTAAAAAAATATGCAGAGTACGCGTGGAAACCTGCACAACTTTTTGTAGAGAATTATAAATGGTACTATATGCCAGCGGTTATAAATGGTACTATATGCCAGCGGTTTTGATCCATGGCGAAGAAATCATAAAAAATTGTGCATTTCCTGTTGGATCACTCTCCAAGGAAGCCCAAGAATGCCAAAATAAGGACTATAAAATCTATCGCAGTTTAAATTCGAGAAAATGCAGTCGGATTGCGACGAATGAAGATGTGATGCACCGTATCCTCATAACGTCAGATCCACTAATAACAGTAACCTAGTAGTAAACGAACTACTAATAATTCTAGAAAGAGAAGGGTACAGAGTGATTGCCCATGCGGATGATGTTGCAATAGCGATATCTGGAAAGTATCCTAACACACTGAAGGAACTCCTACAAAATGCTTTAAGCAAGCTTACTACCTGGACAGATCAATGTGGACTCGATGTCAACCCCCACAAAACTGAACTTGTCCTTTTTACTAAGAAATATAAGATCCCATACATAGACCATCTTCACACCAAAGGTATACCGCTTAAATTTTCAGATAAAGCAAAATCTTTCGGTCTTATTTTGGACAAGAAATTAACCTGGAAGCCCAATATTCAAGAGAAATCAACAAAGCCAATATAGCCCTATTCTCTTGCAAAAAAGTCGTAGGTAAAACATGGGGTCTACAAACACATATTACACACTGGCTATACATCTCGGTCATTAGACCGATCCTTACATATGGAGTAACAGTATGGTCGACTGCGCTGGAAACAGCAATAAACCGCGACAAGCTCAGCAAAGTCCAATGAACAGCCTGCTTAATCATGGGTGGAGCTCTCCGCTCAACTCCCTCCGCTGCACTTGACGTTTTGTTTCATCATACCGCTAGATATCTTTAGCAAACAATCGGCTGCTAGCACAGCCATTCGGCTTAAAGCCTCCTCGCAGTGGATCAATAATGATATTGGCCACTCCATTATACTGAACTCGTTCAGATCTCTACCTATCTACAAAGTAACGTCGATTACACCACCCCTCATCGAAAATTCAATAAAAACATTCAAGTGGCCATCCCTTCTAGGTCTACCTGGGAAAATCAGTCAGTTTTGATAGAAGAAGCGATTCATTTCTACACAGATGGATCTAAAACCGGTGACGGGGTCGTTGAAGGCGTATACTCCGAAAGATTAAATCTTTGTCTCTCCTTTCGTCTTCCCAATCACTGTAGCGTGTTCCAGGCAGAACTTCTAGCAATCAAAGAAGTCATCCCTTGGTTCAAAGCAAACGTCATATCGATTACTAATATACGCATTTTCTCAGACAGTCAAGCTGCCATAAAGTCATTGGGATCTGTCTCCACAAACTCACTAACAGCCCAAAATTTTCGATTATCTCTGGTGGAGATGGAAAAACAGTTTAACATTCACCTAATATGGGTGCAGGGTCATAGAGACATTCCAGGTCACTGTAAAGCCGACGAACTTGCAAAAAACTGAACAATCTTACCTTTGTCGAATAGCAAATCTAACATCGGTATACCTCTATAATCATCATCATCGGCTCGACAACCGGGTTCCGGTCCTGGCCTCTTTCAACAAGTCTCTCCACCTATCCCGGTCTCTAGCCGACGCCATCCAGTTGCGCACCCCAAGGCTTCGGGCGTCCTGGTCTACGCCATCTCTCCAGCGCAAGCATGGTCTACCACGCTGTCGTCTACCATAGAATGTACCACAAAGAACTTTCCGAGCAGGTTCCTCTTCGCTCATGCGAGCTAGGTGCCCTGCCCACCGGAGTCTACCGAGCTTAATTTTTGTCACGATATCTGCTTCAAGGTAGATTGCGTACAGTTCATGATTGTACCGTCTCCGGAATCGTCCTTCCTCACATACGGGGCCAACAATTCTACTTAAGACTTTTCTCTCGAACGCAGCTAAGAGGTCGGAGTGCCTTTTGCTAAGCACCCAAGTCTCGGATCCATATGTGAGTACTGGCAGGACCATGGTCCTGTACAGCAGCAGTTTTGAAGTTATGGTGAGATTTCTGGATTTGAAGAGCTTTGACAGACTATAGTAGGCTCTGTTGGATTTGAGAAGCCGCCCGCGTATTTCTTCTTCTATATTGTTATCGGCTGCTACTATTGACCCAAGGTATTTAAAGGATTGCACCACTTCAAATTCGTGCTCCGCAACCTTGATTGTTTGACCAACTGTTCCTCTCGCATTCGACGTCACCATGTACTTTGTTTTACCTTCACTAATGTGCAGCCCCAGATTTTGTGCCGCCTGCTCGATCTGGATGAAGGAATCGTGTACAGCTTGTTCGGTTCTTCCGATGATGTCGATGTCGTCTGCGTAAGCCAGTAACTGGCTGGACCTGTTGACGATGGTCCCTCTTGTTGCCTTGCCAGAGTCACGGATTGCTTTCTCCAACGCCAGGTTGAAGAGGAGGCAGGCCAAACCGTCCCCTTGTCGGAGTCCATTAAAGATGTTGATTGGTCTGGATAGCAATCCGGCTATTTTTACTTGGCTTGTTACGTTGGTCATGGTCAACCTACATAGTCGTGTCAATTTATTTTGGATGCCGAATTCTCTCATGGCTTTGTAAAGTTCAACCCTGGCTATGCTATCATAGGCGGCCTTAAAGTCTATAAACAGATGGTATGTTGGGATGTTAAATTCTAGACATTTTTCCATCGCCTGCCTAAGGGTAAATATCTGATCAGTTGTTGATCTGTGTGGGGTTATCCGGTCCTGTAGGATAGAGGAGAGTATCTTATAGGCGGTACTCAACAACGTGATACCTCTATAATTGCTGCACGTTGTGACATCTCCCTTCTTATGTATGGGGCATATTAAACCTTTTCGCCAGTCTTCTGGCATTTCTTCCTGCTCCCATACGTGTACTATAATATCCTGAATTGCTTGACGTAAGGCTGGCCCGCCGTGATGGAATAATTCGGCTGGTATGCCATCGGCTCCCGGGGCTTTGTTCTGTTTAAGCCGGCCTATAGCCTTCTCAACCTCTTCTATGCTTGGTGGCGGCAACATAGAGTATTCTTCTGGAAGTAGTGGAACCTCCACTTCTGCAGTGAGCTGACCATTTAGCAATTCATTAAAGTACACTTCCCATCGCTCCAGTATGCTTTCAGGATCGGTGATCAGATTTCCCTCTCCGTGCTTGCAGTATGTGCAGCGTGGTGTGTACTGCGTCATGTTTCGGACGGATTGGTAGAACTTCCGCGCCTGGTGCGGACCTCGCTCTCGGCTATTTTCTATTTCACAGATTAGGTTCTTCTCCCAGGCTGATTTCTTTTGTCTGTGAAGCCATTTTTCTGTTCTTCTGAGCTCTTTATATTCCTCTTCGCGTGCCCGCGTTCTATGAGATTGTTGCATTGCTCGGTACGCAACATTCTTACGTTCAGTCGCTAGCTTGCATTGCTGCCTAAGATGGAGTTGGCAGTACTAATGACAGTATTTTTAAGACGTGTCCACTTTTCATTTACGCCCAGCATACTGGCTCCAGGACTTACTCTCCCTAAGTCAGGTGTTTCTAGGGCGAGTCCTAACGCATTACCAAAGGTGTTACTGGTGTTTTCATTGCGCAGGGCAGCCGTGTTGATTCGAACCTGATCGGCGGATGCAATGCGTCTTCGCAAGGCAATCCGCCCTCGGAAAACCATACCAACAAGATAGTGATCCGAGTCGATATTGGCACCTCGGTACGTTCGTACCGTCATCAAGTTCGAGTAGTGGCGACGGTCTATCAACACGTGGTCTATTTGGTTACGAGTGACTCCATCAGGTGATACCCAGGTGGCTTTGTAGATATCTTTACGCGGGAACCTGGTACTCGCAACGACCATGTTTTTCGATGCTGCCAATTCTAAGACTCGAAGTCCATTGTCATTAGTGTTCTCATGCAAACTATGGGTGCCTGCGTAATGCCTGAATACCGGCTCCCGACCTATTTTTGCGTTCAAATCCCCAAGGATGATTTTAACATCATACCTTGGACAGGCATTGAGGGCCCTCTCGACTTGTTCGTAGTAAGTCTCTTTTTCTTCGTCTGAGGACTCCTCCGTAGGTCCGTGAACGTTAATGAGGCTGATGTTCGTAAATTTGCCTCGCACGCGAAGGGTGCATAGCCTTTCGCTTATAGCGTTAAAGCCGATGATGGTAGACTTCATTTTTTCGCTGACTAGGCAGCCTACTCCGAGCACATGTGTGTTTTGTATGACAGCTGTAGTATACGTCATATTCTTTCTTCTGTAAAACACCGTTCCCTGTTCATATGATTTCTTGGAGAGCTGTTATGTCAGCTTTATATTTGGACAGGGTATCGGCTAGCTGCTGAGCAGCTCGAGCTCTATAGAGCGATCGTACGTTCCATAAGAAAATTCGTAAATCGTTTTTCAGTTTTCGTTGCGTTGGTTGTCGTCGTGTGATCAGTCCGTTTCCGAGGCTTGTTGTCGGTCTCGTAATTCAAAAGTTTTACGGGACAGGGAATTAACCTGTCGCCAACCTGAGGAACCAGCCTGATCATATTAGCCAAACCCTTTTAAAGGCTTGTTTCTAGCGGCCGCCACGGAGAGGCTATGATCAGACTTCCACCAGTCCCGAATAGTTACGGCACGTGCATGTTTTCGTATGCTACATGTTATTCCCCCTATTCGTCTGATGGCTGACCGCCTCGGTATACCTCTAGCTCCAAATGGTTTAACGAGTAAGGGTGATCTTTGGAATCCTGTGGTATCACAGCGGACCAAATATTGGTCTAAGTGTGTTGGCTTTTCCGGCCGGCAGCCACCTAAACCTAAACTAAGCCTAACCATCCCTTCTAGATCCATCTGGGAGAACTTGACATTCCTGGAAAATGAATCGATCCATTTTTATACTGATGGATCAATAATTGATAATGGGGTTGGTGCAGGTGTTAACTCCAGAACTTTTAGCGATAAAAGAAGTCGCGTCTACGCTCGAAGAAAACGTGGAAGTCACTAGACTCTGATTCTCTACAACTCAAATTTATGATTATCCAGCACCTAACTAGAAGAATTATTGGTATATTTTCTGGAAGCAGGTTTTAACAAATTGTGATTATTTTGAAAGATATCGGCATGAGTCATATTCAAGTCCTAATGCGACGACGTTAGCGAAGACGGCTCGTAAGATCTGTTTAAAATACTAATACTAAATACAAACAAAAATGTTATCAATCAAAAATTAAAAAACACTTTACGATGGTTTCATTTCTCTGAGACTTCTTGAGACTTTGGCATTATATTTACATCAAAACTACTGCACACGAGTATTTCCTGTTTTTGGTATCGTTTACATAATTTGTATGGAAAATGAACTTAAAAATAAAATAAATATTAAATACACAAATAGGCAATCTATGTTAACCTTAGACTATTCAATTAGATTTCCTTCTTCGAAGACTTCGGGTCGTAGGCGTTGTACGCCAAATCTATATCACGACCCCATCCTGAGCTATGACCACCCGACGATACAACCACCTCATGCTGGGACTCCTTAGAGCCACCATTATTCAAAAGTTTCTTAATACCAATAATTGAGGCAAGAACTAGAGCAAGCTTCGAAACGATAAGAGCTTTGCCTGCCAACATGGCTAAAGCCCCGTAGGCAATTGGCACAAATGTACCACCGAGCAGTAGTGGTATCATGATGTAAGCCCCGCCACCTTTTTTGTCTTTCTTCTTGCGACTTTCTTCAAAGGACCTTTCAACGTTTCGGACATCGGGAAATTTGACCTAAAATCAAAACAGTTTTTCAGAGAAACTGATTCGGAACAATGAAGATCCTGTCATACCTGCAGTGTGTATTCCTGTAGAAAATTTGACAATCTTCTGAATATCATATTGTTGAGAGTATCCTCCTTGCCATCCAGACTTCGGGGTAAATTGGCTACGATATTCTTTTCGTTCAAAGCTGCTTTTGGAACTTCGTTAGCTTTTTGGTCGCCATCAATGTTATTGACAAACTTAATTCCGTCCACTATGCTCAGCTCCTTGGAATATCTGAACGCCTTTTCGAGACCCATCAGCAATTTGATTTTCAAACACACTGATAGATTTTCACTGGCACACTGCTGGTATATCCGATACATCATGGAAACGTCACTCCAAACGGACGGGCTTTCATTGGACGGTTCCGTTTCTTCCACTTTGGGTGCTGAATCTACACTTTGATATGGAGAGTTGGTTGCACTGCGAGCCATGATCACTGTTGTTGCATCCAGCAAGCAGGACACAACTAGAACTACCGAAAGGCTCCTTTTCATATTTCCACAAGAAAAAACGGTGCCTCTTAATGGTGAAAGACTCTATCTCTAGATTCCAAAACGACCGACCAAAGGCAACTAACTGATGCACTTAAATGGCATACAAACCGTTTTATACCGGCAACGACTTTTAAATAAATACTCCAAGGTGTCTACTGTTCTGGGGCATGGTAAGCCGCAATTCTTGCATCTTTAGGCGCCGCGCCACCGCAGATGCTTACTGCTGGGTGAAAATCATATTCGATTTTATAAAAGAGAGATAGGCAACTTGGATTGGATCTACTGATGCGGAGTAATCACGCCAAAAAACAGTCCATTGCGGAGATGCAATTAGAGAAAATGCAGCTCCAGCCAGCCCAGGTATACTAAAAGTATATTAGTTAATTAACACAACAAACGCTGCACAGTGAGCAGTCTTACTATTTGTAAACCGAGAGTACAGCGTTCTAAGCCGGTGCATTTTGATGTTCCCTGCACTTTTCACTGAATTGTCGACAAGTTGCGTGAGGGAATTGTCTCAAAGTGGGATGCATTTATGTGGATAACAAGGGGCTTGAAGATATTAAAGGAACCAGAGCGAATCGCAAACGTTTTTTGTGCTAGATGGTTTGTAGGTAAAATGCAAAAGAAAGAGTTATCGATTTGATGGCGATGGAGGTCGGAAAACAAAATCAAAAGTTCTACTTTTGTTTTCCTAAACGATTTTTTTTATTGAATAAGTTGTCTGAATTTAAGTTAGTAAATTCTCAGTCCAAAAAAGTCGGATCGCCAAACCTGAGAAGGCGGGTAGCTTGGATATCGTTACCATAGGTGTGTTTTATTCACTGCTGCATAGCTAGCGCAGCAAAATTTCCCTCGACAAACAACCACAATTTAATTGCTGACCAGTAAAAAAATGACATTTGTGTTGGTGATAGAACTTTAAATTATTGAAATGAAAATGGCGCTATGCTGCATTAAATTTTAGAATTAGACATATGTACATATACATGTTTTGACATCAGATTCTGATATTTTCTATAATAATGGCCAACATTGAAATATAAATTGAAATTGACATATGGAGTGAGTTTGATCGTTTTATTCACACTTGAATGCTGCGCTGGCTATGCAGCAATGAATAAAACACACCTCATGTTAAATCATCCAATTTTAAGAAATATCAATTCTACTTGATCGTAGATACCCGCTCTTGAGGTTCAGGGATATGATGTGGCATATAATTGAATATAATAATTTATTAGTACTATACAATATTATGAAAAAGTATAAAAAAAAGTCAAAAGTGCAAAATCTAGCTATTCCGAAAAATGATTTTATGAAAAATGGTACCACTGATTTAAATCATTTTTACTTGCGACTTATAGGTACTATAAGGCAAGTTATGCATTCGTAAAAAAAATTGAACTCGAGATTTTGATCAAAGTTGACATTACGATGATAGCGAAGACTAAAAAAGTGGGTCTCGCAATTCTGTCTGTCTGTCTGTCTGTTCGACTGCAGCCTAAACGGCTCGGCCGATTTTCTTTAAACTTGGTAGATATCATTTTTAAATTTTTCCCCGACACGTTTTTTTCTTTTTTTTAAGACCGAAAATAACGGTACCTGCCATACGAATTTTTTCTAAATTTTATAAATATTTTTTTTCTCAAAAACTGCTCGACAGATGTGAAAAAGAAGATACAAAAAAAATTTATTTAGTTAAAGCTAGGTACTGAATGAAAAAATTTTTCAGAAAAATGGTTATTGAGGGTACCCCCCAAAGAACTATTTTTTAGGTTTTGATTTTATCAAAAACGGTATAACCGATTTTGATCATTTTTTTTTGCTAAAGCTCCCCAAAAATTTAAATAGAATAATGTATTCAAATTTTCAAAAAAATTTTTTTTGGATTTTTAAAAAAAATTTCAATTTTTTTTTTCAAAACCCAATATTTCGAAAACCTTATATTAGATTTTTTTAAAACTTGATAAATAGAAGTAAATCAACATAGTCTACAAGATGTATAAAAAAAAAGGTTTATTTTACCTAGAAATAAAGGTACCCACCATACAAATGTCAAAAAATGACAAATGAATTTTTGAAAAAAAAAAAATCTATTTTTTCGTTTTTTGAAAATTCGATATTTCCGAAACGGCTCAGTATTTTTTTTTTTTGTAAATTTAATTTTTATTCGAACAATAATAAAAACTTTAAATTGGCGTACCAAAATTTTTTCTTAAAAACCTTTTAAAAAGTTTGTATATAAAAGCTTTCTTTTAAGAAACCACAACAACGACTTATAATTTTTGTTCTTGCATAAATTCATATTTGCATAGCACTCTGTTTTTGTCTCTTACTACTAAAAGAATTTAAAAAAATAATTTTGTCCTTATGAACATTTTTCTCTAATAATATTCGTTTTTAAAATTCCTAGTCTATTACATAGGAGCAAGTTCGTGCGACCCAGTCGTGCATTTTATTTTTTTTTTGCTGAAACTCCAAAAAAGTTTGCACATCAATGTTTGTTTAATTTGTTTTGGATTTAAGAAAAAAAATATATTTAAAAACTCAATATTTCTAAGATCCTTTGATTTGAAACACGCATTCCATTGAAACATGATTTTCTACTTTTTCATTATTGACAAAATGGCCTTAAATGAAATTTTTTTCCACAAATCTATACAAAATGCTCATCAAGAGTTCCAAGAAAATAAATTTTTCTGATGAAAAATAGACCTCGCAATTCTGGCTGTCTGTTCGACTACAGCCTACACGGCTCTTTCAATTTTCTTTTAACGTGGTAGATAGCATTTTACAATTTTTCCCGCTACACGTTTTCGTTTTTTTTTTTTTAAATTATTCCACACATTTAAAAAAATCAAAAAAATTTCATTAAGTTTAAGCTAGATAATAACTAAAAAAAAATCCGAAAAATGGTTATTAATGGTACCCCCCAGAATATTTTTTGTCTTAGATTTTTTCAAAAACAAACAACCGATTTTGATAATTTTTCTTATGCTAAGGCTCCCCAAAACCTTAGATTGTATTGTTTATTCAAATTTTCAGAAAAAAATTCAAACTTTTTTTTTTGGAAAGTCAATATTTCAAGAACCGCATGCTTGATTCTCGTAAAAGTTGACAGTTTAAAGTTTGTTAATACAATCCTCAAGATGTGAGAAAAAAATCGTATTTTATGTTAAAATAACGGTGCCCCCCATACAAAAGTAGAAAAACGGTTTTCAAAAACCGTACTTTTCTCGAAAACGAAGCATAGAATTTTGATAACATTTTTTACCTTTAGATCAATTTTTAAAGATATTACTGACTGTACCATAGAGTTTTGAATTTCTCACTTTGCTCACAACGGATTTAAATGAAACTTTTTGTAGAGAAGCTTGTAAGAATTTTGGTAGACATTGAATTTAAAAAAAAAAATATGTGCTGAATTTTTGAAAAAAAGAATCAATTTCATTTTGGAAAATTCGATATCTCAAAAACTGGTCAATAATAGTTGGCGTACCAAAATTTAATGTTAAATGTCTTAATTATATTTTGTATTTATTTGTTTATTTTTTTTTTTTAAGAAACCGCTACAACAGCTTATAATTTTCGTTTTTGCATAAATTCATATTTGGTTAAGAAATCTCAATTTCAATTCAATTTTGTTTTATTGAACATACTATTTACAATTTGGCTTACAACTAATAGGATACATAATGTATGAAAATTTACATTTGTTGGCTCACAGGGGGCCTAACTATATACATTGACTTAAGTTTAACTATTTTTTATAAAATTTACATGACGAAAAAAAATTAAATTTAAAATGTCGGTTGACTATATGATCAGGGTGTTCATTCCTGGTTGTCAGTGGTGATTTTTGTGGGTTGAAAGGATGGCGTTTTAGCCGCGGTGGTAGGCTGACCCAATGTCAGCGTAGAACGAGACTACTTTCTCGTTTTCCATGATTACGTTGTCATCCAGAGTTTCCATCACACTGAGGTACCTCGGCTCGGGATGTCGTTGTTCTGTGGTCATCCTTCTCATAAGCTGATTCGGGTGTCGATGATGTTTCCCATTAGTTTCTTCGTTGAATGAACTAGATATTTGTCCAGTGGGATTAAATTGGCTTCGGTGTAGTGATGCTCGTTCCTGTAGTGTTTCTGTCGTTGACGGTCGAAGTAGATCCTCAGTATCTTCCTTTCGAATAGTTGAAGTTCCTTCATAGCTGTCTTCGAGATGGAAAACCAGACTGGGAAGGAATAGCTGATCACTGGTCGCAGGAGCTGCTTGTAGATTAATATCTTTGTCGGTTGGCTAAGACCTGATCTTCTTTTCAGCAATGGGTGCAAACGGCTGAAGGCCCAGCTGGCCTTTTTCAGAACATTTCTGCAAGTGTACTCCCAGGTACTTGACATTTGGCTTTGCCACTATGGAGGATCCGTCAGGGAGCTTTAAGACCAGATTTCTGCAAATTGTTGCGGTGCGAAGGCGTCTACCAGTTGAAGGTCTCCTGAACCAGACAAGTTCCGATTTGGAAGGTTAAGAAATCTTATGGCATTCTGTTAGTATGTCTTCCCTTTGTATATAAACCTTACTCATTAAGACGAACGATTGGGGCTACACCTGAAGCATAGCGATAGTACTTGGTAGATTTGTCTCTGCTAAATTTTGGAGCTAAAAATATTCAAAATATAGGTGTAGAAATAAAAGGAGAATGAGAAAAATTTAATTTGGTTGAGAACATGTATAGAAAGAAATAAAATGCACGACTGCGTTGCACGAACTTGCTCTTATGTAAAAGACTAGGTATTTTAAAAACGAACGTAATGAGAGAAAACTGTTCATAAGGACAATTTTTTAATCCTTTTATTAGTAAGAGACAAAAACAGAATGCTATGTAAACGTGAATTTATGCAAGAACAAAAATTATAAATCGTTGTATTGGTTTCTTAAAAAAATAAGCTTTTATATCTATACAAAATTTTTAAAAGATTTTTAAGAAAAAAATTTGGTACGCCAACTTTAAGTTTTCATTATTGTACGAATGAAAATTTAATTTTCAAAAACAATATTGACCTGTTTTTAAGATATCGAATTCTCCAAAAAAACTATTTTTTTTCCTCCAAAAGTTCAAAAAATATTTTTTTTACATAAGTTCTGAAATGCAATGTTTTTGAAACTTCTTAGAAGCATCCCTATAAAAAATTTCATTAAAATCCGTTACGTCGATATTGAGAAATTCAAAATTAGAAAAAAAGGTTCTATGGTAGGTAAAAGCTGTAATATCTTAATTTCAAATTCTTTTTTATTATATTAAAGATCGTACAAATTAATTGAAGGTAAAAGATAATATCAAAATTCTAGGCGCCGTTTTCGAGAAAAATACGATTTTCGATAACCATTTTTTAACTTGTATGGAGGATACCTTTATCTTTGAGTAAAATGAAATTTTTTCTCTCACGTTTTGTAGATTATATTGAGAAACTTTTATTTATCAAGTTTGAAAAAAATCTAGCATGGGGTATTCGAAATATTGAGCTTTGAAAATTTGATTTGAAAATTTGAATATACAATACTATTCACATTTTGGGGAGTTTTAGCAAAAAAATAGTGATCAAAATTCATGGTACCGTTTTTTGAGAAAATCAAAAACCAAAAAAATGGTTCTATGGCCAGTAGGGGAAGATGGCCTAAAATTGCCCACCAAGGTAAAATGGCCCCCTTGCTAGAATTTGTAGAATCGAACAGAATTAGAAGGTTTTGGTATCACAATTTTTGAGTTTATCTGGCATCACTAACATAAACGAAATACAAGCAGCGTTAAGCTATTGTTTGAAATTTTACAGGTCAAACTGTCTCTAGCCATCTACAAAAGTAGAACCAATAAAATGTTGTAAAAAGTTTGTTGATAAAAAAAATTATAAGTGTGTCTTAACCTGTGCGACAGGAAAGTCTTGGTCTTGTACTCGTAAGAATATTCTTGCTTAAATCTTTATTAGACTTTTTGCCTACGATGAGTAATCTGTGCGGAAAGTGTACCGATTTACTAAACAGCAGTGATACTGTCTTGTGCGGTATATGCGGTATCCCATTTCATGCCATATGCTCTCTGCTAAGTGACTTTGAAATGAAAATCATAAAGTCTAGTTCGGTCATAATCTGGAAATGTGAAAATTGTGCAAACATAGTTCTACCATCTTTAATAAATAAACTGTTTGACTGTGTTGCTCTTTTACATAGATCGGATTCCGAACTTAAAGTACCCAGTTCTCATAAAGTTATTGCCACACAAAAGGTCGAAACAGAAAAAAAACAAAAACAATTAGATGTCAGTAGAGAAGTGCGTAATTCTACGAAAGGTCAACGACTCACAAAACCTATTGTGCCTCTTAATAAAAAAATACAAACCAAATTCCATTCTTCTCCTGCAACTAGTCGACTCTCAATAACTAATATAAATCCCTCGCCCTCCCCAAAACCTTCATCCAAAATTCCAAGTAACAAAAAACCACAAAAACAACTACCTTCCGCACTGCCTGCTTCATCATCGAAAATATCCCTCTCTAAAGAAGAGGTGCAAAAAGAAGAAGGTTTTGTGCAAAAAAATGACGATGACGACGCTGCTGCATGCTCTACTGCTCTCGTGGGAGTGCATTCTAATTCTATTTCTCTTTTAAGAAATGGTTTAGACATTGGTTCCACTTCCTCTCCCGTCAATCGGAATTATGCTGTTGGTACGAGTGAGATGACAGCAACGAATGTGGGTTTGGGTACTGCGTTTGAAATTGAGGTTCCTCTAAGTAAAACAAATGCTAATAATGTACGTGTTGATGTTGACGAATCTGTGAAAGCCCCCGACGGCGACGCCGACGACGACGGTGACGACAACAAAGGTGTTGCTAATATTAATGCTGATGGTTTGACTTCTGCTTGTGATGACGGCTCTAAAACTGAAAATGCTCGAATTCAATCTTCTGCTAACAGACCCAGTTTTAAGTCAGGTGCAAATATAGATGCGGACATCTTAAAAAAAAATGTTTTTAGTAGAATGAGGTGGTTTCATTTATCCAGTTTCAGAAAGGAAACATCAACTGAAAATATCACCGATTATATTCAATCTAAAACTAAACTCGATGCCTATCTTTTTCCGTGTTATAAGCTAATTGCGTCGAATGAAGATATGAAAAAGTTAAAATTTATCAATTTTAAAATTGGTACTCCGCTGGAATATGTGCATTTGATATACAACTCTGAGCTCTGGCCTAAGGGTATTCGTATTCGCCCATTTAATTACAAGCCAAAAAACGATCCACCACCGGAAAGAACTCAAACGACCTAGGCATTGCTCTTGCTGGTGTTGTTGTTGCCGATGTTATTGCTGATGTTGTTGTTGTTGCTGATGATGTTGTTGCTGCAGATGTTGTTTCTGATGATGTCGTTGATGATGTTGCTGCTGATGTTGTTGCTGCTGATATTGTTGCTCGTGATGTTGATATTTTAGACGACTTTGTTGTTGTCTCTGATGATGTGAATGCTGATGATGCAGATATAAATAATTTTGATGCTGTGGTTAATGATATAACTATCGACGAGGTTAACGTTGATGTTATAGATGATCTCTTGGCTGATGTTACTGTTGCCAATGAATTACGCTCAAGAGTAGTTTTTGTTGCTGACGATGCTGCCGTGGATGTCGCCGTAGATGTTGCTGCTGAAGCTGTTTTTGATCAAGAATTACTTAGTTTTGGTGATTTTAATATTTATTATCAAAATGTTGGTGGAGTAAGAACTAAATTAAATAATTTATTTTTATATTTTGCTACTTGTAATTATCATATAATAGTTTTGATTGAAACCTGGCTTAATGATAGCCATCATACAACAGAACTTTTTAATTGTGATCAATATGCTGTATATAGGAAAGATCGTAGTTCAACGAAAACTGGTCTTAATAGAGGTGGTGGAATTATTATTGCCATTCAAACTAATTTTATTTCGAACCAAATTGAATTGTACTCAAGCAATAACGACACTTGTTTCGATATTGATCAATTAATTGTTAAAGTGCATCTTAGAAAAAATGTATATTTATATATATCCGCTAGCTACATTCCACCTGGAAGTCCATTAGATTTATATAATATTCATATTGAAAATTGTCGTAATTTGTTTAATTCCTTAAATCCATCTGATCATATATTTTGTTTGGGCGATTTTAATATCGGTGATGTATATTGGAAATTTGATGCTGAAGATAAATGTTTAATTCCTTTTAACGTTAAAACTGAAATTGAGTGTTCTGTAATAGATTTTTACAGCCAGTTTAATTTATTGCAAAAAAATAATGTTCCTAATTTATTGAATCGCATATTAGATTTAGTATTTGTTGATAATGAGCTAGAAGTGAGCGTTGACAAAGCTCTTTCACCGGTGGTTCAAAATTCTCAGCATCATATTAGCTTAGTCATAGATTGTAAGATCTTAGCCTATTTTCAAACCACTAATGATATCGATTATTTTTTTGATTATAAGCGTGGTAATTTCGATGCAATGAATTTATTTTTAAACTCATTACCGTGGGAGTCCATAATAGAAAGCCAAGATCTGACCCAAGCGTTCGTATCTTTTAAAACTTACTTAAAACAAGCATTTGAAAATTTTATTCCAAAAAAAATAAGTAGAAAGAATTCCAACCCACCATGGTATAATGACAGACTTTCTAAGCTTAAAAATAAAAAAAATAAAGCATATAAACGCTACAAAAAAGACAAAAATAATTTGGTTTTCAGACAGAACTATCTTGTACTCGAAAAGTCTTTTGATGTCTTAAATAAATTTTTGTATGGTAATTATGTTTCAACAGCTGAATCCAAAGTTAAGAAGGATAGCAAAAGCTTTTGGAATTTTATAAACTCCAAAAGAAAATTTAGTGGTTTACCAAATTGTATGGAGTTTTCGGGTTCTATATCTAGTGATTTGCAAACTATCTGTAATCTTTTTGCAGATTATTTTGAATCTGTTTACGCAGTTACGTCTCCTAGCGAGCTTCCTGAATTTACTCCATCTAATGTAGTTGATATAGGAATTATTCAGTTAGAAATATCAGATGTACTTGAAGCGTTAAATGGGATTGATGAAAACAAAGGACTTGGTCCAGATAGTATATCTCCCAAGATAATCAAAAAATGTGCAACGTCCCTTGCGTTACCTTTGTTGCTAATTTTCAATAAGTCTCTGAAAACAGGTGAATTTTTAAATGAGTGGAAAACATCGTACATATCTCCGATTTTTAAGTCTGGAGCAAAGCAAAAAATATGTAATTACCGACCAATATGTAAGTTATCTATTATTCCTAAAATTTTTGAAAAAATTGTATGTGATAAGCTCATTTTTCTTACAAAACAAATAGTATCCGATTCTCAGCATGGATTTGTTTCCGGTAGATCTACAGCTACAAATCTCACTATTTTGTGTGATTCAGTTGTTAGTGGATTTGAAAGTGGTCTCCAGACCGACATCATCTTTACTGACTTTGCCAAGGCATTTGATAGAGTTAACCACGAAATATTATTATATAAATTGTCCAAGCTTGGTATCCACTCCATACTTTTAGAATGGATACGTTCGTATCTTACTGATCGAACCCAATTCGTTAAGATACACAGATATGTTTCTAAGTGCATAAAAGTAACCTCGGGCGTCCCTCAAGGAAGTCACATTGGTCCATTGTTCTTTAATTTGTTTATCAATGATATTCCTGACATTTTCCAGTTTTCCAGCTATTTATTATATGCTGACGACGTAAAAATATTCAGAACTATACATTCTCTAATTGATTGTTATTTATTGCAAGAAGATTTATGTGAACTTGCATCATGGTGCAATAAAAATCTTCTTTTCTTAAATGTAGCCAAATGTCAAAGCTTTATATGCTCAAGGAAAATTGCACCAATAGTATTTGATTACACTATCAATAATATAACATTAGATAAAGTAACTGAAAAGAAGGATTTAGGAGTCATATTTGATAGGAAGTTCACATTTAGTAGTCACATCGACTATATAGTTAATAAAGCATATAAAATGTTGGGTTTTCTAAAAAGGAACACTAGAGAATTCTCCGATTCATATGCTCTTAAATCTCTTTATATGGCTTTTGTGAGATCTACCCTGGAATACTGTTGCGTGGTTTGGAATCCGTACTATGCAAATCATTCATTGAGAATTGAAAGGATTCAGAGAAGTTTCACAAGATATTGTTTTTTTAAGCTAAATTGGAACATTATTATGCCTGCATATAATGTGAGATGTTTGCTTTTTGGTATGCAAACGCTTGAGGTCAGAAGAAAGTATTTTTCTATTATGATGATAAAGGATATAGTAAGTAGTCACATTATGTGTCCTTACTTGCTAGAGCAAATAAACTTTTATTTTCCCAGTAGAGGCCTTCGTATAGGCTTTCATTTACGGGAGACTTTTTCTAGAAGTAATTATCGTAGAAATGTACCGATTATGCGTTGCATCAGAGAAACTAATGCTGTAATTGAAAAGATTGATATTTGTATGCACAGTTCACGAGAAACTTTTAAAAAACATGTAATGTTAATTTTGTTATTTCATTAATCATTGTGATATATGTTAAATTTATGTTTTCTGTATTTTATGTGTATTTATTTTAAATATTTATTATATCTTTAAGTTACTATTTTTCGTTATTTATTTATACTTATGTAATCTAAAAGAGAATGTTAATCTCAGATTGATGAAATAAACTAAACTAAACTAAAACATTAAATTTTGGAGAAAACAGTAAATGAATGTAAGTATTCAGTATTTCTTACTAATTTACTGAAATTAGTTGGCCTATAACCATTTAAGTGTGTTCGGAATTAAAACTTTAATAAAAGAACCCTAAATGGGCAAAATGGCCTACTAAGCACTCGCATAAAATGGCACATTGTGGCATTTAATACTTACCCTTATATTTTCATTTTCTTTATAGTGAAAATGGTTGGAAAATATAAACGATGTACAGAGACGCAGTCCTGGACTGATAATGCATTAACAAAAGCCCTAAATGCCATCCCAAAAAAAGTACTTGCAATAATTCAGTATTATTCTAATTTCTACTTTTCGTTATTTTGTTTTAAGGGAAGTTGTTTTATTTTTTTTATTTTACCCGGGCAATTTTGATCGTTGGAATTTGAAGAGTTTTTGAAAATTAAATACTTTAAATATTTTTTGCAACTTTTTAAACTCGTAAAGCAAAAAAATGTAAGCGTTATTAATTAAACTTTGAAAAGAATATAACATTTAAGTTTAAATGTCACATTTTTGTGAGATATAACACATTTTCCTTAGGGGGTGCCATTTTAGGCCACCTTTCCCTACCTTCAATAATAATTTTTCGGAAATTTTTTTTCAACCATTACCTAGCTTTAATTAAACTTAATTATTTTGTATTTTTTTTAAATCTGTCGAACAGTTTTTGAGAAAAATATACATATACATACATATATATAAAATTTTGAAAAAAATTGTATGGCAGGTACCGATGTTGGTGGTCTTAAAAAAAACTAAAAATCGTGTGGGGGGAAAAAATTAAAAATGATATTTCTATTAAGTTTAAGGAAAATTGGCCGAGTCGTTGAGGCTGTACACGAACGGACAGACAGACAGACATACAGACAGACAGGCAGACAGACAGAATTGTGAGACCCACTTTTTTAGTCTTCGCTATCATTGTAATATCAACTTTCAAAATCTCGAGTTCGATTTTTTTACGAATGCATAACTTGCATTATACAGTTGTAGTCTCTCGATAATGTGTATTACGGATAATGTCAATTTCTCTAAAACTTTACATTTTTATGTCTATAATGTGAACTTGCGAAATTTTCGTACTCTAAAATGTGAATTTGTTTTTGTAAAAGATATTATATTTTCCTTTTTTCTACAAATTTACTATTATTTATCTAGAACTATTTAAATGTTTTGAATGCTGCTGCAGTCAAGAGAGTGTCCACTGTAAGTTGTGAAGGTACACTCTACATTGTTATGCTTTTTGTTATGATTTGTTTTTTATCAAATTGTGCAATGGCACCTAAACAAAAAGTGCATCGATTTTAATCAATAGTGGGGAACTGAAAAAAAGTTCCAGTATTGTGAATTCCTCTAAAACCCGAAATACCCTTGTTTTAATTAGTTCACATTATCGAGAGACTACTGTAGTATCCATAAGTCGCAAGGAAAAATAGGAATAGTTAAAGAATGAGAAAACTGTATAAATGGATTGATACAGATGACGTGTAGTGAGGGTAGGAAAATTATATTTGTATGAACATATGTATATAAATCTGTGACCATGATCTGGCACAAAAATCTGCCCGTGCCAATTTAAAAAAAAACCCTTCATATGTAATTTGTTTTTTTTTTTACCAAAACGTACAGCAAATAATATTTAAATATTCTTTAATTAAAAATTCTCCTAGTAAAATAAATATATTTTATAATAATTTCAAATTCTGCAAATCGATTATTAAGAGATATCGAATTTTTTGGGAGATTAAATATTTAGGATTACATTTGTTGGCCAGTACTTAATTTTTATTTAACTTGATAAGTCAATAGACCGAAAATAGATTAAAGGCACAACCAAAACATCATGTCCCTACTTAAAACAAACACTGCTGACACACTAACCTTCATTTAAAGTGGCAAGAAAACAGAAGAAAACTTAAACCAGGCAGTTAACTCAAGTGCCCATAATAATCAACCTACGCTTTAAAACCAAACAGCCTAGGCTACTTCACTGAATGCGTACCAACCAGATACTTTATGTGTCCAGAGTCTAGAACGGAAAGCGCTTTGCTACGTTGGTAATATTTTCGGATCGCCTGAGTGCACATACTTTCATGCCCGTCCCATGTGGCTGCTTTATGTATGGTGCTCCCATAAAACAAAAAAGATATATAATCTTCTACGGCAGCCAAAGCCGGCAGCCGTCTGAACTTAGAATTACTGCGCCTCTCTTATCGTCTAAGCTCATCTGGTATTCCCTTTGGTGGTAAATGTTGCTATGATATTCGGTACCTGTACTGTCATTGTCATTTCGTCGCCTGAGAAAATTATTGTCTTATGTGAAAAAATGCCATTTTCAGGTTTTGATGCAGTTTTGATAGACAAAAAATAATCTATCAAATGCTGTTTTCCGCGTTTTCATATCTATCTTAGTTTAGGAGATAATTCGTATTGATTTTGTCGTATGTGCAAGGTCGAATGTATTTGGGTATTTATTTTGTCGTATGTGTTCAATTTTTGCACATACGACATTTTTTCTATTGAAAACTCGGTTTTTGATTCTTCAGTAAATAACTGTCGTATGTGCCGAAAATCATACACATACAACAATTTTTTACTCAAGTTACGGTAAATCATTGTCGTATGTGCCATAAACACGTGTACATAAAAGAGAAACTTCAGTCGAGTTCAGGATGTCGTGCCGTGCAGTTGAGTCTCTTGCGCCGGACTTGCCACCAGAACTTATTGCGTAAGTATTTTGACTTATAAGTCAGAAAAATGTTTTGTTAATTTATTTTAACTTTATTAGAATGAGTGATGACATTTTGAATGACGGTGTATCAACCCTCGACTTTTCGGTTGATGATGAAAATAATGATCCAACTTTTTTACCTACAAACAAGAAGCCTTCAGATCTTTTTATGAGAATGTGGGCCAAAATATCATTGAAACTCGTACTTCTCATTGTAATCTACTCATGGAAAGAAGTTTACCATTCGAATATAGCTCATCTTGTAATTATTTTTAAAGTCTTAATTACAGTTTACATACATTATTGTAATGGTAACCTTTATTTAACAGCTTGCAGCGAAACACCAACGACGACAAGGAAAAGAAAGCGCAATCCGTCGCTATGGAAACAAGAAAATTGTGCGTTTACAATTTAACGGGAACTCTTGTTGTCCCTGGCTGCAAAAAAGTTACATACTGTGCGCTTTGGAATGAGACACTGAGTGGGCGTTCTGGAAACGATATAGCCAGTGCGTTAATTAAAATCTTATCAAGAGTAATAGTTGACCACCCTAACATTAAGATTTTTACTTTATAGAGCGATTCGTGCGTACCGAAAAATAGGAATAGTTTGACTTCAACGGCAGTTTTACAATTTTTGCACGACCACCCAGGAATTGATGAAATTGTTCAAAAGTATTGTGAGCCAGGTCATTCGTGCTTACAATACTATGACTCAGTTCACAGCGTAATTGAAAAACATTTAAGAAACGTTGAAATCCCAAGCCAAGTTTCATTAATAAGAATACTAAAAAATGTCAACTATCCCAATGTCAACTTGCAGATATTGCAAATGAATGCATCAGACTTTAAAAACTTTGCTTTGAAAGCAAATAATTTTACATTCCAAAATATTAAATATTTTAAAATAAAGAGTTTAATTTACAATAAAAATAACATATATGCAGATTGGGGTGTAAATTTTCATTCAGTGAACCTTTTTATAAGTATTTTAGTTTAACAAAGAAATCAAATGGCCGAAATCCTGTAAAAAGTGATCTCATTTGGCAAAAAGAATTGCGTTGCGCTTCAGCAAAACCAATTGATTTGAAAAAGAAAGCAGATATTAAAAGTACACTACCTTATCTCACTGAAGAAGACAAAGCTTTTTATCGAGCAATATATAAGTTTTAAGTACCTTTTAAATTTTTCTTTCTAATTACCTACCATAATTTGTGATTTATATTTCAATTTTGCATGTAGCTTATATTTTTTAACCGAAATGAATTTGTGATTTATTTATTAAGTTCCTATTTTTAATGTTTCGTTACGTTTATTTAATTTTACTATTTTACGAACAAGTATGTGTGACTTTTTTAATAGTTTTATGCTCAGCTTATATTTTCTTAACCAAAATGAATGAAATGTGTGATTTTATTTAAATGTTTTGTGCTAAGCTTATATTTTTTTTAACCAAAATGAATTTTGTATTATTTCTTAAGTTATGCTTTTTTATGTTATGATTATTCATTTTTGCTTTTCATGTGTTTTTTGTAAAACAATAAACTTTTTTTGATTCCAAATTAACTTAAATTGTTTTTTTTTTTGTCCGTTTTATAAAATAATGAATTTTTATTATTTTGTTAAAAGTTTGTCGAATGTGCATATATTTTGTCGTAAGTGTATGCAAACCAAACGTTTTTGCTAAAAATGTAACATACGACAAAATGATATTTTCATAAATTGGCTTAAATTTGCGCTGTAGTGGATGCTTACTTTTTATTTTGCTTTAAAAATTAAATACAATTCGTTCTTAGCATATGGTTTAAGTTTTAATCAATTATTCCAAGCCGTTTCAGAGTACTGATTTTTTAAACTTTGATTGCGATTTCCCAAACTTTAAAAAATGCAACATACGACAATAATTTTCTCAGGCGACGATTTGGCTCATGAAAAAGAAAGTAAAAGGTTTGAAACGACACAGCGGATGTTTATGTTGCGGGATAATGGAAATGAAAAGTGAACTTTTTTCCCGACTTGGACACGTCGATACGATTGACAGTGTTTACATTATGACTTTAAAAGGTGAGGGTCTTTAATCGATGGTTTCCCTTAACAACAAAATAAAGGCTTTAATCCGGCTCCAACTTTCATGTAAAATTAATTGCACTTACTCGTATGTATACTGAGCTCGAACCAAATAGTACCTACAATTTTAAAATGATAAATGTGGGTGCAAGATTATTTTAAACATCCTGGTGTCAAGATTTAAGTCTTATTTTAACTTAGGTTAGGTTGAAGTAGGTGCCCTCGTCACAGCTCATACACTTAGACCAGAGTTGGTCCATTGTGAAAGCACATTATATCTAAATATTTTCTCCCTCTCGTTGAACTATTTTAGACTCCTTATGAAGCTGCAGAGACTAGAAATTTATATATTAATTAGATCACAATGTTCCTTGAAGAAAAACTCTCCAAGTTGAGGTCTACGTCTATGGTATAGAGCAGGGCATCCATACAGCTTCTGCAAAAATCGTTTGAATAAACGCCCCGCCTCGTTGCTTGTTTGCCAATAAGACAGTGTCCAGTTATGACACCAATTACGGATCTGATATGCCATAGGCTTAAGGATTTCAAACACTTGGAACGTTTCAGAAAAAGTATTGGCCAGATCTGTTTTGTCATCAGACAGATTGTTATATTATTCCATCTAAGGTTTGTACTCTCAATAGCATCTTGCTGCAGCATAAGTTTTCATGTAGCGATGGGTATACCTATACTTATCAGGTAATATAGGTAATGTTGTTCCACGTTTGGTGAGTTCATCAGTCTTACAGTTCGCTATGCCCTTCCGCAATCTCCATAAGAGATGAACAGCAGCAGAAGTTTTATATAGGTATTTTAAATGAACCATTCGCATATTTACATTTACATAATATAAGAGTAGGTCTACTGATAACTGAGTGGGGAGAGTACGATAGCTCAGGCGCCAAGCAATAAAAATGGATTCTTGTAGAACAGTTAGTTAAAAGTACTTTGTAATATGGGAGGTGAGGGGATCTAAGCGTTTAGGCAGGAGAGCGAACTTTCTAAGAAAATACCTAAAATGGAAAAAAATATCTAAAAATAACGGTCTCTGTGAGTCAGTCAGTCAGTTTGATAAGTTTAAATAGTCAAGCCCGTGTTTTTAAATGTCTTAAAAGTGTATGTCAGTTTCATCAATGAAGTCATCATCAACAGTCTCGTTTTTGTCGTGTTCGTAGATTTCGTTGAGCTCGTCGCTGATAGTCAGAAGTCTGGGTTGTTTTTGTTTTGGTGAAATTACATCTACTTTGAAAAGTGGGTGTGAACAACACTCATGGTCGTACGGTGCGCACAGACGAAAATATAACTACTAGGAACATCAACTAGCCATCGATCTCAACAGCTCAACATTTCACGCACTAGCCTGAGGAGAATTCCGCACAAAGATCACGGCTTTAGTGGTGTAAGAAATCGTTAGTAATCGTTACTTAGTAACGATTACTTTAAGTAATCAAAGTAATCGATTACTTTTTTGAGTAACGATTACTAACGATTACCATAGTAACGATTACTAACGATTACCAGAATAACGACTACTAATGATTACTGTTGGATTTGATTACTTTTCGTATTTCGTTACTTTTGAATCCGAGTACCAAATGATTACTTTTGATTACTTTTGGATTTGATTACTTTTCGTTACATATCGTTACTGTTGGATTTGATTACTTTTAAATTTGATTACTTTTGGTTTTGAGTTCTTTAAGGTTTTGGTTACGAGTACAAAGTAGGTCATCGTGTTTCGTGGCACTGTCAGCCACGAGCTCGGAAAACCGATAAACCGAGAATATTGTCTTGCGGAGATAAATATTTCCGTGTTTTTCGATTAAAGTTATTTACACTATGGTCAATGTTTAAATAAAATGAAGAAACAAATATTAAACATAAGGGTGGTGCAAAAAAAAAGTATTTCTGAAGTCTTAAGGTAAAATTGTTGTTTTTAAATAAATAAATTAATTAATTAATTTAAATAAATAAAAACTTTGTTAAACGACTATTTTCAACTTTGCATGTATTTTTACTTGCGATATACGAGCTGGTACTATAGGGCAAGATCTGCATTTGAAAACAAAATTGAACTCGAGATTTTGGTGAAAGTTGACATTACGATGATAGCGAAGACGAAAAAAGTGGGTCCGACAATTCCGTCTGTCTGTCTGTCTGTATGTCTGTACCTCGAACTACAGCCTAAACTACTGGAGTAATTTTCTTCAAACTTGGTACTTAAGGGTCTTCGGTGATTCCCTAGAGGGGAAATTGAAATTTTGTTTAGCTCTAAAACTTACGGTACCCCCCATACACCCGTAACGCAAAATCTTATTTATCTCGAAAACGGCTCTAACGATTTTGATAAAAAAAAAAACTAGATGTGAAATTATGGACATGGGCTATATTTTGGTAAAAACAAAATTCGGGGGGAAATGTTATTATGGGTACCTGTCAGAGAACTTTTTTTTTGATTTTCGAATATCTCGTCAACGGCTCTTACGATTTTAACCAAAATTTTTATGCAGAAGCTTCTATGCATTTAAAAATGTTTTCCAAAAAATAGTTTTTGGATTTTTAAAAAAATAATACCATTTTTTTTTTGAAAATTCAATATCTTGAAAACGTATACACAAATAAATTTTTAAATTACGTTATATAATGTATTTTGTTGAATACTAACAATTTGCATATCAATTTTTTATGAAAATTTACAAAAAAAAATAGTACACAAAAAACCTGTTTCAGTGTGTCTGTACAGCCTAAACCACTAGACCTATGTTCATCAAATCCCGGTAGTTAAGGGTCTTCGGTGATTCCCTAGACGGTAAATTGAAATTTTTTTTTTAGCTCCAAAACTAAAGGTACCCCCATAAACCCGTAATAAAAACTTATTTTCACATAAAAAATATGTGCGATATTATGGACGTGGACTACTTTTTGTAAAAAAAATTTTAGGGACAAAATGTTATTAATGGTACCTGACATAAAACCTCTTTTTTTGATTTTCGACTTTCTCATTAACGACTCTAACGATTTTAACCAAAAATTTTCACCAGGAGCCCCTTTAAGTTAAAAATGATATTGTATATAAAAATATTCGAAAAAAAAAATATTTATTTTGTTTTTTGAAAAAAATAAATTCCAATTTACTTTTTGAAAAATGAATATCTTGAAAACGAGTGACCGATTTATGTTCAAATGTTGACTATCGAGAATTTTATTTAGTTCTACTTAAATGTTTTCTGTTTTTTCGTATCATGCAATACGATGTTTAGTTTCTCTGCAAATCGCGTTTAAAGGAAAAAATACGTCGATTTTTAAAAGTTGGTTTTTCGTATCGTGCGATCCATCGGTGGAAAGAGGGCACTTTCTAGATCACGAATATGCTATTTTTAATTCTCTACGATTGTTAGTTTCACTGCAAATCGCGTTTAAAGAGAAAAAAAGTGTCAAGTTTGAAGTCTCTAGGACGCTTAGTTTGGCCACAAATCGCATTTAAAGGCAAAAGTTGGGTTTTCGTATCGTGTTACACATCGATGGAAAGAGGGCACTTCCTAGATCACGAATATGTTATTTTTAATTCGCTATGATGCTTAGTTTTGCTGCAAATCGCGTTTAAAGGGAAAAATACGTCGATTTTTAAAAGTTGGTTTTTCGTATCGTGCGATCCATCGATGGAAAGAGGGCACTTTCTAAATCACGAATACGTCATTTTTAATTCTCTACGATGGTTAGTTTCACTGCAAATCGCGTTTAAAGAGAAAAAAAGTGTCAAGTTTGAAGTCTCTACGACGCTTAGTTTGGCCACAAATCGCATTTAAAGGCAAAAGTTGGGTTTTCGTATCGTGTTACACATCGATGGAAAGAGGGCACTTCCTAGATCACGAATATGTTATTTTTAATTCGCTACCATGCTTAGTTTTGCTGCAAATCGCGTTAAAAGGGAAAAATACGTCGATTTTTAAAAGTTGGTTTTTCGTATCGTGCGATCCATCGATGGAAAGAGGGCACTTCCTAGATCACGAATATGTCATTTTTCATTCGCTACCATGCTTAGTTTCGCTGCAAATTCCGTTTAAAGAGAAAAATACATGCAAATTTGAAAATAGTCGTTTTACATATTTTTTTAATAATTTAAAATAATTAATTAATTTATTTATTTAAAAACAACAATTTTAAATTAAAACTTCATAAACACTTTTTTTGGACCACCCTAATGTTTAATATTTGTTTCTTCATTTTATTTAAACATTGACCATAGTGTAACGAAGATATAATTTAACTTACTTTTTTTAATCCAAAAACACGGAAATATTTATCTGCGCAAGACAATATTCTCGGTTTATCGGTTTTCCGATCTCGTGGCTGACAGTGCCACGAAACACGATGACCTACTTTGTACTCGTAACCAAAATCTTAAAGAACTCAAATCCAAAAGTACCCGAATCCAAAAGTAATCGAATTTAAAAGTAATCAAATCCAACAGTAACGAAATGTAACGAAAAGTAATCAAATCCAAAAGTAATCAAAAGTAATCATTTGGTACTCGGATTCAAAAGTAACGAAATACGAAAAGTAATCAAATCCAATTGATTACTTTTGGATTTGATTACTTTTCGTATTTCGTTACTTTTGAATCCGAGTACCAAATGATTACTTTTGATTACTTTTGGATTTGATTACTTTTCGTTACATTTCGTTACTGTTGGATTTGATTACTTTTAAATTCGATTACTTTTGGATTCGGGTACTTTTGGATTTGAGTTCTTTAAGATTTTGGTTACGAGTACAAAGTAGGTCATCGTGTTTCGTGGCACTGTCAGCCACGAGATCGGAAAACCGATAAACCGAGAATATTGTCTTGCGCAGATAAATATTTCCGTGTTTTTGGATTAAAAAAAAGTAAGTTAAATTATATCTTCGTTACACTATGGTCAATGTTTAAATAAAATGAAGAAACAAATATTAAACACTAGGGTGGTCCAAAAAAAGTGTTTATGAAGTTTTAAAGTAAAATTGTTGTTTTTAAATAGATAAATTAATTAATTAATTTAAATTATTAAAAAAATATGTAAAACGACTACTTTCAAATTTGCATGTATTTTTCTTTTTAAACTTGATTTGTGGCTTAACTAAGCATCGTAGCAACTTAAAAATGAAATATTCGTGATCTATGAAATGCCCTCCATCCAGGCACGAGGCGTGACTTTTTCGATAGCGGAAGCACTGAACATAAAACCAAAAATGAAAGACCTTTGAGATCCAACCTTTTAACTTCCACTTAATGATAATACACATAAAATAATATACATAAATAATATATTACAGTAAAGTCTAATTAAGAAAAAAAAGAGCTTGATGCCTTGCGCAAAGATTTATCCTTTTTCTTTTAAGGCAAAATTAATTATAAATGAGAACTAAGCTACGAGTTGATGGCCTTTCTTGTCCACATTTATTTCTAAAAAAATATTTAATTCTCTTAAAACATGAATATGATCTCTCTAAAGATGCCATTATTGCAGGATATTAAAAATCTTAAGATTCCTTGAAGTTTTCTTATTGATTTAAAATTCTCATAATTGAAAATAACCTTTAGTTATATTTCTGCTGGAATGTCAAGAAACCTGATATATGAATATAAGAAATACTATTTTTGACCACTTTTTTGTTATAATAACAAAAAATAAACAGAAAACAGGTGGATTGTATTTATCGCCACGAAAATAATTAAAAAACTACCACCTTTTAAATTCATATTTGTTTGTTTTTTGATAGTTATGAATTGCACCTAAATTTGCACACACATTATATTAAAATAAAACTTTTCTATCCCTTTTGTCCATGAAATTAAACTCATTATCAGTTTGAGACAATAAGCAACTCAATAGATAGGTACATCTTTGTTTTTCTATCTATCTCTTGTAAAAAATTCTCGTAATGCATTCACTCAACTCATTCTTCACACATTGGGCAAAAGGCAAGAAACGAGACAAAATTATTTTGACTTTGGGTTGAGATCTAAGTTATGTATGCGAAATAATGGAATGCCCAGCTGTTGTGCATTCTATATATTGTTTGAGAAGAGAATCATTGTTTTGAGCATTTTGTGAATATTCGTGAGTGATGTTGTAGGTATATTTTCAGTTGATTTGGAGTGGAAGGGTATTTTGAAATTGAGCATTATAAATAATGGAGTGATGTTGAGCATTCTCAGTTGGTTTGCAGTGTGGTTGTGGTATGCATTTTAAGTTGTAATAACCAGAGGGATATTGATTTCCTTTAGTATTTTAGTAAAAGATGATAATGTTGTCATAATGATGTTGCAATGTAATTTACACAGTAAATGAAGATTCATTAATAGATACAAATAATATAATAAAAATATTAATACAATTTTGAATTTTGAATTTAATTCCTTGCTAGGTACGATTTTTTTAAATGGTTCAACGGAAGCACTCATTCCACTCAATATATGGACGCTTCGTCCCTGCCTCCATCGATGTACATATAGCACGGTACGAAAACCTAACTTTTGCCCTTAAACGGGATTTGCGGCCAAACTAAGCATCGTAGCGAATTAAAAATGATATATTCTTGATCTAAGGAGTGCCCAAAATTTTTTTTTTGAAAATTTGAATACACTTTAATATTGAATCTGCTAGTTAGCCTTAACATAAAAAAAACTATCAAAATCGGTTGTACCGTTTTTGAAAAAACAAAAAAATGGTTCCAACGGGGGTTCAAAAAATAACAATTTTTCGGAAAATTTTTTTCAACCATTACCTAGCTTTAACTCAATGAAATGTTTTGAATTTTTTTTTAAATATGTTGGACAGTTTTTGGGAAAAAAAAATATTTATAAAATTTTGAAAAAAAATCGAATGGCAGTTACCGTTATTTTTAGTTAAAAAAAAACGTGTGGGGGGGAAAATTAAAAACGATACGAGTATCTACCGAGTTTAAAGAAAATCGGCCGACCCGTTTAGTCTGCAGTCTTACAGACAGACAGGCAGACAGAATTGCGAGACCCAATTTTTCGTCTTCGCAATCATCGTTATGTCAACTTTCATCAAAATCTCGAGTTCAATTTTTTTAACGAATGCATAACTTGCCTTATAGTACCTATAAGTCGCAAGTAAAAATATTGATTTTACTACGTTTACTGCACACTATCATTCTTTTAATCGTGTTCAGCGTATTATGAACATTTAAAAAAAAAAATAAAGTTCTTTAATTGTATAATGCAAATTTGTGAACACAGCTACCCAAAAATCAGTGTTATATTAGCTCTTTGATTGTTTTCTGTTTGAGTTATCGTATTCACGCAATAAAAAAAGCAAATAATTTTTTTTGGTGCAAAAAGTAATCAAAGTAATCGTTACAAAGTACCGATTACTTTTGAAAAAGTAACGAAAGTAACGATTACCAGAAAGTAACTACTTTTTACATCACTACACGGCTTATTCGCTTCCAAGATCCAATTGACTCAGCAATTGAAGGCAGCCAAGGCGGCCACTTGAACGACATTGTGTGCCATAATTAATGGGAATGTTTGTTCTTACTAATAAAGCCTTACTACCTTTGTATATAAAACTTATAGTACTATCAAGAAGGCGAAAGATCGTGGCGACATCTTAAGGCTATAGACTGCAATTGCTAGATGTGTCTTTAATAAATTTAATAATAAAATATTCTCTTTTTTACTACTTGTTTTTTATGTTATCCTACTCTCCACTGTAAGAGCGTGAGCTAATTTCAGCACCACCACCAGGCTAGCGTTCGCAATACAAAATCACGCCCCATGATAATATTGTAATATTTTTCCAAGGTTCGTTAAATAAAACTTATTACTCTTTTTAGTATTTCTTCTTTATTCACACTTTCCAATTCAAAACAGTAAATCTCAATTTATAAACAACTCAAATACTTTTATTCAAATTTAAATCACACTTGTTTAATAACACAATCCAATAAGCAATACTTTTGCACACTTTCATAATCCAAAATCAACTGTCTCGCTCACCGTGAACACTCCCTTATATACTCAAATTAGTTGTTCTCGAAAGTTCTTGTCTTGGAATGTTCTAGATGGTTGGAATAAGGGGAAATACATTTGACATTGGAAAAGAGCTTTTTGTTTCTTCTAGTAGTATAAAGCTCTGTTCACAACATTGCCCCCTTCTTAAGATTGTTTGTCCCGAACAATTCTATCTCCAGCTTCGCCACTGTATCGGTGCAGTCGATCGCTATGCACAACTTTTAACTTTCCTCTTGACCCTCTTTGAATTCGGTAAACGACATCATTGATTTTTGTGACGACAGTATAAGGGCCTTCCCAGTTTTGTTGAAGCTTCGGAGACAATCCCTTTTGACGATGTGGATTATACAGCCATACACGATCTCCTACTTGGAATCCTGTCGTGTTTGCTCTTGTGTCGTACCTTGTCTTCATTCGATCGCTGTAAGCGCTCATTCTAGTCCTGGTCCTTTCGTGGATGTCGATTAGCCTCTCTTGTAGGTCACTCACGTAATCCCTTGTTTCCTTAGACTCTTGTGATGGATGTCCAAACCTTATCTCACTAGGCAGCCGTATGCTTCTTCCAAACAGGATTTCAGAAGGCGTTTGTCCTGTTGAGCTATGTATTGCACTTCGGTAGGCCATCAAAAATAGTGGTATGTGCCTATCCCAGTTTCTTTGGTAGTCGCCTACGACTTTAGTGAGGTGTTCTTTTAAGGTCCTGTTGAATCTCTCGACCATTCCATCAGATTGCGGGTGAAGTGGTGTGGTTCTCGTTTTCTTAATGCCAAGGAACGCGCAGACCTCTTGGAATATGTTCGACTCGAAGTTCCTTCCTTGGTCGGAATGAAGTTCCATAGGCACACCAAACCTGCTTATCCAGTTAGACACAATCTGGTCGGCCACGGTCTTGGCTTCTTGGTTCGGAATAGCGTATGCCTCAGGCCATTTGCTGAAGTAATCCATTACCACCAGAATGTATTTGTTTCCAACATTCGTTTCCGGAAATGGGCCAGCCACATCAACAGCAATCCTTTCAAACGGTGAGCCGACATTATATTGCATCATTTTTCCTTGCAGTTTTCTACCAGGTCCTTTGGTTGCAGCACAAGCGTCACAATTTCGGCACCACTTTTCAACGTCGTCTCTTGCATGCAACCAATAGAATCGTTGCCTCACCTTTTCTAAAGTCTTATTGACTCCCAAATGGCCTCCTGAAGGTCCATCATGCATCTCTCGAAGAACCTCTTTGATTTTCGATTGAGGTAACACAAGCTGCATCACATAGGATTTACCATCAGCGGACTCCCATTTTCGCCGAAGAACACCTTCTCGCACATGAAGTGAGTCCCATTGTGCCCAATAGGCCTTTAAAACTGGACTCCTATCGGAAATGTCATTCCATGCGGGTTTTTCTTCATGTTCCTTCCATGCGAGAAGAGGTTCAATGTCGGGGTCTTCTTGTTGAGCAGATCTTATTTCTTCATTGCTCCATCCACAAATGGGGTCAGCCCTTATTCGCAGAATGTTGATGGATTCCTTTTCTTCTTGTCGCCTGCAATGCTTGCAATCTATTTTACAAGGTCTTCGGGATAGTGCGTCGGCATTTGAGTGCAGCTTTCCCCTTCGGTGTTGAATTTCGTAATCGGAAGTCTGCAGTCTTTCTATCCACCTTGCGACTTGTCCTTCTGGGTTCTTGAAGTTCAACAACCAGTTAAGAGCACCATGATCGGTTCGTAGAAGAAACTTCTGTCCATAGATGTATTTGTGGAAGTGTTTCGTTGCCAAGATGAGTGCCAAGAGTTCTCTTCTGGTCACACAGTAGTTTCTTTCGGTCTTCGACAGTACTTTGCTGAAATAAGCGACAACCTTTTCTTCGCCATTGTGCACTTGTGACAGAACAGCGCCGACTCCCACGTTGCTTGCATCAGCATCGATGATAAAAGGCTTGCCTGGAGTCGGATAGATCAGCACCGGAGCATTGCATAGACGGTATTTCAGTTCTTGGAAGGCTTTTTCACACTCACCTGACCATCTAAACTGCTTGTTCTTTTCCGTAAGCTGATGCAAACTCTTCGCAATTCCGGCAAAGTCCTTAACAAAACGTCTATAATAAGTAGCAAGACCAAGAAAACTTCGTAGTTGATGTTTGTCCTGTGTTGTTGGCCAATTTTTGACTGTGTCAACTTTTTCAGGATCAGTCTTGACTCCTTGGGACGAGATGATATGTCCCAAATACTTTACTTCAGTCTGGAACAGTGCACATTTTTCTGGGTTCAGTTTAAGGTTAGCCTCTCGAAGTCTCTGGAACACACCCTTTAGGTTCTTACAGTGTTGGTCGTATGTCTTTCCATAAACGATAACATCATCCAAGTAGACAAGACAAGTTTTCCAAGTCAGACCTTGAAGGACGCACTCCATCAAACGCTCAAATGTTGCCGGAGCGTTGCAAAGACCAAACGGCATTACCTTGAACTGCCAGAGCCTATTACCTGTGGAGAACGCTGTCTTTTCTCGATCTTCAGGGTGAATTTGAACTTGCCAATATCCACTTTTCAAGTCCAGTGTTGAAAACCAATGTGCTCCTTCCATCGCATCTAAGGTATCACTGATTCTTGGCAGGGGATAGCTGTCTTTCTTGGTCACATCATTCAACCTTCGATAGTCAACACAAAACCGTGTACTTCCGTCCTTCTTTTTGACTAGGACCACTGGTGACGCCCAAGGACTCTTTGAGTTCTCAATCAAACCATCCTTCTTCATGGTGGTAATCATTTCCTCAGCTTCACCTTGTTTGGCCAGTGGCAGACGTCTTGCGGGCTGACGAATGGGCCTTGCATCTCCTGTATTTATTCGGTGCTGCACCATTTGTGTCCTTCCATATTTCCCGTTTGGTGAAGCGAAAATGTCGACATACTCATTCAGAAGGATTTCTGCCGTTTTAACCTGATGTTGGTCTAGGTTAGATGAATTGAGTATCTTTGCCTTGATGGTATTGAGCTCCTCAGGGTCTAATGTCTTTTTCGGTGTTTCAGCGTCAATTTGTGTTATGGCTGCGACAGATTCGCACTTACCGATAACTTCTCCTTTCGTCAACTTAACATCGTACGGTTTGGTGTTGAGTATCCGTACGGGGACCATATTGTTCTTAGGAGCCACAAGTGTCTTCCCAATGATGACCTTTTGGGAAGAACAATCTGGGTCTGGTTCCACCATTAGGTATCGATGGCGTTCACACTCACCTTCTAATTTTGTCCAAACAAATACCTCAGAAGAAGTAGGAATAATCACGTCTTCCTTGATGACAGTCCTTAGAGTTGTTGTTCCTTCGTGCCCATAGATCATTGGAATCTCTGTATTCGGGTATTTGAGTACCTGGTTGCCTATATCCAAAACTACACGATGTTCTTTCATGAAGTCCATTCCGATGATGCACTCGTCACATATATCTGCCACCAAAAATTTGTGTGAGAATTCTAGACCTGCAATTCGAATTCCAAGTCGGACTTCACCATAAACCCTAGCTGCTTCTCCTGTGGCAGTTCTAAGACGGTAGCTATTAGTGTTATGTAGCCAATTCAGGTGTACTAGGTCTTGACGCACAATGGAGGCTGTGGCACCGGTGTCGATTGTGACCACACGTTTGTTGCCATTTAAAGTTGCCTCGACAGTCAGACTTTTATTATCTCGCTTAGTCTGAGAGACCTGGATGGTGTTTCTGGGGCCATCGATACCAGAAACCAGCTTCTGCCCCTCGAAGTTGGTTCTTACTCGTTTCCCTGTTGAGAAACTGTTCGGGAAGTAACACTGGTGTTATTGTTACCTTGTTCTGAGTTTGAAACTCCGTGCCCACAATGTTGACAAGCTCTTCTTGGTGGTAATCGACATTGACGCTGTAAATGTCCGGTCTTGTTGCAATTCCAGCACTTTGCAAGTCCGTTTCGTTGGTTCCTTTGGACATCAGTTCTTTGGCATGAGCATTCTTCGACGATGGCTTCTCTAAGTCGATGTACTCCGTGAGAAGCTTGCTCAGCTGCTTCCATTGTCAAGGCAAACGCTAATGTTTCCGAAAGAGTTCGTTTTCCAGCAGTTCGCACGGCCCTTTGAAGATGTATGTCGGAAATGGCGCGAACAAATGCCTCAACTGCGAACTGGTTACAAATTTCCTCTCCAAAATCTGGATATGCAAGATGAACAAGCCTTTCAATGTCCGCTTGCAGTTGTTGTAGAGTTTCGCCCCTCTTCTGAACTCTGGAATTAAGTTGCACTTTGAAGACTTCTTTCATGTGGCTGTTACCAAAGCGTTTGTCTATAGCCAAAACCAAGGAATTGAAGTCGCCGCTCTTATCCGCTGGTATGGTTTGCAATAACTCAGCAGCTGCTCCTCTAAGAGCAAGAGTTAAGGCTATATACTTGTCAGCCTCATCCCAGCCATTTGTTGTGGAAGCTGCCTCGAATTGCTTCTTGTATATAGACCAAGAAGTTTGTCCATCAAAGGTTGGAGGTTGCATCTCTTTTTTTCTAAAAGTTTCCCCAGAACTTTCCCGAATATTTATGTTTCGAACACGGTCTAACTCTTTTGAAAACGTCTCCATTTTTTTTGTCGACTAGCAATGAAACATGTTCATCTAACACTTTTGAAAACGTCTCCATTTTGTTTTCGACTTGATTCCCTAGAAATGAAACACGTTCATCTAACTCTTTTGAAAACGTCTCCATTTTGTTGTCGACTTGATTCTCCAGCAATGAAACACGTTCACCAAGTGCAGATACATTATTCTCGATATTAAGAAGCTTGCCTTCTAGCATGTTCCTCTGCTCTTCCAGAAGGTCTTTTTGTTTCTCCAGGCGTTCGAGAACATTCTTTTGTTCGTTTTTCTGCTCATTTCGTTGCTCTTCGAGACGTTCGAGAACATTCTTTTGTTCGTTTTTCTGTTCATTAAAACGTTCGTTTTGTTCATTTCGTTGCTCTTCGAAACGTTGAAGCAGAAGACTAATCATATTTGAAACATCTACATTTTTACTTACGTCTGCTTCCTCAGCGGCAGCTTCAAAGACGAAAATGTCCGGGTCTTCATTTTGTTGTTTCAAATATTCGGCCAAACGCAAAACAAGCTCATTTTTCGATCCTGCTCTAGAAAGTTCTCGCTTGCCTAACTGACTTTTCAGCTCATTACAATTGAGCTCTTTTAGTAACTTGCTCATTTTTATTATTATTTTATTTTTTTTTCCGCACACTTCACTGCACAATAAGTTTTATTCCACTTTTCTGACACCAATGTAATATTTTTCCAAGGTTCGTTAAATAAAACTTATTACTCTTTTTAGTATTTCTTCTTTATTCACACTTTCCAATTCAAAACAGTAAATCTCAATTTATAAACAACTCAAATACTTTTATTCAAATTTAAATCACACTTGTTTAATAACACAATCCAATAAGCAATACTTTTGCACACTTTCATAATCCAAAATCAACTGTCTCGCTCACCGTGAACACTCCCTTATATACTCAAATTAGTTGTTCTCGAAAGTTCTTGTCTTGGAATGTTCTAGATGGTTGGAATAAGGGGAAATACATTTGACATTGGAAAAGAGCTTTTTGTTTCTTCCATAAATTAGATATGCAGTTTTCCAACAGATGGCGCTGTAGTAGTATAAAGCTCTGTTCACAACAATATTATAGGTTATAATATACAAAGGTACTACATGGGGAAATTTGAATTTTGTTCATTTTATTGCATTTTTAAAAAGAAACTTGTATTTGTCCCACCCTTGTACTACTGAAATAAATCAGTCAAGAATAAATCTTAGTATTATTATTGGACTTGTTGAATTACTTATCATTGAGTCAAAAGAGCGTTATTTGACCTTTAGTCCACAAAATTGGTGTTTCGTCCCGGCGATCTCACATGGAATCACCAGCTGACTTGTTAGGGCCCTGTCAATACGCATATAATTTTTGAATTGTTAATTCTTTTTGGATTTTATTAAGATAGATAGATAATGTAGATAAAATATTTTATTTCAATAAATTTAGACAGTCGTTAAACGTTAATGTCGTTAAATGTCGTATTTTAAAATGATAACATTTTTAACCATCCTTAATTTATAAGAGCAAGTTGGTATAGTACTGATCCATTAATGTTAGTTTAGCATTTTATGGATTAAATGGTCCGGGCTGTGGCGGTTTTGAATTATATCTGATATTCATTGCAATTTGAAAATTTGATCACATAACTTAAAGTAGGCAACTTTCTCTATGTAGCTAAAGCAAAATTATTGTATTTAAAACAACTGAAAGTAGATACGAGTAATTATGAAGAAAGTTCGACAAGAGACGAACACTCTAGACCTTCTCAAAAGCACTTGTTGGTTAGTATATACTTTTAGGCGTTGAGTTAAATTGAACACAAACACCACTAGTTATGCAATAGGGTTACAAAAAAAAAGCTTTCATTTTAACCTTCCGATAACTACACATTTAAAATGTACATACGAGTACATGACAACAGGGGTGATATAACACGCCAGCCAGGATTAAATGCAAAAAAGAAGATACTTTAAATGATAACTTTATTTTTTTTATTGAATCATAACACCACATAATCCTTAACAAAAACAAAAAAATAAGGAATAGGTAAAAAATAAAATGCACGACTGGGTCGCACGAACTTGCTCCTATGTAATAGACAAGGAATTTTAGAAACGAATGTTATTAGAGAAAACTGCTTATAAGGATAAAATTAATTTTTTAAATTCTTTTAGTAGTGAGAGACAAAAACAGAATGCTATGCAAATATGAATTTATGTAAGAACAAAAATTATAAGTTCTTTTATTGGTTTCTTAAAAAAAAAGCTTTTATATACAAAATTTTTAAGAACAAAGTTTGGTATGCCAACTTTAAGTTTTTATTACTGTACAAATGAAAATTAATTTTCCAAAAAAAATATTGAGACGTTTTTGAAATATCGAATTTTCCAAAAAAAAAAAAAAAATGATTTTTTTTCTTTTCAAAAATTCAAAAAATATTTTTTTTTAAGTTTTGAAATGCAATGGTTTTTAGATTTTTCAGAAGCATCTCTACAAAAAATTTCATTAAAATCCGTTATGTCGATAATGAGTAATTCAAAAACTACAGCCTAAACGACTTGGCCGATTTTCTTTAAACTTGGTAGATATCATTTTTATTTTTTTCCCCCACACATTTTTTTCGTTTTTTTTTAAGAACAAAAATAACGGTACCTGCCATACGATTTTTTTTCGAAATTTTATAAATATTTTTTTTTTCTCAAAAACTTTGACAGATTTAAAAAACAGAAATACAAAAAAAAATTCCGAAAAATGATTATTAAGGGTACCCCCCATAGAACTATTTTTTTCGTTTTTGATTTTCTCAAAAACGGTACAACGGATTTTGCTGAAGCTCCCCAAAAACTTAAATAGAACTGTGTATTCCAATTTTCGAAAAAAAATTTTTTGGATTTGTTGTATCGCTACTCGAATAAAACTTCATTAATCCTTGGGCAGATTAAATAGGTTCTTTATTTAATAATAAGTGTTTAATGCTCAAAGGTTATTAACAGACTGACCAAATATGATTAGTTTTAAGTATTTGACAACTGAGACTTGAGAGAGAGAGAATAATAAATGATACGATATAACAGCTTTTCCCCCAAGGAAAAATTATTTTTCTTTAACAAATTTGATATTAAATATAATTCATAATAATAAAAAAAGAAATTTAATATAATTAATTACAATTCCATTGAATTAAAAAGTTGTATATTATGTATAATAAATGATTATATGCAGGTAAACGGTATTTCAAATTTCTTTTACATCATTTCGTATCCCCATTTATCCGGTTTTCTTCGAGCTCTGTCTGATCGTCTTAACACTTCCTGATTAATTTCCTTACCTGAACCTCCTGTATCCGCTGCTGGTTCATCAGCTGATTTTGAAACAATTGGCACCTCCGTTAACTCGGTTGCTATACTTGCGGACTTCTGCGGTGTTATTGGTATCTCCTTTGATAAATCTGCAGATTCATCCTCCTCAATGATATAATTTTCCTTGTTGCATATAAAAGGTTCCCTAGCGCTCACCTCCTCTCCAACTCTGCGCATTTGATCAATATGCCTTTTCCAGATTCGGCCATCATCTAACTTCACCATAAAATGTAATTGTCCGGCTATTTCAATGACTTTCCCAAATTTCCATTTAACTGCTGATGAGTAATTTCGTACAGCAACCCGCTCATTTATTGAAAACTTGCTTTTTACGTTCTCATTGAAGTGTTTTCGAACTTCATTGTTTTCGCTCGGCAACATCAAGTCCAGTCGCGATCTTATTTGATGTCCAAACATGAGCATTGCTGGAGATTTGCCAGTAGCTGGATGTATAGCACGTCTGTAAGCGAACAAAATATTTGATAGCTCTTGACTTATTAAGTTTTTATTACAATTGATTGCTTTTAAATTGTTTTTAAATGTTTGCACATAACGTTCAGCAAGACCATTGGTAGAGGGGTGGTATGGGGCGCCTTGCTTGTGTTTGATGCCATTGTGTTTCAAAAACCTCTGAAAACTTTCTGCCATGAATTGTGATCCCCAATCACTAACGAATATTTCCGGTAACCCAAATGTACTAAATATGTCCCTACATTTTTGTATTGTTGTTTCTGTCGTTAAGTTTGGAATTACGTGGACTTCCGGCCACTTCGTGAAGGCATCAACTAGAATGAAAAAATAATTACCTCTGAATGGACCCGCAAAATCCGCATGTACACGCTCAAATGGCTTTCCAGGCGTCTCCCAGCAATGTGAGGGATAAATTCGTTTGGCTTCTGGTCGGGTAAGTTGGCAATCTGTACAGTTCATCACCATTTGCTCGATATCACGATCCATGTTTTGCCACCAGCAATATCCTCTGGCTAGTGTTTTCATTTTGGTCATTCCAAAATGGGACGAGTGTAGTTCGGCTAAAACTCGTGGTCTCAATTCTTTTGGTACATACACTCGTATATTTCTCATTAAACAACCTTGTTGCGTAGCGAATTCGGTTTCGTTGATCCCAAAACGGTTCTTGGATTCACATTCTCTGCCAAACTGCAATGCCTGTATTAAAATTTTCACTTCATCATCTCTCTCAGTTGCCTTTCTCAACTGATCAACCGTCACAGGTAGTCTGGTTATGGCATCGACTTCAAGTAAGTCAATTTCCTCAATGGCATCGTACTTATCTGCAACAGGTAAACGTGACATTGCATCAGCATTTGCGTTATCTTTAGATTTTTTATATCGAATTTCATAGTCAAATGATTCAAGAAAATTTGCATAATGTTGCATACGTGTAGCTGAGAGTGTTGGTAGTCCTTTATGTGGTGCAAAAATCTGAGTTATTGGCTTGTTGTCGGTGACCAATATGAATCGCCTTGCATATACGAACTGGTAAAATTTTTTTATACCGAAGATGATTGCATACGCTTCTCTGTCCACTTGACTGTATTTTTGCTGGACTTGCGAAAGTGTTTGCGACGCATATTGAATAGGCCGTTCACTATTATCTGGGTAGACATGGCTGAGAACTGCGCCAACTCCGTACGGGCTGGCATCTGTTGCCAGTAATAAAGGTAGCTTCGGATCGTAATGGGCCAATATCACATCTGATTGCATCTGTTTTTTAACAGATTGAAATGATTTTTCACAATTTTCATCCCAATGGAAAACTATCTTTTCCTTTAAAAGATTATTTATAGGGTATAAAATCGTACTCAGCCCCTTAAAAAACCTACCATAGTAATTTATCAGGCCAATGAATGACCTTACTTCATCTTTATTACTTGGTTGTTTCATGTTTTGGATTGCGTCGATTTTACTTCTCATTTTATGGATTCCATTGCAGTCGATCATATACCCGCAGTATTCAATACGATCTACCATGAACTCAGACTTGTCCAAATTTACGCGCATGTTGTAGTGATTTAATCTTCGAAGCACTTCTTCTAAACGTTGTAAATGCACCGAGTCGTTTTCAGCTGTAATTTTAATGTCATCTAAAAATACCTTAACGCCAGGGATATCTCTCAGAATCTGCTCCATATGCCGTTGCCATTTTGCTGGTGCGGATGCAATACCAAACATCATTCTTTTAGGCCGATATAACCCTTTATGAGTGCTTAACGTTAGATAATCGCCATCATCTGGATGTATTTCTAATTGTAGGTATGCCTTGGACAGATCAATTTTTGTGAATTTTTTCCCCCCCGCCATTGAGGTGAAAAGTTCATCGATTGAAGGTAACGGATATTCATCGATCTTTTAGAACTTATTTACTGTAACTTTGTAATCACCACAGATTCGAACTTGATTATTTTGCTTGCGAACAGCAACTATCGGTGTAGCCCATTCACACGTCTCCACTGTTTCCAAAATATCGCTTTCCACTAACTTCTCTAGTTCATTTTCAACCGCTTTGATCAGAGGAAATGCCACTCGACGCGCTTTGATGAAAACCGGGGCAACATTTTCTTTCATGTGTAATCGTTCCTGAATTCCTGTGATTTTTCCTGCTGTTTTAGAAAATACTCGAGGATACTTCTTTATTAGTTCGTCAATTACTGGCAAATTATCTTTGCCTTATTGAATTTGCATTACTGTGCCTAATTGTTTTTCGAAAAGTTTACCCCAATCTATTTTGATCTGTCGAAGCCATTCGCAACCCAGCAGAGGATTTCTTTGTGATCGAACAATGTACATTTTAAGTTTTGCCACCCTAGCCTTTGTTTGGACTTGGACATTAACGTAACCAAAACATTCCAGCTTCTTTCCGCAAAAACTAACCAGATTGGTATCGTTTTTTTGTAATTGCAGTTTGCCAAATTGTTTCTTTGCATCTGCTAAACCAACAACAGTCACAGGTGATCCAGTATCTATTTGAAAAATAAAAGGAATATCATTAACAATAAGTTCACAGCACATTTTGGAACGAAGTGTTACTTGATTTGGGTTGTCGATTTGTAATAGCTCCTCTGATATTTGACAAATTTCTTCAACACGGATCTCCTCCGCATCGGATTCTTCTTCTAACTGATTTGTAGCTGCTCCTTCATTTCGTCTCATCTTAAAACTTAAATTTTTATATATACATTTATTTGCTAAATGCTGCGTGCTGTTACATCGATAGCAAACCAAATTTCTCGAAGTTGAAGTTTTTATCGGCTTCGCACTTGGTTTATTATCCCATGTGCTCTTTTTCTTTTTATTATTTTCTTTTACAAAGTTCACATCAGCTGTGAATTCTTTTTCTTTGTGTAACTCCGCGCCACCTTTTTCCGACACTTCGATTGATCTAGCAATGTCTAATGCTGATGATAGTGTAAGTTGTTCTTTTTCTAGAAGTCGATTTTGAATGCGCTGATTTTTAAGACCAAACACAAACTGGTTTCGTAGAGCGGTTTGTAAATACGAACCAAATTTACAATCAGTTGACAGACGCCTAAGTGCATTTAGAAATTCTTCACAAGTTTCTTCGTCCTGTTGTTTTCTTAAATGAAAACGATAGTTTTCTAATATTTCATTCGGAGTTGGATCGAAAAACTCAGATAACGTTTTAATGATTTCATCATATGATTTGGTTGATGGTTTCTCAGGTGCCACTTTATCGCAAAGGACGTTGTATGCTTCACTTCCCATATAGTGAAGGAGCAATTGGACTTTTTTGTGTACAGGATGATCAAAGAGAGCAATTGCAGTTTCAAATCTGTCAACCCATCGATTCCATTTTATATTTTTGTCGAATGGTTCGATACTAAACGGTGTTTGAAGAGACTGTACCACTACTTGTTGTGCTTGTGCCATATTTTTCGTATTTCACTGAGTATTTAATTAATTCGTATGTCAGTATATATTATATATATATATATATATGTGTACATATATATGTTTTATATATGTATGTATGTATATAAATTAAATTAAACAAAGTGTGTATAATTTTTTTTTTTTTTTTTTGTGGAATTTAACAAGAACGAATGTTTTTTTCTGTTTTTTTTTTTTTTTTTTTTTTTTTAACTTTCTTCGTGAATCTGTTTTATCCCATCCTCGTCGCCACTTGTTGTATCGCTACTCGAATAAAACTTCATTAATCCTTGGGCAGATTAAATAGGTTCTTTATTTAATAATAAGTGTTTAATGCTCAAAGGTTATTAACAGACTGACCAAATATGATTAGTTTTAAGTATTTGACAACTGAGACTTGAGAGAGAGAGAATAATAAATGATACGATATAACAGGATTTTTAAAAAAAACTTCAAAGTTTATTTTTTCAAAACTCAATATTTCAAAAACCCTATTCTAGATTTTTTTTTAAGATTGATAAATAAAAGTTTGTTAATACAATCTACAAGATGTGAGAAAAAAAGTTGTATTTTAACTAAATATAAAGGTACCCACCATACAAACGTAAAACATATTTAAAAAATTGTTTTTAAAAATCGTGTTTTTCTCGAAAACGGCGCCTAGAATATTGATACAAATTTTTTTCTCTCAATTAATTTTTATAATCTTTGATTTAATAAAAAAAAAATTGAAATTAAGATATTACAGCGTGTAACTACCATAGAAGCTGTTTTTCGATTTTTTTTTTTTTGAATTTTGAAAAAAAAAATCTGTTTTTTTTTTTGGAAAATTCAATATCCCGAAAATGGCTCGATCTTTTTTTTGTAAATTTAATTTTTATTCCAATAATAATAAAAACTTTAAATTGGCGTATCAAATTTTTTTCTTAAAAATGTTTTAAAATTTTTTTTTATAAAATCTTATTTTTTTAAGAAACCACTACAACGGCTTATAATTTTTGTTCTTGCATAGATATTTCCATAGCATTCTGTTTCTATCTCTTACTACTAAAAAAATAAAAAAGAAAATTTAAAAAAATAAAATTTATCCTTATGAACAGTTTTCTCTTGTAGCATTCATTTTTAAATTCCTAGTCGTGCGACCCAGTCGTGCATTTTATTTTTAATGCATAAGTCTCTAACTTGCTCATGAATTAAATTTTTTCAATTCATAAGTCACTTAGTATAGGTTATGAATTAATTTTTTCTTATTTCTTAAATCACTTAGTAGCTTATGAATTAATTTTTTTTTTAAATCATAAGTCACTAACTAACTTATGAATTACAATTTTTTTTTTAGTTCACAAGTCATCTACAGACTTATGACAATGTGTTCTTAATTCAAAAATTCGCAACCCTGCTTTCGGCTAATGTGGTATACTTCCCGTGGCTAATGTGGTATAGCATACCACATACTCATCATAAAAGTTTATTCCTTTCTAAAATTAACTACATATTTGCGTTTTTTCTAAAGATTCATTCGCTAAAATGTCTAAATATGGTGAAGAAAATGGGATTCCAAAGAATTGGAAAAAGCCATTCATGTTGTGAGGAATGAAAAAATGGGAATTTTACTAGCTTTTAAAATATTTGAGGTCCCATAGAAGTAAAAAATCAGTGCGAAAACTTTTCTCTATAGAGTTGGGTGAAAAAACAACATTCAATGAAGAAATTGAAAAAGATCTTGTCTATTATATTTTCGAAATGGAATCTCGTTTGTGTGGTACTGTGGTCTTACAAGAAGAGACAATCGGTCTTAAGCTTTCCAAATAGCATATAGATGTAAAATTCCAAACAATTTTCCATAATTGCGGTATGTATTGGAAATGACTGGCTAAACAGCTTTTGTAAGAGGTATACAAATAAATTAAGCATTTGTTCACTCACCGGCACATCTTTTGATCGCGCATAAAGGCTTACGATACCTCCTGGAACAAACATACATACTTGAAAAATAATTTTCAAGCTAATCGGATCTAGAATGTAGATGAGACGGAATTCTCCGTGGTTCAGTCAAAGCAGCAGGGAAGACTTAGCACGAAAGGAGAAATTGAAAATTGGAAAATTAGAAGACTCCACATCGTAAAATATTGAAATGAAAAAAAAAAAATTGAAAAACAACATCAAATCGCATTTCTGAAACCGTGTCGACTGCGATGATGAATCATCAAGAATTTCAAAGATGAGTATTCAGTTTCAGGATTCGGATGACGAGGAACAATTTGACGATGTTCCTCCATCGTGTGTGATATGGACATCGTGCTTACAATGTGAAATATTTTGGGAGTATGAAAATTGTATTCTTCAAAAGTGCCATATTTTTATGCTGTTACTGCTCGGAAGTTTTACCATAATGAAAATATTATAAGTATCTATCTATTCAAAACTTTTGTTCAAGCACCAAGAAGGTTCTTTCTTAATTATTATTTTATTATATTACATTTTTATATTTTTAACCAATACTATAGCTTCTTTTATTATTTATTATCATTTAAAAAAAGAAAGGTATACAGTATACCACATTAGACAGCATAGTGCACCACATTATCCTTTAATTTTCAAAAGTGATGATTTCGAGGTCATATCAATATTTTGTCTACATCTTTGTTAGACTTCAACAAAAAGAAATAACTTAGTAGTTTATATCTGTGGCTACAATCAATAACCGCTTAGGTCGACTTAAGACAAAAATAATTTTTTTGCTGCATCATAATCTGCATGTTCCGTTCTGTTATAGAAAAAAATCCAGGATTTGTAACTCTTTTCTTCGTCAAAATAATCCAAAAAGAAAAAACCGCTTAAGTCATTCTCATAGGTACAAGCATTTGCAATAACCGCTTAACGCACATAAGAACTTATGAACTTCAAAGATACTTTTAGAAAGTAAAAAATTTATCAAAAATCATTCAAACATATTGCACTGAAAACAGCTTAAATCGACTTAAGCGTTTATTGCAAACTTAACAAAGTACTTTCACTATAGTCAAAGTGCCTAAAACATACGCCATTGACCTTACGATTAAGAATTCCGAAGGACTCTACAATCCGGGATAAAAATAAAACAGACCAACATACCCATTTCGATTCAGAAAATTTCATAAAGTTCTGTTTGGCAACCCTCTTATCCAGATATCACTATCTCTCACATTTTGTTCACATTTGTTAACAAGTCAAAAGGAAAAATGTGAGATTTTGATTTGTTAAGATTTCAGAACTTCGTATTGTGATTCTATGTTTTGCACGAAACTATTATTTTTTTTTTTTTTTTTTATAATCTACCCGCGCTCAAGGGATTATGATTACCCTTTAAATGTTTCAACATAGCGCGGCGTGAAGTTAATGAAGAGAAAGAAGGATAGGAAAGATGTGTGGCAGGATGTTCTGAGACTGTTGGTGGTTGTCTCAGATATTTTTATCTCCAGGGATGGCGGCTGAGCTAAAGCGGAGAAATGCCGTGTCTTTTTTCTATGTCGCTTAAAATTCACATTATTTTATTCGTGTTCATCTTTGTTGGGCGTACTAGTTTAACTCATTACATGTTGTTAGTGTTATGCCTGAACAACATGTAATGAGTAAACCAGCAACCCATTGATGACAATTTTAGAAGGATTTAATGGAATTAAAACGACATTTAGACGACGGCAGGGATCGAACCTGTGATTATGAGGTTGACAGGCGAGCACACAACCATCGTGCCACGGCTACCCCCATAATTTATTATTATTATGGTATAAAATTAATTGACTTGTGACCTTTTTCCAATTTTGTTTTTAGGAATAAATCTATTGCAACCATATCATCATAAGCTCATGATGGTGAAAAATATGACAAAAAGTAACTCGTTCGTTTTTTGTGTCCTGTTTCAATCTTTTTTAAACTTCAACTTTTCAACTTTCAACTATTCAAAAGTTTCAACTTTTATCTTTTTTTTAATAAATTTGTAATTACTAGAAGTTTTTTTTGCTTGAAAACGGGCTTAAATTTTTTAATTTTTATTTTTCAAATCTTATGTACATATTTCATTTTTAAATTTTATAAACTAAATAAAAATAAGTTTTAACTAAACAAAAGTGAACAAAGCTTGAACAAAACTTAAGTATTTTATATTTTAATTGACTGTCCATCATCGCCTTTGGTGACGAGTGGCTTCTTTGCTGGACGGCAGCAAGCAAAATTGTCTTCGATTAATTTTACCATGGTCATACGTGTATTTTTCTATTGCTAACGTATATTTTGTTTAATTTTGCGTTTATCTCTGAGAGTAGTAATATTTTTTTGTCCAGAGTGTTCAGTGTTCAGTAAAAATGTCCTTATTTCTAAAATTTTCTCTGGCGAAAGGTCTTTTCGTCTACCAAAGGTTGGCAGTTTAATACAAAAGACTCGTTTAAACTAAATTGATTGTATACAAAATAAAAAACTTAATGATTCCTAAATCACGTTTTTTACCGGAAATGCAAATTTCGGCTCAGGAATCCATAATAATTCGCGAAAAAAAGAACGTTAAAAATGTCAAGAAATAAAAAAACACGTTTAAAAAAAAGTGTCTAAGATGTGTAAACATCAACGTTTCCAATGTCCCAAATTTGTTATCGAACGTACCTAATAAACATACATACTAATGCAATTTTCGGTGAAGAAATTTATTAACTTCCCATAGGGAGTTATTGTAATCGGTCCGATTTGTCAAATTGGAATTTTTGACATTTCTCGACGTTTCAAGGTCCCTAGAGGCTATATCAATCATTTTTAGAGAGATGTCTGTGTGTGTGTGTACGTACGTTCGTACGTTCGTACGTTCGTACGTTCGTACGTTCGTACGTCCGTACGTTCTTGTACCATTTTTCGTCGTCGATATCTCAAGAACGAGTAAATATATCGACTTCAAATAAATTTTATTTAATAGATAATAACTTCGAAAGAGGCTCAAAAGGCGTTTATTAAAATTCAGTCAGTAGTTCTTTCACTATAACGGTTTAAAAAAAAAAGTAAAAATTTTGGTAAGTTTCAAATATCTCACGAAAAAATAATGCTATTGACTTCAAATAAAATTTAATGTACTCATTATATGGTCATACAGATTTGGTATGAATTTGGAAAAAAATGAACATACCGTTATTTTTTTAAATAAATAAAACTGAAAAAAAAATTTCATAACCCAGATATTCTAAGAACGGAAAACAATTTGAAACTCAAAATAATTTTATTTTACGAAAAATAATGTGTTTGACAACTGGTGAAAATTTAAAAAAAAATCAGTTTACAGTTTTTTTTACAAAAAAATAAAAAACTATATAAAATTCTATTGAAAATTGGTAAAAATTGTTTTTCGCCTCAAATTTCTCGAGAACTAGTAGTGATATTGACTTCTAATTTAGTTTATTTTATAAATAGTATAATTTTGTACAATTAGTAAAATGTTGACAAATATTGAATTAATAGTTTTTTTTTAAATAAAAAAACTATAAAGAATTCTAGTGAAAACTAGCTAAAATTGTATTTCAAGTCTAATTTCTTGGGAATGAACAGCGATTATGCCTTCTAAAGTATGTTGTTTTATACATCGATATCTTCCCGTAAGAATGTATACTAAGCGACATTTCTAAAATTGTTCAGGAAACGAAAAAAACGAAGAAAGTTCTAGTTGAATCATAGTGTGCTAAGAGACAATTTTTGTTGCTCACGACAATGAGATCTTTATTAATGTCGCTTAGCATAATTTTTTTCGCGGATAATACAAATTTCAGGGGGCAACATTATTTTAATGAGAAAACATGGCAGTTGATAAATGTTTTTATTTGTACTCTAGTTTCCTTTTCATGCATAATAGGTTGGCGAAACCCAGGCGAAAACGTGGCCCTTAACATATAGTATATTTCCTCATCAAAAAGTCATTTTCGAAAAAAGTGTCGCTTAGTACATTCTTTCGGGAAGGTATCGATATACATATTACAATTATTAACATATGGTTAAATTTTGACAAGTATCGAATTGACAGTTTTAACAAAAATATAAAAAAAATCTACTAAAAAGTGGTAATATTTGTTTTTTGACTAGAATATCTTGAGAACGAGCAATGATATTGACTTTTCCATTATTTAATTTTATACATAATACAATTTCTAACAAATGGTTTATATTTGACATATATCTAGTTTTAGAGCGGATATCTTTTGTAAGTACCCTTCCATCAATAACCAAACCATATCTTTTATATTTGAATATTTTAATTTATTATCAACTTATCAACTTAGTTTTTAGAAGAATGTATGTACTGTACATACGTATATGAATAAGGTTGTTCAGTTGTACCCAAGTCCCACATATTCAAATTCCATTAATAGCTATGGTAAAATTGAAGAAAACGTCACAATATGTTTTTATCTAAATATAAAGTTTTCAAGACCACAAATAGGAAGTTATCAGTGTGGGTCGCATCCAGCCTCTTTTTTTTTTATATATGAACTTTGATAGAACTTTGGAATAAAATTCAAAGATATGCCCAGAAAAAGACAGAGTTTCTAAGTAAAGGAAAGAAAAGAATCTATTTATTTCAAAAGTTAAATATTGTTAGAAAAAGAACGTACCATCGAACTCAGCTGAGTTCCCTTAATTTTGTTAGAATTATTTTTAAACATCCCTGTTATTTGATACAATATAAGATAGGTATGTCCACCTATATTCAAACAGAGATGTTATGTCGTATGAAATACTATAACTATTTGCTCGGAGCATTACTAAGGGCGTTCACTTTCTTAAATTTGATTGACAAGCATGGCATTGGCTTGATTTTAATAATAGGCGTTTTTTTTAAACTCTGAGCAGAGCACTGAGTAGAGCTTGGGCATGTCAAGAACGCTCTGAGCAGAGTTTGATTAGAGTTTTCCAATTTAATTATAAAACACACAGGAACCCTGAACTGTCTAAGGCATAGATATCCATTTTTTTGCATCTGTCTCTCTCATATAACAAGAAAAATAACTGCGCAAAATTTTAAACATCCTATTATTAAGGTATTAGTATCATAGGTACCACTTAACAAATTGCTAACTTCAAAGTAGTTTACTAACTCATTCTTAATTTTAAACATATTCTAACTAGTATCGTACTACAATTTTGCTTAATAAATTGCTTCTGAACACACCTTAAATGATGACAGTTCTTGCAAAAACATAAGTAAACAGACATTTTGTGTCGTTTGTAATTAGCACTATATGGTACTCAAAACATAAAAAAGGTATTCGATTATTTTAACTTTAATAAAAGGGTAGAGAAAGTATGATGCTATATTCGATTAAAATTTGGAAAATCTTTGTTTTAACCTAGTTTCATACTAAAACAGCTTTAACATCGAACTAATGCAATTAAAATTTTGGGCCGATGAAGTTGGCCGCACTCAGCTTTTTAATCCATCTGCTCATTCATTTAATTTTAAACTCATAGGTAGGCTTCCTAGTCAGCGAAAAAATGAAGTCTACCATCATCGGCTCTAACGCTATAAGCGAAAGGCTATGCACCCTTCGCGTGCGAGGCAAATTTACGAACATCAGCCTCATTAACGTTCACGGACCTACGGAGGAGTCCTCAGACGAAGAAAAAGAGACTTACTACGAACAAGTCGAGAGGGCCCTCAATGCCTGTCCAAGGTATGATGTTAAAATCATCCTTGGGGATTTGAACGCAAAAATAGGTCGGGAGCCGGTATTCAGGCATTACGCAGGCACCCATAGTTTGCATGAGAACACTAATGACAATGGACTTCGAGTCTTAGAATTGCCAGCATCGAAAAACATGGTCGTTGCGAGTACCAGATTCCCGCGTAAAGATATCTACAAAGCCACCTGGGTATCACCTGATGGAGTCACTCGTAACCAAATAGACCACGTGTTGATAGACCGTCGCCACTACTCGAACTTGATGACGGTACGAACGTACCGAGGTGCCAATATCGACTCGGATCACTATCTTGTTGGTATGGTTTTCCGAGGGCGGATTGCCTTGCGAAGACGCATTGCATCCGCCGATCAGGTTCGAATCAACACGGCTGCCCTGCGCAATGAAAACACCAGTAACAGCTTTGGTAATGCGTTAGGACTCGCCCTAGAAACACCTGACTTAGGGAGAGTAAGTCCTGGAGCCAGTATGCTGGGCGTAAATGAAAAGTGGACACGTCTTAAAAATACTGTCATTAGTACTGCCAACTCCATCTTAGGCAGCAGTCGTAAAAATCGGAACGACTGGTTTGATGATGAATGCAAGCTAGCGACTGAACGTAAGAATGTTGCGTACCGAGCAATGCAACAATCTCATAGAACGCGGGCACGCGAAGAGGAATATAAAGAGCTCAGAAGAACAGAAAAACGGCTTCATAGACAAACAAAAAATCAGCCTAGGAGAAGAACTTAATCTGCAAGGACGGAGAGGGAAATCTGATCACCGATCCTGAAAGCATACTGGAGCGATGGGAAGTGTACTTCAATGAATTGCTAAATGGTCAGCTCACTGCAGAAGTGGAGGCTCCACTACTTCAAGAAGAATACCCTATGTTGCCGCCACCAAGCATAGAAGAGGTTGAGAAGGCTATAGGCCGGCTTAAACAGAACAAAGCCCCGGGAGTCGATGGCATACCAGCCGAATTATTCCATCACGGCGGGCCAGCCTTACGTCAAGCAATTCATGATATTATAGTACAGGTATGGGAGCAGGAAGAAATGCCAGAAGACTGGCGAAAAGGTTTAATATGCCCCATACATAAGAAGGGAGATGTCACAACGTGCAGCAATTATAGAGGTATCACGTTGTTGAGTACCGCCTATAAGATACTCTCCTCTATCCTACAATACCGGATAACCCCATACGCTAAAACCGTCATCGGACAATATCAGTGTGGTTTCATTAGGCAGGCGATGGAAAAATGTCTAGAATTTAACATCCCAACATACCATCTGTTTATAGACTTTAAGGCCACCTATGATAGCATAGCCAGGGTAGAACTTTACAAAGCCATGAGAGAATTCGGCATCCCAAATAAATTGACACTACTATGTAGGTTGACCGACCATGACCAACGTAACAATCCAAGTTAAAATAGCCGGATTGCTATCCAGACCAATCAACATCTTTAATGGACTCCGACAAGGGGACGGTTTGGCCTGCCTCCTCTTCAACCTGGCGTTGGAGAAAGCAATCCGTGACTCTGGCACGGCAACAAGAGGGACCATCGTCAACAGGTCCAGCCAGTTACTGGCTTACGCAGACAACATTGACATCATCGGAAGAACCGAACAAGCTGTACGCGATTCCTTCATCCAGATCGAGCAGGCGGCACAAAATCTGGGGCTGCACATTAGTGAAGGTAAAACAAAGTACATGGTGGCGTCGAATGCGAGAGGAACAGTTGGTCAAACAATCAAGGTTGCGGAGCACGAATTTGAAGTGGTGCAATCCTTTAAATACCTTGGGTCAATAGTAGCAGCCGATAACAATATAGAAGAAGAAATACGCGGGCGGCTTCTCAAATCCAACAGAGCCTACTATAGTCTGTCAAAGCTCTTCAAATCCAGAAATCTCACCATACCTTCAAAACTACTGCTGTACAGGACCATGGTCCTGCCAGTACTCACATATGGATCCGAGACTTAAGTGCTTAGCAAAATTCACTCCGACCTCTTAGCTGCGTTCGAGAGAAAAGTCTTAAGGAGAATTGTTGGCCCCATATGTGAGGAAGGACGATTCCGGAGACGGTACAATCATGAATTGTACGCAATCTGCCTTGAAGCAGATATCGTGACAAAAATTAAGCTAGGTAGACTCCGGTGGGCAAGGCACCTAGCTTGCATGAGCGAAGAGGAACCTGCTCGGAAAGTTCTTTGTGGTACATTCTATGGTAGGCGACAGCGTGGTAGACCATGCTTGCGCTGGAGAGATGGCGTAGACCAAGACGCCCGAAGCCTTGGGGTGTGCAACTGGATTGCGTCGGCTAGAGACCGGGATAGGTGGAGAGACTTGTTGAAAGAGGCCAGGACCGGAACCCGGTTGTCGAGCCGATGATGATGAGAGTGTGCTTTGATTAAAAAAAAAAGAAACACAACCGACCACACTTATGTGTCTAAGCTAAATAAAAAAGAAACACAGATCTTTTTTTTGAAAGCTTAGTTCCCTGCTCTGAGCTTAAAAAGAAAAAAAACCCAAATTTGGAAGATCTATTCAGCGGCTTATCAAGCATGATATTTTGACTGCTGGACAAGCATTTGTGAGCATATGAACGCCTAATGGTGCATGAAAATTTATGATACTTCAGTTTTACTCTTGGAGCCTGATTACTCGATTCTTTTTTATTTATTGACATTCATCCCAGCCGATCGACATCATTCCCAGCTTGTAATGAAAATTCTCAAAGTAAATATAAGCAGAAAAAAAGATAAAATGTGTAATACATTGGCATCGTAGTCATCAATCAACCCTATTACAGAATTCGGCGAAGTGACAGTTTCAATTAATATCCAAACCTTTGCTATTATTGAATCCGACATTTTGACGTAATGAGAATATTTCGTTGCAAATATCAAACGGATTGCTCTGAAAATGTACATACTTTCTGGAATAGAAAATGAAAAACATAGTTATTAGAATTTTTTAAATGTCAACTCTGAAAATGCATTTTTCGGAGCATAAAATAAAATGCAAACTTCCATCAATAACGTGAAGGGAATTTGTTCAAAACATTTAAAGAACCTGTAAAGAAATTTGACACCAATTAGTTCGTATTTCGTCTCTTTGACATATTGGGTGAAAGTTGAAAAATTTTTTTGGGAATGAAAATACTAAGTTCTAACTGTCAATGGAAAGTACTAAAATCGGGATTTCTAAGGCTTTTGATGCAAAATAGATATGGTACTATAGTTTCGAACTACATTTTATTCAAACAGAATTTTAATCTATGCTATTGATATTAGCTTAGATAATTATGTGTGACACATAGGCACTAGGAGCATATGGTATAAATTCATACTTACTTGGCATTGTTGGAGTTGTTTTATACATTTAATTTTTTATGCTCATTAACTTTTTTCTCCAATAATATCCACTTTTAAGAGTTTTAAGTGCCAGTTCGTGCGATCCAGTCAAAAGGCTCCTTAATGCCCCATTTCTCGGAATCCTGGGGTGCAGCTTCTTTTTACTCCTAAGTATCTACACCGTGTTGGAAAATTGGATCCACAAAATCGATTGCTGCACCTCTCGGTGTTCATATAAACGAGTTAAATTTAAAATTTAATTTCAGCTCCATATCCCAATTACTATGTTATGTGTACTATTAAAATACAAACCAAATACAATGTCCTTATTCAAAGTCCCTCTATTGGTTAGAATGAATACACAATTCATGAGAATGTCTCTTTTTACTTAAAAAAAAAAGTCCTTAGAGAACCATAAGGCAATACTAGGAAGCCAACGGTCTCAATGATTTCTTTATCAAGAACTTTATCTGGTCACTATGCTTCCTTGAGAGTGACGTGGAAAGAGAATTCCTTTAGCTGTATGGAGGTTACTATCTTCGTCCTATTGACGATGTCTGGAATAATTTTAAACAACCTAGAAAACCTGTAATGATCATATTCGGAGAACCAAATTTTTACATAACCAACAATTAAGGCAGCAAATACTACAATGTCTCAAAGGCACTCGTAGTAACAAGTTTTGTAAAAAAATTACGAAATACTACTTCGTCTTCGGTTTGTTAGCTCATAAGGAAAACCGTTTTCTTGTAGTATAGTTTGCTGTTATTCCGACGTTACCAGATAGTGACTTTTCTTGCAATTGAAAGCGTATAAACGATTTTATGAGTCTTTCGGACTCGTACTACAAAATCTCGATATCCGCTACTCCAGATAATACCCCCCATTGTTTCTGAAGATGTGTTTTCCAACGCTGACAAAACTATTGCGTACGCTTTTCCATTTGTCTTATTCTACTAGTCTCTTTCCGCGTCGATGGAAAACAGAATTTGTCAAGCATGTTCCTTAAAAACACGAATCGTTTTCTCTTTCTAACTAAAGTAAAATCGTGATCTGATTGCTTTTCTCACCAAACAGTGGCACAAATCTTCACATTGTTTTGTATGATTATAATGTATAATTATTGCACTTGATATTTCAAAAGCATTTGATAGAGTTTGGCATCAAGCTCTTTTACACAAAATGGGGGAATTTGGTTTTGATTAATTTCTTTTTTATTAGATAGGGAACTACCTTTTGAACGGTCTTAAGTCTGAAATTCATAAAATAAATGTTGATATGCGACAGGGCTTCGTTTTGTTCCCGAATTTCTTTGTTATATTCATCAATGCTCTTTGGTTTAAAACTTCTAATCTATTTAATGGCTTGCTGACGATAGAACTCTCAGCTTTTCATATTCGTTTTTAGATTCGCATCCTTGTCCTCCATGGATTTATAACACCAGCGCATGATAAGCTCGTTAAATTCGGAACTTGATTGTCAAATGGGGAACGAAAAACCACGTAAAATTTAATCCTTCAAGCACTCAATGCTGTCTTCTGTCATTAAAGCGAAACCCACCTCCCATTTCGCTAGCCATAAGTGGCACTAGCATTGAGGAAAAGGAAATCGAACAGCCTTTAGTTCTCGGTATGAACATCACGGACCACTTTTGTGGTCTTCTGATCTGGGGCCTATTGCATCATCTTACAAAATTGTGATTACAAGCATTTTTTTAACAAATTTGTAAAAAATCAAGATTTTTTCATTTGTAATTTTTTTTTAAACACAAATTTTTACTTGTTAATTACAAGTCACAAATTTGTGCTTGTAATTTGTAGTTGGTGCAATAGGCCCCTGTGGTCTATTTCACCAAATTACAATTACAATCACAAATTTGTAATTGTTACCTACAATTGCAAATTTGTAAACTGATTTTCTGTTTCACAAACTACAAACATAATTCCAACAAATTTGTTGGAAAGAGAAAAGATTAAGGGAAATTGTATTTGTTATTTACAAATAGAAGAAAAAGCCGTTTCACCGTTTAATTTGCAAAGTTGTAAATAACAACTGTTTCTGTACAAGTTTGTTAGCATTCGACACATCATAACAAAAATGAATAAACAAGATAACATTTTTATCGCCGATTTAATTCGTGATAAGAAAGATATTTTATTAGAAAAATTTTCCGATATCATAACACATAATCTTAAAGTTAGCGAGTGGCAAAAAATTTTTAACAATATAAAATCTAATAGTATTTTAATAGATAAAGATTGGAAATACCTAAGAGATGTCGTGTGGCAAAATTTAAGACGAAATACTGTGGTAAGTAAAAATTATTTGTTAGGTAGATTATATTTACCGGCAATATCAAAGAACCGTTCACGAATGCTTTCGTGTTCTTCTGGCCAACGTACAGTATTTTCAAAGAAAGTCTCAACAATGGCAGAACAAATACGATGGACAGTTCTGCATACCGTAGATTTAGATATACCGTGCATGTCTGCAATCCCGTGGTACTGTCCACCATTTTCAAGCCAATGTAAGGCTGTCAGAAATTGTTGTGTCGGTGTCAGTGAAAAGTTTTTTTCAGACTCATTTGCAATACGAGGTCCTATTTGACTTATTATTTCCTCTGCTTTAGAACGTTTTAACTGAAACTTTTCGTTGAAAACAAAAGCATTTGAAATTTCATAGTTAATTCGCGGTCAATATATTTTTCTTCGTCTATTAAACACAAAATCTACACTTATATCACTATCGGTGCTACTATGCCTTCGACGTAAGGTTTTTTGGGTTTCAAATGCGATTTTTTCCGAAACTTACAAATTGTTATCAAATCGGCAGACGATCTTTCTTCTGCAAAAAATTTTCAGTAACTGAACAAATTTGTAAAATTTCGTGATTCCGTGAAACAGAAACTTACAAAAAAATATAATTTTTAACAAATTTGTACTTGTAAGCAACAAAAAAATTTAGTTTTGGTGAAACTGAAATAATGAAATTTCTACAAATTACCCTTTGTAAACAACAAACACATTTTTGTAATACAACCATTTTGTGAAACATAAAAAAACGATTTTTGAACAAATTTGTTAAAAAAGTGCTTGTAATATACAATTTGTAAGTTGGTGAAATAGGCCACTGGCTGTAATCTATAACGCTAAGATTACATTTTGGCAGGTGCTCTAAAAACGCAGTTGAGTCTCTGGGACGAAATCCAAAACAGAGAACTTTAAAAATGATAGGTGATGAAAATATAACAAAAATATTTGAATTTCTCTACCACTGCCACAATGTTTCTTGTCTTTCATCAGGCAATGCAAATCAGTTTACACTTAAGCCCAACTTTAGTTACGTTGGGGATTCTTTCCTAAACCGCCCTTCATGAATGTGGAATGCCTTACCCGGATCAGTATTTCCCTCCCATCACCATATTAGGCAATCAAAACCAATGTGCATCGGCTTCTATTTTTAAATCTTCTCCAACTTTCTTAAACGCTCGCTTCTCGCTTTGTGCTCAAACATTTTAAGGTTAGTCAAAATCCCTTAAGTGCTATCAGGTCGAGAGAACTAAGTTTCCGCTCTTACAAAGTCAACCCAACCGAGGAAAATCGGAAAAAATTTATAAAAGTCAGAAACCAATGCAACGCTGTTATAAAGAGAACCAAATTCTTACATGAACAGAAATTAAGGAAAAAAATCCTGCAATGTCCCAAAGGCAGTAGAAATTTCTGGTCATTTGTCAAGAACGTAAAAAAATCAACTTCATCTTCGGTTCCAACGCTCATCTACATTGACAAACCAATAACTTAGCTCTTTAGAGAAGGCAAATGTACTTGCAGCTCATTTTGCTGCTAGCTCCACGTTGCCTGTTAGCAACGTTGCCCCTCCTGAACTTGAGAACGTAAATCATTCAATGGGACAAGTATATTTCCGCACTCGTACAGTTGCAAGATCTCTTCGAGATCTTGATATAAACAAATCTGCTGGTCCTGATGGTATACCCCCATTCTTCTGAAGAGGTGTTCTTCATCGCTGGCAAAACCATTGCGTAAGCTTTTCCCATTGCTCCTACTGTTCTGGAATCTTCCCTAGAAGATGGAAAACAGCATTTGTCCAGCCTGTTCCTAAAAAAGGTGACCCTTCCTCCCCCTCGTCCTATCGACCAATCGCACTTACGTCCCTTCTTTCCAAGGTCATGGAATCGCTGATAAATCATCAGCTCAAGAAATATCTCGAAGATCGAAAGCTTCTTAATGACCGGCAATACGGCTTTCGCAGCAATCGTTCCACTGGTGATCTGATGGCATATCTCACCGAAGAGTAGAACAAATCTTTACATTGTTTTGGAGGAAGAAAGATTATTGCGCTTGATATTTCTAAGGCATTTGATAGAGTTAGACACCAGCCTTATTCTTTGGATTAGAAATTACCTTCTAGATCGTTCAATACATGTTGTAATGGATGGTTTTAAGTCTGATCTTCACAAAATAAAGGCTCCGTTTTGTCTCCGACTCTCTTCCTCATTTTTATAAATGATCTCTTGTCTGAAAATTCTAATCCACTTCATTGTTTTTCCGACGACTCCACTCTAAGCTTTTCATACGCGTTCCCAAATTCGCGTCCATCTCCTTCGGAAGTGAATTTGCAACGATATCGTATGATAAGTTCATTAAACTCTGATCTTTACAGCTTTGTTAAATGGGGTATAAAAAACCGTGTGGAGTTTAATGCTTCGAAACGACAATCTTCGTTGGAAGGATTTCTATATATCGATGTAAGAAATTTGTCACCCCTTCTGATCTGGCTACAATCTATAAGGCGTTTATACGTCCAAAACTTGAGTATAACTCACTCCTTTGGGCAAGTGCAGCACAATCTTCTCTCCATTAATTGGACAGAATTCAGAACAGAGCGTTAAAACTGATAGGAAACAGAGCTATCATGGATTCATTCCCATCTCTTGAACACCGTCGGAATGTTTCATGTATTTCCCTGTTTTATCGCTTCTTTCACAAGCAATGCTCACTCGAAGTAGCCAGTTGCATTCCTCTCTTTTATCAATTCACCCGTAATATCCGCTTTGCTAGGAATGCTCATCAGTTCACCATTGAGCCTAACTTTGGTCGTACCGTCAAATATAGAGATTCGTTTTTTAGTCGCACAACACGATTATGGAATAGCTTACCCGGCTCAGTTTTCCCTCGCCATTTCAATTTGCAAACATTCAAAACCAATGTTCATCGTCACATCCTTTCTCTCCTTTCCTAATTTCCCCAACCCTCGTGCTGTGTTTAACATTATAAGGGTCTATAAACATACCCTTGAGTGCGAGTGCATTATAAAAAAAAATATATAAATACAAACAGATATTTGTTTATTTTGATGTTCGAATCAATAATTTAATAATATACATATACATACTACATACATAAATGAACTTGTATTAAGTTGCAATACCTTTTTCTTTTAACAGCAAATATGTAAGTACAAGTAGTTTGCTTGGTCAATGTTAATTTTTCCTAATTAAGTAAAATTAATGGCATAGGAGAAGAATAATGCATGGATTAAAATTTCAAGTATGTCAACATTTATGTAGTATGTTCTTTAATATCTTATACATTTATTTGTTCACATGAATATAAACACATAATAATAATAAAAGACGGACTATTTCCTTCCACATTGGGGGCTAAACTTTCTTACAAATGGATAAATGTTGAAGAGAATGAAGTTGGGAAAGATGAAATATGGAGTCACTTTTACCCAAATATTATGTATTTCAATTTAAATATTAGAAAATTATAATAATGAAGCTATAAAAATAATTCATTACATAAAAGTTTTGAGTTTCGGATATTTTCTTCTACCATTCCGACCAATACTTCTCCTGAAAACGGTTGATTCATCAACTGAATTGAATAACTAATAGACAATGGAAGGCATTTATCTGTTAAATTATTTGGGAATGACAACGATAAGAACATCATCTGCATTCTCAACGTTCTGTTAAATACTCTTTTACCGAAATCAGGATCTGATACTGGTCTGTATAGAAAGAAAAATTCCCCGATCTCCATAAGCCTTACCAAAAGTTGAATATGGTCCAGACAGTTTATTTAAAGAAATTTTTTTTCTTGTAATTTTTTTCAAAAACCTTTAACTTAAAAAAAAAAGATACCTACTACAAAATTTAGCTTTCGATGCAACTCTGTCTAAAAGAAAAGCCCCAAAACCCTTTTCCGCACAATAGTTTATGTTTAAAATGCGACCTTGCAAGGTTATTTTCAACCAAATGTTATGTTTAGGGCCAATTTCCAAAAAAAAAGAAAAACCAATCATATTAAAAACACAAACGAAAATAAGTGTTAGTTGGTATCTGAAATCAGCAAAACCCGAGAAACCGCTTAGAGATACCACCGATAAAAAATGACTATCAACGAGTTAAAACACTTAACAAATTGCTCCAAATGAACTGAACCGATTACCATTATACCATTCCCATCAATAAAACACGCAACACAATGGATGGTTAATCACTTGTTTTACGTTTCGTTACTCAGTTGCATGCTTGGTTGTTGGCAAAAAGCTAATAATATCAACCATTAATTTAATTGGTTCGTACATAAGCAAAACATTCGCAAATAGTAACAAATTGCTGGCAAAAAGAGTGATGATTTCGCCAAAGGTACTTTGAGACTCATCAAATGCTTTTAATGTGCAATTGTCATGGAAATCGATTATTTTGTGGTCAGTTCTTACTTGCGACTTATAGTAACTGTAAGGCAAGTTATGCATTCGAAAAAAAAATAGAACTCGAAGTTTTGATCAAAGTTCACATTAGGATGATAGCGAAGACGAAAAAAGTGGGTATCGCAATTTTGTCTTTCTGTCTGTTTAAGCGGCTCGACCGATTTTTTTTTAACTTAATAGATATTATTTTTAATTCGCCCCGACAGGTTTTTTTCTTTTTTTTTAAGACCAAAAATAACGGTACCCCCATACGAATTTTTTCGAAATTTTCTAAACATTTTTTTTTTCAAAAACTGTACGACAGATTTTAAAAATAAAGATACAGAAAAATTTAATTTAATTAAATCTAGGTATTGGTTGAAAATAAAATGCACGACTGGGTCGCACGAACTTGCTCCTATGTAATAGACTAGGAATTTTAAAAACGAATGTTATTAGAGAAAACTGTTCATAAGGATGAAATGAATTTTTTTTAATTCTTTAAGTAGTAAGAGATAAAAACAGAATGATATGCAAATATGAATTTATGCAGGAACAAAAATTATAAGTCTTTGTAGTGGTTCCTTAAAAAAATAAGCTTTTATGTATAAAATTTTTAAAACATTTTTAAGAAAAAATTTTGGTACGCCAACCTTAAGTTTTTATTATTGTACGAATAAAAGTCTAATTTCCAAAAAAAATACTCAGCCGTTCTTGAGATATCGAATTTTTCAAAAAAAAAAATTACTTTTTTTTCTAAAAATTGAAAAAAATGTTTTTTCTTAAGTTTTTAAATGCAATGTTTTTTAAACTTTTTAGGAGCTTTTTTATAAAAAATTTCATTAAAATCCGTTACGTCGATAATGAGAAATTTAAAATTCGAGAAAATCGTTCTATGGTAGGTACAGTCAGTAATATCTAGATTTAAAATTTTTTTTTATTAAATTATAAATTGTAAAGATTAATCAAAAGAAAAAAAAATTTAGCAAAATTCTCGGAACCGTTTTCGAGAAAAATGCGATTTTCGAAAACCATTTTTTAAAATTTGTATGGAAGGTACCGTTAGTTTTAAATAAAACAAAATTTTTTTTCTCAAATCTTGTAGACTATATTAAGAAACTTTTATTTGCCAAGTTTGAAAAAAATCGAGCATGGGGTTTTCGAAATATTGAGATTCCAAAAAAAAATTTTGAATTTTTTTTTAAAAATCCAAAAAATTAAAAATTGAAAATTTGAATATGTAATAATATTCAAACTTTGGAGGAGCTTTGGCATAAAAAAAATTATTAAAATCGGCTGTACCGTTTTCGAGAAAATCAAAAACAAAAAAAATGGACCCAGGGGGGCTACCGAAAATAACAATTTTTTGTAAAATTTTTTTCAACCATTAGCTAGTTTTTACCAAATGAAATTTTTAGAATTTTTTTTAAAAAATTCTGTGGGACAGTTTTTGAGAAAAAAAAATATTTATAAAATTTCGAAAAAAAATCGTATGACAGGTACCGTTATTTTTGGTCTTAAAAAAAAATAGAAAAAAACGTCCGGGGGTAAAAAATTAAAACCCATATCTACCAAGTTTGAAGAAAATCGGCCGAGCCGTTTAGGCTGTAGTCGAACCGACAGACAGACAGACAGACAGACAGACAGACAGACAGACAGACAGACAGACAGACAGACAGAATTGCGAGACCCACTTTTTTGGTCTTCGCTATCATCGTAATGTCAACTTTGATCAAAATCTTGAGTTCGATTTTTTTTACGAATGCATAACTTGCCTTATAGTACCTATAAGTCGCAAGTAAAAATTTTCCGAAAAATTGTTATTGAGGGTACCCCCCATGGAACCATTTTTTTGTTTTTGATTTTCTCAAAAACGGTACAGCCGCTTTTGATAATTTTTTTTTTGCTAAGGCTCCCCAAAAACCTAAATAGAATTTTGTACTCAAATTTTCAAAAAAAAAAATTTTTGGATTTTTAGAAAAAACTTCAAAATTTTTTTTTCAAAACTCAATATTTCGAAAACCCCATGCTAGATTTTTCTTAAACTTGATAAATAAAAGTTTCTCAATATAATCTACAAGATGTGAGAAAAAAATTTTTATTTTTCCTAAAAATAAAGGTACCTACCATACAAATGCTAAAAAATTAAAAAAAATGGTTTTCAAAAATCGTATTTTTCTCGAAAACAGCACCTAGAATTTTGATAAATTTCTTTTTCTTTCAATTAATTTTCACGATCTTTAATTTAATAAAAAAAATTTTGAAATTAAGATATTGCAGCTTGTACCTACCATAGAAGCATTTTTTCGAATTTTGAATTTATCATTATCCACATAACGGATCATAATGAAAATTTTTATAGAGAAGCTTCTAAAAAGTCTAAAACACATTGCATTTCAAAACTTTAAAATAAATATTTTTTGAATTTTTGAAAAAAAAATCTATTTTTTTTTTTTTTTAAATTAGATAGGTCCGAAACGGGTCAATATTTCTTTTCGTAAATTTAATTTTTATTCGAACAATAATATAAACTTTCAATTGGCGTACCTAAATTTTTTCTTCAAAAGCTTTTAAAAGTTTGTATATAAAAGCTTTTTTTAAGAAACCACTACAACGGCTTATAATTTTTGTTCTTGCATAAATTCATTGTTGGATAGCATTCTTTTTTTTTTCTTTTACTACTAAAAGTTAATTTTATCCTTTTGCACAGTTTTCTCTAATAACATTCGTTTTTAAAATTCCTAGTCGATTACATAGGAGCAAGTTCGTGCGACCCAGTCGTGCATTTTATTTATTACAGTATACAAGTTGTAAGAACAAAAATAACGATACCCACCATACAAATGTTAAAGAATGGTTTTCGAAGATCGTTTTTCTCGAAAACTGGCGCCTGAAATTTTGATAAAATTTTTTTTTCTTCTGATTAATTTTAACGATCTATAATTTAATTATTTTTTTTTTTAATAAAAATATATCTAACTGACTGTACCTGCCATAGAATCATTTTATCAATTTTTGAATTTCTCATTATTGGATTACCGGATTTTAATCAGTTTTAATTTTTCAAAATCGAGTCAATATTTTATTTTTTTTGAAATTTATTTTTATTCGTTCAATAACAAAAAGATATACTTAAAATTGACCTACCAAATTTTTTTCTTAAAAATTTTTTCAAATCGTTTTATATAAAAATTTAATTTTTTTAATACACCGCTCTTAACTTTTTTGTTTGCAGGAATTTGTAATTAACATAAGAAATAACATGGGATTCAGTCTATATCCCTCACTACTAAAAAGAGTTTTAAAAATTATCGTATGCTTATAAAATAGTGATCTCTAATAACATAACTTTTGAAATTCTTAGTCTTTTACATAAGAGCAAGTTTGTACGATCCAGTCGTGCCTTTTATTTTTTGTTTGAATTTGATGGACACACTTAGCAGTTTATTGGTTGCGTTATGGTCATGAAAACCTTATATTAATTGTGGAACTAAATGGGTTTGTGGTTATCAACCGCAACCAACTATTTATCCATTATTATCAGGGTAATTGTAGGATGGTGATGTACTTTTGTCAAAGGATGAGGTTTTCGCCCCGGTTAACCGGGGTTCTATCTAAAGCGGTAGTAACTTCAGATTTACGTTATTATTTCTTAATCATCATCATATAATAAAACGGCGAACATGTTTTTTGTGGTACACTTTTCGCGGCCCACAAAAACCGAAGGGGCATAAATTACATATTAAACGAAAGCATTTTTTGCATAGATGTGCAGAATGCCAAAATTATTTAAATATACTACACAGAAATTGTTTAAAACTGCAAAACAATGCCCGGAAAACAAAAACAAAAACAATTAGAAATGCCAAATCGACTGACACATAATTAGAAATGTCAAATCCAGAATAAACCATTCAGCGAAAACCCAAAACCCAAAGCCAGAACCCGAAACATTAAGGTGGGTTCACAGTGGTGTTCACAATACCGCCAACACGACTGAAGTTGATGAACATGTTGTTGTTGAATGTGAACCTCCCTAAATATTATCAATATAAATATTAGGTATGTGTTTGTTTAGTATTTGAGCTCTTATAATAAAATTTTGAAACATTAAGCGTTAACTACAATCGGCACTTTTTGCAAAAAGTGAAAAAGAATACGCACATACACTAGCACATCTGTTTCTGAAAAGAGCGTATAATTTACACCATACAATTTCAGTTCAGACATCTATCGGTGATTTTCTGAAAAAATGTATTCAATATAAGTGTTTTTAAAAAGTGAAAACGTAAAAAGGTAGAACCATTTAAATCATCAAGCGTTAACTACAATTGGCAATTTTTGCAAAATGTACAATAAGTGAAAAAATGAAAAAGAATACACACATACACTAGCGACAGCTGTTGCTTTCAGTTTGGCGACATTTCTATCGGTCATTTTCTGAATTAGGCTAGGCTCGCACATTCAATTTTTAGTTGCACAACTGTTTGGTTGCTTATAGAAAACAGATGAACTATTTGGTTGAATGTCCGCGCAGGTGCATATAACTATGTATAATGTTACACAAATTAGCGAACTCATTTTAGGCAATCGTTTAGTTTGTGTCAAAACACAAACTAAAAATTGAATGTGCGTACCTAGCCTTAAGCTAAGTGTACACGATTGGTAGATCTTACAATATTGTAAGATCTTACAATGTCTGACAATTATCTACCAAGGAGCTGACAAATAAGTTGTGTGTGTACACGGTTGGTACAAAATCCACCAATCTCTTACAACTAATTGTCAGAAGTTGGCTGACAATTTATTTTCAGATAGCCGGCTTAATACCTACCAATTAATTGTAAGAGATTGGTAGATTTTCTACCAACCGTGTACACACACAATTAATTGTCAGTTTTTGTTGGTTATGGAAACTGACAATTGAACGTTGGCTGCAAATTGTCTGACAATGAAAAAATTGTATGATGCTAAAAAACGAACATCTTACAATTTCTTCATTGTCAGAAACGTCAGACAACGATAAAAATTGGCAGGCCTGACAATAAATTGTGTGTGTACACGATTATCAAATGCCTTACAATTTACAGTCTTACAATTAATTGTCAGATACTCGTACATTTTCTGACAATTAATTGGAAGATTACACGATCGTCAGCTAGCGTATACATATGATTGTCAGATTTCTTACAATTAATTGTCAGACAATGATCTAACAATTAATTGTCAGACAAATTTTCTGACAATTAATTGTAAGACTACACGGTTATAAGACATTGTAAGCATGTTTTTCACTGACAAATCTGACAATATTGTAAGATCTACCAATCGTGTACACTTAGCTTAAGTGTTTTCAAAAAGTGAAACATTTACTTTTTGGTTTTTTGAGGTGGGAGGTAAAATTTTAAATTGAGTTGGTAAAGAACACCAGATTTGTTTTAACGTTTTCAATTTTCAAGTTCATTGCAGTTTTGGCTTTACAATAATAGGGATATTCATGCAAAAGTGTAAGCTCTGCGTATTTGTATACATAAGTCAATTATTTCCAAAACTTATTTACAAAATGTCTGCATTTGAATTTTAAATATTTGCGAAAAAAGAGAATACAAAATACTCGAAATGTATTTGTCAGGGAAAGAGGAAAGATAGAAAATGCAGACGTGAGACGTCGTGTCGTCAAAAATTCGGACGAACATGACTTAAGATACAAATTTAAATCTCCATGGCTGAAAGCGTTCCATGGGCTCAAACCTACCTCATTTTCGGAATACTTCCATTTATGTAATTTTTTGTTGACAATAAACAGCTGGCCGATCGATGTGCAACAAAAAAAGTTTTACAAAAGTAAATTGAATTTATGTTTTTGAAGTTAGCTATATTTCTTTAGGCGTGTTATGGAAATATGATGAGAGCGAAATTAAAAAAATCACATGTATTTAACACAAAATTCACAGGTTGTCGTCACTGAAATGACGCCGGCGTGGGTTCGAGTCGCAATATAATGATAAATATTTTTTTTATTGCCGCGATATGAACAAATGATGAGAGTGAAACTTTTAGATGTAACACAAAATTCACAGGTTGACGTTGACGTCACTCCGGCAACGTGGGTTGTTTCCAATATTATGGCCATAACAACAGCTGAAGAACAATGACATGAAAGAATCGAAACAAAAATTGTTAATGTGTCAAAAATATGTATCTATAGGTTTGAAAGTTTGTTTACCATTAACTGTTTTCCTTTGTACTCCAGGATTGAGTGCTTAATAGGTACTTCTCATTGCATTCAATAATTTAAAAAAAATGTTGACATTTTTAAAATTTCGATATTGGAAATTTTTTTAAGGTATTATTAGTTTTGAAATAAAAAAAAAACTAGCCACAACGTTTCCTCATAGTGACGTTGATGGCATCAGTGCGGATATGATCACAAAAGCAATTTTATATAATGTAATAATGTAGGGAATACCTCCACTTTTGTTACTAGAAATAGAAAAGAAGTCTTAAGCATTACTTTCGGTACCCCGAACGTAGCCTATCTAGTAAAAACTTGGAGAGTATCCAATTTAGGTATAGTGTTTACCTAAGAAGAACTTCTCAAAGAGAATACCTACGGAACAAACCCTAAGAAAACAAACTGGAACCTATACGGCAAGTATGACAAAAAGCTACCTTGAACTATAATTTCTAGTGAATGAAATTATGGGAGCTATACAAGAGGCATATTATGAGCTCAGTTGCCCTCTTAAGCCAATAACTAGGCAAAAAAGACACTCCATTGTGGAAGAAACATTTTTCAAAATTAAGAGCGAAGGTTAGAAAGCTTTTTAATAAGGCAAAAAGAACTAGAGAATGGTATAATAAATCTGCTTATATGACAAGAGACATAAGAAAAGCCAAAAGAAATAGCTCTACAATTTTGTGAGAGTATTTCAATAACCCCTCTTGAGGCAAGACTTCACAAAACTCTTGAAAATAATCACATCACTAGCAATTCGGTGTTAGGTGTTGGTGTTAGGAGTTTCACTGAAAATGAAGAGTAGAGGTGCAACCTGCTACTTAACATTACCTCCCAGACAGTTTACCATTGGATGGTACCTTTAGAGAGAGCCCCTCTCATACCAAACAGAGAGTACTATAAGATAACTACGTCCATTTGCTTAAACAAAAAGATAGGTTGGGCAATTAATACCTGATGGTATCTTCCCAGTTCTCATGCAGAAGGGAAAAAAAGACCTTATGCCCTATCTTATTTATACGAGTATTCTTCGTTGTAGCATTCCCCTGGGGTATATAACAAGTCTATGTTGACCAGCTTAGAGAATCTTCATTCCTAAAATAGGGAAAAAAGATACAACCCATCCAAAGTCTTTCAGGCCATTAAGCTTAATATTCTTTTTACTGAAAACTTTGGAAAGATGATTGACAACTTCATAAGATCAGAAATGTTAAAAAGTAGGCCTCTCAATCAGCGACAACACGCATATAGTGCAGGCCTTGTTTGAAATAACAAATACGATACAAAAAAGCCTTAGATGTAAAGGAAACAGCATTAGGTGCTTTCTTAGACATAGAGGGAACCCACATCCCATGAGGCTGTAGGTAACGCTCTTATAAGGAAACGCGTACCCATAACCATAAACAGATAAAAAAAAAAAGAAATGTTAGCCACTAGAAATGCAGAGGCACAAGCAGGACGAAATGTAAAAAAAAATACTCACAACATGAGGCTGTCCTCAGGGTGGGGTACTATTACCCTTATTGTGGAGTCTTGTAGTCGATGAATTGTTAGAAAAATGTATACCTCCCAAGGCATATTCTGCATTGGATTTGCTGATGATATCATTATCATAACCGTAGGTAAGTTTGAAGAAACTCTTTGCCATATAATCCAAAGAGGACTAGCAATTACACGGAAATGGTGTCTATCTATAGCACTATCAATAAACCTCTCCAAGATGACCATCATACCATTTACAAAGAAAAGAAACCTATCCAGTTAGCTGGAGAAGTAACTGAAACGCAGAGTGAGGTAAAATGTCTAGAAATTACAATAGATGGTAAATTCGTGTAGAACAAATACCTAGAACCTATAGTCGGGAAAACCACAAAAGGTGTTATAATTGGCAAGAGACTTGCAGGTAAGTCATAGGGCTGCCAACCGAACACCCTCAGCTGGAAATACACTTTGATGGTAAGACTCATAACTATCTAACGTGGGGTTGTAGGGCACAATGGAACCAAGTTATTAATAGCAGGTAAGACCTAAGAAAAAGTCCAAGGCCACACGTGTATTTGTATTACGAGAGCATGAAGAACCTGCTTTAACCGCAACTATCGAGGTTCTCTTCTATTTATCCCCTCTCCACGAGGAGGACAAAGGCCATCAAGTGGTACACTGATGGATTGAGAATTAGCCACTGGTTCAGGAATCTTCGGGACTACAACCAAACTTTCCAAGCCGATGTGGTAGTCCAGCAGCATCTTCCAAGCGGAGGTATACGCGAAAGGGAAATGCGTATCACCATGTCAGATATCAAAGCTGCACTCAAGGTACTGAGCTCATATACCATCAGCTATAAATTAGTTTGGAAGTGCATAAACAGGCGAACTTGACAAACAGAACAGGGTCACTCTTCATTGGGTAACTGGTCACGTGGGTATTCATAGAAACGAAGAGGCAGACTCCTTAGCAAAAATATGTGCATCAGCCCCTTAAACGGGCCTGAGCCCTTTCGCGTATTAGGAGAAAATGTCATCAAAAACTAAATTAAACAAGAAGAGGAGGCAAACAGATCTAAGAATTGGAAAGAACTCCTTGAGGCGGGTGAAACTACTACTGAAAATTGCAACCAGCAACGTTTCGAAAACTATATAAACTTAAGTACGAATAACCTAAGAATAATTACAGGTATCCTAACTGGACACTGCAAACTTAGAAGACACATACTTGGTATGGTATGAGGAAACACCAGACCACATAAGGAAAATTTTGTCCACTCATGCACCAAAGGAAAAACTATCTGGGACAATACCAGTTAGAAGAGGACGACATATCCTCTCTAAAAGTGCCCAAACTATAAATTCCTAATAGGAATCGACCTGAAGGAAGAACTGTAAGATGAGCAATACCTCAATGTACAATTCATCCACTCAACATAAAAAAACGTGTTAGTTTGATACCAGCTGTAAAGAAGCTAGATGTAGGGAATTGATTTTCCGCTTCTACAAGGCCAACAACTCAGGAAAATCTGAAAAATCAAAAGCCATTCAAAAAAAGAACAACGCTGTTATAAAAAGAACCAAATATTTCCATGACCAGAAGTTTTATCAATGGCTGGACACCGCTATCGACCCTGAAGGAAAGGCGATCATGGACTGGATCAATATCAATAGCGAAGAAAACTCATTGGTTGTTGTGTCACAGCCAAAACCTACCTTTCCTAGGACTCCATCGACTCTAAATTTTTTCTTAGTAACCTCTAATTTTATTTATTTAATTCCAGGAATCCAGCAACTACACCTGCTCAACCTTGCCCAGTGACTCAGACCATGAAGCAGTAAAGCTCTCCATTAACCTCAGCCAACGTGATCTATTGACAACAGTCCCACCTGAGAACTACGTCAACTACAGAAGGTTGAATATTGAGAAACTCCATAGGGACATAGAAGACAACGTCTCAATACCACCCTCCAACACCCTCCTCCCTGAAATCAGCTGTCATCAATGCCCTTGCAACCCAAAAAGTGCCCAAGACGTCCAAAGATAGGTACGAACACCTGCCGGAGTATGTGCGGAATCTCTATTCTCACAGACGAAGATTAAGGAAACGGCTTCAAAGAATACACCAAAGAGAGCTCAACATAACCAACAACGACTACCAGGCAGTGAAAATCGAGCTCCAATGTGTGAGCATAACGTTCCGGAACTCGATCCAACACCACAACAACATTCGATTCCAGATGAGATTACAGGCTATAAGACCAGGACCAAACGCATTCAGCGAAATAAGCAACTGTTTAGGGAAAACCCAACGAAAGCCTGACGTCATCATCAACAACAACATTGAGGAAACAAAAACAGCTTACAAAGTGGAAGTTTTCGCGAATCACTTCGAGGAAAACTTCAAACCTAGCCCATTAACCAGGGTCCGTTGATGGATGAAATCAGGACATCCGTCCAGCTGACTTTACAGCCAAATTTGGAAGGAGTGGAGTTTGACGACTATCTTTCAGTTAGTTGCCCAACGGACAACACTCAACTATGCCAACCAGAGGAAATTGCAGAAATCATCGTCAATTCCAAACCAAAGAAGTCAACAGGACCGGATGGAGTCTCCAACAATGTCATCAAAAGGCTTCCACATGCAGTGATGATACTACTCACAATCATCATAAACCACTGCGTCAACAACTGCTACTTCCCTCATAAAGGAAAACGGCAAAAATCGTGGCAATCCCGAAGAAAGGCGCTAAAAACCTGGTTTCCAACTATAGGCCAATATCGCTCCTCAACAAAATCAGCAAAATTCTGGAAGAAGTTATACTAAGGAGGCTCAAGAAGTACTGCAATGAAAACAAAATCATCCCAGACATGTAGTTTGACTTCCGGGAAAGGCATTCAAGACTGTATCCATTACTAAAGTTCAAGTCTGACGTCTCCTCAGCACTCAACAGCCATCGTGCCACCGTAGGATGCTTTTTGGATATCGAGAAAGCATTCGACAGCGTATGGATAGAAGCCCTAATCCATAAGCTTCGAGTACTTGGAATACCTTCCCCACTACGAAAAATATTATTTTCTTTTCTTTCTTTCAGGAAATTCTTCTTTCAGCTAGACAGCTGGAAGTCTTCAATCAAATCCATCAAAGCCGGAGTCGCCCAAGGATCGAAGCTCGGTCCCTTCCTATATAGCCTGATGACGTCTTGTTATAAATTTTCTCACACCGACCGATAAACCGAATTCAATTCGAATCTTGTTTCGAGTTTTAATATTGCGATACGAATCGCGAACAGTTAAAATTGTTTATTTAATTTAGTTAACTATGAAAAACGAAATCAAAGTTAACACGATGCCGGTATGCCGCGGAGGAAAATCAACTGTCAAATCAGCTGGAGAAAATTCACAACTTAACAAAAATTGCGTATTGACAAGGTCCTCACAAGTCAACTGATGAGTTCATGTGAGATCACCCGGACGAAACGCCAATTTTTGCGGACTAAAGGCCAAAAAAGCTAATTTGAATCGAAAATTCACAACTTCAGCACTAGGTGCTGACAATCGGTAGCTCAGTCTAGGGGGTGGGTTAACGCAATAGTTATTTTTTTTTTTTATATCGAGAAAACAATAAATTTACCTATCAAATGGAAACATTCCAATCGAGTGGGGAAAAGTATCAACAATCAAATTAATTGAACTTTTATCAAAATCCAAGAGCGTACTTACGCTATGTAAAAAAATGGGCGCCAGGAAACTTTTCTATGGTAGTTTGCCTTACCAGTTAAAATAAAATAATCTGAAAATCTTCAATAGATGAAATAAAAGAAAATAATATTAAGTAATTCCTTCAAGGAATTTCAGGAATTTATTAAGATTGAATGTAATGCCCGAGAAACCGTGGTAGAAGCCTGGATAAAAACTCGGGATCTTTTCGAGAGGAATAACAATGAGAGATTTTTAACTTGGCAGAAGGCCAATTGCAAAATATAAAAAAATGAAAATAGAGAACAATGGTGTGTCACAAAGGACACAAAGAAGGGTCACCTTGAAAATTGTACCCGGGCAAGTCACCGGTCGCGAGTCCGTTAATTTTCTTAACAAGGAAAATTACGGAACAATGAACGGTCAACAAAAGTCACGCTAATATTATCGAAAATCGATTTTTGTCGCTGCCAATTCCCAGCCAAAAAAAAAGATTTTCGAGTTTGAAAACAAGACAAGAAAGAATAATAAAATTGGTACTTAGATTTTCTCTGTGTCTTCGCTCCACCTGCGTCGACAACTTCAACCGCCCTCGAGTTGCTCCTTTCGCTTTTCCCTACTAGGAAATCTCACGGATAACACAAGACGAGATTTTATTTTCTTTCTGAACCGAAGAAAATAAAATTGTTATTTTCCAAAAAAATACAAATTGTTTCAATGATTTGGAAACTATCAAAATGGACTATTGCCAAAGCTGTTCGCACAATTTTTTTTCAACTTTCTTCTTTCGCAAGAAATCAAAGATTGAAGTTTTGAGAAGGCTAAACTTACATCCCCCCTACGATCACCATTGGCCATCCATTTTGATCCATGGTGAAGTGTTCTGTCTCAGTCATTCTGCAGCATTCCGCCATTTGGCTGGAATGTGCGACTGAGAAGACCAGAACTCAACCAACACCCCCGATCTTGACGATTGGTGAAAATTTCACCAGTAGGCTAATGGATGTGTTCAGCGATCTAACCTCAACTTTGCGATCAAAATTTGAGCGAAAAACTAGAACGCGTTAAATCAAAATCCCCAAGCCCAAACCGACCCAGACTACAAAAATAGTGAGAAGAACAACAACTTCGAGCGGGGTTGTTATTTAAAGCAGAGTAATCAATCAAAAACAATATTAAAAATGTAGACATTTGTAGTTGACCATTGTTTGTTTTGTTTATCATCATGAAGGAAAAATCGAGTTCAAGGTGAACTTCCTTTGATGTCGGACACTTATGGTGGGCACTCAGCCATACTAAATTTACGTTGGTGTGAATATGATTCACACATAGTTGGACATGGGTAGTTTCTTCATGCAGTTTTTTTTTCCGTGTGGACCAACTGTCGCAAACTCGTTGGTTGTGTGGACCGCCTGTCGTACAATATCAGATGTTTTGGGTTTGTGTTACTTTTCCAAAGATGCAAAAAGAGCAGGACTCTGGCTGATGGACCAGGTTTCATCTGACTCTTTTGGCGGTTTGGAGCCGCAACGGAATATTGTTCGGGAAAAAGGTATTAGGGAAAAGGAAAGAAGGGAAGCGAAACTTGTTGTGGTAAAATTTACCGCAACAGTCTGATCAATCCGTGCCAACTGACCGTGTGAACCTGCTTTTTGCTGACGACTCGCTGACCTACGTCTCATCGATAGCGCCAACAATTGCATCTCGGAGAGTGCCCACGACTCCAGACTCTGTGAGTACGATTGGTCGACGATAGCAGCCAAAAGAAATGCTAAATACCTCGCAGTCCACTTCAACGAGCTGTCCAAATACAACCCGCACTCAAGGCAGGTACTTAGGAAGGCCAACTTTGCGTTTCACCGCTTGCACGCATTGCTTGCCAGACGCCAGGAAACTTTTTATGGTTGTTTGCCTTAACCAGAATGCTGTAAATTGTTCTTCAAAAATATGAAGGAAACGCAATTTTACAATGGGAGTAAGAATATTTTATTTAAAAATATCCAGGAAACCGTGGCTTACGCCTGGATTAAAACCTGGAATTTTTTCAAATATAATAAAGTACAAAATTGAATTGGATGAAACCAATTGAAAATAATTGAAATTATGAAATGAAAATGAAATTGAAATTATATAAAATTAAAGAAAGAAAATTTTGAAAACGTAGACCGCTAGAATGGACCGCTATCACTCGGTCCCGAAACAAACAGATAATTCAGACTACAGTAAAGGGGCGCGCGTCTCACAGTTTTGAGATTATGAAAACGAAACAAAGGCCAACCGAATAAATACTTCACAACACTTTTAATCAACGAATTAAAATCTTAAGAAAATAACAACACTCTACTTATCTTTTCAACTTTTTAACAGCTTGTTTCCTTTCCTTTCTCCTTCTTTTCCTCAATGATTTTCCTCGCCCCGTTCTGGCGATTAAGGTTACTTCTAATCAAAACTCCTGCTTCTTTTTCGAATTAATTATTTTTCCAAGAACTATACTTTCACTTTTCTTTCTCTTTAACATTTTTACTTTTCTCAAAGACTATTCTTTTTTTCCTTCTTCAACGTTTTATCTTTCCTTTTGTTTTCTCTCAAATTTCCAAATTGCCTATCGGCTTAGCTGGTCAACCAAGAATTAGTTTAACCATCTAGCCTTTTATTTCTCTTGGCCTCCTCTTTCACTCACACATTCACACTCTCAATCAAAAGCTTTCGTGGAACTCGGTTACGGTACCACTCCGATGTTGAGTTCCAACGAAACTCTCATTCACCCACACAATCAATGAATTCCCCAAGTTGTTGGTGCTGTCCCAAAACTTAGCGAATCCAAGGCCGTACCCTAACATTTTTATAATAACTATTTTTGAGAAAAATAAAAAGAAATTATAAAAAGTTGAAGATAACTATTCGGAGCATTCTCTCCGTTACTCTACTATATTTTACTATCATATACTTATTCGAAAAAGGAGCGTTTACTAATAACCAATCTTTAACAATATTAAGGAACCGAAGAAGGAAGGCAAATATTCAAATTAAACTACCTAACGCGCAATCTACTATTCGGTGGACCTTTGTGCAGATTTGGTGGGATAGGGAAGAGCGTTTAGCGTTCCATTCTTTGATGCTGGTCTGTTATTTAATTTAAGTTTTAATTAAGAATTTTAGGGTGGGCTCAAAGCCGTGTTCAAAAGTAAGTTAAGAAGTTAAGTTATCTGATGTTGTTGATGTTGTGTTGTTCTCATATCCACTTTAAGTGTACGTGTATATTTCGTTCTCTTGTTGTCTTCAAGTATAAGTTTCCTCGTTTATGTAGCAGGCGTGCGAGTCTCCAGCCCATCCGCTGGCTCAACACGATCGAATTATCGGGTACCTATTTTGTCATCCTCTCTGAGCTACTCTCAAGCTCCATGAGGACAACGGACTCAAAATGTGGGTCGAAAAATGGGAATGGTTGGGATGGAGGGGAAAACAGATATCGAGAGTGAGACTATGACTAAACAACATAGTCGAAAGAATATTTTAAGAATAGAGATTAAGGATAGTTTTTGTTGCGGTAAATCTTACCGTAACAGACTAAGCCAGCTTATCAGACCTATCATCAGCTATAATTTTCCTGCATGGTACACAATCTCCAAGACAGCAATGCAGAAGCTCCAACTTTTCGAAAGGAAAATTCTGAGGATAAGCACCGGACTTATCTTCGATCGACAGCGAAAGAAGCACTACAGCAGCTAAAGAGTCTACGAAGAAGCCAAAATCAAACAACTGGGCCAGTTTCTCGTGCAATTAGCAATGAAGGTTATACATAGCACCGCCAACCACCCAAGCCCGCTGATGAGAAGGATTACCACCCTGGAACGACATCCAGAGCCTAGATACCTTAGTGCTTTGGAAATGTTAGAAACGATCCAATCGAAAACGAAGAAACAGTTCGATTTTACGCTGACGCGGAGTCAGCATACCACCGTGACTGAAAACATCAAAAAACAAACCCCCAATAAACTCACTAACTGGACAACTGGGACTGAATAACCCGAGAGATAAACCATACCATAATTTTAATTTAAAATAACTAGTCATGTTTATTATATTTGTTATATAATTTTAGAAACAATGTCATAGCATAAGTTAGGCTCCCTAAGTACCAACAAATTTTTGTATATTAATATTATCCTTAAAATTAAGTTTTCCAATTGTATGTATGTACATATTTAAAGTTCAATACAAAAAAACCTTTAAAAAACCTTGACCAGTAGTTATGGCAGAACATTTTTCAGTGTCTCAAAGGCAGTAGAAAGTTCTTGTCAAGAATGTAAAAATGGCAACCTCATCTTCTGTTCCAACGCTCTTACTTACTTTACTTTAGATGGCGCTCACAGTCCAGGGTGGACTAAGGCCTCAACCAACATGCCCCTCCAGCTAGCTCGGTCCCTAGCTAGCTGCCTCCAGTTACGCACTCCAAGTTGATTGCGGTCGCTCTCCACTTGTGCGCGCCACCTGAGGTGGGGTCTTCCTTTGCTGCGCAGACCATCAGGGGTCGATTCAAAGACGCTGGTGCGTCGGTGTCCATACGCTCCAAGTGTCCCAGATGTCCGGCTCCCTACCCTTGGAGTTATACTAAGGGTCTGGTCCTCCAGGTCGGGGGTTGTGCGTCGGGGTAACTTCCCTACCTTGTAAAAAAAATTATTGGTTCCAAAACAACAACAAGCCTCGGATATGGATGATTTTAATGTTCCAACGCTCATCTACAACAAAAACCCGATTACTAATTCTTGAGTTAATGTAAATATATTCGCAGCTCATTTCGCTGCTAGCTCTACGTTGCCTGATAGCAAAACTGCCCTTCTTGTACTTGAGAACGTATATTATTCAATGGAATATATATATCTCCGAACTCGTACAGTTTCAAGACCCCTTCGAAATCTTGATAAAAGCAAACCTGCTAGTCCTGACGGTATACCCCTCTTTTGAAAAGGTTTTTTTTCCATCTTACTGTTCTGTAATCTTACCTAGAAGATGGACACGGCATTTGTCCAGCCTGTTCCTAAGAAAGGCGACTTTTCCGCCCCCCCGTCCCTTCTTTCCAGGGTCATGGAATCACTGATAAATCATCAGTTCAAAAAACATCTCGAAGTTCGAAAGCTTCTTAATGAACGGCGATGCGGCTTTGGGAGCAGAACTTTATATTGTTTTGGAGAAAATAAGATTACTGGGCTTGATATTTCTGAGGCATTTAATTTAGAGTTTTTCACCAGGCTCTCTTATCGAAAACTCATTTTTTCAACTAAACCCTAATTCCTTGTATTAGTAATTACCTTCTAGATCAGTGATGGGCAAAGTTCGGCCCGCGGGCCAACTCCGGCCCGCGAAAGCATTTAATCCAGCCCCCTGACGGTCCTTCGACATGAATAGTATATGGCCCGCAATAATTATATTTTGACGTTCCAGAAGTATGAAGTATATGCTACTAAATTCTAAAACAGATTGGGCTTGGAAATATTTCTTTACAGAATATAACGGTAAGCCAGTATGTCTTATATGTAATGAAGCAGTGGCGGTATTTAAAGATTTTAACCTCGCTCGCCATTTTAACACTAAGCATGCTAAAACCAAATATGCTATGATGAATGACGCAGAAAGGAAAGTGAATGCGGAAAACCTAAAAAAAGAATGACTGGTCGCAGAAATATGTTTATAAAGCAAAACACTGTTCAAAGGCTTCTACACAACGCGAATTGATGCCATTGCATCAAACTTGTCGACCCAATTTATGCAACGCATAGAAAACTTTAAATATTTTTCCGTGACGATGGATGAAAGCACAGATATAAGTGACACTGCTCAGTTATTGATCTTCATTAGAGGCGTTGACGACGATTTTAATATTACTGAAGAGCTAGCTTGTTTCCAATCACTTAAGGGAAAAACGAAGGGGTAGATAATTTATAACGAATTTTCTGAAGGTCTTCAAAATTTAAATGCTCCTATTTCAAAACTATGCAACATAACTACAGATAGAGCCCCAAATATGGTTGGAAAAAACGCGGGATTTTTAGGTATTTTTCGGAACCAGAATCCTAATCACAATGTTGTATTTTTACATTGAATAATTCACCAGGACGTGCTTTGTAAAGCTGCAATAGATATTACCCATGTACTTAATGCGGTTACAAAACTAATTAATACCATTCGATCCTGGGGCTTGGTACACCGGCAATTCCAAGAATTTCTTATTGAAGTCGACGCAGATTATTCGGACCTTCTTTACCACATGGAAATAAGATGGTTAAGTTGTGGGTTTGCATTTGAACGGATCTGGAGTTTAATAGAGGAAATACAAGATTTTTTAAAGAATAAAACAGACAAATGGTCTGATTTCCAAATCTTCGAAGACAATGATTGGCGTATCGATTTTCCATTTTTTACCGATTTACTCGAACACTACAACAAATTAAATAAAAAATTGCAAGGAAAGAAACAATTTATAGATGAGACTTGGGATTGTCAAAAATCATTTAAAACCCAGCTTTTTCTGTTTTACAACTGCATGAATAAGAACGATTTAACTCACTTTCCGCGTTTAAAATCCGTGTCACCAGTGAGTGAGAACAAACTGAAAGAATTCAGTCAGGCGTTGAAAAAAATTCACACAGAATTCGAAACTAGGTTTCAAGATTTTAAGAACATTCGGTCGTCGCTGGATGTTTTGTCGATGCCGTTTAATGTAGATCCGGAAAATGTCTCTGCAGAATTGCAGTTGGAAATTATTGCAATGCAGTGCAGCACCCATTTAAAACAACTGTTCTTAAATTCCACAGAATTAGAATTTTATGGAACACTGCTAAAAGCTGAATTCCCGCCCAGAAAATTATGGCGATGTTTGCGTCGTCGTACGTGTGCGAACAGACTTTTTCGACCATGAAATTGCGGAAAAACTCTATCAGAAATGGACTTACTGATGAACACTTTTCGCGCTGCTGAAAGTTACTTCGTCACAGCTTGAACCTGCATTCGAAAATATTATGGCAAATCAAAAGCAATTTCATACATCTCACACGCCTACCATGGCAGGGCCTTCGAATAAAAGTTAAATTGTAATTTTGAACATTTGTAATGCTGTAATGTTTTAATATGATTAAAAGTTTCAACACAAAATGTATTTTTCAAATAACTCTTGCCCTCCTCTGCGATTTCTTGAATTTTCTGGCCCCCCATTAAGAAAGTTTGCCCACCACTGTTCTAGATCATTCGATAGGTACATGTTGTATTGGACGGTTTCAAGTTTGATCTTCACAAAATTAATGGTGGTGTTTGGTGCACCCCAAGGTTCTGTTTTATCTACAACTCTCTTCCTCATTTTTATAAAAGATCTTTTGCTTAAAACTTCTTATCCACTTCATTGCTTCTCATACTCCTTCTCAAATTAGCGTCCATTTCCTTCGGAAGTGAAATTGCAACGGTATAGTATGATAAGCTCATTAAACTCCAGCATTATTAAAAGGGGTATACAAAATCGAGTGAAATTGAATGCTTCGAAAACTGGATAGTGTTTAATGTCGTTGAATAAAAAACATGTATCCCCTATGCTATTGTCCTCTTGAATGGTACTTTCATCGAAAGGTCCGAGAAGTTCACAGTACTCACATTCTCAAGATCGGCAAAAAGCTATTAAATGCTTAGTATACTAAATGCTTAGTATTTGCCTATCGATGTAAGAAACTTTTCACACCCTCTGATCTGACTACAATTTATAAGGCGATTAAACGTCAGAAACTCGAGTAAAACTCACGTCTTTCACAAAATGCTGCGCAAACTTTTCTTCATTTACTGGATAGAATTCAGAACAGATCCTTAAAACTAATAGGAACCAGAACTACCATTGAATCCCATCTTTTAAACACCGTCGAAATTTGTCACGTCTTTGTTTGTTTTTTCACTTCTTTGACAAGTAATGTTCACTCGAATATCCAATTGCATTCCCCACTACTATCAGTGCATCAGAGATACCCGTTTCGCTAAGAACACTCATCAGTTCACCCTCGAGCCTAATTTTGCAGGTACCGTCAAATACAGAGATTTGTTTTTAAGTCGAACAACCTTGTTTTCCCTTGTCATTTCAATTGGCAAACATTCAAGACCAATGTTTATTTACACCTTCTTTCTCACCGCTTGAACTTTGTTTATAAGGGTTTCAGTTTAAGATCGAGCGCTTGTGAATTATAAAAAAATAGTAGAGAATTTAGGCTCGTGTTATGAAAACCCAAGTGCAACAAGTCATTCATGTTTCTAACATAAAACACTTCAAGTGTGTAGCAAAATTATAAATCTCATTTCCTCTATTTGCTATACCTAACAATATAACAGTCTTTACTGTATCTCTGTTTTTGCATCATAAGAATGTAAAATTAACCTTATAACAGTTGTTCCACATTCTACATAAAGAATCCAAATTAAAGTAGAACAATATATAAACACACAATAAAAATAATAATTATAAAAAAAAGTCATTAAAACTCGTACATCATCATCATTGGAAGACATAATCTCTTAAGTCCAATTTATCCACTTTCATCTTAACACACTCAACAACAACACACATAAATACCATTCATAACTGTTTATATGTGTGTTTGCTTGGGTGGATTACACCGATTTCACATTCCCCCCCATCAAGATCAAGACCGATTCATCTGTCTTATAATCAAATAATTAATATATCTTCGATTTCGAAAATCCAATTGTTATGGAAATGTGAATGTGGAAATTGGAAACCTTTCTTTTGAGTTCAAATGATCCTATCATCTACGCATTTACACATAAAAAAAAAAACAAAAACAAAAATTATTGACCAATGTGAAAGACAAAAAAAAAAGAAAGCATAGAAACAGTAATGAATATTTTTTTTTATTTTTCTTCGTTGCCCCATAGCCAAGCCATTCTCAAGACCATAAATAGACATATGGTCGCGAGAGTGTCGTGTGTCTCAGCCATACGATGATGGCTTAAATCTACGCATATATCCACCGCACACACCTGATTTACCCACCTCATTTAGGTGAACCACAATCACAAAACGACAGAAATACATACCAACACACACTTTCTTGCACGTATCATCGCGCTGGGGTTGATGAATGCCATAAAGAAATTTCCAGTGGCTTACTAACATGTTCATAAACTACACCAACAATTTTACACTAAAGAAGAAAATTTTCTTTGAAACAATTCGGGTCGTTGTTGTTGTCGTTGTCAACACCGCCACAGCCCCACAGTGCTAGTGGCTTTTCTCTGTCACCGCTGCCACTGCTGCTGCTGCTGCAATGCACGTCGAAAGTTGTTGCATTGCAGAAAGTTGTTCTAGAACACCAAAGGCATCAGCTCTTATGCATCGTGCGCACTCGACAATTTGAGTTTCTCAACAGGTGTGTTCGGAAGAGATTCAAGTATTTTAATCAAAAAAAAAAACAACAACAACAACGACAAAAGAAAACAACAAATAAATAAGACAAAAATTGTGATTTGACTCGTTCTGCTGACACACTTTTTGTCATGTTTTCAATCTCTACATTTTTTTTTTTATTAATGTGAGTGAAATTTTTAAGTGTTTTGTTTGCCGAAATAAAACGTATCTAATAGTTTTTTTTTAGTTCAAATTTGTCGACAACTAGTTAAGCAAGTACATATTTTTTTGCCTTAACTTTAAGTTGCAAGTTGCAAGTTCAATTTAACTTTACTTTTCATTTTCTTTAAATTAACTTTTAGTTTTAAATTTATTTTTATTTATGTGCAACGTACAAAATTTTAAGTTCATTAATTTCTTAATAAATAATGTTGAGTCCAAAAATGTTGACTTGCTGAATTTTATATTCATTTTTTTTTCATTTATTAATTATTTAATTATTATTTATTTATTATTTAATTAACTGCAATCCAAAATTGTCCGACTATTTTAAATTAAAAAATAATTTTAAATGTAATTTATATTTTAAGAAAAAAAAAAAACACTTTTACATAAACGAAATTATATTTATTTCATTAAAAAAATATACTCACCTAAATTTTTAAATGCTGCTCTGTATTAAAAAAAAAATATATAAAAAAAGAAATTTTACAAAATAAATAAAATACTTGCGTTAATTTTTTTTTAAATAAATTCTTTTAATTATTTCATTCAGTTTATTCAAGGCAATTATCGCATTTAAAAACTAATCTTGTCGTTAAAGTTAGTTTTGTTTGTATGTGTGTTATTTTTAAATACATTTGTTTGTTTTTTTTTTTTTTTTGTACAAAATAAATTATTGCTTATAAATAATTTTTTTTTTTTTAATTTTTTTATGTTTTTTTAACACAATCTGCAATTATTATTGGAAATATTTATGAAATATATAACAAAATATAAAAATTAAATAAAAGAGTTTTTAAGTGCGTGTGCTTGTAATCATTCAGTCATAAATAAAGTTAATAGACTTTTTTGATGGAAGAAAATAAAAGACAAAGAAGAAAAAGAAACAGAAACAGACTAGACAGAATTAGAGAGCGATAGAGATAGAAATAGTTTCATAGATACAGATGGATAGAAATAGAAGATAGAATAGATGTTTTGTTTACTATGGCAAGTTATGGTTGATTACGACCAAAACTGTGATTCTATTATTAATTAATATTTTTTTTGACGTGTAGATAAAAAATAAGAAGATTGAAATTTAAGAAAAGAATTAGAAAATATTTGAAAAATTACAGCTTGAGAAAGAAAAAATAGAAGAAAATTTTAAGAAATTATTTAAATGTTAACAGAGAAAGTTCATAATCAATAAGACTAGAATTCGAGATAGATCATGAGAAAATTGTTTAAAATTACATAGATACGTATATAGAAATGAAAATAAAGAGTACTAATTGTAGATGGTGCAAGGAAAGGAATTTTGCTTAAGAAATATGAATAAACCTAAGAATATAAGAGAGAAACAAAATAATACTTAGAGAAGAATTTTTGGCAGTTTTAGGAAAAAGCATAAGACAGAAAAACTATAAATCAAAGAAACAGAAATAGTGAACATGCAATGAAAGTGAAGAACCTAGAAGAGAAAAGTGATTAAAAAAAAGTTATGAAAATAGTCTAGAATAAAGTTTAAAAACAAAAAAATATAGAATCTCTTTAAATTATATAGATGCAAATGCTTTGTCTAAGGGCTTACGAAATTACCCCATTTTGCAAAAACAGAAAACAAATGCCTTAAATGAGTATTTCTTTTTTCTTTTCAAAGGTACCGACTTTTCTCTCAATATTTGTTTATACATATTTTATAAATTAAACAAAAAAAAAAGTTCATTAAATAAATATTATATAAATAAATAAACAATTTTATATATGAATGTATTGTACCATTTTAAATTAATAAAAAAAAAAAGAAAAATAAATTAATTAAAATAACTTAATAACGATGTTTGCGTGTTTTTTTTTTTTTTTTTTGATATTTGAATGGGAGGAAAAATCTTCTAAACAGTTATTCACTACCCTTTTTATCATCCAACGACTTTGGCATAGGAAAATCATCAGAGCAGTTTCATTTATATATATATATTTTTTTTTTTCATTTAGGGCACCATTTGACTTTTGTGACGACTTTGTATAGGGTGCTTATTATACATTGGCTTGTTATTAGTGTGTCCTCCTATTGAACAGAAGCTGGCTTCTGTGATTTGTATGCTAGATCTTGAGCATCGAGCGATCGTCCCCAGCCTCCGTGACCTGAACTTCCGTAGCTGCCGGAACTGCCAGCGTCGGCACTATATCCACTACCATAAGCGTCATGGCTCACAGAATGACTAGCCGAATGGTGTGGATGGGCAACAACCTCATAAGTGACGTGTTTCTCTTGTGACAGCAATTTTTTGAGCCCAATAACGGCGGACAAGACCAAAGCAATCTTACCAATCAATAGAGCCTTACCAGCGATCAGGGCAATAGCTCCCAACAGGAGTGGCAATAGGGCAGCAGCCTTAATGGCAACCAAGGCCAGAATGGGTCCCAAGATCTTGGCAGCCTTCTTTTTCTTGCCACGACTCTCCTCAGGTGCATTGGGGTCATCGTTGCCAAAGAGTGTCTCGGAAACATCTTCAAGAGCACGTCCAGTCGATGATACAGCACTAACAATATCGGCACCCTTCAATTCGACTTTGATGGTGTGCGATTGCAGGAAACTGGTGATACGGTTGAGAGCCAACGATTCGAATGATTCATCAGCGGAAATCGAACGTGGAGCACCACCGGCTGTATCCGAACCAGGTGTCTTAACGACTGTTACACCTTCGGTCAGAGCGAATTGGTCGCGGGCTGCGAGGACCTTGTCGACGAAATTGAACAATTTGTATTTAACACACGACACTGAATCCTTCCGCAGGCAATCACTATAGATGCTATCCATGATGTCGTTTTCACCGCCAATTGCATTCCTTGCATGGCCCCGTGTCTCCTCTGCGGGTAAGGCTGCTGCAACCGCCACAATACACATAAAACCGTAAATCTTTTTATAAGACATTTTTAGAAACGCACTTTTTTTTTTGGTATTTGTTCGTTATATCCCTTGGATAATTTTGATTAATTTTTTTGTTCGCGTTTAGATTTGCGTATTTAATTTATTTAATAGGGGCTGCGAAACAATAGTTGCCGAATGGACGATAAAGGATGATATGATACCATTTCTCGATGGTAGAAGCAATTTATATAGGTAAGCTCTTTTGGGTTTTGTTGAATGCCCCACCAAGAGACCACATGAAAATTTCTTCTTGTGCCGCATCTCACCACTCTTGAATTTACAGCAAATCCATTTAGATATACCAAACCGAGGCGAGCTCTGCGCTGCGAGGCGCACGTCTCTGATGGTCTCTTTTGTTTTCCTCTTCTTCTGCCAGTAGTTTCCTCTTTAAGTTTTTGAAATCTATCTTCTGATGGTGGCAATGTAGAAGCTCTTTGAATATTTTGTTGAGCTTATTTTGCATGTGTATGTGAGTTGACCGAAAATGATCATATAGCCGGTGGCGCGGTGCGGCGTAGCATGGAGCATGAATGAAATGAAAAACCCTGGATAAACTCGTTTGATTTGAGTTTGATCAAACCAAACCAGACTATGGACACTCTTTCAACAACACACACGCGAAAATTTCCTCCTTCCTTTTCCCAATCTTGTTACCTTTTTTGTTTGTATCTTTCTTTGGATGTTGAGCAGCAAAGATCATTTGCTCAAGTTCAATACTAACTTTCAATGATGCTTGCAGTTGTTGTTGTTTGTTGTGTGACCGTTTATTTTGGATTTTTTTTTTAATCTCCGTTTTATGTGTTTGTTCTTCTGTTAATGCAATGCAGTCGATGCACTTTTTTCTTCCATATAAATATTTTTTACATTTTTTGTTTGGCCACAAATGCATGTATATGGAAGCGAAAAGAAAATGAAATGTTGTTCTTTAAAAAAAAAAAATATAATAATATGAGATACTGCAAGGAGATATGAACTACTTTAAATACTTCTTTGGTCATGTGGATGTATGCGATGGATGCTGTGAAAGAAAGTTCGAGGGGTGTTTGTGGAGATTATAAGTTTCCCTTTTGATACAAATTGTTGTTTTTTTTTTTACTTTTCTGGTTTCGGGGTTTTTCGGTGTATAGGGTTGGCTGGATGTTGCATAAAGAAAGACATAAGGATGCTGAATGAAATTAAATTATGATGAAACTGCTTTCAAGATAAATTTTCTTTAATAACCAGTAAGTTAAAATATTTTGCAAAATTTGGGCCTAGAGGCAATTGGAAAGTTTGAGAAGTTATTGGTATTTTTGTTTTGTTTCATTTCTAAATTAACAAAATTTTCATGCATTTTATATAGGAGTATTATTAATTTAAAAAAAGTAATTTAAAATATGGTTTGTTTCTCAGCTCTTTTGTTTAGTATCGATTTGTGTATAAATTATGCATTATTTGACTTTTCATTTTCATTTCTTTGTATTTGCGATAAATAGGTTTGTTTTAAGTGGCAAGTTATGTACGTGTACAAACAAACGATGACGGGGGAGAACCTTCCAAAGCCGTTCTGGCAATGTCATTTATTTTTGCGGCTATCGGGTAAGACAAAACCAAGCTATGTGTTTCATTTAAGCTTATATAAAAATTCTTTTCTCCACTCTTTTATATATATAATAAAGTAATCGCTCATTTTGTCAAATTAAAGGATTTTATTAATAATTTTTTGTTTAATCAATTATTAAAAACATTAAAATATTCGCTAACAATTATTATTAACATTACTACGCATGCTAGATTTATGTGAAATTCAGATATTCATATCATCAATAGGCATTGGTATCGAGAAGTGGCCCTTATACTAACCCTCAGTTTCACAGTGGAAGTTTAAACCCCACTTTTGGTTTAAACTTCAGTTCAACAATAAATTTGGTTTCACAGTCCTTGAACAGAGTTCATTCTGTAGTTTAAGTTAAACGACACTATTCTGCCGTTTAAATCTCAGTTCGAAAACCCCTTAAAACATTTTAAAATATAATTTGTTTTCATTTTTAATTTTTGTTTCCTGTCACAGGTCACAAAAATCTTTCCTTGATTGTTTTTCTTTGATTTAGATAGAAAGAGAAAACAATTTACTTAAACTACGTTTAATGAACTGAAGTTCAGATAAGACTGTGAAACCGGACAAGTTGAACTTCAAATTTAAACTCCAGTTCAGGTTCAGCAGAACTTAAGTTTAAACTCACACTGTGAAACTGGGGGTAAATGTTTCAAATTCAATTGTTTTTCGAAATGTGAAACGGAATGTACAGAGAAACCGGTTATCTGAAACAAATCCACCACGACGGACTCATACGTGTCCGTCGTGGTGGATTTATGCAAATACAAATTGTTCGAATATCCTCCATGACTGTTAGAAGAAGAATTCGGAATTCTGAATTAAGACCATACAGATCATTAAAGGCTACTTTTTCACCAGACGCTATAGAGTAGCGCGTGATTCATTGGCAAAAAAGCATAAAAACTGGTCAGATGATTATTGGCATTGAGTGCTCTTAACTGATGATTCACGATTATACTTCTAGCCCGTTCCAGAAAAGCAGCGAAAAGTGTGTAAAATATCAGGTAAGTGATGATATGCATGATGCAACATCCTTCCACGCGAGTTGCTTATAGTCAGAGTTCTAAATTGCTCGAGGGAAGCATATTATGTTTGGAGCTCACAGAGCTCTATGTGAGACATTTTTTTTTTGGAAGAATTTGTTGTCTCATTAGACTGAACATCTGAAAATCTGGACGTCCTGCGTTTTTCATTAAATATGGTTGATATATGCTTGGCGAAAGGATAAAAATTCGAGTCCATCAAAATTAGAAGAACTAAAAAGTGCTGTGTTCCAAGCATGAGAAACAATACCGAGCAAAATATCGAATATGTTATCAGGATTAAGCCGATGAGAATTATTTAAGTCCAGAACTTTACATTCTCAATAGACCAATAGACAGTCAGGCAGAATTCAACGAGTCAATGAACGGCCGAGCACTCGACTTATCTGATAGTGGGCATCGAAATTTATACGAGAACGGACCATGTTTAATTAAAATTATCTGAGACCATTAACAGCATTACCAAAGCCAGACCTTGTGGATAAGGTCGGACAAAAAATTTTGAAGAAATATTTCCAAAAAAAATAATAATGAACGTCATATCATCATATCAATCATAGAGTTTCTCAACGAAAATTAAAAGAAACCATATAGTGAGAACTTTTCGAATAGGAGGATCTCTTGGAAACATATTGCTTACTAACGAAAACAATTTCCATAACGATAGGTATGTTAATAAACAGAATAATGTCCCGTTTCAAAAACGGTTTCATTGTTTAAAAACGAAATATAGTGTGTAATTTCTGTTTGAGAGATTGTTTGCCCTTTTCATTTCAACCAGGTATTGCAACTGTTACTGTTTCCCAAGTTCAAAAACAGCACATATTTTCAGTAAGATGGAGTACCTTTACACACCCCTACAGTGTTTCAATGATGGAGAAGCTGACAATAATTTTTTCCTAATAATTTATTTATCAAAGGGCGGAGATATACCATGGGTATCTCGGTCACCTAACATTCTACCGTGCGAATTTATTGCATAGAGATATCTCAAGTCCAGGGCTTACAGCAAGTATTCTCAATTAATTCATGTCCGTTGGTAAAGGTTGACAATGGAGATGTTCCATCAAGATCAGCAAGGACCACATTTGCCGTAAAATTAATGTCAAAAATGAATTAAATGTCTTGGGACTTCCTTACCATAATTCTTGTAAGAATAGTGCAAACCTCTGCATAGGCACATTCTTCACATGCTTACAAAAGTTCGGTCAGCTACTCACATGATGTGAATGGTGCTTTTTTGAGTTTTGAAAATAAATTTAAAGAGTTGGGTTTAACGATCAATGAGGGCAACACCCAGGATAAACTTATTAACCAGCATCTCACATCAATGGACAGAGCGTCACTACCGTCCACCTTTATCTCTGGGACGTAAGTAATAAGTTGTTCGCGAAAATATATTTCTTAAGCGAAAATTTGAATAATAGTTACTTCTATTTCGTAAAAGAAAACTGAAAACTAAAATTAAAAATGTCCATCAATATAAAAGGTAAAAATATGTAAATCAAAAGCTTTCTCTTCAGTTCCTTTGAATCAGGAATAGCATTTTTTTTTATTCAATTGATAACATTGAAAAAATGTGTGGCATGGCAATCATAATAAAGAAAACTAAAAACTAAATCAAGTTCTTCACTCAGCTCTTTTGTATTATGAACAATACTTGTCCTTATGAATGCAAGCAAGCTGTAAGTGTACATTTAACTTTTGATATGAATATGTATGTCTATAGAAGTTGGGAACGAAGGGTGGAATACAGTAATGTCAAAACGGTATAAATGGGATATACATAGATCTTTCTTTTCCACTACTCTATCAAGAATAATATTATTGATGATGTTTGGATTTAGCTTCTCTTGCACAAAGTGCTTAATCTATCCAAATCTTCCAACAAAATACTGTAATTGTAAGTATAGGGAATCCCGTGAGAAATTTGAAGATCATCCACAAGGAGAACAGAAGGCGAATTTTGAAGTTGCGAAGACAGACAAATTGAAACTGTCAATGTCAAAGAGGGATAAAGGTAATGATCCCAAATGAATACCTTGGAGAACACCCGATGTGCCGTGTACATATACTTATAGTTTTTAATTTTCAATACTTACACGCTACTTGCCAATAGGCTTAAGGCTTATAAAAATGAATTTTATTTCTTGCCCTGTCCGATGCTTTTGTAAAATTAATGAATGCGATATCAGTTTGATGTCCTTTTCCTTATTTATGGTAATGGCTTTCTACGTAAAAGTCAAATTTGAAGCCGTCAATTAACCCGCTTTAGGATTGTGTTCGTCCAATAACGGAAATTATGGTTCTTGATATAGCTGTTCTATTATTATTCTTTTTGGAACCGAATCCGATTCTTCTACTAACATTTTCAGCGCCCAATTAGCGATATATGGTCATTAGAATGAAATGGCCAACCTTACTGAATATTTTGACAGCTGGATGCCGGCCGTTGGTACCTTTAACAACTTACTTACTTATCCGGCTCCCGATCCATGGAGGGTCTCTGCCTGAGATATTGCGGTTTTCAATCTATTTCGATCCCTCGCAGGATCCCTTCAGTCATCGAGACCAAGCGCTCTTGCGTCTTTAACCGCTTGGTCCCTGTAGCGGAGGTTCGGTCTTCCTCGTCGTCTCGAACCTGGAGGCTGGGCTTAGAAGATATTCTTGGCTGGAGTGTTGTTGTCCATTCGCTTGATATGACCGAGTCACACATCTTCGTACAGCTCGTATAATTCACGATTGAATCTTCTCCTCCCGTCGCCCTCTTCGCATATAGGACCAAATATATGTACTTCCGAAGAATTTTTCTCTCGAAAGTGCCCAGCATCACTTCCCCTTTTTTACTTGCGATATACATACATAGGTACTATAGGGCAAGTTCTGTATTTGGAAAAAAAATCGAACTCTAGATTTTGATCAAAGTTGACATTACGATGATAGCGAAGACGAATAAAGTGGGTCCAACAATTCCGTCTGTCTGTCTGTATGTCTGTGTGTCTGTATGTATGTACCTCGAACTACAGCTTAAACTACTGGAGGTATTTTCTTCAAACTTGGTACTTAAGGGTCTTCGGTTATTCCCTAGAGGGGAAATTGAAATTTTTTTTAGCTCCAAAACTAAAGGTACCCCCCATACACCCGTATTGCAAAACTTTATTTATCTCGAAAACGGCTCTAACGATTTTGATAACAAAAACTTATGTGTGATATTAGTTACATGGACTACATTTTTGTAAAAAAAATTTGTGTGGCAAAATGTTATTAACGGTACCTGTCATAGAACCGTTTTTTTTTTATTTTCGACTTTCTCATTAAAGGTTCTAACGATTTTAACCAAAAATTTTCAGCAGGAACCCCCTTAAGTTTTAAATAATATTGTATATAAAAATATTCGAACAAAAATATTTATTTTGTTTTTTGAAAAAATAAATTCCAATTTATTTTTTGAAAAATCAATATCTTGAAAACGTGTGACCGATTATTTTTTGAAATTATTTCCTAAAACCTATATTACTAAACTCTTAAAATTGGCATCCCAAATTTTGTTTTAGAAAAATTTGAAAGAAATTTGTTAGGTATATAAAATTTTTACTTTAATAAAACGATTTTTAAACTTTCTTTTCGTAAATTCATACTTTTCCGGAAATCAGACGGCAATTCCCTGCATTGCATTGTATTTGAATCGGTGATTGTTAAAACAACATAAGTAACACATTTTTCGAAATCACTTTTATTATGGTTTTGCACTGCTTAGGGGTAGAGCTATAGGTTGAGAGCAAAACTAGCATAATTTTATACCTGAAACACACAGAAATTCGAGCGCGAAATCAGCATTTAGTGTTAAAACAACATATCTGATCTGCCATTTTAACAAATGAGTGCTAAAACACATTTAGTACATGCAATTAATTTATTTTTACACCCAACGCTGGCAAAACGTAGTAGGCCAACTGTTGTTTTTACTTGCGATATAGGTACTATAGGGCAAGTTCTGCATTTGGAAAAAAAATCGAACTCGAGATTTTGATCAAAGTTGACATTACGATGATAGCGAAGACGAATAAAGTGGGTCCGGCGATTCCGTCTGTCTGTCTGTATGTCTGTCTGTCTGTCTGTCTGTCTGTCTCTGTCTGAATTTCTGTACCTCGATCTAGAGCCTATAAGCCACTGGACCTATTTTCTTCAAACTCGGTAGTTATGGGTCTTCGGTGATTCCCTAGAGGGGAAATTGAAATTTTTTTTTTAGCTCTAAAACTACATAACGGTACCCCCAAACACCCGTAATGCAAAATCTTATTTATCTCGAAAACGGCTCTAACGATTTTGATAAAAAAAATTAAGTTTGATATTATGGACATGGACTACTTTTTGGTAAAAAAAAAATGGGGCAAAATGTTATTAACGGTACCTGTCATAGAACCGTTTTTTTGATTTTCGACTTTCTCATTAACGGCTCTAACGATTTTAACCAAAAATTTTCAGCAGGAGTCCCCCTAAGTTTAAAATAATATTGTATATAAAAATATTCGAAAAATTATTTGTTGGGTTTTTTTTTGAAAAATCAATATCTTCAAAACCTATGAACGATTATTTTTTGAAATTATTTCCTAAAATCAATATTATTAAATACTTAAAATTCGCATCCTACATTTTTTTCTTGAAAAATTTTAAAGAAATTTCTTATATAATTTATTTATTTAATAATAAAACGATTTTTTAAAGTTTGTTTGCATAAATTCATTTAAATATCATTTTAAAATAATGTTAAAATAGATTTTATATTTTTCATTATTTTGTATTTTAATGAATTTCTGGCTCTAAGCTGTGTTTTTGTTTATTTTTTGTACTTGTTTTAAATATAATACTGAAATCTTAATAATGTGTTATTTTATATTGTATTTTATATTCAATTGATTTCGCTAAGACTTACGTGGCAAATTGAGTGTAAAAACAACATAACTTAACGTATTTGAGTTGTTTTGGCTCTCAACAAAACGTTGGGTGTTAAAACAACACAAAAAACAAAGTTAGTTTTTTAAAAATCTCCTTTACTAAAAAGATTTTTTTAAAACTTTTAACTGTTTACAAATCGCAGAACTACCACTAATCAGGTTTTAAAGTTAAAATTGACAATGCGGCCGCGTCCTCAAAAATATAAGGTTTTCTGTCTCTCCTGTAAAAAAACAAAAATGTCACTTATGTTGTTTTAACAATCACCGATTCATTTATAAAATGTATTGTAAATGTAAAGTACTTTTACATAAGATCAAGTTCGTGCGATCCAGTCGTGCATTTTATTATTTTTCGTCCAGCACCAGGGTACGGACTTTACTTCGATCGAAGTAGATCTACTTCGATTTTGAGAAAAAAGTTTAATCTACTTCCCTACTTCTCTTTTTTATGATCTACTTCTCTTTGAAATTCTTAACCAAAATATTTAAAGACATCGCTGATCACTCTGTATTACATAAAAAAAACAAGTTTAAAAATCGTTTTTATGTAAGCACCGTGGAAAATTTAATGTTTTCGAGATCACTTACAGAAAAACGTAAAGATATTTATGAACCATCTTTTGAATTGATAAAATTCATACAAAAATACAAGTTCGGTGATGGAAGATTTACTTTAAAATAGTTGTATTTAATTACTATTTTCTTACAAGTCTGTAGTCGGAATTTACTTTTATATGTTATGTTTATATAATTTAATTTCCTAAAACTACTTCGAAAAATGTGGATCTACTTCAGTTTTTTTCCGTATTTACTTCGAAAATTTAAAACTTAAGTCCATACCCTGTCCAGCACTCTGTGATGTAGGGTGAACCTGGTAAAATTAGTTTTTTGTATAGCGTGCACTTTGTTTTTCGTGAAAGGAATTTTTAACCTATTTGTTAGGTCAAATCGAAGTAGCATCGGTTCGCTAGGGTAATTCTTTGTTGGATTTCCACTAAGGCGTCGTTCGTGGAATTGATGGTTTTTCCGAGGTAGGTGAACTCCTTGACTACTTCGAAGTTACTACTATCAACAGGGACTATTTTTCCTGGCGGATTGACAGATGAGGCTTTGTTTGTTGATAGCATATACTTTGTTTTGTCCTCATTCACTTCCAGACCAACGCGTTTCGCCTGTTCATCAATAGCTGTGAATGCTTCTAGCACAGCACGATTGGAGCGGCGGATTATGTCGATATCGTCCGCATAGCCAAGCAGTTGGGAAGACCTGTTTAAGAAAGTGCCCTCTAGGTTAACACCACTCTTGCGCACTATCTGCTCCAGGACTAGGTTGAAGAAATCACATGATATCGCATCTCCTTGTCTGAACCCTGTACACGTCTGGAAATCCGACATCGCCCAAAGAAGCTTTTGGTGACTTATGCTATCATATCCCTGGAAAAGGATTTGCCTAAATGTGAAGATTTGGTTTATCGTTGATCTGCTGGCCTGAAGACACACTGGTACGTGTCGATCATAGTGTTGCAGAAAGGTTTTAGACGTTCACAAAGTACGGTGGATGCGATCGTGTAGGCAACATTAAGCAGGGTTATGCCTTGTTGTTTTTACAGGACATAGGATCGCTTTTTCTTGTAGATTGGGTATATGGAGCTATTTTATCAGTCGTCAGATACACTTTCCTTCTCCCAAACTTGGTTGATGAGCTGATGCATGCACATCTCCTCCATACTTGAAAAGTTCTCCAGGGCTATCCAATACGGCAGATTTTTTGTTTTTAAGCTTGTGGATGGCTTTCTTAACCTCTTCCGTACTGGGGACTGGAACTGGATCTTCATTGACTGGTCTTATGCTTTCTGTGGTTTCCTCTAAATAATGCTCATTAAGCAGCTGCTGGAAATGCTGCATAAACACGTCTACAATTCCCTGTGCCGATCCTATAACCTGATACAAGTGGCTTGGCTGTTTTGTAGAACCGGCGGGTGTTCGTGGCGGTGCTAGACTCCTCCATATACCTGAGCTGAGAGGCTCGGGATGCTCTTTTCTTTCTGCGTAGAGTTTTTCTCTTTCCTTCCCTTTTCACGGTACTCCTCTTTTGCTGCTCTTGTTTTCCCTTGCAGCATTTGTATTCATGCATTTTCCGTCTCCTGCTTCAATACCGCGCATTCATTATCAAACCACGGGTTCTTTTTTCTAGGTGGTTGATAGCTTTTAGTGCGGTCTCGGTTAACTCCTTAATGATGTTGAGATACCTGGTTCAACTGGTTGTTGACGCTTGTGGCTGGAGGTACGGCAGAGAGTTTCCCTTTTAATTGCTCACTGTAGTCTCTGGCTTTCTCAGGTGTGCTTAGGCATGCAATATTTAATTTCTTTCTTGGGCAGTCTTCGCTTTCTTTTCGTTGGACAGTCTGGCTCTGAACGTCCACGTCCACGTTTGCACTCCAGAAAGTTCGTATGTCCAAGATGTTCGACGCGTGCCTGGCGCCAATTAACACGTGGTCGATTTGGTTGGCGGTTTGACTATCTGGAGATCGCCAGGTTGCTGTATGTATCCTTCGCCTGGAGAACCTAGTACTACTTATCACCGTATTCTTAGCTGCAGCAAAGTCGTTTTTCGGAAGTCGTTATCTGTTGTCGTTTCGTAGAAACTGTGCTTTCCAGTTAATCCGCCAAAGCTATATTTCTTCTCGAATTTAGCATTGAAGTCTCCGAGCACGACTATGAAATCGTTCTCCGGTCAGGCTCCGTAGGCTTCATCCAGGAGGTCCTTGTCAGACTCGTCAGCTTCATCGGTAGGAGCATATGCACATATTTGGCTGATATTTTTAAAGGTAGCTTTGATGAGGATCACAGCCAGGCGATCGCTAATCAGCTTAAAATCGATGACTTTCGATCTGTAACGATTTCCCACGACGAATCCGCATCCAAACATGTGCAATCTTTGATGACAGCTGTAATAAATATCGCATCTCCTGCCTTGTACCGCAAGAGGACAGATGCAAGTTTTTGAGTATCACCTGGCTTACAGAGTGTCCTTACATTCCAGGTGTATACTCATAAATCGTAGTACATTTTCGTTCCGGGTTTGGTTGCCATTTGAGGGGGATCCTTATCCGAAGCTTCTCGCGTATCTCTCAATAGGTATTTTTTTACGTGGCCAGGTCGTTAGCCCGACGCACTAACAACCAATCTGTAGGGCCATGGGTTTGGTCAACAATCGCACTTAGAAGTTAAGCAAGTCATGACATAAAACCAAGACCAGAATGAACCTTAGTTTTACGTGGATTCCTACCAGTTAAAGGTTTTACCCCACGGGTGGCCTACCACCATTGGAGCCAGATTTAGTCCTAGCCATTAACCCCTCCGTAGCAAGCTACTTCGGTAACAAAGTTGTGATATGTTGCAGCATATGCACATCACTTGTTTTAAGTAGGGCTGATGATTCTACCCGGGTAATCGACTACCCGGGTACCCGGTTACCCGGGTTCTTGTACCCGGGTAGTAAATAACCCGGGTACCCGGGTATTCGGGTATTACCCGGGTACCCGGGTATAAAAACGAAAAACTTCTTCGTGGCTATGTAAATCGCTTTTTCAAAAACACCTACAAATCTTGGAACAAATTATATAATTATATGTATGACACAATTAGGTACAGCGACAAAATTTAAGAAAAAATAAACATTTTATTCAATAGGTAGTCAAAAAACATATAAACAATGCTCTGAAATACAATTGTATTAATAATGAGCAAAGGAATTATCAAAATTTCATAAATTGTTGATGAGGAAAATTTGATGGGTTTAAATTCTAATTTAATAGATCTTGATTTTTGTGCAAGAACACCAACAAAGAAACATTTTCTGGGGTCAAACATGATCTTTTGGCAGTAATAATATTGCCTTCAGTCGAAAAGAGCCTTTCTGAACTTGCTGATATAGCTGGAACAGCAAGTTATCTTGTTGCCAAAGATGCCATAACGAGGATAGAGCGTTCTCTCGAGCACCACCATACAAGAGGGTCCAAGCGGTTCGGTATACGAGGTTTTGCTATGTACTGCTCAAACTAAGAGATGTTGTAAAGTAATTGCCCTTCAGTTGCAAAGAGGAAATCCAAATCTTGGTCATCACTACTTCCACTAGGTTCTTATTCTGTTACTTTGTCAGAGCACATTCCCAGAATTTTTTCCTTAACAAAAGTACGGATTTAGTCTGCTACTTCACTGCTCTCAGTTTTAAGGTCCTTGTACCTTGGGTCTAAGAATGATGCTACTTGGTAAAATATTCTCGGCTGGGGACATTTCGCCTAGGTAAAAGCGCGTTTTTAGAGAAAAAACGATTTTATTTTTGAATATGGTGGCTATTTCTGTGTCTTCGAGCTTAGGTGCATAGTGGTTTTTAATCAGAGTTTTGATAACCAAGCGCACTGCAGAAAGCGTTACTTTACTTTCACGACATAGCAGTTTTGTTGCTATGTATAGTGGCTTCAAAACTGTGGTTAACTCTTCCATTATTCCCCATTCGTACTCAGATATTTCCAGGTTCAGTGCTGTAGAAGAACTCGTATAGCTGTTATCACTTAGAACTGCAATAACGTCGGAGCGATTGTGGTGCAAAATATCACACATAAAATAAATAGAATCCCATCGGATTGGACAATTTTGAACTAAACGTTCCTTCTTCATTCCTAGCTGCAATTGTTTTCTGTTTAAGGCCGACGTAGCAACATTCGATTGGTGAAAATGTGATACCACTCTTCGACATTTTATTGCGACAATTTCGTAATATTCAACAGACTTAAATATGTATATGCTTTACACAAAGTTGTAGGGTGTGAGCAGCACAATTCACATTGTCACCCACATTCATTAACGGTAATAATCCAAACCAATTTGTATTCTCTCTTCTTGAGTTGAATCATTTTGCGAACTTTTACAAATCTCTTTGTACTTGCAAAACATTATGAAAACAAGTTCAGGTGTTCCATTTGTAAAACATACCTAAGCCTAACCGTTGTATCTGTACTTTAATCAGTGCATTTCATTGTGTACTTGCTAAACCTCTTAATCTAAACCATCCTACAAACGAATAGCGGTATTGATTCGGATATATTTAATTTAATAGAGTTTAACTTCAATGTCTTTTATTTTACTATACCCGGGTACCCGGGTAATCGGGTAATCGAGTAATCGGGTAGTCGGGTACCCGGGTAATACCCGGGTACCCGGGTATTACCCGAATTACTCGGGTACCCGGGTATTACCCGGGTACTCGGGTAGCCGGGTATCATCAGCCCTAGTTTTAAGACGAGACCAACCAACGCCTCTTGAACCCAAGAAAAGAATCCTGAATCCCATTCGTTTCCGCATTTGGAGTAAACCACGCCACCACGATCTCCCACTAGGGGGCCGACCTCAAGATAGCAGGAAAAAGAGAACTGACACACCCGAAGATGTGCACTATTGTTCTCAAAATCCCGGGCACTATCACCCGTGGTACCAGTATAAGGCTACCGGTGGAGCCTCGAAACGTCATCAAATCCCCCTAGGCGATTGCGGAAAAGAGGACATGGCCTAATTCCTACTCAGTTTCGGGGTTAATGGATATGAATCAGTCACTTCCAGATAGGTTACTGCAAAACCCTGGGCCTAGCAACCCTAGGATACACATATTGAGAAAGTAAGTTGAGGGCGGTCAACGAACAACTCATGCGTATCCTAGTCTTTAGATCCCCTTTTACGGTTCACACGGGTGACGCCCCGGTCTTTAGCCACCAGTTGGTGAGCAAGGAGAGACGCTCCTGTCTTTTAATCCCCTTACGGTTCACACGGGTGACGCCCCGGTCTTTGTTCCGAAGAACTCTGGATGACGCTCCACTTCTCGCTATTAACGAAGGACGCCAGGTACAAGTACCCGGAACCCCAAACCCTTGCTGACACCTCTAAAAAACCTTCTGACATCTTGACAGCTCTTGAACCTAAGAAGAACTCCAGCCGAAGAACCAGCCGAAGAACCTCCCAACATCCAACACATCCAACTACCAGACCACCATCAAAGCTACTCAGCACACGTACACTTGGGAATTACGCATGGTACGCACGGAAGACATGCCACCAAGCCACATGTATATAAGCAACCTTTAACAGTAGTCCAGCAATTGGACCCCTCTGACACCTCTTGAACCTTCGAAGAACTCCAGCCAGGCTCCGAACCAGCCGAAGAACTTCCCAACATCCGACACATCCAACTACCAGACCACCATCAAAGTTACTCACCACACGATCGCTTGGGAATTACGCATGGTACACACGGGAGACATGCCACCAAGCCTCATGTATATAGTGAGCAACATTCAACAGTAGTCCAGCAATCAGACATGCCGGACCCCTTCTGACACCTCTTGAACCTTCAGACAGATATGACATTACTGCCACATCTGCCACTTCTGACACCTCTTGCATCCTTAACACCCCAGACATCCTTAAACTCCTCTACATCCTTCCAGAAAAACTTTCGAATCCTCATCCGCGAACGGACAAGGACGCTACTAATCTAACTGCCTTTTAGGTGAGACCTAGGACCCCCAACTGCATGCCCAGTCAAGAATCCACAGTCCCACCCCAACTACCATCAAGATCAATCAAAAGGTTCTAATTGGTCTCGTGTCCCAATGAGAACCATGCCAATTTAACTCAATTCCAACACATAAACTCCTTTTTTTGGTAGGACTTTCAGACCCCCAGCCACCTAAGCAGCCAGAGACCCTACGGTCCCACCCAACCTTACCAACCAAGATCAATACTACGGGATGCATTAAGTTTCCGGCTTAGGCATGTCACCAGAAACCTAACCATCCCATATCGTCTCAATCCTGACTGTCCCTAAACACCTACTTCGGTGGTTTAACTTAATCATAGTTAGTAAACGTCACTTAACAGAAAATTTGTTTTATTAATGAAATTGCGCACTTAGTCCAGGACTTAACGATAAACCTCCACTAAACCATCTTTATTAATATGGGTGTAAGAGATCATCCCTCTCAATGTTTTTATTTCATGGCCTTTCACAAAAGTATTATTTATAAGAAAGTTTCATTTTCAATTCTGGTAAAATGATTCTGGAAGTGAAAGTAATAAAGTCCTATTGCACATTAGAAGCCCCCTCGATCAGTTTCACCTTGTCGTGGTGGGGGGGCTTACGTCTTACAACTAAGAAAACTCGATAAGACCAGAATGGTCACGGACATACATAATTTGAAGCGATAAAGACATCTCTTTCGTTCGATGTATGCAAAAGCAATCTATGGAATTGACGTAATAAATATAATAAGATTGCTAGATGATAAAAGTAAAAAATTTTGGTATCATATCCAATCTCAGATATCTGAGCAACCGATGCCTGGTGCTGATTTATACAAATCTTGAACGATGTGATGTGGGGGTCACGGCCAATGACAAAAGGTAGTTGAGCGAAGGCGTCTCTCTTGCTTAGTAGTCTTGGTTTAAAGATTTGGGGGAATGTCTCTATCCCTATTCGGTGTAGGACGAAATAAAAGACTAATCATAAATTCGGTACAGTTTGTGGTGGGCTTCGGTCAGCTGTGATCTGCACCACGGGTTTTTACTCCATTTGCTTAATTTATTAAGCGCCTGTCATATTATTGGTGGTATTTTTAAAATAACTCAATAATATTAGTAACAAGCAACAAGTTACAAGAAAAGAACAAAATAAAGATATTGTTTATCAATATCTATAAAATAACAAAGTAAAAATAAAGATATTACCCATTATATCTATAAAATAATAAATACCCTAATTGGGTACCTCCGGGATAGTGATTGTCAGAATCCCTCGCTAATTATAGCCCCCATGGAGTAAGGACCATGGAATCACTGTCACTGGGAAGGCCTTCTGTAAAGAGAGCTCGAGGTGGCTTTGGTTATACCAATCGAGTTACGCGATTGGCTACTGTAACACACAGTACAAATTAGGAACAGTCTAGAGATGCCTGACTCGTACTCCAAAGACAATACCAACTTTGAAGCATTAAGTAGCGGTGTGGAGTTGGTTTGTTTAGGAATCTAGTCTTGCACGAGGCTGGGGTGGCGCGGCGTCCTTTCATCCAGATAAAAAGCAACTGGGACTATGTCCTGGGCCGTCAGTACTTGGTAGGCCAAGTATTGGGGTAAAGCCGAAAACGGCAGGTATCCACTATAAATCCTATTCAGTACTTCCTGGTTTTGGCTTGGGTCGGGATATCTGCAGAAGAACCTTGGCTACACCGAGGTAGTGTTCCGAGTCGATGTTAATCTCTTAGAACGTGCGGACGTCCTCTATTCTGGAGAAGTACCTTGCGTCGATCGCGATATGGTCAATCTGGTTCACGGTTGATTGATTTGGAGATCGCCATCGATGAATGCAAAACTACAAGTCTTACGAGAAAGTTTTCTGATTTTTCATATAACTATTTAAAGAACAACTTATTTTTAAATCATAGTAAGGCAAAATCATTCTAGGTTCGATTAAAAGGAAATCGAGACAGTTTCCCGATCCTTTCGTTATCAAACAGATTTTCGTATCAGTTGTTCAGTCCATTCTGGAATATGCTTGTCAGGTTTGGTCACACCAATATGATTGTCATAAATACAGATTAGAACAAGTGCAAAAAAGATTTTTTAGGTTTGGAACACAACGTCGTTCAAGCTGGTTTCGCAGGAGCGAATAATCGAATAATCTGAGATCCTTGTGCAAAATTCTTCCCAGGAAATGTTGAGCTGTTGAGATGGATGGCGAGTTGGTGTTCGCAAATGGAGTCTCACACTCTTGGCTCAAGCTGCCACATTTTAGTCTGTGCGCACCGTACGACGTCAAGGCCCATAAGTGTTGTTCACTAGCATACCAGTCTTACGAACTTTTTGCACAAACTTGCGTACGCCACGCCTGCTGTTTGTGCTTCATTTCGGCCAAAAAGTCTTTTCAAAAAACGCACTCTTTGAGGTACAAAGCACTCACTTTGGAAATAAGTTTTCAATATTCCCCAAAGTTGTTTAAGCATAAAGCGACTCATTTCGTTCTGCGAAGGTATGATATTCACTATCTGTCAAGACTTCGAGCTGGACACAGCAGTCAGTGTCAAACTAACCTATGATTTAAAAAGAAACCACCAGATGGCTCACCATTTACATTCAAAACAATTCAGATATTAAAAAAAAAAAAACATTATATAAGCCCTATATCATAGAACCTTATTTGAATGACAAAACAAAGGTAGGTAGTAGGTAAGTTTCAAATGTTTTTCCTTAATATCCTGTTTGTTTTTTCGCTTTGGCAAACTCCCCGGACCTAAAAGACCTTTGTAATATTGCCACACAATTACACAAACAGAATTAAAATAAAATAATATTTCGGAATAGTTATATAAAATCTCCCAGTGTGATTGGAATAATCAAACACCAAATAACATAATATGAAATCAATAAACACTAGTTCCGCATTGGCTACACGCATTAACATATCTACAGCACGACAGACAACATACAAGTTGGGCGATTCAAATAGATCCGAGGCACGAGCTCTGGCATGAATCCATTCATGTTAACAAAATACTACTCTGAATTAATTTCTCGAAATTAAAACTAAAAAAAATAACCTCTCTGGTGCATTTCACGGTAAACAGACATTAAAGCATTAAGATTGTCTAAATATTCAAATTTATAGTACCTAATTAATTTTTATACAAAATAAAAATTAAAAAAAAAAAACGTTAATTTGAGAGAAAAGTCGAAACGTTATTGAGAGTGGCCTACCGTTAGAATATACTTCCATATCTGAAATAAATATAGTGTGCACTATTAAAAAGAAATACAAATACGAAATACGAAATGAAAACAACATCATCAATACATCGACATTCGAAAGATATAAAGAAAGTATCTAATGTTACAGATACAAATTTCAATTTGGCCTGAACAAAACCAAAAATAAACACACACTTCAAATGCACTCTCTATGCGAGAGAATTTCATAAAGACACAGCCGTTAAGTGTGGTCGTTTAAACGGTTCATGTACCCCCATTTAATTGGCCGCACATATTTTCATAAATGTATCTTTTATATACACTTTCTCAAATGGCATCTTCTATAACTGGAAATGGAAAAATTAATTAAAATAAAAAGAAATTTACGCACAAAAACTGCACAAAAGCGCAAGATAAGATTTCTTGTACCGTCCGTCGGCGGCGCGGCGTCGTCGTCGTGATCGTAGTGTTTACGATCTGTCGCTGGGGCGCGACGGAAAAAAGGGGTCGCGTTCGATCGGTGGGCTCTGGATTATCTCGCGACGCTCGCTGTTTCGATGTATTGACTGATGAAAATAATAATACAATCTAAAGTGTCAGGTTGTTTATAATCCACTGCTCACTGGCAAGAAACCAAACAAACAGGTTTAAGGAAAAGTAAAACGCCACAAGGTCCGATACTATACAGTTACCAGCATATTACCGTACGGATGGATTTCATTCATAAAAATCTCAAGAGATGTATTGAATTCAGTTTTATACGCCTACGGACTGTATTTGCATCGTTTAATCTCAAATGGTTTTTGGTCTATTTGCTGCAAGGGCCCGGACGGTTGGGATGGGGAAATAAAGACACAAAAATCGATCCAATAACCTAACCTTATGTGCATTAACGCAGATAGAGTGCTCAGACATTTTTTTTTGTAAATTGTAAAGATTGTGCTTGAAAACACTAAACCTGATGGTAAAAGCGAAAGTTTTTCTTACCTTTTTTGAGTTAATCTCAGTTTTGCTTTGTTTTCTTTTTTCTATATGTAGGTACCTAGTTTGCGACGGTGGATTTTTATTTTATTTTCAAGTATCTTTCGAATTGCTGTTAATGCCAGCAATTTCGTATGCAAACCCTATAACCCTGATTATGTTTGAGTCTATAGGTATTAGGTTGGTGAGGGTATATCCGCAGGAAATGCGGATGTACTTAACATCTAAATGTTTCAAAAGCCTTTTAACATTTTGTTTGTTTTTGAGCAAGAAACAAAGCATGGGAGTATCTTATTCTTTATCATTTTTCTTAAATATTTAGGTGATTCATATAATGATAGACTAAGTAGGTAGGTACTTTGACTGTATTGAAGATTTATTTGAGAGTGTTGCTGAAGCAAATGAAACGAAAAATTGCAAAGTTCTTATCTGCATTCTTAAACTCTTTTTACTTAAAAAAAAAACCGAAGTCGAGATGTTTATTTAAATTATGATGTTATGGAATACAAAAAAGTAAATCTGGCAATTCTATCTATTTGTACAGCTTATGCAGCTGGGTTTTCTTTGATTTTTTTTTTTATTTCAGCCCAACACCTGTTTTTTAAGAATACAAAATAACATTACAGAAAAATAAAAATTCTAACCGAGAGTGTAGTATTCGTGTAGTCTCGGTTAACAACTACATAGTAAATGCTTTCCTAAAATAAACATTGTCGACTCGGTTCAAAAGCTCACCCGCAATAAGAATTCAATAAATAGCTCCTTATAATGTAACTGTACTTGCAGCTTATTTTGCTGCTAGCTTTATGTTCTCTGATAGCAACATTGCCCCTCCTGTACTTGAGAACGTAAATCCATCAATGGGACAGTATATTTCTGCACTTGTACAGTGGCAAGAGCCCTTAGAGATCTTGATATAAACAAATCCGCTGGTCCTGATGCTATCCCCCCATTCGTCTGATGAGGTGTTTTTCATCGCGGGAAAAACCATTGGGTAAGCTTTTCCATTGCTCCTACTGTTCTGGAATCTTTCCTAGAAGATGGCAAACAATATTTGTACAGCCTGTTCCTTAAAAAGGTGACCCTTCTTCCCCCTCTTCTTTCCAAGGTCATGGATTCGCTAATATATCATGCTCAGGAAATATCTCGAAGATCGAAAGCTTCTTAATGACCAGCAATACGGCATTAGGAGCAATCATTCCACTGGTGATCTCACCGAAAATTGGAACAGATCTTTACATTGTTTTGGAGAAAGAAAGATTATTGCGCTTGATATTTCTAAGGCATTTGATAAAGTTTGGTACTCGGCTCCCTTATCCAAAATGCGTGCGTTTGGTATCTGCGAAACCTCTTTTCTTTGGATTAGAAATTACCTTCTAGATCGTTCAATACATGTTGTATTGGACGGTTTCAAGCCTGATCTTCACTTGGTGTTTAAAAATACTGTTAATATTGTTCAAATCGATAAATTTTGTATTTTTATTTTAAAATTAAGAATCAACTAGAGAGAGGCCTCATCGACTGCAATTTTTTTCGAATTGACAATGCTGCAACAAAGTAGATAAACTACTGCCACTAAGTGTATTGGATATTTGAATAAAGAGAGTTGGTTTAAGCAACCGAGTTGATAACTTAATCCATCTGCGAACCAATTGCGAACGTATTTTTAAATATCTATCTGGGTAGATCGGCTAGTCCAATCAAGTAAATCTGTGAAAGTGAACGAGTAGATTGGCGCTTCCAATTATAGAATATGTAGTTTGAAACAACCGAATAAATTGACTCTTCTAACTGAGTAGATTAAATTCTGCAACTCGAACCGAGTAGATTGAGTATCAAACAAATCAGTTGGTTAACACAACCGACTAGATTAGCTACTCCAATTGTATATGAACAAATGATATAACAATTAAGTTGCTATGTATATAGGTACATTATTTACTCCAATCGAGTTAATTGGTTACACCGATTGTGTAGCGTTAACCGTTTAACTAAGATTCAATTACCCATTAAAGTAGATTAATCATTAGTACAAGGATTAGTCTACCAATGCAACACATTAAATTGATGACACCAATAATAAGTAGACGATTTAATAAAATACTTTTACTAACATAATCGTGTATAATACTGTGTGAAGATTTGAACAATGTTTCTTCATCAAGTTGACTTTTAACAAGGTGAGTTTGCAGTATATTTATTAGCAGTCTCACTTGTTTAAATTTACAAAAAAAAATTGCTTTAAGAAAGTATTTGTCTGCGAGTATGTACTAGCCACTACGGAGGTCTGTCCGAGTTTTGTCTCCGGAAAAGTATGAATTTAGCAAACAAAATTTAAAAATCGTTTTATTATTAAGGTAATTTTTTATATAACAAATTTCTTTAAAAAATTTTCAAGAATAAAATTTGGGATGCCAATTTTAAGTATTTAGTAGTATAGATTTTAGGAAATAATTTCAAAAAATAATCGTTCACACGTTTTAAAGATATTGATTTTTTCAAAAAAAAACTTGGAATTAAAAAAAAAAAAAAACCCGAAAAATATTTTTTCAATATTTTTATATACAATATTATTTTAAACTTAAGGGAGCTTCTGCTGAAAATTTATGGTTAAAATCGTTAGGGCCGTTGATGAGAAAGTCGAAAATAAAAAAAAAAAAAACCGTTCTATGACAGGTACCGTTAATATAACATTTTGCTCCAAATTTTGTTTTGACCAAAATGTAGTCCATGTGCATAATATAACACCTAATTTTCTTATCAAAATTGTTGGAGCCGTTTTTGAGATAAATAAGATTTTGCATTACGGGTGTATGGGGGGTACCGTTAGTTTTTTAGCTAAAAAAGAATCCAATTTCTCCCTTAGGAAAACACCAAGGACTCTTAAGTACCGAGTTTGAAGAAAATAAGTCCAGTGATTTAGGATGGAGATCGAGGAACAGACATGAGGACAGACAGACGGAATTGTCGGACCCACTTTATTCGTCTTCGCTTTCATCATAATGTCAACTTTGATCAAAATCTCAAGTTCGATTTTTTTTCCAAATGCAGAACTTGCCCTATAATACCTATATCGCAAGTAAAAATTATGTCGTGGGATTATCCAATGGTATTAATTTTGCTTCCTCGTACAGGTTCTTAGTTGGTCAAGCGCACTTTTCGGAGCATTTTTCTTTCCAATGTTTCATCTAATTCATTGGTGCAGTTGATATAGTAAACTAGATGGGAAAGACGTAGGTCAGAACTGGTCGGATAAGTTGTTTAAACACTAGCAGCTTGGTCTTCTTGCTTACTCCATTTCGCCTCCTGAGTAGCGAATGGAACAAATACAGAGATTGTTGAAAAACTTGATTCACAAGTACTTCAGTTTCTTCGCTCGTCTTCGAATGACAGTCACTGGTGTTCGGAAGCAGATGAATTCGGTCTACTTCGCTGTCCATGTGTCCATCTTCAGTCCCCTTTTCAAAATAGTATTCCCAATAGGTTTTTAGTCTGCTATTCTACTCTCCTGACAGCAATCTCTCGTGGAATAACGGTGGTTTGGCTGGTTGATCAGTATTGTAAATGTTGAACCGCAGCGGTCCAAGTTTTGATACTTGAGGGACTCCAGCGTTGATTTCTTTAGTTGATGATAATAAATTTTTGATTATTTTTATTAGGAAGTCCAACTTCCAAGAGATTGAATAGTAGTCCTTAAACCCCAACGCGGCCGAAAGCTTTTCCGACGTTCAGCAGGCACACGATAGCTATTTCTCATTTGTTGAGTCCAAGTGTAACGTCACTATGAAGTACCAGCAGTGAGTGAAGGGTAGAGTGTTTATTTCGAAAGCCGTACTGGAACTCCGTTATGACATCTCTTTCTCTGCAGAAAACGTCGAGCTTCTTAAGTATTAATTCCTCCACTTTATTGCTCATAGAGTAGAGCAGCAAAATGGGCTGATATCTACCACATTTGCGCGGTTTGTCTTCTTCGGGAAAGAACAAATTTTGCCGTTTTACAGACTGCAGGGAAAGACAGTTGTTGGTATGGTAACTTTTTAGGTACGTTCTTCGAAATTTTGTCGGTTGCTGCTGATTTTTTGGAGTTTCCAGTGATAATAATGTCATCCACTTCTTCAGGAAAACTGAAAATATCCAGTCAATAGCTTCGATGAGGAGTTTTCTTCATTGAACAAAGTCACAATTTTGGTGATAGCTGATATCTCCCTTATAACATGTTATCTACTTCTTCGATAAAGTCAGGAACATGTATGAGAGGGTGGTCCTTGAAAAACCAGAAGTTGTTGAATTTTCTTGTGAAGGTTTCTGGAATTTAGTTTGCTCTTCCAACAATCAGTTTGATCTTTTTAAACGTGTAGAGACAAACCTGGTTTGATATCTACGAGTCTCTTCCTGAAATCCTTTTCCTGATGATGATGTTTTACTGCCTGATTGAACATTGTGTTGATGTACTGAAGTTCTGAATACAGTTGCCGCAATTTGTCACTTTTCTTGTTGAAGCTCCTGTGGTAGATGCTTTGGAGGCTTTTGCAGAGTCTTTGACAGTGAGTATATTAATGTATATGTTGGGGCGAGATTGCGCAACTGTCTCTGCTAATCCGGGGAGTTTTCTGCTTGTCCAAAACATTGTTAACCACTGTTTCAAATTGATCAAGCGTATATCGATCTCATTGTTCTTGAGATTGTTGAAGCTGGAAACTACTGGCAGCCATTCCGCCACTTCTGAATGGAATCTTCTTGATCAGTACATCTTCTACAACGATTACTATAAGGAATTCCCAGTATCACACATGTTGCAACTAGCAGGGTTATGTCCTACCTGAGTCTGTATATTAAGTCATTTATTCATCCCTTATTATAAGTGGGTCACATCATTTTAGATATTTTGCCGTTGATTAAACTGCTACACTTACGGTTGAATTCTTAAGAAAAATTAAGAAGATCTTACCCTCCATAACAGCAAGGTAAATATTAACTCTCTCTGCAAGTAACCTATGAAGCATTGATCCTTGTCTGCTAGCTCGTAAGCCCATTCATTTCCCTCTATTCCACTGTAAGCCAGAACCCAGATAAGATTCCGGCATTGCTGGACCAATTTAGAAGACGAATTAACCGTATCAATGCTTTAATAGCCACCTGGATGTTTGTAAAATGGCCTTATTCCTCGGTTTTTATTTGTATCTAGTTTAGCATGCTTTCGTGATTGCCAGTAATTCATTTAAAGACCCAGAGAAAATTCCCGAATCTGTACCGCACTCCATCTTTGAGATTGTTGTGTCGAAGTCTTTCATCATAACGTAACCCTCACATTCCTTTCTATATGGAGATATAACCTAAAAATCCTTACCGATGCTCACAGCAGGAGTGCAGTAGTCAGGGTTCATCGCAAAAATCTTTTCAACGGCAACTTTAATTAAATTTTTTTCAATTTTTATTTTTGAGTTCTTCAAGTTATTAAAAAAAATATTTTAACGCAATTAAAATATTCACAGATCCAATATGACAAACAGAGTCTTATTTATGTGCAAAGTGATCGCCGCATGAGATAATGGTAATCTTTTAATCCAACAGTATGTGGAGGTGTGAAAAGTGTATAACTCATTTTCTAACGAAATAAACAACAAAAGCGACAAAGCAATCGCTCTGCTCTTAATATTTCCATAAAACCGCATAATTATTCTCGTATCGTGATCGATCGTTAATTATCATTATGCAAATCATCTCCATAACTCAACGATTATATCAGATAAAAAAGCAACCAGAAATTATTACCATGATCGTCATTCTGACGGCGGAAACCACCTTCATTCCATCCGATATGTCTGTCAGTTTTGAATCAAATTAAGTAATCGTGACGGATACAGAGGTTCATTCATTTGATCGTCAGAAATTAGCGAGTATTTCATACGAGTGGTGATTGTTCGGTAGACAAATAAAAAAAAAAAAAGAAAAAAAGTCATATCGCAAAATCTGCAAGGCAAGTGAAATCTTTTGCACCAATTAATTGACCAATCCGGAATATGGCGGGACCAGGTGAATACTGATACTAAGAGTGATGAGAGTTTATGTCGTGCTTACCATCGTACATTGCTCGATTAAAGAGTTAAACAAAAAGAAAGTTAAACTCATCTCATATCGTACCTCAGCATCAAAGCGATACCGTTGAACTTTTTTTTTTTTTAAACTGGTACCTCACGCATCATTTCAGTTCAGCGTTGCAACATCGGTGAATTACTATTCCATTCACAAGCAAGTCATATCAAAATTACCTTAGGAAGCTTTGCATTCTTAAAGCGCGTTTAAATGTTGAGTTAGCAAAGCTATTTGAAGCTATTAAAAAAAGAAAGGCTTTCACTTGGATCGCAAATAAGACTTTTTCACTTTGAGGCTTCATGATTGCGATAATGTTCAAGCAGTATTCGACCTTCGTACACAGGAATCAAAAACTGCCAAAAAATAAAGACACAGTTTGGTCGCATGTAGCTCATCGTATTTTTTTACAATGAGGCTTTAACCACCCTAAAATGGTGAAAAACAGTGCGAGCATTAAGAAAATAGTGAAAGATTTAAGAGGAGAAGAGTATGCATATTTGCTCAGAATATCAAGGCTTGAACTTGGCAGCATTTTCTGCTGACAAGACGCACACTGGATAGATTGAGAATTGTAAGTTTATATGTTCAGGTTTTCTACGAGCTATTGTGCATCGTATTAATTTATTTTTCGCTGGTTTGTTCTATACTCAAATTTTTTCAGTCTAAAATTTATAGTTCGAAATAAAAACCAGAAGGTTCCTGTCTAGTGGTGCACTAAAAATTATAGGTTAGGGATAAGCTACATAAGCAAATATTAAAACCATTAAAATAGAAGGTAAAATGGTATGGTACATCAGGAAGGTGGTTCAGAAACATATCAGAAGATACTTATTTCCTACTGGCTCTAAGGCTACCAAGCTACATTAGGCGTTTTTCTTTTTTAGCTCCGAGCGGGGCACTGAACTGTCAAAAAAAGAACTATGTTACTTTTTTAGCCCAGAGCGCCGTGAGGGCTCGGTCGATGTGCTCGATAATAAATGACCGAGCAGATCGAGCAAAAAGCTGAGCGAGGCTAACTTCATTAAATTTTTTGGAAGGGATGATAGTAAAATAAAAAAAAAGAAATACAAAATCAAAACAAATGGAAATGGAAATGGCGGGCGAAGCTGGTTGCTCTCCCAGTGAAGGTAAGGAAAAATAAATTTAATTATGAACGAGTTTTGCTCAAAGTTTTCCTCATCATCAAAATCAAAAAACAAATTGAACGCTTCCCTTAAAATAATTGTTTTTTCCATTTTCATTAATTAGAAATTAATTAAAAACAAGTTTTCAAGAATATGAAAACACAAATTTCACAAACAAAGCTGACAGCTGAGAATTTTGACAGTTTCTTTGAAAAATGATACAATGACAATTCAGTGCTTAGATGTGTTTCTTAAATAGCTCAGAGCGCTCAGGTCACGCTCGGTTCGGAGCGAGCTCTAAGCGCTCAGGCCCCGCTCTGTGCCCTGCTCGGGGCTAAAAAAGAAAAATGCCTATTATGTATGTTTTGGTACATTCCCAGATACTATCCCTTTGGTAGTACTAAAAACAGCAAGCTCATTGATCTTGAAAATTGAATGGTACCGAACTCCCGAGTTGATAAATAGACTGTTTGAATTCGAGACTTGAAAAGATATTGCTCACCTCCTTAAATTTTCAAACGAACCACCCTACCACTGTTAGGGTGGTTCTTAGCAAATCAAACTTTAGTTGGCGCACTTTAACTAATTGCATTCTATCTAGAAAGATTTGTCCCAACTGCAATAATTCCCAAACACTTGATCTGATATACAGACCCAGGCCAGATATATCCAGGATCGTCGTTGCATGTAGCGGACATTGATCAACAGGAGAGCATACAACGAACCTAGAAATTCCGCAAAATACTCACTTTCAGCAGACACACCAGCGGGAAAAGGAAACAGTCCTCCATTTCCTCTACAAATACGCTGCCCTAGCCAAATTTAGAGCACAATTATTGGGAAGGGCATTTTTTGACGACATTGAAGAACTTTCGGAAATGAAGATCAACGACTTGATCTCTTTCCTGAACGTGACGAAATGGCTCTCGGACGAATTTCGGTTACATTTGTACCGTGCAATCCGTTTAACCCCTTAGGTCCCGAGCTAGCAGACTGATGACTTTGTCGGCACTTAACGGCGCGGGGGTTGGATAATCTGAATCGGATTTTGCTGCTGTTTCAGCACCAGTCATAAGGTGCCTAGCTTGGCACAGTGTAGGTAGTGTCGATTGAGTGTAGTGGTCCGGCTCAGTGAGTGATCCAATTACCGGATGATTGTCCAAAAGCAAACACACAATAAGAGACATCAAAACCTACTAGATCCTTTCATATTTTTGAATTCAATCTAAATTGGATGACTTCTAGAGAATGTTCACAACTTCCCATATTAATACCATCTACTGGCTCATACGAGTTATGGCATCAAAATGGCGCACTTCAGCGCTAATTGGGCAACAGGGCTAGGCTGCCAGTGATCGCCATTTCTACCTATGTAGAAGCTCTGGCCGGTGAAGCTCTGCCGAATTGACTTGAATTTTCTGCCTTCGGATTTACTATAATTTTACTATTGGCCTATCCAAAATAAAAGTCCATTAAACGGGATCTTGTGTGATACTTTCATTAAAATCTGGATGTGAACTAGATTTGCTGAACGAAAATATTAATAAAACATAGCTATTAACGTGCTTTCCTTGTGACATAGTGTCTTCAATACTGCTCGGAACCACATATATTCCGATGAAATACAATTCTCACAAAATGCTTCTTTCCGAATAATAATACAATATTCGAACCCGTACAATAGTAGGGGTCCGTAAGATGTTGAGGTGCTAAAAGTTGGATTTTTATTCGGAACTTTCCTTAAAAATTAGTATTTTGTTAATAAATTTGGAAAAACCGATTATATGGTTTTTAATTCAGCACTTCGAACATACATAAAAGAGGTTATCAAAACTGAAAAATTGTAGACATTGGTTGAAAGTTATATCTTAACTCGTGAGTCATAAGCATTTATTTGAGATACTTGAACTTTTGGTAAACAACTGGTTCAAAATAGGAAAAGTTGCGGAATACAATTGCCTTCTGCAATCATTACCCTTTTATCAAAGAAATCGCAGTGGGAAGTTGCTTCGTAGTTAAAAATATCGAATGATTACGTTTAAAGTGCCATTCAGTGACACGCTCAAATCAGACCAGCCTATATCTACATCTAAACACATGGAAACGAAATGGGCACAAAACAGCCCCGGAAATACCTGCGCTAATGTTTATCTCCAAGTAGGAATTTAACTCGCGTTATTGGAAAAATTAACAAGGAGGCATAAATTGTAAGAATACGTTTTGATCTCTGGATTATGATTTATTGGTGAAGGATTCGTATTCAAGGATTACTTCAATCACAGAGAATACGAAGAAATCTTACAAGTCATGACATGGCCACCGCAATCATCAAGTATAAACCCTATATGGTTATTGTAGGAGGTGGTGGATAGACGGATTCGGCGTCAATGCAATTTATAGAAATCTGCGTTGTATGAATAAAATACAGGATAGTTGGAACAATATACTATATGAATCAATTCAACATTGAATTGTAAATAAAAAGTAATCAAATTAAAAGAAGGCTTTTTCGAAGAAAATTAAAATGACTATATTCAAACAGTTTTTTTTAGAAAACCGTTTAATTAATTTTATTAATAAATTAATGCTCAAGTTTTTGAAGACATTGAATTTTCAAAAAAAAAAAATAACTTTTTTTTTGATAACCCAAAATTTTGAAAAATTTTGCAAACAATATTATTTCAAATTTGTAGATGGTCCTGTTTAAAGATTTAAATCGAAATCAATGTAGCCTTAAATAAGAAAAGCGAAAATCAAAAAAACTGTTCTAATGGCAGGTATCGCTATTTTTTTTTTTTTTTTTTTTTATAATCTACACGCGCTCAAGGGATTATGATTACCCTTTAAATGTTTGAACACAGCGCGGGCGTGAAGTTAAGGAAGAGAAAGAAGGATAGGAAAGATGTGTGGCACGATGTTCTGAGACTGAAGGTTGTTGTCTCAGATATTTTATCTCCAGGGATGGCGGCTGAACTAAAGCGGAGAATGCCGTGTCTTATTTCTATGTCGCTTATAATTCACATTATTTTATTCGTGTTCATCCTTGTTGGGCATACTAGTTTAACTCAATTACATGTTATTAGTGTTATGCCTGAACAACATGTAATGAGTAAGCCAGCAACCCATTGATGACAATTTTAGAAGGTTTTTTAATGGAATTAAAACGACATAGACGACGGCAGGAATCGAACCTGTGATCATGAGGTTCACAGCCGAGCACACATCCATCGCGCCACGGCCACGTTTTGTTTCAAATCTTTTGTTGACCAAAATGTAGACCATATCTATCAATAGTACATCGAATTTTGTTTTATCAACATTGACTAATAGGTAGATACTATAAGACAAGTTATGAATTCGTAAAAAACATCGAACTCGAGATTTTGATCAAAGTTGACATTACGATGATAGCGAAGACTAAAAAAGTGGGTCTCGCAATTCTGTCTGTCTGTCTGTCGCTCTTTTAACTTGGTAGATAGTATTTACATATATTTTTTTTTCCCAACACGTTTTTTTCCTATTTTTTTAAGACCAAAAATTACGGTACCTGCCATATGATTATTTTTTTTGAAATTTTATAAATATTTTTTGGTTCTTTAAAAATGTTCGACAATTTTTCCGAAAAATTGTTATTTTTTGGTACTCCTCATGGAATTATTTTTTTGGTTTTGATTTTCTCAAAAACGGTACCACCAATTTTGATCAGTTTTTAATGCAAAGGCTCCCGTAAGATTTTGAAGTATAATTGTCAAGTAACTTCTCGTACATTGCTATATATAAGCAACGCTCGTGTCAGTTCTCTGAGTTCAGTTCGCTTCGTTAATCAGAGCACTTATTGATTATTTTATATAGCCATATAGTTGTATTAATAAATAGTATAACAGTACACAGAAAAACGGGTTTTATTTAGATAAGAGCAAACATCACAGATTTGAATGAGTAGCATTGTAAATTCAAATTTAATAAAACAAATTTCTTAGTTTTTTAAAACAAGTTTCAATTTTTTTTCAAAACTCAATATTTCGAAAACCCCATGCTCGAGTTTTTTTAAACTTGTTAAATTAGAGTTTTTTAATGCATTTTACAAGACGTAAGAATTTTTTTTAATTTTACCTAAAATCGCATTTTTCTCTATTTTTTTTTTCTCCCAATTAATTTTTACGATCTATAATTCAAGAAAACAAATTTTAAAATAAAGATATTACTGACTGCCTACTATAGTACCATTTTGTTCAAATTTCGAATTTCTCATTATCCGCATAACAGCTTTAATTTTCGTTCTTGCATAAATTCATATACATATGCTTAAGAAATCACATGGCATTCTCTTTTTATCTCGCACTACTTAAAGAGTCTAAATAATGAATTTTATGCTTATGAAACAGTTTTCATTTGTTTTTGGAATTCTCAGTCTTTTACACAAGAGCAAGTTCGTACGACCCAGTCGTGCACTTTCTGTAAACCGGCTGTATGGCAGGTGGCGTAGGTCTTACAGCTAAAAAAAAAAATTAAATGTTTCTTCACCGAAGACCCTCAAGGATCGCAAGTTAAAAAGAAGTTGTATAGCATGGAACTTTTCTCAACAGCATTTACAGTTTAAAATCGTTATACATAAAAACTATATTTTTACACATTTTACCTTGAATAATTTTAAGCTCAAACGTATTAGCAATTAAATTTGTTGACAGTATTTCTAGGTAACAAAACCGCAAGTATGTTTTTTTTATTCTAAACCAATATACTTGCCTTTAGAGTGAGTAAAAGGTCAAATGAAAACCAAAAAGGCGAAATCATTTCAGTTTTACTTTCATCTCAAAATAATCGGAAACCTGTAATTGACTACCAGACATTTAATATACCTAAAGGTAGGAAGCAACAATTTCACTTTAATTTTACAACAGCTGTACACGGAAGCGAATCGTTAGTTGGTATTAAGTTTGAATGCCATGGTAGTAGAAAAGAGAAGATATATTTTTAATAGTGGGTAAGATTATGTTCTGAAATGCTGATACCCGCGCAACACTTCATCTTCTAAAAGAGTGGTGAAATAGGTAGATATAGGGGTGGAATTTTATTATTGGAGGTCGAAGCCCCTTAAGATATAATAATAATAATAATAATAATAGCTTTATTTTTTTCAAATTATAAATAGTTTTAACAATTGTATATTATAACAAATAAATTATGGCCTTGGTTTTTGGAACCGTCTGCCAGATGCCAGCTTTATTTTTTTTTATACAAAATTACAAATTATATTTATTGATCATGCAATGTCTTATAATATATGTACATACATATGTTTATATTGAATTTAAATTAACGTACTGTTTTACCTAAATACCTAGAATAATTTTATTTTGTACTTTAATTTCATTATCTTTCTTTTGATTATGATTTTGATTTTTTTTTTTTTTTTTTTTTTTTGTGTTCAAATCTTTTAGTAATTCATAAAATCTTTTCTATAATTAAAAGCTTCAATGCAGTATTGGGCAAGAAGTTTCCAGTTACTTCCATTAAGAATGCTTATGGAATCTGATTCGCTTAATGTTGTCTTTTTTAAATGTACAAATCTTATTTCTTTTAACATAGGGCATATTGATAAAAAGTGATACGAGTTTTCCTGTTCTTGTAAGTTGCAAAGCGTGCAAAATGTTTCTCGATCCCTAAAATATGGCCTATAATTTAGGTCAAGGAGTTCTCCTCTTATCCGAAAAATTCCAGATATATAATGTAAGCTCATTTTGTCTGTGAAATTATTGAGTTCACTCAAATTATATTCAAGCTTTGGATATAAGGATCTACGCGATGAGCCCCTGGCTTCTTCAATTAGATCGTATCTTATTTTCATATCGATTTTTTCAAGAATGCATTTGAACTTTTCCCTCATACATACATTTAGTATCTCCCAAGAATAATTAACTGAAACCCCGCTCAATATAGTTAGATCTTCCCATCTCTTAAACCAGATAATTTTTTTTTCAATACTGTGTATCGCCAATATTTTTGGCAATCGAGTGTCATCATAAGAAAGTACTTTAGTGACATACTCAAAGTGCTTTCTTAGGGTAAAAATATAAATAGGCGGAAGACCTGTTTCCAGCAGGAGCATGTAATTTGGCGTTGAGTTCGGTAGTCGAAATGCCTTTTTTAAGAACAAGCGTTGCAGCTTTTCAACCTCATCATATTGTTGGTATCCCCATACCTGAGATCCATAAGTCATTATAGATCTCAAAGCAGCATCAAATACTCTAAATTTAACACTATGGGCAACATTTTTGTTCCTAATCAGGTTTTGCCAGGTTGAGTTTATAGCAGAAAGTGATTTTTTCAGTTTGCTTTGAAAGTGTTTTTTAAGGTTAAGCTGTGGTGTAAATATCATTCCTAAGTAAGTGAATTCATTCACTACTTCAATGTTTTCCCCATTCAGAAACCACCTTTCATTTCTGCTGTGACGTCCTCGTCCTGTTCTAAAAATCATGACTTTTGATTTTGAGATATTTATTACAAGATTCCACAATTTGCAATAATTATTCAGCCTATTTATCATAAGCTGAAGACTTTCTGGGGATTCCGCAAATAACACCACGTCATCTGCATATAAAAGGCACTTTTTATTAAGACCTGCAATTTTGATACCATTTGGTAATGCATCAACTATATCGTTGATATAAAGTGCGAACAGCAAAGGAGATAAAAGACATCCTTGACGCACTCCACTTTTAGTTTCAAACCAATTTGACATTACCTTACCATCCCATACTGCACACATAGTATTGTCATAAAGTTTCTGTATAACATTTGAGATCTTAGATGATAAGCCCATTTGATTTAATTTGTAGAACAATGACCTTCGATCAATACTATCAAAAGCAGCTTTAAAATCAATGAATATTACATACAACTTTTTCCCATTTTCGGAGTAATAGTCTAGAATGTTTTTCATGGTGAAAATGTGATCTATAGTTGAATAGCCCGCTCTGAATCCAGCTTGAAATTCGTTAAGCAATTTATTCTGATTCACCCAAAATTTAAGCCTTTTAAGTATGATGCCAGTAAATATTTTTGCGATCACATTTAAAAATGAGATACCCCTATAGTTTTTCACATTATTTACGTCCCCCTTTTTGTGGATTGGGAATACAATTGACTTTCTAAAATTTGCAGGTACTTCAGCTGTATGTAATATATTCGTATAAGTCCTTGCCAAATTCTTCAAAAAGGAGTGTGGAGCGTTCTTGAAAAATTCATAAGGAATTCTGTCATCTCCTGGGGCTTTGTTGTGTTTGGCTTTGTCTAGAATAGAGAGTACCTCTTCCAGAGTAATATCCTGCTCTAAATAGCTGTTACTATCGTGAAATTTTCAGCATATTGGATTTTTTCTGTAATTTCCGATGGATTTAACAATTTTTCGAAGTAGGTGGCCAAAATATTGGTATTTAAATTGTTGCCAATTTTGAATTTTTTTCCATTTAATTCTTTAACTGGTTTCCAAAATCCCGAAGAATCCTTGACATCACTTAAACTCTTTGCTATTTTTAAAAAGTATTCGTTTCGCTTTATTTGACAAAGCTTTTTGAATTCCGTATTTGCTCTGACATAAGCTTTGCGAAAAAAATCCCCGTTTCTAGCTTTAACCAGTTTTAGAAGTTTAAAGCTCTTAGCTCTAGCTTTCTCACAGTGTTTGTCAAACCAGTTTTGCTTACCCTTAACTACATTTTTCCTCTCTGAAACGGAAACCGAGTTTTTTATAGCTTCGATAATATATAAATTGTATTATGTTTGCAATGAATTCGAAAATGTTAGTAAAAGCTAAATCTAAAAACAAATAAAATTGAGGTGCAGCATATGATTTCCTGCCGAGTCCGAAAAGCTTAGATAAGAAGTATACTTCTCAGGACAAGAAATACGATATACTTTTGGAGTATATGTCACTTCCCCGTAAGAGGCAGTTTCAATGATCAAAAAAAAAACACATTTTTTTAAATTGCAGCGGCTGGGATCGAACTACTCAATATAAAACGCATTTCAAACTACATTACATTTCCAGTATCCAGATTTTGGGCATTCTAGTTAACAGCTGTTATTTGTAATTATAAGAGTCGGTACAAATGGACGAAAAACTTAGAACTTAGAAATGATCTAACTGATGAGCCCTTCCGGGCGAAATTCTATCAGAAGTTTCGATAACTTCAACTTTCAATTAAACACTTACATCTGCGAACGCAGATAATTTAGTACTAGAGGTATCGGGAAAGCGTATCTCTGTGCTAAGCGAAATCACGGAGATGGCTTTGAGGAAAGTTAGCAACTTTGCACAACTAGTTGTGCACGAAGTTAACCCTTAGTGTCACCCTTGGAATTCCACACAACCACCTTTACTGATAGCTCTCACAGATAGAGTGTGGGATCAGCTTGGAAATTTTCTCCAAGTCTTTAAATTTTGCAAGTTTCTTTCAAGCTGACTTACTGGCGATGAGAAAAGCATGAAAAATACTCAAACTACATCCAAATCAAAACCGGAGTACGGCCATTTTTTAAAAACAGCTGGACAGTTGTTGAAGACATTGATTTGGCATTTTCATACTCTAAATTGGTCCAGAAATGCCGAGGTGAGTTTGCGAGCTTGAGCATTAACCTCAATGTCACTCTTATTTGGATTCCCGTTCACAGTGGAATAGAAGAAAATGTACGGACTGAAGAGCTAGCCAGATAAGAATCAGCCCTTCAAAGTTCTCTAGTGGAAAGACTTAGAATTCTTCTTGGTGTTAAGAAGAAATAGTGGAAACCGTCATTCATTTCCTGCTCTGGCCAGAATGAGAGCCCAACTACTCGGAAAGTTATTCCTCGACGACCTTAACGAACTATCGAGACTGAAGATCAAAGACTATATCTCTTTTTTTAACACAATGAAGTGGCGAAAAAACGACGGCTTCTGTAACGGTTACTTCCCGATCTTAAGACCAGGAACTAGGGAACTTCAGGTAGAGGGGAGCTCATGAATCATTAAATACTAAGGTCAAACGTATTAATAGTGTTTAAACGAGACTAATTGGGTCATTGAGGATATCTACTTAAATACATAAAAATAAAAGATAAAAAAACTGTGAGTGAGATATAACGGACTACTTTTATTCATTACAGAATTAAAACTATAAAGTCGAAAGAAAAGTCTTGGTTCAATACAAGCTGTAAAGAAGCTATCAGGTAAAGAGAACCAAATTCTTACATGAAAAGAAATTAAGGCAAAAAATCCTGCAATGTCCCAAAGGCATTAGAAATATCTGGTCATTTGTCAAGATCGTAAAAAATACGACTTCATCTTCGGTTCCAACGCTCATCTACAGTGACAAACCGATAACTAGCTCTTTAGAGAAGGTAAATGTACTTGCAGCTCATTTTGCTGCTAACTCCACGTTGCCTGTTAGCAACATTGCCCCTCCTGTACTTGAGAACTTAAATCATTCAATGGGACAGGTATATTTCCGCACTTGTGCAGTTGCAAGAGCCCTTCGAGATCTTGATATAAACAAATCCGCTGGTCCTGATGGTATACCCCCATTCTTCTGAAGAGGTGTTCTTCATCGCTGGCAAGACCATTGCGTACGCTTTTCCATCGCTCCTACTAATCTGGAATCTTGCCTAGAAGATGGAAAACAGTATTTTTTTCAGCCTGTTCCTAAAAAAGGTGACGAGGGGGAGCGTCCTATCGACAAATCGCACTTACGTCCCTTCTTTTCAAGGTCATGGAATCGCTGATAAATCATCAGCTCAAGAAATACCTTGAAGATCGAAAGCTTCTTAATGACCTGCCGGATTTAGCAGCAATATCGTTCCACTGGTGATCTGATGGCATATCTTACCGAAGAGTGGAACAGATCTTGATATTATTTTGGAGAAAGTAAGATTAATGTGCTTGATATTTCTAAGGCATTTGATAGAGTTTGGCACCAGGCTCTCTTATCAAAAATGCGTGCGTTTGGCATCAACGAAACCCTTATTCTTTGGATTAGAAATTACCTTCTAGATCGTTCAATACATGTTGCATTGGATGGTTTTAAATCTGATCTTCACAAAATAAATGCTGGTGTTCCCTAGGGTTACGTTTTGTCTCCGACTCTCTTCTTCATTTTTATAAACGATCTCTTTTTTATTTTTTTTTTTATTTTTTATAATCTACCCGCGCTCAAGGGATTATGATTACCCTTTAAATGTTTCAACACAGCGCGATCGTGAAGTTAATGAAGAGAAAGAAGGATAGGAAAGATGTGTGGCACGATGTTCTGAGACAGAAGGCTGAACTAAAGCTGAAACTTCTAATCCATTTCATTGTTTTGCCGACGATTCTACTCTCAGCTTTTCATATAAATAAATAAATTTGGTGGTGCAACAGCTCGGAGTGACCCAGGACCTAGTGACTTACAACTCTCAACCATTCCTGTGTGCGTGTTACCAGGAACGGAGGGGACCTACAATTTTCTGCCGATTCCGAACGGCTAATGAGCAGCACTTTCCATGACAAGAGATCCTCTTGGAGAATTTGTCAATTTCTCGCAAGAGGCAGTACATCCCTGAAAAAAACTTTGCAGCGGCTGAGAATCGAACTCGAGACCTTCCGCATGACAGTCCAACGCACTAACCATTATGCCAAGGGGTACTACAGCTTTTCATACTCGTTCTCAAATTCATGCCCAGCTCCTTCGGAAGTGAATTTGGAACGGTATCGTATGATAAGTTCATTAGACTCTGATCGTTAGAGCATTGTTAAATGGGGTATAAAGAACCGTGTGGAGTTTAATGCTTCGAAAACTCAAGCTGTCTATTGTCGTTAAAGCAATATAAACCCTATGCCATTGTCCTTAAATGGCACTTGCATCGAAGAAACTGAAAAGCTCTCAGTACTCGGTATGTGTGTTAATGACGATCTTCGTTGGAATGATAACATTCTCGAGACAACCAAAAATGCTGCTAAATTCTCATGATTTCTATATCGATGTAAGATATTTTTCATCCTTTCTGATCTGGCTACAATTTATAAGGTGTTTGTACGTCCAAAACTCGAGAATAACTCACACTTTCGGGCAGGTGCACCACGCAATCTTCTCTCTATTTATTTGATAGAATCCAGAACAGAGTGTTAAAACTGATAGGAAACAGAGCTATCATGGATTCAACTCTTGATCACCGTCGGAATGTTTCATGTATTTCCCTGTCTTATCACTTCTTTCACAAACAATGCTCACTCGAAGAAGCCAGTAGAAGCCAGCTATAGATAGAAAAGCTTTATTTTACAAACTCAGTAATCTATAGGAGTGTCAACGAAAATACTAAGAGTTCTTAAAACATTCTATGGTGGAAACATGACCGCTGTCTGGGTCAGAATACAACGGGGAGATAGCCAGATATAATAAATTGAGCTGGCAAAATGAAGAACTCGAAAAAGTCAAACAGTACAAATATCTTGGTGGGCTTTTAACTCCACAATTATCGTTTAGGAAACATCTGCACGAAAAATGTAAGGAATCCAAACAAGCAATAAGCTGCAGCTTGAGAAGAGTCCTTATGAAAAAAGAAATCAAGCCAAGCGCTAAATATAGGGTTTTCGAAGTAGTGATCTGATCAAACATGTGCTACGCAGCGCAAGTCTGGGGCATCTACCAATTCGAAGAAGTGGAAAAGCTGCTCAGATACTTCCTCAAGAGAATTTTCAGACTTCCGTACAACACCCCAAGCTACATGCTCCATATTGAGACTGGCCTGCATCCACTTTACATTTACACTTTTGGGCTTCACTTCGCTTACATCCGGAAAGTTTTGATGCAATCTACCCATCACCTCACATATAAAGTAGCCAAACACCTCCAAAGCAGAATCTTTAGTGAATGGTCAAGACTCGGAACTGAGTATAATGTCAGATTAAAGGGTGAAAATGCTGATGCCTTAAGCAGATCGCAGCAAAAACTAATAGAAAAGATTGGAGACTCCACACGCGATAAATTTCGGATGCAAAGCCAAGAGAGCCAAACGCGGAGCACTTATAAGCTACTTAGGCTGGTATTCACCGAGCGCTCATAACTTAAGAAGCTCATAAACCTATTCACCAAGCAATACTACGAGCGCTCTCTTCGAAAGTTTGTTCGAAAATTCGAAAACTAAACAAACGACGGTGAGTGCAAAACCAAAACCAGTTATCGTCACCAGCAACGCTCCCCAAGCAAAATACGAAATTGACCGAAGGATTCTCACTGCCAGCTGTCATTCAAGTTCGAGAACAGTTTGATTTCACAGTTTGGGTATGCCTGAACAAGAGAGATTGGCTCTCATTTTCGAACTTCGAAAAACACTTGTGAGTGGTTGGTGAATACCCCAAAGAAATTTCAAGTTAAGATCCTCATAAAGTTAAGAGCCGTTTGAGAGCGCTCGGTGAATACCAGCCTTAGTCACAACTCGGGAAACAAAAATTATTTTTGCGACAACAACAGCATTGAGATGATCTCCACTATTTTCAAAGCCATAGGTGAACTTCTGCCCCGCAACTACCTGCCTAACATGATCGATTTAAGCCCAGAGTGCACTTTGTGCAATCTAAGAACTCGAGCAGATATCCAGCCCTGTTTTCAAGGACATACGAGTATCTGTCTGGGGAAAAAGTACTCTATCAGTGGAAGAAACTGTACAGATATTAAATGGTGATAACTGGAACTTCCTCTAAAACTCCTATAAAAACTGAGTAATTTTATACTTTCGCGGTCCCCTCGTCTTTTGACTCTAGAAAATCGAAAAATCATCCGATTTCGATGAAATATTTAACTCCCTTTTTGGGGTTCACACCCGCTTACACAACTCCGTTGCTCCGCTTAGGGTACCTATGTTCAGTCGCCAGGCAGGTGCCTCCTGTAGCAACAGTTTTGTATTTTACATTAATTGCAGTCAACAACCAACAGTTATAAACTATTGCCCAAGAAAACTGTTGATGCAGGCGCCAAATTAATAAACAAACATTTTTCAATGTTATTTTTTAAAATGTTCGTTTTTTTGTGTAGATTAACAAAAAAAAATAAATGGACTTCGTTTAATGCTTTGCGAAAAGTTATGAACGATTATATTAGAAGAAGTGCGCTTATGAATATTATTTAAAGTCATAAAACTACAGTGGCCGAAATAAGTATAAAGACAGCCATTCTGAAACTGTTCAATATGACGTAAGAGTTAAGTTCTAAAAGTTATGCAATGTTTATATTCGCCAAACGCTAAATAAATGAATTCTCTTTTATCTACAAAAACATTATACTGTTATCCCCAATTTCTTTTGAAAGAGAAGGTAATTTAGTCTTTATTACAAGAAAACTAGTGCACAAATTGCGAAATAAGTATAAAGACACGGCCTCTGTTTCTCAATATTCCGATTTTTCTGCAAATTTTTCTAAATTAAAAAGTTGTACAAATATTTTTAAGTTATTCTAAAGGTAAATTTCACTATTTGGGTTGTAAAGTGGGTTTTAAGAATTAAGGGCAATTAATACAACACACAAGGAATATGGCTTATCTAGTCGATTGATTGCCACAAAAATTGAAAGATCTGTTTCGGTCGTGTTTAATTTCCTTACTGTTGCCAGATCTGGTCGACCAAGTCTTCTGATCTCTCGGAAAAAGAATATTATTTGTCATAAAGCAAGGCGGAAAAAGCTAAATGCTAGGCAGATTGAACGTAAGTTAGACTTCCCCGTTACCGTTAGAAGACTGTAGCAAGTGTTGAAGGCAAATCATAACTTCGTTACACAAAAATGATGGAAAAACCGCAGCTACAACATAATAAAGAAGCAAGATTCAGGGTTTGCAAGAGATCACATGTCGTGGACCAAGGAGTGGGAATCCGTTATTTTTAGTGATGTAAACAAAATTTATTAGGATGGCCTCGAAGGTTTTAGCTATTATTGGCGTGATTTGAGGGACAAAAAAGCAATTAAAATGAGTCGGCACTCTGGAGGTGGCAGTGTTATGGTTTGGGGTGCTTTTGGTTTTCTTGGTAAAATTGCCTTGATTTTTGTACAACCTAAAATGAATGCCCAAAAACACATAGACATGCTGGAATATGCCTTCGATAAATTTGGAGACATTTCTGCCGGTAAAAATTTTATTTTCCAGCAAGAAAATGCTCCCGTTAAAATGCCAGTTGTGTTCGTAAATGGTTTGAAGTCAGTGGAATCCAGTGTTTGGCATGGCTTTCATGTAGTCCTGACCTTAATCCCATCGAAAATTTGTGGGAAATAATGACCAAAAAGATTAACTAAAATGGAAAGCAGTACAGAAATGTAGCAGACCTAAAAAGAGCAATTACCGAAGCATGGTTGGAAATCAACGAACAAGTCCTCCAAAACTTGATAAATTCGATGCCGAACAGGATTTTTAAAGTTAATGGGAATCAAGGAGGTGTTACAAGGCACTGACTTTAAAATTGGTAGGTGACTCGGTGTTAAAATGAATAAAATATTGAAAAATATTGACTGTCTTTATACTTATTTCGCATTTTGTACCCCTCTTTTCCTACAATTAATGAGAAATCAACCTCTCTTTCAAGAGAAATTGGGGTAACGGTATAGTTTTTTTTTGTATTTAAAAGAAAATTTATTTATTAAGCATTTGGCGAACAAAACTATTGCATTATATTAGGAACTTAACTCTTAGCTCATATTGAAGAGTTTCAGAATGGCTGTCTTTATACTTACTTCGGCCACTGTATATGAAATCTTCAGGTGAGATATTTTCCATATTTTTTTTTTATAAATCCGCCGTAAAAACAAAGATTTAAAGCAAAAATCATCGAAATCGGATGATTCTTCGATTTTCTAGAGCCAAAAAACTAAGGGGACAGCTAAAGTATAAAATTACCAAAAACTGCACTTAATTATTGGCAAAATATAATAAATGAAGCCTTTTAAATAGAAATAAGAATTTTTTTATTGTGATTAGCTATAAACTTTGAGTATTTACTTACATAGTGTATATAATTAATAAAACTCTTTTTTTCGGCTGACGGCAAAAGCCAATGCTTATTTGTGAACTATGTACACTTTTAAACTTAAAGAAATAAAAAAATCACATATTACTTACTATTACTTACTTTGAAGTTCTGAACTCAAAAAAACGAATTTTCAGCTTTACCTCAGCTATGGACCAAAAAAGCTTCACAATACATATATTATTAGTTCGCCATCACGCGAAGTACCATGGAGGCAATTAACTTTCACTCTCCACAATTCATATACATAATGTACGTACGGTTTTAGGCGGCAGGAATAGAGAATCCTCATCCTCGGATTTCTGCGAATCAGTTGAGGTGAGATGCACTTCATCATGAAACATATACTCTTGGAGGACTTGTAATTTCACTAAACGAACCAGAGGAATCGGAATGCTTTCAAACGCTAATTCCATTAGTTTACCAAGATGCCTTAATAAACTGCAACAAACTACTTGAAGCTTAAAATCTTTTGAAACCGAAAGCTGGTTGTTGTATAGCTGAAACCACTGTTAAACTTGATTTGACCCCAAAATACCAAGTTAACATCACCATACCGCCTTTAAGCAAACATATTTCAACAAACAAACATCCGGGCGAGCTCATATGACTCCAATGCACCATCGAATAACGCAGTCATCTCATGGGCCGCACAGCTCCGCATGATGCCTACAATTTATTTGAAGGCAATTGAAGAGTACTTCTGATTGTTATTATGTGCCAATAGCCAATATTTGCAGTTTGCTCTTCGAACATGGAATAAGCCAATTTACAATTTGTCTTAACTTAGAGTTTCTCGACATTCACTTGGAAAGTTGTGCGTGTCAATAGTTTCATCTCAGTGGTGCATATCTAACTTGTGTGGTGCTGATGGTGACCCCATCTCAGGTGCACCAGCATCATAGCATTAATTTGCTGATTTGAAAAATAGAAAACCTACATAATTTATAATCAAAAAATGTACGACGATGGGGCTTAGCGATCAGCAGCACAGCAAATGTGTATCGGTGCGGTTCGGCGCGATACACTAATGTGTAAAATGCAAGCTCCCGTGATTGGCATTCAATTGCTATTGTTTTCAAGGTGCGCTCAAGTCCCACGGTCAGACTTTCACCCATAGGCGAATACATTGGGATTTATATGTGTTACCATTAGCGTGTGACCCATCCAATCAAACAAAAGGTAGGTACAAGTACACTCTCGTTAATTGTGATGTTCATATAGCATAAAAAAATAAATGTGGGTTATGGAAGTTGGAGCCAGTACACTAATTAAACTTTCAGAATTTTATCATGTCGCCAAGAAAATTCGGAAAATTGAACTAATCTCAGAAAATATTGAAAAAAAAAACACATTTGTTTTCTTAAGTATCTTGGATAGTTTTAAAAAATTGTCAGGTGCCAAGTTTCAAAATCGACAATTTGGCTTTACAAAAAAAAATTGTTTTAAAATAAAAAAAAAACATTTGGAAAATTTTAATACCCAATACGTTTAGAACTTTTAAGATGTCAATGCATACAAGACTTGATCAATATCAGTTGTTTATTTTTTAAAAATTTAAAATAAAAACAAAATGGTTGTATGGGAAGCATTGAGGTCCAATTTTTGTTGTAACCAGAACAAGGCTAAATTAGAGAAAATTGCTTAAAAACTTATTTTCTTAAATTTTGACACAAGATTGTATCACAAGTACCGATATTTTTATCATAACATAAGTACACAGAATTGCCCGATTGAATTCTTCTTCTCGAGATCAATTTTCACGAATGCATAACTTTCCACTTGTTCTTAATTTTTACCTGCCACTTATAGGTACTTAAGTTATGCAGTCGGAAAAAAATCGAATTTGAGATTTTGATCAAAGTTGACATTACGATGATATCGAAGACTAAAAAAGTGGGTGTTGCAATTCTGTTTATCTGTCTGTTCGAAACGTCTACAGCCTAAGCGACTCGGCCGATTTTCTTTACCTTGGTAGATATTATTTTAAATTTTTTCCCCCACACTTTTTTTTTTCTTTTATTTTTTTAAGACCAAAAATAACATACGAATTTTTTTTGGAAATGTTATAAATATTTTTTTTTCAAAAACTGTTGGACAGATTTTAAAAATATTTCAATATGTCGAAAAACCCATGCTTGATTTCTTTAAATTTGATATATAATAGTTTCTCAATATAATCTAGAACATGTGAGAAAAAAAAATTTTGTTTTATCTAAAAATAAAAGTACCCACCATACAAATGTTAAAAAATGGTTTTCAATTTGAAATTAAGATACTACATCTTGTACCTACCATAGAGTCATTTTTTCTAATTTTGAATTTCTCATTATCGACATAACGGATTTTAATGAATTTTTTTTATAGAGATGCTTCTAAAATTTTTAAAAACACATTCCATTTCAAAACTTAAAAAAAAATATTTTATGAATTTTTGAAAAAAGAAATTTTTTTTTAGAAAATTCGATATCTCAACAACGCCTCAAAATTTTTTTGAAAATTTAATTTTCATTCGTCCAATAAAAAAAAACATTTTTTTTTAATGTTTTAAAAATTTTGTTTATAAAAGCTTATTTTCTTAAACAAAAACCACTACAACGACTTATAATTTTTGTTTTTGCATAAATTCATATTCGCATAGCATTCTCTTTTATCCCTTACTACTTAAAGAATTTAAAAAAAATAATTTTATCCTTATGAACAGTTTTCTCTTATAACATTCGTTTTTAAAATTCCTAGTCTATTACATAGGAGCATGTTCGTCCACCCAGTCGTTTTTATTGTGTTAAACATTCACAAATAACAAGTAATGGAGAAATTAGGGAGGGAGAGTAAGGAGTTATCGATGAACATTGGTCTTGAATTTTTGCAAACTGAAATGGCAAGGGAAACCGTGCCGGATAAATTATTCCATAATCGTGTACCTAGTGCGACTGAAAAACAGATCACTGTAGAGAGTACGTCCAAAATTAGGCTCAAGGGTAAAGAATTCCTAGGGAAACGGTTACCATTGGGAGGGGAGGAATGCAACTGGCTATTTCAAGTGAGCTTTGCTTGTAAAGAAAGCGATAAAAGATGGAAAGACATAAAGCATTGCAATAGTGTTCAAGAGATGGGAATGATTCCGTGATAATTGTGTTTCCTATCAGTTTTAGCGCTCTGTTCTGATCTTACAAATTCTTACATCGATATAGAAATCCTAAGTATTTAGCAGCTTTTTGGCCGATCTTGAGAATGAGGGTCATTCCAACGAAGATCGTCATTGACACACATACCGACTACTGAGAGCTTTTCGGTTTCTTCGATTGCTTTAACGACACGAGACAGCATTGAGTTTTCGAAGCATTAAACTCCACACGATTTGATACCCCATTTAGCAATGCTGAAAAGATCGGAGTTTAAGGAGCTTATCATGTGATGTCGTTGCAGTTTTACTTCTGAAGGAGATGGACGTAAATTTGAGAACGTTTATGAGAAGCTGAGAAGTCGTCGGCAAAACAATGAAGTGGATTAGAAGTTTCACACAAGAGATCATTTATAAAAGTGAGGAAGAGAGTCGGAGACAAAACGGAGCCCTGCGGAACACCAGCATTTATTTTGTGAAGATCAGGCTGGCAGCCGTCCAATACAACATGTACTGAACGATATAGAAGGTAATTTCTAATCCAAAGAATAGAGGATTTGCTGATACCAAACGAATGCATTTTATATTCTTGAAACTTCAAAAATTTGGCGGTATCTTAGTCTATTCAGAGAAACCTGTTTTTTAATCGATAGTCCCCGATAAAATAAAATATTATTATATTGAATACTTTTTTTAACAGAATTTTAATCTAAGGATTTAATTTTAGAAATTGTTTGTTTAATGTTAAGATCTATGCCACTCTTCGGTGAGATATACCATCAGATCACCAGTAAAACGATTCCTCCGAAAACCGCATGGCCGGTCATTAAGAAGCTTCCGATCTTCGAAATATTTCCTGAGCTGATGATTGATCAGCGACTTCATGAGTTTGGAAGAAGGTGCAATTGGTCGATAGGAGGAGGAGGAGAAAGGGTCACCTTTTTTAGGAATATGCTGGACAAACGTTGTTTACCATCTTCTAGGGAAGATTCCAGAACAGTAGGAGCAGTGGAAAAGCTTACGCAATGGATTTTCCAGGACTTTTGCGTCTGTACGAGTGCTGAAATATACCAGCCTTTAAATGATTTACATTCTAAAGTATTGGAAGGGCAATTTTGCTGTTAGGCAACGAAGAGGTAGCAGCAAAAATGAGCGGCAAGTACATTTTACTTATCTCAAGAGGTAGTTATCGGGTAGTTGTTGTAGTTGAGCGTTGGAACCGAAGATGAAGTTGAATTTCTTGCGTTCTTGATAAATAACCATAAATGTTTGCTGCCCTTGGGACATTGCATGATCTTATGCCTTAACTTCTGGTCATGTGAGAATTTGATTCTTCTTATAACAGCATTGCAATGGTTTCTGCTTTGTTTATGCTTTTTTCGTTTTTCTTCAGTTGCGCAACCTTATAGCATCTTTACAGCAAGTATCGAACTAATTGTATCTTTAGATTGTATACCTTACTCTTGATTCTATTAGTCGAGAGTGTGGGCGTTTAGCCAAGAAATATTTGGTATTCAAGTAGGATCATCTACAAGTTGGGTAAGTTGGTGCATTTTAGCGAAGATCTCAACATATCTTCCTCCGAGTGTTGTCTGTCCTGAATAGCTGAGCCAACTAGAATTGTGTAAATTGAAGTCGCCGCAATAACGAATTTAGTGTGAGGGTACATGGAATCAGGAAACGGAATGAGACACCTCGTAAAAGTCATTAAGAGTTGAATTGCTTTCAAGATTTGGACTTCTTTAAATAAAACAATAATGAACAGTTAATTTGAGCCAGGTGAAGTTAAAGCTCTTATTTGAACATTATCGATATTGAGGAAGGCGAAATTGTGAAAGTTTATTTGTTTTTTTAAACTTAATCTTTCAAAACCCCCGTGCTCGATTTTTTTAAACTTTATGAATATAAGTTTGTCAATATAATCTACAAGATTTGAGAAAAAAAAATTATTTTACCTAAAAATAACGGTACCCACCATACAAAATGTAAAAAAATGGTTTTCAAATCGTATTTTTCTCGAAAATGGTGCCAGTAATATCTTAAGTTCAAAAATGTTTTTATTAAATTATTATAGATGGTAAAAATTAATCGACAAATCAAGCAAGGTGCCGTTTTCGAGAAAAAGACGATTTTCGAAAACGACTTTTCAAACATTTGTATGTTGGGTACCGATATTTTAAGGTAAAATAAAAGTTTTTTTCTCACATCTTGTAGAATGTATTAAAAATCTTTCATTTGTAATTTTAAAGAAAAATCGAGCATGGGGTTTTCGAAATATCGAGTTTTGAAAAAAATATTTGTTTAAAAATCCAAAACAAATTTTTTAGAAAATTTTAATACACAATAATATTCAAACTTTTGAGGACCTTTAGCATAAAAAAAATTATCATAATCGGTGGAACCGTTTTTGAGAAAATCAAAAACAAAAACAAAAGAGGAGTGTACCATTAATAAACATTTTTCTGAACAAATTTTTCAACCAGCTTTAACTAAATGAGTTTTTGGGAAAAAAAAATTTATAAAATTTCGACAAAAACTCGTATGGCAGGCACCTTTATTTTTGGTCTTAAAAAAAAAAATAAAAAAACGTGTGTAGGCAAAATTAAAAAATGATATTTTCCATGTTTAAAGAAAATCGGCTGAGCCGTTTAGGCTGTAGTCGAACAGACAGGCAGTTAGAATTGCGAGACCCACTTTTTTTCGTGTTCTCTATCATCGTAATGTCAACTTTGATCGAAATCTCGAGTTCGATTTTTTTTTTACGAATTTATAACTAGACTTATAGTACAAGTCGCAAGTAAAAATAATCTATATATTAATACGTTAACAATTTTTTTTGTAGTACCTTTTTAATAAAGGTACTTGAACTAAACGCCCGACAATAAAAAATATACCATTTAAAAGCTAATATTAACTAAAAGTGCCATCAGAAGAGATTATGTTAATCCGTCGACTATTTGCATGTGAAAATAGAAATCATAGATTCTCCATACAAAATGTCTAAAATAATAAATACACGACACACACCACACAGCTGTTTGTCAACAAAATTCACTTCCAACGTTGCTCACATTCAATCTTTGTTGTTTCGTTCCGAACAGAGTACATCAGTGGTACCACATTACTTCAATTGAAGTAGATCTATACTCCTTTTTTTCAAAATATTTTAAAATCTACTTCCTACTTCGCACCATCAGCATCACACTGAAATCTACTTCATTTTAAAAAGCTCCGTTTCAACCTACGTCAATTTTACAAAATAAAGCCCAAATCGACTTCTTTTTCTCTATTGCACTCGAAGTAGTAGTTATGTACAGAGGCGGTGTAAGGCGTGGGCGGTGTGGGCCACCACACCTTACATGAAGTCTTTATCAGACACAAGGTGGGAAAGCAGAATCCAAGGGGTAAAGCCCGTATTATTGCAATTTGATGATGTTGTTGAATGCATAGAAAACTTAGCAAGCCAAACGGAACAATCATATACACTCAGTGATTGCAATTCCGTTCTAATCGAAATACTCAGTTTGGAATTTATTATCGGCCCTATCGAGGTAACTCCGACGCATCCTTCGTCGGAAATTCAATTTCGGTTCGAAGTAGCTTTCATCGCAAGAAATTTTACAGAAATGCGACGACGCATTGCAATGGATATAAATTTCAGGCAGATATTTGCAATTTTCGATAATTTTTTATAAAACAAACACCATAAGCGTTTTAAGCCATGAAAAATCGGTGAGAGAGTGTAATTTATTGTTTATAAAACGTAATTTTTTCAATTTTAATACGCTAGCGTTTTTAAGAAATGTAATTAGATGCACCGATTCTTAAATCCATTTGAAGTGTCGAAAAAAGAATAAATTGGAAAAAAAACATTTGAAACAATATTTTATAATGTATTTGACTTATACTTTAATCACAATGGAAATGGATCAATGCACAAGTTAAAAGATCACGAAGATACTTTTTTTCCATCCACCAACATCCATTTGTCTTAGTCTCAATTAATTTAACTGATTTGCCAGATATTTCCAAAACACAGCCACAATTTCTGGTGTGCTTTTGGTGTAATCCGCTCATATAGTTGCGAACTTGTTTTTTAGGTTTAGGTTTAGGAAGAATTCTTGATCTTATATTTATAAATAATGATTTAAAATATAATGTAGAAATAGTTGACTTTCCATTATTAAAAAATTCTGTTCACCACATTGCATTACATGTCAACTTAGATTATTATGAATATACGTTTGATCCACCCATTGTGGAAAGAAACTTTAATTTTGCAAATGCTGATTTCATTGCTTTAAATAATTTTTACATGACATTTGAATGGGAAAATGTATTCCAAAATAAATCCCTTGCTGAAATGTACACAAGTTTTAAAAATATTCTCTTTGAGGGCATGGAACTTTTCGTGCCTTTTTTTAAAAAGAAAAAGCCTTTCAAGCTGCCATGGCATAATCAAAGACTAAAAAACGTAGAAAATATAAAAAACAAAGCCTTCAAGCGTTTTAAATTAACAGGGTCTATTGAAGATCGAAATCGGTTTTTTCAATTCAGAAGAGAATTTGATTTTCTTAACCGTTTCCTATATAAGCAATATATAGATACTACTGAATCAAACATAAAGAAAAACAGTAGATCGTTTTGGATTTTTATAAACTCTAAGCGTAACAACACCTCCTATATTCCTCAGTCGATGGAATACAATAACGCCCAATCTAACGATATACAGTCATCTTGTCAATTGTTTGCAAAATTTTTCAAGTCGTCTTATAATATTGATTTTATTCAGGACATAAATCTTATGTACTCAAATGTAGATCTATTGATCAACTTTGAGCCCACACGCTTATCTTTGGAAGAAGTTTTGCCTGCTCTTTCCAAAATTGATGTTTCCAAAAAAGCGGGTTACGACAAAATACCTCCTTCCCTGTTATCAAGATGCTCTTCCACAATAGGTGTTGCCCTAACTCTACTTTTTAACAAATCTCTTTCATCGGGTGAGTTCTTAGAAGAGTGGAAAATATCATTTATTAACCCCATTTACAAAAGTGGTTCCAAGCATTTAATTAATAATTATAGGCCAATTTCGAAGCTTTCGGCTATACCAAAACTTTTAGAAAAAGTTATGACTGAAAAGTTCTATTTCTCTGTAAAAGAGTCATTGTCACCAAGTCAACACGGATTTATGAAGGGTCGATCAACAGCCACGAACCTTTGCCTTTTTACAAACTATTGCTTAAGCCAAATAGAATTAGGCAACCAAGTAGATGTCCTCTACACAGACTTCATCAAAGCATTCGACCGAGTCCATCATGGTTTGCTTTTACAAAAGCTACTCAAGATGGGTTGTAATAGCTCTTTTCTAAAGTGGTTAAACTCGTATCTTTCTAACAGAAAGCAAATTGTTGAGATAAATGGACATCATTCAAGCCATATTCATGTGGACTCAGGTCTTCCTCAAGGTAGTCACCTAGGCCCATTGCTCTTCGTTTTGTTTATAAACGATTTACCTTTAGTTTTTAAAAACGCACTTTGTCTAATGTTTGCCGATGATGTGAAAATTTTTTATGCCATACAGTCGATTTTTGACTGCCACCGACTTCAGGCAGATATAAATTTGCTCCTTGAATGGTGCAGATATAATCACCTTGAATTAAATTTCTCCAAATGTAAAATTTTCAGTGCATCTAGGTCACATAACCTTATTGATTTTATTTATAAATTCGACAATGAGGCTCTTTTAAGAGTTGAATTTATAAAAGATCTCGGAGTGATTGTTGACTCTAAATTAGATTTTCGTGCCCATATTGATTTTATAGTTTCCAAAGGCAATTCACTCCTTGGCTTTCTAAAACGAAACGCAACTGATTTTAAAGATGTTTATACACTTAAATCTTTATTTAATTCACTGGTACTTCCCTATCTCGAATATTGTTCGATAATATGGTACCCATTCTATGCGAATGGAATAAAAAGAATTGAGCAAATACAAAAAAGATTCACGCGATTTGCACTCCGCAATTTCAATTGGTCAGGTGATATGCCGATTTATCTTTCAAGATGTGCTCTGATTAGTATGAAAACACTTGAAGTCAGAAGAAAGACTCAAAGCATAATGTTTATAAAGGATATTCTCTCAAACCGTATTAATTCTATTGAATTACTCAATCTTATAGGATTCTATGTCCCAGAGAGAATATTACGGAACAGATGTGTCCTTTTCTATGTTACAACCCATAGAACTAATTATGGATTGAAATGAACCCATTTCGCGTTCATTATCATTGCTCAATTCCATTTGCAATGAAGTCGACATTGCAATGAATAGAAACCAATTCAAAAGAAATGCTTTACATGCTTTCAGCTAAATTTTGTATGTAAATAATATAATTTTGATTTTATTTAATGTAAATTTCAATTATATGTATATAATATTTATATGTATTTTATAATTTATATTTTGAGTATATTAAATGTAATCAGCAGATATATATCCATTGATGAAATAAATAAATATTTTGATTTTTGAAAAAAAAAAAAAACTTGTTTTTTCGTTCTGCCTAAGAATAAAAGTCTATTATAAATAGGTAACACAAGTTAACGCAAATAAAGTTTATTTCTTTATTACTTACATACATTTTTATTAACTATTTCTTTAAAAAGAAAACACTTTCCACAACAAGAACTTGTCGGAGGACTTCGGAGAAAATTTAGTTTGTATCTGTCAAAAATAAGACCATTAGAAGTGCTTCATCGCAAAGCATCGCACATAAATGGCAAGCGTTGAATTTCGTTGGACAGAATTTCCGATCAGCTGATCGGAGAACTACCTCGATCCTCGAAGCAAAATGTCTCGGATTCGTAGGAAATCGGAGAGAATTCCGCTCCGACGGTTACCTCAATAGTGCCGTATATCGTTACACACATATTATGGTATGAGTTATTAACGCGTGTCAATACCATAAGTAAAAAATTATGGCAATCTGTACAAGTCCATTTAAGCATTACTCTTGAACATTTGCGTACATTTTGTGACTAGATCAAAGAATATTGACAAACAGGATTCGAAAAGTGCTTGTCTGACGCTCGTCAATTTATTGAGAAAAGGAGTTATGATTTGCCAAAAGATTTAAAATATAAAAGAGTAGCCAAAAAGAAAAGGATGTTTGATTATGAAGGTAGCGATCAACCTACAAAGTCTGCTAAAAGTCGGTATAAACAGATTTTTTTATACCATGATTGATTCTGTGATAAGTAACAGAATCGAGATTTACCTATGTCTTTAAATCAACATTTTGAAAATTTTGGTTTTCTCTATGACTTAAACAAGTTAAAAAAATTCCAAAAGGGCAAATATTGAAAAACTGTCAGGATTTACACACAGCCCTGCAAGGAGGTGAGAACAGTGACTTCAAACCTTATGAGTTGTTTGAGGAGCTACAAAATATGATCCCAAATTTATCCAACTCTATTAAAAACATGAAAGATCTGCTCCAATATATCATAGAGAACGATTTAAAAGAAATTTACCCAAATGTTTACATTGTCATTAGAATTTTGTTAACAATACCTGTAAGTACTGCTTCCGCTGAAAGGAGCTTTTCAAAATTGAAACTTATAAAAAATTATTTAAGAAATACTATGGGTCAAGAAAGACTTTCATCTTTGGCAGTTTTATTGAAGCAGATATAACATCTAAAATAAATTACGAACCAATAATAAATTAAGGAGTTCAGTAAAACCAAAAGTAGAAAATTTTCCTCATTTTGTTGACAGCGATATTGTTTAATTTTCATTTGCGGTTATTTTTGTGTAATCAATTTTGGCCTCCAATAAATGTAAGTATTTTACTGGGAAAAAGTGCAGTTAATTATTAGTAATCAATGTGATTTTTTTGGCATGGATTTCTTTTTATTTTTTCAGATTCTTTGATTTGTTTATGCTCAAACCTTGTCCTCCTCATTTTGTTGATAACGATATTGTTTAATTTCCATTTGCGGTTATTTTTGTGAAATTAATTTTGGCCTCCAATAAATGTAAGTATTTTACTGGGAAAAAGTGCAGTTAATTACTAGTAATCAATGTGATTTTTTTGGCATGGATTTATTTTTATTTTTCCAGATTCTTTGATTTCTTTATGCTCAAACCTTGTGCTCCTCATTTTGTTGATAGCGATATTGTTTAATTTCCATTTGAGGTTATTTTTGTGTAATCAATTTTGGCCTCCAATAAATGTAAGTATTTTACTGGGAAAAAGTGCGGTTAATTAATTAATGTGTTTTTTTGGCGTGGATTTCTCTTTTATTTTTTCAGATTGTTTGATTTTACATTTTTCTAAGGAAAATTTTATAATAATTACCTACTTTTGTGCGATAAAAAGCAAATATTCAGTGTAAGTAATTTTGTTACATGCAAAATATTTTTAGGTGGAGTTTTTTTTTTATTGCGGCTATGACGTCATTGCATTCTCTTTTCTTATAACAGCAGTTTTGCCATTCTATGTTGCTGGATATTACACAGTGCTACAAAAAATTTTTGTATTTGCACATTTTTTTTTTTCGTGTAGGTATCTATCGACGTCATGGAATTACGTTTTTTGAACAGCAGTTTTACCATTGTACTCGTACCTACCTACTCGTATGTCTTGGTTTAAATATAACACTGTGTGACAAATAGATTTTGAATTTAGTAATTTTTTTGCGTTTATCGACGTCATAGATTTTTGATTTTTTCAACGACATTTTCAATATTACACTGCGCCAAAAAAATGTTGTGTATTTGAATTTTTTTTGATGTGTAAACATCTTTCCCGGCGGTAGAGTGAATTGAAAACGTGTGTAAAACTTATACGTCCCGGTTACACGTTCCGGTTACACGTTACGGTTACACGTTACGGTTACACGTTACGGTTACACGTTCCGTGTAGCAAGCTACCTTACCGACGATTGCATTTAACACCATGTTTACATTGTAAATATTGTGTACTTACGACATCGTGTTTACATTGGAGACTTTGAGTACTGAAATCTCTATTTTATTACTTTCCATTGCTGGCTAGAACTTATTTCAATCCCTCAACATTTCTTCACCTCTCGACCAATTAGGGCTATTCTGCCACATTTGTTATTCTGCTATAGATTTTCTGTTATGAATCATAAAAGATTTCCACCTTAAAAGATCTTTTATGATTGGTATTCAGAGGTTCGAACTTTTATTAAAGTCTGTTAGGCTAGCCGCGCACTGGCAACTGTGATTGAAATCAAATAGTTTAATCACCAGTTGAAAGAGAACCGCGCACTGGCAACTCGGTTTTAGTTGTTAACTAGTAGTTTTGATCCCATTAATCTTAAATTCACTTTATAATTTTTTGATTATTACATTAAAAGTATCCTAAACACAAGTAATAATGGAAAATGAACAAGAAAAATGTGTTTGGATTCGTCCCGAAATAATTATTTTACTAGAAATAAGTAAAGACAACAAAATAGTTCATTATTTCAAACATGGTCCAAAAATACATGTGTTTAGGTGGAAAGCGTTATGTACAGCTATGAAGAGATATTTTTTGATTAAAGTATAAGTGGAAGGGATAAATTGTGGAAAAATAGTGGCTTTCATTTGAATATTACCCCAACACACACCACGAACTACTTCATCAAAGCATATTGTCGATAAGGTTTTTGGGTCGTGTGAAATGAATATGTGTCGACATAGCAGTGCGAACTCTGGGAATCGAAGTAGTATGCCGAAATGGCGTGTAAAAAGGACCGAACTAGTTCGTCGAAACAATTTTTTATAATGTTATTCGGTTTAAGTTGTTAAAATTTACAAATCGCCTGAAAAAGCAAGAGTAAAATTCAATCTCCTTAAGCAACAATACAATAAAGCTCTAATCAACACAAAAAAGTGGTTCTGGAGCATTAAAATTCAAATATTTTTCGGTCATTTTCACTTTTCATTTATAATTTTACAGCTCTACCCAGTGGCGTAGATAGCTTTTCGCTATGGGGGGGGGGGGGGATGGATCTAGTTCGCTTATTTTTACTTATAGGTACTATAAGGCAAGTTGTGCATCCGTAAAAAAATCGAAATCGATATTTTGATCAAAGTTGACATTACGATGATAGCGAAGACTAAAAAAGTGGGTCTCGAAATTCTGTGTCTGTCGGTTCGACTTCAGCCTCAACGGCTTGGCCGACTTTCTTCAAACTTCGTAGATATCATTTTTATTTTTTTCCCCCCACAAGTTTTTTTCGTTTTTTTTTAAGACCAAAAATAACGGTACCTGCCATACGAATTTTTTTCGTCATTTTGTAAATATTTTTTTTTTCTCAAAAACTGCTCGACAGATTTAAAAAAAAAAAAGATACAAACAAATTTTATTTAGTTTAGGCTAGGTACTGGTTGAAAAAAAATTACGAAAAATGGTTATTGAGGGTACCCCCCAAAGAACTATTTTTTAGTTTTTTTTATCTTCTCAAAAACGGTACAACGGATTTTGATCATTTTTTTGCTAAAGCTCCCCAAAAATTTAATTGTCTATTCAAATTTTCAAAAAAAATTTTTTTGAATTTAAAAAAAAAAATTTTTTTTCCAAAACTTAATATTTCGAAAACTTTATACTAGATTTTTTTTCAAACTTGATACATAAAAGTTTATTAACATAATCTACAAGATGTTAAAAAAGAAGTTTTATTTTACCTAAAAATAAAGGTACCCACCATACAAATGTCAAAAAATGACTTTCGAAAATCGTATTTTTCTCGAAAACGGCGCCTAGAATTTTGATACAAATTTTTATATTTCAATTAATTTTAACGATCTTTAATCAAATAAATAAAATTTGAAATTAAGATATTACAGCCTGTAGAACCATTTTTTTTTTTAATTTTGAATTACTCGTTATCGATATATCGGATTTTAATGAAATTTCTTGTAGAGATGCTTCTAAAAAGTCTTAAAACCATTGCATTTCAAAACTTAGAAAAAAAATATTTTTTGAATTTTTGAAAAAAAAAAATCTCTTTTTTTTTGGAAAATTCGATATTTCAAAAACGCCTCAATATTTTTTTTGGAAATATAATTTTCATTCGTACAGTAATAAAAATTTAAAGTAAGCATACCAAAGGTTGACCATGACCAACGTAACAAGCCAAGTAAAAATAGCCGGATTGCTATCCAGACCAATCAAAATCTTTAATGGACTCCGACAAGGGGACGGTTTGGCCTGCCTCCTCTTCAACCTGGCGTTGGAGAAAGCAATCCGTGACTCTGGCACGGCAACAAGAGGGACCATCGTCAACAGGTCCAGCCAGTTACTAGCTTACGCAGACGACATTGACATAATCGGAAGATCCGAACAAGCTGTACACGATTCCTTCATCCAGATCGAGCAGGCGGCACAAAATCTGGGGCTGCACATTAGTGCAGGTAAAACAAAGTACATGGTGACGTCGAATGCGAGAGGAACAGTTGGTCAAACAATCAAGGTAGCGGAGCACGAATTTGAAGTGGTGCAATCCTATAAATACCATGGGTCAATAGTAGCAGCCGATAACAATATAGAAGAAGAAATACGCGGGCGGCTTCTCAAATCCAACAGAGCCTACTATAGTCTGTCAAAGCTTTTCAAATCCAGAAATCTCACCATAACTTCAAAACTGCTGCTGTACAGGACCATGGTCCTGCCAGTACTCACATATGGATCCGAGACTTGGGTGCTTAGCAAAAGGCACTCCGACCTCTTAGCTGCGTTCGAGAGAAAAGTCTTAAGGAGAATTGTTGGCCCCATATGTGAGGAAGGACGATTCCGGAGACGGTACAATCATGAATTGTACGCAATCTACCTAGAAGCAGATATCGTGACAAAAATTAAGCTCGGTAGACTCCGGTGGGCAGGGCACCTAGCTCGCATGAGCGAAGAGGAACCTGCTCGGAAAGTTCTTTGTGGTACATTCTATGGTAGACGGCAGCGTGGTAGACCATGCTTGCGCTGGAGAGATGGCGTAGACCAGGACGCCCGAAGCCTTGGGGTGCGCAACTGGATGGCGTCGGCTAGAGACCGGGATAGGTGGAGAGACTTGTTGAAAGAGGCCAGGACCGGAACCCGGTTGTCGAGCCGATGATGATGATGATACCAAATTTTATTCTTAAAAATGTGTTTGTGAGGATGAGTGTGTGTGTGCTGCGTGTTTTGGGTGGTTTCTTACACCAACTTAACAATGTGCCACACGGTGTGAAGAAATCTAAATAATTTTCTTTTTTTGTGTCGGTGTAGGCTTTTGTGCTATGTGATGGAAAGCTGGATGAAAACTCTTTTTCTTGCACGTTTACCTATTATCAATTGGTGGGAGACGTAAAAAAAAAATTCAGAGTGCGTTTCTTTAACTTATTTGGTTAATAATGACTGGTTATGTTGAACAATTATCCATCCCAATGGGGGGGATATATCCCCCTGATCCCCCCCATATCTACGCCACTGGCTCTACCATTTCACAGCTGATTTTGGCATGTTCTTCTACGTCGGCGTATTGGTGTGTAAATGCCCATACAAAAGCGAAGTACTTTATCGATTATATCGGTATATATCTAAAGTCACAAACTAAAACGATTGCATTGTATGTTTATTGGGTACGTTCGATAACAAAAATTCGGCACTCGGACGAACGTTGATGTTTACAATTCTTAACCGTGAGTCCTGGCACTCACACTTTTTACTTGCGACTTATAGGTACTATAAGTACGGTGACCATATTTCTCAAAGCAAAACCCGGGACATACTTTTTTTACTTTTATTTTTTAAGAAATCAACAAAAATCTCAAAAACAAAAGAATACTAAATTCCAGCACAAAATGCTTAGAACTAAACAAAACCTTAATTTTTTTTTTAAATATTCAGTCTTTCTTTACCAAGACTTTGAAAAATAAACATTAATCACACATTGTCCAAGAGATTATTGTTTGTTTTTTTTTCCTAACAAATTTTTTAGATGATATTACCATTTTCTTTAAGTATTTTTTTAAATTCCTGGTAGATTAAATTATAATTTAATTTTACCATTAACATGGCTATGGAAGTTCCATCCAACACTCAGTTGCGTTTTTACATTTGTTCAAATATTGTTCATTATGGAAAAGACTCTTTCGGTTGGACCATTTGAACCTGGAAGACACAAGTCGAACTCTTCAATAAATAAAAGATTTTTGAAGTTTATATTTTGTTTACGAAATTCCTCTAAAATTTCTCTCCATTTTTGGGGCAACAGTAGTTTTGTTTTCTGTCCATTTTGTTATAATTTATTAGGTTAAGAATGATTTTAGACAAACAAATTCGTCAAACAAGTTTTAATCATTCCTATCAGCTTTTCGTTGACAAAAGATAACCAAGATTCTATTTCTGGCCAGTTAGTAATGTTTTGAAAATATACCCAACTAAAAACTTCAAGTTCTTTGAAAGATACATCCCACTGGTTTAAGTATTTTTAACACGTAATGTAAAATTGCTGAATATTTGCTTTCCATTCGTTTTGAGTAATTGATTTTTGTTCGACTTTTTCCTTCATCAATTTAATATTTTTCTTCTTCAACTTTAGAAATGCAAATTTCTTGCAAATTGTAAAATGCAAATTCTTTTAAGCGATTATAAAGTTTATTATTATTTTACTAGCTTAGCTATTGAGAGTAAAGTATTCAGTCTTCTTTTTTTCAATTTTTCTACGCGAACAGTGTGGATTTTGATGATGACAACTTTTATATCTATTGGAGAACATTCAACTCCAGTTTGTTTACAGTTATTTAAAATGTGAGCAGCACAATTAACTCCAATGAGATCGATACCGGTTACGGCTTGAAGTTTTTTCTTGCTGGCCCGCCAAAACTACAGTTTACGTTGCCATATTTTTTAAAATGATGCCAGATGGTTCCCCTGGAAGATTTTCAAAATCTAAAATCTTTACAACGATATCTACCTGGTTGTGGTGTAAAATAACGAATTAAGAGCGAACATAGTTTTGTACAGCTATGATTGGAACAATCAGAAAAAAAACGGTAACTAAACTTACTTTGCATAGAGAAGTTTTAATTTTTTCGATGGAATTAGGTGCAACAACATTGCACGAAAGATCACATTTTGTGAGTGTAAGGAAATACATTTGATCAAAACAACTTTTTATAAGTTTCGATGCGCAATAATTAAACCTGAATGAGTGGTTATGTTCTATTGTGTGGTAAGCCCAGGTTCTTTCATTAATTGCATTCTTCTTTCAAGGTCCTTGAAAATTTGATGAACTAAAAAATCATTGTAAACTTTCGCTTGAAGCGGCAGCAATGTCAGATTTTTTTTTTTTTTTTTGCTTTTAAGTGCTGTTCAATATCACCACTGCGTATTGAAAACCTATAAGCGATTTTTGAACAGGTTACTACCTATATTTGGTTTTTCCATTTTTTTCTTTGTACGAAGAAAAATTTCTTCTGAAGATCATCGTTGAATTCACATTTTTTCTTTGGAGTTATTTTACAAATTTGTAAATTTATTGTAAATAATTAAGAGAATCAAATTCCATTTTTTGAACCAGTTTATGCTCAAATTTTTTCTTTAATTCGGTAAAAGTACATAAGCTTATATTTTAAAAAATGATGATTTATATATTTCAAATTTGTGCATTGTTTTTTTTTTTTGTGAATACACATTTTGAAAAGCATCTAACAGCTCAGCTAAAATAAAATTTAAAATTTTTAACGTTATTCGAATAATAAAAATATATGAAAATACGGGACAAACACGTGACAAAAAATCAAATACGGGACAGTTGTACGGCCCGGATTTCCTTAAAATTTAGCCAGGACAAACGAGTAAAATACGGTACTGTCCCGGGAAATACGGGACGGATGGTCAGCGTAACTATAAGGCAAGTTATGCATTCGTAAAAAAAATCGAACTCGAGATTTTGATCAAAGTTGAGATTACGATGATAGCGAAGACTAAAAAAGTGGGTCTCGCAATTCTGTCTGTCTGTCTGTCTGTCTGTCTGTCTGTCTGTCTGTCCGTTCGATTGCAGCTAAACGGCTCGGCCGATTTTCGTCAAACTTGGTAGATATGGGTTTTAATTTTTTACCCCCGGATGTTTTTTTATTTGATTTTTTAGGACCAAAAATAACGGTACCTGCCATACGATTTTTTTTCGAAATTTTATAAACATTTTTTTTTTTCTCAAAAACTGTTTGACAGATTTTAAAAATAAAAACACAAAAAATTTCATTTAATTAAACCTAGGTATTGGATGAAAAAAAATTTCCGAAAAATGGTTATTGAGGGTACCCCCCAAGGAACTCTTTTTTTTGTTTTTGATTTTCTCAAAAACGGTACAACCGATTTTGATAATTTTTTTTTGCTAAAGCTCCCCAAAAACATAAATAGAATTGTGTACTCAAATTTTCAAAAAAAATTTTTTTGGATTTTAAAAAAAAACTTCAAAATTTTTTTTTCAAAACTCAATATTTCGAAAACCCCCTGCTAGATTTTTTTTTAAACTCGATAAATAAAAGTTTCTCAATACAATCTACAAAATGTGAAATTTTTTTTTTATTTTACCTAAAAATTAAGGTACCTACCATACAAATGCTAAAATTTAAAAAAAATGGTTTTCAAAAATCGTATTTTTCTCGAAAACCGTTCCGAGAATTTTGCTAAAATTTTTTTTCTTTCAATTAATTTTTACGATCTTTAATTTAATAAAAAAAAAATTGAAATTAAGATATTACAGCATGTACCTACCATAGAACCATTTTTTTCGAATTTTGAATTTCTCATTATCCACATAACGGATCTTAATAAAAAATTTTATAGAGAAGCTTCTAAAAAGTCTAGAACACATGGCATTTCAAAACTTAAAATTAAATATTTTTTGAATTTTTGAAAAAAAAAATCTATTTTTTATTTTTTTGAAAATTCAATATCTCAAAAATGGCTCAATATTTTTTTTTGCAAATTTAATTTTTATTCGAACAATAATAAAAACTTTAAATTGGCGTACCAAAATTTTTTCTTAAGTTTGTATAGATTTTTTTTTTTTAAGAAACCACTACAACGACTTATAATTTTTGTTCCTGCATAAATTCATATTTGCATAGCATTCTGTTTTTATCTCTCACTACTAAAAGAATTTAAAAAATTAATTTTATCCTTATGAACAGTTTTTTCAAATAACATTCGTATTTAAAATTCCTAGTCTATTACATAGGAGCAAGTTCGTGCGACCCAGTCGTGCATTTTATTTTCATTTATCGACGTCAAATGATCAAATGGTCGAATTTCGACCACAGGCGATATTAGTTATAATAAATATGTTAGGTAACGTTAGTAAATATCTATTTCGAAGAGCAAGCTATTTTTTAAATATTTTGAATATCGACCCAACTAAAAAAGAAATAATAAAGTTCGATTTTTTTTGGGGTTCTTACCAACTTTTAAAAGCTCTATAAATCAAACTACATTAGAGATGAAGAATAGTGGGGTTTTCAATAAGAGTTGATGGTTGAATTGAAATTAGGTAAATAAGACAGGCTGTGTAATTTGTGTAATTTGAAAGGCCCATGTAAGTATGCCATTATGTATCGAATATGACATTTTTCAAATGGCCGTTTCGGTTTCTTACGGTGGCATGGATCCCAGTGGTCCAATTTTCAATGACTTTTCCGTGAACTGTGTTATGTTTACTTAAGGGCATCAGTCATGGCATCAGATTGTGGCTTATTAGCATGGACCTTCGACTTCAGGAAACTCCACAAGAAAAAGTCTAGCGTATTAAATAGATAAAGTTTTTCGGAACTTACCGCGGTTTACTTTCTTAAGAAATAATTATTTTATTTCTTTCGCCCGACGTTTCGAACAAGTTTCATCATTCGTGGTTACGGGATGAGACTGACTTTTGATAGATGTTATAGTTGTTGTTTATTGGTACTATTCAAGAAAGTAAAACGCGGTAAGTTCCGAAAAACTTTATCTATTTAACATGAACAATGTCCGCGAAAAGATAAACTTAAAATCTCATAAAGTCTAGCGTAGTCAAATTGCATGATCCTGAGTGGCCATGGCCACTTCCCATCTTCTGTGCGAGAAATGTCCTTACCCTCGAATTTTTCAAGCACAATGTCAATCCTGGCTGCCCTGATGATACCACATGTCGTCTAGGTACATAAATGGTTCAGTTTGGGGCATACAAAATTGGTTATTATCGTTCTGTAGTGCTCGCAATAATAATTAACTGTAACCGATCACTTCCCAATTCCCATCAATCAGCGAAATCAAGTATCATTGTGCGTGGTTAGTACTTGGATGGGGAACCGTTCAAATAGCAACCGTATGCTGTTGACATGGTGTTTCTTCTGTTGTTCTTTCTTTCTGTGTGTCTCTCTCTGTCGTAATGTCTAAGCTGATGGTCTCAGTTGCTACTGGTTTAGTGTCTCTACTTCGTAGATTTATCTCTGATGAGAAAATATCCTCTAAGGTCTTAAGGCCAATAATAATAATAGAAAGCATTTTACTCTTGCATTATAAATTTATATGTAGATATATACATAGATAACTCTTCTTAGGTACATAATTTTAATCAAGTTTAAAATGCCATCTTATCTCCATTCTTCACAAATTTACCCAAATTTATGGCCATGACTTTAACATTTTCTGGGTGGCCTTGAAAGCTTACTCCGCATAAAATTAAAAATCTTTCACCCGAATTGAAAGCTAAACTGTGCGAACTATAAAACTCTGAAATTAAAAAAAAAAATATAAGAATAAATTTTGGGTCTGTTTCAATTTAAATTTACCTATACCACGAAGAAAACTTACCACAGCTTCAGCAAGCCACAAGATGACTTCGCGTATCTTGATCAATAGAGGAACGAATGCCGTTCTTGTGCGTGTATAGTCGTTACTTAATTTAACCAACTTTCAACTCAATATCAATCGTCATTTTGGAAACGAGGGCACGCCCAAGCCCCAGACTTATGTAAGCCCTTGATCCGACACCCGAATGCCATAAAGATTTCTCCAAAAACAAAAAATTACCATCGCCATCTGTGTGTCTCTGTGACGAAGATATTTTTGTTGACCTCCCTCAATTCTATGTTCAAGATGAAGAAGCACGCCCGGACCATCCATCGTCATCGTTTTCTTGGGAACAGAATCGAGTCGTCAATGACATGAGTGGAGTGGAGAGGCAGACCTAATTTAAGATTACCTCAAGAGAATTTCGGACTTACGTAACAAGACGAGATGATGTTCTTCGGAAATGAACGGTAAATCAGACGCCCAGATGACTGCAGCTGCCGCGGCATGAGAAACGGAATCGGAATTGGAATGGCAGTCAAAATGAAACTTTCTTTGGACTTGAAAAAAAAAAAAGAGAAAGGGAATTCTGTCGTTCATCACTGGGTCATCATTTCGTTGAAGATTTACAGATTTTTGGCGTGACTTGACTCATTATACCAGAAGCCCGTTGTGGTAGCCGCAGCCGCCGTTTGTCTTCGTCCGTCGTTCCAATTGTGGTTACGCGGTATAATGTGTTTGAATTCGAACCTATGTATCATCAGCACAGGGAATACTGCGAAATGTAAATGGAATGTGCCGTTTGTTTTGTATAAGATTTTGTTTTGAATTCCAATGAGGTTGAGTCATTTGCATCTTAACGCCATCGCCAATCGCCATCTATGCGCTTTGGCATGCTAATTGCCGAACTTTGATGTCTCGGAAACGGAATCGAATTTGTCGTCCATATTTATGTACGAGTAGGTAGGTAACATCGTTTGGAAGTGGGTGTGTGCAAATAATGCAAAATGCATGTCCCAACCATGAAAGTGTCATAGAAATGATCGAATTGTGTTCATTGACGATTTTGTGTGTTTCTTCGAGATTGGTTAGGAGAAATTTTTTGACATTTATGGTATTTCCGTGTATGCGTGCAAAAAATCACAAATCAAGAAATCAAAAAAAAAAAAAAAAAAAAAAATTAATATCAAACTTTCATTGAATTTGAGCTTCTTTGTCCATTTAGGCATAAATTTAAAGCAAATAGGTACGCATTAAAAGTAGATAAGTTTGTATGTATCTACCTGTCAGAGAAATTTTCTAATGCCTCTTGTCTAATGAAGCCGTTGAATAGTAAATTACCTGAGAATCGGCGATGCGAGCGGATTATTACATATAATGGGGCTAGAGAGAAAATATTATAAAAAAAATATTGTAAGATTTTTTAAGGAAATAAAAATAATTTATTTTGTTTTGACATATCTATTTAGTTTAGTTTATTTATTTATTAAGAGCTTAATTTTAAGATTTACATCTTTTGGTAAGAAAGCTTAACTAAGGACATAATTCAAAGGTTAAAAGAAAAAAAAATAATTTAAAATTTTTAAAAGTAATAAAATGAAAAAAAATTAAATATTATAAAAAAAAATAGAACAATATAAAAGAAGAGAAAAATTTAGAAGATAAGAAACAGAGAAGCACCGAGACTAACAGCAACCAAAGGAGTCTAGACCAAAATCAAGTTAGGACGTGGCATAATGATCAAAGACATTTTTCTTACATTGTTTTAAATTTTATCTGTATTTCGCACATTGCGTGGCAGTGAATTCCATAGACGAGCTGCATTAACAAAGAACTGCTGCTCTGAATTAAGGCTTGAGAAGCGGGGAATTATTATTTGGTTCGAGCGTCTAGATAAAGAGAACTGGATTATATTATAAAAGGTATAAATATAAACAATATTAAGAAACAAAATAAGGGTACGAAGGCTTAGAAGGTTATCAAAAGAAATACCGTAAATACTTTTGGAGAATGATAAAATGTGATCATAACGGCTAAGTCCAAAAATGTAACGTGCTACATCTACATACATATGTTATTAAAAACAACATTAAGCTTTCTTTGGCTTACGCTGTCGAGCTTGCAGAAAATTTCACAACAATAGGTCAAGATTGGTACCACAAGGGCTTTTGCAAGCATTTTCCTAGTATCCAATGGGGTGAAATTTCTAGTTGGCCACAGTAATTGAAGAGCCCCATAAGCTTTGCCAACTGCTTGATTGATGTGGTTGTTCCAACTCAAGGTCCTATTAAAGCAAATTCCCAAGTTTTTTACTGTATCTACATAGTCAATACGTGACCCATTTAGCTCGATAACAGGAAAGCAACTCAAGTCCATATATCTTTTAGATATGACGAGACATTTCGTTTTTAGAGGATTTAGAGTAAGACCAAATTTGAGTGACCATAATCTAATAGCTGAGAGGTCTTCATTGATCTTTTGAACACAATCCTCAATCAATCCTTCGTTGTTCTTCGGAAGTGGAACTTGAAAGGCAGCGTATGATAAGCTCATCAAATTCTGATCTTGACAGCATTGTCCATTGGGGAATAAGAAACCGTTCCGAATTTAATGCTTCAAAAACTCAGTGCTGTTTTCTATCGTTAAAGCGAAATCCTCCCCTTTTTCCGCTATCCATGAGCGGTACTTGCATTGAGGAAACTAAACAACTCTCTGTGCTCGGTATGTGCATTACAGACGACCTTCTGCCAAGTGTTTAGGTTTCCTTCGACGTTGCAAGAAATTTTTTACCCCTTCTGACCTGGCTGTAATATATAAGGTTTATATTCGTCTAAAGCTGGAGTACAATTCCTATATTTGGGCAGGTGCTCCAATAACGCACTTGAGTCTTTTGGATAGAATCCAAAAAAGAGCTTTAAAAATAATAGGTGATAGAAGTATAACAGAAACATTGGAATCTCTCGAGCACCGTCGCAATGTTTCTTGTCTTTCATTTTTTTACCGTTAGTTCTATAAACAGTGTTCCAGCGAAATAGCCAGTTGCATTCCTTTCCTTAAGCAATTTAACCGTAATACTCGCGCTTTTAGGAATGCTCATCAGTTTACCCTTGAGCTCAATTTCGGACGTACTGTGAAATACAGAGATTCTTTCGTTAGCCGGACTACACGAATGTGGAATGCTCTACCCAGCTCTATTTTTCCTTCCCATTGTGATATTATAAAATTTAAAACTAATGTGCATCGGTATCTCCTTGTTTTCCTAATGCTCGTACTGTGTTAATTATTTTAAGGGTAGTAATAACCCCTTGAGTGCGCGCTAATTATAAAAAAAAAAAAAAAAAACAATTTTTCAGTAACTGCATATCATCAGCAAAGAGGTGTTCGTGGCAGTGGTTTATTATTTTTGGAATTTCATTAACGTCAAATGAGAAAAAGGAAGGACGAAGTATCGAACCTTGGGGAACTCCACAAGAAATTGATAAGAAATTAGATACCTGACTACCAATTGAAACCGCTTGCCGTCTGCCAGATAGATACAAAAAATTAAGCTTCATAGCTTCTGGTGAAAATGTGTACATTTTTTGTAACTTTTGACACATTAATTTGTGATCGATAGGGTCAAATGCCTTAGAATAATCTAATAGAACTAGAAACGACATTCTATTATCGTCTAATGCCGGTCGTTCACTAGGCGATCAACGCACAAATTTCGAATTCAACGCATTCAACTCTAATGTACGGTGCCTTCAATTCTGTTCAACCAACGGGTTGGATCTAGTTGTTGGCCGTTGCTCAACGAATTGCGCAACAAGTGTACGGCTAGTATACGAGCTCGTGTTGCTCCTTGAAAATGTTCGATCAACACGTTGAGCAACGTTTTCAAGATAATGCGTTGCACATTATTTGTTCAACGCGTTGATCAACTTTTTAATTTTCTTTGGGATTTCTTGACGTAATATTAGCTGTGTTTTATTTTCCCCCAAATCTGATCCGGATTGGATTTTGTTTTCAAAATAACATGTATAACAACAAATACAAACAAAACTGGTAATTTTGAATGAAGATCCAATCTGGATCAGATCTGGGGGAAAATAAAACAGCTATTGTGTTGCGTTGCGTTGGTTGCAGTGAAATGTCTCTACTTGGTAGAACTATTGTGTTGCCATGAACTTACAGTTGTTGTAACTTACAAACTGTAATTTATTTTGGTTTTTCGTCATGCAAGGTGATAAAAAAACAGAGTGGACCACTGAATTCATTTTGCAATTTATTTCAGCAATTGAGGAAAAGCCCAATATATGGGACATTAAGAGCCCCTCTTATAAAAATCGAGATGCCAGGGAATTGGCTTGGTCTCAAATTTCCTCGAAAATGCAATTGCCTAATGTACCGAACTGAAGTCAAAATTATTTCAGGTTTGACGTTTGAGTTTTTTGTTGATCGTGGTGCGTTCAACGCGTTCCCCAACGTGTGCTCCTTGGTTAAGTGTACGAAGGTATCAACTCGTTCATCAACTGGTTGAACAACCATATCGAAAACGCAGTTGATCAACTCGAAAAACTTTTTTTCTGTCAAAATCGAACAAATTTATCAACTAGTGTACGAGGTTATTCAACATTTGAGTAAGTTCGTTAACTAGGTGTACGGAGCTATTCAACACTGGAATAAGTTTTGAGAGTTGATCACCTAGGTGTACGAGGTGAATCAACATTATGGGAAAGTTGGTCAATTATGTGTACGGGGCTCCAAACGCATTTTGTTCAACTTTAGTTGCTCAACGTGAATTACGTAAGTTGCTGCACTAGTGTAAGAGTTGAATAAAAAGTTGAACGAAGTTGGTTGATTGACGACCGGCATAACGCTTTTTGCTTGTTCGATGACGTCTAGTAGTGCCGTTGTACTGCTATGACCTGACCTGAAACCTGACTGTTTTGGAGCCAAAAGAGAATTCTGGGAAAGAAAGGCCCTAAGCTGTTTCTGCATTAATTTTTCCAAAACTTTGGACAGAAAAGGAAGGATAGCGATGGGGCGGAATTCAGTATTCGAACTGTTTTTAGGAATCGGAATAATCTTGGAGTCTTTCCATTGTGACGGGAAAATACCTTTTGTAAGAATGCTATTACAGATATACGTAAAATATGGCAAAATAAGTGGTAGGATGGCTTTTAAGGACGTTGGATGTAAGTTATCAAAACCTACGGCATTTGATTTCCAGCAAATGAAACTTTCAACTACATCCCCAGGAGTTACACAAGAAAAACCAAACTCCGGTCCAGAGTACATTGCGCATTGAATGAATTGAGTCGTATATTGCGCAAACGACAATATTCTTGGAAGTCATTTGGTACCTTATAACGCTTCCATTTTTTGAAAGACGAGTTACGTAGGTTGAGTAAGTTACGTTTTTCATGACTAAACCAAGGACAGTCACCGTATTTTACAGATAATGTTCTTAAAGGAACGTGAAAGTCAAACAAACGATATAAATTTCGTTGAAGGAACTCAACTTGCTCATCGGGTAATTGTTGACAATACAAACTATCCCAATTAATTCTTCGTATATAAAGTTCAAGAGTATTCGAGTCTATATTCTTGAAATCTCAGTTGAAGTGTGTGTTTTGTTTGTTTTTTCAAGAGAACCACAGTGTTCACAACTTTTTTTTTAAAAAGAACCTTTGTCAATCACCTTTGCTGGACGTCGGGCTACAGGGATATTCTAGGTTAATGTATAAAGCTGAAGAAATTTCTAAAAGTGGAATAATAGATAGGACACGTGTAGGTATTCCCATCGCTACATGTAAATCTATGCTAAAGCATTATGATATACAAATTGCAGGACTCAGGGGGGGCAACATCATCACTTGATTGACAAAAAAACATCAGGTCCATACTAATATCTAAGGTGCTCTATGAATGAATGTATGAATTGTCTTGGGGGTTATTGCACTGCGACCTGTAGATCTATTGTGCACCCCCCCACCCTCTTATAAAATTATGAGGTGGCTCATCCTACAGTTCTTCCTCCAAACCTATTCCTTTTAGGAATTTTAGTATTTGGGGCACTTTTAGAAAGGATAAGTTGCTCTTTTCCTTTGGTGCATGATTGGACAACACTTTCCTAGTATGTGATCCGGTGTTTCCTTATGCATGTTGCAGAATCTGCAAGTGGCACTGCTTACCACACCAAGTAGATTAAGATGTCTTCTAAGGTTGCAGTGTTCTGTTAGAATACATGTTATTATTCTTAGGTTATTCCTACTTAAGTTGATACAGTTTTCGAAACATTGCCGGTTGTAATTGCCCAGTAGTAATTTCGCCTGTCTCAGCTTAGTTTTTGAATCTGTTTGCCTCCTCTTCTTGTTTAATTTTTGTTTTGATGACATTTTCTCATATTTCGCAATAGGGTTCAGGCCCTGTTAGCGGAATTTGCCTTTTCGTTTCCAAAAACACCTACGTCACCAGGTACCCAGTAAAGTGTGACCCTGTTCTATCTACCAAGTTCATTAAGTCTACTTATGCACTTCCACACCAGCTTAGAGCTGATGGTGTATGAGCTTAGTGCCTTGAGTGCTGCTTGACTATCTGATATAATGGCAATATTCTTATTACGATAATTCTTTTCCCTATGACGTTTACCTCCGCTTGGAAGATGCTGGTGGACTGACCCATCGGTATGGAAAGTTTGGTTTTTGACCCGAAGATTGATGCACCAGTCCCTGCGCTTGTTCTCGATCCATCAGTGTACCATTTGATGGTATTTGTTTCGAGTGTGTAGTTTGTATCCTCTTCTACCCATTCTTCTTTGTTACTGAGCTGCGTAAGAAAGTTTTTTCTCGAAATTATGTTTTTTGATCATTCATCTCTTGGGATGTCAATAATGTTTGTTATTGTGGACCTACTGAATAAGTCCCTTTCTCTGAGACCAATAATTTTGCCTGTCCCAGTTGCTTCCTTTGAGAACCTCATGATACCTCCCACTCCAGCACTTCTAATGACCTCGTGTAGAGGGGATAGATGGAGGATAACCGCCTGCGGTAGGGCAGGTTCTCATTGCTCCCGTAATACAGATACATGCGAGCCTTTGGACTTTTTCTAGGGTTTTCCTAGTTGTTGGTAATTCGGTTTTCTTGTGGCATGCAACCGCACCATAGGTAATGATGGGTCCTACCATCATAGTGTACATCCACCTGAGGATGTTTTGTTTGCATCCCCATGACTTTCCTGTAGTTCTTTTGCAAATCATTTCCGACTATAGCATTTAAGTGTTTGTTCCAGGTGCTCTAATCGACTGATATCTTTAAGCAGATTGCATATTCCCTCTGTAATAGATGTCATAACCGGACATTGTTTAATGTAGGTAGGTAGGCTGTGTAACTAGAAGACTATACTCCAACAATTTCCGCAGAATAAGGAGGAGGACAAAACAATTCTTCTTCACCTTCTATGTACATTTCCTCCTCCATCTCAAAGACTTAGACTCCATTTGAAGACTACTACTTCTTAAGGGTTTTTCAATAAGAACAGGTAGAAGTTGATATGGAATAAATCAAGCTATGTGCTAGGTAGTAAAAAATTCCTTTTTTTTTATTTGAAAAGTCCTATTTCTTACTGCCTTACAACCGTTCTAAAAGTTTCATATGAACACAATATTGTTTGCGATGACTTTAACGCAAACCTTCTTATTGTAGATTCTCACTCTTTTCAACCCCTTGATTCTTTTGTTGCTTCCAGTTTAAAATTATATATATACACAGAAAACCTTTTAAAAAGTTTAGTTTTTCGGCACGATACGGTAAAAACGGTAAGAGGTCGAAATAAAAAGTCTCCATGATGCAATACTAAATTTACGAATGCAATACAAAAATCGAAGAAAACACTATCACAAATGGCAAAAATCATCACAACCTGAAACTTGGCGACTTTATTGTTTTCTTGGCTTCTAAGTTTTCTACTGACCTTTCTTCTGGACCAGTATAGACAAATCTTATCAAAATTGGTGTTGGAAAACGGTAAATCTCTTTTTTTAAACTAGACCCGGATGTACTCTCAACACTCAATTCATAGCCACAACTCCATTGCCTACCTGTTTCGCACCCGAATCTGGCTTAATTTACAAATATGTTGATCTTTTTAGCTTTGAGGCTTTTTCCGAAAATGAAGCATTAAGCACTTTTAAGACTCTAAAATCTGATGCAATTGGAGAAGACGAAACTTCTCTTCGTTTCGTAAAACTTCTTCTTCTATACGTAATTAGCTCACTTACTCATACTGTGCCTTCTACTTTTCAAAATGCATGAAAAGCATCTTACCAAAGGAACCTTCAAACTATCGGCCGATTAATATTTTACATTGTTTGGCTAAGGTGTTAGAAAAAATACTTTCGAAGCAAAGAATTGATCTTACTTCAAAGAATCTTTTGTCTGCAGTATATGATCAAGATAAACTCACGGCTCTGTGCTTATAAGTTTTTTCTCGAATTTGGCAGCACGTCATTGAGAGGTGGATATGCTCATACCCTTATCATGTTTACACAATTGACAGCTTATTATGACGTGTGTCAAGCTTTTCACCTCTGAATAACCACGAGGAAAACCTCAGTTCTTGGAGGTTAGCCATAAAAGCAATTTGTATTATTACGAGTAATAAATATTATATTTGAAGTAGTAAAGAAATTGTATAATTATTTTATTAACTTTACCGTCATATTCAGAGATATCTGACAAAAAGAACGCAACGAACGTGTCACTGTCACTGTCCAGAAAAATCTGTCACAACCTAAAATTTGAAGAGGGTGTACAACAGGTCTCTATTTCGAGTCCAATCATTTTTTGTATATCTATAAACGATTTGCATGCGCATGATATTCAAATTTAACCTCTCTCGAAAATCTGGGAGGTCATTCCGTAATTTTCTAAACGATAATCGTCAAAACGATAATCGTCGACGATATCGTCCATGATTTGCTTCACGTAACTCGACTACTATCGTCTCGTCTATCGATCACAGTTTTAGAAATTTGTATTCATTTCAGAAACTCTCAAACTGTAGTCAATCTGTCAATTCAATAATAAAACAATACAAAATGTCAATTTACAGTGGAAACTCAATCACTCAACTACAGTTACCTACAAAATTCAAAATTAATGTAAGACGATACCTATTTAGCTGTCGTCCAAACAACTTACGTGAATCAAAAACAGGCAACGCTATCGTTCAAACGATATCGTCTGACGATAATCGAGTTACGAAATGACCCCCTGGTCTCACAGAAGATCTCATTTTTAGTATCAATGTGGATCTCAGTAATATTATTATATGGGCTGATACTAATGGCTTCACCCTAAATCCTGGAAAAAACTCAAACCTTAATGATTTCAAAGAAGGTACTTCACTGACAAAACTCAAATGTTGGTTGTTGGTCTGTTGAAATACCACGTTGACCCAGGAAAGTTGTTTCCTACACGTTAAACCACTTTTAGGTCCTTATGAAGCATGCAAGACTACGTATTATAGTATTTGCAAATCATACGCATCGTTGTTAAGGGTTTTTGGTGGCCTATGGCGGAGACGTTGATTTGGTGACATCTGTCACATTTATTGCTTATAATTCAGTTACTGATTCGAAATCACCATGGAAAGCACCACAATTGAGGAGCACGTCCAAATGATAAAACTTTGCTATCAACAAGAGTGTTCGTAAGTGCCATTGTTGCGCTCAATCTACGTTAAACGTGGTGGAGCTTCAAAGTTGACTTCTCAACGTTTGCTGACCAAATTTGAGACGACCGGTTCGGTAATCAATCAGCCAATATTGGTTCGTCGACGGGATGCAAGACCGGTCGATAACATCGCCGCTACCCGTGAAAGTGTACAGCAGAATCGGATGCAGTTGACTCGCCGAAGAGCAAAAGACCTCGGCGTTTCGTAGATTTCAATTTGGCTAATTTTAAATTCGGGCTACACACGTCAAATACACAGGAGCTTCGAAGTCTTTGGAAGTGGACCCCAATTTTGGCAGAGAAATCATCAAGGCGCATTTTTAAATGAATGGCTGTTAACATGCAAAATTCCCTTATATGGAACGACACTTATACCCACGAGGCTCAGCAGATGACAATGCATCCTCAAAAATTTATCATTTGGTGTAGAATTGAGCAGGCGGCTTGGCCCGTACTTTTTAGAAAACGACGTTGGTCAGGAGGTCACCGTAATCTTATTCAGATCTCTGTTCTATTTCCTATACTTACTACTTACTTAGGTCCTCAGACCTTTAATGACCGTAGCGGACCCCTAGTGGGGCATAGGGCGTCCACAACGCCAGCTCGCCATCGTGTTCGGTTCCTGGATATGAATCGCAACTCCCTCCAACTCTTGCCTAGTTGGGCTGACTCCTCCTCGACTGTCCTTCTCCATGAGCTTCTCGGCCGTCAACCCGATCCACTGCCACTTTCGACGCCATATAATAGAGTCAATAAGCTCCTGACCCGTTTTCCTAAGAAGCTCTTCGTTTGATATACGATTGGGCCAGAAAATCTTAAGGATGTTTCGCAGACATCTATTAATTAACGTTTGGAGCTTCTTAGTGACAACTACTGTTACTTTCCAAGTGCTGCAACCGTAAAGTAACACGGATTCGACGTTGGATCGAAACAGCCGTAGCTTGGTTCTTAAACTTAAAGAGTCATTCCTCCATATATTTCTAAGCATACCGAAAGCAGCCTTTGCCTTTCCGATTCGACTGCTGCTTCCAAGGTATTGGAAGCTCTGTACTTTTTCTACCGGTTGTTAAGAAATATTTATAAGAGAAGATGACTGGGTTCCTAGGCTGATAATCTTTGATTTGCCGGAGTTGATTTTCAGCTCCACGATTTCTGCTTCTCTCTCCACTCCTGTTGTCATTTGGTGGAGATCCATGATCCTATGAGAGAGCAGGCATACGTCGTCCGCATAGTCAAGATGTTTCAGGTGAGATGTCAGAGTCCATCGAATTCCTCCGTTTCCCGTCAAGGCCGCTCGCAGGTCATCGCTTATCACCAACAGAAACAATATTGGTGACAGAATGCAGCCCTGTCTGACTCCACTTTGGACTTCAAACTCTTCTGACAGCCTCCTTTCGTGCAAAACGCGACATTTGGATCCATCATAAGTTGCCTTAATAATAGCTATTAATTTATCCGGGATACCCCTCCTGCGTAAAGCATGCGAAATAAATTCTTTATTGACGCTATCGAAAGCCTTCTCAAAGTCAATGAATAGCAGGTGAAGTGGTCATCGATATTCGACGCACTGCGCAATTATGATCCTTAAAGTATTGATAAGTATTGATATGATCAATGCATGAGGATCCAGTGCGGAAACCTGCTTGTTCGGCGTCGAGTGTGGCTTCTAAATATTCCCTGATGCGTTTCAGTACTATTTTCGGTAATATTTTGGCAACAGCAGGCACGCAAATCCCCTATAGTTTTGGCACTGTGTTAAGTCTCCTTTTTTATTGAGCTTGACTATCATTCTCTTTTTCTACTCATTCGGAAATCCTTCTGAGATCCAAGCTTTCTTTATGAGTGCATGCAGGAGTTCGTTCGATGTCGTTGGCGCCGCTTGTAGAAGCTCTACAGGAATGCCATCAAGTCCTACCGCTTTGTTGGTCTTCAGTGATTTGATTGCGTTGCGGATCTCATCACTACTGGGGGGTGCAGAGCGGATTCGGGAATTTGTTGTTCCTGTCAGCTCAGCAGGTATCAGTTGCGCATTGCTGTTGGTAACTCGGTTTAATACCGACGCAAAATGGTCCTTCTTGATCCTCATCCGAAATAAGTAGCGAGCCGTCTGAGTCTCTTAAGAGGTGTTGTTTGGAACTGCGAGCACCAACCAGTTCCTTTGTAATGCTGTAGACGGTTCTACTGTCGCATCTGTTAGCAGCATCTTCTGCTTGTTGGGCCAAAGCGTTGATATGATTACGGTGTGTTGTTGTAAGCAGCTCCTAGCCGACTGTAGAAGCATTCTTTCTCCTCATCGGATGCGAGCTCCGTTGGGGCGTAACACTGTATAATGGTGACGGGACGTACTCTTGTCCGGAATCGTTCCTTTATTATTCTTTCTCCAAGAGGCTCCCATGAAATCAGACTACTGACAGCTGTTTTTGTTAGTAGCAACCCATCCCCAGCTTCACGTGTGCTTCCTGGAGCTTTTCCGGAGTAGAGCAGTACAGCGTTACACGATGGTGACTTGAACTTGCCCGAACCCATCCAACGTATTTCGCTAAGGCCTTAGATGTCCAGCCTGTACCGCATGAATTCCTTCTCTAATTGGAGGAATCTGGCGTTGTGGGCTAGGCACCTTCACTGCCATCATCGAGGAGTGTCCTCACATTCCAGAAACCAATCGTTGGTTGTTCTAATTCGATAGCCAAAAGTCGTCAACATACATATTATCATTAGTTATCCGAGGCGTTATTTCCTTTTCGGTAGCAAGATGGTTATCAGTTACGGAGAGTGCTATAGAAGAAAAAAAATTCATTTCATGCGATAGTTTTTATTATTTTTCTTTTTTTACAGTTTATGTCTCTTAAAAATAATTTGTTTAAATGCTTAATCCTAAAATAAAGTCTACATTTAAAAAATAATTTTTTTAAACTTATGTATATCTAGAGACACAGCTTCTGCTTTTTACTTGCGACTTATAGGTACTATAAGGCAAGTTATGCATTCGTAAAAAAAATCGAACTCGAGATTTTGATCAAAGTTGACATTACGATGATAGCGAAGACTAAAAAAGTGGGTCTCGCAATTCTGTCTGTCTGTCTGTCTGTCTGTCTGTCTGTTCGACTACACGCTAAACGACTTGGCCAATTTTCTTTAAACTTGGTACATATCATTGTTAATTTTTTCCCCCCACACGGTTTTTTCTTTTTTTTTTAAGACCAAAAATAACGGTACCCCCCATACGAATTTTTTTCGAAATTTTATAAACATTTTTTTTTCTCAAAAACTGTTCAACAGATTTTAAAAATAAAGATACAAAAAAATTTCATTTAATTAAATCTAGGTATAGGTTGAAAAAAATTTTCCGAAAAATGGTTATTGAGGGTACCCCCCATGGAACCATTTTTTTTGTTTTTGATTTTCTCAAAAACGGTTCAACCGATTTTGATGATTTTTTTTTGCTAAAGCTCCCCAAAAACATAAATAGAATTGTGTACTCAAATTTTCAAAAAAAATTTTTTTGGATTTTTAAAAAAAACTTCAAAAATTTTTTTTCAAAACTCAATATTTCGAAAACCCCAAGCTAGATTTTTTTTAAACTTGATAAATAAAAGTTCCTTAATATGATCTACAAAATGTGAAACAAAATTTTTTATTTTACCTAAAAATAAAGGTACCTACCATACAAATGCTAAAAAATTAAAAAAAATGGTTTTCAAAAATCGTATTTTTCTCGAAAACGGTGCCTAGAATTTTGATAAAATTTTTTTTCTTTCAATTAATTTTTACGATCTTTAATTTAATAAAAAAAATTTTGAAATTAAGATATTACAGCTTGTACCTACCATAGAACCATTTTTCCAAATTTTAAATTTCTCATTATCAACATAAAGGATCTTAATGAAAATTTTTATAGAGAAGCTTCTAAAAAGTCTAAAACACATTGCATTTCAAAACTTTAAAATAAATATTTTTTGAATTTTTGAAAAAAAAAAAATCCCTTTTTTTTTGGATTGAAAATTCGATATCTCCGAAACGGGTCAATATTTCTTTTCGTAAATTTAATTTTTATTCGAACAATAATAAAAACTTTAAATTAGCGTACCAAAATTTTTTCTTAAAAAGCTTTTAAAAAGTTTGTATATAAAAGCTTCTTTTAAAGAAACCACTACAAGGACTTATAATTTTTGTTCTTGCATAAATTCATATTTGGATAGCATTCTGTATTATGTCTCTTACTACTAAAAGAATTTAAAAATTAGTTTTATTCTTATGAACAATTTTCTCTAATAACATTCGTTTTTAAAATTCCCAGTCGATTACATAGGAGCAAGTTCGTGCGACCCAGTCGTGCATTTTATTTTAAGTGAGTTTCCATAAACTTTCCTTGTGTATATAGAACTTCTTTATTATTTATCATAAAAATACTTTCTAGTAAGTATAGTAACTCTTTCAAGGAACATAGTGCTTGGTTTTTTAGGTCCTCCTTCAGATTTTTCGTCTACCCAAGTAAAACTTGAAGAAGTATTTTGGTCGTTGGTCACTTTGCACTACTTTATAAGGAAACCTGCCAGGTATTCAAGGGCATCTTCTTTTAACTCGTCATATTTATTTAACACCTTCACTTCTTTTTCCAACTGCATGATTGGCAGTTCCTTAGAGCAGTTGTATTCAACTCTATTTAAGAAATTAAAACTTAATAGTTAGTATAAATATATCATCTCTTAACCGTGCCTTATTAACCTACTCTGTCTGAGTACTAATACCATTGGGATATACACAATTCTCCTGATTTTCCTGATCACAATCATCTTCTGTTGATGGTTTTACAGACAAGCGCGGATACAGGGGGAGGGCAATGGGTGCAATTGCCCCCCCTGGGCAGTTTTTCGTTTCACAATTAAAAAAACCATAAGACTTTTTTCTTTTTACTTGCGACTTATAGGTACTATAAGGCAGGTTATGCATTCTTTAAAAAAATTTAACTCGAGATTTTGATCAAAGTTGACATTACGATAATAGCGAAGTCCAAAAAAGTGGGTATCGCAATTCTGTCTGTCTGTCGGTTCGACTACAGCCCAAACGGCTAGGCCGATTTTCTTTAAACTTGGTAGATATGGGTTTTATTTTTTTTTCCCCCGGATGTTTTTTGATTTGATTTTTTAAGACCAAAAACAACGGTACCTGCCATACGATTTTTTTTTTTCGAAATTTTATAAATATTTTTTTTTTATCAAAAACTGTCCTACAGATTTTTAAAAAAATTCATAAGATTTCATTTAGTTAAACCTAGGTAATGAATGAAAAAAAAAAATCCAAAAAATTATTATTTTTGGTACCCCCCTTGGAACCATTTTTTTGTTTTTGATTTTCTCAAAAACGTTACAACCGGTTTTGATAATTTTTTAATGTTAAGGCTCCCCAACAGTTTCAATATTATTGTGTATTCAAATTTTCAAAAACTCAATATTTTGAAAGCCCCATGCTCGATTTTCTTAAAACTTATTAAATAAAAGTTTCTTAAAATAATCTACAAGATATGAGAAAAAAAATGTATTTTACTTAAAAATAACGGTACCCCCCAACAAATGTTAAAAATGGTTTTCGAAAATCGTATTTTTCTCGAAAACGGTTCCGAGAATTTTGCTTAAATTTTTAGTCTTTCGATTAATTTTTAAGGTCTATTATTTAATACAAAAGATTTTGAAAACAAGACATTACAGTCACTGTACATACCATAGAACGATTTTTGAAAATTTTGAATTTCTCATTATCGACATAATGGAATTTAATGAAATTTTTTTATAGAAATGCTTCTAAAAGCTTTAAGAAACATTGCATTTCAAAACTTTAAAAAAAAATATTTTTTGAATTTTGAAAAAAAATACTTTTTTTTTTTTTTGAAAATTCGATATCTCAAAAATGGGTAAATATTTTTTTTTGGAAATTTAATTTTCATTCGTACAGTAATAAAAACCTAATGTTGACGTACTATTTTTTTTTTAATATTTTAAAAATTTTATAAAACCTTATTTTATTAAGAAACCACTACAACGACTAATGTATAATTTTTGTTCTTGCATACATTCATATTTGCATAGCATTCTGTTTTTGTCTCTTACTACTAAGAGAATTTAAAAAATGATGATAATTTTATCCTTATCTGAACAGTTTTTTCTAATAACATTCGTTTTTAAAATTCCTAGTCTATTACATAGGAGCAAGTTATGCATTCGTAAAAAAAATCGAACTCGAGATTTTGATCAAAGTTATCATTACGATGATAGCGAAGACTAAAAAGGTGGGTCTCGCAATTCTGTCTGTCTGTCGTTTCGACTACAGCCTAAACATTTATCATTTTTAATTTTTCCCCCCGACACGTTTTTTTCTTCTTTTTTTTTTAAGACCAAAAATAACAGTACCTGCCATACGAATTTTTTTCGAAATTTTGTAAATTTTTTTTTCTCAAAAACTGTTCTACGGATTAAAAAAAAAAGATACAAAAAAAAAATCATTTAGTTAAAGCTAGGTACTAGTTGAAAAAAATTTTCCGAAAAATGGTTATAAATGGTACCCCCCAAAGAACCATTTTTTTGTTTTTGATTTTCTCAAAAACGGTATGACCGATTTTGATCATTTTTTGTTTGCGTAAGCTCCCAAAAAACTTAAATAGAATTGTGTATTCAAATTTAAAAAAAAAAAAATTTGGATTTAAAAAAAAAAAATTCAATTTTTTTTTTCAAAACTGTTAAAAACCGTTTTCAAAAACCGGCCACACAAAAATATTAGAATTAAGTATTTAAGAACTATGTATATTAGGTACAACACTATAATTCCTTCATTTAAATTAATTAATTCATTTTTTTTTAATACGTACGAGTTCCTATTTAATACTTTAAGACATGCATACAGAGCATTATTGAAAGAGGCTTAAGTAATGTAAACGAAGATGTTTGATTTACTATTTAATAGTTATTTACATACGACCTACATATATTATGTACCTGCACATGCTTATCTTAATTCAATTTAATAATTTGTTATTTTTATATTCGATTATGTTTATACCTTTTTAATATTTTAAGACAGAAATGCAGAGAAATGGACCATTTTTTTAAGTTAAGCAAAATATCACGAAAATTGACACCCCCCCCCCCCCCTGAACGAAATCCTGGATCCGCGCCTGTTTACAGAACTGTTTAAAACAAAGTTAATGAATTATAAAGAAAAGTTTATGTTTAATTCAATTTATTTACTTTTCAAAAGCATCCAAATATTCATTCACGATGTTTTCGTTTCCTCTGAGTTCTTGTCTCTTGTCTTTTGTCTTTAGACGATTGTTTATGCTCAATATTTTGGATCGAACTGAACCGATCTTCAAAATTCTTTTATCTTCAGGGACATTTAGAAGTATATCCTGAAGTCTATAATCACTTTCAACAAAATGCTCAGAGCAAACCCGACTATTTGTCAAGGAATATTCGCTTTTATTTCCAAAAAATTTTATCCACATTTGGCACAATTCTTTGTCCTTTGGAAAGTAGTGAAATCTAAGTTTTTTTCCATTATTTTTTCTTCCAGGGGAATTATTACAACCCAAAACAGTACATACAACCATTTTAAACTTCTGTTTTTTATTTTTCAAATTTTAAACTTTATTTATTTAACTGCAAGCTCACAAAATATAAAATCCAATAGAAATTTCCAACTAAACAAACTCGAATGTCAAAATCGGAGAAGATTTCTACGTCATCACTTTTCAAGATGGCGACATGTCAGATGCAATAAGCATACCTTGTTTTTTGTTTATCATGGTCTTAACAAATTTTAACGCCATGGAAGGAAGAGAAGACTTTTAGTATTGCAGTTGCAATCAGCAGCCTGCACGATCAGATCCATTCCTCCAGTTGCATTGCTCCATTAAAAGGATTTATCCGTAATACTTGCGCTTCAGGAAATGCCCTGCCTATCAGTTTACCCTTGAGCCCAAGTTCGGGCGTACTCGTGCAGTTAAATTAAGGAATTATTTCTTTAGCCGCACGATACGAACGTAGAATGCTTTATCTATATTTATGGTATTCAGACATTCAAACCCAATGTGCCTCGGTATATCTGCTTTTGAATTCTCCAACTTTCCTAAACGCTCGCACTGTGCTCAAACATTTGAAGGGTAGTCAAAATCCCTTTAGTGCGCGCAAAATATAAAAAAAAAAAAACAGAAAATCAGAAATTTGAGGAGACATTAGTTACGTATCCCTTAATTAACTAAATTACTTGAAATTCCTTAGTGACTTGCTTCCCATCCGAGCTGGATATTTGGGATGGCACGATGACTTTGGCTTTTCTAATAATACCATACACGTGTCGTTCCACCCACATATGTACAGAACATCAACTGCCTTCCACGATTTATTGTCGCTGACTTTGCAAGAAATGTTACCATTAAAAGCGATTCTTTGATGTTTTTTAGTTCTCCAAACCAAGTTGGTTCTCAACCAGCGTTGCCGCCCAACAAAACATTTTTTGATTATATGGGAAAAGTACAAAAAGTTTTTCCATTTAAAAGAAACATAAACAAAAATTCAAATCTCAGGTTATGATAATTCAACATTTTAAAAGACATCACTTATACTCGTACTATTCGTGGAATTTTTCAAACACACATATTTCTGACAATTTGTAGGTCATTTCGAGCAATTTTCATCAAGTTTTTTTTTAAAAGATGTGTAATGGGCTAAAGATTGAGTAAAATTATTGAAATGTAAATCATATTGAATAATTTCGTGCGCCAGTGCCACGAGGAAATTTCAGTGTCTAGAGAGCACGATTGGCAACGCTTATTCCAAATAAGTTTCATTAAAAGCCAGAATGTGTGTGACAAATTGTTCCTTTGAGAGGATATTTGTTGACATTTTAAAAGAACGCAGACAACGTGACAAATACTAAACGGAAATAGAACAAAATGGTCTACCAAATCCGATTTAAAATAGGGAATTGCTTTGAAAATAGCGACTTAAGCCAGCTTTTGAAGTTGAATTTCCGCACGCAGCGCTAGGAAGAATTAAAATCAGTATTCCATGCTACGTTCTGTGCAGCCTACTGTTTATTGATAGATAGACTTTTGGGGTGTAGGTAAACGAAACACACGTGAACATTAATGAAATCGTTCCCCTTCCAGGCGAAATCGATTTTGCTGAAACTTCAAAGATGGGAGATGCTTCAATAACTACATACAATACTACAAAAACAACTACTGTGAGAGAAATTTGGCATTTGCAGATATGACACAATGTTCTGATGAATTCGAGTTATTGTCCATTGTTTTCTTTTTTATAAGTCACATTGAACATTGGTCTTAAATTGAAATGGAAGGGGAAAACCATGCCGGAAAAATTATTCCATAACCGTGTTGTGCAACTAAAAAGTTTGGACCCCACCTGCCCAGACATGTGAGTTATACTTGAGTTTTGGAAGTATAAGCGCATTCTAAATTAATTCTTACATCGATATAGAAATCCTAAGCATTTAGCAGCTTTTTTTCCGATCTTGAGAATGAGGGTCATTCCAAGGAAGATTGTCGTTGAGACACATACCGGTATTGAGTGCTTTCGGTTTCTTCGATGCAAGTGCGATTCAAGTACAATTTCAAAAGGGGTACATTTTGCTTAGACAACAGTAGATAGCATTAAGTTTTCGTAGCACTAAACTCTACGCGATTTAATATTTAGCAATGATGAAAAGATCGGAGTTATACTATCTTATTATACGATATCGTTGCAATTTCATTTCCGAAGCAGATGGACTTGAATTTGAGAACGATTATGAGAAGCTGAGAGTAGAGTCGTCGGCAAAACAATGAAGTGAATTAGAAGTTTCACACAAGAAATTATTTACAAAAATGAGGAAGAGAGTCGGAGACAAAACTCAGCTTTGGGGAACACCAGCATTTATTTTGTGAAGATCAGACTTTAAACCGTCCAATACAATATGTATTCACCTATCTAAAAGGTAATTTCTAGTCCAGAGAATAAGTGTATCGTTGATACCAAAAGCACGTACTTTAGATAAGAGAACACAGTGCCAAACTCTATCAAATTCCTTAGAAATATCAATCGCAATAATCTATCTTTTTCGAAAATAATGTAAAGATCTGTTCCACTCTTCGGAGAGATATGCCATCAGATCACCAGTGAAACGATTGCTGCAAAAGCCGTATCGCTGGTCATTGAGAAGCTTCCGATATTCGAGGTATTTAACGAGCTGATGATTTATCAGCGATTTCATGACAAGGGTCTATAGAAAGAGGGGGAGAAGAGTCGCCTTTCTTAGGAGCAGGCTGGACAAATGTTGTTTTTCATCTTCTAGGGAAAATTCCAGAATAATAGGAGCGGTGGAAAAGCTTACGCAATAGCTTAGTCTCATACGCAGTGGTAAAAGCTGAAGTAAATCGATTAAGCCACTTTTTCAATTTTTTTTTTCAATTTTTCAATTTATTTATTTACTTGGTCAAACAGAATAACTCCTATAGACTATGATAACAATATTCTAATACTATGTATAATTATAACATATTTTTTTTAATAATACAATGGAAAATAAATAGGTAGTTGATATTAAAAATTATTAGCTAAGATTGATAACAAATTAATCTTAAAGGTTTCGCTTGAAGAATACAATATATCAATATACGAACACACAGAGTTTGCTTCCTTGATGCAACGTGAGATCGGTTCATTGGAACCATAATTAGTTCGATGAAAATTTACATGGAATAAGATGTTACCCCGAGTGTTTCTTGGTGGGATATGAAAGCCCAATCTTTCTAATAAAAATGAACACTTTATTCGAAAAGAAAGTATGTCACGAATAAACATAATAGAAAAATATTTCCGACGGAGTGAAAGAGTGTTAATACCAATCAACAAACACCTAGCTTTGTAACAGGGAAAATCACCGTACCATTCCCAGTTCACCCTCTCAATTCTTTCAGCGTGTGTTATATAAAAAGGGTTCCAGATTACGGAACAGTACTCCAGAATAGACCTTACTAATGAAAAGTTCAGGGTTTTTAGTCTAAAGATGTCAGAAAACTCACGGGTATTTCTTTTAACAAAGCCTAACATTGAGTTAGCTTTGTTGATAATTAGATCCATATGAGGATTAAAAGTTAACTTTTGATCAAGGATAACCCCTAGATCTTTCTTTTTTGACACTCTTTCTAAAGGAAAATCAGATAACCTATAGGTGTAAAAAATAAGTTTATGTTTTCTTAAACAGGTAAGAACTTGACATTTAGCAACATTTAAGTGCAAATAATTCAACCCACACCAAAGCGAAAGCCTTAAAAGATCGTCTTGAAGAAGTAAGCAGTCCTGAATTGAGTTAATTTTTCTGTAAAGCTTTAAGTCATCGGCGTACAGAAGACATTGTGAGTGATTAAATATCTCAGGTAAATCGTTAATAAATAAAAGAAATAACAATGGTCCTATGTGGCTTCCCTGAGGAACTCCAGATGGTACATGAATAGGTTCAGAAAAAGAACTGTCAATTTTAACAATTTGGACCCGATCAGATAGGTAAGATTCAATCCAAGAAAGCAAATTTGAATGAATACCTAGAAAAGCCAGTTTCTGAAGTAAAATCTTGTGGCTAACTCTGTCGAATGCTTTCGCAAAATCCGTGAAAATAATATCAGTTTGAAGATTATTCTCAAAACCTGATACTACGTGGTTGACGAAAATGGAAAGATTCGTAGCAGTTGATCTTCCAGATACAAACCCATGTTGGAAGATAGATATATGTTCCCTTACAACAAAGAACATTTTTTCGCAAATTATTTTTTCAAAAATCTTTGGGATAGTTGAAATCTTGCAAATAGGTCTGTAGTTTACTATATCTTGTTTTAATCCAGCTTTAAAGATAGGGGTTAAGAATGAGACTTTCCATTCCTTCAAAAAATGGCCAGTATCGAGTGAAAGATTAAATAAAACGGATAAAGGTTTAGCTAAAGAGATAGCAGCTTTTTTTTAAAACAATGGTGAAAATCCATCAGGTCCAGCGGACTTCGATGGATCGATTTCCACCAATGCTTTCAGGATTTCGGATTCATTAACCCGAAGAAATCCCAAGTTGAATCTTTCAGGCAAAGCATTTATACTATGAGAAGGTTGTTCATGAGTGTAAACTGATTTGAAGTACCTAGCAAACAAATTACAAATGACTGAGATATTGCTTGTTGATATGTCTAAGTAATTCATACAGCATGGAAATTCAGTAGATTTTCGCTTTGAATTGATAAATTTCCAGAAATGAGTAATATCAGTTTTAATTTTTGATTCAGTTGTTAAAATATAGTTTTGGTACAGAAATCGATTAAGGAAATCAAACTCGCGTTCAAAGTTTAAGTAAGTCCTGCGCATTTCAGCGTCATTTTTACAAGGTTTGTACCTTTTATAGGCTTTATTTTTCTGATTTTTTAAATTCGATAGCCTTTTGTTAAACCAAATAGGATTTGAGTTACACGAAATTTTTTTTTTGGGTATAAAGCGATCCATTGTGTTAAAACTAGATAAATCACAAAGCAAAACAACTCTGTATAATTATGTACACATACTACTTTGTATTAATAATTTAGTAATCTAGTTATAGAAAATATGTATCTATCAATTAGAAAATTATTTTGATTCATTATTAAAAGGAAAGCTGAAGCTGAAGGAACGTTTTTTTTTAAATAAATAATTTGTTCTTTTATAAAACGGTCTTTCATTGAGATTATATTTATCAGGTTATGTGCCCAGTCTCGTGTGAACTGCATTAGAAGAAAATGGCATCCAATGAATTGAAGGTCTCTGTGGATAAGCTTGAAAGTCCTAGCGATTGGGCGAAATGGAAATGGCAAATAAGTATGCTTTTCCGTGCATATGATCTCAAGGGAATCGTTACCGGAGAGAAAATATGTCCTACAATCACATCTACTTCTGAAGCGGAAGAAAAGAAGCAACATAGCGATTGGCTGAAACAAGATGCAAAAGCTGCTGGTTTGATTGCTACATCTCTAAGCTCACCAATCGCCGAACTTGTCTTAACATGTGAATTTTCCAAGGACATTTGGGATAAATTATGTGCTCGTTTCGAAAGAAGCAGCATACAAAGGCTCAACATGTTGATAGACACTTTCTTTCAAGCAAGAAAAGATGAACAAGAGGACATCAGTGCCCACATTGCGAAATTGCAAAAGCTGTTTGTAGATCTCAATGAAGAACTATCCAAGCATAAGGAAAATACACTATCTGAACGAATTCTTAATGGCAGAATCATGTCAACTCTTGGTAAGGAATTTGACAATTTTAGAGATTTGTGGGATACGATTCCTGCTGAGAAACAAACTCTAAATTTGTTGATTGAAAAGTTATGCACCATTGAAACAAGAGGAACGAAACAAAATATGAAGAGTGATGGCGCTGCTTTTGTTGCAAAAGGAACTTTTAAGAAAAAGCAACCGGAAAAGTCAAATCAGAAACTGGAACGTGCAAAGATGAAATTTCCATGCAACAAGTGCAAGAAACTTGGACATTGGGCTGCCGAATGTCCACAGAACAAATCTGCAGAAAGCAAACCTGCGTTGATGGCGTTTTCTTTAAATGCAACAATGGGAAACTTATTGAGACAAGATCAATGGTATTGCGACAGCGGAGCTTCAAGACATGTTACACCGAACAAATCGCACTTCGAAACATACACGCGATTCGATGTACCCGAAGTTATTTGTCTAGGAAAGCAAGATGTCACAATGCAGGCGTATGGTAAAGGCAACATCGGCATTCAGGTAAACATTGAAGGCGTGTGGAAAGAAGCAACTTTGAGGGATGTATGGTACGTCCCTGATGCAAGTGCACAATTGTTTTCTGTGAAGGCTGCAGCTCGAAATGGTTTTACTACAACGATGGATGACCGAACTGTTACTGTACAAAACAATCGCAGTGGTCAAATAACAGTAGAAGGGTATCTTCAAGATGAGTTGTATGTTTTGAAAATACAAGTTTTGAAACCATCAGAGCGCGTGCAAGCTAAATGTCAAAAATTTCAGAAAGCCTTCAAGTATATCACGAAAGATTTGCTCACCAGAATAAGCGCCATGTCAAGAGAATTCTTGCTAAGATGAATATCAGTGTCCCTGAAAGCGGTGAAGAATTCTGTGATGGATGTGCAGTGGGTAAAATGCATCGACTTCCCTTCAAGTCAAGAAGTGATCGACCAGTTACAGTCCGTGAGCTAATCCATGCAGATGTTCTTGGTCCGATTGAAACAATATCAGTACGAGGATCCCGATATTATGTTTGTTTCAAAGACGATTTTAGCAAGTTTCGTAGACTCTTCTTCTTAAAGCACAAGAACGAGGTATGCACATCACTCGAAACATTCTTGAATGAAGCTAGAACCAGTGGACACATTGTCAAAAAATTAAGATGTGATGGCGGGAAAGAGTTTGACAATAAAGAAGTAAGAAGAGTGTTGTCAAAATTCGGCATAGAGCAATGTATTGGACCTCCTTATACGCCACAACAAAATGGAGTCGCAGAACGCGAAAACCGGACAATTGTGGAAGCAGCCCGGAGTATGAGAGTGTCCAGTAAGTTGCCGAAATGTTTGTGGGCTGAGGCATGTAACACAGCAGCATATGTCTTGAACCACACAGGGCCGACAACAATCGAAAACAAGGTTCCGTATGAATTATGGCATGGAAAACAACTGGGAACTCTTAGCCATTTACGAATCTTTGGCACTGGATGTTATGTCCACATACCGAAGGAACTTCGCAAAAAGTTTGATGGAAAGGCTATGTATGGAAGGTTGGTTGGCTATGTGAATGAAAAAGACGGATTTCGAGTATGGATTCCAAATTTAAAGAAAATTGTCTGCAGCCATGACGTGATTTTCAAGCCAGAAGTAGTTTGCAACACGAAACCTGAAGAAACATTCCTAGAAGAGATACAAAATAAGGAAGATGTTTCTAGTATTAAGAGTTTTGAGATAAGTTTGAAGCAGAATGAGAATGAGAATGAAGACGTTGAAGCAGATACTGAAGCCAATACTCAAGAATCTACTAGTTCTGAAGAAATCAATAGATCAAGTTCATCTGTTCAGAATGAAGAAAATGCCTCATTTTTCGATGCTGAAGATTCTATTGAAGACGAACTCAACATCATCACAAGAGAAAGAAAGAAGCCAAGTTGGATGACAGGTGGAGAGTATCTCATGTTTGCAGAAGAAGGTTGTTCAAGTCAAGAACCGAGGTCATACTCTGAAGCCTTGAATTCAGAAGATAGTGCACATTGGCTCGCAGCAATGGAAGACGAATTATCATCTCTTGAGGAAAATCAAACATGGGAGCTTGTGAAACGACCTGAAAACGTCAAAGTAGTCCAAAATCGGTGGGTCTTTCGAGTGAAGAATGCCGAAAAAGATGAGAACAGGCGATATAAAGCGCGACTTGTTGCAAAAGGGTATGTTCAACAAAAAGGTGTCGATTACAATGAGACATTTAGCCCTGTAGCACGATACGATACAGTTCGCATGCTGTTAGCCCTAGCCGCAATAAAAGGACTGAAAATTCAGCAATTTGATGTCAAAACAGCGTTTTTATATGGTACTCTTGAGGAGGAAGTATACTTGGAGCAGCCTGACGGATTTCAAGATGGAACTGGACGAGTATGCCGATTGAAAGGGAGTTTGTATGGCCTTAAGCAAGCTCCACGATGTTGGCATAAACGCTTTTTGACTTTTATGAAGAAGGCTGGACTGAAAAATAGTACAGCTGATCCATGTCTATTTTATCGTAATAATAGTGAAAATGTTCTATACGTAGCGATTTATGTTGACGATGGACTGGTTCTTGGCAATAACAAAGAAGAAATTCAAAATTTTATGTATGCACTAAAAAATGAATTTAAAATTACAATTGGAACGCTTGACAATTTTCTCGGCTTGAAGATAAAAATTGAAAATGATGGTTCAATAAAGATAAACCAAGAAAATTATACAAAGCGAATCTTGGATCGTTTCAAAATGGGTGAATGTAATCCAGTTATGACTCCAGCTAGTCGGGAGGAAGAGCATTTAAAATTCGAAGATGCAAAAGAAAATGTTCCATACCGTGAAGCTGTTGGGAGCTTAATGTATTTGGCAACAGCAACTCGACCAGACATCGCTTTTGCAGTAAGTTATGCAGCAAGGAAGATGGAAAATCCTACCAAGGAAGACTGGAATAGCGTTAAACGAATTTTTCGTTACATCCGTGGTACTACTGACGCTTCTATAACATACCAAGGGAAGAAGAAAGAACAACTGGTTATTTATAGTGATGCTGATTATGCGGGTGATATTAAAACCAGACGGTCAACTACTGGCGTAATTTCATTGTTTGCTGGTGGGCCTGTATCATGGACGAGTAAACTTCAACGCACTGTGGCCTTATCAACTACGGAAGCGGAAATTATGGCTGCAAGTGAAGGTGCTAAGGAAGCTATGTGGCTTAAACGTCTTTTGCAAGAACTTACAGGATATACAAAATTGACACCTACGTTATATGTCGACAGTGCAAGTGCTGTAAAACTAGGAAAGAATCCAGAGTTTCACAAAAGAACGAAACATATTGAGGTTCAACATTTTTATATTCGTGAGCGTTTCCTGGAAGGGGACTTAAAATTGGAGCATATTGCAGGAGTTGATCAGTTAGCAGATTTGCTGACAAAACCACTTGAACGAGTACGGTTTCAGATGCTACGAAAGAAAATAGGTATCGACCAATTATAACTCTTTTCAAAGTAGGTATTTTATTTTTGTGTTTATGGAGGAAGTGTTAAAACTAGATAAATCACAAAGCAAAACAACTCTGTATAATTATGTACACATACTACTTTGTATTAATAATTTAGTAATCTAGTTATAGAAAATATGTATCTATCAATTAGAAAATTATTTTGTATTCATTATTAAAAGGAAAGCTGAAGCTGAAGGAACGTTTTTCTTTAAATAAATAATTTGTTCTTTTATAAAACGGTCTTTCATTGAGATTATATTTATCACATTGTATTTACTAATATACGTTTGAAGAAAGTGTACGCTTCCGTGAGATCAGATTGGTTAATTGGAAATATTTTGGTGGTTGAGCCAATCTATGGTGACTGGGGGTATTTTCGCTTTAGCAGTAAAAAGCATCAGTTGCTTAACTCCTAGTCTAGAGAAAGGGTATTCATACGTATCCCCCTGAGTGCGAGTTTATTATAAAAAAAAAATGTGTGTGTGTGTGTACTGACGTACGCGCGCTAGAAGTAAAACTTCTTTTCCCAAAAGCAAAGCCTGTAAGATTATTTTCAGTGCTTTTCGGAAACATAAGAAAAATCAATTTAAAGTATTTTTAGTATATAGTCTTGTAAATTGCAAGATGTCAAAACCACTTCCAAATACACTTTTTTTAAATAATTCTTCGAATTGTAAATTGCAAAATAAGTTAGGAAAATTAAATTGGAACTCAAAACTGTTTCAATTATACAAATGATGCAAAATAGTTTTGGAATGACCAGTTTGGTCTATCTGCCGATTTCTTGAATTTATTGAGAAAATCAAGAAAATCATGTATAACTTGTTTATTACCAAAATTGAGCAAAATTGATGGCGCTATTTTTGACGCACATATGCCGCTTCTTTGACGAACAGATAGAGCTTTTTATGACGTACAAATGGCGCTTTTTTAACGCACATGATTGCTAAGCTGGGCGCACATCATAAATCGTGAAAGGACACTAATACAATACTAGCCGTTTCTTAGTTCATTTTTATCCTCGCTTAAATTTGTTAGATGTTGACATTGAAATCCAATTCAAAACGACAGACAAAAGTTTATATTAGGCTCCAGTTATAGCTATCATTGAAATGCATCATTGAAAAATTTCATTCCCATTTTTAAGATAAATCAACAAACTGCAATGGCTTTAATTGATAACAAAATAAAGGCAATGAGTAGTAGAATTTGTACACTCTATAAAATACAAAATTCTGATTTGAACTTTCTTTTAAATTCACTTTTATTATTTCACTGATAGAAATTAATCTCAATGAATAGCTGATTTTCGTTTCTTTAAGATGGAACACAATCATTCCAATGAATGTGTTCGATTCTCTTTATATTCTCAAATGTCAGTTTTCCTTTCAGTGATCAACTCTAACCTCAAATGTAATCAGCCACTGACAAGATCTGTTACTGAATGCTATAACTGGTTTGTAAAAAAAATGAAGTCAGCATTCCACTGATTTGTTCCAATGATGCATTTCAATGAAAGCTATAACTGGGGCCTAATTATGTCCGATTGGTAATGTGAAGAAAACACGAAACGAGAGCGAGACATGATTCACTGTCACCTTTTCGTTGTTATAAAATCGTTCCGCAATTCCTTAGGCCTGGAGCGTGAATTCTGTTTGGTTGGTAAAATGAAACATATGGTAAATATATAGTTAAATGATACATAAGCCATTAAGCCTAGTACGCAGATCGGGAAAAATTTTGGCTTCCAATAATTAAAATTTTGTCTTGTATTTTTTTCCGAGCAGTTTCGCGCAAAATTTATACTTTTGTTCATTGCTGTACAAAATGTCTCCACTAAATTTTGCCAGGAAAAAGAATGCAACAAGAATTATTTTGCGGGACAGATTTTGACAACCACCGTATTTTTGTCAAAACTGGTTTTATGTAAAAGGTGCTGACTTCTCTTCAAAGCATCAAGAGGAGATTCCAAAAAGGTATGAACGACTTTTGTAAGGCAACCCGTTCCAGAGATACACTACAAAACACATTTAATTAGATTTTATCTCTCCAAATTCAAACTTTTGGGCGAGATTTGGAGAGATTAAAATTTTAGAGATAAAATTAGTCTTGTCTCGATCTGCGTACTAGGCTTTGTGTTTCATTTCAGCAACCAAACAGATGTGCAACTAAAAATTTAATGTGCGCGACTGTTCTTACTTCATTTATTAATTTCCCTTAGGCTAGGCGCTCACATTCAATTTTTAGTTGCGCAACTGCTTGGTTCGAACAACTAAAAAGTTTGTGTTTTGACACAAACTAAACGATTGCCTAAAATAAATTCGCTATTTTGTGTAACATATAAATTATATGCACCTACGCAGACATTAAACCAAATAGTTTGTCTGTTTTCTATAAGCAACTAAACAGTTGTGCAACTAAAAATTGAATGTGCGTGCCTAGCCTTAACGTGACGACTACATATGCTTTATTGCGTATATCCTTGTCTGCTTTCATAGTTTGAAACTGATTTTACAATAACGACTATGTTTCATCACGCTCACATCTCTTTTTTCTTATCTCATTCATTGTGTTGGAGCCCAAGGATTTTAAAATTGTAGGCAACGCTAATTTAATTTTGACACCGAATTTAAAATTCTTCGCATATGGCAATGGTAGTTTATATTTGACAACAGAAAGGACTAAAGCAGATAGTTTATTTACAAGTGTTTTTTTTATATTTCGCTTTAAGTATTTTGTAAATTTTAGTGCTTAGTTTTCAAGTTAAATAGCATATAATTATTCAGTATTACTAGGGTTAAAGTGTTTAATGTTTGAAATAAATAAAACTACAAAAATACATATTTGCTTGTGTTTTCTTTGTACAAACGAAAGTGGTTTTCGACCGAGAAATAGTTCGGCAACATAATTCATTGAAAAAAAGCTTTTATTAACTGATATTTTAATGAAATTATGTTTTTAATTGCTTTGTAGGTTAGTTGTTGTGGTCTCTATTAAAAGAACATTCTTTTTCGGCGACAAAGTGTGTTTTTAAAGTGTTTTAAATAACCTCTAACAAAGTTCGAACAATAATTGTAAAAAACATGTCGCTGTAGCGTGTCGTTTTGACATGTCACTGACAACTCCATAGAAAATTTTTTACCCCCAACGCCGGAAAAGAAGTTTTACTTCAAAAATTAATTTGTGAAACCAAAACCACACAAATTGTCAACAACAATTTCTATACATCCCACATAGTTCACACAACCGGACATACTTGACCGTGTTTTCCCGTTAGCACCAACAAAGATTTGATAAAAACCAAATCTATAAGTGTTCATGTTCATGGAACGGAACTGCATTAGTTCCACACCGTTATCTTGTGAGTGGACAGATTTCGTCGTTAGCTAAAAATCCCGAACCGACCAACCGACCGCAACCAGCTCCATAAGGCAAATGTGTTTTGTCTGTTTCGTACGTGTTTTTTTTAAGTAATTTATCTACCACTGGCCATCACATTTGCAGAAGTGGTTAGTTAGGTGTGTAAGGTTGTTGATGATTTTCAAACATAGGGTCTCCCTCTCCAGCTATCGTCAACTACATCATGGAGTCATTGAACGGACACCTTAACCCCAGGCGGGACTCCGGAGCGAGAAAGTGAAACTAGAGTTGCAGCTTAAACAAAAATACACACACAAACGCAATCACATAAAAAAAGTATACAGACAGCTTAAAAGAATTTCTTTTAAATTAACAAAATGGTCTTACCCATTTGGAAGGCCTCAAAGCCTATAAGTTGACATAACCTTCTGCTTACACCTGTTTCCATGGGAATTGTGCGTTTCTTTTTAATTGTTCTTGGCAAAGTGGTTTCCATCGGAAGCCTCTTCTGTTTCCGTCTGGTCTGGCCTGGAGGGCCATATTAAACCTCCAAAACAGCTTTCTGGTCTCGTAACATCGTAATCGCCACACTCTTTGGCGGCAACACTTTGAGGAAAAACGAAACAAAAATAAAAAGAGAAAGAATCACGATTGCGTCCAGATTAAATTAAAAAGTGAGAGTTCTTAAAACGTGTTTTCTGTTATTTTGTTTTTGTCTTGCCCTTTTTGCTTCATTGCATGGTTTTATTGTTGTCGGTAAGTGGTGTGTATGTTTTTTTTTTTAAGTTTTACTTTCAAAATTAGTAGGTTAAGCCGTAAAGGAGCGATATTGTAATTTATACGAGGAAACGTTTATAAGACCAATCGGTTGGACAGGAACATAATCTACAAAATATCAGATGAAAGATGTAAGCTTGGTTTTAAACAAGCCTTCTATATGGACATTCAATAAAAGGTTAGTAACTAACCGAAGATTGGGAAGTTAGAAATACCTTTTAACTCATGGAAAATTATTCGCTGCATATCTAACAAAAGTGTTTAACTCATAAAATCTAAAAACAGGAAACATGGTGTCTAAAAACACACCGTTATTCGTAGCATTGTATAGGTACTCGTATTTCAAATCTCTCACAGTTTTTCGACAATAATAGAGAAGAGAATATTCGTTCGTTTAAAACTGCTCTACAACCAATAGGAGGTGAGAAAACTTTACCAACGCTTTTTTCAAAATGGCACACAAGACATAAATATTCTTTAGAACAATTTAAACAAACCAAAAGGATAACTTTTATAAACTGATTACATTAATGGATTGGAGGATCGAATGTAATCCGAATTGACATTTCGAGTCAGATATGTAGGTATATGGCCACTTTGGAACGAAAAATATTATGCAAATATAAACGAAGTGACAGTCTTGCTTTCATTGTGTTTTTACTTGCGATATAGGTACTATAGGGCAAGTTCTGCATTTGCAAAAAAAATCGAACTCGAGATTTTGATTAAAGTTGACATTACGATTATAGCGAAGACGAAAAAAGTGGGTCCGACAATTCCGTCTGTCTGTCTGTATGTCGTACCTCGAACTACAGCCTAAGCTACCGCAGGTATTTTCTTCAAACTCGGTAATTAAGGGTCTTCGGTGATTCCATAGAGGAGAAATTGAAATTTTTTTTTTAGCTCTAAAACTAACGGTACCCCCCATACACCCGTAATGCAATATCTTATTTATCTCGAAAACGGCTCAAACGATTTTGATAAAAAAAATTTGGTGTGATATTATGGATATGGACTATATTTTGGTTAAAAAAAAAATTTGGGGGGAAATGTTATTAGGGGTACCTGTCATAGAACGGTTTTTTTGACTTTCGAATTTCTCACCAACGGCTCTAACGATTTTAACCAAATTTTTTATGCAGGAGCTGCTTTGCATTTGAAAAAATATAAACTAAAAATGTTTGCGAAAAAATAGTTTTTGGATTTTTAAAAAAATAATACAATTTTTTTTTTGAAAATTCAATTTCTTGAAAACCGATACACGATTAAATTTTTAAATTATGTTTTAAAATGTATTTTATTAAATACTAACAATTTGCATATCAATTTTTTTATAAAAATTTTAAGGAAAATTTAGTACACAAGAAACATGTTTCAGTGTGTCTGTATGTCTGTACCTCTCACTACAGCCTAAACCACTGGACCTATTTCTTTCAATCTCGGTAGTTAAGGGTCTTCGGTGATTCCCTAGAGGAAAAATTGAATATTTTTTTTTAACTCCAAAACTAATGTTACCCCCCATACACCCGTGATGCAAAATCTTATTTATCTCGAAAACGGCTCTAACGATTTTATGAACATAGGCTACATTTTGGTCAAACAAAATTTTGGGGCAAAATATTATTAGGGGTACCTGCCATAGACCCGTTTTTCTTATTTTCGACTTTCTCATTAACGGCTCTAAGGACTTTAACCCAAAATTTTTAGCAGGAGTCCCCTTAAGTTTAAAATAATATTGCATACAAAAATATTCGAAAAAACGATTATGTTTTGAAATTATTTCCTAAAATCAATATTATTTAATACTTAAAATTCGCATCTCACATTTTTTTCTTGAAAAATTTTAGAGAAATTTCTTATGTAAAAAAATTATTTAATAATAGAACGATTTTTTAAAGTTTATTTGCATAAATTCATACTTTTCCGGAAACCAGACGGTAATTTTATGCATTTGAACATTATTATCTCATTAAATCCATGTTTTATATTTATAAAATGTATCTTAAATTCCAAAGTACTTTTACATAAGAGCAAGTTTGTGCGATCCAGTCGTGCATTTTATTTTGTTTGTTTATATAACGCCTACTCAAAGGGTTATGAATACTCTTATAATGTTAAGCACAGTGCGAGCAATTAGGAAAGTAGGATAGGATTAGAAAAGAGATACCGATGCACATTGGTTTTCAATGTCTGCATATTGCAATGAGTGGGAAATATTGAGCCGGGTAAAGCATTCCACATTCGTCTAGTGTTGCTACGAAAAGTATCTCCGTACTTGGCCGTCTGTCCGAAATTGGGCTCAAGGGTACACTGATGACCATTCCTAGAAATACGTGTATTACGGTTGAATTGTTTGAAGGGTTATTTCACTATATCACTGTTTATGAAAATAGCGGTCAAATAATGATAGACATAAAACATTGCGGCGGTGCTTGAGAGATACAAATGTTTCAGTTAGACAGCGGTCGCCTTTCATTCTTAGAGGTCTCTTTTGAATTCTGTCCAATACGCTCAAGGCTTTATATATTACAGTCAGATCAGAAGGGTTAAAAAAAACCTCTTGCTTCGTGGGGGGGGGGGACCTAAACACTAAGCAGCAATTTTTGCGACGTAAAATAAGTGATCACTCCACAAAAGATTATCTGAGATATTCGCCACTCATAGAAAGTGCCATTAGGGGAGGGTTGCGCTTTAACGACAACAAACAGCATTGAATTTTTGAAGCAATAAATTCTACACGGTTTTTGATTCCCCATTGGACAATGCTGTCAAGATCAGAATTTAATGAGCTTATCATACGTTGCCGTTGGAAGTCCATATTCGAAGGATGAGGATATGAATCTAAAAACAAATATGAAAAGCTGATTGTACTGTCGTCAGCGAAACAATTAAGTGGATTAGAAGTTTCAGACAAAAGATCATTGATGAGTATGTAACGGGTGATTTTTTTGAGGTTAGGATTTTCATGCATTATTATTTGACAGATCACGCGGGATTTCAGACATGGTGTCAAAGAGAAAGATGCTCAGTATGCTTTGACATTTCATCATGAATAGACTTACTAACGAACAACGCTTGCAAATCATTGAATTTTATTACCAAAATCAGTGTTCGGTTCGAAATGTGTTTCGCGCTTTACGTCCGATTTATGGTCTACATAATCGACCAAGTGAGCAAACAATTAATGCGATTGTGACCAATTTTCGCACTCAGTTTACTTTATTGGACATTAAACAAACCACACGAATGCGTACAGTGCGTACAGAAGAGAATATTGCGTCTGTTTCTGAGAGTGTTGCTGAAGACCGTGAAATGTCGATTCGTCGCCGTTCGCAGCAATTGGGTTTGTGTTATTCGACCACATGGAAGATTTTACGCAAAGATCTTGGTGTAAAACCGTATAAAATACAGCTCGTGCAAGAACTGAAGCCGAACGATCTGCCACAACGTCGAATTTTCAGTGAATGGGCCCTAGAAAAGTTGGCAGAAAATCCGCTTTTTTATCGACAAATTTTGTTCAGCGATGAGGCTCATTTCTGGTTGAATGGCTACGTAAATAAGCAAAATTGCCGCATTTGGAGTGAAGAGTAACCAGAAGCCGTTCAAGAACTGCCCATGCATCCCGAAAAATGCACTGTTTGGTGTGGTTTGTACGCTGGTGGAATCATTGGACCGTATTTTTTCAAAGATGCTGTTGGACGCAACGTTACGGTGAATGGCGATCGCTATCGTTCAATGCTAACAAACTTTTTGTTGCCAAAAATGGAAGAACTGAACTTGGTTGACATGTGGTTTCAACAAGATGGCGCTACATGTCACACAGCTCGCGATTCTATGGCCATTTTGAGGGAAAACTTCGGAGAACAATTCATCTCAAGGAATGGACCGGTAAGTTGGCCACCAAGATCATGCGATTTGACGCCTTTAGACTATTTTTTGTGGGGCTACGTCAAGTCTAAAGTCTACACAAATAAGCCAGCAACTATTCCAGCTTTGGAAGACAACATTTCCGAAGAAATTCGGGCTATTCCGGCCGAAATGCTCGAAAAAGTTACCCAAAATTAGACTTTCCGAATGGACCACCTAAGACGCAGCCGCGTCTAACGTTTCAAATAAAGAATCGATGAGATTTTGCAAAGTTTATGCGTTTTTTTTTTTAAAAAAAGTTCTCAAGCTCTTAAAAAATCACCGTTTATAAGGAAAAGTGTCGGAGACAAAATGGAGCCCTGGGTCACACCAGCATTTATTATGTGGATATCAGATTTGAAAAGGTAGTTTCTTATCCAACGAAGAAGAGATTCATCGATACCAAATGCACGCATTTTCGATAAAAGAGCTTTATGCCAAACTCTATCAAATGCCTTTAAAATATCAAGCGCAATAATCTTACTTTCTCGAAAACGATGTCAAGATTCCCTCCACTGGTGAGATATACCATCATATCCCCAATGGATATATTGCTACAAAGCCATACTTCCGGTCATTAAGAAGCTTTCGTTCTTCAATATAATTCTTAAGCTGATAATTGATCGCCGTTTCAATGACCTTGGAAAGAAGGGGCTTAAGTGCAATTGGACGATAATTAGAGGGGGATGAGGATTCGTCTTTTTTAGGAACAGGCTGGACAAATGATGTTTTTCATCCACTCGGAAAGAGACCTGAAGAGTAGGACAGATGGAAAAGCTTACGTTCTTTGCATGCCAGATGGTAGATTGCCAAAAGTTATAGCGCTACACACCATACAAAAGAAGGTCCATTGGTATGAGAAACTCAAAGAACTTGCAGATCAATGCGATGTGAACCTTAATCTAAGCCTGCCAACTAACAGAGAGGATATCAAGGATACACTTTATAGCATAGCAAATAAAGTTGACGAAAATTATAGAGTCGATTGTATCAACAAGGCGACATCTTCTGCTCATAGAGCTATTTACAGCATTCTGGATCACAATCTATGCGAAAAAAAATTATTTTAGAACTGAGAATAGTCAAAACTTAATAACAGCAATATTTAAAATGCGAGGAGAGTTTTTAAGATTGAACTTCATCCCCCATCGCGACGATTTGCCAATTTTTTGCAGTCTTTGTAACCTGGCTGTAAGAGAAGACATCATACATTTTATCGGAAAATGTCCTGTCCTGAAGGAAGTAAGAAGAACCTTTCTTGGTAGTGACCAGAAAATGGTACCAGAAGTGCTAGCGATGCTTAATTGCGAAGGAAATATATTTCAGCTTTATAACTATTATTATAGGAAAGCAATGGCTTACAGAACTCAAATTTTTAATGAAGCATTCTAAAAAACATCACAAAAAAAAAAAAAAAACACAAAATCATACAAATCTAGTCTCAAAAAAAAAAAAAAAAAGACACACATAATGTTTATATTATACCTTTACCTGCTTTTTAACTTTTTCAATAGTTTATTTTTTGATATTAAAAATCTCCTTTTATTGTATAAACTAGCGTCAATCGGGCAGACGGCAAAGCCATGCTTTAACGATTTTGTATATATAAATCTTTGTAAATTGTAAAATTGGAAACATAATAAATCAATTCTAATCTAATCTAAAATCTAAAATCGTTTACGCTCTCAAGTACAGGAGGAGTCTCTTAAAGCGTCGAATTGACAGAAAATTGTGCTGCAAGCAAATTGGCTTTATCTATCGAGGTTACAACAGGAGTGTCATTGAAGACGAGCGTTGGAACTGAGTATTTCGTAGTGTTTCGTACGTTTTTTACAAATGACCAACAATTTTTACTACCTTTGGGACATAATAGTATTTTTTGCCGTTATTTTTGGACGTGTAAAAATTTAGTTCATCGGATAAGAACGTTACAGGCCTTTCTACGAGTAGCTTGTTTGTACTTATTCTGGTTTTCCTCAACAGGGTTGGCTTTTAAACTATGGAAACTTACTTCTCTGACCCTGATAGGTTCTTTACAGCTCAAATCAAACCAGGAGTTTTCTTTCGATTTGATAGATTCTATCCTATTTGAAACAAAATTTCTCACACCGTCAAGAATCAAATCTGAGACCATATTTGCAGTCGAATCTACTTCACCATCGACAAAGCATAGTTACCAGTTAAATTTCCCGAAGAAATCGACCGTCCCAGTTGGTTTTCTCGTACAGCCAAACAGTTCTCAAAGGTTTTTTTTCTTTAACTGGGATTTGTTGACACGAGATAGAACACTTATGATGTCTAGAGTGTTGGCTGATTGACCTGCAACGTCAGGAATCCGAGTTGGTTCGTCAACAAGCTGAGTCAGGTTGTTTAACTCAGCAAAAATCTCGACATAATTTCCTTCGGGTGTTGTCTGACCAGACACTCGAACTCGACACAAAACTTACCGGCCATTACAAACACATAACACAAAAGAAAACCAATACTAGACAGTTATCTATGCAGGTATTCGGATATCGTTCAAAATGGCGACATCAAGAGAAAAAAAATAATTTGCTTATATAATAGCAAATTATGTTATTTCGATGCAAAATTTAAGTGCACAGAATATGTACCTATGCAATTATTTAGAAAACGAAACAACAAGTTTAGAGCCGATTACATCAAAATTCGGGGCCTTAGGCAGAATTTCTGTGCCGCTTATGTCCATACTGTGAAAAACAGGTCAGCGATATTGGCACTTAGTGAAACTCAGGTGGGTGAAAATTCATGGTCTTGGCCATTTATGTACGCAATGATGTTGCTTAGATATCGGCTTCAACCGCAATATGACTTGTTTAAAATGCAAACTTTAATTTCATGTACTTAGTTTAAATTCACCGTCCATAAGCGCATCATTCAAACGTGTTTTATTTATCGAATTCCAAGTCTGGATAGCAACTCGACTTCTAACGAACTCGATGGCTCTACTCCAAGATTTTTTTCCAATAACGCGCACAGTAAAATCATTGTTACGGGAATTTCAATGTACAGAATTCTTCTTGGCTGCATTATTTTGGTCAGACAACACACGACCAAAGGTATGCCGAGATTTTTGCTAAGTTAAACAACCTGACTCAGCTTGTTAAGGAACCTACTCAAATCTTTTCTTACCACTGACCCTGAAAATACATTATAAGTGTATTATTGCCTCTAGACACATAAGACCATTATATCATATCTGAATTTCTCGTGTCAAGTTAGATTTAGAGAGAATAATTCCTAGAGGAACGGTTTGGCAATACGAAAAAGCCAACTGGAACTGTCTCATGAAATCTTCGGGAACTAAAACTGATCATTATCCTTCCTTGATAATGAAGTTGACTCCAGTACAGACATGACATGACCTTGTAAAGAGGTTATTATGATCAAAGAAGTAAGTTTACGATTTTATAAAGCCAACCCTACTGAGGAATACCGGAATAAGTTCAAACAGGATAGAAAGACCTGTAATAATCATAATCAAGGCAACAAAATACATCAATATCCGAAAGATAGGAAAATTGTTTGGTCATTTGTAACAAATGTACACAATACTACTTCGTCGGCGGATCTTAACGCTAGTCTTCAACGACACTCTTCATGTCAGCCCACAATAAAAAGCGAATTTGCTTGGAGCACAGTTTGTTTTTAAATTGAAGCAACGTACCAGAAACTGTCATGAATCCTCCCGTACATTTAGAGCGTAAACGATATTGGAACGATCTTTACTGTTGCAAGACTACTGAAAGATCTCGATATTCACATATCCGCTGGCCTAAATAAAATCCTACTTAAAGAGGTGTTCTTCTTCAGTGCTGGTAAAATCATAACGTAAGGTTTTCCATCTATCCTATACTCTACTGGTCTCTTTCCGAGTGGATGGAAAACAGCATTTGTCCAGCTGATAAATTATCGGCTGAAGAAATACCTTGAAGAACGAAAACTTCTTAATGACCGGCAGTACGGCTTTCGTAACAATAGGTCTACTGGTGACCTGATGGCATATCTCAACGAACTGTGGCACATATCTTCAAATCATTTTGGATAAAGTAAGATTATCAGGTTCGAATCAACACGGCTGCCCTGCGCAATGAAAACACCAGTAACACCTTTGGTAATGCGTTAGGACTCGCCCTAGAATCACTTGATTTAGGGAGAGTAAGTCCTGGAGCCAGTATGCTGGGCGTAAATGAGAAGTGGACACGCCTTAAGAATATTGTCATTAGTACTGCCAACTCCATCTTAGGCAGCAGTCGTAAAAATCGGAACGACTGGTTTGATGATGAATGTAAGCTAGCGACTGAACGTAAGAATGTTGCGTACCGAGCAATGCAACAATCTCATAGAACGCGGGCACGCGAAGAGGAATATAAAGAGCTCAGAAGAATAGAAAAACGGCTACACAGACAAAAAAAAATCAGCCTGGGAGAAGAACCTAATCTGTGAAATAGAAAATAGCCGAGAGCGAGGTCCGCACCAGGCGCTGAAGTTCTACCAATCCGTCCGAAACATGACGCAGTACACACCACGCTGCACATACTGCAAGGACGGAGAGGGAAATCTGATTACCGATCCTGAAAGCATACTGGAGCGATGGGAAGTGTACTTCAATGAATTGCTAAATGGTCAGCTCACTACAGAAGTGGAGGCTCCACTATACTTCAAGAAGAATACCCTATGTTGCCGCCACCAAGCATAGAAGAGGTTGAGAAGGCTATAGGCCGGCTTAAACAGAACAAATCCCCGGGAGCCGACGGCATACCAGCCGAATTATTTCATCACGGCGGGCCAGCCTTACGTCAAGCAATTCATGATATTATAGTGCACGTATGGGACCAGGAAGAAATGCCAGAAGACTGGCGAAAAGGTTTAATATGCACCATACATAAGAAGGGAGATGTCACTACGTGCAGCAATTATAGAGGTATCACGTTGTTGAGTACCGCCTATAAGATACTCTCCTCTATCCTACAAGACCGGATAACCCCATACGCTAAAACCGTCATCGGACAATATCAGTGTGGTTTCATTCCAGGCAAATCAACAACTGATCAGATCTTTACCCTTAGGCAGGCCATGAAAAAATGTCTAGAATTTAACATCCCAACATACCATCTGTTTATAGACTTTAAGGCCGCCTATGATAGCATAGCCAGGGTAGAACTTTACAAAGCCATGAGAGAATTCGGCATCCCAAATAAATTGACACGACTATGTAGGTTGACCGACCATGACCAACGTAACAAGCCAAGTAAAAATAGCCGGATTGCTATCCAGACCAATCAACATCTTTAGTGGACTCCGACAAGGGGACGGTCTAGCCTGCCTCCTCTTCAACCTGGCGTTGGAGAAAGCAATCCGTGACTCTGGCACGACAACAAAAAGGACCATCGTCAACAGGTCCAGCCAGTTACTGGCATAAGCAGACGACATTGACATCATCGGAAGAACCGAACAAGCTGTACACGACTCCTTCATCCAGATCGAGCAGGCGGCACAAAATCTGGGGCTGCACATTAGTGAAGGTAAAACAAAGTACATGGTGGCGTCGAATGCGAGAGGAACAGTTGGTCAAACGATCAAGGTTGCGGAGCACGAATTTGAAGTGGTGCAATCCTTTAAATACCTTGGGTCAATAGTAGCAGCCGATAACAATATAGAAGAAGAAATACGCGGGCGGCTTCTCAAATCCAACAAAGCCTACTATAGTCTGTCAAAGCTCTTCAAATCCAGAAATCTCACCAAAACTTCAAAACTGCTGCTGTACAGGACCATGGACCTGCCAGTACTCGCATATGGATCCGAGACTTGGATGCTTCGCAAAAGGCACTCCGACCTCTTAGCTGCGTTCGAGAGAAAAGTCTTAAGGAGAATTGTTGGCCCCGTATGTCAGGAAGGACGATTCCGGAGACGGTACAATCATGAACTGTACGCAATCTACCTTTTGAAGCAGATATCGTGACAAAAATTAAGCTCGGTAGACTCCGGTGGGCAGGGCACCTAGCTCGCATAAGCGAAGAGGAACCTGCTCGGAAAGTTCTTTGTGGTACATTCTATGGTAGACGACAGCGTGGTAGACCATGCTTGCGCTGGAGAGATGGCGTATACCAGGACGCCCGAAGCCTTGGGGTGCGCAACTGGATGGCGTCGGCTAGAGACCGGGATAGGTGGAGAGACTTGTTGAAAGAGGCCAGGACCGGAACCCGGTTGTCGAGCCGATGATGATGATGATGAAGATTATTCCGCTTGATATTTCAAAAGCATTTGATACATTTTGAGATCATGCGTTCATTTGGTATTGATGACTGTCTTCTTCGTTGTATTAGAAACTACCTTTCTGACAACTCAATATAAGCTTTGTTGGATGGCCTTAAATATGGAATTCTTAAAATCTGTTTTGTCTCCGACTCTCTTTCTCATATTCATGAATCATATTTTGTCTGAAACTTCTAATCCATTAAATTGTTTTTCTGGCTACAGAACTTTTAGATCCTAATATTCGCTGCCAGTTATCGTATTATCTCCTTTTGATGTTGAGCTTGAACGGCAAAGTATGATACTCGTAAACTCATTAAATTCTGATCTGTGAGGCATTTTCCAATGAGCAATAAAAGGCTGAGTAGAATTTAGTTTTTCAGAAACTCTGTGCTCTCTTATATTCTTGAAGCAAAAACCAACCTCCATTCCGCTTTTTATGAGTGGGTATCATAATTTTTTCCATAACACCCTTACTCACAACAATTCACAAACTTTTAATTGCATCTTCGCAACTTAGTTATGCAGTACTTGCATAACTTTATCACAAAAGCAATACTGAAATGTATCTAATTGCTTGCGCTTTTTGAATAAAAGTGAAATTTTCATGCTAAACCCAACGGCCAAATTTAATTAACAACTTTTACTTTTACTCAAAACCAAAATAAAATAAAAAGGCTGTAATTGGAGCTAATTGAAGCAACACAACACAGTATTGCGGCGTAATCTGTTCTCGAAACGAAATTCAATGTCCACATTCGTCAGCAGCCGTCTCCGATGAACAAGATGCACTACTTTCGTGCTCAGCCCCCAACTGCCATGGACGTAATACAATAAATTCATAAGAGTTCAGTTGCACTGCTTGAGAGCTGCTGCGAGCAAGGGGAAAGTTATTATATCCTCTTGAATTTGCATGACCGTAGCGCGTCTGTCCGTCCAGTCGAGTTCAACCTTTGGAAGAAAGTGAAATTTCTGTTTCATTACCACCACACCACCAGCAGATATAAGACAAGCTGCAGAATTGCAGTCTTCTCTACCGCAGACCGGAATAGTAGGTAAGGCTTCTTTGGTATTTAAGTTCGGAATCTGGCTGTGAGCTCGTGCAGATTGTTTCCCTTTTTAAAGTGGGTTCATGTTTTCAAGTGGCGTGTTGGCGATTGGAAGTGAAACGGATGGTAGCTTCAATAGACCATTGCAGACCACCATTTATTATAAGCAAGTTAAAGTTGCAGACAAATAGGCACTTTGAGGTTATTAGTTTCCACTTCGATTCGACCGCGACGTCAAGACACTGTCGAATCTTGGAATACCCTCCAAAACTAAAATACGGGCAACTGAATTTATTCTTCTAACTTACTGGGTGAAACTAAAAACATATAGCTAGGCGGGATTTAACTGCCAACTGCCTAGAGGAAGCTTGTTGTTTTAGTCCTTTGTTCACTCTTACGAGTAAGTTTAACGAATCATTCAAAACAAATGGTCTTCGGCAAAATCATTTCTTTTGGAGTCGACCGCAATTTATAAGTAGACATTTGACAATTTATTGGGACGTCGAGTCGTCCCAAAACAATACATTTTCCTCAGGTTGGGGGAAGAAGTGATTTGTTTGAAAATAACGAATACATATACCCAGAAAAGTTTTTAACAAAAACAGGTACTTGTCGAAGCCTTGAAGGTGTTAGGGGCAGCTAAATAATGATTCAGCCGATGTACTCTAAGTTTAAGAGCTGTATCGATTGTGATTGATTTGGGTTTTGTGGCTTGTTCACCAAAAAGAACGATTGATTGCAATCAGAATAATACCCGGTTATCGGTAAGGGCGTCTGTTAAGGCCATCAGTATAAAAAGCTTCAAGAACAGTTGAGACAGCATAAAATTGAATACTTTCTTATGGCGTTGGAGGTAAAAAATGTCTATGGAGTTGTTAGCGACATGTTTTTTTACTTTTTTTGTTCGAAGTTCGAACTTTGTTATAGAGGTTATTTAAAACACTTTAAACAAACACTTTAAACGCCTTTTGTCACCGAAAGACAATTTTCTTTTTTATGAAAAAACCACAACAGCTAGCCAATAAAACAATTAAAAACGTAATTTCATAAAAAAAAAACATACAATAAAAGCTTTTTTTTTAATGAATTATGTGGCCGAACAATTTTTCGATCGAAAACCACTTCCCTTTGTACAAAAAACACAAACAAATAGAGGGTGTCCGGTAATTCGTGTGCCATACTTTGGAATGTGATTCCTGGTCATATTCGAAGGAAACAATTGTTGTACAGTAAAGTATGATTTTCAAGTTTCACATCACTTTTTGAAGATTTAAAAAAAGGATAACTTTGGTGTACCCTGACCCATGTTAACGTCAATTTCTCTGTCAGTACTAATGGTAGGGACCTAATTTTGAACTTTTTCTTAGTTTACAATACTAGCCTTTAAAACTACGTTTAAATTGAGCTGACATGTTTTTAGGGTTGCCAGATATTCAATTTCAAATGGTGCACAATTTTTCTTGCCCAAACAATATATTGACGGTGAGGTCAATTTTTTTTTAAAAATGCGTAATAAACATATGATAGCATAGCCAGGGTAGAACTTTACAAAGCCATGAGAGAATTCGGCATCCCAAATAAATTGACACGACTATGCAGGTTGACCATGACCAACGTAACAAGCCAAGTAAAAATAGCCGGATTGCTATCCAGACCAATCAAAATCTTTAATGGACTCCGACAAGGGGACGGTTTGGCCTGCCTCCTCTTCAACCTGGTGTTGGAGAAAGCAATCCGTGACTCTGGCACGGCAACAAGAGGGACCATCGTCAACAGGTCCAGCCAGTTACTAGCTTACGCAGACGACATTGACATCATCGGAAGATCCGAACAAGCTGTACACGATTCCTTCATCCAGATCGAGCAGGCGGCACAAAATCTGGGGCTGCACATTAGTGAAGGTAAAACAAAGTACATGGTGGCGTCGAATGCGAGAGGAACAGTTGGTCAAACAATCAAGGTTGCGGAGCACGAATTTGAAGTGGTGCAATCCTTTAAATACCTTGGGTCAATAGTAGCAGCCGATAACAATATAGAGGAAGAAATACGCGGGCGGCTTCTCAAATCCAACAGAGCCTACTATAGTCTGTCAAAGCTCTTCAAATCCAGAAATCTCACCATAACTTCAAAACTGCTGCTGTACAGGACCATGGTCCTGCCAGATGGATCCGAGACTTTGGTGCTTCGCAAAAGGCACTCCGACCTCTTAGCTGCGTTCGAGAGAAAAGTCTTAAGGAGAATTGTTGGCGCCATATGTGAGGAAGGACGATTCCGGAGACGGTACAATCACTGTACGCAATCTACCTTGAAGCAGATATCGTGACAAAAATTAAGCTCGGTAGACTCCGGTGGGCAGGGCACCTAGCTCGCATGAGCGAAGAGGAACCTGCTCGGAAAGTTCTTTGTGGTACATTCTATGGTAGACGACAGCGTGGTAGACCATGCTTGCGCTGGAGAGATGGCGTAGACCAGGACGCCCGAAGCCTTGGGGTGCGCAACTGGATGGCGTCGGATAGAGACCGGGATAGGTGGAGAGACTTGTTGAAAGAAGCCAGCACCGGAACCCGGTTGTCGAGCCGATGATGGTGATGAATAAACATAAAGTTTTCTTATTTGTACCTGATGAACAAAACAATAATAAAAAAAAAATCTCACTAATAAGTGCACCCAAAAACCCATACATTTTATGATACTTGCAAAAATCTAAAACAGGTAAAAATCTAATTTTGGGTTTTTTACCTACTTTTATTGCAGCTTTTGTCAATTGGAGTGGTTTTCCAAGACTGTGCACTCATAAAAAGGGTTAAAAGTGTACTTATGCCTACTTTATTTGCTGTCAAAAACCATTCATTTTTTTTTTTTTTTTGAAAACTCAATACAGTCAAAATCGGTTAACGACAGGGACTGACGAATTTAGTCGTTATAAGCGATAGGTCGCAGTAACCGATATCAAGTAAATTAATTTCTTTTCAAGTAGAGACCGTTTTTTTATAATTTATAATTGTTATTTATTGTTGGGGCACGTTGAGGTTCGTTTCTGACTCATTTTCCAACACTAGATACTTTATGCGAACCGAATAAAATAAAACTTCTACGACCATTCGTCACGCAGACAAATTTGCACTAAGTAATTTTCCCACCTACTTGAACAAACTCAAAACAAATAATAACGTAAAACAAAAAGAATAACATATCAACAAACGGTAAGCTTTAACATACATACATTTATGTATGTATTCGAAATTATTCATAAAACGCATCTACAGATAAACAGATTACCGTTTAGAAAAATATGCAGTCTCATCAACAGCTGCGTTGGTTATAGATAGTCGTTATAACCAATATTTTAATTGAATCGGTCATTTCAAAAACCTCTTAAGTCACATTTTTTTCCAAAATGCTTTTTTTGCTGAAAATTGTTCCTTAAAGGGAGATGCGTATTCTGGGTAAGAACCACTTAAGTCTGTGCATTCCTTCCCCTTCAAATAATACGTTCATTGCATAAACAACATTAGTCAGTGACTTAAGAGGTTTTTGCATGCACTACCAAAATGGCCGGAGTAGTTTTATGACTGAGTTTTTTAAATTTGCTTTGCTCTGATTGGTTCAACAATATTAAAATCTTCAATTTGATAACAACTGTCATTAATGTCATAATTGCATCTTTCACACAACTGTTTTCTGCGAAAAGCAATTTTAGTTTTAAAAATGTGTTCAAGTGAAACAGTGAGTGATGTTGCATTGAAAAACAAGATAACGTGTAATTCCTTAAAGTATACCTTAATGAAATATTATAACAAATTATAAAATTGAAAGACAAGCATAAACTAATTATCTAAGAGATTTGAAAAACCGAGAAACTGTCGATATCAAGTTGCAGAAGAGTAGAATCATATGTCGAAGTAAGATCATTGAGCTTGATATTTCTAAGGCATTTGATAGATTTTGGCATCAAGCTTTTACGAGTATATCGAAAATACTCATACTCATCCGTCTCGTCCATCTCATTAGAAATTTAGAAAATATAGTCATAGAGCTAAAAACTGAAGATGTTTTGGAATCCATAAAATAGTGGCCAAATTTGTACAAAAAAACATGTTTGTCAACACTGAATATTATAGAAAATGTCCAACAAAAACAGAAAAAAGCACCTTCGACATACATGAGCTTTAAGTATGCTTCACATAGAAAAGGTACTATCATAGGAATATATTGATGGATTGATTAAACATTCATTCTTATCAGGCGCGGATCCAGGATTTCGTTCAGGGGGGGGCAATTTTCCTGATATTTTGCTTAACTTAAAAAAAAAATGGTCCATCGAATACTTACGCTTTTTTAATGATTCTCTGGATTTCTGTCTTAAAATATTTAAAAGGTATAAACACAATCGAATATAAAAATAACAAATTATTTAATTGAATTAAGAAAAGCATGTGCAGGTACATAATATAGTTCGTGTATAAATAACTATAAAATAGTAAATCAAACATCTTCGTTTACATTACTTTGCCTCTTTCAATAATGCTCTGTATGCATGTCTTAAAGTATTAAATAGGAACTCGTACGTATTAAAAAAATAAATAAATTAATTAATTTAAATGAAGGAATGATAGTGTTGTACATGATATACATAGTTCTTAAATACCTAATTCTAATCTTTTTGTATGGCCGGTTTTTGAAAACCTAGTAATAACTTTCTCAACATCGATCGGGATTTGCTTATGGATGTGCATGAGTGCCACACCGCGGAGGCGGTTTTCAGCCATTGTTGATCTTAAATATGTTTTAAGGCGCCGCAACGAAAAAAAAGACCTTTCTGCCTTTCTGCCTTTTTGCGTTGCAAGAATAAGAAGGAAACTATGTATAATACAAAACACATCCTTATTGCATTTATCAATTAAATCCAGGGCAGTGTCAGGAAGCTTGTTCTTCTGCTCATTTTCTCTTACCCATTTTTCGCGCCACATCACCAGCTCATTTTTAAGCAAAAAAAGGGCAACATATACATATATTTAAGTTTACGATTTTTCCAAAGCGATCCAATAGGGACCTAACGGTGGTACCAAACTCATCAGTATTATATTTGATTATATTTTCCGGGATGAAAATCGTGAGCTTAAACACATCTAATGTTTCAGGTTGAAACCTTTCACGCAAATCAGTTAGGACAAAGTCGAGAGGTGCATATAAAGATATTCTGTAGTATTCTTCAGCTGAATTTGTCTCAAAATTGGCTCCGTAGATTTGGCGTCCACCATGACGTGGGATACGAGGAATCTTCAACTCAACATTTAATTGATCACCTAAATTTTTTGCTCTCTGCCAGATATTTTTGAAATTAGTATCTATGTTCTACCGGTGACTTGAAATAACGGAAATTGTGTCTTTCACCAGCATAGCGCTGCTGGTATGGTCAAGAAATTTCGTTTGTAGCAATTTGCTCAAAGACTGTGTTAAAGACAACACATCACTTAAATACAATACTGAGAGAATAAACTGGGTATTGCATAAGCTTGTTACATACGAGGAAGCTTTGCTGGCTGTACTTGGGTCACGCCACTGCGAAATCGTTTCCAATGTCTCCACAATCTTGGCTAGGTCTAAGGAAAACTGGAGTACACCTTCATGCCGGTCTACCCAGTTTTTAGGACAGTTTTTCGCTTTGGGTGCGATTTAAAGAACATTATTACCTCTTTCATGATTGTCACAGCGTCCCGAATGGCAGGTTCTTTCGAACTTCGAGAAATAGAGTTGTTAAGCTCGTGACTGTAGCATGGAGCCTTCACAGCATTTTTCGCTTCCTTTTGAATCACCGTCACAGCACCTCGAACTTCTGAAAGCATAACAGCACACCCATCTTTCCCTATTCCCACACATGATTCAAGAGGAAGTTTGAGCTTCTTTTTTAGCTGGAACAAGATAATTTGCCCTATAGCTTTGCCAGTTAAGGACAAGTCATTTGATGTAGAACTTCCCTCCAACTTCTCTTCGGCAGATAATATTTTTCCGGTTTCTCTCCAGTTTTCCTCATCTGACTCGTATTCTTCGTCAGTTCTGGAACAAGTCAGTTCCTCAAATACATGTACGAAAGTTACAAAATCCTCACGAATATGACCTTCATGAACATATCGTAAGATTACACTCAGCCTGGAAAGATGAGATACATCCGTTGTCTCATCGAAAAGTATGGAATAGTAACGTGAGGCCTGAACGTTACTCAAAATTTGATCGAAAACCTCATTCCCACAGCATGAAATAAGTGAGTTCTGTGTTGTTTTGCTTATGTATGTAGCATTAGAAGAGGCTGACTGCAAATGTTGTTCTAATTTTCTGTCTCCAGCATATACTCGACGCCTTAAGAGTTCCCTAAAATTTCCTTCGTTCACGGTCACGTCAGATTGGTTTGAATCAACTGTGTTTCTAAGTATAGCTCCATCATCTCTATGACCACGAAATGCTAAATTTTGCTGTCCAAGGAAGATGATGGTTTCTACTGTGGGACGAAGGCGTTTCCTGTTTTCTTCTACCTTTTTTGGTTTACACGGTTGACTATTTCCAGGGTTGGGTTATTATAAGTTTGAAGAAACTCAGTTCCGTCCTCAACAGCTCACTTGTGGTAAATGTTATTAGCATGATTTTCCAAGTCTCCCTTTTGTCCAGAAATGACTTTAAAGTTTATTAAGGGTTTTTTCACAAGGCTTTTTAAAGGCACGGTTTTTTCACCACCTCCAACACTTCCAGTGACAAAGAAAGGGCGGTATTTAAAAAACAAACCCTGTTTTGATGGTGAAAACACAAGCCAAGAATATTTGCTGAGAATATTTCGGGCTAAAATACCTTTTGACCACCTTACCTGTTACCTTTGAGCAAGTGCGAAGAAAATGGAAACTTGTAGTCCTCTTTTGGATGCCAAGGATTTGATAGAAGCTGATGTCTATTATGCATATCATTTAATACTTTCAAAAATAAATACCATTTTGTTTTAATATCTACGATGCACGGCTCAAGAGATATTTAATAAATCGTTTTTCCTATCTTAGATCATATAAAATTAGATTTTTCTTAAGCAAAATCATCATTTTTGATATAAGGAAAATTCATTGAAAATAAAGGTAGGTACCTACATAAATACGCAACATGAAAAGTTAAAAGTGATGCGTAAGCGTTTGCGTGTTGGTTGTGATAGGTTAAGGCTAGGATTGAAAAAAATTTACTTTATAATTGTGAAACGAAGAATTGCCGGAATTGTCCAGGGGGGGGGGGCAATTGCACCCATTGCCCTCCCCCTGTATCCGCGCCTGATTCTTATTAATAAAGAAAGTTACAACTTTCTGTTTTAAAAGTGCCCATCAATAAGAAAATGTTGAAGATAATCAATCTATGTATACCTTAAAGATATTAAAACATGACGAAACGTTATTCTTAAGTGTAATTTTCAATAAAAAGCTATACAAAATATGATTACTACCATTGTTTTGGTTAATACCACTTACCCCAGTCCTTGCTAAAACAACTTAAGTCAAGAACAGTTTTTTAGGTTTTTTTCATTATTTTTATTAATAAACTGTAATTTTTTTTCGTTTTTTAATTTTTTTAACACTAAAATACTAAATTAAGCATAAAAAAGTAGTTTCAAACTCATTTGTTTTGTATTTCAAAACTTTAAGAAAAATATTTTTTTTTGTATTTTGGAAGAAAATCTATTTTTTTGTTTGGAAAATTTAATATCTCATTTTTTTTATTCGAACAATAATAAAAACTTTGAAATGGCGTACCAAATTTTTTTCTTAAAGATGTTTTATAATTTTTTTACATAAAAGCTTATTTTTTTAAGAGACCACTACAAAGTCTTATAATTTTTGTCCTTGCCAAAACCTATATTTGCTTGAATCACATGGCATCCTATTTTTACCTCCAACTACTAAAAACGTTGTTTTAGTCATTTTCAAAAATTAATCTTATGCTTATGAACAGTTTTTCTCTAATAACATTCATTTTTGAAATTCTTAGTCTGTTACAAGTTCAAGTTCGTGCGTCCCAGTCGTGCATTTTATTTTTTTCTACACTAGAAATAATTTATATGGCAAAACAACGTTTGCGGGGTCAGCTAGTAATTTATAAGTATTAAAATATTAAAATATTCTGTAAAAATTACTAAAGAGAATTATGTATTCGATAGATGGTTAGTATAACCATATGTATTAGAAAAAAAGGGAAAGGCTTTATACTGAAAATGACAGAAATTCGGAACGAATATCCATTTTGGTCTCTGAGTAAAGTTAAAGTCTGTACTTCTTCAGCTTCAGTTTTTGCATTTGATTGCCAGCAATATTCGCAGTGTAATTTCGTTTGCTTTCGTGAAATTTGCAGCAATAATAAATATAAATACAAAATAATTAACTGTCAATCTAGTCTTCAAAAGCCATAAAAACAATCCACATTAGTCTCGCAAACGAGAGTGTGAAAAACAATGCCAATGCGGAATACTTGCCGCAGTACAAATGGCCAATAAATACTCATACTCTTTGCCATAACAATATTATAAAGCAGCACCAGCGGCAGCTGAGCTGGCGCGGGCGTTGTTAGCCGCAGAAATCGTGCCATAAGGCTGTCTTCTCACCATCACATGAATGTTCTGAATAAAATAACTCAGCTTGGATATTTGATACATTCACGACCACGAGCGCCAAGCGCAACAAAGTAAGTGTAGAGGAGATAGAGATTCGTTAACCAGCCGGCCATTGAGGCTTCAAATATACACTATACACTACAGCAGCGTCTTGCAAACAGTTGACATTAAATTACCACGGTTAAAAAGAGGACTATGAACTTGGATGGGCCTTTCTTGCTCGCTGAAGTGAATGCGCTTTCACGCCCGCATTTGACACGAAAATTGAAGGTAACAATATGGTTGATTCGCTTAGACTGAGAAATAAGAAGCCATTTGTTATTGACAGTTGTAGTAGAGAAGATGCAGGTACAAAAACTTTCAATGAATTAATTTTTGAATCAGTTGTATTGCGATGTATTGGAATTATTGTACACGAATCAAACATGAATATATTTTCAGTCAGAAGTGAGGTTGCTTAAATATGAAAACTTTTAAACACAATTAGGAGAACTTCCACATTGGATTAGTTATGGAGCCATGAAGAACATAGATTAAAGGGCGAAATCCAAAAATAGGACCCTATAAGGAGCAAGTAAGTAATTAGGGCCCGAAAGTGTTAAAAAGTCAACAGTGAATAGTGATGTGAACAGAGCTTTATACTCCTACAGCGCCATCTGTTGGAAAATTGTATATCTACTTTATGGAAGAAACAAAAAGCTCTTTTGCAACGTAAAATGTATTTCCCCTTATTCCAACCATCTAGAACATTCCAAGACGAGAATCTTCGAGAACAACTAATTTGAGTATAAAAGGGCGTGTTCACGGTGAGCGGAACACAGTTGATTTTGGATTATGAAAGTGTTCAAAAGTATTGCTTATTGGATTGTGTTATCAAGCAATTGTGATATTTGAGTCGATTATAAATTGAGATTTACTGTTTTGAATTCGAAAGTGTAAATAAAGAAGAAATACTTAAAAGAGTGAAAAGTTTTATTTAACGGACCTAGTAAAAATAATACATTGGTGTCAGAAAAGTGGAATAAAACTTATTGTGCAGTGAAGTGTGCGCAAAAAAAAAATAATGAGCAAGTTACTGAAAGAGCTCAACTGTAATGAGCTGAAAAGTGAATTGGGCAAGCGAAAACTTTCTAGAGCAGTATCGAAAAATGAGCTTGTTCTGCGTTTCAAATATGATTAGTCTTCTGCTTCAACACCAAAAGAATGTTCTCGAACGTCTCGAAGAGCAACGAAATGAACAGAAAAACGAACAAAAGAATATTCTCGAACGCCTTGAGAAACAACATAGCGAACAAAAAGACCTTCTCGAAGAAATCTTTTCTGAGTTTAACCATCTCACTCAACTTGTAGATGAGCCAACGCAAATTCCAGATGTTGCTGGCCAATCTCCTAATATCCTAAACTTATTCCTCACTTCCCGCCCTGAGAAATATACAGTAAATGTGTTAACGCCTTTAGGTACGTCAGACCATTCTGTAGTGTCAGCTGTTTTTCCATGCTCCAACGCCCTAGTTAAAGAAAAAATCCTCAAAAGAGTCGTATGGCAATACGAGAAAGCCGATTGGGATGGTCTCAACAACTTTTTCCGCAACTTTAATTGGTCGATAGAGAGAGAGTTTTGAGAGAGTTGTGCTTCCAATCATACAAAGCCAACCCTTCTGAGGAAAACCACATTAGGTTTAAGAGAGCAAGGAAAGCTTGTATCGCTTGGATCCAAAGAACCAAATTCTTTCACGAACAAAAATTAAGACAAAAAATAATCCAGTGCCCTAAAGGCAGTACAAACTTTTGGCCATTCGTAAAGAAAATCAAAAACTCCACCTCTTCGTCGGTTTCCACGCTCATCTACAATGATAATACTGTTGTTAGTTCCATTGATAAAGCTAATTTGGTTGTTGAACTATTTTCAAAAAATTCTTCTCTGCCCGATAGCGACATGAGTCCACCGGTTCTTGAAAATGTAAACTTTTCAATGAGAAAAATTTATTTTCGCACCCGAGCAGTTGCTAGAATATTAAAAGATATTGATATTCACAAATCTGCTGGACCGGATGGTACTCGTACATCACCCATTGTTCTGAAGAAATGTTCTTCCACATTGGAAAAACCACTGCGCAAACTTTTTTATCTTTCTTATTTTACAGGGTACTTCCCAAAGAGTTGGAAAACAGCGTTCGTCCAACCAGTCCCCAAGAAAGCCTCATCTTCTTCACCTTCTAATTAGCGCCCAATCGCACTGACGTCCCTTTTGTATAAGGTCATGGAAACACCTATCAATCGGCAGCTTAAGATATATCTTGAAGAACATAATCTTTTTGATGACGTTCAATATGGTTTTCGCAGTAATAGATCCACTGGTGATTTGATGGCATATCTCACTGAAAAGTGGAACCAATGCTTACATCTTTTTGGGGAAAGTAAGATCATTACGCTTGATATTTCTAAGGCATTCGATAGAGTCTGGTATCCTGCTCTTTTATCAAAAATGGGTGCGTTTGGTATCGATGTATCTCTTATTCGTTGGATTAGTAATTACTATTCTGACCGTTCAATTCAAGTCGTTTTGGATGGTTTCAAGTCTGAAGTTCGTAAAATAAATGCTGGTGTCCCCCAAGGCTCTGTTTTGTCTACGACTCTTTTTCTCATTTTTATAAATGATCTTTTTACCGAAACTACTAATCCACTTAACTGTTTTGCTGATGACAGCACCCTCAGCTTTTCATCAAAGGGCACGGTAGTGCCCAGCCAAGTTCTGGCACTACACCCTTTTTACAGGAACAAACTCAGGCGATTTTCGACCCCTCCCTATCTTCAGTACCAATGAAGCCAGAAGCTTAAAATTCCGAATATTTGCTAAGCTAGTCAGGCATAGGCGCCTCACCAAACTTCAACTTTCTAGAATAAGCGGTTCCTGAGATATAAGGCCTCAAAAATCACAAACACCGTAACTGATTGACTGACGGACTGACTGACTGACAGATCATCAAATTTATGGAGCACTTCCCGACATCGTAGAATCTTGTAATTTTGCACAACGGTAGGTCTTGTCATGCAAGCAGAGGAAAAAATCGAAAATTTGAAATTTTCCATTCAGGGGGCGTGGTATCCGCCCACTTCCTCAGAACTGATGTAAATTATATATGGCGCACTTCCAATTGCAGTAGAACAATAAAATTTGGTAGAACGGTAGGGCTCAAATCGCATATAAAGGACCGAAAATAAAAATTGAGGTTTTCCATTCAGGGGGCGTGGTATGTTTAATTTATATGGAACACTTCCGATTGCTGTAATTAAGGTAGGTATGTTAGTGTTAGGTATCTTGCCAGGATAAGAAGAAATAATTGAAGCGCAAATCAAAACAACCAATAACAAAAAGAAAATATACCAAAAGAAATAGGAAGCTATAAACTAAGTTGATTTTAGTAGGAAGAGTCCACCCTTCTATCTTTCTGTATCTTTCGAGATCTTGACATGGCAGAATATTTAAATCTTTGCAAAAAGGAGTGAGATCAGACCAAAAACATAAATGTTAAAAAAGAGCCAAGTTCTTATATACAAAAACCTTTGTGTAACAAGTCAGCCGTGAAAAGTAATGAGATCTAAAAGTGCGCCAAGTTCTTACTTTATGAAGATTTAATACCGAATATTTAAAGTAGAATAATATTGAAACAGCTACAATGTAATAGAGAAATTTTATTATTTAATGAAAAGCTATCAATTCTTGGTCTGTGTATTACTGACCACCTTTTGTGGAATGACCAAATATTGGATATTGCTAAAAATGCGGCCAAATGCTTAGGTTTCCTAAGACGATGTAAAAACTTTTTCTCCCCCTCTGATTTGGCCACAATTTATAGGGCTTATATACGTCCTAAACTAGAATACAATTCTCATATCTGGGCTGGTGCATCAAAACCATCTTTAAAATTACTAGACAGAATCCAGAATAGAGCTTTAAGTCTGATAGGTGACAGAGTAATTTCCGAAACATCGTCGAAATGTCTCTTGTCTATCACTGTTTTATCGTTATTTCTGTAAACAATGTTCTATTGAAATAGCGAGTTGCATTCCCCCCCTAAAAAAATTTCGCTTGCCGCAGGGAATGCTCATCAATATACCCTTGAGTCAAACTTTTGGACGTACAGTTAAGTACAGAGATTCTTTCTTTTGCCGTACGACTCGAATGTGGAATTCCTTAACCGATTCTGTTTTTCCTCCCCATTTCAATGTCTAGAAATTTAAGACGAATGTACATCGGTTTCTCCTTCTCAATCCTCCCACTGTTTCCTAAATACTCGCACTGTGTTCAATCAACATTTAAAGGGTAGTCATAATCCTCGAGATTTTGATCAAAGTTGACATTACGATGATAGCGAAGACGAAAAAAGTGGGTCCTACAATTCCGTCTGTCTGTCTGTATGTCTGTATGTCTGTACCTCGAACTACAGCCTAAACTACCGGAGGTATTTTCTTCAAACTTGGTAGTTAAGGGTCTTCGGTGATTCCCTAGAGGAAAAATTGAAAATTTTTTTTAGCTCCAAAACTAAGGGTACCCCCCATACACCCGTAATGCAAAATCTTATTTATCTCGAAAACGGCTCTAACGATTTTGATAAAAAAAATTTAGTGTGATATTATGGACATGGACTATATTTTGGTGAAAAAAAAATTTGGGGGGAAATGTTATTAGGGGTACCTGTCATAGAACCGTTTTTTTGATTTTCGAATTTCTCACCAACGGCTCTAACGATTTTAACCAAAATTTTTATGCAGGAGCTGCTTTGCATTTGAAAAAATATGGTCTAAAAATTTTTTCGAAAAAATAGTTTTTGGATTTTTAAAAAAATAATACAATTTTTATTTTTGAAAATTCAATATCTTGAAAACCGATACACGATTAAATTTTTAAATTACGTTTTAAAATGTATTTTATTAAATACTAACAATTTGCATATCAATTTTTTTTATAAAAATTTTAAGGAAAATTTAGTACACAAAAAACATGTTTCAGTGTGTCTGTATGTATGTCTGTACCTCTCACTACAGCCTAAACCACTGGACCTATTTTTTATTCAATCTCGGTAGTTAAGAGTCTTTGGTGATTCCCTAGAGGAAAAATTGCAATTTTTTTTTAGCTCCAAAACTAAGGGTACCCCCCATACACCCGTAATGCAAAATCTTATTTATCTTGAAAACGGCTCTAACGATTTTGATAAAAAAAATTAAGTGTGATATTATGGATATGGACTACATTTTGGTCAAAAAAAATTTTGGGGCAAAATGTTATTAGGGGTACCTGCCATAGACCCGTTTTTTTAATTTTCGACTTTCTCATTAACGGCTCTAAGCTTAAGTTTAAAATAATATTGTATATAAATATATTCGAAAAAATATTTATTGGGTTTAAAAAAAAAAAAAAAATTTAAATCAATATCTTCAAAACCTATGAACGATTATTTTTTGAAATTATTTCCTAAAACCAATATTATTAAATACTTAAAATTCGCATCCCACATTTTTTTCTTGAAAAATTTTAGAGAAATTTCTTATATAAAAAATTTATTTAATAATAAAACGATTTTTTAAGGTTTATTTGCATAAATTCATACTTTTCCGGAAACCAGACGGCAATTTTATGCATTTGCACATTATTATCTCATTAAATCCATGTTTTATATTTATAAAATGTATCTTAAATTCCAAAGTACTTTTACATAAGAGCAAGTTCGTGCGATCCAGTCGTGCATTTTATTTTATTTAATTATAGATCGTAGAAATTTAAAACAAAAAAAAAATTTGCAAAATTCTCGGAACCGTTTTCGAGAAAAATACGATTTTCGAAAACCATTTTTTAACTTTTGTATGGAGGGTACCGTTATTTTTAGGTAAAATATTTTTTTTTTCATTTCTTGTAGATAACATTAAAAAAAACTTTTTTTTTATCAAGATTTAAAAAAATCTAGCATTGGGTTTTCGAAATATTGAGATTTCAAAAAAAAATTTGAAATATTTTTTAAAAATCCAAACAATTATTTTTTGAAAACTTGAACTAACAATAATATTCAAACTATTGTAGAAATTTTGCAGAAATAAAATGATCAAAATCCGTTGTACCGTTTTTGAGAAAATCAAAAACCAAAAAAATGGTTCCAAGGGGTGTACCAAAAATAACAATTTTTTCGAAAGTTTTTTTCAACCATTAGCTAGCTTTAACTCAATGAAATTTTTTGATTTTTTTTTTTTAAATCTGTGGGACAGTTTTTGAGAAAAAAAATATTTATAAAATTTCGAAAAAAAAAAATTCGTAGGCAGGTACCGTTATTTTTGGTCTTAAAAAAACAAATAAAAAAATATCCGGGGGGAAACAAATAAAACCCATATCTACCAAGTTTAAAGAAAATCGGCCGTGCCGTTTAGCTGTAGTAGAACAGACAGACAGACAGACAGACAAAATTGCGAGACCCACTTTTTTAGTCTTCGCTATCATCGTAATGTCAACATTGATCAAAATATCGAGTTCGTGTCGCAAGTAAAAATGACATACTACATGGGAAAAAATGGTATGAAACGAAAAGGAATTCGGAGAATAGAAGGAATGATTTTTGTCGCTGTAAGTCTTACCGTGACAATATATCTACATATATTTTAATTACAGGAGTTCTCCTTGTAGTTTGAAATTGAAACTGAAATTTTTGAATCCTACCTACACACATAAAAAAGAAACAATTCCTTCTTCATCAATTGCTTTTCAAAATATTTTAAAAATGGACCTTAACTGCTGGTTCTATCTTTTCCAATAAAGCTCAATTGAATATTTTGGTAAGCGCCTGGAATATAGGAGGATGGCAAAAGAGCAAGAACTATTATTTTCTGGTAATAATTTCTCTCGCTCCTTGTACTTCTTATGTATCTCAAGTGTCATCCTTTGGACTTAAATTTTATCGTATCGCCTTAAAGTAAAGAAACCTTAAAAAAGCTTATTCAATCAAAAAAGTAAAAAACCTTTAGATATCATCTAAAATAATCTAACATTTGTTGCTTCCGGGAAAACTGTTTGCACAGCATACCTCATACCATTTTATAATCTATTAAAAATACAAACATCAAACATATTTTATTTTCCTTGATATATTGCACAACATGGATATAGGATTGCTTTGTTTTTCTTCCATCAAAATGAAAATATCTCAAAAAAACGAAAGAACACAAAAATAAATTGAAATGTTTCCAATGCACGATTATTTACTTTTAAAATCGAGCGATACTTTTAAAATAAATAACAGTACCTATTTGATTATTTATAGGAGCTTACGCTTCCCTGAAGTACGAGTATTACGGTTGAATTGTTTAAGGGGAGGAATGCAATTGGCTATTTCACCAGAACAATGGAAAACAAGAAACATTGCTCGAAGGGTGTATGTAAGTAGTAATAGTAACTAAGTACCAAAGTTGACTTTATTTTTTATAAAAATATAAAAGATAACATGTTGGCTGTATACCTTTCTTAAGTCTAAATGGTTTGACCTACGGCCGTCTACCAGAGGATGTACTTCTATGTTCTATCACCTATCATTTTAAAGCTCTTTTTTGAATTCTATCCAAGAGACTCAAGTGTGTAATTGAAGCACCTGCTCAACTATGGGAATTGTACTCGAGCTTTGGACGAATAAAGACTTTTTAGAATTGGTTTTTATAATACAAGTATTTAAAGCTTTTAGTTTTTGAATTTCTTTTTGACCGTATTCCGTTGAAATTAGCGAAATAGAACGATTTGGTTAGTCAGTGATATTGAATCAAACTTGTATTGCTAAAATCACTTTTGCTTGATATAAAACTAAATAATATTTAGTTAAACAAATAAAAGGTCCTTCCTCTTTAACAGATCCACAAACTGATCATATCTTTATTCTCTCAGTATATTCTTCTACCTAAGCGGTAGTCTCTTTCTAATAAATACAATCATTATTTATCTCTCTTTCATTATATCTTCTTTCTGAACATTCATTTGTTTTTCTTTATTCTTTCTTTTGGAAGTGCTGCCACAGTACCACAATTTTGCATGAATTAGAAAATTGAAAAATAGCCCCAATTCATAAAAATTTTCTTGGATTTATTTTTTATTTATTTAGGGTGACATTTCCATTTTCGACTTGGGGTAATTCTTCATTATGAAAAAAGCAAAAATGGCCCCATTAGTGTTGTCATTTTTAATTATTACTTTGGGCCATTTTTAAGTGTGGCCATTTTTCATGTATGCCCAATAACTTTTTTATTTGCCAATATAATTATTTTTTTTTATTTTTTGCATGTAATTGGAAATTTATAACCAGTGCATACAGTACTCAACAACGCGTTAAATTACTCAATTCTTACTTCACGGTCAACGATGAATTGTTATGACACGGAAAATATGGCCAATATTTTAATTCAATACATCCACAGATGCACTGTTTGGTGCGTTGTTTTGGTCGAAAAGGTTATCGGCCCACATTTCTTCGAGAATGAGGATGATATGCCAGAAACGAATTTCCAGACTCCTTAATATTTGATCGACAACTTGCAGTCAATAATGGAGCAGCATTTTAAGATGTTGCTAGGTAAACTATGGACCTACTGCCTGAAATTTTTGGCGAATTTTTGAGTTCAAAAAGTTAAAATTTCCTGTGGCCACATCGTCCACCAGATTTAACTGAGCTCGACTTTTTTCGCATACAGATATTGAAAAGAAAATGTGTATGTTTATAAACCAGAGATTATTAGAAAGAAAGGGTACCTATAGGTGATAGGGGAAAAAAAATGTTCTCTTAAATCACGAAATTTCCTATTGAATGCACTAAAATTCATAAAAAACTGCGGTAAAGTAAAACATTTTTGTTTTCTTATAATAATAAATTTTATTTAACATATTTTCAGCTTACTAAATCAACCCGTACCATTAACTATCGATTTACGTACGAATTTTTCACTTTACTTTGCAAATTTTAAATGACACTGTTTTATTAAAAAAAGCTCTAGAATTTGTTAATGTTGTATGTATATAAAAAGGACATAACTGAATCATTCGCCAGGGAAATTTTCAGTTTTCGGTCCACTTTCAGAGATGAAATAAAAAAGTTTTGGTGTATTAGAGAACTTGCTGATTTATTAATAATAAAGAATCATTTTATGGCGTGCAGTTTCCTGAAACATGTAAACTACATTAATGTTATTTGTTACAATTCCTGTGACTACAGCTAGTGCTGAACGATCATTTTCGAAACTTAAATTAATAAAAATCTATTTAAGAAACTCTATGGCACAAGACAGTCTACGTAGCTTGGCTTTTCTGTTTATTGAAAATTCTATGGCCCGATCTTTAAACTTTGATGTTATACGGTGGATCAAAAAAGAAGGACCTTATTCGGAATTCCCCCCCCCCCCCCCCCCACCAAAATGAACTTTTTTTTAAACGAATCGATAAAAAAGTGTTTGCTGTGTATAAAAAACATCAAATTATCGAGGAGAAACACTTTTTTATGGTAAAAAAGTAAAGTATAAGCCGACCACCCCAGTACTATAAAACTACTTTTTTATGGGATATTTGCTTTTTTTGCTTGCTTACGCATTACGGCGGCGTATAAACAGTGAGATATGTATGGGGGGGCATGCTGCCCCCTGCAACCCCCCTGCTTGGGCACACTATAGGAATTGGGGTAGGTGCGAGGCATAGCTGGGCACCGTTAATCAAACAGTTAACTTCGTTAATCGTTAATCCGCTACTAAAAAAGTTAGCTTCGTTAAACGTTAAAGCGTTAAATTTCGGAAGAATTAACGCAAGTTAACGTTAATCGTTAATCCGTTAACATGTGATAAAAATTGCATTTTTTATATTTTTTTACCGCACCGGGGCGCTAAGTAATGCCGGTCGTCCACTAGGCGATCAACGCACAAATTTCGAATTCAACACATTCAACTCTAATGTACAATCCCTTCAATTCTGTTCAACCAACGGGTTGGATCTAGTTGTTGGCCGTTGCTCAACGAATTGCGCAACAAGTTTACGGGTAGTGTACGAGCTCGTGCACATTATTTGTTCAACGCGTTGATCAACTTTTTAATTTCAGCAATTGAGGAAAAGCCCAATATATGGGATTAAGAGCCCCTCTTATAAAAATCGAGATGCCAGGGAATTGGCTTGGTCTCAAATTTCCTCGAAAATGCAATTGCCTAAACTTTGAATTCGAATTCACGGGTGCGGTGGGATCAATCGATTTTAATTTCTCATATATTTCATTGAAAAAACAATTTTCTTTTCTTCGCGACTCAAGAAAAAATTATCTACCTACCCAGAATCATCTTAGCTGTTTTTTCTTCCTTTGTCGTCCATTTTCTAATATTATTAATGCGGTAGCCACTTTTTTTTTTCTTAGAGGAAATCATACTCATACGGAACAAATTTAAGAATATTTTAAAGCGAAGGCGTGCGTCGACAATAAATGTATGTACCAAACTGAAGTCAAAATTATTTCAGGTTTGACGTTTGAGGTTTTTATTTATCGTGGTGCGTTCAACGCGTTCCCCAACGAGTGATCCTTGGTTAAGTGTACGAAGGTATCAACTCGTTCATCAACTGGTTGAGCAACAATATCGAAAACGCAGTTGATCAAATCGAAAAAAAATTTTTTCTGTCAAAATCGATCAAGTTTATCAACTAGTGTACGAGGTTATTCAACATTTGAGTAAGTTGGTCAACTAGGTGTACGGAACTATTCAACACTGGAATAAGTTTTAACATTTGATCAACTAGGTGTGCGGGGTTAATCAACATATGGGAAAGTTGGTCATTTATGTGTACGGGGTCCAAATGCATTTTGTTCAACTTTAGTTGCTCAACGTGAATTACGTAAGTTGCTAGTGTAAGAGGTTGTAAATTCGTTTATCCAACGAAAGAGTTGAATAAAAATTTGAACGAAGTTGGTTGAACTTAGCGCGTACATAGTGGACGACCGGCATAATGAAATGATCAAAGATCAAACGAAACGAATCTCCTCGCAGTTTTCTCACTCGCACGCGCCGTCAAAATATAATACGTATCTAGCTGTTTTTGTTTCACCCGCGGCACGCGCCGCACGGCACTTGTATCATACTTGTCTGAACCTGTTTTTCGCGGCGCGCGGTAAATAGTAGGCATTGGATTAACGATTAACGGACTTAACGTGAATTAACGGATTTAACGTGTCCGTTAACATTTTTAAAAGTTAACTTAAAAGTTAATCCGTTAATCAAAATTTTAACTTCGTTAATTAACGATTAACGGATTAACGATATAATGCCCAGCTATGGTGCGAGGTTGGGTGTATGCAAGGTTTCTTTTGCATTTACAGAATTTGGAAAAAAAATCGAACTCGAGATTTTGATCAAAGTTGACATTACGATGATAGCGAAGTCGAAAAAAAGTGGGTCCGACAATTCCGTCTATCTGTCTGTACCTCGAACTACAGCCTAAACTACCGGATGTATTTTCTTCAAACTCGGTAGTTAAGGGTCTTCGGTGATTCCCTAGAGGAGAAATTGAAATTTTTTTTTTTAGCTCTAAAACTAACGGTACCCCCCATACACCCGTAATGCAAAATCTTATTTATCTCGAAAACAGCTCTAACGATTTTGATAAAAAAAATTTGGGGTAAAATAATGGACATGGACTATATTTTGGTTAAAAAAAAAATTGGGGGGAAATGTTAAAGAACAATGTTAATATACAACGATGGAAGTGCGAAAAATAGTGATAAAACATTTTTAAAAAGGTAACTCTGTACGTGCTATTGCAGAAATTTAAAAAGAAGCAAGTCTACGGTAGGAGACATCATAAAAAGATTCAAAACAACAAAATCTGTTGAAAATTTACAAAAATTTTGAAGACCAAAAAAGTTTACTGCAGGCGATGAACGTTGGATATTGTAATAAGGCGGAGGTAAGGAAATACTTGCAATAAGATGTTAACCCTAATACCGTAAAAACAGTGCTGCTAAAAAGTAATTTTCATTTAAGAGTTGCAAGAAAAAAACCTTTTATCAACAAGAAAAACCGAATCAAGAGAAATAGTTTATAAGGAGCTACCAAAAGACGAATTTGTCGTTCTGGATTCGTGTTTTGTCTCTGACGAGAATAAATTTAATAAAAACAGAGAACATGCAGTTGCCTGCAATGTTCAAAAATCATAATATAGTACCTATGTATATATACATATGTATGTATGTATGCCGCAAGTAAAAACTATTTGAGGTATGGACTACTGCTACAACTTAGAAAACACAATTTCTCAGAAGATGTAACACAAAATCTATAAAATTGTTCTGTTTTGATCTTTTCTTTCTAAATTTATCAGAAAATTAAGTTAAAATTTTGGCTTTATTGTTAGTAATAATAGACTTTGACTTAATCTTCAATAAAATCTAAGCGACCCAATTTCAAACCCAATTTTGTGCACAGTGTTCAGTTTACTAACGAAATGCTCTCTGGTCTTGAGTTTTATCGGTAGTGCCGATCGCATCAAATCATAATCGCATCTCTACTGCGTGGAGTATTTATTAATCTTTTCTTCGTTGGATTAGAAGTTACCTCTTTGAACGATCAATACATGGTGTTTTGGACGGTTTCAAGTCTGATATTCATAAAATATATGCTGGTTTCCCCAGGGCTCCGTTTTGTCTGCAACGCTCTTTCTCATATTCATCAATGATCTTTTGTTTGAAACTTCTAATCCATTAAAATATTTTGTTTTTGTTTTTCAACTTCTGATAATCGTTTCCAAATTAATGTCCTTTTTCTTCGAATGTGGAACTAGAACGGCAGAGTATGATAAGCTCATTGAATTCTGATCTCAATAGCATTGCCAAATAGGGAACAATAAGCCCTGTAAAATGTAATGCTTCAAAAACTCAAATCTGTTTTCTGTCGTTAAGTCACAACCCTACCCCCATGCAGCTAGCCATACGTAGCACTTACATTGAGTAAACCAAACAGTCAGATGCTATGTGCATCACAGACTACCTCGTGTGGAATGACCACATATTCGACTTCGAAGAAAAAGATTCTAAGTGTTTAGGTTTCACTCTTTCTGATTTTGCTGTAGTCTATAAAGCCTATAGTCGTCCAAGCCCCGAGTAAAATTCCTATATTTGGGCATGTGCTCCAAAAACTCACTTGCGACTCTTGGAAAGAATCCAAAACAGAGCTTCAAAAATGATAGGTGATAGAACTATAACAGAAACATTTCAATCTTTCGAGCACCGCTGCTGCTTCTTGTCTTTCATTATCTGATCGTTATTTTTATAAACAGTGTTCTAGTGAAACAGCTAGTTCCGGGGGAATACCCATCAGTTTATTTTTGAGCCTTACTTCGGACGTCTTGGGTTCGATTTTTAGCCGCTGCAAAAAAAAGTTTTTCAGGCGTGTACTGCCTACTACGAGGAATAGACAAATCCTCTAAGAGCATCTTTTGTTATGTAAAGTGCTGCTCATCAGCCGTTCGGAATCAGCAGAAAATTGTAGCTCCCTCTATTCCTGGCAACACGCACAGAGGAATGGTTGAGAGTTGTAAGTCACTAGGTCTTGGGTCTCTTCAAACTGTTGCACCACCAAATTTTCCGAAGACGATAGAAGAATATTTAGACTGATGATTCCTTATGAAACCGTTTAATATGAAATATGATCATCAATTTTGAGGTTCTGGATTCATTGGATCGGGTTTTCCTACACAATTTCACGGACAGTGACGATTTGTTGGCTGATTTGTCGTTCTTCTGATATACTCTGATATACTGGTGTTTAGAATCGAATTTGAAGGTCTTAAGAAGTTGGAACTGAACATAGTGGCGAATTTTGCGTAAGATCAAATTAATTCATGAACAAAACTCTATACATCATTTGAAGTACCGAAACTTCTCCGATTAAAAATTTTCCTAAAACCCAATGCTATACCCTTACCTCATAGTGACAATACAGCATATCGTCTCATCAAGAGTGAAAGCAAACATTTCTATAATTTTATTTCAAATATGGTTAAATGAACTTCTTATATATCTGATTAAAACTTATTTAGTGCATGCACTTATGCATCTACAAACCGAATCATTAGCGATAGTGAATCTTTTTGCTAGTTCAATTTATTAGAATGAGTTTAAAAGTTTAATAGGTTCTCCTGAACAGTTTACCCATCATAGGTTCGTCGTTACATTTATTTTTTTTTCTGCATATTTACTTCGACTTCGACCCATTTCAGGAACTTTATAAATGCTCTTCTAAATGACGTGACATTTTTCATTAAAGTTGCATGTCAGCCATGAACTAATATTTTGCAATCATGAATGGAGGAACAAAAAGTTCAAGCACATTAGCGAACGATGAAGTAAGTTAAGCTCCAATGCAATCTAGATCACTAGGTCGATTTATCCAATCAATCACGAACATTGTGAACTGAGTTATTGCTCTTTTAAGTCGATTACTTTTCTATCACAGGCAAATAGCATCAACTGACACAAAAAAAAAAAAAAAAATGTAAATTCTCTTCCGCACATAACTACTCACAAGATCCAAAATAATAGTTGGCTTTGTTGGTGTAGGACATTTAAAATAAGACCTGTGCCATGCCCATTAGAGACCAATCAGAATAAGAGTAATGAAAACTTTTGCAGTGTTGTTGGTTACGTATCCCTTAAAAAATGTTGTGAGTGCTTCTAGAATAAATCAAACAAATAAATGTACCTGAAAGTAGGTACGAAGTCTGACGAAAAAATGTTCAGGCGTGTTTTTCAGAATTGTTCGTCGGAAGCTGGTGCTTGCAGTGAATGAGTTAGAATTCCCATAACCTCCCATCATTTTTGAAGAATGTTCTTGTGTTGTTGCAATGATTTTTTCACCGAATATATGATGGTTAAGCTGTTAAGTTTTTTGACACTGCTCAATGCCTATAAAACTTTGTATCAGGTTCAACAATGCGTTGGGACAAACATATTTAAGAAAAATTTCGCTGGTTTAACCTTAAAACCCCTTTCTGAAACCAGATAGGAGATCTTAGGAGATATGTATAATATGAAGCTCTTATTGAAATATCTGACGCTGGAAACGTTGAGAATAGAAACACTGCAAAGTCATTAGGAAGTAAAATTTTAGTTTCAAGTTTATATGTTGCATATTAATCTAGTTTGATATTTTAGAAAAAAATAATATAACTAGTAAGTATTTACAAAGTCCGTCTGTTAATTTATCTAGCAGCGTTCTAATTCTGGAAGTTACTAAAAGCTCTTTAGTGGAAACGTGATCTGAAGAACAATTCACTAACGTGCGATCAGCTGAAGCCATAGCTCTAAATCTAGAAATACCATCACAGTTTCCTCAAATAAGGTAGCTTAATAAAAAACTACTTCAGGACCCCAATGATTCAAGAAAGATAAGTTAACTTGTCAATCACAGCTATACTGAAATTGAAAGAGCTTGTCAAGTCATTAGATTATGATGATCTGGTAATTGAGTTTGCTAAAACAGTAGCCAGAAAAGTTAATCTATTGCAATAAATTCGGTTCCATTTATTTTTAATCAAAATAATTATTTTATTATTATTTCCTACATTGAATAAATATATCAATATGAATATAAAACTTTTAATTCAACAATAATTAATGAGTTAATTATTTATTCGTATGTTGTTATGTTTTTGAATCAGTTTTTAAATACTTTTTACTTCAAAAACTATTTTTTCAGTTCCTAAATTTTTGTGATATATTTTATGACTTTAGTTTACAATTATTTTTGCGATATCTATATTTTTGATTTCTTAGTTTTCAATAAAAATCATTTTTTTTTTTTAATTAGATATAAGTATTATCTAGGAAAATGCCTCTTGGGGATACCTCGTTAAAAAAACGCATTGCAAAGGGTACCCCTTGGGTGATGAGGAAATGACTTCTTCCGCCAATCACCGCAAATGAGGGGCACCACTGCTGAAGCTTGCGCAGGGCTCTAATTTAGCTTGGGCCGGTCCTGGTAATATGTTATGGTCATTTTAATAAATTACTAAGGATTTTGCTAATTTTAAAATATCTTAACATATTACTATCTTTTAACATTTTACTAAAGTTGAAATCACAATCTGGCTACTTCAACTTTTAGTAATTTGCTAAATCCATATGACTTCTGTCATTTTCCTCGTAAAAAATTTCTTGATTCGTGAGCAAATTTTTTTTTAAAGTAAATAAATTAATATAAAATGTTTTCGGAAGACGAAGATTTCGATATGTTTGAAGACTCAGCTTTGTGCAGAAAAGTGCGATGTCTTAAGTCCCGAGCAAATCCTTTTGAAGAACTGGAGAATCTTACTCCAGGTATAGGTTTGACAAGACAACAGTTCGGTTCTTGGTTGAAAACCTGAAAATCCAAGACATGCTGTGGGCTGGAAGACCTGGCAGGTTCAGTTTGAACCTGTTGTAAATATAAAAATAGAGCAATAACATAAATATTTAAAAAAACAGGAATCAAGCGATCTACTCACTTTATTATTGTATTCTTCTTCTGCTCCATTCTTTTCTGAGTCCAAAACAGCAAACTTTTCTCTATTTGGTGAAAAGTAGATTATAATTTTGTATTGAAATAATATTATAAAATAAATACATACCTTCAACAAACAGGAAATATGCAAAATAAACTGATGAGATGCCACAAATATACTACGAATTACAAAATAAATTGTAGGTTGTCACTTTGACTTCTGACATATAAAATTATTAGTTCCGTTCCTCAGATTTAGTTTTGTTTGATTTGTATTTCTTCACGAACTGTCATTGTTTGGAGGTAAAGGCAATTACTAATTTACTAGTTAGCAAAGAGAAAAAAAAATTTAAAATTTTCGAAGAGCTAGTAAATTATTAAAAGTTTAACAAATTTCTAACTAGTAAAAAATGCTAAGCCCTTAATAATAGGTTGTTTAAAATTTTGCCCCAATTTTTTTTAAGCTTTTAAGAAGTTTCTCTATAAAAAATTTCATTGAAATCCGTTATGTCGATAATGAGAAATTCAAATGTAGGTACAGCCAATATCCTAATTTTAAAATTATGTTAGATTGCATTAAAGATCGTAAAATTTAATCGAAAGAAAAAAGGAGGAAACAAAAGTAAGGTACCATTAATAACCATTTTTTGGCTTTTTTTTGCAAGCAGGTACCGGTAATTTTGGTCTTAAAAAGAAGAAAAAAACTTGTGGGAGGGAAGGGGGAGTAAAAATGATATCTACCAAGCTTTAAGAAAATCGTTCCAGTCGTTTAGACGGTAGTAGAAAAGACAGAAAGAATTGCGAGACGCACTTTTTTCTTCTTCCATATCATTTATGTTGTTCTAGGGCGCGAATGTCTTGGGATCTTAGTATAGGAAATTCATTACGACTAAAGTTTTTAAGTTCATACATATTAATATATATCAATAAAAATTAGAAAATGAAATTTTTATTGAACAAAAACCAATTTGCTTTAAATGTTTGCGACTGTTACAATTACAAATGAATTAGGCAAGCAAAAGAAAGTTAAGAAACTGATTCGTGAAAAAGGGACGGTACTGTTAATAACCCAACAAAAACTTGACACGATTTTTAAATTGCAATGCTGTTTCCATGACACGTTATGATATCAAAAGTGTTGCATACGTTTAGGACTAATTTGAAGCCAAATTTGCTCTGGTCAATACCTAGTTTAAGCGATGTATGGATGTGTAAATGTGTAACTTGTAATCAGGCCATTTCAGTTAGATTTGAAAATAAATTCTTTTATAAAACTGTTTATCAGGCCAAGTTCTGGCACTACACCCTTTTTACAGGAACAAACTCAGGCGATTTTTGACGCCTTCCTATCTTCAGTACCAATGAAGTCAGAAGCTTAAAACTCCGAATATATGCTAAGCTAGTCAGGCACAGGCGCCTCACTAAATATCAATTTTCTAGCATAAGCGGTTCCTGAGATATAAGGCCTCAAAAATCACAAAAACCGTAACTGACTGACTGACTGACTGACTGACAGATCATCAAAATTTAGGAACACTTCCCGACATCGATCGTAGAATCTTGTTATTTTGCACAACGGTAGGTCTTGTCATGCAAGCAGAGCAAAAATCGAAAATTTGAAATTTTCCATTCAGGGGGCGTGGTATCCACCCACTTTCTCCGAATTGGTGTTGGTTGAATGGAGCACTTCCGACTGCTGTATAACGATGAAATTTGGTGAACCGGTAGGCCTTATATTGCACATAAAGAACCAAAAATAAACACCAAGGTTTTCCTTTCAGGGGGCGTGGTATCCGCCCACTTTCTCCGAATTGGTGTTGGTTGAATGGAGCACTTCCGACCGTTGTAAAACGATGAAATTTGGTAAAGTGGTAGGGCTTAAATTGCATTTAAAGAAAAATATATAAAATTAGCGGTTCTCCATTCAGGGGCGTGGTATCCGCCTACTTCCTCAGAACTGATGTAAATTATATATGGTGCACTTACGATTGGAGTAGAACAATGAAATTCGGTAGAACGGTAGGGCTCAAATCGCATATAAAAGAACAAAAATAAAAATCGAGGTTTTCCGTTCAGGGGCGTGGTATCCGCCCACTTTCTGAGAAAATGTTTAATTTATATGGAACACTTCCGATTGCTGTAATTAAGGTAAGTTTGTTAGTGTTAGGTATCTTTCCAGGACAAGAAGAAATAATTGAAGCGCAAATCAAAACAACCAATAACAAAAAGAAAATATACCTACCAAAAGAAATAGGAAGCTATAAACTAAGTTGATTTTAGTCGGTAGAGTCCACCCTTCTATCCTTCCGTATCTTTCGAGATTTTGACATGGCGAAATATTAAAATCTTTGCAAAAAGGAGTGAGATCAGACCAAAAAACATAAATCATCAGGAGACACCCTATACGAAGTAAATTTGTGTGATTAGAAAATTAAAACGAATTAAAGTTGGCCTCAATCCCTAAGGAAAACTGCTTATTTTAATCAATAATAGGTATTGAATGCAGTATGGCTATTTTTCATTTTTCATGTAAATCAACACGACTCAAGGTTATATAAAATCAGACCAAAAAACATAAATGTTAAAAAAAGAGCCAAGTTCTTCTATACAAAAATCTTTGCGTAAGTTCTGCCAAGTTCTTACTTCATGAAGGTTTTATACCGCATATTTAAAGTAGAATATGTAATATTGAAACAGCTACAATGTATTAGAGAAATTTTATTATTTAATGATTACTGACTAAAATTTGATGGTCTTACTTGGCAAGTTTTATTTTATGCCCAATTCGAAAGGTTTTAAAAACTTGACAAGTGAACCCATCAAATTTTAGTCAGTAATCATTAAATGATAACATTTTTCTATTACATTGTAGATTTTAGCTGTTTCAATATTATTCTACTTTAAATATTCCGTATTAAACCTTCATGAAGTAAGAACTTGGCGTACTTTTAGATCTCAGTACTTTTCACGGCTGACTTATTACGCAAAGATTTTTGTATGAAAGAACTTGGCTCTTTTTTTAACATTTATGTTTTTTGGTCTGATTTTATATAACCTTGAGTCGTGTTGATTTACGTGAAAAATGAAAAATAGCCATACTGCATTCAATACCTATTATTGATTTAAATAAGCAGTTTTCCTTAGGGATTGAAGCCAACTTTAATTCGTTTTAATTTTCTAATCACACAAATTTACTTCGTATAGGGTGTCTCCTGATTCGCCAAGAATATTTAACGAAATGATTTTTGGTTATAATCTCAATTAATGACGTCATTTATTGGGGATTTAAGAAAAGTCCTTCTTTTTTAGGAATTTTATTTTTAATAGCAATACTAGCCCTTTTAAATGTTTTCGAATAAAGTTATCTTGTTCGGATTTTCAGATAATCAATTTTTAAGCTTGTTCGGTTTTACTTACCTTTTGACTATGAACTTCAGACTTAAGAACCGTTCAACACAACTTATATTGAGCCGTTCGAAATGTTGTTTCTAATTAAATGAAGTAAAGCTTCACCAATATCAAATGCACGGATTTAAGATATGAGAGCTTTGTGCGAAACTCGATCAAATGCTTTTAAAATAACAAGTGAAATAACCGTACTTTCTTCAAAAATGATGTAAAGGTTTGTCACACTGTTCAGATATATCATCCACACCAGTGGACCAGTGCTACATTTTTTTTTATATTTTACGCGCACTCATGTTATAATGTTATACATACATACATAGTGCGACCAATTAGGAAAGTTGGAAATGATTAGAAAGGAGATACTACTGCACGTTGGTTTTCAATGTCTGCATATTGCAATTAGTGGGAAATATTAAGCCGGTTAAAGCATTCCAAATTCGTGTAAATGGTAAACTGATGAGCATTTCTAGAAGTACGGGTATTATGGTTGAATTGTTTGTTTATGCAAATAACGGTCAAATAATGATAGAAGAAGAGAGATAGAAATGTTTCAGTTAAACAATGGTCACCTATGATTTTTAGAGCACTCTTTTGAATTCTGTCCAAGAGACTCAAGTGGGTTTTTGGAAGACCTGCCCAACTATGGGAGTTGTTTTGAGTTTCGGAAAAATAATTGCTTTACATATAACAGCCAGATCAGAAGGGATAAAAAACTTGTAGAGCTAAAAGATCATGTATAAAAGATCAGAATTTAATGAGCTTGTCATATGTTGTTTTTCTGGGGTTTGGCACGAGAAAATTGCAGATATGATACAATGATCTGATGTGCCAAGAGGCGATAATACACTGTTGGTGTATTTATCAGGATCAGAGGTAAGGAACAAGTGTAGAGTGTTGGCTGATTGACCTGCACCGTCAAGAATCCGAGTTGGTTTATCAACAAGCTGAGTCAGATTGTTTAACTCAGCAAAAATCTTGACGTACCTTCCTTCGGGTGTTGTCTGAACAGAATAGCGCAGCCAAAAAGAATTGTGTACATTGGTATCGCTTCGCCGATAACAACGATCTCGCTGTGCGGAAAATAGGAAACAAGTCTCTGGATAGAGTCGGACAGGGCATCGAATTCATTAAAAGTCGAATTACTATAAAAACCTTGACTTCGATAAATAAAACATGTATGAATGATGCGCGGCGGTCAGCCATCAGACGAATAGGGGGAACAACATGTAGCATACGAAAACATGCACGTGCCGTAACTATTCGGGACTGGTGGAAGTGTGATCATAGCCTCTCCGCGGCGGCCGCTAGAAACAAGCCTTTTAAAAAAGGTTTGGCTAATATGATCAGGCTGGTTCCTCAGGTTGGCGACAGGTTAATTCCCTGTCCCGTAAAACTAAAAGAATTACGAGACCGACAACAAGCCTCGGAAACGGACTGATCTCACGACGACAACCCACGCAAAGAAAAAGGAAAAACGATTTACGAATTTTCTTATGGAACGTACGATCGCTCTATAGAGCTCGAGCTGCTCAATAGCTAGCTGATGCACTGTCAAAGTATAAAGCTGACATAACAGCTCTTCAAGAAATCAGATGGACAGGGAATGGTGTTTTACAGAAGAAAGAATATGACATATACTACAGCTGTCATACAAAACACCATGTGCTCGGGGTAGGCTTCCTAGTCAGCGAAAAAATGAAGTCTACTATCATCGGCTTTAACGCTATAAGCGAAAGGCTATGCATCCCTCGCGTGCGAGGCAAATTTACGAACATCAGCCTCATTAACGTTCACGGACCTACGGAGGAGTCCTCAGACGAAGAAAAAGAGACTTACTACGTACAAGTCGAGAGGGCTCTCAATGCCTGTCCAAGGTATGATGTTAAAATCATCCTTGGGGATTTGAACGCAAAAATAGGTCGGGAGCCGGTATTCAGGCATTACGCAGGCACCCATAGTTTGCATGAGAACACTAATGACAATGGACTTCGAGTCTTAGAATTGGCAGCATCGCAAAACATGGTCGTTGCGAGTACCAGGTTCCCGCGTAAGGATATCTACAAAGCCACTTGGGTATCACCTGATGGAGTCACTCGTAACCAAATAGACCACGTGTTGATAGACCGTCGCCACTACTCGAACTTGATGACGGTACGAACGTACCGAGGTGCCAATATCGACTCGGATCACTATCTTGTTGGTATGGTTTTCCGAGGGCGGATTGCCTTGCGAAGACGCATTGCATCCGCCGATCAGGTTCGAATCAACACGGCTGCCCTGCGCAATGAAAACACCAGTAACACCTTTGGTAATGCGTTAGGACTCGCCCTAGAAACACCTGACTTAGGGAGAGTAAGTCCTGGAGCCAGTATGCTGGGCGTAAATGAAAAGTGGACACGTCTTAAAAATACTGTCATTAGTACTGCCAACTCCATCTTAGGCAGCAGTCGTAAAAATCGGAACGACTGGTTTGATGATGAATGCAAGCTAGCGACTGAACGTAAGAATGTTGCGTACCGAGCAATGCAACAATCTCATAGAACGCGGGCACGCGAAGAGGAATATGAAGAGCTCAGAAGAACAGAAAAACGGCTTCACAGACAAAAGAAATCAGCCTGGGAGAAGAACCTAATCTGTGAAATAGAAAACAGCCGAGAGCGAGGTCTGCACCAGGCGCGGAAGTTCTACCAATTCGTCCGAAACATGACGCAGTACACACCACGCTGCACATACTGCAAGGACGGAGAGGGAAATCTGATCACCGATCCTGAAAGCATACTGGAGCGATGGGAAGTGTACTTCATTGAATTGCTAAATGGTCAGCTCACTGCAGAAGTGGAGGCTCCACTACTTCAAGAAGAATACCCTATGTTGCCGCCACCAAGCATAGAAGAGGTTGAGAAGGCTATAGGCCGGCTTAAACAGAACAAAGCCCCGGGAGCCGATGGCATACCAGCCGAATTATTTCATCACGGCGGGCCAGCCTTACGTCAAGCAATTCATGATATTATAGTGCACGTATGGGAGCAGGAAGAAATGCCAGAAGACTGGCGAATACCCCATACATAAGAAGGGAGATGTCACAATGTGCAGCAATTATAGAGGTATCACGTTGTTGAGTACCGCCTATAAGATACTCTCCTCTATCCTACAAGACCGGATAACCCCATACGCTAAAACCGTCATCGGACAATATCAGTGTGGTTTCATTTCAGGCAAATCAACAACTGATCAGATCTTTACCCTTAGGCAGGCGATGGAAAAATGTCTAGAATTTAACATCCCAACATACCATCTGTTTATAGACTTTAAGGCCGCCTATGATAGCAGAGCCAGGGTAGAACTTTACAAAGCCATGAGAGAATTCGGCATCCCAAATAAATTAACACGACTATGTAGGTTGACCATGACCAACGTAACAAGCCAAGTAAAAATAGCCGGATTGCTATCCAGACCAATCAACATCTTTAATGGACTCCGACAAGGGGACGGTCTGGCCTGCCTCCTCTTCAACCTGGCGTTGGAGAAAGCAATCCGTGACTCTGGCACGGCAACACGAGGGACCATCGTCAACAGGTCCAGCCAGTTACTGGCTTACGCACACGACATCGACATCATCGGAAGAACCGAACAAGCTGTGCTCAACATTTTTCAACGTTAAAAATAAAAATTACGCTTGTGAAATTTTGTTTCATGTATTTATATCTTTATCAATTTTTGAGGCACACTGACTTTTCTTGGCTTAATTTTGTTATTTTTTCACGTAAAACATGGTGTTAAAAAATTTTTAAGGTGCATGAATGCCTCAAAATGTTATGATAAATAAAAGAACAACACTTAGCATATTGCAAACAACGATGGACATGTTTTGATTTACTTGCTATTTCCACATTTTCAGCAGCACACTTAAATATAAATACTCATTATATTCAGTTTGATGTAGAAAAACATGGATTTAATCTTAAAATGAATTCGATTATTCCTCAAAAATGTATGAAGCTAAAAAATAACAAAAATTAAAATGAGATAGTTAAAAACTTCTATTTTTTGCCATTTTTACGCATAAATGTAGTAGCATTTTTGAAATTAAATATTCTATATTTGAAATACGTATGTGACGTCATTCCTACAGATTATTTTAATAAAATTCGAGTGATAAAAATTGTTTGAAATGTTAACATCGGATTATTTTCATGAGGGTCATCAAATCTCAAGTTTAACAGGATTTCCTCATATGTAGTCAAATGCTACACTGCAAGACGGCCCATTCCTTATAGCCCAACAATTGCTCCTTAGCGCCCGAATGCAACAAAAATAAACCATTAATACATCCACTATTATAAAACCTAAAAAAAATCAAAGCATAAATATCTAGATCCGAGAATTATCTGTGATGCTGATTCAGTTTTAGGCCCTAACAATATTTACAATACAATTTACTATTAATCCGTCTTTGGATTCCCAAAACTAATTAAAGGAAATGTGAGCTTTGGCTCAATCAATAACACACTATGCGCAGAAACAGTGCCAAAGCAACTGTGGGTGAAAAGGGAAGTTCGCCAATCTTTGTTTTATTTAATATCATCAGTTATTTTGTTTGATCATTTTTACACCTACAAATGCTGCCACTTTCACTTAATTAATCGAATTACATCGAGTTGAGTCGTATTGAGCAGAATTAATTTGTTTTAATAAATTGTTTGATTTCGTTCAAATGGGACACACTGGTGAACACTATAAAATGTTATTGGTTTTTGTCTGTATGCTGGAAGATGGCTGCAATCATTTTGAAAAAATGTGTTCTACATCGTTAAATTTGTATGACCTAACATCATTAGTAAGGTGTTATTAAGAGCACCCACCATTGAACTATTATTTGGTTTCAGCTCTTTATTGGCATAACCGATTTAAGTTAACTTCTTTTAAAAATAAATTTATTATAATTTAAATTTTGTATCAGAAGGTTAGTGGCGTCCGTGCCCGTTGGTTTAACAGTTTATATTACCTTCGTCTTCGATCTCCCGATGTGGACTTTTTATTACATTTGTGTGTTAAATAAGGTGTAGTTGTCAGGTGTAGATGGACGATAATGGCCTTCTTACAATTTTCCTCTTCAATTTCTACATTTTTCCTCTTTGTTCAAAAATTTATACGGAGGCTGTTTGAAAAGTTCTCGGCCTAACATAGAAGGCGTTGTTTTAATAAATAACTTTTAATTCCTCAAACAGCCTTATATATTAATAATTGTATGTGAAGTTTCATTAAAATTGGTCGCGTACTTATATCAGTGCAATTTTTTGTTTGAACGAACCTATTGCTAACAACGAAAATAAAAAAAAAAAAAAATTAAATTAGAGCCGTCATTAAATATTTGGTCAAAAAGAATATGACACCAAATCAAATTAAAGATGACTTCGATGAGACATTGGGGGAATCTGCACCTTCGTATTCCACTTTCAAAAAGTGGGCAGCCTTATTTAAACATGGCAGACAGAGCGTCGAAGATGATTGCAGAAGCGGAAGGCCAACAACATCCACCACTTCAGAAAACGTCGATAAAGTTCATAAAATGGTTTTAGTCGACCGAAAGTTAAAAGTGCGAAAAATAAGCAACATCATGGGGATCTCTTCTAAACGGGCTTACCACATTTTGACCGAAGAATTGGGGTTGAAAAAATTGTCCGCAAGGTGGTTGCCGTGTTTGCTAAGCGAAGAACAAAAATTCAATCGAGTTGAAATCTCTAGAGAGAATCTAGCGTTATTTCGGAGGAATACCAGCGATTTCTTGAGAAGATTCATTACCACCGACGAAACATGGATTTATCACTATATTCCTGAGACAAAAGAACAATCAAAACAATGGAAGCATAGCTGTTCTCCTCCACCGAAGAAAGCCAAGTCGTGTGCTTCAGCTGGGAAAGTGATGGCGACAGTCTTTTGGGATTACAAGGGAATTATTTTTATTGATAAGCTTCCCAAGGGCCAAATTATCACTGATCAATACTATGCAAACCTGTTGGACAAATTGGCTAAAAAAGTTGCCAAAAAAATACCAGGATTAGCCAAAAAGAAGATCCTTTTTCATCCGGATAATGCTCCAGCACACAAGTCGGTTGTTGTCATGGCTAAACTCCATGAACTTCGATTTTGTGTACTGAACCACCCCCCTTATTCACCTGATTTGGTACCATCAGACTATTACCTCTTTCCTAACTTAAAAAAAACATTTGGCTGGACGCAAATTCGGAGGTGATTGCTGAGACGGAGCGCTTTTTCGAAGAGTTGGAGGAATCGGCCTATAAAAAGGGTATAGAAGCACTGGAACACAGATGAAATAAGTGCATTGATATAAGAGGAGAATATTGTAATATTTTTTTTAGGTTCGTTCAATAAAACTTATTACTCTTTTTAGTATTTCTTCTTTATTCACACTTTCCAATTCAAAACAGTAAATCTCAATTTATAAACAACTCAAATACTTTTATTCAAATTTAACTCACATTTGTTTAATAACACAATCCAATAAGCAATACTTTTGCACACTTTCATAATTCAAAATCAACTGTGTCCGTTCACCATGAACACTCCCTTATATACTCAAATTAGTTGTTCTCGAAAATTCTTGTCTTGGAATGTTCTAGATGGTTGGAATAAGGGGAAATACATTTGACATTGGAAAAGAGCTTTTTGTTTCTTCCATAAATTAGATATGCAATTTTCCAACAAATGGCGCTGTAGAAGTATAAAGCTCTGTTCACAACAGTAGAAAAAGATTAAAAAAAAAGTTTTAAAATTTAAGACTTAAGACTTTTTTTGGAAAATAAATGTTTGCTGTCATAAGAAAATACAAATAGATGGGAGTCCCATCCAGAATATTTCTCAATTTGAAAAATAAATAAATAGAAACATTTTGCAAAATTTATATCCAAATCGAAGATGCACTTTGAAAGTACGAAGTTGTGAGCTTTATTAAGCATACTTTCAGGAGTTAGGTAACTTCTCTTGTCAATATTCAAAATTTTCAAATTCAAAAATAAAAATAATTATGTCCCCCTTAAAAATAGGCATTATGAAATTTCCAAAAGGTATACAACCATTTTCAATGGCAATGCATCACATTTTAAGTGCATATATTCAGGCTAGAGTTCAGCCTTTAAGTATAAATAAATCAATCGTGTTTTAACGACAGTATTAATGGTCTAAGTTATTGTGAATTGGTCATAATGGTTTTGTTGGCATTATGGCCTAGAGGTAGGCAACATGTGGGGCCATATAAACTAATACCTCTTCCACTTCCGTATTCAAAACATACTTGTAGCAATTTCCATATTGTGCAAACGTTCGTTTAATTTTTGATGTGTAAACATCTTTGCCGGCGGTAAAAAACGTGGGTAAAACTTATACTTTCGGTTTAGCCCGTTTACCTAGCGGAAGATTTGCATTTAAGATCAAAGGGCACGGTGTAGTGCCCAGCCAAAGTCTGGCACACTACACCCTTTTTACAGGAACAAACTCAGGCGATTTTTGACCCCTCCCTATCTTCAGTACCAATGAAGTCAGAAACTTAAAATTCCGAAACATTTTCTAAGCTAGTCAGGCACAGACGCCTCACCAAATTTCAATTTTCTAGCATAAGTGGTTCTTGAGATATAAGGCCTCAAAAATCACAAAAACCATAACTGACTGACTGACTGACTGACAGATCATCAAAATTATGGAGCATTTCCCGGCACCGTAGAATCTTGTACTTTTGCCCTACGGTAGGTCTTGTCATGCAAGCAGAAGAAAAAATCGATAATTTGAGATTTTCCATTCAGGGGGCGTGGTATCCGCCCACTTTCTCCGAATTGGTGTTGGTTAAATGGAGAACTTTCGACTGTTGTAAAACGATGAAATTTGGTAAAACGGTAGGACTTAAATTGCATACAAGGAAAATAATATAAAATTTGAGGTTTTCTATTCAAGGGCGTGGTATCCGCCCACTTCCTTCGAACTGATGTAAATTATATGGCACACTTCCGATTGCAGTAGAACAATGAAATTTGGTAGACCGGTAGGGCTCAAATTGCATATAAAGGACCAAAAATAAAAATTGAAGTTTTCCATTCAGGGGGCGTGGTATCCGCCCACTTTCTGAGAAAATGTTTAATTTATATGGAGCACTTCCGATTGCCGTAGAATGATGAAATTTGGTAGAGTGGTAACGCTTAATGTACATTCAAAGCGAAAAATAGAAAATCTAAGATTTTTCATTCGAAGTGTCTGTTTATTGTCATTTTGAAACTATAAATACATTTTGAAAATTCATGACTTTTCTTAGAACTATACAGTCCTCGATTTGGTACTATATGTTATTTTAACATGAATGAAAAAAGAAAACATTTGCATACCTGGTCTGGAAAAATTATTAGCTGACATAAAAGAAATCTTAACAGTGATGTGAACCCATCAAATTTTAGTCAGTAATCAATAAATAATAAAATTTCTCTATTTCATTGTTGCTGTTTCAATATTATTGTACTTTAAATATTGGCTATTAAATGAAGTAAGAACTTGGCGTACTTTTAGATCTCAGTACTTTTCACGGCTGACTTGTTACACAAAGATTTTCGTATAGAACTTGGCTCTTTTTTTAACATTTATGTTTTTGGTCTGATCCTGTTTACATTGGGAATATTGCGTGCGTACTACATCGTGTTTACTTTGGAAACTTTGAGTACTGAAATCTCGACTTTAGTACTTTCCATTGCTAGCTAGAAGTAAATATATTCACTCCCCCAACATTTATTCAACTCTCGACCAATATGTCAAAAAGACAAAACAACTGATGAACATTTTATTTTATGCTCCTGAAAAATACATTATCGGAGTTAACATTTAAAAATCCAAAAAATGTTGTTCAGGGCAATCAGTTGACATCTGCAACGAAATATTCTCGATACGTCAACATTTAAATTGTCCCTTATCTGTCATACCCTATAAAACGAATTTCGAATTATATGTATATTCTTTATAATATTCGAAATTCAAAATTATAGATCGTTCTCCATCTGTCATTACATTAACTTGACTTTAGCAATGGATTAAAATATTTTGTTTTTCCCAGATATACTTACTTGAACAATTTCCATTACAAATAAGGCGGGATATCATCAGTCCCACCACCCATCGGCTTAAAAATCTCTGACAGAGGGAGAACAGAAAATTAAAAAAAAAAAAAAAAAATGGGGGTTCAGCGTTCAGTTCTCATTGTGAACAGCGTCTATAGCAGAAAAAAGACATCAAGAGCCTGATTACACGAGTCCTTTTTCGTTTTTTTTTTGGCATAACGTTCGGTATGCTGCAAAAGAGCTCAAGTAACATGATTGTGTTTCTGAGTTATTGAAAATTTAAAGTTGAAAATCGATATTACAATCTGATAGTTAAAGCATTTATAAATAAATTGAAACCAAAAAATTGTATTCAATTTAATTTATTCAACTTTTTTTATACAAAAACAAAATGAATCTTGGACATGGGCTGTTTTTGCATTTACAAATATTTTTTAATGGAAATGGGTTTTTTATATGAAAACGTTTTGTTTGTAATTTGTATTTTAAATTTATTAGTCTTGATCTGATTCAAAATTATCATTTATATCGAGCTCTGGAATCTTATTTCTGGTGGTTTTGCTTGTTTTCAAGCTTTTGTACCAGTGATGAAACTCATCCTGGATGGCGCTTGATTGTAAAGATTAAGTTAACATTTTTTTTCGATACTTATAGGAAGGCTACTTTTATACACCTTTTTGGTGTTAACTTCTTTCAAATTTATGGGCCGAACTTTGCCAAAAACACGTATTTCCTTGTAGGTTTCATTATGATACTTAGAAGATTTTACAAAATCATGTTTGTACTTATGTGGGCTCAAGGTCAACTTTAACAAATACAAAATATTTTTGTTTGTTTGTTTTTGGTATTCGTGTTTTTTTTTTAAAAAGATGTTTGAAAATTTGTCTTGTATATGTGGTGACCACACAAATATGTAAAAAGCCAAATACACACAGAGGTGCAGCATATATGTAGATGAATTGAAATAACCGTCGCAGCGAAACAGTTACTAAACACATCGGACGATCGGACCATCTTCATTATCATCCGATCATCTCAACAGTCAGTCGTCCATCAACAGTCATCGGCATCACATCATTTAAACAAACGATAAAAATCAAATTAATTATAATTTAAACAAAATATATTGTACTATAACTAAATTGTTGTTGCCTTTGATTTCACATAGCTTGCGCCTATCACCACATTGGTGACCCCGAAAGTTCACGCGTTTTCTTTTATTCTTTACAAAAGTGGTTATTTTAACTTGCGCGAGCAAATAGTTTGTGTCTATGCCCGACTCAACGAATGCCAACGAAAATACCACGCCACATGGCACAGGTATTCAGACCAACACACGTGCCAACGTCGACCTAGCCACTCGCCGCCTACCATTTGACATTAAAGCGCCCCCTTTCAGCCCCGAGAGACCAGCGCTATGATTTGCCCAGCTAGAGGCACAATTTACTAATTGTGGCATTATCGAACAACGTGATAAATTCTATCGCACTATACCACTCATCGACACGCGCTCAGCTGCAGAGGTGGAAGATATAATCATTAATCCACCAGAAGACACCCCATACCAAACTCTGAGAGGCACATTGATTTCCCGTTTCTCGAAATCCAGAGAAGCAAAAATCATTCAGCTTTTGGATAAAGAAAATTTAGGAGACCGCTCACCATCCCAGCACCTAAGACACTTAAAAAGTTTGGTACCCGACATCGACGAAGAGGTGTTAAAAGCACGTTGGCTTTCACATCTGCCTTCACAAACGCAAGCCTGTTTAGTCGCCCAAAAATCCTTGAATGTCACAGAATTGAGTGAAATTGCCGATAAGTTGCATGAGGTTTTTGCGCCAGCAACAGTAGCAGCAGCAGATGACCTCCATCGACAAATTGCCGTTCTGACCGCTGAAGTCGCAGCACTATCTGCATCATTCTCAGAACGCGGACGAACAAAGCATCAGCAGCAACGCACTACCAGAAGCAACTCTAAATCCAGGCAAGTAACTAAGCAATCAAATATCTGTTGGTTCCACAATAAATATGGTGCCGAGGCACGCAATTGTCGCCCCGGTTGTCAATTTCAAAAAAACGGGACCGAGGATCACTAATGGCGGTACACGATCCTCATCCCCTACACTGCCGCCTCTTCCTCACAGATAGAAATACTCAACAACAGTTTTTAATCGATACGGGATCCGAAGTGTCGATCTACCCGCTGCAGCAGGCACAACCACCGCGCACACTGTCAACCTACCAGCTTTTCGCTGCTAACGGCTCGCTGATTAATACCTATGGCACGATCGAATTTGACCTGGACTTTGGACTGCAAAAGAAATTCACATGGCTGTTCATTGTTGCCGACGTCAGCCGCGCTATAATCGGTGCTGACTTTTTGAGCCACTATGGATTACTCGTAGATGTGAAGCAACAACGAATCATCGACAAACACACTGGATTGCCAACGCAGGGTGTCCTTTCAAACATCCAGCCTTCATCTATAGCCACAATCCAAGCATGCATCGAGCAGCCTTATGCAGCTCTTCTCAATTCGTTCCCTGCCAGCACACAACCAGGTGCAGCCAAAAGGAAGGACCAATACTGCACGGTTCATCACATAAAAACAAAAAACGGACCTCCAATTTCCAGCAAGGCACGTCGACTTGCTCCAGATCGTCTCAAGATTGCGAAATCCGAATTCACCAAAATGATTCAACTTGGCACTGCACGTCGTTCCGACAGCTCTTGGTCCTCACCTCTGCACCTAGCCAAAAAGAAGTCTGGAGAATGGCGTCCGTGCGGCGACTACAGACCTCTCAACGACCGAACAATTCCAGATGCGTACCCAATCCGCTGCCTGCAAGACTTCACAGCAGACTTACAAGGGAAAGAAGTATTTTCTACCATTGACCTGGTTCGGGCATTTAACCAGATTCCCGTTGCCCCATCGGACATCGAAAAAACGGCCATCATCACGCCATTCGGCCTGTTTGAATTCCCCTTTATGATATTTGGCCTGCGCAACGCTGCGCAAACGTTTCAAAGGTTCATCGATGAAGTAACGCGGGATCTTCCCTTTGTTTTCCCATACATCGATGATCTACTCATAGCATCAAAAAACAAAGAGGAACATCTTGAGCATCTTCGAGCTGTATTTCAACAACTACAGGATGCCGGGCTTGTGATAAACGTTGCCAAATCAGTCTTCGGAAAAAGTAAGGTAAAATTTTTGGGACATCTTGTGTCGGCAAAAGGGATCTTCCCACTCTCGGAGAAAGTGCAAGCCATCTTAGAATTCCCTAAGCCCTCCAACGTAAAGAAACTCCGTGCTTTTATTGGCACCGTCAATTTCTACAGAAAATTTGTCAAGAACGCAGCTGAGATCCTCGGGCCACTCAACGACCAACTCAAAGGTCCAGGCATCAAAAACTCCCACCCGATCAATTGGACGCCAGCGTTAGAAAAATCATTTACAGACAGCAAGAACGCCCTGGCGTCGGTTGCTCTACTCGCCCATCCAGACGCCAACGCAGAGTGGTCGATTTTTACAGATGCATCGGAGCAGGCTATTGGAGCAGTACTTCAGCAACGACGTCATGGTCCTTGGCAACCCCTAGCCTTCTTCAGCCAGAAGCTGTCGCCTTCAACGCAAAAACTCTCGACCTACGACAGAGAGCTCAACGCAATCTACGAAGCCGTACGTCATTTCAGACACATTTTCGAAGGAAGACATGTTGCCATTTACAGTGACCACAAGCCACTTGTTCACGCATTTAACCAACGACCAGAGCGAGCTTCACCTTGGCAATTTAGAAGGTTGGACTACATCGGACAGTTCAGCACCGACATCAGGCATGTGTCTGGAGCAGAGAATACAGTCGCAGACACGCTGTCGCGCATCGATGCCATTGAGCCAGCAGTTTTATCGAGCGAGATAGCTCAAGCTCAAACTCATGATAATGAACTTCAATGTATTCTCAATAGCCCATCTTCCAGCGTTCAACTTTGCCGTATAAAACTCGATGACTCCGAAGCCGAAATCTACAGCGACATCTCCACCGGCACAACACGACCTTATGTGCCTCGTCATCTGCGCAAAAGAATATTCAATTCCTTGCATTCTTTAGCACACCCTGGTCAACGCGCCACAAGGAAACTCATCGCTCAGCGTTATTTCTGGCCTTCTATGAACAAGGATTGCTCAAAGTGGGTCAAGTGCTGCATACCGTGCCAAGCAAATAAAACAACACGACACATAGTTTCGCCAATTGCCAGTTTTGAACCACCTACAAAGCGCTTCGAGCATATACATATTGACCTCGTCAGCCTCGTACCGTCCAGAGGATATAATCAATGCCTTACGATCATCGACCGATTTACACGCTACCCTGAAGCCGTCGCCTTGTCAAATGGAACTGCCGAAACTGTAGCAGAGGCTCTGCTCATATCCTGGATCGCACGTTTTGGTGTTCCACTGCGGATTACTTCGGACTTAGGGAGGCAGTTCGAATCTGACTTGTTTAAAAGCCTGACTAAACTTCTTGGCTGCAAGCATCTCCGGACAACGCCCTACCACCCGCAGTCAAACGGACTAGTCGAGCGCTTTCACCGTCAATTTAAAGCAGCACTGCTTTGCAATGGTGACACATGGACTTCAGCTTTACCTATTGTACTTCTTGGCCTCCGAGCGGCATTCAAAGAGGATCTTCAAGCAACACCTGCTGAACTTGTCCTTGGTGAACCGATTCGTTTGCCAGGAGAATTTATACGTCCATCGATTCGAAACACATCAGCACCAGCCTTAGTGCAAATCCTGCAAACACATTTTAAGAACCTAGCTCCAAAAGAAATGTCACGTCATGGACAGCGCTCAACATTTGTCTTCAAAAACCTTCGAAATACCTCACATGTCTTCGTCCGCCACGATCACATACGCCACTCTTTCGCTACTCCATATGACGGACCATACAAAGTGCTTGAAAAACATGAAAAACATTTTGTGGTTCTCGTCAGAGGAAGAAGTACACCGATCTCAATTGATAGGCTTAAACCGGCATTCACGCTTCACGAAGAAGAGGATCAAACACCAGAAACACAGGGTAATGAAACTGAAGCTCAATCAACCACCTCATCCAGGAACCAAAGAACAGTCCGATTCAATCTGCCGCCATAAATTTCATTTTTTTACATACGCTTAAACCTTTTTCTCCTTTCTTATCCTAAACTAATTAAAATTTCGTTTCTCTTAAGAAGGGGAGGTATGTGGTGACCACACAAATATGTAAAAAGCCAAATACACACAGAGGTGCAGCATATATGTAGATGAATTGAAATACCGTCGCAGCGAAACAGTTACTAAACACATCGGACGATCGGACCATCTTCATTATCATCCGATCATCTCAACAGTCAGTCGTCCATCAACAGTCATCGGCATCACATCATTTAAACAAACGATAAAAATCAAATTAATTATAATTTAAACAAAATATATTGTACTATAACTAAATTGTTGTTGCCTTTGATTTCACATAGCTTGCGCCTATCACCACATTGGTGACCCCGAAAGTTCACGCGTTTTCTTTTATTCTTTACAAAAGTGGTTATTTTAACTTGCGCGAGCAAATAGTTTGTTTCTATGCCCGACTCAACGAATGCCAACGAAAATACCACGCCACATGGCACAGCTATTCAGACCAACACACGTGCCAACGTCGACCTAGCCACTCGCCGCCTACCATTTGACATTAAAGCGCCCCCTTTCAGCCCCGAGAGACCAGCGCTATGATTTGCCCAGCTAGAGGCACAATTTACTAATTGTGGCATTATCGAACAACGTGATAAATTCTATCGCACTATACCACTCATCGACACGCGCTCAGCTGCAGAGGTGGAAGATATAATCATTAATCCACCAGAAGACACCCCATACCAAACTCTGAGAGGCACATTGATTTCCCGTTTCTCGAAATCCAGAGAAGCAAAAATCATTCAGCTTTTGGATAAAGAAAATTTAGGAGACCGCTCACCATCCCAGCACCTAAGACACTTAAAAAGTTTGGTACCCGACATCGACGAAGAGGTGTTAAAAGCACGTTGGCTTTCACATCTGCCTTCACAAACGCAAGCCTGTTTAGTCGCCCAAAAATCCTTGAATGTCACAGAATTGAGTGAAATTGCCGATAAGTTGCATGAGGTTTTTGCGCCAGCAACAGTAGCAGCAGCAGATGACCTCCATCGACAAATTGCCGTTCTGACCGCTGAAGTCGCAGCACTATCTGCATCATTCTCAGAACGCGGACGAACAAAGCATCAGCAGCAACGCACTACCAGAAGCAACTCTAAATCCAGGCAAGTAACTAAGCAATCAAATATCTGTTGGTTCCACAATAAATATGGTGCCGAGGCACGCAATTGTCGCCCCGGTTGTCAATTTCAAAAAAACGGGACCGAGGATCACTAATGGCGGTACACGATCCTCATCCCCTACACTGCCGCCTCTTCCTCACAGATAGAAATACTCAACAACAGTTTTTAATCGATACGGGATCCGAAGTGTCGATCTACCCGCTGCAGCAGGCACAACCACCGCGCACACTGTCAACCTACCAGCTTTTCGCTGCTAACGGCTCGCTGATTAATACCTATGGCACGATCGAATTTGACCTGGACTTTGGACTGCAAAAGAAATTCACATGGCTGTTCATTGTTGCCGACGTCAGCCGCGCTATAATCGGTGCTGACTTTTTGAGCCACTATGGATTACTCGTAGATGTGAAGCAACAACGAATCATCGACAAACACACTGGATTGCCAACGCAGGGTGTCCTTTCAAACATCCAGCCTTCATCTATAGCCACAATCCAAGCATGCATCGAGCAGCCTTATGCAGCTCTTCTCAATTCGTTCCCTGCCAGCACACAACCAGGTGCAGCCAAAAGGAAGGACCAATACTGCACGGTTCATCACATAAAAACAAAAAACGGACCTCCAATTTCCAGCAAGGCACGTCGACTTGCTCCAGATCGTCTCAAGATTGCGAAATCCGAATTCACCAAAATGATTCAACTTGGCACTGCACGTCGTTCCGACAGCTCTTGGTCCTCACCTCTGCACCTAGCCAAAAAGAAGTCTGGAGAATGGCGTCCGTGCGGCGACTACAGACCTCTCAACGACCGAACAATTCCAGATGCGTACCCAATCCGCTGCCTGCAAGACTTCACAGCAGACTTACAAGGGAAAGAAGTATTTTCTACCATTGACCTGGTTCGGGCATTTAACCAGATTCCCGTTGCCCCATCGGACATCGAAAAAACGGCCATCATCACGCCATTCGGCCTGTTTGAATTCCCCTTTATGATATTTGGCCTGCGCAACGCTGCGCAAACGTTTCAAAGGTTCATCGATGAAGTAACGCGGGATCTTCCCTTTGTTTTCCCATACATCGATGATCTACTCATAGCATCAAAAAACAAAGAGGAACATCTTGAGCATCTTCGAGCTGTATTTCAACAACTACAGGATGCCGGGCTTGTGATAAACGTTGCCAAATCAGTCTTCGGAAAAAGTAAGGTAAAATTTTTGGGACATCTTGTGTCGGCAAAAGGGATCTTCCCACTCTCGGAGAAAGTGCAAGCCATCTTAGAATTCCCTAAGCCCTCCAACGTAAAGAAACTCCGTGCTTTTATTGGCACCGTCAATTTCTACAGAAAATTTGTCAAGAACGCAGCTGAGATCCTCGGGCCACTCAACGACCAACTCAAAGGTCCAGGCATCAAAAACTCCCACCCGATCAATTGGACGCCAGCGTTAGAAAAATCATTTACAGACAGCAAGAACGCCCTGGCGTCGGTTGCTCTACTCGCCCATCCAGACGCCAACGCAGAGTGGTCGATTTTTACAGATGCATCGGAGCAGGCTATTGGAGCAGTACTTCAGCAACGACGTCATGGTCCTTGGCAACCCCTAGCCTTCTTCAGCCAGAAGCTGTCGCCTTCAACGCAAAAACTCTCGACCTACGACAGAGAGCTCAACGCAATCTACGAAGCCGTACGTCATTTCAGACACATTTTCGAAGGAAGACATGTTGCCATTTACAGTGACCACAAGCCACTTGTTCACGCATTTAACCAACGACCAGAGCGAGCTTCACCTTGGCAATTTAGAAGGTTGGACTACATCGGACAGTTCAGCACCGACATCAGGCATGTGTCTGGAGCAGAGAATACAGTCGCAGACACGCTGTCGCGCATCGATGCCATTGAGCCAGCAGTTTTATCGAGCGAGATAGCTCAAGCTCAAACTCATGATAATGAACTTCAATGTATTCTCAATAGCCCATCTTCCAGCGTTCAACTTTGCCGTATAAAACTCGATGACTCCGAAGCCGAAATCTACAGCGACATCTCCACCGGCACAACACGACCTTATGTGCCTCGTCATCTGCGCAAAAGAATATTCAATTCCTTGCATTCTTTAGCACACCCTGGTCAACGCGCCACAAGGAAACTCATCGCTCAGCGTTATTTCTGGCCTTCTATGAACAAGGATTGCTCAAAGTGGGTCAAGTGCTGCATACCGTGCCAAGCAAATAAAACAACACGACACATAGTTTCGCCAATTGCCAGTTTTGAACCACCTACAAAGCGCTTCGAGCATATACATATTGACCTCGTCAGCCTCGTACCGTCCAGAGGATATAATCAATGCCTTACGATCATCGACCGATTTACACGCTACCCTGAAGCCGTCGCCTTGTCAAATGGAACTGCCGAAACTGTAGCAGAGGCTCTGCTCATATCCTGGATCGCACGTTTTGGTGTTCCACTGCGGATTACTTCGGACTTAGGGAGGCAGTTCGAATCTGACTTGTTTAAAAGCCTGACTAAACTTCTTGGCTGCAAGCATCTCCGGACAACGCCCTACCACCCGCAGTCAAACGGACTAGTCGAGCGCTTTCACCGTCAATTTAAAGCAGCACTGCTTTGCAATGGCGACACATGGACTTCAGCTTTACCTATTGTACTTCTTGGCCTCCGAGCGGCATTCAAAGAGGATCTTCAAGCAACACCTGCTGAACTTGTCCTTGGTGAACCGATTCGTTTGCCAGGAGAATTTATACGTCCATCGATTCGAAACACATCAGCACCAGCCTTAGTGCAAATCCTGCAAACACATTTTAAGAACCTAGCTCCAAAAGAAATGTCACGTCATGGACAGCGCTCAACATTTGTCTTCAAAAACCTTCGAAATACCTCACATGTCTTCGTCCGCCACGATCACATACGCCACTCTTTCGCTACTCCATATGACGGACCATACAAAGTGCTTGAAAAACATGAAAAACATTTTGTGGTTCTCGTCAGAGGAAGAAGTACACCGATCTCAATTGATAGGCTTAAACCGGCATTCACGCTTCACGAAGAAGAGGATCAAACACCAGAAACACAGGGTAATGAAACTGAAGCTCAATCAACCACCTCATCCAGGAACCAAAGAACAGTCCGATTCAATCTGCCGCCATAAATTTCATTTTTTTACATACGCTTAAACCTTTTTCTCCTTTCTTATCCTAAACTAATTAAAATTTCGTTTCTCTTAAGAAGGGGAGGTATGTGGTGACCACACAAATATGTAAAAAGCCAAATACACACAGAGGTGCAGCATATATGTAGATGAATTGAAATACCGTCGCAGCGAAACAGTTACTAAACACATCGGACGATCGGACCATCTTCATTATCATCCGATCATCTCAACAGTCAGTCGTCCATCAACAGTCATCGGCATCACATCATTTAAACAAACGATAAAAATCAAATTAATTATAATTTAAACAAAATATATTGTACTATAACTAAATTGTTGTTGCCTTTGATTTCACATAGCTTGCGCCTATCACCACATATACATCTTTGTCTTTTTTGCTCTTTAATTTGTTTGAAATTAATTTTCAGTTTTTTGAATTTATAAAAATTTAAGAATTTAAGGGCAAACATCATTTATACAGGGTGTCCGGTAATTCGTGTGCCATACTTTGGGATGTGATTTTTGGTCATATTCTAAGAAAAAAATTGTTCTACAGTAAAGTCTGATTTTCAACTTTGACATCACTTTTTCACAATAAATTTAAAAAAAGGCTAACTTTGGTGTACCCTGACCCACGTTAAGGTCAATTTCTCTGTCAGTACTAATGGTATGGACCTCATTTTGAACTTTTTTGTTAGCGGAAATACTAGCCTTTGAAGCTACATTTAAACTGAGCTGATGTGTTTTTATGGTTGCGAGATATGCAATTTTAAATGGTGTTCAATTTTTCTTGCCCAAGCAAAATTTTGACTTTGAGGTCAATTTTTTTTTCAAAAAATGCCAAATAAACATAAAGTTTTTTTACTTTTACCTGATGAACAAAACAATAATAAAAAAACTCATTAATAAGTGTACCCAAAAACCCATACATTTTATGATACTTGGGATAATCTAAAACAGGTAAAAAATTCGAATTTTACTGCAGCACTTGGCAATTGGAGTGGTTTTCCAAAAATTGATAGTTTTTAGGTAATTTTAAAGACTGTGTTCTCATGAAAAGGGTTAAAAGTGTATTTATGCCTACTTGTCTTGCTGTCAAAAACCTAATTACGTTACCTCTTCTCAGGGAGAGTAAAATTTGAAGTACGAGTGTTTAATGAGTAAATTAACTAAATAAGTGGTATAAAAGAATAGAGAAACAAATTCATTCATCAGTTTATCAAGTTAAGTCCCGATTACTGTTGGATAAGAGCGCTTTCTGAAATGTCTTCATTTACGAGAGAAGAATACGCAGACATTTTATTCGCTTATGGGTTGTGCACAGGGGCGTCTTTATAATTTTGCAGGCCCTGGGCCCAACAGGTTTTGGGGGCCAAAAAGAGTATATTTTTTTTTTATTTTTTAGGTAAAAAAAACCATTTCAAAATGAATTTGTTTTTCAAAAATATTTTTACTTTTTATAAAGAACTAAAACAAACATAAACAAATCATTTTTTTATAGTTTTATAATTTTTTTAGTTACCTTTAATAGTTGAACATTTTTTTTTTGTTTATTTTTGATAATTTTTATAGTTTTTTTTGGTTGATTTGTAATGTTTTTATATTTTTTTTGTTAAGATTTTTTGTAAGTTTATTTCTTTTTTTTTTTTTTGGTTTTCTTTTTAGATAGGTATGTAAGTTAATACAATAAAATATTATTGAAGACATACTTTTCTGACTTTGTCAGTAGCAAAATCATGAATTAAGTCATCAAATTCAATTTCCCACAGTAATTCATTTTCAATTTCATCCACTGTAATTAGACTGTACAATTTTGGAATTGTAATAAGATCTTCATTTACATCTTTATTGAATTCTTTTAAATAATGTACGAGGTGCAGGCATTCTACATCAAGTTCTTCTGCATTAACATCTATGGTATTTTTTTGAAAATCGTTCGCAAGAATTTTGCAACACCTCTGAAGTCAAATGTTGCAATCGACAAAAAAAAGCCAAACAATGCATTAATTTCTTGGTAGCAGTTGGATCGTATTTTTAATTGCGAAGTAATAGTGTCAGTAATTGGGAAAAAAGTTGATAATGTAAACTTTTCTTTCCCAATTAGCTGGACGGATGGTGCAGGACCATCAAAATATGTGGCACGCGAACTTCGTACTATTTTTCGTTGCATTAAGGCTAGTCGCGCACTGGCAACTGTGATCGAAATCAAATAGTTTAATCACCAGTTGAAAGAGAACCGCGCACTGGCAACTCTTTACTCACGCTCACACTCTTTTCTCTCTTGCACTTATAAAAAACAACTCAACTGTTGCGGGACAATCGTTTAGTTTGTGTCAAAACACAAACTTTTTAGTTTCGAGAATCGAGTTGCTCTAAGTGCGCGGTGTTCCATATAAGCCCATATGTTCCATTTTAGCAGCTAAACAGTTGCGAAACTAAAAATTGAATGTGCGCGCCTAGCCTAAGTCTTTATAATTAGCATCCGGATTCGGAATTTTGGCACACGCTTCAAATTTATCAAAATTCTCCCTTAGATCATTTATGAAAGAACATAGTGAACAAAGCAAATTAGCAGCAACTTCAATCGTTATTGTTTCTTTTTGAAGGTTCTTGCTGGTTTTATGAATTCTTTCTAATATTGTGTCCCAAATTTCTGTTAAAATAAGAAATTCTAGTTTTGACATTTTCTTAAACAGGCTTAGCGCTTCGCTTTTTGTTTCTGGAGCTTGCTCTGGATCTCTAGAGATAGATTTCAGGACTTCAGTAATTTGTTTGTAACCACGATGGAGCGCGTTAACTGCATCAGCTCGTGCAGACCATCTTGTTTCAGAAAGACTTTTAAGAACTCTATGTGAACCTAAACATTCATTTAATTTATTCCAGCGATGGGTAGAAGCAGAAAAAAAATTTTATATTTTTTGAACCACTTGAAAGAAACTTGTTGCCTCCTACACACAACAAGATGCATGAAGGCCTACTAAGTTAAGAGAATGTGCTGCACATGGTATAAAGATAGCAAATTCGCATTTCTCATTTTAATCTTGCTTGCAAACCAGAACATTTGACCGACATATTTGACGCATTATCATAGCTTTGTCCTCTACAATCCTCTATAGGAATATCATGATTTTCCAAAAATGTCAAGAATAGCCGTGTTTTTTTGGAAAAGTTATCCGTAGTACAGTAGGATTTTATATGAATAACAAATACAACATCCGCAGTAGGATCACTGCCGATACTTAAATAAACGTCAAATCTCTATCCGCAGCAGGATTTCACTTCTCCTTTTATCGGCAGTGATCCTACTGTGGATGTTGCATTTGTTATTCATATAAAATCCTACTGTACTACGGATAACTTTTCCAAAAAAAACACGGCTATTGTGTCAGCCAAATATTCAGACTTATGCTCTTTAATAGGTATGAATTTAAAGAACCTTTCGATGGGAACACAATTTTTAACATACCGAATTACAGAAGTCAACTGGTCGATATGAGAAATGTCAGGTGTACTCTTATGGAAAAATATTTTTCCGATCTAATTTTACCTAAAATTATTTTCATTAGGACTTGTTTTCTCATTATATCAATGAACTGGTTGCAAATATTTGCTGATAAATAGGAAGTGTATCCCTTTCCTGAGTTCCCACATTTTTTTAAATGATCTGCGAGGAATGAATAAAATTCACCTAGAAGTTCCAGGCATCCCAAATAACTTCCATTGTTGGGTGACCCAATGGTTTCGTTCTTACTACAAAATGGAAGCCCTCTTGATGCCAAAAATTTAATAACTGCAACAATTCTTTTGAGAACATTTTTCCACCTGCGTGTGCAGGTGTATGATGAAATTAGATTCATATTGCCAGAAGTTTAAGATGTTGAGGATGAGAATTTCTATTAACCTTATTTCGTTTTGTTATATAATTCTTGTATAGATTCATTCATTTTGAGTTGGTGGAACTGGGGGCCAAATAATTGCGGGGCCCTGGGCCCTGGCCCACCGGGCCCATGCCTAAAGACGCCACTGGTTGTGCAATAGAAATTCAAGAAGAGCACAACGAAGATAAATAAAAATGGATCCCATAACGTGTTGCTAAGCGTTAAACTCGAGAACGGCTAGGGCAATTCGGTTAATTTTTGTTATGGAGAAAAAAAACGTAAGAATTACAAGGAAAATAATAAAAACAACACTTTTAGTAGTAGATCTTACAGAGAAGCCTGTCAGCGTTTGCAACTGTTAGAAAATGATGCTCATTGGGATCAAACTTTAAATGATGCTGTAATTTCTTCAAAAGCTCAACAAATACGAACATTGATATCTCTAATTATATCAATATGCTTTCTGTCAAACACCATTGATTTATGGATCAAAAAATACAAAGATGATATGTGTGATAATACGAATGATAATATTGTTGTGAACAGAGCTTTATACTACTACAGCGCCATCTGTTGGAAAATTGCATATCTAATTTATGGAAGAAACAAAAAGCTCCTTTCCAATGTCAAATGTATTTCTCCTTATTCCAACCATCTAGAACATTCCAAGACGAGAAGCTTTGCGAATTTTCGACAACAACTAACATGAGTATATAAGGGAGTGCTCGCGGTGAGCACAACACAGTTGATTTTGGATTATGAAAGTGTGCAAAAGTATTGCTTATTGGATTGTGTTATTAAACAAGTGTGATTTAAATTTGAATAAAAGTATTTGAGTTGTTTATAAATTGAGATTTACTGTTTTGAATTGGAAAGTGTGAATAAAGATGAAATACTAAAAAGAGTAATAAGTTTTATTTAACGAACCTAGTAAAAAAAATATTACAATATCTTGCATCAAATGCACAATAGAACAGGAAATCAACATTTACAACAAGGCGTTGATATCAATTGAAGACATGTGCTTGATGATGTCGAACAAAGTATTATCTCAATTAGGCATGGCCTAATCGGTTCGAAAATATATTCCGCCCATTCAGCGCTAAAATTACCATTGATTATTCAAAGCAACGAAACGCCGAATTGCAACATTTCAAAGAATCATTCAAAGATCATTGTTGGTTAAGTGAACGAGCTATATTAACTGCCAGAAACACGGATGTAAATGAAATAAATTTCAAAATCCAAAATGAAATTGCCGGTGAATTAAGGACATACAAATCAGTTGATTGCGCAACCAACCAAGATGATGTCGTCAATCATCCACCAGAATTTTTGAACTCACTGGATTTTCCAGGATTATCTCCCTATAATCTTCAATTAAAAGTAGGATAGATGGTCATAATGTTACGAAATATCAACTAACCGCGACTTTGTAACGGCACACGGCTAGCAGTGAAAAAATTACTGAACAATGTGATCGAAGCAATCATTCTAAAGGGAAAATATAAGGGAGAGGATGAGTTGACACCCCGCATCCCAATGGTACTAACTGACGTACTGTTTGAATTTAAACGACTGCAATTTTCTGTTCGGCTTGCTTTTACTATGACTATAAATAAATCACAGGGTCAGTCGTTGAGTGTTTGCGGTGTTAATCTGGAAAACACATGCTTCTCTCATGGACAGCTGTATCTTGTATGCTGCCTGATGCTCTTGTGTCGGAAAACCGACAGCTTTATTTATTTTCGCTCCAGGTAATCAAACAAAAAATATCGTGTAAGATAAGGCATTACAATGAAAATACCACATTATTACTACTACTACTAAAGTCTTGCAATGTACAAAATAGAAAACTTATATTTGCGTAAGTAATCGTTGTTTATTATGGAGACATAAATCTATAAATAAAGTGATCACTCTGAAATATGTTTTATTACTTCGAATGGACAATATTAACATAAAAAATCAATGTTGTGTTGTTTTAGAGAAAATAGGACAGAACAAGGTCTGCCGGGGCAGCTAGTTTTTCAAATAAAAATTAAATTTACGAAACAAAAATATTGAGCCGTTTCTGAGATATCGAATTTTCCAAAAAAAAAAAAAGTAGATTTTTTTTCAAAAACTGAAAAATTATTTTTTTTTAAGTTTTAAAATGCAATGTTTTTCAAACGTTTTAGAAGCTTCTCTATAAAAAATCCGTTTTGTCGATAATGAGAAATTCTAAATTTGAAAAAATGGTTCTATGGTAGGTAGGTACAGTCAGTAATATCTTAGTTTCAATTTTTTTTATTAGATTATATCGTAAAAATTAATCAAAAGAAAAAATTTTAAGCCAAATTCTCAGAACCGTTTTCGAAAAAAATACGATTTTCGAAAACCATTTCTTAACATTTGTATGGAGGGTACCGTTATTTTTAAAAATCCAAATTTTTTTTTTGAAAATTTGAATACACAATAATATTGAAACTGCTGGGGAGCCTTAAGCCTAGTACGCAGATCGAGACAAGACAAATTTTATCTCTACAATTTTAATCCCTACAAAACTTTTCCAAATCTCGCGCAAACGTTTGAAGTTGGAGAATTAAAAAATAATTTAATGTGTTTTGTTGTATATCTCTGGAACGGGTTGTTTTACAAAAATCGTTCATACCTTTTTGGAATCTCCTCTCGATGCTTTCAAGAGAAGCATCAGCACCTTTTACATAAAACCAGTTTTGACAAAAATCACTTTTGGCTGTCAAAATTTGTCCCGCAAAATAATGCTTGTATCATTCTTTTTCCTGGCAAAATTTAGTGGAGACATTTTGTAGAGCAATTCACAATAGTATGAATTTTGCGCGCGAACTGTGTACTGCTCGGAAAAATATCCGAGACAAAATTTGTCCCAGGAAAAAAAATGTATGGGAGACAAAATTTTTCCCGATCTGCGTACTAGGCTTTAACATAAAAAAATGATCAACATCGGTTGTACCGTTTTTGAAAAAAATCAAAAACAAAAAAAAAATATTCCAAGGGGAGTACCAAAAATAACAATTTTTTGGAAAATTTTTTCAACCATTACCTAGCTTTAACTAAATGAAATTTTATGAATTTAAAAAAAAAATAAAACTGTGGGACAGTTTTTGAAAAAAAAAATATTTATAAAATTTCGAAAAAATTCGTATGGCAGGTATACCGTTATTTTTGGTCTAAAAAAAAAAAAAAAAAACAAAACCCATATCTACCAAGTTTGAAGAAAATCGGCAAAGCCGCTTAGGCTGTAGTCGAACCGACAGAAAGACAGAACTACGAGCCCCACTTTTTTAGTCTTCGCTATTATCGTAGTATCAACTTTGATCAAAATCTCGAAATCGATTTTTTTCCGAATGCATAACTTGCCTTATTGTACCTATAAGTCGCAAGTAAAAATTTGGTGTGATACTATGGACATTCACTACATTTTGGTCAAGGAAAATTTTTCGCCAAAATGTTATTACCTGTCAGAACCGTTTTTTTTTTTTTTTTGATCTTAGACTTTCTTTTTAACGGCTCTAACGATCTTAACAAAAAATTTCAGTAATAGCCCTTAAAATAATAAGTTTAAAATAATATTGTAAGTATATAAAAATATCGGAACAAATATTTTTTGGGTTTTTTGAAAACAAAATTCCAAGTTTTTTTTTTGAAAAATCAATATCTTTAAAACGCGTGAACGATTATTTTTTGAAATTATTTCCTAAAATCTATACTACTAAATACTTAAAATTGCCATCCCAAATTTTGTTCTCGAAAAATTAAAAAAAAATGTTATATAAAAAATTACTAAGTATAATTATAAAACGATTTTTTAGCTTTGTTTGCATAAAGACAGACGGCAATTCCATTGATTTGAACATTTTTGTCTCATTAAATCCATGTTTAATATTTATAAAATATATTTTAAATTCTAAAGAACTTTTACATAAGAGCAAGTTCTTGCGATCCAGTCGTGCATTTTATTTTATGTACACAAAGTGGCAAAAAATTAGTCGTCCTTTTGGAAGATGTTTCAATGGGATCGTACGTCAATCATTTTTGACATTTTTGAACTAGACAGCTGCAGAAGAAAAATAAACAAGCAATGGAACGCTATACATCACAAGAGTACGGAATAATTGTGTCGATTTTTTTTAACCAATACACAAGTCTGCAAAAAAAATAAAATGCACGACTGGGTCGCACGAACTTGCTCCTATGTAATAGACTAGGAATTTTAAAAACGGATGTTATTAAAAAAAAACTGTTCATAAGGATAAAATGATTTTTTTAAATTCTTTTAGTAGTAAGAGATAAAAACAGAATGCTATGCAAATATGAATTTATGCAGGAACAAAAATTATAAGTCGTTGTAGTGGTTTCTTAAAAAAATGAGCTTTTGTGTACAAAATTTTTAAAACATTTTAAGAAAAAATGTTGGTACGCCAAAAAAAAAATACTAAGCCGTTCTTGAGATATCAAATTTTTCAAAAAAAAAAAAATACTTTTTTTCTAAAAATTGAAAAAAATATTTTTTCTTAAGTTTTTAAATGCAATGTTTTTTAAACTCTTTAGGAGCTTCTTCATAAAAAATTTCGTTAAAATCCGTTATGCCGATAATGAGTAATTCAAAATTCAAAAAATCGTTCTATGGTAGGTACAGTCAGTAATATCTAGATTTCAATTTTTTTCTTATTAAATTATAGATCGTAAAGATTGATCGAAACAAAAAAAAATTTAGCAAAATTCTCGGAACCGTTTTCGAGAAAAATACGATTTTTGAAAACCATTTTTTTAAATCTGTATGGAAGGTACCGTTAGTTTTAGATAAAACAAAATTTTTTTCTCAAATCTTATACATTATGTTAAGAAACTTTTATTTGTCAAGTTTGAAAAAAAATCGAACATGGGGTTTTCGAAATATTGAGTTTCCAAAAAAAATTTGAATATGTAATAATATTCAAAATGTGAAGGATTTTGGCATAAAAAAAAACGATTTAAATCGGCGGTACCGTTTTCGAGAAAATCAAAAACAAAAAAAATGGAACCAGGGAGGCTACCAAAAATAACAATTTTTTGTAATTTTTTTTCAACCATTAGCTAGTTTTAACCAAATAAAATTTTTCAAATTTTTTTTAAAAAATTCTGTGGGACAGTTTTTGAGAAAGAAAAAATATTTATAAAATTTCGAAAAAAATCGTATGGCAGGTACCGTTATATTTGGTCTTAAAAAAAAAAAACAGAAATAAACGTCCGGGGGAAAAAAATTAAAACCCATATCTACCAAGTTTGAAGAAAATCGGCCGAGCCGTTTAGGCTCGAACCGACAGACAGACAGACAGAATTGCGAGACCCACTTTTTTGGTCTTCGCTATCATCGTAATGTCAACTTTGATCAAAATCTCGAGTTCGATTTTTTTTACGAATGCATAACTTGCCTTATACTTGCCTAACTATAAGTCGCAAGTAAAAAGAATTGAGAGCTGTTTTAGTTGTTTTGCGTAATTCTTATGATTTTAGGAGTGCTGAATCCGAAAATGACTTTCATTTTGTCAGAGAACGTCACGTTTTTTGACAATGTGGGTATTTATGTTAAACAATTTATCATCTTAAAATAAAAGATAAAAGACTACACAAATTTTTTTAAATTTATAATTGCTTAACAAAACTTATTTTTTTTATCTAAAATACATTCATAAGTAAGCACTTAACACATATCTTCTTCCCAGGTACATTTTCTCTTGTGAGAAGCATCTAGAATGTCTCTCTGAAGCGTCCAACATCAGTAGTCTGCCATCATTGAGACGCTCCATCTTCCCTGGTATCTTTTTTCCATTTCCTTATTATCTTGGAGAAATCGTTCACCTTGCTCTTCATTCACATCTCCTAAATTATCTGGAAAGTAGTCGAGGTAGGAATGAAGAAAATGTACTTTTAAACTCATTAGGCAACCTAAAGCCTAAAATGCTTTTAACATTTTTTAACGATTTGTTTGTAGTTGGGGTCTTTGGTATTGCCTAAAAATATGACCTCTTCAAAGGCAATCTAACCTTCTTTTTAAGGATCCGTCATCGTTGTGATGAATTGTGGATCAGCCATAAATCGTCTAGTATCTGGTCCAACGAAACCACTTTCTTTAACTTTGCCTCCGAGAGGCCTGGAAACTTTGATATTAAGTATTTGAAGCAATTTCCATCTCTTGGAAGTGACTTTAAAAATTGCTTCATCAATCCCAGCTTTATGTGAAGCGGTGGTAGAAGAACTTTATGAGGAGGCACCAAAGTTTTATGCAGGATGTTCTTTTCGACAACTTTAGGCTCCCTCGCAGGCCAACACTTTTTGGTTCAGTGATTTGCTCGGTCTCTACTATCCCATAGACACAAAAAGCAAAGGAATTTGGTTAACCCAGATTGTTGTCCAAGCAACATGCCCAAGATTTTGAAATCACGGCACACTTGCCAACCGTAGTTTTTATATTTTAATTTTGGGAAGATTTAAGTCTCTTAGCAAATCATTTAGCTCGCCCTGAGAAAACAATTTCGGACTGCTGCCATCTTCAAATTCAAAACTTGGCTTGTCATCGGGTTCAGGTACAGCACCATCTTCGTCAGAACTTGGAATATCTTCCAAGGTAGCATGGGCCTTGGGCACTGGTATTTCAGTCCTATGAGGGATTTGACGAATAGCTGATCGCAGAGTAGGGTATGAAAATGACTGCTATACGTTTTCAAATTACACGAACAAAAATAGCAATCATAGGAATCGCATATGGGAAGGCTTTGTTCTTGCTCTTAAACCAATTTCGAAGGTCTTCAACACATCGTTTGCAGACTTTTTGAGGTGCCCAAACTATATCCTGATCTCCAATTTTCAAGCCAAAATACGTGAAGTATACTGTTCTTACAAAGTCCGTAATATTAAGTTGTTGCCTTAATACGATTATATTCTCCACAAATATAACAGAGACTGTCAGACGAATTCACACACTTTCGCAAAGACAACATTGCACTATATTGAACCAAAATCTATAAAACAATTGCAAAATAACCTGACGTTCTCTAATTTTTTGAGTATTTTTTTAGTTTTCAGAACACCTAAATACATAGAAATCAGTTGAAAACCTCCAGACAGCATTTTTGTTGCAGACCTGTGAATCGGTCGATGGTGATTAGCGCAGCGTAAATTTTGATGTCGATTTCCCAATCATGTCGTACTAACTCGACACATATTCCCACGATTAGCTACTCGACTCGAGCAGACTGGAACCATAGAAAACCATGCAGGGCATGGCGGCCCCCAGACTGGTCGTTCGGCCGAGAATATTGCGGCTATGGCTGCCGATGTTGTTAAGAACGAAGAAACATCAACCAGACGACACGGGCTACGCAATTGGATCTTACCAGACGGACCCTGCAGCGAAAGATTTACACATGTTCCCGTACAAAGCAAAAACAGTGAATCAGTTAATGCCTGCTGACCGTCCGCGCCGCGTGTGAATTACTACACTGAAAATAAATTTCTTGGTAATATTGACAAAAACGTTTTGTTGACCTTTAACAAAACAATTTTATTGTTTTGATAAAATTTTTGTCAATACGAAAGAATGATTTTGTTGATTTCACAAAATTTTTATAATCCAGTATGATTTTTTGTCAGTGTAACAAAATATGCACTACAAATAATATTGTCAGTTTAACAAACCAAGTTTTAACAATATAACAAAATAAAACAGAGATTTTTGTCACATGGACAAACTTCTTTGTGATGTTAACAAAATGTTTGTTGTATCTACAAAATATCTGTTTTGTAAATGTTTGTCAATATCACAAAGTTTTTGTTATTTTTTTTTTGTCAATTTAACAAAAAATGAAAACATTTTTTTGGTTACATGTGAGATCGTAGGGACGAAACGCCAATTTTTGTGGACTTAAATCCCAAAAAAAAAAAACTATTTTGACAAAACTAATTTTGTTTTTTGTGGATTCAACAAAAGAAATTTGTTAAATTGACAAAATATTTTGTTGAATTGACAAAATATTTTGTAAATTTAACAAAATATAACAAGAAAATTTTTGTTAATTTAACAAAATATTTTGTTAATGTAACAAAACAATTTTGTTAATCCGTTAATAATAAAAAAACAATAACACTAACAAAAAAATTGTTAATACAACAAAATGATTGTTAATATGACAAATTAATTTTGTAAATTCTACGAAATTTTTTCATATTGACAAAATATTTTTGTTATTTCAACAAATTTATCTGTTAGCATAACAAAATAATTTTGTGGATACAACAAAATATTTTTTGTCACCTCAACAAAATTCTATAATTTTTGTCAATTTGATAAAACTTTTTGCTGGACGTACATATATTGACAAAATTTTTGTCAAATAAACCTAGATTTTTATCATATATACCTAGATTTTATTTTCAGTGTATTAAGCCATCCACAATCTTAGAACGAAGAGGACGATCTTGTGCCGAAAATCATCGTTAGTGACGAGGCGCACTTTAGGAAGGCCGCTAAAAATGCTGCTAAATACTTCGGGCTTCTGTATTGGAGAAAATGTTCAACCCCTCTGCCCTTAAACGTCCTAACTAACCTCAAGTAAAACTCACATCTTTGGGCAGGTGCAGGCCAAACTTCTCTTCATATATTGAATACTATCCAAAACAGAGCGTTTAACTATTAGGAAAAAGAACTATTATGGAATCATTACCATCTCTTGAACCCCATTGGAATCTTTCATCTTTTTCCTTGTTTTATCGTTTTTATCTACCAGTTGCTTTCCCCCCTAAATCAGTTCATTAGTGATACCCGTTTCTGTAGGAATGCCCCTCAGTTCACAATCAAGCCTAGTTTTGGTCGTAATGTCAAATACAGAGATTCGTTTCTTAGTCGCACAGCACGAACATGGAATAATTTACCCGGCACGGTTTTCCCTTGCCATTTCAATTTGCAAACATTTAAGATACCAATGTTCATCGAGACTTCCTTTCTCTCCCAGCCATATTTGGCTCATGCAATCTTTATGTTTAACATTATAAGGGTCTCACAATAAACCCCGCAACGCGTGTTAGTTATAAAAAAAAAAGATTATGCGTCAAGTTTGCTTAAGTCCAGCTTTATTTCCATATTAGAAGCCTAGGCATACGGTACTATGTGTGTGTCGACTATAAGTTGCTTACCTTCACCTTTTCTATACATGTACATAATCTTTCTTAAGACTATATTAACACTTAATTACAAATAGCAAAAAAAAAAAAACACTTTTTTAAACTTTTCCCATTATCTTTAAGCTGGCTAACCACAAAACACTTATCACCCGTGACAGCGAAAGTAAAATGCTACTTACTCTTTAAGCTCTATGCCAACAAAAAACAAAGCCATCATCTCCAGACAGCAACCTCTTTTTCGAATGCCAATGGAAATTACATTCCAATTATTGTCCAATACTCATTTCAATTCAGATAAATAAAAACAATTTTATTAATTTAAAAAAGAAAAAAAATAAATTTCTCTTTCTTGGCACGCAGAACTAAACAAAACAGCCGAAGATTATAATAAATAATTGATTCGGTAAAAAAAACCCAAGAGTGAAAGACACAAAAATCGTAGAAGAAAAAAAAAACCATAGGTATACTTTCCATATTATGGATGTCGTAACTCAAAAAGGTCTCAATTTAAATCACCCGTCCCCAATGACACCATTTTAATATGAGCTAAATATTTGATGAAATGACCAACTTACATAAAACCCGCATTGGATAACTTGCTCTTATCCACTTCATTGCGAGCTCTGTGTGTCAAAAAGAAGGTTATCTCAATTCCACTGTCACTTTTATAACAACCAAGCCAAAACTAAGTTATGGGATTGTGTTTGCTTCTTGAACTCACTCAAAACCCTTAGGCTTGATTATGAGTGTGAAAAATTGGTCAAAAGTCGCATAGTTTGATTGCTTGTACGCGCTGATAAAGATCAGTAAAGCTACAAGCAATTAAAAATTCCCAAATCACCGCAGATGAAACTTCTGATATAACAGTTCTGTTGAGTCGAGTTTTTAATAAGCTTATGCGTATAGATACTTTTTTAGATATTGAAATAATAATGCAACACAGGTAAAGATTTAGTTTTTTTTTTTAAGAAATTTTTGTATTTCGGTTATCTGAAGATTCGATGTAGATTTTATTACAAAAGGCAACACTTTCGATGCTGAGATGAAAATGGAAACATAGAAGGACTGAAAACAGGAATGAAAAGTGAGAAATGAAAAAGAGAAGATTGCAGTTTTGGAAATAAAAAGATAAAAGATGATTTTTTTTTTTAAAATAGTTTTGGCTTTTTTTTAATGAGGTTCACATGGCATAGATAGAAAATTAAAGATAGATAGATGAATTTGAAAAAAAAGATAGATTTAGGAAAAGATAGAAATTAATTTGAAACGAAAAACAGAAGTATCTTATAGTGTAAAGAAAGCTTAGATGAAAACAGGAGGTTAGAAATTTAATAGATAGCTTAAAGATATCTCAGATGATAAGTATAGATTGAAAGTTTGATAGATGGCTTAGATGAAAACAGAAGATTGAAAATTGATAGATGAGGTCAAGATAGTTTCGTGATAAGAAGTAATTTAGATATGTAGTTCTGAGTAGTTAAAAGATACATTTTCAATAAGTAAAGATTATAGATAATGTAACATGCATAAGAAAGAGTGTGAAAAGGAGAGAAGAAAATCATGATTCAGTTGAAAAAGAAAATTCAGAAAAGGATGATGAAAAAATGGATAGATTGACAGAGAATAGGTATGAAAATAGATAGATAGATAGATATCGACTAGTTGCATGTTTTTTTTTACATTTATAACCTGAAATATAGTTTTTTGTCTTTGTTCTTTGCTAGCTTAATAGCAGTGCTTGCAAACACACTGCCATCAATGACATTTTATCATAAAATTACGTAATTTGCTATGCAATATTAGTTTTAAATAAATTAAATAAATAAATTTGAAAATAAAAATTTAACAAAAATAAAATATATATAACAATATGATCCTCTCCTCAATTTAAGGAAAATCACGATATATTAAAATGGCATCATCATTGCTTTACCGCCTGGCTTGCTTGTAGCCATTGTAAGCGAGAGATTGTGCAACAGGTGAGCTGTATGCTCCGCTCGAGTCCCATCCAGATGAAGTGCTTGGAACTAAATTAGATGAACTACCCAAAAGACCACCGCCGCCCCTTGAGAATAGACCTCCTAGACCACCAAGAAGACCAGAAGCAGCACCAGCTGCGCTTCCTACTTTGCTTCCAATACCAGCAATAATAGCCACGCCGAGGGCAAGGAACGAAACAATCAAAGCCTTCTTTGCCATGAACAGCACTCCGAACATTGCAGCGACTCCTAATACGGCAATTTTAGCACCGATTCCCAAAATGACTGGCAAGAATTTCTTCAGAGTACGCTTCTTCTTTAATGTACGAGTTTCAGTAATCAATTCCTTGAGGTCATTCTTAATGTCAGCGGGAATTGCACGAGCAATACTGCGAGCAGTATCGGCAAAGTTAAAGCTCAACGAACGCTCAGCGAAGAAGTTCTTCAGGCTGTTGATGAAATAGGTGCTCATTTCGGAGGTGCGAGCCTCGAATGTGGGTGCTACTTCGACAGCATATGAGTTATCTTCGAAGGATTTGCCCTGTCGTTGTTGATTGTCCTTAATTAGAGAAACACCACCGAACACTTCGATTTGGGGATTATCAAAGACTGCTTTGGCACGACGGAACAGCTGAAATGACAACAAAAATAAAAAAAAATTGTATTAGATATTTGGCTCAGAAGTGGGATTGTAATGTATTTGGTAGAAACTTTGAAATAATTTTTATGAAATAGTATTTTTATGAAAAATCTTCTAAAAGTTAAAGTTACTGTAAGTCTTATATTTTTGGAAGCAAATAAGTGAAAGTTTTTAAATTTTATTTTAAAAATTTCCTATTTCCACGAATTTCAGTCAAAGGTCTCTCAAAATGCGTGCGTACTCTTTTGTCTCGAAATACTTTGGTTACAAAATATTTTATAATGACAAAAAGAGATATTGAAGTAAACTTATCAGTCGAGTTGTGCTTATCGATCAGAAGTGGAAAATATTCATAAAATTTTACAAACGCTAAAGAAGAAATTGCGTTTTTTGAATCAGAAGTGGGATAGTTCTATTTGATAATTAAATCAGAAGAGGAAGTTGATGCTTTGGATCAGAAGTGAGATAAATGTGACTGATATTTATTTAATTTAGATTTTCAAAAGAAGAATTTGAGATTTTTGAATCAGAAGTGGGATATATCGGTAACTGACTTTTAGGAAATTTAAAGCCAATCTAAGAGAAATTCAAAAAAATTCATTTAAAAGCTTCAAAATCATGTTACTATGCTTGAAAATTATTAAAAAAAAATTCAATTTCTTCGAAAAAAAAAGCGAAAAACTGATATCAACTTGATCATGTCCTTGAAAAAAAAATATAGCCTTAAGTTTGAATGCCCTCACATGTGGCGGACTTAGTAGAATTTGTGAGTATTTTGACGAAAATCATTATAACACTCAATTTATCAATTACAATTTGACTCGAGTGAGTTGAACACTGTCATACAGATAAGCCCTTGGAAAACTAGGACGATTTAAATGTTAAGAATTACATATTCCAAAAAGTTCTGTTTCACTTAATTTCTAATTCACTTTCACTTATAAATTTTCACTTTTCAATAAAAATTATTTCCTATATGATATCCTTAATCCGTACCGTCATTTGCAGACAGGAAATTGAATCAGCATCCAGGCACTTTTCGAATCCACTAGTATTGGGTGTATCCATAGTATTACTATCGATTTCAGCGTATATTCCATTGCTCAACAGCAGGACACAAACGCACACAATGAAGAATTTCATATTGGAAAAAGGGTTGCTTTTTATTTTTGTTCGATAACAAAAAAAAAAAATAATTAACAAATTTGGATGGATAGAGGTATTATTTTTTGTTGGAACACCACCCGAATCACTGTGTGTTTATTCGAATGAAACAAGCTGCGGTTTGATAATTTCTCGTCAGTGTCAGGCTGTTTTTAAACAATTTCGAAAATATATCGAGCTAAATTATTATGCAAACACACATAGATACCAAACACAATAAGATAATATACAAATGAATAACAAGTAGGTATAGAGAGTCGGAGTGTCTCGAAGCCAAGCGACAAATAATATATACCAGCGAATATAACCAAAAAAAAAAAAAGTAAAATTAAAAACAAATTATGAAAACGAAAATCTCTTTTACCTTGCAGTATCAAGCTCAACCAAAAAAAAAAAAAAAAAGCCAAGCCATACCTTCAACCTACCTGCGTTTAGTACCACACACACCTTTACATGGGTTTTAGTCATAATTTCTCATATAATGCGGTGGCTAAGCCTTTTGTTGTGTATCTTTTCTCCCACTCCCGGATTTATGGCTAAGAGATCTCTGAGATACATATTTGTGCTTTTTAAATGATATTTGGGCAAGCATTGCTTTCTTCTTTCCTTATTCAGCTTCAGCTTGGTCTGAAAAAAAAAAAAAATAAATAATAATAGCTATACAAATCGATGGGAAGAAGAGTTGAGCATGTAATATGCTTAGCCTAACTCAAAAGGTTATGTCTTCATGCCTCAAAAAGTTTTCCTATTTTCTACGCTAACGCTCTTCGTTAAATGTATCGCTTAGCACTATAATATTTCTTGTGCCTCCCGTCTTGTGCCGCCCTTTTCTAATAAATCCATAGATAGATGCTAGGTATAGGAAAGCTCATCTCATTATCGTTACAAAGATGCTGCGTTTTTTTTTTTGGTCTGGGACAGGGTGACACGCACGAGACGCAGAGAGATGCTAAGACATCTTTAAACGAAGAAAGGTGTGAATGTGTGAAGAGAACTTGACTTTTATGTAAGTTTTGTTTTCATCATCAGTTTTGAGTAGCTTTGAATTTTTGTTATATCGATGGTAGGTTGGGTCGGATGTGTGCATTAGCAGATTGGTGAAATTGGAGGAGATGCTGTCGCAATCAATTCAGACACCATCGATCGAAGAAGCCCTCCGGTCATATTGATTAATAAAGTTCGTGACAGGCTGTCAAGTAGTCAGGTGTATATATCTGCTGTACGTGCCGGTTGGTTTTTAGGATATAAATGTGATAGAGCATTATGATTTGAAGGATCAGAGTAATGATTTCCGGGTGTTTGCTTGGGGAAATGAAAATTTCTTCATTGCGAAAATATGTGATTGGCATATTTAGGAAGTAGAAAATTCGACAGTATGAACTTGTATTGGAAAAATGTGTCCAATGATGAAATTTTATGAGTGAAATTGTTAGGCGAGTTAACCCTGAGCATTCAAAATGAAATGCACGAACTAGTTTTTATTTTTATTTATTTTATTTGTAGCTGTTGTTTGGAGAAATATAACTTCTCATATTTAAGTTTAAAAAAAAAATGTTTAAAAAAAAAAAGATTTTGGTACATACGCCAGTTTTAAATTTTTATGATTGCGCAATCGAATAATAAATTTCAAAACTAAATTCAGACTCGTTTTTCAAGTATCGAATTTTCGAAACTAAATTTTGAAAAAATTTTCTTTAAATATAAAAAGATGTGATATGTACGATATTATAAGAAATTTAAATCCAATATCCTAATAATGAGAAAGTCAAAAATCAAAAAAAAAAAAAAAATATAAATGGTAGTTCTATTGAATGGTAGATTTTATAAATTGAGGGATCAGAAAATATGTAATTTTATCAAACTTCAAAGTGCCGTTATAAATTAAATAAGTTTTTCAAAAACATTATTTTAACATTTGCTTATTTACAACTCATAACAATTGCAATTGGGAACTAAGCTTAAATAAATTTAAAACTATACTCTGTCCAACAAAAATTGTCAGTACAGGGAAGATAGGACGTTTGTTTCTCATTCTGGTTGCATTACCATGCATAAGTGTGTCGCCTTTTAAAGCTCTCACAGGGATTCCGTAGTTTACATTATAAATCGCCGCAAATGAGAGTAAAAAACGCGTAGGGCTACCGTCTGCCGATTCAAAACGACCGAAAACAATTATTCAATTTACCTTTTCCCACAACGCCAAGCTGTAAGATATTAGGCGCGTTTTTTTAAGTTGAAAAGCAATACGACAACACTCAACATACTCATCTTCTTAAAATGTGTTCTCAAAAGCTTCAAATCCCAAAAGCTCCTTAATAAAAACCACTGAAAAAGCTCCTTGCTTGCAATTGAGAATGATAATGGTAACTCTGTTTTGATGTAGATAAAGAGCGCACGATCGTATTGAGTGAAACTTGACATTCTTGACAATATCTCATTCTCATCAGCAGTGGGATACGACGGTCGTGTTGGGGTGTACAACTTTTTGCAAAGAATTACAACAACAATTCCCTAAGAAAAGTCAGTGGCTTGCTCTTTTTTTAGTGGCATTTTTCCTAACGCATTGTAGTGAGGTTGCATCAGGCGCCACTGCTTAAGAAAAAGCTCCCCGATAAGGCCTGTACTGACAATTTTTGTTGGACAGAGTATAGACTTTATTATTTTTACTTGCGACTTATAGGTACTATACTTAAGGCACGTTATGCATTCGTTAAAAATACAGAACTCGAGATTTTGATCAAAGTTGACTTTACGATGATAGCGAAGATGAAAAAAGTGTGTCTCGAAATTCTGTCTGTCTGTCTGCTCGACTACACCCTTAACGAATCCGCAGATTTTCGGTTAACTTGGTACATATCGTTTTTAAATAACGGTATCTGCTATACTATTTTTGGAGCGACTTTCCTTTAAGGTAGCACGCGTATAGTATTGATTTTTTTTTGCAGTTACCCAGTGGTCTCAATGGAACAGATTTAAAATATTAAAGTGAGGAAACGCCGTTAAATCATAAAAAAAAATAATGTTTTATTTTTCAGTTTTAACCTCACTTTTTTGTTGTAGTGTTTTCTTGACTAACAGTACTGAAAGTGGGCAGATTTCGAAATTTAATAATACCTCTTAGGGTATGTAAGGTCACAAGACAGGCGTCTATATTAACAGTAGTGTAAGTGGCCCGTTTCGGGGGTTCTCAGCATTTTAACTCCCTTTTCGGGGGCCACACCCGCTCACACAACTTCGTTGCTCCGCTTAGGATATGTAAAGTCGCCGAGCAGGCGCCAATGTCAACAGTGTTTTAACTTAAAAGTACTATGGGTTCCCTTACAAAATTAACAAAAAATGAAAAATTCCCAATAATATCGCAAAACCTTAAAGGAAAGTTGAGCCCTAATTTTTTTTCGAAATACTTAAGATTTCAAAAAAAAATTTTCTCAAAAACTGTTGCACTTAAAAAAAAAAAAAAACAAATTCAAAAAATTTCATTTCGTTAAACTTATAGGTAATGGCTGAAAAAAAATTCCAAAAAATTTTTAGTTTTGGTACGCCCGGCCCCTTCGAACCATTTTTTACTTGCGATATACACTGCCGCTCATCTGAATGGGTTCACTGTTTTTCGTAACTTACTGTAAGACTCTCTGCATATATATGGCAATGACACGTCTGTGTTATGTATGTAATGAAAGAGCATTATTTTGCCCTTGGTTTGGGAGAAAAAAATTTCTCTTTAAGCTTACCGTTATTCTCACACGCTTGCTAAACTTAATTCATTAAGAAAAACTAACGTTTTTTTTGGCTCATCTGAATGGGTTCAAAAGAAAAAAAATCATTTTTAATTGATGTGCGCGGGTGATGTGTACTGAAAGATCTAGAGCCTAAGCCACTGGACCTATTTTCTTCAAACTCGGTAGTTATGGGTCTTCGGTGATTCCCTAGAGGGGAAATTGAATTTTTTTTTTTAGCTCTAAAACTAACGGTACCCCCCATACACCCGTAATGCAAAATCTTATTTATCTCAAAAACGGCTCTAACGATTTTGATAAAAAAATTAGGTGTGATATTATGGACATGGACTACGTTTTGGTAAAAAAAAAATTTGGGGCAAAATGTTATTAACGGTACCTGTCATAGAACCGTTTTTTTGATTTTCGACTTTCTCATTAACGGCTCTAACGATTTTAACCAAAAACTTTCAGCAGGAGTCCCCCTAAGTTTAAAATAATATTGTATATAAAAATATTCGAAAAATTATTTGTTGTGTTTTTTTGAAAATTTTTTTTTTTTGAAAAATCAATATCTTCAAAACCTATGAACGATTACTTTTTGAAATTATTTCCAAAAATCAATATTATTAAATACTTAAAATTGGCATCCCACATTTTTTTCTTGAAAAATTTAAGAGAAATTTCTTATATAAAAAATTTATTTAATAATAAAACGATTTTTTAAAGTTTGTTTGCATAAATTCATACTTTTCTAGAAATCAGAAGGCAATTTCATTTTAAATTCATGTTTTATATTTATAAAATGTATCTTAAATTCCAAAGTACTTTTACATAAGAGCAAGTTCGTGCGATCCAGTCGTGCATTTTATTTTATTTTGTTTTTGATTTTCTCAAAAACGGTACCTACAACCGATTTTTATCACTTTTCTTAAGCTAAAGCTTCCTAAAAGTTTGAATATTATTGTGTACTCAAATTTTCCAATTTTTTTGTTTAGATTTAAAAAAAAAATTTGTTTTCAAAACTCAATATTTCGAAAACCCCATCCTCGATTTTTTTTTAAATTGATAAATAAAAGTTTCTTAATATAATCTTATACAGGGTGATTGGCATAAGGTGTGACAAAAAGCTCTATTTCCCTCCGTTTAGGCGGGAGGGGCAATTTAAGAAAAAAATCACTTAAAACAGAAAAAAAATTATTAAAAAATAACGGTGATACCTACAGAGTAATGCTATAGCATTTTGAAAAGCCAGAAATACATTCTTTAATTTTGTTTTAAAATAAAGTTGTTCGAGTGAATAGTTTTTGAAAAATTAATTTTCAAAATCAAAATTTTGAAAAAAAAAATGAAAATTTTTTTTTTAAACAATTTTTTTTCAAAATTTTACGTAATTAAGTATTATTTTTTTATTCAATATTCAATGCTCTTATTAATTTTTGATCAAACACAAAAAACCGGATGTCAAAATGTTTTGTAGTTTTTGAGAAAATCAAAAATAACAAAAACTACTTTTGTTCTAAGAAAAGCCTTTTATTTTAGTTTTTACGTTTTTGGATTCTTAGGTGAATTTACGATTAAAAGGATTTACTTTCTTTTTACTTTTTTTTAATTATCGGTCTTATAAGCATACAATAATGTGACAAAGTACTGGATTAACCATATTTCACACATTTTTTCATTGAGAACACCTGCGTGAGAGCATTGGTTTAAAATTGACCTGCCACTTTTTTATTATGGTGGGGTCGGCTTGGCTTAGGTGCATTTACGAAAGAAAGGATTAACTTTTTTTGTAAAATTTTTTATTATCAGTCTTATAAGCATACAATAACACATTTTTTCATTGAGAACACCTGCGTGAGAGCATTGGATTAATATTGATCTGCGAATGTTTTTTAAATAATGCAGCGTTACACGCCCTAACTAGTGACAGAAAAATGCAATTGAGAAATAAGAACAAAAATGTTCCTGAATCTTGGAATCAATTTAAATAATAAATACATGCATATTTAGATAAAATACATAATTACTGTTTATTTAAAGTTAATCCTTTCTTTCGTAAATGCACCTAAGCCAAGCCGACCCCACCATAATAAAAAAGTGGCAGGTCAATTTTAAACCAATGCTCTCACGCAGGTGTTCTCAATGAAAAAATGTGTGAAATATGGTTAATCCAGTACTTTGTCACATTATTGTATGCTTATAAGACGATAATTAAAAGAATAGTAAAAAGAAAGTTAATCCTTTCAATCGTAAATTCACCTACATAAGAATCCAAAAACGTGAAAACTAAAATAAAAGGCTTTTCTTAGAACAAAAGTAGTTTTTGTTATTTTTGATTTTCTCAAAAACTACAAAACATTTTGACATCCGGTTTTTTGTGTTTGATCAAAAATTAATAAGAGCATTGAATATTGAATAAAAAAATAATACTTACTTACGTAAAATTTTGAAAAAAAATTGTTTAAAAAAAAAATTTTCATTTTTTTTTTCAAAATTTTGATTTTGAAAATTAATTTTTCAAAAACTATTCACTCGAACAACTTTATTTTAAAACAAAATTTAAGAATGTATTTCTGGCTTTTCAAAATGCTATAGCATTACTCTGTAGGTATCACCGTTATTTTTTAATAATTTTTTTTCTGTTTTAAGTGATTTTTTTCTTAAATTGCCCCTCCCGCCTAAACGGGGGGAAATAGACCCCCCCCTCCCATACGATTTTTTTCTTGTCTAAGTCCAACCTACACGCCCTAGCTTTTTGTCACACCTTATGCCAATCACCCTGTATAATCTATAATCTAGAATTGACAAAAAAAATATGTTAAAAAAAATGGTTTTCGAAAATTATATTTTCCCGAAAACCGCTCCGAGAATGTTGATAAATTTTGTTTTCTTTGGATTCATTTTACGATCTATAATTTTATAAAAAAAATTGAAATTAAGATATTACTGACTGTACCTACCATAAAACCATTGTTTTCGAATTACTCAATATCGTTATAACATATCTTAATAAAAAAAATTTATAGACAAGCTTCTAAAAAGTTTGAAAAACATTGTATTTCAAGACTTAAAAAAAAGAACATGTTTTAAATTTTTGAAAAAAAACAATTTTTTTTTGGAAATTTCGACGGCTCAATATGTTTTTGGGGTATTTGTGTTTTAAACGTACAATAATAAACACTTTAAGTTGGCGTACCAAAATTTCTTCTTAAAAATGTTTTAAAAATTTTGTATAGAAAAGCTTATATCTACATGCCTCTATAGCATCTCAGAAAAATGTGAAAAAAATTTATTTAACATTTTAAAAGACACTTGATGCGATTGAACTCTACTTTTATTGCTGGAAAATCAAAACAAACCCTGTAAAACTCAAGCTTGTTTCTTTACAAAGAAACGGAAGCAAAGTCATCTACCTCAAACAAATCTTTTAGTGTGCAATGCTCCAGTTCAATGGGAAAAAACTATAAAATATTTGGGTGTAACTTTTCATAAAAGCTTGACTTTTTCTAACCAAGTTTCAGAAAGCATTAAGAAAGCTCAATTTTTAATCAAAATTTTGTATCCACTTTTGAATAAAAACTCTCACCTCAGCCTTGAAAATAAATTACTGATATACAAAGTAGCTTTTCTCCCCACTATGCTTTATGCTTCACCGTATTGGCATACTTGTGCAGATTGTCACTATAAAAAAATACAAATCTGTCAAAACGAAATACTCAAAACTATTTTAAGCCTCACTTGGCATTTCTCAACAATTGGACTACATGAAATTGCTAATATTCCTACAGTAAAAGACAAATGTTCCACAGTACACACGAACTTTATAAACAAATGCTTAATGAATGAAAACCCAATATTAAAAAACATTGCCAAATAATATGTTTAATTGTTTTATGTTAGTTTTAAAATTTTAGTAATAAGTCCGATGAGTTTAACAAAAAAAAATATTTTTCTCAAAACAAATTAAATTTTTCCAAATTATTTTTAATTTTTGTTAAATTTATAGATGCTAAGAATTTATATATTTCTCATCTCTATGCTTTGAGTATTTATCATATTCTGAATTAATAAAGATTAAAGATTTTAAAAATAAAAAAAGTTTATTTTTTTAAGAAACCCCTAAAACGAATTATAATTTTTGTTCTTCCATAAACGAATAATTTCTCGATAGTGATCCATTGATTAAGTGACTTGTAACCTATAAAGAACAAAAATTTTCTAAAACATTTTTTTGGGCACGCTGTTTACAATGTCACCGGATTTTTGCAAACTTAACAGTTACGTTTGGTGGAAATAAATACGTATGGCCATGCTTCTTTTCTTGAAAACAAAATAAGTACAAATTGAAAAGGGTTGTTCAATAAGGTATTTAAATGGAATAAAACAAACTCTGTGTGAGGTATTAAAAATGTTTACTTGCGACTTACTATACTATAAGGGAAGTTATGCATTCGTAAAAAAAATCGAACTCGAGATTTTGATCAAAGTTGACATTACGATGATAGCGAAGACCAAAAAGTGGGTCTAGCAATTCTGTCTGTCTGTCTGTCGGCTACAGCCTAAACGGCTCGGCCGATTTTCTTTAAACTTGGTATACATATATCATTTTTAATTTTTTGTCCCACACGTTTTTTTCTTTTTTTTTAAGACCAAAAATAATAATACCTGCCATAAGAATTTTTTTCGAAATTTTATAAATATTTTTTTTTCTGAAAAACTGTTCGACAGATTTAAGAAATAAAAATATAAACAAATTTCATTTAGTTAAATCTAGGTAAGGGTTGAAAACATTTTTCCGAAAAATAGTTATTGAGGATACCATTTTTTTGTTTTTGATTTTCTCAAAAACGGTACAACCAATTTTGATCATTTTTTTTTGGCTACAGCTCCCCATAAACCTTGAATAGAATTGTATATTAAAATTTTCCAAAAAAAAATTTTGGATTTTAAAAAAAAAATTCAAATTTTGTTTTTCAAAACTCAATATTTCGAAAACCTCATGCTAGATTTTTTTTTAAACTTGATAAATAAAAGTTTCTCAATATAATCTACAAGATCTGAGAAAAAACAATTTAGTTTACCTACAAATAAAGGTACCCATCATACAAATGTCAAAAAATGGTTTTCAAAAATCGTATTTTTCTAGAAAACGGCACCCAGAATTTTGATAAAAATTTTTTTCTTTCAATCAATTTTTACGATCTTCATAGAACCTTTTTTTTTAAATTTCGAATTACTCATTATCGACATAACGGATTTTAATGCAATTTTTCATAGAGATGCTTGTAAAAGGTTTGAAACACATTGCATTTCAAAACTTAAAAACAAAATATTTTTTGAAATAACGTTCTGTAGCGCTCGCCATTGTTGGTGAGTGCCTCACTAACGTCGTTTTCGAAAAAGTACAGACTAATTATGCCTATAGTGACCATACGTCCCATTTTAGGCGGGACAGTCCCCTTTTTGAGGTCTCTGTCCCGCGGCCATAATTGTCCAGATAAATGTCCCGCTTTTCTTATAAGATTGTAAAAATGTGTGTAGGTCTCTACAATTCTCAAAATGAAGCAATTATATAAATACTACGAGGGTCAATAAGTCCGTGACTTTTGGAATAAAACACAGATTTTTTGATAAAAAAATAATTTTATTTTTCAACGTAGTCTCTCTTGAGCTCTATACACTTTGTCCAACGCTTCTTCAATTTTTTTATCCCTTCCAAAAAAAATGATTTGTCGAGGTCCTCAAAATAGGCCTTTGGTTGCGAGATGACTTCATCATTGGAGTCAAATCTTTTTCCACCAAGCCATTTCTTCAGGTTTGGGAACAAGGAGTAATCGCTCGGAGCCAAATCTGGAGAATAGGGTGGATGAGGGAGCAATTCATAGCCCAATTGATGGATTTTTGCCATGGCAACTGCACATGTGTGTACCCTTGCATTGTCTTGGTGGAAAAGAACTTTTTTCTTGGCCAAATGAGGTCGGTTTTTTTTTCAAATCGTCATTGAATCGGTCCAATAAGTTGGCATAATATTCCCCATTGATTGTTCTTCCCTTTTGAAGGTAGTCAATGTGGATTATCCCGCGTGCATCCCAAAAAACAGTCGCCTTAACTTTATTGGCTGACAAACCCACCATGTTGACTGTTGTTTGGTCTCTGGTGTGTTGTGATGGATCCATGTTTCGTCCACGGTTACAAAACGGCGCAAAAACTCCTCCATATTGCGATTAAACAACGCCAAACCTTCCTGTGAAGTTGTTACACGATTGCGTTTGTGGTCGACTGTGAGCAAACGCGGCACCCATCTTGCGGAAAGCTTTCTCATGCCCAAGTGATCATTCAAAATTGAAACCACTGAGCCATGCGAGATCCCTACGGCTTCCACAATCTCTCGCACTTTCAATCTTCGGTCGGCCAACACCATATCGTGAATTTTTTCGATTGTTTCGGGTGTAGAGACCTCAACTGGGCGTCCAGGACGTTCGGCATCTTCAGTGCTTGTACGGCCACAACGAAATTCAGTAAACCACTTTTTTACCATTGAAATCGATGGTGCAGAGTCCCCATAGCCTTGGTCTCGGTAATGGTTTTTTTTCGCAAGAAATAATGCTTAATAAGCACACGAAATTCCCTTTTTTCCATTTTCTCCTCAAATTAGTGAATAGTCTGATAAAAATAGCTGTCAAACACAAACTAACTGACGCAGCAAGTTTAAATTTTGACAGGAGTCAACTGACAGATGCCTGTTGATAGGAGCAGTGTTGCTGTTTCAGTAAAGAGGTCAGAAATTCAAAAAGTCACAGACTTATTGACCCGCCCGTATTTCACATCCCTGTGCATACAACTTGGCGCATATACATAAAACAAAAGTATGAGGAATAAAATGAGTCCATGTTTATTCCATGTTAAATTAATTGTCACTTTTGCCTGTATGTCATTTTAAAATCGAAATGATGTGGTTGATTGGACGCATAGTAGCAGATAGGTAAATAAAGAACAACTGAAATGTTAGCACAATAATCAAAACGTTTCTACAAAAAATTCAAGAGGGATTGTAAATTCTCGGAAGATCTGAAAAAAAAATATCTATTCCTTTAAGCGAGTAAATGTAACACATTTGCTTATTGGAATTCTTCGAATGCGAATTTTCAATATTTCCAGGAGGACAAAATGATGTAATTCGCCAAAGCAAACTAAACCAAAAGACAAAATCATACGTCCAAAGTAATGGACTCTATTGCAGCAATGAAGTTGGACTCATTTTTTCGGAGTAGCGATTACACAGATCGTGAGAAGGAGTTAGCACTTGCACAGGCAGTGATGTGTATCTATACCATTTGCCATTCCATTACCACAGCTGTAGATCAATGGATTTCAACTGCAAATTGTTAAGCAAGCAGCTCGATAAAAAGTTCTCTTGTGCTAGAACCAAAACCGAATTGGTTGTGAAAAATGTACTCTCTGCACATCAAGAGTTACTACAAGAACTAAGTACTAAAAGTTTTGAATCAATTTTCTCCGATGCATCCAACAAAAAGGATCTGAAGCTGTTTTTCATTGTTGTGAGGTGTCCCGCTTTTGCTTCAAATAAATCTGGTCACTTTTTATGCCGCCGCCTGCCCCAAATACACCACATACGGTAACTTTTAGAGGATGCATTGTCACATGATGAATCTCTTGTGGTTTGGTGTCGTCTGATATAGCCATTCATCCAAAAATTCTCCCCGCCACTAAAGCCTCCGAAGCCCAGTCATCAAACAAACGGCATTGTATGGTCAAGAACCTTAAGCCCGGTCAAAATAGACATTCAAGGTTACATTAATTCGCACAAAGCTGAAAATTGGCATGAATGTTGAGAACAATGTTACAAACAATTTGTCGAAAGTCCCCATCGATCCGACGTGTGGAAAAAGGTCAAATGTTGCAAAAATCGGTTTTTTGCATTTTGCAGCTAAACGGCAAGTTTTATCATAAAATAGGTGAGACAAAAATTATTCATCATTCAATTATCTATAGAAATTGTCTTTATACTTTTTCTCCTAAGAATCACCATTTTGGAGATATAGTGATGCAAAAAGTTGAAAAAGTTCTGTTCTTCATAATATGCACACGTTTCCGCGCCACGCGTGAGGTAGTGCACTTGACTACTGCTATTGGAAATGACGAAAGCGATGCAAGTAATGAGTAATATAGGAAAATTATTTGTCTGATTGGTAATCATCTAATGGAACTTTATCCATACTGTCTTCTTCTTCTTCTTCCTGCTGGGTACAAGTAAATTGTTCAAAGAGCGATGCATCGGATGTCTCCTCGCATACAGTTCCTGGCCATATTATTAGACGCACTATGCATTTTTTTAGAAATTCGGGGATTGTACTAGGTTGTATGCATATATTTTTGACTTTCAACCGACGACGTCTGAAGATGGTTTACGGCATAATGGAGCAGGACCAGTATAAAGAAGTCATTGAGAATGTTGACCCAGGTGAGAATTCCGAAAGGTGAACCTTTTGTTTTTATGCATCCCTGTCATAAAGCCTGGGCTGTAAAATGTATTTACAAGAAGCTAATATCTCCTTGTTGGCTTGACCGGCCGGGTAACAGCACTGACATGAACCCTATTGAAAGAGGGAAGTTACTCAAGAGTTGATCACAGCCAACAAGCAGCTCTTGGAAAAAATGATTCATGTGTGGAATCATAATGCGGAAATGAAGCAGTTTAATCTCGAATTGGAAGAATTCCGCGCAGAACTGAAATTCTCATATAGCAGCAGGAGGAGGCTTAACTTAATATTTGAATTCTGTTATTTTCATCTTTGTCCAAATATGGTCTTATTTATAACAATTATTATACAAAAAAGACAAATTTACTGCAATCAAATATTCAAAACAGTAATTGTTTTTGATTTTGCTTAAAATCTACAGTGCGTCTATTAATATGACCAGGGACTGTATATAGTAATTATCCTCTTCTACTGGCGATTCAACATTGGAGCACGATTGGTCTCGACCACTGATTACTGATACGTGCCAATGAACAAAATAATCCAAGCTTTTTGCAGCCGCATTTAGCATTACACCCTGTTTTGCAATTGCAAAAAATTGTATTTAGGAGTTTTTCCAACCCCAGTCTTCTAGGTCGAGTTTATTACCAAGCCACTTGAACTTGATAATATACCCGAAATAGATGTTGATGATTAGAAGCAGAGGTTGGAGGAAGACAAGCTAATTTTATAATCTACCCGCGCTCAAGGGATTAGATTACCCTTTAAATGTTTCAAAACAGCGGGGGCGTGAAGTTAAGAAGAGAAAGAAGGATAGGAAAGATGTGTGGCACGATGTTCTGAGACTGAAGGTTGTTGTCTCAGATGTTTTATCTCTGTTGAATGTATTCATTAATATTAAAGTAAAGTAACTCTTATACAGTACATATTATAATAATTGTCAATGCTCTCTCTCGCTTTCCAGTTTCTTTCCAAGCTTTATTATAATGTAAAACTATGAACATAATAAATAATCACTCTTAATTTGTACTTCTTACTGATCGGTCGCATTTTTCTTTAACAGGTTATGGGCCCAGACCCAAGTCCAAAACTTACCGGTACTTTTAATTTTGTATTTAACAGTAAAACTAATTCTTGTTGTTGCGGCTAAAAGTTTAATCTTTTGCAATTTTTTTTAATTATTTTAATAATTGAAAGATCGATTTTAAGAAGGGTTTAGTTTAGTTAAATAAAATCAGTAGGTAATATTATGGAAAGTGATCTAATTAAAATTGATAAACTTCTTAGCGCCGATCAGTGGAGCACATGGAAGTTCCAGATAAGAGTTATGCTAAATGCTGGGGATATTTATGATGTGGTAACAGGTGCTAAGACATGTCCAGCAGCGGCTCAGGCTGATAAGGTGTTGGAGTGGCAGAAACTGGACAGGAGAGCGCAGAAAATGATCGTGATGAGCCTCGGTCAACAAGCGCTTGTTCACGTAATGAACTGTAATACATCACATGACATGTGGAAAAAGTTAGAGTCGGTGTATGAGCAAAAGGCTCAAACCAATATTCATCTCATCCAGCAGAAATTTTATAGCTTTACAAAGGATCCAGCAGATGATATCGCAACGCATATTTCGAAGCTTGAATCGATAGCTCAACAATTGAAAGATTGTGGCGAGTCGATTACGTCAAACATGCTCATCACAAAAATTCTTATGACTTTGCCGTCCGAATTCAATCATTTTTATTCTGCCTGGGAATCAACGGCGTCGATAGATAGAACGATTGAAAATTTAACGGCACGTTTGATTATGGAGGAGTCCCGTTTAGTTTCTCAATCTAGCGGAGAAAGTACAGCAAGTGCTTTGATGGCGGGTAGAAACATGCGGTCACACAATGCGAATTCTAATAAGCTGAAAGGAAAACCGGGCAAATGCTTTGTTTGCAAAAAACGGGGGCATTGGAAGAAGGATTGTCCATCTCGAAGTGGAAACTTTGCTCAAAAGGAATCAATTGGCCACGCACGTGATGCTTTTGTGTGTACTTTGGTTGCTACTGCTGAAGCCAAATCTCATGAATGGTTTCTAGATTCAGGGGCTAGTGATCATATGACCTTTCAGAAAGATTGGTTCAGTGATTATGTAGAGTTTGAGCATGCACAATATGTTAGAGTTGGGAACGGTGAAACTATAAGGGCGCTCGGAAGTGGAACAGTGAATATCCTCTCTTTTAACGACAAAGATTGGTTGCCAAGACGTATGACTCACGTGTTATACGTGCCCGACATCCATATAAATTTATTTTCGTCTAATGCTGCGATGGATAAGGATTTAAATTTGGTCTCGAACAAAACAAGATGCGAATTTCTACAAGATGGATGTGTTGTTGCAGTGGGAGTGCGGCATGTGTCATTGTTCAAAATGAAATTCAAGGTTGTAGAACCTTCTGTTGCATGTGTCAGTGCTAAAGTGGAACCCATTCACAAATGGCATGAAAGGTTAGGCCACCAAAATGTTCAATATGTTCGGAGTTTTCTTAAACAGCATGATATAGATTTTCTCGATGAAGACAATTTCTTTTGCGATGCTTGTGCCTTAGGAAAACTCCATAGATTGCCATTCGAGAAAAGTACAAGCAGAGCAAGCATGGTAGGTGAACTCGTTCATGCTGACTTGTGCGGCCCTATGCAGCACACTTCTATAGGTGGATCCAAATATTTCCTCTTATTTAAAGACGATTATTCCCGCTTTAGAGTGGTCTTTTTTATTAAAGAGAAAATAGAAGTTCTAGATTGCTTCAAGGCTTTTATAAGCAAAATCACGGTGGAGGCAGACGCAAAGTTAAAGATTGTGCGAACAGACAATGGTCTTGAGTTCGTGAACTCTTGTGTAAGGTCATTGCTAAGTAAGGAGTATATCCAGCATCAAACTTCGGTACCATATACTCCGCAGCAGAACGGCAGGGCGGAAAGGGAGATGCGTACAATCGTGGAGGCAGCAAGAACTCTCATCCACGGAAAAGGTTTATCTTTGACATTGTGGGCAGAAGCTGTCAATTTTTCTGTGTTCGTTTTGAATGCCACGGCACCGACAGATGTTGTTGGGAAAAGTCCAGCAGATTTATGGAGTGGAAAGGCGCAAAAGATTAAGTTTTGTGATATCCAACTGTTTGGAACAGAATGTTATGCGCTCATACCATCACAGAAGCGACGTAAATGGAACGCAAAATCTAGGCCAGGTATTTTTGTAGGTTATCCAGAAAATACGAAAGGATATCGAATCTTTTTTCCTGGAAGTAACAAAGTCGAGGTAAATCGAGATGTAGTTTTTAAAAATGTGTCCGCTTCAGATCAGAAATGTGTTCAAGTATTTGGTAAGGAGGTTAGCCAGCAAGAAGAATACAAAAGAGACATGGAACCGATCAAAAGAGGTAAAGAGGAAGCGATCAAAAAGGAACCCGTTATTCTAACTGAAGATAAAGAAGGCTCGCATGAAGTAACCGGACATTTAGAGCCACGTCAGCCAATCAGTTCGCGTTTGAGAAGCAATGTTAACGAAGATTCAAATGAAGTAACCAAACAGGTAGAGCCACGTCAGCCAATCAGTTCACGTTTGCGAAGCAAAGTTGATTTGGAATCTGCAGTAGCATATGTAGAGAGTGATGCGTTTATTGCCTCGATTTGTGAACCCACAGACTACGATGATGTTTCCAATTCTAGGGATAAGGAAAATTGGCAAGTTGCTATGCGCGAAGAAATAGAGGCTTTCGATAAAAATGCGACGTGGGATCTCGTTGAACTTCCAACAGGAAAAAAGGTTGTGGATAACAGATGGGTCTATAAAATAAAACAACTCAATACTGACGAACCGGAAAGGTTTAGGGCGAGATTGGTCGCAAGAGGGTTTTCTCAACAGTTTGGTACTGACTATACTGAAACTTTTAGCCCTGTTGCTAAATTTGGATCAATAAGAGCGATCCTCGCTATTGCTGCTAGTAAGAATATGATGTTAAAACAATTTGACGTCAAAACTGCCTTTCTAAATGGAGACTTGGAGGAAGAAGTGTACATGCGTCAGCCAAAGGGTTTTGATGATGGAACCGGTCGAGTGTGTAAGCTCAAAAAGAGCCTTTATGGGCTTAAACAGGCTTCGAGATGCTGGAACATTAAGTTCACAAAGTTCCTGTGTTCTTTTGAACTAAAAGCAACGGAAGCAGACCCTTGTGTTTTTGTTGGGAGAAATGTCATAATGGCGCTTTACATCGATGACGGGCTTGTAGCTGGGAGCAGTGATGACATCAATCAGCTTATGAACTACCTAAGGGACAATTTTGAGGTTAAGGTCTTCGAAGCGCGTTGTTTTCTGGGTTTGGAACTAGATCGACGTTCAGATGGGTCAATTCATCTTGCGCAGACTAGCTATGTGAACAAAATCTTAACACGGTTCAAGATGACAGATGCTAATCCAGTGACTACACCGGCAGAAAGTTTACTCTACAAGGAAAACGACACGAATCCAGAAATCCCGAAATTTCCTTATAGAGAAGCTGTTGGTAGTTTAATGTACTTGGCGATTGGGAGCAGACCAGACATTTCATTTGCTCTGGGTGTGGTTAGTCGTCACTTGGAAAAACCGACTATACAAGATGTTGGTGCTGTGAAGCGTATTATTCGCTACGTTAAAGGAACAAAACTTATGGGTATATTTTTTAAATCAAATAATAAACTAATTACAAGTTGTTTTAGTGACTCAGACTATGCTGGTGACACCGAAACAAGACGTTCTACAAGCGGTTTTCTGTTTTTGCTTGGTGATTCACCAATCTCTTGGTCGTCACAACGTCAACAATGTGTGGCTCTCTCAACAATGGAAGCCGAATATATGGCAGGTGCACAGGCAGTCAAAGAGATTATTTGGCTTAAGCGGCTTTTGAATGAATTACTGTCTGATGGTTGCAGTAAACCGGTGCTTTATCTAGATAATCAAAGTGCTATTCGTCTAGTGAAAAATCCTGAGTACCACAAGCGCAGTAAACATATCGAAGTAAAATATCATTTCATTAGAGAGAAGTTTGCTGAAGGTGCTTTTGAACTATCCTACATTCCGACTGATAATCAACTTGCCGACATACTTACAAAACCTTTGCCAAGAATCAGATTTGAATTTTTAAGAAAACTTATTGGTGTAAATTAATTTTTTTTATAAGTTTTTGTAAGATTGAATTGAATAATTTTTTTAATTATAATATTTTACTTTTGGAATTAATTAAAATGAAATGTATCTTTTGAATATTAATAAAAGTGGGAGTGTTGAATGTATTCATTAATATTAAAGTAAAGTAACTCTTATACAGTACATATTATAATAATTGTCAATGCTCTCTCTCGCTTTCCAGTTTCTTTCCAAGCTTTATTATAATGTAAAACTATGAACATAATAAATAATCACTCTTAATTTGTACTTCTTACTGATCGGTCGCATTTTTCTTTAACAATCTCCAGGGATGGCGGCTGAACTAAAGCGGAGAATGCCGTGTCTTATTTCTATGTCGCTTATAATTCACATTATTTTATTCGTGTTCATCCTTGTTGGGCATACTAGTTTAACTCAATTACATGTTGTTAGTGTTATGCCTGAACAACCTGTAATGAATAAACCAGCAACCTATTGATGACAATTTTAGAAGGTTTTTAATAGAATTAAAACGACATAGACGACGGCAGGGATCGAACCTGTGAACATGAGGATCACAGGCGAGTACACATCCATCGCGCCACGGCCACCCTTAAAAATTATACTCGTTTTTATTATGAGTATTTTTTACAAAAGATAAGTATCGAAACTTATGTAAGCACGTTTGTTACATTACAAATTTGATGCCGATATTGCACTGCTTTTTTCATTTCAAACGCTTCATTCAATTAATTGCCACAGAATAAACAGCACTCTTTTAAACAAAAAACAATTCCGACATTCACTGTTTCAAACGCTTCATTGTTAGCTCAAAATAGTTTAACGAGTATGGGTGATTTTTGAAATCCTGTGGTATCACAACGGACCAAATATTGGTCTAAGGCTAGGCGCGCAAATTCAATTTTTAGTTGCACAACAACTGTTTGGTTGCTTATGCTACGCGCTAGGTTTAATGTCCGCGCAGGTGCATATAATTATATGTCACACAAAATAGCGAACTCGTTTTAGGCAATCGTTTAGTTTGTGTCAAAACTCTAAGTGTGTTGGCTTTTCCAGTCAGCAGCCACCTTAACCTAACCTAAACAAAAAACTGATTCATTTACGCGTGCTCTAGTACGAGGAGGATTTATTATTTATTGATGTACCAGCTTGTTCTTGTTCGTGACGTCTTTTAACGGTAATAGTACTCTTCCGAGTGTACTTTTTCCGACACTGCACATGAATTGTCACAGAAGTCTGGTCTTTTAAGTACATATTCCGAAAATTCATCACCTCTTTCAACACTTGCATCAATTAACGTCTTAAGACCACGCTCAACAGTAACAATTACACTTTCGGCCAAATGTTTACTACAAATAAAGCAAAATTGAGACATTTCTTTTACAAACAAGAAACTGCACAAATTCTGTTTGCAATAACTACCTGTTCTTACTACGAAGGAACGCTCTGGACTAATACTATTGTGTTTGGGCCCTTAGAAACGCAGCAGGTATACGAGTGTGCGTCGCCACACGGACAATTGAATAGCAGTGAGTTTTTTCCGGCAAAATTGTGATTTTACGAATTTCTTTGAGATTTTTTCAATTTTATCCGAGTAATTTGTTTTATTTTGTCTGTCCATTTCATCATACAATTTTTGTTTACTGTTTTAATATTTAAATCAGTGCTTATGTTGTACTATGTTCTCATCTCTTCAACGTACTATACGCAAATGAACCAATAAATGCATGATCAATCGTCAATCTTGCATATACACTACTTCAATGCAGGACGCTAGATTGAAAGAAAATCAAAAGATTTTCATTTTGCTTCAAACCTACAACCAATCTATACGTGTGATTTTTTCACCAATACACTTGCGCGTGCTTGTAATGGATTTGAACAGTGCATATCTGGCTTTAGAATTGTATAATATGTATATATACGCCACAAAAACTAATATTTTTACTTGTATTACCGTTCTGTAATGTATATTATGAACAAAACAACTTTTTCAACTTTTTGCATCGCTGTATCTCCAAAATGGTGATTCTTAGGAGAAAAAGTATAAAGACAATTTCTATAGATAATTGAATGATGAATAATTTTTGTCTCACCTATTTTATGATAAAACTTGCCGTTTAGCTGCAAAATGCAAAAAACCGATTTTTGCAACATTTGACCTTTTTCCACACGTCGGATCGATGGGGACTTTCGACAAATTGTTTGTAATAGTGTTCTCAACATTCATACCAATTTTCAGCTTTGTGCGAGTTAATGTAACCTTACCCCTGTTTTTGAAGCTAATTTGACCGGGCTACTTGGGCTCCCAGGTAAGTTGAATTTCGTATGGGTAGGCCTAAGTCCAGAAGAAAAATTCACCTTAGTTCGGAAATGAACTGCCTCGGGTTCTGCTGTACACATTCACGGACAGCCGCCATGTTTTCGGCCGATCCTGGGTACGAATGTTGGCTGATTGATTACCGAACCATTGTCCTCTCAAATTTGGCCACCAAACTTTGAAAATTCTACTATGAAGGGGGACGTTACGTTCTGTCTTCTGTAAAATGGACACAACGCGTGTATTGTTTGCATTAACAAACACTCATTTTATCATTTCGACTTGCTGTTTAATCGTATAACTGGTGATTTGGAATCAATAACCGAAAAAGAAAATCAGATTTGTCAGTGATGTCACCAAAAATCTCAAAATCTACACGCGCCAATTGAAAAATCCTTTAGTTCGACACTTAATAAGAAAAACACAATAAGAAAAGAGTGAATTTTAAAAATCCAAATCTCAACATTTTAAAAAGACACCGGACATGTAATCCATAAATAGACTCATCTCTACATATTTTAATTTCTACTTTAATTTTTAAATAAATTATACTTCTAGTACATTTTGATTCTCTCATTGACAATTTGGTGGCCCACTTTTTATCTAAAAAATACATTTGCATCTTTTTTGTTCATCTACGGAAATGGTTAAGCAATTTAGCACCTTTTCACAAGCTATCCAGTAGTTATGTATTTTCTTATTAAATTCGAAATTTTCAAACGAAAAAACAAAAATCAGCAACAAACAGTAAGAGACACACCTTTTGTGTAAATCTTAAATCTTGTAGGACTACTTTCCATTTTATCATCAATTCATTCAGGAATTTGGTCAGTTATTTGGGATATGGCGCAATACTTTAGCATGAATTTACATTTGCAAGTTTATAGATTGACTCATCTGATGCAATATGAACAAATCAACATGAGTGTTGTGTGTTGTGTGTTGGTTCCATACATTGTTACCAAATGAGGTTTTTAGGTGCAGTTCTCTTTAATTCCGGTGCTTCATTCTTGTTTAAATTATTAAAGGTGATAGATTTATTCGACATTGAAGAGAAGTCAAATTATGTTGGGCTGGATGATATTCATCCAAAATGTTTGTATAGGTATGATTCTGCCAATCGTGCTGCCTTATCTTACGCACGCATTCAATAAAATTTCAATGTCATGAGTGTACCTGACCTGTGGAAGGAAGCTTAAATTACACCACTTCCAAAGAATGCTAAAAGTGTCGCATTTAAGCCTATGTTAGTCCTATTAAATTTGTCTAAAGTCTTTGAGAACATTTTACAGATCATATCAAATCAATTTTTCCAAGAAACAATCTGGTTTTCCTCAAAAAGCACAGCTGTATCAAATCACTTTTTAACGTCTCTGAAGTGTAAGCTTTAGATAAAGATAAGGTAACGTTTTTGGTTTTGCTTGATTTCTCAATGGCTTTTGATACAGTCAATCAGGTACAATTATGTAAAAAGCTAATATATAGGTTTAATTTTTCATCAAGTGCTATGAAAGTTATACAGGGTGTCCGATTCGTGTGCCATACTTTGCCATGTTATTCTTGGTCATATTCTGAGAAAAAAATTGTTCTACAGTAAAGTCTGATTTTCATAGACCGAGAGCCCACAGCAATTTTAGGGTGTGATTGATAACAAAAAATAATTAGCATAATTAGGTAGGCCTTTAGTAGTTATTTACAAATGTGAACGTCTTGCATGCTCTAGTGAGAGCTATAGTGCATACAAGTGCATCACATATGCATACATACAACTTTGCCAAAATGGAAAGTTAAGCCCCCTGATTGAAAGTATTGAGACGTTTTGCAGACAGCCTTCTGCCTGCAAGACGCGATAAGAATAGCGTACTTCTTGCACGAAGAAGACCGCCTTCAAAACGTTTTGGACATCGATATTTCCAATCAGGGCACTTAGCTCTTCATTTTGAAGTTATGGCAAATTTTGTATTACAATTTCTTAGACTTTGGAAAGAACTGCACTCTTATGCACTATTGCTGGTTGTTAGAAGGAAGATTGGATGACAACCAATTTTTAAACACAATTCTTTGGACAGACGAATCTTAATTTATAAGAGATGGTATTATGAATTCCCAGTTGGACTACATCCACACCTTGGTACAGCTCGTATAATTCACGATTGAATCTTCTCCTCCATTCGCCCTCTTCGCATATAGGACCAAAAAGCCGCCCAAGAATTTTTCTCTCGAAAGTGCCCAGTATCAATTCCCTCTTTTTACTTATCGTCCAGCACTCGGCACCGTAGAGTAGAACTGGTAAAATTAGCGTTTTGTATAGCGTGTACTTTGTCTTTCGAGAAAGGAGTTTTGAACCCATTTGTTTGGCCAAACCGAAGTAGCAGCGGTTTGCTAGGGTAATTCTTCGTCGAATTTCCACTAAGGTGTCATTCGTGGGATTGATGTTCGTTCCGAGGTAGGTGAACTCCTTGACTACCTCGAAATTACTGCTACCAACAGTAACAGTGACGTTTTGTCCTAGGCGATGGACAGATGCGGCTTGGTTTGTTGATAGCATATACTTTGTTTTGTTCTCATTAACTTTAAGACCAACGCGTTTCGCCTGTTCATCAATAGCTGTGAACGCTTCTAGCACAGCTCGCTTGGAGCGGCCGATGATATCGATGTCGTCCGCATATCCAAGCAGTTGGGAAGACCTGTTGAAGATAGTGCCTTCCAGGTTAACACCACTCTTGCTCCAGGACTAGATTGAAGAAATCACATGATAGCGCATCTCCTTGTCTGAACCCTGTGCACGTCTGGAATAGCTCGGATGAGCTGTTATCCATTTGCACGTTGCACCGCGTATTTTGTAACGTCATGCGGCATAGCTGGATCAGTTTTTTCTGGATCCCGAGTTCCGACATTGCCAATAGAAGCTCTTGGCGACTTATGCTATCATATACGGCTTTAAAGTCGATGAAAAGATGGTGGGTCTCGACTTGAAATTCGTTGGTCTTTTCCAGGATTTGCCTCAATGTGAAGATTTGGTCTATCGTTGATCTGCCTGGCCTGAAGCCACACTGGTACGTGCCGATTATAGTGTTGCAGAAAGGTTTTAGACGCTCACATAGTGCGGTGGATAGGATCTTGTAGGCAACATTAAGCAGGGATATGCCCCTGTAGTTTTGCAAGACATAAGATCGCCTTTTTTGTAGATTGGGCATATGGAGCTATTTGACCAGTCGTCGGGCATACTTTCCTCCTCCCACACTTGGTTGATGAGCTGATGCATGCACCCTATCAGGACATCTCCTCCATACTTAAAGAGTTCCGCAGGTAGGCCATCCGAGCCTGCGGATTTGTTATTCTTAAGCTTGCGTATGGCTTTCTTAACCTCTTCAGTACTGGGTAGTGGGACTGGATCTTCATTGACTGGTCTTATGCTTCTTTGCTCCCCTGTGTTTTCGTCTAAATAATGCCCATTAAGCAGCTGCTGGAAATGCTGCTTAAACACGTCTACAATTCCCTGTGCTTCGGTGACTAGGTTCCCTTCCCTGTTTCGAAGAGCTTGCGTGCCGGTCCTATAACCTGATTCCAGTTGTTTGGCTATTTTGTAGAACCGGCGGGTGTTTGTGGCGGTGCTAGACTCCTCGAGATACCTGAGCTGAGAAGCTGCGGCTGCTCTTTTCTTTCTGCGCAGGGTTTTTTTCTCTTTCCTTCTCTTTTCACGGTACTCCTCTTTTGCTGCTCTGGTTTTCCGTTGCAGCATTTGCATTCGTGCATTTTCCTTCTCCTGCTTCAACACCGCGCATTCATTATCATACCACGGGTTCTTTTTCCTAGGTGGTTGATAGCCTATGGTGGATTCGGCTACCTCCTTAATGATGTCGCGGTACTGGCTCCACTGGTTGTTGACGCTTGTGGCTGGGGGTACGGCAGGGAGTTTCCCGGTCAATTGCTCGCTGTAGTCTCCGGCTTTCTCAGCTGTGCTAAGGCATGCAATATTGAATTTCTTCCTTTGGGGCGGTCCTCATTTTCTTTTCGTTGGACAGTCGGGCTCTGAACTTTGTCACAACAAGAAAGTGGTCGGAGTCCACGTTTGCACCTCGGAAAGTTCGCACGTCCAAGAAGTTCGACGCGACCATATGGAGATCGCCAGGTTGCTGTGTGTATCCTTCGTCTGGGAAACCTAGTGCTACTTATCACCGTATTCTGAGCTTCAGCAAAGTCGATTAGTCGGAAGCCGTTATCTGTTGTCATTTCGTGGGGGCTGTGCTTTCCAACTAATCCGTCAAAGATATTTTCCTTCCCGACCTTAGCATTGAAATCTCCGAGCACGACTTTGATATTGTATTCCGGACAGGCTCCGTAGGCTCCGTCCAGGAGGTCGTAAAACTCCTCCTTGTTAGATTCCTCAGCTTCATCGGTAGGGGCGTGTGCACATATTAGGCCGATGTTTTGAAAAGTAGCTTTGATGCGGATCACAGCCAGGCGATCACTAATCGGCTTAAAATCGATGACTTTTGATCTGAGTCGATTACCCACGACGAATCCGCATCCTAACATGTGCATTCTTTGATGACAGCTGTAATAAATGTCGCAATCTTTTCTTTTCGCTATTCCTGATCCTATCCATCGTATCTCCTGGATCGCGGTAATGTCTGCCTTGTACCGCGAGAGGACAGATTCAAGTTTTTGAGTAGCACCTGGTATGTAGAGTGTCCTAACATTCCAGGTGCATACTCTTAAATCGTAGTCCATTTTCGTTCCGGGTTTGGTTGCCATTTGAGGGGGTCATTATCCGAGGCTTCTCGCGTCTCTCTCATAACAATTGGTGTTTTTTACTGTGGCCGGGTCGTTAGCCCGACGCACTAACCTCCAATCTGTAGGGCCATGGGCTTAGTGTTGCAATTTTTTCCTTGGTCAACACTCGCACTTACAAGTTAAGCAAGTCATGACATAAAGCCAAGACCAGTATCCGGCGGTTACCAACGAGGAGGTATTGTAAGCACTTGATGTGTAGGAAAAGATACAGCTCGAAACCCCCAGTTCCTATAGCATCCAACCACCACCATTGTCTTGTTCATCAGGTAAAAATAAGAAAACTTTATGTTTCTTACGGATTTTTTGAAAAAAATTGGCCTCAAAGTCAAATTTTTTCTCGGGCAAGAAAAATTGAACGCTATTTAAAATTGCTATCTGGCAACCCTAAAAACAAATCAGCTCAATCGTCAAAAAGTGGTGTCAAAGTTGAAAATCAGACTTTACTGTACAACAATTTTTTTCTTATAATATGACCAAGAATCACATCCCAAAGTATGGCATACCAATTACCGGACACCCTGTATATTCCTATTTGACTAATAGAAAGAAGTCGTGCAGTTGGGGAAAGCTTGTCTAATTTTTGTGCCGATTTACGAGTTACCAGTGTTCCTCAGGGTTCCATACTTGGTCCTCTTTTGTTTTCTATTTAGGTCAAAGAGCTTTCATCTATAATAATTCAAAACTGTTCTTCTCAACTAAATCTAAATGTGTATTTATAACACGAAAGAGTATTGATCTTGACTACTTCCCCCCCATTGTTTTGGGAAACGCCCCCATTGGATCTGTTGCTAAGAATCTCGGAGTGACTTTAAGTCGCTTCTTGACCTTAGGACGCCATATAAATGGACCAGTTGGTAAAGTCTATGGCGTACAACGTGTTGGCTTGCAAGGATACGTCAGAATATTTAGTTTTTCCAATATATTGCTGGATAAGTATGCCCCTGGAAAATTATCTTCAACTTCGGAGTTTAATATCTTTCCCTCTGAGCAGGTGGGGGTGATGGCGTGCTTGAGTAATTAAAGGCTTGTCCGGGGCTCCGTTGAACTCTACTGGTGTTGTTGCGGATGCACACGTGTATGGGTGCTGAAGCGGTAATACTGGTTTGATGTTCTGATGGACTCGTCCATCGATTTATCGGTGGGCCGGTATTACTACCTCGCATAAAGCTCTCATTCCCGGTTCCAATCGACTTCCTCGCGGTGCCTGTTGATAGGTTACTGTAATAGTAACTGAACTAACTTGATAGGAACAGTCTGGACTCTGGACGGTGTCCTTAAGGTAGGAATCCGCTAAGGAGTGTGGAACAACTCACCAGGGGGGTGTACAATCTTTGTTGTGGTTTCTACCTCCACTATAGCTGGGTGTGTGTATATCTGGGGTTGACAGGCCCCGAGTTTTGCAGGAACTCTCTGTAAGTGACCATAATGGTGGCGAAGCTTGACCAGGAGTCTGAGGGTTATAGCGTACGTCTTCTGGCTCTCCTATTCTATCTTCGGATAGTGAGGTGCAGCTGTCGCGCGCGTGCTCTCTTTCTCAGACTATCTATGAGGTAGGTCCCATAGTGGGAGTATCGTGGTGGCTTGGTTTATTCCGAATGCGGAGGCACATGGTTTCCGACCGAGATGGCTTCGGCTATGTCGGGGTTAATGGTCAGGACCCAATCATATTCCGATGGAGGTAGGCCTCCCGTGAGGTAGAGCCGGTAATCGGCAGGTATCCACTTTAAACCTAAAGACGATCTTGCCCTCTGGTATATTGCTTCCACGCCAACCACAATACTCTTTTGAAAAAAATGAAAAAAAAATTATTTTGTCACCTCACATAGATCACATCCTCTGAATTATCCTCCTCCTATTTATCCTCCTCGCTATTCGTTTTTGACATCCGAGCGTCAGTTTTTTTTAGACTCAGTACGTCTTTGGAACTTCTAACCACCTTATATTACGGAAATTCAAAACGCGGCAAGTGTTAAAAAAGCTTGACAAAATGTTTTTTTTAGTAAATACGTAAATAAAGTTATAATTTGATTGGAAATTTAAATTTGCTAATTATAATCTTGTATTACTAGCTGCAATTTTATTAATTAAACTTTTTTGTTTGCTCTTCCTTGTAAAATTAGCTTTTAGTTATTATGAATATTGAGGAGTTTGCACTGCCACCTAAAGATCTAATGTGTCCCCATTCAGAGCTAGATGAGTTGTTAAACCTACAGATCTTCCTCCAAGCTTATTACTTGGAGTACCTTCAGATATAATAAATCTCTTCTACCTGGAAGCGTATCAGATACTTGTTCCTTTGATGCATTAGTACTTCGCATCCGCCTAGTATGTATTCCTGTGTTTCGTCATGACTCATAAGTATTGCAGAATTTGCATGTGAGGCTGCTTACCAGGCCAAGAATACTCAAGTGTCCCGTTACTATTCGTAGATTGTTCCTACTTAAGTTGATACATTTCTTGAAATGATCTTTTTCCCAAGATTGCTCCCAGGGAGTAGGTTGGCCTTTATCCTTTTAGGGAGTTCTTTCAAGTTTTTGTATTTTTTTTTGCCTCCTCCTTTAATTTGAGTTCGTACTTAATCATGTTTTCTCCTATTCCGCAGTAAGGCTCCTTGTCCTTGTGCCTATTTTAGCCTCCTCATATCCTTGGACACCTACGTGTCCAGTTACCCAATGAAATGAGCCATTATTGTTCTTACCAAGTTCGTTTAGTTTGCCTACACTTTCCCACACCAACTTAGACGTGATGGTGTATGAGGTTAGTGCTTTGAGTGCGGCTTGGCTTTCTGACATAATGCCATAATGGTTTCGGTAATTCCTTTCAAAATTTCGACCTGCAGATTTCGCTATGGCATTGACTTCAGCCTGAAAAATGCTAATGGATTGTCCCTTTGGTATAGAAAGTTTGGTTCTGGGCCCAAAAATTCCAGCACCACTACCTTTCGTCGTTCTCGAAACATCCATGTACGACTAAATGGCTTTGGCCTTGAGTGTGTAGTTTTCTGCTTCGCCTTTCCACTTTTGCAATTTAACTCGTATTTCGTATTTCGTAACCATTCCATCCTAAGGAATGTCGATAAGATTAGTTTCTGCCAACTTTAAAAGGGAATCCCTTTCCCTGTGACTTATACATTTTAAGATACTGCCCCATCCATGGAAAATCTCTTAATGGATCCCTTCCACGTGCCAACATGTAATGAGGAACAATAACCTCCACCGCTGCTGTAGAGCAAGTTCTCGTTGCTCCAGGAATGTATTAACAAGCGAGCCTTTGGCCTTTTCCTAGTGTTTTCCTAGTAATAGGAATGATGGGTCTTACCACCAAGGTGTAATCCCACCTAAGGATATGAGGTTTGTACCCTCATGATTTATCTGTAAGTCTTTTGCATTTAATAAGGGCTTTCCCGACCATATATTCGACAAATTCATTCCAGGAGGAGTTTACAATCTATTATGATTCCTAGTTATTTTACTTCTTTCTCTGTTAAAAATCCTTCACCAGTTTACCCAATAGGTTTCATGCGTGGCAGAAGCCTCTTCTTGGTAAATGGTATTTTAGTTATTTTAGCAGGGTTGATTGATAATCCTACAGATAGACACCATTTGCTTTTAAAAGTTAGTCCTCTCTATCACTGAGAGTTTCTTCAAACTTCCCTAGGGTAGCGTATACCTTGTGAGGTGAGATTTTCTAGTAGTTCATCCACTACATGGCTTCACAGCAAGGTCGATAGTTTAATATCGAAAGCATACCTACCTACCTGCTCTTGCTTCAAGTTCAAAGGATTTAAATGGACAAGTGATTAATTTTTTTTTTCGACTTCCCTCTTTAAATTATTCATGCAACGCCACTGATAAGTAGACTCAATCGCTAGTTAAATAAAATGTTCGACTGGGTCGCATGAACTTGCTCTTATGTAAGAGATGAAGAATTTCAAAAATGAATGTTATCAGAGAAAACCTGTTCATAAGCACAAAAGTCATTTTTTACATCACTAAAAAAACTCCTTTAGTAGTTTGAGCTAAAAACAGAACGCCATTTGATTAAAACAAATATTAGTTTATGCAAGAACGAAAATTATGTGTCGTTGTAGTGGCTTAAGAAAACAAAAGCTTTTATATGCAAAATTTTTAAGAAAAAATTTTGGTACGCCAATTTAAAGTTTTTATTATTGTTCGAATAAAAGTTAAATTTACAAAAAAAATATTGTGCCGTTTTTGAGATATTGAATTTTCCAAAAAAAAAAAATATATTCAAAATTCAAAAAATATTTTTTTTTTGAAATGCAATGATTTTTAATATTTTTAGAAGCTTCTCTATAAAAACATGTCATTAAAATCGGTTATAAATTTTTTTTTTATTAAATTATAGATCGTATAAGAATTAATCGAAAGAAAAAAAAAATGCAAAATTCTCAGAACCGTTTTCGAGAAAAATACGATTTTCGAAAACCATTTTTTAACATTTGTATGAAGGGTACCGTTATTTTTAGGTAAAATATTTTTTTTTCTCAAATCTTGTAGAGTATATTGAGAAACTTTAATTTATCAAGTTTTGAAAAATCGAGGTTTTCGAAATATTGAGTTTTCAAAAAAAAAAAGTTTGAAATTTTTTAAAAAATCCGAAAAAATTTGTTTGAAAATTTCAACATACAATAATATTGAAACTAATTAGAAGCCTTAACATAAACAAAATGATCAACATCGGTTGTACCGTTTTCGGTAAAAGCAAAAACAAAAAAAAAATGGTTCCAAGGAGAGTGTGAAAAATAACCATATTTTGGAAATTTTTTTCAAGACCATTGCCTAGCTTTAACTAAATAAAATGATTTGAATTATTTTTTTAAACTGTGACAGTTTTTGAGAAAAAAAATGTTTTTATAAAATTTCAAAAAAAAATCGTATGACAGGTACCGTTATTTTCGGTCTTAAAAAAAAAACAGAAAAAAACGTGTGGAGAAAAAATTAAAAACAATATCTACCAAGTTTGAGGAAAATCGGCCGAGCCGTTTAGGCTGTACACGAACAGACAGATAGATTTGCGAGACCAACTTTTTTAGTCTTCGCTATTATCGTAATGTCAACTTTGACCAAAATCTCAAGTTCGATTTTTTTCCGAATGCATAACTTGCCTTATAGAACCTATAAATCGCCAGTAAAAATAATTAAAGCTTTCCTTAGTCATCGTCAGTTCCTATAATTGCTCTTGTATAACAGAGAGCGAATGGTCACCGTCGGTATGAACATTGAACATTCAATGTTTATTGAAACCGACATAAATCCACCTGAAAGATCCAAATCAAGACCCAGAAACGAAAATAAATGTCGCCCTAAATACTTTCTTCAATATTAATAATGTATCCGAACTCATTAGTATAATAATAATGCTAATCATAAACATTTCGACGAAGAAATCAAAAGTTTACCAACATGCGGGGTGATGCGGGGCGATGCGGGAAATGGCAGGAAACAAAAATTATGATGATTACGACCATCGGAGCTGGTTTCGGGTCTGTATCTGAAATTTGTGTGAGGCTGGGTATTGATTTTGTGGTTTTGTTCTTTTTTTGTGTGTGTTAGTTTATTGTTCATTCTTTGAGAGAAATTTTACTACCTCAATGTTTTCACTTTCTTCCCAAGGTGAATCAACGAATTAACGATTTCGACAACGCAACTGAGAACAATGGCCGTGCGTTCGTCGTCATTGGCCAGAGGCACTACCGTCGATTTTGGGATCGGATTACAAATGTTAGTATAGCTATGGGATTATGAATTATATCTTATGAGCAAAGTCACCTATTGAGAGTCAGAATATGGCTTTTATTGTTTGTTAATGGATTTTTAGAAATTGATGTTGATAATGTAACGAACTTGCGGAAAAAATGCTGTTACCATATAGGGTGACCAGTTAAGAACGAAAGGAAAAGGAATTAATTTTTTGCTTTGGTTGGTCAATAAGTCCCCGAAAAATTAAGTGAGAAACACTATATTGGGAATACAAATACAGTTAAACTTCTCTACAATGAACCTTCAAGGGAACAAAAAATTGATTCGTTTTAAAGAAGTTTTATCGTTTGACGTTGCAAGAATTTGTGTACCCCTTCCGATCTGCCTGTGATCTATAAGGCTTATATTCGTCCAAGGCTCGAGTACAATTCCCATATTTGGGCAGGTGCTCCAAAAAACACTCGGTATCTCATACATTTTTGTTTCAAAATGGCTTAAAATCTATCCATTAGCTCTGTGTTTCATACGCCGCCGGTAATCGTTGTACCATTTTCAGTTCGATTGTATGGTGGTTTGAAGAAGGTACAAGACACTGCCAGTGTTGGCACCACGTGGGCTCTAAGATCTTGCCCAACTGACGCCTTAAGCGTATTTCTGTTAGAGATTTTTCCCTTCCACTGACTACTGCACCCCTAAAAAGGGCAGCATTAAAGATTTTAACGTTTAGTTCCCATCAAGAAAGCACTTGGATGCTGACGTCGTGATGGAAGACTTTCGACACAACTATCCTTACTGATGGCTCAAAGAAAAAGTGTCGTGTTGTTTCAGGTATCTTCTCTGTGACTTTGGATATATCTAGGTCGCTTAGTCTACCCGACTTCGCTAGTGCTTTTTAAACTGAATTACTGGCTATCAGAGAAGCATGCAAGACATTCAAAAATGATTAAATCCAGAACCGGAATACAATAGCTATTATCACAGACAGTCTGGTGCCTGTTAAGACCAATAATAATTCTAATACATCAACATACAAATCGGTCCAGAAATGCTGGAATGAACTTAATAGCCTCAATTTTAAATTCAATGTCACTCATATCTGGGTTCTGGGTCAATGCGGAATTGATGTAAATAAACGGGCGGATGAGCTGGCCAGGCAAATAATATCAGTCCTTCATATGTGGAGCAGTTGAACTAAATGCATTATATCTAAAAAGTTGTGACCCACCTATAACAAATCCCGAACAATTGATTTGATATGCAGACTCAGGTCCCAGGCAAGACATTCCCAGGATCGTAGCTACCTGCATCGCATAATAGGAGAGCATGCAGTTAAGCTGAGCGTAGGCATTCCTGATAACACTCACTGTCATAGCTGTGAAAACCAGCGTATAAAGCAAACAGTCCTTCATTTCCTCTGCAAATGCCTTGCTCTGGCTAAATTTAGAGCACAGTCATGCTTACCAAAGGGCATTTTTTGACGACATTGATGATTTCTCGGAAATGCAGATTAAAGACTTTATTTGCCCTACGAGCTAGTGGACTGTGGGATTTGACGAAAGCTTACGGTGGGGGCTGGATGAACACTCAATCGGCTTGACTACTATTGTTAGTCAGTGCGTTGGACTGTCATGCAGAGGGTCTTGGGCTCGATTTTAGCCGCTGGAAAAAAAAACTTCGCGTCTGTACAACTCCTTGTGAGGAATTGACAAAATCAGCAACAGTACGAGTATCTCTTGTCATGAGAAGTGCTGCTCATTAGCCTTTCTCAATCGGCAGAAAATTGTAGGTCTCCTCCATTTCTCCAAGCACGCACATAGAAATGTCTGAGTGTTGTATGTCACTAAATTTAGGCTTTCTATAAGCCGACATGGCCTCTGATTTATTTATTTATTATAATGGATACAGCTCGAATTTTCATTTATGAATATTAAAAAAAAATAGTAGGTGTCCTAAATGACTTCCTTGAGGAGCACAAGCAGTTGTTGCTAAAATATCAGAAAGAAAAGTGTCAATTTGAACATGCTGAATTTAGCCAGCAAGGAAGGTTTCAAATCACTTTAAACTATTCAAATAAAAGTTTTTTGATTTGAATTACAAAATTAAATGCTTGACGCGACCAAAAGCTTTCGAAGAATCCGTGTAAGCTACATCATATTGAAAGCTTTAGTCGAAAGTACTCACCATATTGTAGTATTTAAATGGAGAAATAACTTCTCTTAAAAGAAACACCTATTTCTTATAATACATTTCTTTGAAAAGTTTGAGTAATGCAGATATTTTGTAAATCGATGGATTGATGTGGCTATCAGCAGGAGAGACGATATACTTAGACCATGATTTGGTCCATTGCGTACCACATTGAATCTTTCTCCCTAATCGTTGAACTAATTGGTGCTCATTTTAAAGCGAACGAGATTTCCTGTAACTGTATTTGCTAGACCACTAAAATTATTCTAGTAGTAATCTGCCAGAAAGGGTCTACGTCTTTGTGCTAAAGCAGGTTATGTACAGAAAAGGTGAGGGATCGATACCTCCTCTCCTTCATCCAGGCAATATCTGCAGAAATCGTTAGAAAAAGCTCCAAGCCGCGTTGCGTGCATAGCTATCAAACAGTTTCCTATTGTAAGACCTATAACGGAGCCTATTTGCGATGTGCTTAAAGATCTTAAGCCTTGGAGAGCTTCAAATCCAGCATGGGCCAACTCTCTTTAAGTAAGTTCTCTGCATAGCAATTTGCTTTAGCATACATTTACACGTAGCGATGGAAATACTTATATTTGCATTTTCGGTAATAATAATAAACATTTCAAGTTTTGGTGAGTTCGTCAGTACAATTTCCTGTGGTTCAGTACCCGGCAGTGCTGAATTTTAAACTGCTGCGATATTTCCGTCAGAGACGATCTGCAGATAAGGGCTGATTGTGACATTGTGAGTAAGTAGAGACAAAATCGAGAGATTTGATGGCTGCTTGGATGTCCGAGAAGATTTGGATATCTATATTTGATACCATTTTTTCATTAAGCAAAGGCAGAGACTTCTATAATTGCCATAAATTCCGCCTAGAACACGCTACAGTGATCGGGAAGACGAAAGGAGACTCTTAAAGTCTGACTGAAAATACAGAAAACTCCACCAACTCCGTCATCATTAGTGTTTGATCCATCCATGTCTTCCTAGATTTCTCTAGAAGTTTTTATGAAATTGAATCTGAGGAATTGTGTAATCGTTGCTACCTGGAAGTGAACCGAACACGAATGAGTTCAGAATGATGGAGTTGCACATTTGTTAGGAGACTTTGAGATGAATAGATTTGTTGGCAGCCGTTTGCTTACCGAATATATCGAAGGTTGTTAAATGGAACAGAATGCCCAGTGCAGAGGAAGGATTCCTGTGGAGTGCTCCACCCATGCACATACATGCTGACCCTTTGACCTGGCTAAGTATTTAACAATTTGTGTTTTGTCTATAGCTGTCGAACATACTGCCACGCCGTATATTAGAATCGGTCTGATTACCGAGGTGCATACAAAATTAAATAAGAGGCCATAACGGCTCTTGCAGATCCTAAACCTAGTGACTTTCAACTCTCAATTATCTGTTGATTCCGAACGGCTAATGAGCACCACCTTCCGCAACAAGAGATACTGTAAGAAGGTTTGCCAATTCTTCGTAAGAGGGATTTTTTTTGCAGCAGCTGAGAAGAACCCAAGACCTTCCGCTCAAAAGTTTTGGGGAGGAATGATGATAGACTAATAGGTCTGAGATCTTTTGGTTCAACATGGGAACATTTCCACACTTTGGGTATAAATACAACTCTAACTTCTCTCCATAGAGAAGCAATAAAAACCGAGCATCTCCAGGATTGGCAGATTTATATGGTTTGAAACCCTTGATTATTTCTAGTGTAGTTTTTTCCTAGTAATATAACCTTGTGGATAAGTTAAAAAATTGTAAGACACACTATTGTTAGAGTAATTAACAACTTAGAAGCTTCTTGGGAAATGGGTATCCAGAAGCAAGTTAAGTGATTCTTCGCACAAACAGTAATTATACTCTGTCCAATAAAAATATGCAGTGTGGGCAAGATAGGACGTTTGCCTCGCATTCTGGCTACAGTGAATTGCATAAATCTGTCCTTCATTAAAGCTCTCACAGGGTTATCGTAGTGTTGATTTTAAATGGACCTTTTTTTTAAAGCTCTAAAATCAAAAGCACCTCAACAGAAACTCAAGGAAAAAAAACTGAACAAGTTACGAAATGAACAAGGGTAACTCTAAACGCACATCAATATTGAATGGGGGTTGAAATTGAATAGCACCATGCACCAATAGCCATAGACCACAGCAATTTAGTGCACACTCAAATGTGCAGTCAATAGGACGTCGGGCCTGCGTCAGATGCAATCGAAAATTTATGGGCGCACAAACACTTTTTTTATGGAGGAGTTCTTTCAATTTAGTATGGTACAAAAATATAGAACGCTAACTGATTTTGAAAAAGCTCTCCCATAAGACGTGTACTGCATATTTTTATTGGATGAAGTATAGTTACTTCACTATTGGATCCTGATTTAAAACGATAGAGTTTTTCCAAGCATCAATAAAATACCTTCATGTAGCGAACGATTGAAAATAACAGTAAATGGAACCTTAGGGACAAGCCCATCAAGTCCATGTTGCTTACATTCATTCAACAAGTTCAACTAACTTGACAGAAACTTGCAACTTACCAATATTTACTTAATTAGATGAAAATCTTAAATTAACGGTGTTTCATGAAAGAACGTGGCAAATAAGTTAAAAGTCCTTAAAGGGTCACTGGAAGCTTCATCTTGTTATTGAACTTTTGAACATTTGTTTAAAATTTCAGTGACTTATTGACCCACGCTCGTATGTATGTAATTTTATATAATTCAGTACGTAATTTACTGCGTGCCGTCTTGTTGGAACCGCAGCTCAGATATATCGATGTTGTCTCCATCCTCTTTTCAAAAGAAAACGCCCTGTGAGTAAAAATTGTGCCTGGTCCGACGAGATAATTTGTTGGCCAAAATTCGTATCACCGGTCAACATTACCAGCACCCAATTAGCGAACTCACGGTGGCAGCATTATCTATGGTCGTCCGGATGAAATAACAAACCTCATTGAATATTTGTACAGATGGATGTCATTGTTAACTTTGACAGCTGCTGAAAGAAAACAACTGGAAAAACTATCATTGATATCATGGTCACCCTATATTTTGTGCTTAATGCATTCACACACTGTATGGTGTTGGGTTTCACTACATATATGTAGTTTAACCCACATATAAGTGGATTTAATTGAATAAGGTATAGCATAAAGATACTATTATAGAGATTTATAATAAAATCATACTATAGAAAGCGGGGTATATATTTTAATAACACAAGGGAGATTGATAATCCTTTACTCATGTCAAGTTTTGTCCTTGTGTGTTGATATCATTTACTTCATTTTCCTTGAAAAGAACAAACATTAAGGAATACCTGTAAGTTCACAAGGGATTAAAATGATCCTATAAGTACTTATAATGGTTTTAGGAAAAGGTTTTGTATTCATATGGGCAGGTACAGGGCCTATAATGTATATTTCCATGTTTGCCATGTAGTTTTTAATTAAGGCAATCCGGAGATAATTTTCAGTTGAACATGGTTAGCCATGGTCGAATCCGTAGCGAAAGTTGATATATAAATTTGTGTAAGCCTTCCTGTTTTACTTGCTTCTAATTGACCATCAGGAAGCATTCACAATGGTTTCTAGAGAAACTATATTTTGTGTCTCTATATTAGTTGTATAGCACTTGTTTGTTAGCAGATAGTTCGTTAATAGTGGATTGTTCTAGTTAAATAATTCATTCTCCATAATTTAAGCTTCTCTCCTTTTTGTTTACGCACCATGAATTTCCCAAAAGTTTTATTATTCTTAGAATTATGAACTGTTACATAGTGAGTAAGTTAAATTTAATTGACTGTTGCTTTGGGTTCATTGTTAGCAACCGACCATTTCTAAGTGCCAATTGAAATTTTGTTCAAAGAGCATAATTGGTTTAATGAAATTTTCTTATTTCTAATGAAATTTTCTGGGGTTACCAAGAGACTGAGACGATACTTTGAGTTGAGACCAATTTATAAGCCTTATTGTGTTTGTCTAATTAGTCAGAAAACGTGCTTCACTCTTGTTCTTTTTATTTGCATATACATTGAAGGGATTCTGAATACCCTTACAGGTCCATGCACATAGATCTTGAAAACTTATCAAGACAAGGCACTCGAGTAGTATACATAAGGAACCTTTATATGTATATCTACGGTCTGTGCAAAACTAGGCGCAATGGTAAGCTGTTTGAATGGAGTAACACAACTAGATATTTCATTTGGGCCAGTGTTGATATAAAGAGCTATAAAAAGGCAGTGTTAAAGTGAAACAAAAGTTTCAGCAATTTATGATTTTTTTTTTGTTTTTAATTAAAGGGCTCTGTTTTACATTTTATTTAACAATGAGGCACCTTAACCAGGTAACTATTAAAAACTATATACCTAATTTTTATCAATTTACTTTTGTAAAATCTTTTTAAAAGATTTTATTGAAAGTATTTTAAATATTTTTGGATTTAAAGATGCAAAAATGTATTTAGCACTAGGAGTGGTTAGTTTACACTAAAAATAAATACTTAAAATTTGCATACCACAGAATTTGTTTTAAAAGATAATATAATATAATAGGTATTTAAAAATATTGGCGCAAAATTGTAAATAGCCTATTATTAAGGTATTAGTATGATACTACTTAGCAATTTGCTAACTTTAAAGTACTTTACTAATTAATCCTTATTTTTAAACTATTTCTAACTAGTATCGTACTAAGCTACTATCAAAATTGAGCAGTTACCATCAAAAGGAATTGACTACTCATCTTTCAAACTATTCGTTCCACATGAAATATTCACCCGTTTATTGGATAAGCATTTCTGGCCGGAAAACATTATCATCCACGAGTTCGTTAAGCGAAATACTATGAATACTCCTTTTCGAAAGACTTTGACAAGACCAACACACCGTCGTCGCAACTAATTGATATACTCTATCAAAATGTAAGAGGCCTACGGACAAAGACTAATAAGGTCTACTACAGCTCTTCAAATTCTTCTCACGATGTCATATCTTTGACTGAAACATGGCTGTTTGGCGAGATAAATGACTCGGAACTTTTTGATTCTTCGTTTAATATATATAGACGAGATAGACACTCCGATCCGAGTATCAATACTGTCGGCGGTGGGATCCTTATTGCTGTTAAATCTTGTTTTGTGACGTCACTAGTCAATGTTCCTGTTTGTTTGAACGAAGAGTTCCTATGTGTAAAAATGATTCTTTCACACAAAACTATCTATCTTGTAACTATGTACATTGTTCCTGGGAGCCCAGTTAATACTTACAATGAAGCCTTCTCTTTTTTGAACTACATTTTTGAGATAATGAGTTATAATGATGAAGTTATCTGCCTTGGCGATTTTATTCTAACCAATGTATCTTGGAAACGTTGTCCCGATACATATACGCAATGGTTCCAACAGGAAATCTATCAATGGATGATTCTCAAACTCTTGACAGTCTAACGTGACTTGGTCTTCACAAAATAAATGACATCAAAAACTCTAACGCCAAGATCCTCGACTTAATTTACACAACAATTGATGCCGGTATTTCACTTGACAGATCAACTGATCCTCTAGTGAACGAAGACTCTCATCACCCAGCACTTACCATATCTATTCAAAACTTTGAAATGAATAATCAAGATCCTGACAATGTTTTTAAATTTAACTTTAAAAAAACTGATTATACTAAATTAAATAACTTGCTATCTTTATTTGACTGGTCATGCCTTTGCTCTTGTTCAGATATTAATTCAATGGTTTTGAAATTTTATGACAAAATATTTGATTGTTTTTTAGCATCTGTTCCTCTAATATCTATTAAATCAAAATCGCTTGCTCCTAGATGGTATGATAGTGAACTGCGAACATTAAAAAACCGTAGAAATAAACTATGGCTTAAATACAAACAAACTGGACTAGTTACCGATTTTAATATTTATTGTGAGGCCAGAAATATTTTCAATAGAGAATCAAGTATTAAGTATCTTTTTTACATACATATCATAACACAACTATTCTCAGACTTTTTTCAAAGTGCATACCTACATCTGTGATTCTTCTAACTGTGATAACTTTTCGAACTGTGATAACCTAAACTGTGATAATCTTGACGAAAATGATCAATTATTTGGTCATTTGAAATCATATTCTCACTTGACTGATATGAATTTTCATATTGACGATATTATGAAATTTATAGCTAATTTAGAAGATAATGACGCGTCTGGTCCTGATGGGTACCAGCTTCAGTTCTGAAAAAATGTGTCAATAACTTGTCGATGCCATTTTCTGTTCTTTTTAACTGTTTATTGTCTACTTGTAAGTTTCCTCATGTATGGACACAATCTTTTATAATTCCTCTACATAAAAAAGGTAAAAAGGATCAAATTATTAATTACCGTCCAATAGCTAAACTGTCGACTATTCCCAAGCTTTTTGAAGCAATTGTTTGCAAAACATTAAGCTTATACACAAAATCGTTTATTGTTCATAACCAACATGGTTTCTCAAAGGCCCACTCGACTTTCACCCTACTCATGGAGTTAGCGGAGTTTTGTGTCGATTCCTTTAAAAACAAAAAACAGACGGATTGTGTTCTTACAGATTTTAGTAAGGCATTTGACAAACTGTCGCATAGAGTTTTGCTTAATAAAATGAGTAGGCTGGGGTTCAGCGTAAAATTCATTGCTTGGCTAAAATCTTATTTACTTGACAGATCCTATTCAGTGAATTTTAACGGCTACCATTTAAATAGTTTTGTCGTAAATTCTGGTGTTCCCTAGGGTAGCCATTTGGGTCCAGTTCTTTTTATATTGTTTGTAAATGATCTTCCTTCAGTTTAAAAGTACTCTAATTGTCTTATGTATGCAGACGATGTTAACATATTTAAAACCATTTCTAGCAATCTTGACTGTGAAAAGCTTCAAATTGATCTAAATGCTTTCTATAATTGGTGTGCACGTAATTATTTGTTGTTAAATATCGATAAGTGTAAGATTATAAATTTTACAAGAAAATTGTCCGTTTTATCTTTTGACTATAGTTTCAATGGCGTAAATCTATCAAATGTAAATGATGTATCTATCCTTGGTGTATTCTCGATAAGAAACTCGAATTCACACAGCATATCAATATGGCATGTAATAAAGCCAATTCAATATTAGGTTGGATTAAAAGGGAATCACGTCAGTTTTCTGATCCTTATGTTATCAAACAACTATTTACCACATTTGTCAGACCCATTATAGAGTATGCTTGCCAGGTATGGACCCCCTACTACAGTTGTCACAAAATAAGAATTGAACAAATTCAAAAAAGATTCCTAAAATTTGCTCTTAGAGGCTTAGGCTGGCAGAATCCATTGAATCTTCCTTCATATAGCAGCCGTTTAAAACTCAAAGATTTACCCAGTCTGGAGCGCAGACGTTCTTATTTATGTTTTGTTTTTATTGTTAATCTTATTGATGGTAATATCGATGCTTTAAACCTTTTGTGTCGTGTTAATTTTAATGTTCCAAATCGAAATCTAAGAGGTTTTCGTGACCCAATTTACATAAAACACTATCGTACCAACTATGAGCAGAATTCACCATTGAATACAATGTTTAATTTGTATAACGTCAATCATAATTTATTAATAAATTTTTGTGATGTCTCAAATAATAGTTTTAAAAAAATATTCTATAATATTGTATAATTTATAAATTCTTAATTCTAAGTAATATTTTTTGTACGCTAGATATTAATTAGCTTGATTCAAATAAATAAATAAAAAAAAAGCCAATTTTCTTAGTAAATTGCTTCTGAACACACCTAAATCAATGACATTTCGTGTAAAAAAAGTAAGTACATGAACCTTTTTTTGATGTTTACAAATGTCAAAGAGTCATAATGAAGCTAGCACGATACTAAAAAAATAAAGTAGGTATTCGATGATTTTAACTTTAATAAAAGGGTAAAGAAAGTATGATGCTATATTCGATTAAAATTTGCAAATTCGTTGTTTTAACCTATAGTATCATACTAAAACAGCTTTAACATCGTACTAATTCAATTAAAATTTTGCGCCAATATGTCGATAGACGAAAGATAAGACAACTGGTGTAAAATTTCATAGCGGGTTCATTTATCTAATTTCTTAACATTTTATTTTATGCTCCCAAAAAATGCATTTTCAGAGTTGACCTTTAAAAATCCAAAAAATGTTGACATCGAAAAACGAAATATTCTCGATACGTCAAAATTTAATTTGTCCCTTATCTTTCATACCATATAATTATTTAAATTATCGAATGAAACATTTTATATTATATCAAAATATACTTTTAGCTTTCGCTATATCATGAACTGGATGATGACTACGACTTCAATGACGTAAAAAAATGTAGTTTTGCCACTTGGGAATGAAAGGTGTCAATCGGTTTATAAATCTCTGACAGAGGGATTAAGATAAAGTACAGAAACCTAAAAAAAAAATTTAAAGGATTGATTTGATATTGATAAGGTGAACGCTCCATTTAGTAGTTTTTCAAAAAAAAAAAAATGTTTTGACATTTTCGCAGCATGACAAGTATGTTTGGTAGCGGTGTTAAGCCAGATATACATTGTTCAAATGCATAGCAAGCACGTGCAAGTCTATTAGTAAATTCAAGCATGAGTCTTCAATCTCTTATTTTTACATCGCCATCGGAGAAGTGGCGAGAGGACGTTGTCCTTTGAGTTTTTTTCTCTGCAAACTTGTGTTTTTAGGAATTTCTTTGAAATTTTTGGAATTTTATTCGAGTAATATGTTTTATTTTGTCTGTCCATTTCATCAAACAATTTTTGTTTACTGTTTTAATATTTTAATTAGTGTTTATGCTGTGCTGTGTTCTCATCTCTTCAATGTGCTGTACGCAAATGATAAACCAATAAATACATGATCAATCATCAATCTTGCATATACAATATTTCTATGCAGTATACTTTATATTGAAAAGATTTTGATTTTACTTCAAGTCTACATCCAATCTATATAGGTGTGACCTTTTCACTAATACACTTACATGTGCTTATTCATGCATTTGAACAATGTATATCTATACTCTGTTCAATTTATATTTTAATCGGTCATTTCAAAAACCTCTTAAGTCACATTTTTTCCAAAATGCTTTTTTTGCTGAAAATGGTTCCTTAAAGGGAGATGCGTATTCTGGGTAAGAACCACGTAAGTCTGTACATTCCTTCCTCTTCAAATAATATCTACCGTAGGAAAGACGTTCATTGCATAAACAACATAAGTCAGTGACTTAAGAGGTTTTTGCATGCACTACCAAAATGACGGGAGTAGTTTGATATTTTAAATTTGCTTTGCTCTGATTGGTTCAACAATATTCAAATCTTCAATTTGATAATAACCGCCATCAATGTCAAATTTGCGTTTTTCATACAACTATTTTCTGCAAAAAGTAATTTTAGCTTTAAAAATGTCTTCAAGTGAAACAGAGAGTGATGGTGCGCCGAAAAAGAAGAGAACGTGTAATACCTTAATTAAATGTTATAACAAATTATAAAATTGAAAGACAAGACATAAACTAATTTATCTAAGAGATTTGAAAAACCGAGGAACTGTGGATATCAAGTTGCAGAAGAGTAGAATCAATCATATGTCGAAGTAAGATCATTGAGCTTGATATTTTTAAGGCATTTGATGGATTTTGGCATCAAGCTATTATATCGAAAATACGTGAGTTTGTTATCAATGAAGCCCTTATTCGTTGGATTAGAAATTTTCTACTGGATTGTTCAATACTTTTTTTTTTGGAAGGTTTCAAATCACAAAATAAATGCTGGGGACCCCAAGGTCTCCGTTTAGTCTTAGACTCTCTTTCTCATTTTTATGAATGATCTCTGAAACTGAATGATCTGATGATTTGCACTTCATTGTCTATCTTAGCTTTTCATATTCATCCGTCGCGTCTGTTAAATTAACGTCCATCTCATTCGAAATTTAGAAAATACAGTCATATACAAGCTAATAACGGAAGATGTTTTGGAATTCATGAAATTGTGGCCAAATTTGTACAAAAAAACATGTTTGTCAACACTGAATCTTATAGAAAAAAATCCCACAAAAACAGAAAAAAGCACCTTCGACATATATGAGCTTTAAGTATGCTTCACATAGAAAAGGTACTATCATAGGTATATATTGATGGATTGATTAAACATTTATTATTAGTAATAAATAAAGTTGCAACTTCGGTTTCACTTCGATCAGCAAAGGCTTATGTTTTAAAAGTGCCCATCAATAAGAAAATGTTGAAGATAATTAATCCATGTACCTTAAAGATATTAAAACATGACAAAAAGTTATTCTTAAGTGTAATTTTCAATAATAAGCAATACAAAATATAAGTAGATACTACCATTTTTTCGGTTAAATTATATACCACTTACCCCAGTCGTTGCTAAAACAACTTAAGTCAAGAACAGTTTTTTAGGTTTTTTTCATTATTTTTATTAATAAACTGTGAATTTTTTTCGCTTTTTAATTTTCTTGCCACTAAAATTCTTAGTTAAGCATAAAAAAGTGGTTTAAAACTCATTTGTTTGAGCATGAAACAGTTTTTATTGATTCCTGAAAAATTCTAATTGAATGACTTATGAGGTTTTTGAAATGACCGATTCATTTGCAGTACAGGCCTTATGGGAGAGCTTTTTCAGAAACACTGGTGCCTGCTGCTGTTTGCACGGTACCTTTACTTAAGAAATTCCCACTGAAATAAGAAAGAGAATCACTGAGTTACATTAAAATTGTTTGTGTAATCTTCTTTGTGCTCACGTACAGCCCACCATGACATATCTGCTCCATGGGTGAAAGGCAGTGTTCGGACTTTACTGCGAAAGCAGTAGATCTACTGCACTTTTTTCTTATTTTTTAAATCTACTGCAAAACTGCGCTTTTCCTACAATCTACTGCGATTGTTCTGATTTTGTTAGAACAGCAGCACTGGTCATAGAAATAAATGTGCTCATAACAAAATGTCAAAATTTAAAAAGATTCTCGTCTCTTCAGTGCAAGTCTTGCCAGCTACATACATATACGTTTTTAGTTCTACTACTCTTTAATTTGTTCTTGTTTCAAAAAGTACGAATTTGTAGATAGTATATTTATTTTGATTACTTAGCTTCATATATTTTTGCTAAAACTATACATTTTCACTATCGAGTAAGAGTATATTTGTTCACACATACTATGTAAATGAATCGGTGATTGTTAATGCTAGGCGCGCACATTCAATTTTTAGTTGCAAAACTGTTTGGTTGCTTATAGAAAATAGATGAACAACATATTTGGTTGAATGTCCGCGCAGGTGCATATAATTATATGTTACACAAAATAGCGAACTCATTTTAGGCAATCGTTTAGTTTGTGTCAAAACACCACCTTTTTAGTTGCTCGAACCCAGTTGCGAAACTAAAAATTGAATGTGCGCGCCTAGCCTAAAACAACATAACTGTAATTTTATTTTTTTTTTCACAGGAGATACAAAAAATCCTACATTTTTGGCCGTGTAGTCATTGTCATTTTGTTTAAACCAAAAATCTTATAAGAGTGTTTCGACTTTCAAACCATTAAAGATTTTGTAATATGTTTTTTTTTCTCTTCCGTAAAAAATTAAAATATTACTTATGTTTTTTTAAAAATCAACAATGATTTAACTTTGGTTCTTTTGTTTATAATTTTTTGCTACCTAATCAAAAAAATATATGTATTTCTACTACGAAAATTTTGGTTTTACTGCGATTTCTTGAGCAATTTCCTGCGATCTGCGATTTATAAAGTCCGAACCCTGGTGAAAGTAGACTGATCGCCAATTTGCAACCAACCCTTATTGTGTTTATTAAAAAAAAAAAAAACACTCAATCAGAGTTACCATTGCCAAGTTGATAGAAATTCATATGGCATTTTCTTTGGTTTGTGCTATGTAACTTTCAGAATTTAAGCTTTTTCGAGCTTTTAGTAGCAAAAAATTTTTCTGAGATTTGCGGCAATTTTTAATGCTCCTACGGCAATTCTGTAAGAGCTTTACATTAAAGATAGCTTATTGAAATCCATAATGGTACTGCAAATATAAATTGAACAGAGTATATAGCTTTAAAGGCAATTGCTGAGGTTGAGAAAAACGCGGAGTTATCGTTCATTTTTTTTGTAGTTTTTTTTTTTTTTATATTTGGCGTTCGCTCAGTGAAATTCGCTTTGACTGCTTTTACACGAAAGCGATTTTTAATCTTTGTTTCTCTTTTGGCTCCCGTTCGATTGCATGAATGCTTTTAAACACAGCGATTTTTAATCAAAGTTAACTTTGTTCTATCGAAAAGGAGACATTGTTACGGTAAAATTTTCCGTAACAAGAATCATTCTTTCTGTTCCCTATCCTTATTCCTTTCTTTTAATAACTTTCTTCAAGCAGGTGTTTCTTTCAACTTACTGAGAGAGAGAAGGGCAGCCATGGTCCATCAGCCATCGGTTCACTCGCTCAGTAACTTGAAGAAACAAAATACCAGTGTGTTCAACTTTGAAACTTAATGGACGACAGACGGGTGGTCTGTTCAAATCGCTATTGCTGGTGACAGCTGGTCACAAAAACAGACGGGCGGTCTGTGTTAAATATGCACAAAAAGTAACATTGTTGAAGTTACTCCTGGTGAGAATGGCTGCGTGCCCAACCTAAAACATATTTTCATGTATGTAAAAGATGGAACGTTAACGGCTAGTACCTGTAATTCCCCAAATCTGCGCAAAAACCCAACGAATCAAGTAAATTCGCGATGTAGAAAATTACCACCAACTTCCTCTAAATGTAGTTTATAAATTATAGCAACTTTCTTTGCACAGGTTTTCCAGTGTTTCTTACCGGGTTTTATGTTAGAAAAATTAAGTTCCTTTTTTTTGTTTTCAGAAAATTTTGTTTAAAAACTTGTATGGGGATGTTAGGTGGCTGAATGCACCCATTGAATTGCCCGCCACTGGAAAGTCAATCAGGAGGTCGGCGAATTCAATGATGATGACTGTGCATAAAGCTGAGTGTAAAGTGCGAGTACGAGAAGGCTGATGGGTTCCAACTGCGTTGGCGCACTCTCGCCAATGTGCTGAGTGTTGCTGATAAATGACGCGATCGAAGCCCACGTCACTGATTGGCGGAAAGCACTGGGTTTTAAAAAGAGAAGAGGTCTTCCAGGCAAGGTGAAAGCCTGGAAGGACACTTCTTTACGGAGACTGAATAAAGCAACAAGTGCGAGAATTAAAGAAACAAAGTTTTTTTTGAAAACAGAAAAAAAAGGAAAAGAAAAAGGAAAAGGAAATTTTATTTTTAAATAAAAAGAAGTTTTATTTGCAAATAAGAAAAGGAAAGAAAAAAAAAAAGGAAAATTGAAGGATCAAGGTTGAAACACAGGAAGATTTTGGCAGAGAAAAGTTGAAGTTGGACTCTAGGACTAGAGAGAAATTTGGTGGTATAATAAAGCTAAGTACAGTGGTTTTTCAGTCAAAATTGTAATTTTAAATTTTCATTTTTTTGGTCGATAATAATTTCGTTTCAATTCAATTCAAAATCGTATTCTTTGGGTTTTTGTTCTCGAAAAATTCCGATATTACGGAACGCGCGACCCGTTTTTCTTAACACCGTTTGTGCTTTCGGGACCGACTGTTAACGGTTCATCTTGCTAAATTCATTTTTATTTGTGTTATAATTATTTCAAAAGATCTTGGGTTTTAGCCCTACTTAATTGCAAGGTTTCCCAAGCAATTCAATAAAATTTTAAAATTCCCATTCGGAATAATAAATTTGAATCTTTTATTTAAAATATCTTTCACCGTCGGTTTCGCTCCAAAGGTTTGTAATTTACTTGTAAAACAAAAATTACTGGCGCCCTTTTTCATTTTTCAGCTACGCCTATGCGTAAATTGAAAATAAATTACTTCACTCTTTTTATTATTTTAATTAATAATCATCATCAAAATAATACATCGTGAACCCACCCCCTTGCTGAGCATAGCCGTGGTGGTAGCATATATTGTTGCTACCAGTTGCAATTTTTTTTCTATGAACTCGTCTGCTTGTGGTTTGACAGTTCATCATCGAGTTCTCTTTCTTTTAGTCTTTTTAATTACATAGTTGTTGTTCGGTTTCGGTCGCGTCGGCGTTTTTCTGTTCGTCATTTCGTTTGATTATTTTATTTTAGTAAATCAAAGTTAAATATCGCGAATTAAAATTGTAACAACATCTCTCCGCACTCTTTACTCTAATTAGTTATCGAAGTTCGCTCATCGAACGCCAAATAGAAATGAAACTTACCCAAAAAATAAAGAAAACCACAAAGAAGAAAGACCGATAACTTTTCCAACCCCACCACATACGTCGCTTGCCTACGGGCTTCGTTTAAAAGCAGTCTTAACTGAGTAGAGTAAGGCCTCGGCCACGCACTGAGCGACGAGCGACTGAGCGATTGAGCGACGTCGCTCTGTCGCTTAAAACAATGACAAGTCGCTCAGGGTGTTAACTTATACTACGTTTTCACCAAGAATAAATCCGAGATTAAAGTGGATTTACCATAGATCTTCTAAATCTAGTAGATTAGAAATAAATCTCTACTAAATCTTCATAGGATCGATCGGTCGAAGTTCGAACTGACCTAACATCCATACCGTGCTAAGCTATCTCGATGATTTTTCATCGTTTGGCACAAATGAAACTTTCTTTCTCTCGCTTCTACTTTATAAGAAAAATTGAAACAACATTTGCATTTTGATAGATGCTGTCAAAGTTAATCTTCTTATTAATCGTTCAGTGTGGTGAAAACACCACATAAATCTCTTGCATTAAATCTCAGATTATCTTTTGATGAAAACGTAGTATTATATTAAAAATCTCTGTGTTTAAAAGCACAGATGGTCTCGTAAGGAAGCCAAAACAGAAACAGAGATTAAAACCGGTTTAGTGTAAAAACAGTATATTTTCTATCAGATAACATATAGGTATTTTTGAATATATGCAAGTGTAAAAATGTAATGCTCTCACAAACAACATCCCTGTTTAAACATAAGTCAAAAGACTTTACATTACGTAGCGGAGTCCACTTACCCTTAACTCTTGTATATAAAATCTATAGTACTCTCATGAAACAGAAATAATAGTTGTGGAATACGCTCTACTGATGGCGCTGTGGGAGGAAAAAATTGACGTTGGAGACTTCTTAGCCACGTGGCAATGAGAAAGACAAGAATGAGAAAATCAAATTTATTTTATAGTATTTTCTTTTTGTTTGAAGGATTAAGTTTTGTTTGGTCTATTTCATACGCAACAAAGCAACGTTGTTCAATTTCGACATATCTAACCAAAATACAACGTTGCTTTGTATTTGTATGGACACATACCCATTTGAATAGATTTAAAGAGGAATAATTTTCAGATTTGATTCTTGAAAGGTTTTGGATTTTTTTTTAAATTTTAGTATATCTACATAGGTACATTAGGTTAATATATTAGGTAACCTGTCTATATTGATTGCAATTATTATTATTTTTGTTATTCAAAAGTATAATAATCGGTGTATAATTTTGAAGAACAAAAATAATAATTACAATCAACTAGTTTAACTGCCTACATTAGATGCAGTAGGTGGTTAGGTAGTGGCAATTGTTTTTTTTTGGCAATTAATAGGTATAGATATGTACATATAAAGGTATAAAACTATTTCTTTAAGAAAATCTAATAGCTTTTACATATGTACAAAATTGGATAAAATTAAAATAGAAGAAATTTGGTATGGTAGAAAACAATTTTGATTACAAAAAAAAATTATTTTTATGCTTTGATAGGTATTTATATGATTAAAAATTTTTATAAAAATGATCTCTCGTCTAAAACTTCTAATCCACTTCATTGTTTTGCCGACGACTTTTCCCCCAGCTTCTCATACTCATTCTCAAATTAACGTCAAATCTGAAGGGGAATTCCGGTTTTTACAGCATTGTTAAATCGTGTGAAGTTGCTTCAATGCTTTTAAAAACTCAAAGCTGTTTAATGACGCTGAAGCAATATTTACCCCATATATCATTCTCCTTGAATGACACTTTCATCGAAGATACAGTAAAGCTTCCAGTACTCGATATGTGTGTCAACTATGATATCCGTTGGAATGACCACATTTTCAAGGCCGCCAAAAACGCTTCTAGAAGATTATAGGATTTCCCTATCGGTGTAAGTAATTTCTTATCTCATCTAATCTTGTTACGGTAAAAATTCACCGCAACAATCTTCATTCTTTCTATTTCCTTTTCCTTGCGTCCTTCCAAATTTCCTTTAATTACACAGGTGTTCGTTTTGCGATAGTGCGAGAGAGCAGGGCGACCATGGTCCATCAGCCAGTGGTTCTCTCTCTCAGTATCGTAAAACAAACAAATCGTCGTCGATGAGTACTGCCAGACGGGCCGACGGGCGGTCTGGATTTGGATTTCAATTCGAAAACGTTGAAGACACTTGGTCTTCAAACGTAGATGTCGCTCTAAAAGGAGAACGGCCGAGTGCCCAACCTAAAACTATATAACTAAAAACTAATTGATTTGTAAAAGATGGAACGTTAAGTGTGAGTTCCCATTCCCCCTCTTGTCTGAGTTGGAAGCCAATTACGACCTACAAAGTAAATGTACGAGTATTCAACTTGATCGTTTCCTCTTTCTTTTGCTTTCCTCTCAAATTATTATTATTGTTAGAAATCCGGTGGGGACGAATGTGCGCGAGTGCTTATTAATTCTACTTTAGGTTTTAAAGATTTTTTTTCTATCAGCGCAAAAACTGTGGGGATTGTGAACTAACCAAAGGAAACGTCGTGACCTGGAAGGAAATTCCAGCGGGCGGCGAATTCCATGGAAAGTTCGAGAGAAATTGAAGAAAAGAGAATTTGTGAGTAAGCAGGATCGCCATATTTCGACACAAAAGGCTCTTCAGCAAACTTGCGGAGATTGGCTGTCGATGACGTGATCGAAATTCGCGATACCGAATTGGCTGAAAGCACGAGGGTATGGGGCGAAATTTTGAGCGGCTATCCAGGAGAAAAATCTTGGAAGTCACTCTGATCTTGATCGAGAAAGTAGATAGCTGGTGAAAGAAAATTTTTTAAAAGAGAAGTGGAATTATAGAAAAAATTTTGTTTGAAAATTAAAATAGAAATTTAAAAAGGTAGAAAGAAAATAATAGTGAAAGTGGATAAAATACGGAGGACAACATTTTGAAAAGTTATTGGGAAAAATAAAGGAAGAGGAAAGGAAGAAAGAGGAAAACGAGGAATATTCTATTGCAGGGATATTGTCGAGGAGAATAAAAAAGCTAAGTACCCTTTCTTGTTCTTGTCTTTTTGGTAAATTTGTCTTTTATTATTTGGTTGTGATTGCTTTTAACTGTGTTACCTTATTTTCCGAAAATTGCGGAACTCGTGCCCGTTAAATAGTCTCCGTTGTGATTCTGGGAACCAGACCTTAACGGTCCATCTTATTGTTTCAAATTGCTTTGTATTTGCTTGAAAAGATCCTGGGTTTTAATCCTACTTGTAAGGTTTCCCAGGCGAATAAATCTTTAAAAATTCAAAAAATTATCTTTCATTTTCATTTTTCATCTCCGCTCATCATCACTGTTAATTTTTCTTGTCAAAGGTTTGCAATTTCCTTTTTCTTGTTTCAGGAAAAAATTGCTGGCGCCCTTTTTTTTATTACGCAGTAAGTACGCCACTGGGGCGATTAAACGTAATAAATTACATTTTCATATCAATTTGATATCACACATAATCACCCTTAAAATCCACAATTAAATTTTCCAACCCATTGTGAACCCACCCCAACTGCTCTAGCCGTGGTGACAGCATCTTACCCGCTGTCAGCTGCACTTGTTTTTTTTTTGTCAAGTGACATTTCATCTTTCTCCCAATTCGTGGTGGTTGTTGTCGCGCCGTCGCAGAATTTATTTCATTGTTTTTTTTCGTAATAATTATAAATAATAACATTTTGATTAATTACATTCGCGATCGGAAAATCAAGTGTAGCAAAACTTCGCTTCTTTCACAAGCAGTGTTTACTCGAAGCAGTCAGTTGCATTTCTCCTCCCAATCAGTTCACCCGTTTCGCTAGAAATGCTCATTAGTTCACCCAGAAGCAGTTCATGCTTAGTCATAGATGCCATACAAAATTCACTCCAAAGTTAAACAGGCCTAAAATTTAGACAAGCATTCCAGCATAACATTTACTGCTTAAAAAATAAAATTTTTGTTTCATACTGTATAGTATTTATCGCACAAAATAGTTAATTGTTCGGCACATTATTCTCCACTTAAATTTTGACAGATTTTGTACATCCTTAACCTTGCATTAAATTTACTTTTTGAGAATGAAAATCGAGAACGAGAAATGTTTGGGGCTACAAAAGTCATCGTAACCAATGCAAGGAATCCATTTTATTTGACTAAATTCACTTGAAATCAAATTTCTCCACAGATGTCTTATGTCAAAATTTAGCTGATGCTTGGAGAGATACATAGAGCGCTCTGCGTTCTACACTTGAAGATATAAAAATAGTGAGCTTAATTTTGAAATAAAAATTACAGTTGGGTAAAAGACAAAATTTACTCCCAGTTCACTTCTCCAGCCTTCCCGCCACGTAACCACAGCAGTGATTATTCTGAAAATACAACTAAATTATAAGCTGCCACGCAATATTTGATCAACGTCCATGCAAATAATGCAATGCATTTTACAGTTTCAGACAGTTTTACGTCGTTATTTATCTGAGATAAGACACATTTATTAATGTTTTTTTTTTTTTCATCTGAATTCCATCATCCGAATTCCGAGAATCCAATGCTTCCAATGGAGAAAGTTTTAATATTATGAAAACGAAATAAGAAAAAAATGCCTCCGCTCCACCACTTTCCCAAGCTAACTTTTTCTTTATTTTTTTGTGTAAAGAAACTAACCCCTCCATTTAGCATCGCAAGACGCTCATACCACTCCTTTAGAAACTAGTTCGTGGGTTGAAGTGGAGAGATGAGCAAGAAGTTAAAATGAAAAAATCGTGTTACCCACGATGGACCGACCACCAATCCAAAGATATTGCTTCCACTACTCCTTTTTAATGTGGTACAGTAGGTCAGTGACCAACGACAAAGGCCCACCAAAGTCTGACCAAATATGGATAAATCCATAAACAACCGGCCTAAAGAGTAGATTCGTGAAAACCATCATTTGGCCCTGTGAAGGCAGCAACTGGTAATTGTGAAAACATTCACTTTCTTCTGGATATCTGGGATTGAAAGTGAGTGAGACGAAACAATTCCACCGACCAGACTACGGAACGGGAGTGCCAAACCTAGTATACCTATGTCATGGGTCCATGAATTGACACAAAGTTCTTCAACTTGAAAGGTGGTGGCGTGCGTTGTGGTGTTATGAGGCTTATGTGAACTTCAAATTCAGACACCGGTTTGTATTAAAAGTGTGTGTAGGCAAGAGCAACTCGTTCCACGTTCGTGTGCAATGGGCTGTCACTACCGACCGTGTTGGAAAGAAACCGGCAATGAGGCACGTGCCGTTTGTTATTTTGGATAACAAGTTGTTTAAGATTGCATTTATTTTTGTGCTTTACCGTTTGCCTATGTACTTGTGTACAGAGTCAGACGACCACAAAATGTTAAGTGGTTTGATGGAGTCTTGCGTTAGCTAATGAAATTATTACGACCTTCCGGTATGTGGCTGAGAACGCAGTTAAGTGTCTGAAATAAGTATAAAAGGAGATATTTATAGAATATAGTCGACTCCGCTTAACTGAAATGGCTATTTTTAAAAATTTGATCTGGCTCAAAAAATCTTTGGTTGCGAAGGGCAATAATCTATAACATGAACTATTGACAAGCAATATGGAAACTAAATATACTTACTTACTTAGGTCCTCAGACCTTTTACGTCCACAACGCCAGCTCGCCATCGTGTTCGGTTTCTGGATATGAGTCGCAACTCCCTCCAACTCTTGCCTAGTTGGGCTGACTCCTCCTCGACTGTCCTGCTCCATGAGCTTCTCGGTCGTCCAGCTCTTCTTCCTTCTTGAGTGATCGGATTCCACTGCATTGCATGCACCACAATACAAATGTCTCCTTTTCGAAGCGTGTGTCCGATCCACTGTCACTTTCGACGTCGTATAATAGAGTCAATAGGTTCCTGACCCGTTTTCCTGAGGAGCTCTTCGTTTGATATACGATTAGGCCAGAAAATCCTAAGTATGTTTCGTAGACATCTATTAATGAACGTTTGCTTCTTAGTGACACCTAGTGTTACTTTCCAAGTGCTGCAACCGTAAAGTAACACGGATTCGACGTTGGATCGAAACAGCCGTAGTATGGTTCTTAAGCTTAAACAGTCATTCCTCCATATATTTCTAAGCATACCGAAAGCAGCCTTTGCCTTCCCGATTCGACTGCTGATGTCCTGTTCGGTGCCACCTTCGGTAGAGATGATACTTCAAAGATATTGGAAGCTCTGTACTTTCTTTACCGGTTGTTGAGAAATATTTATAAGAGAAGATGACTGGGTTCATAGGCTGATCATCTTTGATTTGCCCGAGTTCATTTTCAGCCCCACGATTTCTGCTTCTCTCTCCACTCCTTTTGTCATTTAGTACAGATCCATGATCTTATGAGAGAGCAAGAATATATCGTCCGCATAGTCAAGATGTTTCAGGTGAGACGTCAAAGTCCATCGAATTCCTCCGTTTCCCGTCAAGGCCGCTCGCAGAACATCGCTTATCACCAACAAAAACAATATTGGTGACAAAATGCAGCCCTGTCTAACTCCACTTGGACTTCAAACTCTTCTGACAGCCTCCCTTCGTGCGAAACGTGACATTTGGATCCATCATAAGTTGCCTTTATAAAAGTTATTAATTTATACGGGATACCCCTCCTGCGTAAAGCATGCCAAATAAATTCTCTTTTGACACTATCGAAAGCCTTCTCAAAGTCGATGAATAGCAGGTGGAGTGGTGATCGATATTCGATGCACTGCTCAGGTATGATCCTTAAAGTATTGATATGATCAATGCATGAGGATCCAGTGCGGAAACCTGCTTGTTCGGCATCGAGTGTGGCTACTAGATGTTCCCTGATGCGTTCCAGTACTATTTTCGCTAATATTTTGGCAACGGCAGGCAGGCCGCAAATCCCCTCCAGTTTTCGCACTGTGTTAAAAAGTCTCCTTTTTTAGGGAGCTCGACTATCATTCCCTTTTTCCACTCATTCGGAATACCTTCGGAGCCCCAAGCTTTCTTTGTGAGTGGATGCAGGAGTTCGCTCGATGACTTTGGCGGCGCTTGTAGAAGCTCTGCAGAAATGCCATATTTACGAGGTTTTGTTTGGAACTGCGAGCACCAACCAGTTCCTTTGTAATGCTGTAGACTGTTCTACTGTCGCATCTGTTAGCAGCATCTTCTGCTTGTTGGGCCAAAGCTTTCTTTCTTTCTTTCTCTTTCTCATGCGCTACAGGGATTCTAGCTCTCTTTTTTCTACTCCAGTTGCAGCTGCAATACAGGCCCTGAGTTTTTGCCATTCCCCAATCCATATCAAGGTTTCCAAAGAAAGCCAAGCGTTATTGTTTCCCCTCGCTCGACCGACTATTCTTTCAGCACCTGATATAAGAACATTTTTCACAACATTCCAGTGGTTTTCAATGGATTCAGGTTCCGTGCTGCTGATTGTCATAATTCCGTGTGAAAGGTGGTCTCTCAATTGTTGGCGTGTTGAGAGATCCCTTAGTCTGTCGACGTTGAACCTGGGTAAGCGGGTTATGCCGTTGGATCTTCAAGCTGCAGCTGTACGAAGTCTTTCAGTAGCTACCATAAGGTGATGGTCTCAAGCAAGTCCCAAACATCCAGGAGACTGCTTCTAAAGCGCCGGCTAATCGCGAAGTGATCAATTTGATTCGAAGATGCTTGCCTGCCGTCGACACCCAACTTATTTTGTGGCATGTCTTGTGCTCAAACATGGTGCCGCCAATGACGAGTCCGTTAGTATTGCAGAAGTCAATGAACCGCTCACCGTTATCATTGCAATTCCCAACTCCAATGGTGACGGGACTTACTCTTGTCCGGAATCGTGGTTTTATTATTCTTTTTCCAAGAGGCTCCCATGAAATCAGACTACTGACAGCTATTTTTGTTAGAAGCAGCCCAACTCCAGCTTCACGTGTGCTTCCTGGAGCTTTTAGAGCAGTACAGTGTTACGCGATGGGGACTTGATCTTGCCCGAGTCCATCCAACGTATTTCGCTAAGGCATAAGATGTCCAGCCTGTAACGCATGAATTCCTTCTCTAGTTGGAGGAATCTTGCGTTGTGGGGACATTCACTGCCATCATCCAGGAGTGTCCTCACATTCCAGAAACCAATCGTTGTCCTTAATCGAAAGCCAAAAGTCGTCAACATATTACGATTAGTTATCCGAGGCGTTGTTTCCGTTTCGGTAGCAAGATGGTTTTCAGCCTCCGTAACCTATCCTCACGAGTTAGGAGAGATTTTCGAACTTTCCAATTTTAGCTAATTCATTGCCCGGGAACCACCACGAGGAGGTAAAGGAAGTACTTCGACGTGACTAAAAGTTGCGCTGCTGGACTTTACCAGGTTAAAGACACTCAACAGTTTCCCGATTAAGCACGTCGCAGGTCGCCTAAATATAGGGCCCGTTAATTAGCACGGTTAGAACTTTTGCGGCTTGTTGTCATGTTGGTCTGGTGACATCTGTCAAATCCGTTGTTTATTATTCAGTTTCTTACTTAAGGTGGCACTACAGTCCGGGGTGGACCAGGGCCTCAACTAACATGCTTCTCCAGGTAGCCGTCCGGTCCCCAGTTTCGCACGTCAAGTTGGTTGACGTCCTCTCCCACTTGTGTGCGCCACCTGAGTCACGGTCTTCCTCTACTGCGCTGTCCGGTCCCTCGGGGTTGGATTCGCTATTCAGTAACTAATTCCAAATCACCATGGCCAGTTATGCGATTCAACAGCACGTTCAAATGATAAAATTTTATTATCAGAATGAGTGTTGGTTAGTGCAAACGTTGTAGCCATTTTTCGTTAGACGTTTCAATGTTTCGTAGCCAAATATGAGACAACCCGACAGCAAGATTGTCGGGGCCCGTGAAAGTGTACAGAAAAACCCGAGGCAGTCAATACCTCGTTGTGCACAAGAACTTCGGCCTTTCGCTGACTTCAGCTTGGCGAAAATTTCATCCGGACTTGAAGTTACACCTGTACAAGATCCATCTGACCCAGGAGTTCAAAGTTCATGATCATAGAGAACGCCGCCGTTTGTTCGCTGATTGGGCTTCGGTGCGTTTGGAAGGGGACGAGCGACGAGGCTCATTTTTAGATGAATGGTTGTGTTAACAAGTAAAATTGCTGTATATGGAACGACGCAGTTTGACTTTATGCAAGAATGATTTGAGGGTAAGTTTATTTCTCGCAGAGGTCACGTGAATTGGTCACCAACTTTATGTAATTTGACCCCACTAGACTTTTTCTTATTGGGTTTCCTGATGCCGCTGGCTTATGCCAATAAACCACATTCGACCGATGCATTTAAGGATAACATAACACAGACCATCGCTGAAATTCAGCCGGATCTATGCGGGTGAGTCATTGAAAATTGGAGCACCCTGATCCGTACCACCCACCACCGTAAGAAACTGGGACGGGCGTTTCAACGATTTTATATTTCAAACCAAATACCTACATGAAACTTTTAATTAAAAAAAATATTAATACCTCAGACATAGCCTTTTTCATTCTATTCCAACGTCTACCCGCCTTTATTAAAAACCCTTAAGAACATGGAAATCACCGGAGAAGACCAATTTCTATAGTTACTGTTGGTTAACGCCGAAGAAACTGTTTACGAATGATCGATTACGATAGCAACATTTGTGGACCTACTGCCAGCCGTAATATAATTTCCTGCTGAGAATATCTTTTCTACATTAAAACACATTTTAGCAAAAAACTTTTTAATTGCAGATATCTTCTTTCAATAAAGTGCATAGGTATCTCTCGCAGATATAAATTTATTTTAACTGAATACTTCAAAAAGAATTTATTTATTTTTGTATGGATGAGCGAACATCGTTGAGCTTGGTAGATGTGATAAAATATATCTCTTACGTCTGCGATGATGACCATCAGAAATATATTGAACATGATGACTTGTCTCTTCGGTACTCTGTTGAAGGCTCTTCAATCCCAGCATAACACTTATGAAGAGTGCCATTGAAGCTATGCCAAGTGCTTTCATTGCTAATGCAGCAATAGTGCCAATTTTTAGGAAGGCAATTATTTTTCCATACATTAAAGATAAAGCCACTAACAGCCCGATTCTCCCCCTTGTGAGGAGTCACAAGTCACAAGCTCTTGTGACTGTTCCCTGTGAGGATTGTTGTGATTCGATAACATTTTGGTATTCTCCCCCTAATCGTCACAAGAAAACTCACAACAAAACTCACCACAGCATGGGGAGATTTTTAAGTGTCATTATTTGAACAGCTGATTATTCAAAACGAAGAAATTACAAAATGCAAGGTAACATAATTTTTAAACAATAAAATGATTAAATAATAAATATAACATTTTCAGAAGAAAACAATCGTGGCGACTGCATAAAGTTTTCGGAAGGTGAAAAAACTTTATAAATGTATTGTTTTGGAGAGCGAATGGATCATTTGTATCTCTCAATGTTCTTAAAGCCGTCGACGATGTAAACTTCTTGATACGATTAGTTTCTTAAAGAAATTTTTGTTTATGTAATAATATTACTTTTCTTTTTTGTGGGAAAGATCAGCAAAAATATTCACTAGAACAAAGTCCACTTCCATTTTCGTGTTCTCACAATTATTCACAAATCTAGAAAATGTTGTTACTGAATGTCAATCCAAGAAACTTTGAAAATTTATGAGTTGTGACCTGCTCTGAAGGAGATCACAGTTTCGATTGTTTTTGTGACTCTCACAAGTTGTGACTGAGCGGCAGAATTCGAAAAAGTCACAAAATCAATTTCACCTCTTCTTGTGACTTGTGAGGCATCACTGACTTTGGGGAGAATCGGGCTGTAAATGCATCTTGCCGTCTTTCTTACGAGATTCTTAAAGAAAAAAAAATAGAGCAGTATTAATTTATCATTGGTTTAGTTTAAAAAAAACATTTATACGTATGCATTCTTTACAACACACCATTTATATTTATTGAAAATCCTTAGCTATGAATTATTTAAAACTTGTAAAGCTTAAAGCTTCTTGATTATCTTATCAACTTTTTATTGCAGGATTTTAAATATTTTTACAAGCATTTGGTTTTGAAAAATCAATGGGGCAAGCTTTTAGTTGAATTAACGGGTGGTTAAATTTTAAGGGCCGATGTTGAATGTGAACCACACCTAATCGTCAAGTTTTTTTCTGCATTTCATTTCACATTTCTCAATTTCAGACTAACTCAATTTGAACCATGGAAAGATACACAATCGAGCAACGCGTTAAACTTATTCAGGCTTATTATGAAAATGGGCGTTCAAATCAAAATGCATATCGTGCACTTCGTCATTTTTTCGATCAATTTAATCGTCCAAATGTGCGTACAATCGGAAAAATCGTGCAAAAATTTGAGCAAACCGGGTCTGTAGGAGATGTGAAAACACCAGTGCATGCTCGTACAGCTCGTACTGCAGAAAATATTGCTGATATTCGCGATAGTGTGGCTGAAGAGCCGTCCACCTCAACTCGTCGGCGTGCCCAACAATTGCACCTCTCACGCTAGTCGTTGATGAACATTATGCATAGAGACTTGCATTTACACGCTTACAAGGTGCAATTGATTCAATAACTAAAGCCTCTTGACAATTTCAAGCGTCATCAATGGTCAGAATGGTGGCAAGAAAGGGCAACAGTGGATGATCAATTTTGGCAGAAAATCATCTTCAGTGATGAGGCACATTTTCACCTCAGTGGATTCGTCAATAAGAAGAATTGCCGCATTTGGGCGAATGATAATCCAAGAGTGATTGTCGAAAAACAAATGCACCCACAAAGAGTGACTGTTTGGTGCGGTTTATGGGCTGGCGGCATCATCGGGCCGTATTTTTTCCAAAATGAGGCCTGTCAGGCAGTTACTGTTAATGGTTCGCTATCGTGGAACATATGGATGAGGACGATATGTGGTTTAAACAGGGCGGTGCCAATTGCCACACAGCTAACGAAACAATGGCTCTTTTGCGCGACAAATTTAATGGCCGTGTTATCTCACGTGGTGGCGATGTCAATTGGCCGCCAAGATCATGTGATTTGAAACCGTTGATAAGCCAGCAACAATTCAAGAGCTAAAGGATGAGATAATTCGACACATTAACGGCATAGAACCTCAATTATGCCTCAGATTCATCGAAAATTTGGACCATCGGATGGAGGTGTGCCGCCGAGGTCGCGGCGGGCATTTGGCCGATATTTTGTTCCATACATATTTGAACCATACCAATATTATCATAACAAAAAGAAATGACAATAATTTCCTAAGCAATTTGTGATATATTCAAAATCAACATCGGCCCTTAAAATTTAACCACCCTTTATTACCGAGGACCCAGTACAACGTTGAGGCCTGGCATCGCCGCGCGCCGGTTGAAAAATATGGTTGGAAAAAGAGAAGCAGCTTATCACTGACCTGAAAACGAACTTTTATTTGCAAAAGGGAAAACGGAGAGGGTTCAAAATAGTTCACATATTCAGAAAAAGAAGAGAACTCTTCTTAGAAATAAAAAAATGCACGTGTAATGAGAAAGATTAATGATCTAAACTATCTATATTGGTTACTTAAAAAAAATAGTAAAAAATCTGGTTTTATATTAAAATTTTGCTTAAAACCTTAAGTTCATCTATTCGTTATCATCAATGTACAAGGAATTTTATAATTTTGATTTTTTTTAATTTTTCGTTAATTGTTTTTGTTCATACATTTGTACATATAATACATAGATAGTTACTTATAAATAATATTGCTTATTAACTACTTACTTATTTATGATTTATTAATCTATTATGATTTTACATTTGTTTGGGTTTTCAATAAATGATATAATATACATATAAATCGACTTCTGCTTTTTGTTTTTCCTTATAATAGAAGTTTAAGAACGGAATTATGCAAAAATACAGACTGGCAGACATTCGACTTATCAATCAGTCTATACATTTCACTTTCACTCGAAAAGGGAATATAAAAATCGATACAAAATAAAATGCACGACTAAGAATTTCAAAAATAAATGTTATTAGAGAAAAACTGTTTATAAGCATAAAATTAATTTTTTAAAATGACTAAAACAACTTCTTTAATAGTTGGAGCTAAAAATAGGATGCCATGTGATTCAAGCAAAATATGGGTTCATTCAAGAACAAAAATTATAAGTCGTTGTAGTTGTTTCTTAAATATATATAAAACATTTTTAAAACATTTTTAAGAAAAAAATTTAGTACGCCAATTTAAAGTTTTTATTATTGTTCGAAAAAAAAATATTTTTCTTAAAGTTTTTTGAGACGCAATGTTTTTTAAACTTTTTAGAAGCCTCTCTCTGAAAAATTTCACTAAAATCTGTTTTTCCGATAGTGAGAAATTCAAAATTTTAAAAAATTGTTCTATCTTGTTTTATCTTGTAATATCTTGTTTTCAAAATTTTCTTATTAAATTATAGATCTTAAAAATTAATCAAAAGAAAAAAAATTTCAAGCAAAATTTTCGCCACCGTTTTCGAGAAAAATACTATTTTCAAAAACCATTTTGTAACATTTGTATAGAAGGTACCGTTATTTTTAGGTAAAATAATTTTTTTTTCTCATATCATGTATGTTATTTTAAGAAACTTTTATTTATCAAGTCTTAAAAAGTCGAGCAAGGGGTTTTCTAAATATTGAGTTTTCAAAAAAAAAAAATTTGATTTTTTTTTATAAATCCAAAAAAAAGCACTTTGAAAATTTGAATACACAACAGCATTGAAATCGGTCGTACCGTTTTTGAGAAAATCAAAAACAAAAAAATTGTTCCAAGGGGATACCAAAAATAATAATTGTTTTTTTTCAACCCTTACCTAGGTTTAACTAAATGAAATTTTTTGAATTGTTTTTTTTTTTTTTTAAATCTGTGCGACACTTTTTTGGTCTTCGCTTTTATCGTAATGTCAACTTTGATCAAAATCTCGAGTTCGAGTTTTTTTTAAAAATCAAATGAATAACTTACGTTATAAGTCGCAAGTAAAAAAATTTGGTGTTCTACAATTCACTTTTATCGATTTAATTTTTTTTCGAAAGGAAATTGATGCAAATTTCCGTGTTCCAAATTACTGTTTTCTCAATTTTCAGGTGATTTAAATTCCCTTAGATCTAGTTTTGTGGATTTGCTATTTATTGTGAAATTTTCAGAAAAAAATATGAAAAAAAATTAGGTTCGTTAAATAAAACTTATCACTCTTTTTTTAGTATTTCTTCTTTATTTACACTTTCCAATTCAAAACAGTAAGTCTCAATTTATAATCAGCTCAAATACTTTTATTCAATTTAAATCACACTTGTTTAATAACACAATCCAATAAGCAATACTTTTGCACACTTTCACAATCCAAAATCAACTGTGTCTCGCTCACCGTGAACACTCCCTTATAAACTCAAATTAGTTGTTCTCGAAAGTTCTTGTGTTGGAATGTTCTAGATGTTTGGAATAAGGGGAAATACATTTGACATTGGAAAAGAGCTTTTTGTTTCTTCCATAAATTAGATATGCAGTTTTCCAACAGATGGCGCTGTAGTAGTATAAAGCTCTGTTCACAACAATACATATATTATTGAATAGCATTAGAACTTGGTATGCGTCCCATTGTTGCATCCTATGACTCCAGGAATATTAAATTTTTCCAAAAAATTACGTTTAGATTTTCATGCCCTTCATTGATCATTTCGAGTTGAATTCAACTTGGACAAATTTCATCATCCAAATCAAAATCTTTGAAAAAGTACTTCGACCAAGACCGATATCCAAATCTTTTCCCATTGAAAACTTTAGACCGCAGCCAGCTGCAACGATGGAGGAATGGAAGTTATACAGTTTTGGAGGCACTGATGGAAAGGCACCTTTATCAAGACGGTTGTATGATACGAATCATGAATCTTTTAGCCACATACGCCATTCCTAATGGGTTTGAATGATCTCCCAAAATCATTTTTCTTCTACATATTCACAATACAATATTTTATAGAATTACTTTTTTCAAAATTTGCACAAAAAAATTTAATTGTAGTAAAAAAAAAAAAACTTGACAAACAAAATAGTTCTGTATTTGCAATCTGAGAAGTGAAAGATGACAGCTGTTTTCAATATCATTGTCAATATCGAAATTAAGAAAGCGAGTGAATTGTGGAACACTGAAAACAAATTCACTCGATTTGGAAATTCGTTTTTATTTCGATTTCACTCGATTTTTGGAATATTCTATATTGTACTGCATTATAAATAGCAGAGTTTGTACTTAACATAATGATTATAAATAAATATGTTACACGTTACAAGAAAATTGAATGGCACTTTGTAGTAGTTACTCCTTTTTTACTTGCGACTTATAGGTACTATAAGGCAAGTTATGCATTTGTAAAAAAAATCGAACTCGAGATTTTGATCAAAGTTGACATTACAATGATAGCGAGGACTAAAAAAGTGGGTCTCGCAATTCTGTCTGTCTGTTCGACTACAGGCTAAACGACTCGGCCGATTTTCTTTAAACTTGGTAGATATCATTTTTAATTTTTTCCCCCAACACTTTTTTTTCTTTTTTTTTTAAGACCAAAAATAACGGTACCCCCCATATGAATTTTTTTCGAAATTTTATAAAAAATTTTTTTTTCTCAAAAACTGTTCAACAGATTTTAAAAATAAAGATACAGAAAAATTTCATTTAATTAAATCTAGGTATTGGTTGAAAAAAATTTTCCCAAAAATGGTTATTGAGGGTACCCCCCATGGAACCATTTTTTTGTTTTTGATTTTCTCAAAAACGGTTCAACCGATTTTGATCATTTTTTTTTTGCTAAAGCTCCCCAAAAACATAAATAGAATTGTGTACTCAAATTTTCAAAAAAAATTTTTTTTTCTCATTATCCACATAACGGATGTTAATGAAAATTTTTATAGAGAAGCTTCTAAAAAGTCTAAAACACATTGCATTTCAAAACTTTAAAATAAATATTTTTTTGAATTTTTGAAAAAAAAATCTATTTTTTTTTTTTTTTGAAAATTCGATATCTCCGAAACGGGTCAATATTTCTTTTCGTAAATTTAATTTTTATTTGAACAATAATAAAAAATTTAAATTAGCGTACCAGATTTTTTTCTTAAAAAGCTTTTAAAAAGTTTGTATAAAGCTTTTTTAAAGAAACCACTACAAGGACTTATAATTTTTGTTCTTGCATAAATTCATATTTGCATAGCATTCTGTTACTACTAAAAGAATTTAAAAATTAATTTTATCCTTATGAACAGTTTTCTCTAATAACATTCGTGTTGCGGCCAAATAACATAATAGATTTGAATTAATTATTCATCATAGAATTAACGTAGAATTTTTGAATTTCCCGCCACTCAAAAATATGTATTTATTTAGTACAAATCAGTTGAATTTATTTGTTGCTATTTTCCTTAAAAAGAAACTCACCACACTAAAATCTTGCTTTCTTAATTTGTAAAATTGAAATTGTAACTCTCTTGAAAGTTAGCCATCGAACTAAATAGTTGATAATTATTGTTACTCAAGATTATAATTAAAAAATAATTCTTTTATAACGTTTAATAAGTTTTTCATTTCACTTATTTTATCGTTGAAACAAATTTCTTTTGCAAATTTTACATGGCGACCGTGACAGGACTATAGTGTCCAAGTGAAAAAAGAGTTGACTTTATGTGAAAAAAGACTTAAAAAGACAAAAAATAAATAAAAAACAATTAATTGAAAGTGTTCGGTTCGCGTTCGGTTGAAGCTGCATTGTACCCAGTACCCACATCGTGATTTATACAAAGATATCCTCCTTTAAAAGACTCTTCATTAATCAAGGGAATCGTCATTGCATCGATTAAATGGACACATATTGGTGAGTCTGTATCGTTCAATTTGTTGCATTATATGTACATATATAATTAATTATTTGCGCCAACAACAAACCGTCGATTGCATACATTATCACACTTTCAAAATTTCACAAGAAACTCTTTCATTGTTCTTCGAATCTGCAAAAAAGAACAATCGCAACTCTGATACTTTGCATGATATATTTCTATCTTAAAGACAGTTTAGTTTATGGCTTTATCTCATATCGTTGAGAAAAAATCATAAAAATTCATAAAGCTAAAACAAAATAATTCGTGAAACTTATTTTAACTTCGGCATATTTCTATATACGTGATTCACATATTATCGTATGCGATATCGGTATTATCTTTATTAAAGAGCACACTTTAATCAGAAGATCATCATCGAAAAATTCTCTTTGTGCTCATCGGAGCCTTCTTATGAGAAAACGATCTCTTGTTTACGATCATCGATCACTCAGTAGATTCTCATCATCTAATTCGGCCGTGGGGAAATTTTAATAAAAGCCTTTTTCTACTTAAATCATCGCTGGACTTCTTGTTGGAGGGGAAGTGTCTTTCGACAGCATATGGTTGCTTAAGAGTTCATCTTGATATAGGAGAAATTTATGAAAAAGCTTTGCTAGTTTATCGCACACATTGCAAAATCGTTGCTGCAAAAAGAATTCAAATAATTCTTTAAAGGCGAGTTCGTTAATGAAAATCGTTTTTCGTTTATATCACTCTACACTTACTTTAGGATCGTTTGACCTTCGTGTACAATAACTAAGTCAACATATTTATTGTTTTGTTTGCAACAAACAACTACCTACGAGTAATATACGAAAGCTCCTTTGTTTTCTCGCATGCGATTTGAATTTGTCTCGCTGAATATAAACTTTCTGTAACAATAATAAAATCTTGGTCCAATTTATTTATTATGGCTAATGTAGATGAGAAGTTATTGCAGACTTTAAAAACAAATCGTGCTTCAACAAAGGGTAGTATTTCACGAATTAAAAACCTCATAGACAGTAAAACATTAGAAATTACTGAACTTGAATGCCGCTTGGGTATTTTAGAATCCTACTTTAAACAAGGTCTCAATTACCAAACAAAGATAGAAGAGGCAAACCCTTCGGATAATGGTCGTCCGGAATTAGAGGAATTATATTGCACAACAAAAGCTAAAATTTTATCGTTAATGGGTAACAACAGGCGGAGTAGTATTGGAGTTGGAGATACTACTATCACAAATAATCATATACAGATGTCTCATCTCCATACAAAAAAATGTCCTAAGATATTTTTTTAGCAGACAAACTTTAGCAGACAAAGATACAAAAATCAAGAGCGACAAGAGAACTACAATGACCACAATGTAGGAGAGCGAAAAATGTATCTTTGCATTGGATAAGCGACTAAGCGACAAGCGTTCTCTTGTTCTCATCAACCAGACACAGCGCATCCCTTTCCCACCGGGGTTATATTGTTTCTGTTCTACTTTTTCTTATTATATTTTGTCATTCGTAGAATTTCTGTGTGGATGGATGTTGTTTTTGTTTTTATATTTGCCTTTTCCTGTGTTCCTTTATTGGTTTTGGTGGCTGGAGTATGCCGCGGCGATTCCTTGGCTGGTGGTTTTGTTTTTTTTTTTTATTTTGATTTCTTGTGTGGGTATTGCACTTTTTGGTAGGAATATTCTTGTTTGGATTTTGGCAATATCTTTTCGTTTTCAAGTGTATCTGCTTTGGGTAGGTATAGAAAAATGGAAATGGATTTTGTATGTTATGTAAGTAGGTTATGTTGATTTGCTTATAACTTGAGAATTATTGATTAGATCTTTAAGGACAAGCACTTAAAATAAAGATACAATTTCTAGTTTTGTTATAAGAAAAATGCTAAAAATGAAATTTGAGATTTGCCAGCCGATGTTTAGCTACTTTCTTTCAAACAATCGAAATCTATGCAAAATTATTCCCTCTTTCAAATCAAAATGCATTCGTGTGACTTTGTATTCTGCAGGAAGTAGGTACTCGTAGGTACATATTTATGTTTCTGTTTTGTTTATTTTTTTTGGAGATATTATGTAGACAGAATCGAAAGTGAAAATTATTTCCTCGTCTCAAGAAAGAAGAACGGCATTAGCAAGAGGGTTAGGTATTAGTTTTTAAGTTCCTTTACTTCTTTTTTAGCTCAGTACATGTATAGATCTGTGGTCTAAAGTCTTTTTTACTAATTTTTCAGCAGGGCAGTTTAAAGTTCTTAACAAGCGCGTGAAATTACAAATTACTATATATTGGGCGATTGAAAACTCCGTTCAGGTTAAAAATTGAAATTAATTATCTGCAGTTTAGTTGTTTTTCCATTTTAAAGAAATTTTTAATAAAGAAAAATATATTGTTTTTAGCAGAGAATGCGAACCAACTTTGAACGTTCAGATAGAATGAATGAAAATACAAAAAAAAAAACAACAAACTTTTCATCATGCATTGTAAATAAATAACAAAAAAATAAAAAATTGAAAACCAAAATTAAAAAAGTGTTTTTTATCTTCATCGTCACATCTTTAGCCTGATTAAATGTTGATTTCGTTGGAACTAGTTTTGAGATTTTTATAAAAATAACTAAAATCTGGATTTATGTATTGTAATAAACCCAAAAGATCTTTTTCTTATCTGGTCCTGCTGGGCTACTTTTATCTTAGATTAAAATCCATAGCAAGTTGCGCATGTGTCTAGTTTGGAAACTTTTAATTTTAAATTCAGTGTTCCCAATATTTTTGAATATTTGGTTAGGCTCACATGATTACAAACTTCATTTCTATACATGGAGTGATTTAAACTGCCATGAATTATTTTTTTTTTGATGTACCCCGACAAATCTCAAGTGGTTCGGTTGGACATAAAACTTTTGCGGCTATTGCGTTTTTAATGAAACTTTCCGTTTCAGATAAAAACATATTGTAAAATGTGGTCTTCAAATTTGTATATGCATGCCATCATATTCCAAAGAGTACTTCACTCAGGTTTCACCGCGTCGCTTTCTTTGCATTGCGTTAGACAGAGTACTTCATTTGTTATTTCCTATAGTCAGAAGATTTCCTATGTTCTGGTCATAGGTTCCCAAAAACCAAAACTGGATAAATAGTTGTTTTATTTGCTCGAAAGAAATTTTGTCTTGGCAGTTGCTTCAACACAATCCAAAGGGTTTTGGAGATCTTGCATGCTTCACTTTTCCAGAAAGTGTCTTATATGACTTTTCAATGTTCCTTAATGTCTGACGATTGTGAATCTTAGTTTTTGAACGGAATATCCAAATTTTGCTCTTTTTACTTTTTGGGTGCGAAACATGAGAAGCAACAGTATTATTTAGTATAAAATCAGGGTCTTTTAGAGAATCGTCGGAATTTTCCCATTCTGGCAAATTATCATAAGTTATATTCCCTGACGCTGATATTATATTATTATTATTTTATGAAAACATTCACCGTTGAACTCATTTGAATTGTCTAAAATAATGGAAAACTAAAAACTTTTCCGTAGTTTTCGCATTAGTAGATATATTAACTTTTTTGTAAAACATATTTCTGGGGGAATTCAGAAACCGTTAACAAACTTGATTCAATGTTTTCTGTACATTTAAAACATTTAAAAAAAAATGTTAAATATATGGGCAAATCTCAGAAACTTTTGACTTTCGTGTAACTTTGAAATTAAGTTACTTCATAGTCATATTTCTTTACTCTATCTCTGATAATTTTTTCGAAAATATAGTATTACAGTATAAAAAAAGTTATTTTCCACATTAAGAATTTTTTGTTTACCTATAGAACGAGTAAAAGGCGAAAAGTATAAGAAAAATACAAAATTTTATATGTTAGATACTATTAAAATATTTAAAAAGTTTAATGTTCTTACGATTGAAGCATCTGATTTTAGTTTGTTAAACTCAAATGGGGTTCATTAGAGACTTTGAAAATCAAAATTTTTTATGAAAAAATTATGTACTTTGCTTAGATTTATGACAGTGTTTGTCAGAAGTTTCGGTACCAAAATTCCGAAAAAATCATTAAAATCTGGTACGTCTCTTATCATTTACACAGCATGCTTTGCACCGATTTCTAAATTACATATTCATTTGCTATAGACAAAAATGAATAAATTAAGCTTTGGTAGAGGTGTGTGCTAAAATCGCAACCTGGTTAAAATTAGCTTATACTGAATTAAAAGAGTGCGAAACTTTTTTTTTTCAAGACATTTTCAGTTAGCAGTTAGTTAAGAAGTGTACGTTTTGTCGCTGACGCTACATATTTTATGGATCTTTAAAATTCAGTAGTTAATTACAAAGAAAAATCATTGATATTTTTTATACTTTTCTTTTTAAGCAGAGACAAATTTTATTGATACAAATTTTGAGTAAAATTACGTGTTATTTTTAATGAAAAGCTTCACTATAAAATGTACATATTTAGAAAAGTGAACAAACTCTTACTTAAATATAAATCATAAGGTTAATTATTATCATTTGTTATAAAAAATTAAAAATTTCTATATTAATTTAAAATTTCGCGCTTACATATTTTCTGTAGTTCAAATATTAACGAATGCAAGCTAGGGCAGTGAGAAAAGTGAAAGAAAATGATCCTTATCAATAACATTCTTATAAACATAGGTATAAACAACTTACGTCGAACGTTATTGTGGTATCAGTAGTCTTTGTGACTCGGCCACGTAAAGTCGTTTCGTGTTACTGTTTCGATAGTTCAACGTCGCACTATGGGACCAAAAGATGAAATCCATCTCAAAAATGGTTTTGGTGAATTTCGTAATTTGAAAAATCTAATGATGGGATTATATACTAGAAAGAAGGTTCTTCCTAACACAGTAAATTTTTTGTATCTTACTTTTGTTCTAGGTACCTAAAATTACCGTTAAAAATGAAATTTCGATATTTTTATTTTTTTTTAGAATTATTGGAAGTGAGAGTTTGAAGTCAATTATTTCGTATTTTTCTGGACAGAATGTATAAGTATTATACCTTTTTGAAAAGCCCAAGTCCTCTTCTTTACAAAACAGTTATATTTTTTTTAATTAAGTTCACCAGTAAATTAATAAAAAAAATGAGTAAGGTGCAGTATATTTTTCATTTTTTTGTTTTCAATTGAAGTTTTCTCTGTTAGCTCCGGCTGTCTCCGTTTAGTTAATGGCTGTTTAGTATTCTAAAAATATTCTAAATTTGGAAGAAACAATAAAAAATTTCGCATTTTCATGCATTTTTGTTTAAGAAGAAAAAACGTATGATGAGGAAGAAAAATAAGTTTTTAGAATAAAAATTCGTATTCTTATAACTTTATTGTTAAGTGATGAAAAAAATTAAAATTTAGCAAAAATGTGGAACCTTTATTGATGCACATAAATGTGTATTCCAAAAAGTTTTAGACCATTATTTTATTACTTTTAGCTCAAAATTTCAAAAAAAAAATGATATTTTTTGTCAAAAGTTAAAAAATATAACTGTTAAAACATGTGCAACACATTTTCATAAATATTATATAAGTGACTATGTTTCCACAAAATTTATAAGTTTTTATCATTTATTTCCAATATTATTAAAATTCTAAATTTTATTTTAAGAATAAAATATTTTTTGTTTTCCAATTTTAAACTTCCTTACTCATATTTATATTAAAAATCATAATTAAATAAAGATAAATGCCAAGCATTTGAGGGTATGAAGGGGTGTGTGGTTTATGGTTGCATATAATACAAATATAGTTATAAATAACACAAGCATTGTTTGACGAGGCTTAAGAACTTTTAGACATTAATTAATATACCTAGTAATAAGGTGTACTTTTGAATTCCTTTTTTTTTGTCTTAAAGGCGAAAAACTTTCATATATCAAAAAGGGGCGTGGCAGTACACGGATTTTACTAAAAATAAATAACACTTTTCATAAACTCACTTCTTCATATAAAACTTAATTTCAAAAATGCCTGCTCTTTATGAACTTTAAGGCGGATTTTACAAAAAACTACTTTCAAATGTTTTCACCGGTAAAAGAAGAAAACAAATTTCATCCGAATTGTTGCAATAATTCTTGCTCCAACAAATTTTTCCCATATAAATGAAACAAAATCTACAAATTTGTTATTTTATTTTATTTAAAAAAAAATAAAATAATTTATTTCTATCTGAAACGTTTTAATATTTTAAATTCTTGGTTATACAAGTATAAGTGTGCAAAATTTAAAAAAACAATATTGAGAAACGAAAAAGTTATGGATTTTTGAGATGGTTTGCACTTGGTCCCATAGTGCGTTGCCGGAAAATGAGTGAGAATTTTTTAAGCATTCGTTAATAAAAGAGGAACACCATCAATTATATTTTCTGATGTAACAATGGTGCTATAAATTTAATTTTAAAGATGTGCTTAGTTATTTTCTCTTTACGCGTTTTCAAAAGTCTAAAGTCAAAAGTTTCTGAGATTTGCTCATAATATCGTTTAACCAATATCTTTATTGTATTCTGGTGTAAAAGATCTCGTTGTCAGTGCGATCGACGTGACACCAAACATCTAAAATGTAGGAGTTTTTCAGTTTTGTAGATTCCGATTTAAGAGAAGCTTCATTACTTTCAAATAAAATAAAACCACATTAGCATTAAAAAAGTAAGTGCATAATATAAAATCTTATAAAAACAGACTTCTTCCAAAGGACATTCGGGCTACTCGTAAATTAAAATAAAATCGCTCTTATCGTCAGCTCTTGATAGATAAACTAATTAAGTTACAGTTACTAACTAAAAGTATTCATGTTTTATTCTATTTCGATAACTTAGTGCTATTTTGCAGAATTTCAGTCAGTTTGTGAGTAAGTCAGGTGTTAATTAAAAATAGTCAAGTCAATTTTTCAATGTTCAATGTATTAAAACCGTGTTTACAGGCATTTTGATCACAAAAGAGTAAAAGAGATTATTATAGCAAGCACTTCACGAATCTCTAGCCAATATTGAAGCCCATGGAAAAATGTGCCGATAGATGGGTTTATTGTATTCTTACATTTTTTGTCTCCTTTTTTTAGAGCTTTTTTCGGAGCACCGCCACATCCAACCGAACTTAAAATTTTTCTATTTTTCTACCTTTATCGGTAAGTTGCAACACAGTGGGAGAGTTGACGTTTTAGTTGGAATTAGACCGATTTCTTCTAAGAACGCGATGCTTTTGAAATATTTTGTTTGAAATATTGAAGAGTTATATAATTTATTTAGGCTTAGTCGCCATTCTTTATTCAAAAAAAAAAAACTTCACTCTTACAATGGTTGAATAACGATTGACCTTGGAAAACAATAACCTGTACCACATTAGCATTAAAAATGTTAGACACCAACAATAAACATACATATTAATTAAGGAATTATATAAATTTGCTGCATTCTTACAGTAATACCTAGGTAATGTGAATTTTTCATAATGTATTAAATTTTCATGTCTGAACATTTTAAATGTGCAACTTTGGGTTACGTACATACATATATTAAGTAGACATTGGATATAGGCCATAGGGTAAATTAAAATTTTCTTTATATCCAGATTCTGTAAATGCAAAAGAAACCTTGCATACACCCAATCTCGCACCTACCCCAAATCCTATAGTGTGCCAAAGCAGGGGGTTGCAGGGGGGCAGCATGCCCCTCCATACATATCTCACTGTTTATACCCCGCAATGCGTAAGCAAGCAAAAAAAGCAAATATCCCATACAAAATTAGTTTTAGTTATTTTCAATTTTCTCAAAAACTAGACGACATAAAATCATCTAGTTTTTAGTTTTTGAATAAGAATAAATTAGAGCAACGAATTTTAGGAAAAATAATAATATATAACTGTGCAGTTTTGAAAAATTAAAGTTTAAACTTTTTTATGTTTTTTTTCCCAAAATTTGAGTTAAAAACTTGTTTTTTTTTTTTCAAAAACTGTGCATAGATTTCACTTGATTTAAATACTATCTAATATAACAGAGCATTGGCTTTAAAAAAGGGTATAAAACTTAATTGTAAGTATATTACCGTTATTTTAATTTCTTGGCGCCTAAGTTATCGTACTCTTTCCACAAAATTGATCAAAATCTCGAGCTCATTTTTTTCATAACCTGTCATATGTATATTACAAGTACCTGCATCGTAAGTTAAAACCGGATCGGCGGAGGGTCTATATCGTCTCGGCGGTAGGCGCAAATTTTCTAGTAGGTGCCTACAAATTTTCTTGTAGGTACATATCACATAGACATAATAGTTACAGGAAAAAATTATGTTAATAAGAACCTAGGAACATTTGTATACTCTGTATCTATTTATTAATGTCCAACTTTTTACATTATCAAACAAAAAAAAAGTTATTTATTATTTTTGTTTAATAATAATTTAAGTAAAAATGTATCAAGGCAGGTCCTCATAGCACTACTTAAGTATACAATTATTTAAAAGACCATCTAATACAAAAAGTTCTTAATTGATAAATGATTGCATTCAAACTATTGAAATGCTTATCTTATCTTCCTACATACAAACATATGTATGTATATATATGTACATAAGTAAAAAATTTCCAAACTAATTTCGTTTCCTGCTAGGTATACCTACCTACATAATGTACTAAACAAGCTCTTGTCCAAAATCTTGAAATTTATAATAATAAACCCAAAAAAGACCTAGGTTACTATATTACTATAAAAATATAATAGATATGTACCTACATATATATAGTATTCCTGGACACTTACGAAATAGAAAAGGCGAATGTAACTATGTACATACATAATTACGCAACAAAAATGTGCCCTTTATTAAAATCAACTTCAGACGAATGAAAAAAAAATTAAATACTCGTAAACAAATTCCTTCCGTCGCGTCATTTAAACTATGTACAAATACATAACTACCGATGACACAGTTTATTGAAAAAATCTTTCTAATTATCAACCAACTTAAATAATCGGTCAAACCCAAGAAGCACACATTTTATATTTTTATCGCAAACCTCAGACAACCCAAAAAAAAATCTTGAAAATATAAAAAAAATCAACTGTCTGCGGCTTGATCGTTACAAAGGGGTAAACGAATATTGCAAGTATAAACAAAAATTGTAGGAAAGGGTAAACAAAAGAGAAGCAACACATAATTGAGAGAAGAGAAATCCTATCCTGCAAAATCCTGCGAGAAGAACTTTGATTCTCGTAGAAAAAATGCTTTTTAAAAAGCTTTATAGAATAAAGCTTTTTCAATTTCATAGGTCACTTTGCTCCATAGGCGTAAGACATCTGTATATGATTATTTGTGCTACTATATCAACCTCTTTGCCTTCTTCTCGCTTACCGCTGCAAAAACTTCCTAAGTTTTCTGGCAAATATGCAGATTATAAAAATTTTATTGGGCTTTTTAAAACTTTAGTGCATAACGATAATTCTATTGCACCAATTGAAAAATTTAATCATTTGATTTCTTGTTTGAGTGAGCAAGCTCGAGGTACAATTAAATCGTTTCAAGTTACTGAGGAGAACTACATTAAAGCACTCAATCGGCTTGAAGAGAGGTACGACAAAAAAGGTTTAATATTCATGGAATATATTTCCTCATTATTCGATCTGCCTAAAATGAAAGGAGCTTCGGCATCGCAACTTAGGACTTTGGTGGACGATACATCTGCTTTATTTGACTCGCTCAAATCTTTCGGAAATCACGAAGAAATTTGCAATGCCATTATAATTCATTTAGTTATGTCCAAAGTTGATACTCAAACCCACAATAAATGGAATGAGTCTCTTGATTATTCGAAATTGCCAAAATGGGAAAATTGCTCAGAGTGTCTTAATAATCGTTGTCAGTTTTTGGAAAGCAAGGAATCAAAAACTTTTAATTCTTCTGAAGGGTCTGATCTAGTAAAATCATCACAGAGGAAACCTTCTCATGTTTCGTTGTCAGTGATAAAAACAACATGTCTTCATTGTAAATCGCCATCCCATCGCATTGTAGATTGCAATAAATTTAAAAAACTCCGTGTTTACGATCGGTACAAAAGGGCAAAGGCTCTATCTCTTTGTATTAACTGTCTAAGCAAAGGGCATGGCGTTAAGGATTGTTCTGCCAAAACATGTGAAGTTTGTTCAGATCCACATCACCTTCTTCTACATAGGTATGGAGATGTCGTTGTTAACGCTGAGCAATCGGGAGCTGAGGAAGCTGCTGGAACTTCCCGAACAACTTTACTGAGTTCAAAATCCGCTGAAGCAGAATTACAGGTAGTCTTGGCTACGGTAGTTGTTAGGGTTCGCAATAAAAATGGTGAACTCATAGAAGCCAGGGCCCTACTTGATTCAGGATCTCAAATCAATTTGATGACTCAATCACTTGCAAACATCCTTCAACTGAAGTCTATTCGTAGCCCAGTAAATATTAGTGGAGTTAGTGCAATAGGAACAAAAATTGATTCATACACCATGACATCTTTACAATCAAGGTTTGGTGGGTTTGAGAAAAATGTTGAGTTTTGGATTGCTCGATCTATAACTGATTTCCAACCGCAAAAAGAAATTCTGACTGGCGCTTGGAATGTTCCAAAAAATATAAAGTTAGCAGATCCGTTTTTCTATAAGCCTCAAAGAGTTGACATGCTGTTAGGGGCGGAAATATTTTTTGATTTAATAGAAAACGGAAAAATATCATTGGGCTCTAATTTACCAACGCTACAAAAAACAGTTCTTGGTTGGGTAGTCTCCGGTAACTGTTTAGTAGAGAGGCGATGGTGCAATTTGGTGCAGCTACAGCTTGATGAAATGGTGGAAAGATTTTGGAGGTTGGAAGAGGTTTCATGTAAATCGCCTCTGAATCCAGAACATGAACAATGTGAAGAATTCTTCAAACAAAATCATGAGGTCATGCAAAATGGTCGGATTCGCGTTAAACTTCCGTTCAAGGAAAGCACATCTAAGTTAGGATATTCCTTGGATATCGCCAAGAAAAGGTTCTACTCTTTGGAAAGGAGATTGAACAAAAACTTAGAATTAAAACGACAATATTCCAAATTTATTGAGGAATATCTACAAATGGGACACATGTCCCTCGTTGAGCATATCAGTCTTGATAAACCCCATTATTTTATGCCTCATCAATGCGTTTTACGTCCTGAAAGTTCGTCAACTAAACTTAGAGTTGTCTTCGACGCATCATGCCAAACTACGTCTAAATTATCGCTTAACAATTTACTTATGGTAGGACCAACTATACAGGAGGAAATGTATTCAATAGTTTTGCGGTTTAGGACCCATCGATTCGCGCTGACCGCTGACATACAAAAAATGTATCGTCAGATTGAAATCCATCCAGATGATCGACGCTTTCAACTCATTCTTTGGAGAAATGAATCTAATGAAAGGCTTCAAACTTATTGCTTAAATACTGTTACATACGGCACTTCTGCTGCACCTTTCTTGGCAACGCGTAGCCTTAAAGAAATTGGAATTCGAAACCAAATTCAATATCCCCTTGCAAGTAATATTATCCAAAGAGATTTTTACGTCGATGATCTCATAACAGGAGCCAACACAATCAAAGAACTCATACAAATCCAAGAAGAAGTAACTAGAGTTTTAGGTTTAGCCAATTTCGAGTTGCATAAGTGGCACTCCAACGCCTTGATAAACTCATCAACAAAAAATTGCAAGATGGAGTTGAAAATTGATGAAATGGAAACAACAAAGACTCTTGGAATTGAATGGAATCCAAAGGACGACAAATTCAATTTCTTCGCCAAAAACACATTTTCAACAAATTTTGCTACCAAGCGGACTGTGCTTTCCGATGCAAGTAGATTGTTCGACCCTCTTGGACTTCTTGGGCCTATTGTAGTAAAGGCGAAATTATTTCTTCAAAGTTTGTGGGCGGAAAAGTTAGATTGGGATGATCCATTGCCTGGGGAACTAGGGAGTTGTTGGAAGGAGTACGTCGAAGATCTTCAAAATCTCAACGTTATTAGCATTCCTCGTTTCATCTTTCAACCAAAAAATGAAATGTATACAAATTCATGGATTTTCGGACGCATCGATTAAGGCATACGGATGCTGTCTATACGCAAGATGTGAGGATGAAAGTGGAAATATATTTGTGAGACTTATAACTGGGAAATCGAGAGTAGCACCGTCAAAAACACAATCCATACCACGGCTCGAGCTTTGTGGTGCCCAGTTGCTAGCAAAATTGTATAAAAAGGTTGAAGAATCGTTAAAAATTAAGTCAAATGAAGTGTTCTTTTGGGTGGATTCCGAAATAGTTTTGTATTGGCTTTCGTCCTCAAGTAACCTGTACGGAACTTTTGTGGCTAATAGAGTAAGTGATACTCAATCTTTAGCTTCAAATGTCTGTTGGAGACATGTTAGATCCGAACAAAACCCTGCTGATCTTATATCGCGAGGAAGTCTCGTCCGAGATTTAAATACATCAATTTGGTTTGAAGGTCCTGAATTCTTAAAACACCCTCTTAATGAATGGCCAGAAAATCCAAAATTTTATCAATTAGATATCGACACATCAATGTTAGAAACCAAAAAGAAAAAACACGTTTTAGTTTGTTCTTCAGTCGGAAGAGACTTTCTGGAAAAAATTGAAAAATATAGTAATTTCAACAAAACCATTCGAATCATAGCTTATATACTTCGATTTTGTAAGATTTCTAGAACAAAAGGAAGAAAGGAGCTAAAAGGGAAACCACTATCTGCAGAAGAATTGAACGAGGCGACAATGTCTATAATATGGTGCATTCAGCAAGAAAGTTTTTCAACGGAGATTGCAGAAATAAATTCCAAAAAAGGAAACCTGTTATCAAAAACCATAGCAAAATTATCCCCATTTGTAGATGTCACATGCAAAAAGCAATTTCTTCGTGTTGGAGGACGTATTCGGAACTCGGATATGGAATATGAGGCCAAATTTCCAATACTTTTACCAGGCGATAGTCATTTGGTGAAGGAATACGTTCAACATCTTCACATTCGAAATTATCACGCTGGACCTCAAGCTCTTTTAAACTTTATAAGAGATCGTTTCTGGATTCTTAACGCGCGGAAATTAGCTAGGCAAGTCATCAGCAGGTGCATTCATTGTAGAAAGTACAAACCAAAGTTGCTTGAGCAAGTAATGGGGAATTTACCCAAAGATCGAGTCACACCAGGTAGACCATTTGATATTTGCGGAGTAGATTTTGTGGCCCGATGCTAACGTCATGGAAAATTCGTGGAAAGGTGCCCTATAAATCATATGTCTCAGTTTTTGTCTGTTTCGCTACCAAATCAGTTCATTTGGAAATTGTATCTGATCTCAGCTCTGATGCATTTATTGCAGCTCTTAAGAGGTTCATAGGACGAAGGGGTTGTCCTTCTAAAATATATTGCGATAATGCAACAAATTTTGTTGGCGCAAAAACTAAATTAATAGATTTTAGAGAATCATTTTTTAAACAATTAAGTAAAAACACAATTCTTGAGTTCGTTGCAGATAAAGGAATCCAATTCGAGTTTATACCTCCGCGCGCTCCTCATTTTGGAGGCATTTGGGAAGCGGCAGTTAAATCCGCGAAAACACTTCTTACAAAAACCTTTGGAGGAGCTCTATTAACGTTTGAGGAATTAAATACTGCACTTGTGGAAGTAGAAGCCATACTTAACTCAAGACCAATTACTGCAATTTCGTCAGATCCAAAGGACTTCAGTGCTCTTACCCCGGGACATTTTTTAATTGGGTCCCCCATGAATTCGTTTCCAGAACCGGAAAGAAACATTAACAAAATTTCTTCTCTTCACAGGTGGCAAAGAATCACAGCACTTAAACAGCATTTTTGGAAGAGGTGGTCAACTGACTATCTTCGTAGTCTACAAGAAAGGTCCAAATGGTTCAAAACCAAACCAAACGTTAGAGAAGGGTCCCTTGTGGTAATGCAGGATGAAAATTTACCACCCTACAAATGGGCTCTTGCCAGGGTAGAACGAGTTATCCGTGGGGCCGACGAAATGGTACGAGTTGTCGATTTGAAGACTGCAGCTGGAAGATTCCGACGTCCCATCACAAAGATAGCACCGCTTGACTTGGATTGAAAGCATAGCTTGTCAATGGGGCAGAATGTTGCGGCCAAATAAAATAATAGATTTGAATTAATTATTCATCATAGAATTAACGTAGAATTTTTGAATTTCCCGCCACTCAAAAATATGTATTTATTTAGTACAAATCAGTTGAATTTATTTGTTGCTATTTTCCTTAAAAAGAAACTCACCACACTAAAATCTTGCTTTCTTAATTTGTAAAATTGAAATTGTAACTCTCTTGAAAGTTAGCCATCGAACTAAATAGTTGATAATTATTGTTACTCAAGATTATAATTAAAAAATAATTCTTTTATAACGTTTAATAAGTTTTTCATTTCACTTATTTTATCGTTGAAACAAATTTCTTTTGCAAATTTTACAATTCGTTTTTAAGATTCCCAGTCGATTACATAGGAGCAAGTTCGTGCGACCCAGTCGTGCATTTTAATTTATTCGATTTTACATTTATATGTATAAAAAAAGTTATTTTAACATCCTCACCAAAGTTTAGTTGGTCCTTTTTGAGTTCACTTTTAAACACATGTAAAAGTCTCGTTATATCCAGTAAGCGATAAAGTTTGATTTTAATTTCATGAAATTTCAGATAACTCCTTATCCTTCCAATTATAGTTCCATCGTCGAACTTATAATCCGTCCTATTCATAGCGTCGATATTTGTACTATTTGCAAACACAATTTCTAATCCGGGAAATATCTCAATTGGAACTTGGGCTGCATAAAGTTGATCAATTAAACGGTGAATATAACGAGAACTTTTACATAGAATGGAAATCCTTTCGTTACATTCACTGTGTCCTGAGACCCAGGTAGCAATTATTATGAAAAATACCAAAACAAATTGGAAGAATTTCTTCATGTCCTTTTTATTATTATTTTTTTTTTCTTAAGTTAATCTTTCAATGTTCAAACTAAAACCACAACTGAATTAGATCCAGATTGGAATTGTAAATTTTATAGATATCATTCTGCAGCAAATTTAATTTGCCAATCATGAAGAACAAACTTTTTTAGTTCACCTTGGTCATGGTCGTGAATACAGAAGTTAGATTTATGTACAGTGACTCAGACGTTTAATCAAGGATTGAAGAAAAGATATTGAGCACAGCGTTTGAGGGACATGTCTCTTAAGCAATCCTAAGCATTTTGCTGCGTTTTTAGCTACGTCGAATATATGATCATTCCATAAGAGATGATCATTTCTCATTCTTTTATATAAGTGCAAATTGGAATAGTAATGATAATGGCATGGGTAGTAAATTTCGTTAGCTGACAGAAGACAGCTTTATGTTCAGGAAGAATTAAATTCCACGCGGTTATTAGTGCCTTATTGTATAATGCTGTCGAAATCGGAACTTAATGAGCTTAGAATACGTTGCGATTCCAGTTCAACAGCTGAACGACAGTGTTGTGAGCCTGTGAAAGTCAGAAGGTACTGTCGTCAGCGAAATAATGATGCATATTTGAAGTTTCAGATAAAAGATCATTTATGAAGAAAAGGAAGAGTGTCGGAGACAAAACGAAGCCTTGGGGCACACCACCATTTATTTTATGAATATCAGACTTTAAACCGTACCGTAGAACTAGCATTGAGCGTTCCGAAAGGTAATTTCTTATCCAACGAACAGGAGACTCTTCGATACCAAATGCATACATTTTCGATAAAAGAGATTCGTTCCAAACTCTATCAAATGATTTATAAATATCAAATGCAGATGCCTTTGTTTCTCCAAAATGATGTAAGGATCGGTTCCACTTTTAGGTGGGATATGCCATTAGATCACCAGTGGGCATTTTGCTATGGAAGCCGTAGGTACTATCGATTATTTAAGAGCTGCCTTCAACATTTGTTCGCCAATGAAAACAACAAAAGTCGATTCAGTACTATTCTCATATAAAACAGTCAAATATTAATTCAACTTCTGAAGTTGAAAAATTTGTTCCGCTTTTGCTAATTTTTATTTTTTTAATTTTTGAATAACAAACAACAAATTACAGATAAAAAAGACACAAAGCAACACACGTTAATATTCAACCGAGATGTTAAACTGAAAAATTTCGATAGTTTTTGCAAAATAAATCGATAACCTTGCAGTGATACCAAAATACATAAGACCATTTGAATCTATCACTGAAAAACTGCGTCAAGAGTTAACTGCGGGATGAAACTTGAGTTTACTCAGATTTAACGAAAAACTTGGCCTTAGAGTTGGTTCATTGTTATACCACAATTGAATCTACAAGACTTTCTACTTAATCGTTAAACACTTACTTGTAGCTCTATGCAGCATGCGAGACTAAATATATTTATATTAAATATTTGCCAGATCGGACAGGTCACTGTATTAATTTTTTATAAATTTCCCAACTATTGTCTACTACTCAGCGTTGCCGCGAAGGAAAAAACAGAGAGGGCCATTTCGAAAGTTTTTGAGGCCCATTTGACAAAAGTTGGGGCCAAATATTTTACTCACAAATCCGTCCTTAAAACATTAGACTACAATTTACTCGTATTAATATTTGTATTTATTCTTATTTATTTATTTAACGCATTATTTATTTAATACATTTCTTAAATCTATGTAGTAGGCAGCAGAAACAGAACTTGACTCTGTCGTCTGATTTGATATCATAAAAAATATAAATCATACCAGTAGTATTATTTAAATCTTTATATTACTTTTCCATATTTTAATTCAATATGTGAATAGACAACGAACGAACAAACAACAAGCGGTGAAGAAATATGTGCTTCTTAAAAGATTCTCGACTTTGTTGAGAAAAAAAAATCAACATGATTACAAATAATACTGTTGGCTTCTCCAATGCATCGAGTTAAAGGTCCATTTAGATTATAGTTTACCCGATGATGAGGTTCATTAAAAAGGAAAAGGAATTGCAGATGCCTTGACGAAGCATACACATTTACAAGAGACAAAAGAAAAGGGCAATTTATATGGGATGTAATAATATTGCGCAAACATATTATTGTAAAATTTTTACGACGAATGACAAGAGATTATATGCCAAGAAGTTGACACCGAGTTTTTTAAGTTGGGGTGGAATATTGTATGTCTGTATGATTTTAATCCTATTAGGATGAACTTGAAAAAATGGATCCCAAATTACACAGCAATATTCCAACGATGACCTTACATACGCAAAGAAAAGAGATCGAAGAGTAAAAGGATCAGTGAAATCCTTAGAGTTCCGATTAATAAACCCTAACATAGACTTATCCTTAGCAATCACAGTCTATATGGGATTTAAAGTAGAGTTTCGAATCAAAACTGATACCGAGATCTTTCTTTTCGTTAAGTATTGAGAGTTCCGTACCTCCTATAGAAAACTGATTGAAACTTTGATAGGTTCAAGAAAAGCTGATTAGGTAAACACCATTCAGACAAGCGATGAAGATCACATTGGAGTAAATGACAATAACTAATTGATGTAACACGACGGAATATTTTAATGTAATCCGCAAACATTAAACAAGAAACATTTTTTAAGAAATCAGTGGTATCATTAATCAGCAGCAAGAATAGAAGAGGGCCCAAGTGACTTCCTTGTGGTACTCCTGATGTGACCTCAATTACATCCGCTAGTACGTCATTAATACGCACAAACTCTTTTCTGCCGTTTAGATAGGATTCAAACAACTTTAAAATATTTGAGTGGAAGCCAATGGATTCCAATTTTTGTATTAGTATATATGGTGGTTCACTCTATCGAACGCCTTAGCAAAGTCGGTATATGCATATGACATCTGTTTGGAAACCATTTTCAAAATTACTAATAATCTGATTACTAAATATTACGATATTGGCTGTTGTTGAAGTTCCAGCAACAAATCAATGGGGAATGGGGAAATAATTTCTTTAAGAACAAAAGTAAGCTTATCAGAGACAATTTTTTCCAAATTTTTTGGTATCGTTGATAATTTGCTAATGGGCGATAGTTAGAAACATCTTGCTTAGATCTTGATTTATGAATAGGAATAATGTACGAGATTTTCCAATCATCAAGAAAATAACGTTTTTCAAGAGAATTATTAAACAATAAAGTTATTGGTGCCGATAGAGCAGCTGCCCAGTTTTTTTTAAATGATCGGAGGAGTACCATCGGGGGTCCTGGTTGTTCTCCATCATTTAGTCCAATTAAGGCTAATTGAACATCTTTGTTACTTAAGTTTAAGTGACCGATATTGATTGATTTTAAACATGAAATTGCAGAAAGGTTAAAGGGAGATCATAAACGGAGTGAAAAAAGTGCAAAAAAGTTGCAAATTGTTGAAATGTTAGTAGATGTGTTTCCAGAATATTGTATGCAATCGGGGATAACATTTGAAATTTTTTTTATCATTGATAAATGAAAAAAAAAAATACTCTTAAGTTTTAGGCTCGATTCAGTTCGAATTAAGTAGCCCTTATATTAAAATTTATTTTAGAAATCAAATTCAACGGAAAATATTTTATTCGAAGATCCTCATTATTGGGAAATTTACGATATAATTTGTAAGATTTAGTTTTTTGTTATTTAAATTTCATAAACGCTTTGGGAGATGACGAAAGTAAATGATGTGAGAAAAGTCAACACGCTGGACGAAATTGACGTGAAAAAATTCAAATCATTAAACGAGATAAATGAATGAATTCAGTTCCATTTTGAGTATGGTTATTTATATGTGGTGGAAACACGTTGTAGTGGCGATGCTTTTTAATTATTACTAAGCACGATATGATGTGATGTTAAATCTTCTAAAATTTAGATTCGGGGCCATTTCTAATTGGCCCGGGCAAAGGGCCAAAATGTAAAACAGGGGGCCAAATGGCCCGATCGGGCACTTTGTGGCAACGCTGCTACTACTATTAGATAGAGTAAGACATGATCAGAGAAGGTGAGGAATCGACTCTTCCCCGTATTCATCTATTACACCGTGTGCTGTTATGGGCTGAGTAAAGCATTCAACATTCTTGAAGTGCGGCTTAAGTAAGAACCTCTAAATTTAACAGTATGTCCGAAGATAGGCTCAAAAGTAAACTGATGGACATTCCCCATCTGTTCAGTTTCTTCAATGCCAGTGCTGCTCATGGATAGTTGCATGTGGGATGGGATCAGCCTTACCGACAGAAGACAGCATTAAGTTTTTGAAGAATTAAATTTTATGCGGTTTATGGTTCCCCTTTTGACAATGCTATCTAGATCAGAATTTAATGAGCGTATGATAACGCTGCTGTTCTTAATCCGCATCCGAAGGACAAGGACTTAAATTTTTACTAATACACATTGATCGAATCGAATCTGTCCAACGTAAATATGTACGATTCGCATTAAGTCATCTTAATTGGAGAGACTCAAATCATCTTCCTCCATACAGCAATCGCCTTCTTCTTTTAAACATGAATTCTCTAGAAAAACGTCGGAAAGTCAGCGATGTTATGTTTTTACACCAGCTCTTGGTTGGTTCCATAGATTCACCGGTTCTTCTAGAACAAATTCGCTTTAAAGCTAAAAGCCACAGTTCTCGGAACTCTGAAATTTTTCATATTGACTTCCACCGTACTAATTATGGTCTCAATGAACCTTTGCAGCATGAGGCTAATGTAAACCACGATGTTTTCGATTTGAGTTACTCAAAGCTTACACTTAAGCACAGGTTGAATGGGTGTTCTCATTAAGTATTCGAAACTCGCGCGTTATAAGTTTTTTTTTGAAAAAAAGTGGTTTAATTCCTAATAATTTATTGTTTTTATAGCAAGTAGTATTTGACTTGTCATTAGTACTGCCAACTCCATCTTAGGCAGCAGTCGCAAAAATCGGAACGACTGGTTTGATAATGAATGCAAGCTAGCGACTGAACGTAAGAATGTTGCGTACCGAGCAATGCAACAATCTCATAGAACGCGGGCACGCGAAGAGAAATATAAAGAGCTCAGAAGAACAGAATAACGGCTTCACAGGCAAAAAAAATCAGCCTGGGAGAAGAACCTAATCTGTGAAATAGAAAACAGCCGAGAGCGAGGTCCGCACCAGGCGCGGAAGTTCTACCAATCCGTCCGACACATGACGCAGTACACACCACGCTGCACATACTGCAAGGACGGAGAGGGAAATTTGATCACCGATCCTGAAAGCATACTGGAGCGATGGGAAGTGTACTTTAATGAATTGCTAAATTGTCAGCTCACTGCAGAAGTGGAGGCTCCACTACTTCAAGAAGAATACCCTATGTTGCCGCCACCAAGCATAGAAGAGGTTGAGAAGGCTATAGGCCGGCTTAAACAGAACAAATCCCCGGGAGTCGATGGCATACCAGCCGAATTATTCCATCACGGCGGGCCAGCCTTACGTCAAGCAGTTCATGATATTATAGTACAGGTATGGGAGCAGGAAGAAATGCCAGAAGACTGGAGAAAAGCTTATTTCTAGCTTCAGCAGCTTCTTCGGACAACTGGCCGATTGGCAACAATGCATGGTATATGCATTGTATAGGCTGCCATGGATACAAGTTTACGTAATATTTAGCAGTATCCATCATAAATTTTGCGAATTTTTGAAGATCTATCTCATAACTAGAGGATATCACCTCTAATATAATTTTGAATTTTTGTATTAATGATAAATCCACGCTTGTAATGGAAGCTGCTTCTTCTTGCTATTAAAAAATCTGCGCGAGGTGTTGCCGTCATTAGGGTTGCCATACCCAGCCTTTGGAATTTGGAATGTCCACCAGTAAGCCCATTTTATCGTGGAACTCTTTTTGTATTTGTCTCTTGGCTGCTTGCATTTTTTCCCGGTCACTTTTTTCTGTTGTGCGACCCTTATGCACTTCCGCTTTTAGTTTGTACGACAGATGAATGGAAATTCAAAAAACCTAATCCTGGCGTGTAATATTGATAGCCCAAAATTCGAAAGTATCTGGATTCTCCGGTTCTGTAGAATCCAAGTCGTTGAAACTTTTTGAAGTTTTTCCGCATATGTAACAACGTAGATGCAGTATTCGTAGTTGCGTTACATACTTTTCCATCGACCATTGTTGGAAGCAGGACATGGTTGACTCTTATATTGTCGCTTACTTTTGTTGCTAGAAGATTTTGGGCCTGATTTTCAACGTATTCGATTTCTTCATTGGTTATGTCCTTATTTTCTTTTACAAAACGAATCCGTATTGGTCTGCACCATCTCGGTGATGAAGAGTGAATGTTTTGCCATAAGATTTGACTCCCATACTTGAGACGAAGAGGTACAAGGGAACTCAAAAATATATTTCCATCACTATTATCGTCATCTTCGAATTTCTACTTATACTGGCTTTGAGTAGACCCATCGCATCCCCACTTGTATATGAGCTCTAAATCTGTTTCACTGGTCTCAATCTCAAGGCACTGTTGGAGTTGTGGTTCCACTGTCTCACTTACGCTTTTTGGTGGGTAACAATCCTGTTTAGCTTTATACACGTAGGTATAGCACGGATATATATCTTTGTTGGCCTGATGAATCACTTCGTTTTGACTAGCAGTGTAATTATCTTCGACGAATATCCTCAAAGCGTTTTCAGGAGTGTGTTTCTCAGTTTTCAGGGTTTTACTGCCAATCGTAGCTGCTTTCCGGATCTTCATAGCCCTGGTTGGAGTTTTGGTCACAACCTCCATCACTTTTGCGACATCAATATTTCCCGCTGCTCGTTGACTCATCTGTGCTGAGTATGTCAGTACATCAACGGACACACTCTTTCGAAGTTCCTCTGTTTTTCGACGTTTTGTTCGGTCACTTGATTCCTCAAACTCTTTGCTTGGGCGACCTTTAGACCTTCCGGGAAGTATGCCAACAGGTAGTGTTACTTCTTCGCTAAGCCACTCTTCATTCTTATCCAAGAAACACTTTTCTGAGCAGTTGCAGAGTTGCCATCTCCGTTTATAGTTCGATTTGAACGCCTTGATAATTTTTGTAAGCTCATCTATTTTCTCTGGGGGACAGTTTGTGATATCCATACATTTTTTATCCAAATCTTTAAGTTTACCGTCAAGGAGTCTTTGTGAGCTTCCTCTTACCAACTCATGGAGCTGTTTCCTGGTCAGAGACAAGGTGGAATTAGAGTCATCTGGAATAATATAAAAAATGTTTAGTTATGGTCGCTTGAAAGGAGTTTTTTTCAAATGCTTTGTTTTTTTTTCTTAGATGAAAACTTGTGAATGGTTCTGAAATGCATGATTGTTCTACATATCCAGAAGTTAAATAATATATGTATATGACAAACTTTGTTGCGGGGTGTTGCCAATATTCAAAAACACTAATGTTTGGTAAAAACAACGGAAAAAGTGCAAATTTTGTAAGTACATTCTTTAACTCATCGATATGAAGAACTTAAGTTGAATATATAAAAATTTCTTTGCTTAAAATATTGTAGGTACATATACCTTGATTTACGATATCCATATCAATTTTTTTCACAAAAATCACTTTTAAGATTAAAAAAAAAAACACACAGAAAATACACTTTTTTTTTTAAAAATCGCAAACAAACTCGTACTTATTCAACAAGGGCAAGTTGCAACTGATGGTGTCGCGAACGGGGGTGACGAATTTATAGATCGACTTCACTAAACAGTAGCCCGCTTATATACCTGTTATGGGACACATGCTTAATCCTGAGAGTGAAAGTTGACAAAATTGATTTATGGCCACATTTCAGGTCAAAATACCACACTGTGCGCTGGAGAGATGGCGTAGACCAGGACACCCGAAGCCTTGGGGTGCGCAACTGGATGGCGTCGGCTAGAGACCGGGATAGGTGGAGAGACTTGTTGAAAGAGGCCAGGACCGGAACCCGGTTGTCGAGCCGATGATGATGATGATGATCGGAAAAAGGGTTACCATATATTTTTTGTAAGCAAATAAAATCCAAATTAACTTTTAAATCTGTTTTGTTTTTATTTAGGTCATGGGTCATATGCCTGTGAGATTTGATAGGAAACAGGAAAGGTCAAATTTAATACAAAATATTCCCAATTACACACTGAGAAGCTTATGCTGCTTTTACAATAGTGTTAGAGATCTCCGAAATAAGAAAAAAAACGAACAACCAAATTTGTATCTGACAATAACTTTATTGACTTGAATATCTTTTTTCGTGTAGATACTGCACGACGGTCGGTTTACTACTGCCGCTCTTCTTTTGACTGGAAGGTGATTGGGGAAGGATATGTTTTGGAAGTTGGAATAAGGAATTAGGGAACGGATCTAGGGATGTGTAGGAATTGGGTTTAACAGCTCGCCCATCCTGACGTCGATCATGTCCTCAGGATCCGTCGTCGTTTCTTCATCGGTATCATCAAGGTCATCGAACAGCTTATCATCTGGTAGTTCGCACCAGGGTTTCATCTTGTCTGCCGCCATAACTGTTGAAAACTTGCGCTGGTTTCTCTGCATCTTCGGAATATCTTCGATTACATAGCGGTCGTGTGGTAGTACCTTCGTAACTACGTATGGACCGCGAAAACGGGGCTCGAGCTTCCGAGATTCCCCAGTTGCACCTGGTTCATTTTCGATGAGAACTAGGTCGTCGATTTTGTAGGACGTAGGCTTCCGGTGATTTTTATCAAAGCGTTTCTTTTGTTCGCTCTGGGAGCGTTGAATGTGCCCCAAAGCAGCTTCTCTTCGTGTTTGTACATCTTCGTCCAGGATTTGTTGATTCCCGAGCTCCAACAATAGTTTGTTTCCGAGAATATCCCGTGGAGTATAGGAGTAAAGCAACTCATGCGGACTCGTCCTAGTCGTGGAGTTCTTTGCCGTATTCAATCCCCACTGAAGGGCTCTTAGTTCACTAGCCCAGTTGGTGTCATCTCTAGAAGAGTGTACGCACTTCATAGCCGCGAGAATCGTTCGGTTGCACCTCTCCACTTGGCCGTTCGCACGAGGAGACCTAACCGCATTCTTCACATGACAGATGCCATTTTCTTCGCAATACTTTTCGAAAGGTTTGGCGGTAAACGCAGTGCCACGGTCTGTAATTATCCTCATTGGCACTCCGAAATACCCAGTGATCTCATTCAGAACGCTCAGCACTTCTCTAGTGTTCGTTGTCTTGACAGCACGCAAAATACTATATTTTGTAAAATTATCTATTAAGACCAGTACATACCTGGTGCCGCCTTTGCCCTTGGTAAACGGACCGAGATGGTCAAGGTGAAGAGTGTGAAATGGCATGGAAACTCGTTCAGCGCTGTAAAGTTCGCCTTCTGTCAAACCACCCTTTCGCTTAGAGTATGCACACTCTACACATGATTTGATGTATTGCTTCACATACCTTCTCATCTTGGGGAACCAGTATGTATCCTTAACGCGTTGAATTGTCTTTTCTTCTGCCATATGTCCAATATCATCGTGGCATAACTTGAGTATTCGCCAACGTAACGCCCTTGGAACGACCCATCTCTCCTTTCCGTCGACTAAGTGAAACAATCGATATCCATTTACTGTATAATATTTCTGCAGGGTTCTCTTCAAAGCAGTCGGTTCTGGACTCTGAAGACTTTTGATAATTTGTTGCAATTTCGCATCCTGAAATTGCATTGTGGCAAGCCAATCACCGTCCGAGATATTTATGTTAAAAACGAATGATGACGCTTCTGCTACTACGTGGTCCGGTTCTGTGGGTTTCCGACTGAGAGCATCCACATACGCTGCCTTCTTTCCAGGCTGATGCACGGTTTGGAACGAGTATTCTTGCAGCTTCAACCACCATCTTCCAACTCTTGGTATGATCTTTGTTTTGTTGCTTGTTGCTACTATAGCTTCGCAGTCCGTCACCACCTTAAACTCCTTTCCGAGCAGGTAAACTCTGAACCTCTCTAGGCTCTCCACGATAGCCAGGACCTCTAACTCATAAGAGTGGTAACGCTGCTCATCTGCTGTAAGTTTCCTGCTGTAGTAGATCACCGGTCGCAACGCTGCATCATTCTTACCTTTTTGGAGTAATATTCCTGCTATACCCGAAGACGATGCGTCAGTGTGAACTTCGTGTTCGCAACTTGGATCGTAGAGCACGAGCACTGGAGGGTTACTTAACATATGCTTCAGTTTTCGGAAAGCGCTCTCTTGTTCGGCTCCCCACTCGAATTGTTTATCGGCCTTGGTAAGATCTGTGAGAGGAATCGCCAGAATTGAGTAATCCTTCACGAATTTTCTGAAGAAACCGGTTAGACCTAGGAACTGGCGAACTTCATGAACGTTCTTAGGCACAGGGAAATCCATAATGGCAACCGTCTTACGTTCACTAGGCTTCAATCCCTCATTATTAATCCGATAACCCAAGAATTCCAGATTCTGTTTGAGAAAAGAGCACTTTTTTATATTCAAAGTAAGCCCCGATTCTCTCAACGCATTAAGAACTCGCTTCAGTTTTGTCAAGCCTTCTTCAATAGTTTTGCTGGGAATAATTGTATCGTCCAGGTAAATCGCCGCATCACCTTTCTCGAGCTTCGACTTCACAACATTCATACAAGATTGAAAGTGAGCTGGAGCGTTAACCAAGCCAAAAGGCATCCGGTTGAATTCGAATGAACCATCGTCCGTCGTGAAGGCGGTATATTTCTTGCTTGTTTCCTCCATAGGGATCTGATGGTACCCTGACGCTAGATCGAGTGTTGTAAAGAAAGTGTTGTCCGCTAACGAGGATAGGACTTCTTCGATGACCGGCATTGGAAATTTTCTCTTTATGGTGACTTTATTCAAACCACGGTAATCGACGCAGAATCTTTCGCTGCCATCCTTTTTCTTGGTCAGAACAATGGGAGAACAGTAGTCGGAGGTGGATGGTCTTATTATCCCCTGTTGGAGCAGCTCGTGAACTTTTTCGCTGATTACTTCTCGTTTGGCAAAGGGAATCCGGTACGGTTGAATACAAACCGGTTGTTGAGTACTTAATTCGATGGTGCACACCCCAAGATTTGACACTCCAAGCTCGTCTGACTTCTTAGCAAAACAGTCTCTAAACGAGTTGACCAGTGATCGCAAATTTTCTTTGTCTTCTTGCTCGATGTCTCCAACATCAAGCTCATCCGTTAGTATTTCGGTTTTTTGAATTAAAGCATTTGACTTTGTACTCTTTACCAAAGAATCTGAAATGCGTAATTGTTTAAAAGTCTTTACCACACTCACCTGGGGTTGATCCAAGAGATTTCGTCCAATTATCATTGGGTAAGGTTGGCTTTCAGTAGGCACGACCAGAACCTCACACCAGGAAACAAGATCGTCTACCTTTACTTCGGCATAAAACTGGCCAATAGTTGAGCAACTTCCACCGCCAAATCCTTTTAGCAATTTCTGGTTTGGTGAATATTTCATGTCATAATTCTCCGCAATCGAGCGAGTAAGTGTGACGCAATCACTTCCCAGATCAATAAACGCGTTCACTTCCTTCCCATTTACCAATACTGTTTTTTCATATTCGCTCCTTTGCTCTTGAATAATTCGAACATTATTCGTTGTGAACTTGGATGGTCCTGGTCTTCGATCGTTGTTACTTCTTTGGTCGTTGGGTGCTTGACAATTCCTTCGGTAATGACCGATTTGATGGCATCGAAAACATTTAACAGGCTTCTCTAAACTTCCGCCAGAAACAGGCTGCTCGCTTCTTATCGACTTCTTGAGGAAGCTACCCTTGGTTCTTATACCTGCGATCCAGCGAACTCTTTCCAGAACATCCCTAACGGATTCTGGCCTCACCGCTCTGAATGCTTCTTGGCATTCGTTGTCTGTTATGCCCTGGACAATGTATTTTACCAGCGTTGCTTCAGAGATCGATCCTCTCGATGCGATACTCTTCATTTCAAAAATAAATTCCTCAAGGTCTTCACTTACCTTCTGTTTCCTCTCACGAAGGATATCATGAATGTCAATGTCATCTTTTTTGGGTGGAAAGCTGTTCACCAACTCGTCTAGGAACTCAGAAAGTGATGAATGTGTGGTACTATTAGACCACAGCTTCGCTGATCCGGTTAGCTTCAGCGTTGCTGCCATTAACATCAGTTTTTCATCCAGTTGATAAATATGTTGTAGGTCTTTCACTCGCTTTACCCATGCCTTAGACGACAATCCAACCATATTCCTCGGGTTGAACTCAGGAATCATTTCCGTAACGTCGCGAACCGAAAAGCTATTTCGAGAAGAACGCATATTCTCATTGTCTATAGCTGTAGTTTTATTTTCGTCGGACCCGTCACTTTTTTGCGCAGCTGCGAGTTTCTCTTTGATTCTGTTTAATTCTAACCGCAACTCTTTTAATTCTCGCGAATTTGTATCTTCGACGATTGTGTTATCACGCTCATCGATATCTGAATCGTCTCTTTGCAACCGTTCGATTAATTCATTTTTCACACCCGACGACTTTAAGCCCCGCGATTTGAGTTCAGATTTAAGCTCTTCTACCGTACATATCGCATAATTTTTTAAATCTTCCGTATTCGACATGGTTTCAATTTTAAAGGGAAAAAGGACAATGGGACTTTTAAATTATATATTTTTTTTTTTTTTTTTTTTTTTTTTTTTTTTAATCGACACAGATTAAATTCGGACACCGTTCAAAATTACTTTATTAGTCGACACAGTTTTACATCAAACGCACTGTTTAAAATTAGCTTATTACCGACGCAGACTTTAATTGGGCATACTGTTCAAACGAATTTATTAGTCGACACCGATTTTTATCCGACAGACTGAAAATGCAGCTTTAATAACTACCACAAGCAAAAATTGTATGAACAGATACAGACTTCTTAAGTACATATGAATATCAACACATGTAAATGTACATGTTTTCCAGTAACACAAACTTAGATATTCCAACAGATGCGTTGAATTGGAACGAACACAGATACTTCGACAAATATATACGTGTGCTCACGTCACACCACAAAATAAACAGAAGGGGTAGATTTTTCGTTTGTTTGATTTTTTTTTCTCTGGTATAACGAACGGGATCACAATCCAACAACAAGACAAGCCCGACTTTACATCCAAACAACCGACGATCAACGTTCAACCGATTTGCTACGAGACACACACACTCGGTACCACAAAATAAACGCACGGGGGTTGATTTACATGAACACAACACAGCTTTTAAAGTTCTCAAAACCCACAACTACTTTGTTGATTTTCGTTTTTTTTCGTTTTTCTTTCTTGGCGTTGACACACACACGAACGCCACACTACGTACAGGATCGGAGGACTATACCAACAAAATAACCACGACGTTATAGCCAAACACCCGGCGATCAACGTTATCGATTTGCTACGAGACACACTCGATACCACAAAAAAAAACGTACGGGGGTTAATTTATAAGGCCACAACACGACACAGTTGTTAAGTTCTTATTAATATGTACGTATATGATTTTTATTCTTTTAATTTTTAATTTCACTTTGTATGAGGGTTTTTTATCCCGCTTCTGAACTGTTAGAGATCTCCGAAATAAGAAAAAAAACGAACAACCAAATTTGTATCTGACAATAACTTTATTGACTTGAATATCTTTTTTCGTGTAGATACTGCACGACGGTCGGTTTACTACTGCCGCTCTTCTTTTGACTGGAAGGTGATTGGGGAAGGATATGTTTTGGAAGTTGGAATAAGGAATTAGGGAACGGATCTAGGGATGTGTAGGAATTGGGTTTAACAATAGTAATAAAATCTCATCTTTTCTGTAATTTTCTACTATTACTCTTGTCACAAAAAAATTACTACTCGTGTAATACAACATAAGAAATACATTTTTTTTGTCAATTGTGAACGAAAAGGTAGTAAGTAGCAATAAAGTCTCCAAGATGTTAATGTATAAATTGAAAAAAGTTACACAATATATTTTATAATAAAATACTTTCTATGCAATCACCACAACGCGAAACGAAAACTTGAACATACCACCTAATACATTTTAAGTCAGTCAAGTGCTATAACCAAGTTATTTTATGGAGATCATAATTTTTTAAGTAATGGTAACCCTCAAATACTTCGCTTGTGTATATAAATATGGCTGCCGCTGACGAGAGACTTACACTTCTAGTAACATCTTTATTCTTTCTATGGGATTATAGACTCTTCTTTACGATTTATGTTTACTCATGTGCGAGTGAGAAGAGAACGTTGACATCAGAAAAGTAGGTAATTTTACCTGTTCGTGAAGTAAATCTGCCTTAAATATAACTTGATTAACCCGCACATTTTCTAGATCTGTGGAACCTTACATTAGCCCTAAGGCGATTCTGCCCTTAGGTTAAGGTAATTTTTATTACCTTTGTCCCAGGTAAAATTATCTAAGTCCTTAGTAAAAGTTGTGATGCGTTTTTGTTTCCAGCTGAGGTAGGTCAGCGGGGTCCAGGGTCAACCGAAGAAAGCAGTAAAACTCAGTCAATTAGAGAGTTCAATACTCCAGTTCCAAATTATATTTATTCAACGTATCAGTAGGTTAACACAGTATTTCATATTAATATACAATATTTATGACCTTATAATACAAATTAAGAGAGTATTTCATATACTTTAACAAAAGGTATGGTCCTACAATATGATAACACGGTATTTCATATACACTAACGGCGGTATCGTAGAACAGACTCAGACAGCGAAGATTGGGATAGAGTCCCTAGTCTGAGCTTTTCGGCGGAGGTTAAGACAGCGAATATTGGGATAGAGTCCCTAGCTCCCTAGTCTTAACTACGGCGGCGGAGGAAAGGGATTTCAGACAGCGAAGATTGGGATAGAGTCCCTAGTCTGAGCGGAGGAGGTTACGATAGCGAAGGTTGGGATAGAGTCCCTTGTCTTAACTATGGCGGCGGAGGAAAGGAGAACGGGAAAGGTATTTTTGCGGCGGAAGCCAAAAAGGTTGCAAGCTACTTCCTGGTATAGGTGACAAGCAACGTGCTTCTAGATGAGATGCTTTATGCCTTGTACACCAAATTGGTACAGAACACCCGGTGGCAAGAAGAATCTGATTTCTGCTGCATTTCTACCTCTTACTTGTCGACTTGGCGGCCACAACCAAATGTGGATTATAAAGTTGGCGAACGAAACTTATTTGCTGACGTCGCCAACCATCTGCGTGTGTCCTCTTTTGTGATTTTGCGTGGGCGCCTTAAGGTATGCAATACTTTCTGGCCATTTCATCCGGTGTGGTAAATGCAGTAGAATTCCGGCGTATGGTCTTCTTAGGGGTAGAAAGGCGTAATTACTTCAAAAGATGTAACTTCGTTACAAAGTTTAACATTAATTGCCTTAGTCCTAGGCAAAGTTATGCTAGAAAAAAATTTTGCACAGAAATTATCTTAGTTCTAAGCAAAATTTTTAACATTATTTGCTTTATTCCTAAGCAAAGTTGTGCTAGGAAACTAACATCCATACAAAAAAATTTAACCTATTTTTTTAAGGCACGATAGCCTATTCTAGGTTAATTTACCTTAGGATTTTCGAGCATAAATTGCCTTAGATCTAAGTCAAGTTATGCTCGAAAAATAACATCCATACACAGATTTTTTCTCTGGGTGTACTAAAGGAGTTGTTTAAGTCATTTAAAAAATAAATTTTATCCTTATGAACAGTTTTCTCTAATTCGTTTTTTAAAATTCCTAGTCTATTACATAAGAGCAAGTTCGTGCGATCCAGTCGTGCATTTTATTTCCGCATGCATAACTTTTCTCATAGGACACTAAGTAAAATACCTAACTATATCTTATTTGAGTCACTGTATCTAACTTAAGGTACACAGTTATAAGACTCAAGAAATTTGTCAATTACCTATTGTTATTGTTTCATGAATTATATCTACAACCTAATAACATTTTCATTGCTATGATTGTAATAAACTTCTTTTGTCACATTAAAGATGTCACTGTTCCTAACTACTGAGTTCTTGGTTGCAATTTTCTTTCATTGTATCTAATCTTTAATAATTGTAGGTTCTGTTTGTACATTTCCATCGAAGACAACTCAACTGCTCCATTAGGAAAAGGGTCATGTCAGCTCGGTAGACCGTAGACGAACGAAAACAATAAAATGTACCACTGGATCGCACATACTTCGCCTTATGTTCAAGCAGCTTGGAATTTAACTGGTCATAAAAACATCTGTGTACGTAATTTGAGGAAAATCTTCAAAAGCGTAGCATACTAACAATGGAATACTGATTTTTTTTTTATTACAATCGTTAGAGGAGTTTTCGAGATGAATAATGTTTTTCTACAGGATGTGTGTTGTTTTTTAATAAGAAGAACCCTTTAGTGGTTTTGGGTGTAGGACAAACAGGCGAAATTCCGGGACCAATTTGTGCGTGTGGTTAGTGCTTGGGACTGTCATGCAGAAGGTCTTGGGTTCGATTCTCAGCCACTACAAACAAAAATTTTAAAGCTGTCTCTTGCGAGGAATTGAAAAATCCCCTAAGATAATTGGGAGCAAAATTGTAGGTCCCCTCCATTCCTGGGAACACGCACACAGGAATGGTTGAAAGTTGTAAGTTTAATTTAATTAAATTTAATTTAACTTTGTGCTGTTCTCTATCGTCATAACATCAGACTTGATGAAAATCTCGAATCCGAATATTTTTTCAAATCCAAAACTTTTCCTATTCGACCTTCGACCTTCGACCTATAGAGCAAGCAAAAACAGAACAAGGATGTCCTATTTGGTAAAGCATATAGACAGGCACATAGTTTAAGAAGAGGTTTTCTTCTGTCACAAAATCCAATGGAATTCGAGATTCATTCCGTTTTCCAATATGGATGATTTCATTCAATAATACTCGGCAGACTTTTTGCTGAGAAATTGAATATTCATTCGAAGAAAAAAAATTAATACTTTTTACGAAAGAGCAAGTTGGATTTATTTTTCCGGATTTTTATTCATGATAATGATGACCAACAGAAATTCTATCCATTTTTTCTTTGCCGACTATAGGGATAGGTGAAGAGGGTAGTTTTTTGTGTCAATGATGGATTATTGACCAACTAGTGAAGCATTAACATTTTGTTGGTACATACTTTTGCTCGTGGGCTGAATAAGCTGAACGGCACATAAGATGGATTATTTATCTGCACCTTGAATGGAAAATTGAGCATATGAGACAGGATAAAATACGCTATTGGAATAGGTATAGATGTATGATAAATAATGAACCGAATTAGAAACTTGGGGTAGGTTTTCACTAAGATGGGATTTTCTTAAATTTTGGTTTAAAGGGGCCTTAAAAAAGGATTTACTAACTTGACATAGATAAAATACACGACTGGGTCGTACGAACTTTAATTTTTTTAAATTCATTTAGTAGTTAGAGATAAAAACAAAATGCTATGCAAATATAATTTATGCAAGAACAAAAATTATAAGTCGTTGTAGTGGTTTCTTAAAAAATAGTTTTTTATACACAAAATTTTTAAGAGATTTTTAAGAAAAAAAATTTAGTTTTAAATACTGTACGAATGATAATTAAATTTCCAAGAAAATGATTTTTTTCTTTCAAAAATATAAAAAATATTTTTTTTTTTTTAAGTTTTATGTTATGTTATAATGAGTAATTCAAAATTTGAACAAATGCCCAAGTAACATCGTTGGAGCTAAATGTTATTTAAATGTTCTTAAAAAGTTTTGAGAGAGTTAAATGCAAGGCACTAACTCTTTTTCAAAACAGATTGCATCTCTTGGTAGACGAATTTAAAAATCTAGTTCTATAATAGACTTTCTTATCCATCTTTAGCACTGTTACGTTTAAAAGCTTTCTGCTCGATAAATATGCGCCATAATAATGTTTTTATCAGCTGTCGGAAAGCATGTACCTAAGCATTTTATACTGCACCCTTTAAAATAGCTATTTAATTGCAAAGAAAGCATGCATGTTTAAGAAAATGGCGAATATTTAAGAATTTTTATTAAACAGAAAATCATGAAAAAAATGAAGCTTTATCCAAAAAAATACACGAGCAAAATAAATATTTTTTTCTCAAGTGCAAAATTAAAATAAAAAAAATTTACTATCCACTTAAAACAAATAATTTTAGAAGGGCGTTGTAATATGTATTTCGAAGTACAATGTCAACATTTTTGATAAAAATAAAATCGCACTTAGATATCACCCCACATTGAACGTATTATGGGTTTTAATTATTACCAGTGCCGGATTAAGCCAGCGCGGGGCCTGTAGCAAATTCTGTCAAGGGGCCCTTAGACTGTTTTAGGTTAGGCACTTATCAAGTTTATGGTATTAAATAAAACAAAACTGTTACAAACAAACTTTTCTTGATTTAATTTAGGAAAATTTATAAATAATACTGTTGATATCGACTTCTCGGAGTAAATCATGTTCAATATTCATTAAAGTGAGGAGATTAAGACGTTGTTGGCTCATCGTGTTCCTCAATTCATTTTTAACACGTTTTAATGTTGAGAAAGATCGTTCACCACTGCAGTTGGTGACCATGAGAGACAAATAAATGCGAAAAGCAATTTTAACATTCGGGAAACAAGATTGTAAAGAATTATTTATCAACAGCTTGTAAACCTGCATTTCCAGAGCCTCATGATTCCTGCTGTCAATAATACCAGCCACATCAGAATTGAGCATTGAAGCGAATTGCACTAATTCGTTGCCCAGACTGTCCTCCAAATCATCTGCGTAACACTTACTATGGTTGCAGATTTTTAATTTCTTCTGGTGGAAGAGATTTTATATGAAGGTTTTTATAATACAAATTCTATATACTACTGAAATAAATCAGCCAAGTAGAAGACTTAGCACTATTAATGGACTTGTTGAATTATTGATTCAAAATAGCTTTTATGGCTTTTAGTCCACAAAAATTGGCGTTTCGTCCGGGTAGGGTAGCCAGATATGCTTAGATGAAACTAGTACTGGAGTTTCAAAAACCCGGACTTTCCCGGACAAATGAGGATTGAAAAAAGAGTACAAAACAAGGACAGAATAAACACATTTACATATATTGTAAGAGGAAACAAAAAATTGTATTAACATTTAAATAAAAATAAATATTTAGTTTAAAAATCACATTTTTAAGTTATCATCAAGCTTCTTCAAAATAGATTTAATTTTAAGTGGAACAAAATCGTTATCGATTCGCTCGTAAATATTATTGACAATATTTTGTAAAATTTCAACGGTTTCAATAATAGAAATATCTTGTTTTTCAAGTTTTTGAATATTGACGTTGAATGTTGACATGAGAGAATGAACCAAAAATAAATACGCCTCGCTTAAGTCGTCTTTAAAAAATGTTTGCAATATTTTAGGCGGATTCTCGTACATAAGTATAAGAAAGGCTTATATTCATTTTCAAGAAATTCAGAAAAATCTCGAAGTCTCTCCGTTCTGACTGTGTAGATAGAGAAATAGTTGTATATTTTTACAATAATGATATCGGCGTCAACTGGTAAAGTATCACATGTCACATCCATGGTAGATCGCATTGACTAATGTGGTGGACATCCTATACCTATCATGTTTTGGTTGACTAAAGATTTTAACTTCGAATAGACATTGTTCGAACCTTTCCTTTGTCTTCCACCAAAATTGGTATTGCAATAATTGTCAGCGCAAAATCCACTTACTTTTGATAATAAGTTATTTTGTGTAAAAGCTTTAACAATAAGTTGGGCAGTTGTTCTATAATTTCTTTTCTCATATATATTGGATCTGTTTGTTCACTTAATTTTAATGGGCCTCGGTTCATTTTTGAATAACCATTTAATTATAAGTAGCATAAAAGTAAATAGATACACAATGGGTAAAAGGAGTGGAATCCCGGACAATTATCAAAAACTATCCCGGACCTCCCCCACACAGTGAAAAAAGAGTACATGTCCGGGAAAATACGGACGGATGGCAACCCTACGTCCGGGTGATCGCACATGTACTCATCAGTTGGCTATGAGGACCTTGTCAATACGCAATTTTTATTGAATTCAGTTCATCTTACATTGATTTTTTGACAAAAATCCAATGTGAACTATATCCAACCAAGATTAAAATTGTAATCATTAACGTTGAAAAATTTTGCTATTTTCAACAAATTCAACAAATCCATTAATAGTGCTAAGTCTTCTACTAGGCTGATTTATTTCAGTAGTATATAGAATTTGTATTATAAAAACCTTCATATAGAATCAATGCTCGGCCACGGGCAAAATATTCCAACGTTAATGATTATAATTTTAATCTTGGTTGGATATATGTAGTTCACATTGGATTTTTGTCAAAAAAATCGATGTAAGATGAACTGAATTCAATAAAAATTGCGTATTGACAAGGTCCTCACAGCCAACTGATGAGTCCATGTGCGATCACCCGGACGAAACGCCAGTTTTTGTGGACTAAAGGCCAAAAAGGCTATTTTGAATCAGGAAGAGATTTTAGCTCTCGTAATATTCCGAAAATGCCAGCAATTTTATGATAACTGTTCATTATACGTTTACCTAAAGCAGTGAGTACGTTATCAATGGTGACAATAAATACCTGAATTTCATACCGTTGTCCAATTTGCGTTTGGTGCGGTGCGAAACATGATTTTTGGTAAGACCAGAGATAGAAAAATAAAATTTTAGTTGATCATTTTGATGCAAATATTTTCTTCTTAGTAATTGTGATTAAATCTAATATGTAAATAATACTTTTTTATGGTCAGAAAAGGTTGGTGCGCGGGGCCCCTAAATGCGCGGGGCCCGTAGCATTTGCTACTCTTGCTTCGTGGCTAATCCGGCACTGATTATTACCTTACATTTTGATGCTAAGATGATTTACCAATACAAATAATAATTTCTCTTCGGGTTCAAAAATATGATTTTTATTTACTTTTATAGGAAATATAGTTTATAACTCCACGTAAAAGCAAGCGGCTCTATGGCAGTTTTAGAGTATATATTAAGGTTCTTACGTGACAAAACATACTTACTAGCACTATTAAGGAGCTTAAAAGTTCTCTCAAACTAAATGAAGTGGGTTCCATGTTTGCTCAAAATTTGACTTTTTTCATCTGTATAAACATTATTTAAAACTGAAAAATCTCTTTCTGTGACCCAAAAAGGCACAAACCAAACTCTAAAATTTTTAAAATATTTTTGAAATTAATTTTTTTTAAATGTTTAAAAAATTCTATCTATCTTTTTCGTGCAGTCTTCTGACTTTTTCCCATGTATTTATTTTCGACAAGGAAACATAATTTTTAGCACATGAAAATTCGTCAAAAGCTTCAGAGTTGTCAAGACTAAAATTGCTTTTCTTTTTCTCAATAAACATTAAACTTGCCTCGACCTGGTCCCAGGAAGGAACTGCAAGTAAAAGTATCCATTCCAAAACTTCAATTTCGGCAAATGCACCGACCCACTGACTTAAATAAAATCTAAACAAATAGAGTAAAATTCATTAGCGTGTGATTTTAGTTTATTTCAAAATTCGGGATCTTTTTTCTGTAAATCGTTTATCATTTTTTTAATTATTATGTGCAAAAAGCATTCCTCTTTTCTTTGTTTTATTTTTGATTTAAGATTTTTAATGACAATGGATACTTCAATCATGCATATTTCCTCAATGCTATTGATGCTAATTTAAAATGCTATTTTGAAAAAGAGTAGCCTGACAATGTGGAAAAAATAACCAGAGTTCGGAACAATATAGTTCGGAACAGTATAGTAGAGGGCTCAAAAAGTTTCAAAATTCTTTATATTGCCGGTTTAAGGGTAAACCATCGTGTTTTACTAAAACCCATTAGTTTTTTTATAACAATGTCTGCAACCTCATTATTTGCAAGGGAGAATATGGCCATGCACTTCACCTTCATCAGTTTTTTTAAGAACTCAAATTCTCGCTCAAGTTCTTCATTGAAAATACATTTGATTGAAAATACTTTAGACGGAATTTAAGTATTCAATTAGTTTTCTTTTAAAGTAATTAATTTAAATTTACATACCAATTTTTATGTTTACCCCAGAATGAAAACAATTCGCTTGTTGATTTTTATTTTAATATTGTAGTTTCGAAATTGGGTATGTTCAATGAATGATTAAGGCTGGCATCCATATTGAAATATTTGCACTTACCATTTTTGCACTAAGAAACTAAGGCACGTTCACATCATCACTATGTTAAAAGAATTTTCGGCTTTTTATGTTTTTGAAAACTAAATAATTCATAATGCACATTTTCTCCAAATAATGAACTGTTCATTATGATAATGAACGGATTGTCACCGTAGGCATATGGCATCCACAACGCCAGCTCGCCATCGTGTTCGGTTCTTGGATATGAGCGGCAACTCCCTCCAACTATACCTCCCTTCATACTAGAAAATGAACATTTACTCTTCAACATAAATCACCTCAAATATTGGATTAAATCCGTGTTCTTCTGAAATTTCCGCTCCAAATGAAGTCATTTGATTCTGGTGCTTTGCCACGAAGCAAGGAATGCAATGGCTCTGGTGGGGGAACCAATAATGGCGATTTGGCTTTTGCCATTGAGGCATCACATGCAGCAAACTTCAATGCCGCACAATACTTGCAAAGTACGTCCATTAGACTAAGGATGCCAGCTTTACTCAATTATGCAATCGTATAGAAACGCTGCACGATTCTAACCAACACTCTTGGAGTATTTCTCTTTGCACTTCGAAGACTATCTCGTTGTTGATCGTGCAATTAGTTCTTCGATTTCTCGTTTAAAATCAAGCTGTTTCACGGGCTGCCTCTCTTTGCTCTTGTGTTTGAGAAGCACAAAGTAGGGGCTCACTTCTTGCCACACCAACGCGGCGCTCTTCTCGTGCAATTTGTCATTCTTCATCAGTTAATTAGTTCGCAATTTTCCGTAGCCAATTTGTATTACGGCTCCGTTGGAAAAGATTAGATCTACTTGGTCGCGGCATTATTAATAATAATACTCACACATCAAAACAAATCACAGATAGCATTAATTAAACAAATTACATGAACATTTTGTATGGGAAATTGTTTTTTCCTTTATTTTTTTTTCGTCAATTTACCAATGTTCTTAAGAGTTATTCTGCTATTCGGGACGGAGACAAATACAACAAATCAAAAACCATGAAAATCGGTAAGGCAGTTATCGAGTTATAAGTGTTTGAACAAACCCGACTTTGTTTTATGGGTGATTCTACAAACGATGGAATTTTCGGCGGCTCCAGAAATATTTTGAAATCCGTTCAATTATTTAATCTGATTTTCTTTTATAAAATTAAATCTGACTGATATCTACCTGGCCTAAAAATATTATTAGGGTGACCTTATTTTATAATGCTCAAAAAATTCTTCAAAGTGTCCGATTCTCAGTCCCCTGACGTGTCCCCAGTGCGTTTTCGCAAAGAAAAATTATTACCGTTCTCTTATTTCAGGTCTCATACTAAAATGAATCCCACCGAAGTTACGTCAAATAATACATCTTTGCTACGAAATAGATAAATAATTTTTAGTAATTTATTTTATTACAAAAAAACTTAATTAAACTTTGTCGCCCGTATTTCATATCAGTCCCCTGGCATATTGAAACAGTCGAAAAAATCAATAACTAGGATATCGATCGAATTTCCAGCACTGGTAATTTGAAGTACCAAATCTCCTTACAATAAAATTGTGGTGCAACTCGATTCTGTTTCTTATGTTAGTATTGTGAAAAAGACATTTGTGCATGAAGTCGTGGATTGTCCGTTTAGTTTATCAGTCCTCTGGTGAGTTTTTACGAAACAAATTTGTATGTAAGTAGGCATCTTTTTCGGCAGTATAGTATAGGTTTGATAAAACTGTAATATTATAAATATTTTTTTGATTTTTTAAGTGAAACTTTAATATCTTTTTTGCGCAAAAACCATGAAAAACCTCAGTCCCCTGGTCTCAGTCCCCTGGCTAATAAATAAATAAATAATTGATATTTTATTCAGAAACCTGAGAATTTTTAAGTTATATTGAACTTCGAACTTCATTGCGAAATATTTTTAAAATTTTTAAAAAGAATATAATTTATTTAAAATTGATTCTAAGTAGAAAAAAAATTATTATAATATATTATTTTCTTTTAATGAAGTGCTAAGTTATTGTGTATTAACCATGTTTATGAAGGCTAATTAAATTTTATTTCTATATTTCAGTGTGTACCCAAGAGAAAATACAAAAAATCTAAAGATTTATTCAGTCCCCTTAAAAAAAAACTCAGTCCCCTGAACATCTTTTTTCAAAAAATGTCCTTAAAATCGTCATTTTTAATTTTTTTTACTGGCCGCTTTCAACAAAGCAAAGAGACGTTCTAAGGATCAACTAGAACAATTCTTACGACTTTTGGCTTCCAAAAATGTCGTGCCGAAATTTGTGTCATTTTATTCCATTGTTTGTAGAATCACCCTTATATACATATTAAAATTAACTTTTAAAAACAATTAGCTCACGTATCATAAAATAAAATGTATGACTGGATCGCAAGAACTTGCTCCTATGTAATAGACTAAAAATTTCAAAAATGAATATTATTAGAGAAAAACTGTTCATAAGCATAAAATGAATTTTTTAAATGAATAAAACAACTTCTTTCAAGCAAATATAGGAATGTGGTGTTTGGTAAGGCGCCAGTTATAGCTTTCATTGAAAACCATCATTGAAAATTTTGTTTTCACTTTTTGGGATAGTTAAACTATGAATATTGAGAATATTTGGTATACAATTGAAGCTAATCACTTATATATTTTACTTTTGCAAATAAAAATAAACAAATATGTTAAATATTTCTCACAAAACTAATTTAAATTTTTCAATGATGAAAATCGTTTTCAATGAACAGCTGATTTTCATTCCAACAAAGTGGAACACAATCGTTTCAATGATTTGTGTTCGATTCTCTTTCTTTTCTCATGTGTCAGTTTTTTTTTCAATGATCAACTCTAACCTCAAAAAATTATTCAGGTTGTCTTTGTAATTTATAGTGATGGGCAGGATACGAATTTAAAACTTTTTGTACTCATTTTTCGAAATGATGTGGTATTTGGTCTCACCTTAAATGTCCCATAGGACATAACTATTTTAATGGGCATTTTCAACAAAAAATTCAATTTTTCAATGACGTCTCTGCAATTCTAATGATAATGATAATGATACGTACATACATTATGTAGGTATACAAAAACATATTTTTTATTCTCTTTTCATATTCTTCTTCTCAGGCGAGATGCCAGACACGACAAACGAGAGGCGACTGAAATTTGAAAACCACCCATTACGAAACAGACAAACACTAGCACAAAAGACACTTAGGCTAGGCGCGCACTTTCAACTTTTAGTTGCACAACTTTTTGGTTTCTTATAGAAAACAGACGAACTATTTAGTTGAATGTCCGCGCAGGTGCATATAATTATATGTTACACAAAATAGCGAATTCATTTTAGGCAATCGCTTTGTTTGTACACAAACTTTTAGTTGCTCGAACCAAGCAGTTGCGAAACTAAAAATTGAATGTGCGCGCCTAGCCTTACACACTATTGGTATCCATGCAATGGAAAACGATTTTACCTCATATGTTTCTGGGAATACCATGGATATACTCTACTTATAATCTTTATATGATATGTATTTTAATATATTTTCTTTTATGATAAAAGTCACAGAAGTTTGTCTTTTATTCTTTTATGATTTTTAACAGATTTCATAACAGATTTTGGCATGCTGAATCCCAAAAATGCTATTCGTAAAAGATTTTTTCTATTTTCGAACGTTTGACATTTCATAAAAGTTTTCTTAGCAGATTTTATAACAGATTTTAGCATGCCGAATACCAAAATTATAATTCATAAAAGATTTGTTGACAGCTTAAACTTTTGTATTGAAATTCATAACATTGCAGTTAGCAAAAAAAAAAAACCTTTAAACAATAACATAACATGCGACATTTTGTATTGCCTCATGAATGAGGTACCCATCACTAGTAATTTAGCAAGCATCAAAGCGACAGATATTTTCAATGACAGATCTTTTCAATGACAGCGAAATTATTGATTGCTATAACCGACTTGTCAAAAAATATTCCACCGTTTCACTGATTTGTGTTTCAATGATGGTTTTCAATGATAGCTATAACTGGCGCCTAATGATCCGGATGCTGTTTCATTGCTCCCATCTGTTCCTAGACTCCGATTCATTCACGTCTCACGGCTTATAAAAACTGTCACCGAAGATGATGTAAGAAATTTTGTTGCACAAAAACTTAAATTGCCAGCAACAAGTATAGTTTGCTCTAAGCTTGTAAAAAAAGATGCCGATGTTTCATTGCTCCACTTTATTAATTTCAAAATTGGACTTCCCGTTAGTTTTTATAACGATGTTCTGCAAAAATCATTTTGGCCAATAGGAGTTCAAGTCAAAGCATTTATAACTCGTCCAAAAAACCAGTCGGACCCAATTCTGAGAACAGTGGACAAATAGATAGATTAATTTCTATCCGTGACGATTGTTTCTCTATGTATTTTCATAATGCTGGAGGTATGAGGACGAAGTCTCATGAATTTATTATTGCTGCTACTGACTGTTCATATGATGCTATTGCTCTTACCGAAACATGGTTAAACAAGAACTTTTTAACCAGTGAATATTTCAACACAAAATTCAATGTATTTCGCAAAGATCGTTCTTGTGAACAATCTAGGCTAGTAAGAGGTGGTGGTTTTTTATTTGCTATAAAATCTGAATATACAAGTAAAGTAAGGAAATTATTTTATCTAATGTTTCGGGAAATATTGAACAAATTTGTGTATGTGTAGATATACCTATTCGACCATCTTTTAATATAATCCATGTTTACTTTTTGTTTCTTACATACCACCTTTATCAAATTTTGAAATTTATGAAGCTCATGTTAAAAATATAACCAATATTTTCGAAACTATCGATGAAAATTGTTATTTTGTTGTTGTTGGAGATTTTAATCTGCCAAATGTTAAATGGTTGTTTTCAAATGAAGAAAAAAGAATGTTTCCTTGTAATATTATCAAAGATTTTGAACTTAGTTTAATTGATAGCATTACATCTTTGAATATGAATCAAATTAATGATATTTTGAATTCTATTGATCGTATTTTGGATTTGGTTTTTGTCGATAGTGGTCTAGAAGCTTATTTAAATGAAGCAAGTTTTAAACTATTTAAAAATAGCATACATCACAAATTGCTTGAAATTAAATTTAACTTATCTGTTTTAAATGAATTTAAGTCGCTTTGTTATAATGTACCAAAATATGATTTCAAAAATGCAATGAATAGTTATTTAGAATGTATTGATTGGCATCATATCTTTAATTGTGCAGATAGCTTTTACTATGTTACAGAACATCTTGGAATCTATGATTTCGGATTGCGTACCTAGGAAACTATTTAAAAATTCAAAAAAGCCTCCTTGGTTCAATAAGAGCCTATCTAGGCTAAGAAATGTAATGATTAAATTCCAAAAAAAGAGCAAAGTTTGTCTCTCTTTTCATAATCATTTTAAGCAAATAAGAAAAGAATATGAATTTCTGAAGAAATTTACTTATAAGCAATATAGTATGTGTTCTCTAGAATATAATATTAAAGCAAATCCAAAATGTTTTTAGTCTTTTTTGAATGCGATAAGAAAATCACTTATGATTCCATCCAGCATCGCTTACAATGGCATCTCCTCCGATAACATTAATGTTATCTGCAATAGTTTTGCATCTTTTTTCCAATCCAATTTTATCGATTTCAATTTAAAGTGTGATAATTTCGTTGACTATAAATCTTCCATCGATGTTGGTAATTTATATTTATCAGAATGTTACTTACTAACTTATTTATCCTCTCTCGAAAATGATTTTTCGGTTGCGCCGGACAATATGCCATCAGCTCTTTTAAAAAATTGCAGATTCAACCTTGTAGCGCCGCCGCTCTGCTTTATCTTTAACATGTCCTTAGACCAAGGTGTATTTTTAGATGAGTGGAAATATTCCTTCATCACTCCATTATATAAATCTGGATCAAAGGGCTTAGTAGAAAACTATAAACGCATTGCTAAGCTTCAGCAGATCTTAGGGATCTTTCTAGGGTCTTTGAAGCAATAGTTAAAAATAAATTGTATAATTTAGTTCAAAACCACATATCAGATTTTCAACATGGATTTATGAGTGGTAGGTCGACAGCGACGAATTTGAGTATTTTTACTAACTATTGTCTAAATAACATGGAAAAGCACCTACAAATTGACACTATCTATACTGTTTTATCCAAAGCTTTTGATCGTGTTCAACATAATTGTTTTAATAAGAAAACTTGAAAGGTTTGGTTTTCACTCCTCTCTTCTGAGTTGGATAAGAAGTTACTTAGTTGGTAGAAAACAAATTGTCAAAATTGGAAACGTTTTGTCAAATGAGATATTAAATCATTCAGGTGTTCCTCAAGGCAGCCATCTTGGCCCATTACTATACATTATTTTTATAAATGATTTGCCAAATCTACTTTCATTTGCAAAATGTCTTTTGTATGCTGATGATTTTAAAATTTTTAGCTGCATCGAATCCTTATCTGATGCAGGTAAAGTAGATCAAATTCATCAATGGAGCAATTTAAACGGACTTAATTTCAATGTTAACAAATGTAGTACATACTGTAACATTTACAAAAAATCGAAATCCCTTGCATTTCGAATACAAGCTTGGTAATGATTCTCTACAGAGATGTGAAAATCAGAAAGATCTTGGAGTGGTATTTGACTCTAAAATTAATTTTTCTCTCCATATAGACCATATAATTTCAAGAGCCAATGCTATGTTAGGATTTGTTATTCGAAACTCTAAAGGTTTTGAAGATCCGTATACACTTAAAACCCTTTACATCAGTATTGTTAGACCGTTGTTGGAATATAGGACGGATTGAAAAAGTTCAAAAAAAAATTCACTAGGTTTGCGTTACTAAAGATTTATGGAAATTTAAACGTTCCATGTTATGAAAGCAGAAGCATTCTCGTGTCAAGAATAAAGTTAAATTCGATTCTTTTTGCTTACGATGTAATTAATTCTAACATAAATTACCCGGTTTTGTTATCTATGTTCAGTATAAACGTTCCTACCCGCTGTTTACGACCAAGAAATGGTGATTTTTTTCATGTTCCATTCCATAGTACAAGTTACGCTAAGCACAATCCAATTACCAATGCCTGTTTAAATTTTAATGAAGTTGATTTTGCCATTGATTTTAATGTTAATAGAAATGAAATTAAGAAAAATATATTAAATTTATTGTAATTGTTACTATATTATTTATTTATTAAATGTGTAAGATTGTCAATACTTAATTTAAGCTCTTTTGTAATTTTTATAAAGTTTTGTTAACTTAAAAGATGGTAAATAAATAAATAAATAAATAAAAAACAAACATTAGAAGTCATTGTAGCGGTTTCTTAAAAAAATAAGTTCTTCTTCTTCTTCCTTTGATTCGGCGCTGTTATGATCTCGATGTCGAGGGGATCATAATTCTCCCACGTATCTGCTTCACACTAGTGATCCGCCTGTGGGGTTCGCCGGGTTGACCTCAGAAATCGGCGGCAAGCCTCCCGGTTTTGTATTGTTCCATTTCTGAGGCCAACTGAATGCTGGTGTTTTTGCATTTGTTTGTACCAGGAGTGTTTAGGCCTACCTTTCTTTTTATTCCGAATTGGAACGTTGTATGATATTGCCTTTTTGACGGGGTTCTCAGGATCTCTCCTTTGAACATGGCAATACCAACTGAGTCGGTCGTGTTCAATTTTTTGGGAAATGGTATTCTTAACATGAAGGCTTCCTCGGATCTTCGTACTTCTAATTCGATCAAGCTTTGTAACTCCTGCTGTCATACGAAGCATCTTCATCTCAGCTGCCGTTAGCTTACTCTCATACTTTTTGTACATTGTCCAACATTGTGCACCGTACTTGAGTGCTGGACGCACAGCTGAAGTGTAGAGCTTTCCTTTCAGCTTAGGGGGCATTTTTCGGTCACAGAAGATAGCAGAATTTTCCCGCCACTTCATCCACCCTACGCTTACGCGATGATTGATATCGTCATCACAAGTAGCTTCGTTATTAATCATAGACCCCAGATATTTAAACTTTTCACACTTGGGAAGCACTACTCCATTCAAATAAATGTCTGGAATAGGCCTGTGTGAATCAGAAAATAGGCAGCATAGGTATTCTGTCTTTTTCGCGCTTATGCGGTACCCACTTCCTTCTAGAACATCCACCCATACGTCAAGTGCTCGTTGTAGGGATATCGGGTCTTCACTTATGATGGCTCCATCGTCAGCAAAGAATAACTGATGTACTTTTGCCTTCAAGCAGGTAATCAAGAACTGTAATAAAGAGCAGGGGACTCAAGACACTTCCCTGGTGTACACCTACTGTGATTTCGAATTCTTCGGTGACTCCAGCTGCGCATCTTACTTTAGTAACTGCTCCATCATACATGTCCATAATTATCCGCACATAGGTTTCTGGAACTCCTCGTTGCCTGAGGGCCACCCATATTAGATCTCGTGGTTGCCGATCGAATGCCTTTTCAAAATCAACCAATACGACATGCAAATCCTCCAAAGAATCCCGATGTTTTTCCATAATTATTCTTATACTCTGGATTGCATCCGTGGTTGACTTACCACTGACAAACCCGCACTGGTCATCAGAGAGCCTAATTATTTTTCGCAGTCGGCTACCCAAGACTCGCTCAACGATCTTCATGGTGTGTGACATTAGCTTGATCGAACGGTAATTATCACAGCTTCGAGTATCACCCTTTCCTTTATAAATTGGAAGAAGGTAACTTTCCCTCCATTGATTAGGCATGCGATCACCTCGTATAAGTTTGGAGACAAGAATCATGAGCCATCTAAACCCGATGTCTCCCATCTTTTTCCAAAACTCTGAGGGTATTTCGTCTGGGCCAACAGCTTTTCCCTTTTTTGGGAGTATTTTACCGCCTCACTAACTTCTTCGACTGTGACGTCGGATACTTCGCTTAAGTTAGGTGAAGCTATTGGAAAGTATAGCCTTGGAAATTGTTCGGTTAGAAGTCCGTCACAATACTATCGCCACCTGTGAAGAATTTCGTTGTCTTCCACAAGTAGTTGGCCTTGAGCATTGTTAATGAACTTTGGCGAACAAATCTCCTGGGCATTTCTTCTTCTTTGAGCGGCTATTTTGAAGATAGTTGCGCCCTTATTCGTGTTTTGCAGTAGCTCTTGAATAGCACCAGCTGTCGGGGTAGAAATTTCATCCAGCTCCCGATACAGGTTTTCTGTATTCTTTGCTTGAATTTGGGCGCACTTCTTCTTCGCTTCTTTCTTGCAGTTTCTATATTCCACTTCGAGGCGTGACTTTTGCTCTGTATCATTAGAGGGGCACTTCGACCAAGCCTTGAAAGCCATTTTCTTTTTACTTATAACTGATTTAGCTTCATCATTCCACCACCATGTTTCTTTGCCTTGTTGGTTGTATCCTTTTGAAACCCCTAACAGTGTTTTGGCTTTTTCTTTGCAAGTTTTCTGTAGGAGATCCTACATACTTTGTGCTGTACTCTCTTCATTTCGAACTATATCGGTGTTGTTATACAGAACGTTTTGCATATTCGAAATAAAAGCTTCGCCTTTTTCCTTATCCAGATTATACCATTTGATCGTCCCAAAAGTTTTTGTATGTTTGTTGTCGTTCACTGTCTCCATAAAAAATTCTGTCAGTAGGAGACGGTGTTGGTGGGCGATCGCTTCTCCTAGTATCACTTTGCAATCTTTTACCCGGGGTTTCATGAAACTAGATACCAAATGGTAATCAATCTGGGTTTCATTTCCACCACTGCTGTAAGTGACCAGGTGTCGGCTTTGTTTGACGAACATGGTATTTAGCACGATAAGACCGTATGTTTTGCACATGCTCAGGATGTCTTCACCACGAGGGTTCCTGGTGCCGTATCCGAGGCCTCCATGGCAATCTTCATAGTCTTCGTTTGTCTTCCCGACATGTCCGTTCAAATCTCCGCCCACGAACAAAAACTCTTCCTTTGGGATGTCCTTAAGTAGATTGTGAAAGTCTAGCCAAAATGCATCTTTTTGTACCTGCTCACATCCAATTTGGGGAGCATATGCAGTGACAATATTCCACAACTTTCCTTTAATCACCAATTTAAGGGACATCAAACGGTCGCTGGATTTCGAAATGGCCAATACGCTGCCTAATAGATGTTTTGCAAGGATGATTCCGATTCCGTTTTTACCCTTTTCCGTTCCATAGTAGAACATCTTATAGTTTTTTGTCCTCGTATCCAAGAAACGGGCCCTGTTTCCCGTGTTTCGCCATTTTGTTTCTTGAACACATAAGATGTCCACTCGCCTTCTTTTCATCATCTCTTCCAGCTCATCTCTTCTTAAAAAAATAAGTTGTTATATAAAAAAAATTAAAAACATTTTGAAGAAACAATTTTGGTACTCTAATTAAGTTTTTATTATTGTTTGAACAAAATTAAATTTCCAAAAAAAAAATATTGAGTCGTTTTCGAGATATTGAATTTTCCAAAAAAAAAATAGATTTTTTTTTTAATTCAAAAAAAAATATTTTTCTTAAAGTTTTGAATTGCAATGTTGTTTAAATTTTTTAGAAGCTTCTCTATAAAATATTTCATTAAAATCCCTTATGCCGATAGTAAAAAGTTAAAAAAATCGTTCTAAGGTACTCGTAGATACAGTCAGTAATATCTTGTTTTCAAAACTTTTCTTATTAAATTATAGATCATAAAAATTAATCGAAAGAAAAAAATTTAAGCCAAATCCCCGAACCGTTTTCGAGAAAAATACGATTTTCAAAAACCATATTATAACATTTGGAGGGAACCGTTATTTTTAGGTAGAATATTTTTTTTTCTCATATCTCGTAGATACTTTTAAGAAACTTTTATTTATAAAGTTTCAAAAAAATCGAGCATGGGGTTTTCAAAATATTGAGTTTTCAAAAAAAAAAAAAAAAAAAATTTTAAAAAATCCAAAAAAATTTTTTTTTGAAAATTTGATAACATAATAACACTCAAACTGCTGGGGAGCCTTAACATAAAAAAAATGATCAAATCGGTTGTATCGTTTTTGAGAATATCAAAAACAAAAAAATAAATGTTCCAAGGGGAGGTAGCTACCAAAAATAATTATTTTTCGAAAATTTTTTTCAAGCATTACCTAGGTTTAACCAAATGACATTTTTTGAATTGGTTTTTTTAAATCTTTTTGAGAAAAAAAAATATTTATAAAATTTCGAAAAATTTCGTATTGCAGGTACCGTTGTTTTTGGTCTTAAAAAAAAAAGAAAATAAACATCCGGGGAGAAAAAATAAAAAATCATGTTTACCAAGTTTGAAGAAAATCGGCCGAGCCGTTTAGCTGTTGCTGTAGTCGAACAGACAGACAGGCAGACAGAATTGCGAGACCCATGCATAACTTGCCTCATAGTACCTATAAGTCGCAAGTAAAAACATAATTTAACACTTTCAAATAAAATTGCCAAGAGTTTTTTTTGAGGAAAATGTCAGATTTCATATGGATTAAGCAAGTTACTAAAAGTTAAAGTAGGCAGTTTGTGATTTTACTTTTAGTAAAATGTTAAGAGATAGGATGACACTAAAACCGTTTAAAAATAGCAAAATCCTTAGTAATTTACTAATATTTGTTTAACATATTACTAAATTTTGCGCTATTGTCTTTACTTTTGACATCTTCACATTTCCAGCGTAACTGAGCCATAATTTATCTATAATGCTGATTGGGTACATCCTCAAAGCAAAACCATAATGGCCATCGTAGCATTAAGAACAAGTTCGAGTCGCTCACGCGTACTTTGTTTATTTTATTTTAAGAATTATATAAGTAAAATAAAAAAAAATCGTGGGCAAATATTGCCCATCCAATAGATAGATATCATCTGGCTTTTTGAATCTATTACCAAACCATACTACAAGCCATGTATATAACTTTCTTCTTTCTCAGCTGATGCTTAATGTTATAAATGAAATACATATATGTATATCTCTGGCCGCATGCTGTGCTGCTAAAGGGGCTTCCAGATTCGAGGCTGTATAGATGAAATCGTTCTTATGTACTTCCTTGAGTTTCGTTCGATGAAAGTGAAAGTTAATCGTTGTTACTTTTGCTCCGAATATTTTAAATGATTTTTATTAACAAGTGAGTAATATATTTGTTTTTCTTTCGTATGGGCAATTATAACACTTCAAACTGATTTTGTTTTTAACTTTATAAAACAAAAAATCAAACAGAGTTGCGAAGTATCTTAATTTAATTTGTCTGCTTCGTGATTCTTCTTTGAAATCGAAGCTCATTATCTAAAAAATATGTAAATTAGTTTGATGTTATTGTTTGTTGCTTAAGATCTTAATTCAATAAAAATTACTTTCGCTTTTCATTCGTGAAGACATTGGTATTGGGAAAAAGATTCAAATCAAAGTAGAATTGTGTTAAGAGACCAATTCCAACTGTGAAAATTGTACTATCGATTTAAATTTAAATAATTTTTTTTGTTGTAAAAATTTAGAAAACATGCCGTTAGTGACGTGTTGTAACAAAAAAAAATATAAGCTTCATAAATTAATGTATATATGCAAGAATTTCAATGAAAGTTATTCCCAATTTGACCAAATTTTGAAAATTTCGCTCATAAATATATTCAATAAATTAAACATCGAATCAAACTAATGGGGAAAAAAATGAATATAAATATGGGAAGTTAGTGTAAGATAGGGCCAAATATATAATAATATTGGGAAGTTTGGTGGGTGACAATTTGAAAACGACGAATTTGCAAATTAAATTGCTTGATCATATTGGACAAACAAAATTTGTACATGACCGGAAAATTTGGCAAAAAATACTGCAAAGTCTCAAGGGTAGTAAACATTTCTGGTCATTTGTAAGAAATATTCGAAATACTACTTCGTCCTCGGTCCCAACGCACGTTATCAATGACGATCCTTAGGTCAGTTAACTAGATAAAGCCAATTTGCTTGCATCACAGTTTGTGGTTATAATTCGACATTGCCAGAGAGTATTATGACTCATCCTGTACTTGAGAACCCACTTTTCCATGGGACGAATCTTTTTTCGAACTCATACAGTTGCAAGAATCCTGAAAGATCTTGACATACACAAATCCGCTCGGCCGGATAGTATCCCTCCCATTGTTCTGAAGAGGTGTTCTTCAACGCTGGCGAAACCACCGCGCAAGATTTCCAACTGTCCTACTCTACAGGTCCGAGTTGATGGAAAACAGCTTTTATTCAGCCTGTCCCTAAAAAAGGCAAATCCTCCTCCCCCTCTAACTATCATAACTATAATTGCCATTACATCGCTTTTTCTAAGGTTTTCCATAACCGCTGATAAATTATTAGCTCAAAAATTATCTTGCAGAAAGAAAGCTTCTCAATGACCGGCAGTACGGCTTTCGTAGCAATAAATCCACTGGTGATATGATGGTATATCTCACCGAGCAGTGTAACCAGCCTTTACATCGTTTTGGATAAAGTAAGATTATTGCACTTAATATTTCAATTCTGATCTTAACAGCATTGTCCATCGGGGAATTTAAAAACCCAATGCTGTCTTCTATCGGTAAAGCGAAATCCTCCGCTTATGTCATTATCCATGAGTGACACTTGTATTGAGGAAACCGAACAGCTTTCAGTTTTTAGTATGTGCATCACAGACCACCTTGTGTGTGATTATCATATATTCCACGTCACAAAAATTCACCCACTATGCAAGAAATTTTTCACCCCTTCTGATCTGGCTAATAATCTATATAGGCTTTATTCATCCAAAAGCTTAGGACGATTTCCATATTGCTCCAATAATCCACTTGAGTCTCTTGGATAGAATTCAAACAAGAGCTTTAAAAATGATAGGTGGTAGAAGTGTAACGAAAATATTTGCATCTCTCGAGAAGTTAAAATTATCTTTATACCCAAAGCTGGTAAATGCTCCCACGTTACGCCCAAGAATCTTAGACCAATCAGTCTATCGTCATTCCTTCTTGCAACTCTGGATCGATTGATTGATATTCTTCTGCGTAGCGCTATAGAACCAAGCCTTCCACTTCTATGGAATATGGTAAAGGGTGGTTAAATTTTAAGGGCCGATTTTGAATGCGAACCACACCTAAATGTCAAGTTCTTTTCTGCATTTCATTTGACATTTCTCAATTTTAGACAAACTCAATTTGAACTATGGAAAGATACACAATCGAGCAACGCGTTAAACTTATTCAGGCTTATTATGAAAATGGGCGTTAAAATCAAAATGCATATCGTGCACTTCGTGATTTTTTCGGTCAATTTAATCGTCTAAATATGCGTACAATCGGAAAAATCGTGCAAAAATTTGAGAAAACCCGGTCTGTAGGAGATGTGAACAAACCAGTGCATGCTCGTACAGCTCGTACTGCAGAAAATATTGCTGCTGTTCGCGATAGTGTGGCTGAAGAGTCGTCCACCTCATATCGTCGTCGTGCCCAACAATTGCACCTCTCACGCTCGTCGTTGATGAATATTATGCATAAAGACTTGCATTGAAGAACTAAAGCCTCTCGGCCATTTCAAGCGTCGACAATGGTCAGAATGGTGGCAAGAAATGGCAACAGTGGATGATCAATTTTCGAAGAAAATCATCTTCAGTGATGAGGCAAATTTTCACCTCAGTGCATTCGTCAATAAGCAGAATTGCCGCATTTGGGCGAATGATAATCCAAGAGTGATTGTCGAAAAACAAATGCACCCACAAAGAGTGACTGTTTGGTGCGGTTTATGGGCTGGCGGCATCATCGGGCCGTATTTTTTCCAAAATGAAGCCGGTCAGGCAGTTACTGTGAATGTTGTTCGCTATCGTAAGATGATAACGAACTTTTTATGGAAGAATCGGAAAATATGGATGTGGACGATATGTGGTTTCAACAGGATGGTGCCACTTGCCACACAGCTAACGAAACAATGGCTCTTTTGCGCGAAAAATTCAATGGCCGTGTTATGTCACGTGGTGGCGATGTCAATTGGCGGCCAAGATCATGTGATTTGACACCGTTGGACTTCTTTCTTTGGGGTAATTTGAAAGAAAAGGTGTACGTCGATAAGCCAGCAACAATTCAAGAGCTAAAGGATGAGATAATTCGACACATTAACGGCATAAAACCTCAATTATGCCTCAGAATCATCGAAAATTTGGACCATCGGATCGAGGTGTGCCGCCGAGGTCGCGGCGGTTTCATCCATAATTGAACCATACCAATATTATCATAATAAAAAGAAATGACAATAATTTCCTAAATAATTTGGGTTTTATTCAAAATTACGGCATTGGTGGCACGATTTCATCAACAAGGAGCTGTAGTTGATCTTCCTCGAGCTGGAAGACCTCGTGTAACGGAACCGATGTTCGCCCTCTCCCCCCAATACCACCTCTGCGACCTCAGGCCTACAGGCACCTAAGGCCGGTCCAGGCAGCAAGAAGGAGAGGGTGTCCATGCTGCGGCCGCGCGGCTTGCTTGCTGCTGTAATGGCTTAGCTCGTCGGCGGGATGGGTCATTGCAACCGCTGCACTGGACGTGTTACTGTTTTTCATGCCTAAATTAAAAAAAAAAAACGGGGTGCTAAGATTAAGGGGGCCTAAAATTGCTTATGAGGGGAAGGAGGGTGTGTTTCTAAAGGGGGAGGGTCTGGACGTTGTTGACCCTCGGAGGATTTGCCCACCCTTTGTATCAGTCCGATACCACCATGGCTGATGCTTCCTCAAAAATATGCATCAGCCCCTAACCGAAGATAAGAGTATACTTACCCTGTCTTCATCGTCTTCTCATTCGCTTCACTCCACCGTTGACCAAAAAAAAATTTAAGCCCTCATGGTAACCATGAGCAGGCTTTCACAAAAAAAATCTTCCCAAAATTATTTAACAAAAATCGAAAATTTGAACCTTAACTGACGCGTCATCTCCAGTGATAACAATATAGTACGCGTTTTATTGGTAATTAATAGCGCAGTAATACAAGCACCAAAAAAACGCTTTATTCACTCTTTAACTCACTCTTCCTTGTTCCTTCCTACTTGTGGAATTAAGAATTAACTTACACGGATGTGTTCGAAAGATCTGTTTCTCGTTTTTAAGCTGGAGTTGAAATATTCATGAAAATGCAGATTGAGTTGAAATATTCATGAAAATGCAGATCGAGTTGATTTAGAGTTTTTCTCACTGTTAAATTTGATTTAAAACTTACAAAAGTGCGAAAATATATCGCATATATATATACTGAGTATTGGAGAAAAAAAAATAGATAGAACTCAATAAAATGACATTGGCGCAAAATTTTAAACAGCCTCTTATTAAGGTAATAGTATTATACTTCTTATATATTTCCTAACTTTTAAAGTAGTTTTCTAATTTTAAACATTTTTCAACTAATATCGTCCTTAGGCTGGGAGCGCACATTCAATTTTTGCAAAAAACTAAGTAAGCAGACCTATTTTGACGTTTTTAAATGTTAAAGAGTCATATGAAGTTATAACGATACTAAACAAATAAAATAGGTACCTATTCTGAGAGTTAAGCTTTATTTTTTTCAGTTGTTATATAAATTCAGCATAATGCCGCAGTTATACGACATTTTTGAACAAATGCCAGTGAACTGATAAAACATATCAATCGAATTCAATATTTCAATATTCAATATTTTATGACAAAATTTAGTGTAAAACCGGAATAATGGTATGAATTAAAGTTTTGCATTTGAAAAAATATTTGTTCTATAAATTTCGGAGCGATCACACTTTCGATTAGTAAAAGCAAAGTATAACAAAATAAATACCAACGAACACACCCTCAAGTATGCCACATACATTTTTCCGGACACCACCTAAACACCTCCTACATTTCAACATCCCAAACTCCATCTTCACTAAATTATCCATTTCAATTACTAGCTTATTTTTATTCACTAAACGTTTGTTGTTGTTTTCCATGTTAAATTTTGCGATGTAGTATATTCACTAACCAATAAAACACGGCTAATAAAAAACTTTTTTTTCTTTTCACTCGCACTGCCCGTACTGAAGCGAATGTGGAACGCATTCTTGCAAGTCTTGTGGAAGGCGCTCTGGTCAACTCGGTGTGTCCGGCAGTTCATTGCGAAGAGTTCTAAAAACCGAATTGCAGCTGTTTCCATACAATTGGACAAGAATTAAAGCCAGGATATCCTCAAGAACGCTTGTTTACGCAGTTCGTTTACAAGAAATCGCAAGGCAGCAAAATGATTTTATTCGTCATCTCATAATGAGTGATGAAGCTCATTTCCACTTAAATAAATTCATTAATAAACAAAATTGCAGTATATGGGGTACTGAGAACCCAAGGTTCATCCATCCGCGGGAATCGCATTCACTTAAGTGCATTGTTTCGTGTGGTGTAACTTAAGAAAAAATTCTTCCTTGAAGACGTTGCCGCCAATACTGTAACCATAAATGGTGAAATCGGGCTATGATCGAAAAATTCTTCGAGGCTAGTGATTGCTGATAGTCCTGACTGAAATGAGCTATTGCAGTGTGCGCCACAATGCCATTACTAAGGGAAATTTTCGACGACCGAATAATTCCCAAAAATTCAGGTGTGGAATCGCGTAAGGTGATATGTAGTTGATAGTTGACAGTCAAAATCGATACTTTTGCCACCTTACGTGGAGGTGATTATCAAAACGACTATCACTTTTTAGCGATGATTTTAATTGACAGCTATTTAGGTGTTGTTTTCATACTTTTTGTCATTTTCAATTAATATTTTGCATTGTTGGTTTCAACTCCGAAAGAAAATAAAAGTTAAAATTAAAAAAAGTGTTTCTTATTGAAAATAAAATATATTTCGTGAAACAAATAAAAAAATAATTTAAGTGTTATGTTTAGCTAATTGTTCCCATTATTGCCTTTGGGCTGTTCTTCCAGTGCTTGAGGAAGAATTATATGATTTTGACAGCTCCGACCGGATGTTCTTGCATGAACGTTGAAAGCATAGCGATTTGTTTATTTGTTGCATGAGATCTTCGAACAAACAAAATTATTTTAAGGGACGCTTAAAACCATTATTTCATAGATATAATATACCATCCTACATATTTTGATACAAATATCCAAAACTTTGCAGAAACAAAATTGTAAGCAAATTCCAAAAGAATACAAATTGAACAGAGGGTCAAAATTGACATTTCATTCTTGAAAGAACTGTAAGTGATGCCAAAACACTAACAATTTTTTGTGATCACTTTACGCAGAGCAACCGAAAGTTGATAATCAAAAACGACAATCAACAAAACGACAGTCAACTATCACCTTACGCGATTCCATCCCAGGATTTAATTGGCCTCCACGTTCTCAGACTTTTTTGTGTGGGGTTATTTGAAGGATAAAGTATACGTAAATTAGCCCACCACTATCCCGCAACTGAAGGAGATCATTCCTGCTGAAATACAGGCGCTTAGCCCAGATGTCCTACGAAGTGTTATGGAAAACGCTCTAGCGAGAGCCCGTCTTTGTAAGCTCATTTGGGGGACATTTTATATTTCATATTTAGCCCAAAAAAAATTTCCATAAACCATACTGTGATTCTAAAATAAATTATTAATAAAAAAGTGTCCTCAGTCCCCGAATAAATACAATCGACTCTTAAGACATTCAACATTAAAAAAAAACATAAACAAATCAGACAATAAACTATGTTAATACCCTAGAAAACCGCTACTACTTGGGTTTGACTCGTAAGATAGAGTGGACTCTATGCCAAACCGTAATACTGCCAGTCCTAATTTTGGACGTCCAGTGTTGGACTATGATGGACTACGAGCAGGAAGGGAGAGATGAAACTGGTCTCATTATCTCATTGAAATAAATAAATGATTTTGTGTGTTTTCTCAAAACGTTTCCAGTAAATTTTTTTTACAAATTGTTGTTGATTAACTTGGCAGCATCTTGTATTTATTTACATAAGTTATAGGCAAAGATAATATTTCTGCTGTTCTTAATATGTTTCTGTTATAAGTTCTTGCTAGGGTAATTTTGTGTTATTTCCGTAGGCTTTTATTTAAACTCCGTTAATTTTCCTTTTTTTCAAAAATTATTGAAAACAAAAGTCCTTCATTCATGCTGAGTACCAGTCAAAAGACAAGGTAGTGCCCAGCCAAGTCCACGACACTACGCCCAATTTCAGATTTTCAACCCCCTTCTAACTTCACTACCAATAGAGTCAAGAACTTCAAATTCACAGTATCTGTTGAGCTAATCTAACGCAGGCGTTTCACTATATTTTAACTCTTTAGCATTAGTGGTTCCTGAGATATAAGACTTCGAAAATCGCTTAATCCGTAACTGAATCACTGACAGATGATCAAAAAGAAATGGAGCACGTTTCCACACCGTAGAGTATTGTATAACGAGGATCTTGTGATATCGATGGTTAGATGGCAGGACCTCGTAAGAAGAAAAAATCAATTTTTTGATTTTGGTCTCATAAAAAGCAGAAAAATCAGCGTCACCTATTGGCATTTTTAGTTAAATGTGTTTGTTCTAAAAAAAATAAGAAAACTTGAAAAAACAAAACTTCGAATAAATGAAGATTTGGAAAATAGTAAACAGTACCTCGTTAGTCTCTTAAAGTGAACGTGAACCTAAGTGTCGTGCGCAAAGATTTCGTGTTAGTGACGGTTTTATCGAATTAAATGTATTTAAATATACAAAATAGTGTTATTTGGTGAGTATTTAATCTTAAATTTACAATAAATTAAGAAGTTTTAAAGAATCTTTTAAAATAAACGTGATACAGGCAACTTTAATTGAGGCAAATACTTACGATGTCCTTCCTTTATTATTTAAAGATTTTATTTTAGACATACGAGGAACTGCATCGTTATTATGGCATCTCGAGGAAAATTAATGCTGGAATTAGCTTTACAAAAAAACAGAAAACTGTCAAACTACAACCGTTTTAATGTTAAACAACGGTAATTTTGTTCATTATTGGTTCCAGAATTGTAAAATAATAAATCATTAAAATACTCGTAGCTGAAAATGCAACAGAAAACGAATTTGAGTTTGCAGAAAACTATTTTACAAATGAGGACGACTACATCGTATATTCTCCGGAAAAATCTCTACACAGTGACATAGGTTTAGATAACATAGTTGATCCTGTGGATTGTCCAGGCAATTCATCTCAAAATGAGGAGTGACAAGAAAGCTACATTGAGAACAATGATATGACGGATCAGTTGAATGTTTCAATATCTCAGCCAATTGAACAATTTAGTACTCTGAATGCAGAGGAGATAGGTAACCTGTTACTGAATGGATTTTTTTAACTCTACTTCAGATATTGATGTTGATGATCCATCTTTCTCCATAAATATTATGAAGAATAAAAAGAAGAAAAATCAAGAGCTCAGAATGAAAGGTAAAAAATTTTTAGGATACTCTAAGCCTAAAGATAAAAAAAAAAAACATTTCATAACGTACCAAGAGAGGCCCGATGCAAAAAAAGGCAAAAAGGACCATAAAATAAATGTTTCGAGATTTCGGATAGTCAAAGACAACAAATTTTTGAACGAATGTGATCAAACCTGAACTGGGAGGAGAGAAAAGTTTTTGTCTGCGGTTCAGTTAGATTAGTGCAATTGCCTGGAACAGATTCGCGGCGAAAAAATACATTTAAATATACTCTAAATATTAACAATAAAATAATACAGGTATGTAAAAAAAATGTATATTTCAACAACGGACTTAAAAGAGTGGTCAATACAAAGCTGAGTCAAACGAAGTGAAGGAGGAATCAAGGATGCAACTAATATTCCTGATTCGCCTAACATAAGTAAAAGTGATCTGCGTTTGAGCTTTTTACAAACATTTCTTGATGAGCTTACTAAGCTCCCGTCCCATTATTGTCGAAAAGACACCAAAAAGCTTTATGTAGAGCAAAATTTTCAGAGCATAATGGATGTTCATAGGGCTTACGAAACCAAATGCAAGGAACTGAAAATTGATGCCCTCTCTCATTTTGTAATGAGAACACAAATTAAGGAGAAGAATATTGGACTGTACAGACCAAAAAAAGACTGGTGCGACCTTTGTTTTAAACACAAGAGTGGTAATTTACCAGACTCCGAATATCTTGCGCATATGGAAGAAAAAAACAGGGCGAGAGATGAAAAGGACAAAACTGATGCTGAAAACAACTTGTGTCATGTCTTGACAATGGATGTGCAGGCTGTAAAAATTTGCCCGTGTATTTACGCAAGTGCCTTATATTACAGAACAAAATTATGCTGCCATAATTTCACCATTTTCGATTTAGCCAAAAAAGCTGCTACTTGTTATTGGTTTGACGAAACTGTTTCTGATGGGCAGACTTCCACGTATGCATCATTTTTGGTAGATTACCTAGAGAAAAAGTTTTTAAAGATGGGAAGTAAAATTCCCATTATTATATATTCCGATGGTTGCACAGCTCAAAATAGAAATAGTATTACATATAGGTAATACCCTTTTATACTTAACAGAAAAGTATGGAATAGAAATTATACAAAAATATTTAACTAAAGGACATACGCAGATGGAGTGCGACAGTGTTCACAGCACGTTCCAAATGATTATATAAGATTGACGGAGGAAGCTAAAGTTAATCGACCATTTTATGAAACTGAAGCTCCAAATTTTAACTTTTTTAAAAATTATGGAGAGAAAAGATTCTTGAAAAACAGTTCTGTTAGGCCAGGGAAAAAAGCTAATGATCCCTGTGTCACAGATGTTAAATCGTTCCGATACTTTCAGGGAACTATTACTTACAAATTGAATTTTAATGATAAATACGAAATTTTACCTGTTAGACCCAGCAAAATTATTATGTCAGATATTTATTTGAACAATTACATCTATTTCCGCTCAAAATTTAAAAAAAGATTGTGTGTACTGACGTACGCGCGGTTGAAGTAAAACTTCTTTTTCCTCAAGCAAAGCTTCTGTAAGATTATAACCTACGAACAAACATTTTGTATTCTAAATACATGTCCCTGTCTTTGACGGATAACGTGACGTTTTGACATGTCACTGACAGCTGCATAGAAATTTTTGTACCCCCAACGCCGGAAAAGAAATTTTACTTAAAAAAAAAATATGACCACCTTCAAGAAATTAAAGCCGTCATACCAAGAGACTATTGGCCGTACTACGATTCACTAAGCTTTATCGAAAATTAATGTAAAATATTATTTGGACCATTACTGCAACCGTTTATGAATTATAATAATATGAAAATTACCTTATAACGCTTACCTAATTTAATATGTTTTTTTTTTATGAAACTTTATGGCTAATATAGTTTTTTTATAGTGAAAGCCTTTAAGCGTATGCTAAAAGTATGAAAATGAGAGTAGTTTTCCTGTTTTGCTTATAACTAAAAAGTTTATGCTCCTTTTTGTGTAGTGATATATTTTTAATGAATAACTCGATTTGTTGCACTGATTTTGTAAGTTTATTTTTATAAATAAATATAAAAATTAATTTCATAGAAAAAAACCATATAATATTTTTTCTAACACAATTGTCGTTATTTGTGCAATATAGTACGAGTATCTAATAATGTGCAAAACTATTATTAACGCTTATTTATTTTTTTGTTTACGTAGCTGAAATCATAGTTCCTCTGATGTTTTGTTTTGTTTTATGTTTCTTGTTTTAATTAAAAGCTTTTATTAATCTAATGTAATTATTAATAATACTAAGAAGAAAGAAAAAAAAAAAGAAAGAAAGAAAAAAAAAAGACAATACCTCGTATGTTACCGTAAAAAGTAAAATGACAAAAAATTTTACACAAAAATATAATAAAACCACGAAGAAAGTGAAAACTAGAGAATTGATGAATGTTTTTATTTGTTTTCAATTTAGAAAGTCTTTAAAAACAGTTTTTTATCGATTCTGTAAAACACCTCAAAAGCTCTTACGAGGTCCTGTCAATCTAACCATCGAATATGAAAAAGAAAATATCGAATATTTGAAATTTTCCACTCAGTGGGCGGGTCATCCACTCACTTACTTATTTAACAATTTATTATAAACTAGATTTCAATTCAACAAATTATAGTGACATTCCTTTACGAACTTTTGTAACTACGGGTGCCTTCAAACTTCTTCTCGTACACTTTTTGGTGGAAATATTTCAGCACTTTCGAAGAAGCAATTGAACCCATTAAAGGCCAAGGACCTTAAAAATAGTGATAAATCAAAAATTTTTGAAACCCTGTTTATTGAGTATTATAATTGCACAAAAATACATTTTTTTTAAATATTTTTTCAAGTTTGGTAATTAGAGCGGTACATTCTCTTAATAATTATGAAACATTTTAAAGCATTCTTTTTCGATGCAAAGAGTGGTTAGACATCGCTCACAAATCCATCGAACTCTGCTGTGACAAATGTGACACCGTAGTTTTTTTTTATTTTTTTTTTTGGCGGAAATGTCCTCCGTTACTGCGAAAAACATTTTCTAGTACATTTGGCTTATTTGGAGCTTTTTTTGACTACTCTGAGCGTGAATAAATTCTGGCTATGGTCCTAACAAACGAAAGGAGATTCCGGTTTTCTTGGTTTTCCAGACAATGGAGTCTCCAAGCATTCACCACCGTTGAGTTTAGCATGTGTGTGAATAATGGCCGCCACCATTTTTACCCTTTATTTTTTACGGTAGTTGTTCACAAATTGGCCATGAAGGTCGACCACACCCATGCCTTTGTTGTATGCAACTAGAGGCTTTGGCTGAGGAATGATAACTTTTTATTTTTTTCTGTTGGTGACCATCTTTTGACTTTTCCTAGTGGTTTCAAGCTGTCGTAGTTTGTTTCAACGGTTACAACAGCATTTTCTTTCCAACAAGTGAACAAGACAATATTGTTTTTGTCAAATTTGTAATGAAAGTAACCATGATTTGCTTTCATTACCGTTTTTAAGGAGTTTAGTGGACATTTTTCCGTTCTATTGTCCCGAATCGTACCTGTTTCACGAAATCCTTTCCTGCGTAAAGTAGCCATAAGGTCATGGCTGGTAAAGTAATTGCCGAAAAACACACTGTGGTCACTTGGTGTATTTACTACTTCCAACAAATCAAGCATTACTCGAGATCCAAGGGGTAAACACCTCTTGGTTGCACTCATATTTTTCGCACCAATATATGTCGAAATTATAACTATCCATATCTACAGCAAAGCATCCATTCCTTGTATCCGAATCGAACAGGCTCTCCACGGATAAATTGCTTGACTGAATGATGACCAAAGTTTTTTATCATCGCCTCGTCAATTAAAAGCTTATCATGAAAAAAGACCCATTTTTGTTATTTTTTGCAAATTATGTTTGTCAAGGATCGGACCTTTGCCGTCTTATCAGTTTTATCGACGTAAGAAATGTTGGCCAACTTCATCCATCATCAATTTCTATCTCTATTGCTCCTGTGATGTCAATTGGAATATGGGAATCAAACAAGTCATCCTCACAATAAATTATCCTCCTCATCTGGTAGAATTACCACTATATCTATTTCATTTCCATCATCTGGCTGTTGAGGATACAGCCATGTAGAGGTTGGGAAAGCGCCTGCCATAAAAGCTACCGCAGTTTATAGTTGAGAAAGTCATTATTTCTCTAAAAATCCAGTGAGAAAAAATTCAGTGTACTCAATTGAGTACACCACTCGTAGGTACCATGCAGAAAAAATAAAATGCACGACTGGATCGCACGAACTTGCTCTTATGTAAAAGTACTTCGGAATTTAAAATACATTTTATAAATATAAATCAGATTTAATGAGAATTGCCGTCTGATTTACGGAAAAGTATGAATTTATGTAAACAAAGTTTAAAAAAGGTTTTAATATTAAAGCAATTTTTTATATAAGAAATTTCTTTCAAATTTTTTAAGAAAAAAATATGGGATGCGAATTTTAAGTATTTAATAATATTGATTTTAGGAAATAATTTCAAAAAATAATAATCGTTCACACGTTTTGCAGATATTGATTTTTCAAAAAAAAAATATTTTTTTTTTTCAATAAACCCAACAAATATTTTTTCGAATATTTTTATAAACAATATTTTTTTTTAACTTAAGGAGAATCCTGCTGAAAATTTTTGGTTAAAATCCTTAGAGCCGTTAATGAGAAAGTCAAAAATTAAAAAAAAACGGTTCTATGACAGGTACCGTTAATAACATTTTGCCCCAAAAATTTGTTTGACCAAAATGTAGTCCATGTCCATAATATCACACCTAATTTTTTTATCAAAATCGTTAGAGCCGTTTTCGAGATAAATAAGATTTTGCATTTTCAATTTCTCCTATAGGGAATCACCGAAGACCCTTAACTACCAAGACTGAAAGAAATAGGTCCAGTGGTTTAGGCTGTAGTGAGAGGTAGAGACATACAGACACACTGAAACATGTTTTTTGTGTATCTACTAAATTTTCCTTCAAATTTTTATAAACAAAAATTGTTACGCAGATTGTTAGTATTTAATAAAATACATTTTAAAACGTAATTTAAAAATTAAATCGTGTATCGGTTTTCAAGATATCGAATTTTCAAAAAAAAAATTGTATTATTTTTTTAAAAATCCAAAAACTATTTTTTCGAAAAAATTTTTAGTTTATATTTTTTAAAATGCAATGGAGCTCCTGCATAAAAATTTTGGTAAAAAATCGTTAGAGCCGTTGGTGAGAAAACCGAAAATCAAAAAAACGGTTCTATGACAGGTACCCCTAATAACATTTCCCTCCAATTTTTTTTTTTATCAAAATATAGCCTGTGTCTATAATATCAATATCACACTTGTTAAGAAATGTATTAACGCGAGGGACAATTTAACTTTACGATGAGATAATTAGGATGGCAGGACAACACTCTGTAAAACGCAAATGGATTAATGAATCCACAAAATAATAAAACGAATAAATTAATAAAAAAACAATTATTGCACAATAACCGGCGGCGTGCGTAGCGAAGAAGAAAATCGGAAATAATGACAACTGTCACAAAGTCGACGATGAGCGCGTTTAATGAATTTCGTAACAGGGAGCATAAAAAAAATGCTGCCACCTAGGTAGCTCAGCGATGGAGTGGGTTCAGCAAAACGGTGGGCTGTATTAATTGGGGGATCCATAAAAAAAGATGTAAAAAAGTGAATTAAATTGAATTGTAAAGTAGGGTGTACCAAAATAAAATGGGCACCAGTAATTTTTTTGTTTTAGTTCTGAACTAAATAGGAAATTACAAACCTTTTGGACCAATTCACTAAAAAAAGAAGTTCCTTTCCAAGAAAAATAAAAGAATATGTATTTTAATTTACCTGAATAGGATTTTAATGAAGTTTTATTTAAAACTATCTGGGAAACCTTTATAAATATAGGTATAAAACCCAGAATTTTTTCTAAAACAAGGAAGAAATTTAACAAATGTATTTGGTAATTGGCAGATGGCCAATTTACAAAAAAATATGGTTGAAAAGATGAAAGATGAAAAATTAAAACGAGAACAATGGTTTTGTGCCACAACGGGACACAAAGAAAAATCACGTTGGGAAAAATTTCCGAACAACAACGGAATTTTAAGAACGGTCGCGGGTCCCGCAATCTCGGGAAGACAAAGGACGAAACGAAAGCCTAAACGGGGTAAATCTAAGGCACTTAATAGCCTCCAAACAAAACAAAACGAATGAAAATTCTCCTAAGCAATATTGAACAACGAACAACGTATACTTAGCTTCTTTTTTTTCTGCAGCGGATCCTGTCTCTTCCAGTCAGTCTCACCCTGGCTCTATATCCTCGAAAAAGAATGCTTTCCTGTTACCACAAAACAATTTTCCTTTTAGTATTCCCTCAACTGGGATTTCTCTGACAACAATTTGACTATCTCAAAAACACAACTCGAAAAATTTGTCTCGACTCAGATAATAATTTTTCGCTTTTTGAAACTTTTTCAACTTAGCTCTTTCGTAGCTTTCTCAAAAGTGCCTCTCAAAAAGCGAACTTCTCTCATCCATTCGGCCACGACATATATGCCATCCTCTTCTGACCTTTGGTCCGTGTTGGTATTCTGTCGCGGATGCAACACCCGGCTTTTTCGCTGGTATGCATGCCGCTGTCGAATCCAGCCACGCATATATGGTCTCTTTCACATTGGTGATTTGAACACCAACCTTGGCTTAATGGACGAGTTCACTTCTAATCCGTCAATTTCAAATGGTCTAAAAAGTTAAACGAAAAATTATTAAAGATCGCGAATAAAGTCCCCAGCCCAACCGGCCCAACTCAAAAACTAGAAGAAAGCATTCTGTTAGATGGGATCCCATGCCATTTTCCCAACAAACATTGTGAGACAGGATCCGATGTTTCACGCGAAATTTAACATATTTTAAACCCGTAGACTTTCGCGCAGACAATTAAGGGTAAAGGGAAAAACATCGCAACGTGATTTTACTTGGTGAGTCAGACACTTAAAATTGGGCAGAAGGCCATACTAAATTTATGTTGGTGTGAACTTGAAATCACACATGCCGTTGAACATGGGTCAAAATCTTCATGTTTTACAATCCTGTGTGGACCATCTGTCGCACACCCACATATCTTGTGGACCATCTGTCGCACATTGTGTGTACCTGTGTGTTGGTTTCGTTGTGACTCATCCGTATACATGGCTTTTGGTGACCGCCCGTCACTCAACTTTGTATTTGAAATTCGAAGACCTAGTTTGATTGCTTTTTCAGAATACTTAAGAGTAGGACTCTGGTCGATGGAAACCAGGTTTCAACTGAGCTCTACAGTATTTTGGAGCCGCAATAGAAGGGAAGGTTGAAAAATGGATTGGGGAAAATTGAATAGGTAGGTGAAACTTGTTGTGATAAATTTTACCGCAACACACTTATTTTTTTATCAAAATCGTTAGAGCCGTTTTCGAGATAAATAAGATATTGCATTACGGGTGTATGGGGGTACAGTTTTGGAGCTAAAAAAAAATTTCAATTTCTCCTCTAGGGAATCACCGAAGACCCTTAAGTACCGAGTTTGAAGAAAATACCTCCAGTAGTTTAGGCTGTAGTTCGAGGTACAGACATACAGACAGACAGACGGAATTGCCGGACCCACTTTTTTCGTCTTCGCTATCATCGTAATGTCAACTTTGATCAAAATCTCGAGTTCGATTTTTTTTCCAAATGCAGAACTTGCCCTATAGTACCTACATACATATATCGCAAGTAAAAAATGTTTGTTTGTAATTTATACGCAATGTTTTTTTTTAGATACAAAATCTAAAGAATAGAATCCATTATTCAAAAGTTTAAATTTTTTCAAACAAGAAATGCTCGACACAAAAGTTCGTGAAAAAACTTGAAAATGGTATCCAATCTCAACATATTCACTGCCAGTATTAAAGCACATGTCAATTATTGTTTTCAAATCGAAAGAAACGAAAATCAAAGCCAGAAAGAATAAAATCCCACTTGAAATTTAACAAATTACTGTACTCAATTGAGTACAGTGGCAGGTAATGGGTTGAGACAAAACAAAAACGGCATTACATTTATTTTCCGAAGGCTTTTGATGCCTCCAATTGGATTCAATTTGTATGTGATTTTCTTTTCAAAAGAAACATTCCAATTACACTTACAACCTTAACAAATAAATTAAAAATTGGATTCTCCAACCATTTATCACTTTGACAAGAATAAGTCCCATGAAAGTCTTTTTATATGAGCCAAATATGGATTGGAAGGCACTTGGTGTCTTGGAAGTTCACAAGGTGTGCAAAAAGAATGCCATAGAGAAGGGAGATTTATGCGATAAAATAATGTGACCCGTATTTTATTTCAAAAATCTTCTTAGCCCCTCATGGTCTCATCAAGGTGCGTTGCTTGCTACTTTAATCAATGGCTCCCCCCATTCTAAATGTGTTTAGTCAAATGTCAGAGAAATAAGATATCTTTCCCACGATAGGCGATAAAAAGAAAAACATAAAACAGAAGGTTTATTGTCTAAAACCGCGAGGGCATGTACCTACCAAGTGTTGGAGGGAATGTGAAAAAAAATGTAAAATAGCAATAAACTTGTAGACTTTTTGTTTATTTCCCCAATGATCATTTGTCTAAGGAACCCTGTTTGGTGTTAAATATAAAATCCAAGGACGCTTTATTTATCCCAAGTTCATTTGTAATGGCATTGAATAAAAAGGGTTTGACATTAAATTTAATGTTCTTTCGAGAAGATTTATATCAAATACGCTTAGGACTTTGAAACAATTCTGCGTGTTTCCAAGTAAAATAAAATTCCAGATTTAAAGACTCCCGCCGAAAAGTAATTCAAAAATTTCAACAAAATTGATTCACATTATGGATCTCCTTCAAATATGCAGTGAATTTCGGATTGCTTATAGCATTTACAAAAAATCGAATATAGTAACGATTAAGTTTTAATGGGTTGACGAAGCAAACGACTTCAATCAATTCGAGATGGAAACAGATTTTTACAATGGATTCTATGGACTATTTGTGGAGTAAGTGGAGTCATTTTGTATTTGTTGCAAATTTAAGAAGTCTTCCAACGGGTTTCTTTTTGTATTTTTGAATAAAAAAAATGGCATAAAATCTTTTGTTATACAGTAAAACCCGCTTAAGAGAAACCCGCTTAAGAGAAAAACCCGCTTACCTGAAACACTTTTTTCATCCCCATGTATTTTCCGACCAATTTCCTTTGAAACACTCCGCTTAAGTGAAACTCGCTTAAGTGAAAAACCCGGATAACTGAAACATATTTTCAGTTAATTTTATATATTTTTCATTGAAAAAAAACTCTCTCTTTTACTTGCGATATAGGTACTATAGGGCAAGTTCTGCATTTGGAAAAAAAATCGAACTCGAGATTTTGATCAAAGTTGACATTACGATGATAGCGAAGACTAAAAAAGTGGGTCCGACAATTCCGTCTGTCTGTCTGTCTGTATGTCTGTACCTCGATCTAGAGCCTAAGCCACTGGACCTATTTTCTTCAAACTCGGTAGTTATGGGTCTTCGGTGATTCCCTAGAGGGGAAATTGAAATTTTTTTTTTAGCTCTAAAACTAACGGTACCCCCCATACACCCGTAATGCAAAATCTTATTTATCTCGAAAACGGCTCTAACGATTTTGATAAAAGAAATTAGGTGTGATAGTATGGACATGGACTACGTTTTGGTAAAAAAAAAAATTGGGGCAAAATGTTATTAACGGTACCTGTCATAGAACCGTTTTTTTGATTTTCGACTTTCTCATTAACGGCTCTAACGATTTTAACCAAAAATTTTCAGCAGGAGTCCCCCTAAGTTTAAAATAATATTGTATATAAAAATATTCGAAAAATTATTTGTTGGGTTTTTTTAAGAAAAATTTTTTTTTGAAAAATCAATATCTTCAAAACCTATGAACGATTATTTTTTGAAATTATTTCCTAAAATCAATATTATTAAATACTTAAAATTCGCATCCCACATATTTTTCTTGAAAAATTTTAAAGAAATTTTTTATATAAAAAATTTATTTATTTAATAATAAAACGATTTTTTAAAGTTTGTTTGCATAAATTCATACTTTTCTAGAAATCAGACGGCAATTTTATTTTAAATTCATGTTTTATATTTATAAAATGTATCTTAAATTCCAAAGTACTTTCACATAAGAGCAAGTTCGTACGATCCAGTCGTGCATTTTATTTTTTTTATAATCTACCCGCGCTCAAGGAATTATGATTACCCTTTAAATGTTTCAACACAGCGCGGGCATGAAGTTAATGAAGAGAAAGAAGGATAGGAAAGATGTGTGGCACGATGTTCTGAGACTGTTGGTGGTTCTCTCAGATATTTTTATCTCCAGGGATGGCGGCTGAGCTTAAGCGGAGAAATGCCGTGTCTTATTTCTATATCGCTTACCTATATAATTCGCATTATTTTATTCGTTTTTCATCCTTGTTGGGCATACTAGTTTAACTCAATCACATGTTGTTAGTGTTATGCCTGAACAACATGTAATGAGTAAACCAGCAACCCATTGATGACAATTTTTAGAAGGTTTTTAATGGAATTAAAGCGACGTAGACGACGGCAGGGATCGAACCTGTGATCATGAGGTTGACAGGCGAGCACACATCCATCGCGCCATGGCGAAAAATTTGCTAGTTTTCGTTTTTCAATAAATTGTTTTTGTGTTATTTATTCGTTGTTTTATTTAACTTCTTTCAAGGCAAGTCCAAAAGATAAAAACAGTATTGTTTCTAGCATTAAATCTTCGCTTAAGTGAATTTTTTTTTCACTTATCCGAACTCCGCTTAAGTGAAATTATTTTTCACTTAAGCGGGGTTCGTTTAAGTGAAAAACCCGCTTAAGTGAAAGAAAGATTGTGACATTTTGCCGTTTCTCTTAAGCGGGTTTTACTGTATTTCAAACACCAAAAAAAAAATTAATAAATGCCAAATTAGAGCTGAAGAATGCAAATTCATTTTAATTCTATAAAGCATGTCTACAAAATTTATATGACGAGGGTAAATTGTAAGAACTATATGTACTAAGTCACACAGCATACACAAAATTGCTGAAGAAAATAAATTTGATTTAAGTACAGAGTGACCAAATCACTTTTTCCAATCTAAATAATAAGTAGGGTGAACAAGGGTAAATAAGGAAAGTATCAAAAAGCTACTTTAAAAATGGAAGATGATAGGGAAAATATTATTCAAGCTTTCGACAAATTTTGAAGAATTACATAGAATGCACGAACTTGCTCTTATAAAGTGTTTTTCAATTGGCGTGGGTACACTCAGAGAAAAAATAGTTATTTTTAACTATTTTCATAGTAAGAATCGGGAACACTATTTTAAATAGATAAGAAATAGTTATTTTTGACTATTTTCATTGTCAATTAATAATTTCTGTAAAATCAAGTGCTTAATACTGCTAGCAACAATAGATATTTTTAACTATTCTATAGTCAGTTGATGTTTTTCTGCAAAACTAACTACTCAATAATCAAATATTGCTATTCAATAGTAAGATTAGCCATTCAACAGTGAAAGCTATTAATAATACTAATTTGTGACTATTTTGATTTTCAATTGATTTTTTTCAGAATCAACTTTTTAAAAATCACATTAACTATTTAAGCAGTAACATTTCTATATATTAATACGTTAACACTTTTTTTGTAGTTCCTTTTTAATATACTTAAACTGAACGCACGACAAAAAAAATATACCATTTGAAAGTTAATATTATTTAGAAGTGCCATCAGAAGAGATTATGTGAATCCGTCGACTATTTGCATGTGAAAATAGAAATAGAAATCATGGATTCTCCATACAAAATGTCTAAAATAATAAATACTCGTACGAGTACACGATACACACAGCTGTTTGTCAACAAAGTTCACTTCCAACGTGTTTCATGTTGCTTACATTCAATCTTTGTTGTTTCGTTCCGAACAAAGTACATCTAAATACTTACAATGAGTAGGGACACTCTAATTTAATTTTTAATTTAATTTTTTTTAGTGGGAGCTTAACACCCTTAATTCAATCTATAAGTTTAACTTAAAAACTAACTTAAATCTAAACTCATAACAAAGAGTGGGGGTGGGACAAAAGGAGTTAGAGTTTGTAGGTGCTGATATTAAAATCAAATGAATGGATTCAAATTGACCAAATAGAGCATACGGGTCAGAGGTTCATTAAGGCCATAGGAGGTGTGATGATAGTAAATAGAAAACGCGATGGTTTCTCAGGTTACGGGTGTTAGTGTTGAAAGAAATGGAGTTGTAGAGAGAGGAGCCGTCAATTGATTCAGAGAGATGCCGATGTATGAAAAGTATGTCAGCAATTTCTCTACGTCCCTGTAATGAGTTAAGGTTTAACAGTTGGACAGTAAGATCAAAGGATTATTCCACGGAAGGCATTGAAGTGCAAAACGAAGAAATCGTCGTTGGATGTCTTCTATTCTTGATATGTATATAGGTGATTCTACAAACGATGGAATTTTCGGTGGCCCAAGAAATATTTTAAAATCCGTTCAATTATTTAATCTGATTTTTTTTTTATAAAATTAAATCTTGTTGGTATCTACCTGGCCTAACAATATTATTAGGTTGACCTTATTTTATCTTGCTCAAAAAAATCTTCAAAGTGTCTGATTCTCAGTCCCCTGACGTGTCCCCAGTGCGTTTTCGTAAAGAAAAATTATTACCGTTCTCTTATTTCAGGTCTCATACTTAAACGAATTGCACCAAAGTTAGGGAAAATAACACATCTTTGCTACGAAATAGATAAATATTTTTTAGGAATTTATTTTATTATAAAAAAACTTAATTAAACTTTGTCCCCCGCTTTTTGTATCAGTCCCCTGGCATATTGAAACAGTCGAAAAAATCATTAACTAGGATATCGATCGAATTTCCAGCACTGGTAATTTGAAGTACCAAATCTCCTTACAATAAAATTGTGGTGCAAATCGATTCTGTTTCTTATGTTAGTATTGTGAAAAAGACATTTGTGCAAGAAGTCGTGGATTGTCCCTTTAGATTATCAGTCCTCTGGTGAGGTTTTACAAAACAAATTTGTATGTAAGAAGGCATATTTGTTAGAAGTATAGTATAGGTTTAATAAAACTGTAATATTATATATATATTTTTATTTTTTAAAGTAAAACCTTAATACCTTTTTTGCGCAAAAACCATGAAAAACCTCAGTCCCCTGGTTAATAAATGAGCAAATGATATTTTATTCAGAAACCTGAGAAATTTTTAGTTATATTGAACTTCGAACTTCATTGCAAAATATTTTAAAAATTTTTAAAAAGAATATAATTTATTTTAAATTGATTCTTAGAAAAAAAAGATATTTAATTGTAATATATTATATTCTCTTAATAAAATGCTAAATAATATTTATTTACTATGAATTTTTATAAATATTTTCTTTCTTCGTGACTTTTATTTAATTAAATAATGTTTATCCTCAAGTGGGCTTTAGGTCAATATTTTGTTTAGTTTTTTTATGTTGTGACGTTTCGGGTGTGGTTACACCCTTCTTCAGACCTATTTATTAATTGAAAAATAATTTAAAACATATATACATATATATATTAAATACATTAAAATTCTAAAAGAGTATACTTACAACTTTAAAAATTACAAATATTTTTTTATTTGTTTGTTCTTTTTTGGTTTCCGTGTTTTTTTCAAAAAGTTTAAAAGATGTTTTAAATCTTTTTCTTTTTGTTTTATATATATATATTACGAATATCTCTTTTGTTTTTTATTTTTTAATTTGTTTGAAAATTTGTTTTAAACAAAATGATGTTTAATTATTTGAATTTTCAAATTCAAATAATTTATTTTGAAAATAAATTCAGATATGGTTTGATAATTAATAAACTGACCGTAAATATTACTAAGTCTATCACAATCTGAACGTCTATTAATACTATTTTCGGTGTTTGTAATATGTAACATTTCTAGTAACATTCTTTTATTGTAATTCTGTTCTGATTGTAAAATTGTTATATTTTTGAAGTCAGGATGATGATTTTCTTCTATGCAATGGAGAGCTAGTGCAGTCTTTTGTGTACTACCACTATTTATATCAGATTTATGACCTGATATACGATTTCGAAGTTTTTGCATTGAGGTTCCTACATAGATTGATGGGCATGATGTTGAGCCATCACCTATACATTTAATCTTGTATACTATATTTGATTTTTCTTCCTTTTCTAATTTATCTTTTAATTTTGAGAAAACTGAATTTCTAAGAGTATTTGTTGCTTTAAAGGCTATTCTAGTTTTTTCTTTATCTCTAATTGGTGCTTTCAACAAACGGTTTGAAAAATTTGGAACGTATAAAGCACTTTTATATATTCTTTGTGGTTCATTTATATTTTGAGTTGATCGTCTGACACCATTGAAATAGTTGTTAATAAGTGATTTAGTTATTTCTTTTGGAAATGAATTAGAGTACATTGTATCTTTTATTATTCCAATGTTTTTTTTTGTCGAAATATAATATCACTAGTGTCTAGAACTCTATTTATGAAATTTTGTGCTGTATTAATAATTACTAGTTTGGGTTGTTGAGAATTGAAATTTATCAAACGGCCTGAAGATGTTGGTTTTTTGTACCAATCAAAAATTAGATGTGTATTTTTTCTTATAACTTTAACATCAAGATATGGGAGCATTCCTTGTTTTTCAACTTCAAATGTAAATTTAATTTTAGGATGAAAGGAATTTAATGCTGTTAAAGTTGAATTAAGTTCAGTTGATTTGATGATTAAAAATAAGTCATCTACATATTTCTTAATAGCTTTTGGTGTATACGATAGTTTTTTTTAAACGTTATCAAGTAAAGTTTCCATAACTATATCTGCTAAAATTGGGGATAAAGGACTTCCCATAGGTACACCTTGTTTTTGCTGATAAGTTGTTTTATTAAATTGTAAATAATTATTATCAACTATGCAAAAATGTAGAAGTTCTAAAAATTGTTTCTTTTTAATTTGTGTATTTTCTTTGATAATATTCCAACTTTTATCAACAGTTTCTATAGCCTTATGTACTGGTATATTCGTAAACAGAGAAACTACGTCAAAAGAAACTAGTATATCGTTTTCTTCTAAAATAATTGGTGATATTGTTTCAATAAAGTGTTTTGTATTTTTAACATTATATTTTGAATTTTCAGTTATTTTGTTAAGAATTTTAACAATATATTTTGAAAGTTGATAGCAAGGGACATTTGTAGAAGAGCATATTGGTCGTAAAGGACAATTTTCTTTATGAATCTTAGGTAAGCCATAAATTTTTGGACTATTGGCTGTGTATGTTGTCATACATTTCTTTTCTGATTCATTTAGAATTTTTTGATTGAATAAATCTTTTATATACTTATTATTTCGAACTTGAAGTTTGTTCGTGGGATCATTTCTTAAAATAGTATAGGTTTCTCGATTTTCCATCATATCATTCATCTTTTGAAGATATGTTTCTTTTAAAATTGCTACCGTAACATTTCCTTTATCTGCTGGAACTATGTAAATTTCAGGATGTCTTTTGAGAAATTTTCGTGTATCAGAAAATATTTTATTCAAATATTTGTCAAATGGGGGAGTTGAAGTTGACTTTAAATAATTTTGTAACATTTGTGTAAAACATGTTCGTGCAGATTCATGTTCACTTTGTTCTTTAGTTTTAATAATCTCTTCTCCATCTGCTATCATTTTAAAAAGTGGAAATTCTCTTTTATCAATAGGTAACGAGAATTTAGGACCTAATGATAAAAGCCATTTGATATCCTCGGGAAATATTGTATTTGTTTTGCTAACAAACCAATTTTTTTGAAATTTTATCCTCATTTCTTTTTTAATTTTAAGTTTCATTTGTTCTAACTTACGTTTTTGGGTCGATTTTGTAGTTAAATTAATTTTGTTGTGTGTTAGTTCTTGGCTTTTGAAGAAGAATATATATTCATTATAATCTAATTTATTTTTAATTTTAATTTCTAAATTATTTATTAATTGTGTTTGTTTTTTTTTAAAAAGATTGTTTTTGGGAGATTTTTAAATTTAAAATTTTCGTATGAAAATTTCTTAGTGTCGACGATATTTTTCTTTGTAAATATTTATCAGATTCTTCGGATTCGAAATCAAAAATTGTTTGAACGTTTTTGGTTGAATTTAGTATAAAATCAGGAATAAGTCCATATTCTCTGCATTTTAGAAGGAATATAAGGGAGTTTCTATTTTTAATATTACTTACACAAATCCTGCTATATGATTTAAGATTTGAACAACTTTCTATACCATATCTTCTTCTGATAGATGCATAAAAATCCATTTTAAATGTACCTATGGGAAGTCCTTTATCCCCAATTTTAGCAGATATAGTTATGGAAACTTTACTTGATAACGTTTTAAAAAAAACTATCGTATACACCAAAAGCTATTAAGAAATATGTAGATGACTTATTTTTAATCATCAAATCAACTGAACTTAATTCAACTTTAACAGCATTAAATTCCTTTCATCCTAAAATTAAATTTACATTTGAAGTTGAAAAACAAGGAATGCTCCCATATCTTGATGTTAAAGTTATAAGAAAAAATACACATCTAATTTTTGATTGGTACAAAAAACCAACATCTTCAGGCCGTTTGATAAATTTCAATTCTCAACAACCCAAACTAGTAATTATTAATACAGCACAAAATTTCATAAATAGAGTTCTAGACACTAGTGATATTATATTTCGACAAAAAAAAACATTGGAATAATAAAAGATACAATGTACTCTAATTCATTTCCAAAAGAAATAACTAAATCACTTATTAACAACTATTTCAATGGTGTCAGACGATCAACTCAAAATATAAATGAACCACAAAGAAT